>OX336395.1:138230778-140846031 GCA_946902985.2 Meconema thalassinum
TTCTTTTCACTTTATCAGAAACTTACTCAGCTTGCATTTTATTAGGTTAATAGGGAATAATTGTTACATGCATCAATTGATGGTTGCAAAAATCAATTCCTTTCTATTAGCCTACTTTCGATTTTTGCAAAAAATGAAAGTAGACTTATGAGATCAACACAGGGCGAAAAAAGTGTGTCTGTCTGTGTGTGTGTATGTGTGTGTGTGAGTCTGTGTGTGTGTGTGTGAGTGTGTGTACTCTGAATGTCTGTCCCCCCCTATCAATTCGAACACGGTGAATGCGAATTGAACGAAATTTGGTACAAAGGTAGCACTAGCAAAGGACACCTCAGTGTCATGTTTTATATCGCCGCCATCTTTACTAAAACTGAATGGCGGCCACTCAAACGTTCAAAACGTAAAATCAAATAACGACTAACCAAATCATCCAATCTCTACCAAATTTGGTAACAACATACCTTCGTATAGGATGCGTCTTGTGACCAAACTACAAGGTCGTCCGCCATACCATTTCAGGATGGCGGCCGTGCGAATTATGCAAACTTTATAATCCATATCATGGGACCCACCAGTTCCGATTATCGAGCCGAGAATCGTTTTAACTGTTCTAAAGGAAGAGGCACGTACGAAATTAAAAGTTTATTTTGTAATACTATAGTGCAGACGTGATTTTAAAAAGCTCAGCTGATTCATTAATAAGACAAGATGGCAGCGGATATTTTGTGCCTGACTTATATTTCACTAATTTGAGTATTGAATGCAATATAGCGTACTGATAAAAAATAAATAAACTTTGTATGAAATGCTTTATATATAAATAATATACTCCAGTGATGAAATCGTTTAGTATAAATCATTATTTGCTAACAAGTTCTATGTAAGTCATTTTAAATAGAACGATATTCGTTGACACAATTAGCTCTTGGTGTACTATATGTGGTCAAACTGATACGGCGATACACCGCTTCACATCATGCACGCGAGTTGCCTCCACGTGGGTGTGGTGTAAGGGAAAAGTATGTCATCTATTAAATGTGCCCACGGATGACCTTGATGACAGGAAGTTGATTCGCTTGTCGGTGACCGCCTTCCCCCAAATTAAACAGACTGCCATTGTGTGGATAATGGGCCAATATGTACACTTCGTGATGGACAATGATCAACATTTCTCGTTCCAGGACCTCAGGTACCACCTGCAAAAAGAGCGTTGGAAGCTTAGTGAAAGTGGACAATTGTACGATAAATATGGACACTATCTGGATTTCTTGTGATGTATTAGTATTGTATTTATCATATCTGAAAATTCTGTAATTCTGTAAAGAGCTAATAATAAAAAAAAAAAAATAATATAAAAAAAAAAAAGTGGTAGAGCGATAGCCTGTCGCTCAGATTCCTATGGTTCAAACCCGATCAGAGCTAGTTTTTTTGCTTGAAATGTTATATGTTTATTGTTTTGTAATGACTCAGATGTTTTAAAATTAAGCGTTATATTGTGCAAATTATGGTGCAAAATATATATTTAATTAAAACATAATTCGCCAGCAGATTTACTCGAGACATCTAGCTGCCAAAAAGGTAACTTCCAGATTTTATTGAAAAGTTTCTTCTTCTGGCCGCTAGAATGCACTCGCTCTGTTAGGATTATATTGTTCGATATTTCACCACTAGATGTCCCGACTAGTCTACGTGGGGATCCATTGATTACTATACCATTATCATTCTATGCGCATCGAATTTGAAGAATGACAAGTTGATACTACGATACATTTTAACTTTTTATTTTAAAGGGTTTGTAACAGCCTATTTTGCGTTACTTGAAAATGTTATTAAGCGTTATATTGTCCACATTATGGTGTAAAATATATATTTAATTAAAACATAATTCGCCAGCAGATTTACTCGAGACATCTAGCTGCCAAAAAGGTAACTTCCAGATTTTGTTGAAAAGTTTCTTATTCTGGCCGCTAGAATGCACTCGCTCTGTTAGGATTATATTATCGAAAATATCCACATAGTTTGTATACACACGTCTCTCTAGGGTCATGGAAAGATTTGTTAATTCAATTAGGGTTGTGAAAGCCATGCACAACCAGACGTGTAAAGACATGCCTCAACTCAAAGTTGGATGTTGCCCACGGCAGGTCGTAATAATAATAATAATAATGTTATTGGTTTTACATCCCTTTTAACTACTGCTGCTTTTAGAGACACCGGGGTGCCGGAATTTTGGCCCGAAGGGGATCTTTAACGTGCCAGTAAATGTACTGACACGGCTCCCTCGCATTTGTGCACCCTCAAATGCCAGCTGACTGCGCCAGGATACGAACCTGCAACCTAGAGCCCAGCAAGCGAGAACGTTACCGCTGAGCCACGCCGCCAGTCCGGTCGATTATGTCTCCAGATCCATAACATTCTTGATATACTTCTTATCTTTCTTTCTTTCTTTCTTTATTTATTCAATGATGGTAGCAGTTTTTATCTAGGTCGTGGCGTTTGGTAGAGGTAAATCGTTTCTAAGGTCTTCAACAAAGAATAGTTCTATTATACTCTTTGATAATAACAACGAGTTATAACTATACTCATACATTTAGGAGAAAGTAGGCTATATGTTCTTTAATGAACATCTTGTTTTTTACATTAATTCTCTATTTTTTCAAATTCGCTTATCCTCCCAGTTCGGTTCCATGCACGGACTCTGCGAGGTATCATTCCTCTACCGTCACAAAGGCAGTGTCTGGGAACTGAACGCATTTTGTTACTACACACATCAAAAAAAGTTTTGCATCACCTCGGTTCCCAGATCTCCGGCATATAGACGTTGACTGTGTATATTGTATCCAAGATACAGTCCCTTTGACTGTTCATAGATGTCACTAAAACTGCTCAAAGATGTAAACAACCATGCATGAGCAGGGCCTATTAGACGGAGGGGGTACGACAGCCGATCAGTTCCAGTCATTCCACCAGGACGAAGGTACGCTGCTCATGTTGTCTGTAGTTCTACCATGCCTAGAAGGTCAATACCGCAGTTCGATCGCGTCCGCATTGTTACTTTGTGTCAAGAAGGGCTCTCAACAAGGGAAGTTTCCAGGCGTCTCAGAGTGAACCAAAGCGATGTTGTTCGGACATGGAGGAGGTACAGAGATACAGGAACTGTCGATGACAGGCCTCGCTCAGGCCGCCCAAGGGCTACTACTGTAGTGGATGACCGCTACTTACGGATTGCCGCTCGGAGGAACCCTGACAGCAATGCCACCATGTTGAATAATGCGTTTCCTTCAGCCACAGGACGTCGTGTTTCAACTCAAACTGTGCGCAATAGGCTGCATGATGCGCAACTTCACTCCCGACGTCCATGGCGAGGTCCAGCTTTGCAACCCCGACACCATGCAGCGCGGTACAGATGGGCCCAACAACATGCTGAATGGACCCCACGGAATTGGCATCACGTTCTCTTCACCGATGAGTGTCGCATATGCCTTCAACCAGACAATCGTCGGAGACGTGTTTGGAGGCACCCTGGTCAGGCTGAACGTCTTAGACACACTGTCCAGCGAGTGCAGCAAGGTGGTGGTTCCCTGATGTTTTGGGGTGACATTATGTGGGGCCGACGTACGCCACTGGTGGTCATGGAAGGCTCCGAAACGGCTTTACGATACCTGAATGACATCCTCCGACCCATAGTGCAACCATATCGGCAGAATATTGGAGAGGCATTTGTCTTCATGGACGACAATTCTCGACCTCATCGTGCACATCTTGTGAATGCGTTCCTTCAAGATAACGACATCGCTCGACTACAGTGGCCAGCATGTTCGCCAGACATGAACCCTATCGAACATGCCTGGGATATGTTGAAAAGGGCTGTTTATGGACGTCTTGACCCACCAACCACTCTGAGAGATTTACGCCGAATTGTCGTTGAGGAGTGGGACAATTTGGACCAACAGTGTCTTGATGAACTTGTGGATAGTTTGCCACGACGAATACAGGCATGCATCAATGCAAGAGGACGTGCTACTGGGTATTAGAGGTAGTGGTGTGTACTGCAATCTGGACCACAAATGCTGAAAGTCTAGCTGTATGATGGTACAACATGCAATGTGTGGGTCTCATGAGCAATAAAACGAGCTGAAATGTTGTTTGTGTTGATCCCTATTCCCTTTGTATTTAAAGGTTCCGGAACTCTTGGAACCGAGGTGATGCAAAACTTTTTTTGATGTGTGTAGATACAATTGGGGACGGTGACAGGCGACCGTTAACTTGAATCTAATTAAAGGAAGGATCAGGGAACGTATTTTGGAAGGAAGTCAGCCGCGGAGTGGTTGATAGGAACTCTTCCGGTATTTGCCTGGAGAATAAGTGGTAAACCACGGAAATCCTTTTCCAGTATAGCTGAGGTAAAAATCAAATAAGCTTTTTCTCAGTTTTGCCTCATGAGGCTCAGTGTGCCCCATTCCAGCCTACAGATGAGAATTAAATTTCTAGGCAGAGCCAGGAATCAAACCTGGGTCTTCGTGGTGAGCTAAGAATGCTAGCTACTACCTAATGAAGTAGATATTAGGTCTAATTAAGGAAAGGTCAGGGTAGCCTCTGTGCCTTAGGTGGCAGCACGCCGGCCTCTCACCGCTGGGTCCGTGGTTCAAATCACGGTCACTCCATGTGCGATTTGTGCTGGACAAAGTGGAGGCAGACAGGTTTTTCTCTGGGTACTCCGGTTTCTCTGTCACAATTTCATTCCAGCAACTCTCTCCACTATAATTTCGTTTCTAATTCATTAATCGTTGCCCCAGGGGAGTGCGACAGGCTTCAGCAGCCGGCAGAGTTCATATCCTCGCCGCTAAATGGCGGCTTCATTCATTCCATTTCCTGACCCGTTCGGTCGACTGGAAGCAGGCTGTGGATTCTCAAGAGAAGGGATTTTGGAAGGAAAGCGACCGTGGATTTGTTGATAGGAACCGTCCCGGTAACTGGCTGGTGGTGAAAATGGGAAACCACATAAGCCATTCTCAGGAAGGCCGAGATGGAATTCGAACCCACGCTCTCCCAATTTGAGCGAGGCATGACAACGCACGTTATGGCAGCCATATTTGGAAGAGGAACCTGTGAGTCGAGCAACACACCAAACATCCGCCTCAGATCCCATTAAGTTGTTAGCTACACACCTTATTGTCTCAGTACCATTCAGTCTGTCACTATATTTCACAACGAGGGCGGATCATTTTAGCGAGTGTGCTCTCTTACTTTTCGCATGCAAAAAGTATGTCTCTCTCATTGGCTTACAAAGACCTTGAATGAGCTTACAGTGGGATGGTGTACGTATTCTACCCATCATTTAATGTCTTCAAAAATACATAAAGAACTTTCTTTAGTCATTTGTTTCGTGGATTTATTGTTAATCTATATAAATAAAAGAAACTATCTGTGGACATTTTGGAATTATTTTACTAGAGCTTCAAATTTATCCCGGATCAGGTGCGTTAATAACCAAATGTGCCCTTAGATTAATTGGTGTCAGTTAGTTACAGCTGGATTTAATGACATAAAAATTTTCGAGTTTAACCCTTCAAAACAAAACAAAACAAAACACAATACACCAAAGAAAACTAAAAACTAAAAACTAACAAGTAGTTCCGTGAAGAACTATGCAGCCTATTTTCATATATCCTACTTATGCTAATTGCCACTATCAACTTACAAAATTTCAGTTTGATTGCTGTAATAGATTCGTAGATATTGAGAACCGACTAAATATTTCGGATGGTCGCCATGTTTGATTTTATATATGTAGGTCCTAGAGTTATGTACAGTTACATGAAGATTATTGTGTAGGCTACGTGTAGCATTCAAACATCAATCGCATGATTAGGACACAAGAAATAACAAAGAGATTTTAAAATTTCGCACAGTTGCCATCTTGTGGTTGTGGAAACAATTGAAATAAATTAGATGCCAGTGGATTAACATTCGTACAAGGATTTACTGTACCAAGTTTCACTGCACTCGGATGGTTAAATTGCGAGAAACGTCCATGTGAATATTTATATTTCGCGTCGCCGCCATGTTGGATTTGTGATCACCAGGTTATTTAAAGTGCTATAGGTGAACTTAAGTTCATAGCCCCTATGAACATAAAAATAATCAGTTTGTTTGCTATAATAGATTCGTAGATATTCAGAGCCATCTGAATATTTCGGATGGTCACCATGTTGGATTGTTAAATGTATAGGCCATAGAGTCATGTACCATTAAAGGAAAATTATTGCGTAGGTTCATTATTCAAACTTTCACTTCGATCGCACGATTACGACACAAGAAATAAAAACTTAATTTTAAAATTCGCACAGTCGCCATCTTGAGGTTATGTAAACAATTGAACTAAATTAGATACCAGTGCATTAAAATGTGTATAAACATTTCCTGTACCAGATTTCATTGCGTTTGGAACATTAAATCCGGAGAAATATCTATTTAAAATTTTCAAATTCGCTTGGTCGCCATGTTTGTTTTGTAGTTAACCGGTTTTTGAAAGTCTTATAGATGAACTTCCAGTAGTGCCCTTTATCTCCGTACAAAATTTCAGGGTGATACCGCTAATAGTTTCAGAGATATAGAATGCCGGTGAAATATTTCGCACGTCCGCCATCTTGTGGTTATGTAAACAATTGAACGATGTTAGATGTCGGTGCATTATAATGTGTATAAGCATATACTGTACCAAGTTTTATTGCGTTTGGTTGGTTACATCGCGAGAAACGTCTATTTAAATGTCGCAAATTCGCGTGGCCGCCATGTTGGTTTTGTAGTTATCAGTTTTCCAAAAGTTACATAGGTGTACTTCTAGTAGTTCCCTTTATCACCGTACACATTTCCAGGGTGATATCGGGAATAGTTTCGTAGATATTGAATCCTGGTGAAATATTTCGCACTACCGCCATGTTGGATTGGTGAGACGAGGTTGCCCGGAATAGTGCTATGAACTTACCGAGTTTCATTGAAATCGCTCCAGCTGTTTAGATTTTATTAGGGGGGGGGGCACACACACACACCTCACACACACTACACACACGCACACACACTCGGACAAAAGGTGATCTCATAAGCCTATTTTTTCAAAATTGAAAATAGGCTAAAAACTAAAAACTAAAACCTAAAAATTAAAAACTAAAAACTGAAAACTAAAAACTAAAAATTAAAAACTAAAAAATAAAAACTAAAAACTAAAAACTAAAAACTAAAAACTAAAAACTAAAAACTAAAAACTAAAAACTAAAAACTAAAAAATAAAAAATAAAAACTAAAAACTAAAAAATAAAAATTAAAAACTAAAAACTAAAAACTAAAAATTAAAAACTTAAATCTTAAAACAAAAAACTAAAAATTAAAAACTAAAAACTAAAAACTAAAAACTAAAAACTAAAAACTAAAAACTAAAAACTAAAAACTAAAAACTAAAAACTAAAAACTAAAAACTAAAAAATAAATATTAAAAACTAAAATCTAAAAACTAAAAATTAAAAACTTAAATCTTAAAACAAAAAACTAAAAACTAAAAACTAAAAACTAAAAACTAAAAACTAAAAACTAAAAACTAAAAACTAAAAACTAAAAACTAAAAACTAAAAACTAAAAACTAAAAACTAAAAACTAAAAACTAAAAACTAAAAACTAAAAACTAAAATGAAAAACTAAGAAATCGTCGAGTCTGCCATACTGAAAATGGTCTTTGTGCTCATCTCAAACCAGTCCAGTTCCAGTCTTCCTGTCCTAAGATCTTCCCCTGAATCACCAACTGCAGGTTCCTGTATATTTCATTCCATATCATGTGTCCGAAATATTCAATTTTCCGATTCTTGATGGATAGGAACACTTCCGTCTTCTTGTTTAACCTTTCCATGACCTCAGTATTCCACGAGATACTTAACATTCACCGATACATCCACATTCGAAAGGGTTCCAGCTTCTTGGACAGCGCCTGGTTTAACATACAGTACTTAAAGGACATTATTAATAATGCAATAACCATACAAGTGAACAATAACATCTGAAAAATAGATTGACACGTTACACAAGTTTTTAAGAATTTATGTAATCTAAACATTGTGTATTTGTGTATAAGTGCAATAGCAGGATCTGAAGATGATCGCTTGACGATCGAAACATGTCATCCCCCTTTTTTGTACACAATATTTTATGTAATATTTCTCATGTTAGGGTATGTAAATACTTGTTTCGCCGCCTAATGTAATTGGGAACAATTTCTGTTGACCGACTGGAAAGTTCTCTTTAACTAAATAGAACTAGGCAATACTGAAAAAATGCACTGTATGGAAGTGAAACTTTGACTGTTGAAGCAGCAGAAAAGAGGAGAATTGAAGCGTTTGAAATGTGGTATTACAGGAGAATGATGAAGATCAGATGGGTAGATAGGGTTACAAACGAAGAGGTATTAAGGCGAGTGGGAGAGGAGAGATTTTTCTGGCGACTGCTAATGAGAAGAGATAGGTTGGTAGGGCATATATTAAGACACCCAGGAATAGCAAGCTTAGTTATGGAAGGAATGGTTGAGGGAAAGAACTGTAAGGGTAGACCAAGGTTAGGATATGTTAAACAGATTGCCTCGGATGAAGGGTGTGGTACCTATGTAGGGGTGAAAAGATTAGCTCAGGACAGGGAGGCATAGAGGGATGAATCAAACCAGTCAAAAGACTGAAGACTCTAACAAGAACACTCCTTCAAAGTGTGGGTAACTATATTAGGACCAGAGATGAGGTAGGTGATCCGAGATTTGGAATAAGGTACTATTCCAACGTTTTCCTGTGGAGGAAGAGTGGAAAAAAATAGCTACTGTCAGCGACGGTATCTGAACCTCCTGTTATGCTTGATTTATCGAGCATGGCTACGCCGCTGGACCTCTTATCTGTGGTTGCGTTTGATCCAGCAAGCAAAGGCAGGCAGATACATATTCAAGAAACCACGCCACACAGCTGGGTACCGTGTTTAATGACATACAACACGTCAGTGCGTGTGTTAAATCATCCTCCCACACCACTTCAAGGTAAGAGTTGGCTTGACTTCACTGGGCGTGTACGAGTACCGGCAAAGGAGATCAGTTGCAGTGGTCAAGGTAGTGAAATATGAGTAAGTTAGACCAATAGGAAGTGACGCTACACCGCCAAATACGGGGACATCTCTCGTTATCAAATCCTTCAACTAATGAGTTGAGATTCTGCAGTCGAGATTTGAACCCACATCTTCATTTAAGATTTTGGAATGAGTCCTGGTCCATCCAAAGCCGTGATAGTGTTATTAGCTAAGGTGCCTGTCCGGTTGGTTGGTTCCTCAGTTTAGGGCCTACGACAATGCGGTGTGTGTAGAATCTGTCTGATAACCGGTGTTAATTGTGATGGCTGTATTAGTGTGTGTTATCTGTTTTCAATTCAAGTAAGGACTGCAGATATTCAATTTTCAAATAGTGGCTACTTTTGTTACCAAACGCCACCGTCAATGACTACTAGTTCTGAACTTGGTTCTAGATGCCACCGCAGTCAGCTCCTGGTGACGAACCTAGGAACCTAAAAGAGTTAGTCAAATCTAACCTATAATTTAGCTTCACACAATTGTAATTAGTGGAAGGTTCTTTTAAAAGCCATAGATCTATGACATGGGACCGCTGCCTTTACTTACCCTTCGAAGGGAGACATACTGAGGGATTTTAACACTCTTAAAAATTCCGTCGACTTCGAACGGGTTTGAACCCACGATCTTGGGTATAGAAGCTCAGCATGGCACTGAAACCACCCTCCTGTCCGGAAATCAAGGAATCTGGATCAGAATTTCCCAAAATCATTCTATATTTGGTTTACACCGTGGCAGAATTGTGCGCGTTCAATTGCTCATCACGACCGCCCTTTAAATATCATCGGTGGCAGTGGCTACCTTAGGTGTGGTTTTCCCCTCACTCACTCCAGGAAAATGCCAAGATGGTACCTTATTTTGAGTCTCGGAGCATCTATCTCAATAATAATATTTTTTTTTTTTGTTTTTTTACGAGGGATTATGGAAAATCTTCAAAAGACACATGTGAAGGGTCCGCACTCCACAGTAGTGTGGGATTCTTACCCACTAAAAACCACATCCCTTTCCCCTCGATGTGTTCATCACCCCGGAACCGCTCTCGCATTTCTTCAGGGTGACGTCGTGCTTACTTAGTCCTTCAGACTTCTTCTTTCTTCATTTTTTCTTAAGGATGTTCGAACGCATCCATTTCCCTCTTCTTCTGGCGCAGGACACATTCTATGTAAATAGCTATCTGATTCCATGTTTGATCATTTCGGAGCATCATCTGTAGGATGTTGTCCGGCGTGATTGCCCCTATAGAAGCTTGCAGATCTCTTCTATGTGTTGACCAGCGTTCACACACAAAGAATGTGTGGAGTGCATCATCCTCTTCATTACAATAATGACACAAAGGACTATTAGCCACGCCTATGTGATGCAGGAATCTCCGAAAATATCCATGGCCTGTTAGGAACTGTGTCAAATAATAATTGACCTCTCCGTGGTTTCGATCAACCCAGTCAGCCAGACGCGGAATAAGTTTCTTTGTCCATCGACCTCGTGTCTCATCATCCCACTTCTGTTGCCATCGTTCCATACAATGGTTGTGTGCAGACGTCTTTGCCTGGTGTATGTCCAGTTCTTCTTTGGTGCGCCAAACTTCCTGACGCTCTAAGGCAAGTAAATCAATTGGTGCTACTCCCGCTACCACTAGAACAGCAGGCTCTGAAACAGTGCGATATGCACATGAGATCCTCAGTGCTCCTCTTCGTTGTACTGCTGCTATCCTTTTACGATATTTCTCGAACCGTAAGGACTCAGCCCAGATCTCAGCTCCATAGAGTAATATGGACTGGACTGTTGTCATCAGGAGACGTCGTTTGCTAGGCTTCGGACCTTTAATATTACCCATTAATCTACTCAAAGCGGTCAAGATATTTGCTGCTTTATCCGCCACTCTTTGAATATGGGCCCAGAATGTGAGCTTCGTATCTAGCGTCACACCCAAGTACTTCGTACTCCTTGATGAATTAATCATCGTCCCTCCCACTTGCATTGGTACAAGAGTGTTGATTCTCCTTCTCGTCAGCACAACAATCTCCGTTTTATGGTCTGCTAATGACAGCTTATGTTCCGTCATCCAATCTGTGACACGTCGCATTACCTGATTGAGTTTCAGTTGCGCCAGCTCTATATCACGAGCCACAATCAGAGCAGCAACATCATCAGCATATCCTACCAATATTGCATCTTCGGGCATCTTTAGCCGAAGCAGGCCATCGTATGCAATATTCCAGAGATCTGGCCCAAGAATAGATCCTTGAGCTGCCCCAGCGGTTAATCTTTTAGTCCTATGTCCTTCCTCGGTATCGTACTGCAAAATACGGTCCTTTAGATAATCCCTCATTATCCGCATGAGGTATCTCGGTAGTCTAAATTTATCTTGAAGTGCCACCAAAATGTCACTCCACTGGGCAGAGTTAAAGGCATTCTTCACATCTAGAGTCACAAGCAGCGTAACTTTACGTGAGTAATGGTTGCCCATCTGAGCTCTGTTTGCAGTCTCTACAACTACCCGCACAGCATCTATAGTCGAGTGCCCTTTCCGAAAGCCGTATTGTTGGGCAGATAGATCTCCAGCTGATTGAACTGCCATCAATATTCTAGGCTGTAATAGTTTTTCTAATCCTTTTCCAGCCGTATCCAGCATACATAATGGCCTGTATGATGAAGGCATATTTCCTCCCAATTTTCCTTTACTAATAAGAACTAGTCTGGCCTTCTTCCAGCAGGCACTAAATACGCCTGCCTTCAGACATGCGTTATACATGTTCAAAAGGAGTCGCGGGCAAGCTCTTGCTACCTCCTTAAGTGCTTCTGCTGGAATCCCATCTGGTCCAGGAGCCTTCTTGTTCCTGATAGAATTAATCGCTTTCAATAATTCTTCCTCGGTGAACAATGGTATTTCTTCAATATCAATGCAATCATCAGCTTCATCAATCCTCTCCGGATGTTCCGGAAACAGCGTACTGACTATTTCGTCCATAGTGTGTGCATCCATTATCGGATTAGAAAAAGTTCCAAGTTTCTTCAATACAATCTTATATCCTAGTCCCCAAGGATCGTTGTCAACTTCTTTGATCATTTCCCACCATTTGTCAGTTTTACTTCTTTTAATTGCATCCCGAAGCGCCTTTCTTGCTGATTTGTGGTCTTCGGAGAATAAGGCTGCTTCTTCTCTTCCTCTCGCTCTATGTGCCCTTCGTCTCATCCTCAGACAGTGTCGCCTCATATCAGCAATTTCCTCCGTCCACCAGTATGCTGGCTGTTTGTGTTTTCGCGTTTTCTTCCTGCACATGGATTTATTGCAGGCATGATGAATAAGCAACATAGTGTTCTCTACCCATTTATCCGCCGCCTCTCTCCCCTCAAATGAAAAGCAACTCGTTTCAACTTTCACCATTCCTCTCTGTATTACCTCACAGAACTTTTCTTTATCCATATTTGTGGGATTCCAGTATGATGGTTTGCGTATGACAGCACTTTGTTGTCGATTTTGCTGAAGTACACAGAAAGTAACATACTGATGATCGCTTCCTGTGTAGTCCTCAATCACCCGCCATTCAGATATTCTTGACAAAAAATCGTCTGCCGCTAAAGTCACATCTGGTATGGTTCCATTGCAACCAGGTCGTCGAAAGGTAGGCGTATTTCCAACATTTACGGTCGACAATCCTAACCTTGCAGCCATTTCCAGTATACGACGTCCTCTGGAATCTACATCCGGCATACCCCATTCCAAGGCCTTGGCATTGAAATCTCCAGCTACAATAAGGTTATTTCCCATACCACGCAATGTGTCCTCAAGGCTATCCAACTTGTTCTGGAAATCAGCAATGGGCTCGTTCGGAGTGAAGTAACAGCTCACGTACGTAAGCGTGCCATTCTTAACCCAGACGAAACCATCCTTAGAACCTGTCACTGGATATTTTCCCAGATCCGGAATGAAAATTGCAGCTGTTCCAAGGTTGTCCGCAAACCACCCATGATGGTCCCTGTTCTGATATTGCTCACTCAGGAGAAAAATATCCACTTCCATTTCAAATGCCAATTGCGTCAAGAGATCATTGGCAGTCAAACTCCTGTGAACATTTCCTTGAAGAACTCTCACCATTTTTTGCCGATTTTAACCTTCTCGAGAGCATCCCTAAACACTATACAGGCGCCTGAACCAGGAACATGGTTCCGTTTGGTGTCATGAACCTCCTTCTCCGTGCATAGCACACATCGTGCTTCACCTTTACAGTCTGATGCTTTATGTCTGGCATCTCCACACTTGTAACAGAGTTTGCTCCTATCAGGGCCATTACAATTCCTTGCAAGATGTCCATATGACAAACAACGGAAACAGCGAGTTACCATTGCTCTCTCCCTTACCCTACCATATATCCATCCCACTTTCATTCTCCCCTCTTCCAGAAGTTTACCGGCATCTTGCTCTGCTAAATGTATAATAGCCATTTTCTGACTTCTGCTATTGGGTTCCGTGACAAAGATTTTGACTTCTCCGCTAAGTGTTTTAATGTCCCGTCTGACCGCCTCCTCCACATCTGCAATAGTCGTGATGCAGTCTAAGTCCCGCACCTCCAGAGTTATTCGGGGGGTCAAAGTTCTGACATCTTCATCCTGACCAAGAGCCTCTCTCAACGATTTGTTGAGGTTTTCTCGACCCTCACACGTCGTAGATTTGTTCAATTCAAGAAGAACATCTCCAGACCTGGTCTTCCTAATTGTCTTAATGTCCACGCCACTGTCCTCTGGTTTGACCTTGCTACGGATATCTTTAAGTACATCCGCAAAGGATCTCTCTTTTGATGGCTGAATAAGAACCGCTTCAAGGCGCCTTCTTGGTTTAGGCCTCTTCCATTCTTCCTTTCTTGCAGGGTTCATGACCACAGTTTGAACCTCTTCTATTCGCTGCTGAGTATTTTCAATTTCATTACTCTGTTGTTTCCTCTTCTTCTTGGGTTGAACTCTTGTCCATTCTTCCTTTTCAGTGTTCTCTGGAATTGTTCCCGAAGATATCGGAGACAATTCCTCCGCTCTTGAAGAAAGGTCCTTTTTTTGAAGCAACAGCAACTCTCTGGCTTTCTTCCAGGATCTCCGACTAGTACTCCCTGCATCTAAAGCCTCCTGCAATTTTTTCAACCCAACTTGAATCTCCAGCTTCATATTCCTTTGGGGGATAGCCAAAATGCTCTCCAAAAGCGCCTTAGCAATGTCAAGATACTCCTGTTCTTTGTTTTCATTGTCCGATATCTGCTGTCTTAAGACGGCGAACTTATCGGCATCCAATGCTCCTTGACTCAGTATTTCCTCCATGGCAATGCTATGGGTTAAAAATGTCCGCCGAAACAGAGAGATCTAAAGGCCCTTGCCGCCTCCTGGCGACAGAACCTTAACTACTACTAATACCAGACGGCTTTGGAAGTTACGGCAAGACCTTGTACTAACAATATCCTAACCTCTACTTGGACCAAAGATGATATTTCGAGCTCGTTTGTTTGAGACGATACTACCACTTCTTAACCTCAAATTGGTTATGACATTACAATATACAAGCGATAAAATAACCAAAAATGTATATTGCACCAACAACAGAGATATTTATATTAACTGAGATGTACACTGACCTGTTCCCAATTATAACACACACTCAATAATAATAATAATAATAATAATAATAATAATAATAATAATAATAATAATAATAATAATAATAATAATAATAATAATAATAATATATAATATCGTATGGCCTCGGGTGCCTGGTGCAAGCTTTGCTATTTGACACCCAGAGGGTAGCTTGCATGTCGAATTTCGTAGTTCCTTGACTATGAAAGTCAAGGAGGTTAGATGTTAGATATCTAACCTTCTTGAACACAATAGTGCTTTCTAGTAGAGTAATGAGGAACTTTGTGCTGGCGGAAACTCCCGAGATTAATTTTGCCATTATGAACTCGGCCTACTGAATTCAAATGGGTTCTTTGACATGCCAACATCGTATGACATGCGTATCGTATTTTTGCCGCCTTTCAAAAATCACTTCCCACGGTCAGGGGCGAACCTGCAATCTTGGGGTTAGTAGACCGACACGCTATCCACTCACCCACCGTGACAAGCTATCTATCTCAATTATAGATTCTAATAATTATAAATATACACGCTAGTATAGCCTTTACAGAACAAACAAACATCGCACAATTTTAACACACAACCAAATACATGTGGTTGATGACCGAAGATGCGCTAAGATGTACGAATTAAAATTAACAACATAAATACATTCCTTACTTGGAAGTTGAAAAGGGAATTGGGTTTGGTTGCTTGGTTTACAAATTATTCATAAGTGTGAATGCGTAAGTTTGGTTGTAAGTCGCCTCCGTTGCGTAGTGGTCAGCATGATTAGCTGCCACCCAGGAGGTCCGCGGTTCGATTCCCGGCTCTGCCACGAAAAGTGGTATGGGAACTGGAACGGGGTCCACTCAGCCTCGGGTGGTCCAGATGAGTAGTGGGGGTTCAATTCCCACCTCAGCCTTCCTCGAAGTGGTTTTCCGTGGTTTTCCACTTCGTCTTCGGGCAAATGCTGGGAAGGTGCCTACCGTAAAACCACGGCCGCCTCCTTCCCACTTCCTTACCTAACCCTCCCACTCTTCCCAACCCTTCATCAGGCCCCTGTTCGCCTTCCAGGTGAGGCCGCTTGATCGTAGTGCTGGTCACATACCCCGGTCGTATCCCCGACTCAGAGTCCCAAGCTCCAGGACACTGCCCTCAGTGGCGTTAGAGGTGGGATCCCACGCTTAGTCCGTGGGAAAAGCCAACCCTGGAGGGTAAAACGATAGCGAGCGAAAGAAAGTTTGGTTGTAAGGTATTCTTGTTTCCTTTGTCATTGGTGTTATAATTATTATTTTTCATTCATTTATTCCTTTTAATTTGAGATTGATTTACCTTTCATTGTTCAGTCTAGTCTGTAAGCCTCTGTTTGCATACGAGCCGACTCCACGACCACCTATTAAGGGTTACCACTGCGGGTTTCTGTAATCCTACACCTTTCACCTTCAAGTGCACATACACTGAATTCATACAGCGCATCATAGGTCTACATTTGCATCTCCTTACCTCTACAACCTTATTTCCTAACCCAATATCAGTAAGTTTTCTTTCCTCAGCTATAAACACCTGCCCATATTTTCTAACTTCTTCTTGAAGCTCTAGCAAAGCCACCTTTCTTTTCAGGAGTATTTAAAATCTATCCTCACTTCGCAATCCCATATTAATTACAGATCAAATCCTCCCACCGTCCCTTTCATCTCAATTCCTTATTTTACTCTTTCCTAAATCAAAGCTACATGTCCTCCACTTCTCAATTCCTTATTTTACTCTTTCCAAAATCAAATCCTCCTACATGTCCATTACTTGTCAATTCCTTAGTATACTGTGTTCCTAATCCCAGCCTCCTATATATCCATTACCTCTCAATTCCTTATTTTATAATCCCTGGCACTACAGTCCGTGAAGGACTTATGCCTACTAAGCGACCGCTGCTCGGCCATTATGCCTACAGATATTAAGGTGACGCGTGATCAGCGCATCGGGTCCCCTCGGCCGTTAATGTTGGTTTTCGTGATCGGGGCGCTGCCTCACTGTCAGACAGCTACTCAATTTTTCTCACGTGGCTGAGTGCACCCTATTCCAGCCCTCACGTCAGTTTCTAAAATCCCTGATGGAGCCGGGAATAGAACCCGGTGCCTCCGGGTGAGAGGCAGGCGCGCTATCCCAACACCACGGGGCCGGCAATTCCTTATTTTACTCTTTCCAAATCAAAACTACGAGTCCCTTACTTCTCAATTCCTTATTTTACTCTTTCCAAAATCAAAGCTACGTGTCCCTTACTTCTCAATTCCTTATTTTACTCTTTCCAAAATCAAAGCCTTCTACGTGTCCATTACCTCTCAATTCCTTATTTTATTATTTCCAAAATCAAAGCTTTCTACTTGTCTATTACCTCTAAATTCCTTATTTTACTCTTTTTCTAATCAAAGCCTCCTACTTGCCCTTACTTCTCAATTCCTCATTTTACTGTTGTCCTAATCCTTTCCTTATTTTACTCTTTTCTAAATTATGAATTCCTTATTTTACTCTTTACAAATTCAAAGCAACATGACCCCTTCTTCTCAATTCCTTATTTTACTGTGTTCCTAATCAAAGCCTCCTATACGTCCATTACCTCTCAATTCCTTTTCCTAATCTCCTACTCCTTTCATAATTAAAGCCTCCTATATCCAGGTATCTTATTAGTATAATAAAGTATTGCGTCCAATGGCCGTACAGTAGAAATACTGTACATATAACAATGTACATTAGATTCAGTCATATAACACCTGAGACTTGTGTTTAGAGGATCTGTTCTCACTGCACTATACTTTGATCGTTACATCTTACTCAGTCCTCGTCTAAACAAAAAGACACGGATAGTCAGTCTGAAAGACTGGACTTTATATCATTTTAAATGCTAGCAGTCGAGTACCAAGAAGGCATTGCGAGAACACAGTCTCAAGATTCTATTTTGTTTCTTCACTGCCTACTTGATTTTTCTCGCACTGCCTTCTTGAAACTCTGTTCTCGCACTGCCTTCTTGGTACTCGGATGCTACATCATACTATGATGTCACACACCTCAGTGCATTCTCGGTACATTTTATCCCGTCACCGTAACGTAACGCCAGTCCTCAGCGTAACGACGAAGTCCACAAGATCATTTAAAATGATAAAAATGAGTCAGTGATGCTCCATGGCGTGGAATGTGCCGCACTGATTAATGGACAATAGACATACACATTCCTCTCAACCTTTAATTAAGTACGTGGGTAATAGTTACGTAAGTGGATAGGTGGGGTGCTCACAACACCCCAATTAAAACTAGCACTATTCTTTTATAAATGTTAAATAAAGACCAAATATACCAAATCCAATCTTTATTACTACCTTAAAAATATTATCATAAGATATTTGGAACCACAGCTATAAAACAAATACCTTACTGATTTCCAAACCCAAAGTCTTAATATTTTGGTTTCGTACTGCATGTAAATATTTAAGCTCAATTTTTCAGTACTTCCAGACAATTATTTACAACCACAAACATGTAAACTGATCCGTTCCTGTACTTCACACACACTTCCAACACCACACAGAAGCGACAGCTCAATTTGCGAAGTAGAAACCAACTTGACACGATGTGCAACGCAACTGGGTATGCAGGGTGCTAACGACACCCCAGCCTATAATTGTTATTGTCGGCAATAATAGACACAACTTTAAACAATGCAAATTACGTTATATTAAACTTCAAGCTTATTCAAGAAAATACTGAGTTCCTCAACAGTGTAGACAACTTCTGTCAGAAATAAACAAGCGAATATTACACGTGGGGTGTTCTTAGCACCCCACATACCCCGTTAAAGGCTAATAATATAGAAACCTAATTCTAGAGTGAACTGTTTTACATTATAATACATTATGACATAATATTCATATCATTAAATGGGTCAAGTTTCATTCAAGATTCATCAAGAAATGTTTTAATTTCAAGAACTCATCCAAGTTTCTTTAGTTTAATATTTATCGTGTTTAATTCTTCAGGACTCTGTTTTACACTTTCACGATTTATCTGTATTCAGTGCTATTTGAGCTCTTGCTTGATATAGGATGTGTAAAAGTGGTTATGAAGAACTAATTCTATTTCGAAACATGAAAAAGTATTAACATCCTTCTACTTGCATGGTCCAGGTAGATATTTTTTCAATATTTCCAATTATTCAATGAAGACGTTCTCTGAGCTGTGCTGGTTTAGCGATAGGGAACTAATGGCACAGGATAACGTGCATGCATCTGTATTAGGCATGCTTAGAAAGGCAAGTCAAGTATGAAATAGAATTACTCATATATTTTCGACTGGGACGTTTAAAGTTGAATTAAGAAAGACATGGATAAGTCGATAAAATTTTATTTACAACATAATTTACACTAAATCCTCGAGACAAAACATTATGGCACACACGAAGATTCGGGAAAGTAGTGAAAGAAAGAGAATAAGGAGGGGGTTGATTTAACCGAAGTGAATGGCCTTGGCGTTCACATGGGCGACGGTATCAGCTGCTCTGGCGGCCTGTACTGCGGGTGTGTCTACAGGGGTACCAGCAGGGGTGAGGGCAAGACCGGCGGGTCCTCCTACACTGAGGGTAGCGGCAGGGTGAGCGGCAGCGGGCACGGCGTAAGCGGCTACGGCGGGTGCAGCGATGGCAGCGTGAGCTCCGTAAGCGGCGATAGCGGGTGCAGCGAGACCGGCATAGCCCAGACCAGCAGCGTAGGTGGCAGGTGCAGCAATGGCAGCAGGTGCAGCGTAAGCGGCTAGAGCGGGTGCAGCGATGGCAGCAGGTGCAGCGTATGCGGCTATAGCAGGTGCAGCATAAGCACCGATGGCAGCGGGAGCTCCGGAATAGGCGTGTCCTTCAACGGCAGCGGCAGCACCATCAAGAGCTGCAGCGGCTCCTTGAGCAGCGGCGTAGTTACCCTGAGCGGCAGCGGCAGCACCCTGGAGTGCAGCGTAGTTACCTTGAGCAGCGGCGTAGTCACCCTGAGCAGCGGCGTAGTTACCCTGAGCGGCAGCTACAGCGCCCTGGTGCTGAGCGACGACAGTGTTAGCGACATTGTTGGCAGAGTCAGAGACACCAGCGGCGATACGGGCACTAGGATGAGCTCCAGCAATGAGACCATGGGCTCCATAAGCAGCAATGGCAGGGGCGGCAATACCACCAGCCAAGTAGCCAGGCTTAGCCATGCTGACAGCCACGACGGCGCACAGAACGATCTGTTGAACGAAATTCTTAATTTACAAAATGCACAATACGTCTTGTACAAGAATTGCAAAATATCTTGCATTTAGGTCTGATCTTTTGTGTTACAATATAAAGCTGCAGTCGTATGCTATATTCCAAAATTCTAAAATAATTCCTGGATATTTTCAGTTATAAAAATAATATAAGTTATGTACAACTTAATTCATTAATAATTAATAATTATAACATTTATATCCAATCGGTTTCATTCACTAATGTGTAACAAAGGCTTGTTATTTATTGCTACTGTATGAATAAGCTGTAGACTACCTTATTGTCCTAATTTAAATTACATCAATATAATCTACTATTCAAATGATTTGTTTAGTATAAAACATACATCTGGGACATTGGAAGGCCAAATGGAAGCATTCTTTTTTTGCTCAATGATTATGATTATCCAGTTTTAATAATTGTCTATGTAAAAATGAATCCACCTCGTAACTATCAGTAGAGTTATTCTATGCGTCACATACGTACCCATTTAACGACTAAAAAATTACCACGGTATTAAGCTTGAAGATGAGAAAGTATGAATATATCTGAAGCTTCTTTCACTCACAATCAATTACTGTGAATACATTCTTCTAAATATCTATTAGAGATTAATATTGATGAAAAAATACCTCTCGCATACAGAAATTTATTTAGCCTTATAAGATTGTACGATTTCCCTAATGGATGAGCTCACGAGTAAAGCGTCTGTTAAAATCCATAATTCGACAGTAACCGAATCTATTTCTAGAAAAGAAAGTAAGTCTTCCATCTGAAAATTTCTGCAAAAACTTGGCATTTATCCCAGATGTGACAAGAGTGCTTGGTAAGTCGCTTTCTTCTCTTATTTGAGGTGAGAAGGATAAATTTCAGACTTAAATAGGTCACAATCCAGTTGCTTACATATACTTTGTACTTTTCTGCATCGGTTCTTGTAGAAGAGAATCACATATCGAGGACAAGCCTACATTTTTAATATTCATTTTCTTCCCTCTTCTTTCCATTCGCGATAACGTTTACACTTTCCATCGATCAGCATTATACGAAAACCAATCAATTTGTAACGAAACAAACAATACGTAACTAAGAGCTTGCGTTGTTATAGCTACGTATGGATGACATTATTGATCTAGTACACAGAGATGGCGAATACTGGTTGCCCTAGTAACCATGGTTTTGGTAAATTGATGACGTTAATGTTAGATAAGGCCCTAGACTAAAGATCATATCCTTGTTAAAGAATGAAATAAATTGAACTGGGAATCATTCTAAGATTTTCAGATAATAAATAATTATTTATCCTGTCGTAAATGGACAAAGTTGCAATTATATTTCACGTTGAAACTTATCCAGGAACACTTAAGGGGGTCATACACCACACATAGCCATCTCTGCATGGTTATGATTCTAAACTCTCTATCTAGGCCAGGTTGTTTTACAATGTGCCTGCATAGAATTCGGTGCTGTAGTCGGTATCATGCTGAACTTCTATGCCCAAGTTCGCGGGTTCAAACCCAGCCGAAGTCGTCGGATTTTTTTACGAGCGTTAAAATCCTTCAGTATGCCTTCCTTCGGAGGGAAAGTAAAGCCGGCAGTCCCATGTCATAGATTTATGGCATGTAAAGGGACATTCTACTTGTGTGAAGCTAAATTTGCAGGTTGGATTTCGTTGAAACGCTCTATCATAATTCCAACGTTCACCATTAGGTGTCAGTGACATCTGGTAGCGAAAGTTGGAACTACTTGAAATGAGTGTCCGCATTGAAGCAGCTGAAGCCTCTGGCGAGCCAAACATGACATCGGACACTCCCGGCACTAAACGCCATACGCTAAATAAATAAATAAATAAATAAATAAATAAATATTAACCATGAAAGGAGATGTTCTAATAGCAACTAATGTCAACAATTTTTATTTTTGTTAGTCATACTTTAGTATTTTCAAAATATTTTTTGTACAAATATTTAGTGTTGTATAACAAAAAGCATGATACATCTCACATTTAATATTCAAATTCCATGAAACATTTCAAATGAATTACTTTGTACGGATTCTAGAGGATGTACTATTATAATTGTACACAATTATCAAATCAAATAACCGTTGTTATTAATGAAGGAAAAATCGGACATTTTACCGCACTGAAACTTAAAATTTGTAGGAATTAACGGTAATAAACCCACAACATTTGCAGTTGTTCATCCTCGGCTGCATATCGATTGCTATGCAGAAAGTAAAATTCAAAATGAATATCATGTGTAGTATTGACAAGATTATGCATTTTGTGGAATACTACCATAAGAAATTGGATTATACTTTTTGGAAAATTTGGTTTCTACACTACAGAAAGAACAAACGTTTTGGACCTGAGATGTGATTATAAGGACTCTCTTGGTTTACATAGATTACGTTGAAAATCAACCAAGTTAGAGAGGTTTGAACCTATGGATGGCGAATGAGCCATCTTAAGTTTCTATTTCAAAATTAATGTCACTAGCGGATCCGTGTGAGAAATATGGCATGCTCATAGACCATAGGTTTATAATGAGAAACTTACGGAGAAAGGTCGTTATGTTTTTATTTCCACCATTGATAATAGAACACAATAATAATAATAATAATAATAATAATAATAATAATAATAATATAATTAATATCGTATGGCCTCGGATTCCGGGTGCAAGCTTTGTAATTTGACACCCAGAGGGTAGCTTGCATGTCGAATTTCGTTGTTCCTTGAATCACTATGAAAGACAAGGAAGTGAGATATCTGAGCTCCTTGAACACTATAGCGTTTCTAGTAGAGAAATGAGGAACTTTGTGTTGTCGGAAACTCCCGAGATTAATTTTTCCATTATAAACACGGCCTACTGAATTCAAACGGGTTCTTTGACATGCCAACATCGTATGACATGCGTGTCGTATTTTTGCCGCCTTTCAAAAATCTCTTGCCACGGCCAGGAGTGAACCTGCAATCTTGGGGTTAGTAGACCGACACGCTATCCACTATCCACAAGCTTATAGAACACAGTTTACATTTCATTACTCATTTCTTTGATTTACTGTTTCTGAAATCCATGCAAAATGATAAAAGAAAGACCTCAGAATGATAAAATGACATCAAACAGGCGTCGCAGTGGCCAAAATGTGAAGTGGACAGCAATTATGGAGCGTATTTTCCTACAGCAACAGTATGTGCAAGTCGCACACTTCGTCCTTTTTTTAAGTCATTTTTTTAGAAATTATACATATTTATGAAATTAGAGTCCAATTCGTCACTGATAATGTGTATTTTCTTTCATTTGAATGCTCAATTTATTGTCACGATCGGTCGCTTGTGAGCGCCGCATGAAGGATCTATACTACTGAAATAATATATAATGTGATGTGATAGGTACTATTGAACTGATATGACACTCACCAGGCACTTCATGTTGATAGAGGGTGGAGGTAGCGCTGCTGGTATAGTCCAGTACTCGCTATGAGGATAGAGTGTGTGTGTGTCCATATTGAAGCTCACGGCTACTTATATATGACACCAGAGTCCAACTCCACCTTGGTGACGCCAAGCAGACTATGGCCATCCAGTCTCAATGTCAACCGGAACCATTCACCTCTTGTGAAACCAGTTGGGGTTGGTCAATATTAAATTATCAACGGTGATTCACTAGAAAACCACATGTTAGTCAACTAGGTATTTCTGCCACTCATCATTTCCATGTTTACAGAGTTAGAGATAAAACGAGATGATCTTCTACGTGACGAGTGATGTATATCGTTTAACCCTTTATAGGATATTAACCGCCTACTATCGCTGCTGATGGTCGACTTGTCGAAGAGGTCAATGCAAGGATATCCGCAGTTTGGATGAAATGGCGAACAACAACTGGCGTCACTTGCGACAGGAGGATGAAAGATCACCTCAAATCTAAAATCTATCGTACTGTCATCCGACCTGTCGCACTGTATGGAAGCGAATGTTGGCCTACTACGACTGAGATGGAGCGTCGATTGGTTGTCATGGAGACCAGGATGCTGGATCGCATCCCCAATGAATGTATCAGGGAGAGATTTGGCATTGCACCCATTCCCGAAAATGGGCGAGAGTCGTTTAAGATGGCTTGGACATGTGCTGAGGACAGGGCCTGACACTATAGGCTAGCAAAGACGGGTTGCATGTTGGAAGTCGTCGTTAATGGACCAAAAGGACGACCAAAACAGCGATGGGCCGATACCCTTCACAACGATCTGAAGTGCGTCAATCTCAATCTCCACCCTGACATGGCCCAGGACAGAACTAAATGGAGACATCGAATCCATGTAGCAGACCCTGCCACCAGGGCGGACAAACGCTGAAGATAAAGAAGAAGAACCGTCTACTATAAAAAGAGTTTGTAGGCTATTATCAAAGGTGCTAATAGTAGAAACTTTCAGCCTATTTACAACCAAATTCCTTGTAGATGTAATATTCCTGATAAGCAAATATTACGTCTGTCTAGTTTTATGGTGCTGGATAAAATTTCAACTAGTAAATGTAATCAAAATTAATCAAATAAAACAATAAAATAAAACATAAATAAACAAATAAAAAAATAAAACACATTAAAATTAAAAAACAACATTAAGGACACTAAAAACTAAAATAAAACACACTAAAAATTAAATTCAAATTAAGATTATGAAATTAGTGAGTTACAATTATAAAATTAAAAATAATATATAAATAGATAATTTTTAAAATTTATTTTTTAGAAAATAACAATATTGAATATTTAAAATCAAATTCAAAACTAGAGCTGAAATGAAAATTTAAATTTATAAAAAATAACGTAAAAATTTCCATAAAGGGGGGGGGGGGGATTGTAGGAAAACACATATAGCCTACTCTTCTCTGAAGTCTTAACTTGAAACCTACTCGACCGACAGTTTGATGCTGGCCGAAGCTGGGGTGGTGGTAGACTCGCTCGCTAGCTCGTAAACTCACTCCGATGCTAGTAATAAATTTCCACTGAATGGAGATCGTTGCAAGAAATAAAAACCTAAAAACACTTATAGTGGGTGGTGTGTAATGGATCGAGTTATGCTGTCCTGGACGTTTTTGTAGAACAATTCTTACACTCATAGATATAGATATTCAGTTTACCCAACGTAAGCTTTAAAGGCGCACGGACGGCAGGTTTTTCTTCGACTCAATTCACGGAAATCGTTACTGTTCGGATTCCTTTAGTCATAAATGAATGGCCTTCTACAGAAACCTTTCCCTAGAAATAGCCTACTGTACAGAATGGTGAAAACCGCATCAATAACCATCTAATGGTTCTCGAGGTTACCCGTTATATCTAAGAATCGAGGACTTTGCTTTATACTGTGTAGAGTTAAATATCTATATATATATATATATATATATTTTAGTTAGTCATCTGCCCCCATATTTATCTTAATTACATGTAATTTATTTCAAATTTTCTAGTAATAATAATAATAATATCGTATGGCCTCGGGTGCGTTGCAAGCTTTGTTATTTAACACCCAGAGGGCAGCTAGCATGTCGAATTTTGTTGTTCCCTGAAGCACTATGAAACTCAAGGAGGTTAGATATCTGATCTCCTTGACTTTATAGCACTTTCTAGTAGAGAAATGAGGAACTTTGTGTTGGCGGAAAATCCCTAGATTAATTTTGCCATTATGAACACGGCCAACTGAATTCGAATGGGTTCTTTGACATGCCAACATCGTATGACATGCGTGTCGTAATTTTTGTCGCCCTTCAAAAATTACTTACCACGGCCAGGAGCGAACCTGCAAGCTTGGGGTTGGCAGTCCGACACGATAACCACTCATCTACCGTGAGTAATTGGAATTATTTTGTATTGACCAATTGAAAACTAAAATATCATATATTCTGACTAGCAACAAATCGCCAGTAAGAGTTCTAGTAACGAAATATGAAGGCATTCGTAAATTAATATATTCTCACCACGCAGCGTAGTCGTGCTCCTGTAATCGAGCAACACGATGGCAAGGGCAGCTGCATCAAGTCCAGAGATTGTTGATTCGAAGGCCGGCACTGACAGCTGCTATCCTGAGTGTGGACTTCGCCTAGATTTTACTCACACTCCCTCCAGGGAAATCCTGGGATAGTACCTTACTTCAAATTCCTGAGCACCTACCATATCCCTGTCCCTAATACAGTTACACTGGAACCCTTGTGGAGCTATTCTATATAAAACAAGTAGTTCGGTGAAGAACTGAAGAGCCTACTTTTCTTAAAACTTTAAACTCATACCAATGTTTGACTTATATATATTTATCTCGAATAATGACAAAATTAAATTGGTAATCCTGGCATTTTTGATTTTTTCGAAATATACCTGAAATGCTGTAACCTGAAAGAACACTACAGTTTGCTTGAAGTCGTTTCTTTCCATGGATTTTGAGATGCTGAAAGTCATCGGATCAAATATCTTTTAATGTTAAGGAAGTTACATGCAGTAAACATTGAACCTATTAGCAAGGGAAGAATTATGTTGGCAACGCTGTAACATATGTGTTGCTCGAAATGAATCTGCAAACATATCGTTTATTCACATGTGTCTAATATTGAACTATTTGCCTTCATACGTTGAGACTAGGGTACAAAACTATGGAGAGCATATATCAACTGTTGGTAGCCCTGATGCCAAGTTATATCCTTGAGACATTTATACCCAACGTAAGCTTTAAAGGCGCATGGACGGCAGGTGTTTCTTCGATTCAATTCACTGAAATCGTTACTTCTAGGATTCCTTTAGTCATAAATGAAATTTGGTTGAAATCCATTTGTTAGTATGGAAGTTATTATGCAGTTAAACGTTGATTCTATACGCTTGCACATACTTATGATGGCAGCACTTACTCCGACGACTTACTCTGAATATATCTAAAACATCAGTAACAAAATGTGTGAGGGTCATCTGCGATGGTTTGGGCATGTGCTACGGTCAGGAGCGGACACCATTGCAAAACAGGGCTACACACTGGAGGTCGCCGGGAAAAGACCAAAGGGGCGACCGAGACAACGTTGGGCCGATACACTGCACAGGGACTTGAAAGGCGTCAACCTTCATCCGGACATGGCCCATGACCGAGTAAAGTGGAGACAGCGGATTCGAATAGCGGGCCCTGCCACGAGGTGGGACAAACGCTAAAGCAAAAGAAGATATCTAAAACATCTTGAACTCACAGTTTGCTAAATTTGAAGTGTGTTCCGTATTCATATTCCGATATATTTAATCTAGAGTTCAACAGAGATTACTATACACACTTGGCAGCCCTGCTGACTCTTATATTAAGCCCAATTATATACCCTAAGGAATACATTGCACGTACAAAATGTGGATGAAATCCATTCATAAGTATGGATGTTCCGTCCAGTGATACATTGAACCTATCAGCACACATAGAGTGTTGGCAACATTGCCATATGTGGGTTACCCGAAGATTAATCCGGAATATTGTGTTCTATAAACTTGCAATATTTAGATATGTTTGCCTGCATACTTTCTAGTGTACTGAGACTATGGTTCACAATTATATCAGCAGTTGGCTGACCTGGAGACTCTGAATATTTTCCTATTTCAATCTCTTAAATTACACAATGTACATGCAACTTTTGGTTGAGATCCAATAGATAGTAAGCACGTTACTGGTATTAAAACATTGCATTTATCAGCGAGCGTAAAGCAATGTTGGCAATCCCTGCCATATACGGGATACTCAAACATAATTTAAAATATTATTGTTAGGTGCCACCCCCTAGTGGCACTTTTGTTAACTGGATTACGGTGGGTTGAAGATCAACACAGATTGTTTCTTTAAAGAAATAATTAACTTTATTGCGGCCAGAAAATTACACTACTCGTCAGCAAATACAAGCAATTGGAACCTTACTCCAGTTTCCTCAAGTCTCTTCCTTGAGCACTCTTGGCCCTTTCACTTGTCAACAAACCACAGAAGTTAAACCGTCTTAATGAGTACGGTGGCCTTGAAAGAAACTACCGGCTCCTCTCCCTTATGTACACCAACTCCAGTTACTTACGATAGCTTGCTGCACGATGTTCACAAGCTGGGAAACAATGTCACTGGGTTTCGTAACTCGCACGGCACTTCGTCACTACACTTCTGTCGCTCACGAAAACACGCACTAGCTCAGAAACACACACCCACAGAAAACTCAGTCCCCTCACTTTGAGGCCGCTTATATAGCAGGCTGGTGACTCAATGAATTCTAGAATCGTCCAGGACACACGGCTTCTAGAGATTTCCTTCACTGGCTGGGTCACGAATATTCTGGACCATCCCTTTCACTTTGCAGCCCGTTGCGTAACGCGCACATAATATACTGAGGCAGAGCACACACAGCCTGGGGGCTGCTGTGACTCAACGCGGCGAGGCAACAAAACAAACTCACAGCCGTAACATTATGATCTATACATGTGCCAATTTTCGAAGAAATCCATTTATAAGTATGGAAGTTACACGAGATTAAATATTAAAACTATCAGCAAGCGTAGAATCACGTTGGTAGCAGTGTCGTATATTGGTTGAAAAATCTACATTTGCAGATACTATATTGCCCATTGTCACCCATTCTGAATATGGGACCAACAAATTTCAGTCGTTTATCTTCTGATAGAATCTGTGATTTCTTTTCAATATTCTGATACATTTCATGTGGCTTCATTTTTATCCATATTTATGTCCGAAGACTTTTCTGAGAGTTTATCTCCCTTGTTACTCAATGTTTTTAAATTTATGATCTTCCCACTATTATTAACTTATCAACGTTTTAGATACGTAAAGTATCTCTGGTTTGATGACTGTATTGCCATCTTTTGAGATTATTATTCAGCAATTCTTCTACGTTTGTGCCGTGTCTTGTGTGGAGTTTCGCCTAGGACACCAAGCTGGCTTATCAGTGGGATCTTGGTGTCCCCGCCTGGACCCTACAGGAGTAGCGAACTGCGGGCTACCTCCCTTTATACTGTACTAGCTGAAGTACCAGTTCTTCGACCGGATTTTGGTATTTGATGGCCTAAATCATTAATATATATAATCACACATTCGTAATGTAGTTATGTTATTTCCATGTTACCAACTACATGATGTGTAGACAACATGCATTTTCACTCACCCGATTATTAATCAGAGGTAGCAAAGTGAAAATCCTCAGCCTTCATTCAGTCGACCGACCGGGTCAGGGAATGGAATGAATGAAACCCCCATCCAGCAGCTAGGATATGAACTCTGCCGGCTGCCGAAACCTGTCGCACTCCCCTGGGGCAATGATTAAATGAATGACAGATGAAATGAAATGATAGTGGAGATTGTTGCTCGAATGAAATTGTGACAGGGAAAACCGGAGTACCCGGAAAAAAGCTGTCTGCCTCCGCTTTGTAGGTGAGAAAGTGCGTTTGTATATTGGAAATAAATATCAGCTTCTATGTAGTAAAAGTTAAATAACCTGTCTTAAATATTGAACACCTATCGTTTAACGTCTTCATACTATATTTAAACATATAAACATTATGCTAAAAATACATCAAACTTGATAGCAATTATCATATACGCAATAAGTAATATTGCGGAAACTACGTACCATGTTATGATAAAGAGTAACAGTAACGGAACAAACTTCAATCATCCCAAGTAATAATAACAAAAGCAAATTAATCACAGAAAATTTTTCTAAGTTTATGTCGTGTTTTGTGCGAGATTACGCCTAGTAACTCCGAGATGGTTCATCAGCGGGCTCTTGTGGTCTATTTGCGGACTACCACAGGAGTAGCAAACTGCGCGATACCTCAATTCTTATTTAGAAGACCTCCGCTACTTTACTGCGAGAGCTAAACGCAAAAAAACAGGCTTTCACCTCCCTATAAGGCTTCCAAAATGAATGTATATTGAATTTCAGGGCCAAGCAATTAAAACTCAGCAACTTTTCTAGGTTTAAGCCGTGTTTTGTGCGGGGTTCTTTTATTGGCCGTGAAAGGCAATATACCAGTTCTGCAGTAAGATTAATATGAATACGAAATAAACTAATGTGACAGTCGGTAGTCTCGACACATTCGTCTATGAATTTGGGTTTATGACCGTGGTAAAAAACGGCAAAAAGCAGATAAATATTGGCCAAGTTAAATATTCAGTGAACGAAAAACAAATCGATAAAAAGGATGAAAGCATACCGTGCAAAGTAGAAAGCACAATAACATTGTGAAACAGCGTAAAGATCCAAATACTCACATACAATAACCGGCACAAAGAGTATAAAATTAGACTCAAAATCACGTCTCGTTTCGGACCCCACAAACTACCTCTATAATTAAAACAGTTCATGTAAAGATCAACATAGACTAACATCGCTCGGCGTTGACCGTGTTTTATAGCACATATTTAGGATTTACTCGCTAACCGTTGGAGATACACGAAAAGTGGTAAGCACCTTTCGGATAGAAAATTAAACTTTAAAGCACGTATATGCCATCAAAAGTTTGCTATTTCTTAGCGTTCTCTTTTTTATTTGAAATGGAAATATAAAATTTTGAATCCAAATGGTGTAGTGACGTCACAAATGTAGGTTTTACTCGCTAACCGTTGGAGATACATGAAAAGTGATAAGGACCCTTCGGATAGAAAATTAAATTTTAAAGATCTTGTGTGCCCTCAGAAGTTTTCTATTAGTTAGCGTTCTCTTTCTATTTGGAATGGAAATATGAAATTTTGAAACCAAAGTGTGTAGTGACGTCACTAAAATGGTCGCCATTTCTAAATAGTGAAAAATATATAAATCAAAAGAAGCCTATGTGTAAACCTGGTAAATCAGCTACATCGATGCAAAATTTCATTTCAATTGGACCATTGGTTCTGGCGTGATTGAGTAACAGGACGACAGACGGACAGAGAAACACCATCTAATTTTTATATTAGTACTAGCAGAAGTACCCGTTCTTCAAACGGTGTTCGTTGTTAACACCAGACATTATCAATTGAGCTAATGTTGCAATGGTTAGCGGTTTGTCATTCCTTCAAGTTTATCAGAACGAAGTTAGTTTACTGGGAATATCACACACACTGTTAATTTAAGGCCCTTAAAGTGTAGTTTTCGGAGACCCTTAATAGATTCCCGAATTTTGTGTCTCACATTGAGAAGCGCAACATATGCTTTGGTCGTCCTTCTAGGATAATTTTTATATATCGCATATTTTGGCATATATTGAGAAGTTTTTCTCTCTATCCACCCTTCTACTGTATGAAAAGTACGGTGAAGAGTTTTAAAATGATTGGTGTATTGACTCTCATGGTTACCATACCTAATTTTACGATGCACCAAGCATCCGAACACGAGGTATAGGCGTACATAAAGATACACAGAAAGACAGACAGACAATTCTATTGTCTACAACATATTACCCAGATATCCAAATATGGGTAGATCTAGCACACAGTATCAAATAAAATCATCCTTACGATGAACCCGTATGTCGACAAAAAAAAAGTTAAAATGTGCTCTCAGACTAAATTCACCTAACGTGTACTTCCTGACGTGAAATACAATATTGAAAGCCTTGTAGACGAAACGCAATACACGTCACATAAAATCTGACCCTCCACGTTGTGCTAGGTGCCCATACACAGGAAGACCCCTTTCATAAATTATAAAGGCTTGTGCTGCATGAAAATTCAGGTTCTTTAGCCTCAAATTGCCCAAATCCCTAAAAGCCACAAAAATGCTGGTTCAATTCAGGAATTTTTGAAAATAATGTTGTTGTTTGGAGATATAATAGACCTTCTGTACTATATGTCGAACGTGAAAATTGCATGAAACAATTCTAGGTTACCCCTTCACCCCCTTAATTGCATTGATGAATTATTCGGTCTACGTTAGTTCCGTGATAACCTTTGCAAACTTTCACAGAAATGTAATAAATGGAGTGACATTGCTTCTTACATAAATAGATGGAAAGTTGTATGCCACCCCTTGAGATAATGTTCTCATGGTTACCGATTTGCATTCCTTCATTAGTTTGTTAAATTAAATTAAATTAGTTTTCTGGGAATATTTCAGAAACTGTTGGATTTAGAGCCTTATAATGTAGTTTTTGAGGACCCTTTAGGGCCCCCGAGTTTTGTTGCTGGCACCGAGGGGATTTGTCTCGTCGTTGTACGCCATAATATAATACTAATAATAATATAATATAGGGAGAAATTATAACACCTATTTTATTTTTATTTTTAATTCAGCCAATGGCCATGTACTTATCTTTTCAGGACGGGTCAGGGAAGGGATATTATCAGAGAAAGAAGCATTCACATCACGCATGAGCAAAATGGAAATGGCCTACCTTTTAACTAAGGGCATCTATAAGAAAAGGTCAATATCCTTCAACGCAAAACTAAAACATTACTGCAGTGTCATCCGTCCGGAGGTCTTGCATGCTTCTGAATGCCTCACGATGAACAAAAAAGGCTTGGTCGAGAAACTGGAGGCCAAAGAAAGGAACATTTTGAGAAAGATATTGGGTTCCATCAAAGACAGTGGGGAATACAGAAGACGGCATAACCATGACCTATATACTCATGTGGAGAAGATAAGCAACGTCATCCGGAAGAGAAGGTTACCATTTTTGGGCATGTGAAACGAATGAGCCCAGCGAGACTGACCAATCGCAACATAACTTACTTTGAAGAGAGGAAAACAAAATGGGCCTGGTTCATTGAACTGGATAAAGATCTGAAAGAAGTGGGGATTACACCAACAGACATTCAGGAGCGCGCCCCACTCAAAGGGAAACTTCAAGCTTGTAAAGGTTTCCAAGAAAAACCGAAGCTGAAAACGGGAAAGATTTGGACCCAGGAACGGAAGGAAGTCCACCGAGAACGAATGCGGGCGTACAGGGCAAACATCAAAGCCAGTAGGAGACGGTTGGAATTACGCGGTCCATAGATAGCCTATACGAAATGAATGAATGAATGAATGAATAATATGGGTATAGGAATATAATAGACCTGCCGTACCACACCCGCAGGTGTAAATCGCGTGAAAAAATCTAGAGTACTCCTTGATCCCCTTAAGCGCATTATACGTATTGATGAATTTTACGGCTTAATTTGGTTCCGTGATAACCTTCTAGCCGTTTGCAAACTTTCACACTAATGTAATTAATGGAATTGCATTGCGTCTTACAGCAATAGATGGACCTCTGAGAATCCGTTGGCATGGTTACTGGCTTGCATTCGTTCATTAGTTTATTAAATTAAATTAGTTTTCTGGGAATATCTAAAAAACGGTTGGTCTTCGGTCCTTAAAATGTGGTTTTCGGGGACCCGAGTTTTGTCTCTCACATTGAGGGACTGAAAATGAGTTTTGTCTCGTCCTTCTACGCCTATTTCAGCATGTATTTTAAGGGGGTAGGCCCCCTTTTATGAGAGGTACGGAGAAGAGTTACATCAATGATTAGTGTCGTGCCTCCGATGGATATCTGTACCAAATTTTACGTTGATACACCCAGCCGTTCTCGAGTTATAAGGGAACAAATTTGGCCACAAACAAACAGACAAACAAAAAAATTATTTTCGCGCGCATCCATCATAAAACAGTCTAAAACAAGTAAACATCTCAAATTTCCGTAGAAATTCAGAGATAAACACACAAATTTTCATTTTTATATATAGAGAGATATACTGCACCGCTCGGTGTTGACCGTGTTTTATTGCACAGATTCTGGTTTTACTCGCTAACCGTTGGAGATATACGAAAAGTGATAAGGACCTTTCGGATAGAAAATTAAATGTTAAAGCTCATGTATACAATCGAAAGTTTGCTATTTCTTGGCGTTCTCTTTTTATTTGAAAAAGAAATATGAAATTTTGAAACCAAAGGGTGTAGTGACGTCACAAATGTCGGTTTGACTCGCTAACTGTTGGAGATACACGAAAAGTGATAAGGACCTTTCGGATAGTAAATGAAATTTCAAAGTTCGTATGTGCCATCAAAAGTTTGCTATTTCCTACCGTTCTCTTTTTATTTGATATGGAAATATGAAATTTTGAAACCAAAGGGTCTAATGACGTCACTAAAATAGTTGCCATTTTTAATAGTGCAAAATTTCGAAATCAAGAGTATCCTATATGTAAACCTGGTAAATCAGCTACATCCATGCAAAATTTCATTTAAATCGGACCAGTGGTTCTTGAGTTATTGAGTAACAGACAGACAGACACACACCATCTCATTTTATATATTAGTACTAGCAGAAGTACCCGTTCTTCGAACGGTGTTCGGTGTTAACACCAGATATTATAATAATAATAATAATAATAATAATAATAATAATAATAATAATAATAATAATAATAATGTTATTGGTGTTACGCCCCTTTTAAGTACTGTTGCTTTTAGAGACGCACCAGACGTTATCAATTGAGCTACTGTTGCAATGGTTAGCGGCTTGCCATTCCTTCATAAGTTTATCAAAACGAAGTTAGTTTTCTGGGAATATCACTCACACTGGTAATTTAAGGGCCATATAATGTGGTTTTCGGAGACCCTTTATAGACTCGCGAATTTTGTGTCTCACATTTAGAAGTGCAACATATGCTTTGGTCGTCCTTCTAGGATAATTTTTATATTTCGCCCATTTTAGCATGTATTTTGAGAAGTTTTTCCCTATATCCACCCTTCTACTGTATGAAATGAACGGTGAAGAGTTTTATAAATGATTGGTGTATCGACTCATGTTTACCATACCTAATTTTACGATGCACCAAGCATCCGAACATGAGTTATAGGCGTACATAATGATACATAGAAAGACAGACAGACAATACTATTGTCTACAACATATCACCCAGAAATCCAAATATGGGTATATCTACCACACAGTATCAAAGAAAATCATCCTTACGATGAACCCGTATGTCGACAAAAAAAAAAAAAGATTAGTTGAAATGTGCTCTCAAACTAAATTCACCTGACGTGTACTTCCTGACATGAAATAGAATTGAAAGCCTTGTAGATGAAACGCAATACATGTCACATAAAGACTGACCCTCTACGTTGTGTTGGGTCCCCGTACACAGGAAGACCTCTTTCATAAATTATAAAAGCTTGTGGTGCATGAAAATTCAGGTTCTTTAGTCTCAAATGGCCCAAATTCCTAAAAGCCGCAAAAAATGCTGATTCAATTCAGGAATTTTTGAAAATAATGTTGTTGTTTGGAGATATAATAGACCTTCTGCACTATATGTCGCACGTGAAAATTGCATGAAAAAATCCTAGGTTACCCCTTGACCCCCTTAATTGCATTGATGAATTATACAGTCTACGTTGGTTCCGTGATAACCTTATATTTGCAAACTTTCACAGAAATGTAATAAATGTAATAAATTGCTTCTTACTGAAATAGATGGAAAGTTGGATGCCACCCCTTGAGATAATGTTGTCATGGTTACCGATTTGCATTCCTTCATTTGTTTGTTAAATTAAACTTAATTAGTTTTCTGGGAATGTTTCAGAAAATGTTGGTTTTAGAGCCTTATAATGTAGTTTTCGAGGACCCTCGAGTTTTATTTCTGGCACCGAAGGGCTTTGTCTCGTCGTTGTACGCCATAATATAATACTAATAATAATAATATAAGAACCTCAAGAACAACAAAGCAAGTGGAGAAGATTCGATAACAGCAGAAATGATTAAATGGGCTGAGCCAGAAATTCTAGACGACCTTCACAGAATCCTTGGTGCAGTCTGGGAAACCGAGAAAATTCCAGAAGAATGGAAAACAGCGCTGATCCATCCGCTCCACAAGAAAGGGGATAAGCAAGACGTGAACAACTACAGAGTTGTGTCCCTCCTTTCAATTGCTTATAAAATTCTCTCCAAGATTTTTCTAAACAGAATAGAAGATACGCTGGACAAACAACTAGGCGAGTACCAAGGAGGGTTTAGGAAAGGACGCTCCTGTGTTGAGCAGATCTTCAACTTGAAATCAATAATCCGTCACAGACTGCTGAGTAATAAGAAAATTGTGGTATCCTTCATAGACTTTAAAAAGGCATTTGATTCAGTGGACAGAGAGACCTTAGACAGGATGCTAAGGGAATTTGGAATCAAAACCAAACTAGCAAATATAGTCAAAGAGACCCTAACAAACACAACTTCCAGGGTGAAGTTCATGGGAGAGCTTTCTCGGCCGTTCGAAATTAAGACAGGAGTCAGGCAAGGGCCTATCACCAATCCTTTTCAACTGTGTCCTAGAGAAGGTTGTGAGAATTTGGAACTCGGAATTGGAGAGTCGAGGAATAAACCCAATCTGCCTCGGGAGGAAGTCGGTAGGAATTAAAGTCAACTGCCTGGCGTTTGCAGATGATTTTGCAGTACTATCGGAAACCACGGAAGAAGCAGTCATACAAATCAACCTCTTGGAAAAGATCGCTAGCCAAACAGGACTAAGGATATCAGTTGAAAAGACAAAATTTATGACATATGACAAACATGGACCAAAGTTCCTTGACACGGAGATAGGACGGATTAAAAGGGTAAAAAAGTTCAAGTACCTAGGAGAGACTATACAGGAGAATGGGTTAGAAAAAGCAGCTGTTGGAGATCGAATTATAAAAATGGAAAGAGCGTATGGATTAACAAAAAATATCTACAACAAAAAGTGCATCTCCTGGAATGCCAAAATAAGGCATTATAACACTGTCGTAAAAACAGAGTGCCTCTTTGCCAGTGAATGCCTCTCGATGAACTATAGCCTCGAAAAGCTAGAAGTCATGGAAAGGAGAATTCTTAGAAAAATCATGAGTGCAGTTCAGACTGAAGATGGATGGAGACTGAGAAGCAACGGAGAAGTCTACCAGAACGTGGAAAGAATCTCCGCGTCTATGCGGAAGAGAAGGCTGACATTCCTCGGACATCTCTATAGAATGAACGACCATAGATTAACTAAACAAATATTCGACTATCTCTGGAAGAAAAAGACCACCACAACATGGATTAAGGAAGTTAGGAAAGATTTAGAAAAGTTAAACATCACAGAATCTCAAATGCTAGAAAGAAATGTATTTAAGAGCAAAGTGAACAATCTGGAAGGGTTTCAAGATGAAGGAAGACCTAAGAGAAGTGGACGAACTTGGACAGAAGACCAAAGAAAAAATGCCAGTGAACGCATGAAGGAATATTGGAGACAGAGGAAACTCCAGGCAAAGAATAAGAAAAAGAAATAAAGTTGTTGCGTGATCCTAAGTGGTCAATTCGCGTGAAAAAAAATAATATAACATAGGGATAGGAATATAATAGACCTGACATACCACACCCGCAGATGTAAATCGCGTGAAAAAAATCTAGACTACCCCTTGACCCCCTTAAGCGCATTTTACGTATTGATGAAATTTACAGCTTAATTTGGTTCCATAATAACCATCTAACCGTTTGCAAACTTTCACACTAATGTAATTAATGGAAATGTATTGCGTCTTACAGCAATAGATGGATCTCTGAGAATCTGTTGCTATGGTTATCGGCTTGCATTCGTTCATAGTTTATTAAATTAAATTAGTTTTCTGGGAATATGTCAAAAACGGTTGGACGTAGGACCTTAAAATGTGCTTTTAGGGCCCCCGAGTTTTGTCTCTCTCATTGAGGGGCTGAAAATGAGCTTTGTCTCGTCCTTCTACTCCTATTTCAGCATGTATTTTAAGGGGGTATGCCCCCTTTTATGAGAGGTATAGAGAAGAGTTACATCAATGATTAGTGTCGTGCCTCTGATGGATATCTGTACCAAATTTTACGTTGATACACCCAGCCGTTCTCGAGTTATAAGGGAACAAAGTAGTCCACAGACAATCAAGCAAACAGACAGACAGACCAAAACATTATTTTCGCGCGCATCTATCATAAAACAGTCTTAAACGTGTAAATAACTCAAATTTCCGTAGAAATTCAGAAAAAAACAGACAAATTTTCTTTTTTATATATGTAGAGATATACTGCACCGCTCGATGTGACCGTGTTTTATTGCACAAATTTAGGTTTTACTCGCTAGCCGTCCGAGATACACGAAAAGTGATAAGAACCTTTTGGATAGAAAATTAAATGCTAAAGCTCGTGTATACCATGAAAAGTTTGCTATTTCTTAGCGTTCTCTTTTTATTTGAAATGGAAATATGAAATTTTGAAACCAAAGGGTGTAGTGACGTCACAAATGTAGGTTTTACTCGCTAACCGTTGGAGATACACGAAACGTGATAAGGACCTTTCGGATAGAAAATTAAATTTTGAAGCGCATATGTGCCATCAAAAGTTTGCTATTTCCTACCGTTCTCTTTTTATTTGATATGGAAATATGAAATTTTGAAACCAAAGGGTGTAGTGACGTCACTAAAATGGTCGCCATTTCTTAATAATGCAAAATATCGAAATTAAAAGTATCCTATATTCAAACCTGGTATTTCAGCTACATCCATGCAAAATTTCATTTAAATCGGACCAGTGGTTCTTGCGTTATTAGGTAACAGACAGACAGACAGAAAGACAGACACACACCATCTCATTTTTATATATTAGTATACTAGCAGAAGTACCCGTTCTTCGAACGGTGTTATATATTAACACCAGACATTATCAATTGAGCTACTGTTGCAATGGTTAGCGGTTTGTCATTCCTTCATAAGTTTATCAGAACGAAGTTAGTTTTCTGGGAATATCACACAGACTGTTAATTTAAGGGCCTTAAAATGTGATTTTCGGAGACCCCTTATTGACTCGCGAATTTTGTGTCTCACAAAGAGAAGCGCAACATATGCTTTGATCGTCCTTCTAGGATAATTTTTATATTTCGCCTATTTTAGCATATATTGAGAAGTTTTTCTCTATATCCACCCTTCTACTGTATGAAAAGTACGGTGAAGAGTTTTATAAATGATTGGTGTATTGACTCTCATGGTTACCATACCTAATTTTACGATGCACCAAGCATCCGAACACGAGGTATAGGCGTACATAAAGGTACACAGAAAGACAGACAGACAATTCTATTGTCTACAACATATTACCCAGATATCCAAATATGGGTATATCTACCACACAGTATCAAATAAAATCATCCTTACGATGAACCCGTACGTCGACAAAAAAAAGTTACAATGTGCTCTCAGACTAAATTCACCTAACGTGTACTTCCTGGCGTGAAATAGAATTGAAAGCCTTGTAGACGAAACGCAATACACGTCATAAAAACTGACCCTCTACGTTGTGCTAGGTGCCCATACACAGGAAAACCCCTTTCATAAATTATAAAGGCTTGTGGTGCATGAAAATTCAGGTTCTTTAGCCTCAAATTGCCCAAATCCCTAAAAGCCGCAAAAATGCTGGTTCAATTCAGGAATTTTTGAAAATAATGTTGTTGTTTGGAGATATAATAGACCTTCTGTACTATATGTCGAACGTGAAAATTGCATGAAACAATTCTAGGTTACCCCTTCACCCCCTTAATTGCATTGATGAATTATTCGGTCTACGTTAGTTCCGTGATAACCTTTGCAAACTTTCACAGAAATGTAATAAATGGAGTGACATTGCTTCTTACAGAAATAGATGGAAAGTTGTATGCCACCCCTTGAGATAATGTTCTCATGGTTACCGATTAGCATTCCTTCATTAGTTTGTTAAATTAAATTAAATTAGTTTTCTGGGAATATTTCAGAAACTGTTGGATTTAGAGCCTTATAATGTAGTTTTCGAGGACCCTTTAGGGCCCCCGAGTTTTGTTGCTGGCACCGAGGGGATTTGTCTCGTCGTTGTACGCCATAATATAATACTAATAATAATATAATATAGGGAGAAATTATAACACCTATTTTTATTTTATTTTTAATTCAGCCAATGGCCATGTACTTTTCTTTTCAGGACGGGTCAGGGAAGGGATATTATCAGAGAAAGAAGCATTCACATCACGCATGAGCAAAATGGAAATGGCCTACCATTTAACTAAGGGCATCTATAAGAAAAGGTCAATATCCTTCAACGCAAAACTAAAACATTACTGCAGTGTCATCCGTCCGGAGGTCTTGCATGCTTCTGAATGCCTCACGATGAACAAAAAAAGGCTTGGTCGAGAAACTGGAGGCCAAAGAAAGGAAAATTTTGAGAAAGATATTGGGATCCATCAAAGACAATGGGGAATACAGAAGACGGCATAACCCTGACCTATATACTCATGTGGAGAAGATAAGCAACGTCATCCGGAAGAGAAGGTTACCATTTTTTGGGCATGTGAAACGAATGAGCCCAGCGAGACTGAACAACCGCAACATAACTTACTTTCATGAGAGGAAAACAAAATGGGCCTGGTTCATTGAACTGGATAAAGATCTGAAAGAAGTGGGGATTACACCAACAGACATTCAGGAGTGCGCCCCACTCAAAGGGAAACTTCAAGCTTGTAAAGGTTTCCAAGAAAAACCGAAGCTGAAAACGGGAAAGATTTGGACCCAGGAACGGAAGGAAGTCCACCGAGAACGAATGCGGGCGTACAGGGCAAACATCAAAGCCAGTAGGAGACGGTTGGAATGACACGGTCCATAGATGGCCTATACGAAATGAATGAATGAATGAATAATATGGGTTTAGGAATATAATAGACCAGCCGTACCACACCCGCAGGTGTAAATCGCGTGAAAATATTCTAGAGTACTCCTTGATCCCCTTAAGCGCATTATACGTATTGATGAATTTTACGGCTTAATTTGGTTCCGTGATAACCTTCTAGACGTTTGCAAACTTTCACACTAATGTAATTAATGGAATTGCATTGCGTCTTACAGCAATAGATGGACCTCTGAGAATTCGTTGGCATGGTTACTGGCTTGCATTCGTTCATTAGTTTATTAAATTAAATTAGTTTTCTGGGAATATCTCAAAAACGGTTGGTCTTCGGTCCTTAAAATGTGGTTTCCGGGGACCCTAGTTTTGTCTCTCACATTGAGGGGCTGAAAATGAGTTTTGTCTCGTCCTTCTACGCCTATTTCAGCATGTATTTTAAGGGGGTAGGCCCCCTTTTATGAGAGGTACGGAGAAGAGTTACATCAATGATTAGTGTCGTGCCTCTGATGGATATCTGTACCAAATTTTACTTTGATACACCCAGCCGTTCTCGAGTTATATGGGAACAAATTTGTCCACAGACAAAGAAACAACAGACAGACAAAAAAAACTATTTTCGCGCGCATCCATCATAAAACAGTCTGAAACGTGTAAACAACTCAAATTTCCGTAGAAATTCAGAGAAAAACACACAAATATCATTTTTATATATAGAGATATATACTGCACCGCTCGGTGTTGACCGTGTTTTATTGCACAGATTCTGGTTTTACTCGCTAACCGATGGAGATATACGAAAAGTGATACGGACCTTTCAAAAAAAAATGTTAAAACTCATGTATACCATCAAAAGTTTGCTATTTCTTAGCGTTCTCTTTTTATTTGAAAAGGAAATATGAAATTTTGAAACCAAAGGGTGTAGTGACGTCACAAATGTCGGTTTTACTCGCTAACTGTTGGAGATACACGAAAAGTGATAAGGACCTTTCGGATAGGAAATTAAATTTCAAAGCCCGAATGTGCCATCAAAAGTTTGCTATTTCCTACCGTTCTCTTTTTATTTGATATGGAAATATGAAATTTTGAAACCAAAGGGTCTAATGACGTCACTAAAATAGTCGCCATTTTTAATAGTGCAAAATTTCGAAATCAAGTATCCTATATGTAAACCTGGTAAATCAGCTACATCCATGCAAAATTTCATTTAAATCGGACCAGTGGTTCTTGAGTTATTGAGTAACAGACAGACAGACACACACCATCTCATTTTTAGCCTATTTTCAATTTTGAAAAAATAGGCTTATGAGATCACCTTTTGTCCGTGTGTGTGTGCGTGTGTGTGTGTGTGTGTGTGTGTGATTCGTGTGTGTGTCCCCCCCTAATAAAATCTAAACGGCTGGAGCGATTTCAATGAAACTCGGTATGTTCATAGCACTATTCCCGGCGACCTCGACCGTGCCCTTCAAATTTTGTTACGTCTCACCAATGCAAAATGGCGGCTTTGCGAAATATTTCACTAGCATTCAATATCTCCGAAACTATTACCGATATCGCCCGGAAATTGTGTACGGTGATAAAGGGTACTACTAGAAGTTCACCTATGAGACTTTCAAACACCTGGTGACTACAAAACCAACATGGCGGTCAAGCGAAGTTGAGACTTTTAAATAGACTTTTCTCGCGATTTAACTATCCACACGTAATGAAACTTGGTACAGCAATTGTTTATACACATTGTAATGCACTGGAGTCTAATTTACTTCAATTGTTTACATAACTTCAAATTGGCGGCTGTGCAAAATATTTCACTGACATTCTATATCTCCGAAACTATTACAGATATCACCATGCAATTTCGTACGGTGATAAAGGGTACTGATACAAGTTTACCTATGTATATTTCATAAACTTGTAAAGTAGAAAACGAACATGGCGACCAAGCGAAGTTGAGACTTTTAAATAGACTTTTCTCACGATTTAACCATCCAAACGTAATGAAACTAGGTACAGCAAGTGTTTATACACATAGTAATGCACTGGAGTCTAATTTAGTTCAATTGTTTACATAACCTCAAAATGGCGGCTGTGCGAAATATTTCACTGACATTCTATATCTCCAAAACTATTACAGATATTACCCTGCAATTTTGTACGGTGATAAAGGGTACTGGTACAAGTTTATCTATGTATACTTCAACTTCATAAACTTGTAAAGTAAAAAACGAACATGGCGACCAAGCGAATTTGAAATATTTTAATAGACTTTTCTCGTGATTTAACTCTCTGAGCGCAGTGAAATGTGGTACAGTAAATGCTTTTGCAGATTGTAATGCACTGCCATCTAATTTAAATCAATTGTTTACATAACCTCAAGATGGCGGCTGTGCGAAATTTTTAAATTAAGTTTTTATTTCTTGTGTCGTAATCCTGCGATCGAAGTGAAAGTTTGAATAATGAACCTAGGCAATAATTGTCCTTGAATGGTACATAATTCTATGGCCTATACATATAACAATCCTAAATGGCGGGCTTCCGAAGTATTTAGACGGTTCTCAATATCTATGAATCTTTTACAGCAACCAAACTGAATTTTTTTATGTTCATAGAGACTATGAACATATGTTCACCTATAGGACTTTCATTAACCTGGTGAGCACAAATCCAACATGGCGGCGACGCGAAGTATAAATATTTAAATGGACGATTCTCGCGAATTAACTATCCGAGTGCTGTGAAACGTTGCACGTTAAATGCTTATAAAAATGTTGATCCACTGGCATCTAATTTATTTCAATTGTTTGCATAATCACAAGATGGCTGCGGTGCGTAATTTTAAAATCTCGTTTTTACTTCTTGTGTTCTAATCATGCGATTGAAGTTTGAATACCACACGTACACACTAATCTTAATGTAATAGTACAAAAATAAAAATCCAACCTGGCGACAATCTGAAATATTTAGACGGTTCTCAATATCTACGAATCTGTTACAGCAATTAAACTGAAATTTTGTATGTTGATAGAGGCAATTAACATGAGCAGGATATATGAAAATAGGCTGTATAGTTCTTTACGGAACTACTTGTTATATATTAGTATGATGATAAAACGCACCTGTGCCTCTTCACTGCGGGAATTTAAAGCTGAAGCACTGGCCGTGAAAGTCAATATACCATTATTTTATTGCTTTCCATGGAGGGTGAGTGGTTATCGTGTCGGTCTACCAACCCCAAACTTTCAGGTTCGCTCCTGGCCATGGTAAGTGATTTTTTGAAAGATGACAAAAATCATGACATGCATGTCATACGTTGTTGTCATGTTAAAGAACCCATTTGAATTCAGTAGACCATGTTCATAATTGCAAAAATTAATCACGGGATTTTTCCGCCAACAAGAAAGTTCCTACTTTCTCACTAGAAAGCTGCATAGTGTCAAGGTGCTTACAGTAGATATCCAATCTCCATAACATTTATAGCGTTCCAAGGAAAAACCAAATTCGACATGCGAGCTGCCCTTTGGGCGTCAAATAACAAAGCTTTCACCCGGCATCCGAGGCCATACGATATTATTATTATGTATTCATTTATTTTACTATTATTGTATTACTGATAGCCTTTGGCAAAGGCATCTACCTATACATACATCCACTAAACCAAGCATACATCGAACCGTATAACTAATGGGCGATTATATTTTCATTCTTATTTCCTACCGAAATTCCAGACGTCCACCCTCTAATTATTCCACCATAGGTGAATGGAGTCTGGGCGGCATTGAGTCTAGGGTCAGTGCGGCCTTGTCAAGGTGACAGACACTCTGGGTACAGTATATAAGTGAGAGTGAATTTCTCTATGGTCACACAGCATTCTCTAGCGAGTACTGGACTCTACCAGCAGCGCTAACACCAACAACAACACCCACCTTCAACATGAAGTGCTTGGTGAGTTCAGTGAAGATAGCTCAGGTTTCTGATCTCAGAACTAGTCACTTATTCTGAACTTAAATTAATTCCTTTTCTAAAAAAAATATACTATTTTCCCTTAGCTAATTTGTTTGGAATTTTTGATTTGGTGCTATCTATGAAAATTTGAACCCCATATTTATCTTAACGTTTAATATGACCTCTTGGAGATATCGGAAACTCCATATGGTGACTCGTAGCTAAGACTTAATTTCATCCTGGTACGATTCGAAGTGCCACGGATTTTTCTATCACTTAAGAAATTAGGATTTTTTTTAGATGTGAAACGAAACCCATTTTCAGAAATTGATATAAGGACTCATTGGAATTCATTAATAGTACAGACTTGATAAATTTCCAAAGAACAGCAACAGGAAGTTGCTTAAGCTTTTACAGTATGTCATTTAGAATAGTAAATTGAATTTTGACAAAGAAACTAATTGTATAAAACAGTCCAAATTTATTTTACAATTACGGAGAAAGAGAGAGAGTGACTTAACTTTAAGTTAGTAAGTTAGAGATTTTTCAATTTATCTTGTCATAACAATACTGAATAACAAATTAATGCCAAATAGACCATGTAATTTTTATCAATCTTAAATATATTCTTAATATAGTCTACTCGTTGAAAGGAAAAACATTTTTGATAGTATCACAGAAATTAGAATACACTCGAAACAGATTCAAATTTCAGGAAACGAGGAGTCATTTAAATATATTCACCAGCAAATCTTCAAGATTATCACTGTTTATGTTACAAAGTTCCTCCCTGCACCAAATTGGGATCATCAGGAGACTTTGGTACACCTGGGTAAAATTAGAAACACATACACATCAACAATTAAGAAGAAAATATGGTGTAAATATCTTAGTTATAAAGGCCGATTTCCCATGTTACATTAGATCGGCTCATGCCAAATATAATATAAAAATACTTAAAGAAAACATTATTTGAAAGTAGTTCACTGACTTATTGATTTCAATATAGCACTGGTAGATTTAGCGATTTACCTAGAAATTCGTATCTTCATATTTGCAGGGTTAAGGGACACTGGGACTGAGTTTTTGTCAGAAATCGCAAAAATATTGATTTTTTTCTTTGGTATAATTATGCCCCTGACTCCAACGGATAATTTAGTGAAAGTCTTTTCCGAATTCCGCCATATTTAAAGGCCCAGCGAATTCTTGAAATGTCTAGTGTATGGTATTTAAACGCCTCCTATTCATGGACTTTCATTGAGGCGAGTATTTCTGAACTTATTTTCCTAATAAGGAGCTCAGAAAAGCAAGAAAGAGGGTGTTAACATATGGTGCTGGGCAATTTTAGCTGATAAGGTGAGCTGATAACTAAAAAAATATGCATGGATTTATAAAAGTGCATTCTTCTGAGCTTACCATTTTTTTGAAACAAAATTCGCCCCATATGTATCAGACTTGTAGCTATAATGTAGCAAATTTTTATACATATTCTATATTAATGCATCCATAAGCACAGTGATTATTTTTATTGTAGTATTGATAGTTTTGCCATTAAAAATATTTTAATTTTCAAATAATAGGCAATTAATGGGATAAATAAATTGTCAAATATGTTAATTTATATCTCAACAAATATCCATATGAACTTAAAACCAATCACTAGAATTGCTTCCATACTAAATATCTATATGAGAAAGTCATGATAAATGACCTACCTCTATCCGTTTAACGCAATGACTATTTTCAAAATTTGCATATTTTTCATATTAAAGTAATCATATTTCCTAAACGGTTAGAGATATAAAAGTGTAAATCAGTAGTCTAGTGTATATTACTATTAGAGTGCTGTATGTAACATTAGAACAATATCCATTGATAATTACCTAAAATTGAAAGCCTATCACCAAAAAATATGCATGTTTTTATTAAAGTCCATTTATCGCTGCTTCTCATTTTTTGATACAACATTTGGTCCTTGCGCATTAGATTTGCTGCTATAATAATGCAAATTTTTATTTATATTCTATATTAATGCATCCATAAGTTCAGTGATTAGTTTTACTGTAGTATTCATAGTTTTGCCATTAAAAATATTTTAATTTTCAAATAATAGGCAATTAATGGGATAAATAAATTGTGAAATTTGTTAATTTATATCTCAACAAATATTCATATGAACTTAAAACCAATCACTAGGATTGCTTCCATACTAAATATCTATATGGGAAAGTCATGATAAATGACCTACCTCTATCCATTTAATGCAAGGACTATTTTCAAAATTTGCATATTTTTCATATTAAAGTAATCATATTTCCTAAACGGTTAGAGATAGAAAAGTGTAAATCAGTAGTCTAGTGTATATTACTATTAGAGTGCTGTATGTAACATTTGAACAATATCCATTGATAATTACCTAAAATTGAAAGCCTATCACTAAAAAATATGCATGTTTTTTATTAAAGTCCATTTATCGCTGCTTCCCATTTTTGATACAACATTTGGACCTTGCGCATTAGATTTGCTGCTACAATAATGCAAATTTGTATTTATATTCTATATTAATGCATCCATAAGTTCAGTGATTAGTTTTACTGTAGTATTCATAGTTTTGCCATTAAAAATATTTTAATTTTCAAATAATAGGCAATTAATGGGATAAATAAATTGTGAAATTTGTTAATTTATATCTCAACAAATATTCATATGAACTTAAAACCAATCACTAGGATTTCTTCCATACTAAATATCTATATGGGAAAGTCATGATAATTGACCTACCACTATCCGTTTAACGCAAGGACCATTTTCAAAATTTGCATATTTTTCATATTTAAATAATCATATCTCCTAAACGGTTAGAGATAGAAAACTGTAATTCAGTAGTATAGTGTATATTAGTATTTGAGTGATGTGTGTAAAATTAGAACAATATCCATTCATAATTACAGAAATATGAAAACTCAGTCCCAGTGTCCCTTAGTAAAATGTGAAGTAAATTGATCCTTCTGTTAAACAGATCGTTCTGTGCGCCGTCGTGGCTGTCAGCATGGCTAAGCCTGGCTACTTGGCTGGTGGTATTGCCGCCCCTGCCATTGCCGCATATGGAGCCCATGGTCTCATTGCTGGAGCTCATCCCAGTGCCCGTATCGCCGCTGGTGTCGCTGACTCTGCCAACAATGTCGCTAATACTGTCGTCGCTCAGCATCAGGGTGCTGTAGCTGCCGCTCAGGGTAACTACGCCGCTGCTCAAGGAGCCGCTGCTGCTCTTGATGGTGCTGCCGCTGCCGTTGAAGGACAAGCCTATTCCGGAGCTCCTGCTACCATCGGAGCTTATGCTGCACCCGCTCTAGCTGCTTACGCTGCACCTGCTGCCATTGCTGCACCCGCTGTAGCTGCTTACGCTGCACCTGCTGCCATCGCTGCACCCGCTCTTGCCGCTTACGCTGCACCTGCTGCCATTGCCGCTCCTGCTGCATACGCCGCTGGTCTTGGCTATGCCGGTCTCGCTGCGCCCGCTATCGCCGCTTACGGAGCTCATGCTGCCTACGCTGCACCCGCCGTAGCCGCTTACGCCGTGCCCGCTGCCGCTCACCCTGCCGCTACCCTCAGTGTAGGAGGACCCGCCGGTCTTGCCCTCACCCCTGCTGGTACCCCAGTAGACACACCCGCAGTACAGGCCGCCAGAGCAGCTGACACCGTAGCCCATGTGAATGCTAAGGCTATCCACTACGGTTAAACCCTCTCCTACCTTCTCTCCTCTCTTTCCAAATTCTGCTGTGTGCCTTGATATAATTTCTCGACCGTTGTTCTGTTAAATTATGAATAAAAAATTATAATCGTAACTTTGAGTAGGCCTACTTCATTTTAAGATGACATCTTCTATTCATCCTAGAATGATGATATTTACTTCCTTGTTCATCTACAGTGAACCATGTCTCGTAAATAGTACATTTTAGTATGTAAGGTAATTGTAGTAATTAAAAAAGGTTTTGCATATTGCTGGCCAAGAATCTTTGTGTTCTCAAATCCATTAGTCGTTCTTGCCTGCGAGTATATTGGCTGTGTACCCTCGCCTGTGTCAATAAGGATAGATCTGTGCGAGTGTGGAGACGACCCAGTGAATGTATGCACGGCCAATACATCCGAGGTGGAGCCATGCTTTGGGGTGGCATCATGAATGGTCGCCGAATCCCTCTCTGGTACATCCCAAGGCGTATGCCAGGCATACGATACAGGGTTACTATACTGGCACCTGCAGTGAAATACTATGCTGACAATTTCGGCCCAAAGTTCACTTTCGTGGACGATTACCCTCGTCTGCACAGAGCAGGCATTGTCAATGCCTTTCTTGAGGAGAATGGTATTCTCAGAATGGAATGGCGTGCCTATATTCCTGATCTCAATTGTGTAGTTCAGGCGTGGACGCTGCTTAATAAATAAGTCCCTCCTCACTTTCATCCTCACTCTGTTCCATGGCAATATCCAAAACTCTTTTTGATGTGTGTTGTTTTAAGCAGCTTTAATGGGATATTGGCTCAGAGTTTACTGTGTTTTATATTTATTTTAAGCGAGCTAAGGCGAGACAGCTAGGGTTTGACAATAGAAAGTAATAAATGCTCAGAAAAATTAACAAGGAATAAATCTATGAAAGATGGTATATTGGCTTTCACGGCCGGTGAATTAAATCTCAGCAATTCTTCTAGGTTTGTGCCGTGTCTTGTGTGGGGTTTCGCCTAGGACACCAAGCTGGCTCATCGGCGGGCTCTTGGTGTCCCCGGCCGTGAAAGCCAATATACCATCTTTTTGGAAGCCTTCATAGGGAGGTTAAGGCTGCTTGAGCTTTTAGTTCTCGCAGTCGAGTGGTGCAGTTGCACCAAATATAAAGGGAGGTGGCGCGCAGTTCGTCACTCCTGTGGGGGTCCGGGCGGGGACACCAAGAGCCCGCCGATGAGCCAGCTTGGTGTCCTAGGCGAAACCCCACACAAGACACGGCACAAACCTAGAAGATTTGCTGAGATTTAATAAATCTATGACTTGTAAATTTTGGGAGATATGCCCAAATTTCTAGCTGCCTCTGCAGGTGCGTTTAGCACGTTCCAAATGCGGAACATTTTCTAGTGGCTCGGTTGCGGTGGGTTCTGGAATATCTTTGAAGCTATGTTTGTTTACCAAGATGTCACATGCAGAACCACCTGTTCGCCAACGTCAGGGCAAGACTTGGGAATATTTAAACACCCAATAGTACATTATGCAACCAGCCCCTATAATGGCAATAAACAAGACACGAGTATGTCTATAAAACGAGTGAAGCGATTTTTTTTCCATAAGAGTGTGTTAATTACCATTATAGGCGAGTTGCATACGACTATTTATGTTCGACGATAATTAATTTTTAAGAGCGTTAAAATCCTTCAGTATGCCTTCCTTCGGAGGGGAAGTAAAGCCGGCGGTCCCATGTCATTGATTTATGGCATGTAAAAAATCCTTTCACAGACTAAACTTGTGTAAAGCAAAATTTGTTAGGTTAGATTTCGTCAGAACGCTCTATCAAAGTTCCAACGTTCACCACTAGGTATCATAGATATCTGGTGGCGAAAGTTGGAACTACTTGAAATTGAACGGAGCTTGTAGCTCGCCCTTTAGGGTGTACGCAACTTAAGATGCAGTAATAGAAATAAACATATACTTACGTACGCAGCAGACGTCAGTGGAAACGTAGCTGAAGCTCTTCCCCTATCCCCGAAGAAATATAAAATAAAAATAAAATAGAAGAAAGAAAAACGGGGAGATCGCAGTCTTGTTTGGCTTTCGCTGGGCCCAAATTTTAAAAGGCAAACCAGAAAGCAATCCCAAAAGAAAGGGGGAAAGCTAATTAAAATTAAACTACAGTAAAATCCAAAGATGAACAAATTTAAATCAGAGGCCGTGTAGGTCGTATTAACGTCACAAGTACGCTAATAAGACCGACAAACCAAAATGTAGTAAAAACCAGACAAAACTCGAAGAAGGTAACAAAAATTAAAATAAGGCGTGACGCAAAAGCAGAGATACTTAGGCAAAGATAAAATGTATTTAAATAAGAACCACAATGTACAACGATCCCAGAGATATTAAAAGCAAGAAGAGAAATGACCAACAAATTAAACACAAAATTAATTTACCGCAAGAAAAAATACAAATTAGGAAGAAAATCGAAAATATACTAAATTAAATTATATTAAAATGAAATAAAATAAGATAAGTTAAGGTAACGTGTTCAAGGCAAGATGAAACGATGACTAAATGTAAGTATGTCGCAATTAAATAAAAAAGACAAAACTCAGAAACGACTACACTCTACGAAGTCAAGATACGTTCTAAAAATTTAGACAAAGCGTGTCAAAAGGGATGAACAAAATAGGAGGGGGGTACAATGGTTCAGAACGGGGTGGAGAGGGGTGAGAGGGAGGGGAGGAATGAGGAAGAAAGACGCGGAGGCACATGCAAGATCTAGTGAGTTACGAGAAAAATAGGAATTTAGACAAAAGGAAAAATTACATTAAATTATCGGCAAAGCCAAAAATATACTTTAAAAATTGAAAGTATGCGTAGGAGATAAGGGCACACAAAGACGACGAAGATATGTGATGCGCAAAATATGGGCATTCACAGACACAAGAATATCACAGGTTAGGTCACCAGCAAAATAGCAAAGGCGAGACCTCCTTTTGTGAACTCTTTAAGATAAAGAACAAAGCATTACGGGAAGCAAGAAAAATAATCTCCAATCCCGTTATGTTGTTCTACGATAAGATACACTCTGGATGACAGACCCAAAGGTGCCCCCTTCAAGGTAGGCAAACCACCGTCAAGCACACCAGAGTAAAGCGAAGACAGCCCAGCCCACATACATGACTTTCAACCCTTAAAGTACAAAAACTACGTTATCAAAATAAATGAAAATAACACTATCATACAAAACAAAACTCACCAGCAATTACACGCACACAAAGGGCGGAGGGAAAATATCGGGAGGGGACAAGTACACGCGACCAAAAGAAAAATAACACAGAAAAAGAGTTTTAAATTACCGAAATATGAAACAGAACTACAGTAAAGCAATTACTGATTACGACATACAGACACCTCGCCATGGTTTCACCTTGAACGCGGGCACTTTCCCTAGAATATCGGAATACGTCTAGCCTACTTGGCTGCAAGGAAGAAATGCCTCGAAACAAAGCAAATGACGACGCAACACAAAGGTAACTGCGTGCTAAAATTTGATTGGTCACGACCCCTTCCAAAATATAAATCACTGGCCAATAAGGGGACAAGATGCAGATATGTCCATATATGGTATTAAGACATCAGAGGGCTATTAATAGCTTCACAGCCAAGGTTTCACAAAGGCGTGCAATGATCACGTCAGATAAAAATGGCACAAAGGAGTAACTTATATATCTCATAAAAATGGCTCAAAATTCCCCCACTTCCTTGAAAAAAAAAATGTTTACAAAAATACATACACAAAACTTTTTTTTTTGTATATATGGTATAAGATGCACTCTTGTTTCATTCATAAAATGGCTCGCAAGGAGAGAGTCTCATATCACACAAACACACGGAGTAGCTCACATTAGAGTTCCAAACTCATTGCCTTTCACAGAGGCTTGGTATAGCACAAGTCCATCTCTTTGAAGTATACATCAAGCGCACAAGCAGTTAAATGAGTGAGGGGAATTTTGGCTAAGTAAACCTAGAAAAATGAAATTTAGGTGCAAAAACGCAACGAATACAAAATCCGCTGCCTAAAATGCCAGCGAAGCAGTGCCCCATGAGAGAAGGTGGTACCGACCTTATCACACAAAACACTCAATTCACTAAACACGTTGGCAGCAAATTTTGACTAGGGAGAAAAAAAAATTAACATATAAGTTATGAGTTATCTCACAAGGAATAACATTTTTCTGTTTTTGAAATTTCCGAAGAATAACGAGAAGTTGTAATCCAAAGGCCTGAAGATGAACAAGGGGGAACCCAGGACCATTGCAGTTGACGTCAAGGCTGCAGAGATTTTCCTTCCTCCCAATATTCCTAATATAGAAAAAAAAAAACAGTTACATTGTGGTATAAATGGTTAATAAAACTTAATCTGTGGAGCACCCTGTATTTCCAATGGAATGATCTGTCGTCACAACCATTGATAAAATGATATTACACAACTTGGATGCGGTGTGGGGTAAGGGAGAGAGAAAGAAAACAGCGCGCGATAACACAGGCGGACGGTTAAGAGATACTGAAAACAATCATGGACACACTAAACTAAAATAAACAGGCAGGGATCCTGTAAAAACATCAACACTGGGATCGCCGCGTCAAAACACTGAAAGAAATACATACTCTAGATAAACAAATAATTACACAGACACCACATCATTCATGGTATTTCTTAAGATTTGCTACATGAGAAACAGAAATGAGTTGAGGATCGTCATCAGAAATCATTTCCACAGTCACGTTGTTCAGGAACCTGGTTATGGTCCTTGGTTCGGACCACCGCAAACACAGTTTACTGGAGATGCCGGAAGCTGCGTTACTAATAGGGTGTAGTCGTACCAAAACCCTATTTCCTATCTGAAAATGAACAGGTTTTCTACGCTGGTTGTACCGTGCTGAGACCTTCTGTCTAGCCCGCTTAAGGCTAGCGACGGCGGAATCCCATTTCTCCTGAGTAGAGACGGTTCGAGACGGGATAGACAAATACTCGATATTCCAACGGAGCATCAGGGGATCAACAAGTTTACGGCCTATAAACAATTCCGCAGGTGTGGTTTGAATAGACGAATGAAACGAGGTATTAAAACCTAAGGTAAAATAATGCAAGTTAACATCCCAATTGGATTGTTCCACATTATGGAAGGCGGTTAGACAAGCTTTCAGATTACGATGAAATCTCTCTACCTGATTGCCTTGTGGTCTGAATGGCGCCAATAACACGTGATTAATGCCCCAACTGAAGGTCATAGATTTGAATGTTTTGGACTTGAAGATGGTAGCATTATCGGTAACAAGGAACTTGGGCGGGCCAAATATAGCAAAAATATGCTTACATAATAAATGGACCGTCCCTTTTGCAGAAATGTCCTTAACAGGAAAGAGCCAGACAAACTTAGAAAAACCGTCGATCACTGTCAAAATCGCCTGATGACCAGACCTAGAACGTGTCATAGGACCGAATATGTCAATAAATAACCGTTCTCCAGGACGAGTAACAATATGAGCACTATGCAAACCTATCTGCGTATTTTGCGCTGGTTTAGAGCGTTGACAGGTGTGACATTTTTTTACAAAATCAAACACGTCTGGTTTGATCGTAGGCCAATAGAATTCAGAGTCAATTTTGCGTAAAGTACGGTACATTCCAACGTGTAAGCCTATAGCCGAAGAATGATAGTATGTTAAGAGCATATTACGAACATTCTCAGGGGCGAAAATTCTGAAGGAGTTTGAACCAGGGAGGAGACGGCCAATTACATCATTACGGACACAAAATTCACTCACAGTGGGGTCCTTGCTGGTAATTTTCTCACGGAGTTCACGACAATAAAGATCATCTGCCTGAAACTTACGTATATCTACGAAGGACCATGGACTAAACTGTAATAAAAACACATTTTCAGGCATTTCCTGAGGTGAAGTTTCGACAGAAGGAGGAACAATCTGACTAGGAGTGGAAATAGTGGAATCCTCGAACATGCGCGAGAGACAATCAGCCACAGAGTTTTCACTACCTTTCACGTGTACAATGTCGAACTTGAACGACGATAGTCTCAAAATCCACCGATTGATACGACCAAGTTTCTTTACATGTGACATGCTCCATTTCAGAGCTTCATTATCGGTGTAGACAGTGAAATGGCGATGTTCTAGGAAACTCCTGAATTTCTCGCAGCCAAAGACAACAGCAAGGGACTCCTTTTCAAAGATGGAATAGCGACGTTCATGTTCATTAAGCATGCGACTAGCAAAAGCTACAGGCGCAAACTTCCCGTCCACGTGTTGACTTAAAACGCTTGACACAGCTAGATCACTAGCGTCGCAATGGAGGAAGAACCTAGACTCGAAATCTGGAGCTTGCAACACAGGGGCAGATATAAGACTCTCTTTTAAAGTGTTAAAAGCTTTATCTTGCTCTGGACCCCATATAAATTTAGCGTTCTTCTTTTTGAGGGCATTCAATGGAGCCGAAATATCTGAGAAATGTCTGATAAACCTGGAATAAAACCCAAACATGCCCATGGCACGGCGTAGAGCTTTCACAGAGGTAGGCACCGGTAGATTCTTAATACATTCAACTCTATCAGGCATGACGCTAATACCGTTAGTCGACAGAACATGTCCTAAAAACTTGATCTGCGTGCGGGCCAAAGAGGTCTTTTCGGGATTGATAGTGAGTCCCGCTTTTCTGAGGCGAGAGAAAACTTCACGGAGATGAGTTACGTGCTCCTCGAAAGATTTGCTATAAACAACAAGGTCATCTAAATAATTGAAGACAAACTTAAATTTCAAGTCACCCAAGAGATCATCTAACACACGACTAAGAATTTGTGCTCCGACAGCGATACCCATAGGCAATCTATTGAATGTGAATAACCCAAAAGGTGTGGAAAAGGCGGTAAAATCACGGCTCTCGGCGTCCAACGGAATTTGATGATATGCGGAATTGAGATCAATAATAGAATAATAGTTAGCTCCATGAAAATGCTGAAAAGCGCTGTCGAGTGTAGGTAACGGAAAATTGTCAAAAACAACCTTCTTATTCAGCTTCCTGTAGTCGACAACTAAGCTATATTCGCCGTCTTTCTTGGGAATCAGAAAAGCTGGAGAACCATACGCCGACTTGGAAGGAACGACTACTCCTTTATCTTGTAGCTCTTTGACATATTTTCTCATAGCCAACAGCTTTGGAGGTGAACATGCAAATGGCGGGGATCGAACCGGGACATTATCTGTGAGATCGATATGACATTCGTGACCTACCGCTGAACCTAATTTATCTGTGAGGACATCCGAGAATTCGTTCACCAAATCACTCAGCACATCACGCTCTTCCGAAAATAACGACAGAGGCAGCTGGACAGAATGCACTGTGGACACTTCACTAACACGAGAGGTGCATTCTTCGAACGGGAATTGTTTGTTGGAATGAAACAGAAAGCTAAATGAATTACTCGCAAAATCTAATTGTAAACCTGTTTTGCGCATGAAATCTGTCCCTAAAAGGACTTGGGTGGATAAATTATCAACTACGTGGAACTGGTGATCCCATGAAAAACCATGGATCTTGAGATGACATAAAACAGTACCGGTAACGTTGATAGTAGATGAACCAGCTGACACGAACTTTCGCTCACGTCCATCCTCGTGAGGACAGATGCGCAGCGCTGGAATTTGTTTCGCCACAGAGCGAAGGATAAAGCTCTCCGTGGCTCCAGAATCCAAAATGGCTTGAGTTGTGATATGATGAAAAGATAATGTGACCCAAGGTTGCGATACAGAAGCAAAACAAAGATAAGGATCGCGATACCTGCTTTTAGGGCTGCCCGACGGGTCGAACTCAGGACAACACTTCAACAGTTTTCCTGGTTGAAATTACAATTTGGACAGGTCAATTTAGTCACATCTGACATCCCACAACCGTAGCAGAACTCACGGGATCTAGCGGCACATACACGGAAGTTATGACCGTGATTGTTGCAATTCCAACATAAGATATTTGCGGAGACACGTTTGGTATCTGGAGGATTATTGTGGACACGGGAGGTAGAATGAGTTTGGCTGGCAGCGTGACTATCACTTTGGACGTGATTTATGGGAGGACGAGAGGGGAGATTAAAAGAGACAGTCTTGTTTGAGATAACGGGATGGGCCACAGAAGTAAATGCATGCTGTGTGCTAGTCGCACAAGCTAGTTCAGGAAACATGACTTCGTGGGAAATAGGGGGTGGAACATAACTCAAACTCGACCGAGAATTGTTCTCATATTCGCGTCCATGTAGAATTATGTCCTCAATACAGCGTACCGAAATGCGACGTATGAAGTACTTATATATAGGATTTAAAGTCCTATAAATAATTTCGAAAAGTTCCTGTGGGTGGAATGGCTGAGGCAAATTGGCTGTGAGGAGGCGTACAGCCGTGACATAATCGTCAATCTTCTCGGAGGGGCCCTGAGTTCGAGCGTAGATTTCCTGTTTCAAAGCATACGCGAAATCTTGGGGAGTGAAACGGGCTTTTATGTTGCACACAAATTCGTTCCATGAAGTGTAATGGAATGGTGACACCCTGTACCACCGCAACGCTTTACCAGAAAGTAAAATTGGTAGGCAACGAACTATCTTATCGGGACTTATGTCATGGCACTGACACAGTTCCTCAATCCTCTGAATGAACCAAAAAACTGAAGATGTGTTATTTTCCCCGGAAAAAGTAAGATTCCACCTGCTCACAATGGATGCAACGTTGTCAGAATGACCACCACTGGTAGGATTAGAAACGTAGCCACTAGACAACGGGTCAAACATAAGTAAGTCCTTCGGTACACTAAAAAATTGGGGTTCTGGAATAGCCTTACTTGAAGAAATAGGTGCAGTCAACGACTCAAAATTATAGGACGGTAAACGAACTTCCTGCTTAATAGATTTATCCATGACGAAAAATATTAAAAACACAGCACGGTACACACCAACGAGATAAGAAAAAGGACTACAAAGACTACTAATTTCAAACTACTTCAAAAATATAAAAGGTATCTAAACAGTATTACGAGAAGAAATAAATAAGTGCACATCACATTACCGTAAGATGTTGCTTTCCCACGTGGTAATTTACTCACGGGCACCAAGTCGTCATCCTCACACGAAACATACTGTTTGCGGCTGTGTGTTTTTCAAATGTTGATAGACCATACCAGACCTTTCTCCTCTTTCATGAAATTCTCAGCACCTTAAAACTCAGAAAGACAACATTATACTATAGGTACGAAAAGGATGGAAACGTTTCACAATGCAATTCAGCTCGAAGTCTCAGGAACGATCAGCTGGAAAAAAATTGTTAAATTAGAAAGGTGAATTTGTCTCAAAACCACGCTCTGAAATCCATTTGTACGCAACTTAAGATGCAGTAATAGAAATAAACATATACTTACGTACGCAGCAGACGTCAGTGGAAACGTAGCTGAAGCTCTTCCCCTATCCCCGAAGAAATATAAAATAAAAATAAAATAGAAGAAAGAAAAACGGGGAGATCGCAGTCTTGTTTGGCTTTCGCTGGGCCCAAATTTTAAAAGGCAAACCAGAAAGCAATCCCAAAAGAAAGGGGGAAAGCTAATTAAAATTAAACTACAGTAAAATCCAAAGATGAACAAATTTAAATCAGAGGCCGTGTAGGTCGTATTAACGTCACAAGTACGCTAATAAGACCGACAAACCAAAATGTAGTAAAAACCAGACAAAACTCGAAGAAGGTAACAAAAATTAAAATAAGGCGTGACGCAAAAGCAGAGATACTTAGGCAAAGATAAAATGTATTTAAATAAGAACCACACTGTACAACGATCCCAGAGATATTAAAAGCAAGAAGAGAAATGACCAATAAATTAAACACAAAATTAATTTACCGCAAGAAAAAATACAAATTAGGAAGAAAATCGAAAATATACTAAATTAAATTATATTAAAATGAAATAAAATAAGATAAGTTAAGGTAACGTGTTCAAGGCAAGATGAAACGATGACTAAATGTAAGTATGTCGCAATTAAATAAAAAAGACAAAACTCAGAAACGACTACACTCTACGAAGTCAAGATACGTTCTAAAAATTTAGACAAAGCGTGTCAAAAGGGATGAACAAAATAGGAGGGGGGTACAATGGTTCAGAACGGGGTGGAGAGGGGTGAGAGGGAGGGGAGGAATGAGGAAGAAAGACGCGGAGGCACATGCAAGATCTAGTGAGTTACGAGAAAAATAGGAATTTAGACAAAAGGAAAAATTACATTAAATTATCGGCAAAGCCAAAAATATACTTTAAAAATTGAAAGTATGCGTAGGAGATAAGGGCACACAAAGACGACGAAGATATGTGATGCGCAAAATATGGGCATTCACAGACACAAGAATATCACAGGTTAGGTCACCAGCAAAATAGCAAAGGCGAGACCTCCTTTTGTGAACTCTTTAAGATAAAGAACAAAGCATTACGGGAAGCAAGAAAAATAATCTCCAATCCCGTTATGTTGTTCTACGATAAGATACACTCTGGATGACAGACCCAAAGGTGCCCCCTTCAAGGTAGGCAAACCACCGTCAAGCACACCAGAGTAAAGCGAAGACAGCCCAGCCCACATACATGACTTTCAACCCTTAAAGTACAAAAACTACGTTATCAAAATAAATGAAAATAACACTATCATACAAAACAAAACTCACCAGCAATTACACGCACACAAAGGGCGGAGGGAAAATATCGGGAGGGGACAAGTACACGCGACCAAAAGAAAAATAACACAGAAAAAGAGTTTTAAATTACCGAAATATGAAACAGAACTACAGTAAAGCAATTACTGATTACGACATACAGACACCTCGCCATGGTTTCACCTTGAACGCGGGCACTTTCCCTAGAATATCGGAATACGTCTAGCCTACTTGGCTGCAAGGAAGAAATGCCTCGAAACAAAGCAAATGACGACGCAACACAAAGGTAACTGCGTGCTAAAATTTGATTGGTCACGACCCCTTCCAAAATATAAATCACTGGCCAATAAGGGGACAAGATGCAGATATGTCCATATATGGTATTAAGACATCAGAGGGCTATTAATAGCTTCACAGCCAAGGTTTCACAAAGGCGTGCAATGATCACGTCAGATAAAAATGGCACAAAGGAGTAACTTATATATCTCATAAAAATGGCTCAAGGGTGTCCGCTGGAAAGCAGCTACAGACTCAGGCGAGCCAAACATGTCCTCGGACACTCCCGGCACTAAAAGCCATACGATAAATAAATAAATAAATAAATAAATATAACTTTATTATATGTTCTAACATTAGTATTCATAAATATCGGTCTAGATTCTGTCGGTTGACTTTTTCTTCTTGGAAATATTGTGGGCTGAGCAATAATGAATTCCAAAGCCTTCAAACATTGTTTATCCTGAAGTAGCACCAAAAGATAGCACACAGGTGCCATGTGGGATCATTTTGTCATTTTGGTCAAGTAACACAAAATAGGCTGTTACAAACGTGTTAAAATTAAAATGTATCGTATTATCCACTAGTTATTGTTTAAATTCAATGCGTATAGAATGTAAATGGAAGGCAAATCAATGAAGTCCCAAATATATTAGTCATGACATCTGGCGGAAAAGTTTCGCTTAGATATTCCTTTATTGAATAGAGCTGGGTTATTGACTTCAGTGAATCTAATGTCATATGCGTCCATGACGTTCTAGTGTGTTTATATCAACAGTAGCATTCACTATTATTGTCGGCGAAATCGTTCGAATGTAATGCCCTGTGAAGAAAGTGGAGTTGTGGATATTAAGGTACAGTGCTATTTATTTTGCAATATTCCACAGTTTGTTTATGCAAACATTACAGACGGTGCACACTTTCCATGTCGGTAATTTATATAGGCTAGGGTAGAAGGATGGTGTGTTGCAAACTTAAGGACGTAACTTAGATTCCCAAAATTCTTGCAAATTTCATAGTATTTTCTTGTTACCGTAAAGGTTCATGCTCATTTTGACTTTGTGTTTGGGATTTACCTACAATGGTTGATCCGATATTCTTTACATTGTCAACTTTCAAATCATGTAATTCATGTCCGACATGTTGGATTTTGAGCGCATATGCGAAGCTATCCTTACTTATTTGGTCAATGAATTGAAATCTTGAGCTCTGATTGGTTGGAGAAACTGTACCATATTGAAAAGTAGTACTTTAATGACCCTCATTATGATACAGTTTTCTGATATACCAATATTTACATTTTGACATCGTCGATCATAAATGCATTTAAGATATAGCTCTCATTGGAGCAGCCATATCTGTTAAGTGAGAATTCAAAAGATGGGATTCGAACCCGGATCTTCTGCTGTTCAGCCATGTGTGCTTATTCATTTGCATCAGTGCGACCACGCTCAAATGAGTGCTCATAGACATAATTGAATTCTTAAAATTAGTATTACACCACTCTCAAGAAAATAACATCAATCCAAAGATTGCAACGTCATAAATAGGCAGTTTAGTATGGTGGTAGTAATATTGTTTCTTGAGAGGCATAAACTCTAGATCATCTGTCTCTCTGGAAGTAAGAAATAGATACAAATGAATTGAAAATTACAAACAGTATTTATTTCTTATTCTTCTTGTTCCGTATAAGCAAATTACGGACCACGATATTCAACTATTTTGCTTGGAGTGGGTCTTGATGTTTGCCCAGTAGTCACTCATCCCCTGGCTGTTCCTTTTTCTCTCCTTTTCTGGAGGAGCACCTGTTTTCTTCCTAAGGGGTTCTTCCTGGAACTTCATTTGCTTCAATTTACTCCAGAGAGACGTTCGAAATTTTGTGTATTTTCCCTTAACTCACACTTCCAGCAGATCTTTGTGCACTTTTGTCAGCCATGGTGGCTTAGTCTTCCTTCTTTGCCAGTATTTGAGAATCTGATTGGACATCCTGGTTGGATGCATCCTGGAGACGTGTCCATAAAATGCTAGACGGCTATTCGTGACCACGCCTGTAATTCTTTCGGAGTAACTATAGAGCTCCTTGTTGGGTCGTCTTGTGCATTCACTCCGTTCCTTGATTGGTCCCAATATCTTCCTCATTATCTTCCTCTCTTGGATTTTTAGTTTGTCCGTGAGTCCATTCTTGTTTAATATGAGGCATTTAGAGGCATAACAATCTTCAGGGCGGATGGTTGTTTTAAGGGGCCTAACATCTAGGTTATCGGCCCCTAATGGTCTGGGCGATAGCAAAAAGGGCAATGAAATGGAATCCATAACGAAACCCAAGGTATATTAAAAATACTTACAAAAATGGATCATAGATTGAAAAGACTCATAAAATGTAGAGTGGAAATACAATAGGTAATTTCGATGGAAGATCCTCCCAAAGAAAGTTTGATTGTAAAGAATACGCACAATATGTAGTTGAGGTTAAAAATTCTTACCAAATGCAATGCAGATTCGAAATACTCACAAAATGCAATTGAAATTCAAAATACTTACAAAATGCAATTAAAATTGTAAATACACAATGCAAGTTAGATTGAAAATACCTTAGCAGATTCAAAATACTCTTGAAATTCAAAATACTTACAAAAAGCAATTGAAAACGAAAATACTTACAAAATGTAATTTAGATTAAAAATACTAACAATGTGTCAGCCCCCGCTGCAAAATACTTACAAAGTGCAATTGAGATTTAAAATACTTACAAAATGAAGTTTAGATCGAAAATACTTACAATGTAGACTGAAAATACTCACAAAAGGTATTTTGGAAAAATAACTTTCAGTTGAATTTAGATACATGGGGAGCCAATTCACAAAGCAGTGCAGGAATCTTAAAGAGAAAAGAAAATATAAGGAAAAGAAAGAGAAGGCTGATACCTCTAAGAATGAGGGATCAGACAAGATGAGAGAAGGGTCAATCAAGGCGGGAAAGGAAGAGACTCCCTAGGCCTCGGATTCTCTAAGAGCGTCGGGTTTGGAAGAGAACAAGAGTTGACCAAGAGAGGTCGACAGGAAGGAAGGCGGAGAGGAGCCCGGCACAAGTATGTGGAAGTAATGCTTGACTCAGCTGGGATCCTGTGGTCGCCAACCCACGTCCCACTAGATGTGAACTCCTGGTGGGTATTATTATTTAGCGTATGATGCTAAACCGACAAATTAAAAAAATATAAAAATTATATGCAGTACAAATGATATTAAATTTCAATATTTAATTTTTACAACCACACATCTGCTTTGGGGGGCTTCATTCAGCTCTTCCAGAGATTTAATATAATTTGTACTAATAAAAAAACTATGGTCATAAACTAAAAGTGACGTTTAAAATAATATGTAGTAACAATACACACTTCAAATTAAAAGTGAGTTATTGTTCCTTGACTTGCAATAATCGTCCTATTGCTGGTATTCACCTAAGTACACCTACTGTGGATTGTGCACACGTTAAGCATATTTTCAAAATTGCGTATTCCTCCAGATAGGCTTCATGCACGGACTCTGCAAGGGATCATTCCTCTACCGCCACAAGGAGAGTGTCTTCGAGCTGAACATACATTATCAGCATTTACAACTGGGGATGGTGATAGGCCAACCGCTAATTTGGGTCTAATTATTAAGGAAGTTTCAAGGAAAGAATTTTGGAAATACGTCGGCCGTGGGTCTGTTGAAAGGAACCGTCACGGTATTTGCCCGGGGTTAAAAATTGGAAAACCTGGAAAATCAATTTCAGGACGCCCAAGGTGGGATTTGAACCCACGCTCTCCAGATACCAGCGAGGCGCGAGGTACCACGTTTGCGCTCTCGGTCACCATGTAAGTACACAATAATTAAATGGTTGAGAAAGCTAATATTCTAATTACTTCTAAATTTAGAAGTGTAGACCAAACCAACACTCTCCTATGAAGGGGATAAAGCGAGCATTAGATAATATGAGATTGAGGGATTAATTTTCCAGATTAAGGTATGTTTGCAGATTTTCATCATCCACACACTCAGTTATGAGGATGACCACAGCATGTCGGATGTATATTTGAGTTGCTACAATATAACACATTTAATTAATAATGGGACATGTTTGCCATCTCTTGATGAATACGCAATATTAGCACAGACTAGAGTAAAATGTAGCTTTTCACCGATGCCTCAGTCTCACTTATGGCTGTGATTATATGGAAGCTATAGGTGGTGCTTAGTAATGACATTCAGGCCACAGTCAGTGCCTGTGGATGCTGTGAAAGGTCCTACTCATAGGGTTAGTACTGCTGTTCTGACTCAGTGAGGAAAGCAATGGAAAACTACCTCACTCCTCTTCTTGCCTAGTACGTCTCAATATAGGTCTGCCTTGGGTTTTTGAGGGTATCTACCCACATAACCTAACGGCGGTGAATTTTTAGGATCCAACCAGCCTTCGGGCTGACTACCAAACTGACAGACATTAATAATGGCTCTCTCTACGATACAGAGACAAACAGAGGAACTTTCCTACACTATTTTGTTTTGATGGGTGTTTCCCGATAAGTGGGGTTCTCGCTTGGGGTGTTCTCGTAGGGACGTTTCCCAGAGCGAAACGGCTCTTCAAACTCGTTAGGGGTTTGCGGGTAGCACCTGGAACAAGGGTGGCAAGGAAAGTCATGGTGGATGTATCTGCATGGTCAGCGCGGGAGCAGTAACCGTGCATGTTGAATGCTGACTTTGAAATCGAACTGCTTGACGCGGGGACTGCAAGGATGTGATGATTGCGGAAACAGGAGGACGACAGGTTGGCTGGCTGCAGCATGCGGAATGAATGAAAGAGCACAAATTCTAGAGCAGGAGTTCTCAACCGGTGGGTCGTGACCCCCTAGGGGTCGCGAGATACGGAGGAATGTAAAAAAATAGTTTCTGCCGTAGTTTCCTATTAAAATGGAATACTTTCACATTGTACTAAACGTTTACGTTTTTTATTCTATTAATGAGAAACTTGAGTTTGGAATTAACCAATTTTTGAATGTATGGAACGATTTTTGTAACACAAAACAATGCCATTTCCAGTGTCAAACGATTTTTTTGATTTGGTTTTTTCATTCACCATTATGGAGAATCCTTGTTCACAGTTGTAAGACGTACAAAATGGCATCAAAATTTTCAACGCTGTTGTGGTCAGTTCTGGGTGTTCGTCTTTAACACTTATCCAAAATTTGTCGGCACAAGAATTGTTAAAAGTTAGTTTCACTGACTGATCGCTTGAAATCTCTATCAGCTCATCATGAAGACTAGCATTTAGCTCAGCTTTTGTTATGGCTGGCTCACTGAACGGTTTGACTCCCCACAAAACCCCACTCATAGCCTTACCTGTTGACTTTGTAATCTGTCAATTGTTCAATCAAGACTTCGAGATGGAATGATATGAGTAAGGAGAGAGATGAAGTGTCAAGGGATGTGACGCCAATACTCGATACAAACTCCATAAACTCTTGAGGAAGTGGGTAATATTCAAAATCTTCTTTCTTTACTCTTGCGTTCCAAACACTAAACTTTTTAACAAATTGGTTAACTCTGTCTTGAGCATACATAACAGTTATATTTACAAGTGCTTTTTATGAATAAAACTTAACAATTATTGTAGTTTTTAAATTCATGTTTTAAAAGAGATGTAACCGAAAATGCATAGCTGGAATTAAAACTTCACTGAAATCACAATATAAAACATAGAGCATTGAACCTTTGCACAGTTGTCTAATGGTGTTTGGTCTATTACATGGCAAGCAATAGCTAACTTGGATGGCAAAATGGCACCAGTATAGTCACTGCAAAATGTTTGTTACATCCTCTAATTTAGGTACACTTTACAACATAACTATAAAAGATCCTAGCCTGAGCTTTAAACTAGTTTAAATATATGTCAGTATCCCTAACTTTATGTAGAATTATCCAAAGACCGTGAAAAGTTTTTATTGATGGTCATTTGAATTTTGGATTCTATAAACCTCAGTGAAAATATGAACGTAAATGCATGCAAATATTACAAATGGTTAAATAGAAGCCAAATTCTACATAAATATGTGTATAATCACACAATAAACAATCCCTGAAAATTTCAGTTATGTAGCATTTAGGGTTTCAGAGAAAAGTGTACGTATGTGATGGAATGATTGATATTGAGAGAACAACATTTGAAACTTCGATATGTTATTTTACTCACATTTAAGTAATTTTGTCTAGAGGCATGCAGCATGAGATATAAATTAATTTTAAAAATACTTCTAGTTGAGTAATGAGTTTGATATTTTTACACAAAGTATAAAAGAGGCCATACATATAAAAACAACATATTTCAAAATGTTGATATGTTCACCCCTCATCAGTTACATTCCCCCCCCCCCCCCCCAAAAAAAAAAAAACAACTTGGGGGATCGGCAAAATACTCAGCCTGAAAAGGGGGTCCTAGTCTAAAAGGTTCAAGCCCCATGGTTTAGAGGTATGACTGTTTATTGGCAGTCGAGGGACAGGTTTGTGGTGAGAGGTTTGGGGGATGGAAATAAGGATAGCTGAGCCACACTTGCCATGGAGTCTGGTTCTGGAGTGCCCCCGTTGAATCCTCGTCCATGCTGAGGCGGCGTCCCGTCGGGAGGCGTCGTTACTCGGTCCGACCGCCTAGTTGTCGTAGAACTGTCCAACTGCCCCGGGCCCGTGGGTCCCTTCGTTATTGATTGGGATTGATTTTGTGGATCATTCCAGTCAGCAGTATGCCCTGTTGTCCTACTCAATGTTGCTGTTGTGTTGTTATGTTGAAAGCTTGCGCCTTCAGTGTTATGATCGCGATTCAATGGTTGTTGCAGTTCGCGGCTCGAGGATTGCCTCATGCTCCTCAACTGAGTCGTATTTCCGTAAATTAGAGTGACGGGCTATAACAGTATAAACTTATCACAACAGATTATACTTTTTTGTATTATTAATGCAGCCAATGGCCATGTATTTTCTTTTATGGACGGGTCAGGGAAGGGATTTTGGAAGGAAATCGGCCAAGGATCTATTGACAGTAACCATCCTGGCATTTGCCTGGTGGTGAAAATGGGAAACCACGAAAACTATATTCAGGACGACTGAGGTGGGATTTTAATCCACGCTTTCCCGATGCCAGCGAGGCACGATGTAGCGCCTTAGTGCTCTCAGTCACCACGGCCGGTAGTTTATAATTAATAGATCACATATTTTAGTTGATAATCCCAGTATGGTTCCTTGAAAAAATTCTACCTTGAATAAATTCGTGCCGGCCCCATGGTGTTGGGGTAGCGTGCCAGCCTCTCACTAGGAGGTCCTGGTTCGATTCCCGGCTCTGTCAGGGATTTTAGAAACTGACTTGAGGGCTAGAATGGGGTTCACTTAGCCTCGTGAGGATAATTGAGTAGCTTTCTGACATTGAGGCAGTGCCCCGATTACGAAAACCGAGATTAATGGCTGAGAGGACCCGATGCGCTGAACTTCATGGGCTGTACTGCCAGGGGTTATTGTTTTACTCGTTAGAATACTGCATAAAATTGAAAGAATATAATGTGTTGCACCCCATGAGAGTCTTAATGTATATGGATTACACCTGCCCGATAAAACGTGATCCTTGTCAGTTCTTCTCTTGTGCGTCGTGGCTCCGTGAGAAAGTAATATGTATTGCTGTCTCGTCAAGGTGGTGTGGATTGAGGTGTGATAGCTGCAACCAGCTGTGAGTCATGGATGCCTGCAAACTCATCCAACCCTGGGCAGATTTTTGATTCATCCCAATGATTGACTTATATACATTTATCTAGAATAATGACAAAATCAAATTGGTAATCCTGGCATTTATGATTTGTTCGAAATATACTTGAAATATTGTAGCCTCATAGAGCACTACAGTATGCTCGAAATCAATTCTTTCCATGGATTCTGAGATACTGAGAGTCATTGGCTCAAATGCGTAGATAGAATTATAACGTAGTTGGTAGGTATCCTTCCTCTGAATATGCGCACAATATATCTTTTACGGCATACACACAATATATAGACTACTATTTGTTACTTATCTATTAATATTAAGGAAGTTACATGCAGTTAAACATTGAACCTTTCAGCAAGGGTTGAATTATGTTGGCAGCATTGTCACAAATGAGTTGCTCGAAATGAATCTGCCAACATATCGTTTATACACATGTGTTAGATTTTGATCTATTTGCCTTCATTTATTGAGACTAGGGTCCAAGATTATGGAGAGCAATTATCAACCGTTGGTAGCCAAGTTATATCTTTTGAGACATACAGCATATGTACTAAATTTAGTTGATATCCATTTGTTAGTATGGACGTTATATGCAGTTAAACGTTAATTTTATATGCTAGCATATAATTATGATGATAGCACTTACTCCGACCATTTACTCTGAATATATCTAAAGAATCTTTGCTAAATCTAAACTGTGTTCCGTATACATATTCCGAGATATTGAATCTAGAGGTCAAAATAAATTATAATACACAGTTGGCAACCCTACTGACTCTTATATTAAGCACAATTAAATTATACAGTATATCCTAAAGAATACATTACACATAACAAGAAGTTCCGTGACGAACTAAAGAGCCTACTTTTCATGCCAATGATTATTCTACAGTATATGAACCTATCTAGAATAATGAAGAAATTAAGTTGCTAATATCGAAATTTATAATTAGTTCGAAATACTGTATACCTTGCATAATGTAGCCTAATAGAGCACTACAGTTGGCAGCCCTGATGACTGAATATATTCTTAGTTCCATCTCTTAAGGTACAGAATACAAAATATGGTTGAAGTCCAATGAATAGCATGGACGTTACATGCAGTTAAACATTGGATCTAACAGCGTGCGTAAAATCATGTTGGCAACAATGTCATGCATGTATTGGTCAGAAATAATCTGAAATAATATGATCTATTGTTGTGCCAATTTTGAATGAAATCCATTAGTTAGTATAGAAGTTACATGCATTTTAAAATTGGACCTATCAGCAGGCTTAGAATCATGTTGGCTGCACTGACGTATATTAGTTAGTCCAAATGCATCTAGAATGCCAGGTACTATACGTGTGCAAAGTTTAGAGCTATTGGCTTGCATACTTTCTGATATATTGGTATTTGGATAAAATAAATTAGGAGCATTTATTAACAGTTGGCAGCCCTGGTGGGTCTTAAGAATGCGCTCAGTGATATCTGGTTATGTATGCATACAACATACGAAATTTGGTTGAATTCCAATTGATAGTGTAGAAGTTATGTGCATTTAAAAATTGGACCAATCAGCAGGCTTATAATCATTTTGGCAACACTGCCATGTTTGGCCTCCTGGAAATTAAACTGAAATATTATGATCTGTACGTGTGCCAATTTTGAAATAGCTCCCATTCATACTTTCCTTGATATCCAACATGGAGCTCAAATTTCAATTGCGATTTTTTAGCAGTTGGTAGCACTGACATCATTTTCAAATATGGCCGTGAGATATTCGGGTATAGACCTTTACTCCTACCAAATTTTGTTTTGATTGCTCCAGCCGTTTAGGAGTTGATAGGGGGGGGGGGACACACACACAGCCAGACAGACAGAAGGACAGACAGACAGACAGACAGACAGACATACAGACAGACAGACACACATTTGCCCGATCTCATAAGACTACTTTTTCCTCATTTTTGCAAAATGTGAAAAGTAGGCTAAAAATGTGGATGCAATCCATTCAATAGTATGGATGTTTCATCCATTGATACATTGAACCTATCAGCACACATCCAATGATGTTGGCAATATTGCCATAATTATGTGGGTTGCCAAGAAATTAATCCGGAATATTGTGTTCTATAAACTTGCAATATTTAGATATGTTTGCTTGCATACTTTCTAATGTACTGAGACTATGGTTCAAAATTATATCAGCAGTTGGCAGACCTGGCAACTCTGAATATATTCCTATTTCAATCTCTTAAAGTACACAATGCTCATGCAACATTTGGTTGAGATTCAATGGATAGTATGCACGTTACTGATATTTAAACATTGCATTTATCAGAATGCGTAATGTAATGTTGGCAATCCCTGCCATATATGGGATACTCAAACATAATTTAAAATATTATGATCTATATATGTGCCAATTTTCGAAGATAAGATTAAATATTAAAACTATCAGCAAGCGTAGAATCTCGTTGGTAGCAGTGTCGTATATTGGTTGAAAAAAATCTCCATTTTGCAGGTACTATATTGCCTATTGTCACCCATTCTGTACATTGGACCAACAAATTTCAGTCGTGTATCTTCTGATAGAATCTGTGATTTCTTTTCAATACTCTGATACATTTAATGTGGCTTCATTTTTTCCAAACACTGTTTTCATATTTAGGTCCGAAGACTTTTCTGAGAGTTTATCTCCCTTGTTTCTCTATGTTTTTTTTAAATGTGTGTTCTGCCTTCAATTACCTTGTCACCGTTTTAGATGCGTAAAGTGTTTCCGGTTTGAAGACGGTATTGTAGTGTCGTAATTTGCCTTCATATGAGATTATTATTATTATTATTTAATAATTTATTTTTCTATTACTGTATAACTGATAGTCTTTAACTATTTAACATGTTACAGGCCGATAAAATGTGGCGCAAGGCATCTACCAATACATACTCGTACATCCACTAAGACGAGCATACAGCGTACCGTTAAACTAATGGGCGATCATATTTTCATTCTTACTTCCTACTGAAATTCCAGACGTCCACCCTCTAATTATTCGACCAGAGGTGAATGGAGTCTGGGCGGCATTGAGTCTTGGGTCAGCGCGGCCTTGTCAAGGTGACAGACACTGTGGGTACAGTATATAAGTGGGAGTGAAGTTCTGTATGGTCACACAGCATCCTCTAGCGAGTACTGGACTTTACCAGCAGCGCTAACAACAACAACAACACCCACCTTCAACATGAAGTGCCTGGTGAGTTCAGTGGAGATAGCTCAGGTTTCTGATCTCAGAACTAGTCACTTATTATGAACTTCAATTAATTCTTTTTCCAATTTTTTTTACTAGTTTTGCCTTAGCTACCGTGTTTAGAATTTTTGATTTGGGGCAATCTATGAAATCTTCGAACCCCATCTTTATCTTAACGTTTAATAAGACGTCTAGGAAAGAATCGGATACTCCATAGGATGACTCGTGGTTATGGCTTAATTTCATCCTGGCAAATATCTTACGATTCGAAGTGCCACGGATTTGTCCATCACTTAGAAAATTAGGAATTGTTTTAGCTGTGAAACAAAACCCATTTTGAAAAATGATAAAAGCACTCTTTGGAATTCAAAAATAGTTCAGTCTTGATAAAATTCAACTAAACAGCAACCGGAAGTTGTTTAAACTTTTATGTCATTTAGAGTAGCAAATGGAATTTTGACAAAGAAATTAATTGTATATAACATACAAAATTTTTCTAAACTTTTGGCGAGAGACAGAGAAAGATAGTGACTGAACTTAAGGGTAGTAAGTTGGAAATTTTTAAATTTATTTTGTCACATCAATAATGAATAACAATTCAATCCCAAATACACCATGCAATTTTTATCTCTCTTGAAATATACTCTTAATATAGTCTACTCATTGAAAGGAGAAACATATTTTATAGTATCACACAAATTGGAATTCACTTGAAACAGATTCAAATTTCAGAAAACGAGGAGGTATTTGAATTTGAACATCAAAACATCTTATAGATTACTACTCTGTATGTTACAAGGTTCCTCCCTGGTGTACCAAATATGCATCATCATGAGACGTTTGGTTCACTGGGGTGAAATTCCGCAACAGATACTATAAAATATAGGAAAAAGATGGTGTTAATTTCCTGGTTGTAAAAGCCGATATTCCAATTTTCAATACTGTATTCGATCAGCTAAGGATATTTTTTTAAGAAAACATAATTTGAAAGTAGTTCAGTGACTTATCAGCTGAATATCTCAGTAGTAAATCAGCAATGTAGCTATAAATTCAAACTTGGCTCTTGATATCTGCAGTGTAAAGTAGAATGTAAATTAATTGACTCTTCCTATCAACAGATCGTTCTGTGCGCCGTCGTGGCTGTCAGCATGGCTAAGCCTGGCTACTTGGCTGGTGGTATTGCCGCCCCTGCCATTGCCGCTTATGGAGCCCATGGTCTCATTGCTGGAGTTCATCCCGGTGCCCGCATCGCCGCTGGTGTCGCTGACTCTGCCAGCAATGTCGCTAACACTGTCGTCGCTCAGCATCAGGGCGCTGTAGCTGCCGCTCAGGGTAACTACGCTGCTGCTCAAGGAGCCGCTGCAGCTCTTGATGGTGCTGCTGCTGCCGTTGAAGGACAAGCCTATTCCGGAGCTCCTGCTGTCATCGGTGCTTATGCTGCACCAGCTGTAGCTGCTTACGCTGCACCTGCTGCCATTGCTGCACCCGCTCTGGCTGCTTACGCTGCACCTGCCGCCTACGCCGCTGGTCTGGGCTATGCCGGTCTCGCTGCTCCCGCTATCGCCGCTTATGGAGCTCACGCTGCCATCGCTGCACCCGCTGTAGCCACTTACGCCGTGCCCGCTGCCGCTCATCCTGCCGCTACCCTCAGTGTAGGAGGACCCGCCGGTCTTGCCCTCACCCCTGCTGGTACCCCTGTGGACACTCCCGCAGTACAGGCCGCCAGGGCAGCTGACACCGTAGCCCACGTGAATGCTAAGGCTATCCACTACGGTTAAACCTTCTCCTACCTTCTCTCCTCTCTTTCCAAATTCTGCTGTGTGCCTTGGTATAATTTCTCGACCGTTGTTCTGTTAAATTATGAATAAAAATTTATAATCATAACTATGAGTACTCTATTCCAAGATGACATCTTCAATTCATCCCAGAATGATGATAAATACTTTCTTGTTCATCTACTTTGAACTATGTCTCTCTAAGAACATATTTTGTTGTGTAAGGTACTTGTAGGAAGTATCTGACAAAGAAATACCACACAATTAAACAAGTGGTTAGCATATTGCTGGCCAAGGGTCGTTTTGGTCTCAAACCCATTAGTCGTTCTTGCGTGAGTGTATGTCGGCTGTGTACACTCGCCTGTGTCAATGAGGATAGATCTGTTCGAGTGTAGGACGTATGCAGGATCAATGCATCCGAGACAATTACTAACTGAGTGGTGCAATATATTGGGGTGTCATCATGTATGGTCGCCGTAACCCTCTTGTGTACATCCCAGGGTGTATTACTGGCATACGATACAAGTTTACTATCCTGGCTCCTGTAGTGAAAGACTATGCTGACAATTGCGGCCAAATTTCTCTTTCGTGGATGATTACGCTCATCTGAAAATTGTCAATGCCTTTCTTCAGGAGTAAGGTATTCACATAATGGAATGTCCTGTCTATTGTCCCGATATCAATCGTGTAGAGCAGGCGTGGACACTGCTTAATAAATATGATGATCCTCACTGTGCCCCATGGCAATATGCAAAGCTTGTTTTGATGTGTGTGGTTTTAACCAGCTTAATGAGATGTTGACTGTGTTTTATATTGACTAGCAGCAGTGCCCGGTGGATTTATATGTTTTATGGATGATAATGAATACTACTACAGAACTGGCACATTATACGTAAACTAACAGAAACAAATAATGTAAAAATATAACTTTCTGAGGTGGTAGTGGGGGTGATACGTAGTACGGTATTATGGACGTGACATTCAGGTCATTTTCCATTAATGATAATAATTAGGGCCCGCCTCAGTAACTGAATGGAGATTTTTGGAAGAATTGAAAACGTAAAAACACTTATAGTAGGCGATGTGTTGAAGATAGACATATGCTCTCCCGGGCTTTTTTGTAGAACTTACCATGCTGAACAATTCTTACACTTATAGTACATAGATATTTTTTACGGTTTGCCCAGCGTAAGCTTAAAAAGCGCACTGATGCCTTTTTTCCGACCTTTTCATTAGTGCTTGACTTCCTTTGGTCATAAATAAATTATTTTATACAGAAATCATCCTGGAGATATCCTTTACAGAATGGTGAAAACTGCATCAAAATCCATCCAGTGGTTCTCAAGCTGACCCGAAACATCCAATAATCGGGGACTTAGTTTTATATTAAGTAAAGATATAGATTTTAAGCGAGCTATGTCTAGACAGCTAGGGTTGGCCAGCAAATAAATGAAAAAAGAAGGTAGCGATTTGTCAATAGAATGTGATAAATGCTCAGAAAGAAAAGTGATAAATCTATGACTTGTAAATGTGGGGATATATATCCAAGTTTCTAGCTGCCTCAGCAGGTGTGTGGTTAGCAAGTTCCAATGCGGCACATTTTCTAGAGGCTCGGTTTCGGTGGGTTCTGGAATGTCGTTGAAGCGATGTTTGTTTACCAAGATGACACACGCAAAACACCTGTTCGCCATCGTCAGAGGAAGACTTGTGATTATTTAAACACTAAAATGTCTTTAAGAAATAGTTATCTTTCGAGTGGCTATATCTGTTAAGTAAGAGTTGAAAAAGTGGGATTTGAACCCGAATCTTCTGTTGTCCAGGCATGTGTGCTAATTTACTTGCACCAGTGCGACCACGCTCAAAATGAGCGCTCATAGGGAGCTGTACCCATAGTCATTATTGTGTTCTTATAGTACATTAATGCAACGAGCCTATAATGGCAATAATTAAGACACGAGTTTGTTTATAAAACGAGCGTTTGCGAGTTTTATAATTTCCATACGAGTGTCTTAATTACCATTAAAGGCGAGTTGCATACGACTGTTTATGTTCGACGATAATTATTATAACTATTTTATGTCCGAACATAAATATTCATAAATATCTGTCGAGATTTCGCCAGTTTTATGTACTGGACAGAGCGCATGAGACGCATAGAATGCCTTGTATTTGACAATAGCCTCCTCGATTACCCTACTATGACAATAGGCCAGGCAGTGATATTTAAATTAGAAGGCCGTGGAACTCAGCGCATCAAATTATCTAATTGGTCAAACAACTGTTTCTTGAGCTCTGATTGGTGGGAGAAACTGTTTCATAATAATAATAATATCGTATGGCCTCGTATGTGGGTGCAAGCTTTGTTATTTGACACCCAAAGGGTAGCTTGCATGTCAAATTTCGTTGTTCCTTGAAGCACTATGAAAGTCAAGGAGCTTAGATATCTAAGGTCATTGAACACTATAGCGCTTTCTAGTAGAGAAATTAAGAACTTTGTGTTGGCGGAAACTCCCGAGATTAAATTTGCCATTATGAACACGGCCTACTGAGTTCAAATGGGTTCTTTTACATGCCAACATCGTATGACATGGTGTCAAAATTTTTGCCGCCTTTTCAAAAAAAACACTTACCACGGCCAGGAGCGAACCTGCAAGCTTGGGGTTAGTAGACCGACACGTTGACCACTCACCCACCGTGGCAAGCGTTTCATAACGAAGAATAGTGTTTTAATGAGCCTCATTATAGTACAGTTTTCTGACATATAATAGTCAGGGTCGAACATAAAAATTGTTATTACACCACTGTAAAGAAAAAAGAACATAGGGCCAAAGATTGCAACTCATAAATAGGCCATTTTGGTTGGAGGTTGTAATATTGTTTCTTAAGGGGCATAACATCTAGGTTTATCTGTCTCTCAGAACATAATTATTCTGGAAGTATGAAATATCAATGAATTGAAAATTACATATAGTATATATTATTATTATTTATTTATTTATTTACTGGTTGGAAAGCCTCCGTGGCTTAGGCGGCAGCACGCCGGCCTCTCACCACTAGGTCCGTGGTTCAAATCCCGGTCACTCCATGTGAGATCTGTGCTGGACAAAACGGAGGCAGACAGGTTTTTCTCCGGGTACTCCGGTTTTCCCTGTAAAAATTTCATTCCAGCAACACTCTCCTCTATCATTTCATTTCATCTGTCATTCATTTAATCATTGCCCCAGGGGAGTGCGTCAGGCCTCGACAGCCGGCACAGTTCATATCCTCGCCGCTAGATGGGGGCTTCAATCATTCCATTCCTGACCCAGTCGGAGACTGGAAGCAGGTTGTGGATTTTCATTTACTGGTTGGAAAAGGGAAATGTTGATGGTCGTATACGACATAAATCTAGCATTTGCTGATGATGTGTTGATCATGGGGAACACTTTGGATCTGGTAACGACTGATACATCAAAATTTCTACTGGAAGCAAAGAAAATGGGGTTGATGGTTAATGAATAGAAAACAAAATATATGGTTTTATCACGTCGAAAGAATATTCCGTTCGCTATCGACGTTGGAATGCACACATTTGGGACAGTTGAATCATTCAAATATTTAGGATCAATATTGTTAAACAAAAGGAAATAAGGCAAAGAATCACCAACGCTACTCATGTTTCCTATAGCATGAATAGAATTTTCACGTCACGTCTAATATCTCAGGAAAACAAGATCCACCTATACATGACCCTAGTACGAACTGTTTTAATGTATGGTTGTGAAACGTGGGCTACTGAAAGAACTTTTGAATATCTGCATTTGAAGGAAAAATGCTGCGGAAAATCTATGGCCCAAAATACTGCCCAGAAACTGACAGTTGGGAAAGACGGAGTAAAGAGGAGTTATATCGACGTTATAAAAAGGCAGACATCAGTAGAGAGATAGAGAGAAGACGATTACAATGGTTAGGACACATTATCAGAGCAGAAGGTACTCTCCCGAACCGTGTGTTCAATTTCCTACCAACGGGGAAACGTCCAAGAGGTCGACCAAGAACAAGATGGAAAGATCGAGTTATGTTGGCACTGAATCAAGTGGATCGAGATGCAAGTATGGAATATGCCAGGGATAGAAATCGTTGGTCTAATATTAGCAACCATTATTTGAGAAGCTGAAATCATTCTTCCTGTTATGAAGTACAGTGTTATATTATGTTATGCTTGCTATTTATATTGTAATCAAGAATTGTATTCCCATGTTTTTCTGCTATGGGTCTTAATGGCATGTTATATGCAATAACAATGATGATGATGGTGAAGGTGATGATGACTATTATTTAGCGTATAAATGCTAAACAGAAAATCAACAAGTAGTTCCGTGAAGAACTATACAGCCTATTTTCATATATCCTACTCATGCTAATTGCCTCTATCAAAATACAAAATTTCAGTTTGAAGGTTGTGATAGATTCGTAGATATTGAGAATCGTCTAAATATTTCAAATGGTTCGCAGGTTGGATTTGTACTTATGTACTATTACATGAAGATTGTTGTGCGCGTGTGGTATTCAAACTTCAAACACATGATTAGAACACAAGAAGTAAAAACGAGATTTTAAAATTTCGCACAGCTGCCATCTTGTGCTTATGAGAACAATTGAAATAAGTTAGATGCCAGTGGATTAACATTTGTATAAGTATTTAACTGCAAATTTTCACTGCACTCCGAAGGTTAAATCACGAGAAACGTCCACGTAAATATGTATGATTTGCGTCGCCGCCATGTTGGATTTGTGATCACCAGATTACTGAAAGTCCTATAAATGAACTTATGTTTATAGCCACTATGAACAAAAAAAAATCAGTTTGATTGCTGTAAAAGATTCGTAGATGTTGAGGACCGTCTAAATATTTCGGATGCTGGCCATTTTTGATTGTTATATGTATATGCCATAGAGTTATGAACCATTAAAGGAAATTTATTGCGTAGGTTCATTATTCAAACTTTCACTTCGATCGCATGATTACGACACAAGGAAGAAAAACTTAATTTTACAAATTCGCACAGCCGCCATCTTGAAGTTATTTAAACAATTGAACTAAATTAGACGCCAGTGCATTATAATGTGTATAAACATTTGCAGTACCAAGTTTCATTACGTTTGGATGGTTAAATCGCGCGAAAAGACTATTTAAAAGTATCAACTTCGCTTGGCCGCCATGTTGGTTTTGTAGTTACCAGGTCTTTAAAAGTCTCATAGATGAACTCCTAGTATTATCCTTTATCACCGTACACAAAATCAGGGTGATATCTGTAATGGTTTCGGAGATACTGAATGCAGGTGAAATATTTCGCACAGCCGCCATGATGGATTAGTGAGACACAATAAAATTTGAAGGGCACGATCGGGGTCGACCAGAATGTTGCTAAGATCTTACCGAGATTCATTGAAATCGCTCCAGCCATTTAGAAGTTATTAGGAGGGGACACACACACACCACAACACACACACATGCACACACAGACACACGGACAAGAGGTGATCTCATAAGCCTATTTTATCAAAAAATGAAAATAGTCCAAAAATATCATATATGCAGTACAAATGATACTTAAGTTCAATATTTAATTTTTGCAACCACATAACTATGTACATCCTAACAAAGTACAAATTATCATTTATGCCAAATATTCCAGGTTATTAGGCCTAATTATCTTGAAAAAAAAAACACTGGAAAAGCATTGGACTTGTCTTATGTTTCCCAATATTTCCCACTCGTATACAACCCGACCTGTCTGCTCTTATGAGAGAGCAATAATATCTATACGTAGAGCAGGCCTTGAAGAAGAAGAAGAAGATGTTTTATCCCATAAATTCAATTTTTGGACTTATCTGTTTTTTGACTGAACCCTTTAATTAGAGTTTTCATCCGCCCTTCATCCCTTATGACTATGTTAATAATTCCTAGCTTAGTTTTATTTAGCTTCTACTACAATACAATATTTATTATGCATTTCGATTCAATAATTTTGACGCCAACAAGCAGGCAAAAATTTATTGAGGGTTTCTATTTTTTTTAAATTTAATTAATTTTATTTACTGCATGCCCATTGCAATGGAGTAATACTATATGCTTGATTATTATTTATTAAACATTTCAGACTAAAACTATACAATTAATATTATGCCAAATATTCACATATTTTAAAAATTCGCACAGCAGCCATCTTGTGGTTTTGGCAACAATTGAAGTAAATTAGATGCCAGTGGATTAACATTCGTATAAGGATTTACTATACCAAGTTTCACTGCACTCGGAGGGTTAAATAGCGAGAAACGTCCATGTGAATATTTATAATTCGTGTCGCCGCCATGTTGGATTCGTGATCACCAGGTTATTTAAAGTCCTATAGGTGAACTTAAGTTCATAGCCCCTATGAACATAAAAATTCAGTTTGATTGCTATAATAGATTCGTAGATATTCAGAGCCGTCTAAATATTTCGGATGGTCACCATGTTGAATTTTTAAATGTTTAGGCCATAGAGTCATGGACCATTAAAGGAAAATTATTGCGTAGGTTCATTATTCAAACTTTCACATCGATCGCATGATTACGACACTAGAAATAAAAACTTAATTTTAACATTCGCACAGCCGCCATCTTGAGGTTATGTAAACAATTGAACTAAATTAGATACCAGTGTATTACAATGTGTGTAAACATTTCCTGTACCAGATTTCATTTCGGTTGGAACATTAAATCGTGAGAAAGGTCTATTTACATTTTTCAAATTCACTTAGCCGCCATGTTCGATTTGTAGTTAACCGGTTTTTGAAAGTCTTATAGATGGACTTCCAGTAGTGCCCTTTATCTCCGTACAAAATTTCAGGGTGATACCGCTAATAGTTTCAGAGATATAGAATGCCGGTAAAATATTTCGCACATCCGCCATCTTGTAGTTACGTAAACAATTGAACCAAGTTAGATGTCGGTGCATTACAATGTGTATAAACATATACTGTACCAAGTTCTATTACGTTTGGTTGGTTAAATCGCGAGAAACGTCTATTTAAAAGTCGCAAATTTACCAGGCCGCCATGTTGGTTTTGTAGTTACGAGTTTTTCAAAAGTCACATAGGTGAACTTCTAGTAGTTCTCTTTATCACCGAAAAAAATCCAGGGTGATATCCGAAATAGTTTCGGAGATATTGAATGCTGGTGAAATATTTCGCACAGCCGCCATGTTGGATTGGTGAGACGTAACAAAATTTGAACGGCACGGTCGGGGTCGTCCCGAATAGTGCTATGAACTTACCGAGTTTCATTGAAATCGCTCCAGCCGTTTAGAAGGTATTAGGTGGGGACGCACACACACACACGCACACACATGGACAAAAGGTGATCTCATAAGACTTTTTTTTTTTTTTTCAAAATAGAAAATAGGCTGAAAATGATCCATTTAGTGTTTCAAAAGAGAAGGAGTTTGCAAATCTCATGAATTCCCTTAGGTTGTTTCTAACAAGGTCATCTTTCTTTATAGGCCAGTTTCCTGTTCTTAAACATGTGCTATTAATATATCTCTTTCTCTCTCTAATAACTTACACTGATATAGTAAGTGATCTACAATCTGGTGACCATTATTGCATATACATGTTGGACTATCTATAATTTTAAATCTGTATAAGTATGATTTATTATTGCCGTGGCCTGTTGTCATAACCGTAAAATTGGGCGTTATGTTCATTTTCAATTGTAGTCTGTCCTGTACACTGGGGTAAAATGGTTTTGTAATTCCGCCCTTGGATGTATTGTCCCATTCGTTCAGCCACTTTCTCAAACTAATCACACTTAATTCTTTCAGCATTGTACTTTTTGGGATTCTATTATAGCACTCACTTAATCCGTTTTGTGTTGCTTCTTTAGCCAGCTGGTCCGCTAATTCATTCCCCTCATTTCCGTTATGCACCTTAACCTAACTGAAGACAATCACCCTATTCCGTTTCTCCATTTAAATTGCTTTTCTTCTAATTTTCTCTATGAGAAATAAATGGTTTTTGTAGTTTTTAAGTGCATCTATTGTAATTTGGGTGACTGTGAAACTGAATGCGGTTTTCTGCTCCGTGTTCATGGATTATAAATGTAGCAATACCTTAACGATAGCTAGATTTTCTGCTTGATTATTAGAACATAGTTCGTTTAGTTTAATCATTATGCACCACAACCTTGATAAATAAAATGTTTCAGCCTTAAACTCAAATTATTTGTACAGATTTGATGATAAATGAAATTAATCTTGTATGTAAGAACAGTAAGACGTGTTAGCCATCTTAAGAGCAATCCTAAGCTAAGTATTAGCTGTACAATGCTGAAAAATATGACTTAATTAATAGCAATATAAAGGACTATTTCCATAATACAATAATAGTACATTATGCAACGAGCCTATAGTGGCAATAATTAAGACACGAGTATGTTTCCATACGAGTGCCTTAATTACCATTATAGGCGAGTTGCATACGACTGTTTATGTTCGACAATAATTATAACCTTATTATATTTTTTAACATAAATATTCATAAATATCTGTTGAGAGACAGACATTTGAATTTTGAGATCCGAGTGCAAACGCTGGGTATAATATCTCTGTTTTTCAAGTTCTTTGACCGACCGACGTATGCGCTCTGTGTGCTTTCAATGGAGTATGTTTACAGCCTGCCGTCCAGCTCTATAGCATTCACTAATATTGTCTTCGAAGTCGTTTGAAAGCAATGCGCTGTGTAGAAATTGTGGTTGGGGATATTAAGGTAGGCTACAGTGCTATATCTTGTCTCATATTCGCCAGTTTATTTACGTGAACATATGGACGGTGAGTATTCCATATCGGTAATTTATATAGAAAGATGCTGTTTTTATGTCCGACATGTTGGATTTTGAGCGCATGCGCGAAGGTATTCTTACCTAATTGGTCAATGAATGAGCTCTGATTGGCTGGAGAAATTGTATCGTAATGAAAAACAGTGTTATAATGACCATCATTATGATACCGTTTTCTGACACATAATGTTTACATTTCTTTGAATATGGGCAACAGAGGATTTTAAGTTGAAAGCTTATGTTGATTGATCCCTTCGAAAATGAATTTAATTGTCAAGCAAGTAGCAGTTACGGTTTATCTTCCTCTTAACAAAAGGCAAACCACAGCAGACTAATTTCAAATAAATATGATAAATTCTCTGGGAATATTTGAAGAGAGGTAGTTAGGAATAGAGAAGTCAAAAAATCGAGTATAGAATTTTATTCATAATTTAACAGAACGTAGGTCAAAAAATATATCAAGACACACAGCGGAATTTGGAAAGAGAGAAGAGAAGTTAGGAGAGGGTTTAACCGTAGTGGATAGCCTTAGCATTCACATGGGCTACGGTGTCAGCTGCTCTGGCGGCCTGTACTGCGGGAGTGTCAACAGGAGTACCAGCAGGGGTGAGGGCGAGACCGGCGGGTCCTCCTACACTGAGGGTAGCGGCAGGATGAGCGGCAGCGGGCACGGCGTAAGCGGCTACAGCGGGTGCAGCGTAAGCAGCATGAGCTCCGTAAGCGGTGATAGCGGGTGCAGCAAGACCGGCATAGCCAAGACCAGCGGCGTATGCAGCGGGAGCGGCAATGGCAGCTGGTGCAGCGTAAGCGGCTACAGCGGGTGCAGCGAGACCGGCATAGCCAAGACCAGCGGCGTATGCAGCAGGAGCGGCAATGGCAGCAGGTGCAGCGTAAGCGGCTACAGCGGGTGCAGCGATGGCAGCAGGTGCAGCATAAGCACCGATGGCAGCAGGAGCTCCAGAATAGGCATGTCCTTCAACGGCAGCGGCAGCACCATCAAGAGCTGCAGCAGCTCCCTGAGCAGCGGCGTAGTTACCCTGAGCGGCAGCTACAGCACCCTGATGCTGAGCGACAACAGTGTTAGCGACATTGTTGGCAGAGTCAGCGACACCAGCGGCAATACGAGCACTGGGATGAGCTCCAGCAATTAGACCATGGGCTCCATAAGCGGCAATGGCAGGGGCGGCAATACCACCAGCCAGGTAGCCAGGCTTAGCCATGCTGACAGCCACGACGGCGCACAGAACGATCTGTTGATAGAAAGAGTCATTTTACTAATCGCAAACTACAATCATTACTTCCAACTCATGCACCTTTAAGGTATAAATACTTGGAGATTTAAGGGGGTCTGAGCCATTATTTGATACGTAATGATATGAAGTCAATCATATTTATTGATTCCTTATTGACTATCAATCTAACTAGAAACACCCATATAAGCCCTTATAACAACCTCTGGTGTTAATATTTGTCAAAAAAAAAAATAATACGCCTGAGGGTATTGAACCACAGGACACATTAAAGAAAGAATTATGTAAATAAGTTAATTTGCCTGGGATTTGAATCAAAAAGAAAATGAGTATAGAAAAAAGCAATTTGATGCTGCTTTTTCGGAACTCCATTTAGACAGGAAGTGATTTTAAAATTGATTTTTTAAAGTTTTATAGAGCTCTCCAGGACTCACAATTTGAAACCTTTATGGACCCATTAGCCCTTCAACGTTTTGCACAAATGAGAAAATTGCTTAATTTAACGTTTATACTAGTTTGTTTGTTAAGAATTCTTTTCATCTTTAAAACCAGCATAATAACCACTCCACTAGACAATTTTACACAAATTACTATTTTTATCTTGAAATGTTATGCTCTGCGCTGAGTTTTGGTGAAAGGAAAATTTAAATTATAAACTAGTCACAGATAAATCGCCCGGTATCTGGGCCTTCATTCAAAGTTAAAATTCCATGACCAGGCCAAGAATCGAATCCAGATATTGTACAGTATCCCAGGGGTATGCACCCCTTGGAGACCATCCCCCCGGCATCTGGCTAAATCTCCTAAAATGGCAACCCTTGGAAAGCCGGGGCAACATCCATTAATACTGTAAGGACAGCTTGCTACTCCATAAAGCAGCTCAAGCCTTACGTAATCATTACACTCAGCGACATAGTACTAACTGGGGCAGCATGCCAACACAATGCTGACAGCAGGACGTCAGAAGGTATAAGAAGGCGTCCTAATGAGGTCAAAGGATCTCTCCATTGTCAGTGCTTCATCGAGACAGCCGGAGGCTACGCTGGTGTCAACCGAGGTGAGTCAGTCAATCGTGTTCAGAGTTCCTACTTTGTAACCTGTGACCCCCAACTTGTATTACATTGTGAACATAATTTCATTCCCTACAAGGGACTCACACTCAGAATCACAGACCAATAAAACACTTGGTCCACACTCTACACTAGCATTACTGTTATACGCCTCTTTACATCCCAACGCCCTTCCTTATTCCCGTCACGTAAAGACGTGACAGACGGTAGTCCATTAGCACTAACTCAGGTACCTTTGTGTTTCTCGAGCCGGCTCGGCTGCCAACAAGCAGCGCGTGCCACTCGGCTGATACAAGCAGATTCAATTACGTAATAAGCAGTCAGCTGAGCGACTAGCGCAGCGACCCTTTGCAGTAGGTCCCATCCCTTCAAACACTACTACATTATCCATAGGAACGCCCCCTAGTTCCCAGCACACCACAACACTCTACACTGGTCAGCTTACCCTGACAAGGGAAGCTACCCTTTTAGGCACCACCTTATAAATTAGTACAACAACTCTCCCTTTTAGATCCACCCCCAAATAAGGGATCTAAAACAATATCTTGGAACAAGAAAATTGGGCTTTATCCACTTTGAGTGAAATTGTTTTGAATTCTAATCAAAATTGCTTTTCTGTATTAGTAATGGTTTCAACTGTGCTATCTCCACTGAACTCACCAGGCACTTCATGTTGAAGGTGGGTGTTGTTGTTGTTGTTGTTAGCGCTGCTGGTTAAGTCCAGTACTCGCTAGAGGATGCTGTGTGACCATACAGAACTTCACTCTCACTTATATACTGTACCCAGAGTGTCTGTCACCTTGACAAGGCCGCACTGACTCTAGACTCAATGCCGCCCAGACACCATTCACCTCTGGTCGATTAATTAACTAGAGGGTGGTCGTCTGGAGTTTTGGTAGGAAGTACAAATTACAATATCTGTTCTTTATTCCCATATTCTTTGTATTTAACTCTATATCGCTTATTTGAATTATTATGGTGGTAAGAAAATGAATATGCCAGATGAACAAGCATTTAATTTCATTTTATTTTATGCTTATTCTTTCCTTTGAGGCCTAATAGGTACCAATTTCAATTCCTCATCTTCCGTTTCTTTATATTTTCTTTCTTTCTATCTTTCTTCCTTTCTTTCTTTTCTTTCGGGAGCAGGTGACTGTTCCGCCCCTTAAAGCGACAGTGACTATCTCTTTATTTCTAATTTTGTTTGATCCGAGGGGCTTGAGGGTATTATGATCATCTAGCCTCGTGTATTTGGGTGTGTGTATATTTCGTCTAGAGGCAAATTAGTTAATATTGTGTCTCTAGTAGCGTGTAGGCCGCTTCGGTGGAGTAGTTGGTAGCATGCTGAGCTTCTATGCCCAAGATTGCGGGTTCAAACCGGTCAAAGTCGTCGGATTTTTATGAGCGTTAAATATCCGTCCGTATGGCTTCCTTCGGGGGGAGTAAAGCCGGCGGTCCCATGTCATAGATTTATGGCATGTAAAAGATCCTTCCACATACTTAATTTGTTAGATGCTAAATTGTTAGGTTAGATTTCGTCGGAACGCTCTATCAAAGTTCCAACGTTCACCACTAGGTATCATTGATATCGGGTAGCGAAAGTTGGAACTACTTGAAATTGAACGGAACTTGTAGCTCACCCTCAGGCGAGCCGAGCATGTCATCGGACACTCCCGGCACTAAAAGCCTTACGATAATTAAATAAATAAATAAATAGGATAGATTTGACTGACACTCTTAGGTTCCATCTTTCGTCTCCAGGGGCCGACTGCGGCGATATCTAGTAACCAAGTTCAGAACTAGTTGATCGTTGACGGTGGCGTTTGGTAGTAAAAGTTGGAACTACTTGAAAATAGAATGTCTGCAGACCTTACCTGAATTGAAAACAGATAACACACACTAATACAGTCATAACAATTAATGCCGGTTATCAGAGAGATTCTACACACAAACAAGGTACACGGGGCTACATGACCACTTTGTCATAGCCCCTAAACTGAGGAACTAACCAACCAACCTAGTAGCGTGTGTAAATTTGTAATTCAGGTGAGATATGGAAAGTAGGCGGGCGTGGCCTTAAGTTGGGAACCATCCAGGGATTTGCTTGGAGTAGAAAGAGGATGAGGTGAAAATCTAACCCGGACTTGGATGGTGACAGCATCTGCACCAAATGGCAGACTTTCTCACTTTCGTTTTCTCGTTCTCTTATACAGTATTTATATTTTCGTTTTCCGCTTTCCTTTTTGTTCTCGTTTCCGTCTTCGTCTTCGTTTTCGTTTCTGTTTCCGTATTCGTTTTGGTCTTCGTTTTCGATTTTCGTTTTTCGTATTTCGTTTTCCGTTTTTCATTCCTTTGTTTTTGTTTTTTTCCTGTTTTTTTGTTTTTTTGTTTGTTTTTTGTTTTTGTTGGCAAAGTAGCCATCACACTTAGCTGGCACCCTAACAGTTCAGGTTCTCTTCCCGTCTCTACCAAGAAACGTAACTGTGGTCTGAGGACTGGACGCGGTACTCTCCAGCCTCGTGAGGAAGAATTCACAACTCAACCATCCTCCAAGTGGCTTACTGTTTGTTCTTTTTACTTATAGTTCTTGTAAATGATGGTACATAACTGATATTACCTAATGGCCACCTCAGTCCTAAGCCTACACACATTATTATTTTGCTAGAGTGGGACGGGAAACAGGCTGAAGGGCGTGCGCGCCTTCCGCCAGCCAACCGAGCTCACACCGCGGATTATGTGCAGGTGGAAACCGTAACAAAGTACATTAATTAATAGTAAATTCACCAGCAAACCATGACTTAAGAACTTACCGTTTCATAGAAGATGCTGAAAATGTCTCCATCTCCACTAGAGTACGGGTAATTGATCTGTACCCTTTGAATGTTAAATTAATCCATAATTGAACAACAAACAGGATTAATGTAACGATGTCTGTCTGTCAGCTGAAGGAGAACATTTTTAGTATCTTCTGTGAAAAGACAAGTTCTAGCCATTAACTGATGACGTGAGGTCATCCAGATTCCCAAGAAATACAAGAACATCTGTGCTTGTTTAGTTAAATTTGTGCAGCTGTTGTTTATGCTACCTTATTATCTGTGCGCTGACAATACACACCCTCGTTGATGAAAGTTTAGTGACAATGGACTTTAATGACCTTGGTTAGCTCACCTCCGCCTCGCGCAACCCCGCGATCCGAGCTCGGTTGGCTGGTGGAAGACACGCGCGCTTTGCAGCCGGCCGCCGGTCCCGCTCCAACAAAATAATCTCTCTGTAATAACACCAAAATAACACGGAAGTTCAGGCAAATTCTATTCATACCCAAGTACACGATGTCACAAGACAATACACGAATCGCCAACAAGTTTCCTTGTATTAGTCATATTCTCCAGAGAGGCTTAAATGCAACAAATAACTGCACACTAGAATATTACGTCATAGTACTGCGCAACTAGTTTCATTACCGCGTGGCAGCTTCATCAGGTAATCAATGTGTGCCGTGGAATACCAGTGCTTTTGCCTCTTCATCTATTATTTGAAATGAGTGCGTGGTCTGGCTAGTTGAAAATCCACAGCCTGTTTCCAGTCGATTGACCGGGTCAGGGAATGGAATGAAAGAAGCCCCATCTAGCGGCAAGGATAAGAACTGTGCAGGCTGCTGAAGCCTGTCGCACTCCCCTGAGATAATGATGAAATGAATGAAAAATGAAATGAAATTATAGTGGAGAGTATTGCTGGAATGACATCTTGTGACAAGGAAAACCGGAGTACCCGGAGAAAAACCTGTCTTCCTCCATTTTGTCCAGAACAAATCTCACATGGAGTGACCAGGATTTGAACCACGGACCTAGCGTTGAGAGGCCGGAGTGCTGCCGACCAAGCCACGGAGGCAATTGGTCTGGCTAGTCACGGCAACTCTAAAAGGAGGCAGAGGGTGTAATCTGAAGTTTTTTTTTTTTTAGGAAGAAGTACTGTTGGTTCAAAATGTCATTTGCAAAGTTTCCAAGACCTCCCTTTTATACAGTAGTTGGTATGTTTCCCATACAGCATCAGCAATACAGCCAGTTGTCTCTGTACTAATATGCGTACATGTAATTGCTGGTATTACTAGGAAGAAGTCAACCGTGGCCGCAGATTGCCATCCAAAACCAAAATATTTATTGGCTGAGAATGATAGTCGAGTCAATTTTGTCTCATCAGTTGACCTCACGAGGCTGGTGCATCAATTGAAATATCACGTTAGGATCAAAAGCCTATATTGCAGTGTTGGGAACAAATCTGTCCGAGTTCAAAACTACTATAAGCAAGTTTAGACCGCATCAATTAGGAAAGAAAGATAGAAAAAGAAGGAACTAAACAAAGACAGAAGGAATGGGAGAAAGAAAAAGACAACCATAGAAATAGAGAAAGAAATGAATACGCAGGGAATGAAAGAAGAAAATATACAGAGATAAAAGAAAGAAAGATAGAAAGAAAGACAGAACTAAACATAGACAGAAGGAATGAAAGAAAGAAAGAAAAAAACAGGGAAATATAGAATGAGTGATCGAAAAGGAAAGAAATAAGAAGGCCAAGTGAAATAAAGGGACAACGTAAGACGCAGGAAAGGTATGAGAGTACAAAGGAAAGACTGAAAGAACAATGTTAATAAAGAGACTGAGAGGGAAAGAAACAGAGAAAGAACAGGATAGAGAATGGAAGAAAGACAGAAGGAAGAAAAGAATGAACGGGATAGAGAGAGAAACAAAGACATAAAGGAAAGTAAGAGAGAACGGGTGAAGTAAGAAGTAGTTAGAAATGAGAAAGAAAGAACGGGAGAGGAAAGAAAGAAAGAAAGAAAGAAAGAAAGAAAGAAAAATGAGTTGTAGTCGCTCCTTTTTCATTATGTACCTTACTGATCATATAGCCCTGTATACTTAGGTGTGAAAGGAATTTGTGTGATAACCTGTATTATTGCAATCGCTGAATTGGTGTGTTTGTAAATTTGACTGATATTGGGGAAGATGGTTGTCATGACCTTAATATAGGTATCATCGCGACATTGCCTGGAGTAAAAGTGGGAAACCACGAAAAACCACTTCTACGATTGCTGAGGTGGGAATCGAACACACCTCGTATGAGTTTCGCTTAGTGAACCACTGAGGCTGGGCGTACCCCAATCATGCTCTCAGACTACAATTAAGTTTCTTGGTAGAGCCGGGAATAGAGACCGTGATTTCAGGGGTGATAACAAGAAATGTTAGTCACTGCGGTCAGTTTGATTGCTTTAGCTTTAACCGTCCGTCGGGCGCACCAAACCTGTGAGATAAGGAGGAAATTATTTTCCCTTCCCAGACTTGGGCATTTCCATGAACAGTACGCGCGTCACAATAGTTTCCGCTCTCCCTGCTCGTCTTTGCTGCAGGGCCCTTCGCTACTCCTTCGTGAGCCGATTCATCCAGAAGATTAAGTGCACCCGATTGCGTAAGTTTTAGTAAGTTATGCTTTTGTTTACGCAAGAGTATCTATTTATTTCTCTAATATCCATGAAAACATTATTTTGTTTTAGTTAATTCAATCTGTGGCTTGTTTATATCACAGTAAAGAAGCTTGAGTGTAATATGATTGCAGAATTTGAGTCTGTTCTTCTTCTTCTCCTCCTTCAATTTCCTTATGCCTTCAAGCGTCGGGGTAGCCTACTTTGAGCCATTTCTGCCATTTCGCTCTATATCTGCACATTATTTTCATTTTCACAAGAGTTTTTCCCCTTTTGTTTGTCCCAATCTCTCAATCCTATTCTCCCACGTGATGCGGAGTCAAGCTCGTCCAGCTCCTTCGTCAACTCTCACTTCATGTATTTGTTTTACTTCTCTTTCTTCCTCCATTCTCTCAACATGTCCGTACAATCTCAACTGACGTTCCTCAACCACTTCACCCATTGCTTATTGTCCTAACTCCTCTCTAATTCTCTCATTTCGAACTCGATCTCTTCATGTCTTTCCTACTGCCCTCCTCTGAAACTTCGTTTCTATGGCAGTAATCCTACTTAGATGTTTAATTTGTTATCTTGGGGGCGTGGTGGCACAGCGGTCAAGCTGTTGGCCTCTCACCACGGTGGACCGAGTTCGATTTCATGTCAATGCATGCGAGATTTTCAAAGTGAAATGCCATGACCTGTGGTTCAGATTCCACGTAAAAAGGAAGTCCCGTGGCTCATGATCTCGAGATTGATGGTAACGTAAAACTACAATCTTCCTTCCTTTTATCTTGTTATACCAAACGTAATCGGTGCCATGATTGCATTATAGATCAGATTTTTGGTCTTAAGATTTACCTCCTTCTTCCCTACTATTGTGGTATTCATCTGATACTATGAATGTGTTCATTGTATGTAATTAGATTTTGAAATTAATTAAAATGGAGAATGATAACGTCAACTGGATATTTCCGTTTTTTAAGTTAAAAATACAACTATTAAATGAGATGCCAAATTTTACTTATGTTTCTGGCGACGTAATGTAAAAAAAATATAAAAATATATTTCAATGGTTAATCCGACAGATTAGTTGCGCCCGACGGTGATGTTATCTAGATTGCTCCTAACAGAGGGTTCATTGTCTCTTTTCACTCTCTGGATAACAAGAAGACTTATGAGATCGATCCGGGAAAATGTGTGTCTGTCTATCTGTCTGTCTGTCTGTGTGTGTGTCCCGCCTTTCAACTCCTAAACGGCTGCAGCTATCAAAACCAAATTTGGTAACAGTAAAGATCGATATCTGAATACCTCACGGCCATATTTGAAATTGACGTCAGTGCTAACTACTGCTGAAAAATCGGAATTGAAATTTGAGCTCTATGTTGGATATCTCAAACGTTATGCATGCGAACTATTCCAAAATTGGCACACATGTAGATAATAACATTCCAGATTAATTTTTAAAAGTCCATACATGCCAGTGTTGCCAGCATGATTCAAAGCCTGTCAATAGGTACAATTTTTAAATGCATGTAACTTCTATACTATCGATATGATTTCAACCAAATTTCGTATGTACTATTTGTACTACAGCAGATATGACTGTGTGTATTCTAAAGAGCCACCAGGGCTACAAACTGTTGATAAATGCTCTCACTATGTTTTAACCCCAATATGAATATATCAGAAAGTACGAAAGCCAACAGCTCTAAACTTTGCACACTTATGGTACCTAACATTCTACTATAGTTTGGTGTAACTTATATACATCAGTACTGCCAAAGCAACTCTAAGTCTGCTGATAAGTCCGGTTTTCATATGCATGTAGTTTCTATTCTAACAAATGGATTTCAACCACATTTCGTATGTGCTTTTTGTACCATATCAGTTATGACTATGTGTATTCGTAAGAACCAGCAGGGCAGCCAACTATTAATAAATGCTCTCTCTATTTGTTTAATCCTAAAATCAATATATCAGAAAGTATGCAAGCCATCAGCTCTAAACTTCGCACACGTATGGTACCTTACCTTCCAGATTAATTTGGAATAACTAATACAACTCAGTGCTGCCAACATGATTCTAAGCTTTCTGATAGTTGCAATTTTTACTTACATGTAACTTCTATACCAATAAATGGATTTTATCCAAACTTGGCAAGATAATAGATCGTAATATTTCAGTTTAATTCTGAGCATAACAAATATGACATTGTTCCCAACATGATTTTACGCGCACTGATAAATCCAATATCAAACAGCATGTAACGTTCTTACTATCCATTAGATTTAAACCAAAGTTTGTATTCTTAAGAGATGGAACAAAGAATATATTCAGAGTCACCAGGGCTGTCAATTGTGGTAAGTTAATCTATTAGGGTACACTATTGCAAGTGTATCTCAAACTGCAATTCTTAGAAATGTTAGTTTTACCAACCTGAATTCGTCATTATTCTAGACAGATCTATATTTACGGTGCGTTCAAAAAGTAACGAGCTGGAGGCTGTTATGCGCAAACCGGTGACGACATCGGCTAATCGTGGCGTGTGTAACGAGATATGGTTCCGACCAGAGCGTGGAATGTCACAGCCCGTCGCTAGAGGGCACGCGTGCACATCCCGTGACGATACAAAGCGAGCAGAAGCATGCATCAATCGTCCAACGCTGCCAGTCGCATTGCAAACAGTGATATGGAGGCGTCAACCGAAGAGAAAAGAGGCGTTGTTCGGTTTCTGACAGCGGAAGGAGTAGGGGGAACGGACATTCATCGCCAAATATCGCAAGTGTACGGCGAACACTGCATGTCCCTTGCAAGGGTCAACAAGCGCTTCAGGGAAGGACTGATGTCGTTAGCTGATGATGCCTGGTCTGGGGCACCCCCGTGCATTACCGATGACAACGTCCAGCTGGTTGATGCACTCATTACCCAGGACCGCCGAGTGACAGTGAATGCCATAGCCTCAATGGTCGGATTGAACGTTGGAAGTGTGCACAACATCATGAAGGAACGACTGCACTTACAGAAAGTGTGTGCCCAATGGGTGCCCCACAGTCTTCAACCACACCAGGAAGCATGTCGAATGGCCTACTGTCTTGGTCTTGGTTGGAAGATTGATGCATGCTGCTGCTCGCTTTGTATCGCCACGTGACGTGCACGCGTGCCCTCTAGCGACGGGCTGTGACCTTCCACGCTCTCGCTTCCACACCTCGTTACACACGCCACGATTAGCCGATGTCGTCACCGGTTTGCGCATAACAGCCTCCGGCTCGTTACTTTTTGAACGCACAATATAGATTGAAATGAATTTTATATTTTGAGAAAAGTATGTTCTTTAGTTCGTCACGGAACTACTTGTTAGTTTTAAGACTGACTTTTCCAGCATTCATACTGATTACCAAACCAGCTGACTTGGATTTGCTAATCTTTAGCCCCATTTTTCAAGTTCTTCCTACCACAGATCTAATATGGCCTGCACTTCCGTTTCTGTCTCTCCCCATACCATAATATCATCAGTAAAGCCTAAAGCATTTGTTGTTTGAACCAATATAATACATTTTGTTAATAATGTCTCTTTCTACCATCCAGAGACAACAAGAGGAACTTTCCTACACTATATTGTTTTGAAGGGTGTTTCCCGATAAGTGGGGCACTTACTTGGGGTGTTCTCGTAAGGATGTTTCCCAGAGGGAAACGGTTCTTCAAACTCGTTGGGGTTTTGCGGGTAGCACCTGGAACAAGGGTGGCTAGGAAAGTAAAGGTGGAGGTATCTGCAAGGTCAGCGCGGGAGCATTGACCGTGCATGTCGAATGCTGACTTGGAAATCGAACAGATAGTCGCGAGGACTGCAAAGTCGTGAAGATTGCGGAAAGAGGAGGACGAAAGGTTGAATGGCTGTAGCATGCGAAATGAATGAAAGAGCACGTAGTCTAGAGCGGTGGTTTTCAAACTTTTAGACACATCGACCTCCTTTTTAGTCTGAGTATTTTAGCGACAAAGTTTTAACGTTAGAGATTTCAAGTGATCAGTCAGTGAAACAAAGTTTAACAATGCTTGTGCCGACAAATTTTAGATAAGTATTAAAAAGGAATACCCAGAACTGTCCACAACAGCTTAAACACTTTGATGCAATTTTCTACATCTTACAACTGTGAACAAGGATTCTCCATTATGGTGAATTGAAAAACCAAATCGAGAAAGCATTTACACTGGAAAATAACTGTGTTGTGTGTTCCAAAAATCATTCCTGACATTCAAAAATTGATTAATTCCAAACAATCTCAAGTTTCTCATTAGTAGAATAAAAAATCGTAAACGTTAAGTTCAATGTGAAAGTATTCTTCTTTAAATAAAAACTACAGCAATAACTAATTTTATTTACACTCTTCCTCCGTATCTTGCGACCTCCCAAGAAACATCCTGAGACCCCATAAGGGGTCGCGTCTCACCGGTTGAGAACCCCTGGTCTAGAGGTATGACAGTTTATTGGCAGTAGAGTAACAGGTCTGTGGTGAGAGGTTTTGGGGAAGGAAATAAGGATAGCTGAGCCACACTTACCATAAAGTCTGGTTCTTGAGTGTCCCCGTTGAATCCTCGTCTATGCTGAGACAGCGTCCCGTCGCGTCGGGAGGCGTTGTTACTCGGTCCGTCCGCCTAGTTGTCGTAGCACTGTCCAACTGCCCCGGGTCCGTGGGTCCCTTCGTTGTTTATTGGGATTGCTTTTGTGGGACATCCCAGTCAGCAGTATGCCTTGTTGTCGCCCTTAATGTTGCTATTATGCCGTAAAGTTGAAATCTTGCCCCTTCAGTGTTATGATCGTGAGGCAATGGTTGTTGCTGTTCATGGTTCGAGGCTTGCCTCATGCTCCTCAACTGGGTGATTTTTGCGTAAATTGGAGTGACGGGCTATAACAGTATAAACTCATCAAAACAGATTATACTTTTTTGATGTGAAACATCTTTCCACTCGGTTGCTGGATATTTTTGTGGGAGTGATTTTGAAAAATGGGAAGGAAGTGGATCCGACGGCAGTGGTAAGTGGAAACAATGCGGGCGCGGTGTTAGAGATTGGTACCATGACGCACTGCCAGCCATGTGGAATGTATATCACATATCGATTACTTCAAGGTTTGGAGGTGCCATTAGGAATATTCCTACAGTAAATCATCTTCAAGTTGTCGTTCTTTGGTGCAAAAATATTCATTATGTCATATTTGCTGAAAACAATTATGATTTATTAAGAGTCTCTTTTCCAATCGCTGGATAAAAGTGATTGTTACTCCCTGAGTAACTTTGATCAACACTTTCATATGGAACGGTAAACGCTCATGCGAACTCTGATGTCAACTGATTGAAACGCAAACCACAAGTTCAAAATCTTCGTATCAGTATTTAAATGATGATATGCTTTAATAATGAAACATTGTAACTAGTCGGTAAAGCCTGTATTATGTTTCTGCACAATGGCTATTCAGATATTAACCCATATTGCCGTAATGCAGTGATCAATACAATATACATCGATTTTTTATACGGGAACTGGGCTAGCCGTTCATATGAATTCCCTTTACTGTCAAGTAGTCGTATTCATAACTAATTTAAAACTCAATTCCACGCAGGAACATTATCGAAAAAAAGCAAAATATTAATGGAGCAAAAAGATTACTTCCATATTATTACCGGCACGTGAAAATAAGTAACTGTCTTGTACTCGACGTATCTGTGATTGTAATGGCTGCGTGGTTAGCCCCTTGGTCTGCGAATAATGAGGTATCGGGTTCGAACCCCAGTCCCGGCGAATGTTTTTGCTACCAGATTATCGATTTAAACGATATCTATCATAACATTATGCGTCATTTTAACAGAATCTACATGAAATTACGATTTATCTAATATTAAGTATTTCACGGTCCGGATTATATAAATAATTCTTGTTTTTTGGGCTAATGCCGTGTGTATTTCGATTAGAACCATACGTTTCGCAGAAACCTTGCCTCTTCTTTCAATGGAATCCAACAATGTGGCCAAAGAAAGTATATCAATGAGATTACTAAAATTACAAAAAATTTAAAAAATTCCTCTGTTCGTCACCAGAGAGCAGCTGCCAAAAATTACTGTATGGACCATGGTAGATCGGCGAACAGAGTATTAAGTAAGGAGAAGGTGAAGGGGGCGGGGTGAAAATATAGAGACTCCTCGAAGAATGAGGATGTCCAAAAGAAGGGGGGGGGGGGGTTGTTGGGAGGGTTAGATGGATATAAGGAAACATATACAAAAGGGAAGTGTATCTGAACGATACCTAACGTCATACAGGAAACGGCGAAAAAATAGATGGAAACTCCTCCAGTGACGAACAGAGGAGATCAAATCCAGGCTCTGAGCCCTAGAAGAAAAAAGTACAATTTTAAATAGGTGAAGAACAGAGAGACTGAGAGGAAACGTATGGTTCTAATCTAAATACACACGGCATTAGCCCAAAAAAAATGAATTATTTATACGATTTATCTAATTTTAATTACAATAGTTTGCACCAAGCAGGCGTTGGGAAATTTGATTGTATTGAACGTTATTTCTAGTAGTCTATAGATAGGCTAGAGACTGTGGTTCCATTCCCCCTCTTAATTTACAATATAATATGTGATGTTTGTTCAATCAAGCGTGATAGTAGCATATCTCCAATTCAATCTATACAAACATCATAGTACCAGAATGAAAGTGGAGTGTAAATTAACATTACAAGAATGTTCAAGCTGTGTAGTATACGAGTAGGATAAAATGTTAGATGACTTCACATACATTTCACCTCAATTTCATAGTAGGATAACATGTTACACATCATATACGACTACTGTAAGGCTCGTATCTTTTTTAAAAATTAATGCAGCCAATGGCCATGTATTTTCTTTCTAGGATGGGTCAGGGAAGAGATTTTGGAAGGAAAGCAACCGTCCAGGCAATTGCCTCGTGGTGAAAATGGGAAACCACGAAAACAATATTCTGAATGACTGTGGTGGGATTCGAACGAATGCTGTCCCGATGCCAGCAAGGCACGAGGTAGCGCCTTAGCGCTCTCAGTCACCTTGGCCAGTAGGTTATAATTATTAGAACACCTATTTTAGTCGATAATTCCAGTAGGGTGCCCTGAAAAACGTCTAACTTGTTTTAATTCAAGCCTTGCCCATGGTGATGGAGTAGCACGCCTGCCTCTCACCCGGACACTCCGGGTTCGATTCACGGCTTCCTCAGGGATTTTAGAAACTGACGTGAAGGCTGGAACGGGGTGCACTTAGCCTCGTGAGGACAATTGAGTAGCTGTCTGACAGAGAGGCAGCGCCTCGATTTCGAAAACCAAGATTAATGGCCAAGGGCACCCGATACTCTGACCTTCATGGGCTAAAATGCCTGGGGTATTGTTTTATTCGTTAGAACACTGCATAAAATCGAAATAATATAACGTGTTGCACGCCATGAGAGGCTTAATCTACTGTATATGGATTACAACTGCCCGATAAAACATGATCCTTGTCAGTTTTTCACTTCTGCGTCGAAGCTCCGTGAGAAAGTAATATGTATTGCTGTCTCGTCCAGGTGGTGTGGGTCATGAATGCCTACTGACTCATCCATGATGATGATGATGATGATGATTGAATTGTTGTTTTAATGGGAAATTATGACTAAAATTGAGTGAGATTGAAAATACTTACAAAATTGAACTCAGATTGAAACGACTCAAAAATGGAGAGTGGAAATACTTAAAAAATGTAATAGAAATTCAAAATGCTTACCAATTGCAAATGAGATCGAAAAAAACGTACAATATGCAAGTGAGATCAAAAATACTTAAAAAATTCAATTGAAATTGAAAATACACAATGCAATTTAGATTGAAAAAGGCCGTTCAGATTCAAAACAATGCTTACAAAATGTATGGTAGATTCAAAGTAGCATACTCCTTTCGATTGGAAATACTTACAAAATGCAATTTAAATTGAAAATACTTACAAAATGTAATTTAGATTCAATATGCGCACAAAATGCAATTGACAATCAAAATACTTACAAAATGCCCACCACACAAAATGCAATTCAGATTGAAACTGCTTGCAAAATGCGGTTCGGGTTGAAAATACTTACAAAATGCTATTGAAATTCAAAATACTCACTAAAATGTCCTGATCCTACATCGTAAGACTTACTAAAAAGTAATTTAGATTGTCAACCCCTACAAAATGCAATTTAGGTTGAAAATATTTGCAAAATGCAATTTAGATCGAAAAGACTTACAAAATGCAACGGAGATTGAAAACACCTACAAAAGGGAGTGTAGATGCAACAAATCGCTAAATGGAATTTAAATACACGAGTAGCCAATTAACAGAAACAATGCGGGAATCTTAAAGAGAAAAGGAAATACAATGATAAAAGAAAAAAGAAAAAAGAGGTCTGACCCCTTAAAAAAGGACTGATCAGGAAAGATGAGACAAGGGCCAATTAAGGCGGGAAAGTGAAAGACTCCCAAGGTCTCAGACACCCTAATACCGGCGGGGTCGGAAAAGAACAGATCGACAGAAAAGGAGACGAAGAGGTGCCCGGCTCAAGTAAGTGGAAGCAATGGCGGACTCATCTGGGATCCCGTGGTCGCCAACCCACGTCCCAATAGATGTGAACCCTTGAGGGACCGACTCATACAACCTTGGGCATAATTTTTGGCATTTTTTCGACGAAGATTTCTTATTTTAATGAGTTATTAGCTTATAATATTCATAATTTAATTTTCAATAGCATTAGTTCTATACATTTGTAAATTCAAACCAATCAATTGAAGAAAAGAAGAGAAACACAATTGAAGGGTTCATTCCAAGAACCAGACAAATGGAACTAGTAGTTCCGTGAAGAACTATACAGCCTATTTTCATATATCCTGCTCATGTTAATTGCCTCTATCTACATACAACATTTCAGTTTAATTGCTGTAACAGATTCGTAGATATTGAGAACCGTCTAAATATTTCAGATGGTCGCCAGGTTGGATTTTTATTTTTGTACTATTACATTAATATTACTGTGTACGTGTGGTATACAAACTTAAATCGCATGATTAGAACACAAGAAGTAAAAACGAGATTTTAAAATTACGCACAGCAGCCATCTAGTGATTATGCAAACAATTGAAATAATTTAGATGCCAGTGGATCAACATTTGTATAAGCATTTAACGTGCAACGTTTCACGGCACTCGGATAGTTAATTCGCCAGAAACGTCCATTTAAATATTTATACTTCGCGTCGCCGCCATGTTGCATTTGTGCTCACCAGGTTACTGAAAGTCCTATAGGTGAACATATGTTCATAGTCTCTATGAACATTAAAAAATTCAGTTTGGTTGCTGTAAAAGATTCATAGATATTGAGAACCGTCTAAATATTTCGGAAGCTCGCCATTTAGGATTGTTATATGTATAGGCCATAGAGTTATGTACCATTCAAGGACAATTATTGCCTAGGTTCATTATTCTAACTTTCACTTCGATTGCATGATTACGACACCAGAAATAAAAACTTAATTTTAAAATTTCGCACAGCCGCCATCTTGAGGTTATGTAAACAATTGAATTAAATTATATGGCAGTGCATTACAAACTGCAAAATCACTTACTGTACCACATTTCACGGCGCTCAGAGAGTAAAATCACGAGAAAAGTCTATTAAAATATTTCAAATTCGCTTGGTCGCCATGTTCGTTTTGTACTTTACAGGTTTATGAAATATACATAGGTAAACTTGTATCAGTACCCTTTATCACCGTACAAAATTGTAGGGTGATATCTGTAATAGTTTCGGAGATATAGAATGTCAGCGAAATATTTCGCACTGCCGCCATTTTGAGGTTATGTAAACAATTGAACTAAATTAGACTCCAGAGCATTACAATGTGTATAAACAATTGCTGTACCAAGTTTCATTACGTTTGGATAGTTGAATCGCGAGAAAAGTCTATTTAAAAGTCTCAAATTCGCTTGATCGCCATGTTGGTTTTGTAGTCACCAGGTTTTTGAAAGTCTCATAGGTGAACTTCTAGCAGTGCCCTTTATCACAGTACACAATTTCAGGGCGATATCGGTAATGGTTTCGGAGATATTGAATGCTAGTGAAATATTTCGCACAGCCGCCATGTTAGATTGGTGAGACGTAACAAAATTTGAAGGACACGGTCGAGGTCGTCGGTAATAGCGCTATGAACTTACTGAGTTTCATTGAAATCGCTCCAGCCGTTTAGATTTTATTAGGGGGGGGACACACACACACCTCACACACACACACACACACACACGCACACACACACGGACAAAAGGTGATCTCATAAGCCTATTTTTTCAAAATTGATAATAGGCTATAATTTAAATCTTTCAGAAACTAAAATAGCAGTATAGCTTCATTTGTGCTGATTGAAATAACAATTGCTTTTAGACCTGCTCACTAACAGCTTAACATTGCACTCAAAGGAAATATATTTATTTTAAGGATAGTTGAGAAAACCTAAATAAACATTTGGAGTTGTCTGTTTGGTGCCGAAATCTTAGTTGAATACCAAAATGAAAAACTATTTTAATTCTCAAATAAGATTATTTATTATGTAAATCCTAACAAAGAACAAATCAGAGCTGGCCTTGAAGAGGAAGAAGAAGATGTATTTATCTCAAAACAATATTTGGACTTATCTGTTTTTGTAATGAACCCTTCAATTTGAGTTTTCGCCCTTCATCCCTTATGACTATGTAAATAATTCCTAGCTTAGTTTTATTTTAGCGTCAGCTTCTACTTAAATACAATAATTATTTATTATGCATTTTGATTCAATAGATGTGACGCCAACACACGACAAGCAGGCAAAAATTTGTTGAGGGTATATACTGTACAATCATTATGCACCATATGCTTGATAAATACAACGTTTCAACCTTAAACTCAAATTATTTGTAGAGATTTGATGATTAATAAAATGAATCTTTTATGTATGATCAGTAAGACATGTCAGCCATTTGAAGAGCAATCCTAAGCCAAGAATTAGCTGTACAATGCTGAAAAGCATAACTTAATAAATAGCAATTTAAAGCACTATTGACATAATGAAAATATATTTGCATATAGCAATGAATAACAAGTTCATTAGTAACTGATCTTTGAATATAGTCAACATAAGATTTTAAGTTGAAAGCTGATGTGGATTGATCTCTTCAAAAGTTAATTTAGTTGTCAAGCAAGTAGCTTTAACGGGTTAGCCTCCTCTTAACAAAGGCCAGACCACAGTGATTAATTTCAAATAATTATGATAAATTCTCTGGGGATATTTGAAGAGAGGAAGTTTGGAATTGAGAAGTCAAAAATTCGAGTATAGAATTTTATTCATAATTTAACAGAACATACAGAATGTCGAAAAATATATCAAGACACACAGCGGAATTTGGAAAGAGAGAAGGGAAGGTAGGAGAGGGTTTAACCGTAGTGGATAGCCTTAGCATTCACATGGGCTACGGTGTCAGCTGCTCTGGCGGCCTGTACTGCGGGAGTGTCAACAGGGGTACCAGCAGGGGTGAGGGCAAGACCGGCGGGTCCTCCTACACTGAGGGTAGCGGCAGGATGAGCGGCAGCGGGCACGGCGTAAGCGGCTACAGCGGGTGCAGCGTAAGCAGCGTGAGCTCCATAAGCGGCAACAGCGGGTGCAGCGAGACCGGCATAGCCAAGACCAGCAGCGTATGCAGCAGGAGCGGCAATGGCAGCAGGTGCAGCGTAAGCAGCTATAGCGGGTGCAGCGAGACCAGCATAGCCAAGACCAGCGGCGTAGGCGGCAGGAGCGGCAATGGCAGAAGGTGCAGCGTAAGCAGCTACAGCGGGTGCAGCGTAAGCAGCTACAGCGGGTGCAGCGTAAGCAGCTACAGCGGGTGCAGCATAAGCACCGATGGCAGCGGGAGCTCCAGAATAGGCATGTCCTTCAACGGCAGCGGCAGCACCATCAAGAGCTGCAGCGGCTCCTTGAGCAGCAGCGTAGTTACCCTGAGCGGCAGCTACAGCGCCCTGATGCTGAGCGACGACAGTGTTAGCGACATTGTTGGCAGAGTCAGCAACACCAGCGGCGATGCGGGCACCGGGATGAGCTCCAGCAATGAGACCATGGGCTCCATAAGCGGCAATGGCAGGGGCGGCAATACCACCAGCCAAGTAACCAGGCTTAGCCATGCTGACAGCCACGACGGCGCACAGAACGATCTGTTGATAGGAAGAGTTATTTTACTAATCGCACACTGAAATCATAACTTCCAGCTCTTGCACATTAAAGGTCTTAATACTGTACACCGAAATTTAAGAGGGTCTGAGCTATTATTTGATATGTAATGATAAGAACTTAATCATTTATATTTACTAATTGCACACTGAAATTATAACTTCCAACTCAGGCACATTATAGGTCTTAATACTGTATACCGAGATTTAAGAGGGTCTGAGCTATTATTTGACATGTAATGATAAGAACTTAATCATTTATATTTATATTTATATTTATATTTATATTTATATTTATATTTATATTTATATTTATATTTATATTTATATTTATATTTATATTTATATTTATATTTATATTTATATTTATATTTATATTTATATTTATATTTATATTTATATTTATATTTATATTTATATTTATATTTATATTTTTGGTTTCCTTATTAACAATCAATCTAAATAGAAATACCCACAGGTAGGCCTATCTAGTAAGTCTCATACAGCTTAGTCAATAAAATATTAAAATTCATATTTATGTTCGACCCTCACTATTATGCGTCAGAAAACGGTGTCATAATGATGGTCATTATAACACTTATTTTCATTATGATACAGTTTCTCCAGCCAATCAGAGCTCATTCATTGACCAATTAGGTAACGATACCTTCACGCATGCGCTCAAAATCCAACATGTCCGACATAAACACAACATCGAACTATAATAAATTACCGACATGGAATACGCACCGTCCATATGTTCGCGTAAATAAACTGGCGAATATGAAACAAGAAATAGCACTGTACCTTAAAATCACCAACACTAATTTCTACACAGCGCATTCAAACGACTCCGGTGACAATATTACTGAGGGACGGCAGATGTAAACATATGGCTTGCATATGGCATTGCAAGCACACAGAGCGCATGCGTCGGTCGTTCAAAGATCTTGAAAGACAGAGAGATGTCTCGCGCTCGCTCTCCGATAACAAAATTCTTGTGGCTGACTCTCAACAGATATTTATGAATATTTATGTTCAAACATATAATAAAATTATAATTATCGTCGAACATAAACAGTCGTATGCAACTCGCCTATAATGGTAATTAAGACACTCGTATACTCGTGTCTTAATTATAGCCATTATAGGCTCGTTGCATAATGTACTATTATTAATTAAATACTAGTTTTGTTTACATTATGGCCTTCTACATATTCTCAAAGAAGAAACAAAAAAATTTTACAATACGAACAAAGCTTTGATGTCGTGTGGATTTAATACTAACCACGTAGATAATCGTGTATGGATGATTGTTTTGGTAGAGTATTGTCTGCTAAAATCGTAGGCTAGGGTTTCGATTTTCGTACACATGATGAAATTTCAACTATCTCACTTACATTTACAGTGGCTGTTACATTTCTTTAAACATATAATTGTAGCTTCAATGATATCTCACATTTTTTTTACAAATACATTACCGTATATGATTAAGCATTCTTGGCAATATCATGCTTTGAATTTACACCGGCTTTAAATTCTCTGCTTATTTTTCAGGTTGCAATTGAGGGATGTATTTTATTTGAAATATATGAGCAAGCAATTTTTCTATTAATTTCATAAACTCAATTTTGTATTTTTGTCTGCTATTGTTTCGATTGCTATGTTTGAGATTTTGTACTCAACTGGGCGATTTGAAAATCATATTTGGGCGTAGTGTACTGATTTCAGTATTTTAAACGAAACTACTCAAAATTAAGAATGTCCCAGAATCATTCTGCTAGAAAATAGAGACTTCTGTTACACAGTAATCTGACTCTACGAGAAATATTAGTAGGTTCATAATACTGTGCGTCGCATTTCAGTTTGTCAACGAAGACTCTTTATTTCAAGTATAATGAATTGATCAGGGGCTGTGTGTGGTTTGTAAACATCATAATCGAATAGTTGAACGAGGTCGTGAAAAATATCCAAATTAGATGAGAATTTGCTTTCTTTGTGTTGAAGTTAATGATTAACTACTCCGCCTCTTAGAGACACCGAGGTGCCGGAATTTTGCCCCGAAGGGGGATTTTTAATGTGCCAGTAAATCTACTGACATGGCTCCCTCGCATTTGTACACCCTCAAGTGTCAGCTGACTGCGCCAGGATTCGATCCTACAACGTTGGGGAGAGCAGGCGAGAACGTTATCGCTGAGCCACTCAGCCAGTCGTATTGAAGTTAAGTTAGGAGTCCAATCGAATTGGTTTTGAAATTTGATAGCGCTTTGATTATATTAGTGAAATCTTGATATTAAATATATGTATTGCAACATGAAATGAGAGTGTTATATTGCAAATATCCGGTGACACTTTTATCTACCAGAAATATCCAGTCTCATATACTTGCTGATGACGAGATATCTGCTGGTAAACTCGCAACTGGACAATATTTGGCGCTGAACTATTTTGATCACCAATAAACGTTGACATCCTCAGATGTTGACTTATAATCTAGCAAACTATCTGTATTAGTTTGATCAGAACAATTCTTTAAACCTCTCTATATTCAAAAGTATCACATTGCCAAATTCATTCTTTCTTCTTAAAATCCACAGGCACGCAACTGTGTGTTGAAAAAATTCTTTAATGTCATGGACTAGACCTTCCATGAACACTATTCCTTTTTGGTGTATTTGTAATTAATTTTCGTTGTTTTCTCCAATTTTCCAAACGTAATGGACAAACTGAAATTTTATGCCCTGCGCTGAGTTTTGGTGCAAGAAAATTAAATTATAAAGAAATAACAGATAAATTGCCCAGTATCCGAGCCTTCATTCAAAGTTGAAATTCCATGATGAGGCCAAAAATCTTGGAGTAAGAAAAGTAGGCTTTATCCACTTTGAGTGGATTGTTTTGAATTCAAATCAAAATCACTTTTCTGTATTGGTAATGGTTTCAACTCCGCTATCTCCACTGAACTCACCAGGCACTTCATGTTGAATGTGGTTGTTGTTGTTGTTGTTGTTGGTGGTGTTAGCGCTGCTGGTAGTGTCCAGTACTCGCTAGAGGATGCTGTGTGACCATACAGAACTTCACTCTCACTTATATACTGTGCCCACAGTGTCTGTCACCTTGACAAGGCCGCACTGACCCAAGACTCAATGCCGCCCAGACACCATTCACCTATGGCCAAATAATTAACTAGAGGGTTTCCGTCTGGAATTTTTGGTAGGAAGTACAAATTACAATATAAGGTTTTTATTCCCATATTCTTTGTATTTAACCCTATATCGCTTATTTGAATTATTATGGTGGTATGAAAGTGAATGTGAAAGATGAAGAAGCATTTAATTTCAATTTAAATTATGCTTATTCTTTCCTTTGAGGCCTAATAGGTACCAATTTCAATTCCTCATCTTCCGTTACTTTATATTTTCCTTCTTTCTTTCTGTCTTTCTTTTCTTTCTGGAGCAGGTGACTTCGCCGTTCCGCCCCTTAAAGCCACAATAACTAATTCTTTACTTCTAATTTTGTTTGATCTTTGGGGCTACAGGGTATCATGATCATTTAACAACATGTATTCGGGTGTATGTATATTTTGTCTAGAGGCAAATTAGTTAATGTTGTGTCTCTGGTAGCGTGTGCAAATTTGTAATTCAGGAGAGAATTGGAAAGAAGGCGGGCGTGGCCTTAAGTTGGGAACCGTCCAGAGATTTGCATGGAGTAGAAGGTGGCTGAGGTGGGATTCAAACCCGGACATGGGTGGTGGCAGCCACTGCACCAGGTGGCAGACTTTCTGCGTTCTTGTATTCATTTTCCTCTTCTCTTGAATTTATGTTTCCATTTTTCGCATCCGTTTTCGTTTTTGTTCTCGGATTAATTTTTGTTGTCGTTTCCGTCTTTGTTTTCGTCTTCTTTTAAGTTCTCCTTTTTGTTTTTTGTGTTCTGTGATTTTTTTGTTTGAAGTTTTAAGTTGCAAGTTTTAAGTTTCAAGCTTCATGTTTCAAGTTTCAAGTTTCAAGGTTTAAGTTTTAAAGTTTTTAAGTTTGTAAGTTTGTAAGTTTTTAAGTTTTGAAGTTTTGAAGTTTTGAAGTTTTGAAGTTTTTAAGTTATTAAGTTTTGAAGTTTTGAAGTTTTTAAGTTTTTAAGTTTTTAAGTTTGTAAGTTTGTAAGTTTTTAAGTTTTTAAGTTTTTAAGTTTTTTGTTTTTTATTTTTTAAGTTTTTAAATTTTTAAGTTTTTAAGTTTTTAAGTTTTCAAGTTTTCAAGTTTTTAAGTTATTAAGTTTTTAAGTTTTTAAGTTTTTAAGTTTTTAAGTTTTCAAGTTTTCAAGTTTTTAAATTTTTAAGTTTTTAAGTTTTTAAGTTTTCAAGTTTTCAAGTTTTTAAATTTTTAAGTTTTTAAGTTATTAAGTTTTGAAGTTTTTAAGTTTTTAAGTTTTTAAGTTTTTAAGATTTAAGTTTTTAAGTTTTTACGTTTTTAAGTTTGTAAGTTTGTAAGTTTTAAGTTTTTAAGTTTTTAAGTTTTTAATTTTTTAAGTTTTAAGTTTTTAAGTATTAAGTTTTTAAGTTCTTAAGTTTTTAAGTTTTAAAATTTTTAAATTTTTAAGTTTTTAAGTTTGTAAGTTTTTAGTTTTTAAGTTTTTAAGTTTTAAAGTTTTTAAGTTTTTAAGTTTTTGAGTTTTTAAGTTTTTAAGTTTTTAAGTTTTTAAGTTTTTAAGTTTTTAAGTTTTCTCGACAGTTGGGCAAAGGATAACAAGATGGAAATTAACACAGAGAAGACAGTAAAAATGACGTTTGAAAGGTGGCAGAGAGGCCTCGGGAGACAGAATATACCTAGGATTGAATCCCCTCAAGACAGTAAATACATTCTCATACTTAGGATTGACAATGCAAACAACAGCTAGAGCCTACCGAGTCCACATCAAGTCTCGTGCAACGGCAGCAACTAAAGCCATATATGACATTAAATCACTCACGAAGCTCTCTTTGGGAACTGCTATGAGATTATTTGAGGCGAAAATAGCGCCCATCGCCACATACGGGATAGAAATCATCTGGGAGAAACTGACCCTGGCGGACTTGAGGACGCTCGAGGCAGTGAAGTCGCGCCTCCTAAAAGCAACCCTGGGATTATCGAAATATGCAAAATCTAGACTAGTGTACGAACTTGCCAAGGAGAACTTCTTCATTGAGGACCTACGGACGAAGAGAGGACTACCATCTACGGACGCCTGGAAAAGACTAATGCAAGAGAGAGTGAAGAAGAGAGATGAAATCTGGCCTGAATTTTACATAACGGAAGCCATGACGAATAGGGTATGGACTGACACCAATCAAGATCTACGACACTTCGTTAACTCGATGGCGGTACATGGGTACCACCATAAACTGTGCGTCACCGAGTACTTTCATGACATAGACGTATCCTGTACTTGTAAATTATGTAGTATACAATGTAGTCGGTACCACGTAATCACATGTAGGAAGCGGGGTCCTTCCATTGTGAAATTTTGTGAAGGTGGAAAGTGAAAACATAAATGTATATTCACATTTATTAACCCCATGCGCAATTTGTTTTAATGTTTTTAAGTTTTTAAGTTTTAAAATTTTTAAGATTTTATGTTTTTACGTTTTAACGTTTTTACGTTTTTACATTTTTAAATTTTTAAGTTTCTAAGTTTTTACGTTTTTAAAGTTTTTAAGTTTTTAAGTATTTAAATTTAGTCTATAAGTTTTTAGTTTTTATGATTTAAAGTTTTAAAGTTTTTAAGTTTTTAAATTTTTAGGTTAAAGGTTTTCAAGTTTTAAGTTTTAAGTTTTAAGTTTTAAATTTTTAAAGTTTTTAAGTATGTAAGTCTTGAAGTTTTTAAGTTTTTAAGTTTTTAAGTGTTGATATTTCTAAGTTTCAAAGTTTTAAAATTTTTAAGATTACACTTTTTTATGTTTTTACGTTTTAAGTTTTGACTTTTTACGTTTTTAAGTTTTTAAATTTTTATGTTTTTATGTTTTTAAAGTTTAAAGTTTTTAAGTTTTTCAATTTTTAAGTTTTTAAGTTTTTAAGTTTTTAAGTTTTTAAGTTTTTAAGTTTCTAAGTTTTTAAGTTTTTAAGTTTTTAAGTTTTTAAGTTTTTAAGTTTTTAAGTTTTTAAGTTTATAAGTTTGTAAGTTTTTAATTTTTTAAGTTTTTAAGTTTTTTAACTTTTTAAGTTTTTAAGTTTTTTTAGTTTTTAAGTTTTTAAGTCTTTAAGCTTTCAAGTTTTTAAGTTTTTACGTTTTTAAGTTTTTAAGTTTTTAAGTTTTTAAGTTTTTAAGTTTTTAAGTTTTTAGGTTTTTAAGTTTTTAAGTTTTTAAGATTTTAAGTTTTTAAGTTTTTAAGTTTTTAAGTTTTTAAGTTTTTAAGTTTTTGAGTTTTTATGTTTTTATGTTTTAAGTTGTTAAAGTTTAAAGTTTTTAAGTTTTTAAGTTTTTAAGTTTTTAAGTTTTTAAGTTTCTAAGTTTTTAAGTTTTTAAGTTTTTCAGTTTTTAAGTTTTTAAGTTTTTAAGTTTTTAAGTTTTTAAGTTTTTAAGTTTTTAAGCTTTCAAGTTTTTAAGTTTTTAAATTTTTTACGTTTTTAAGTTTTTAAGTTTTTAAGTTTTAAAGTTTTTAGGTTTTTAAGTTTTTAAGTTTTTTAGTTTTTAAGTTTTTAAGTTTTTAAGTTTTAAAGTTTTTAAGTTTTTAAGTTTTTAAGTTTTTTTAAGTTTTTAAGTTTTGTTTTTAATGTTTTTAAGTTTTAAGTTTTTAAGTTTTTAAGTTTTTAAGTTTTTAAGTTTTTAAGTTTTTAAGTTTTTAAGTTTTTAAGTTTTTAAGTTTTTAAGTTTTTAAGTTTTAAGGTTTTTTAAGTTTTTAAGTTTTTAAGTTTTCAAGTTTTTAAGTTTTTAAGTTTTCAGGTTTTAAGTTTTTAAGTTTTTAAGTTTTTAAGTTTTTAAGTTTTTTAGTTTTTAAGTTTTTTAGTTTTTAAGTTTTTAAGTTTTTAAGCTTTCAAGTTTTTAAAATTTTACATTTTTAAGTTTTTAAGTTTTTAACTTTTTAAGTTTTAAAGTTTTTAAGTTTTTGAGTTTTTAAGTTTTTAAGTTTCTAAGTTTTTAAGTTTTTAAGTTTTTAAGTTTTTAAATTTTTAAGTTTTTAAGTTTTTAAGTTTTTAAGTTTTTAAGGTTTTAAGTTTTTAAGTTTTTAAGTTTTTAAGTTTTAAAATTTTTTAGTTTTTAAGTTTTAAAGCTTTCAAGTTTTTAAGTTGTTAAGTTTTTAAGTTTTTAAGTTTTAAAGTTTTTAAGATTTTAAGTTTTTAAGTTTTTAAGTTTTTAAGTTTTTAACTTTTTAAGATTTTAAGTTTTAAAGTTTTTAAGTTTTTAAGTTTTTAAGTTTTTAAGTTTTTAAGTTTTTAATTTTTTAAGTTATTAAGTTTTTAAGTTTTTAAGTTTTTAAGTTTTTGAGTTTTTAAGATTTTATGTTTTTAAGTTGTTAAAGTATGAAGTTTTTAAGTTTTTAAGTTTTTAAGTTTTTAAGTTTTTAAGTTTTTAAGTTTTTAAGTTTTTAAGTTTTTAAGTTTTTTAGTTTTTAAGTTTTTAAGTATTTAAGCTTTCAAGTTTTTAAGTTTTTAAGTTTTTAAGTTTTTAAGTTTTTAAGTTTTTAAGTTTTTAAGTTTTCAAGTTTTCAAGTTTTTAAGTTTTTAAGTTTTTAAGTTTTTAAGTTTTTAAGTTTTTAAGTTTTTAAGTTTTTAAGTTTTCAAGTTTTCAAGTTTTTAAGTTTTCAAGTTTTCAAGTTTTTAAATTTTTAAGTTTTTAAGTTATTAAGTTTTGAAGTTTTTAAGTTTTTAAGTTTTTAAGTTTTTAAGATTTAAGTTTTTAAGTTTTTAAGTTTTTAAGTTTGTAAGTTTGTAAGTTTTAAGTTTTTAAGTTTTTAAGTTTTTAATTTTTTAAGTTTTAAGTTTTTAAGTATTAAGTTTTTAAGTTCTTAAGTTTTTAAGTTTTAAAATTTTTAAATTTTTAAGTTTTTAAGTTTTTAAGTTTTTAGTTTTTAAGTTTTTAAGTTTTAAAGTTTTTAAGTTTTTAAGTTTTTGAGTTTTTAAGTTTTTAAGTTTTTAAGTTTTTAAGTTTTTAAGTTTTTAAGTTTTTAAGCTTTCAAGTTTTTAAGTTTTTAAATTTTTTACGTTTTTAAGTTTTTAAGTTTTTAAGTTTTAAAGTTTTTAGGTTTTTAAGTTTTTAAGTTTTTTAGTTTTTAAATTTTTAAGTTTTTAAGTTTTTAAGTTTTTAAGTTTTTTTAAGTTTTTAAGTTTTGTTTTTAAGTTTTTAAGTTTTTAAGCTTTCAAGTTTTTAAGTTTTAAGTTTTTAAGTTTTTAAGTTTTTAAGTTTTTAAGTTTTTAAGTTTTTAAGTTTTTAAGTTTTTAAGTTTTTAAGTTTTTAAGTTTTAAGGTTTTTTAAGTTTTTAAGTTTTTAAGTTTTCAAGTTTTTAAGTTTTTAAGTTTTCAGGTTTTAAGTTTTTAAGTTTTTAAGTTTTTAAGTTTTTAAGTTTTTTAGTTTTTAAGTTTTTAAGTTTTTAAGCTTTCAAGTTTTTAAAATTTTACATTTTTAAGTTTTTAAGTTTTTAACTTTTTAAGTTTTTAAGTTTTTAAGTTTTTGAGTTTTTAAGTTTTTAAGTTTTTAAGTTTTTAAGTTTTTAAGTTTTTAAATTTTTAAGTTTTTAAGTTTTTAAGTTTTTAAGTTTTTAAGTTTTTAAGGTTTTAAGTTTTTAAGTTTTTAAGTTTTTAAGTTTTAAAATTTTTTAGTTTTTAAGTTTTAAAGCTTTCAAGTTTTTAAGTTGTTAAGTTTTTAAGTTTTTAAGTTTTAAAGTTTTTAAGATTTTAAGTTTTTAAGTTTTTAAGTTTTAAAGTTTTTAAGTTTTTAAGTTTTTAAGTTTTTTAGTTTTTAAGTTTTTAAGTTTTTAAGCTTTCAAGTTTTTAAGTTTTTAAGTTTTTAAGTTTTTAAGTTTTTAAGTTTTTAAGTTTTTACGTTTTAAAGTTTTTACGTTTTTAAGTTTTTAAAGTATGAATTTTTAAGATTTTAAGTTTTTAAGTTTTTAAGTTTTTAAGTTTTCAAGTTTTTAAGTTTTTAAGTTTTTAAGTTTTTAAGTTTTTAAGTTTTTAAGTTTTTACGTTTTTAAGTTTTTAAGTTTTTAAGTTTTTAAGTTTTTAAATTTTTAAGTTTTTATGTTTTTAAGTTGTTAAAGTATGAAGTTTTTAAGTTTTTAAGTTTTTAAGTTTTTAAGTTTTTAAGTTTTCAAGTTTTCAAGTTTTTAAGTTTTTAAGTTTTTAAGTTTTTAAGTTTTTAAGTTTTTAAGTTTTTAAGTTTTTAAGTTTTTAAGTTTTTAAGTTTTTAAGTTTTTATGTTTTTAAGTTGTTAATGTTTAAAGTTTTTAAGTTTTTAAGTTTTTAAGTTTTTAACTGTTTAAGTTTTTAAGTTTTTAAGTTTTTAAGTTTTTAAGTTTTTAAGTTTTTAAGTTTTTAAGTTTTTAAGTTTTTAAGTTTTTAAGTTTTTAAAGTTTAAAGTTTTTAAGTTTTTAATTTTTTAAGTTTTTAAGTTTTTAAGTTTTTAAGTTTTCAAGTTTTTAAGTTTTTAAGTTTTTAAGTTTTTAAGTTTTTAAGGTTTTAAGTTTTTAAGTTTTTAAGTTTTAAATTTTTAAGTTTTTTAGTTTTTAAGTTTTTAAGTTTTTAAGCTTTCAAGTTTTTAAGTTTTTAAATTTTTTAAGATTCTAAGTTTTTAAGTTTTTAAGTTTTAAGTTTTTAAGTTTTAAAGTTTTTAAGTTTTAAGTTTTTAAGTTTTAAAGTTTTTAAGTTTTTAAGTTTTTAAGTTTTTAAGTTTTTATGTTTTTAAGTTTAAGTTTTTAAGTTTTTAAGTTTTTAAGTTTTTAAGTTTTTAAGTTTTTAAGTTTTTAAGTTTTTAAGTTCTTAAGTTTTAAGTTTTTAAGTTTTTAAGTTTTTAAGTTTTTAAGTTTTTTAGTTTTTAAGTTTTCAAGTTTTGTAGTTTTAAAGGTTTAAATTTTTTAAGTTTTTAGGTTTTTAGGATTTTAAGATTTTAAGTTTTTAAGATTTTAAGATTTTAAGTTTTTAAATTTTTTAAGATTCTAAGTTTTTAAGTTTTTAAGTTTTAAGTTTTTAAGTTTTTAAGTTTTTATGTTTTTATGTTTAAGTTTTTAAGTTTTTAAGTTTTTAAGTTCTTAAGTTTTAAGTTTTTAAGTTTTTAAGTTTTTAAGTTTTTAAGTTTTTAAGTTTTTAAGTTTTTTAGTTTTTAAGTTTTCAAGTTTTGTAGTTTTAAAGGTTTAAATTTTTTAAGTTTTTAGGTTTTTAGGATTTTAAGATTTTAAGTTTTTAAGATTTTAAGATTTTAAGATTTTAAGACTTGAAGATTTTAAAATTTTTGGATTTTATAATTTTAAGATTTTTAGATTTTTATAAATAATTTTATTAAACAGAATGTGTACATTAATTTACAAACATTTGTTTACATATTTACTTCTGTTTTTCGCCAGTTTTTTGTTAGCGTGTTTAGCGGCTGGGTTCTGTTTCCACTTTTCAGCAAGTGATACTTCGGGCAAGGTTTGTTGCATAATTCACAGACGCAGACGTTCTCCGGTTCGTGGTATGTTTTGTTCCGACATATCTTCCCATGGAACCCGTGGGCGGCGAATCTTGTGTACAGATGGCGAAGCTCATAGTTCGGTCCCTTCCAGGCTTCTGTTTTCATCGCTTCTGTGTCCATTATTTGCTCTGGGACATCGTTGGCTTTGTTCTGTCTTTCCTTGATGACTGTTTTGTATGCGTGCGTTTCCGGTAATCCGAAACAGAGTTGTATGTCCTCTATGAAGAATGACTCTCGTGCTATTGTATACGCGTAGCTGTTCCTGGTGAATTTAGAGATCGAGAGGGCTCGTTTTAGGAATCTGGCTTTAATGATTTCTACTTTCCTAAGGTTGTTTGGCGTCAGGTTGGGCCATGTTATTTTTATTCCGTACGTTGCAATCGGAGCAACTTTCAGTTTGAACAGCGCGATCGCGGTTGGCAGGGATAGCTTCTGGAGCTTAGGGATGTCGTAAGTTGCTTTCGTTGCAGCCGTCACTCTCTCTTGTGTGTGCCGAGAGAAAGTGGTTCCAGTTGTTTGTAGTGTAACACCTAGGTATTTGAAGCTGGGTACAATTTCTATGGTTTCTTTCCCACAAATGAAGTGGTCCCTCTTAGATAGCCTGCCTCCCCTTCTGAATTTCATTGCCTTTGTCTTCGCACTGTTTATTTCCATGGAGTTTTCTGTTGCCCATACCTTAATGTTCTCCATGACTGCCTGTAGGTCTTCTTGACTCTTGGAGAGGATGGCCATGTCATCTGCGTACATTATCAGTTTAACGTTTCTTGTGCCTATGGTCTGTCCGATATCTGAAGTCATCACGTTTAAGTGGGCTGGGCTCATCGGGTCTCCTTGCAGAACCCCTCGTGTTTGGGTGATGCTCTTCGACGTGGATATGCCATCATAGATTGTGACGTAGTTGGCGTATAGAATCGACTTGATCGTTTTGAGTTCGTTGTTTGTGCTGCCTAGAATGTCCTCTAGTTTGTGGATGAGTATCCTCCTGCTGATGCTGTCAAATGCCTTCGAGTAATCTATGAAAATTGCGTATAATGGTGTGGCGGGTTTGGCTAGTGTAGTTGTTATTTCTTGTATGATTTCTTGGACAGCGTGCAGTGTTGATCTGCCCGGGGTGAAGCCATATTGATTCGGTGGTATCAAGGCTCTTAATCTATGTTCTATACGTGCTAGTTAGATCTTGGAAAACAGGTAGAATATGGCATTTTCCAGGGCGATTCCCCTATAGGAGTTTGGGTCATCCTTTCTTCCCTTCCCTTTGTAAAGTCCGATTATGATTGACTTTCTCCATTGTTCTGGAATTGAGTTGTTCTTTAGGCATTCATTAAAAGGTTTCGTCAGAGGTTCTAATAGGTCTTGCTGTGCTTCCTTCAGGTGTCCCATGTCTATTCCATCAGGTCCAGCTGCTTTGTTGAGTTTCCCAGATCTTATAAGTTGATCGACTTCCTCTGTTGTGATTGGAACTATGTTCTGTGTGTTCGTTGTGCCTGATGTGCGATATACTGTTGGTTTGTCCTCTGCAAGCAGGCTGCTAAGGTGGGCTTCCCATTGCTCCATATTAACGAGGGGGCTTATTGTCTGCTTCTTTGACGACCTTAGAATTTTATACGGTTTCAGTTCGGCCTCGGCTATCAATTTCTGTTCTGTGGAGAGGTCGTGTTTTTGCTTCTTTTCTTTCAATAGAATTTTGTACCTCCGGCGTTCTTCGCCATATTCCTTTAGGGCGCTTCCTCCGTATTCTCTGGCTGCCTGGAGGAGTTGTAGAGTGCTTTGTCTTTTGATATAGAACTCTTCGTCACACCACGGCTTTGCTGATCGAGTGTGGGTGGACAGTTGAGTGGTGGCCTATATGATTGTGTCATTCAGGGTTGCTTTTGCCTTGTCCAGGTTCCCCAGTTTCAGCATGTGCGTTATTGCCGGTAGTTTTTCTTTGTTCGTAATCCATCTTTTCTCATCTATGTGCCTTGAAACTTTAGGTTTAAGGTTTCCATCTGTCTGTTCTTGTAATCCAGTTCTTATTTGAACTTCAGTTGTTACTGGTAGGTGCTTTCTGATAGCCACTTTTCCTATTTTTACCTGTGTGTGGTCCTTAATATTCGTGAATATTAAGTCGATCGTGCTTTTTCCGTTTGGGGCTAGGTATGTATAGTCTTTCTCTCTGTTTAGCAGTCTTAGATGTCGGTCCATGAGAAAATCTGTGACCGCTTCTGTTTTTGGGTCCCGTTTATCTATGCGGCAGTTCAGGTCTCCTAGTAGCGTGGTAGGCTTGTAGGTGTCTATGTCCTCCAGGGCTCTTCCCAGTTCGTCGATAATGACCTCTGGTTCTGTTTTGGGTTGAAAGTAGGCTCCTATAATGTTCATTTTCCCTGTGACTACTGTTAGTGTGTTGGATGTACGATCAATTAGTCTTTTTAGATTTTTAGATTCTTAGACTTTTAGATGTTTAAATTTTTGTATTTTTGTGTTTTTAGATTCTAAGATTTTTAGTTTTCTGTTTTTCTGTTTTTTATGTTATTTATGTTTTTATTTTTATGATTTTTTGTGTTTTATGCTTTATATGATTTTTTGTTTTTCTGCTTATTTTGTTTCCTTTGTTTTTGTAGTATTGTTAGTTTATTGTGTTGGTTTTTGGTTTGGTTTCGTTTTGATTTGGACGCGGTATTCCTCAGCCTCGTGAGGAAGACCTCACGCCTCAACAATCCACCCAGTGGCTTACTGTTTCTTTTCCACATATTTATTGCAAATGATGGCACCTAACTGATATTACCTAATGGCCACTTCAGTCTCAATCCTACACACACTAGTATTAACACCAAAATAACACGGAATTTCTGGCAAATTCTACACACACCCAAGTACACGGTGTCATAAGCCAATAAACGAATCACCAATGAGTTTCCTTGTAACAATCATATTTTCCAGAGAGGCTTAAATGCAAGAAATAACTGCACTCTAGAATATTATGTCATAGTACTTCGCAACTAGTTTCATTACCGCGTGGCAGCTTCATCAGGTAATCAATGTGTGACGTGGAGTACCGGTGATTTTGTCTCTTCATCTATTATTTGAAATAAGTGCGTGGTCTAGCTAGTTGAAAATTCACAGCCTGTTTCCAGTCGACCGACTGAGTCAGGAATGGAATAAATGAAGCGGCGAGGATATGAACTGTGCCGGCTGCAGGAGCCTGTCGCACTCCTCAGGGGCAATGATGAAATGAATGAAGGATAAAATTAAATGATGGTGGAGAGTGTTGCTGGAATGAAATGTTGTGACAGGGATAACCGGAGTACCCGGAGAAAACCTGTCTTCCTCCGGTTAGTCAAGCACAAATCTCACATCGACTGACCAGGATTTGAACCGCGGACCTAGCGGTGAGAGGCCGGCATGCTGCCGCCTAAGCCACGGAAAATTGGTTATTTAGTTTTAAAATTTATTTCCAACAGTCCCGGCAACTCTAAAAGGAGGCAGGGGTATAATTTGAAGTTTTTTTTTAGGAAGAAGTACTGTTGGTTCAAAATGGCATTTGCAAAGTTTCTAAGACCTCCCTCCCGTTTATACAGTAGTTGGTATGTTTCCCACACAGCATTAGCAATACAGCCAGTTGTCTCTGTACTTGTAGACGTTGGTGTATTCTTGGAATACACGGTACGAGAGATATAAAGTTTAATGTTCTTTGCATGTTCATTCCTTCCTCTTTGTCAAACACCAACAGTGATCTTCTATTTTCTCTTTGGTTATCATGTCGCTTATAACTTTTATGAGTCTGTTCTAGATATGTATCTTCCATGACCCACCTAGCGTCATCTAGCAGCGAATCTCCGAAGCTCTTCAACTCTTCCTGGTGCAAGAGGACTTCCTTCTCAATCTGGCCACCAGATTTTGCTGCCATCGCCAGCAATTATCTCCATGAGCAAGAGAACTTCGTCCACTTTTTCACTCACCATGCTGTGCTAGCATCGCCTGCTATCAACTCTTTGAAGACCATCTCCTCAAGAGAATTTAAGTTTACAATGTTGGTCATGCTTACATGTATTCCTTTCGTCTCCTACCCCCACTCTTCTCCTTCCTAGGACCCTTTGTGCTTCGCTGAGCAGTTCTCACTTCTAAGTCGGCAGTTGACTCGGTCAGTTAAGGCTCAACTCGAGCCAGTCTCCTCAAAGCAAGAGACACTCTCTACGTTCTACACCATGTTGGCACATTAAGTATTGGTTAAGGGAACTTCACCTTCGCCATGCAACAAAGATAAGTACCTGCTTCAAGTTTTAACTTCATTTTCATCGGTTTTAACTTCTACCTGCTTTTAACGATGTTTTATAGACAGCGTGAGATTACTTATTTTGGGGCAAAAATCATTCTTCGTGGGATTTGCCATGTTGAGCTTTTGTCTAAGCCAACCTTAATAGAAAGTAGCTTTTCTTAAGCTATTTAATTGAGAAATCTTCTCACTACGTGGGATATTATCTAATACCCGCTGTCTATAAATCACCAAGCTAGTTCCTCCGCTGGATTATCTTTGGCCCCATTCTTCTATTAAGATCGTTCTGGAACCTTCCAGATCCTGTACTTTATCTACAAGTCCTGCCGTCATGTATTTTTCACTCACTTGTGGGAATACTATTTAAAATGAGGAATCTTTCTTATAAATTACCGCAATAGCAAATTTTCTTCCACCGCTGGAATGTTCTATGGCGCATTTAATTGTAATTCACAATCTTCTCAAGAAATAGATTCTCGCCTACCTAGTGCAACCAGTTCTCTTCATTATTGCAATAACTTTCTTTCCCATAAATTTCCGTGTTTTTACAGTGAACTTTGCATTCATTTTACAGACTATAGTGAAAACTAGTGCTTGTTCTACTTTTCTACCGCGTCGCGATCGTCCGCTTACATTAAATAAGGCCATGAACATTGATCCTAAATCCCAATGATCTTTCCTGAACCTTCTACTAACAAACCATATTAATAAAATTGTAACTTTTCTATAAGGTGTCACTCTACGAAGTGCCCTTCCATTTTTGCTTGTTTATCATTAATTAATCTCTGTATAACTACGTGTTTTATACACGGTTTAAGCTTACATTGTTTCTTCCCTATAATCAGGGAAAACAATTCTTTCAACTCTTGAGCGAGTTATTTCTAGGTTTCACGAAATGGAAACTGCCCCATTTGGCTCGTGATTCCTACTTAAACATGGGAAGTCTAGAACCTTCCTTTTGACTTACTCTTCAGGTTTCACCGTAAGTGACCTGCTCTCTTTTGTATAATTGTTATAAAGTAATTCAGCTTAAATATAAGAAGTTGTAGGAACTTCTATCTTATTCTTCATGTTTTTCTTATTGTTACTTTCGAAGTTGTCACTCTCTCTAGAACATTCTCTCAAGAATTTCTTAATGTACACTCTTTGTACTCAATTTAATGTTTAAACTTTAATTACTTCATTTGTCCTTTTTTAAATCTTATAAAGATTTTAGAACATATATAAGGTTTGAAACCTCATAAATTGTAAATTGCCTGGAGCAAACGTTTAATGTTTTCTGAGGTATGTGACCCAAAATTTGTTAATCAAATTGAAATTATATATTTGTTAAAGTTATTAACTTCTTTTGAATTGTTAAATAAATTAAGCGTTTCTTTTCGCTTTCTCATTTTTCTAGTACAACGATTAGGCAAGATCCTGCCTTCCTTGGCTTTCCCTACTCAACGCCATTAAATCCATCAATAGGGCTTTCACCACTCGTTGCATTTGAGCAAGAACTCTTAGTGGTAATCTCATTAAAGTTTCTTTTAGCTTTAATAGCTAATTCTAACTGGCCAGTAAGGCAAGTAAAGCTCGCTACGCCAGCTACCTGCTTGTGGAGATCCTCTCCGAAAACTTATGGTCAGTTTTCCAAAAGATAAGTGTTTCTCTTTGTCTAAACTTTTAGCCGGCTCCTCGCTGAGTAAAAGCTTAGCCATTTCCAAATGCAACCATTGGTTCATTTACCAAAATTACTCCCCAAGGTATAATCTTCTATATGTTTAAAACAGTAAGGTGATTTTTGTTACCACGAGATTGAGAGAACGACAGAACCGATTTACTTCGTAGAGCACTCTAACGAAAGCTCTTGGTCTCTAGATTTGCAGAGTGTCTATAAAATAAACAAATATATTACGGTATATTTTTGAATTAATATAGAAAATAGCAGAATTCTAGTCCCTCACGCATGCGCACAATCCGCCTGGGGTCATGACAAAATGGCGGTGAGAAGTCCATTAAAATGTAAGTTATTTAATAAGCTTGCATGAAATTGAAAACATACATTAACCAAGTTCTAACAATAAAATATAATAACAGCATGAACGTATACGAATGTGCAACATTGATTAATTTGGATAATGAAATGGATTATTTCCTTCAGACAGCGGCTTTTGATGATAATGAACGGTTGCGTCTGCGGCAAAACAAGAGTGCGCAAGTAGTTATGTGGTTAAGGCGAAAGACTGTGGTTTCAAGGTTCACCGGTTCGATCCCAGCCCTCGCCGATATTTTTTTTTTTACCACTGAAATATTGTTTAATCAAGGAGTATTAGTAAGGTTTTATGTCTGTTAAAGATACATATTTCTACATTCCCTCTCGGTATATTTTTGAATTAATATAGAAAATAGCAGAATACTTTCCCCTCACGCATGCGCACAATCCGCCTGAGGTCATGACAAAATGGCGGTGAGAATTCCATTAAAATGTAAGTTATTTAATAAGCTTCCATGTAATTGAATACATACATTAACCAAGTTCTGGCAATAAAATATAATAACAGTATGAACGTATACGAATATGCAACATTGATTTATTTGGATAATGAAATGGATTATTTCCTTCAGACAGCAGCTTTTGAAGATAATGAATGGCTGCGTCTGCTGCTGAACAGGATTGCTCGAGTAGCTATGTGGTTAAGGCGACGGACTGTGGTTTCTAGGTTCTCCGGTTCGATCCCAGCCCTCACCGATATATGGATTTTTTTACCATTGAAATATTGTTTAATCAAGGAGTATTAATAAGGTTTTATGTCTGTAAAAGATACATATTTCTACATTCCCTCTCAGTACGTTTTATTTCCGTTTTACCATTGCATTACAGCATGTGATCAAAAGAGCAAACTGTTGTCCTCAGTACGCCGTTTAAATATCTGCAATCAGTTCCTATAACTGACAACAGATGGCAGTACATCGCCCATATAGTTCCAGTAACTGACAGCAGATAGCAGCACCATTGCATCGATATATTTAAAACCCAAGACATGCCACGTGTTCACGTGATGGAGAATTATAAAGGAGGGGAATATTTAAGAAGGGAAATTTTGAGGAACATTAACCGACAGTTGAATGTGTAGGCTATGTTGTTTATGTACCTTAATATTGCAAATTTCTTCCCAATGCTTCGGTGGTCAAGTTATTAGCGTCCTAGACTAAAAGTTATAATTATGCATCGTCGATAAACTCTTAAATTATTAAAGAAAAAAGTAGTTTTCCAGGCACTCGCGCGTGTCCACAATTGCTTTCGCCATAAGAGACACTTGGCAAACATAATTCGTTTGAAGGGCTACGAAATTGTGGTCACTCAGCCCCGTGTACTTGGGTGTGTATGTGTGAAATGTTCTCTCATAACCTGTGTTATTGTGATGGCTGCATTACTGTGTGTATTTGTAATTAAGGTGGTAAATGGCAAGGAGACGGCCAAGGCCTTAAGTTAGGAACCATCCCGGTATTTGCCTTAAATGGAAGTGGGAAACCACGGAAAACCACATCCAAGATTGTCGAGGTGGGAATGAAACCTTCCTCTTCTTAGTTATACCTCAAGAGACTGAATGTGCCCCGTTTTTGCCCTCAGACCAGAATTCAATTTCTTGGCAGAGCAGGAAATGTAACCCGGGTCTCCGGGGCGATAGACAAGAATAGGTGGGCCTCCATGTGTTAATACGATTTTTGACATGCACGAGACATATAATTCAAAAACTGCCTCCATTAGGGTGACTGCCGAAGTGAGTATTGAGTATAGGCCTATGGTCGTTCCAGTAGTTGGCGAAGAGATTCTATGTTCCCCTGCAAAATGTACTGTCATAACCTATAACAGGTGATGGAAATTGCTTATTTAAAGCAGTTTCGTACTGTTTATAAAAAATGAAGAATGTCATTCTGAGCTGCGTTTTCAAGCTATCGCAAAAAATTTCGCTGGCAGGAACAATTATAAGGAATTTATTTTAAGCGATCAGTCTCATCGCATTCTCCTCACCAACCAACTTGAGTATGAAAGTCTCTGGACGGTCATGTTGAACTTCATTGTATAAGACAATTGTTTAATGATTATTAGTTTAGAGTACTGAGTCTAACTACGCAGTTGATTTCGGCAATGGAAGTATTATTTGCCATGTAATATTTAGCGGCTCCGTTATTGCAGGACACTATAGTGTTATCGAATAATACGAAGCCACATTTAAAATCCAATATAAATAGGCCATTTCAGAAACAATTCCAGATATGCCGTACAGTGTACTGTAAGGTCTTTGACGATCAAATGTAAACATTGTTCTACATTGTACTTCTCTTGCGTAAAATCTATGCGTGGTTACTTTGGTCTTTACTGTTGTGAGGGTAAAATTTATCTGCTGGAATATAAAATATTTGCCAAGCTGCAACAATGTAATGATATTAATTTAAAAGTCATTGAACTTATATCCAGTAGTTCAAACACATACATCAGCGTTAACAGATTGGATACTGAAGATGAAAGCCAGCTACTTCATTTCCCTATTATTGAATTTTTAAATCCCTTGGAATTAAGTAATTCGCCTCCACATACTCCGAACGTTTGAGCCATAGTTATGCTCCTTAGAAATCTGATCGTTTCCCAAGGACTCATATATGGTAATATATTAATTGTAAGAAATATGTAAGAAATTGCTTGGATTCGCATATAATAGGTGCAGTAATATTAGGCAGAGAGCTCAAATCCTACGACTTGATTTAACACCTTCCGATAAAACACTTGCAGGTACAGTACATTTTCTTTTAATAGGCAACAATGTCCTATTCGCTCGGCCTACTTTATCACAATCAATCAAGCTCTGGGAGAAACTCTTGAACGTATTGGGCTATTTACCTCATCACGTTTTAAGTCATGACCAGCAGGATAGTGAAGGTACAAAAAAGGTCCTGTATGGGATGGTAAAGAATAAGAGGCGGAAGGATCCTACGGATTATGTCAGAATGGTGAACAAAAGGGGACAAGGGATAGAAAAAGGGATGAACTGAAGAAAATGTGGAAAGAATATTTTGAAGAACTCCTGAACCCAAATGGAAACCACGGCGAGCAAGAAGAAATCGGGGAAGAGGTACAGTAGATGAACTGCAAACAGAAAAGGACTTAACATGGAAAGAAGTGGAAGATGCAGTGAGGAAGATGTAAGGAGGGAAGGCACCGGGTGTGGATGAGTTGAGTGTGGAGATGGTGAGAGCAGCAGGAGAGGTGGGGATACAATGGTTGTACCGAGTGATGAAGGCAGCATGGAAGGAAAGGAATAATTGTCCCGATCTTCAAGAAAGGTAGTAGAACAGAATGCAGAAACTATCGGGGAATAACACTGATGAGTCATTGTGCAAAGATGTTTGAGAAAGTTTCAGAAAGGAGAATTAGGACAAGGATAGAAGGAGGGATGAGGGAAGAACAACATGGCTTCAGAGCAGGAAGGTCCACAGTGGATTTGATTTTTGCTGTAAGTCAGTTACAAGAACAGCACTATGAGCATGGAACAGATCTACTGATGGCCTTCCTGGACATTGAGAAAGCATATGACAGTGTATGCAGAAACAAAGTATGGAAGTCCCTGGAGGATAGAGGAGTAGAAAAATGGACTATAAGAAGGATAAAAGAGATGTACAAGGGAAGCGTGAGCTGTGTGAAAGAGGGAGGAGAGAGATCGGACTGGGTGGAACAGAGAAACGGCCTGAAACAAAGAAGTGCACTGTCACCGTTACTTTTCATTGTGGTGATGGATGACATAATGACCCGAGCGGCACAAGTAATTGGGGAAGGAAAGATGAAAGCAATGGTGTTTGCGGATGATTTGATGATTGTGGAAACAAGGAAGAGGAGGTACAGGAACAGTTGGACGTGTGGGAAGGAATAATACAAGGATATGGGATGAAATTTAGCATAAATAAGAGCGAGATGGTGATCACAACAAGGAAGAAGGAAAGGACCACAACGGGAATAACAATTGGTGGGGAACAGCTGAAGAAAGTGGAGAGTTTAAAGTATCTGGGAAGCCTGATACAAGAGAATGGAAGAAACGGTAGAGAAACAAATGAGCGGGGGAGACAGGCAGAAGCATTCCGGAGGAGTGTGAGAATCATGTTATGGAGCAGAGATGTCCCTCAGAACAGCAAGTAGATCATATACCGTACTATGTCCCTATCCTGACGTATGCCTCGGAGACCTGGGTTATGAAGGGAAGGGAGAAGAGCAAAATACAGGCCAGTGAGATGAGGTTCTTGAGAAGCAGTATTGGAGCTACAAAGAGGGACAGAATAAGAAATGAGAGGACCAGAGAATTAATGAAGGAGGAACCATTAGAGGATGGTATAGAGAAATCTAGACTTAGATGGTATGGTCTTGTAAAACGAATGTAGGAGAAGAGGATACCCAGGAGGATACACGAGACGAAGTGGGAAGGAAAGAGACCAAGAGGGAGACCGAGAGACAGGTGGCTGAAGGGGGTGGAAGAAAGCGTGAAGAAGAGAGGAGAAGACTGGACAAGGGTGGAGGCTGAGAGATGGTGGGAAGACAGAAGACGTTGGAGAGGCTTGTGTTCCAAACAGACCCGGCCAGTGGCTGGAAACTGTGCAAGATGATGATGACCTCATCACGTTTTCAGTCATGACCAGCAATATGTTGCAATGCTGAGAGTGCTATCTTTTGACGCCCTTAAAGTTGCAATAGTGCTAAAAAGTAATCGTACAAAGAATGTAACTTATATAAGAAGCTTCTTCAGTAAATTTGTTTTCCATTGTCCGTCATGTTTTGACGGGTTTCATCTAGTCTATATATTTAAAACAGTAAGGTGATTTTTAGCCTATTTTCAATTTTGAAAAAATAGGCTTATGAGATCACCTTTTGTCCGTGTGTGTGTGCGTGTGTGTGTGTGTGTGTGTGTGTGTGTGATTCGTGTGTGTGTCCCCCCCTAATAAAATCTAAACGGCTGGAGCGGTTTCAATGAAACTCGGTATGTTCATAGCACTATTCCCGGCGACCTCGACCGTGCCCTTCAAATTTTGTTACGTCTCACCTATGCAAAATGGCGGCTGTGCGAAATATTTCACTAGCATTCAATATCTCCGAAACTATTACCGATACCGCCCTGAAATTGTGTACGGTGATAAAGGGTACTACTAGAAGTTCACCTATGAGACTTTCAAAAACCTGGTGACTACAAAACTAACATGGCGGTCAAGCGAAGTTGAGACTTTTAAATAGACTTTTATCGCGATTTAACTATCCACACGTAATGAAACTTGGTACAGCAAATATTTATACACATTGTAATGCATTGGAGTCTAATTTAGTTCAATTGTTTACATAACTCCAAAATGGCGGCTGTGCGAAATATTTCACTGACATTCTATATCTCCGAAACTATTACAGATATCACCCTGCAATTTAGTACGGTGATAAGGGGTACTGATACAAGTTTACCTATGTATATTTCATAAACTTGTAAAGTAGAAAACGAACATGGCGACCAAGCGAAGTTGAGACTTTTAAATAGACTTTTCTCACGATTTAACCATCCAAACGTAATTAAACTAGGTACAGCAAGTGTTTATACACATAGTAATGCACTGGAGTCTAATTTAGTTCAATTGTATACATAACCTCAAAATGGCGGCTGTGCGAAATATTTCACTGACATTCTATATCTCCGAAACTATTACAGATATTACCCTGAAATTTTGTACTGTGATAAAGGGTACGGTACTGGTACAAGTTTATCTATATATATTTCATAAACTTGTAAAGTAAAAAACGAACATGGCGACCAAGCGAATTTGAAATATTTTAATAGACTTTTCTCGTGATTTAACTCTCTGAGAACAGTGAAATGTGGTACAGTAAGTGATTTTGCAGATTGTAATGCACTGCCATCTAATTTAAATCAATTGTTTACATAACCTCAATATGGCGGCTGTGCGAAATTTTAAAATTAAGTTTTTATTTCTTGTGTCGTAATCATGCGATCGAAGTGAAAGTTTGAATAATGAACCTAGGCAATAATTTTCCTTGAATGGTACATAATTCTATGGCCTATACATATAACAATCCTAAATGGCGAGCTTCCGAAATATTTAGACGGTTCTCAATATCTATGAATCTTTTACAGCAACCAAACTGATTTTTTTTATGTTCATAGAGAAAGGAAGGAAGGAAGATTGTAGTTTTACGTGACCGTGAATCTTGTGATTATGAGCCACGGGACCTCCTTTTTACGTGGAATCCGAACCACAGGACATGGCATTTCACATCGAAAATCTCACATGCATTGACCGGGAATCTGTTCATAGAGACTATGAACATATGTTCACCTATAGGACTTTCATTAACCTGGTGAGCACAAATCCAACATGGCGGCGACGCGAAGTATAAATATTTAAATGGACGATTCTCGCGAATTAACTATCCGAGTGCCGTGAAACGTTGCACGTTAAATGCTTATACAAATGTTGATCCACTGGCATCTAATTTATTTCAATTGTTTGCATAATCACAAGATGGCTGCTGTGCGTAATTTTAAAATCTCGTTTTTATATCTTGTGTTCTAATCATGCGATTGAGGTCTGAATACCACACGTACACAATAATCTTAATGTAATAGTACAAAAATAAAAATTCCAACCTGGCGACAATCTGAAATATTTAGACGGTTCTCAATATCTACGAATCTGTTACAGCAATTAAACTGAAATTTTGTATGTTGTTAGAAGAAATTAACATGAGCAGGATATATGAAAATAGGCTGTATAGTTCTTTACGGAACTACTTGTTGTTATCACGAGATTGAGAGAACGACAGAACCGATTTACTTCGTAGAGCACTCTAACGAAAGCTCTTGGCCTCTAGATTTGCAGAGTGTCTCTAAAATAAACAAATATATTACGGTATATTTTTGAATTAATATAGAATATAGCAGAATTCTAGCCCCTCACGCATGCGCACAATCCGCCTGGGGTCATGACAAAATGGCGGTGAGAAGTCCATTAAAATGTAAGTTATTTAATAAGCTTCATGTAATTGAAAACATACATTAACCAAGTTCTGACAATAAAATATAATGACAGTATGAACGTATACGAATGTGCAACATTGATTTATTTGGATAATGAAATGGATTATTTCCTTCAGGCAGCGGCTTTTGAAGATAATGAATGGCTGCTTCTGTTACTGAACAAGAGAGCTATGTGGTTAAGGCGACTGACTGTGGTTTCGAAGGTCACCGGTTCGATCCCAGACCTCGCCAATATTTATTTTTTTTACCACTGAAATATTGTTTAATCAAGGAGTATTAGTAAGGTTTTATGTCTGTTAAAGATACATATTTCTACATTCCCTCTCAATACGTTTTATTTCCGTTTTACAGCATTACAGCATGTGATCAAAAGAGCAAACTGTTGTCCTCAGTACGCCGTTTAAATATCTGCAATCAGTTCCTATAACTGACAACAGATGGCAGTACATCGCCCATATAGTTCCAATAACTGACAGCAGATGGCAGCACCATTGCATCGATATATTTAAAACACAAGATATGGCACCTTTTCACTTGATGGAGAATTATAAAGGAGGGGAATATTTAAGAAGGGAAATTTTGAGGAACATTAACCGACAGTTGAATGTGTAGGCTATGTTGTTTCTGTACCTTAATATTGCAATTTCTTCCCAATGCTTCGGTGGTCAAGTTATCACGTCCTAGACTATGTATGTCTACCCCTTATTATTCCCGTTTTCCAACGGGGTCGGGGATGACATGCGATGGAAGTCTTTGTGGCGATGGGTTTTACGGCCGGATGCCCTTCCTGACGCCAACCTCATGAGAGGAGTTAATGAGAGATGAAATGAATGATGGTGAATGAAACTGGGCAAGGATGTGGAAGGAAGCGGCCGTGGCCTGTCAGAAGGTACCGTCCCAGCAATTGCCTGGTGTTGAAAATGGGGAAACCACGGAAAACCATTTCAAGGACGGCCGACGGTGGGGCTCGAACCCACGCGTCTACCGAGTCAGCAGAGAGCTTGGCCCCATGACCTAACGCTGCGCGTTAGCCAGCGTAGCCACTACTGTCCTAGACTAAAAGTTATAATTATGCATCGTCGATATACTCTTAATTTATTAAAGAAAAAATTAGTTTTCCAGGCACTCGCGCGTGTCAACAATTACTTTCGCCATGAGAGACACTTGGCAAACATAATTCGTTTGAAGGGTTCCGATATCGTGGTCACTCAGCCCCGTGTACTTGGGTGTGTATGTGTGAAATTTTCTCTCATAACCTGTGTTATTGTGATGGCTGCATTACTGTGTGTATTTGTAATTGAGGTGGTAAATGGCAAGGAGACGGCCAAGGCCTTAAGTTTGGAACCATCCCGGTATTTGCCTTAAGTGGAAGTGGGAAACCACGGAAAACCACATCCAAGATTGTCGGGGTGGGAATTAAACCTTCCTCTTCTTAGTTATACCTCAGGAGACTGAATGTGCACCGTTTTTGCCCTCAGACCAGAATTAAATTTCTTGGCAGAGCAGGAAATGTAACCCGGGTCTCCGGGGCGATAGACACGAATAGGTGGGCCTCCATGTGTTAGTATGATTTTTGCCATGCACGGGATATAGAATTCAAAAACTGCCTCCATTAGGGTGACTGCCGAAGTGAGTATTGAGTATAGGCCTATGGTCGTTCCAGTAGTTGGCGAAGTGATTCTATGTTCCCCTGCAAAATGTACTGCCATGACCGATAACAGGTGATGGAAATTGCTTATTTAGAGCAGTTTCGTACTGTTTATAACAAAATGAAGAACGTCATTCTGAGCTGCGTTTTCAAACTATTGCAAAAAAAAATTCGCTGGCAGGAACAATTATAAGGAATGTATTTTAAGCGATCAGTCTCATCGCATTCTCCTCACCAACCAACTTGAGTATGAAAGTCTCTGGACGGTCATGTTGAACTTCATTGTATAAGACAATTGTTTAATGATTATTTGTTTAGAATACTGAGTCTAACTACGCAGTTGATTTCGGCAATGGAAGTATTATTTGTCATTTAATATTTAGCGGCTCCGTTATTGCAGGACACTATAGTGTTATCGAATAATACGAAGCCACATTTAAAATCCAATATAAATAGGCCATTTCAGAAACAATTCCAAATATTATGCAGTACAGTGTACTGTAAGGTCTTTGACGATCAAATGTAAACATTTTTCTACATTGTATTTCTCTTGCGTAAAATCTATGCGTGGTTACATTGGTCTTTACTGTTGAGAGGGTAAAATTGATCTGCTGGAATATAACATATTTGCCAAGCTGCAACAATGTAATGATATTAATTTAAAAGTCATTGAACTTATATCCAGTAGTTCAAACACATACAGCAGCGTTAACAGATTGGATACTGAAGATGAAAGCCAGCTACTTCATTTCCCTATTATTGAATTTTTAAATTCCTTGGAATTAAGTGATTCGCCTCCACATACTCCGAACGTTTGAGCCATAGTTATGCTCCTTATAAATCTGAACGTTTACCCAGGACTCATATATGGTGATATATTAATTGTAAGAAATATGTAAGAAATTGCTTGGATTCGGATATAATAGGTGCAGTAATATTAGGCAGATAGCTCAAATCCTACGACTTGATTTAACACCTTCCGATAAAACACTTGCAGGTACAGTACATTTTCTTTTAAAAGGCAACAATGTCCTATTCGCTCGGCCTACTTTATCACAATGAATCAAGCTCAAGGAGAAACTCTTGAACGTATTCTGCTATTTACCTCATCACGTTTTAAGTCATGACCAGCAGGATAGTGAAGGTACAAAAAAGGTCCTGTATGGGATGGTAAAGAATTAGAGGCGGAAGGATCCTACGGATTATGTTAGAATGGTGAACAAAAGGGGACAAGAGATAGAAAATAGGGAAGAACTGAAGAACATATGGAAAGAATATTTTGAAGAACTCCTGAACCCAAATGGAAACCACGGCGAGGAGGAACAAATCGGGGAAGAGGTACAGTAGATGAACTGCAAACAGAAAAGGACTTAACATGGAAAGAAGTAGAAGATGCAGTGAGGAAGATGAAAGGAGGGAAGGCACCGGGTGTGGATGAGTTGAGTGTGGAGATGGTGAGAGCAGCAGGAGAGGTGGGGATACAATGGTTGTACCGAGTGATGAAGACAGCATGGAAGGAAAGGAAGACCCCAGAGGACTGGAAAAAGGGAATAATTGTCCCGATCTGCAAGAAAGGTAGTAGAACAGAATGCAGAAACTATCGGGGAATAACACTGATGAGCCATTGTGCAAAGATCTTTGAGAAAGTTTTGAAAAGGAGAATTAGGACAGGGGTAGGGGGAGGGATGAGGGAAGAACAACATGGCTTCAGAGCAGGAAAGTCCACAGTGGATTTGATTTTTGCTGTAAGGCAGTTACAAGAACAGCACTATGAGTATGGAACAGATCTACTGATGGCCTTCCTGGACATTGAGAAAGCATATGACAGTGTATGCAGAAACAAAGTATGGAAGTCCCTGGAGGATAGAGGAGTAGAGAAATGGACTATAAAGAGGGTAAAGGAGATGTACAAGGCAAGCGTGAGCTGTGTGAAAGTGGGAGGAGAGAGAACGGACTGGTTGGAACAGAGAAACGGCCTGAAACAAGGAAGTGCACTGTCACCGTTACTTTTCATTGTGTTGATGGATGACATAATGACCCGAGTGGCACAAGTAATTGGGGAAGGAAAGATGAAAGCAATGGTGTTTGCAGATGATTTGATGATTTTGGGAAAAAAGGAGGAGGAGGAGGTACAGGCACAGTTGGACGTGTGGGAAGGAATAATACAAGGATATGGGATGAAATTTAGCATGAATAAGAGTGAGATAGTGATCACAACAAGGAAGAAGGAAAGAACCACAACGAGAATAACAATTGGTGGGCAACAGCTGAAGAAAGTGGAGAGTTTCAAGTATCTGGGAAGCCTGATACAAGAGAATTGAAGAAACGATAGAGAAATAAATGAGCGGGGGAGACAGGCAGAAGCATTCCGGAGGAGTGTGAGAAGCATGTTATGGAGCAAGGATGTCCCTCAGAACAGCAAAAAGATCATATATCGGACGTACTATGTCCCTATCCTGACGTATGCCTCGGAGACCTGTGTTATGAAAGGAAGGGAGAAGAGCAAAATACAGGCCAGTGAGATGAGGATTTTGAGAAGCAGTATTGAAGCTACAAAGAGGGACAGAATAAGAAATGAGAGGACCAGAGAATTAATGAAGGAGGAACCATTACAGGATGGTATAGAGAAATCTAGACTTAGATGGAATGGACATGTAAAACGAATGGAGGAGAAGAGGATACCCAGGAGGATACATGAGACGAAGTGGGAAGGAAAGAGACCGAGAGGAAGACCGAGAGACAGGTGGATGATGGGGGTGGAAGAAAGCGTGAAGAAGAGATGAGAAGACTGGACAAGGGTGGAGGCTGAGAGATGGTGGGAAGACAGAAGACGTTGGAGAGGCTTGTGTTCCAAACAGACCCGGCCAGTGGCTGGAAACTGTGCAAGATGATGATGACTTCATCACGTTTTCAGTCATGACCAGCAATATGTTGCAATGCTGAGAGTGCTATCTTTTGACGCCCTTAAAGTTGCAATAGTGCTAAAAAGTAATCGTACAAAGAATGTAACTTATATAAGAAGCTTCTTCAGTAAATTTGTTTTCCATTGTCCGTCATGTTTTGACGGGTTTCTTTTATTATTTTCCTTCTTGGAAGCATTTGGTCGCTTTTTCAGGAACTCCATAACTTTGAAAATTGGAAATACAAAACCTGATTTAAATCATTGGCATTCTTCGAATTACTTTGCAAAAACGAATTGCTTTGAACAGGCATACAATAAATTTGTTACTCTCAGTCTTGCCAGACCATCACTCTTCCCCATAGTAGGCAGATACATGCTTGAGAGGGATTACACTAATGCCACTCTCTTGCAAACCGCCCAAGTTCTAGCTGTGGTTCCCGTCAGCTTGGACCAAGCTCTTACCCACTTTAGGTATCTGAGAGCGGATTTGCGGTGGCAACCGCCTCTAAGTGCATTTAAGGTTAAATTTATAACTTTTGTGGGACTCTCCTCCTATTTTCCTATCCTTTTTCTCCAGTCCAAAATCTACCTCCTTTTCTTAATCATCTTCCCTTGGTGGTTAGGTTATTCCTCAGCCAATAATCTACCCAGGCGTACTTGTAATTCCTGGTATTGTTGGGAAGAAGTCAACCGTGGCCGCAGGTTGCCATCCATAACCAAAATATTTAATAGCTGAGAGTGATATTCGATCCCATATTTTTCTCATCAGTTGACTTCACGAGGCTGGGTGCAATAAGTGAACTTTCACGTTAGGATCAAAAGATTATGTTGCAGTGTTGGGAACAAATCTGTCAAAGTTCAAGACTAATACACGCAAGTTTAGACCGCAATAATTAAGAAAGAAGGATCGAAAAGAGAAGGAAATAAACAAAGACATAAGGAACAAGAGACAGAAAGAAAACAACCATATAAATAGAGAAAGAAATGAATAAACATGGGGAGAAGGAAGAAAGAAAGTACACGGATAAAAGAAAAAAAAGAAATAATAAACAAGGACAGAATCAATGGGAGAACGAAAATGACAACCATAGAAATACAGAAATAAATGAATAAACAGCGAATGAAATAAGAAAAAATACAGAGAAAAAAGAAAGAAAGAAAGAAAGAAAGAAAGAAAGAAAGAAATAGCCTATGGCTCTAAACATAGACAGAAGGAATGAGTGAAAGAAAAAAGAAACAGGGACATGTAGAAAGAGATGACGAAAGAGTGATCGAAAAGGAAAGAAACAAGGAAGTGAAAGTACAGGGTCAAAGGAAATAAAGGGACAAATGAAGACGCAGGAAAGGTAAGAGAATAGAAAGGAAAGAGAGAACGAATAGGATTAGGAAAGAGACAGAGAGGGAAGGAATCAGTGAAAGAACAGGATAGAGAATGGAAGAAAGATAGGGAGAGAGGGGAAAGAGACAGAAGAACGAAAAGAATGAATGGGATAGAGAGAGAGAGAGAAAGAAAGAAAGAAAGAAAGGAAAGTAAGTGAGAAAGAGTGAAGTAAGAGGTAGTTAGAAATGAGAAAGAAAGAACGGTACGGCGAAGAAAGAAAGAAAGAAAGGAAGAAAGAAAGAAAGAAAGAAGAGTTGTAGTTGATGCTTTTTCATTATGGACTATGCACCTTAGTGGTCATGTAGCCCTGTACACTTGGGTGTGGGTGGAATTTGTGTGATAACCCGTACTCTATTATTGAATCGCTGCATTGGTGTGTGTGTTTGTAAATCAGACTGGTATTGGGGAAGATGGCTGTCATGACCTTAATTTAGGTATTATCCCGACATTTCCTGGAGTAAAAGTGGGAAACCACGGAAAACCACTTCTACGATTGCTGAGGTGGGAATCGAAACCATCTCGTTTGAGTTTTGCTAAGTGAACCACTAAGGCTGGGTGTGCCCCAATCATGCGCTCAGACAAGAATTAAGTAAGTAGAGCCGAGAATAGAGACCGTGATTTCAGGGGTGACAACAAGAAATGCCAATCCCCGCGGTCAGGTTTATTGCTTTAGCTTTAACCCTCCATCGGCTGCACCTAATCTGTGAGATTAAGAGGAATTTTTATTTCCTCCCAGGGTCTTGGGCTTTTCCATGAACGGTGCCCGCGTCACGATAGTTTCTGCTCTCCCTACTCGTCTTGATTGCAGGGCCTACGGTACTCCTTCGAGAGCCGATTCATCCAGAAGATTAAGTGCGCCCGAATGCATAAGTATTAGTAAGTTATGCTTTTGTTTACGCATGAGTATTTATTTATTTTTCGAATATCCATGAAAACAGTCTTTTGTTTTAGTTAATTCAATCTGTGGCTTGTTTATTTCACTGTACAGAAGCTTGAGTGTAATATGATTGCAGAATTTGTCTCTGTTCATTACATGTAATTCGTTTTTTGAATTTAGAAAAAATGAAGAATCTTATAAGTTTCATAACTTCACTTTTCGTCTTTTAACTAAAAAAAAGCTGTTAAAATAGATGCCAAAGTTTACTAATGTTTCCAGGAGACAAAATGTAAATAAACATATATTCAATGATTAATCTGACAGATTAGTTGCGCCCGACGGTGATTGCTCCTAACGGAGGGTTAATTGTCTGTTTTTACTCTCTGGATAACAAGTAGACTTATGAGATCGATCCCGGAAAATGTGTGTCTGTGTGTGTGTCCCCCGTAACAACTACTAAACGGCTGTAGCTATCAAAGCCAAATTTGGTAAGAGTAAAGATCTATACATGAATACCTCCCGGCCATATTTAAAATTGACGTCAGTGCTACCAACTGTTGAAAAATCGGAATTGAAATTTAAGCTCTATGTTGGTTATCTCAGAAGATATGCATGCGAACTATTCCAAAATTGGCGCACACATAGATAATAACATTCCAGAATAATTTTCAGAAGTTCATACATGCCAGTATTGCCAGTATGATTCGAAGCCTGTCAATAGGTCAATTTTTAAATGCCTGTAACTTCTATACTATAGGATTTCAACCAAATTTTGTATGTACTAAGTGTACTACAGCAGATATGACTGTGCGTATTCTAAAGAGCCACCAGGACTGCCAACTGTTGGTAAATGCTCCCTCTATGTTTTAACCCTAATATCAATATATCAAAATGTATGAAGGCCAACAGCTCTAAATTTTCACACTTATGGCACCTGACATTCTACTATAGTTTGGTGTAACTTATATACATCAGTCCTGCCAAAACGATTCTAAGCCTGTTGATAAGTCCGGTTTTCATATGCATACAACTTCTATTCTAACAAATGGATTTCAACCGAATTTCGTATGTGCTTTGTGTACCATAACAGTTATGACTATGCGTATTGGTAAGAACCAGCAGGGCAGCCAACTATTAATAAATGCTCTCTGTATTTGTTTAATCCTAATATCAATATATCAGAAAGTATGCAAGCCATCAGCTCTAAACTTTGCACACGTATAGTACCTGACATTCTAGATTAATTCTAGATTAAGCCAGAGATGGAACTAAGAATATATTCAGAGTCACAAGGGCTGCCAATTGTGGTAAGTTACTCTATTAGGCTACCCTATTTCAAGTGTACTTCAAACTGCAATTCTTAGAAATGTTAGTATTACCAACTATTGATTTCGTCATTATTCTAGATAGATCTATATAGATTGAAATGAATTTTAAATTTTAAGAAAAGTAGGCTCTTTAGTTTGTCACGGAACTACTTGTTAGTTTTAAGATTGACTTTCCCAGCATTCCTACCGATTACCAAGCCAACTGATTTGGATTTGCTTATCTTTAGCTTTTTTTTCCAAGTTCTTCCGTTTCTGTCTCTCCCCATACCATAATATCATCAGCAAAGTCTAAAGCATTTGTTGTTTGAACCAATAAAATACATTTTGTTAATAATGGTTCTTTCTACGATACAGATACAAACAGAGGAACTTTCTTACACTGTAATGTTTTGAAGAGTGTTTCCCGATAGGTGGGGCAATCTCTTGGGGTGTTCTCGTAGGGAAACAGCGCTTCAAACTCGTTAGGGTGTTGCGGGTAGCACCTGGAACAAGGGTGGCTAGGAAAGTAAAGGTGGAGGTATCTGCAAGGTCTGCGCGGGAGCATTGACCGTGCATGTTGAATTCTGACTTGGAAATCGAACATCTAGACGCGGGGACTGCAAGGTCGTGATGATTGCGGAAACAGGAGGACGAAAGGTTGGATGGCTGTAGCATGCGAAATGAATGAAAGAGCACATAGTCTAGAGCAGGGGTTTTCAACCTTTTAGACACTGAGACCCTCTTTTAGGCTGAGTATTCTAGCGACAAAGTTTTAACGTTAGAGATTTCAAGTGATCAGTCAGTGAAAGTAATTTTTAACAATTCTTGTGCCGACAATTATTGGATAAGTATTAAAAAGGAATACCCAGAATTTTCCACAACATCTTAAAACATTTTATGCAATTTTCTGCATCTTACAACTGTGAACAAGGATTCTCCATATTATTATTATTACCGTATGGTACAACACTAAACAAAGAACATAAACAATATACATACATACATACAATTGGTAACACATTACAACTGTAACAATCATGCAAGGGAAAGGGTGTTCAAATATTAATGTCTACTTTTTCCAGCCATCTCCTGTGTTGATCCAGTGGATGCCCATCCAATACACTCAGTAACAATATGGTTCAGAATCTGTCTAACTGCACCACAATCACAGGCAGGGGAAGATCGCAAACCCCACTTGAACATCATTGATCTGCATCTCCCATGGTTAGTGCGGACTCTGTTGAGAGTTACCCATGTCTTGCGGGGCAAATCGAAGCCAGCTGGCAGATTTTGAATGTTGAACAAAGCCTGCCATTGCATTGGAGCTATGCTGTTGCACTCTAGTTGCCAATCAGCTTTTGGATCATAAACCTTCCTAACCAGTTCCTGTGCTCTTTGAATGGGTGGAGATCTTGACTTGAGACGGCTACATCCTGATCCTAGCATCTTCATGAATGGAGAGTTCAGTACTGGCCAATATCTTGTTGTATTCCCTGACCAAGTTGTTCACTCTTCTAATTCTAGGCGGTTCTATGTGACTAAGCACAGGCATCCAGAAAAGAGGGGGCGGGGGTAGATTTTATTGTGCCACGCATTGCCTTATTCAGGACTGTGTCCACCTTTTTAACATGAGAGCTGTTGACCCAAACTGAGGAAAGGTACTCAGCTGTTGAAAGTGCCAGTGCCATCGCCGAAGTACGCAATGTAGTTGCAAACGCTCCCCATGTGGAGCCAGGAAGTTTGTGGATGATATTGTTACGTGTCCTTAATTTGGCTGCTAGGTTGGTGAGATGCTTCCTGTACGATAATGTTCAGTCAAGAGTAACTCCAAGATATTTGGGGTTGGCATTAGGAGGGTGAGGGCCTCCATTAAGAGACATTTTCAGGGTAGAGTTCACTTGCCGGTTGTTTAAAGGGAAGAAGCAGGTTTCCGTTTTTCTAGAGCTGGGCTTCAACCACTACTTTTCGAAGTATTTGCATAGGACATCCAGATCCACATTTAAAGTTCTCTCTATCACATTAGCATACGCATGTCAAGTTAGTATTGCTAGATCATCAGCATAAGCAAACTGACGAGAGCTGGTAGTAGGTATGTCCACAATATACAAATTAAATATAATGGTGAATTTAAGAACCAAATCAAGAAACCATTTGACACTGGAGAATAACTGTTTTGTGTGTTCCAAAAATCACTCCCGACATTCAAAAATTGATTAATTCCAAACAATCTCAAATTTCTTATTAATAGAATAAAAAACGTAAAAGTTAAGTCATACCTCTAGACCCCTGTCTAGAAGTATGACTGTTTATTGGCAACTGAGTAACAGGTCGGCGGTGAGGGGGCTGTGGGATGGAAATAAGGATAGCTGAGCCACACTTACCATGGAGTCTGGTTCTGGAGTGACCCCGTTGAATCCTCGTCCATGCTGAGGCAGCGCCCCGTCGGGAGCCGTCGTCACTCGTTCTTCGGTCCATCTGCCTAGTTGTCGTAGCCCTGTCCAACTGCCCCGAGCCCGTGGGTCCCTTCAATTTTTATTGGGATTGCTTTTGTGGGACATCCTTGTCAGCAGTGCGCCTTCTTGGCGCACTCAATGTTGCTGTTATGCCGTAAAGTTGAAAGCTTGCGACTTCAGTGTTATGATCGTGAGGCAATGGTTGTTGCTGTTCACGGTTCGAGGCTTGCCTCATGCTCCACAACTGGGTGGTTTTTGCGTAAATTAGAGTGACGGGCCATAACATTATAAACTTTTTTGATGTGTAACATCTTTCCACTCGGTTGCTGGATATTTTGCTGGGAGTGATTTTGAAAAATGGGATGGAGGTAGATCGGACGGCAGTGGTAAGAGGAAATAATGAGCGCGCGGTGTTGGAGATTGGTACCATCAAGCACTGCCAACCACGTGGAATGTATATCACATACGGATTACCGGTACTTCAAGGTTTGGAGGCGCCATTAATAATATTCCTACGGTTAAACATCTTCAAGTTGTCATTCTTTGGTGTAAAAATATTCAATATGTCATATTTGCTGAAAACAATTATGATTTATTAAGAGTCTCTTTTCCAATCTCTGGATAAAAGTGATGGTTACTCCCCGAGTAACTTTGATCAACACTTTCATACTGAACGGTAATCGCTCATGCGAACTCTGATGTCAACTGATTGAAACGCAAAGCACATGTTCAAAATCTTTGTATCAGTATTTAAATGATTATATGCTTTAATAATGAAACATTAAAACTAGTCGGCAAAGCCGATATTATGTATCTGCAAAATGGCTATTCAGATATTAACCCATATTGCGGTAATGCAGTGATCAATATAATATATATATATATATATATATATATATATATATATATATATATATATATCGATTTTTTATACGGGAACGGGGCTAGCCGTTCGTATCAATTCCCTTTACTGTCGAGTATGCGTATTCATAACTAATTTAAAACTCAATTCCACGCAGGAACATTATCGAAAAAAAAAAAGCAAAAATATTAATGGAGCATAAAAATTACTTCCATATTATTACCAGCACGTGAAAATAAGTAACTGTCTTGTACTCAACAAATCTGTGGTTGTAATGGCTGCATGGTTAGCCCCTTGGTTTGCGAATCATGAGGTCTTGCGTTCGAACCCAAGTCACGGCGAATGTTTTTGCTACCAGATTATCGATTTAAACGATATCTCTCACATTATTTTTTTTAGTCAATTTACCCTCTAGGTTGGTGGTTGCCACGGACTCAGCGAGAGAACTCACCACTACCGCCTCTATGGGCAGTGTCCTGGAGCTTGGAACATCTGGTCGGAATGGATACAACTGGGGAGGTGTGATCAGCACTTCGTCCAGACGGCCTCACCTGGAAAGCGAACAGGGGCCTCATGAGGGATGGGAAGGGAGGGGAAGATTGGGATGGAGAGGCTAGGAAGAGGGAAGGAGGCGGCCGTGGCCTTAGAGTAGGAACCAACCCAGCATTTGCCCGAAGACGAAGTGGGAAACCACGGAAAACCACTTCGAGGATGGTTGAGGTGGGAATCGAACCCTCTCTACTCATTTGGGCCACCCGAGGTTGAGTAGACCCCGTTCCAGTCCTCATACCACTTTTCAAATTTCGTGGCAGAGCCGGGAATCGAACCCAAGACCTCCGGGATGGCAGCTAACTATGCTGACCGCTACGCTACGGAGGCGACTCTCACAACATTATGCGTCATTTTAACAGATTCTACATGAAATTATAATTTTTCTAATTTTAATTACAATAGTTTGCACCAAGCAGGAGTTGGGAAATTTGATTTTATTGAACATTATTTCTAGTAGTCTACAGATAGGCTATGGTTTCATTCCTCCTCTTAATTTGCAATATAATATGTGATGTTTGTTCAAACAAGTGTGACAGTACCATATCTCCAATTCAAAATATGCATTCATCATAATACCAGTATGAAAACGGAGCGTAAATTAACATTATAAGAATGTCCAAGCTGTGTAGTATACGAGTAAGATAACATGTCAGATGACTTCACATACATTTCATCTCAATTTCATAGTAGGGTAATATGTTACAAATCATATGCTACGACTGTAAGGCTCGTATCTTTTTTTTAATTAATGCAGACAATGGCCAAGTATTTTCTTTTAGGACGGGGCAGGGAATACATTTTGGAAGGAAATCGGCCGTGGACCTATTGAAAGCAACCGTCCAGGCATTTGCCTGGTGGTAAAAATGGGAAACCACGAGAATTACTGTATATTCTGGATGCCTGTGGTGGGATTCAAACGAAAGCTAACCCGATGCCAGCGAGGCACGAGGAAGCGCCTTAGCGCTCTCAGTCACCTCGGTCAGTAGGTTATAATTATTAGAACACCTATTTTAGTCGATAATCCCAGTAGGGTTCCTTGTAAAACGTCTACCTTGTTTTAATTCAAGCCGGCCCCATGGTGACGGGGTAGCGCGCCTGCCTCTCACCCGAAAACCCCTGGTCCAATTCACGGCTCCCTCAGGGATTTTAGAAACTGACGTGAAGGCTGGAACGGGGTGCAATTAGCCTCGTGAGGACAGTTGAGTAGCTGTCTGACAGTGAGGCAGCGCCTGGATTACGAAAACCAAGATTAATGGCCAAGGGCACCCGATACGCTGACCTTCGTGGGCTAAAATCCCAGGGGTATTGTTTTATTCGTTAGAACACTGCATAAAATTGAATTAATATAATGTGCTGCACGCCATGAGAGGCTCAATCTACTGTATATGGATTACACCTGCCCGATATACGTGATCCTTGTCAGTTCTTCACTTGTGCTTCGAGGCTCCGTGAGAAAGTAATATTTATTGCCGTCTCGTCAAGGTGGTGTCGGTCATGAATGCCTACTGACTCATCCATGATGATGATGATGATTAAATTGTTGTTTTAAGGGGAAATCGTAACGAAAATTGAGTGAGATTGAAAATACTTACAAAATGGAACTCAGATTGAAACGACTCAAAAAAGGAGAGTGGAAATACTTACAAAAGGGAATTTAGAAGAAAAAACTCACAAAAGGAATGGATTGGAAAACACGCACAAAATGTAGGTTAGGTTCACAACACGTACAAAATGCAATGTAGAGTCGAAATACTTGCAAAATACAATAGAAATTCAAAATATTTACAAAGTGCAAATGAGATCGAAAATACGTACAAAATGCAAGTGAGATCCGAAATACTTACAAAATGCAATTGAAATTGAAAATACTCAATGCAATTTAGATTGAAAAAGGCCGGCTCAGATTCAAAATACTTACAAAACACAATTGAAATTGAGAATGCTTACAAACGGTATGGTAGATTCAAACTAGCATACTCATTTCGATTTACAATACCTCCAAAATGCAATTTAAAATAGAAAATACTTACAAAATGTAATTTAGATTCAATATGCGCACAAAATGCAATTGACAATCAAAATACTAACAAAATGCCCACTACACACAATGCAATTCGGATTGAAAATGCTTGCAAATTGGGGTTTAGGTTAAAATACTTTCAAAATGCAATTGAAATTCAAAATAATTACTAAAATGTCCTGATCCTACATTGAAAGACTAACTAAAAAGCAATTTAGATTGTCAACTCCTACAAAATGCAATTGAGGTTGGAAATATTTTCAACATGCAATTTAGATCGAAAAGACTTACAAAATGCAACGTAGATTGAAAATACCTACAAAAGGGAGTGTAAATGCATACAAATCGCTAAATGGAATTTAAATACACGAGGACCCAATTAACAGAGACAATGCGGGCATCTTAAAGAGAAAAGGAAATATACTAATATATAAAAATGAGATGGTGTGTGTCTGTCTTTCTGTCTGTCTGTCTGTCTGTCTGTTACTCAATAACTCAAGAACCACTGGTCAGATTTAAATGAAATTTTGCATGGATGTAGCTGATTTACCAGGTTTACATATAGGATACTTTTGTTTTCGAAATTTTGCACTATTAAAAAATGGCGACTATTTTAGTGACGTCATTAGACCCTTTGGTTTCAAAATTTAATATTTCCATTTCAAATAAAAAGAGAACGGTAGGAAATAGCAAACTTTCGATGGCACATATGAGCTTTGAAATTCAATTTCCTATCCGAAAGGTCCTTATCACTTTCCGTGTGTGGAAAATGAGTGAAAAGGGGCACAGGGAAACACACAGCTTACTAACATAACGCCATCTTATTTAACTCCAAAGAACTTATGTACAGATATGAACACTTTACACTATATACACAAAGTACAACACACAAAAAGATATGTCAGTCCTTCACATCCTCCCCACCCTGGTCAACCTCTAGAGGTAAGACCAGCTGAATTGGACGCGTTATCCGGATCCTGTCTGGCGTGCGAAGGATGACGGTCCTGAGTATTCCGTCTCGTCCAGGTCGTAGTTCCTCGATTACGCCTCTGCCCCATACGTGGCGAGGATGGTTGTCTTCTTGCAGCAGGACCAGGTCACCTACCCGGAAGTTCGGGGTTTTGCCGCATGTCTGTCGTACGTGGTGATGGTTGCGTAGTTCCAGAAGATATTCCTTCATCCAGTGTTTCCGGAAATCTTCTGCCGCTTGTTGCTGGAGCCTGTATTCCCTTTTCAAGTCCTTCTTAATAGCAGGCTCAGGTCCTGTAGGGATTGTCGTCAGCTTGTCGCCGTGGATGAAATGGCTTGGAGTCAAGGCTGTAGTTCCTTCATCCTGAAGGAGAGGACGGGAATTTATGGCGGCTTCAATGCTAACGAGAATGGTGTACAGGGTTTCCTCATTCACTTGCCGCCGGCCCAAAACTTTGCGCAAGCAGCGTTTCGTAGTGCCGACCATTCGTTCCCACCATCCTCCCCACCAAGCCGCCCGTGGTGCGATGAATTTCCAGCGGATGCCATTTGTGGAAAGGTAGCTCGATGCGTCGTGGTCGTGGAAGATCACAGAAAGCTCTCTAAGTTCTCTATGAGCTGCGTGAAAGGTGGTGGCATTGTCGGAATATATGGTATGAGGTAGGCCTCGGCGGCTGATGAATCTTTGGAAGGCCATCAGAAACTTATTTACTGTCATATCCGACGCTAGCTCCAAGTGGACAGCTCTGGTAGTAGCACATGTAAGCAAAAGGACGTAACTTTTGCGAACGGTGTTATCGTGGCGGACGTATAGTGGGCCCGCAAAATCGAGTCCTGTTACAGTGAACGGTCTGGAGTATCGTACACGATCGGTCGGTAATGGAGCTTCGTTCTCTTGTCCAGGAGGGTTTCGTGATAACTTACAAGGCAGACACGAATTCAATACCTTCCTAATGCTTTGCCTTGCTCGTAGAATCCAAAATTGGCTTCGCAGTTCGGAGAGCACAATCCGTGATCCCAAGTGGTGCAGTCTGATATGGGTATGGCGGATTAGAAGACAAGTGAAGGGATGTCCGCCGTCTAAAAGTATTGGGTGTTTTTCGTCATACGACATCGTTGTGAAGTGGAGGCGGCCACCAAGGCGGATCAATGTGTCTTGCAGGAACGGTTGAAAAGAGGCGATCTTCGATGTTTTGGGGATGGGCGTGTTGTGCAACAAAGCTTCGTATTCTGTTCCGAAGTTCTCTCGTTGTACAGAAGCTATCAAATATCGCCGACTTGCTTCGAGTTCCAACACTGTCAAGTCACCAGTTTGCTTATCCGCTGACCGAAGGTTCTTAATGAACCGGAGGATCCAAGCTGTAGTCCGAAGTAATTTGTTGTAGGTGCTGAATCTTGCGAAGTCACAGAGTGCTTCATGTGTGGTAACAACAAGGGCCTGACAGGGTTTCTTCTTAGCCTCTGGAAGTGTTAGATGTTCGGTGCTGTATTTGGGAGGCCAACTTCTTGGAGGATCCCTCAACCAGGCCGGCCCGTGCCACCAAATATCTGCTGATTTTAGATCTTCTGCTTGTAGTCCTCGTAATAAAAGATCTGCAGGGTTATCCGTTCCTGGACAATGGAACCATTGTGATGGTGAAGTGCAGCCGGTGATTTCTGTAACACGATTGCAGATGAAAGTTTTCCAGCGGTTCGGGTCGTTTTGTATCCAGCCTAGAGTGATAGCTGAATCTGTCCACAGCATTGCTTTACTGATGTCACAGGATGTAGCACGGCAGAAGTAACGAAGAAGTCTTGTGCCCACGAGTGCAGCGAGTAATTCCAAACGTGGTAGCGTGACCTTCTTTATAGGGGCCAGTCTAGCTTTGCTACATACTAACTGAACGGTAGTGGTATCGTGAGCGTGAGATCGAAGGTATACAGCAGCACCATATGCCCGTTCGGAAGCGTCACAGAATACGTGTAGAGAATAGTTGTCCAAGTCTTTGTTGAGAGCACCTATCCATCGTGGGGTGTGAATGTCCGACACGTATTGAAGATTTGAACACCAAACTAACCACTCGTGCCCAATATCAGAAGGTAAAGTCTCGTGCCATGATATACCTCTGGTCCACGTTTCTTGAAACAACATCTTTCCAATTATTGTCACCGGAGAGAACAGTCCGAGAGGATCGTATAGTCGTGATGTTATCTAAAGAACGTGGCGTTTTGTGGCAGTGTCATCTGGAGACATCTTGTAGTCATCGATAGCTGAAAGATGCAGTGTGTCATGGCCCGTGTTCCAGTTGATTCCCAAGATCTGTGTAACCTCTTGAATGGGTAGAGTTTGATTTTGCCACTCGTTTTGCAGTGTGATTGAATTCGTGGCCCACTTCGACATAGGCATGTTGATAATACTCATCAAATCTGTGAGCTGAGAGTATATTGTTTGGAGTTCCTCAACGTCGTTAGTAGATGCTGCAAAATCGTCCATGTACATGTGCTGGTCCACGAGGCTAGCAGCAACTGCGTAGTCATCAATGTGCCTCGTAGCCAATTCTCGCAGGGTAGCTGACAAGAGGAAAGGGCTACTGGTTAGTCCGAAAGGTAATCGGGTGAAGCGGTAGGTGACCACTTCGTCGGTGACGTAGTATTGGCCGTTTTCGTCCTTGATTACTCGAAACCAAAAGAACCGTGTTAGATCCCTGTCGCTGGAGTCAAGTGAGAGCTGCAGAAAGGCTTGCTTTATATCTCCAAGAATAGCATATTGGTACAATCTAAACCGAAGCAGGATACTCATTACGTCGGGGAAAAGAGTAGGTCCGATTTCTAGGACGTCATTCAGCGATAGAGATCCATTTTCATGAGACGAAGCGTCGAATACAACGCGCCACTTAGTTACGTTCTGTTTCGTCTTCTTGACTGCATGATGTGGTAGATAGTACACAGAAGTTGCTCGGTTGTCTGGGTTCAACATCTCTACTTGGCCTTGAATGATGTAGTCGAGCATTCTTTCGTTGTACATGGCGTTATAGTCTCTATTTCGTTGCAGTTTCTTCGTCAAGGCTTGGAATCGTCTCTCAGCGTTAGTGCGATTATCCGATGCAAATTCCTGGTTTTTCTTTGGCAAAGAAACAACTCTCCGTCCATCTTGAATGCAGTGAGATTCATGAAAGTTTTTGAGGATATCGAGATCTTTGGAGCTCATCGTGTGGGATCTTGATTCTTCTTCCTTGATTCCAATTGCTTCAAGGTTCCAGAAGTTACGGACTTGGTGCTCGAGAAGTGAAGGGTCATCCTGCAGTGTTATTTTGTTAACGGTTAGCTGGTTGACGGTGACTCCGGATCTATTGCCACTGAGTACCCATCCGAAAAGTGAAGGAATGAGTACCAAAGACGGAGATATGCGAACAGGTTGTGTGTCCTTGATCAACTTCCAGTAGTGATCTCCTCCTACTAGAAGTTCAATTGGGAGATCGTGTAAGTCATCCTTAGGGTCAGCTAGTATTAACTTGCGTACTGACTTCAGGGAAGAGACGTCTTGTGGCACTGTAGGGTGCATTGAGTAAGTGTTTGCACTTTCGAGTGCGGTGATGCCTATTGACGCGTTTGTCTGGGTGCCCTGTAACTGGAAACTAACCAGACGACGCTTTTGAGGGATAGTTGTGTCAGATTCGAACGCTGCTATAGATATGTCTCGTTCCGTGACAGTAGGAAGCTTCAATATGTCTACAAGAGACTTGCTTATGAATGTAGACTGGCTGCCACCATCGAAGATGCAACGAGTCGTTTTACTTAAGCCAGTTGGTCCAACAATTCGAATACGCGCAGTTTGTAAGTGAGTATAGTCAGGAGTCTGAGAGTGGATTTTGTTGACTGAAGTGGAGGTTACATCATTGCTTGAGCAAATGGAGTAGTGATGGGACTGCTTACATTTTGAACAAGATGCTCCCCCCCCCGCCTACTGCAATTCTTCGAATTATGCCCTCGATTCAGGCAGAGGAAACAGCGATTATTCGTCTTTAGCTTCTCAATTCGGTCATGAACAGTTTTCACCTTACTACAATCTTGCACCCAGTGGCCTCGTTGGTCGCAAAATACACAGAATGGTTCTGTTTGCTTCTTTGTTTGCAGCAATGGTTTTTTAAACTTAGCGTTTAATTGAAATGCGGCTGTCGTGGGGACGAGACTGGTTGAAAGCACAGGGTCACCTCTGATCTTCTGGGCGACTAGCGCTCCATCGACTTCTTCACCAAGAAATTCCATCAGTTTCAGAATGTCACCTTCCGATATATTATTCCGTTTGGTGTGTATTATCCAGCGTCTACAGATATCGTCAGGGAAGGTTCGGAGTATCTTGGGAGCAAGTACCCGCCCATATGCGTTTACATCTTCGCCTAGGGCCTGTAATGCCTGGATACGGCGGTTGCATTCAATGTATGTCATGTTTAGCGATTCCGGACAAACAGTGTTGATAGGTCGGATATCTTCTAGATAATCGATATGCGCCTGTATTATCCGATTCCGATCTCCGTATTTGGCCTTTAAAATTTTCTTAGTGTCCTTGTAGGTAGAAGCAGTCACGGCAATTCCGTCAACCAGATGTTTCGGTTCACCTTCGAGATATCCGCGTAAAAAGACATGTTTATTTATTGTCGATAGTGACTTGTCTTTATCAATGGATGCATCAAACTGTTCCCAAAATCTCATCCAGCTTTCGATATTGCCGGAGAATGGTTCCAGTTTCACTGGCGGTAATTTAACAGAATGGGTGAACGTTGAAATGGGAGTGATGGGACTCTCGTTTATGGTCATGTTTGAGGTAGCAGAAGAAAGTTTAATTTCTGCCCCTCGTGTGGCTTTCTGTAAACCACGTTTTGCTTTATCTATGTATTCTTCGCAACTTTGAATATCGGTGTTGTATTCTGTGTCTGGAAGAAGATCGTGAATTGAGTCATCTAATTGGATTAGTCTAGTTAATGTTTCCTGAAGTCGGTCTCCATAATACTTGTAGTCTTCAATACTTGTGTTTTCAGTAAAACTTTCAATAGTGTTTAGAAACCGTGTCGCATTGTTTCTCTCTCTTGTTCGACTTCTTTTCAATTTGTGTAGTCGTGCTGCAAGGTCCTCTTGGGTTGCCATAATGAGGGGGCAATAAATCTTAGGATTAGCTGAGAGTCAGGTAGCCTCCCGTCTTGGAGTGTAGGAACGTCTTTCAGTGTAGATATTAGTTTCTTTGGCAGAGTGCGTGTTTAGTCAAGACTCCAAAGTTGGCTAACAGAATGCGCTAGTGGGGTAGTTGAACGTGACAATTTTATAGTTCGGGAAGTAACTGACAGGTGCGCATGCGCTGTGCAGAGGTGCATGCAGTTCCAATGATTGCAGATAGATCACGCTACTAGTTATGTCAGTAACGTACTGTACAATTATTGGTATTTCTTGAAGTAATTAAAGTAGATCTCATGCAGGTTATAATCACGTGTACTGGAAAATACTCAGATGAAAGATATTTCTGGTGGCGTTGAGCGAGGATAAGTGGTGTCCTTTTCTCGCTGACGAATAGAAATTGCAGGGTGCAAGCTTAATTGTTTACAATACGGAGTTCCCTGTTGCTCCGATAGATGGCGGATGCGTCACTTCTGGGATCGCATTTAATGAAATTAGCCTATCTGTAGGTTTCAAAAGTATTTCCCAGCTGATGTAGGCTAGAGCATGCATTACTAAAGGATGTCAATTTGTGATGGTTTGACTTATCTGAAGTGGATTAGTTGGCAATGAGAACTCTTGTAGCGTCTTGTCGTTGATAGCGTGGCGTGCTTTAAGCTGACGTGATGTCTTCTCGGTAGTGTATAATGTTCTCGGCGTCGAGTGTCCTTCCGTAGTGTAGAAGGCGACAAAGAAGCATTAGCACTGTTCACTAACACTAGTAAATACACGTGTCACTGGTTTTGTACGAGTTTTCGGCACCATAATGTGGAGAATGAGTGAAAAGGAGCACAGGGAAACACACAGCTTACTAACATAACGCCATCTTATTTAACTCCAAAGAACTTATGTACAGATATGAACACTTTACACTATATACACAAAGTACAACACACACAAAGATATGTCAGTCCTTCACACCGTGTATCTCCAACAGTTAGCGAGTAAAACCGACATTTGTGACGTCACTACACCCTTTGGTTTCAAAATTTCATATTTCCTTTTCAAATAAGAAGAGAACGCTAAGAAATAGCAAACTTTTGATGGTGTACATGAGCTTTAACATTTAATTTTCTATCCGAAAGGTCCTTATCACTTTTCGTATATCTCCAACGGTTAGCGAGTAAAACCAGAATCTGTGCAATAAAACACGGTCAACACCGAGCGGTGCAGTATATATCTCTCTATATATAAAAATGAAAATTTGTGTGTTTATCTGTGAATTTCTACGGAAATTTGAGATGTTTACAGGTTTCAGACTGTTTTATGATGGATGCGCGCGAAAATAATTTTTTTGTTTGTCTGTCTGTTTGTTTGTTTGTTTGTTTGTCTGTCTGTGGACAAATTTGTTCCCTTATAACTCGAGAACGGCTGGGTGTATCAACGTAAAATTTGGTACAGATATCCATCAGAGGCACGACACCAATCATTGATGTAACTCTTCTCCGTACCTCTCATAAAAGGGGCCCCACTCCCTTAAAATACATGCTGAAATAGGCGTAGAAGGACGAGACAAAACTCATTTTCAGCCCCTCAATGTGAGAGACAATACTCGGGTCCCCGAAAACCACATTTTAAGGACCGAAGACCAACCGTTTTTTAGATATTCCCAGAAAACTAATTTAATTTAATAAACTAATGAACGAATGCAAGCCAGTAACCATGCCAACGGATTCTCAGAGGTCCCGTCTATTGCTGTAAGACGCAATGCAATTCCATTAATTACATTAGTGTGAAAGTTTGCAAACGGCTAGAAGGTTATCACGGAACCAAAGCCGTAAAATTCATCAATACGTTTAACGCGCTTAAGGGGATCAAGGGGTACTCTAGAATTTTTTCACGCGATTTACACCTGCGGGTGTGGTACGGCAGGTCTATTATATTCCTATCCCCATATTATTCATTCATTCATTCATTTCGTATAGGCCATCTATGGACCGCGTCATTCCAACCGTCTCCTACTGGCTTTGATGTTTGCCCTGTACGCCCGCACGCCCGCATTCGTTCTCGGTGGACTTCCTTCCGTTCCTGGGTCCAAAGCTTTCCCGTTTTCAGCTTCGGTTTTTCTTGGAAACCTTTACAAGCTTGAAGTTTCCCTTTGAGTGGGACGCACTCCTGAATGTCTGTTGGTGTAATCCCCACTTCTTTCAGATCTTTATCCAGTTCAATGAACCAGGCCCATTTTGTTTTTCTCTCCTGAAAGTAAGTTATGTTGCGGTTGGTCAGTCTCGCTGGGCTCATTCGTTTCACATGCCCAACAAATGGTAACCTTCTCTTCCGGATGACGTTGCTTATCTTCTCCACATGAGTATATAGGTTATGGTTATGCCGTTTTCTGTATTCCCCATTATCTTTGATGGAACCCAATATCTTTCTCAAAATTTTTCTTTCTTTGGCCTCCAGTTTCTCGACCAAGCCTTTTTTGTTCATCGTGAGGCATTCAGAAGCATGCAAGACTTCCGGACGGATGACACTGCAGTAATGTTTTAGTTTTGCGTTGAAGAATATTGACCTTTTCATATAGATGTCCTTAGTTAAATGGTAGGCCATTTCCATTTTGCTCAAGCGCGATGTGAATGCTTCTTTCTCTGATAATATCCCTTCCCTGACCCGTCCTGAAAAGAAAAGTACATGGCCATTGGCTGAATAAAAAATAATAAAAAATAGGAGTTATAATTTCTCCCTATATTATATTATTATTAGTATTATATTATGGCGTACAACGACGAGACAAAGCCCCTCGGTGCCAGCAACAAAACTCGGGGGCCCTAAAGGGTCCTCGAAAACTACAATATAAGGCTCTAAATCCAACAGTTTGTGAAATATTCCCAGAAAACTAATTTAATTTAATTTAACAAACTAATGCAGGAATGCAAATCGGTAACCATGAGAACATTATCTCATGGGGTGGCATACGACTTTCCATCTATGTCTGTAAGAAGCAATGACACTCCATTTATTACATTTCTGTGAATGTTTGCAAATGGCTATAAGGTTATCACGGAACTAACATCGACCGTATGATTCATCAATGCAATTAAGTGGGTGAAGGGGTAACCTAGAATTTTTTCATGCAATTTTCACGTTCGACGTATAGTACAGAAGGTCTATTATATCTCCAAACAGCAACATTATTTTCAAAAATTCCTGAATTGAACTAGCATTTTTTGCGGCTTTTAGGAATTTGGGCAATTTGAGTCTAGAGAACCTGAATTTTCATGCACCACAGGCCTTTATAATTTATGAAAGGGGTCTTCCTGTGTATGGGCACCTAGCACAACGTAGAGGGTCAGTTTTTATGTGACGTGTAGTGCGTTTCGTCTACAAGACTTTCAATTGTATTTCACGTCAGGAAGGACACGTTAGGTGAATTTAGTCTGAGAGCACATTTTAACTATTTTTTTTGTCGACATACGGGTTCATCATAAGGATGATTTTATTTGATACTGTGTGGTAGATATACCCATATTTGGATATCTGGGTAATATGTTGTAGACAATAGAATTGTCTGTCTGTCTTTCTGTGTATCTTTATGTACGCCTATACCTCGTGTTCGGATGCTTGGTGCATCTTAAAATTAGGTATGGTAACCATGAGAGTCAATACACCAATCATTTATAAAACTCTTCGCCGTACTTTTCATACAGTAGAAGGGTGGATATAGAGAAAAACTTCTCAATATATGCTAAAATATACGAAATATAAAAATTATCCTACAAGGACGACCAAAGCATATTGTTACGTGCCACCCCCTAGTGGCACTTTTGTTAACTGGATTACGGTGGGGGTACAAAGCACAACACCAATTACTGCTTAAAGAAATAATTAACTTTATTGTGGCCAGAAAATTAAACTAATCAGCAAAATCAAGCAATTAGGAGCCTTACTCCAGTTTCCTCAAGTCTCTTCCTTGAGCGCTCTTGGCCCTTCCACTTGTCAACAGATCACAGAAGTTAATCCGTCCTAATGAGTACGGTGGCCTTGACAGAAACTACCTGCTCCTCTCCTTTATGTTCATCGACCACAATTACTTACGATCACTTGCTGCAGGCTATTTCGCTGTCCACAAGCTGGAGAAACAATGTCACTGGATTTCGTAACTCGCACAGCACTTCGTCACCACACTTCTGTCGCACAAGATAATCGCTCGCACTAGCTCGTAAAACACAACAACAACAACTGCTAGACAGTTCGCACTTATATAGCAGGCCGGTGACTCAACAAATGCTTCTAGATCCAACCAGGGTTCACGGCTTCTCGAGGTTTCCATCGCTGGTCCAGTCACGAATATTCTGGACTACCCCTTTGTCCTAGTAGCCCTGTTGCGTAAGGCACACGCAATACAGGAGGCAGGCCACAGCCCAGCCCTGGGGCAGTTGTGACTCATGCGGCGAGTGATGACACAAACTCACAGCCGTAACACCACCCCCTTCCTAAAAAGGCTGATCGTCCCGATCAATCATTGGTCCGTCTGTGTCCCTCCGTAGGCTGCCAGGCGATCTCGGTGCACGATCTTCATCTTTGCCCTCGGGCTCCGCTGGATCCTGTAGACGACATCGTTGATCCGTTTCACGACTCGGTACGGGCCCTCCCAGGACTTCTGCAGTTTGGGTGACAGGCCTTTCTTCCGTAATGGGTTGAAGAGCCAGACCAGGTCGTCCTCGTGGAATCCACCGGCATCCGTCTGCTGGTCGTATCGGGTCTTCATTCGGTCGGTCTCGATCCGCAGCTTCCTCCTCGCGAACGCGTGCACGTCCTCCAGTTGGTCGACCAGGGGCTTGGTCTCGTTGGTTTTTACTGGTTCAACGACGTCGACTTGACGCACCCGCGCGTGCATTCTGGATGCCTGTTTTGCCGTCTCGAACTCAAGTGCGTGGCTCAGTGCATCTGCCAGGGTCTTATTGCGCGCGAGACGCAGCGCCTGTTGAGTGTCCGAGTCCCGTAGCCCGTCGGTGAAAGTCTGCGTCGCTATCTGCTCCAGAAAGTCGGCCGGCGCTGTTGGGTAGGCGAGCCTTACGAGGCGTGCGATGTCCATCTCGAACTCCTGCAGGGTTTCCGCGTTCTTCTGTACCCGGGTCCGGAGCTGCATCTGATAGGCCTGCTGAAGATGGCTATCTCCATATCGGGACTCCATATGTGCGATCAGGGAAACGTAGTCCTGGGATCCAGTCGGGATGGCCTGAAGGACGTTAAGGGCGTCACCTCTCAGCGCTACAATGAGAGCTGTAGCCTTTTCTGTGTTGTTCCAGTTATTTATGGAACAGGCCGCCTCGAACTGACGTAAGTAGGTGCTCCACGGGACCTTTCCGTCGAAGGTTGGGGGCGTCACTCTGCTATGTCCCGTTCCTGATATTCCCGGTGTAACGGTGGGCGGGCGTCGGCGCAGCTCGGCAAATTCCTCTCGTAGAGCGTTGAATTTCTCCTCCACCCCCGTCAGTGGGCGTTGGCGCAGCTCGGCAACCTCCTTTTGTAAGGCGTTGAATTTCTCCTCCACCCCCATCAGCGGGCGTTGGCACAGCTCGGCAACTTCCACTTGTAAGGCGTTGAATTTCTCCTCCACCCCATCAGCGGTCGTTGGCACAGCTCGGCAACTTCCACTTGCAAGGCGTTGAATTTCTCCTCCACCCCCGTCAGTGGGCGTTGGCGCAGTTCAGCAACTTCCTTTTGTAAGACGTTGAATTTCTCCTCCACCCCCATCAGCGGGCGTTGGCGCAGCTCGGCAACTTCCACTTGTAAGGCGTCGAACTTCTTTTCCACTGCCGTGACTTCCTCACGCAGACCCAGTTCTAATTTCTTCAGGTCCTGTGTCAACTTATTCTGACCGTCTTCCATCTTCTTCTGGCCGTCCTCTATCCTCTTCAGGTCCTCCGCTAGCTTATTTTGACCGTCTTCCATCTTCTTCTGGCCGTCTTCTAGTTTGGCAGTTAGGTCCTCGGCTAACTTCTTCTGGCCGTCCTCCATCTTCTTCTGGCCGTCCTCCATCTTCTTCTGGCCGTCTTCTAGCTTCTTCTGGCCGTCTTCTAATTTGGCTGTTAGCTCCTTGGTTAAATTCTTCTGGCCGTCCTCCATCTTGGTTTCCATGCCATTTAACTTTTCTAGCAATGCTGCCAATTTCTCCTACATTTTAGTTGTTTGTCTTGTAATGGGCATGCACTCACAGGAAAATTAGAGAAAATGACCTGCTCGGGTTTTGAAACCAGGACCGTCAGGTGTTGTGCTTGAGTTCGTAATCCCACTTCTGACACCAGTTGTTACGTGCCACCCCCTAGTGGCACTTTTGTTAACTGGATTACGGTGGGGGTACAAAGCACAACACCAATTACTGCTTAAAGAAATAATTAACTTTATTGTGGCCAGAAAATTACACTAATCAGCAAAATCAAGCAATTAGGAGCCTTACTCCAGTTTCCTCAAGTCTCTTCCTTGAGCGCTCTTGGCCCTTCCACTTGTCAACAGATCACAGAAGTTAATCCGTCCTAATGAGTACGGTGGCCTTGACAGAAACTACCTGCTCCTCTCCTTTATGTTCACCGACCACAATTACTTACGATCACTTGCTGCAGGCTATTTCGCAGTCCACAAGCTGGAGAAACAATGTCACTGGATTTCGTAACTCGCACAGCACTTCGTCACCACACTTCTGTCGCACAAGATAATCGCTCGCAATAGCTCGTAAAACACAACAACAACAACTGCTTGACAGTTCGCACTTATATAGCAGGCCGGTGACTCAATAAATGCTTCTAGATCCATCCAGGGTTCACGGCTTCTCGAGGTTTCCATCGCTGGTCCAGTCACGAATATTCTGGACTACCCCTTTGTCCTAGTAGCCCTGTTGCGTAAGGCACACGCAATACAGGAGGCAGGCCACAGCCCAGCCCTGGGGCAGTTGTGACTCATGCGGCGAGTGATAACACAAACTCACAGCCGTAACAATATGTTGCGCTTCTCAATGTGAGACAGATAATTCGGGAATCTATAAAGGGGCTCCGAAAACTACATTTTAAGGGCCTAAAATTAACAGTGTGTGTGATATTCCCAATAAACTAACTTCGTTCTGATAAACTTGATGGAATGACAAACCGCTAACCATTGCACAGTAGCTCAATTGATAATGTCTGGTGTTAACTACGAACACCGTTCGAAGAACGGGTACTTCTGCTAGTAATGAAATAAAAAGAAAAAAAGATGTCTGACCCCTTGAAGAAGGAGAGATTGGGAAAGATGAGACAAGGTCCAATTAAGGCGGGAAAGTGAAAGACTCCCTAGTCCTCGGTCACCCTAATACCGGCGGGGTCGGGAAAGAACAAGAGTTGACCATTGGAGGTCGACTGGAATGAAGACGGAGAGAAGCCCGGCACAAGTAAGTGGAAGCAATGCTGGACTCAGCCGGGGTCCCGTGGTCGCCAACCCAAGTCCCACTTGATGTGAGCCCCTGGGGGACTGACTCATCCAACCTTGGGAATAATTTTTGGCATTCTTTCAATGAAGATTTCTTCATTTTAAAGAGTTATTTGCTTTCGATATTCATAATTTAATTTGCAATAGCATTAGTTCTATACACTTGCAAATTCAAACCAATCAATTGAAGAAAAGAAGAGAAACACAATTGAAGGGTTCATTCCTAGAACCAGAGAATTGGAAAATTAAATCTTTTAGAAACTAAAATAACAGTATAGCTTCATTTGTGCTGAATTAAACAACAATTGCTTTTAGACTTACTCAATAACAGCTTTATATTGCACACAAAGGAAATATCGACGCCTCCAACTAAGAACATCGTAACTGACATTTTTGAGATTTTGAGATTATTCGCGTATCATATACTAAAAATGAGCTCTATCAACTGGAAGAATATTACTCTCTGATTCCCATTATATTTTTTGTTAACTCAGTATTTAAGAACATCGTAACTGCTGTTATTTAATTTGTTCCATTTAAGAACATCGTAACTTGAGATACGATGTTCTTAAACGCAGTGTTTTCTATGAAGTGTTCAGTACAAGTGTAGTTACGATCATAATACAGGAAGCATTCAGCTCATTCACTCTAAACTGCATGTTAGTTTTCCGCATCCGTCCACAATGACTAATGACAAGGACATGCCAAGGTGCTCGAAGCTTCCATTCTCGCTGATTTGTGAGCTGTGCGATCTTCATTTGATTGAAAATCCACAACCTGCTTCCAGTCGATCGACAGGGTCAGGGAATGGAATGAATGAAGCCCCCATCTAGTGGAGAGGATATGAACTGTGCCGGCTGACGAAGCCTGTCGCACTCCCCTGGGGCAATGATTAAATGAATGACAGATGAAAAGAAATTATAATGGAGGGTGTTGCTGGAATGAAATTTGTGGCAGGGAAAACCTGAGTACCCGGAGAAAAACCTGTCTGCCTCCGCTTTGTCCAGCACAAATCTCACATGGAGTGACCGGGATTTGAACCACACCAGCTGTGAGAGGCCTTAGCCACGGAGGATCCGTCATTTGATTATAGTTCTCATTTTAGCAGCTGGAGAGCGCACATTTCCAGTTACTGAAGTCGAGACCCAGTGCAGTGTTGACAGTCCAATGTAACGCTGAATGTAATGTTAAGGTGATTATTGTGTATAGTCTTTTACCCTTTTCAAAATGTTATCAAGAGGCAAATTGATGGTTGATTTAGTGAGGAGCATGGCTGCTTACTCAACTCGGTTACAAGGTAAGTGCACATTCATTATTATTGTTCAGAAAGGCCAGTCATTATTATTCTCTTTATGGCAGAAGATGATGATGAGGATGATAATTGTTGTTTTAAGGGGCCTAACATCTAGGTTATCGGCCCCTATAGGTCAGAAGAGTAGCTTTAACCAGCCACAGCTACAGCCACCTATATTAGAGGAGAAATAATATGGAAGTTAGGCTTATTACAAGGTGCTGCTTACATTTCAATAACATAAAATAAGACATAAAGTGTCCGGGTTTTAAAAAAACTTTGCATATCAAAATAATTTTGTTGAGTTGAATACCAGCAAATTCTCTTATAATAATAATATGAGAGGCATTATCTTTATTGTTCATGTTATACTTTTCAGATCAAAGTACTGACGAACGTAATTCAAGCACCAAGGACTCAGAATCTCAGAGTAACTGCTCAACCCCCTAACTTCAGAGCAACATATTATGAGTGAAATTACTAGGGATATCTTGTGTTTATCACAAACTCTTGAAGGAGTCACCTTTGAAGCAAAAGATCAGAGAGAAGATAGCGAAGATAATGGTGACAAATTACAGCATGAAGACGACAATAAAGAAGAGAATGAAATATCACAGAATAAACAAGAAACAAGAAAAAGAAAGAGACTATAGTTGACATAATTAATAATGGCCCAATGCACAACAAGTCGGATTGTTCTAGGATGAAGACTGGTAAAACCAAAGTACCCGTTGAACGAGAAAACCTATCCCCCAACACCACAAAACCTTAAAGTTCTACTGAAAACTTCGACCAGAACGAAGATTATGAACAAGAGGTTTTCATTGAAACAGACTGGGAACCTGAGTCTGAGGAAGATAGTGACAAATCAGTGTATGAAGAAAAGGCAAATTCAAAGAAAAAGATTGAAAAATGAGGTTCAAATGAAATTGGGAGCTTTGTTATGAGCTATATAAAGTTTAAAGTTCAAGAAGGAATTACAGACTTTATATTTTATTCAGATAGCTGTGCAGGACCAAATCGGAATAGGATTTTGTATGCAGTTTACTCCTTTATGTCTGAGACCCTGCATGTTTCCATCACTCACAGACTTTTGTAAAAAGGATACACGCAAAATGAAGGGGACTCAATGCATGCTCTCATTCAAAGAAGAAGGAATGGGCAAACTCTTTATGTTCAATACCAATGGGTTATGCTTATTCGCATGGCGAAAGCAAAGGGTAAACCATACGTGGTTAAAGAAGTTTCCCTGAAGGACTTAAGAATTGCAAGGAACTTTTGGATTCTGACAAGCGGAACTGGGTAGCAAGAGAAGAGGAAACACACTGGCACAAAGTGGGGCAGGTTCGTATCGGGAGAGACGAACCAATCAAGCTGCTTATCGAGTACGACCACGAAGGTGAAGAAGTGTTTATTGATCTGTACCAGAATCGACGAGGAAGACGGCAATCTATTCGCACTTTGGAGCTTAGTAATGCTTATAACGGACTGTTGACAGTAGCTCCACAAAAGGAGAAGGACCTGCTGTCTTTATGTGCTCCCAATCTCATTCCAGACATGTATGAACATTTCTAAAAAAATCTGAAAGTTACCGTAGTCGAAACAACTGAATCAGACACAACTAGTGACAAATAAAAATGAAAGTAACTTGTCTCGAAGTTGAATTGTTTTAGTTTGTATATTGTATTTTCAAAACAATGAACATTTTTGGAAAGTTTAAAATAATAACAAATATTTTTAATTCAACCTGTAAACTTCTGTTCTTCTGAAATGTTTTCATAGTCTTCAACGATTGTGTTGTTCACAGATAACAATCTTAAGAATAGTAAGTTCAGTCAATTCTTTCTTTTAGCTCATTGTATGCAGTAATAATGGAATTTATATTAATAAAAGACACTATAACATAAAGTTGATGGTTATTATTAGATTAAATTGTCCAAATAATAACATCGTAACTCGACTTTTGCAGTCAGTTGTTCTCACATCTCCAATGAAGAACATCGTAACTTCACATACGATGTTCTTCATTGGATAATTCCAATTCAGTAATATCGTAACTACGTGTAAATGGGTTATTTAATAAATTCAAACACCCTTCTTCGGGTAAAATAAACTAGGCAATCAATGCTTGACATTGAGCCCATAATCGCAAAATTGAGAAACTCGCCGATTTGTAGGAATTTTTCTAAACTTTAAACTGCTCTCCTCAACATTTTACTTTATGCAGATACGATGTTCTTAGTTGGAGGCGTCGATATATTTCTTATGAGGATAGTTAAGAAAACCTAAAAGAAACCTTTGGAGTGGTCTGTTGTGTGCCGAAATCTTAGTTGAATACAAAAATTTAAAAAAACTATTTCAATTCTCAAATACGATTATTTATTACTAGCTGTAGTTCCCGGCTCCGCCCGGTGGATTTACATGTTTTATAGATGATAATGAATACTACTACAGAACTGGCACATTATACATAAACTAACAGAAAAAACAAACGTAAAAATATAACTATTTGTGGTGGTAGTGGGGGTGATACGTAGTACGGTATAATGGACAAACATTCACGTCATTTTCCCGTAATGATAATGATAATAATGAATAGGGAAACGGCTATTTACTAACTACAGTACTGACACATGTAATTTACAAACGAATGGAAAAATATGATTAGAAAAAGGAAGTGAAATAAAAGGCACATCTAGAGCCTATATCTCATTGGTTGTTAGAAAAGTAGAGACCAATAGTGTCGTCTTTTGTCGCATTGCGCTGTAGGAAATTAATCAGAGCACTTTGGAAAACATTAGCTGTCCCGAGCTCTTGAGGTAACAATAGTGTCATTTAGCGCCAATAGCTCTGAAGGATAAGGATAGGAATAAATGAAAGTAAATTTGAAAGCACCAACGCTTATTGCAGCTGATCTACACCTCATTGTACTGCACCAACACCATCGCACTTATACAGAGGCAAAATATATTCATGATGATAACTTTTTTCAGGGGTCTAAGAAATCTTTTTGTACTAATTACTCCACGTGACTGCAATTTATAAGCAGCGCAAGATGAAACAATATTTTCGCAATTCTGCACCAGAACCTGGGTAGGGCGGCAGGATGCATCCCGCTTTGTCAGTCAACAATAGAATTATTAAAATATTCTTAGAGTTACACTACTACGTACATGAATGGTTCTAGGGCCTTAAAACATGTTTCTCAATTTCCCTTTGTCTGTTATTCTAAATATAGAGAATGGAGAGGGTTGTCCAAAATATCAAATGGACATTGTTTGCAGCAGGGTTTCAAACGGTATGTAAAATTCGTTGTAATTAGGTGAAACGGTTCAGATTTGTGCCAAAGGGCCTTAATGCAGGAACTGGAGTGGCCTGTCCGAAATTTCAAGTAGAAATTGTTACTCGTCGGGTTCCAATGGGTAAATACATAAAGTTTGGTTCAGATCAGTGAAACGGTGTAGATTTCTATAAATAACTGACAAACAGACAAACAGACAAACAGACAAACCAACATTGAGTTATATATATATATGTATATATATATATATATATATATATATATAGATAGATGTAAATCCTAACAAAGTACAAATCAGAGCTGGCCTTGAAGAAGATGTATTTATCTCAAAACAATTTTAGGACTTATCTGGTTTTTGTAATGAACCCCTCAATTTGAGTTTTCGCCCTTCATCCTTTATGACTAGGTAAATAATTCCTAGCTTAGTTTTATTTTTGCGACAGCTTCTACTTAAATACAATAATTATTTATTATGCATTTTGACCCAATGGTATTGACGCCAACACACAACAAGCAGGCAAACAATTATTGCGGGTATATTTAATCATTATGCACCATATTCTTGATAAATACAAAGTTTCAACCATAAACTCAAATTATTTGTCAAATTTGAGGATTAATAAAATTAATCTTCTATGTATGATCAGTAAGACGTGATAGCCATTTAAAGGGCAATCCTAAGCTAAGTATTCGCTGTACATTGCTGAAGAATATAACTTAATACTGTAAATAGCAATATAAAGGACTATTGACATAATAAAAATATATTTGCATATAGCAATTAATTACAAGTTCTTTAATAACTGATCTTTGAATATAGGCAACAGAAGATTTTAACTTGAAAGCTGATGTAGATTGATCTCTTAAAAAATGAAATTTAGTTGTCAAGCAAGTAGCTGTAACGGGTTATCTTCCACTTAACAAAAGTCAGACCACAGTAGATTAGTTTCAAATAATTATGATAAATTCTCAGGGGAATATTTGAAGAGAGGTAATTTGGAATTAAGAAGTCTAGAGTTCGAGTATAGAATTTTATTCATAATTTAACAGAACATAGGTCAGAAAAATATATCAAGACACACAGCGGAATTTGGAAGGAGAGAAGAGACGATAGGAGAATGTTTAACCGTAGTGGATAGCCTTAGCATTCACATGGGCTACGGTGTCAGCTGCTCTGGCGGCCTGTACAGCGAGTGTGTCTACAGGGGTACCAGCAGGGGTGAGGGCAAGACCGGCGGGTCCTCCTACACTGAGGGTAGCGGCAGGATGAGCGGCAGCGGGCACGGCGTAAGCGGCAGGTGCAGAATAAGTGGCATGAGCTCCATAAGCGGCGATAGCGGGTGCAGCAAGACCGGCATAGCCTAGACCAGCGGCGTATGCAGCAGGAGCGGCAATGGCAGCAGGTGCAGCGTAAGCGGCTACAGCGGGTGCAGCGATACCGGCATATCCAAGACCAGCGGCGTAGGCGGCAGGAGCGGCAATGGCAGCAGGTGCAGCGTAAGCGGCTACAGCGGGTGCAGCGATGACAGCAGGTGCAGCGTAAGCGGCTACAGCGGGTGCAGCATAAGCACCGATGGCAGCAGGAGCTCCGGAATAGGCGTGTCCTTCAACGGCAGCGGCAGCACCATCGAGGGCTGCGGCGGCTCCCTGAGCAGCGGCGTAGTTACCCTGAGCGGCAGCTACAGCGCCTTGATGCTGAGCGACGGCAGTGTTAGCGACATTGTTGGCAGAGTCAGCGACACCAGCGGCGATGCGGGCACCGGGGTGAACTCCAGCAATGAGTCCTTGGGCTCCATAAGCGGCAATGGCAGGGGCGGCAATACCACCAGCCAAGTAGCCAGGCTTAGCCATGCTGACAGCCACGACGGCGCACAGAACGATCTGTTGATAGAAAGAGTCATTTTACTAATCGCACACTGCAATCATAAATTCCAATTGATGCACCTTTAAGCTCTAAATACACCGAGATTTAAGAGGGTATGAGCTATTATTTGAAACGTAATGATATGACCTCAATCTTATTTATTGCTTCCTTATTGACAATCAATCTATAATAAATAGAATTAACCACAGGTCTATTTAGTATATCTCATACACCTTAGTCAACAAAATTTTTAAAATTTATATTTACTAATTAAATACCAGTTTTTACCACATTATGGTCTTCTTCTGTTTCTCAAAGAAGAAAAGAAGAAACTAATATTAAGCTGCGTGCAAAGTTATGATAGTTCGCTAGATTAAGTCGCCATGTGAGGATGTCAGCGTTTCTTGGTGAGAGCAGAATATCGTCCAAGCTGACATCTCGTCATCAGCAAGTACGTATATGAGACTATCTTTCACAAAGTTTTGTCTCGTTATGGAGCCTAATTATTAACTTCCTCATCTCGGTACGGGTTTCTTTGCGTCTCCGAAACTTTTTGACTGAGCAATCCCACAACTGACTACAGACACACTGGGAAGGGCTTCGACAGTTCGACTTGTACGCACTACGTGCATGTGACTCGCTCACTTCACAACAAGTGTGTCCTTACACGAACTTAGACGGACAATTCTCCAGGTGTACGAATACTTTTGACTGGCAAAGTATAGAATAGTTCCGTTGATTCATTCCTATTAATTGCACAGTTAATGTTATATTAAATGTCTAAAGTAAAGGAATTAATGTCGATGGTATTGTCACTTGTCGCTGTTTTTTATTCAACTCAAAGCCAAATTGACTTATTTTCATAATTCTTTCTTTAATGTGTTCCTAGGTTCAAACGATCAGGCGTTTTCTTATTTCTTGAGAAATCTTCACTCCGAAGGTTGTTATAAAGGCTTAAGTGAAACTCTGCATTGACTCACACTAGCGATCGTAGCGGTAAGAAAAAGGGCAAACTGTCAATCTAATCGACCAGGTATGGTTGAGTTTCCGGTGAACAATCAACAGTCTACCGCGTGTCATCATGTCAGCATCTAGTAAGAAACGTTTAGTGTGTCTTTTACGGTTGGAAAGTGGCCAAAACAACGAAAAGTATTAAAAAATGCACAATAGATGGAATGGTGTTCATGGAAGTTATGGTCTATGATATTCAGTTGCATGCCTGTGGTTTTTGAGAAGATAGAAAGAATTTGCCAATGTGATACTTTTGAATGTAGAGAGGTTTAAATAATTGTTCTGAGCAAAACAAAACCAGTAAGGATACAAGTGATTTGATGCTGTTTACTGTGACTGCATTTGGGCCGCAAGTGATTTTCGTTTTTTATTTATTTTTATTTTAGTTTGATAAAGCTCTCCAGGACTCCCAATTTAAAACCCTTCCGGGCCCTTTAGCCCTTCAACGTTTGCCACAAGTGAGGAAATCATTTACTTTTACGTTTCTTCAAAGATTCGGTCACCTAGTTTGTTTTATAAGACATATATTCAACATTAAAACCAGCATGATTATCAATCAACTGGACAATCTTACTCAAAGTACTATTTTTGATCTTGAAAATTTTCGCCCTGCGCTGAGTTTTGGCGCATGGAAACTTAAATTATAAAGAAGCCACAGATAAATTGCCCAGTATCCGAGCCTTAATTCAAAGTTAAAATTCCATGACGAGGCCAAAAATCTTGGAGCAAGAAAAGTGGGCTTTATTCACTTTGAGTGGTGTTGTTTTGAATTCTAATCAAAATCGCTTTTCTGTATTGGTAATGGTTTCAACTGCGCTATATCCACTGAACTCACCAGGCACTTCATGTTGAAGGTGGTTGTTGTTGTTGTTGTTAGCGCTGCTGGTAAAGTCCAGTACTCGCTAGAGGATGCTGTGTGACCATACAGAACTTCACTCTCACTTATATACTGTACCCACAGTGTCTGTCACCTTGACAAGGCCGCACTGACCCTAGACTCAATGCCGCCCAGACACCATTCACCTCTGGCCAAATAATTAACTAGAGGGTGGTCGTCTGAAATTTTGGTAGGAAGTACAAATTACAATATCTGATTTTTATTCCCATATTCTTTGTATTTAACCCTATATCGCTTATTTAAATTATTATGGTGGTATGAAAGTGAATGTGAAAGATGAAGAAGCATTTAATTCCAATTTAATTTATGCTTAATCTTTCCTTTGAGGCCTAACAGGTAGACTACCAATTTCAGTTCCTCAACTTCCGTTACTTAATAATTTCTTTCTTTCTTTCTTTCTTTCTTTCTTTCATTCTTTCTTTCTTTCTTTCTTTTCTTTCTGGAGCAGGTGACTTCGCTGTTTCACCCCTTAAAGCGACAATAACTAACACTTTATTTCTAATTTTGTTTGAACAAAGGGGCTTTGAGGCTATCATGATCATTTGACATCGTGTATTTGGGTGTGTGTATATTTTGTCTAGGGGCAAATTAGTTAATGTTGTGTCTCTGGTAGCGTGTGTAAATTTGTAATTCAGGTGAGAATTGGAAAGGAGGCGGGCGTGGCCTTAAATTAGGAACCGTCCAGAGATTCGCATGGACTAGAAAGTGGCTGAGGTGGGATTCAAACCCGGACTTGGGTGGTGACAGCCACTGCACCAGGTGGCAGACTTTCTTCGTTCTCGTTTTCTTTTTCCTGTTCTCTTGTATTTATGTTTCCTTTTTTCGCTTCCGTTTTCGTTTTTGTTCTCGGTTTAATTTTTGTTCTCGTTTCTGTCTTCGTTTTTGTCTTTTTTGTCGTTCTACGTTTTTCGTTTTTTGTGTTTTGTGATTTTTGTTTGTTTTTATATTATTATTTTTTTGTTTTGTTTGAAGTTTTAAGTTAGAAGTTTCATTCAAGTTTCAAACTTCAAGTATCAAGTTTCAAGGTTTAAGTTTTAAGTTTTCAATTTTTAAGTTTTAAGTTTTTAAGTTTTTGAGTTTTTAGGATTTTAAGATTTTAAGTTTTTAAGTTTTTAAGTTTTTAGGATTTAAGATTTTACTTTTTTACGTTCTTACGTTTTTCTTTTTTACATTTTTACGTTTTTAATTTTTTAAGTTTTTAAAGTTTTATGTTTTTAAGTTTAAAATATTTTAAGTTTTTAAGTTTTTAAGTTTTTAAGTTTTTAAGTTTTTAAGTTTTTAAGTTTTTAAGTTTTTAAGTTTTTAAGTTTTTAAGTTTTTAAGTTTTAACATTTTTAAGTTTTTAATTTTTAATTTTTTTAAGTGTTTAAGTTTTTAAGTTTTTACGTTTTTATGTTTTTATGTTTTTAAGTTTTTAAGTTTTTAAGTTTTTAAGTTTTTAAGTTTTTAAGTTTTTAAGTTTTTAAGTTTTTAAGTTTTTACGTTTTTATGTTTTTATGTTTTTAAGATTTTAAGTTTTTAAGTTTTTAAGTTTTTAAGTTTACAAGTTTTTAGGTTTTTAGGTTTTAGATTTTAGATTTTAAGTTTTAAGATTTTAAGATTTTAAGATTTTAAGATTTTAAGATTCTATGATTTTAAGATATTATGATTTTAAAATTTTAAGATTTTATGATTTTATGATTTCCAGATTATAAGATTTTTGGATTTTATGATTTTAAGTTTTTTAGATTTTTAGATTTTTAGTTATTTGAATTTTTGTATTTTTGTGTTTTTAGATTTTTAGATTCTAAGATTTTTAGTTTTCTGATTTATGTAGATTTCATTAGAAAGCTAACTATTGCAATGGGTACCATGTTTCGACTTCCGGAAAATTTCGACATATCTTCGCGTTTCACATCCCCCAGACCCCAAAACCACCGTCAGTTCAAAAGTTTATATATAATTTATGTATGTATATATATATATATCAGTTTCTTGTGGACACGATAACTGCCGTAATTTTGCACCAATCACTTTGAATTTTTTACATAACATGTATCCCTATAAAATCTCGGTCGAGTTCGTTAATGGGCAAAATCGGTCGAAGGGGGTGAAAATGGGGGGCTTTTTTCGAAAAAGTGAAATTTCGCTATAACTCTGTTAATACGTGAAATATCGAATCCATTCAAAGTTCATAATATGTGTCGGATAGTCTAAGTGCCAAAAATTTATGTCAAATAAGGTTTTTGATAGCACCAACCATTGACCAAAGGGGTGGAAAAAAGTGGGTTTTTCGGGAAACATTAATCATATCTCTCTTAATAGGCACAATATCAAAACCGTACAAAATGGACAATATTCCTCCAATAATTACCTAAAACTTTTGTCTGAAAGAATTTTCGATATGACCCACCATTACTCCACGGGGTGAGCAAAATGATTTAAATTATAAGAAAATTCCAAGTGCCAAGAGTGGTTGCCATGACAACTTTACTATTAATTGATACGGGTTGAGCCATCAGCAGTTGCTATGACAACGCCACTGCACGAGATCACATTCTGTTTTCAAATGTCTGTGGGAAGCGACTTCGGTATCGGAACTGGTAGCATGCTGAACTTCTATGCCCAAGGTCGCGGGTTCAAACCCGGCTGAAGTCGTCGGATTTACTAAGAGCGCCAAAAAACCCTGAGTATGCTTTCCTTCGGAGGGGAAGTTCCAACGTTCGTTGCGAGTTGATGGTTCCGGTGGCATCTAGTGGCCAAGTTCACAGCTAGGTGTCGTTGATGGTAGTATTTTAAATTATGTAGCCTATTTTAGGTAGATTTCATCAGAAAGCTAACTATTGCAATGGGTGCCATGTTTCGACTTCCGGAAAATTTCGACATATCTTCGCGTTTCACATCCCCCAGACCCCAAACCACCGTCAGTTCAAAAGTTTATATATATATATATGTGTGTGTATATATATGCATATATATCAGTTTTTTGTGGACACGATAACTGCCGTAATTTTGCACCAATCACTTTAATGTTTTACATAATATATAACCCCTTAAAAAATCGGTCGAGTTCGTTAATGGGCAAAATCGGTTAAAGGGGGCGGGGGGAATGTTGTTTTTTTTTGAAAAAGTGAAATGTAGCTATAACTCTCTTAATACGTGAAATATCGAATCAATTCAAAGTTCATAATATTTGTCGGATAAGTGCCAAAAATTTATGTCAAATAGGTTTTTTGATAGCACCAACCATTGACCAAAGGGGTGGAAAAGTGTTTTTTTCGGGAAACATTAATCATATCTCTCTTAATAGGCACAATATCAAAACCGTACAAAATGGAAAATATTCCCCTAATAATTACCTAAAACTTTGTCTGAAAGAATTTTTGATCTGACCTACCATTACGCCAAGGGAAGAGAAAAATGATTTCGGAATTAAAGAACATGCCAAGTGCCATCAGAGGTTACCGTGACAACGCATCTAAATTGATGAGGGATGAGCTATCAGAGGTTGCCAAGACAACGCCATTGCACGAGATTACATTCATTTTTCCATCTGACTGTGGGAAGCGGCAAACTGGTAGCATGCTGAACTTATATGCCCAAGATCGCTGGTTCAAAGCCGGCCAAAGTCGTCGGATTTTCTAAGAGCGCTAAAAAACCCTCAGCATGCATTCCTTTGGAGGAGAAGTTCCAACGTTCGTTGCAAGTTGCTGGTTGCGGTGGCATCTAGTAGCCAAGTTCACAGCTAGGTGTCGTTTACGTTAGGATATGGTACAAAATTAGGAACTACTACTTAAAATTGACCGTCTGCAGACCTTACCTGAATTACAGACTAAAACAGTCATAACAATTAACACCGTTTATCAGATTCTACACACCCGGGGTTACATGACCACGTTGTCGCAGCCCCTAAACTGAGGAACCAACAAAAATCTCTGCCTGAGATAAAATTTTGCGAGAAGAAGTAACAGACTGTCAGATAGTTACACATCAGTTCCAAACCTTGTGGAAAAGGGTGTACCTAATGGATGTGGTACATCCTAAGGGATTTAGACAGAATGAGGTTTCGGGCACAAGAGGTGATAATGAAGGACAGTGCGGGAAAAGACCAAAATGTTAAGATTTAGATTTAAATGATATTTATTTAATATAAAGCGAATATATCGCAAGGAATGAATAGCTTCAAGGAAATTACTTTAAAAATTGACAATAAAAAATAGTAACAATTAAAAAGTACTTGTTTCTCCAGGAAACGTAAATAGAGCAGTAAATAACTTTAAAGGATTAAATATAAAATTACTGAAAAAGAAGCATAATAATTTAAATTCATCCCAGAGTGGATTAAAATAAAATACTCTTCTGACGGAAAGAATCCGGGCAGAGTGTAAGAAGTGAAAGGGTTACCACCTCTTCTAATGTACGATACAGGAAGTATCAGAACTCCTTAACCATCTTCCGAAGGTAGGCCGGCTGCCGGAGGTCATCAGTAGCTGGCGGTAATTTAGTGCGCCCGCTCGGGCTTGTGCGAGGTCAGTCTGGCATACTCCAGGGTTCCGGGTTCGGAACTAGAGTAGATGATGGTAGATTCTCCTTAAAAAAGCGACCAGCATAGAGAGGCTCTTGGTAATACCTCCCGCGGCTGGTGAAGTGATGTCTTTAGAATCAAGATTTGCAGAGTAGATCCGTGTTGAAGATTTTGGTTGAAGTGCAGGCTGATGAATTTAGACTGCCCGGCCAGGCAGCCAGGTCCAGCAGAGAGATTATGCCGGCGGAGAAGAGACTCCGGCAGCAAGAGGTACCCCGAGAGGGCAGTAACCCCAGCAGGTATGACGTGAGCAGGTGTGATCAGTTGAGAAGAGTGGACGAGAGTAGACACTGTAGGCCGGGAGACCTAAGGCTATATAGCGGTAGTGACGTCAGCGCGCCGAACCTTCTAGCATGAAGGTGTGGCGAGAGAGCAGCCAATCACAGCACAGCCCCATGCACATTGCGAGCGTTACCGCTGGAGAGAGCTCAGTACTCGTGAGAAAATGTGACGGTATGGTACGTCTAGAAAGACACTACAGAAAAAAGGTGAGTTGACATGAATATTACAGAAAAGCAATTAAATTGAAACACCAATATTAAACAAATCAGAACACCGCGTTCAGACTGCAATTCACGAAATTAAAAATAATGGGGCAGAAAAATAGAACGTGTGTTTCACACCGTAAGGGAAACATAGCCAACAAAAAAAATTCGCCAAGCGAACATGCTGGGAAGGGCGAGAAAAAATTGCAGTAAGAAAGCGCAGAAGTTAGGCCTCGCGTGGCAAAGGAGCAATCATAGTGATTGGCCTAAGAAAATGACCAGCAGAAGTCCGCAGTTTTACCACGCGAACCCTACCATCTCTGCCAAGAAAGCACTCAACAACCCTACCCAAATTCCAAACAAGAGGAGGACTAGGGTCTTTCAAAAGCACCAAGTCCCCCACCTGAAGGTTAGAGCAGGAAACAAGCCATTTACCACGCTGCTGAAGCAAACCGAGGTATTCCAACCTCCAGCGGCGCCAAAAATTATTGCGCAAACTTTCAATTTTGCGCCAAGAAATAGCTAAAGAAGATTGAGAATTAGAATATAACAAAGGTGGGGAGGCAGTCAATGGACCACCGATAAGAAAATGGCCCGGCGTTAATGGTAGAAGATCTGAAGGGTCATTAGATAAGGGTGATAAAGGACGAGAATTAATTATGCCCTCAATAAAAATAATTAAGGAATTAAACTCTTCATGAGAAAGGGGGGTGTGGCCACAAACACGTCTAAGGTGCTTCTTGGTGAGTTTCACACAAGACTCCCACCGTCCACCTTGATGGGGTGCATAAGGGGGGATGAAGTGCCACTTGAAATTTCTCTGGTGAGCATAATCAGTGATCCTTTCCAGCGCTGAATTTTGAGTAAGAGCTCTCTTAATTTGCTCAGAAGCTCCGATAAAATTTTTAGCATTGTCGGAGAATACTTCTGAAGGAAGACCTCGGCGAGCAGAAAATCTGGCAAAAGCTGCCAAAAAATAAGCAGTAGAGGCGTTGGTAACTAGTTCTAAGTGAACTGCTCCTGTGACCATACATACAAACAGCGAAATATAGAGTTTTCCAAAAATACATTTTATGGCCTCAGGAGAATTTTTTCTGTAAACAAAAGGCCCGGAATAATCCACCCCCGTAAAGGCAAAAGGTCTAGCAGGCGCAGATCTAAAGTTGGGAAGATCACCCATGAGCTGAGTGGTAATTTTAGGGTTGGATTTAAAACATGGAATGCACTTCCGGATAACAGAGGTAAGTTCATGGACTCCGTTTATGGGCCAATACCTTTCACGAATGACAGAAAGTAATGTACGAGTTCCAGCATGAAGATGCTGGTAATGATACTGACGAATGATTAGGGAAGTGACATGATGCTTTGAAGGAAGAATAATTGGGTGTTTTTTATCCTCGGAAAGATCAGCCAAAGATAAACGTCCTCCAACTCTTAGTAAACCATTAGAATCCAAAAAAGGGGCGAGTGAGGAAAGCCTACTCGATTTCTTAAGGGATTGACCTTGGGACAACACCTGGCATTCTTCAGAGAATATTTCTTGTTGAGTAAGCCATAAGATTTTTGTAGTGGCTAAACCTAATTCAGAAAGGGTTAAATATGGCTTAGAAAAAAGGGGTTGTTCTACCAAAAAATATTTCCATCGAAGGAGATAAGCCATAACCCTCACCAATTTATGGAAAGAGGAATATCGCTGCAAGAGAAGGGGAGAGTCAGAAACGAGAAGAGAAGATCCAGTAATCTTACCAGCATCCGGCAAGTCTGATAACTCCGGAAGAGGAAAATTTGGCCAAGCGGAAGGTTCTTGCAGAAGCCAAGGGGGACCGTGCCAGTATAATGTCAGGTTAGCCAACATAAGAGGGGAACATCCCCGAGAAATGACATCTGCAGGGTTCTCCTTGCCAGATACATGATGCCATTGTTCAAAGTTAGACAATTGTTGAATTTTGGACACTCTATTAGCTACAAACACCTGCCAATGCGAGGGAGGTTTGGCAATCCATGCCAACGTGATGGCTGAGTCACTCCAAAAGTAAGTTTTGCTAAATCGGATTTTCAAAGATTGGCGGATTTTGACCGATAATTCAACCGCCAGAAGAGCAGCACAAAGTTCCAGTCGTGGCAAAGATAAGGATTTAAGAGGGGCCACCTTTGACTTAGCGCAAATTAAATTGGAAAAGAAATATGACTGGTCAAAATTGCGGCAAACAATATACGCACAACACCCATAAGCTTTCAATGAGCTATCGGCAAAGATGTGAAGTTCATATCCTCCACAGGAGGGAAAGGGAATAATCACTCGCGGGATAATAACATTGGAGAGATCTTCCAAACTATTTCTATAAGAAATCCAATTTTTTTGCAACTCTGAAGGAACTGGTTCATCCCAACCAGTTTTCAAGGACCAAAGGTCCTGCATGAAAAGCTTTGCTGTGACAATAATTGGCGCCAAAAATTGGAGAGGATCAAATATCTTTGCAATCTCAGACAAAATTTGCCGCTTAGTTTGCGGTTTGATGTCACTGAGATTAATTTTGAAAAAGAAAAAATCCTTTTGAGGACTCCAATAGATGCCTAGAGTTTTGATAGAATTACTTTCTTGAAGAAGCTCTACTGAGTCGTTATAGACTGAAGTTAATGGAAATTTAGAAAGAAATTCTTCCGAATTAGAGTTCCACTTGCACAAGGAAAATCCGCCTCCCAAAAGCAAAGCTGTCAAATCTTTAGAGACCTGCAGTGCTTCAGATACTGACTCAAATGAATGAAGAAAATCGTCAACGTAAAATGATGATTTTAACACTTCAGAAGCCTTAGGAGAATACAACGGGCCATCCTGTTCAGCAAGTAATTTCAACGTACGTATGGCTAAAAAAGCAGAGGGCTTTAGTCCATAGGTTAATGTTTTTAGCCGAAAAATCTTGACAGGTTTAGTAGGCTCGTCGCGCCAAAGAATTCTCTGAAGGTCGCACTGTTGTTGATCGACCAAAATCTGCCTATACATTTGCTTGATATCAGATATCACTGCGATAGGGAACAAGCGAAAATTCATCAAGACAGAAGAAATGTCAGATTGAATAGGAGGGCCTGATAATAATGTGTCATTCAGAGAAGTTCCATTGGCATCCAATGCAGAGCCATTAAAGACCACTCTTATGTTTTCCTTTAAAATCTCATTCTTCCAAACTGGATGATGATTGAGGTAAATGACTTCAGATGGGGTATAAGAAGCATCATCTTTCTTGGTAACAACCTCCATGTGATCAAGTGCCTCATATTCCTCCATAAATGTGGAGTATTGAGTTTTAACAACAGGGTCACGTTTAAATTTGCTTTCCACAGCATAGAGTGCTCTAAGAGCCCTAGGGTGTGTTTCAAATAAAAGAGGTGGATTATCCACTCGGGGCATTGTTACGACAAATCTACCCTCTGAATTGCGTTTGGTCGTTTCGCGAAACAGTTTTTCACACATTTCATTTTCAACCGAGGAAGGTGAAACTGAATCTATAGTTTCGATTTTCCAAAATCTTTCTAAGTTATAATCGAGACTTGTATTGACAAAATGACATTGAGAGAAATTTTGAAATGACTTACGAGGGACTTGACCCGTTACTAACCAACCTAGCTTGGTATGATGAACAAACACTCCTGGTGATATTTTAACCTTAGAGCTAAGGAGACATTGCCAAAATACTTGGGCACTGAGAAGTATGTCTACCGGAGCGCTCGTATTAAATGTTGGATCCGCCAACTGAATGTTATGAGGAAATTGCCACTTTCTAATTTCAAAAGAATTACTAGGGGTGTTACTGCCAATAGTATCAATGGCAAGGCAATTCAACTGCAATGTTGTGTTACAATTCACAGTATCTTTGATGTGAACACGAACAAAATGCAAAGATTTAACATTGCTATTGTTAATACCGGTAACCTGAATTAATGTAGGTTGCTTGGGAAGACCAAGTTTCTTAATGAGACGCTCACTTATGAAGTCATGGGTGGCGGCATTATCCAATAGGGCACGTGCTTCAAGCCATCTACCAGATGAATCTTGAACTTTTAATAACACGGTTGATAGTAGCACCTGGGAACTACGAATTGAGCTAGAGCTCTGAGTATAAGATTGCGCATTAGCTCCTGGGGATGCATCTTTAGAACATCCAGGGGAAGGAGCCTGACGTGGCTTTTCAAACCTATGAAGCAAGGTATGATGTTGAGCCTTGCAATGGGAGCAAGTATTTTTAGATAAGCAATCAGGCACCATATGCCTAGTTGACAAACAATTGTAGCAATATCTTTTTTGAGCTATTAATTTGCGTCTTTCGTCGGTAGAAAGGGCTTTAAAGGCAACGCAGGAATATAACCTGTGAGGTGCTTTACAGAGAATACAATCCGTTGAATTATGTTGAACACTAAAGACAGCAGATTTGTTTATTTTTGCACCGACTGGTTTCACAACATTAAATTTGTTATCTGCACTTCCTGACATATGACAGGCTACAGCTGACAAAACCTGACATCTATTATTCATAAACGTAAGCAACGAATCATAGGTATATGGCGTGTCATTTGTTAGTTCCCTCTCCCATGCCTTTAAGGTTGATGAATCAAATTTAGAAGTAACCAAGTGAATTAAGAATAGATCCCAATGCTCGACCGGTTGATTCAACCGTGCCAATGCTCTGACATGTAGTTGGACCGTGTCACTTAAGGCTCGCAGTGTTGACAAGCTTTCAGCTCGCAAGGTGGGCAGGCTAAATAAGGCTTGAATATGCCTTTGTAAACATAATTTTTCATTGCCATAACGGCCTTTAAGAAGCTCTATAGCAATGTTATAATTTTCTCCTGTTAAGGGAAGTTCTCTTATAAGTTGAAGGGGTGGTCCCTGCAAAATGGATTTTAAGTAATGAAATTTCTGAATTTCTGGAAGTGTGGCATTATTATGTACTAATGAACTGAACAATTCAAAGAATGATTGCCACATCTCTTCCTTTCCTGAAAAGTGCGGAATTTCAATTTTAGGTAGCAATGGTTTGATACCGTTCCCATGGTCGCTAATTCTTCCTTGAGTTTCCTCTACCTTCAACGCCAGGGTCAAAGTTCTAACTAATGCCACAGCCTGAGCATGTGTATCAAAGTAATTACTCTCTACTTCTTCCCTATCTGATTGATGTTCTGGACTTTTGATTTCAATTTCAAGTTGCACGAGATCATATTTCTCGTACGCCTGTTCAAAAGCTTTTAAACGCTGAGATATAATGTCAAGGGTTTGTTCCTCTTTCGGTAGAGTAGCTAAATATTTTTGAAAACGGGTGAGTTGACCTTTGTAGGCCGCCCGAGAATTTAACAGTTTATCATCAATTATTGGTGGCATGGCTGGAAAAGTTGGAACAACTCACTCACCAAAGCTGCTTGTGGCACCAGACAGACCTGCTCTCCGGAAAGAAACCAGTTGTATAATATGCTGGGATTGTTTCCGCCTTCCCGCAGATCTCCCGCGCTAGCCACGATGTACTGAAATGTATAGAACAAATATTAGATTGCACCAGTTTTTTTTGAATTGAATTTGTGGTCTCAGAATGAAGGTTCTGGGTTCGATCCGGGGTTGAGGTACCATGGAAAAGGGTGTACCTAATGGATGTGGTACATCCTAAGGGATTTAGACAGAATGAGGTTTCGGGCACAAGAGGTGATAATGAAGGACAGTGCGGGAAAAGACCAAAATGTTAAGATTTAGATTTAAATGATATTTATTTAATATAAAGCGAATATATCGCAAGGAATGAATAGCTTCAAGGAAATTACTTTAAAAATTGACAATAAAAAATAGTAACAATTAAAAAGTACTTCTGACGGAAAGAATCCGGGCAGAGTGTAAGAAGTGAAAGGGTTACCACCTCTTCTAATGTACGATACAGGAAGTATCAGAACTCCTTAACCATCTTCCGAAGGTAGGCCGGCTGCCGGAGGTCATCAGTAGCTGGCGGTAATTTAGTGCGCCCGCTCGGGCTTGTGCGAGGTCAGTCTGGCATACTCCAGGGTTCCGGGTTCGGAACTAGAGTAGATGATGGTAGATTCTCCTTAAAAAAGCGACCAGCATAGAGAGGCTCTTGGTAATACCTCCCGCGGCTGGTGAAGTGATGTCTTTAGAATCAAGATTTGCAGAGTAGATCCGTGTTGAAGATTTTGGTTGAAGTGCAGGCTGATGAATTTAGACTGCCCGGCCAGGCAGCCAGGTCCAGCAGAGAGATTATGCCGGCGGAGAAGAGACTCCGGCAGCAAGAGGTACCCCGAGAGGGCAGTAACCCCAGCAGGTATGACGTGAGCAGGTGTGATCAGTTGAGAAGAGTGGACGAGAGTAGACACTGTAGGCCGGGAGACCTAAGGCTATATAGCGGTAGTGACGTCAGCGCGCCGAACCTTCTAGCATGAAGGTGTGGCGAGAGAGCAGCCAATCACAGCACAGCCCCATGCACATTGCGAGCGTTACCGCTGGAGAGAGCTCAGTACTCGTGAGAAAATGTGACGGTATGGTACGTCTAGAAAGACACTACAGAAAAAAGGTGAGTTGACATGAATATTACAGAAAAGCAATTAAATTGAAACACCAATATTAAACAAATCAGAACACCGCGTTCAGACTGCAATTCACGAAATTAAAAATAATGGGGCAGAAAAATAGAACGTGTGTTTCACACCGTAAGGGAAACATAGCCAACAAAAAACATTCGCCAAGCGAACACCTTGCATAAGGACAGTGTGATCACAAGTATAAAAATGAACCCCGAATGACAAGAAGGTTAGCATCCCCATAAGACAATAAAATGATAAAAATATGCATACAAAAACGAAAAGAAAGTTGATTTTTAACCTCCAAATGTAAAATACTTTCTTGCAATCAATGAGGTCTGATCCTCCTACGAAAACCTGCATATTTTGCCTATTATAGCCAATCCCCTAGTTTGCCCGGTGAAATCTACCTCCGCCTTCCGGCGTGCCGAGAGGATTTTTTCTGTTTTTTATGTTATTTATGTTTTTATTTTTATGATTTTTTGTGTTTTATGCTTTATATGATTTTTTGTTTTTCTGTTTATTTTGTTTCCTTTGTTTTTTTGTTGTTATATTTTTAGCCTACTTTTCACATTTTGCAAAAATGAGAAAAAAGTAGACTTATGAGATCGGGCAAATGTGTGTCTGTCTGTCTGTCTGTCTGTCTGTCCTTCTGTCTGTCTGGCTGTGTGTGTGTCCCCCCCCTATCAACTCCTAAACGGCTGCAGCAATCGAAACAAAATTTGGTAGGAATAAAGATCTATACCTGAATATCTCACGGCCATATTTGAAAATTATGTCAGTGCTACCAACTGCTAAAAAATCGCAATTGAAATTTGAGCTCCATGTTGGATATCTTGGAAAGTATGAATGGGAGCTATTTCAAAATTAGCACACGCACAGATCATAATATTTCAGTTTAATTTCCAGGAGGCCAAACATGGCAGTGTTGCCAAAATGATAATAAGCCTCCTGATAGGTCCAATTTTTAAATGCATATAACTTCTACACTATCAATTGGAATTCAACCAAATTTCGTATGTTGTATGTGTACATAACCAGATATGACTGAGCGTATTCTTAAGACCTACCAGGGCTGCCAACTGTTAATAAATGCTCCTAATTTATTTTATCCAAATACCAATATATCAGAAAGTATGCAAGCCGACAGCTTTAAACTATGCACACGTATAGTACCTGACATTCTATATTAATTTGGAGTAACTTATATACGTCAGTGCTACCAACATGATTCTAAGCCTGCTGACAGGTCCAACTTTAAATACATGTAACTTCCATACTATCATTTGGATTTCAACCAAATTTCGTATGTGCTATGTGTACCATAACAGATATGACTATGCGTATTCTAAGGAGCAACCAGGGCTGCCAACTGTTAATATGTACTGTCCCTATTTTTGTTACCCTAATATCAATATATCAGAAAGTATGCAAGCCAATAGCTCTAAACTTTGCACACGTATAGTACCTGGCATTCTAGACGAATTTGGAGTAACTGATATACGTCAGTGCTGCCAACATGATTCTAAGCCTGCTGATAGGTCCAATTTTAAAATGCATGTAACTTCTATACTAACTAATGGATTTCATTCAAAATTGGCACAACAATAGATCATATTATTTCAGATTATTTCTGACCAATACATGCATGACATTGTTGCCAACATCATTTTACGCGCGCTGTTAGATCCAATGTTTAACTGCATGTAACGTCCATGCTATTCATTGGACTTCAACCAAATTTTGTATTTTGTACCTTAAGAGATGGAACTAAGAATATATTCAGTCATCAGGGCTGCCAACTCTAGTGCTCTATTAGGATACATTATGCCAGGTATACAGTATTTCGAACTAATTGGAAATTTCGATATTAGCAACTTAATTTCGTCATTATTCTAGATAGGTTCATATTCTGTAGAATAATCATTGGCATGAAAAGTAGGCTGTATAGTTCTTCACGGAACTTCTTGTTAGTTTTTGTGTTTGATTCTGTTTTTGGTTTGGTTTCGTTTTGATTTAGACGCGGTATTCCTCAGCCTCGTGAGGAAGGCCTCACGCCTCAACAATCCACCTAGTGGCTTACTGTCCCTTTTCCACATATGTATTGCAAATGATGGTATAGACTATAACTGATATTACCTAATGGCCACTTCAGTCTCAATCCTACACACACTAGTATTAACACCAAAATAACACGGAATTTCAGGCAAATTCTACACACACCCAAGTACACGATGTCACAAGCCAATAAACGAATCACCAACAAGTTTCCTTGTAATAGTCATATTTCCCAGAGAGGCTTAAATGCAAGAAATAACTGCACTCTAGAATATTATGTCATAGTACTTCGCATCTAGTTTCATTACCGCGTGGCAGCTTCTTCAGGTAATCAACGTGTGACTTGGAGTACCGGTGCATTGCCTCTTCATCTATTATTTGAAATGAGTGCGTGATTTGGCTAGTTGAAAATCCACAGCCTGTTTCCACTCGACCGACTGAGTCAGGAATGGAATAAATGAAGCCCCCATATAGCGGCGATGATATGAACTGTGCCGGCTGCCGAAGCCTTTCGCACTCCCCAGGGGCAATGATGAAATGAATGAAGGATAAAATTAAATGATGGTGGAGAGTGTTGCTGGAATTAAATGTTGTGACAGGGATAACCGGAGTACCCGGAGAAAACCTGTCTTCCTCCGGTTAGTCAAGCACAAATCTCACATCGAGTGACCAGGATTTGAAACGAGGACCTAGCGGTGAGAGGCCGGCGTGCTGCCGCCTAAGCCACGGAAAATTGGTTATTTAGTTTTAAAAGTTATTTCCAACAGTCCCGGCAACTCTAAAATGAGGTAGGGGATATAATCTGTAGTCATTTTTATGAGGAAAAAGTACTGTTGGTTCAAAATGGCATTTGCAAAGTTTCTAAGACCTCCCGTTTATACAGTAGTTGGTATGTTTCCCATACAGCATCAGCAATACAGCCAGTGGTCCCTGTACTTGTATGCGTACTTGTAATTCCTGGTATTGTTAGGAAGAAGTCGACCTTGGCCGCAGGTTGCCATCCACAATCAACATATTTAATAGCTGAGAGTGATATTCGAGCCCATATTTTTCTCATCAGTTGACCTCACGAGGCTGGGTGCAATAAGTGAACTTTCACGTTAGGATTAAAAGCCTATATTGCAGTGTTGGGAACAAATCTGTCAGATTCAAAACTACTACACGCAAGTTTAGACCGCAACAATTAAGAAAGTAAGATAGAAAAAAGAAGGAACTAAACAAAGACAGAAGGAACGAGGGAAAGGAAGAAAACAACCATACAAATAGGGAAAGAAATTAATAAACATGGGGCGAACGAAGAAAAAAAGTACAGGGATAAAAGAAAAAAAGAAAGAATAAACAAGGCCAGAAGGAATGGGAGAAAGAAAATGACAACCATAGAAATACAGAAATAAATGAATAAACAGCGAATGAAATAAGAAAAAAATACGGAGATAAAAGAAAAAAAGAGAGAAAGAAAGAAAGAAAGAAAGATAGAAATATCTAAACATAGACAGAAGGAATGACAGAATGAAGAAAGAAACAGGGAGTTGTAGGAAGAGGAAAGAGTGATCGAAAAGGAAAGAAATAAGAAAGACAAAGTACAGGGACAAAGGAAATAAAGGGACAAAGTGAGACGCAGGATTGGTAAGAGAATATAAAGGAAAGAGAGAACGAACAAGATTAGGAAAGAGACAGAGAGGGAAAGAAACAGAGAAAGAACAGGATTATGGAAGAAAGACAGGGAGAGAAGGGAAAGAGACAGAAGATAGAAAAGAATGAACGGAATAGGGAGAAACAAAGTCAGAAAGAAAAGTAAGTGAGAACGAGTGGAGTAAGAAGTAGTTAGGAATGAGAAAGAAAGAACGGTAGGGGGAAGAAACAAAGAAAGAGAGAAAGAAAGAAAGAAAGAAAGAAGAGTTGTAGTTGCTGCTTTTTCATTATGGACTATGCACCTTAGTGATCATGTAGCCCTGTACACTTGGGTGTGGGTGGAATTTCTGTGATAATCTGTACTGTATTATTGCAATCGCTGTATTGGTATATGTGTTTGTAAGTCAGACCGGTATTGGGGAAGATGGCTGTTATGATCTTAATTTAGGTATCATCCCGACATTGCCTGGAGTAAAAGTGGGAAACCACGGAAAACCACTTCTACGATCGCTGTGGTGGGAATCGAAACCACCTCGCATGAGTTTTGCTAAGGGAACCACTAAGGCTGGGTGTACCCCAATCATGCGCTGAGACAAGAATTAAGCAAGTAGAGCCGGGAATAGAGAACATGATTTCAGGGGTGACAACAAGAAATGTTAATCCCTGCGGTCAGTTTTATTGCTTTAGCTCTAACCCTCCGCCGGGCGCACCTAATCTGTTAGATTAAGAGAAAATTCTTTTTCCCTCCCATGAATGGTGCGCGCGTCACAATAGTTTCCGCTCTCCCCACTCGGCTTTGTTTCATGGCCCTTCGCTACTCCTTCATGAGTCGATTCATCCAGAAGATTAAGTGCGCCCGATTGCGTAAGTATTAGTAAGTTATGCTTTTGTTTACGCAGGAGTATCTATTTATTTTTCGAATACCCATGAAAACATTATTTTGATTTAGTTAATTCAATATGTGGCTTGGTTATATCACAGTAGCGACGCTTCAGTGTAACATGAATACAGAGTCTGTTAATTACATGTAATTCGTTTTTTGAATTTAGTATAAAAGGAGAATTTTATAATTTTTATAATTTCAACTAAATATTTTTGTTTCTTCACGTAAAAAATAGAACTGTTAAATGAGATGCCAAATAATACTTATGTTTCTAGGTGACAAAATGTAAATAAACATATATTTCAATGATTAATCTGACAGATTAGTTGGGCCCAACGGTGATATTATTTAGGTTGCAACTGCTGTTGTTGTTTCAGCCTTCAGTCTTTTGACTGGTTTGATGCAGCTCTCCATGCCTCCCTGGTCTGAGCTAATCATTTCAACCCTACATAGTTACCACACCTTACTTCCGAGGCAATCTGTTTAACATATTCTAACCTTGGTCTACACCTACAGTTCTTGCCCTCGACCCTTCCTTCCATAACTAAGCTTGCTATTCCTGGGTGTCTTAGTATGTGTCCTACCAACCTATCTCTTCTCTTCATTAGCAGTCACCAGAATCATCTCTCCTCTCCCACTCGTCTTAATACCTCTTCGTTTGTCACCCTATCTACCCATCTGATCTTCATCATTCTCCTGTAACACCACATTTCAAACGCCTCAATTTTCTTCTTTTCTGCTGCACCAATAGTCCAAGTTTCACTTCCATAGTGTGCCACGCTCCAGACAAAGGCTTTCAAAAATGACTTCCTAATACCTAAATCTACACACATCAAAAAAGGTTTTGCATCACCTCGGTTCCAAGAGTTCCGGAACCTTTAAATACAAAGGGAATAGAGATCAACACAAACAACATTTCAGCTCGTTTTATTGCTCATGAGACCCACACATTGCATGTTGTACCTTCATACAGCTAGACTTTCAGCATTTGTGGTCCAGATTGCAGTACACACCACTACCTCTAATACCCAGTAGCACGTCCTCTTGCATTGATGCATGCCTGTATTCGTCGTGGCATACTATCCACAAGTTCATCAAGACACTGTTGGTCCAAATTGTCCCACTCCTCAACGACAATTCGGCGTAAATCTCTCAGAGTGGTTGGTGGGTCAAGACGTCCATAAACAGCCCTTTTCAACATATCCCAGGCATGTTCGATAGGGTTCATGTCTGGCGAACATGCTGGCCACTGTAGTCGAGCGATGTCGTTATCTTGAAGGAACGCATTCACAAGATGTGCACGATGAGGTCGAGAATTGTCGTCCATGAAGACAAATGCCTCTCCAATATTCTGCCGATATGGTTGCACTATGGGTCGGAGGATGTCATTCAGGTATCGTAAAGCCGTTTCGGAGCCTTCCATGACCACCAGTGGCGTACGTCGGCCCCACATAATGCCACCCCAAAACATCAGGGAACCACCACCTTGCTGCACTCGCTGGACAGTGTCTAAGACGTTCAGCCTGACCAGGGTGCCTCCAAATACGTCTCCGACGATTGTCTGGTTGAAGGCATATGCGACACTCATCGGTGAAGAGAACGTGATGCCAATTCCGTGGGGTCCATTCAGCATGTTGTTGGGCCCATCTGTACCGCGCTGCATGGTGTCGGAGTTGCAAAGCTGGACCTCGCCATGGACGTCGGGAGTGAAGTTGCGCATCATGCAGCCTATTGCGCACAGTTTGAGTTGAAACACGACGTCCTGTGGCTGAACGAAACGCATTATTCAACATGGTGGCATTGCTGTCAGGGTTCCTCCGAGCGGCAATCCGTAAGTAGCGGTCATCCACTACAGTAGTAGCCCTTGGGCGGCCTGAGCGAGGCCTGTCATCGACAGTTCCTGTATCTCTGTACCTCCTCCATGTCCGAACAACATCGCTTTGGTTCACTCTGAGACGCCTGGAAACTTCCCTTGTTGAGAGCCCTTCTTGACACAAAGTAACAATGCGGACGCGATCGAACTGCGGTATTGACCTTCTAGGCATGGTAGAACTACAGACAACATGAGCAGCGTACCTTCGTCCTGGTTGAATGACTGGAACTGATCGGCTGTCGTACCCCCTCCGTCTAATAGGCCCTGCTCATGCATGGTTGTTTACATCTTTGAGCAGTTTTAGTGACATCTATGAACAGTCAAAGGGACTGTATCTTGGATACAATATACACACTCCCACTTTAAATTTGTCTCCAATTTCCTTCATTGCTTGCTCAATGTAAAGATTGAAAAGTATGGGTGATAAGTTGCAGCCTTACCTTACACCTTTCTGATGGCGGGTTAATTTCCTCTTGTTACTCTCTCGATTAAAAGGAAATCAACTTTTTGACTCATATTTTGTCAGCATATTCTTATCATACATAAAATTGCCGTCTAGCCATGTAACTCTGGTCTCAAGATTTTTCCTCATGAGGCGATAAACCTCATACATTAATATAATAATATTCATTATACACACAACTAAATCCAGGACAATATTTATTCACTGTTCTCTTATGGACTTAGGTACAACATTTTATCGTTCTATCAAAACAACGGATTTTCAAGTGGAAATGTATACAGAGTAGTTCCGTGAAGAACAAAATAGTCAATTTTCATATATCCTTTTGGCCTCTTCAATTAAAAACTGCCCCGGCTATTAAAATGATTTTCCATGTAACGTTGATTTCGATCACTTGATTGGTTGGTTGGTTGGTTGGTCCCTTAGTTTAGGGGCTGCGACAACGCGGTCATGTAGCCCCGTGTATTTTGGGTGTGTGTAGAATCTGTCTGATAACCGGTGTTAATTGTGATGACTGTATTAGTGTGTGTTATCTGGAACTTAGCTACCAGATGCCACCGCAGTCGGCTCTTGGCAACGAACCTAGGAACCTATGAGCGTTGTTTACATTCTTAACCTATACAATTTAGCTTCACATAGATGTAATTAGTGGAAGGTTCTGTAACATGCCTTAAATCTATGACATGGGACCGTCGGCTTTACTTCCCCTACGAAGAAAGGCATACCGAGGGATTTTAACGCTCTTAAAAAATCCGATGACTTCGGCCGGATTTGAACCCGCGATCTTGGGCATATAAACTCAGCATGCTACCAACAACGCCACCGAAGCCACCGATCACATGATTCGGATACAAGAAATAAATAGACTACTTAATTTCGCACAACCACCATCTTGAGGTTATAAAAACAATTGAAATAAATTAGATGTCAGTGGATTAAAATTTGTAAAAACATTCACCGTGCCAAGTTTCACTGCGTTCGGATTGTTAAACCGCGAGGAAAGTCCATTTAAATATTGCGTCACCGCCATGATGGATTTGCGCTCATCAGGTTATTGAAAGTACCATAAGTGAACTTGTCTTAATATCCGTTATAAACAGCTGACTGCATGGCTCAGCGGTAACGTTCTCGCTTGCTGTGTCCAAGATTAAAGGATCGAATCCTGGTGCAGTCAGCTGGCATTTGAGGGTGTACAAACACGAGAGAGCCGTGTCAGTTAAAGCACGTTAAAGATCCCTTTCTGGGCAAAATTACGGCACCCCGGCGTCTCTAAAAGCCGCGGATATTAAAAGGGACGTTAAAAAATATATATTACTAGCAGTAGTACCCGGCTTCGCCCGGTGGAATGATGATAATATTTCAGTCTCCTTAACACTCAACGTCATTGATGAAGATGATACTGACGACGACTGCTATTGAACGGGTATAATAAACTTACACTCTAATAGAAATACATATTTTTAAATTACCGGCGAGTAAGACTGTGGTGTTGCCTAGTAGTATAATGGGCGTAACATCTAGGTCATTTTCCCTTTTGATGAGGATGACAATGAAGACTACTACTACTGAACAGGTATATTAAACTTACAAACTAATGGAAATACACATTTTATAAATCACAGGCAATGAAGACTGTGGTGTTGCTTAGTAGTACTGTATAATGGACGTAACATCTAGGTCATTTGCCCTTTTGATGAGGATGATAATGAAGACGACTACTACTGAACGGGTATATCAACTTTACAAATTAATGCAAATACATATTTTTAAAATCACAGGCTAGGTAGACTCTGGTGTTGCTTAGTAGTATAATGGACGTAACATCTAGGTCATTTGCCCTTTTGATGAGGATGATAATGAAGACGACTACTACTGAACGGGTATATCAACCTTACAAAATAATGCAAATACATATTTTTAAAATCACAGGCTAGGTAGACTCTGGTGTTCCTTAGTAGTATAATGGATGTAACATCTAGGTCATTTGCCCTTTTGATGAGGATGACAATGAAGACTACTACTACTGAACGGGTATATTAAACTTACAAACTAATGGAAATACACATTTTAAAATCACAGGCCATGAAGACTGTGGTGTTACTTAGTAGTATAATGGACGTAACATTTAGGCCATTTGCCCTTTTGATGAGGATGATAATGAAAACTACTGTTGAATTGACACGACAAACTACCGTGATAGAAATATTTCAAAATTCACAGGCGATGAAGACTTATTGTGTGTGGTGATTAGTGGTATAATGGGCGTAACATCTAGGTCATTTGCCCTTATGATAATAATAAGGTAATGAAAAATGACTACTAAACGAACATGGTGTAATTTTAAATCTGATATAGGCAATTTAGATTTCTACCTTCGATGTCTTCCAAAGTCTGAACGTTATTTTCTGGCTTAGGCCTATACTCGATGCGTGTAGTGAAAGAGCTTATCGAGTACTGCCCGGGTCCAAGCTGCACAAATCGCAGATGATGACGATATATGATGACAGACGTTCGGGGGGGGGGGGGGGGTCCCCAGTCCTATTCACATTGACCGGTGAATCACTCATACTTTCGTAACACTACAGTGGTTTGAGCAAAGACCCTGTATGAACATCAGCATAGTCAGCAATACCAGGTAACACGGCGGGGTCTGGACATTTCTCTCATGTCAACTCGCAATGAATCAGCAAGCTATTCTCACACCTGGCCCCCTCCACCCCCAGGGTCTCTCAACTTGTGGGACGTGGGTTTGCGACCACGGGACCCCAACTGAGTCCGGCATTGCTTCTACTTACTGGTGCCGGGCTCCTTTCAGTTCTCTTTCCTGTCAGCCTCCCTTGGTCAAACTCTTGTTCTCTTCCGACCCCGATGGTATCAGGGTATCCGAGGCCTAGCGACTCTTTCACTTTCCCGCCTTAATAGGCCCTTGTCTAATCATTCCTGATAGCCTCATTCTTCGAGGTGTCAGCCTTTTTTTTCTTTTCTTAATATCTCATGTCTTCTGCTCAAGACCCTCAAGGAGGCAGGGTGTGTGTAGCCCCACCACTTCTGGTGCACCCTGGATAGTGCTACATCCTCAAGGGCTCATGGCTGGTGAGTTCGGGAGATAGAAACCCTGAGGGTTTCCTGAGTGGGTCCGGTTTTACCCCTTTTTTCCATTGCCTTTGGGACGGACCCTGTCCTCTTTCCGGGAATGGAGTGGTCTGTCCACAATTTCAAGCAGACAATGTTACTCGCAGGGTACCAAAGGGTAAGTATACAAATTTTGGTTCTGAATGGTGAAACGGTGTAGATTTGTGCCAAAGGGCCTAAATGCAGGGAATGGGGTGATCTGTCCGCAATTTCAAGTGGACAGGGTTACCCGCAGGGTTCGAAAGGGTAAGTATACAAATTTTGGTCCGGATCGGTGAAACGATATAGATTTTTGCCAAAGGGCCTAAATGCAGGAAATGGGGTGGTCTGTCCGAAAGTTTAGGTGGACAGTGATATTCACAGAGTTACAAAGGGTAAGTATACACATTTTGGTTCAGATCGGTGAAACGGTGTAGATTTTAGCCAATTGGCCTAAATGCAGGGAATGGAGTGGTCTGTCCGCAATTTCAAGCAAACGATGTTACTCGCAGGGTACTAAAGGGTAAGTATACAAATTTTGGTTCTGATCGGTGAAACGGTGTAGATTTGGGTCAAAGGGCCTAAATGCAGAGAATGGGGTGGTCTGTCCGAAATTTCAAGTGGACAGTGTTACCCGCAGGGTTGCAAAGGGTAAGTATACAAATTTTGGTTCGGATCGGTCAAACGGTGTAGATGTTTGCCAAAGGGCCTAAATGCAGAAAATAGGGTGGTCTGTCCGAAATTTTAAGTGGACAGTGTTATTCACAGGGTTACATAGGGTAAGTGTACAAATTTTCGTTGAGATCGGTGAAACGGTGTAGATTTGGGCCAAAGGGCCTAAATGCAGGGAATGGGGTGGTCTGTCGGAAATTTCAAGTGGACAGGGTTACCCGCAGGGTTCCGAAGGGTAAGTATACAAATTTTGGTTCAGATCGGTGAAACAGTGTGGATTTGTATACATAACAGACAGACAGACAGACAGACAGACAAACATTGAGCTTTATATATATAGAAGATAGAAGATTAGTACCTTTATCAACATCCTAAATTTCAGTTTGATCGTTGTAATAGATTCGTAGATATTGAGAACCGTCTAAATATTTCGGATGGTCACCATGTTGGTTTGTTATATATGTAGGCCATATAGTTATGTACCATTAGATGAGGATTATTGTATAGGTTCATTATTCAAACTTTCACTTCGATCGAATGATTAGAACACAGGAAAGACAAACTTAATTTTACAATTTTGCTCAGCCACCATTGTAATGTTATGAAAACAATTGAATTAAATTAGATGCCAGGATTAGAATTTGTATAAACATTTACCGTGTCAAGTTTCACTGCGCTCAGATGGTTAAATCACGAGAAAAATCCCTTTAAATGTGTCAACTTTGCTTGGCCACCATGTTGGTTTTTACTTAACAGACTTTTGAAAGTTACATAGGTGAACTTCTAGTAGTACCCTTTATTACCGTAAAAAAATAAAAGTGATATCTGTTACTGTTGTAGAGATGTAGAATGCCAGTGAAATATTTCGCACAGCTGCCATGTTGGATTGGTAAAACGTATCAAAGTTTTAAAGGCATTGTCAAAGTCGGATGATGTTTCATTGAAATCGGGTTGGCCGTTTAGATTTTATTATTTTTATACACACGGACAATACGTGATCTCATAAGACGATATTTTCAAAACTGAAAATAGGCTAAGAATAATATTTCTACTAGAAGAATACAGATCGAGAAATCAGCAATCTAAAAATAGAACCATAAATGAACATTAAAATCCTTCTGGTCCCTCAGCTTCAATGCTCTTGTTTCCTCCACCGTCCTCTCATTCTGTCGCTTATAATCTTTGTCAGTAAAATACTAAGAAATACATATTTTCTTCAAACCCATTAAAATTTCTATCAGTGTGTTTCAGGACCTCAAGAGATGGAAAAAATTGTGCCAGATAGAAAATGCTACAAACCTGTTAAACACAGGGATGTATTTTCATTCATTAATTCATTGATATCCTTCATTCTTTCTTTCTGCATTATATTATTTCTTTCTTTCATTCTTTCTTTCTTTCTTTCTTTCTGTATTTTATTCTTTCTTTCTTTCTTTCAATTTCTTGTATTCCTTTTAGGTAGATTTCATTAGAAAGCTAATTATTGCAATGGGTACCATGTTTCGACTGCCGGAAAATTTCGACATATCTTTGCGTTTCACATCCCCCAGACCCCAAAACCACCGTCAGTTCAAAAGTTTATATATAATTTATGTATGTATATATGTATATATATATATATCTGTATATCAGTTTCTTGTGGACACGATAACTGCCGTAATTTTGTACCAACCACTTTCAATTTTTTACCGAATATGTATACCTATAAAATCTCAGTCGAGTTCGTTACTGGGCTAAATCGGTCGAAGGGGGTGAAAATGGGGGGCTTTTTTCGATAAAGTGAAATATTGCTATAACTCTCTTAATATGTGAAATATCGAATCCGTTCAACGTTCATACTATGTGTCGGATAAAGCCCAAAAATTTATGTTTGAAGAGTTTTTTATAGCACCAAACATTGACCAAAGGGGTGGGGAAAAGTGGGTTTTTCGGGAAACATTAATCATATCTCTCTTAATAGGCACAATATGAAAACCGTACAAAATGGACAATATTCCCCTAATAATTACCTAAAACATTTGTCTGAAAGAATTTTTGATATGACCCACCATTACGCCAAGGGATGAGGAAAATGATTTCGGAATTATAAGAAAATGCCAAGAGCTATCAGTGGTTGCCATGACAACACTACTAAATTGATGAGGGATGAGCCATCAGACGTTGCCATGACAACGCACTTGCACGAGATCAGATTCAGATATTCATCTGACTAAGTGTGAAGCGGCTTCGGTGACGTAACTGGTAGCATGCTGAACTACTATGCCCAAGGTCGCGGGTTCAAAGCCGGCCAAAGTCGTCGGATTTTCTAAGAGCGCTAAAATTCCCCCAGTATGCTTTCCTTTTGGATGGGAAGTTCCAACGTTCGTTGCGAGTTGCTAGTTGCGGTGGCATCTAGTAGCCATGTTCACAGCTAGGCGTCGTTGACGGTAGTATCTGGTAGCAACATTAGGAACTACTGCTTTAAATTGACCGTCTGTAGTCCTTACCTGAATTACAGACTAATACAGCCATCCCTAAGTACACGGGGTTACATGACCGCGTTGTCGCAGCCCCTAAACTGAGCAACCAACCAAAATCTCTGCGAGAGATAAAATTTTGCGTGAAGAAGTAACAGACGGTTACATAGTTACACATCAGTGTCGAAACCTTGCATAAGGACAGTGTAACCACAAGTATAACAAGTAGTTCCGTGAAGAACTATACAGCCTATTTTCATATATCCTACTTATGTTAATTGCCACTATCAACATACACAATTTCTGTTTGATTGCTGTAATAGATTCGTAGATATTGAGAACCGACTAAATATTTCGGATGGTCGCCATGTTGGATTTTATATATGTAGGTCCTAGAGTTATGTACTGTTACATGCAGATTATTGTGAACGTGTAGTATTCAAACTTCAATCGCATAATTTGGACACAAGAAAAAACAAGGAGATTTTAAAATTTTGCACAGCTGCCATCTTGAGGTTATGGAAACAATTGAAATAAATTAGATGGCAATGGATTAACATTCGTATAAGGATTTACTGTACCAAGTTTCACTGCTCGCGGATGGTTAAATTGCGAGAAACGTCCATGTGAATATTTATAATTCGCGTCACCGCCATGTTGGATTTGTGATCACCAGGTTATTTAAAGTCCTATAGGTGAACTTAAGTTCATAGCCCCTATGAACATTAAAAAATGCACTTTGATTGCTAAAATAGATTCGTAGATATTCAGTATCGTCTAAATATTTCGGATGGTCGCCATGTTGGATTGTTAAATGCATAGGCCATAGAGTCATGTACCATTAAAGGAAAATTATTGCGTAGGTTCATTATCCAAACTTTCACTTCGATCGCATGACTACATCACAAGAAATAAAAACTTAATTTTAAAATTCGCACTGCCGCCATCTTGAGGTTATGTAAACAATTGAACTAAATTATATACCAGTGGATTACAATGTGTATAAATATTTACTGTACCAGGTTTCAGTGCGCTTGGAACATTAAATCGCGAGAAAGATCTATTTAAAATTTTCAAATTCGCTTGGCCGCCATGTTCGTTTTGTAGTTAACCGGTTTTTGAAAGTCTTATAGATGGACTTCCAGTAGTGCCCTTTATCTCCGTACAAAATTATAGGGAGATACCGCTAATAGTTTCAGAGATATAGAATGCAAGTGAAATATTTCGCACATCCGCCATCTTGTGATTATGTGAACAATTGAACGAAGTTAGATGTCGGTGCATTACAATGTATATAAACATATACTGTACCAAGTTTCATTGCGTTTGGTTGGTCAAATCGCGAGAAACGTCTATTTAAAAGTCGCAAATTCGCTTGGCCTCCATGTTGGTTTTGTAGTTACCAGGTTTTCAAAAGTCAAATAAGTGAACTTATAGTAGTTCCCTCTATCACATTACAAAATTTCAGGGTAATATCGGTAATAGTTTCGGAGATATTGAATGCTGGTGAAATATTTCGCACAGCCGCCATGTTGGATTGGTGAGTCGTAACAAAATTTGAAGGGCACGGTCGAGGTCGCCGGGAATAGTGCTATGAACTTTCCGAGTTTCATTGAAATCGCCCCTGCCGTTTAGATTTTATTAGGGGGGGACACACACACGAATCACACACACACACGCGCACACACACACGGACAAAAGGTGATCTCATAAGCCTATTTTTTCAAAATTGAAAATAGGCTAAAAATGGACTCCAAATGACAAGAAGGTTACCGTCATCATAAGACAATAAAATGTTTAAAATATGCATAAAATGACGAAAAACAAAGTTAATTAATCTCCAATTATAAAATACTTTCTCGCAATAAATGAGGTCTGATCCTTCTACGAAAACCTGCATATTCTGCCTATTTTTGCCTATCCCCAAATTTGTCCGGTGAAATCTACCTCCGACTTCCGGCGTCCCGAGAGGACTTTTTTTTATTTATTTACTTATTTATATTATTTATTTGTTTCTCCTTCTCGCTTCACTTAGGACCACGCGGAATCAACGTATGAGCCTTCCTCATTGCCCAATAGCTCTTCATATGCATATGCATGTCATGTTGGTTTCTTCTGATCTTCCTCAAATCCCCTTGTGTGAACAATATTCCTGATAGCATTTCTATTCATCAGATCTGGCGATCCCATCTCCACTAGGTCCCTCTCCACTTGTTTGTACCATTTTGGTCTTGTACGTTTGTTCTGCAGACATTTGTGGATTCGGTAAGTAAGTCTCGTATGATTCATTCTTTCCAAATGGCCCAAAAATTGAATTCGTTTCATTCTCATGGTATCGGTAAGTTTAAAAATTTTCATATATGTTTCAGAGTTGGGTTTGGGATAGTGTATGCCATTTTTAAACCTGGACCCTAAGATCTTTCGCATAATTTTCCTTTCCTTAATCTCTAATCGTTCCTTTAATGTTTTAAGTTGTAAATTGAGCGCTTCTGAAGCATAAAACTATTCCGTAACAAGCATAGCTTGTTATAAACATGTTTTGTGTATTGAAAAGCAATCTCCATTTTCTGTATTTTTGATGTTACAGATTTATTTTCATTGCCATTTTCTGTAACCCAATCGCCTAATTATTTAAATTCCTTTACTCAAGTAATTTGTTTAGCCTTAATATCAATTTCATGGGGAGCATTTTTTTAGCCTACTTTCGATTTTTGCAAAAAATGAAAGTAGACTTATGAGATCACTACAGGGCGAAAAAAAGTGTGTCTGTCTGTGTGTGTGAGTGTGTGTACTCTGAATGTCTGTCCCCCCCCCCCCCCCATATCAATTCGAACACGGTGAGCGCAAATTGAACGAAATTTGGTACAAAGGTAGCACTAGCAAAGGACACCTCAGTGTCATGTTTTATATCGCCACCATCTTGACGGAAACGTAATGGCGGCCACACAAATGTTCAAAGCTTAAATCAAATTACGACTAACCTAATCATCCGATCTCTACCAAATTTTGCAACAACAAACCTTTATGGAGGGAGCATCTTTTGACAAATCTAATAGGTCATTAGCCTAATAGTTTGCGGATGGTGGCCATCTTTGTGTCAAAATCGATTACCCCTATTAATTCGAACACGGTGAAACCGAATGGAATGAAATTTGGTACAGAGGTAGCACTTCCAAAGGGCACCTCAGTGTCATGTTTTATATCACCGAAATCTTGACGGAAACGTAATGGCGGCCACACAAATGTTCAAAGCTTAAATCAAATTACGACTAACCTAATCATCCGATCTCTACCAAATTTTGCAACAACAAACCTTTATGGAGGGAGCATCTTTTGACAAATCTAATAGGTCATTAGCCTAATAGTTTGCGGATGGTGGCCATCTTTGTGTCAAAATCGATTACCCCTATTAATTCGAACACGGCGAAACCGAATGGAACGAAATTTGGTACAGAGGTAGCACTAGAAAAGGCCACCTCAGTGTCATGTTTTATATCACCGCCATCTTGACGGAAACGTAATCGCGGCCACCCAAATGTTAAAGGCTAAAATGTAATTACGACCAACCTAATAATATAGTCTCTACCAAATTTTGCAACAACAAATCATTATGTGGGAAGCATATTCTGACCAAACTGATAGATCATCAGCCCAATAGTTTGCAGATGGTGGCCAAGTATGTGTGCAAATCGATTCCCCCTATCAATTCAAACACGGTGAAACCGAATTGAACGAAATTTGGTACAGAGGTAGCACTAGCAAAAGGCACCTCAGTGTCATGTTTTATATCGCCGCCATCTTGACGGAAACGGAATGACGGCCACCCAAATGTTAAAAGCTTAAATCAAATTTCGACCATCCTAATAATTTGATCTCTACCGGATTTTGCAACAACATGCCTTTTTGTGGAAAGCATCTTATGACTGACTACAAGGTCATTAGCCCAATAGTTTGCAAATAGTGGCCATGTATGTGTGCAAATCCATTCCCCAGATCAATTCAAACACGGTGAAACCGAATTGAATGATTTTTTTTACAGAGGTAGCACTAGCAAAGGGCACCTCATATTCATGTTTAATATCCCTATAGCACGTTGTATTTCAACAAGCTACTACAACCAACATTCAATTATACTCCTTGAAAAGGATAAAGAGTTATAACAATACCCATGCATTTAGGAGAAAGTAGGCTATATGTTCTTTACTGAACATCTTGTTTTGTCATAAATATAGTTTTTTCGTAAGAGATATGAAGCCCTATTTTTGCTGCTTTTGTGCATCAGAGATGTCTTCAGCAATTAGTGCCATATCATCAGCAAACGCTAGGCAGTCTATTTGAATACCCTTAATCTTTGGCCCTAGTAGGTGAGATGGTGCCCCTGCTTTTCTCCATTTAATTCTCTAACAACCTTTTCCAGGGCACAATTGTAAAGTAATGGGGAAGTTCCATCACCTTGACGGACACCTGTATTTATTTCAAACTCTTCACTTAATCCACCCATAAATTTTGCTTTAGTCTTTGTCTCTGTAAGTGTGTCTTTGATAATATTTCTTGTTCTTTGGTCAAGTCCAAATTCTGTTAAAACATTAAAGAGTGATGCGCTATCTATACTGTCAAATGCTTTCCGGAAATCCACAAACGTTATGACATTTTTTGTTAGTATTGATGCGAAAATATTGTATGATGTTTTTCAAATTCAAAATTTGCTCTGCACATGACCGCCCCTTCCCGAATCCACCTTGATATTCACCGATTTGATTATCTGCACGGTTTAGTAAAACTTCATTTATTAATTTACTTATTTATTTATGTCCGTGTTTATTTATTTATTAATGTAATTAATTATTCATTCAGTTATTCATTCAATAATTTATTAATATATCAATTTTTAATTATTATTTTATTTACGTATTTATTTATTAAATTATTAATTCATTCATTATACAGAGTGTCCCATTTTTTGAGACACACTGTATTATTTTTTATATTTATATATTTATTTATTTATTTAATATTTATTCATTTATTTATTGAGATAAACACCAAAAATCTTCATTTTACTGAAATAATATAACAAATCATAACACCACATAAACTCAGTCATGGGTAACAAATCTACCACCTTACTTGTTGAATTGGGCAGATGACCTCGCGATTCTGTCGCTAAAAACAACAAATAATTATCTAACTAACTTGATTGTTGAATGCCCCTCGTATTTGCGACAGTGTTGGCCGTCCAAGCGTCTGTCAGGGTCAGAGAGTACGCTCTCACTGACCGCCACGCCGCGGGCATGGGTGGGAACATTGTCTGGAGGCTGGTCGTAAATCCCATCGTGCGCAATTCTGTTCCATTATATCTCAACCCGGTGGCTTATTGCGGCCTTGGAAACTACTGTTTGGCTCATGCTGGCAGGCCATGAGGCGCACGTGGTCACCGGGACACTTCTTTCAATTTATATCAGCTTATTGCACGCCTCATGGTGTAGTGGTGGTGTTGATGATGGAATACTTGATGTTTAAAGGTGCCTAACATCGAGGTTATCGGCTCCTAATGGCTTGGGTGATATGAAAAATGATGATGATAACGGATGATATGTTTCGCTCGTCAAGTGAGCATCTTCATATCCAAATATACAAATCAAAATAGCTCTACAAAACACCGTATTATACTGTATTTCCGTGTCCGGGAGACAAACTAAGTTCTTCCTTTCCAGAACTCTGCAACTATTATCTTATGATGATAAGAACACTAGAAATAAAATTATCAACAACTTAAAACTAATTTACAGGCAAGAAGAAGTAAAGGACGAAAAGGAAGGAATAAGGGAAACAAAAGACACGGAAAAGAAATGCCCTCAATAATCGAAGAATGGGAACTGAGGGACTTGGAATGAAGTATAACCATGAAAGGCATATAGGAGAGGGAAAGAGGAGAGGATCCGGCTCAATGTCAATGAAAAAAGGGGACAAACCGGATCCAGCTCAGGAATACCTCGTGGTCGCCAACTCCCAAACTCACTACTCGTGAGCACATCAGGGTGTAGCACCTTCCAGGATGGCCTACACATACTGTGCCTCCTTTAAGGTCTTGTACTGAAGGCAGGAGATACCATGAAAAAAAAAAAAGAAGAGGCATGACCCTTCAAATGTATTTATTTAGCGTATGGTATTTGTTGTTGATTGAGTCTTCAGTCTTTTGACTCGTTTGATGCAGCTCTCAATGCCTCCCTGTCCTGAGATAATCGTTGTATCTCTACATAGCTACCACACCCTACATCCGAGGCAATTTGTTTAAAATATTCTAACCTGGGTCTACCGCTACAGTTCTTGTCCCCGACACTTCCCTCCGTAACTAAGCTTGCTATTCCTGGGTGACTTAGTATGTGTTCCACCAACCTATCTCTTATCTTCATTAGCAGTCACCAGAAACATCTTTCCTTTCCCACTCATCTTAATACCTCTTCATTTCTTAAGCTATCTACCCTTAGAGCCCTTCGTCAAGGGATCACTAACCAGGCATCCCGAGCCGGATTTTGCGTGTGGTAGGGTGGCCAGTTGCTTTACACTCCTTCTCCTGCCATAGCATGTGGCAGGTTCCCATCTTTAATCACGAGGCTGGGAGACCCCGTAACAAACCATACCACGACTTTTAAATTCCAGGCAGAGCCGGGGATCGAGTCCGGTACCTCAGCCGTGACAACCAACAATGCCAGTCACTGAGCCACGATGATTGACAAACTAACAGAGATCATTCAAGAGATCTGGGAAACCGAGAAACTCCCAAGTGACTAGACATCAGCCCTAATTTATCCTCTTCACAAGAAATGTGATAAATAATAATTTATTAAGGTGCGCTCGAAAGAGCATTACTACCAGAATTTACAATCTCTTTTTAAATTTGTTGTTCTTAGTTTCTAGCATCAACACCAACTAAATGTAACCATAAATAAGGAACCAGTACAACAGGTCAGTCAATTTAAATACCTTGGTCAGATCATCACAGAAGACCTAATGTGAAGTTGAAATCAGGAGCCGTATAGCCATGGCTAAGCAGGCATTCCGTGAAAAGCATTCTCTAATTTGTCAACGCTCGATGTCCCTCAGCCTTAGAAAACAACTGGTTAAGACCTACATATGGCCAGTTGCAATGTACTGCAGTGAGACCTGGACAATGAATAGAGGTGACATTAAACCACTAGAAGCGTTTGAGATGTGCTGTTGGCGCCGAATGGAAAATATCAGCTTGGGAGAGAAAATGACCAACATAATGGTGCTGGATCGAATAAAGGAAAATCAGCAAATGATCCGCCAGATCAATAGAAGGAGATCCACCTGGCTTGGCCACAGGTTACGACATGGTGGCCTGATGCTCGACATACTAGAAGACAAAAACCTGGAAAACGCCCTCGCGGGAGGCCACGGAACACTTTCATGAGATCATTCCTAAATAACTCTGGCCTACGAAGTTATGAAGTGGTCAAAAGGACTGCACAAGACCGAACAAAGTGGACTTATTTTAGGGGCAGACCAGTCGCTTGACTGAAAAACATGATGATGAGAGTTTCTAGCTTGTGACCTTTCCCTACTATAATCACTAATTGATTTTACTCTTTTCGAGCATACAGTGATATGATATATGCTACACTTTTGACCACAGAGAGTACACACGCACTCATTGTTTGGTGGTATTCTCGCAGATAGTGTGGTGAAAGCCATGTATGGCCAGCCTGGTAACAACATGTCTTTGCTCTTGACATTCTTTAGTCCAGTTTCTGTCACACGTGGTATTCGTGCTGTAGAACTTCTCTTCAATCTCTTCTCTCTTCACTTCACGTACCCTCTGCAGCCTCTAGCTTGATCTGGTAGGAAGCAGAGAGTATTTTAACCGTATGTTGTCCTCTATGAAGAAGGATTCCCTCATAAGAACGTACACTAGTCTAGAGGGGGATGTCCTGCTCACACCTAGCACTCTCTTCATAAAATACGCTTTCACTTTTTCAATTGCTGTTAAGTCGCTAAATGATAAAGCTGATGTAAACAATTACTGGGACATCTCGCTCCTCTCGATAACATACAAAATTCTCTCAAAAGATCTTCAGATCCGAGCAGAAAAGCAAATCGATTCACAACTGGCAGAACGTGCTCCTCTTCAGAGAAAACTTGGAATACACCAGAGATTCTCAAAAAAGCTAAAGATGCAAAGAGGGAAAACGTGGGCTGATGAAAGAAAAGAGGTTCACAAAATATTCATGCGGGAATACAGGGATATAACTAAAGATCAGCAACGGAAGCGGTAGAAGTAATGCGGTTTATAGTTGGCCGAATCAAATCATAATAATAATAATATAATAATAATAATATAAAATAATTAAAAATTATTCAAAATAATAAAAATAAAAAATAAAACAAATATCAAACAAAATTATTCAAAAACGGTCTCCATTCTGCTATCCCAGAGAGTGAAATAAAATTTGACGTAGGTGGTATGCATTATAATTTTCTAGAATCGTAGTCATCGCCGATGCGAAGCGCTACCGGTAACAACGGTGCAAAGCACTACCGTTATAGGGTTAAATTACTAAGAAAACATCATATTTAATTATTAATTATTATCATCCCTATACCGAAGAAAGTGGGAGCTGACAGATGTGAAGATTACCGTACAATCAGCTTGATCACTCATGCTTTAAAGATCCTGTCAAGAATAATTTACAAGAGGTTGGAAAGCCAGATAGAAACGGAGTTGGGTGAAGACCAGTTTGGTTTCAGGAGAAATGTAGGAACAAGGGAAGCTGTACTAAGTCTTAGGCTGATTTTGGAAGGTAGAATAAGGAAAGATAAGAGAACGTTCATGGCATTTGTAGACTTCGAAAAGGCTTTTGATAACGTTGATTGGACTAAATTGTTTGACATTTTGAAAACTCTTGGAATAAAGTACAGGGATAGGAGGGTGATCTACAACCAATACAGAAACCAGACAGCAGTCATTCGAGCTGAAGGACATGAGAGAGAAGCTGGTATTCAGAAAGGTGTAAGGCAAGGCTGCAAATTATCACCCATACATTGAGCAAGCAAGACCAGAAGAGATAGAGTTAGAAATGAAGAGATTAGAGAAAGGACAGGAATATTGAAGCTACAGGACAGGATAGAAACAACAAAGTTAAAGTGGTATGGACATATGATGAGAATGAGAGAGGAGAGAGTACCAAAGAAAACTTTCTGTGAAAAGATGACAGGGAAGAGACCACGAGGAAGGCCACGGAAGAGTTGGGCAGATACAGTGAGGGAGTGTGTAGAAAAGAAGGGAGGAAAACCCGAAGATGTACTAAAATCAGGAGAGGAGTGGTGGAGAGACAGGCAACGATGGAGGTCCTTAATTCACAACCCGACCCAGGAAGCTGGTAACGGGAAATGAAGATGATGATGACATTGAACAAGCAATGAAGGAAATTGTAGAAAAATTTAAAGTGGGAGTGAAAATTCAAGGAGAAATAATTTCACCTCTGAGATTTGCCGATGACATCGTCATCTTGGCCGACACGTCTGAGGATTTGAAAGAGTATTTGAATGGTATGGACTCCGTCTTGAGGAAAGAATTCATGATGAAAATTAATAAATGTAAAACAAAAATATTGGAATGCAGCCGAAAGAAATCAGAGACCTCTATGGAGATCAAATTGGCAGGTGAAAAGATGAAGGAAGTAGGAGACTTCTGTTACTTAGGAAGCAAAATATCCAGTGATGGACGAAGCAAAGAGGATATAAAAAGTAGGTTGGCTCAAGCAAGGAAAGCATTTCTACAGAAAAGGAATCTGTTGACATCGAATATAGATTTAGGTATTAAGAAGTCATTTTTGAAAGCCTTTGTCTGGAGCGTGGCACTCTATGGAAGCGAAACATGGACTATTGGTGCAGCAGAAAAAAGGAGAATTGAGGCGTTTGAAATGTGGTGTTACAGGAGAATGATTAAGATCAGATGGGTAGATAGGGTTACAAACGTAGAGGTATTAAGACGAGTGGGAGAGGAGAGATGTTTCTGGCGATTGCTAATGAAGAGAAGAGATAGGTTGGTAGGACACATTATAAGAAACCCAGCTTAGTTATGGAAGGAAGGGTCGAGGACAAGGAGTGTAGGGGTAGACCAAGGTTAGAATATGTTAAACAGATTGCCTCGGATGTAGGGTGTGGTAGCTATGTAGAGATGAAACGATTAGCTCAGGACAGGGAGGTATGGAGAGCTGCATCAAACCAGTCAAGAGACTGAAGGCTCAAACAACAACAATTATTAATACACTTGTATTTCGATTTTTTTCAACGCTTTATCAAGACAACAATAAATATATCTAGATTTTTTCCATTTTTTCTTGTTAATTTTTATTTAATAGTCTATAATTTGTACTGTATATTAATAGCATTTTTATAGGAAAAAGTTAAACGATTAAGTTATTGCAAATTACGGTTTTATGTATTACTCATAGGTAAAAAAACATACATTTTTGTATAATTAGTACAAAATAAGCCAAAAAAATCATCTTTATCATCCAAAATCTTCTCTTAGTGCGAAACTTGTTGTTGTTAGCCTGTGAAAAAATATCAATATCAGGAGTAATTAAACTTAACTTCACTCTTAAGTCTTCTTGAACACTTAATCTGTTTCTATGTTTATTTTTCATGTACTTAAGTTCAGAAAATCCACTCCCACACAAGTAACTTGTAATAAATGGCAGAAAAAATGGCAGATCTCGCCGGAAGATCATTGGGTACTCGGTTTTACATCCAATCCTCAAGTTAATTAAAGATTTCTCTTTAAAACTGGCTTTCATGAAATTATCTTCTGTTATATCAATAAAACTTCCTCTTAATTTCAACTCATTTGGTGAGATTTCCGAAAAAGGATTTCTTATCCAGTCAAATTTGGAATGATCTTCGGAAAAATATTTATTGAAACTTTCTTGACGGGCTTCCGAGTGATCAGTGATATCCGTAACCACATCTGGCATTGGAGATGTTTCATTTTTCTTCAAGGAATGATGATAGAGTAGGAAATGCAGATAAATTTTCCTCCTGTATTTGTGAATAATCCTATCACTTACGCGTACCACCTGAAACGTTCCCGTGTACCACCGGATGATGATGGTAATAATAATTGTTATCTTAAGAGGCATAACATCTGTCGACCAAAATATTATGTGTACTCGAGTTTGAAGGTTGTTTGTGAAGGAACCAATATACCTACGTAAAATCCAATAACATAATCATTTTCCTCGTTCTATTTTACGTTAGTTCATGTGGGTTTGGAATTTTCCATTTATATTTTAATATTTTTTATCGCAGTTGGAACACAATAAATGCTCGTTTTTAAGCGTGTTTCAACCATGCGTCACATTTAAGAATTATTATCTCACAAACCCGTCATCAGATCGAATCAAAATTTTAACACAATATTCATTGGAATGTTGTTTAACTGGTTTATGAATTTCAAAATTGTGTGTATCCAAGAAAGAAAGTTGTTTTCATTTTCGTAAGGTATCTTATTCTCGGATCGGGGTGGTTGGAAAATGAAGTTCTTGGTCGCGTTGTAATTTTTATGCATCAAAAAGTTATGCTGTATGACTGTGAAATACGTAAATTAATTCACTTATTTTATATCGGTTTGTATGTGTACGGAGTGGCTAGCTGGTGAACCATGTGTTATTTAATTTAACCGATATAAAATAATTGAATTAATTTACGTAGTTCACAGTCATACAGCATAACATTCTGATGTATAAGGATTACAACGCGACCAAGAACTACATTTTCCAACGACCCCGAGCCGAGAAAAAGTTACGTTACAAAAATGATAACAACTTTCTTTCTTGGATACACAAAATTTTGAAATTAATAAACCAGTTATACCACATTCCAATGTATATTGTGTTAAAATATGGATTCGATCTGATGACGAGTTTGTGAGATAATAATTCTTAAATGTGACGCATGGTTGAAACACGCTTAAAACAGGCCCCTTTTTGTGTTCCAACTGCGTAAAAAAATATTAAAAATTAAATTAAAATTCCAAAGCTACATGACCTAACGTAAAATAAAACGACGAAAATGATGATGTTATTGGATTTTATGTAGGTCTATTGGTTACTGCACAAACAACCTTCAAACTCGAGTGCACATAATATTTTGGTCGACAGTAGGTTAAATGGTGTGGGTGATAGTGACAATGAATGTTGATCAAATGAAACCGACAATTAAAACTGACTACTGACTAGAAGAGGAAATGAGAAACAAAAAGGGAGAAGAATGTAAATAAGAAACAGGAGGAAAGAAAATGCCCTCATCCCACGAAGAATAAGAATTGAGCAACTTGGAAGGAAGGAGAGCCATGAAAGGCAGAGAGGAAAGGGGAAAGAGGAGAGGGTCTGCCCCAAAGGCAGTGGAAAAAGGGGGAAAACTTGACCCAGCTCAGGAATCCCTCGGAGTCACCAACTCCCAAAACTCACCAGCCGTGAGCCCTTGAGGGTGTAGCACTATCCAGGTTATACTAGAAGTGGTGGGGCTACATACACCCTGCCTCCTTTAGGGTCTTCAGCAGAAGGCAGGAGATATCATGAAAAGAAAAACAAGAGGTTAGATTAGATAGATTAGATAGATTTATTTTGACTGGCAAGATTAGGGCCATTGGGCCCTCTCTTCCATCTGACCAGATTATACAAATAATAAGTAAAGAACAATACAAATACAACTTAAATCTAACGATATTACAATGTTGATATAATATAAAATACATATGAAATTGATTAGCTTGATAATGAACAATACAAATTCAACTTAAATCTAACAATTTAACAATATTTATACAATATAAAATACATATAAACTTGGTGGTGTAGGCTGTAAATTGTTGCATTGTTAGGGTAAATAACTAAGATACTTGAGGTCTGACTCCTCGAAGAATGAGAGATCAGGAAAGATGAGAGGAGGGCCAATTAACCCTCCGTAGGGCGCACCTCTGTGAGTCCCGAGTTCAGGCGCATTACGCCAAGCAGGCGCCTCTTCCAAAGACGCAATTAACGCCTAATTATCGCAATTCATTTTTAAGTGATCAGTGGCATTCATTAGGATATACATAGGGAGTTTATTCAATATCAGGTTATTAAAAACTTACTATAATTTATTGCTCACAATCAAACTTTACAAAATAGCTCACATGTAAAACCCACCACCAAATTGGGTTCAGTTTTCATTAGAAAAATTCAAACAAACATTAAAATTACGAACAAAACTTAAGTAATGTTTTTATTACAAAATAAAATACACCACAATAGATACATTCTTATTTGGAATCACTGTTGGAATGCTCAGCAGTAAAGATACGAGTACATGTACATTGGCCCAGTGAAGTGCAAGGTTGGCAAGTCATACTGTATATGTTTGGGGCAGGCAGATTGATTTGTGACATTCATAGCATTCATAATTCGACATCCTTCTGTGGCCACAATCTATGTATTTCTTATTCAAAAATGAGTAAAATAAGCAATATTGCGATGAAATAATAAGAAAATACGAGCCTTCCAAACTCGGGCGCAATGCGCCTCACAGTCCTGGAGGGTAATTACTGCACTTTACGCAGGAGGTGGGAAAATGATCTGGGAGCATTTGGAACGTGATAGGAAGGTACTAACAGGGACGGGCACCCTCGGCCAGGAAGGGAGGACAAAAATAGATTTGCGGTGCCTGTCAGGCCAGCTGCGACCAACGGAGGGTTAAGGTGGGAAAGTGAAAGATTTTCTAGGCCTCAGATAGCCTATCATAATACCGTCGGGGTCGGAAGAGACCAAAAGTTGACCAATTGACAGTTAGGAGCCCGGCAGAAGTAAGTGGAAGCAATGCCGTACACAGTGTTGGGGCCCCGTGGTCTCCAATCCACGTTCGACAAGTTGTTAGCCCCTGAGGATGAGTACCACTGGTTGGGAGGCCCTGATCTATAGTATGTTGTCAGCATTGTCTCTGACGAGAGACTTTTTTACAAGGTATAAGGTAAGAGCCTTTTTTGTTGGTTTATGACTATGCCAGCGTACGTCTGATTGTGTTCTATATATGGCAGTAACGGGAAATAATGAGATGTATCAACCACATTTCGATCACTTGTCCGTTAAGTATCAGGAGAGGCCACGCCTATCCTTGATCGCCCTTTCACCTAACACAATGCACCCGTCCCGCCTTCCGCGTCCTGGATGACCATTACCGTGTTGGGCGGTAGAGATGACCTTGAGTCTGATGACGACAGTTAGCTCCTGGAGCTACTGAACGAACACACCTGCAGAGCGAACAATATTCCTGCCTCAGAACAACTATTGAATCGGCCGGAGCTGAAATAGTACATTATGCAACATACTCGTGTCTTAATTATTGCCATTATAGGCGAGTTGCATACGACTGTTTAGGTTCGACGATAATTATAAATTTATTATATGTTTTAACATAAATATTCTTAAATATCTGTGGGATTCAGTAACTTCTGTTTGTGAACAGAGCACGCTGAGTGGTTTGCTGACTGAACAGAGCGCATGCGTGGGTCAAAGAATGTCGAAAACAGAGACCATTTCCTTTGCTTGGCAATGCTATTGTTTACAGCCTGCAAGATGTCTAGTGCCGATCAGAACTAGCATTCACTAATAATGTCACAGAAGTAGTTTGAAAGCAATGCGCTGTGTAGACATTGCAGTTGGGGATATTAAGGTACAGTGCTATTTCTTGTCTCATATTCGCCAGTTTATTTACACGAACGTATGGGACTGTGCACTTTCCATGTCGGTAATTTACTGTATATAGAAGGATGCTGTGTTGCTAACTTCTGGACGTAGATTCATAAATTTCTTGCATATGTCATAGTATTTTCTCGTTACCTTAAAGGCACGGGCTGATTTTGTAATTGTGTTTGGGATTGTAACTACAATGGTTGATCCGATATCCAATTTGAACTTTCAAATCATGTAATTCATGTCCGACATTTTGAGGGCATGCGCGACCTAATGGGTCAATGAATGAGCTCTGATTGGCTGGAGAAACTGCCTCATAATGAAGAATAGTACTATAATGACCCTCATTATGATACAGTTTTCTGACATATATTATTTACATTTCGACATCGTCAACATTAAGTATTAAATCAGTTTTCACAACTGTCCTTTTCAGGAGACAGATAATAGTACATTATGCAACGAGCCTGTAATGGCTATAATTAAGACACGAGTATTTTTATAAAACGAGCGTATGCGAGTTTTATAATTTCCATACGAGTGTCTTAATTACCATTATAGGCGAGTTGCATACGACTGTTTATGTTCGACTATAATTATTATAACTATTTTATGTTCGAAGATAAATATTCATAAATATCTGTCGAGATTTCCGCCAGTTTTATGTACTGAACAGAGCGCATGAGATGCAGGGAATGCCTTGTATTTGACCATGGCCACCTCGATTACTCTACTATGACACTAGGCCAGGAAGTGAAATTTACATTAGAAGTCCGTGGAACTCAGCGCATCTAATTATCTAATTGGTCAAACAACTGTTTCTTGATCTCTGATTGGTGGGAGAAACTGTATCATAATGAAAAATAGTGTTATGAGTTTCATTATGATACATTTTTCAGATACATAATAGTCAGGGTCGAACATAAAACAACATTGACAGAACAGAACTTAACAAACACGCTATGTTGTGAAGCAACTATTCATGTCATATTTGTGTTAGCGGAATATCAAATTTAATTTAAAAAACAAATTTTTTCAAATCAATTTTGGAAACGTGACTTAATGCCTTTCAGCTCCGTGGTCAGTTTAGTGCGGCCTAATTCCATCCAGAATGAATATTTCACATGCTATTTTATAATAAAATGAATTTTCAACATAAAATCCGCCTAAACCCTGTACAAATGTAATTTACAATAGCTCTGTAACACGTGGGAATCTTGCAGTGCGGCCAATATTAAGTACGGAATACGCTGAAAGGCAGCAAATCATTGACTATAGCTTGCCACGGTGGGTGAGTGTAGAGTGTGTCGGTCTACTAACCCCAATATTGCAGGTTCGCTCCTGGCCGTGGTAAGTGATTTTTTTTGAAAGGCGGCAAAAATACACGCATGTCATACGATGTTGGCATGTCAAAGAACCGATTTGAATTCAGTAGGCCGTGTTCATAATGGCAAAATTAATCTCGGGAGTTTTCGCCAACACTAAGTTCCTCATTTCTCGACTAGAAAGCGCTATAGTGTTCAAGGAGCTTAGATATCTAACCTCCTTGAATTTCATAGTGATTCAAGGAACAACGAAATTCGACATGCAAGCTACCCTCTGGGTGTCAAATTACATAGTTTGCACCCGGCACCCGAGGCCATACGATATTATTATTATTTTTTATTGACTTAAAGCTTTTCTGTTCCAATCGCACTTCATGTAGCAATGGTTTGTGGCTTAACCAGAAGTCTGATTTAATTCTTTCTTATGGCGTTCCATGGCCCTTGGGTCAATACTTCACAATAATAATTCTTTACAAAATTACCATTTTTGACTGAATGCTTTTCAGCTACGGCCGATTCAATTTGACACTTGAGCTAGTTGAATAAGAATGAGAAGATCGAGACTGGTTGGTTGCTCGGTTTAGGGGCTGTGACAACGCGGTCATGTAGCCCCGTGTACTTTGGGTGTAAGTAGAATCTGTCTGATAACCGGTGTTAATTGTGATGCCTGTATTAGTGTGTGTTATATGTAATTCAGTTTTTTTTTTGCGTATGGCTTTTAGTGCCGGGAGTGTCCGAGGACATGTTCGGCTCGCCAGTTTTGTAGCTGCTTCGAGACGGACACCCAATGGGTGAGCTACAAGTACCGTTGAGGAGGAAAGTTGGAAGGGAGGGTCGAGGAGTTGGAAGGTAGTGGCTGTGGCCTATAGTTAAGGACCAACCCCGGCATTTGCCTGGAAGGAAGATGGGAAACCACAGAAGAGCATCTTCAAGGTTGCCGGCGGGGGGATTCGAACCTCCTCGCCTCCCGGATGTGAGCGACTGCCAACAGTCATGCCGCAACGACCTCGGCTAACTCACCTGTAATTCAGGTAAGGACTGCAGAAGATCAATTTCAAGTAGTTCCCATTCTTGCTACCAAATGCTACCATCAACGACACCTAGCTGTGAACTTGGCTACTCGATGCTACCGCAAAAGGCGAACGATGGTTCTTAATACAGCGTTAATCAAATCTTACCTACAAATTTAGCTTCACACAATTGTTGTTAGTGGATGGCTCCTTTACATGCCATAAATATATGGCATGGGCCCGCCGGCTTTACTTCCCCTCCGTAGGGAGGCGTACTGAGGGATTTTTAACGCTCTTAAAAAACCGACGATTTCAGCCGGGTTCGAACCCGCAATCTTTGGCATAGATGCTCAGCATGCTACCAACTACAGCACCGAATCCGCTGAAGATCGAGTCCCCTTACTTACTGCTTAACTGCCTTACGCCCACTGCTTATCACCTTGCTAGATGCCGCCGTCAATCATTATCAAGACTACCTCGTGGTGTAGCGGCTAGTATTCTTGGCTTTCGCCCCTGAAGTCCGGGTTCGAATCACGGCTCTGCCCAGAAATTTAATTCATGTCTGATGGCTGGAACAGGGTACACTCAGCAAAACTGAGAAGAGGGAGGTTTTATTCCCTCACCAGTCATCTTGGAAATGATTTTCTAAGCAACTAATTGTGGTAGAAACATAAAGTTTTGGAGATTCTTGTATAATAGAAGTAATTATGTCGATTTACAAAGAGTTCCTTCAGAGTAGTATAATTGATGCTGTGTCGTAAGAAACACAATTATCCACCCCCCTCCCCAAAGCCACAGGTTAAATAAAATATATCTCGCTTTCCAAAATGTGTGCCTTATTTATTCAAGATCAGCGAACTAAAGACACACAGATGTAGAATTGATTAGAATTTGGTAGCGATATGGTCAATAGTTTCAAAGATCATGGGTCACAAAAGGTCATAAATTAATATTGTCAGTATCGGGGGTCTGATCTCACCTTAATCATGTTGACGTCATTTGGGTTACATGATCATAAAATGTAATCCGTCTTTTCCGCATCGCGTCAGTAATTTTCTATACATCTCTATATATAAAAAATGAGTGCAACGTGATAATTTGTTTGTTTGTCCCGTTTGCGTTAATATACCATCCATCCAATTGCAATAAAGCTTTGGTGGGTTGTTGTGCACACGTTTGACAGAATTGAATTGGATCAATAAATATATACAGCAAATTTCAGTTTGTGTGTGGTATCATTTACCAAAATTCCTTTATTTAATTCTCCATGTTGAAGTTTGTTGAACGGAAATTTGCTGGTTTATGTCGAGGTAAAATCCTAAGGGCAAAATCCAAAAGATGAAAGAAAAATTAGGAGCTTGTTTTCAGAACTAAATATCTCCTCATTCATAAATTTTACTGGAGAAAGGAAAAACATATATTTTCAGACAGGATTATCAGAATGGAGTAATATATAGTTTGAATGATAGCTAGAAAAAGCAACATACTATTAGCAAAAGTGCACCAAATTATGTGCATGCACCTCGTACATAAAAAGTTGTTGATAAAAGATTGATAAAAATTAATGGATATATTTAGTTTAAAAAAAAATGGTGGTTGTATTTAGCTATGGAAATCAGGATATTTCACATAATCTCAAATATTTATCCTAATTCGTGATATTTATTTTGAACATAATATTGATATGTATAATTAGAAATTAAATGCCTAAATTAAATATATATATATATATATATATTCATTTACAGTAGTTCAATATATTGTAAGTGATGGATATATTCAGTTTTGAACGAAAATTATGTTTTCTCACAGCCTTATCAATGGGAAATATTAACATTTGATCGAAGACTATTTACCGTACAATGCAGCTGTGGCAAATGTTACCAAATGAACTATAAAACATTTTTTTTTTTAATTTTTGGAGATATTCAGTTTTGAGAACAAGCTCCTCAAATTTTTGTTTTCCAAACATGATTACCTTTATTTTATTGGATTCCCCAAGAATGAAAGGCTTACCTTATACAAACTAAACCATGATTACTTTCAGCACAAAAAAGAGGCGGGGTGGGAATTTGGAAAACAATACAACCGATTGAATGTTCATGCTAAAAATAAAATATCGAAATACAAGACAAGATAATGACAATGAAACTACAGACGTTGCTAAGTTATATACAGTATTGAATCCGTTCGAGGAGGTTATCCGGGTACCATCCGCCGAAAGAAATGGCACTTCGAAAGACCCCGTCCTTCGAATCCAACACCTGAGAGGATCGGGTGCGTTTCTTTGTGGGCTTGCTCAGCACGAGGGCTTGATCCAGGGGATCTGGGTCATTTAGCACGGAAACAGATCATAGACGCCCAAAGAAATACATCCGAAAAATACAAAGCTAGCAATAAAGAGATCCAGTCTTAAGTAAGATTTCGTGCATGATTCATTCAAGTAAGACCCCTAAACTACCTCCGAGGGTCGAAATCGGCTAGTCTGCTACTCTAATTATAATAGTGAGTCGTTCCCTAGTTTGACGTAAGTACCCTCGGGAAGTCCTAGTTACATGAAACAAAAGCAACACTAACTAGGCGCTTGGTACAAGAAGAATTAACGCGTAGCAAATTTATAAACACATGACTCGGTATGATTTACATTTAACAGCTAGCAAACCAATCCCTAGGTTAGGATGGTATCACGTCCACATTTAATATTACATTTAAATTCTGTATAATGCCTATGTGAACGAAAGTATTACGACGAGACGCGTCGTAAACAAATGCTTATTACCAAATCTAATGATAGTTTGACCACTGACTATCAAAAAAAAAACACAATTAAATGAAATTCTTATGTCTAACAGGAACAATAGGGTAAATACACTCGGGAATGAATACATGAACACTGTAATACTAGCCTGCCTTCGCGAACTGAGACACTGTTCGTACCCAGTCGTCATCTCATGCATGTGAATTAGGTTGGCAATGCACAATCATCACTGCGACTTGCAAGCTTTGAATCGCGCGGGCCATAAGTTACTGACTACTGGTCCCGAAGATTCATGTCGTCGAAAAAAAAACACATTTCAGCTCATTTAAAGGTCATCTCCCACATGGAAATGAATTGAAGTCACGGTGTCAATCAATCAACAAGCAAATGGTTGCAAAGTTATGGCTGTGAGTATTTATAAACAATTAATTAATCAATTGGTTTAGGATAATTATGCTTTAGATTTATCAGAGGGTTTAAATATTGTTTAGTTAGTTCAGTTTATGACACCAGTCGTAGGCAGCAGTATGTGATCTCGCTTGAGATTCACTCGAAGAATATGACTTCTACAAGTCAACAATAACACAGGTTAGCGCGTCTTACCCCCATTGCACGCAAGTAACATCGGTCGTCTTGGCCATAGCTCAGAGAACGCCGGAATAAACCAACAATATGCGAACATTCATCCGTCCTGCCTAATTACCAATAATGTGTTCACGGACACAACAATTACACTTGCTAGCCTTACTTTATACAGAAACTGGGTCAATTAACATTATTGTTTAAACCATTCTATAACACGCTAGATGAATCAATGTCATCAGCTCAAACATTAAAGGAATTCGTGTTAGCGAGCATCCCCTCACTCTTTAAAGTGGAAAAATAAAATAACAGGTGTTAGCAGCTCACATAGCTGTTCCCCAAAGCAAGCTTATATTAATAACAGTGACCTTCAAAATTCCTAGGACTTGTGACGTAAATTAGCATTCATAAAAAGGCAATTTGTCATCTCGCGTTGCATCTCGGGTAGTAACTGGTTATCAGCTGACGCGCTCAAACAATTTTCATACTGCATTGCTCACAGCTTTGGTACAGTACAGATTGTGTTTCAAAACAGATCATTTTAATCTTACAGTAGCACGAAATAAAGTCCTCAGGTGCTCTTCAGATTGTATTAAAATGTATGATAACTTCCCTAATAGTGTTTATCAGGATATTTTACTCTTCAATAATATGTAACGTAGTAATAATCTCAAAGAATACTAAAGTAAAGACTGCACACTTGTGCAACTAACTGCACTGACATTCCAAAGATATGTCACTCATCCTATTCTTTGTACACATGGGTTTGATGTACGTGGCTTGGCACATTCTTCAACAAAATAACAACATATAACTTCGGCTGGGATGGTTGAAATGATACGATGTAGATTTACCCACCAATCTTACTGTGTATGGGTTCGTTCCTCTGGAACTTAACGTAGTAAATCGTACTCACGAAAAATGTCAAATAAAGAGTACAAAAAATGTTTCAGCTACTTTCGGCTGATAAATGATACGGTAATAGGGTTCTTCCAACTCAAACTGAGGGACCTAACTATAGGGTGTTCCCTATACTACCAGAAGTCTACACCTTCTGTTTTAAGATGCCTTTTACATGATATAAAAATCACAGCTTCCTTGCTGGCTTATAAATACACTGAAAAATACATGGAAATGCGCACCTGCCGTATAGAACACGGACTGTGGTGGCTAACTGAAAGATTGTCCCAGTGCCAAGAAGAAAAATATATACATTCCTACCTAAGTGGTCAAATTATCGGGTCGTTTCGGCTAAAAATACTTTCAAGTTCTACATCCACCTGGACAAACCTTGTACAGAGAAAATACAGGACTCACGATTACTTCAAAGGGTAGTTCACCTTCCACAATTCCCATTGGAAGGAGTAATATGTGTTCAGGGTTCCTAGCATATTCCTGTTTAAGGCTATGGGCTTCGGCCTTTCCTCTCGGTCCTTGGTCCTCATCTCGTACATGGCTTGTACCTCGTGGTGCTGGTTGGGCAATTCCATGGTGGGGGTTTATTTCGTCGGTGTTTCCCTCACATCAAGAATTACTCCATCATGACGCTCTCAAGATGATGTCGAAAAATCACCATCACGTGGGGCATTAGCGTAGGCATCGTGGTAACTAAATTCACAGATTCTATGTGGAAATATTTTATACAAGGGCTCGCTGGCTCTAGTAATTGCAGGTGATCAAATGCTCTGCTTTTTCCTGCCACTGGCTCTAATAATACCGTACACGTGGTATCACTCACAGATTTTATGTTTTCGAATCACTAAAAAATTCTTATTAATCACAATGGCACACGGGTGTTGTGTAGCTTGGCCATGATTAGATTTTAATGTGGCACACGTTGGGCAATTAATTGTAGTTGTAGATTTGATATGACGCCTGTCTTCAGACGTGACCTCGTGGTCAGTGAAAAAAATGTCGATTTCACTAAAATCACAAATTACTTTTCACGATATCGTAGTACTGGCCTTGCATGGCCTAAATAATACATTTTGCAGACTATATTCACAATGATCAGCACGATGGCTGTCGATTCGAAGTCCTCCCAAATTATGGGGTTTCACTTGCCTAATGCGGCCTTCGTCTAAATTGACGGACTGATGATACAACACGTCCTGCCTAAGCGAACTTTCACGTGTATGCGGTGAAAATACCTTTACTATAAGAGTGATTTACCATTTCCAAATGGCATAGAAGATGGTAAATTATACAGAATTAATTATTATATGATCCTGAGATATGTGGCATTAAAATAGTGAATAATATATATCTAGGAAGAAAATAAGCTGTCCTCTCCGAAGTCAAATTAGCGGATTGTTCACGAGGAAGCTTCAAGGGGCGTTCTGTCGAACTAAGCATGTGGAGTGAGTATGCTCTCAAAGAAATATTTGACACATGAGCTTAGGCGGGCTCAGTATATATAATTCACTGGGGCCATCAAGGACCACGTTAAGTCTTGTTGCATTTGACACTGAACTTGGCCTTCTTCAGAGCCCAGATTTCCTCATTTTTTGTGAGCGGGGCCTGCTTACGCTCCTCTGTCCAAGGGGCACCGTGTCTTCTCTTCGGTTGCTCGTCTCGGTTTAGCGGAAGAGATCTTTGTTAAGAGCGTCTTCAGCTGAGATATGTAGCATTTGCAGGTCTTCTTTTGTATTTCTAAGCCAGAGAATTGTGGTTTTGGGGTTTGAATCAAAAAGTGAAAGATATCTTCAGTTAACTTTCTTCCGTCCATTCCTTTCAGGTGACCGTAAAATCGTGCCCGTCTTTTTCGGACTATGTCGGTAATTTTCTCCTCGTTTGATCTCTTTTAGTGGATTCCATGTTTGTATTTTGATCCCAAGATGCCTCTCATAATGTTGGGCGCCTCTTTCTCCATTTTTAAAGAAGTCCTTTGTTGGCTTTTAGAGATACGGTTTCGGCTGCATATACTGTAGAACTGTTTCATAGTGACGTTTCTTGGTGTTTTGGGGAAGGCTTTTTTTGTTGTAGATTGTGCGGGATGTTTGGTACGCTATTTCCAGTTTGCGTACTCGTTCCTGAAATGCTTCTTTGTCCAGTCCATTTTACATGATGATCTCAGTCAGGTATTTGAATTTGTCTACTCGGATCATGTCCCCGTATTTTGTATGGATTAAAAAAATAATTTCCTTAATTGACTATCCCTAATTGAAAATATAAATTTGACTCTAGTCTAAAATATGACCAATATATAATTGTTTGCAAGTACAGAGAGTTTATTTTGTATCTGACGGAGACCCTCGCTTGCCCTCTCGCCCGCGCCGCGAGCCTGTCTCCCGCCTCGCACTTTGCCGTTATGCGGCGCCCACGTGGCACTGAATCATTGAGTATAGGAATTTGTACTTACCTAGTTCACAGCTGGTGCTGAAAATGTTCTCCATTCACTGCTACACATCGCTGGCACCTTTTTATGAAACTGGCCTTTTCTTTCTGAAGTTCTTCAGCACCGATTGACTGTATTTCAGCTGTAATGTAGTCTTTAAGCTGTCTGTTTGAATTTTTTTGCTAGATCTTTTATTGTATTGACGCTAGGCAGGGGTCTGTTTGGAAATTTCTGACGGAGTTTCCGTCGTGTTTTCGCACAAGATTTCCTGTACTTTATGAAGGTATTATATATATACACACGTTCACGTAATGAAAATCGCATTGGAACAGCACACTGAGCACTAAACTCGTGAACAATTGACTAAACTGAACCTCACACTGTTAAAGCTCGCAGCAGACTGCAAAGGAGGGAAACTTGTGGTGCCAAGAAGCGAATTACGGCCAAGTGCTCGGCGGGAGACCGGCTCGCGCCACGGGCGGGCGGGCAAGCGAGGGTCTCCGTCAGATACAAAAAAACTCTCTGTATATTAAGCCAAATAGGCTCATTTAATGTCATTGTATTGTGAATAATTATCGCATTTCTTCCTTCATAATCAAAAATTATTTTTATACTGAAAACACTTACACAATGTGTCAAGTTTTTATGATATTTCAAAAACTAAGAAACACTGCAAAAACACTCTATAATGCATTAACGTCAATAATAATTGTGAACGGTTATGTAGCGCGATTACTTCACTCCACAATTCAATATATTTGACTTACTTCCAACCGTTGTAGTTTAAAGTATTCATAGATTCTACGTTTCCTAATTTTAAACCAAAATTTTTGAATTTTTTAGTTAATTATAATGTAAATAATGGCATCAGAATAGTTAATTTACAAATTAATTTGTGTCCTTTTTTCTTTTGTAAAAATATTCGCAGTCTTTTGATATAACCTGGCAACTGCTATAATGAATTTCGGAAAGGAGGCAGAGAGGCCGCAGGAGACAGGCTATACTTAGATGGACTCTCTTCAAGTTGCCTCATACGGACTAGATATCATCTGCGAGAAACTGACCCTGATGGACTTGAGGACGCTAGAAGCAATGAAGTCGCACTTCCTGAAAGCTAGACAAAATCTAGACTTGCCAAGGAGACTTTCTTCATAGAGGAGCTGCTGGTGATGAGAGGGCTACCATCCATTTCTTCTTCTTCGCCTCTTTTTCTCAGCGTATTCCCATTGGGATGGGGTCCTCTTTTCGGATTATGGAGTGCCGCTTCACTTGGTCAGCTGCTTCTTCTGTTTTGGAGATTTGCAGCTTTCATATTGGTGTTGATATAGTCTTTCCACCGTTGTTTCGTCTTTCCTCTTGGTCTTGTCCCATATACCTTCAGTTGGTAGGCAGTATCTACCACAGTGTTAAGTCTTGCTGTCAACACATATCCATACCATGGGAGTCTTTGATCGGCCATCTTATCAGGAATTGGGAAAACGCCAAATTGTCACCTGATGTTATCGTTATACAAGTGGTCTCGTAGTGAAATGCCCATATTTCGTCGCAGCATCCGCATTTCCATTGCGTGAGGTGAATGATCAGCACTTTTAGTGACAGCCCAACATTCAGTGCCATACAGTGCAACTGGTTGTATGACTGTACGAGAGAACTTAGACTTCTGGTAAGTTGGTATTTGCTTATCGCACAAAACCCCTGTGACATCTCTAAAACGCATCCATGCTGCATTGATCCTCCCTACCATCCACATACGCCTGGGAAAAACTCATGCAGGACAAAGTGAAGAAGAGGGAAGAAATCTGGCTCGAGTTTTACTTAAAGGAGGACATGATAAGCAGGACATGGACAGACACTAACCAAGACCTGCGACATTTTGTTAACTCGATTGCAGTACTACCATAAACTGTGTAACACTCAGTACTGGCATGACCCAGACATGTCCTGTCTATGTAAAGTTTGTGGTGTGCAATGCTGCCGATACTACGTGATCGGGGTTCATCCATTGTGATCTTTTGTTCAAGTGAGAAGTGACGCGTGGATATTCAAGTTTGTAAGCAACATTGTGCACAATTTGTGCGCTGTATCTTTAATACCATGTGAATGAGACGCATTCAAATTTTTGGGCCATTTGGAAAGAATGAATCATACGAGACTTACTTACCGAATCCACAAATTTCTGCAGAACAATCGTACCAGACCAAAGTGGTACAAACAGGTGGAGAGGGACCTAGTGGAGATGGGATCGCCAGATCTGATGAATAGAAATGCTATCAGGAATATTGTTCACACAAGGGGATTTGAGGAAGATCAGAAGAAACCATCACGACGTGCATGGTCGGAGTACAGAAACTACAACACTCCATGCATATGAAGAGCTATTGAGCACGGAGGAAGGCTCAACATACGTTGATTCCGCGTGGTCCTAAGTGACCCACCCGCGAGAAGAAGAAGAATTTATTTCAATGTTTCTTTCATATAGAGTAATTATTAACATTAGTGTTCCTGGTGTCCTTTAGTAAATTTATTAGTTTATTACAATTGTAAAAAGAAGAAAACTGAATACATTGAATCCAAACATGGCAATGAGAAATATTTGGAAGCAAGGTTTGGAAATATTAATAGGACAGAAAAATTCAAATATCTTGGTGAATGAATTCAACCTAATGGCCTTGATAAGGAAGCCAATAAGGTTAGAGCGTGTAAGATAGAAACTGCATATCGAATAACGCGGAATAGGTAAAAAAATAAAAAAGCCATATCCTTCGGAGCAAAGTTACGACATTAAGCCGCTGTGATTAAACCGGAAGCTCTTTATAGTTCTGAATGCCTTATTTTAAACAAAATAGGAGAAACAGAGGAGCTAGAAAAGAAATAACAAAGAATCCTAAGGAAAATGTTGGGGCCAGTACAGAGAGCAGATGGCTTATGGAGGAGACGGAGGAATAGTGACTTGTTCAACCAGGCGGAGAAACTCACGGACACGATGCGTAAGAGAAGGATTACATTTTATGGCCACCTCACACGAATGAACAACAATAGGTTAACCTAAAGGGTATTTACTTACATTAGCAAATTAAAGTCCACCACAAAATGGGTTGAGGAAACACGAGCAGATCTCCAAGAAGTTAGCACCACTCAAGAAGATATTCCCAACAAAGCATTGTTTCGAAGGAAGGTTAATAAATTTAAAGGGGTTCAGGAAAAACCTAGCTCAAAAACCATGGTCATCTGGTCTGAAGAAAGAAGGGGAGACTTAGCGAACGCATGAAGAAATTCTGGGAGGAGAAGAAGAGATTGGCTAGTCGGCCGATTGTTCAACGCGGTCCAGAGTAGGCCAAAATCGACAGAAGAAGAATTGTAACAAGAAATATAACGAATTATTTTGAAAATCCATAATCTCAAATATGTTTTTTTCTTTTTTTTCATACTCAGATTTTGAATGGGGAGATATTTTTACTGAGCTTTCGTACAGGACATTACTAATTTAATGATATTTAAATTTGCAACCTTGTTGAGATTGACAGGTGAATTAACTAGAACTTCACTTATTGATGTTTGAACCTGTACAAGAACACAATTCTTAGTAACTGAGAAAATTAAGTATAAATTTTCGCATTATGTTTAAACACGTGTTTCCTGGTCCATTCAAATCAATTTTGTGAGCATATTTATGCGTGGAACTTGAAAGCACCATATATTTTGAAAATGTAGAAGAATTAGCTTTTATCTGGAAACCTAACAAAAATGAACACTTCAATCAAATACACCATTTCAAAAGTATATGAATACCTATAGGGGGAATGCCTTATGGAGCCAAAACAATACCGGTTTTAATATTACAACTATGCCTGTCATAAATATTGTACAAAAATTATATACATTTACAAGGAAACACACACATTTTGATATTCGAAGCAAAGTTTAAAATTTTCAACATTCACATTGTAACTATTTTTATACATTTTTCAAAATTCGGTTCTTGCTTTGCGCTGATCTTCACCGTTTTCCTCGTATTTCCCATATTTATGGGAATTTAAGGATTTTTCTTTCTTTAAAGTGTGTGTTAAACTTCCAGCTACAATACGCATCTCACTCAAACCTTTGCGGCTTTAATTAGTCCTTTTGTGAAACATTAAAAATATGTTTTGTGTTTGCTCAGAATGAAAATGAAAAAAAAATAACGCTTCGTTAATAAATGAAGTGGAAAAGTACGCTGCAGAATGCCTTGCAATGAATGAGAAAGGTTTTATTGAAAATTTAGAGGCCAAAGAACGAAAAATCCTAAGAAAGATCCTGGGAACAGTCAGAGAAAATGGAGAGTACAGGAGGCGACATAACAACGAACTCGGCGTACGTGTTGAAAGGATAACGGACAAGCGGAGGAATTCTATCTTACCTTCTTTGTTGTGTTTTCTGCAGCTGTGGGTTATAAATGGCGTCTGGGACAGGACTTAGCAACTCCGACTTATATGTTTTCTCTATTGCCATTGGTAACGACGCAGTAATAAGAGAGGATCTGAATTGTTTGTTTTTTGAGATGATTTTAATTGATTTGGCGAAGTTGGAAATACATGTGCATTCTTAACTCGGAGGGGACGTAACAATAGCATATTAATGTACAAAAATTACTTTCGTAAAATAGACGTGTTTTGTAGACAAATGAAGACTCCACGGCAAAAACGGCGTAAGTCACATTCTGTAAATATTTCATGAGAGCGAATTTTAAAGTCTCAACACTAAAGATAAATACTAAATCCACCCCAATTGAGGGTAAGGAATTTAGTTTATTTTTGCCAAATTTGTCTTTATAAAGGACGACGTGTAAGACAAATAACAACTAAAGTTAAATAATGAAAAAAGTGAGAGGATACGGGACGTTTTTTCCGTTTCCACTAAAATTTAGAACCTCTGTAATCACGGCGACATTCGACTTTATTAGAAATTAATTTCAACTGATCTGTTGTACCGATGGCTGGCAGCCAGAATGCGGCATTAATTCATTTCAGAAAAAAAATGTACTTACCCCGTTCTTTCTGTGCGGTCTTCAATTGTCTCGAATGAAACCATTTGAACTTTAAAGACCAATATTGACAGTCCATTGACATAGTGAAGTGTCTTATTTAATTCTTCATCATTTCTTAACTCTCGAAAATCTAACGCCAGTGGTCGCGTGGCTTATTACAATCAGAGGCCAATTTTTGATATGCATTTCATTAGTTATTATTTGTCCTAATATTAAGATATTTTCTTTCCTTTTATTGTGATAAATATAATAATCATAGACAAATTCATGAAATACAAATATAAAAAACCTATTTAATTTGAAGCTTTGAAATAAATTTGGCACTATTTCCTGTATTGAGTAAAACCATGCAAGATTTGCGAGCAGATGTTTTTTCTTCAATTGAGTGTTAATAATATATTCAGTTCCCTAATTCTATACAATGCTGTACCTATATAAGCAAACTGACGCAGTTCAAGCGTAGTTCCGTAAATAGTCGCGTGTAGCACAGTTGTAATCCAAGTTAACTCTTTGGTACGCCACTGTCGCACTAGTAGTCAAGGATGTAATATTTCACGGTGGTTGTAGTGGTGAGACCTTCTAGGAAGGGTTCTGAACAGTATGTGCCAAAATCTAGTGTATATACTTTCGTTACGGTCTTTAAAGACCACATTAGGCAGCAATTACACATTATTGGAAGCCTTCTTCGCCGCCCAAAATCTTCGCATTCTTTTTCTGGCAGCTTGTCTTCATTCCTCGTCCAAAACCCTGTTCATTTTTAGTTCGTCGTGGATTCCTTGGAATTTTTGTTTATAAGTGACCTAAACTTAGCGTGGTTTGAAATGTCTTCTGACTTCAGTCCAACCTGATGAAGAACCTTAGGTTTACTGTCGAGTATTCTAAAATCCCTCTTCGTAAGTCTCCGCTCATCGGTTCGAAATAAATGCCAATGGGATGTATTATGATCACAGATAATAAAAATCATATGCATCTGGATTACAATTAAAAATCATGAATAAATCCATGTCTGCCAAATTCCTTATTAACAAATCTTAATATATTATGAGAATTAAAACCTTAAATCAATAAACGTACTTTCAATAAATTAGAGTTGTCACAATCCTTGTCCCCGACATTCATCGGAGATCAAAAACTGCGCAGCGACCTTTCTCCAAGGAATTCAATCTCTGCTACCATGAGAAAACCTTGAAGAACACACGTTTTTTTCCTGGATTATATTTTTATGGCAACCTAATCATAATATTTACTCTTACATGAACAGACGATCATATTAACTTCAAAATTTCCATGCATAACTTTATAAAATCCACATTTTTAACTTCGATCTGATTCTTTCAAGAGTGATGTCCTTCATCTTTATTACATACAGTGCTTGTATCAGATCTGTTTTTTTTTTTTAAATTTTAATGCAATTTTTCTTTTAGACTACTAGTATATGGTGGATATAGCCTACGGGTCATCAAAAAAGGTTACTGCAAATTTAAAAAATCATAGCTGAGGAACTATTTAAGTTATTAAACGAGGATTTTTTGTTTGTTAAATTCACCAACTCAAAAAATTTGTTTCCTTATCTTATAATGTTTCTATGTGCGCTTCCTTGGTTCGTCACTTGTTCTAGAGCGTCCGGGGGACTTCTTCAAGCCAATGCTGCCAGGTTCCTGAAACTGTTCATACCACCGTCTAATGCTATTAGCATGGGAGGGATCCCTACCATAAACATGTCGGAAAGTGCACTGAGCAGTTATAACACACTGTGATTTCTGCTGAACTTTCGCCATTGCAATCACACTCACTTCTGAAACTTCTGAGTTCCTGATTAGATTTCAGGTCGAATTATTAATTCATCTCAATTACAACGGCTGATATGAGCAGTTTTTGAAATTGTTGCAACCTTTTCCGATGAACTTGTATTTTTGATAACAACCTTTGTTTAGAAAAGAAATAAGTGTAAGACTTAATACTGAACTTGATTTATCTGAGATCTGATCGGCAGAGGAAGGTCACAATGTGGCCTATAGGCTACTGGTAATACTCTAATTAAAAGTACGTTTAATGACTTGAGGTTTTATTTCTCCTAATATACTGGATTACAATAATCCACGCGACTAACGGAGGGTTAAGTTAAAACCAAGAAGATGTTTAATGGAGGATTATGGTTTCAGGTACAAAAGAGAAATCGAGAACAATGATCAATTATATCCAATATTGTTATATTTGAAACAGACGTAATCAGCAGTACAATTTTGAATACAAATATTTTATAAAACGAGACAATCTTATTGAACACATATTTCGATTCAGGGATGTCCATGGTATAGTTTATCCCACCTGACTGAGGTGAGCAGCTCTGGCGGCCTGCACTGCAGGGGTGTCCACTGGAGTACCATTAGGGTTAAGGGTGAGTCCAGCAGATCCTCCGTCACTGAGGGTAGTTGCAAAGCGATCAGCATGGTAGCCATAGTGGTAGATAGGGTAGTGAGTCGCGTAAGGGGATGTCACTACAGGTGCAGCAGTGCGCTGGTCTCCATGGTAGACGTAGGGAGAAGCCACGTATGGGTGGGCCACGTAAGGATAGGACAGGTATGGGTTGTTCACGTAGGGATTGTGGTGGTATTGGTCTCCAGAGCGGTAGACATAGGGTGAGATGTAGCGAGCATCCTCATGAGCATAGTAATGAGCGCCGCTAGGCGCTGTGTAGACCTCTTGTGGCTCAGGCTTGGCTGAGCTCACAGCCAAATAAGCGCAAATAACGATCTGCAAACAGAAATTAATGCCATTACATACCATATACCAGCGAGCACACATGTCACAAAATAACCAATATCTCAAAAGAGGCAGTAGTATAGATCGCGATATCTTACAAAAGTACGAGGTGCCACCTGAAAGTAATTTTTCCTACTGTTATTTGAGTCTTCAGTCTTTTGACTGGTTTGATGCAGCCTTCCATGCTTCCCTGTCCTGACCAATCGTTTCATCTACACATAGCTACACCCGAGGCAATCTGTTTAACATATTCTAACCTTGGTTTACCCCTACAGTTCTCATCCGCGACCCTTCCTTCTATAACTAAATTATTCCTGGGTGTCTAAGTATCCGTTCCAACAATCCATCTTTTTTCTTCACTAGCAGTCGCCAGAAACATCTCTCCTGTCCCACCCGTCTTAATACCTCTTCATTTGTAACCCTATCTACCCATCTGATCTTCATCATTCTCCTGTAACACCACATTTCACGTTCCAGTCAAAGGCTTTCAAAATTACTTCCTAACAACTCAGTCTATATTCTATATTTTTGTATAGAAACTCTTTTATTACCTGTGCTAACCTACTTCTTATATCCTCTTTACATCATCCTTCGCTGGTTATTTTACTTCCTAAGTAACAGAAGTCTCCTACTTCCTGTAGCTTTTCACCTGCCAATTCGACGACCATAGGGGTTTGTGATTTCTTATGGCTGCATTCCAATATTTTTGTTTTACATTTATTGATTTTCATCATGAATTATTTCCTCAAGACAGAATCTATACCATTTAAAAATTATTCTAATCCTCTGATGTGTCGGCTAAGATGACGATGTCATTAGCAATTCACTGAGATGAAATTATGTCTCCTTGAATCATTATTCCTACTTTGAATTTTTCTCGAATTTCCATCATGGGTTTTTCGATGTATAGCTTCCATTTTCCTTTTTTTAAGAGATTATAGTTATATTCAAAACTTTATTGGCACAGGTACAACAATGTGTCAGCTATTTTTCGACATAGGCACCAAACGAATTGAGACGCTCGTCATAGCGTGTTATCAACGTTTGTATTCCCGTGTCAGCGAAGTCTGCTGCCTGCTCTGCAGCTCTTCGTAGTGTGATAATACTGATAGGAGGAGAGAAATTTCTTGAGGTGCAAAATAAGGTGGATACTGTTGGGAGCATGATGTGGACTGTACGGTGGATGATCAAACAGCTCCCAGTCAAACTTCTGCAGAACAGCTGCTGTCCTCATCTTGCTCCCTGCGATTTCAACCTTTCCCTGCACCTCAAAGAGTTCCTGTTCTCCGGTCAGCATTTTCACACTGACGAACAGCTGAGGACGACTCTCACACGCTGGTTCTATTTGCAGGCTGCAGATTTCTATGACACATGACTTAAAGTTGATACCATGATATGAGAAGTGGCTCAATTCGTTTGGTGCCTATGTCACAAAATAGCTGACATATTGCGGTACCTGTTGCCAACAAAGTTTTGCATATAACTACGTTCCATTTTTAAAACAATAGGGAAACTTCTTTTCCGGATGCGTCTCATACTTTAAAAAGATTTTTGCAAATTTTCATCTCCATTGCTTATTCCATTCATTACATTTAGATGCTGTTGAAATGAATTTTTGTAGACATGCGAAAGTATGCAGTTTTTACCTACATCCATATCCACATTCCCCCCGTAAATTATTCTCTCATTTGTTCAAAGAGATGACACATTTTGAGTTCTGTGTGCTGTATCCCCTATATCCTCTACTAGCAGTAGTGCCCGGCTTCGCCCGGTGGATTTATTTGTTTCATGGATGATAATGAGTACTACTACAGAACTGGCACATGATACTTAAAATATCAGGTAGGAAATATTTTTTAAATATAAATTTTTGGTGGTGGTGGTGGTGGTGGTGGTGGTTGTAGTGGGGGTGATAAGCAATACAGTATAATGGACGTAACATTTAGGTCATTTTCCCGTAATGATAATAATTAATAGGGAAACGGCTATTTACTATCTACAGCACTGACACATGTAATGTATAAACAAATTAATAAAAAAAAATAGAAAAAGGAGTAAGTGAAATAAAAGACACTGCCTAGGGCCTATATCTCATTGTCTGTTAGAAATGCAGAGACCAATAGTGTCGCCTTTTGTCACATAGCGCCGTAGGAAAATAATCAGAACACTTTGGAAAACTTCGGCTGTCCCGAGCTCCTGAGGTAGCAATAGTATCATTTATGCCACATGGCGCTCAACGATAAGTTTCGGAATAAATGAAGGTAAATTTGAAAGCACCAACGCTTATTGCAGCTGATAACCTCTATGTATTGCACCAACACCATTGCACTTATACAGAGGCATAATATTTTCATGATGATAACTGTTTTAAGGGGCCTAAGAGATCTTTTTGCACTAATTACTCCCCGTGACTGCAATTTATAAGCAGCGCAAGATTTAACTATTTTCGCAATTCTGCACCAGACCACTGGTAGGGGCGACGTGATGCAGCCCCTATCGCCAGTCAACAATAGACTCATTAAAATACACTTACTGTTGCACTACTACGGACCTGAATGGTTCTAGGGCCTTAATACGTGGTTTTCAAGTTCAGTTTGTTTGTTATTCTAAATGTAGGGAATGGAGAGCGTTGTCCAAAATATCAAGTAGACAGTGTTACCAGCAGGGTGCAAATTGTATGTAAAATTCGGTGTAATTAGGAGGAACGGTGTAGATTTGTGATGAAGGGCCTAAATGCAGGGAATGGAGTGGTCTGTCTAAAATTTAAAGTGGACAGTGTCACCCACTGGGTTCTAAAGGGTAAGTGTACACAATAAGGTTCAGATCAGTGAAACGGTTTAGATTTGTGCTGTAAATGCAGAGAATGGAGTGGTCTGTCCAAAATTTCAAGCAGATAGTGTTACTCGTCGGGTTCAAAATTTGGTTCAGATCGGTGCAAGGGTGTAGATTTGTGCCAAAGGGCCTAAATGCATGGAATGGAGTGGTCTGTCTGAAATTTCATGCAGACAGTGTTACTCGCAAGGTTCTAAAGGGTAAGTATAAAAATTTTGGTTCAGATCGGTGAAATGGTGTAGATTTTTGCCAAAGGACATAAATGCAGGAAATGGAGTGGTCTGTCCGAGATTTCATGTAAACAGTGTTACTCGCGGGGTTTCAAAGGGTAAGTATACACATTTTGGTTCAAATTGGTGAAATGGTGTAGATTTGTGTCAATGGGCCTAAATGCAGGGAATGGAGTGGTCTGTCCGAAATTTAAAGTGGACAGTGTTACCTGCAGTGTTCCAAAGGGTATGTATACACATTTTGGTTCAGATCGGTGAAGCGGTGTAGATTTGTGCCAAAGGGCCTAAATACAGAGAATGGTCTGTCCGAAATTTCATGCAGACAGTGTTACTCGCAGGGTTCCAAAGGGTAAGTATACAAATTTTGGATCAGATCGGTGAAACGGTGTAGATTTGTGACAAAGGGCCTAAATGCAGGGAATGCAGTCGCCTGTCGGTAATTTAACATAGCGTAAACTATTCCTCTTGAATCTGGCTATCATATACAAAAATAATTTTTCGAATCCGACTGGTAGTTCCAGAGATTAGCGCGATTAAACACACAAACACACAAACTCTTCAGCTTTATTATATTAGTTTAGATGTCCTCTCCTGGGGGGACATAAATGTCATAAATCTTAAACAACTCATATGGATCCTATACAAATTTAAGGAACCAATGATGTTGAATTAACCACAAACACTAAAGAACTCAATAATATACCACTTAATTATAATAATCCCAAACAACATGTGCATTGGTAAGTATACACAGCAGTATAATTATATATGAGATATGGCATCACAACCTCGGCGTACTTTATAGCAATCGCCAACGACAGCTGCTTCAACATTTCCATTCATTTCCAATCTACTGCAAGTGTTGCTTACTTAACGTTATAAGAACATTGTTTTTTTTAATTGAGCTTATAATATAGAAGACAGTCTTCACCAGATGGGGACCAAATAAATTAAAACGGAATGCCTATAAGCTAGTGAATGCCACCACATGACAGAGTATGAGGGGTTGAGGGACGCTGAGAAATTTGAAAGATAGATCCTTTGCAAGGTAATGGATCCATAATTTGTGGGCTGTCAATGTAGGTTGCGAGGAAGGGAAGTACTCTTCTTTGTTATAATTTGCGCTGAGGAAGGTCACAATGTGACCTAAACTGGTTCAACATTAAGAGTACTTCATATATTGACTTAAGATTTTGTTTAGGTTTGAGATGTTCTTTCAACTGCCCCTTCTATAGGTATGTATATTTGCGCCTCTGGGCCTGTGTTTATGTTGTTCCTTTTCTGTCGGAAAGTGTTTATTATCTCTGGTGTACTCAAATTGGCTTCTTCTCCATTTCTCAACTAGATGACAGCACACTCCCTGTGCCTGACCCATGCCTATAGGAGGCAGTGGGCAAGAAGGCCGTGGATACATTCTGTTGAGTATTCAGTGAGAGATAGAGTTGAATTTTCGAAATAAGATTATTTGCTGAACGGCAAAAGAGTCAATCTGTATAAGAAATCTGCTACGTACGCAGTATTTAGTTACCATTCTCACATATGGCTAACTCAGCATATTATCAGCCAGACGCAGCAAGGAGCTGGCCTGCATTCACACCAAATGTACCGGCTCTCCAAAACTATAAGAATACTATAAGCTTCCAATGGCATAACCAAGCCACTACAGAAATGTACCAGGTACAGTTGTAGAACTATGAACTATTCATGGGAATAATAAACGAATGTTATTTAATTCTGCATACAAGTTATATGTGTGTTACTTTACATTTATGAAATAATCTTAAACCCTACAGTCCACTTATCAAGTTACTGAGACAGAGAACAATTATCATTTTAAATCTTCTTGTCGTTACGCTGGGGTCTGGCGTTACGTTACGGTGACGGGACGAAATGTACCCAGATGCACTGAGGTTCCCCGGTAATCTCTACTTCGTTAGTATAAGACAAAAATCCCCGATTCTTGGATGTCACGGATAATCTCGAGAACCACTGGATGGATTTAGATGCGGTTTTCACCATTCTGTAAAGGATATCTCGAGGAAAGATTCTGTAGAAAATAATTTATGTATGATCAAAGGAAGCAAAGCAGTAACGACTTCAGTGAAAAAGTCGAAAACAAACTTGGCGTCCGTGCGCTTCTTAAGCTTACGCTGGGCAAACCGTTAAAAATATCAATATACTATGAGCGTAAGAATTGGTCAGCATGAAAAGTTCTACAAAACAAAAGTCCGCGAGAGCATATCTTTATCTTCAAGACATCGCCCACTATAAGTGTTCTTAGACTGGATTGAAGGGGCACGTCCCCGCGCGCTCTGGTGAGCGTGCGGCATCCCGCGCGCTTGACCTTGCTTTGCCCTTGGTTTGCACTTGCCTTCGCGAGTAATTTGAAACAAGGTAAAGTAATATAAAGCAAGATAAGTATTATGCAGATAATTTTGTAACATGTTACGAGTCCAGCACTTCTAGCATTTTTCAGCATTTGCAGCATTTAAAATGATACAAAGTCTAGTCTTTCAGACTGACTGTCTCTTCTTATATTATTATTGTGTATAAATTTGAAACTCAACTAAGTGATGAAGATCTGATGATGACCGCTTGAAGGTCGAAACGTGTAATCCTAAAAATTTCCCCGTTATAATAGTGATCATAACTAATATAATTATGTAATATTTTCGAGGAGTGTTATTTACTTATTTATCATATAATATATTAAGCCCCCGTGGCGTAGGTGGCAGCACACTGGCCTCTTACCGCTGGGTCCGTGGTTCAAATCCGGTCACTCCATGTGAGATTTATGCTGAACAAAGCGGAGACAGACAGGTTTTTCTCCGGGTATTCCGGTTTTCCCTGTCACAAATTTCATTCCAGCAACACTCTCCCCTATCATTTCATTTCATCTGTCATTCATTTAAACATTGCCCCAGGGGAGTGTGACAGGCTTCGGCAGCCGGCACAGTTCATATCCTCGCCACTAGATGGGGGCTTTATCCATTCCATTCCCTAACCCGGTCGGTCGACCGGAAGCAGGCTGTGGATTTTCAATCATATAATAATATACATTGTACCCCGCCCAGTCATTGGCCAAGTTCGCGTTGACCGACTGAAGAGTTAAAACTGACAGCATGCAAATGCCTTTCTCACTCCAAATTGTGGGCTCTATGTCATCGCACTGATCGCCACAGAGAACACACACGCAATATATTCCTCGGAGGAATTTCGATCCCTCGGGGTAAATCCTATTATTGATGATCTGACTTGCCCCAGCTTGCCATATTGAAAATTACACATCGCCGCCACTTAACGAAGTTAAATGTTAAAACTGTACCAAATGAAGTTACTACGCGAAAATCAGACATTACACCACGGTAGTGAAGCCCGAGTGTCTATATCTCTTCTCTTCTTATGACGCCGCGCCGTCTCCCTCCGAAGGTTGGCGAACCAATTGATTATGATTTCACGCGAAACGGGAGCACATATGATTTCTATCGACGTATGTCCATACCACCGCCGCAAGTCTTTCATCCAGGAATTTCTCCGTCTTCCCACAGATCTTTTCCCATCAATGTTCCCTTGAATGATCAGCAGGAGAAATTCATATCGTTCACCTCTCATGATGTGCCCGAGGTAGCTGAGCTTATGCTCCTTGATAGCTGTGAGAAGCTCTTTCTTCTTGTTCAAGATGTTGGGGACTTATTCATTTGTTTTCCTTTATACCCAAGATATTCGGAGTATTCTTCTGTACAAGCACATCTCAAAAGATTCTCCAGCAATGGTCTGAGAGTCCACCCTTCGAAACCATACAAAAGGACAGGAAAAACATAGCAACGTAACATTCGAACTCTGAGCTGAAGGTTGAGTTCTCGGCTGGTGAATAAGGTCCTCATGGTATTGAACATATCTTTTGCTTGTCCAATCAGGGGTGGCCAATAACTTTAACTTTGGGAGCCGCAAATGTATGAAGCTGTTTCGAAACCAGCCAGAATGTTAAAAAAATAATGATTTATAAAATAAAGATACGTTTTCTATTTCATAAAAATTGAAGAAACATTAATATAGTTTCCTTAACACATACCAGAAACATCCCACCCCTTCCAATCGTCTTAATACGTCTTCATTTGTATCTATCTACATGATCTTCATCATTCTCCTGTAACACCACATTTCAAACGCTTCAATTCTCCTCTTTTCTGATGCTCCAACACTTCAAGATTCACTTCCATAGAGCGCCACGCTCCAGACAATAATGTTGTTGTTTGAGTCTTCAGTCTTTTGACTGGTTTGATGCAGCTCTCCATGCCTCCCTGTCCTGAGCTAATCGTTTCATCTCTACATAGCTACCACACCCTACATCTGAGGCAATCTGTTTAACATATTCTAACCTTGGTCTCTCCCTACAGTTCTTGTCCTCGACCCTTCCTTCCATAACTAAGCTTGCTATTCCTGGGTGTCTTAGTATGTGTCCTACCAACCTATCTCTTCTCTTCATTAGCAGTCGCCAGAAACATCTCTCCTCTCCCACTCGTCTTAATACCTCTTTGTTTGTAACCCTATCTACCCATCTGATCTTCATCATTCTCCTGTAACACCACATTTCAAATGCTTCAATTCTCCTCTTTTCTGCTGCACCAATAGTCCAAGTTTCACTTGCATAGAGCGCCACGCTCCAGACAAAGGCTTTCAAAAATGACTTCCTAATACCTAAATCTATATTCGATGTCAGCAGATTCCTTTTTTGAAGAAATGCTTTCTTTGCCTTAGCCAACCAACTTTTTATATCCTCTTTGCTTCGTCCATCACTGGTTATTCTGCTTCCTAAGTAACAGAAGTCTCCTACTTCCTTCAGCTTTTCACCTGTCAATTTAATCTCCATAGAGGTTTCTGATTTATTTCGGCTGCATTCCAGTATTTTTGTTTTACTTTTATTAATTTTCATCATAAATTCTTTCCGTAAGACGGAGTCCATACCATTCAAAAACTCATTCAAATCCTCAGGCTTGTCGGCCAAGATGACGATGTCATCAGCAAATCTCAGAGTTGAAATTATTTCTCCTTGAATCTTCACTCCCACTTAAAATTTTTCTCTAATTTCCTTCATTGCTTGTTCAATGTAAAGACTGAAAAGTATGGGTGATAAGTTGCAGCCTTGCCTTACACCTTTCTGAATACCAGCTTTTCTCTCATGTCCTTCAGCTCGAATGACTGCTGTCTGGTTTCTGTATAGATTGTATATCACCCTCCTATCCCTGTACTTTATTCCAATCGATTTCAAAATGTCAAACAATTTAGTCCAATCAACGTTATCAAAAGCCTTTTCTAAGTCTACAAAAGCCATGAACGTTCTCTTATCTTTCCTTATTCTACCTTCCAAAATCAGCCTAAGACTTAGTACAGCTTCCCTTGTTCCTACATTTCTCCTGAAACCAAACTGGTCTTCACCCATCTCCCTTTCTATCTGGCTTTCAATCCTCTTGTAAATTATTCTAGACAGGATCTTTGAAGCATGCGTAATCAAGCTGATTGTACGGTAATCTTCACATCGGTCAGCTCCCACTTTCTTTGGTATAGGGATGATTACATTCTTCTTGAAATCAGGGGGTACCTCACCTGTCTCATAAATCCTACACACCAAGTGAAATAACCTGATCAGACCTTCATCTCCTATGCAGCGTAGCAACTCAATCGGTATATCATCTATGCCTGGTGCTTTGTTCCTGCTTAAGTCTTTCAAAGCTCTATCAAATTCTGATCTCAATATTAAATCTCCTTTCGCATCCTCATCAATTTCCTCCTCCCTTTCCATTACATGATTCTCAATCTCCTTTCCCTTATACAAACTCTCTATGTAAGCTTTCCATCTCTCAACCTTTTCTTCCCTATCTGTTAGAGGCTTTCCATTTGTGTCCTTAATATTACATCACTTAGTCTTCTTTTCCCCAAAAGTATTCTTAATCCTTCGATAAGCTGTGTCTACTTTCCCTAATTTCAGACAATTTTCTATACCTGCACAATTCTCTTTCAAACCATTCTTCTTTCGCTTCCTGGCACTTCTTGTTAACCTCATTTCTCAGACGTCTGTATTCTGCTTTCCCCTTTTCATCTCTTACATTCTTGTGTTTCCGCCTTTCATCCATCAATTCTAGTATATCCTGAGTGGTCCACGGTTTTCTACCTATTCTTTCTTTCCTACCAATGTTTTCTTCTGCGGATTTCGTTATTTCATTCTTCAAAAGTGCCCATTCGTCTGCAATTGATGTTTGTTTAGGGTTTTTCATTAGTCCTTCCTTTATACTCTTTTTCAATCTTTCGTTTACATCCTTCTCTTTCAGTCTGTCTATTGCCCACCTTTTTGGCTTTTGACTTTTCTTCAGTTTTTTCAACTTTAATCTGCATTTCATTACAACCAGATTGTGGTCAGAGTTTATGTCAGCACCAGGATATGTTTTACAATCCAAAATCTGGTTTCGAAACCTCTGCTTGACCATAATGAAGTCGATTTGGTAGCGCCCTGTATCTCCTGGTCTCATCCATGTGTATATTCTTCTATTGTGGTTATTGAATAAGGTGTTAGCTATGACCAACTCGTGCTCGGTGCAGAATTCTAAAAGCCTGCTTCCTCGATCATTCCTTTCACCTAATCCGAAATCTCCTACTATCTTCCCTTCTCTCCCTTTTCCTACCACAGCATTCCAATCTCCCATTACTATAACATTTTCATCATCTTGATATACCTCAGAATTTCGTATATTTCTTCGTAGACCTTTTCAACATCCTCATCATCAGCTTGACTGGTAGGCATATAGACTTGTACCACTGTGGTGCAGGTAGGTTTAGTATTGATTTTTGCTACAATAATCCGTTCACTATATTGTTCATAATATTCCATCCGCTGTCCAAGTTTCCTACTCAATATGAGGCCAACCCCTGCTTGGCCATTGTTTGATTTAGTGCTAATGATCCAATAGTCTCCTGACCAAAAGTCCTGTTCTTCCTGCCAGCGCATTTCACTAATCCCAACCGAATCCAACCTCATCCTATCCATTTCCCTTTCTAAGTTTTCTAACCTTCCACTTCCTAGCAGACTTCTAACATTCCACGCTCCGATCCGTAGAATGTCAGATTTCCTCTTTGTCACTTCTGTGATGTTAACCCCCTCTCGAGTAGTCCCCACCCGGAGATCCAAACGGGGGACTAGTTTACCTCCGGATTGAAATTTTACTAGGGAGGAGGCCATCATCACATGTAATTATGCATAGAGAGGTGCATATCCTCGGGAATAGCATACGGCTTTCCCTTTGCTTTCAGCCGTGCAGCAGGACGCAGTTAAGCCATTATTTGGCTTATATTATCATTATCTTAACCGTCTATAAGACTAGTAAAGAATTGATTTATTCTGAAAGGCTGCTACTCCCTTTCAGAATAAGTAAAGAGCAATTCTACTAACAAAAATACTAACCTTCTACCGTACTAACAATTAAATATCAAAATTCTACTAACGAAAAAAATACTTAAGTTCCACCAACAACAAATACTACAACTGAAACAGTCTGTCACCAGGCACACTCACATGCACCCTCACACATCACAGTCTACTGAAACAATGAACTATAATTAATAAACAATGCTACTGCTACCAGACACACTCACACAACACAGTCTAATAGAATAATGACATATATCTAATAGACAAACTAACTACCTACTTACAACTAAAACTAACTACATACGTACTGTACTGTTATTTGAATTGACAATATTTACAAAATGCAATTTAGATAGAAAATACTTACAAAATGTAATTTTGATTCAAAATAGTCACAAAATGCAATTGAGAATAAAAATACTTACAATATACCCACCCTACACAATATGTCTACCCCTTATTTTTCCCATTTTCAACGGGGTCCAGGACGAGATGCGATGCGAGCCTATGTGGCGGGTTTTCAAATGCAAATTTTGTAATTGTTATAATAAAACTTATTTATAAATGCATATTATCCAATCCATCATTTCCAATCAAAACGTACATTATCCATTTTATTGTACTTTTTTTGATAACTTCTTATGATTTTTGTAACTGGAAATCGCAGACTTAAACTTTGTCATCAATGCAATTTAGGTTCAAAATACTTACAAAATGCAATTGAAAGTGAAAATACACAATGCAATTCAGATTGAAATATCCCAGTTCCAATACAAATTATTCACAAAGTGCAATTGAAATTCAATGCAATTTAGGTTCAAAATACTTACAAAATGTAATAGAAATTGAAAATGCTTACAAAATGTACGGTAGATTCAAACGACTCATGTGGATTGACAATACTTACAAAATGCAATTTAGATTGAAAATACGTGACAAAATGGAATATAGATTCTAAATATCCACAAAATGCAATTGAGAATCAAAATATTTGCAAAATGCACGCCAAACAAAATGCAATTTAGATTCAAAATTCCTGCGAAATGCGGCTTAGGTTGAAAATACAATAATCTCACTAAAATGTCCTGCGCCTACATTGAAAGACTTACTAAAAAGCAATTTAGATTGTCAAACTTTACAAAATGCAATTGAGGTTGAAAACAATTGCGAGTTGTAATTTAGATCGAAAAAACTTACAAAATCCAACGTAGATTAAAAATGCCTTAAAAATCGCTAAAAGGGAATTTAGATACACGGTGAACCAAGTAACAAAAACAATGCGGGAATCTTAAAGAGAAAAGGAAATATAAGGAAAAGAGGAGAGGAGAGGGGAGAGAGGAGAGGGTCCGCGAGGAGAGGGTCCGCCCCAAAGGTAAGGGACAAAAGGGGGAAACCGGACCCAGCTCAGGAATCCCTCGGGGTCGCCAACTCCCGAACTCACCAGCCGTGAGCCCCTGAGGGTGTAGCATTATCTAGGGTGCACCAGAAGTGGTGGGGCTACATACACCCGGCCTCCTTAAGGGCCTTGAGCACAAGGCAGGAGGTAAAAGGAAAAGAAAAAGAAGGCTGACCCCTCACAGAAGGAGGGTATCAGAAAAGATGAGACAAGGGCCAATTAAGGCGGGAAAGGAAGAGACTCCCTAGGCCTCGGATACCCTAATACCGTTGGGGTCGGAAAAGAACAAGATTTGACCAAGGGAGGTCGACAGGAAAGAAGACAGAGAGGAGCCCGGCACAAGTAAGTGGAAGCAATGCCGGACTCAGCTGGGGTCCCGTGGTCGCCAACCCACGTCCCACTAGATGTGAGCCCCTGGGGGATGTGTCTACGTAATACCAATATCCAGAGAGAAGAATACGGAAATAAAGAATTATATCGGAGGTGGGGATCGACCACCACCCATTTTAACGATGCATAAGTTCAGAGTTCGTAACGCATCCACTGAGCTACCATATCACTTGTCACAGGGCGCTATATTAAGTTAGGTAAGCATTATACACACTCAACAGTCAGTATAAGTTCTTCTACATTGCCTGTCTTTTATAATACTATTCCGGTTTGTATCGAGGAAACTTTATAATCAATATTCCCGTCCTTCACAATTCTTATAAATAACTAATACATTAAAACGCGGTGGACATCCGCCATGTCTGTCATTAACAAAGGTGATTCTGCGCATGCGCTTGAGCCAATAATTTTGCAGTTTTGTTTATAAATTTAAAAATATATGGTAACAATTGTGTTTGTTTTAAAGACACTCTGCAAATCTACAGGCCTAGAGCTTTCGACAGATTGCTCTACGAAGTGAATCGGTTCTACCATTCACTCAATCTCGTCGTTACAAAAACCAGCTTCGTGTTTTAAATATATAGATAGATGTCCCGACACTTTGGTAAGAATATATTTCAACAGATGGCAGCACAAGCGAAGCTGAATTTATTTATTAATTTTTGTATCGAAGGGGAGCTCCGATCTGCGATATGAAAACTGCTATACACTCTGTCTAGTAGCAGAATTGATATTAATTCATTGCTTACTTTTTAATTTCAAAAACTGAAAAGTTGCTGTTTGTTTTTCAAATATCTGATTAAAATTCGAAAGAAAACGGGTAATACGAAAGTTGAGTTCTACTCACTGATTCCAAAGCCGCATCGAAAACCTACGGTTGAATAGATTCGTCGGGATCACTTTGGGAAGTTTTTGAATAAAAGTGTTACTGTATTTTCAACAAGGCGCGGCAGAAGAACAAGGTCATGGAGAGCGGGTTGGGGGAGGGGAGGGGAGAGGAGCTTGAGTGATTTGAGAGAGCGACAAGCTTGCCAGACGTTATGGAATTCCCGAGCATTTAGTCCAATGTTGCGATTGACTGTGCTGGTTAGTTCTGAATTATTGTCAAGGTCTGAATATTTCTGAGTGATCCTTTGATATTTTACCAGTTCCTAGTTACGACTTATTGTTTTTAGTTCGTCGATCTCATTAATTACTTTTTAATAATAAACAAAGTTTTTTATGGCTCCGCCCAGTCAACACTTGCCTCATCAAAGATTACATCGCGACACAATCACCCGTCCCCACGCAGACAATTGCTTTCAGAAACGACTTCCTAATAACTAAATTTATATTCGATATCAACAGATACCTTCTCTGTAGAAATGCTTCCCTTGCTTCTGCTAACCTACTTCTTATATCCTCTTTGTTTCGATCATCCCATTTCTACTCTAAGAGAGTGTAGGGATTGTACCTAAATTAAGACACGGCCATTTCCTACCCAAATCCTAGGCCTACGGTAGTTACTACTATAGCCATCACAATAACACAGGTTATCAACCATTCCGCAAAAGTTCGACCGATCACAGAAGGCGAAATGACCATGAAGTCACAACTCTCTACGTTGATTGTGTAACACCACCTCAGGGTGTAGTGGCTAGAAGACCCCGGTTCGAATTCTGGGCCTCTCAGCGCGTTCAATCGCTCACTGACTGCGACGGGGAGTTGTATCAAGTCCGTAGGTTAGAATCTCAATCTCAAAGCTGACAGCAGCTATCCTCAGTGTAGTCTTTCCCCAGGTTTCCCCACACTCCCTCCTGTCAAATGCGGGGATAGTACCTTATTTCAAGTCCCAGGGTACCTACCCCATCTCTGTCCCTGTTGTTGTTTGAGTCTTCAGTCTTTTGACTGGTTTGATGCAGCCCTCCATGCCTCCCTGTCCTGAGCCAATCGTTTCATCTCTACATAGCTACCACACCCTACATCCGAGGCTATCTGTTTAACATATTCTAACCTTGGTCTACCCCTACAGTTCTTGTCCTCGACCCTTCCTTCCATAACTAAGCTTGCTATTCCTGGGTGTCTTAGTATGTGTCCTTCCAACCTATCTCTTCTCTTCATTAGCAGTCGCCAGAAACATCTCTCCTCTCCAACTCGCCTTAATACCTCTTCGTTTGTAACCCTATCTACCCGTCTGATCTTCATCGTTCTCCTGTAACACCACATTTCAAATGCTTCAATTCTCCTCTAGTCCAAGTCCCTAATTACACCTATACACAAAATGCCAGCGTGTGTTTGTGAATTATGCAACCAAATCTATGAAAGATCATCATCATCTTCCTTTTATGTGTTCTTCCTAGAAGAACTGTTACGGTCTACACAAAAGATTTGAATTTTCACGCCATCTTTTCCTGGGACGACCTAGAGATCTCTTCCCACTGGGGCAGTATTTGACGACTGCTTTAGGGATCCTGCATCTGTCCATCCTGTTGAGTTGTCCTAGCCAATTTCTTTGGTATTCATGGATGTATTCCAATATAGCTCTGCTGTTAAGACCATTCACCACCTATGTGTTTCGTTTGTGATCCCACTTAGTGACTCCTGCTGTTCGTCGCATATATTTTATTTTGGCGGTAGTTATTCGCCTCTCATCGCATTTCCTCAGGGTCCACGCTTCGCTCTCGTAGCAAAATACTGGTCTTGCTAAGGTTTTGTAAATTCTTGTTCGGGTGTGTTTCTAAACTTTTTTTTTAGCGTATGGCTTTTAGTGCCGGGAGTGTCCGAGGACATGTTTGCTCGCCAATTTGTAGCTACTTCTAAGCGGACACCCATTGGGTGAGCTACACGTACCGTCGCGTGTGGAGTGTTGTCTGGGGAGGAAATTGTGAATGTAAGGACGAGGAGTTGGAAGGTAGTAGCTGTGGCCTATAGTTAGGGACCAACCCCGGCATTTGCCTGGAAGGAAGATGGGAAACCACAGAAGACCATCTTCAAGGTTGCCGGCGGGGGGATTCGAACCTCCTCGCCTCCCGGATGTGAGCGACTGCCAACAGTCATGCCGTAACGACGACGGCTAACTCACCCGGTTGTTTCTGAACTAATGATGGTCTAAAAAACTTCATTGATGATTCCTAAACATCTGTTGAATTAAAAGAATTTCTCGGATATGTCCATTTCTTCAAGGTAAGATAGTTTGTAACCCAGGTACATATTTAAGGTCTTTCCAAAATGTTATTATCCAAGCAGATCTTACTTCTTACTGGTTCCGTGCCACAGAATGCCATTATCTTAGTTTTATCTAGAGATATTTCCAATGAGTAGTTTTTAGACTAGTTTCAGGTTGTACATTGAACATCTGTGAAAGATAACACATAGAACTGTGCACAAAAGACTAAGATCAATAAGCGAATACGCAAATATGAAAAAAAAAAGGTTATACAGTATGTACTGTAATCTTACATGGCTGTCTGCAATTATTAAGTTAAATTTTATAGTCATCAGAAAAACACAGGTTATCAGAAATAATCACACACACACACACACACACACACAAATTCAAAGATCTAAATTAATTATCACGATATAAAGCAAAGTTTAAATTATACCCCAATCAGTACTTACACAAATACATATACTATTAATGAACATGTTTCGGCCTGACATTGAGCTCATCTTCAGCTCAATTAAGATAGCAATCAATTAAAAATAAACTAAAATAGATGTACTTAAGTCTAATGTATTTTGATGTGAGATCAATTGTAATGAAATGAATGGAACAAAATAATAACAAGTAGTTCCGTAAAGAACTATGCAGCCTATTTTCATATATCCTACTTATGTTAACTGCCACTATCAACATACAAAATTGCAGTTCGATTGCTGTAATAGATTCGTAAATATTGAGAACCGACTAAAAATTTCGGATGGTCGCCATGTTGGATTTTATATATGTAGGTCCTAGAGTTATGTACTGTTACATGCAGAGTATTGTGTTCGTGTAGTATTCAAACTAATATCGCATAATTAGGACACAAGAAGTAACAAGGAGATTTTAAAATTTCGCACAGCTGCCATCTTGAGGTTATGGAAGCAATTGAAATAAATTAGATGCCAGTGGATTACCATTCGTATAAGGATTCACTGTTCCAAGTTTCACTGCACTCGGATGGTTAAATTGCGAGAAACGTCCATGTGAATTTTTATATTTCGCGTCGCCTCCATGATGGATTTGTGAACACCAAGTTATTTAAAGTCCTATAGGTAAACTTAAGTTTATAGCCCCTATGAACAGTAAGAAATTCAGTTTGATTGCTATAATAGATTCGTAGATATTCAGAGCCGACTAAATATTTTGGATGGTCGCCATGTTGAATTGTCAAATGTATAGGCCATAGAGTCATGTACCATTAAAGGAAAATTATTGCGTAGGTTCAATATTCAAACTTTCAATTCGATCGCATGACTACATCACAAGAAATAAAAACTTAATTTTAAAATTCGCACATCCGCCATCTTGAGGTTATGTAAACAATTGAACTAAATTAGATACCAGTGCATTACAATGTGTATAAATATTTCCTGTACCAGATTTCAGTGCGTTTGGAACATTAAATAGCGAGAAAGGTCTATTTAAAATTTTCAACTTCGCTTGGCTGCCATGTTCGTTTTGTAGTTAACCGGTTTCTGAAAGTCTCATAGATGGACTTCCAGTAGTGCCCTTTACCTCCGTAAAATATTTCAGGGTGATACCGCCAATAGTTTCACAGATATGGAATGCCAGTGAAATATTTCGCACATCCGCCATCTTGTGGTTATGTAAACAATTGAACCAAGTTAGATGTCGGTGCATTACAATGTATATAGACATATATTGTACCAAGTTTCATTGCGTTTGGTTGGTTAAATCGCGAGAAACGTCTATTTAAATGTCGCAACTTCGCTTGGCCGCCATGTTCGTTTTGTAGTTACCAGAATTCCAAAGGTCACATAAGTGAACTTATAGTTGTTCCCTTTATCACCATACAAAATGTCAGGGTAATATCGGTAATAGTTTCGGAGATATTGAATGCTGGTGAAATATTTCGCACAGCTGCCATGTTGGATTGGTGAGTCGTAACAAAATTTGAAGGGCACGGTCGGGGTCGCAGGGAATAGTGCTATGAACTTACCGAGTTTCATTGAAATCGCTCCAGCCGTTTAGATTTTATTAGGGGGACACACACACACGAATCACACACACACACACGCACACACACACGGACAAAAGGTGATCTCATAAGCCTATTTTTTCAAAATTGAAAATAGGCTAAAAATGGCTATCCTTACAATGTAATATTAATTGTAAATAGATAAAATAAAATATATTGGGCTCTACATTACATTTTGAAAATATAGCAGAGAAATTTTGTAATAGAAAGTGTAAATAAAATATAGAAATTTAAATAAATTAGGAAAACAAACATTTGTGCTATCAATGTATTCTACGATATGAGGCTCCTCAAATATTGAAATTAATGTTTTCTCAGTCGGCCAATACGATTATAACCAATTGTATTGGGTGTTTTCCAAATTCTGAAGAAAAAAACTTTTTTACATGAGATTAATAAATGCAGTTTTGATCGAGAAGCGATAATCATCAGATCCAGTACACTTAGGTTATGAAACCTATGTCAACAAGAATGGGTGATAGTATTTACAATATGTACCCTTATATAGTTGCACTTGTACTGTAGACTCTTTGTACTAGGCTGCCGAGAAATTTCATTCTGGTCTGAGGGCTGAAACGGGGTACACTCAGCCATCCTAGAAGTAGTTTTCCGTGGTTTTCCACTTCTACTCCAGGCAAATGCCAGGATGGTTCCTAACTTAAGGCCACGACCGCCTAATTCCCAGTCTTCATCTGAAGTACAAATGCACTCACTAGCCTACTACTGACACCACAATAGTGAAGGTTATCAGACAAATTCTACACACATCGAGCACAAGGGGTTAAATGATCACGATGTCACAAGTCCCAACTTCGGTGGCGTAGTTGGTAATATGCTGAGCTTCAATGCCCAAAATCGCGGGATCAACCCGGATTTTTAAGAGCGTTTTAAATCTCTCAGTATGCCTTCCTTCGAAGGAGAAGTAAAGTCGGCGGGCCAATGTCATAGATTTATGGCATGTAAAAGAACCTTCCACTAACTACAATGGTGTGAAGCTAAATTTGTAAGTTAGATTTGATTAACGCCCTATTAAGTTCCAACGCTCGCCGCCAGGTGCCGGTTGTGGTGGCATCTAGTAGCCATGTTCACAGCTAAGTATCGTTGACGGTAGCATTTGTTAGCAAAAGTGTGAAATACCGTACCTTACCTGAATTACAGATAACACTCACTAATACAGCCATCACAATTTTAACACCGGTCATCGGACAGATTCTACACACACCCAAAGAACACGGGGCTATATGACTGCATTGTCTCAGCCCCTAAACTGAGGAACCAACCATCATTCCGTCACTTCAATTAAAATTACCCACATATCTAAAATATATGTCGAGACTTTTGATACTCACCAGAAATTTCATGCTTGCAACTGTAATACAAGGATCACTGAAGGACAATGAATGTTGAATTCACTCAGGACCGTCTCTTATATATTAGCTGAGGCATTATGTCTGTAGCTTTGGGCGCAATAACACTCGTACACCGTCAAATATGTGTGTGTGGTAACTGAGGAAAGTTCACGATAAACATTGCTTTCAAGTATTTTATAATAGGTCCGTATTGAATAAGTTATAATATGATCTAATTATGTCAGCAGATGGTGACGCTTTAGCTGTGTAAGACTCTAGTTTCCTGAGTAAATCAATGAAGATTTCTTCTTGATTGAAAACTAGCTGAAGTACCCGTGCTTCGCTACGGGTCATAAATAAATTAAAATATGAAGGTGACAGTTAAAACAGGGGATAGACGAGGTGCTGCGCGGAGGGAGAGTAAGGATGGAACATTTTGTCCAACTACACCGCACAGTGCTGACCGCGTTTTATAGCACAAATTTAGGTTTTACTCCCTAACCGTTGGAGATACACGAAAGGTGATAAGGACCTTTCGCAAAGAAAATTAAATTTTTAACCTCAAATATGCCTTCAAAAGTTTGCTATTTCTTAGCGTTCTTTATTTATTTGAAATGGGAAAATGAAAGTTTCAAACCAAAGGGTGTACAAAGTATCGAAAACCATCGTAGCCTATATGTTTACCAGATAAAGCAGCTACTTTCATGTAACATTTCATGTAAATCGGACCAGTGGTTCTTGCATGTTTGAGTAATGCACAGACACACACCATCTCATTTAGCCTATTTTCATTTTATGAAAAAATAGGCTTATGAGATCACCTTTTGTCCGTGTGTGTGTGCGTGTGTGTGTGTGTGTGAGAGAGGTGTGTGTGTGTGTGTGTCCCTAATAAAATCTAAACGGCTGGAGCGATTTCAATGAAACTCGGTTCGTTCATAGCACTATTCCCGGCGACCTCGACCGTGCCCTTCAAATTTTGTTACGTCTCACCAATCCAACATTGTGGCTGTGCGAAATATTTCACCATCATTTAGTATCTCCGAAACTATTACCGATATCGCCCTGAAATTGTGTACGGTGATAAAGGGCACTACTAGAAGTTCACCTATGAGACTTTCAAAAACCTGGTGACTACAAAACCAACATGGCGGTCAAGCGAATTTGAGCTTTTTAAATTGACCTTTCTCGCGATTTAACTATCCAAATGTAATGAAACTTGGTACAGCAAATGTTTATATAAATTGTAATGCACTGGAGTCTAATTTAGTTCAATTGTTTACATAACCTCAAAATGGCGGCTGTGCGAAATATTTCACTGACATTCTATACTCCGAAACTATTACAGATATCACCCTGAAATTTTGTACGGTGATAAATGCCACTAGTTCAAGTTTATCTACCTAACTTTCATTAACCTGTAAAGTACAAAACGAACATGGCGGCTAAGCGAATTTGAAACATTTTGATAGACTTTTCTCGAGATTTAACTCTCTGAGCGCAGTGAAATGTGCTACAGTAAATGATTATACATATAGTAATGCACTATCATCTAATTTAGTTCAATTGTTTACATAACCTCAAGATGGCGGCTGTGCGAAATTTTAAAATTAAGTTTTTATTTCTTGTGTCGTTAACAAGCGATCGAAGTGAATGTTTGAATAATTAAGCTACGCAATTATTTTCCTTTAATAATACATAACTCTATGGCCTGTACATATATCAATCCAAAATGGCGAGCATCCGAAATATTTAGACAGTTCTCAATATCTACGAATCTTTTACAGCAATAGAACTGATTCATAGAAGCTATGAACATAAGTTCACCTATAGGGCTTTCAGTAATCTGGTGATCACAAATCCTACATGGCGGCGACGCGAATTATAAATATTTAAATTGGCGTTTCTCGCTATTTAACCATCCGAGTGCAGTGAAACTTTGCACGTTAAATGCTTATACAAATGTTAATCTGCTGGCATCTAATATATTTCAATTATTTTCATAACCACAAGATGGCAGCTGTGCAAAATTTTAAAATCTCGTTTTTACTTCTTGTGACCTAGTCATGTGATTGGAGTTTGAATACCACACGTACACAATAATCTTCATGTAATAATACATAAATCAATATCGAACCTGGCGACCATCTGAAATATTTAGACGGTTCTCAATATCTACGAATCTATCACTACCTTCAAACTGAAATTTTGTATGTAGATGGAGGCAATTAACATGAGTAGGATATATGAAAATAGGCTGTATTGTTCTTAGTATAGATAATTAGTTTGTATTTTTGGAGGAGGAAGTAAGATTTTTAATGTTGAAAAATTACTTAGCTGGCAAAGTACACGTCCCCATCTTAGCAAAAACTTAACATTAATCAATGTCCTCAATTGTGCCAAACGTTGTAGGGCTAAAGGGACTGGAAATGTTTCAAATTGTGAGTTCTTGGAGAACTCAATCAAACCAAAAAAAAAAAATTTGAAAATCATTTCCGGCCTAAGTGCAGTTCCGTAAAAACATCCTAAGATTGCTTGTTTCTTTACTCGTTCTATTTTTAATTCAAAATCTAGCCAATTAACTGATTTACATAATTCTTTCTTTAATGTGTTCCTTTGTTCAATACCCTCAGGTGGAGCTTTGATTTGTTGAAAAATCTTCACACCAGAAGTAGTTATAAGGGCTTAAGTGAAACTCTGCATTCACACACTAGTGCTCGTAGTGGTAGAAGAGGCAAACTGCTAATCTAATTGACCGGTTGCCTTCATATTCATGCGATGATTAAAGGAAGGATTGTAATCTTTTAGAATAAATAAAGAATGTATTCTCATATATTATTATATTTAAATACCTAAACTTCCTAGCTCATATCCTACAGCAGTCATGGGCAAAGTATGGCCCCTTGGGCCAAGTGCGGCTCTTGAGCTAATCTAATCCGGCCCGCGACATGGTTCTTAGAAAAGACTTCAACAAAGGGAATAGTAATATGGAAAAGATATGTTGATGATGTAATTTGCATCTAGCATAATGAATTAACAAGCGCAGAAACAATTCTCCAATCCATTAATAGCCTACACCACTCAATCAAATTCACTAAGAAATAGATCTCTCAGTATATTGCATTTTTTTTCTGTGTTACTTCAACGGGGAAGAACCTGTGAGCTATCCAATTTTCATGCAGTGCGTATGTCAGCTTGCAACTGTGATATTCTTAACTTGTCGCCACGTGCCACTCACTGTGGAAGCCAGGGATTTCCTTGTCCATACCCATATTTCACCACGTGCTAGACCTCCCCTTCCCCGAGCTACCTGGGACCAGTATCACTCACATGCAGTTCATTTCTGGCACTGTGAAGTGTAAGGCTGTTCTACGACTCCTAAAATTAAATCAACTACAAGTTATCGTCAGCAGCAGTATATTGCAGAATTTTAAGATAATTTTACTTCAGATGGGGGCGTTCTGTTCTACCAAGCATGTGGGAAAGCAATCAAGGCTCAACAGAGATCTCAAGTTACACAATACCTCAAGGGCAAGAAACATATTGCAGCAGTTTCGCGCCTTCAGAAGAAGTGTTTCACGATAATCATCAGTTATTTGTGATGAACAACCTGAAGATGTATCTCGTTGTGTATTGTAATTCTTCAGTAGTCAGTGAGGCATAGCATATATTTCATTCACATTAATAAACTAAATTCTTCTTCTTCTACTTCCTTCGATTTTGGCCTACTGTGGACCACGGAAAACAACTGATTTGTTGGTTAGTCTTTTTTTCTTCTCCCAAAATTTCTTCATCCTTTCGCTGTGGTTCCTCCTCCTCTCATCTGACCAGGTGTTTTTGGCCCTTTTACATTGCTTTTCCTGGAACCCCTTGAATTTATCAATCTTAGCTCGAAACACATCTCTATTCCAAATGTCTTCTGGATTTATCCCCACTTCCTCCATGTCTTTTCTCGTTTCCTCTATCCATAATGTAGTTGCCTTGATCTTGGTGATGTAGTTAAAGATTCTCTTCGTTAGTCGACTCTCGCTCATTCTCATTAGGTGTCCATAAAACTTCAATCTCCTCTTACGGATGGTGTCTGTGATTTTCTCTGCCTGTCTGTAGAGATCTTCATTTCTCGTCTTCCTCCATGTACCATCTTTTTGTTTTTCAGGTCCTAGGATCTTTCTCAAGATTTTCCTTTCCTTCTTCTCTAAATCCTTGATTTCCCCTTTCTTATTCAATATCAAGCATTCTGAGCTATAGTTCTCTTGTTGTATCTATTTTGTACTAATTTATAGGCTAGCTCCATCTTTCTAGCTCTTCCTCTATTTGCTTCTTTATCAAGTCCATTCGGCTGGATCCATTCTCCAAGATATTTAAATTTATCAGCTAAACTAAATTATAATTAAATATTTTTACTTTTTGTCACATATTTCAGGTATTTTTAACACATAAAGAAACCCCTATTTTTAGCACCTAAAAATCCGAGCCCTGATTATTATGTTCATCATTGGCTTCATGACTACAATATTATTCTCTAAGATACCATGGGTTCAACACCCCTAGTGAGACTAATGGCGTTATAAAATACTGCGTGGATAACGGAGGGTAATAAAAATCCACAATTCTAGACCTTAGGCAAGCAGTCCAATGTGGGAAACATCCTTTACTGTAATAGATTAGAGTTTCTATGAACATAATTCCTTTAGGGTATATGGACTTGGGAAGTTACGTTCAATCAACCTCTAGGGATATGGGCAAACATTTTAGAGGCAGGGCCAGATTCAAAACAAAGTAATCTAGGAGGGTCAAAAGAAAGAACAACACATGTTTATTGATAGATTATAACCTTTTTTTTTCTCCGTCGTTAAGCCAGAAGCAACATATGCAAGTAAAACTTTATTTAAATTAAACACCCGATCAACAACTGACAAACTACAGAAGGTTGATGGACGGATTCTTCGGACAATAATCAATAAAAAGAACACCAGATTGAGGACCAATGGAGATTTTTCCCAATTCAATACTTTACAATGCAAATGAACCTATCATTGACACAATGCGAAAACGAAGGATTGCGTTTTTTTGGACACACATCTCGTTTGCCAAATACTAGACTCCTAAAACAACTTTTTGACTTCTTTTGGAACAATAAAACGAAAATCACACGGTTTAAAGAAATACAAGTGGATTTAGACGAATTGAAAATGAATTACTAAGCATCAAAATGAACATAGAGAAGATGATGATGATGATGATTGTTGTTTTAAGGGGCCTAAGATATAGGTTATCGGCCCCACATAGAGAAGAGAATGGGCTTCTGAATATCATATAGACTCGACTAACATTCAAAATTTCACAGCGTAAGCAATATGTTATACCTGCATAAGAACGGGCTGCAAGATCTTCCAGAATGAAGAAGTATTGGGAAAGAAAAAAAAATAAAGTATTAAGAACTGAACTTAGTATTTGAAGACTTTGTATATAAGGTTTGCTTTTTGGTGCACCAACGTGGGTGTAAATAGTGTAATTAAATAAATACATTACCTTTTTATTTCAGAATTTTAAATCAAACAACATTTATGGGCTACAAATGATAGAAAATCTAGGAAAAAGAACACACCTTTATTATTTGTTAGAAGAGGAAGGAGTAAGTGACAAGTGAAAGTTGGACTGTGCTTCTAAGACTTTTTCATAATCTGGTTGAAACTGGGATGAGCGCAGCTAAATGGTGGTCTTTAAATATATTTCTGACGCTATTTTTGCGAAGCCACATTGTAGAAAACACCTGTTTACAGATACAGTAAGATGCGAACATGGCAGTTATCTTTTGTGCATGAAATTTCAGCTTTGGGATGTTTGATTTTGGTACGGCCTTGTAGGACACAATTTTTGAAACGTTGAGGAATAGTTGCTTTAATTCGTTGTTCCATTGTAACTCAATCAGTTCTAGCTGCAACTCTGATTTTACTGTTTCACAGTCAACATTAAATGTCATGCTGAAGACGTCCAAGTTCTGTTCAATAACTTTGAAGTTCTGAAATCTTCATTGAAATTCGTCTTGACGATTCTTCACGCAAAAAGATATTACACAAAATGCATAAACACAATGAGATTGAGTAGGTAGTATCATTCGAAACCGACACTGCAACTAAATAATTGTACATATTGTATATGTTTTTCACCTGTATTCTCAAACATAGATGTTATAGCCTAAGTGTAATGGATCTGATGATGATCGCTTGACGATCGAAACTGGTCATCCTAGTGTATTTATTAATCTAATGTCATTTATTTCAGGATTAGGGCATGACCCAGCTCTATTTGGGTACATTCGTGTTGACCGACTGAAAAGCACCAAGCTTTTGTTTAGTTAAGATGTGTAGACACAATAATTGAATCGGTCGGAGCGGAAAAGCATTAAGTAAAAAATGGTTATATTTTAAAGAATTAGTATTCTGAAGTATTGACCCAAGGGCCTTGGAACGACATAGGAAAGAATTAAGTTAGCCTTCTGTTTAAGCTACACACAAAATATTTTCATCTCACCAGCAGGAGAAAAAACACGGAAGCTCACTGGCAAGGCAAAATCCATCACAAATAAATTTGTTTTGTGGTTTTAAGCCAGAAACCACTGCTACTTGTCGAGCAATTGGAGGAGAAAAGCTGTAAGTCAATGAATTACTGCCTTTCAGCGCCGTTTTCTGTGCTTAATTTTAGCTGCACTGCAAGATTCGCGCGTGTTACAGTGCTGTGTTGTTGTTTGAGTCTTCAGTTTTTTGACTGGTTTGATGCAGCTTTCCATGCCTCCAAGTCCTGAGCTAATCGTTTCATCTCTGCATAGCTAACACACCCTACATCTGAGGCAATCAGTTTAACATATTCTAACCTTGGTCTATCCCTACAGTTCTTGCCCTCGACCCTTCCTTCCATAACTAAGCTTGCTATTCCTGGGTGTCTTAGTATGTGTCCTACCAACCTATCTATTCTCTTCATTAGCAGTCGCCAGAAATATCTCTGCTCTCCCACCTGTCTTAATACCTCTTCGTTTGTAACCCTATCTACCCATCTGATCTTCATCATTCTCCTGTAACACCACATTTCAAACACTTCAATTCTCCTCTTTTCTGCTGTACCAATAGTCAAAGCTTCACTTCCATAGAGTGCCACGCTCCAGACAAAGGCCTTCAAAAATGATTTCCTAATACCTAAATCTATATTCGATGTCAACTGGTTCCTTTTCTGTAGAAATGCTTTCCTTCCCTAAGCTAACCTACATTTTATATACTCTTTGCTTCGTCCATCACTGGTTATTTTGCTTTCTAAGTAAAAGAAGTCTCCTAATTCCTTTAGTTTTTCACCAGCCAATTTGATGTCCATAGAGCTTTCTGATTTATTTCGGCTGCATTCCAGTATTTTTGTTTTACATTTATTAATTTTCATCATGAATTCTTTCCTCAAGACGGAGTCCATACCATTCAAAAACTCATTCAAATCCTCAGGCGTGTCGGGCAAGATGACTATGCCATCGCCAAATCTCAGAGTTGAAATTATTTCTCCTTGAATCTTTACTCCCACTTTAAACCTTTCTCCAATTTCCTTCATTGCTTGCTGAATATTAAGATTGAAAAGTATGGGCGAGTGCTATTGTAAATTGTATTTGTACAGGGTTAACGTGGTTTATATGTTACAAATACAATTTAAAATAAAATATCATGTGAAATATTCATTCTGGGTGGCTTTATGCGGCACTAAGCTGACCACGGAGCTGAGAGACATTACGGTAAGTCATGTTTCCAAAATTGATTTGAAAAATGTGTTTATTTAATTAAAATTAATATTCCGCTAACTTAAATATAACCTGAATAGTTGCTTCACAACATGGATGACTAATATAGTGTGTTTGTCAAGTTCTTTTCTATCAATGACGTTGTATCTGACTCCTGAAAGGTAGTGAAAAATGACTTAATACTTTTCAGCTCCGGTCGATTTAATTACTCTAGAGTTTGGTGTTAGATGGAAACTATTCTTTCTAAATATGTTTAAACACTCATTTGAAATATTTTTCAATATTCTGCATTATTGGTGTAAATTCACAAATCAAAATGTGTACTGAACCCGCTAAGCACTGGTTCATGTGATATTTTTCATTGCAATGCATTTTGATGCATCACCTTAGAACGTACCCACTGACCAGCCATGCTAACATTCTTTGGAGTTATAAATGGTTGATCTTTTTACTATGCAGAAAACCATTTTTTATATAATCTGAGGCTAAATTATGACACTTCTATTTTCAACGAAGCTCAGATATTCTCATGTTGTAATTCTGTATCATTGAAACATTCTTCAGAATGTTTTTTCTAATTTTGGTAAGGTATTAACATCGCAGATACGCGAACCGGAACCAACCAGTCGCTGCACGACTAGTGTATTCACAAGTTCTCGCAGCGCATGACAGAGCTCCTAGCACATCTGTTTGGTTTTCCATCCAGATTGGATGTGTTTGTGAAGTCCGTCAATAGACGAGGAAATAGTCCGCCTGGAAGGCGAGGAAAGTAATCGTTGTGCATCGCACATTATTCTACAACAAATTGTACATCATTCGAATGAATATTACAGCCAGAGAAGGAATGTGCCACGATAATTGTGAATTTTTGGAAAGTGATTATAAAATCGTGCAACGTGGAACACCATATTTTCAACCACGTGTTGTGGAAATTTCAAAATCGTCAAGTGACGAGGAAATATGTCAATTACTGTGAATTTATAATTAATCCAGTGAATTATTCTAACACTCTCTACTACGAATATTGCTATCTTCGCAAGAGCGATTAATTTCAGTAGCATACAACTTCGATGCCACGTGATTTGTGGGCTATTAAAATCTCTGATAGCGAAGCAGATAGCAGTGCATGGCCAATTTATAAATCATCTGCGCCGTGTAAAAGCACTGAAGTTGTTACCATATTAAAGCTAGCTTCAGTGCAACTGTGCTACGCCCATTTTCCGTATTTTCAAGTGGTTACTTCATATTTAAACATGTCACTTCCTGATAACCACGTGTACGACGATCTTTATTACGCATCACCTGTGGAGATGAACTGATAAACTTCATGCTGTGAAGGAGAGAACTGGAGAACTACAGCCGATGACAGGAGAACCATGACTTTAGCATCCGCTAAGCCAAGGAACATGACGACTTCGGAGAGGAGTCTGGTCATATCATCACGACAACGACGAGGAAGAATGAAGGCCATGGAAATGGATAGAGCCCATGTGGAGGCCCAGATTGGACAACCCTTGTCCGAAGACCAAAGCCCTATTGTATCCCTCAGGTCGTTGGAACGACTGAGACGTAGACATCCTTTCTTGTGAGTCCGAATAATCTATTCCTTGTGTGGTTCTTTTGTGGTGTAGCTTAGTGTAGTTTATTGTAGTTTATTGTAGAACCAGCCGAACTCCTTGACAAGCCACAAGGTAGGTTTTGTACTGTTTGAATTAATCCTTGTAGTTCACTTTCAGTGATTTGTTAGTCACCCGTTGTGATTGAATCTCTTTCGATCACGGTGCATTCTGGTGGACATCGCTAAGATGTTAGTTCTACCCCTGCTAAGCGTGACTGTAGTTTTTGTTACTACGTTTTGTTCAACCCTAGGTGGGTGATTTTGTGTATAGTTATTTGGGATGACGATCAGACGTCATGGCAAGTGTTATTTTTATGACACCCCCTTTTCTTGTAAATATTGTCACGCCACTGATTTAGTTAGAACAGTTCGTATCAGTAGGTAGTCGACTGAAACTACCAGTTTTGTAATTCAATGTCATTTTCATTTTGATGTGCTATGAAGCCATCCAGTTCAAGTTGTGAACACATTCAAGGTGTTACATTTTGTATGCAATCTAGCATCGAACCCTGTAAAGAATGCCCTATCATTAGCAAACTTAGAAATTGTAAGATTTGCGCTTTTTGATGTTTATTTTGTGTCAGGTGTTTCGACACAGTTATTATTTTGGTTATAGTTGGACAAAGCATTTATGGAGTGACATACCTGCAGATTTCAAAGAAGTTCAGAACAAGTGGTATATCTGTATTTTTCTTTTATTTTACTTTTATGAACATGCCACGTCTTAGTGTATAGTTTTGAGGCGTGATTGTAAGCTTGACGCTTATGCTACTTTATATTATGTTTGGGACCAGATAACAGGGCCAGTTTTCTGATAAACTTTCCGCGAGAAAGCTGCCTGCCTTCAGTGTTGTTTCATTTTAAACTGTCCGTGTAGATGACTGTGAGTAGCAAGCCTAGCTCAAGTCATGGACAGGTGGTAACAGTTCCCCGCATGCAATGTACTAGAGCACCACTCATTCAGTGAGACATACCTTTTTAGACTTTTTGACGATGCTTATAGCATTACTAACCATTTGTTGTTGTGTCTCATATGTAGGTCAATGTCCAGGCAACCATTTTGTAATAATCAGATGTTTTGCTACTTTGATCTGACTGGCAAGAGCCATGTGTTTACATCGCTATTGAAGCGACTATTTTTCTTCTCCATTTGAGAATGATTACACGTTATGTTAAGGTTTATTTGTTGAGATTGAGAGGCTAGATGAGGCACCTGTGAAGAGACTATATTTATGTGTGTCCAGACTTCGATTCTGTTGACTGTGTTATCGTAGGGAGGTAACTGATGTTCATCCAGACCGACCCAGAGGTAAATTAAGTGAGCCGAGAGCCACTAATAACCTGTGTTATTGTTATGTCCGAGCGGGAGAGCTCGTTGATGGTATTTTATAGCGGATATTGATCTCGCACGAGACTGCTACTGCTGATCCCAAGGTATTCAGGATTGTCAGCCTATTCGCCATAAACCAACGATAATCTAAACCGACATTCTAATAATCAAACACGTCATTATAATAAACTGATGATAAGTAATTGTTTATAGCATTTAACTTTAATTTTCTTGCATTTTGGACCTTCTGGCTGACACTTGCTTTATGCACACTTTTTTTGTGGAAGTAATCTAGGACAGATGACACTAACTTTATCGACGGAGTGCTTGCTCAACTTTTAGTCAGTAGCTGGTGGAGCGCGAACCTCATGCGATGTTAGACGTAGTTTTTACTACGCATTTGCCACCGTAAATGACATGCACGTAGATGACACTGGTTTACAAAGAGTAACCCAGGGCGAAGGCCGGAATAATATTGATTGTGATCTTGTTATTATTTATTTAAGTGTTTGGTAACCCCATGTTTACCTTTCTTAGCTTGTAAGAGGGCATTTTTTTATGGCTTGTCATGTAGATTTGTATTAATTGTTTTGCTTTACGGACGACATCGCCGTAAATTTTGTATTAATTGTTAGGAATTAGCTAGATTATTTAACACTAAATGTAAATGAGGAAATTGTACCATTCTAACTTAGATTTGCTATTGCTACCCTGTTAAATGTAAATTCCATTATTAGCATATTTTCTAACTTGACTTAGAGATTATTGCTGTACCATTTTCCTAGCGTTGCTATTGTTGCTTTACTTTGTCAAATAAATCTTTCGCGAGGGTTTATAGTAGTTTACAGGTAGGGTCCTGATCTTTTATTTTTGTTTATTTATTAGTTTGCGGATTAGCCGATAGAAACCCTCCGAACTAGGCCAGGTGTCTGAATATTTTGAATAAATATTTCTACAAGTTTTACTTAAGCCTGGAAGTTTATTTCTCAGTCTAGCTTTAGGAGGTGTATTTTCTAAGGCTGTCTATGACATTTTTAGCAACCATGTTACCACGGATCCCCTGGATCATGGAATCTCATGCCGCTATGGCCTATAAGAAATTCACCTGATTCTCATGGCACATGGGTCGAACGGGCGAGATGTTAAGGATGGCATTTCGGCTGTTGGCAACCCTGATAGCTCCTCTGACGGGCACAGTACCAAATCTCAGAGCAGTTGAAAATCAAAAGCAAATTTACACTGCTGTACCTCTAGCAACTATCCTACCATCTTACAAGAATATCTAATACAAATTGCACTACAAGGAGCATTTTGTACACAGAAAATATTGAAAGAGAGTTGAGAAAAAGGCAGGTTAATATTCACTCACTTAGAACTGCTAATTAGTTATTGTTGTCTTAAGGGGTGGAACTATGAGGTCATCTTCCCCTAAAACTACCCTGCTCCATATGCTTCCCCTTCACATCTCCTCGCTTATTCTTCCTTAGATATTTTCTTCCATTTTACCTGTCTCCTAGTCATTTCCTCCTTGTTGTTTTAAGGGGCGGAATTACGAGGTCATCTGCCCCTAATGGCCTTTTCTGTATTATTATTATTCTTATTTCTTCGTTTAGGCCAGCTATGGACCACGTCATTTCAACTGCTTCCGTCTTTGGGCCTTGATCTTAGCCCAGTGTTCACGCATTCGCTGCCTGTGAAACTCCCTTCCTTCATCAGACCACTTCTTGCCGGTTTTTTATTTCTCTTTTTCTTGGAATTGGTGGTGTGCTGAAAGCTTTTCCTTCAAAAGATCACGTTCCATGAAGTCTGTGTGCGTAATCCCTACTTCGTGCAAATCCTTGTCTATCTCACAAAACCAGGGGCTCTTGGTTTCCTTGTTAAGATAATAGGTAAATATCCGATTGGCGATTCTCTCGGGTTTCATACGAGTTAAGTGGCCATAGAAAAATATTATTCTCATCCGAATTACTTGAGATATCCTTTCTACATAATGGTACAGCTCATTGTTATGCCGTCTCCTGTATTCACCATCGTCTCTCAACGGCCCTATGATCTTCCTCAGGATCATCAATTGCCTTCCAATTTCTCAACCAGACCCTTCCTATTCATTGCCAGGCATTCTGCTGCGTACAGTGCCTCAGTTGGGATAACTGTACGATAGTGTCTTAGTTTGACATTGCGGGATACTGTTCTCTTGTTGTACACTCCTTTTGTTAGTTGGTAGGCCACTTCCATCTTGTTCATTCTTGATGTGAAGGCTTCCTTCTCTGATATGTTGGGCTCGATCTACTCCCCTAGGTACTTAAACTTTTAATTCTTTGACTGCAGGGTTAATATTAGTTATAAACTCGGTCTTCTCAAAAGAAATATGTAAGCCTGCCTTTGCCGCTTGTATTCTGATTTGGTTGACTTGTTTTGCGGCTGTGTCTAGGGAATCATAAAAGAATGCTTGATCATCTGCGAAAGCTAGGCAGCCAATTGTCAGGTCCAAGCTCCTGCAGCCCATTCTGACGCCATTTTCTAATACTTCTTTACCCATCCCCTTGCGCCATTCACGAATTAATTTCTCCAGTACACAGTTGAAGAGTAAAGGTGACAGTCCATCTCCCTGCCTCAAACCCATCCTGATTTTGAAAGCGTCCGAAATTTCTCCTCTAAATTTCACTCTGGAGTTTGTGTTTGCCAAGGTCTGCTGGATAATTTCTCGTGTTTTGTCGTCCATATCCATTTCTTTCAATATTTGGATGAGTGAGGTTCGATCAATAGAATCATAGGCGTTCTTGAAGTCGACGAAGACAACTACGAACTTCCTGTTTCTGAGCTTCAAATATGAAAGAACAGATTTAAGACTCATGATCTGCTCTGCACATGAACTAAGTTTTCTAAACCCTCCTTGATATTCTCCCAGCTGAAAGTCAAGTTGTTCCTCTGCCCGGGTCTGAAGGGCTTTGGAGAGAATTTTTGTACGTTGTTATGTGGAGGGAAATGCCACGATAGTTGTTTACGTCTGTTTTGTCACCTTTCTTATGAAGAGGGTGAATCAAAATTGATGTCCAGTCACTAGGGAGTTCCTCGGTTTCCCATATCTCCTGGATAATTTCAGTGAGTTTACTGATTGCCTTATCACTTGCTTACTTCCAGAGTTCAGCTATTATGCCATCCTCACACGGTGCTTTGTCGTTCTTTAATGAATGAATGATCTGCTTGATTTCCTCTTTTGTTGGTGGAGAAGTGTCTGGGTTAGGGTGGATAATTTCCTCAAAATTGAATCGAGATTGTGGAGCTTCACAGTTAAGGAGAGATTCAAAGTAATTTGCAAGGACCTGGCAATTGTCCTTGTCATTGAAGGCTGGTTTTCCTGTATGATCTCTAAAGTGTAGGCTTGGAGGTGTAAATTTACTCAGATTACGCTTAAAAGTTCTATACAAATCCCGAGTATTGTTTTTGATGAAGTCCCGCTCAATCTGCATAAGCTGGTTTTTGTTAAAAATCCTCTTTGCATCACAAATGGCTTTTGTTGCATGTTTTCTCGCTGCTAAGAAGTCATTGTAGCAATTTTGATCCCTCTGCGAGTTCCACCGTTGCCATGAGAACCTTCTTTGTTTTATAACTTCATCACAATCCTGATTCCACCACGGATGTTTCCTTGCTGTTACTAATGGAACTGTATCTGTTGCAGTTTCAATCATGACTTATCTAAGTTGCTCCCAGTTCTCTGGATCCAGGGATTCCAGCTTCTGTGTGAACTCTTGAGTTGTTTTAAGCTTTTCAGTGTCAAATTTTCCAGTCGTTGACACTGGAATTCCCCTGGTGTCTCTCGGGATAAACCTAACTTTAATTTTTGAGAGGTTTTCAATTGTAATGCGGGCTCATATTAAATAACCTCTACAAGCTTAACAATAGCCGGAATGACGAAAATAAAATCATTTTCTGAAAGAGGAAGAATTCGGCCCTTTCTGTGTGAATAAAACAAAGAGAACTCTCTTTGCCTCAAAATCCGAAACAATCAGTTATACCTCCCGTTAATTTGAGATATTGTCGAGGTTGATAGGTGAATTAGAGCCTGGACTTATTGATGTTTGAACCTGTACAAGAACACAATTCATAGTAACTGAGAAAATTAAGTTTCAAGTTCTGCAATAAAAGTCACGTGCGCATTTTAATCAATTTTGTGAACTTATTTATGCATGGAACTTGAAAGCACCATTCATTTTGATAAAGTAGAAGAATTGGCTTTTATCTGAAAACCAAACAAAAATGAACATTTCAACCAAATTCACCATTTCAAACGTATATGAATACCTTAAATGTACCTCAAATACCTAAATACAAAATTCAATGAATGCATTTACTTTAAGATGCTCAATAGTGGTATGAAAAATGAAACGATACCAGAGTGTTTTTTTTTCTTTAGTCAGTTTAGCCCCCAGGTAGGCTTTTCCCTCGAACTCAGCGAGGGATCCCACCATTACCGCTGCCAGGACAATGTCCTGGGGCTTGAAACACCTAGTTTGGCGATACAACTGGGGAGGTGGGACCAGCACCTCGCCCATGTGGCTTCACCTGCAAAGCGAACAGGGGCCTCATGAGAGATGGGAAGGGAGGGGACGATTGGAGGTGATATACAAGGAAGAGGAAAGAAGGCGGCCGTGGACTTACGGTAGGTACTGTACCGTTATTTTGTGGCCCTCGGGAGTCGAACTGCGGCTTGATATTAGCGAGCCGGCAGCCGATCGCCACGTCACGGACCAGCCGAGTACTTGAGAGAAGGGTTTAGCCGATTCTTCGCGACCAGCTCCGAATGCACCCGTAGGTTGGCACGACTTTTAACTTCGTGACTTGTTTCGATTATGAAGTCAGAATAATCGAACCATGCACTTGAGATATGGATTTATTGATTAAATGCAATTACGAAGTCTTTACGCAGTTTAATGAATATTAAAAGTCATATTATAATGGCAGGAAGCTTATACATGTGTATATTTGCTAACGTGAAGCCTATTTACGAAATAAGAAGAATATACAGTATCACCTACACATGCGAGTACCATCGAACTTAGAAACCCTGGAGAAGGGGGAATGAAGGCTTCCTGTAGCGTGCACATCAGACAGGAGTATCAGATCTCATTGAGATCCCGGACGGGAGTTTTTCAATTCGGAAGTGCACGGGGAACATTGAAACGTGTGCCGACTGACATATAATTATACATTGAAGCCATCACGGACTTAGAACAATTTGCATTAGAGTTCAATACAGCGATCACGGCGAGATGGAACTTAGTCATTCTAGTACATCTCGTATTACTCTTACAAGTGGACTTGTAAAACCTACAGCTCCATACAACGCGGGTTGATATATTATATGCACGCCACATGCTTATGGGCAAGCGTTTGTGTCATTTTATGCATTCAATACGGCTGTGATTTTCTTAAGTAGACACAGGCTGTAATCAAAGTACTGTTTATACATATAAACTATTCTCTTTCTGAACGTCATGCCATTATTTGAGACGTCAGGGGTAATGAGTATAATGAACTCTGTAGCATTAGTCGTGTCTGGCTAAAGGATGACGTCAACACTGCGTGCAAGCATCGGCATGAATTCATACTGCGTAGCCACTTCTCACCATGTGTTTCGAAATTGCATTATACGTAGCTCAACTCTTTGCGAGCATGAAACGAAGGAACAACGCAATTATGGTGAAGATGATCTCAATTTGTGGTTACTTGCGAATGTCTGTGGGCTTTAATAAACTGATAAACTTCGTGCGGGAGAATTGCGTTCGTCAACCCATGTCAAGCAGACTTTGCCGAAGCGATCGCGTGAGGCAGTGAAGCCTATTTACGAAATAAAAAGAATATATCACTTACACATGCGAGTACCATCGAACTAAGACACCCTGGAGAGGGGGTAACGAAGGCTTCCTGTAGCGTGCACATCAGACAGGAGTATCAGATCTCATTGAGATCCCGGACGGGAGCGATTGGGACCGGAGATGTTCCGTGGATCGAGTCCCGGAATCCAGGAAGGAGCAAATCGTTAGGGGATGAAGTTCGTATTTTTAGCCTACTTTCGATTTTTGCAAAAAATGAAAGTAGACTTATGAGATCAACACAGGGCGAAAAAAGTGTGTCTGTCTGTGTGTGTGTATGTGTGTGTGTGAGTCTGTGTGTGTGTGTGTCTGTGTGTGTGTGTGTCTGTGTGTGTGTGAGTGTGTGTACTCTGAATGTCTGTCCCCCCCCCCCTATCAATTCGAACACGGTGAATGCGAATTGAACGAAATTTGGTACAAAGGTAGCACTAGCAAAGGACACCTCAGTGTCATGTTTTATATCGCCGCCATCTTGAGGGAAACGTAATGGCGGCCATACAAATGTTCAAAGCTTAAATCAAATTACGACTAACCTAATCATCGGATCTCTACCAAATTTTGCAACAACATACCTTTATGGGGGGAGCATCCTTTGACCAAACCAATAGGCCAGCAGCGTAATAGTTTGCGGATGGCGGCCATCTTTGTGTGAAAATCGATTCCCCCTATTAATTCGAACACGGTGCAACCGAATGGAACGAAATTTGGTACAGGGGTTGTACTAACAAAAGGCACCTTAGTGTCATGTTTTATAACGCCGCCATCTTGACGGAAACGTAATGGCGGCCACCCAAATGTGCAAAGCTTAAATCAAATTACGACTAACCTAATCATCCGATCTCTACCAAATTTTGCAACAGCATACCTTTATGAGGGGAGTATCCTTTGACCAAACGAATAGGTCATCAGCCTAATAGTTTGCGGATGGCGGCCATCTTTGTGTCAAAATCGATTACCCCTATTAATTCGAACACGGTGAAACCGAATGGAATGAAATTTGGTACAGAGGTAGCACTAGCAAAGGGCACCTCAGTGTTATGTTTTATATCGCCGCCATCTTGACGGAAACGTAATGGCGGCCACACACATATTCAAAGCTTAAATCAAATAACGATCAACCTAATCATCCGATCTCTACCAAATTTTGCATCAACATACCATTATGGAAGGAGCATCCTTTGACCAATCTAATAGGTTATTAGCCTAATAGTTTGTGGGTGGCGGCCATCTTTATGTCAAAATTGATCCCCCTATTAATTCGAACACGGTGGAACCGAATGGAACGAAATTTGGTACAGAGATAGCACTAGCAAAGGGCATCTCAGGGTCATGATTTATATCGCCGCCATATGGACAGAAACGTAATGGCGGCCACACAAATGTTTAAAGCTTAAATCAAATAACGACTAACATAACCATCCGATCTCTACCAAACTTTGCAACAACATACCTTTATGGAGGGAGCATCCTTTGACCAATCTAATAGGCCATTAGCCTAATAGTTTGCGGATGGTGGCCATCTTTATGTCAAAATTGATTCCCCCTATTAATTCGAACACGGTGGAACCGAATGAACGAAATTTGGTACAGAGGTAGCACTAGCAAAGGGCACCTCAGTGTCATGTTTTATATCACCGCTATCTTGACGGAAACGTAATCGCGGCCACCCAAATGTTAAAAGCTAAAATGTAATTACGACCAACCTAATAATCTAGTCTCTACCAAATTTTGCAACACCATATCTTAATGTGGGAAACATATTCAGACCAAACTGCAAGAATAGTTTGCAGATGGTGGCCAAGTATGTGTGCAAATCGATTCCCCCTATCAATTCAAACACGGTGAAACCGAATTGAACGAAATTTGGTACAGAGGTAGCACTAGCAAAGGGCACCTCATATTCATGTTTAATATCCCTATAGCATGTTGTATTTCAACAAGCTACTACAACCAACATTCAATTATACTCCTTGAAAAGGACAAAGAGTTATAACAATACCCATGCATTTAGGAGAAAGTAGGCTATATGTTCTTTACTGAACATCTTATTATGAAGAATTAATCATTATGTGTTGATTGCTAATAGTTTGAAGACTTTGATAGACTGTCGGAGTGTCATTTATACACTCAGTTATGCATCCAAGTAGATATTAAAATATTTCTTGATTAAGAATACAAGTATATTGTATGTGATATTTTTTTGCTACTGAAGTTTAGCTTTTTGAAAGGCATTGAACTTGATCATTATTTTCGGAGAGAACACTTTATTCTTATGGACAAGATTTATTAGCAGTGGTTCCTAAGGGGTCAACAGTCGTGTAACTATATATGTTAGCTGGATTCATGGTGTAGGGCCATTGTTCAATATTTTCGAATTCATTTGAGTGAGGGGGAGTCTCAATATTGATTTGATCAATTTCCATTTCTATTTGAAGCCACGTGTATTACGTAAAATAAGTATTTATGATGTTGAATCTCTACTTAGTATAAAACAAAGTCCCCGATTCTTGGATGTTACGGGTAAACTCGAGAACCACTGGATGGATTTAGATGCGGTTTTCACCATTCTGTAAAGGATATCTCAAAGTTGATTTCTGTAGAAAATGATTTATTTATGATCACAGGAAGCCGAGCAGTAACGGTTTCAGTGGAAAAGTCGAAAAAAACCTGACGTCCGAGCACTTTGTAAGCTTACGCTGGGCTAACCGTTATAAATATCTAAATACTATGAGTGTAAGAATTGTTCAGCATAAAGAGTTCTACAGAAAAGTCCGCGAGAGCATATGTCTATCTTCAATGCATCGCCCACTATAAGTGTTTTTACGTTTTAATTTCTTTCAACCATGTCCATTCAGTTACTGAGGTGACAGTTTACGAGCTAGCTAGGGGCGAGTCTATCACCCCAGTTACAGCTTAGCTAGCGGACGAGCTTATTGCCCCAGATACAGCCAGCAGCAAACTGTCAAGTCGTGTTGTGTTAAAACTTTAGAGAAGAGTGGTTGTGTTTGGAGTTTTCCTGGAAGTGCAACTCGGCTTATCTTCATTTCGCCTGTGAACTTTTCATTCCGCAAAATTCACATTCAAGTTAAGATTGGATGGAAAGGGGATTTGTGTTTCATGCACCTCGCAATTCTTAAATTACGTCTGACAAGAATTTGTTGCACATGCATCTCCATGATAATATAATTAATAGTCCAGTCTGTGATTTTAACCCATCATGCCGAGACGTAAAACGGATAATGGTCGTTGTTCATTGACATTGGAAAATAAAGCGCTTATCACGTAATGCATTCACAACTGTTCCCGGGCGAAGCCGGGTCAGGTTGCTAGTTGATTAATACATTGATATTAATGATATAGTTGGAGACATGAAAGTAATTCAGATGAACATTCACGTTTTTTAAACACAATTCCTAGAACAGTCTTTTGGAAAGTTTGAGGCAACGTTATTAGACTTTTTAAGGTGATATTCTACTATCTATAATAATTCGACTTTGATAAAGTGCAACAGTATTAACCAATATTGGGTCAGCACGTTCTTATGTTCAGTATCACAATGATACTTGAATATTTAAGATTTAATGGCCACCAATTAAGGGTGTACATCGTTATTATGCAGAACAGTGGATACTGATAATATTGTTGTTGTTAGTGAATACAATGCTTTTTGAAGCTTGTTAGATGAAGCCAGTGAGTGCCAAATGTGGAAGATTTTAGTGAAAATCTTTTCAGATAGGTTTATTAAACTTAATCCATGTGAAAATTTGAAGGAAACACTTTGATGATATTGCCAGCTGATTGAAATGTATCAGAATTAATATACGTAATTGTTGAGGTTATACTGAGCACTAAACTGAATAGTGTTATGGATAGCTAGTTAATTCATTCTGATGAAGTTAATTTTTCGATGCCAGCAGGATTCGTAAGTCATTACTATTAATTATTTCATCTTGAATTTGACGAAGATATCTAATTACCTTAGATGCTTGTTAGAGTTAACCTGAAAAGAATATAATGAATCAATTAATAGGAAGAATATTAATCAAATGCCGATGTTGCAAGCAGCCAAGTAAACGTAATATACACTTGAGGGTGTGTTTGAAGAACATGTAAATTATGTAAATATTTTATTTAATGATTAATAGCAGTAATATAATTAAACTCAAATATATATATGATATTTACAACGAATATAAATATGATAATTAAGATATAATTAAGGTTTCTTGGGATCAGGTCAGATGTACATAACTTGTTATAGGCTATATATACTTAATATCAAGTTGAGCACCAGCTGTTCTGGTTGAACCTCGTGCTAGCGTGATAGTTTGATTCCCGGAGTTCGAGGGAGAATTCAGTTCTTTTCGCCAATGGGCATTTCTATTTCATGTCTTGTTGACAATGTTTTGAATACATTTATTTTCTTGATTTTAAATCTTATTGCGTGATACTTTATAGAGGTGGTGGAAGTTCGCGTTAGAAAGGCCATCGCTGGGTGTTTCTGGAGTTTCCCACACTCCTGAAGTATTTCATGTGTTGAAATTTCGTGTTCTATGAGCTAATTTTGCTATTTTGCCCATGGTCTTTCTTAATGCCACCTTGTTAGGAAAGAATGTGCCCTATTATTCCTTCTACTTGTTGGTAGGACCTGGGGAATTTTCTAGCCGGGGATTTTCAGGTTCAACGATCCAGCTGTCATCGTGGGTTTCAACAGGTATTGGTAGGTAATTCGGGAAGAGTACCATACCGGCATTTGCCCGGAGACGAAGTGGGAAACCACGGAAATCCACTTCGAGGATGGCTGAGGTGGGAATCGAGTCCCTTCTACTCATTTTGACCACCCGAGGCTGAGTAGACTCCGTTCCAGTCCTCATACCACTTTTCAAATTTCGTGGCAGAGCCAGGAATCGAACCGCGGACCTCCGGGGTGGCAGCTAAGCATGCTGACCACTACACCACGGAGACGACCTGAATGTTACATACATTAATTAATTTCTCTGTTTGGAAAACTACGGGATAGTGTCACGGGCAAGCGGAGGAATTCTAACTTACCTTGTTTGGTGTGTTGTCTGCATGCAGCTGTGGGTTAAAAATTGCGTCTGGGGCAGGACATAGCAACTCCGACTTTTCTATTTTCTCTATTGCCATTGGTGACGACGCAGTAACAAGAGGGGATGTTTTTTTTTTTTTTTTAGATGATTGTAATTGATTTGGTGAAGTTGGAAATAAACGTGCATTTTTAATTCGGAAAGAGTGTAACAATAGCATATTATTCTAATAACATGAACACGCCTGTATGTAAATGTACAAAAATGACTTTCATGAAATAGCTGTGTTTTGAAGACAAATGTACCGTAAGAAACCATTCATTTAATTTGAACTTTAAAGTCCAATTTAGACAGTCCATTGATATACAGGTTTATTATATTATTATTCTTTACCTGAAAGTATCAATGAATAATTTCGAAACTGTTGCCCAAAATTCATTCAGATGTACGTCAAACCCCATGTCACATCATCAAGTTTTAGGCCTAGTCGGTAATTTCGCTCCGTGCACTCTCCTTGCTCGTCTGGCGGGAAAAGTGATGCAGCGCAAACATACCCGCGGTGCCCCGTGCGCATGGAGTGAAATCTATTTTTATTTTATTTTATTTTATTTTACAACAAGATGGAGCACCTCCTCATTCCCACCACGTGGTCACTATGTTACTTTCCCATTCCACTCCTGCTTGGATGGGACGTGGTGTAAAAATAGCTTGGCCATCACGATCTCTTGATTTAATCCCGCTGGACCTTTCTCTGTGGCGTTACAGTAAGATACCGTGTACATCCCTACACTTCCAACAACTCTCCTTAAGCGTCGTGAGCGTATCAACGTAGCGGTAACGGAGGTAGATGCGGACATTCTCACGTGTTTCTGGGATGAACTGTCGTACAGCTGGGATATCTGCCGAGTGACAGCAGGGAGCCACATTAAACCTTTGCAAACATGGTAAATAAATCTTGAGTTTATGCCCATTTATGTATTGGAAATTTGAATAAACACCGTAAGTTAACTAGGCTATGTAAAATTAAACTTTATTATCAGGTAACTAATTTAGAATAACACTGTACAGTATACTAATCATATACAAATACAGTAAATACAAATATGAAAAACTTATTTAATTTGAAATTTTGAAAGGAATTTGGCAAGCTTTCCTGTATTGAGTAAAAACATGAAAGATCTGCAAGCAGATGAGTGTTCTTCCTCAATTAAGTATTTATAATATATTCAGTTCCCCAATTCTATAGAATGCTATATCTATAGTAGCAAACCACGCAGGTCATGCGTAGTTCCGAAAATAGTCGCGTGTAGTGTTGTAATCCAAGTTAACTCCTTAGTACGCCACTGCCGCACTAGTAGTCATAGATGTAATATGTCATGGTGGTTGTAGTGGTGAGACCTTCTAGGAAGGCTACTGAACAGTATGTACCAAAATCTAGTGTATATATATACAGACAGTATGTATACAGTATATATACAGTATTTGTTACGGCCTTTAAAGACCACGTTCGGCAACAATTACACATTATTGGAAGCCTTCTTCGCCGCCCGAAATATTCGCATTCTTTCTCTGGCAGCTTGCTTCGTTCTTCCGTCCAACTCCCGTTCATTTTTGGTTTGTCGTGGAATCCTTGGAATTTGTCGATACCTGACCTAAACTTAGCGTGGTTTGAAATGTCTTCTCTCTTACGTCCAACCTGATGAAGATCCTTCTGCACCTCCCTGAACCATTTGTCAGACACCTTAGGTTTACTGTCGAGTATTCTAAAAATCCTCTTCGTATGTCTCCGCTCATCGATTCGAAATAAATGCCCATAGAGCGTATTATGATCACAGATAATAAAAAGCAGATCCATCTGGATTACAATGAAAAAACATGAATAGCTCCATGTCTACCAAATTCCTTATTGACACATTTTAATATATATTATGAGAATTAAAAACTTAAGTCGATAAACGTACTTTTAATAAATTAGAGTTGTCACAATATTTGTCCCCGACATTCATCGGAGAGCAAAAACTGCGCAGCGACCTTTCTCCAAGGAATTCAGTCACTGCTACCGTAAGGAAACCTTGAAGAATACCAGATTTGTCCTGGATTATACTTGTATAGCAACATAATCATAAGGACATTTACTCTCACATGAACAAACGATCATATTAACTTCAAAATGTCCATGCATGACTTTATAATATCCACATTTTTAACTTCAAGCTGATTCTATCAAGAGTTTTGTCTTTCACCATTAATATATACCGTGCTTGTAACAGATCTGAATTTTTAAAATGTTAATGCATTGTTAGCTTTTAACTACTAGTGTATTTGGATATAGGGTCATCGAAAAAAGTTGCAGCAAATTTAAAAAATCTTAGCTCAGGAAGTATTTGAGGTATTAAAACGAAGATTTTTATCATTTCAAATGATCTTGTCGACTTCATCGTTATGCTTAGGTCTACCGTTATGCGTTACGGTTACGGCATGTATGACGTCATCATGTTGTTACGGTTACGGCGTGTATGGCGTCATCATGTTGTTCAGTGCATATGCACCGAGTCTGAGTTTACTCCTGGGATCTACCGTTATGCGATACGGTTATGGCGTGTATGACGTCATGCAGCTGCGATACGGAGACGGCAAGTGCGTGACGTCATGCAGCAGATTGCACGTCCCGCTCTCCGTTCCCCTCGCGGGAAGCCTAAGTTAATGGGTAATGGAGTCTGTTCAAAGAGTCCTGGGGCTTCGAGCAAAGCTAAAAGCCCTCCTGAGCCTTTTAGCCCAGTCATTTGGTGCTCAGAAGGGCCTGTTTCAAAAAATATTAGGGTAGAAGGTTTCTCGACGGATTCTTATGTTTTTCGGTGTGCTGAATCCGAATCTGAAGTTAGCCAACAAAAGAAATGACGGCTTCACAGTGAAAATCGAAAAAAAATCCTAAAAATTTCGGACTTTTTTCCCCACAAAATCGCTTATAAGTTGAAAAATTTGCAACCTAGTGAATTTCTCATTACTTACAAAATTAAAGTAGACAAAATTTATTTCAAAATGCACCGGGCACTTTTAGGTTTTGAGTGCATGGTACCGCCGCTAGAGCGCGCTGAAAAAGAGCGACGTTTTGGCACTTAAACGAGAGAAACTCAGCTCTAACTAGCCCCAGGCACTTTCTAATCGTGTTTCCTCCATTAGTACGTGTTTTATTCATGTTCTATGGTGGTAAAATGATTGAAAGTTCGTTGGAAAAAATTTTGATAAATTAATATATTCATGTTAAATCCATCTGTTCTTATCCACCTAATGGTAAAGTGTGAAAGTGATGAGGTGAGTAATGTAAAACAGTTTTTGTGATTTTTCACTCAACATCTCACCATGTCACACATATCTCACACATTCCTAAAGAGATATATTTAATATCTTGATAGTGTGAAACCGGAGTCGTTTCCCCTTTGTGTGAAATGTTCACCCTCAGGCCCTCAATAGGAATGGTCCCCTTTTAGCCGACACATCTGTCCTTGACAGGTCCCCCTACATGCCTCCGGCCAACTCCTCTGCCATTCGAGTTTAGTTTAGTTTGCTCTCTCCTACTCGTGGGACTGCAAAGCGTTCTTCTTCGGGTTTCTGCCGTTCGTTCAGTGTTTTCAAGTGAACTAATGTTGTTATTAGTGAATATGTGAGGGACGAAAATGTCGCGTCGTGAATGTGCAATTTGTGAGGAGCCTCTGGATGATCAGACTCGAACTTTCTTTCACACGACAAGGACAAGAGTAGATTCATAGAGCTCCTCAGGAGTAGACTAAGTGAGGCAGGTATTGAATCACGAAAAGCCATTGAAGATTCTGATGCCCTCATCATAAGAACGGCTCAATCCATAGCTTCCACGCATGGCACAGATGCAGTGGTGGGAGAAGGTGTTGACCTTCTCGTCATCGTGATAGGCATCCGCACTTCTCCTATTGTGTTCTTCCTGAAACCAGGAAAAGGAAAATTACCACTGACGCTATATAGCCCTGGCAGCTCGCTAGAGGAGCCTCTGAGCCACCATATTTTATTCCCCCACGCTGTCAGTGGTTGTGACTCCACATCCGCCATGTTCAACCAGGGTAAGACAACATTCTTGAAGACCCTCAAGAAGAACCCAGATCTTGTAAACTACCTTGATCATTACATGGACCCCACAGCACAAGTCGAGGAGCTAGTGAATGCTGGCGAAAAATTTCTAGTGGCCTTATATGGTGGTGACCACCATACCACTCGCCTAAACGACCTGAGGTACAAGCTGTACATCAGTACAGCATATAAAGTCACCGGAAACATGGCTTCGATCCCTCCCACTGAAGCTGCAGCCCGTGAGCACTTTCTGCGAGTTTACCACCAGATCCAGCAGTGGCTCGACAATCAGCTCAACCCAGAACAGTGGGGGGTGGAAGTCGTCGAGGAACGGCCTCATCCCCACAAGAACAGCTAAGGCCCCAGCTCCTGACAAGCTTCTCCACAAGGTCTCTTACAAATGCAAAGGCGATTGTCGAGGAACCTGCAGTTGTCGACGTGTGGGTCTATATTGCTCTAGGCTTTGTACCATCTGCGAGGGAAACTGCCTGAACGTTGACAACTCATGCGACATCGACAATGAAGGTGACCCTGATGACCCTTCTTCGTTTGAGTCACCCCCTACAATCCTGGAGATATCAGCACAAGGTAAATAGCATGTTTGTACACCACCTTATTCCAATGGGGTTTGCTTACTTCACCCTCTAATGTATTCGTACGATTTCTTTTTAGAGGTGTCCGAGAATCCTGACGATTCCATCCCGGTCGAATCACGAACGACGATAGCGGAGACTTCAGCAGAAGGTAAACTGCATGTTTGTAATACACCCTATTTCACTGGGGTTCGAACAGTTTTCCAACTAGACACCTGAAAATATTGTGAACAATAATATGTACAATTCCTTTTCCAGTGGAGTTACCGACCGATAGCGATCAACCGGGGCCTTCTGCTCCGCAACCGGAGGCTGCTCCATCGAGGCCAAGAAGGAGGATGCTCAATTAAAGAATTGAAATTAATTGTAATGAATTTATAGTTAATTGCTATTACATTCCTTTTCATTATATTCATTTCATTTAATTTTGAAATAAATAATAAAACGGCTTGATCGGTCCTTTAAGAATTCCTACCACTCCATGGGCAATGTTTTTCAAGGGCTCTGTAATCTTGTAACCACCATAGAACATGAATAAACACGTATTCATGGAGGAAACACGATAAGAAAGCGTATGAGGCTAGTTAGGGCTGAGTTTCTCTCGTTTTTGCCTAAGTGCCAAAAAGTTGCACTTTTTCAACGCGCTCTAGCGGCGGTGCCATGCACTCAAAAATTAAAAATGACCAGTGAATTGTGAAGGAAATTTTAGATAGTTTAATTTTGTAAATAGTGAGAAATTCACTAGGAAGCATACTTTTCAACTTATAAGCGATTTTCTGAAAATAGTCCGAAATTTTTAGTTTTTTTTCTGCTATTTTCACTGTGAAGCCGTCATTTTTGTTGTTGGCAAAATTCAGATTCGGATTCAGCACACCGAAAAACATAGGAATCCGTCGAGAAACCTTCTACCCTATTTTTTTTTTTTGGTCAAACTAGGCTACCATTTGACTGGGCTATTTCTAACAAGTGTAGCATTTGTAGCATGTGTCATATGAAATTATATAAATTCTAGTCTCTCAGACTGTCTGTATCTTTTTTTTTTTTTAATTCACCAACTCAAAAAGTTTGTTATCATATCTTATAATGTTTCTATGTGCGCTTTCTTGGTTCGTTACTTGTTCTCGGGCGTCCAGGGGTCTTCTTCACGTCAATGCCGCCAGTTTCCTGGAACTGTTCATACCACCGTCTAATGCTATAAGCATGGTGGGGATCCCTACCATAAACATGTCGGAAATTGCGCTGAAAAGTTATATCAGATTTAAATTCCACTAACCGCAACACACACAGTGCTTTCTGCTGAACTGTCGCCATTGCAATCACACTCACTTCTGAAACAGTGGCGTGGCAGCTTCCTGTAGCGCACTCATTCTGCGCATCGGGCTGAGTACAGTCATATCTAAAACTAAAACTCGATGAGTTCCTGATTGTAAAACCCGAATGTTGATGCCGTATTTTTTTTTAAATGTACTTAACATTTTCAAAAATGACAGTAATAAATGTCCTAAAAACTCGAAAACTGCACTATAAAATGGAGAATATGACCTCATAATAATAAACTCACCAATATTTCAAAAATGACATCTTGCTCAAACTGAAAAGTCAATCAAAATATATTTCTAGCACTTCACAAAAGGTTTATGTTCACTTTAGTCTGAGTTGCACTGCACTACGAATGTCATTCTGATCGATGTCAAATGTAAATGATCTGCGGTTATCAGCCAACAAGTTTCTATATCTCGAAAAGCTGCGCTCAACATCAACTGATGTGATCGGAGCGTACTTGAAGTGAGGAAGGTCGTTGTGCAGCTAAATCCTCCTCAATCCCATCCGTGCAGTAGTTTTCACCAGAAAGAAAGTCTGAGATTTTGCATAATATTTTATACCCGGTGTTTCTGTCCGGCATTTTTTTTTTTTTTGCAGTTTTGATGCAATACCACCCGGCAATTTCGCCATGATTGTTGCTAAGACTAGTTTCCACCCGGTTGATTAAGGAAATGGAATCAATATTTCAATATTTTAAATTATCTTGTATCAGCTACTAAATTCTTCTTAATTCTGAGATACGTAACTCCCTAATATAAAGCTGTGACATGACTACATTGGAAAAAAAGTGACCTCAAAAGGCCGATTTCCCTAAAATAAGACCAAAAATTCTGCCAAACTTAAAAAAATGCTCTTAAAATGGAAAAATAGCAAAAAAAAAATGCAAAAAGATGCAAAATAAAAATTACATAACTTATTTGAAGACGGGATGGCCCGTCCAGAGTTTCTATGTACTACAACATTGTTTCAGACAGTTCAGTAAAAAGATGACATGTCATCAACATCCGGGCCCTACTGATTTGATTTCAGGTCGAATATTTAATTTATCTCACTTACAACGGCTGATATGAGTTTTTGAAATTGTTGCAACCTTTTCCGATGACCCTGTATTTTTGATAACATTTTTTGTTTAGAAAAGAAATAAGTGTAAGACTTGCTACTGAACTTGATTTATCTGAGATCTGATCGGCTGAGGAAGATCACAATGCTGCCGAAACTGGTAAAGTACGTTTAATGGCTTGAGGTTTTATTTCTCCTAATATACCGGATAGTTTTTAACAACAATTATACATCTGCCTTAGTCAATACATAAAAGAAAGGAAATATACAGTAATTAGATTTGCTCCTGGTACATGTTCATGGATTAATTGCTTTTATCCCCTTTATCAGCCAATATTAATATCTGAAAAAATATAAGATAGCGTAGCACTCAAAAAAAAAATCGAATGGCAATTAGACTTAATATGGTGCACCATATAAGTAGGTCACAGAAAAATATTTTAAAGCATAGAGCAAAAACTAAAAAAATATGAGACGGAATGATATTCAGCCACCAAACACACACAGTTCATTCACATATCCGCTCCAAAACACAAGTCAAAGCTTCAATTGGCAAAAATGGGACCACAATACTTCACATATGGTGTGTTTTATATTTCCTTTCGTTTATGTATTGACTAAGGCAGATGTATAATTGTTGTTAAAATCTATTAAATACGTCAATATGGAACCATCATGGAAAGAAATTTAAATAATAGAAAATATACCGGACGACCAATGGAGGGTTAAGTTAAAATCATAAATGTGTTTAGTGGAGGATTATGGTTTCATGGTACAAAAGAGAAATCGAGAACAATGATCAATTATATCCAATAGTGTTATATTTGAAACAGACATAATTAGCACTACAATTTTGAATACAAATATTTTATAAAAAGTGACAATCTTATTGAACACATATTTCGATTCAGGGATGTCCATGGTATAGTTATCCCACCTGACTGAGGTGAGCAGCTCTGGCGGCCTGCACTGCAGGCGTGTCCACTGGAGTACCATCAGGGTTGAGGGTGAGTCCAGCAGAACCTCCGGCACTGAGGGTAGTTGCTGGGTGATCAGAATGGCCGGCGTAGTGGTAGACAGGGTATTGTAGATAATGTGCTGCGTAGGGGGATGTCACTACAGGCGTAGCAGTGCGCAGGTCATGGTAGACATAGGGAGAAGCCACGTATGGGTGGGCCACGTATGGGTGGGCCACGTAAGGACTGGCCAGGTATGGGTGGGTCGCGTAGGGACTGTGGAGGTATTGGACTCCAGCGCGGTAGACATAGGGTGAGTAGTAAGGACTAGCCACTACAGGGGTTGCAAGCTGCCTTCTTGAACGGAGTGCTCCTTCGTTGTTCGCGTGTGCTTCATGTGCAGGATTGGCTGAGATCACAGCCAAATAGGCGCAAATAACGATCTGAAAACAGAAATTCATGCCATTGCATACCATATACCAGCGAGCACACATGTCACAGAATAGCCAATATCTCTAAAGTAGGCAGTAGTATAGATCGCGATACCCTACAAAAGTACGAGGTGCATCCAGAATGTAAGTTTCCCTGTTGTTGTAGTTGTTGTTTGAGTCTTCAGTCATTTGACTGGTTTTCCCCTGTCCTGAGCAAATCGTTTCATCTATACATAGCTACCACACCCTACATCCGAGGCAATCTGTTCAACATATTCTTACTTGGTCTACCCCATACAGTTCTTATCCTCTACTGTTCCTTCCATAACTAAGTTCATTATTCCGGGGTGTCTTAGTAGCCTATGTGTCTAACGAATCTAACTCTTCTCTTCATAAGCAGTCGCCAGAAATATATCTCCTGTCCCACTCGTATTAATACATTTTCATTTGTAACCCTATCTACCCATCTGATCTTCATCATTCTCCTGTAACACCACAAAGGCTTTCAAAATTACTTCCTAATAACCCAATCTATAAGGTGCGTTCGTTCAAGAAGTAACGAGCCGAAGGTTGTAATGCGCAAACCGGTGACGACATCGGCTAATCGTGGCGTGTGTAACGAGGTGTGGTTCCGACCAGAGCGTGGAAGGTCACAGCCCGTCGCTAGAGGGCACGCGTGCACGTCACCTGACGATACAAAGCGAGCTGCAGCATGCATCAATCGTCCAACAAAGACCAAGACAGTAGGCCTTTCGGCATGCTTCCTGGTGTGGTTGAAGACTGTGGGGCACCCATAGGGCACACAGTTTCCGCAAGTGCAGTCGATCCTTCATGATGGTGTGCACACTTCCGACCCTCAGTCAGACTACGGCGGCTATGGCGTTCACTGTCACTCGGCGGTCCTGGGTAATGAGTGCATCAACCAGCTGGACGTTGTCATCGATAATGCAGGGTGGTGCCCCAGACCAGGCATCATCAGCTAACGACACCCGTCCTTCCCTGAAGTGCTTTTGCCACGCCTTGACCCTTGCAAGGGGCATGCAGAGTTCACCGTACACTTGTGACATTCGGCGATGAATGTCCGTTCACCCTACTCCTTTCGCTGTCAGAAACCAAACAACACCTCTTTGCTCTTCGTTTGACGCCTCCATGTCAGTGTTTGCAATGCGACTGGCAGCGTTGGACGATTGATGCAAGCTGCTGCTCGCTTTGTATCGTCACGTGACGTGCTCGCGTGCCCTCTAGCGACGGGCTGTGACCTTTCACGCTCTGGTCGGAACCACACCTCGTTACACACGCCACGATTAGTCGATGTCGTCACCGGTTTTGCGCATTACAGCCTCCGACTCGTTAATTTTTGAACGCCCCCTATATATTCTATATTTTTGTATAGATATGCTTTTATTGCCTGTGCTAACCTACTACTTATATCCTTTTTGCATCGTCCATCGTTGGTTATTTTACTTCCTAAGTAACAGAAGTCTCCTACTTCCTGTAGCTTTTCACCTGCCAATTCGACGTCCATAGAGGTTTGTGATTTAATTTGGCTGCATTCCATTTTTTTATTTTACATTTATTGATTTTCATCAGGAATTATTTCCTCAAGACAGAATCCATACCATTTAAAAACTCATTCTAATCCTCTGATGTGCCGGCTAAGATGACGATGTCGTCAGCTAATTACTGAGTTGAAATTATTTCTCCTTGAAAAGAACACTTTTGCAAAAAAGTAAATGGTAATTTTCATTAAGTGAAAAAACTATTTGAATACGGGAATTGTTTTGTACATATAGGCCTACTGTACAGTGTACATATTATAAAAATAATTTGTAGGCCTAGTTTTTCTAAGTTTATTTTATATTTTACAGTAATTGTTTTCCGTGATTTGTATGCAGTACAGAAGTACAGTACTGAACTATATATTCAAGTACTGTAATTGTATTGGGCTAATCATTTTTAAAAACTTGTGTTTCTGTTAAAAACAAATGTGCCCCAGATTCAGTGTTGAAACCTGCCCCTTAGGGCAAAACTTAGTTTTAATTATCATCAAAATTGTAGGTTATGATCTACAATGAAAATAAATATGTCAAAATAGATGCAAAGGATAGTACTTACTTCAGGTATAATTAGAAAGAAAGTGCCTCCCTTGGTATGTCTTGTGTTTCCTTACAGATGGATTGGCAAAAGTTTAGATTTTAGCCTCAAAAACTGTCAATCAACACAACTCAACAACAACAAGTAATACTGGCGGGAAACAAACTACTGTCTTGGAATATATGATAACCAACATAATAATACTAAAATTAACTTTCAGACTATCTTAAACGATGAGATTCCATGACTGTTTAAATCTACCCCCCGTTCAAATGTGCCCCCCTCTCCCCTACAGTACAACCATAGTTGACTTTTACATCCATACAGTCACTCCAAACAGACAAATTCCGGATTTTTATCACCATTTTAGCATTCCACCTAACACCATATATACTACAACTAGCATACACTGACAACTGAAAAGCTCCAAACTTTTGCCCCCGTAAATTATTTAATCATTTATTCAAAGAGATGACACATTTTGACTTCTGTGTGCTGTATCCCCTATATCCCCTAAGCCCTCTCCTGTGGGGACACAAATGTCATGAATCGTAAACAACTCATATGGATCCTATACAGATTTAAGGAACCAATGATGATGAATTAACCACAAATACTAAAGAACTCAATAATGAACCATTTAATTCTAATAATCCCAAACAACATGTGCATTGGTAGGTATACACAGCAGTATAATTATATATGAGATATGGCATCACAACCTCAGCGTACTTTATAGCAATCGCCAACGACAGCTGATTCAACATTTCCATTCATTTCCAATCTACTGCAAGTGTGGCTTGCTTAACGTTATAAGAATATAGCGCACCCCCGGTGCAAGACTGCCACAAGTCAAAAAGGACACTTTTTCATGAGAAGCATTTAAAGATTGTTAGCTAATAGGAAATTATAAATATTTTCATAATTAAAGTGAAAGTACCATATTACTAAATTTTAAAATTGTCTAGTACTATACAATAACATAGAAAGTTCTTTCATAGATTATAATTATTTGTTTTAATCAAAAATAATATTAATTTTGAGTTATGTCAGTTTTCTATTTAGTGGCGTAAAATTGGTATTTATAGGATCTGAGTTGTGGGAGTTTTACAGGACACGGACTTGATCCTAGGCATTTATTAGTATCACATACTTCAAAATTCATGTTTTTTGACTTGTGGCAGTCTTGCACCGGGAGTGCGATTAGCATTGTTTTTTAATTGAACTTATAATATAGAAGACAGTCTTCTCGAAACGGGCTAACTAAATAAAAACGGAATGTCTATAAGCTAGTGAATGCCACCACATGACAGGGAAGGAGGGTTTGAGAGACGATGAGTAATTTGAAAGAAAGATCCTTCGCAAGTTGATGGATCCAAAGACTGTGGGCTGTCAATGTAGGTTGCGAGGAAGGGAAGTACTCTACCAGGGCAATGTGAGGTTCATGGAATCAATGAGACTCTGTTACAAGGACTGACATAGTTCTTATTTAATATATTTTGTAACATATCTGTTTTATTAGTCTACTTTTCACATTTTGCAAAAATGAGGAAAAAGTAGATCGGGCAAATGTGTGTATGTCTGTCCTTCTGTCTGTCTGTGTGTTTGTCCCTCCCCCCCAATCAACTCCTAAACGGCTGCAGAAATGGAAACAAAATTTGGTAGCAGTGAAGATCTGTACCTGAATATCTCACGGCCATATTTGAAAATGATATCAGTGCTACCAACTGCTGTAAAATCGCAATTGAAATTTGAGCTCCATGTTGGATATCATGGAAGGTATGAATGGGAGCTATTTCAAAATTGGCACACGTATATATAATAATATTGCAGTTTAATTTCCAGGAGACCATACATGGCAGTGTTGCCAAAATGATTATAAGCCTGCTGATAGGTCCAAATTTTAAATGCATATAACTTCTACACTATCAATTGAATTTCAACCTAATTTCGTATGTACTATGTGTACATAAACAGATATGACTGAGCGTATTCTTAAGAGCCACCAGGGCTGCCAACTGTTAATAAATGCTCTCAATTTCTTTTCATCCAAATACCCATATATCAGAAAGTATGCAAGCCAATAGCTCTCAACTTTGCACACGTATAGTACCTGGCATTCTAGATTAATTTGGAGTAACTAATTTACGTCAGTACTGCCAACATGATCTAAGCCTGCTGATTTGTCCAATTTAAGAATGCATGTAACTTCTATACTAACTAATGGATTTCATTCAAAATTGACACAACAACAGATCATATTATTTAAGATTATTTCTGACCAATACATGTATTTCATTGTTGCCAACATGATTTTACGCGCGCTGTTAGATCCAATGTTTAACTGCATGTAACGTCCATGCCATCCATTGGACTTCAGCCAAATTTTTATTATGTAACTTAAGAGATCGAACTAAGAATATATTCAGTCACCAGGGCTGCCAAGTGTAGTTCTCTATTAGGCTACCTTATGCCAGGTATACAGTATTTCGAACTAATTAGAAATGTCGATATTACCAACTTAATTTCGTCATTATTCTAGATAGATCCATATAGATTTATCATTGGCATGAATCTTAAATTTTAAGAAAAGTAGGCTCTTTAGTTCGTCACGGAACTTCTTGTTTATATTTTAATGTGTTGTTTTTTTACATTCAGACGATTATTATTTATAAAAATACTTTTGATAATAACTTTTGTTGTGGTAAATTTTGTTAAATGTAAGTTATTGCACCTTTTCTTTTTATAATTTGCGCTGAGGAAAGTCACAATGTACCGAAACCGGTTTAACATTAAAAGTACTTCATATATTGACTTATGGTTTTTGTTTAGGTTTGAGATGTTCTTTCAACTGCCCCTTCCATAGGTATGTATATTTGCGCCTCTGGGCCTGTGTTTATGTTGTTCCTTTTCTGTCGGAAAGTGTTTATTATCTCTGGTGTACTCAAATAGGCTCCTTCTCCATTCGCAACTAGATGGCAGCACACTCCTTGTGTCTGACCCATGTATATAGGAGCCAGTGGGCGAGGAAGCCGTGGATACATTCTGTTGAGTATTCAGTGAGAGATAGAATTGAATTGAACTGTATGGACCATGGTGGAACGGCGGACAGAGTAGTAAGTAAATAAGTAATTTCTGGCAGCTGCTCTCTGGTGACGAACAGAGGAATTTATCTATATTTTTTTGTAATATCATTGATATACTTTCTTTGGCCACATTGTTTATTTCCATTGAAAAAGGAGGCAAGGTTTCTCCGGAACGTATGGTTTAAATTAAAAATACACACGGCGTTAGCCCAAAAGCATGAATTATTTATATAATAATCCGGGTCGTGAAAGCCTTAATATGCAAATTAGAATTGAATTGTTGGAATAAGATTGTTTTCTGAACGGCAAGAGAGGCAATCTGTATAAGAAACTTGCTACGTACGCATTATTTAGTTACCATTCTAACATATGGCTAACTCAGCATATTGTCAGCCAGACGCAATAAGGAGCTGCAAAGTATAAATATCTTCCTTCGTTTGATTAGCCTGCAATCACACCAAATGCACCGGCTCTACAAAACTATAAGAATACCATAAGCTTCTAATGGCATATCCAAGCCACTACAGAAATGTACCAGGTACAGTTGTAGAACTATTCATAGGAATAATAAACGAGGGTTATTTATTTTTCTACATACAAGCTATATGTGTGTTACATTCCATTTATTAAATAAGGATGAAATGATAATCATAAACTCACCAAACCCTCCAGTCCACTTATCAAGAAGCTACAACTAAGTTATTGAGCCAGAGGACAATTCGTCCAGCATGAACAGTTGTATTCTTCTTATATGATTGTGTATACATTTGAAACCCAACTACTGTCGACTGGGCGGGGTACATTGTATATAATATATGATTAATAAGTAAATAAAACTCTTCGAAGATATTGCACACTTCTATTAGTTATGATCACTATTATAATGGGGCAATGTTTAGGATTACACGTTTCGACCTTCAAGTGGTCATCATCAGATTCTCATCACTTACTGTCGACCAAAATATTATGTGCACTCGAGTTTGAAGGTTGTTTGTGAAGTAACCAATAGATCTACATAAAATCCAATAACATCATAATTTTCGTCGTTCTATTTTACGTTAGTTTATGTACGTTTGGACTTTTTATTTTATATTTTAATCTTTTTTATCGCCGTTGGAACGCAAAAAGTACCCGTTTGAAGCGACATGGCGCGCCTCGCTAGGAAGTGATGGGCTCCATCTCGGCAACGCGTTACGGCTTTCCTGGTATCGGCTAGCTGCTGAACGATGTCATATTTTCCCGTACAAATACAAACCGATATAAAATAAGTGAATTAATTTACGTATTTCACAGTTATACAGCATAACCTATTGATGTATAAGGATTACAATGCAACCAAGAACTACATTTTCCAACCACCCCTAGCCGAGAAAAGTTACCTTACAACAATAATAACAACTTTGTTTCCTCGACACATCAAATTTTGAAATTAATAAACCAGTTATACAACATTCCAATGTATATTGTGTTAAAATTTGGATTTGATCTGATGACGAGTTTGTGAGATAACAATTCTTAAATATGACGCATAGTTGACACACTCTTAAAAACGGGCACTTTTTGTGTTCCAACTGCGATTACAAATATTAAAATATGAATTAAAATTTCCAAACCTACATGAACTAACGTAAAACAGAACAACGAAAATGATGATCTTATTGGATTTTATGTACTGTACCCCGCCCAGTCGTTGGGCAAGTTCGCGTTGATCGACTGAAGAGTTACAACTGACAGAATGCAAATGTATTTCTCGCTCCAAATGTTGGGCTCTATGTCATCACACTGATCGCCACAGAGAACAACAGACACAACATCTTCCTAAGAGGAATTTTGATCCCTCGAGGTAAATCCTGGTTGGTTGGTTCCTCAATTTAGGGGCTGCGACAACGCGGTAATGTAGCCCCGTGTACTTTGGGTGTGTGTAGAATCTGTCTGATAACCGGTGTTAATTGTGATGGCTGTATTAGTGTGTGTATCTGTTTCTTAATTCAAGGAAGGACTGCAGCTTTGATTTTATCAAATAGTTCCTACTTTTGCCGCCAAACGCCACCGTCAACGACTACTAGGCCTAGTTTAGAACTTAGCTACTAGACGCCGCCGCAGTCGGCTCTTGGCAACGAACGTAGAAACCTAAGAGCGTTCTTTACTTTCCTAATCTATACAATTTAGCTTCACACAGATGTAATTAGTGGAAGGTTCTTTAACATGCCATAAATCGATGACATGGGACCGCCGGCTTTACTTCCCCTCCGAAGGAAGGCATACTGAGGGATTTTTGACGCTCTTGAAAAATCCGACGGCTTCGGCCGGGTTTGAACCCGCTATCTAGTGCGTAGAAGCTCAGCACGCTACCAACTACGCCAGGGGTAAATCCTACTATTGATGATCCGTCTTGCCCCAACTTGCCATATTGAAAATTACACATCGCCGCCACTTAACGGAGTAAAATATTAAAACTGTGCCAAATGAAGTCACAACGCGAAAATCAGACATTACACCACGGTAGTGAAGCCTGCGGATTTATATCTATTCTCTTCTTATGACGCCGTCTCCCTCCGAAGGTGGGCGATCCAATATTGATTATGATAACACGCGAAACGGCGGTACGGCAGATTTTAATCGACGTGTGTCCATACCACTGCCTTACGCCTTTCATCCAGGAATTTCTCCGTCCTCCCACACATCTTTTCCCTTCAATCTTCCCTTGATTGATCAGCCGGAGAGGTTCATATCGTTCACCTCTCATGATGTTCCCGAGGTAGCTGAGCTCACGCTCCTTGATGGTTGTGAGAAGCTCTTTCTTCTTGTTCGAGATGTCGAGGACTTCTGCATTTGTTTTGCTTTATACCCAAACTATTCGGAGTATTCTTCTGTAGAAGTACATCTCAAAAGATTCAATCCGCTTCTCCTCCCTTCGAAACCATACAAAAGGACAGGATTCATTTATTTTCCGTGTCCGAATCAAATAAAATTTTGCCAGTAAGTATCAACAGTTACAGCATTAGTATTTGCAGCCATAAGATCGTCTTTTGAACATATGTCCTCCATCAAGGGGCAGATCAGCAGGTGTTCTGGATCTTGTAACATGCTGCATTCGCAGAACTCATCATTGTTGACGAGCATGTTCCAATTCTTTAGATTGTTCTTGCAGCGTGAAACCCCCGTCCTCAGCCTGTTCGATGATTTCCAAGTTCCATATAATGCAAACACATTTGCCATTGAAAACAAATGTTTTAAAATAATATCCGTATTGATGTTAGAATTAAACGATTAAAATTATACGCCAAATCAATACATAAACAAATATATATTTTATATATTGGGGCATGTTTCGACCTTCAATGAGGTCATCTTCAGCTTAAAAAGTAAATCAATTAAGAATTTAAAACAAAAATAGCATATATGACTAAAATCAAAATTAGAAATGAAAAATTTATGATAATAATTGTAATAAATAAAATATAGTAATAACAAATGGATATCCTTACAAATGCAGTATTAATTAAATAAATATATGATTGGTCTTTTTACAATAATTTTAAAAAAGTAGTTAGAAAATAAGAACTATTAACGGTGAGTGTAAAAATGTTAAGTTAATTTTTTAAAATCAAAATATACACAAAATAATTTAGAAAATCAAGTTCTAAGACCAATGAAATAATTCAGTTTGGCACTTGATTAAATAAGTTGAATCCTATACGGAGTTTATTAACAATTTTGAATAGGTGCCAATCAGTATTACGATGAAATGAATTGACCTTGTTGTATGGCATGGAGAAATTCGGAAATACGTAAAAGAATTTGAGTTGAAATGCCCAATGTTGATATGTGGCAATTCTAATATGTATCCAAAACGTTTAGAAGATAATGAAAAAACGGGATTCTTGAAATGGAATTAAGGCATCAGATGTTCCTCTTTATATTTGACAAACAGTGTTAGGTTATGCATTTTCCGCTTTAATGCAACCTTCGTATTGAAATTCTCCCGTAGTATGTAATGCATACATGAAGTATATATCAGATCAATGAAGTAAAGGTGGCATGTCATTATTAACAATCTAGATGAGTTCTCGGCTGTGAATAAGGCCCTCATGGTATTGAACATATTTTTTGCTTGTCCAATCCTGGCCAATAACTTTAACTTTGGGAGCCGCAAATTTATGAAGCAGTTTCGAAGAAAACCAGATTTTAAAAAATTAATGATTTATAAAATAAAAACACGTTTTATATTTCATAAAAATGAAGAAACATTATATAGTTTCCTTAACACATACCAGAAACATCTCTCCTCTTCCAATCGTCTTAATAAGTCTTAATTTGTATCTACCTACATGATATCCAGCATTCTCCTGTAACACCACATTTCAAACACTCCAATTCTCCTCTTTTCTGATGCTCCAACACTTCAACTTTCACTTGCATTAGAGTGCCTTGCTCCAGACAGAGGCTTTCAGAAACGACTTTCTAATACTTAAATCTATATTCGATGTCAACAGATTCCTTTTCTGTTGAAATGCTTCCCTTGCTTGTGCTAACCTAATTCTTATATCCTCTTAGCTTCGATCATCCCACTTCTACTCTAAGGGAATGTTGGGAATGTACCCAAATTAAGACACGGCCATTTCCTACCCAAATCCTAGGCCTAGTTAGCCTACTGCTATAGCCATCACAATGCTACAGGTTATCAAACATTCCGCAAACGTTTGCCCGAGCACAGAGGGCTAAATGACCAGGCTAAATTAATTATGAAACACCACCTCGTGATGTTGTGGCTAGGAGAGCCCGGTTCGAATTTTTGGCCTCGCGGCGCGTTCAATCGCTCACTGACTGCGACGGGGAGTTTTATCAATTCCGTAGGTTCGAAGCTAACAGCAGCAATCCTCAGTGTAGCCTTTCCCCAGGTTTCCCCACACTCCCTCCATTCAAATGCTGGGATAGTACCTTATTTCAAGTACCAGGCCATCTGCCCCATCCCTAATATACACCTATACACAAAATGCCAGCGTGTGTATGTGAGTTAAGTAACCAAATCTGTGAAAGATACCACATAGAACTGTGTACATAAAGACTAAGACCAATAAGCGAATACGCAAATATGTGAAAATGTTATACTGTATGTACTGTAATCTTACATGGTTATCTGGTTGGTTGGTTGGTTCTTAAGTTTAGGGCTGCGACAACGCGGTCATGTAGCCCTGTGTACTTTGGGTGTGTGTAGAATCTGTCTGATAACCGGTGTTAATTGTGATGACTGTATTAGTGTGTGTTATCTGTTTTTTAATTTAAGTACTGCAACTTAGAATTTTTCAAATAGTTCCTACTTTTGCCGCCAAGCGCCACCGTCAACGACTACTAGGCCAAGTTCAGAACTTAGCTACTAGACGCCATCGCAGTCAGCTCTTGGCAACGAACGTAGAAACCTAAGAGCGTTGTTTACATTCTTAACCTATCCAATTTAGCTTCACACAGATGCAATTAGTGGAAGGTTCTTTAACATGCCATAAATCTATGACATGGGACCGCCGGCTTTACTTCCCCTCCGAAGGACGGCATACTGAGGGATTTTATCGCTCTTGAAAAATCCGACGGCTTCGGCCGGGTTTGAACCCGCTATCTTGGGCATAGAAGCTCAGCATGCTACCGACTACGCCACCGAAGCCGCTAAAGACTATTCTTTCTAAATATGTTTAAACACTCCTTTGAAATATTGGTATAAATCCACAAATCAAAATGTATACCAAATCTCAGAGCAGAGACTAGGCTTTATATCATTTCAAATGACGCATGCTACACATGTTAGAAAGGCTTCGTTCGAAGCCCCAGGACTCCTTATTTCGTTGAGCATCAGTATCATCAGTTAATTTAATGTTTTCTAACTTTTTACGTGCCTTATATTCTTTATTTTGTTGAGCACGTTTACTGTCAACAGACTCCATTATTAACACACTTTACGAAAAATGTAAGTATGCAAGTTTAACGAACGATCCACAGACTCCATTATTAACACACTTTACTACCCTGCACAAATTGTAAACTGTAAGTAAGCAAGCTTAACGAACGAACCCGCAAGTACACAACTAGCCAGAATCACGTGAACGCCTCAGGATCAACAAGTTGCAAGTCATTCAGTGTCAAGCAGATAGTGCGTGAGACGGAGAGCGGGAGGTGCACTCTGCTGCATGACGTCACGCACTCGCCGTCTCCGTATCGCATGACGCCAGACCCCAGGAGTAAACTCAGACTCGGTGCATATGCACTGAACAACATGATGCCGTCATACACGCCGTAACCGTAACGCATAACGGTAGACCAAAGCATAGCGATGAAGTCGACAAGGTCATTTGAAATGATAAAACATATTTCAGGATTAAGGGAACACCTAATACAATTGGGTACAATCATGTTGCCCGAATAATTTTTTTATTTTTTTTATTTAGTCAATTTACCCTCTAGGTTGGTGGTTCCCACGGACTCAGCGAGGGAACTCACCACAACCGCCTCTATGGGCAGTGTCCTGGAACTTGGAACATCTGGTCGGGATGGATACAACTGGGGAGGTGTGATCAGCACTTCGCCCAGGCGGCCTCACCTGCAAAGCGAACAGGGGCCTCATGAGGGAGGGGAAGGGATGGAAGATAGGGATGGATAGGCTAGGAAGAGGGAAGGAGGCGGCCGTGGCCTTACAGTAGGTACCATCCCGGCATTTGCCCGAAGACGAAGTGGGAAACCACGGAAAACCACTTCGAGGATGGCTGAGGTGGGAATCGAACCCCATCTACTCATTTGGACCACCCGAGGCTGAGTAGACCCCGTTCCAGTCCTCATACCACTTTTCAAATTTCGTGGCAGAGCCGGGAATCGAACCCAGGACCTCCGGGGCGGCAGCTAACCATGCTGACCGCTACGCTAAGGAGGCGACGTTGACCGAATGAAAAACATTAAATCTCGATTACTAAGGCCACACTGAAAACAGTCTTCAAACTCCATATTAAAAATCCTCAAATAGAACATCAACTCGTTGTACCAGGCTGCCAAGAAATTTAATTCTGGCCTGAGGGCTGGAACGGGGTACACTCAGCCATCCTGGATGTAGTTTTCCATGGTTCCCCACTTCTACTCCAGGCAAATGCTAGGATGGTTCCTAACTTAAGGCCACGACCGCCTAATTTCCAGTCTTCGTCTGAATTACAAATGCACTAACTACTACTGACACCACAATAACGAAGGTTATCAGACAAATTCTACACACACCAAGCACAAGGGGTTAAATTATCACGATATCGAAAGTCCCAACATCTCATTCCATTCGGTACCGGGTGAGTTAGCCGTGGTCGTTACGGCATGACTGCTGGCAGTCGCTCACATTCGGGAGGCGAGGAGGTTCGAATACCCCCACCGGCAACCTTGAAGATGGTCTTCTGTGGTATCCCATCTTCCTTCCAGGCAAATGCCGGGGTTGGTCCCTAACTATAGGCCACAGCCGCTACAGTAGCTTTCAACTCCTCGTTTTTCCAATCCATCTTCCCTCCCCAACGGTACTTGTAGCTCACCCATTGGGTGTCAGTCTCGAAGCAGCTACAAAACTGGCGAGCCGAACATGTCCTCGGACACTCCCGGCACTAAAAGCCATACGCCAAAAAAAAATCAATTCGGTGGCGTAGTTGGTAGCATGCTGAACTTCTATGCCCAAGATCGTGGGTTCAAACCCGGCCGAAATTGTTAGATTTATAGGAGAGTTAAAAATCCCTCAGATGCCTTCCTTCGAAGGAGAAGTAAAGCTGGTGGGCCCATACCATAGATTTATGGCATGTAAAAGAACCTTCCAATAAATATAATTGTGTGAAGCTAAATTTGTAGGTTGGATTTGATTAACGCTGTTTTAAGTTCCAACGTCTGCCACCAGGAGGCAGTTGTGGTGGCATATAGTAGCCAAGCTCACAGCTAGGTATCGTTGTCGGTAGCAAAAGTGTGAAATTGATCGTCTGCGGTCCTTACCTGAATTACAGATAACACACACTAATACAGCCATCACAATATTAACACCGGTTATCGGACAGATTCTACACACACCCAAAGTACACGGGGCTATATGACCACATTGTCGCAGCCCCTAAACTGAGGAACCAACCAACCATCATTTTGTCACTTCAATTAAAATTACCCACATATCTAAAATATATGTCGAGGATGTTGATACTCACCAGAAATTTCATGCTTGCAACTGTAGTACAAGGATCACTGAAGGACAATGAATGTTGAATTCACTCCGAACCGTCTCTTATATATTAGCTGTGACATCATGTCTGTAGCTTTGGGCAAAATAACACTCGTACACCGTCACATATGTGTGTGTGGTAACTGAGGAAAGTTCAAGAAAAACATTGCCTTCAAGTATATTATAATAGATCCGTCTTGAATCTATACTAATATAATAAAGCTCACGTGTTTGTCTGTGGGTTTTTGTCTTTAAACGCGCTAATCTCTGGAACTACCAGTCGGATTCGAAAAATTCATTTTGTATATGATAGCCAGATTCACGAGGAATAGTTTAGGCTATGTTACATTTCGGACAGACTACTCCATTCCCTGCATTTAGGCCCTTAGGCACAAATCTACACCGTTCAACCTATCTGAACCAAAATTTGTACACTTACCCTTTGGAACCCTGCGAGTAACACTGTCTCCATGAAACTTATGACAGACCAGTCCATTCTCTGCATTTAGGCCCTTTGGCACAAATCCACACCGTTTCACTAATCTGAACCAAAATTTGTATACTTACCCTTTGAAACCCTGCGAGTAACACTGTTTACATGCAATTTCGGACAGACCACCCCATTCCCTGCATTTATGCCCTTTGCCTCTACGGGCAGTGTCCTAGAGCTGGGAACAACTGATCGGTTTGATACAACTAGGGAGGTGTTACCAGCACTGCGCCCAGGTGCCTCACCTGCAAAGCGAACAGGGGCCTCATGAGGGAAGGGAGGGACAGGCAAGGAACCATCTCGGTATTAGCCCGAAGACGAAGTGGGAAACCACTGAAAACCACCCCCTCTACTCATTTGGGCCACCTGAGGCTGAGTAGACCCCTTCAAGTCCTCATACCATTTATCAAATTTCCTGGCTGAGCCGGGAATCGAAACCAGGGCCTCCGGGGCGGCAGCTAATCATGTTTCAGAGATCTGAAGCAAAATTTGTATACTTACCCTTTGGAACCCTGCGAGTAACACTGTCTGCATGAAATTTCGGACAGTCCATTCCATTGCCTGCCTTTAGGTCCTTTGGCAAAATTTCCATCTATAGAGGCAACAGCCAAACAAATTGATCTAATTTTTCTTAAAAAATCCCTTACAGGTTCCATTAATATTGACCCTTTTTGCCGACTGTCATCGGCATATCGCTCAGTTCGGAGAGGACGAGGTGTAACTCTCGTGCCGCCCTTCGCTCGTAGCAATGCTTATTACCTGACAGGTTTCTACGGCCGCTCTGCGCGGTTATGGAACGCGCTGCCAGGGGATGCCAAGATCTTGCCTCTTCGGAAATTCAAGCCGTACGTAAAAAGGTACAGTGTATAAATAAACGTATGTATGAGTGATTGATTGTCTCGCTGAATGAATGAGTATCTGAATGGAATGAATGAATGAATGAATGTATCGAGTGATTGAGGTTATGAAAGTGCGTGCGTGAGAGAGTGAATGAACAGGAAAATGTACTATGTCAATATTCTAAATATGTAAATACTGCAAATATCTTTGTAAAACTTGTAAATATTGTTAAAACAAATGTAGATGTAAGCTGTGCCTGTTGAGCATGAAATATGTATGTGGGGCTTGCCCTTTTTCACTAGGCCTTCCATACCTCGTGTACGATTTATGGTAAATAAATAATAATAATAATAATAAATCTACACCGTTTCACCGTTCTGAACCATATTTTGAATTTTGTATTTTTATTTTTATCAAATTTACGCTCCAGGTTGGTGGCTCCCACGGAATCAGCGGGGGAACTCACCTCTACCGCCTCTACGGGCAGTGTCCTAGAGCTGGGAACATCTGATCGGAGTTGATACAACTAGAGAGGTGTTACCAGCACCGCGCCCAGGCGCCTCACCTGCAAAGCGAACATGGGCCTCATGAGGGAAGGGAGGGATAGGCAAGGAAATGGCATGGAGGCGGTCGTGGTCTGACAGTAGGAACCATCTCGGTATTTGCCCGAAGACGAAGTGGGAAACCTCGGAAAACCACTTCGAGGATGGCTGTGGTGGGAATCGAACCCCCTCTAATCATTTGGGCTACCTGAGGCTGAGTAGACCCCGTTCCAGTCCTCATAACACTTTTCAAATTTAGTGGCAGAGCCGGGAATCGAACCCAGGACCTTCGGGGCAGCAGCTAACCTTGCTGACCGCTACGGTACGGAGGCGACATTTTGTATACTTACCCTTTGGAACCCTGCGGGTGACACTATCCACTATAAATTTCGGACAGACCACTCCATTCCCTGCATTTAGGCTCTTTATCACAAATCCACACCGTTTCTCCTAATTGCGCCAAATTTTACTTACACATTGAAACCCTGCTGGTAACATTGTCCACATGATATTTTGGACAACGCTCTCCATTTCCTACATTTAGAATAACAAACAAACTGAACTTGAAAACCACGTATTAAGGCCCTTGAACCATTCATGTCCGTAGTAGTGTAACTATAAGATTACTTTAATAAGTCCATTGCTGACTGGCAATTCGGGCTGCATCACATCGCCCCTACCAGTGTTCTGGTTCAGAATTGCGAAAATAGTTCAATCTTGCGCTGCTTATAAATTGCAGTCTCGGGGGGGAATTAGTGAAAAAATATTTCTTAGGCCCCTTAAACAGTTATCATCATGAACATATTATGGCTCTGTATAAGTGCAATGGTGTTGGTGCAGTACATTGAGGTTATCAGCTGCAATAAGCGTTGGTTCTTTCAAATTTATCTTCTTTTATTCCGAAACTTATCGTTGAGTGCTATGTGGCAGTAAATGACACTATTCTATCTCAGGAGCTCGGGACAGCCGAAGTTTTCCAAAGTGTTCTGATTATTTTCCTACGGCACTATGCGACAAAAGACGACACTATTGGTCTCTACATTTCTAACAGACAATGAGATATAGGCCCTAGGCAGTGTCTTATTTTACTTACTCCTCTTTCCAAACATATTTTAAAATTTGTTTGTAATTTACATGTGTCAGTGCTGTAGTTAGTAAACAGCCATTTCCCTATTCATTATTATCATAACGGGAAAATGACCTGAATGTTACGTCCATTATACTGTACTACTTATCACCTCCACTACAACCACCACCACCACAAAAAGTTATATTTAAAAATATTTTTTTCTCTTAGTTTAAGTATCATTTGCCAGTTCTGTAGTAGTATTAATTATCATTCATAAAACAAATAAATCCACCGGGCGAAGCCGGGCACTACTGCTAGTAAGTTATATTATGATCTAATTATGTCAGTAGATGATGACGCTTTAGCTGTGTAGAGACTCTAGTTTCCTGAGTAAATCGATGGTAGATTTCTGCTTTTTTGAAAACTAGGTGAAATACCCGTGCTTCGCTACGGGTCAGTAATATATTGAATTGTGAAGGTGACAGTTAAAACAGAGGATAGGCAAGGTTTTGCTCGGAGGGAGACTAAGAATGGAACATTTTGTCCAACTACACCGCTCGGCATTTACCGTGTTTAATAGCACAAATGTAGATTTTACTCACTAACCATTGGAGATATACGAAAAGTGATAAGGACCTTTCGGATAGAACATTACATTTTAAAACTCATAGGTGTCATCAAAAGTTTGCCATTTCTTAGCGTTCTTTTTTTATTTATAATGAAAATATGAAAGTTTGAAACCAAACGGTGTAGTGACGTCACTAAAATGGTCGCCATCTTTAAATGGTACAACGTATCGAAATAAAAAGTAGCCTATCTGTTAACCAGGGAAATCAGCTACTTCCATGTGAACTTTCATTTAAATCGGTCAAGTGGTTCTTGCGTGATTGAGTAGGGGAGACCGGGGTATTGCCGAACACCTAAGATTTGAAGCCAGATTTTACAAGCAATTATTGATTCTTGAAAGAACAAAGAAAATTTCGAAAATCAATCAGATATACCCACTAAAAACTCGCAATAACAACCTTCAAACATGGATAGAAGTATCTTACAAATCAGTTCTAAAAAATTAACGTCAACGTTCGGCATTACCCCCAACCAGGGGGTAATAGCGAAAATGATATTCGGCATTCCCTCAAATCCGAAAGTAAGTTCAAACTGATGGAAAATTATATTTGAATTCATTTAAGCTAATACAGCATAACATACAATATGGTGAACCGTATGTTTTAGGTCTGACTATTATTGACGCCTTTTAAATGCAAAAATCACATCAATTACGTTCAGCTTTCTTTTTCCATGAACTGCAGTCTTTGCGAGTCCAATTTCAACACAATGCTTTTGAATATTTATACGATAGCTCATTGTCACGTCCAAATTCTACACAAACACAACATACCTCGCTAGAATCAGTTAGGGATATAATAACCCCACGGCTATTTCGACTACGCAAATATTGTGCACAAGATGGTGGCTTACCGAATTTCCACGTTCCAATAATACTGCATTACGGAATTAAGTTCATTTATATTTTGCTTGTTTCGATAATGTTCCTGCGTGAAATTGAATTTAAAATGCCTTATGAATAGGCCCTCTTGTGAGTAAAGAGAATGTATTCAGTAATAGTTCATGAAGGCTAGCTCAATTCTCGTATAACCACAACGATTATATTATATTGATGAGTGCCTACTCCGTGCATTTGATGGTGGTCTGAAGACTCTACACCAAGTGACACCAAGTGCTCTGGAATGGTTGTCAAATTTGGACATTTCAATTTAAATAATTGTAAACTTTTGTGTACTTGTACAACCATACGATATATATACTGCATTACCGTTATGTGGGTTATTATTTGAATAGCCATTGTGCAGAAACATAATACCGGCAATGCCGACTACTTACAATGTTTGATATTAAGGCATTTTACCATTTAAATACTGATACGAAGACTTCGATCATGTACCATGTCATTTGTTTCAATCACTTGACACCAGAGTTCGCATGAGCGTTTACCGTTCAGTATATCATATACATTCCACATGGCCGAGAGTACGTCATGGTATCAATTTCCGACACCGCGCGCTCATTGTTTCTCTTACCACTGCCAGCTGGATCGATCGATCGAGTTGGCAGTGCGTCTTACACTTCCGTTCGATCCACCACTGCCAGCTAACACACTTCCGTTCGATCGAACGGAAGTGTTCAGTCTGGTCCCTCCTCGATCGTTCCGATCCACTTCCGTCCCATTTTTCATAATCACTCCCACAAAAATATCCAGCAACCGAGTGGCAAGATGTTACACATCAAAAATAATTCTAATACATGCTGCAGAACTTGATTTATCTGTTGAGGAACGTCAGAATGTGGGCGAAACGGATAATACTCTAATTAAAAGTACGTTTATTGACTTGAGATTTAATTTCTCCTAATATACCGGACTAGCAGGAGTACCCATTCCTCGAACGGTCTTCGGTATTAATAACCAGAGCTACTGTTTCAATGGTTAATGGCTTGGAACCTGTTGGTCGACAAAGAAAAATGATCAGTTAAAATGTGCTCTCAAAGTAAATTTACCTAACGTGTACTTCCTGGCGTAAAAATAAAATTGAAAACCTCGTAGACGAAACGCATTACACGTCACATAAAAACTGACCATCACCGTTATGTCAAATCCACAGGAAGACCTCTTTCATAATAGTACATTATGCAACGAGCCTATAAGGGCTATAATTAAGACACGAGTATTTTTATAAAACGAGCGTATGCGAGTTTTATAATTTCCATACGAGTGTCTTAATTACCATTATAGGCGAGTTGCATACGACTGTTTATGTTCGACGATAATTATAACTTTATTATATTTTTTAACAAAAATATTCATAAATATCTGTTCAGTCACTAGAATGTTGTGATCGGGTTCTGCGGTGGGTAGTATATCTCTGTTTTCCAAGCTCTTTGGACAACCGACGCATGCGCTCTGTGTGCTTCAATGCCATATGTACAGATTTTGCACCAGTATTCAGTAAAACTGTCACCGAAGTCGTTTCAAAACCATGCGCTGTGTAGAAATTGGTTTTGGGGATATTAAGGTACAGTGCTATTTCTTGTCTCATATTCACCAGTTTATTTACGCGAACATATGGACGGTTCACTTTCGGTAATTTATATAGACATGTTGGATTTTGAGCGCATGCGCGAAGGTATCATCTAATTGGTCACACAACTGTTTCTTGAGCTCTGATTGGTGGGAGAAACTGTTTCATAATGAAAAATAATGTTATAATGAGCCTCATTATGATACAGTTTTCTGACGCATAATAGTTAGGGTCGAACATAAATTTATTATAAAGGCTTGTGGTGCAAGAAAATTCAGGATTTTTAGCCTCCAATGGCCCAAATTCCTAAAAGACATAAAAATACTATTTCAATTCAGGAATTTTTGAAAATAATGTTGCTGTTTTGAGATATAATAGACCTTCTGTTCGACATATCCCACGTGTAAATAGCGTGAAAAAATATTAGGGTTCCCCTTGACCCCCTTAAGCGCGTTATATATATTGATGAATTTTACAGCTTAATTTGGTTCCGTGATAACCTTATAGCCATTTGTAAACTTTCACAGTAATGTAATAAATGGAACTGCATTGCGTCTTACAGAATTAAATGGACCTCTGATCCGTTGTCACCGGCTTTCATTCTTTCATTAGTTTATTAAATGAAATTAGTTTTCTGGGAATATCTCAAAAATTGTGGGTTTTAGGGTCTAAAAATGTGGTTTTCAAGGGCCCTCCGAGCTTCGTTTCTCACATTGAGGGGCAGAAGATGTGGTTTTTCCCTTCCTTCTACGCCTATTTCAGCATGTATTTTAAGGGGGTAGGTCCCCTTTTATGGGAGGTACGGAGAAGAGTTACACCAATGAACAGTGTCGTGCGTGTAATGGATATCTGTACCAAATATTACGTTGATCCACCCAGCCGTTCTCGAGTTATAAGGGAACAAAAAATTGTCCACAGACAGACAAAAACTTTATTTTCGCGCGCATGCGTAATAAAACAGTCTGAAACGCGTTAATAACGCAAATTTCCGTAGAAATTCAGAAAGTCAGCCTACTTTTCTCAATTTGCAAAAATGAGTAAAAAGTAGACTTATGAGATCAATCCGGGAAAATGTGTGTCTGTCTGTCCATCTGTCTGTCGATCTGTCTGTCGGTCTGTCTGTCTGTCGGTCTGTCTGGCTGTGTGTGTGTGTCCCTATCATCTTCTAAACAGCTGCAGGTATAGAAACCAAATTTGGCAAGAGCAAAGATCTATACCTGAATATCTCACGGCCATATTTTAAATTGACGTCAGTACTACCAACTGCTGAAAAATCGCAATTGTAATTTGAGCTCTATGTTGGATAACTCAGAAGTTATGCATGTGAACTATTCCAAAATTGGCACACATATAGACAATAGCATTCCAGATTAATATTCGGAAGGCCATACATGCCAGTATTGCCAACATGGTTCTTAGCCTGCCGATAGTTCCAATTTCTAAATGCATGTGACTTCTATACTGTATGTATGTATGTCTACCCCTTATTATTCCCGTTTTTCCAACGGGATCGGGGATGAGATGCGATGGAAGTCATTGTGGCGGTGGTTTTTACGGCCGGATGCTCTTCCTGACGCCAACCTCATGAGAGGAGTTAATGAGAGATGAAATGAATGATGGTGAATGAAACTGGGCAAGGATGTGGAAGGAAGCGGCCGTGGCCTTTCAGAAGGTACTGTCCCAGCATTTGCCTGGTGTTGAAAATGGGAAACCACGGAAAACCATTTCAAGGACAGCCAACGGTGGGGCTCGAACCCACGCGTCTACCGAGTCAGCAGAGAGCTTGGTCCCATGACCTAACGCTGCGCTTTAGCCATCTGAGCCACTACTGTCGGTCATGTGACTTCTATACTATCGATTAGATTTCAACCAGATTTCGTATGTACTATGTGAACTACAGCAGATTTGACTGTGCGTATTCTAATGAGCCACCAGGGCTACCAACTGTCAATCAATGCTCTCTCTATATGTTAACCCTAATATCAATATACCAAAAAGTATACAAGCCAACAGCTCTAAACTTTGCACACGTATAGGACCTGACATTCTACCTTAGTTTGGAGTAACTTACAGTATATACATCCGTGTTGCCAACACGATTCTAAGCCTGCTGGTAGGTCCAGTTTTTAAATGCATATAACTTCTATACTAACAAATGGATTTCAACCTAATTTTGTATGTGCTTTGTGTACCATACCAGTTATGAATATGCGTTTTCGTAAGAACAAGCATGGCTGCCAACTGTTAATAAATGCTCTCTCTCCATTTGTTTAATCCTAATATCAATATATCAGAAAGTATGCAAGTCATCATCTCTAAACTTCGCACACGTATAGTACCTGACATTCTAGATTAATTTGGAGTAACTAGTATACCTCAGTGCTGCCAACATTATTCTAAGCTTTCTGATAATTTCAATTTTTAATTACATGTAACTTCTATACTAACAAATGGATTTTATCCAAATTGGCACCATAATAGATCGTAATATTTCAGATTAAATCTGAACATCACATATATGACATTGTTCCCAACATGATTTTACGCGCACTTATAAATCCAATATCAAACAGCATGTAACGTCCCTACTATCGATTAGACTTGAGCCAAATTTTGTGTGTGCATTCTCTACCTTAAAAGATATGGAACTAACAATAAGTATATATTCAGAGTCACCAGGGCTGCCTACTGTAGTAAGTTACTTTTTACTCTATTACTTGATTTCGTCATTATTCTAGATAGGTATATATAGATTGCCATCAATCTGAAATTTTAAGAAAAGTAGGCTCTTTAGTTCGTCACATAGGGACTACAATAATAATCCTCGCGACCAACTGAGGGATAAGTTAAAATCAAAATAGTACATTATGCAACGAGCCAATAATGGCAATAATTAAGACACGAGTATGTCTATAAAACGAGCGTATGCGAGTTTTATAATTTCCACACGAGTGTCTTAATTACCATTATAGGCGAGTTGCATACGACTGTTTATGTTCGACGATAATTATTATAACTATTTTATGTTCGAAGATAAACATTCATAAATATCTGTCGAGATTTCGACAGTTTTATGTACTGAACAGAGCACATGGGACGCACAGAATGCCTTGTATTTGATCATGGCTTCCTCGATTACCCTACTATGACACTAGGCCAGGCAGTGAAAATTAAATTAGAAGGCCTTGGAACTCAGCGCAGATGCGTTGCTATCCTCACCTGATTGGTTAAACAACTATTTCTTGAGCTCTGATTGGTGGGAGAAACTGTTTCATAATGAACAAGTAGTTCCGTGAAGAACTATAGAGCCTATTTTCATATATCCTACTCATGTTAATTGCCACTATCAACATACAAAATTTCAGTTTAATTGCTGTAACAGATTCGTAGATATTGAGAACCGTCTAAATATTTCAGATTGTCGCCAGGTTGGATTTTTATTTTTGTACTATTACATTAATATTATTGTGTACGTGTGGTATTCAAACTTCAATCGCATGATTAGAACACAAGAAGTAAAAACGAGATTTTAAAATTACGCACAGCAGCCATCTTGTGATTATGCAAACAATTGTAATAAATTAGATGCCAGTGGATCAACATTTGTATAAGCATTTAACGTGCAACGTTTCACGGCACTCGGATAGTTAATTCGCGAGAAACGTCCATTTAATTATTTATATTTCGCGTCGCCGCCATGTTGGATTTGTGCTCACCAGGTTACTGAAAGTCATATAGGTGAACATATGTTCATAGCCTCTATGAGCGTAAAAACATTTCAGTTTGATTGCTGTAAAACATTCATAGATATTGAGAACCGTTTAAATATTTCGGATGTTCGCCATTTTGGATTGTTATATGTATACGCCATAGAGTTATGTACCATTCAAGGACAATTATTGCCTAGGTTCATTATTCAAACTTTCACTTCGATCGCATGATTACCACACAAGAAATAAAAACTTAATTTTAAGATTTCGCACAGCCGCCATCTTGAGGTTATGTAAACAATTGAACTAAATTAGATGCCAGTGTATTACTACTTGTAAAAGCATTTACTGTACCACATTTCACTGCGCTCAGAGAGTTAAATCACGAGAAAAGTCTATTAAAATATTTCAAATTCGCTTGGTCGCCATATTCGTTTTTTACTTTACAGGTTTATGAAATATACATAAATAAACTTGTATCAGTACCTTTTATCACCGTACGAAATTGCAGGTTGATATCTGTAATAGCTTCGGAGATATAGAATGTCAGTGAAATATTTCGCACAGCCGCCATTTTCAGGTTATGTAAACAATTGAACTAAATTAGACTCCAGTGCATTACAATGTGTATAAACATTTGCTGTACCAAGTTGAATTACGTTTGGATAGTTAAATCGCGAGAAAAGTCTATTTAAAAGTCTCAAATTCGCTTGACCGCCATGTTGGTTGTGTAGTCATCAGGTTTTTGAAAGTCTCATAGGTGAACTTCTAGTAGTGCCCTTTATCACCGTACACAATTTCAGGGCGATATCGGTAATAGTTTAGGAGATATTGAATGCTAGTGAAATATTTCGCACAGCCGCCATGTTGGATTGGTGAGACGTAACAAAATTTGAAGGGCACGGTCGAGGTCGCTGGGAAATAGTGCTATGAACTTACCGAGTTTCATTGAAATCGCTCCAGCCGTTTGGATTTTATTAGGGGTGGGGGGACGACACACACACACCTCACACACACACACACACGGACAAAAGGTGATCTCATAAGCCTTTTTTTTTTTTTTTCAAAATTGAAAATAGGCTAAAAATAGTGTTATAATGACCATTAATAAACACAGTTTTCTGACATATAATAGTCAGGGTCGAACATAAAGGTGTTTAGTAGAGGATTATGGTTTCAGGGTACAAACAGAAATCAACACTTGATATTTTGGTTCCAAGGACAGTGATAATTATATCCAATATTTTTTTATTTGAAACACGCCTACTCACTACAATTTTGAATACAAATATTTTACAATAAGTGATGATATTATTGAACACATATTTCGGTTGAGGGGTGTCCATGGTATAGTTTATCCCACCTGACTGAGGTGAGCAGCTCTGGCGGCCTGCACTGCAGGGGTGTCCACTGGAGTACCATCAGGGTTGAGGGTGAGTCCAGCAGAACCTCCGGCACTGAGGGTAGTTGCTGGGTGATCAGAATGTCCCGCGTAGTGGTAGACAGGGTAGTGTAGATAGTGTGCCGCGTAGGGGGATGTCACTACAGGTGTTGCAGTGCGCAGGTCATGGTAGACATAGGGAGAGGCTACGTATGGGTGGGCCACGTATGGGTGAGCCACGTAAGGACTGGCCAGGTATGGGTGGGTCGCGTAGGGACTGTGGAGGTATTGGACTCCGGCGCGGTAGACATAGGGTGAGATGTAAGGGCTAGCTACCACAGGGGTGGTTACAACAGGTGCAGTAGCGACTAGAGGGGTTGTAAGCTGCCTTCCTGAGCGTAGTGCCCCTTCGTAGTTCGCATGTGCTCCCTGGGCGCGGGCAACAGCAGACTGGTGAGCTACGTTGAGAGCGTCCGCATGAGCATCGTAATGAGCGGCGCTAGGCGCTGTGTAGACCACTTGTGGCTTAGGCTTGGCTGAGGTCACAGCCAAATAGGCGCAAACTAGGATCTGTAAACAAAAATTCATGCCATTTCATACCATATACCAGCGAGCACACATCAAATAAAATAGCCAATATCTCTAAAGGAGGCAGTAGTATAGATTGCGATACCTTACAAAAGTACAAGGTACATCCAGAAATTAAGTTTCCCTGTTGTTTGAGTCTTCAGTCTTTTAACAGGTTTGATACAGCCCTCCATACTTCCATATCCTGAGATAATCGTTTTGTCTCTACATAGCTACCACACCCTACATCCGAAGCAATCTGTTTAACATATTCTAACCTCGGTCTACCCCTACAGTTCTTATCCTCTACCCTTCCTTCCATAACTAAGTTAATTATTCCTGGGTATCTTAATATGTGTCCTACCAATCTATCTCCTTCCCTTCATAAGCAGTATCCAGAAATATCTCTCCTCTGCCACTTGTCTTAATACCTCTTCATTTGTAACCCCATCTACCCATCTACCCATCTACCCTTCTGATTTTCATCATTCTCCTGTAACACCACATTTCACGTTACAAACAAAGGCTTTCAAAATGACTTCCTAATTACCCAATCTATATTCTATATTTTTGTGTAGAAATGTTTTCTTAGCCTGTGCTAACCTACTTTTTATATCCTCTTTGCATCATCCATCCCTAATTATTTTGCTTCAAAAGTAACAGTTGTCACCTACTTCCTTTAGCTTTTCACCTGCCAATTTGACCTCCATAGTGGTTTGTGATTTCTGTTGGCTGCATTGCAATATTTTTGTTTTACATTTATTGATTTTCATCATGAATTATTTCCTCAAGACAGAATCCATACCATTTAAAAACTCATACAAATCCTCTGATGTGTCGGATAAGATGACGATGTCATTAGCAAATCACAGAGTTGAAATTATTTATCCTTGAATCATTACTCCTACTTTGAATTTTTCTCCAATTTCCTTCATGGGTTGTTCAAATTATACTTTCCATTTTCCCTATATTTTTTTAAAGAAAGGAGAACATAGTTATATGCAAAATTTTATTGCCAACAGGTACATCAATATGTCAGCTATTTTTCGACATAGTCACCAAACGAATTGAGACACTTGCCATAGCGTGGTATCAACTATTGTAGTCCTGCGTCATAGAAGTCTGCTGCCTGCGAATGGAACCAGCGTGTGACATTCGTACCTGTTGCCAAAAATGTTTTGCATATAACTACGTTCCATTTTTAAAACAATGGGGAAACTTATTTTTCGGATGCATCTCATACTGTAAAAAGATCTTTTCATATTTCCATTTCCATTGCTTATTCCATTCATTACATTTAGATGCTGTTGAAATGATTGTTTTTAGACATGCCAAAGTATGCCGTCTTTACCTACATCCATATCTACTATCCCAACAATCTAAATGAACACACATTGATTGAGAGCTCACCTCTCTCCACTCTACTAAAATAACACACCCTGTCGGAAACAAGGCACAACTTAGCGATACAGCCAAGCTAGATAAAAGGGGGGGGGGGGAGAAATAGGGGTTTTTAATAGGTAAATGCTAACTGGATCAGGAGTAGGATGTACTTTTTTCTTCAATAAACCAAGGCTGGCATTCGCGGCAGTATTACAGGTGCCGAGACGTCCCCAAAAGACCGGGTGCGCTTAGTATGAATGGCTAATTGTCTCCGGTCTACATTTACACACCGACGAAGAGCTGAAGACGAATATCACACGATGGTTCCACACAGGACTACAAAAGTTGATAAGTGTCTCAATTCGTTTGGTTCCTATGCCAAAAAATAGCTGACACATCGCTGTACCTGTGGTCAATAAAGTTTTTCATATAACTATGTTCTCTTTCTTTTTATGTGTGCCGAGCGAATAGAGGCAACAACGTCACATTTGCAACAGAATGTAAAACACCCCGTGCAGAAGATGTTTTGGGGGTGTTTCACACATGAAGGATGGGGACCCTTAGTACCAGTTGAAGAGATTATGAAATCTGGCCAGTATATCCAAATACTCCAAAGAAGAGTTGTTCCTGAGCCGCAGAAGAGGTATTTAGATGTTGACGGAATTCTTCAGCAAGATATGGGCTCCTTGCCACATTAGAAGTAAAGTGAAAAAAGTGAGAACAATGTTTTAGAGGGGCCAAGGAACTCTCCTGACATAAATCCCATAAAAATATTGTGGGCTATTTGCCAAAGGACACTGGAAAATCTAGACCGCACCAAATAGAGTCGCTAATATACCTGCCGTCCGTGCGCCTTTTAAGCTTACGCTGTGTAAACCATTAAAATATCTATAAACTATGAGTGCAAGAATTTTTTAGCATCAAATGTTCTACAAAAAGTCCGGGACAGCATATCTCTATCTTTAATACATCGCCCACTATAAGGTTTTTTTACGTTTTCATTTCTTCCAAAAATCTCTATCAGTGGAAATTTAAATTTATAGCTTCGGAGCGAGTTTATGACATATCGAGTGAGCCTATCACCCCAGCAACAGTTAGCATCAAACTGTCGAGCCGTATCGAGTTAAGACTTCAGAGAAGAGTGTATGTGTTTGGAGTTTAACTGTTCACCTCGGCTTTTCTGAATTGCGTCTGGGACCTGGCGTCCATGCGCCTTTTAAGCCTACACTGGATAAACAGTAAGAGACACCGGGCGAAGGCTGAAGGGGTTTCTAGTAAATTATAAAACACAAAGGAAGACATGCCAGCTATTAAAAAAGATTCAAGGTACTGTATATAAGTTATTATATGAATAAATTAAAAATGAATACTTTATTGCCGCGTTCCGATTAAATCGCATGGGACTGTACTCCCGATCGTTCACAAATAATCGACAGATAATGCCAATCTGATCGACCGCGTCCTATGAATGTTTTTTTTAAGCAATAGGCCTAGTTGATCAGTCACTTAAAATAATAATCACATAGTTCCTTGTCCTGCCCTTGGTCACTACATAGGCAGTGACGCACGCAACACTTCTTTCTAGGGGGAGGGATTCCTTCATAAAGGGTGGTAGTTATGTACATTATTAAAATGATATTTCGATTATTATTCATAAAATGCAATAATAAAATGAACATTCTCTTTGCATGAAAACTATTTTATTACATTTTCTAGCAAAATGAAAAATGAAAAAAATCAATTTAAAAAATAAAAGAACTTCTAATAACTTAAGTTTTTTGATTAACAATTTCACAGCAACGCGATCATAAAGTTATGATTTTAACGTTAACATATGAACTTAACAGAAGTCATCCCAACCTCAAATGCCAACATTTTCACTATACCATTACATAGTGTCCACAACATTGGTATTTCCCATCAAGCTGTTTTCGAGAAATATTTTTTCCATATTAAGCTAAATTGTAAGAGATTTGCTTTTTAGATTTTTAGTATATGCTTATTAATATTTAGATAGTTTAAATTTTTAGACTATTTTCAATTTTGAAAAAAAAAATAGGCTTATGAGATCACCTTTTGTCCGTGTGTGTGTGCGTGTGTGTGTGTGTGTGTGTGAGTGAGGTGTGTGTGTTCCCCCCTAATAAAATCTAAACGGCTGGAGCGATTTCAATGAAACTCATTAAGTTCATAGCATTATTCCCGGCGACCTCGACCATGCCCTTCAAATTTTGTTACGTCTCACCAATCCAACATGGCGGCTGTGCGAAATATTTCACTAGCATTCAATATCTCCGAAAATATGACCAATATCGCCCTGAAATTGTGTATGATGATAAAGGGCACTACTAGAAGTTCACCTATGAGAATTTCAAAAACCTAGTGACTACAAAACCAACATGGCGGTCAAGCGAAGTTGAGAATTTTAAATAGACTTTTCTCGCGATTTAACTATCCAAACGTAATGAAACTTGGTACAGCAAATGTTTATACACATTGTAATGCACTGGAGTCTAATTTAGATCAATTGTTTACATAACCTCAAAATGGCGGCTGTGCGAAATATTTCATTGACATTCTCTATCTCCGAAACTATTACAGATATCACCCTGCAATTTTGTACGGTGATAAAGGGTACTGATACAAGTTTACCTATGTATATTTCATAAACCTGTAAAGTACAAATCGAACATGGCGACCAAGTGAATTTGAAATGTTTTAATAGACTTTTCTCGTGATTTAACTCTCTGAGCGCAGTGAAATGAGGTACAGTAAATGATTTTGCAGATTTTAATGCACTGCCATCTAATTTAATTCAATTGTTTACATAACCTCAAGATGGCGGCTGTGCGAAATTTTAAAATTAAGTTTTTATTTCTTGTGTCGTAATCATGCGATCGAAGTGAAAGTTTGAATAATGAACCAAGGCATTAATTGTCCTTGAATGGTACATAACTCTATGGCCTATATATATAACAATCCTAAATGGCGAGCTTCCGAAATATTTAGACGGTTCTCAATATCTGTGAATCTTTTACAGCAACCAAACTATTTTTTTTTTATGTTCATAGAGACCATGCAACATATGTTCACCTAAAGGACTTTCAGTAACCTGGTGAGCACAAATCCAACATGGCGGCGACGCGAAGTATAAATATTTAAATGGACGTTTCTCGCGAATTAACTATCAGAGTGCCGTGAAACGTTGCACGTTAAATGCTTATACAAATGTTGATCTACTGGCATCTGATTTATTTCAATTGTTTACATAATCACAAGATGGCTGCTGTGCGTAAATTTAAAATCTCGTTTTTACTTCTTGTGTTCTAATCATGCGATTGAAGTTTGAATACCACACGTACACAATAATCTTAATGTAATAGTACAAAAATAAAAATCCAACCTGGCGACCATCTGAAATATTTAGACGGTTCTCAATATCTACGAATATGTTACAGCAATTAAACTGAAATTTTGTATGTTGATAGAGGCAATTAACATTAGCAGGATATATGAAAATAGGCTGTATAGTTCTTCACGGAACTACTTGTTAAAAATAGTTTTGAATATAGGCTAACCATTTTATAAATTGAAGTATCACACAGACTTGCAACTTCATTTCAAATTAATTACTTATATCTGACGAAAGTCATAATGTGATCGAAACCGGTATATTTTATTACATAAATACTTATTTTATTGTCATAAGGTATTATTTTTCCGTAAAAGATAATATTGAAAACTGTAACTAAATATTAAAACTGAAATTATTTATTTATTCAGCTTACGGCACATTAAAACATTAAATTATCACATACATGACATTTGAAACAAATTCTAGCTATTAATGTACAACTATCTACATAAATCTATATACAAATATTCGATTTCATTTTACAAAAACAAATTTTGGTTCTTTTCAGTCAGTCAACACAAATGTACCCAAATGAATTGGTTTATATAATAATCCTGAAAAATGTACATGAGATTAATTTTAATATAACCCATTTCATTTGGGTACATTCGTGTTGACCGACTGAAAAGCACCAAACTTTTGTTTACTGAGGCAACACTTAAAAATGGCCTCAAACCCCATAACGATTTCATTTTGTTATAGGATTTTCTGTAGTACTTGACATTTCGATCTACTTATGCCTTCTATAGTTCTTAGCTGGAAAACCCTGAGAAGGGCTATTTGTATTCACGTTTTGTGACATCAAGCAATATTTTGAGCCAGGAGATCACTGGGATTGTCTGGCTTCATAAACTCCTTGGTGTAGATTGTTTCCCACGGAGTGACAGTGAAATGGTGCAGTGGTGTCAACATGACTGCTTATAATATTGATATTATGTAAGAGAAAAATAACGTTTTGCCCCAATGTTCTGACTGCTACTATGCCTCCGAAAATCTGCCTATTTTGATAGCTTTATTAGCAACATTGATAGGAAGAAATTGTAGAAACTCATGTACCGAATTATCTTTAACGAAACGGATACACAGTGAGGCAGATATGCACATTTAAATCAGCCCGAAGCGACGTGAAGGAAGTTACCGATCACACACTTACCCAACAAAATTGATCCATGGCTGGAGGAGGAGGAGTGTCGCTGCAAGTAGAGTGTAGTGCATTTCCCAAGTGAAGAATATGATTACGTTTAGAACGCATACAGGAGTAAAGAAGCCTCACTAGTGGTTCTGTAAAACAGGTGATAGAGGGATGGAACAATGTAAGGATTCAAGCAAATAAATGTATCTGGGGAGGTTGAAACATAAACCCCCGCATCCTTCGGTACGCCCCTGTATTTAGGATACAAATTACGTGAGAATCAAACTACCAATCGCAATATAAACACCAATTAATCGAACTAAAATTTGTATTTGTAGTCAGATAATATATTGTGTATACATTTGAAACTCAACTAAGTCATTAGGGTCTGATGATGACTGCTGGAAGGTCGAAACGTGTAATCCTAAAAATTGTCCCATTATAATAGTGATCATGTATTGATGTAATTGTGTTTCCAGGAGTGTTACTTACTTATTCTTCATATATTATATAATAATAATAATGATAATAATAATAATAATAATATCGTGCGGCCTCGGTTGCCGGGTGGTAGCTTTGTTATTGGACACCCAGAAGATAGCTTGCATGTCAAATTACGTTGTTCCTTGAAGCACTATGAGAGTCAAGGAGGTACATTGTACATTCTCCTGTAACATCACATTTCAAACACTTCAATTATCCTCTTTTCTATGCTCAATTACTCCAAGTTTCACTTTCATAGAGCGCCACGCTCCGGACAAAGGCTTTCAGAAACGACTTCCTAATATCTAAATTTATATTCGATGTCAACAGATTCCTTTTCTGTATAAATGCTTCCCTTGCCTGTGCTAACCTACTTCTTATATCTTCTTTGCTTCGATCATTCCACTTCTACTCTACGGGAATGTTGGGAATGTACCTAAATTAAGACACGGCCATTTCATACCCAAATCTTATGCCTAGTTACAAATATACAAAATGACAGAGGTTATCAAACATTTCACAAACGTTTGCCCGACCACAGAAGGCTAAATGAACATTACGTCTAAACTCTCTAAATTAATTATATAACACCACCTCGTGGTGTAGTGGCTAGGAGACCCCGGTTCGAATTCCGGGCCTCTCGGCGTGTTCAATCGCTCACTGACTACGACGGGGAGTTGTATCAAGTCCGTAGGTTCGAATATCGAAGCTGACAGCAGTTATCCTCAGCGTAGCCTTTCCCCAGATTTCCCCACACTCTCTCCAGTCAAATGCCGGGATAGTACCTTATTTCAAGTACCAGGATATCTACCCCATCTCTGTCCGTAATATACATTTACACACACAACATCACAAGAACACACAGGTCAATTCGATCATATACAATTATTGTATTGCGTGTTTCCTTAACCCTGAAAAACATAATTTACACGAGATTCATGAATGCACAAAGATGACCAGTTTCGATCGTCAAGTGATCATAATCAGATCCAATACACTTAGGTTATTAAATCTACATGTCTACAAGAATGAGTGATAGTATTTACAATATGTAAACTTATTTAGTTCCAGTAGTCATTAATCTGCCGGCCCCATGGTGTTGGGGTAGCGTGCCTGCCTCTCACCCAGAGGCCCTGGGTTCGATTCCTGACTCCGTTAGTGATTTTAGAAGCTGACGTGAAGGCTGGAACGGGGTCCACTCAGCCTCGTGAGGGCAATTGAGTAGCTGTCTGACAGTGAGGCAGCGCCCTGGTGATGAAAATCAAGATTAACGACCGAGGGGAACCGATGCGCTGACCCCGTGTCACCCCAATAACTGCAGGCCAAATGACTGGGCAGCGGTCGCTTGGTAGGCCTAAGCACGTCACGGGCTCTAGAGCCAGGGGTTGTTGTTGTTGTTGTTGTTGTTGTTAAAGTAACTGACTAAGTAACAAATTTCAGGATTAAGGGAACACCCAATATAATTAGGTACAATCATGTAGACCGACTGAAAAATATTAAATCTCGATTACCAAGCCAACACTGGAAACAGGCTTCAAACGCCATTTTAAACTCCTCAAATAGAACATCAACTCGTTGTACTAGGCTGCAAAAAAAAATTAATTCTAGCCGAAGGCTGGAACGGGATACACTCAGCCATCCTGGAAGTAGTTTTCCATGGTTCCCCTCCTCTACTCCAAGCGAATGCCAGGATGGTTCCTAACTTAAGGCCACTACCGCCTGATTTCCAATCTTCATCTGAATTACTAATGCACACACTACTACTGACACCAGAATAAGAAAGGTCATCAGACAAATTCTACACACACCAATCACAAGGAGTTAAATGATCACGATATCGAAAGTCCCAACATCTCATTCCATTAAGGCGGCACCGATGGCGTAGTTGGCCAAGATCGCGGGTTCAAACCCGGCCAAAATCGTCGGATATTTTAAGAGCGTTAATAATCCCTCACTATGCCTTCCTTCGGAGGGGAATTAAGGCCGGCGGGCCCATGTCATAGATTTATGGCATGTAAAATAACCTTCCACTAACTACAATTATGTGAAGCTTAATTTGTAGGTTAGATTTGATTAACGCTGTTTAGTTCCAACGTTCGCCGCCAGGTGCCGTTTTCGTGGCATCCAGTAGCTAATATCACAGCTAGGTGCCGTTGACGATAGCATTCGGTAGCAAAATTGTGAAATTGATCGTCTGCAGTTCACACCTAATTACAGATAACACGCACTAATACAGCCATCACAATTAACACCGGTTATCAGACAGATTCTACACACATCCAAAGTACACGGGGCTATATAGCCACGTTGTCGCAGCCCCTAAACTGAGGAACCAACCAACCATCATTCCGTCACTTCAATTAAAATTACCCACATATCTAAAATATATGTCGAGGTTGTTGATACTCACCAGAAATTTCATGCTTGCAACTGTAGTACAAGGATCACTGAAGGACAATGAATGTTGAATTCACTCAGGACCGTCTCTTATATATTAGCTGTGACATCACGTCTGTAGCTTTGGGCACAACAACACCCGGACACCGTCACATATTTTTGTGAGGTAACTGAGGAAAGTCCACGAAAAACATTGCCTTAAAGAATCTAGGTCCGTATTGAATAAGTTATTTATGATCTAATTATATCAGTAGATGGTAACGGTTTAGCTGTGAAGGACTCCAGTTTCCTGAGTAAATCAATAGTTGATTTCTGCTTTATTACCTACTAGCAGTAGTGCCCACCTTCGCCCGGTGGATTTATTTGTTTTATGGATGATAATGAATACTACTACAGAACTGGAGCGCTCAAGGATAAGGATCGGAAAGCACCAACGCTTATTGCAGCTGATAACCTCAGTATACTGCACCAACACCATCGCCCTTATACAGAGGCATACTATTGTCATGATGATAACTGTTTTAAGGGGCCTAAGAAATCTTTTTGCACAAATTACTCCCGGTGACTGCAATTTATAAGCAGCTCGCAATTCTCCACCAGAACACTGGTAGGGGCAACGTGATGCAGCCCGCATTGGCGGGCAACAATAGACTTAGGTATAATTGAAGCTGTTCGGGAGCGCGCGTATTCTTCCGACTTACTGAACAAAAATCAACCTTTCAGGTTATCTGAGAGGTGTAGCCTAATGCTACATAGCCAAAACTATTCCTCTTCATTCTGGCTAACATACACAAAAATAATTTATCGAATCCGACTGGTAGTTCCAGAGATTAGCGCGTTTAAACACATAAACACACAAACAAACACAAAAAATTGTCAGCTTTATTATATTAGTATAGATAATTAGTTCGTATTTTCGGTGGAGGAAGTCAGATTTTTAATTTTGAAAAAATTCTTAGCGGACAAAGTTGAGGTCCCCATCTTAGCCAAAACGTAACATTAAGTAATGTCCTCAATTTATTGTGCCAAACGTTGAGGGGCTAAGGGCACGGAAATGTTTCAAATTGTTAGCCTTTAAGAGCTCTATCAAACTAAAAAAAAATATACGAGCCTTACAGTAGTCGCATATGATGTGTAACATGTGACATATGATCCTACTATGCGTGACCCGGGAGCGCAAATCCCTTGTCAACAGTGAACTCTGTTGGTCATTGAAATAACTACAGTGTGCATAAGGTATATTAATTGTGTTTCTCCCAGTGATACGTTAAGACTTTAGACCAACGAAGTTTCAATTATTGTTAGTAGTCGGTGTTAATATACTGAATTCCTACTTTGTTTGGAGTGTTTGTTGATGCGATATAAATTCCCCACATCCACATGGCCGACAGTACATCGAGTGCCTACATTAAATAAGAATACAGCAAAAGTATGAAGAATTAATAAATCGTAATTGTTTTCAAATATGATATAATGAATACTTTCATACCAAAGAACGACAACATGAAGATGATTTATTTTAGGAATATCGTAAATGGGGTCTCAAAACCTTGAACTAAACTCTAGGCGATATATACTGACCGGAAAAAAAAGTGGAACACTTCAATTTTTTATGTAATTTCTTAATTTATTCCACTAAAATGTATCGGTTTTCCAATATTTGCATTATTCATGTAAATGTTAGATGGTTGGCTACAGAAAATACTGAAACATGTTTTACAACACGCTTTAACTCACAAATTTCGTTACATTTCACAAATCTAACAATTTTCTATTTTTTACTAATGTTCTTTTGGGCTGTTTTTTTTTTTTTTTGCCAAACAAAACAGTGTTAATGTTTGCACTGCACTGCACGGGAACACTGGTCACTAAGACGAGTGTTTCCACCCTTAGCGTCCATGTCTGCTTGTTAGGCTCATCGAATATTGGGGGTAATTGGTGGTAATAAACCACCCTATGAAATGTCAATTTCTATTCACGGATGTTTCAGATGTGTGTCCTAATGCGTGAAAAGCTTTTAAGATGTGATTACATCTTTTTCATGGCTAATTTTATACTTTTTAAATTACTGTTTCACTTTTTTTTGCCGGTCAGGATATTCCCCATAGTCACATGGCCTACAGTACGTCGTTGTAATGATCTCCGCCAACACGCGCGCTCATTGTTTCCGTCCCATCTACTTCCGTCCCTTTTCCAAAATCACTCCCACAAAAATGTCCAGCTACCTAGTGCCACAAAAATATCCACATACCGAGTAGAAAGATGTTACGCATAAAAAACACACTTCCGGCTTAAACGCAGTTACGTAAAAATAGTCTAAAATCGCTTGTTTCTTTACTCCTTTTATTAGCCTATTTTCATGTCATGGAATAATAGCCTTATGAGATCACCTTTTGTCCGTGTGTGCGTATGTGTGTGTGTTCACCTCTAATTACTTCTAAACGACTGGAGCGATTTAAATCAAACTTGGTAAGGTCATAGTACTATTTCTGCCGCCCCGAGCATGCCCTTCAAATTTTATTACCTCTCACCAATCCAACATGGCGGCTGTGCGAAATATTTCACCGGCATTCCATATCTCCGAAACTGTTACCGATATCACCCTGAAATTTTGTACGGTGGAAAAGGGCACTATTGGAAATTTGTCTCACGATTTAACCATCTGAGCGCAGTGAAATATGGTACAGTAAAAGTATATACACATTGTAATGCACTGGTATCTAATTTAGTACAATTGTTTACATAACGTCAAGATGGCGGCTGTGCGCAATTTTAAAAGTAAGTTTTTATTTCTTGTGTATTAATCATCGAAGTGAACGTTTGAATAATGAATCTACTCAAGAATCGTCATCTAATAATACATAATTCTATGGCCTACATATATAAAAATCCAACATGGCGACCATCCGAAATATTTAGACGGTTCTCATTATCAGCTAATCTATGACAGCAATCAAACTGAAATTTTGTATGTTGATAGAGTCTATGAAAATAAGTTCACCTATGGGACTTTCAATTACCTGGTGAGCACAAATCCAATATGGCGGTGGCACGAATTATAAATATTGAAATGGACGGTTTTTCGCGATTTAACCATCCGAGCGCAGTAAAATTTGGTACGGTAAATTCTTATACAAATTTTCATCCACTGTCATCTAATTTATTTCAATTGATTTCATAACCACAAGATGGCAGCTGTGCGAAATTTTAAAATTGGATTTTCATATCTTGTGTTCTAATCTTGCGATTGAAGTTTGGATACTACACCCAGACAATATTCTTCATGTAATAATACATAACTCTAGGAGTAAGTGCTACATATATTAATATCCAACATGGCGACCATTCGAAATACTCTATTTAGATGGTTTTCAATATCTACCAATCTATTACAGCAATCAAACTGAAATGTTGTATGTTGATAGAGGAGATTAACATAAATAGGATGTATGAAAATAGGCTATATAGTTCTTCACGGAACTAATTATTTTTAATTTAAATGCTAGCCAAATTTTCTTATTTACTAAATTCTTTCTTTAATGTGTTAGTTGTTTCAATACCATCAGGTGATGTTTTGATTTTTTCAAAAATCTTCACACCAGAAGTAGTTATAAGGGCTTAAATGAAACTCTGCACTCACTCCCACTAGCGCTCGTAGTAGTTGAAAAGGAAAACTGCTAATCTAATTGGCTGGTTGCCTAAATACACATTCGTTGATTAAAGAAAGGATTGAATTTGTTACGAATACATAAAGAATGTATTCTCATATGTTATTGTATTTTATTTACCTAACATTCCTAGCTCATATCCCTAGAGATTGGTGGTACGTAAATTCCCAAGTTCATATTCCCAAAAGGAATAGTGATCATGGAAGGTAAGTTTAAGGGCTACGACTGTAGATTTGTATTACTCTCCGTTATCCCCGAAGTATTTTATTAGTCACTAGTATAAAATATAAAATATAAAAATTAAAATAATAAACATAACTAGAAATGAATTATGAAAATAATTGTGAAAATCAATTCGAAAATAGTTAATGAATTCATTCAATACAAATTTCAAATTAAATCTAAAAGAACATGAATTGAAAATTAAGGATATATATAAACATAAATTAGAGAAACAAAATATAACATTATTTATAATTATAATAATTAAAATAAATAAAACGTACAAACACATAAAAGTAAAAAATAGTTTTGCCTTATAAAGGGTTAATCGCTGTCCTGTGGGGGAATTTTCGCATAAATAAATAATAAACACGTTAGACAAAGCTATTCCTATGAACCGAGTTAGATGTGTGGTCATGTCATGAAGAGGGTAAGAGGAGCAGAGGTAGATGTTGTGAGGCAATGGTTAGATTCAATTTTCAGCGAACTCAAAATGAGATGTATAAAAGTGGAGGAAGCCGCAGTTCTAACTGCTAATATGGAATTATTCAGATGATTTGTTCCCAAAGAAAGTCTGGACTGGACACTGAAAGGCTAAACAAACTCAAATGAAAATGAATGTAATTTTGAATTCGTCGATGCGCTTGCAAAATGTGCTATGTGATAATGTTGTTCTTTTCTATATTTTACCAACCCCTCCCCACTCCCCCCTGCCCCATCACCGCCCCCCCCCCCCTCCCCAGCTACATGTGGGTATGTAGGCCCACATAACTATTCATTAAGGATCATTTTCCTATAATATAATAATAATATCGAATGACCTCAGGTACCAGGCGCATGCTTTGTTAATTGACGCCCAGAGGGCAACTTGCATGTAAAATTTTAATTCTCCTGAAGCGGTATGAAAATCAAGGAAGTTAGATATCTACGCTCCTTGACACTTGGACGCGATATTTAGCTTCGAAAATTTCACATGCATTGACTGGGAATCAAACCCGGTCTGGCTTGCTGCACCACAACAACCCATGTCAAGGAATTGAATGGAAGTACCATAAACGCCACTGGCATATAGCGGATTTTTTGCAGGTGCAGCGATTAATTATTTATTGCTTGATGTTGCAGATATTGTGTCGTTCCGCTTTACATTATATTTAAGTATATTTTCGATTACAAAATACATTCTCATAATTTTATTCTTCTGTATGATTATCATACGCTTCACAACTACAATATTGTTCTGTAAGATACCATGGATTCACCAGACCTAGTGTGACTATACATAATAATATAATTCTTCTGTTCGTGTGTATGTCACTAACCTCCTCTTAAATGCTGGATCGATTTTGATGACATTTTATTGTGTGTTAGAGTGGCGTCCTCTATGGTTTAGATTCGCAATTGGTCCCGGTAGGTGGCATAGCGATCTGGTTCTAGAAATGTTTAGCCTACTTTTCGCATTTTGTAAAAATGAGGAAAAAGTAGACTTATGAGATCGATCCGGGAAAATGTGTGTCTGTCCGTCTGTCCTACTATCTGGCTGGCTGTGTGTGTGTGTGTGTGTGTCCCTATCAACTCCTAAACGGATGTAGCAATCGAACCAAATTTGGTATGAGTAAAGATCTCTATCTGAATATCTCAATGCAGTATTTGTAAATGATGTCAGTACTACCAACTGCTGAAAAATCGAAAATGGAATTTCAGCTCCATGTTATATATCATGGAAAGTATGCATGGGAGCTATACCAAAGTTGGCACACATATAGATAATAATATTTCAGTTTAATTTCCAGGAGGCCATACATGACAGTGTTGCCAAAATGATTTTAAGCCTGCTAATAGGTCCAATTTTTAAATGCATATAACTTCTACACTATCAACTGGATTTCAACCAAATGTCGTATGTACTATGAGTACATAGACAGATATGACTGAACGTAATAATATGAGCCACCAGGGCTTCCATCTGTTAATAAATGCACTCTCTATTGTTTTTATCCAAATACCAATATATTATAAAGTATGCAAGCTGACAGCTTTAAACTATGCACACATATATTACCTGACATTCTAGATTAATTAGGAGTAACGAATGGACCCGAGTACTACCAACATGATTCTAAGCCTGCTGATAGGACCAATTATAAATATATGTAACTTATATACTATCAATTGGATTTCAACCAAATTTCGTATATGCTATGTGTACTATAACAGATATGACCATGGGTATTCTTAAGAGAAACCAGGGCTGCCAACTGTTAATAAATGCTGTCTCTATTTTTGTTACCCTGATATCAATATATCAGAAAGTATTCAAGCCAACAGCTCTAAACTTTGTACACGTATAGTACCTTACATTCTAGATTAATTTGGAGTAACTAATATAGGTCAGTGCTTCCAACATGATGCTAAGCCTTCTGATTGGTCCAATTTTAAAATACATGTAACTTCTATACAAATAAATGGATTTCATCCTAAATTGGCACAACCATAGATCATAATAGTTTACATTATTTCTGACCAATACATGAATGACATTGTTGCCAACATGAAAATTCTCCGAAATTTGGCTGATAGATTCAACTATCAGTATCTTTGAAAGCATGAACTGTCCTTATGACAGGTGGTTAACATAGAGTCCACGATCCCATAAAGGGTTAAACTTGATAACATTATGTCATTTGGAGGCGTGTTTCCTCCGCTGCTACCAAAATCTCTTCATTCTGGCGGAATGCTCCCTCTTCCTCTCATCCGTTCAATTTTTTCCCAGTTTGTCGTAATGATCTTGGTTCAAACTTTTTATTCGCGATAATCGTCTGGCACTCGGTTCGGTCTTCGAAATTTTCTATACTGGTTACTTGTAGGTCTAAGTCTCTCTGTACTTCTTTAAGCGATTTTGTGCCGCATTTACTCTGTGTTATGCGTCATTCGCAATCTGGAGGTGGCCATCCTTTGGATGTGAGTGTCAAATTTGGCTCTGCGTTTTCTAATTTCGTCTGTTATCGTATTGGTCTTTTCATCCAAATGCCGTTTCTGTTGATTGCTCCGTAGATCTTCCGGAGAATTTTTCGTTCCTGATTTTTGAGTTCCCTAATCTTGGAATGACCATGGATTACTATTGTTTCAGCGGCTAATATTTCTTCTGAAAGAATTACTGTTTTATAACGTGTTTATTATGATGATTTTTCAGGAGAGACCAAAACCTGTTGCACGAATTTCCCCTACATTTTGAAGGTGTACTTCTGTTTCCAACACTTATTTGCACCAATAAGAGTACATTTTCTGACACACGTTAGATCTAAGCCCTGTTGATATGATGTAATATGCACTTTAAATACGGTGATTGCTGACTTTGAAGTAGTAAGATCGAGATTGCTGAGTTTGATGTAATAGGATGTGGAAACTGCCTACTTTGACGTGAAAAAACCTGGAAGAATGAAGGTTTTATGGATATTACTTCATTACTGATGTCCATTCTTAATTAATTCTTAATTCATTAAACTGACAACAAACTCCAGATCATGCTACAGTCACAGCAAGCTTGCCAGAGTGATGTGAACAAACAAGAGTGGAGCATGCTGGGTGGCCGCAATATTGCAGCTCTCATTGGTCTGTTCGGAGATTGCTCAGTTTGAAGCTACCATCTGGTGGAGATTGCTAGGTTTCAAATTGACACGGATTTTTATTAAAGAAAATAACATGGATTTTGCCTCGTTTGCAGGAACAGCGTAGGTTACATACCGCTAAGTAGAATTCAATGCGAAGTTTAACTCGGTACCAATAACTCAATTTATGAAAATGTTGGAGATTGCAGGGTTCGAAACTAGCCCCCTCATTTATAATTTAACTTTTATCTCTTTACTACGAGTACCCTCCTGCCGTTGCCTCCATCTATTTGTTCGTGCTATCCTCAAATCAGGTTTTAAGTATGAGACATTCTCAATACACCCGGCTTTCAATGCTATACAGCAAGGCCAGTATAAATACCAAAGAATATAGGAAGAGTTACGACGCTACATTAACTTCTTTCTTGCAGAAGACAGTAGATCGCAACTGAGAACACACTGCGTGGGCTTTTCTTTTATCATTTTAAATAATTATGTCGACTTCCCTGGGGTCTGGCGTTAAGTTACGGTGACGGGACGAAATGTACCGAGAATGCACTGAGATGTGTGACGTCGTAGTACTGCTTGAGCTTCTTCCTTTCCCCGCGCGCTCCAGTGAGCGTGACGTCATACAGCCAGCTACCTCCTTTCACCTTGGTTTGCACTGGCTTTCTTTTAAATTTTAGTTTTTTTTTATTTTTTATTTATTTATTTATATTTTATTTTGCTAACTGACTCTGAGTTCACGCAGCATTTGTAGCATTTAAAATGCTACAAAGTCTAGTCTTTTAGACTGACTATCCGTGTTTTTTATATTTGAATTGCATTTTAATTTTATTTTAACAGAACGCCCGAAGGCTCCCCATCAAGTTCAATTTCAAATAGAAATGCAACTGTCACGGACACCTAGCGGCGAACGTTGGAACTTGATAGAGCGTTTCTAACCAAATAACCCACAAATTTAGCTACACACTACCAATTGTAGTGGTAGGTCCATTTACATGCCATAAATCTATGACATGGGCCCACCGGCTTTACTTCCCCTCCGAAGGATGGCATACTGAGGGATTTTAACGATCTTAAAAATCTGAAGACTTCGGCCGGGTTTGAACCTGAGATCTTGGCCGTAGCAGCACAGGATTATACCTACTACGCCATCGAAGCCTCGCATTGGCTTTTCTGCACTTAGGCCTATATTACCGTCCTAAAGAATACACAGCCAATGCACTTAAAATAGTCCTATTAATTAGAATGATATATACCCTCTAGGGACTATGTCAAGGGATCACTAACCAGGCATCCCAATCCGGAGTTTGCGTGTGGTAGGGCGGCCAGTTCCTTTACACTCCTCCTCCTGCCATAGCATCCGACAGGTTCCCATTTTGCATCACGAGGCTGGGAGACCCCATTCCAGACCATACCAAAACTTTTAAATTCTTGGCAGAGCTGGGGATCAAACCCGGTACCTCGGGGGTAACAGCCAACAAAGCTAGCCACTGCGCCACGAGGTGGTCTAAAATAGTCCACTTGCTCCAATTTTATTCCTCCTACCTGGCACTCTTTTTTTTTAATAGGCCCTTTAACAATTAGGCAAAACCTGGTGGTAGGAAGATACATGCTGTATATCTCAATTTCTCCCCATAATGTCTCTGTGGTCACTGAATATATCATTTATTTATTTTTTGCTAGAAAACTATTAAACTGGTAGGGAAAGGTTCTAAGACTTATTTAGGTAACTCATTCCATGTTTGAATACCCCTGTTTATAAAGAAACACATAACTAAAGTTGTTTTTATTGAATTTTTGGCCTAATTTTGTATGCGCGATCTCTCCTACCGATATAATCTGGATCGTGCATTCTGTTTCGTAATTCGTTCCAGGCCGGCTACTCTGTGTAAACATTTTACATCTCCTGGAATGTTTCGACCTTACCAATATTACATTCGTTTATCAAATAGTAATTTTCGTACGATATTCCCTACATTTCTGGTCAAGTTCTTACATGTTATCTCGTAAACTTTAGATGGAATCTCTTATTACAACTAGGTCATCTGCTTAAGCATATATTTGAGAAGAAAATAAAATCGATCGCACTTCTTTCCCTTGTATCACTTTGTGAACAATATACAAAACTAAAGCCAGAAGACGATTGAAATCGTGGTCAAAATAAAAACCGAGTGTCTTCGTAGGCGTAGTCGGTAGCATGCTGAGCTTCGATGCCCAAGGTCACGGGTTCAAACCCGGCCGAAGTCGTCGGATTTTTAATAGCGTTAAAAGTCCCTCAGCATTTGGTAGCAAAAGTAGGAACTACTTGAATTTATCGTCTGCAATCCGTACCTGAATACAAATAACACACACTAATACAGGCATCACGATTAACACCGGTTTTCAGACAGATTACATACACACCCAAAGTACACGGGGCTACATGACCGCTTTGTCGCAGCCCCTAAACTAAGGAACCAACCAACCAAGATAAGAAGCGCACAAATGTGAACAAATTAGGAGCATTCTCGTTCACTTACGATTCTTGAGTTAGTCCTCCTTATTGCATACTGTAGTGCCAGATTCAATTCCCGGCTTTGACAAGAAATGTAATTCTCGTCAAAGGGCTGGAGCCTCATGAGACAAAACTAAGCAGAGACGAGTTCCATTCCTGTCTCAGTCATCCTAGAACTGGTTTTCCGTGGTTTCCCACTTCTACTTCCTAACCTATGGCCACGGACGCCTCATTCCCAATCCTCATCTAAATTACAAATTCACACACTAATACAGCCATCACAATAACAAAGGTTATCAGACAAAGTCCATACACACCCAAGTAGACGGGGTTACATGATCTGGATGTCGAAAAACCTCTATAAGAATCAACGCTTCGGTGGCGTAGTTGGTAGCATGCTGAGCTTCTATGCCTAAGATCACGGGTTGAAACCCGCCAAAGTCATCGTACCCTTTCAAGAGTGTTAAAAATCCCTCAGTATGCCTTCCTTCGGAGGGGAAGTAAAGTCGGCGGGCCCATGTCATAGATTTATGGCATGTTAAAGTACCTTCCACTAACTAAAATTGTGTGAAGCTTAAGTTTGTAGGTTATATTTGATTAACGCTCTATTAGTTCCAACGTTTGCCACCAGGTGCAGGTTACGGTGGCATCTAGTAGCCATGTTCACAGCTAGGTGTCGTTGACGGTGGCATTTGGTAGCACAAGTAGGAACTACTTGAAATTGATTGTCTTAACACAGTTATCAGACAGATTCCACACACACCCAAAGTACACGGGGATACATTACCACGCTCTCGCAGCCCCTAAACTGAGGAACCAACCAACCAGTCTCCAGCACATGGCCATAAAACCTAACATGTCATATTTTGGAAACTCAGAAACCCCCATCGACGTCAAATTGGCAGGTGAATAGCTAAAGGAAGTAGGGGATTTCTGCTGCTTAGGAAGTAAAATAACCAGCGATGGACGGAGCAAAGTAGGTTGGCTCAGGCAAGGAAAGCATTTCTACAGAAAAGAAATCTGTTGAGATCAAATATACAGTCGATTTTGGTATTAAAAAGACGTTTATGTTCGACCCTGACGAAATGTGAATATTATATGTCAGAAAACTGTAGTCTACTACAGTATAATGAGGCTCATTATAGTACAAGTTTTCATTATTATACAGTTTCTCCCACAAATCAGAGCTCAAGAAACAGTTGTGTGACCAATTAGGTGAGGATAGCTTCGCACCTGCGCTCACTTCCATGGCCCCTATTTTAAATTTCACTGCGTTGCGGGTGTCATAGTGAGGTATTCCAGGAGGCCATTGCCAAATACAAGGTATTCTCTGCGTCCCATGCGCTATGTTCAGTGCATAAAACTGGTGAAATCTCAACAGATATTTATGAATATTTATGTTTGAACATAAAAGAGTTATAATTATCGTCGAACATAAACAGTTGAATGCAACTCGCCTATCATGTTAATTAAGACACTCATATGGAAATTATAAAACTCGTGACTTAATTATTGCCAATTTAGGCTCGTTGCATAGTGTACTATTTTCAAAGCCTTTGACTGGAGCGAGGCGCTTTATGGAAGTGCTACTTGGACTGTTAGAGGAGCAGAAAAGAGGAGAATTTGAAATGTGGTGTTACAGGAGAATGAAGAAGATCTGATAGGTAGATAGAGTAACAAATGAAGAGGGATTAAGACGAGTGGGCGAGGAGAGATATTTCTGGCGACTGCTAATGAAGAGAGGAGATAGGTTGGTAAAGAAACACACTCAGACACCCGGGAGTATCAAATTTAGTTATGGATAGATGGGTTCAGGACAAAAACTGTAGGGGTAGACTAAGGTTAGAATACTTTCCACGGTGGGTGAGTTGTTATCGTGTCGGATTACTAACCCCAAGCTTGCAGGATCACTCCTGGCCGTGGTAAGTGATTTTTTAAAGCCGGCAAAAATTAAGACACGCATGCCATACGATGTTGGCATGTCAAATAACCCATTTGAATTCAATAGGCCGTGTTCATAATGGCAAAATTAATCTCGGGAGTTTCCGACAACACAAAGTTCCTCATTTATCTACTAGAAGACGCTATAATGTCTAGGAGCAAACCTCCTTGAATTTCATAGTGCTTCAAGGAACAAAATTTCGACATGCAAGCTACCTTCTGGGTGTCAAATAACATTGCTTGCACCCGGTACCCGAGGCCATACGATATTGTTATGGCTGTGAGTTTGTTTTGTCGTCTCGCCGCGTTGAGTCACAGCTGCCCCGGGCTGTGTGTGCTCTGCCTCAGTGTATTACGTGCGCGTTACGCAACGGGCTGCGAAGTGAAAGGGATGGTCCAAAATATTCGTGACCCAGCCAGTGAAGGAAATCTCGAGATGCCGTGTGTCCTGGACGATTCTAGAATTCATTGAGTCACCAGCCTGCTATATAAGCGGCCTCAACAGTGAGGGGACCGAGTTTTTGAGGACAGTGTTCTTGAGCGAGTGTGATTTCACTGAGCGATAGAAGTGTGGTGACGAAGTGCCGTGCGAGTTACGAAATCCAGTGACATTGTTTCCCCAGCTTGTGGACAGCGAAACAGCGTGTAGCAGGTTATCGTAAGTAACTGTAGTTTGTGTACACGAGGAAGAGGTGCAGGTCAAGGCCACCGGACTCATTAATACGGTTTAACTTCTGTGGTTTGTAGACAAGTGAAAGGGGCAAGAGCGCTCAAGGAAGAGACTTGAGGAAGCTGAAGTAAGGTTCTAATTGCTTGTATTCGCTGTTGAGTGGTGTATCTTTCTGGCCGCAATAAAGTTAATTATTTCTTTAAAGGAACAATCTGTGTTGTGCTTCAACCCACCGTAATCCAGTTAACAAAAGTGCCACTAAGGGGGTGGCACGCAACAACTGGTGTCAGAAGCCGCATTACGAACTCAAACACAAGCACAACACCTGACGGTCCTGGTTTCAAAACCCGAGCAGGTCATTTTCTCTAATTTTCCTGTGAGTGCATGCTCTTTACATGACAAACAACTAAAATGGAGGCGCAATTGGTAGCATTGCTAGAAAAGTTAAGTGGCAAGGAAACCAAGATGGAAGACGGTCAGAAGAAGGTGGAAGACGGCCAGAAGAATTTAACCAAGGACCTAACTGCAAAATTAGAAGACGGCCAGAAGAAGATGGAAGACGGTCAAAATACGTTAGCGGAGGACCTGAAGAAGATGGAAGACGGCCAGAAGAACTTAGCCAAGGACCTGAAGGATGGCCAGAAGAAGATGGAAGACGGCCTGACTAAGCTAGCACAAGACCTGAAGAAATTAGAACAGGGCCTACGTGAGGAAGTCACGGCAGTGGAAAAGAAATTCGACGCCTTACAAGTGGAAGTTGCCGAGCTGCGCAGACGCCCGCTGATAGGGGTGGAGGAGAAATTCAACGCCTTACAAGAGGAAGTTGCCGAACTGCGCCAACGCCCACTGACGGGGGCTGAAGAGAAATTCAACGCTTTACAAAAGGAAATTGCTGAGCTGAACCAACGCCCACCGACGGGGATTGAAGCGAGATTCAACGCTCTTCAAGAGGAAGTTGCCGAGCTGCGCCGACGCCCGCCCACAGGTACACCGGGAACGTCAGGAACGGGACCGAGCAGAGTGACGCCCCCAACCTTCGACGGAAAGGTCCCGTGGAGCACATACTTACGTCAGTTCGGGGCGGCCTGTTCCATACATAACTGGAACAACACAGAAAAGGCTACAGCTCTCATTGTAGCGCTGAGAGGTGACGCCCTTAACGTCCTTCAGGCCATCCCGACTGGATCCCAGGACTACGCTTCGCTAATCGCCCATATGGAGTCCAGATATGGAGATAGCCATCTTCAGCAGGCCTACCAGATGCAGCTCCGGACCAGGGTACAAAAGAACGCGGAAACCCTGCAGGAGTACGAGATGGACATCGCACGCCTCGTAAGGCTCGCCTATCCAACAGCGCCGGCCGACTTTCTGGAACAGATTGCGACGCAGACCTTCACCGACGGGCTACGGGACCCGGACACTCAACAGGCGCAGCGACTCGCGCTCAATAAGACCCTGACAGATGCACTGAGCCACGCACTTGAGTTTGCGACGCCAAAGCAGGTATCTAGAATGCGCGCGCGGGTGCGTCAGGTGGAGGTCGACGAACCAGCCAAAGCCGACAAGACCAAGCCCCTGGCCGATGAACTGATGGAGGCGCTAGGCCGGTTCTTCAAGAGTCGCAGAACCACCAACAGAAACGTAGCCGAAGGACATCCGGACAGGCGGCCCGGAAGAGGACTACCGACCTGCAGGACCTGCCGTAAGAGAGGCCACCTGAGCAAGGACTGCGGTGCTCGCCGCCGCCAAGGGTTTCCGTCGGGACAGTCAGTCGTAGGCAAACCGCGCGGCCCAGGAAAGCAAGTATCAGCCAGCCTTGGGGAGCAAAGGTTGGCTTGTGACGGTCGTCAAGCCCCGACAGTCCAAGATCGTGTGACGCAGCTACGGAGGGACAATAGCAGCCTGATGGTCGACGGAGTCGTCAACGGAGAGAGCTGTCCCATGCTAATCGACACGGGAGCATCGACGACCATCGTCAATCCCACCGTGATTCCGAAGTGGAGAGTGCAACCCACACAAAGGAACCTCCAGCTAATAACCGCGACCGGAGAGACCGCACCGGTACATTGCGAAGCAGCACTGGAGTTCGTCATTGGTCGACCGTCGATAAAGCATCCAGTGCTTGTGGCTGACGTATCAAATGAAGTGATCATCGGACTGGACTTCCTGGACCAGAACAACAACATCTTGGATCTGAGTGCCAAAACTCTGGACGTCGGAAGTGTGGAACTTGCTTTGCAACCAGCACACGAGGCCGTCGCCACACGACGAGTAAGGCTGAGAGAGGACGTCATCGTTCCCGCTAGGACGGAAGTCAGCGCTGCCGTAATTGTCGACGGAACTGCTGAGTGAGTGGTGGCTGTCATCGAGCCAAAATATGAGGACATCCAGACAAAAGGATTGCTAGTTGCCGAGACTCTCATCAACACGACGTCTCGGCCGGACGTCCGCCTTTCCAACCTGAACGACTACGATATTTCGGTTCACCGGGACACCAACCTAGGAGTCTGCGAGCCCGTTACCTGGATTGCCCGCATCACAGACACGACGGACGGACACCTGCAGACGGACAACCGAAGAAGATGCACCCTGCCAGAAGAACTACAGAAGCTGTACTAAGGATCCCATGACCATTAAGACGAGGAACAATCACGCCAACTTCGGGACCTGCTACACGAATTCCAGGATGTCTTCTCCGTGAGGAGCAAAGACTTCGGTAGGACAAGCTTGGTCCAGCACAGAATCGACGTTGGGGGCAGCGCACCGATAAGGGCCCATTCCGACGTGTCCCGCTCGTCAAGCAAGCCGAAGTCGACCGGATGGTAGAAGATATGAAGGAGCAAGGAGTGATCGTGCCATCACATAGTCCTTGGAGTTCTCCGGTCGTGCTAGTGAAGAAGAAGGACGGTTCCACCAGGTTCTGCGTGGATTACAGGCGGGTGAATGACGTCACGAAAAAGTACAGTTACCCTCTACCCCGGATCGACGACACCCTGGACACCATATGAGGGTCAAGATGGTTCTCCACCTTGGATTTGAAGAGTGGCTACTGGCAGGTGGAGGTCCACCCTAGGGACCGCGAGAAAACTGCGTTCACTGTGGGCAGCGGGCTCTGGCAGTTCAGCGTCATGCCATTCGGTCTGTGCAACGCCCCTGCGACCTTCGAAAGGCTAATGGAGTCCATTCTGAGGGGACTACACTGGAAGACCTGCCTGGTCTACATAGACGACGTCATCGTTCTGGGGAGAAGCTTCGAGGAGCACTACAGCAACCTGAAGGAGATCTTGATGAAGCTACGGGCTGCCCAGCTGAAGTTGAGCCCCAAGAAGTGTCAGCTCTTCCAGAAGCAGGTCCAGTACCTTGGGCATATCGTCTCCGAGGAAGGGGTGCGCACCGACCCATAGAAGACCGAAGCTGTGAGGGAGTGGCCAGTTCCGAAGGACAAGTCTCAACTACGAAGCTTCCTGGGACTCTGCACTTATTACCGTCGCTTCGTGAGAGGATTCGCTGACATCGCCAAACCACTACATCGACTGACTGAGAAGGACCAACTCTTCACGTGGACAGCAGAATGCCACAGTGCTTTCGAACAACTCAAGCATGCTCTGTGCACCGCGCCTATTCTGGCCTACCCCAGACCTGGAACAAGGTTCATCGTCGATACCGATTCCAGTGACGTTGGCATAGGGGGAATCCTGTCGCAAATAGTGGACGGCGAGGAGAGAGTAGTGGCCTACTTCAGCAAAGCCTTGTCAAAGCCAGAGAGGAACTACTGCGTCACCAGGAAGGAGCTGCTCGCCATCGTGAAGACCATTGAACACTTCCACAAGTACCTGTACGGACAAGAATTTCTCATCAGGACCGACCATGCATCCCTGCGGTGGCACCTGAACTTCAAGCAGCCCGAGGGTCAACTCGCGCGGTGGTTAGAGAGGCTTCAACAGTACAACTTTGAGATCCAGCACAGGAAAGGCCAGCACAGGAAAGGCCAACTGCATTCTAACGCCGACGCCCTGTCACAAAGACCATGCCCCGAAGACTGCACCTTCTGTACCAGAAGGGAGGAGAACACCGGGATACAGTGCCGAAGGACTACCGTGGAACTTCAAGGGAGCTGGAGCCGCGAATCTTTCACGCGGGCGCAAGTGGAAGATGATGACCTGGGACTGATAGCCGAATGGAAGAGGGCCTGTGTCCCCAGACCCGGGTGGAACATTGTGAGTGACTGCAGCCCAAAGTCCTACTGGGCGCAGTGGGACTCGCTGGTTGTAAGGGATGGCCTCATCTGCCGTACCTGGGAGAGCACCGACGGGAAGACATCTCGGGAGCAATTCGTCATTCCAAAGGCTATGACGGAGGAAGTCCTGAAGGAAGTCCATGGAGGATCATCTGGTGGACACCTAGGGATAAAGAAGACCCTGGAGAAGCTGAGAGAGCGGTTCTACTGGATTGGATGCCGAACTGACGTGGAGAACCACTGCGCGAGGTGCCACGATTGCGCAGCCAGCAAGGGCCCAGGACGAAGACGACGGGGTCCACTGAAGACCTACAACGTGGGCGGCCCCATGGAGAGAGTGGCCATCGATGTCGCTGGGCCATTCTCTTTAAGCGAGGCAGGGAACCGCTACATATTGGTCGTCAGTGACTACTTCACCAAATGGCCGGAGGCGTATGCGCTCCCTAACCATGAAGCCGCGACGAACGCAGAGACCCTGGTGAAGGAATTCGTCAGCCGGTACGGAGTACCCCTGGAGCTGCACTCCGACCAAGGGAGGAACTTCGAGTCGCAGGTGTTCCAGAATCCATGCCAGCTGCTGGCAATCCTGAAGACAAGGACAACGCCACTACACCCCCAGTCCGACGGGATGGTAGAGCGATTCAATCGCACCATCGAGATCCATCTCCGAGTAGTCGTCAGCGAGCACCGGAGGGATTGGGTCAAACATCTTCCACTATTTCTCCTGGCCTACCGCGCCGCCGTGCATGAAGCCACCCGGTACACACCAGCCCGGGCCATGTTTGGGAGGGAGCTCCGTCTACGTGTCAATCTTGCCTTCGGCCGACCTGGAAATGATCCGGTCCCGGTAAGCCAATATTGTCAAGAACTGGTCGACCAACTGGAGGACGTGCACACGTTCGCGAGGAGGAAGCTGCGGATCGAGACCGACCGAATGAAGACCTGATACGACCAACAGACGGATGCTGGCGGATTCCACGAGGACGACCTGGTCTGGCTCTTCAACCCATTACGGAAGAAAGGTCTGTCACCCAAACTGCAGAAGTCCTGGGAGGGCCCGTACCGAGTCGTGAAACGGATCAACGATGTCGTCTACAGGATCCAGCGGAGCCCGAGGGCGAAGATGAAGATCGTGCATCGAGATCGCCTGGCAGCCTACGGAGGGACACAGACGGACCAATGATTGATCGGGACGATCAGCCTTTTAGGAAGGGGGTGGTGTTACGGCTGTGAGTTTGTTTTGTCGCCTCGCCGCGTTGAGTCACAGCTGCCCCGGGCTGTGTGTGATCTGCCTCAGTGTATTACGTGCGTGTTACGCAACGGGCTGCGAAGTGAAAGGGATGGTCCAGAATATTCGTGACCCAGCCAGTGAAGGAAATGTCGAGAAGCCGTGTGTTCTAGACGATTCTAGAATTCATTGAGTCACCAGCCTGCTATATAAGCGGCCTCAACAGTGAGGGGACCGAGTTTTTGAGGACAGTGTTCTTGAGCGAGTGTGATTTCACTGAGCGACAGAAGTGTGGTGACGAAGTGCCGTGCGAGTTACGAAATCTAGTGTCATTGTTTCCCCAGCTTGTGGACAGCGAAACAGCGTGTAGCAGGTTATCGTAAGTAACTGTAGTTGTGTACATGAGGAAGAGGTGCAGGTCAAGGAAACCGGACTCATTAAGACGGTTTAACTTCTGTGGTTTGTTGACAAGTGAAAGGGGCAAGAGCGCTCAAGGAAGAGACTTGAGGAAGCTGAAGTAAGGTTCTAATTGCTTGTATTCGCTGTTGAGTGGTGTATCTTTCTGGCCGCATTAAAGTTAATTATTTCTTTAAAGGAACCCACCGTAATCCAGTTAACAAAAGTGCCACTAAGGGGGTGGCACGCAACAATATTATTACTATTAAAGTTAGAATATGTTAAAAAGATTGTCTCGAATGTAGGGTGGGGTAGCTATGAGGAGATGAAACGATTAGCGCAGGACAGGGGGTTTGGAAGCTGCATCAAACCATTCAAAAGACTGAAAACAAAAACAAAAACAAAATAAAAAACAAAACAAAAACAAAAAACTAAAACAAAAAAGGAAAAACAAAACCAAAAAACAAAAAAACAAAAAACAAGAAACAAGAAACAAGAAACAGGAAACTCAAGCATAACACGGAGCGTCTATAAGGAATGTCTTTTGTAGCTTTCTAGTCGGACAATACGATCGTGCCCTATGAATCGGCGGGCTACAAGATAAAAATATGTAACTAGGTTCCTGGAAAAAATACATGTATTAGAAATTATCACAATTTGAATTAAATGATGATGATGATGATGATGATGATGATGATAAGTGTTTTTATGGGGCCTAACATCTGGGTTATCGGCCACTAATGATCTGGATGATAGCGAAAATTACAACGAGACGGAAACTATAACGAGATTGAAAACACTGACAAAAGATTGACTGAAAATACGCACAAAATGCAGGTTACAGTCAAGAAAATTGACAAAGTGCAATTTAAATTCAAAATATTCACAAAATGCAATTTATATACAAAATACTTACAAAATGCTATTTAGATTGAAAATACTTACAAAATGTAGTTATGATTCAAAATACTCACAAAATGCAATTAAAATTCAAAATACTCCCAAAAAAAGTGCCACTCCCACATTCAAAGATTTACTGAAAAGCAATTTAGATTGTCAATCCTTACAAAATGCAATTGAGGTTGAAAATACTCGCAAAATGAAATTTAGATCGAAAATACTTACAAAATGCAATTTATAGTCAATTGAAAATATTGTCATTTAGACTTTCACGGCCCGTGTTACTATTCATAATGTTGAATTTTGGGCTATGCCGTGTTTATTATATTAAAATTCGACGCGTTTCGAAAGAAACCATGCCTTTCTTCGTCTGGAATAATCTGGAATACGACAATGATTGCTAAGAGAAAGCAACAAAGAACATATAGAAGGAGCCCAAAGATGGACGCCATTATAGCCCCATGTTAGGGACAACGGAAAGCAGCAGTGAATTACTTTCTCAGGGTTCTGATAATAGGTAGCCAGGATTCACTGAGATTGTAGCCGGTGTCGCGGTTGAAATTATCTGGGTGTTTACGTATTTCAACCGCCTCCCTGATGATTCTGGGACGATATTGCTTTATACGGGAAAGAACATCCACTCCTTGGAACATGACATCATGGCCAGGTGTTAAAGCATGATCGGCAACAGTTGATTTATCAGATTGGATGAGCCTGATACATCTATTATGTTCCTTAATGCGAGTGCATATTGTTCTCGAAGTCTGCCCGATGTAAACCTTGCCACAAGTTCAGGGAACTCTGTAGATACCCGGTTGTTACAATTTAGGCAAACTGTCCTTAATTGGTCGCAGGAGTTGCCTAATCTTAACAGAAGTTCCAAATACAGTCCGTATGTTGTACCGATGTAGGATTTTAGCAATACGATCCGTCGTGTTATGTATGTACGATAGGTAAGCAGTTCCTCTTACATCTCTTTTCTCAACTGACGTCCTATTATTATTTGTTGGTTTCAGAACCGTAGAAATCAAAGCCTTGCTATAACCGTTGCTCTCAAAGGTGGTTCGCAGGGTGTTAATTTCTTCTTGTAAAGAAGACACTTCACAAATCCTCCTAGCCCGGGTAGTTAGAGTTGTAAGGATACCATGTTTCTGGGCAGGGTGATGGTGAGAACTTGCGTGGAGATATCTATTGGTGTGTGTTGGCTTACGAAAAACGCTGTGTCCTAAAGTGTAGATTCACAAAATTCACGAAATGTATTTTAGATACACGGGGACCCGATTCACAAAAGCAATGCAGGAATCGGAATGAGAAAAGGAAATAGACTGAAAAGAAAGGAAGGCTGATCCCTAGACGAATGAGGAATCAGGAAAGATGAGAGAAGAGCCAATTAAGGCGGGAGAGGAAGAGACTCCCTAGGCCTTGGATACCCTAATACCGTCGGGTCGGAAGAGAACAGGAGTTGACAAAGAGAGGTCGACAGTAAAGAAGACGGAGAGAAGCCCAGCAAAAGTAAGTGGAAGCAATGCTGGACTCAGCTGGAGTCCCCTGGTCGCCAACCCACGTCCTTCTAGATGTGAGCCCCATGGATGATCAAACACAACACGGAGCGTGCTTTTCAGTCGGTCAACCCGATTGTGCCGAATCAATGGGCGGGGTAAAATATATAAATAAGTAAATAGACTCCTGGAAAAAAATTACATGTATCACAATTATATTAAAATTAAACAGGACATTGTGATAATTATCTAACAATTGTGTCAAGCCTTCGTGGCTTAGGCGGCAGCACGCCGGCCTCTCACCGCTGAGTCCGTGGTTCAAATCCCGGTCACTCCATGTGGGATCTGTGCTGGACAAAACGGAGGCAGACAGGTTTTTCTCCGGGTACTCCGGTTTTCCCTGTCAAAATTTCATTCCAGCAACACTCTCCACTATCATTTCATTTCATCTGTCATTCATTTAATCATTGCCCCGCAGGAGTGCGTCAGGCATCGGCAGCCGGCACAGTTCATATCCTCGCCGCTAGATGGGGGCTTCATTCATTCCATTCCTGACCCGGTCGGTGACTGGAAGCAGGTTGTGGATTTTCATTTTCAACTAACAATTGTAATTTTTCTTCCAGGAGTGTATTTAACAATTTATATCTTGTACCAGCGGTTTCAGTGGCGTAATTAATAGCATGCTGAACTGCTGTGGCCAAGATCGCGGATTCAAACCCGACCGAAGTCGTCGCATTTTCTAAGACCGTTAAAATCCTCCAGTATGCCTTCCTTCGGAGAGGAAGTAAAGCCGGTGGTCCCATATGATAGATTAATGGGATGAAAAAGATCCTTCCACTAACTAAACATGTGTGAAGCTAAATTTCTAGGTTAGATTTCGTTGAAACGCTCTATCAAAGTTCCAATGTTCACCACTGGGAGTCAGGGATATCTGGTAGTGAAAGTTGGAACTACTTGAAATTGAACGGAACTTGTAGCTCACCCCTTGGTCGTGCGCTTGAAGCAGCTACAACCTCAGGCGAGTGAAACATGTCTCGGACACTCTCGACACTAAGAACCATACGACAAATAAATAAAATAATAATTGGCACGTTAAAGATCCTTCCACTAACTCAACTTGTGTGAAGCTAAATTTCTAAGTTATATTTCGTTGAAAGGCTGAATCAAAGTTCCAACGTTCACCACTGGGAGTCAGTGACATCTGGTAGTGAAAGTTGGAACTACTTGAAATTGAACGGAACTTGTAGCTCACCCTATGGGTGTACGCTTGAAGCAGCTACAGCCTGTGGCGAGCCGAACATGTCCTCGGACATCTCCGGCACTAAGAAGCATACGACAAATAAATAAAATAATAAGTGGCATGTTAAAGATCCTTCCACTAACTAAATTTGTGTGAATCTGAATTTGTAGATTAGATTTCGTTGAAACGCTCTATCAAAGTTCCGTCGTTCACCACTGGGTGTGAGTGACATTTGGTAGTGAACGTTAGATCTAATTGAAATTGGACGGAACTTGTAGCTCACCCCATGGGTGTACGCTTCATGCAGCTACAGCCTCTGGCGATCCGAACATGTCCTCGGACACTCCTGGCACTAAAAATCATACGCTGAATATATAAATAAATAATGTTGGGCACAATCGTGTTGACCGACTGTAATGCTACAAAAGACAGTTTGTATAGGCAACGCTGAAGTTAGTTAGTTATTGTTGTTATAAGGGGCGGAACTACGAGGTCATCTGTCCCTAGGCAACACTGAAAAAGAATCGCTTCAAATCTCTACACGTCTATAAGGAGGAAACAATCTGAGGGAGCGATTTTGGTTTCTGCAGCTAACTAGTACAACAATGTGCTACAAGTGTATGAACCTGACTTGATGCACATGCCTAAGGTCGCGGTTTCAAACCCGGCCTAAGTCGCCGGATTTTTTAAGAGCGTGGTCCCATGTCATAGATATATGGCATATAAAAGAATCTTCCACTAACAAAACGTTTGTGAAGAAAAATTTGTAGGTTAGGTTTGATTAATGCTCTTAAGTTCCAACGTTCGTCACCAGGCGCTGGTTGCGATGCCATCTAGTAGTGGCCAAGTTCACAGCTAGGTGTCCTGGACGGTAGCATTTGGTGGCTAAAGTAGGAACTACTTGCAATTATCGTCTGCAGTCCTTGCTTGAATTGAAAACCGATAACATACACTAATACAGTCGTCAAGAGGCTCCGTGGCTTAGGCAGCAGCACGCCGGCCTCTCACCGCTGGGTCCATGGTTCAAATCCCGGTCACTCCATGTGAGATTTGTGCTGGTCAAAGTGGAGGCAGACTGGTTTTTCTCCGGCTACTCCGGATTTCCCTGTCACAATTTCATTTCATTTCATCCGTCATTCATTTAATCATTACCTCAGAGGAGTGCGACAGGCTTTGGCAGCCGGCACAGTTCATATCCTCACCGCTAGATGGGGGCTTCATTCATTCCATTCCCTGACCCGGTCGGTCGACTGGAAGCAGGCTGTGATTTTTCAATACAGTCATCACAATCAACACCGGTTATCCGACAGATTCTACACTCACCCAAAGTACACGGGGCTACATGACCTCGATGTCGCAGCCCCTAAACTAAGGAACCAAGCAACCAATAACTTGATGCACCTAGGGGAAACAGATAAGGCCAAAACCCAAACATTTGCTAGAGCTTAACTACTTATCCATGAAAGACAACATGTCATCTATTTGGAAACATGTTAGGATATGTCCTTGTATATTCCTTGTATCACATGCACTTGACATTCACGCGGTCTGTGACAGAGCTAAGAGGAAAAGTGAAAACATATAACTACAGTTATAATTTCCTCGAGGCAAATACTATCAACTTCATGACATCTCAGGACTAGAATAAATGTTGAACGCGTTATATAATGACCCTTCAGGCTGTTTTGATACTTCAAGTGTGGAAAATCAGACTTTGGAAGCTGTAGTTCGTTAAGTCTAAGGATCAAATCCCTGTTTACAGTGGATTGCGCAAGGGCGTTTATTCTTATTTATTTGAACATGGGTCCGGGAACACTTTCCATGTTACACCTCGTTGTCTCCAACTCATTAATCATGGGAAACACACAAGAACAGAACATTAGAATCGTGGGAAACATGCACTCTTGGTTACGTCTGGTTACGTTGTCATTAACGTAGGTGCACCGTCAGTGTTTTTTCTGCATGGCCCCGTTGCCATGCGACATAGTAGATGTGCCTTTAGCTGTGCGACAAAACATATACTTCATGCACGATGGAGCACCTCCCCATTTTAGTGCTAATGTCCGTCGGCTTCTAAATAACAGATTTGGTGACAAATGGATAGGTAGAGTTGGACCAATTGCCTGGCCTCCATGCTCTCCGGACCTAAAATCACTGAACTTTATTTGTGAGAGTTCTTGTGTATCGAACCGCAGTACAGGATGATCAGAGCCTCCGTGCCCGTATTGTGGAAGGCTACGACACCATGCGCAGCACTCCATGGATACATCAGAGCATCCGAGATTCACTACGATGGTGGGTTGATGAATGTATCAATGCACACGGAGGGCATATTGGACATCTTCTGTGAGCAAGAGTTGCATGTGGTATGCTGGTACGTTCTGTTCTTGTATGTTCTCCATGATAAATGAGTTGGAAACAATGAGGTATAACATGGAAACCAAGCGTTTCCAGACCAATTCCCATATAACATAATTTCTTCGTCTACGTGTCAGGAATGTGTCCTGCAATATGTGCCGTACCTTTTAGTTACACCCTGTATATATATGAGGGGTGTTAAAATGTAAAGGTACGAAACGATACTGTGGGTACAATTTATTCGTTATTCGAAAGTATTCACCACAGGCCTGTGCACAGGTGTCCCATTGCTTCACTAGCCGCAGGATTCCCTGTTCCCAGAAGTCTTGTGGTTGTGACAGGAGCCAATCCTGTACGGTGTCCTCCCCCAGGGACTCACATCTTGTGGGCGTGGGTTGGCGACCACGGGGCCCCAGCTGAGTCCGGCATTGCTTCCACTTACTTGTGCCGGGCTCCTCTCTGTCTTCTTTCCTGTCGACCTCACGTGGTCAACTCTTGTTCTCTTCTGACCCCGACGGTGTTAGGGTATCCGAGGCCTAGGGAGTCTCTTCCTTTCCCGCCTTAATTGGCCCTTGCCTCATCTTTTCTGATACCCTCCTTCTGCGAGGGGGCAGCCTTCTTTTTCTCTTCCTTTTACCTCCTGCCTTGTGCTCTAGGCCCTTAAGGAGGCAGGGTGTATGTAGCCCCACCACTTCTGGAGCACCCTAGATAATGCTACACCCTCAGGGGCTCACGGCTGGTGGGTTCGGGAGTTGGTGACCCCGAGGGATTCCTGAGCTGGGTCCGTTTTCCCCTTTTTTCCCTTACCTTTGGGGCGGACCCTCTCCTCTTTCACTTTCCTATAAACCTTTCATGGCTCTCCTTCCTTCCAAGTCCCTCAATCCGCCTTCTCCGAGGGTTGAGGGCATTTCTTTTCCTTCTGTCCTTTTATTTGCCTTATTCTCCTTTAGTTTTCCTTTTCTTCTTCTAGTATGTAGGTTGGTAGTTAGTTTTAATTTTAAGTTCGCTTTTCATTTTCATCTTCACGATCACCCAAACCATCAGGGGCCGATAGCCTAGATGTTAGGCCCCTTAAAACAACAATTATCATCATCATCATGTACGGTGTCCTTTTGTTCGTCGTCCGATTGGAAACGTTTTCTCTTGAGACGAACCATTAACAGTGACCTGTATTGTGCGACACTCCGTAGCCTACGCGAGTCCATCAAGAGCAAACGGCCTGGACTGCTCAGGAAGGGAGTGATTCTTCTCCATGATAACGATCACCCACACGTCTCTAATGTCACACAAGGTGTATTGGCCACGTTCAAGAGGGAGCAATTTGAGCATCCGCCCTACAACCCGGACTTGTCATCCTGCGACTTCCATCTGTTTGCCCGTTAAAAAACACATCTCCACCCAATTTATTGGGCGAAATCGTGTTGACCGACTGAAAAACAGCAACAGTAATTTGTATAGGCAACACTGAAAAAAATGGCTTCAAATTTCCACGTTGTCCTTGTTAAGAAAATTGAACGTTCTAACTGAAAATAAAATCCGCCAAAATTCTTCTAAATAAAAATGAATACCTCATAATCTATTGGACCTACCTGCATAACTTTAAATACCAGCAGTCGGTATTACATCTCTCCATCTCTTCGATGTAACGAGTAATATCGAGAACCACAGAATGGAATTTGATGTTGTTTTCACCATTATGTAAAGAATTTCTCGAGGAAGGTTCCCGTATAAAAACATTCATTTATGACCAAAGGAAGCCGAGCAGTAACGATTTTAGGGAATCAAGTAGTAGAATAACGGCCATCTGTGCACCATTTAAAACCACTCTGGGTAAACCGTTAAAAATATTCATATACTAGAGTGTAAGAATTGTTCAGCATGAAAAGTTCTACAAAAGAGTCCACGATAGCATATCTCTATCTTTAATACATCGCCCACTATGAGTGTTTTACGTTTTCTTTTGTTCCAACGATCTCCATTCAGTGAAAATTTAAAAAACAACTTTGGAGTGAGAGAGCCTATCACGCAAGTTTCGGCAGGCATCAAACTGTCGAATCGTGTCGAGTTAAGAATTCAGAGAAGAGTAGCCTATATGTGTTTGGAGATTCGCTGTTCACCTCGGGTTTTCTGAATTCCGTCTGGGACCTGCCGTCCGTGCGCCATTTAAGCTTACATTGCGGAACCCGTTAAAGATACCGAGCGAATACGGGACGGTTTGCTAGTTACCATACAGGTTGCCCCACAAGTTAAAGCTAAAAAGAGAAAAGTAAATAGATTCAGATGGAGGGAGGAAAACTGCAGTGAGTTCCAGAACTACTTCCAGGGAGAAAATTGTTAGCTGATAAAGGTAGGGATAAGTTTAATGATCAGTAATGATGAAATTGAAGGGGTAATACGTATGATTGAGAATGCAATTATGATGGCCGGGCGGAAAATGCGTGTGAAGGCTAGGGGAAAAGTAGGGAGAATTAAAGGATGGTACGATGAATCTTGTAGAAGGAAGAAACCCGAAGTTATTAGGGCACTGAAGTTATGCAAGAGAGGAGGGGATGATACGATGAGAGTAGAATTTTGTCGTCTAAGGAAAGAATATAGGGAACTGCTCAGCAAAATGAAAGATGAATGGCAGGATAAGGAAGCGACAGCACTAAATAAGGATTCTAAAGCTAACGACTGTAGGAAAGTGTGGAGCAGGATAAATTCTTACTGTAGGGGGCACAGAAGTGGTGGGGGGGAGCTCTGTTAGTGATGAAGTATGGATTACATATTATGAGAATCTGTTAAATGCTGAAGATAATTGGAGGAAGAGAGATGAGTTAGGCGTCCCGAGGGGGCTGGAGACCGCTCTGCCTATGCTGGACCAAGTCATATCGATAGAGGAAATTAAGGAAGTAATGGCAAAAAGTAAAGGAGGGAAGTCAGGTGCTATTTCGGGGATAACAAATGAATTTTGGCAAGAGTTGAGTAACAATAGGTTCATGATGGTCAGATTTGTAAAAATCTTTAACAAGATTTTTGAAGGAAGTAGATTTTCGAGGGCGTGGCAGGAGTGGATAATTTGTCCAATATATAAGAAGCGTGGGGACAAACTAGACCCAGGCAACTATATAGGCATAACTTAGCTTGATAATTTGAACAAAATGTACACCGAGGTCTTATCCAAGCGTTTAATAGCATGGGCAGAGGGCTGTTCGGTGTTCTCGAGACTCCAGACAGGGTTCAGAAAAGGGATGAGGACCAGTGACAATATAATGGTGGTCAAAACGGTGATGGACAAGTACATAAGAAGGAAAAGAGGTAAGCTGTATATCACAGCTATTGATTTGGAGAAGGCGTTTGATTCAGTGAGCAGGGGAGCTGTCCTGGCTAAACTGGGAAAAATCGGGGTGTCACATAAAATGATAAGAGCAATTGAGAATGTCTATTCCGAAGTGAAATGTGCAATTAAAACTAAAGATGATGTAATTGTAGGAGAGATAACGTCTAATATAGGATTAAAACAGGGATGCAAACTATCCCCGGTGCTTTTTTTTTTGGCTGTTTATCAACGAAATTTTCGATTCAAAGGGCTTTGAGGAATGGTCCAACCCTTGCTTGGACAATTATGATATCCCGGGCCTAGCTCTTGCTGATGACATCCTTCTGCTTGCTCTAACACCCTATAATATGCAATATAGTATTGACGAGATTGTGAAATACTGTGAGGACTGAAACTTAAAAATTAACCCGAGTAAGACCAAAGTTACGGTCTGCAAAAAGGGAGTTAAACTGGCTATGAATGAAAAGTGGGTCATGTATGGGTCACAGTTAGAGACGGTGAAAAAACTTGAGTATCTAGGGACGATAATGGCGAGTAATGGAAAATGGACCAAACAAATTAAAAGGGCAAAATCGAAAGGGCTAGCGGCATTGACGAGTGTTAAAGTGTTAGAGCGTAAGTTACCGAATCTTGACTACAAAGTGTATAAGAATGTGTTTAACGCACTCATCGTTTCAAGAGCACTTTATGGAGTGGAAGTATGGGGTTTAGAGGAAGAAACGAAAACCCTGGACAGTATTATAAGTAGGTTTGCCAAGATAATTTTGGGGCTACCTAGTTGCACGACGAATTGTGGAGTGAGAATGTTGTGTGAGGATGTAAGCATTAGACAACGTATCATAAAAAAGGTCATAAAGTCTTGGATTCGTTTAAAAGCAGGTGGAGGGGGGGGGGGGGAGTTAAAGGTAGCCTACCTGCACCAAATGAAGCATCAGCAAGAGGGCTACTGGGTGGACGGGGGTAAGAAGTGTACTGGAAAGATTAGGAATGGGTTATCTATGGGATAGGGACTTACAAAGAGAGGAAGGTAGGGTGTGTAAAAAAGTGTGTAGAAGGGTTAATGACGTAGAGTTGCAGGAGCTAAGAGAAGAGTGCACCAGTAGGAGAATCTTAACGGAGTTCTGCGAAATAAGGAACTTTATGAGCATAAAACCTCAATGTCTAATGAAAAGAGAAATGAGAGGGATAATTTGGTGGTTAATGGGAGGTGTATAAGAACAAAGCGTTGAGAGAAGTAGGAAAAGAGGACATTTGCCTGTTTTGTGGGAAGGTTATGGGTGCAGCGCACCTGATCAGGGAATGCCAGGAAATTAAAACGATAAGAGCAAAGTTTGTAGACAAATCAGATCTAAACAGAATAGAAAATGAAAATGAGTATCACACTTTAATAAAATTACTAAAAAGGAAATGTGGGAAAGCAGGTCAATTAGCAAAATATTTTAATACCATCAGGGCAATGTGGATTAAGAATGCGTCGGTTGAGATTCAGAACAAAGACGCATGTAAATTAAGCAGTCAAGTACAGGAGATGGCGTCCTAAGCTATAAATCTTGTTAAAGCCTAGGAGAGCCTATCTGTATTAACTAGGTATACGATTACTACAGTACATCCACATATTGCTGTCTGTAGATTTTTCCTGTGAGTTTGATGATTTGTTTTTTCATTACTACAAAACTTACAGTCAGTAAGGGCTCGATAGGGAAAGAAAAGTAATTCTCTCTGTGATGTGTCTCCCATGGAGAACTGTCAAGAAATGAAGAACACTGTGTAAACATTTATGATTAAGAAAGAACTTTGTGCATTCTCCATCAGAAACGTTGCCCAGTTATATTGTGAATGAAGATAACTACTGCAAAACATTTTTAAGTTTTGAAATAACTAGGAAGCTATGAAATGCCGAATGAACATTTGGTTTAATTATTTAATGCCATAGTGTAAATTTATGTTATCTATGTGTTTATTGTCTGTATGTCACGATATGACTCTCCGAGTTAAAGTGACAATTAACAAGTAGATTTGGTTTGGTTTAAATAAATAAACATTCCAAATAAACATTCCATACAGGTTGTCACAAAAATATACGGCACAAAATGCAGGATACATTCCTCACACTTAGACAAAGAAATTATGTTATATGAACATGGGTCCTGAAACGCTTCGTTTCCATTTAACACCTCATTGTCTCCAACTCATTAATCATGGGAACACACAAGAACGGAACGTACCAGCAAAACACATGCAGCTCTTTCCAAAAGGAGATGTTCAATATGCCCTCCGTGCGCGTTGATGGATGCATCAACCCGCGATCGTAGTGAATCTCGGATGCGGTGACTTATCCCTGGAGGATTGCGTATGGTTTCTCAACCTTCCATAATACGGGCACGCAGACTCTGAAGAACTTCTACGGGGGTTCGATTCCCAAGAGCTTTCAAATGTCTCCACAAATAAAAGTCCAGTGGGTTTAGGTCTGGAGAGCATGGAGGCCAGGCAATTGGTCCATCTCTACCTATTCATCTGTCACCGACGTAACCAACAGTGCATGTTCCCCGTGATTAGAACGTTCTGTTCTTGTGTGTTTCCCATGATTAATGAGTTGGAGACAATGAGGTATAAAATGGAAAAAATGACGAGCCTCACAGTAGCCGCATATGATGTGTAGCATATGACTTATAATCCTACTATGTGTCTGCAGGGAGTGCGAATCCCTTGTTAACAGTGAACTCTGTTGGTCATTGAAATAACTACTTTTAAAACTTCAGTGCCAAATCCAGACCGGTGCGCATGCGTGAGGTACGACGTGGCGCCAATGATTTATTGTAGGAATATCTTTAATAGGGGCTCCAAACCTTGAAGTAAACTGTATGCGATATACATTCTACAGCAAAAGTATGAAGATTTAATAAATCATAATTGTTTTCGTCTCCCACAAATACAACCCTTCGTCCTCGTCGTGGGAGATGGGCAACGTAATGAAGTAGAGGATTACCTGTAGGGGTGAAGTACAGAGGGGACTTTGTGTGCCTCAAGACCACTACGGTAGCTGTGAAGGCCCTACAGGAACCCTGAAGAAATTACGGCTAACGGGGCTCTGGTGAAACAACTGCTGCCTTGTAGTTTGGAGTTGGTTCTTCAAAGACTAAGGGAGGAAACCCTGACAGAAAATCAGCCTGGTGCCTCAGGCTTAAGGTGGCAGCCCCTCCAAGGTACTCGGAGGCGGTGGGTTAATCACTCGCTCCTCTTAAATAAACTGATTACAGAAACTGAAACGAAATTGCAAAACCGGACGGATAACCTGATGACGACTTTTGGCACGAAGAGGATTACGGAAATCGGTTTTTGGAATTTGATGACATTGATGGAGAAAACCAGACTGAAACAAGTGATACGGGAGATTAAGCACTATGGGTTGGATATCCTAGGATTGAGTGAGGTGAGGTGGCCAGGATTTGGTGAAATACACACAACAGATGGAATTGCATTTCTCTATTCTGGGGGCGATGATGAAGAACACAGTGATGGGGTGGGGTTGCTGCTCAACATAAATGCAAAGAGAAGCCCTATGGAGTGGAAGCCAATTTCTAGTAAGCTCATGATTGCTAGGTTCAAGACAAAGAACAGGAATGCGATCATCATCCAATGCTATGCTCCTACAGAATAATCGGAGCCAGAGAAGAAGGAAGATTTCTACCAAATGCTGCGAGATGTCACAAGACAAACAAGTAAGAAAGACATTCTCATTGTTATGGGAGACTTCAACGCGAAGGTGGGCTCAAACAATGAGGGGTTGGAGCAGATCATGGGTAAACATGGCCTTGGTGAGATGGAATGACAATGGGGAGAAATTTACGGAATATTGCACCAGTCAGGATTTGGTGATGGGTGGCACGGTGTTTCCTCATAGGCGGTACCACAAGGTCACCTGGGTGTCTCCTGATCAAGTCACAGAAAATCAAATTGATCACATCGCGGTGAGCAGGAGGTTCAGAAGAAGCTTGGAAGATGTTAGGAACAAGAGAGGAGCGGACGTTGGTAGTGACCATCATCTTGTGGTTGTCAACTTCCGCATGAAGATCGTGGCAGTCCGCCGAAAGTTTAACACTCGGCACAACAAGTTTGATGTGGGCAAGCTAAAGAACCAGCAGAGATTGGAACAATTTAAACTGGAGCTCAGAAATAAATTCCAGGTGTTGGATTCCGAGACAGAGAAGGATCTGGAGACTGTGTGGAGCGAGGTAAAGAATATCTTCGTGGAAACCAGTGAGATGCAGCTCGGGTACAAGAACTACCTGCGGAAAGAATGGATATCTGATCAGACCTGGGACAAGATAAATTGTAGGAAGGAGATTAAGGCCAAGCTCAACACCTGCAAGACTAGGCATCAGAAGGCTCACACACAAGCAAAGTATTCAAAGGCAAACAGGGAGGTAAAGAGGAGTGTGCGGAAGGATCATAGGAGGTGGATTGATGAGCAGGCGAAGAAAGCAGAAGCGGCAAGAAGGACAAGGCAACTCTATGGCATCACAAAGATGCTTTCGAAGAAAGGTTTTAATAAAACTAGGCCTGAGAAGAGCAAGACGGGTGAGATCCTCTCGACGTGTGAACAGCAGCTGAGTAGATAGTGAGAACACTTTGCGGTGGTTCTTAGTAGAGATAGAGGACCAAAAAGTAAGCAGCGAGGAGAAGATGAAGAGGAAGCAGAAAGTGACCCAAGCATCAGCCTTGACTCCCCAACTCGGGGCGAAATACGGGCAGCGTTGAAGCAGATGAAGTGCGGGAAGGCACCAGGTCTGAATAATATCCCAGCCGAAGTACTGAAAGCAGACCTGGATATTACGATCAATTTGCTGCACACGCTTTTGGAGAGGATCTGGAAGAAGGAGAAAATACCGACCGACTGTAAGAAGGGGTTGATAGTCAAGTTACCGAAGAAAGGACAAAACCACAAACTGTAACAACTGGAGGGGTATTACCTTGCTGTCCATTACAAGCAAAGTGCTGGTGAGGGTTATCCTGAATCGTATAAAAGACTGCGTAGAAAAAAGGCTTCGGAAGGAACAGGCTGGATTTCGACAACATCGCAGCTGTGTGGATCTCATCAACACCCTCCGAATCATGCTGGAGCAGAATGTGGAGTGGCGGAATACACTTTACCTCACATTTGTTGACATCGAGAAAGCCTTTGACTCCGTAAATCAAAGAATCATGTGGAAGACCCTAGAGGAATATAAAATTCCAACAAAGATTATCAGAATCATGGAAGAGATGTACTGTGCCCATTTACGATGGTGTGGTCTGACGTGATTTCAAAGGGAGCGCGCTAATGACGTCTGCGAGCAGGTTCCAATCTGTCAGCCCAGAAGAGTTTGAACGAGCCGCGTGTTTCAAGTGGTGCCAACGGAAGTTGAAAGCTACTATTCTTATAAAGCTTTTGTTATGGAAGAAGGTTATACCAGCATTTCAGAATTAAGTTAGGAGTAATTCACCAGCTTTTTCCTGTTGTTTTATTGGAATTTACCAACCTTCTCGATCTTTATATGGTTATTGCCAATGGCACGTAAGATCCTATATTACGTAATGCGAGTTCACAGATCGATATGTGTCCTTGGGAGAGTATATAAGCCAGCCCTGGTAGAGGTCAGGTATCTCACATCTCACACCGACACAGTCATCGAGTCATCATAATAGTCCACGTGTGTGTGTGGTAATATAACAGTGCTTCGAAACTTAGAATAATCGTTGGTTGAACACTTCAACAAGATTCCAAGGTATGTGAGTGACTTGTTACACAAGTATATGACTTTGTCTTGTACTATTCCCTCCACTTATATCAAACGTGAGAACTGGGACCACCACATTGAACATTTGCAAGTGAGAGTAGGCTACCCTACCAACATACATTTTTACGGGGAATTATCAGTCCTTTTCCACCCTTGATTTGTCAAAGGCATTATCAACAGGAACTGCTACTTATTTTCTTGTCCAGTCAGCCGCTGGATTACATAAGTGAACTTCATTATTTACAATGGACCACGCTAGTAACATGACTTGAATGCAGGAAGAACAGTTCCATGATGGAACAATTTCACTGCCCCAGTTTGTGAATATGGTTAGCAGCTAAGGCGGCGGAATGTGAGGAGATCATGCCAGAATGACCCATTAGGAACGAGGAGCAGGACCATCTGCGGCATATTTCAGTGATGGCAGGGGAGCAGTGCGCTATAAGCATGTCCCATGTCCAGCGTGTAGGATTCTCAGATCCATGGTGCATGGATTAGATCTGCGCCGAGGGAGTTGAAAGCTACAACATGTCCCATGTCCAGCATTTTATAATTCTCAGATTCATGGTGCTTGGGTTCGATCTGCACCGAGGGAGGTCAACTCGCCACAGAAAACATGATACCGTAGACCTCCGAAAAGCCTGAATAACTTCTCGAGCCATGAATTTTCCGCCATTCCAATAAAACCAATTCACTTTCTCTATAATAAAGAGCGCATTTATATTTAAATGATTACACATTCTTAGGACTAATTTTCCTTGCAGTCAAGTAGACTTGTACTGTAGCTGAGGTGCATCCTCAAAATTTCGTTTTCGATAGTGCTGTAATAAGATGGGAAGTCTTACCCCATTCAGAACGCAGCAGAGTTATGACACAGTTTATGAATTAATAATTTTCTTACAGAATATATTTCTTCAATAATAATAAAAATAATAAATGTCTATGCATTAATATTGATAAATAATGAATTATATGAACAATTATGGAAGTAATATTCCTTCAGAATGACAAAAATGAAAGACTATGATAAAAGTGTTGAATATGAGTAAACAATTAATTGTTAATGTAAAATTTGAGAGCATACGATTTGTTATCGTCTAGGGTTTTCTTATATGAAGCTGTATTGATGTTGTGTTGTGAAAGTGCACTTTGTGGAAAGTTAATAGAGGCTTTGATCCTCGTGAGTAGTGGACGTAGCGGGAGTAATATCCTGAGAGCCACAGAAAGCTGTATGCTTGTTAATAGGAAATAAAATGGGAGATTTCGGGAGTCAGATCCTGTCCCATAAGCTTCAATATGTTTCAAATCTTAAAGTTTTCTCCTATGATATTATCAGCTCCAACGATTAATTATTACATGCAATGTTGTCATGCCAATTTTTTTTATCAGTTGAATTCATGTCCAGTGAATAAAATCCTGAAATGTATAAAGGATATTCCGTGCAAACTTCAAAGTAACCAAACTTGATTATTATTATTAAAGTTGTAAAATGTCAAATGTAAAGATTTAACTGTTGTGCCCAAGAATAGTCAATATGCTGTGTGTTTAATTGCGTTAAGAATTGTGTCGTTTTCTAAGAAAATCCAGAATGAAAGTATGAAACTTCGAGTGTGAAATTAATCCATCCTAGGGCCAGGATTATAAATATGTGAATTGTAAATAATTGAATAGGACGATTGAACAATACAACTTTATAGTGTGAAGTGAAAATATAATTTTAAATCGTCTCTAAAATGTACAGATTAACAAATGAAAGTATAATTCATGAACATAGTCTAGATCATCGGACAATATTAAATAAGACTATAAGTTATTTTGTTTGAGCGGCATGGAATCCATTAGGGAATGCGTGTGTTATTTTTTCGCTTCTGCCAGTCGGCAGAAATTTTCTGGATATATTTTCTTGGTGAATTTGTTTATTTTTAAATATGTTTTTAATTCTCTTGTTATATGTCATGACTCTTTCCTTTTTCCTTTACGGGGAGCATGAATGCAGTGTCTAGTAATTACAGCCCAAGCCCAGAACGCCCTGAGAGAGATCTCGTGCTAACACTGCATTTACTGCTACCCCGCATGTTGTTGTCTGTCATTCCAGGTGTACAGACGGGCACAGCACGAAGGGTATGAGTGCCAGGTTCTTCACGAAGGCAAATTAACAGAAAAGATAAAGGTCAGTTCCAGAGAGAGACAGGGGTGTGTCCATTCCCCCACTCTGTTCCTGTTGGTGCTGGATAGTGTGCCGAAAAAGGTATTGGAAGGACGGAAGAGGGGTATTCAATGGGGTATTAATGACAAGCTTGAAGATCTGGATTTCCCAGACGACATTTGTCTTATGGTACAACGGTACCGAGACATGGAAGATAAGCTGGGGAGGTTGCAGAGAGAAGCAGAACGTGCAGGACTGATGATCAACACAAACAAGACCAAAGAGATGAGGATAAATTCTGACGTCACGACTAGCTTGACAGTCAAAGGAAAGGAAGTTGAGCGAGATGATTCCTTCCTCTACCTTGGAAGTATAGTCACAAATGATGGGGGAGCAGAGGAAGATGTTCGAAGCCGTATCAGGAAGGCAAATGGTGCGTTTGTCCAGCTCTACCCCACCTGGAGAAATAGAAACATTTCCAGGAAGACCAAGCTCTGCCTTTTCAATAACAACGTAAAGTCGATTCTTCTCTACGGCTGTGAAACATGGAAAGTCACAAAACCAATCAACAACCACCTACAGGTGTTCATTAACAGATATCTGCGTCGCATCATGAATGTGAGGTGGCCGGACATAATCTCAAATGAAGATCTTTGGACCATCACCAATCAACAACCGATTAGCATCCAGATCAAGGAGAGGAAATGGCGCTGGATTGGTCACACACTAAGGAAGCCGGACGGAGCTGTTGAGAGGGCGGCGCTAGACTGGAATCCTCAAGGCGCCAGGAAGCGAGGTCATCCTAAGAAGACCTGGATGAGGACGATCGAAAATGAAATTGCAGAGGTGGACAAGAACTGGAGTCAAGTGAAGAGATTGACCAGGAACCGTACTGAGCAGAGAAATTTCGCCAAGGCGCTATGCTCCGGAAGGAGCGACAGGAAATAAGTAAGTAAGTAAAAATAATTGTCTTCAGCAAATTGTAGCAATATCTTTAATGGGACCTCCAAACCTTGAAGTTAACCGTATGTGATATACCATCCACATAGGGCTGTATGTTGGCCGACAGTACCTCGAATTGTTACATTAAATAAGAATACAGCAACAGTATGAAGATTTAATAAAATATATTTTTTCAGCAAATATGATATAATTAATAATTTCACACCAAAGAACGACAACTTGAAGATGATTTATTGTAGGAATATATTTAATGGGGCCTCCAAACTTTGAAATAAACCTATGCAATATACATTCCACATAGCCACATGGACGACAGTACGTCATGGTACCAATCTCCGCCACCGTGTGCGCTCATTGTTTCCTCTTACACATTTCCGTCCCATTTCCGCCCCTTTTCCAAAATTACTCCCACAAAGAATATCCAGCAACCGAGTGGAAAGATGTTACACATGAAAAAAAAACCGTTTCTGGACCCATGTTCATATAACATAATTTCTTCGTCTACGTGTGAGGAATGTGCCCTGCAATTATTGGCGTACATTTTTGTGACATCCTGTATAAAGAACATCTTGTAATAGCAAGGCAAAACATCAGTATGCGAGAGTCTGATGAATATCAACGTGATGATGCAGTATGTCAGGTAAACAACTTCTAATTTCTAAATATATACTATTTGTTATTAAACGACACAATGTTATGGTAACCATCATCGATTTTTCCACTTACTGTATCTTAAACCTTGAAGGCATGCTCAACCTTCATGGTCGATCAAGATATCCAGCGTTTTCGATGCGTTGGGAAATCAATGTTGTCTCTTGATCTTACATGATTCTATGCCCAAAATTACGGGTTCAAACCTGGCCGAAGTCGTTGGACGTTTTAAGAACGTTAAAATTCCCTCAGTATGCCTTCCTTTGGAGGGGAAGTAAAGCTGGCGGGCGCATGTCATAGATTTATGGCAAGTAAAAGAACCTTCCACCAACTACAATTGTGTGAACCTACAAGTTCCTCACCAGGTGCCGGTTGCTGTGGCATCTACTATCCAAATTCACAGCAATGTGTCGTTGACGGTAGCATTTGGTAGCAAAAGTAGGAACTACTTGACATTGATCGTCTGCAGTCCTTACCTGAATTACAGATAAGACACACTAATACAGCCATCTCAATTAACAACGGTTATCAGACAGATTCTACACACACCCAAAATACACGGGGCTACATGACCGCGTCGTCTCATCACCTAAAATGAAGAACCAACCAACCGATCTTACTTGGATATAGAATTGCAATGCTACATACTGCACCCCCGGTGTAAAACAGCCACAAATCAGATCCTATAAATGGCAATTCTACGGCAGCAATTAATAAAAAAAAACTACCATAACTCAAAATTATTGTTATTTTCGATTAAATCACATAATTATAATCCATGAAGGAACTTCGTATGGTATTGTATAGTACTAGACAATGCTAGTAATTAGTAATGCGTTATTAATAACCCCTAGCACTACACCCTTGAAGGGCCTAGGCCTACCAAGCGACCGCTGTCAAGCCATTAAGCCTGCATATATTGGGGTGACACGTGATCAGCGCATCGGGTCCCCTCGGCCGTTAATCTTAGTTTCTGTGATCGGGGCGCTGCCTCACGGTCAGACAGCTACTCAATTGTCCTCACGAGGCTGAGTGCACCCCGTTCCAGCCCTCAAGTCAGTTTCTAAAATCCCCGACGGAGCCGGGAATCGAACCTGGGGCCTCCGGGTGAGACGCAGGCACGCTACCTCAACACCACGGGACAGGCACTGGTAATGCGTTACTTTCACTTTAATTATGAAAATATTTGTGTTTTTCCTATTAGATCAAAATCTCTAAATGCATTTCCTGAAAAAGTATCCTTTTTGACTTGTGGTAGTCTTGCAACGGTGGTAAGTTTTACATTTTATGTCCCAAACTTTCACTAAACTAGAAATAAGTTTATGTTCGATGATGTCGAAATGTAAATATTATATGTCAGAAAACTATATCATAATGAGGGTCATTATAGTACTATTCTTCATTATGAGGCAGTTTCTCCAGCCAATCAGAGCTCATTCATTGACCGATTAGGTAAGGATAGCTTCGCGCATGTGCTCAAAATCCAACATGTCGGACATGAATTACATGATTTGAAAGTTCAAATTGGATATCGGATTAACCATTGTAGTTACAATCCCAAACACAAGGATAAAATCAGCACGATCCTTTACGGTAATAAGAAAATACTATGACCTATGCAAGAAATTTATGAATCTACGTCCAGAAATTAGCAACACAGCATCCTTCCATATACATTAGCGACATGGAATGTTTCCCATATGTTCGCTAAAATAAACTGTCAAATATGAGACAAGAAATAGCACTGTAACTTAATATCCCCAACTTCAATTTCTACACAGCGCATTGCTTTCAAACGACTTCGGTGACAATATTAGTGAATGCTAGAGCTGGACGACACTAGTCATCATGCAGGCTTTAAACGATAGCATTGCCAAGCAAAGGAAATGGTCGCCGCTTTCGAAATTCTTTGGCCCACGCATGCACTCTGTTCAGTCAGCACACCCAGCGCGCTCAGTACACTAAGTAAAGTTACTGAATCCCACAGATATTAATGAATATTTATGTTAAAACATACAGGCTAATAAAGTTATAACTATCGTCGAACATAAACAGACGTATGCAACTCGCCTATAATGGTAATTAAGACATGCGTATAGAATTTATAAAACTCACTACGCTCGTTTTATAAACATACTCGTGTCTTAATTATTGTCATTATAGGCTCGTTGCATAATGTACTATAAAATAATACGAGAGGTGATCAGAAACAAAGGTTACGATACCTGCAGTGAATTGTGTACATTATACACCCTCCGTCTGAAAAGTTTGGTGTATGGGCTATATTACGAATTGGTTGTTGGCTTACCTGAAACAGCCGTTACTATCCTTCGAAGTAACCCCCGGGGATTGTTATGCACTTCTGAGAACGACTGAACAAGTCATGGAAACTCCTAGCATAGTCTTCTTTATGAATAGCCTTCAGTTTGGGTCGTCAAAACTCTAAATAGAAAGCAAGAGAGAAGCGTGAATTTATGCAACCTGCCTTGCATACCTGATAGACGGGTGGCAGTGAGAAGGGTGAATGTTCCGTGGAATGGAATGGTCCTGAAAACCATCGTCACGGATGACGAGACCTGGTGCCTGAGGTACGACCTCGAAGGTAAGCGTCAAATTATGGAGTATCGGGGTCCAGGGTCGCCGAAAAGCCCTGAAGGGCCAGAGGTTTTCGGACATTTTGGACATCCAACGTAATGTGACGACCCAACTGAAGGTTATCCCTCAGGAAGACTATGCCAGGACTGGTACACTTCGCGACAACGTGGCTCAACACGCAGGGAAAGGACTTTTACCATAACCATACACGGGGATTACTTCGAAGGATAGTAACGGCTGTTTCAGGTAAGCGAACAATCCGTTCGTAATATCGACCCATTCACCGAACGTTTCACTCAGAGGGTCTATTTCATACAACCAATAGAGTCAATATTGATAGTTCTATAGTCTCCATATCGGTTTCGGCATTTGTAGCTTCGTGGGGTTAATTTGAATGTTCACTTATGGTAAAAATCCTGTCCCTGTGTGCTGAGCCACGTTGTCGCGAAGTGTTTCACCTCCTCGTCTGAAGCATATCATCGACCTCCTAGGTGCTCCTTCAAGTGAGGAAACAGGTGAAAGTTGCTTGAAGCGAGGTCCGGTCTGTAGGGAGGGTAGTCAATGGTATCCCAGCGAAACCGCTTCAACAGCGTGGTGGTCTTCTGGGCTGTATGAGGTCACGCGTTGTCATGAATGAAGAAGACAACCTCTGTGAGAAGTTCTGACCGCGGTTAAATGTTTCGCACACATAAATCGAATCTATTCGTGAGACCAGTTTTCCGGACGAGTCACCATTAGTTGTTTATCTACAACTAGCGCTATAGGTAGCAAGTGGCTGAAACTCTGCACAGTTACCAAGCTTTTGATTTCAAATTAACCCACACTACTATCTTCTCTTTAACTGACGATAGGCCTACTCCAGGAATATTGGCTTCGTATCCTTACTTTCCGATCACTCCTCGTAATATTAATAATAGTAAAAACTAGTGTATAAAACACCCAACCGGTTTCGTTGAAATGCGGGCTCAACGCGACCCAGTTCTGGCAGAGGGTATCAACTTGTTTATTTGTTTAGTTTCAATTCTTAAACAATTTTCGATATTTATGAAATCAGGGTTCAATTCGTCACTGCTGCAGTAATTCTCTTGATTTTAAAAGCTCACTTTTTACGATCGGTTACTTATGTAACTCGTTACGTGGTTCAGCGGTAACGTTCTCGCCTACTGTGCCTAAGGTTACAGGATCCAATCCCAGTGCAGTCAGTTGGCTTTTGAGGATGCGCAAATGTGAGGTAGCCATGTCAGTAGATTTAGTGACATGTTAAGGATTCCCTTCGGGGCGAAATTCCAGCAGCCCAGCGTCTCTAAAAGCCACAGTAGTTAAAAGGGACGCAACACAGTTTTGACAGGGACTATCGTCGTGTTTATTTTTTTAACCCATTTTATAACAAATAAATATATTCCCGGTGAGTTTTTACGAAATGCAAGATTTTTCCTGTACTACCGAGACGATTATGAATATTCTTGCACAAACCGCACCTTCTAACTTTCCCTGCATTGACAACTTGAGTTTTGTGAATCAAACAACTTAGCGTCTTATATATATATACGAGGCACGTCAATAAAGTAAGTTCCGTTTGGTAATAACATTAAATTGTGTACAGATACAGAACAAATATTTATTGCACAACATTCTACACCTCTTAAACTACTTTTCCACATAACTGCCGAACTGTTGCAGGCATTTGTCATAGCGTGGCACAAGTTTTTGGATACCTTCTTCATAGAAGTTTGCCGCCTGTGTCTCCAAACAGTTGGAAACATCTTCTTTCAGCTCGTCGTCATTGTTGAAGTGTTGACCGCCAAGGAAAGACTTGAGATGTGTGAACAGATGAAAGTCGCTAGGAGCGAGGTGAGGGCTGTACGGAGGATGGTCAAACACGTCCCAGCCAAATTCTTGTAGGAGGTTTTTCGTCACATTTGCAGTGTGTGGTCGTGCGTTGTCGTGAAGAAAAACAACACCTTTTGACAGCAACCCTCGGCGCTTATTCTGTATTGCGCGGCGCAATTTCCGAAGTGTCTCGCAGTAAGCATCTGCGTTGATTGTTTGACCACGCGGTAAGAAATCAATGAGTAAGATGCCTTTCCAGTCCCAGAACACTGTGCACATCATTTGTTTCGGCTTAACCTTTGCTGGGGATGAAGTGTGCCTCCCTTCCATTGATTGCCGCTTACTTTCAGGGGTGTCGTAAAAAACCCAAGTTTCATATTCTGTGACTATCTGTGTCAGAAATTCTTCGCCGCCTTCATTGTAACGGGTCAAAAACTGAAGTGCACTACCATCCGTTTTGTTTTGTGTTGCTCCGTAAGAATCTTTGGTACCCTACGTCAGCAAAGTTTACGAAAGTTCAGTTTTTCGGTAACAATTTCATGAATTAGTGATCGTGAGATTTGGGGAAATTCCATAGCGAGAGCACTAATTGTAAACCTGCGGTTTTCCCGGATCTTGTCATCAATCGCGTGAACCAGTTCTTCTGTAACCAAAGATGGACGCCCAGTTCGTTCTTCATCGTGCATTTCACTACGTCCTTCATTGAACTGTCGGACCCATCTTCTCACCATTGAATCACTCTTCGCATTTTGTCCATACACTTCGCAAATTTGCCGATACATTTCAATTGGTTTCACTTTCCTAGCATTCAGAAAACGAATCACAGATCTGATTTCACAAGCGGCGGGATTTTCAATCAACACCGACATTGTACGAGTAAACATGCACAACAACGCGTACCTGGCTGACAGCGCTCTCCAAATGGCGCACGTTTCTTCTCCTTGATACAGAGCGTCTACCGCGCATATGCGGAACTGCGCTGCAGCGGGACGTACAACTAGTTGAAGACACAGGCGGCACACGTCTATGAAGAAGGTATACAAAAACTCGTGCCACGCTACGACAAATGCCTGCAACATTTCGGCAGTTATGAGGAAAAGTAGTTTAAGGGTTGTAGAATTTTGTGCAATAAATACTTTTTCTGTATCTGTACACAATTTAATGTTATTACCAAAGGGAACGTACTTTCTGGACGTACTTCGTACTAGCATTACCCGTCGCGGCTTCACCCGCAAATATTCTAGTTGTAAAAAGTACACTTAGCAAAATCTCAATCATGAATGCTATGACTGATTTATCCTTGGTATGAATAATCAGACTTTATCAATTCAGCTACTGGTGCAGTGGTTAGGGGATTGGCATTCCTTCATAGGTTTATCAGAGCGAAGTTAGTTTTCTGGGAATATCACAGACTGTTAATTTAAGGGCCTTTAAATGTGGTTTTCGGAGACCCTTTATAGTCGGGTGAAAAATACCTTTCTTACCACACTCACACGTGAAATTTGCGTGAAAAAATTCTAGAGTGCCCCTTGACCACATTAAGTGCATTTTACTGTATGTATTGATGGATTTTACAGCTTAATTTGGTTCAGTGATAACCTCATAACCGTCTGGAAACTTTCACATTAATGTAATAATTGGAATTGCATTGCGTCTTACAGAAATAGACGGATCTGTGAGATTCTGTTACCATGGTTACCATGTTGCATTCTTTCTTTATTGCATTGTAAATATACATGTATTAAGGTATTTATTTAATTGTGAGGCATTTAAAGAGTAAGTGAGTGCGTTTCGCTTACGCATAGGGTTATGCTGAACCTGTAGGTACCCCATATGTGTAGGTGTTAATGGGACCTTATTTTCGGTACAAAACTGGAATGGGACCTTAGCAGAATAATATAGGGAGGGATTAACTAGCAGTTTCCCCGGCTTCGCCCGGTATCTTTAACGGTTTACCCAGCGTAACCTTAAAAGGCGCACGGACGGCAGATCCCAGATGCAATTCAGAAAAGCTGAGGTGAAAAACGAAACTCCAAACACATACACTCTTCTATGAAGTCTTAACTCGACACGACTTGACAGTTTGATGCTGGCCGAAGCTGGGGTGATATACTCGCTCGCTAGCTAGTAAACTTGCTCCAAAGCTAGTAATTTAAATTTCAACTGAATGGAGATTGTTGGAAGAAATGAAAATGTAAAACAAAATCACTCTTAGTGGACGATGTATTAAAGTTAGAGATATGTTGTCACGGACATTTTTGTACAAATTTTTATGCTGAACTATTTTTACACTCATAGAAAAATATAGATATTTTTAACACTTTACCGAGCGTAATCTTAAAAGGCGCATGGATGGAAGGTTTCTGTATGACTCGATCTACTGAAATCGTTACAGCTCGACTTCCTTTGGTCATTTTTTTATTTTTTTTCTACAGAAACCTTCCTCATGAAATCCTTTACGGAATGTTGAAAACCGTATCACATTCCATCCAGTTGTGCTCGAGATTATCCGTTACATCCTGAAATCAGAGACTTTGTTTTATATTATGTAGAGATGATAATAATAATAATACTTATAATTAAACAATTGCCGTGGTACTTAGCCCTTGAAGAGCCTTGGACTACCAAGCGAATGTTGCCCTACAGATTGTGGAGGTGACGCGCGGTCAACACGTCGGTGCTCTTATCTGTTGGTCTTGACCGTGTTTCTGCCTCACTGATCAGACAGCTACTTAATTGTCCTCACGTGGGTGAGTTCATCCCATTGCAGCCCTCACGGCAGTCTCTAAATTGTCTCATGGAGCCTGGAATCGAACCAGAGGCCTGCGGGTGAAAGGCAGACTACCGAGAACGAATGCGGGTACTGGGCAAATATCAAAGTCCGAAGAATGAGTCAGTTGGAATGACGCGGTCCATAGATGGCCAACACGAAATTAATAACTATACGGGTTATTTCTGAATTCCCATTACAGTCTTGAGGGCTTGTAGAGGGGTCCACTATGCGGCTAAGTTTAGCATAGGAACTAGTGTCGGGTAACGTACGGTCTTCCCGCTACCTGCAATAAGCACACGTTGAAATCTCCAGCATTTTCGGCGCTACTGACTAATAGTAAGGACATCATAACTTCCGACTTGACGTTTCAGTGTTAGGCTAGAGTTTTGTTCGCTAAATCGCGACATCGCGAACTAAACTCGATTGATTTGATTGGCTGCCTGTGATTGGCTAGTTAACGTTATTTTTCTTCTGATAGCTAGATAACTCCAGGGCAACACTGAAACGTCAAGTCGGAAATAATGATGGCTTTACTATAGAGTACATACGTAAATTGAACGATCACCTAATGTCCCATATCCCCTACAGGTTTGTTGACATTCCATACTTTCCTCCACGAAATCTCATGGGTGCCACGTACTTGGTATTCTTTGAAGACGTACTGCTTGAGTTCTTAGATGATGAGCCACTGCATGTGCGTCAAAACATGTGGTTTCAGCACGATGGCGCACCTCCTCAATTTTTGCTTGCCCCATCTGTCCCACAGATTTGGGAAAAAGTGGATAGCTCGTGGTGGCCATATTGCTTGGCCTGCTCGGTCACCCGACTTGACACCGCTAGACTACTGTGGGGTGACATCAAACCCTGAATTACGAGACCCCAGTGGAATCCGAAGAAGACCTACTGGTGCGGGTTATGGCCGAGGCGGATATTGGAGGACCAGGGTTTGATGATCGTATGTACCAGTACATGGCACAGAGGTACCATGTCAGTGCTGACGTCAGTGGTCGTCGCATCGAGCCCCACCTGTAATTGGACCCAGACGACAAGCAGCAGGAGTCGGACAGAGCGCCGAAAATGCGGGAGCAGTGAACGTGTGCTGTAGGTTTTTCATCGGGTAGAGGGAAGACGGTTCGTTTCCGGACACAAGTTCTTATGCTAAACGTAACTGTCTTGGTTCCCACTACAAGCCCTCAAAGTTTCTAATGGGAATTTAGAAACACCTGTATAATAATGTTATTGGTTTTGCGTCCCATTTAACCACTGCAGCTTTTAGAGACGCCAAGGTGCCAGGATATTGCCCCGAAGGGGACCTTTAACATCTCAGTAAATTTACTGACACGGCTCCCGCGCATTCACGCACCTTCAAATGTCAACTGACTGCGTCAAGATTAGATCCTGCAATCTCGGGGACAGCAAGCAGGAATGTCACCGCTGCCCCACGCAGACATCCGGTTGATTGGTTCCTCAGTTTAGGGGCTGCAACAACGCGGTCATGTAGCCCCGTGTACTTTGGGTGTGTATAGAATCTGTCTGATAACCGGCGTTAATTGTGATGGCTGTATTAGTGTGTGTTATCTGTTTTTAATTCAAGTAAGGACTGCAGACAATAATTTCAAGTAGTTCCTACTTTTGCTACCAAATGATACCGTCCACGACACCTAGCTTGCGGCATCGCAGTCAGCACCTGGTGGCTAAGTTGGAACTAATAGAGCGTTGTCAATTCTAACCTACACATTTTGGCTTCCCACAAGTGTAGTTATTGGAAGGTTCTTTTCCATGCCATAAATCTATACTAATATAATAAAGCTGAAGAGTGTGTGTGTTTGTTAATGTGTTTAAACGCGCTAATATCTGGAACTACCAGTCGGATTCAAAAAAAATCCTTTGTATATGATAGCCTGATTCAAGGGGAATAATTTAGGCTATGTTAAATTTCGGACAGACCACTCCATTCCCCGCATTTAAGCTCTTTTGCACAAATCTACACAGTTTCACAGATCTAATAACTTGATGAACTGTATCATGATAGTCAACGCCGCACCATTGATGGACAGGTTGTCAATCGGCAACAACGATTTACCCTGTACCATGATAGTCCGGTAAAATTTGCTAATGCTATCCTGCGAGAGAAAAATAGTGGCAAACATTCCTACATTCCCCTATCACCGTTTTGCAGTTTTCATGTGTAGACAGTTGTCATTTCATTTGCGGGGCTTAGACATCGTGGTCAGTAGGGGGGGGGGGGGGGGGTGATGAGAGTTTAAACGCACAGCCTACTTTCCTGGGAACATTGCCGATATCTCTCGAACGCCTGGTGGGATTTTTACAAATGAGGTGTCGTCGGACTCGAGCTGACGGGGGCTTTGCAATGGACCACTCGTTATATTTTTGAATTTTTTTTTGAAATTTTTTGTTTTTGAAAGTAGGTGATAGTTTGAAAACCAAACATGATAGAATGTTGTGCCATAGTTCAAACCAATGGTCTCTATGACCTTTATTTTTTATAATTTTTATTTTTATTTTTTGAGATTTTTAGAAAACACTTAAATTTTGAAATTTTTATATTTTGGAAACTAAAGAGTTTACAAAAAATGTGTTTGACGCAAATGAATGGCCCTAATCCCCTCTACCCCAAAAAATAAATTTCAAGTCTCTAGGACTAAAACTGTGCAGTAGTGGGAGGTTGTAGGTTCTGCCTCACCCCCTACTGTCATATAAACTTTGGGCGATATCTCGCGAACGCGTGGTCGGATTTTAACGAACGAGGTATTGTTGGCCTTGGGATAACGTCCTCTTGACTAAGCATGTGTGTTGGTATTTTTTTTTAAATTGAAAATTCTTGTTTATTGGTTTGGCGCTATTTTGGAAACGGTGAATTTTGGGAAAAAGATTGTTTGACGTTAATGAAAGGTGGGTATGCCCTCTAGGCGGGCAGCAAGATTCAAGGGTGTAAGAGGAAAAACAAAATGATAGCCTACTTTCTCGCGAACATTGGTGATCATTGGCGAACGGATGGTCGGATTTTAACAAATGAGGTGTCGTTGGACCACTCGTTTTTTTTTTTTGAAAAATTTTGTATTTAAAAGTAGGCGACAGTTTGAAAACCAAACATGATAGAATGTTGTGCCATAGTTCAAACCAATGGTCGCTATGACCTTTATGTTTTATAATAAAACTTTTTTATTTTTTATGTTTTTTTGAAAACACTTAAATTTTTATTTTTTATTTTGGAAACTAACACGTTGACAAATAAGTTTGTTTGACATAAATGAAAGTTCCCTACCCCCTTTACCATGAAAATAAATGTCAAGTCTCTAGGACAAAAAAAACTAGGCATTTTAATTTTTTTTTAATTTTTTAAAAATAAAAGCGTGTTTGTAGACAGAGAGTCGGTAGCACTTGACGTATGTTTCAACGAGGCTATGATTGGCCATGGTGGATATGGGAAATGACTATTTCGATGGGGTCGATGTATGGCAAAACGAGGGGTCGCTTTTCGATATTTTTTTTCCTATGACAGATGAATGAAGGCGAATATTTTCAAAAATCCCTCATGACGATCGTTAAAATAGGTTGGTAAACACTGACCAGTAACCAGACAAAATTCATAATGCTATGAGACGAATAAAAATAGTCGACAACAACAGAACTTGTTTTTTTCTATGTCTGACTGGCAGCCAGAATGGGAAAACAGAATATCTGCTCGAGAGGCCAGCTTGGAGCCTGGCTAGTTGGCTAAGAGAATGGAATGTGGGTGAGAGCTGACAACATTGGTGTAAAATGATAACAGGTTGGTACCATGTGGCAACTCTGTAAAAAGGTGGTAACGGCTAGCCAGGCGAGCAGCAGCACCAGCAGAAGATGGTAGGGGCCCCGCAGAGAGGAAAGGGGAAAGAGGGAAGGGTGAACACAAAGAGAGAACAGGAAATCACGTGACCACTGCAGAGTGGTGAGGGGGCGGGGCCAGAGGGCCGGAGGAGAGGTGAGGGGAGGAGTGGGAGAACCCATGACAGTCAATAGCTGAACGAGTTGTATGTCATCATGGAGTGAAGGAGTGAGACGCTGGTGTGGAGAGAGAAAGAGAAACATGTATGGACATGCATGAAGCGTGGAGCGCCGTACACAGAGCTTTCGTACAACACGATTCAATAAAATGAAGTGCTCAGGTCCATACAACATGTAATTTATTGATCCAAGAATTAAACGTTGGGTTAAATCCTAACCATTTGATATAGAGTTTATTTCCTTTTTGTTTCAACACTTTTTCCACGACGTAATGTTTCGGAAATGCTGTTTTTTGAAGTTCTTGGAGATAAAATCTACCTTTTATGGGTTGATGGTTGAGGTCTTGGAGTAAATAGGTGACTGGACTATCCAAGTTGACTTGACGAATTCGAAATAGTTCAGTCGCCCAAAGAGGCGTGTAGCCCTTATTGAAGGCAGACTTAAATTTGCTCACACGAAAAAAATCCCCAATTTTCAGTCGGTGACATTTAGGATCTGCTGTTTTTATGGGGTTAAACAGTTTATACAGTCGCTGAATATTTTTGGTTACGAGACGTGGCTTGGTCCCAATGGTTCTATGTTTGCTGTCATTGTAACGTGACACTAGCTCAGGTAGCATGTCCAACCAGCGATAAGTGCCCTGAGCGGTAAAAGCTTTCCACATATGGGTTTTCAATGTTCGGTTAAACCGTTCGACCACGCTGGCTTTGAGATTGCTGTATGTGGTGTAATGGTGAATATCGTTAGATTTGAGAAAATTGGAGAAATCCTTGTTGAAAAATTCTATCCCCTGGTCGGTTTGTAGCAACTGAAGTTGACGTTTGGAGTGTTGAATAATATGTTGAAAGGCCTTGGTGACCAGTGGACCAGACTTGCGACGCACAGGTTCAACAAAGGCCATTTTGGAATATACATCAATGACGGTCAACATATAGCGTACACCGTCGTTAACGCCAGCATATGGTATCATTCCAACCAAGTCAGCCTGCCAAAGTTCATCTACACCTCGTGAAATCACCTTGAGTCGCGGATAGTGACGCCTAGCTGGGCGATGCAACTCGTGAGCAATACCCATTTTAATGGGTGAGGGCTTAAACAATAAATTTGGCATTTCGAAGTTCTTGTTCAATTTCTTGAATTTCCCAATCGTGACCGGTATGGCCAGCTTGACGTGAGGCATGCAACAACTGTAGCCGCTGGACGAGCTTATTGGGATTGTGCCAGTAGGTAACATCCACAAGGGGTTTTAATGGATTAAATGTCACTCCCGAAGCGGACACTTTACGGCGAGTACTTTGACTGGTGGGAAACACTTTTGCAATGATAGTTTTATATTTTTGAGATATATTGGCATTCACTTGTTAAGCTGGATCATACTGTCTTTTATGGGCATGGGTTTCCAATAAAATGTATTCATATTTGCCAAGGTCCTCTGACGTATAATCATGGGAAGAGGGTGTTCGAGAAAAGAGCAGCTTTAACAGTCCTGGCGTCAATTTATAGTTGATGATTTTAATGACAGCTTTAGTACGAGCAAATTTAATGGATGAATCCCCAATTTTAAAACTATCATCCTCATAGCGAACACCATACGTGGTATCTGATTTTCCAATAAATAGATCAGTGAGATATGGTTCTAGTGTTGATCCATAATATTTTATTAAAATGTTTTTTAGTTGAGCTTTATTTTGAGGAGTGGCCAAGACTTGTGAAAACGGAGACGATCTGGAAAGGCAAGGTGTTTCGACCATGGCCAAGGATTTATTTTTTCTCAAAAACTCTGCAAGGGGTGTGGACTTTTTTTGAGGCGTAAACACTTGTTCCTCGTCATCCTCAACTTCGCAAACACTTGTCAAATCTTCCTGTTCATGTTCCTCTTCCTCTTCCTCTTCCACAGGGTCCTCGTGCAGCGTCTGCGTGGATTGTGAAACGGTGGGTAGCGTTTCAGATGGCTTGAAAGAGGATTTCAACATGGCTTTTAGCGGAGGTGCTAAATGATGTTGAATAAACAAAGCATGATCTGCACGTGATCGTTTCAATTGACGAAACTTTTGGCGAATAGTATTTTTTGCTCTAATAATATGCATTTTCAATTGACTCTCTGCTAACGCCATGGTGTCTTGACAAATGACTTGACAGGGAATGAGTCAGTGCCTTAAATAGCAATAAAACGATCAAACCCTAAGCGATATCGTCCTTGGTTGAGTTCACTTTGTTTGTCAATCACTAAATAGGCATGACGTTGAGTGTACCAGCACTTGCCACACAATTCAGTAAACATTTGAAAGGTCATATCCGGATTCACATATTCATTATAAATGTGACGACTGTTCCTCTCGTCCTGGCGAAATAAAACAATGACATTGGCATTGTCACGAATCAACTGTTTGGACATTTTAGAATACGTTTGTCCAAGATAAAAGCAATCGATGTGTTTGTTCGACCCATGCTGAAATAGCTTTGAATGATGCCTTGACGTTCAGTGGATACATCATCGAAAATCATAAGTGAATCGGGCTTTACCTCATCCGGTGAAATGACATTTTCTTGCGTGGAAAATGTAAAATAACCCATATTCTCTTTTTGTAATCCAGACATGACTTGATCCAGAAACACGTAGAGGGTTTGGTAGAGAGATTTTTTTCAAAAATATAAATATTTTGAAAACGCAGACCATTGGGCGCTATGATGATCGTTAGGAAAAGATTGGTCTTTCCACAGCAGGAAGGTCCCACAATGATGCAGCGAATGGAAGATGGAAACAGTGAACCATGGCGTTGTTCACGTGATGTGGGACAGAGATGGGAAACCATGTCCCCCACGGGGAATGACTCTTGCTGCTTAATAATCTTCATATCAACTAAGGCTTAGCCAGGCTAGCAGGCTGCCTATATACAGGACACCGAGCTTTGTCATAGAAACAGTAGACTCATACTACAGGTTGGCGATGGATGTCTTTGGACGTGCGTTGATGGCCAAAGCTAGGTCTGTCCCCATACATGATCCTAAACAAGAAACAGATCCTGCTAATAAACACTATGTGGATAGGTCAGTAGTGCCACGCACTAAAAAGGGAGATTATGACTTTAAGGGAAAGCGGTTCAACCATGTAAAACATCCTCAAGTGTGTACAGACGTTACTACAAAAAAGTATGTGGATAACAAAGTGAATGAGTTTTATGACAAAGTGCCTCAGCTTACGGTGAAAGGCTATAGCGCTAATCACCATCGGATTATTCACGTGGGAGACCCACAAGACGAAGACGATGTTTGTACCAAGTGTTACATGACCTATGAAATGAAAAGGCTTTACAAATTTATCCCATCTGTATATTTAGTGTATCTGAAAAATGAAAAACCTGTGAATGACAGAAACCATTTACCGCTAGTCCACGATCAGCATTTGACCTATGTGCTTGCTTCGGGTTTAAGCCACTATCGATTACACTATGATGGAACCATTCACATCAAATACGTCATACCTGATTAGAACAATTTACAAATACAGATAAACGATCATAGGATGTTGGTCCATAACCATGAATTGGTCAATGCAGGTGACGAATTATCCTTTCATCTCATGTTGACAGTGGATGAAAAGCAAGCGGGAAAAACCATAAACGATTTCCCACTTTATGTGGAATTGGAATATACAGCCATGAAATAACAATCTGACGTTAGTTGTGATTTAAACTTTCTTGTGAAAGGTTGTTGGTCATTATCATCATGGTGAAACAAAGGTATGTGGTGAGAAAGACTAAAAAAAGGACTTTGTCTTTGGCAAAGCCTCGGCTTAAGACATTCATGGACAAACCCTTGCGAAAGAAAAAAAATAAAAAAAATGTGTTGACCATAAGGAAAGCCCTTCGAGCAGCACAGAGACGTGTTATTCCAAAACGTCAGCGACAGGGTTCAAACCAAGGGCGAGTGATTCCCGTCCCCAAACGAGCTGGATTTTTACCTGCTTTATTTGCTGGTCTGGCTGCTCTGGGTTCACTTTTGGGCGGTGCCAGTGCAGTGGCGAAAACCATTTAAGCCGCGCAGCAGGGCTAGCAACAACTCAAAGAAAGTCAGCGACATAATGAAACGATGGAAGCGATTGCTATGGGGGCTAGAAATGCCAATTTAAAGCCAGCCTTTTATCAACAAGGATTTGGGATTTCACCGTTTCGAAATATTAAAAAAAACTCAGCCATAGCAAGACATGCTCTGACGCATCAACAAGTGGAAAGCTATGCTAAACAACTAAAGCTTTCTCATTTTCGAGGTGTGTTTATGCGAAACCAATTACCCCCACGACCCTGGGAACAGGAATGTGCTGTTGTCAATTTGGATGATCACCGAGGACCAGGAACGCATTATGTAGCTTATGTCAAAGAGGGATCCACCGTATGGTACTTTGACAGTTTTGGGAATTTGCCCTCGCCCATGGATCTAGTGACCTATTTTGGAAACAGGATCAAGTTATATTATAATGTGAAACGTGAGCAAGCGTTTAACAGCCAACAGTGTGGACGTTTGTGTTTATATTTTTTATATAAGACGCAGCATAGGCAAAAACGTCAACAGTATGTCGGCAGAAAGTAAAACGTTTACACTGCATGGACGTGGAACTGAAGTCAGCCTAGACTTTTAGCCGCCTATCGAATTGAGTGAAAAACCCTATGGTTTGGGACTTGTTTCTAATGAAACGTACAATCGAATATACAACATACGTGAAAATGTGAACAACAAGTTTTACTATGATGATCCTGTGCTCACCCTGAAATCTGGTGGATACACGATCGATGACATTTATGAACACTTTTATGTGGTGTTGATCAATGAATATGGTTTAAAGTCATTTATCGATGGAACGCGCAAGCTTGAACTTGTAGTAAATACCAACACTCATCGCTGCAGTATTCTCCCCACATTCAACATTCACTTTAAAACACGTCCCGATTCCATTGGTCCATTACTAGGATTTAAACCACGCGTGTTGGAGCCCAACAAGAAACATAAATCGGATCATGAAGTGAAATTCATTGAGGACCATCATGTGTCGGTAACGTGTAATATTATTAGCCAATTGTACACCAATCAAGAACCATCGCATTCGCTTTATGACTTTATAGTGACATCGCCCAATAGCTATATTATTCGTGAAAACCCTACAGAGGTGCTTTTTTCATTCTGTGGCTGTCGATGGTATTAGTAATATAACATTAAGACTGATCAATAGAGAGCAACAACTCATTGATCTAGATTCTACCACACCAGTGACTTCCAAGTTGGTGCTAAAGCCACTATGAAGTTTGTATATAAAGCAACAACACCGTCTAGGAAAGGTGTTAGTTGTTTGCCCCGTGAATACACGTTAACATCTCAGGACAAGCAGATTTTACAGCATTTGGGTTACCACGTCAATTCCCATGATGAATTCTATCCTAGAGGTAGCGAACCACATCGAGGAGCAACCAGGAGTGGTAAGAATTGATCCCCATTCCTATCAAGCTCAAACACCTGGACTCAATAACAATGATGAAATTCAATTTGTTATCAACAACCAAGATATTTACACCCTACCGCATGAAAGTGTCTTTCAGATCGAAGGTCGGCTCACCAAAGCCGATGGCTCTACACCCACCACATCCAAGTTGGCCAACCATGGTTTGGCCTTTCTCATTTCTGAGGTGCGGTATGTCATTAACGATATCGTGGTGGATAGTCATGAAACTATATCCCTCTTACAGTGAGGAAGAAGGTAAAACACATTGCATGGTAGGTTGGTGCCTTGACACGACCAATGACTGGATGGTACACACCGATGGGACCTTTACTGGATATTTACCTCTTAAACTGATTTTAGGCTTTGCCGAAGACCACCAGCGCATTGTGGTCAACGCAAGGCAAGTGCTTTAACTGGTGAGAGACAGGAGTGATAATAATGCACTCAAGGGAGCTGACAATGCCCCCATAGATTCAAAAATTCAACTACAACGCTTGCTATGGAAAGTGCCCCATGTGACCCTTGGCGATAGCAAAAAACTGGACATACTCAAGATGGTAAAGAGAGATATGCCTCTACCCATGGAATTTAGAAGCTGGGCACTCCATGAGTACCCGCTATTGCCCACCACCAACACACACAGTTGGTCCGTAAAAACAGCTCGCTATACAGAGAGACCTCTCTACATTATCGTGGGTTTTCAAATGAATCGCAAGTATCAAAAAACCAAAGATGCCACGCAATTTGATCACCTGCAATTGAGAAATGCACGTCTTTTCCTCAACGGAGCTGTGTTTCCCCATGAAGGACTGGATTTGGATTTTTCAAAAAATAAGTTTGGCCCCCTGTACGACTTGTTTTCTCAATTTCGACGGTCGTATTATCAAAAAGAGAACGGCCCCATGCTGCTACCCCAAGCGTTTAAGGCAAGGGCGCCACTGATTGTTTTTGACTGTTCTTACCCGAAAGAGTCTGTCAAGCCATCCAATATTGACATTCGACTAGATTTTGAAACGCATGACAATGTACCAGCCAATACGACAGCCTACTGTTTGATTATTCATCACAAACAAGTCAACTATTATCCACTGTCCAACCAAGTGACGAGTGTATAAATAACAGGTCAACCCACGTCAAGCCGCTCAGTCATGTCTTGCTTTAAATCATCAAGAGAATTCACATCCATGAATTTAAACTCTGAGGAACAACGTTTCAAGACTTTTGCAACATGGCCAGTGCCTTTCATAAACCCTCAAGCCTTAGCGGCCGCTGGATTCTACTATTTAAAAACAAGAGATGAAGTGAAATGTGCCTTTTGTCCCATCATCATAGACCAATGGCAAGAGAGCGATGAACCCATGCAGGAACATCAGCGCTGGTCACCTGCCTGCCCCTACCTGTGCAGAATGGAGGTGAGAAATATACCCTGTCATTCAAGCTATCCTTCACTCGTGCCTCTGAGTGATGAAAAAAAAACAATTTACGATATATGTGGACTGTATGTTGTCCATGGTGCTTCGGCGTGCAGCTCACCGTCAAAAACGCCTAGTTTAGAGACATTGGGACATCATCGGTGTTATGGACGTTACAAACACAAGAGACTATATTGTTGTATCAGTTGGTATAGTCCTTATCCCAAAATGACAAAAGCCTGTAAGACGTGTTATGATAATAAAATGATATAATTCTAAAATTCTTATTTTTTCATGTCCTCCTGTCCTACCCTAACCTTATTTTTTTCAAACTAGCATGGCAGGTAAGTCCATGTCATGACCACACCTTAGTCATTGATTGTCAGTCAGTCGTCAGTTGAACTTGGTCCAGGCAAGCGGCAACATGTTGCGCACACTCATTGTGGATTTCCAAGGGTTTAAAATTGGTGACAACAAATTTATATTTAAACAAGTGGCCATTATCGATTATACCACGTTTTGGATATCACAAGCTACGCATTTGCTATTTAAACCGCCCCATGCTTTTGATTTGTTGTGTGAAAAAGACCGTAAACAAACCCAGTGGATTGAAAATCATAGGCAACTAGACTGGAATCACGGAACCATTTCCTATAAATATTTGGACGTGGTCATGAAAGCACACTTGTCCTCAGCCAATGTGGTATTTGTGAAAGGTAATGAAAAACGTCAATGGTTGCAACCATTTTGGCGTCTTACTGCCAATGTATCGACCTCATGGAGTTGGGCTGCCCCTCCCTGCAAACGCTCATGGATACTTGTTCCTGTGGCAACATTACCCATACAGCCCTAGCGCATGCGTGGCATCTCTTTCATTGGTTAACCACCCATGCCTGCTGGGAGTTGTTGAACAAAATTATAATTCAAGATTTACCTGTGAATTACGCCAGTGAGATTTCTACAAGCGACGTGTAAACATCTACAACACGTGATACCATGGAGAAAGGCAATGCTACAGACAAAGCCATCGGAAAGTTCTTTGTGTGCAAAAAAAAAAAAACTAGACAGTTTTACAAAAGAGGAACTCTTAGCGTTGCCCAAGTCGTTCATTTATTATGTGGCCGCCAACGCGGTGAAAGAAATCTGGCAACATGTACCAAAATCATGGATTCAAGACCCTGTGTTGAGTGAATTGCAACCCTGTACGGATTACGATCACCATAAGCAAGTGGCCTTGGCAAAAATACCCTCTATGCGGCAGTGCGCGACTTTTCAGCTAGTGAAACTGTATCACGGTCATAAAAGTCCGTGTAAAGACTTTGTTTAATCATTCCACGGGTGTCATGGCGAGAAAAAGCAACAACAACAACAAACACAAACATCGTCCACAGAGGAGGAGGATGACCAAACCTTTTCACCATCGATGGAAAAGGATATGCCAGACCTTTACTGGCAATGGCGTCATTGACAAAGTGATTCAATACTTACCTTTCGAAATCCATCTTCCAGGTTATCGTTTTGTGGCCCTGAAACTCATCTTGAAAAACGTTTGCAGCGTGGTGATATACTGTCCCCGATAATCCGGATAGTAGGCTGTCAGAAATCCGCCCCCTCAATCGGATTGCCAATAATCAATCGCACCGGCACAGCTACATCAATGAAAATGGCACTGACAGATACTACCGAGATCAGAGCACAGTAGTTAACATGAAATTATTGTGGAACACACCAAAATATACGGGGGTTCATACTTACCTTTTACTTACCTATTCAATTTAATCTCGGGTCTGGGTTTTCAACTGGATCACTTAATAGTATGCCCTCACAATAACCTCCACCACGATATTTAAAATGAACCAAGTCGGAAACAAGAAAATTTAAACTGCACAATACTTTATTTCACATAAAGAGAAATATAATTTAACAAAATTTAACAACAAAATATACGTGGCAATCAGAAGCCATTGTCAATGCAACCATGTCCTCCTGTAGGACTTGTAGACTTTACATACAAAAATTCAGCTTTCTCTAGCTCAAAAGAACGTAATAATAACAACAATGCACTTTGGAATGGATAAGGGAGCTGGGACGAGACATATAGCATTTGTTTCCTTGTTCATGAACTTCACATTTTATTTATAACCGCAAGGCTGCTATGTAGATGACCTTGGCCTCTATCATACAGTTATCTGGCCACCTGCGATACGCCCTGCACCGTGTCGCATGCTTGCTTCGTCAAATGGACGCACCTGTTCAACCAATGTTAGCATATGCTAGTTACCTCAGAGCCTAGCTCCTTTTCAAAACACTTTAAATGTTCACATCTCAACTCAAATATTATCACGCAAATCTTTTAAATGCTCCGTTCAAATATCAATGGATTACTCTAATAATCCCAAATCTTGTTTAATTGTATATTTCAATTGTTGAAATAGCGTTGTTTAGAGTATAATAACGAAAACGCTTAAGGTTTATAACAAACTGTTCATTAATTACTTATAACATTTTAAATTGTTTATAACATTGTCAAACGACAATTGAAGAATTTAAAAACGCCTCTATTAATCCCGTTCGTTTCAAATTATTATTAAAGATATTTACATAGTTATTTACATTATTTATATCATTTATATTATTTATATTATTTATATTATTAATACATTAAACCACACGTTTATCCGGTTGATAATTACTTAAATCGTGGTGATATAATCGACCAATGAAGGTTAGTTATATTTAAATTTTAGATTCTGGTTTAATAAGATTTAATAATTATTATTTGTGACGGTAACCTCCATTCAAAATCGTTATCTCAAATTATTTAAACACTCTTGTTAATTTTAACAGTAATTTCACATGAATAATTTTCAATGGACCTGAACAATACACTCAGCGGAAAAATACCTCGCTCAAAACGCACAAAATTGCACCAAAATTGGCCCATAATTCATCATATATCTCATTATATATGGCATCAAAATCTTCCACAATACATACAAAAAACCTCCACTTACAAATTCATCAACATTATCAATATTACTGTGGGAACCTCCTTCACTTATTACAGGGCATTATTCATCAGCGACTTTTACACGTCTACTGAACTAACGATTATACATCCATAGTTCCTCTTTAAAAATTCTTATATTCATCAATTGTATCGAAAACTGTTATTATATTTAACCTTCGTGGGTTTCATTCATGAATCGATATGAAGTAAAAATTTGCCAGTCACAAATAAATTTAATAGCAAATACGATTAGACACGCCTCCCTGGTCTATCAAAATTGAGATTAATATCATCAAAGTATCGCAGTATAAAAAGACTATCTTCAATCAAAGTTCATCTAAACTGCATAAATAATCGAATAGAATACAATTAGACTGTGGACTGCCAACATTATTGTTCCAATCTAGAACTGAGAAAAACTATAGTGTACTCAATAAATCGTACTCAAAGTTCATATTTCATAAAATTGTCTATAATGCAATGGTATTTCAGAATTGACGATAAATGGCTATGTTGCAATCATGTTCATAAAACGACTAGTATTTCTAAGATCGTCGATAAAGTAGTAGATTTTAACGCTCTAAAATCTTTTAATCATTCTTCTTTCTTGAGGATGACAGAAAATTGGTCAAAGTAATTTACTGAATAGAATTACTTTAATAAAATGACACGCTGTCTGAATTCAAATTTGCCATAGAAAATCGTCAACTTTACAGTCAAATCGTGACTACAAAAATATGCAAATTACTGAAGGAATATATATTATCAGTCTCAACTGATCCAAAATTATTTAAATATGCCAATGACATAATAATGTCTCAATAAATCGTAGAAAAAGGCATAAATCAGCAAAGTGTACTGAGTACAGAAATATCAAGCAAGAATATGGGGCAAAATATATGGGACAGAAAATATGGGCAAAATAGTTGCTCAGATATCGCTAAATGGCTCAAATAAATCAAGAAACGTTCACGACTACCTTATCTGTTGATTGAAGTTCTAGAGGAAAATTTCCAAAGAAGACTGCTGCTGGTTCCATTTCACCACCGTAAAGATGTGCCCCGACCTCGAACCTGGAACCTGCGCCCTCGGAGAATAGAACAGTTTCCTCCTCCGGAACTCGCACTGCTCCGTGTAGACGATAGACATCCTTCTGGCAAAACTCTTCTGTGTGAGCCGGGTCCACCCTGGCCTCTCTTGAAAGTTCCCTGAAGTTCTGGTAGAAATTCACCATGAAGTTTATTGCAATTATTTCCGCAGAAATGTTCATAATTGTGGAGTATGAAGATATTTCCACTGCCATTTGATGTAATTCAGCGATGGATTACGATGCATGAGTGTAGTTGGATGTTCACTACATGCTCGCTTTTGTAGAGTGACGATTAACGAAGCTCCATGATGCTATTTCACTCCATTGATATATGTCCCAATTGCATTAAAGTTTTAGTCTTCCATCTCCACTTCCGTTATAATAATAGACGAAAGTACTGCCTGAATATATTGTTCCATTGTAGAATGTAGCATTGTATCACCAAATGTAATCTTCAGTATCACGGTTGCAATACATGTGTCAGCCGTAGCGTAGAATGTGGTATTATAAAAGTGCTTCTCAGGTGTCGAGAAAATCACTTTTGTCTGCAGTCTTAAAATTCGAATATCTTCCAAAGTATAATAGTGAAAATGTTCAACTTTCGTACACGCCTCAATATTGTAATGCACAATTGAATTGGCATAAATGCAGTAGCTAACTCTTGATAGATAATCTTGTAGACTCGTTTATGTGTGCGCTCCAACTTCGCCTAGTTTTAGTAACCGTAAAATTGCACTGCTGCACGCTCAATGCTTGTTCGATGCTGTGGGCTCTACCACACTTGCTAATGACGACTTGCTTCACTGAATAATATATACTTGTTCTATCGGAATTAAGAACTCGAAGTCTGACAATATGAGAATGCGAAATGAGCCATGAGCTCTGAGAACTTGAGACATGAGACATGAGAACTTCCTCACTGCTGTGCAAGGCCTTTTATCAACTTCTTAAGGGGCGTATCCATCCCTACCATAGCTTGTTCCTCCGTCATTGCTAGAAGTTCTAACTTTGGCTATACTTGACGGATTTTCAAATTTCAAAAACTCATAATTAATTTCTTCAAAATTCCAAATCAATGCCATAACTGAAAATAGTTTTCCACAATTCTGCATGCCAAAAGTAATTAAATATGGTAGTTTCAGTAATCTCCGTCTCCCTCGAAACTATCATTCATTGGTTCGAGCCTCTCCTCCAATAGCGTAACTTCTTCCTCAGCACAATTCCTTGCTTCCCTGCGACTGCGTCGTAAATCTCAGATCCTTCTCGAACAAAATCATGACGTCACCAAGAATCTCAGCTCATCCAGCCTACTTGCATGAAGTCTGCGTCATCCGTGCCTACGTCATGAATATACACGTCACAACTATGACGGCCATAACTTTATTCACATATGCCAATACAGCCACCGTGGTCTCAATATAATTCAATTTACGGGGGCAGTACCCATTAATACATACACACCTATCTTATCGCTATAGTCATCCTGGTTTAAGACATGTGGCAGATAAATTGTTATTGAAAAAAGCTAAACAACGTTTCACGTAGTGTGATGCCTCAGTGGGTGAAAGGATGGCAGCCCTGATTGTGATGAGTGCTATGAAAGGAAAGTTGATGATGCATGGACACAAACATTGAGGAATTGAGGATTAAGGAATTGAGATGTGTTTGTATTCCATTTTCATTTGTCAATCCCTATGGTTATGAAATTAAAAAACGAAGGTTTACCAGAACACAATGTTTCATTTTAATTTTTTTTTAAATCATGATGTTGATGGGCTGATTTTTCATTTTCACATTTTCACACATTGTCATTTGCCAATTTGTAATTTACAGTTTTAAAAAATGTCAGTTTCAAGTTTTGCGTTTTTGATGATATGGATTCTCTATTTTGTTGATGTCACTTTTTAAAAATGTCCGTTTTATGTTTATGAATTTTTATATTTCACACATGGCCATTTCCAGTTATTAAAATGACTGTTTTGCGTTTTCTTTTGAAATTTGGTTTTATCGAAACATGGATTTTCCATTTTGCTGTTTTCACAATTTTCCATTTGGTGTATGTTGAAAGTTGAGATTTGTCAATGATGTTAATGCGAGTGCCTGACCATGATAATGCTGCAATGTGTTTATGTGTGTTTTGAGAAACATCGAGGTCTACGACTACTGCAGGTAAGACTGTTTTTACAAAATAAAGTCTATTCACCGCTACATTTCAAAGAAAACAAAACTATCGACAAAACAAAATGACTATATAAGTGAAAATTTCCCCTCCCCACACACCCTACCTCACCATGTTTTCTCTGGTCATACATACACACCAGCTTTCTCTCTACTCATACAACCATACCTGTCTTTTTGAGAACAGACACAACCACTTTATTTATTCCCAAAACACATTCTCGACATGCACACTTATCCCAAAAGAAATACTTTTTAAGTTAAAATTTTACCATTACAAAAAAATATAAATACTAGTCATTAAAGTTACTAAAAAAATACTATTACTCATTTCATATTTACAAAAAAAACTACAACTTTGTACAGCTTTAAAAGAATCAAACGATATACCATTTTCCAATTCCCAACTCGGTTAAATTTAAAATTAAAATAAAAATAAGGTTGCATAGAACTTTTTTTTAAGAGCAAAATGTTCAAGTGGGTTGCCACTATTTGCAAAAAATACTATTTACAATGACAAAAACCAATATTTACAAAATACTATATCTACAATTTACAAAAAAAAAGCCATGTCCCTAAACGAACAAACAGTGAAATCACACCTCCTCCTCCTTGCGGTCATAACCCCAGGGCAGGATAGTGGGCAGGTCATCAGCCCACACACGTTTGTTATCCATGGAGGCGAGGGTGCGTTTATTCTGTTCCACAAGATACAAATGATGGTTGCTAGATTGTATCCTGCACTGTGTATGCGACATAGCTTTGCCAGTGCGTAAAACCGCTAAGTAATCGTCTACACGTAGCGATTTTACCACTGCCCTACCTACAGCTGTTGCTCTTTTGGCTTCCTTACAGTCTAGTGTGCGATAAGCATACATTTTCGAGGCCAAACCTACGAATTCCGTCATAATGGAATCACCGCATTCATCTTTTAAAACACCCATTTCCTTCTTGTTTTTTATGGGCAGTTGAAACATGTTTTCAGCACTATACGAAGAGGTGTCAAACCAGTCACTATGCTGCCTCATGACGTCATAGGGGTTGCAGTGGCAAATGTGGTAAATGAATGAGTCCGTATCCATATACAAAAGAGAGACGTCCTCAAAATGGCGTTTGGCAAACTCATAGTGGAATCGATACATGACCGATTTAGAAAAGTCTAAAATGACTTGGCCCGAGTAAATGGGCTTATCCATAGTCACGCTGGTCCTACTCAATTCAATGGTGGCCAAATCCTCATCGATAATGTTGATCGATTTGAAATTTGGCTTGGCAATGTACCGCCGGGCACCCCACTGCCCCTCCCAGACATTCACCAATTTAATGTCACGGTATTTGCGGACATTCTCCATAGACTTGCCATAGATGAATTTGTTCATTAATTTAAAAGAATATAATTTCAAACTGCTGTGTTGCCATTTGTCGGTGCTCTGTGTTGAGTTGCATGTATGTCTCGACCCATGGTTTTTAGGCAAAGGAAATACCCCTATGGATTTTCTTCAACACCAAGCCTTGGGCGAGGCATTGCACTAACTTTTGGATATGCAGCACACACCGATTTTTGTTGTAAAGTGTGCCCATAAGTTTTTCAATTTTCACTTTACTGTCAGGGGAACCATTTGCTCAAGGCAGAATGGGAAATCGGCATGTTCATCATACAAGGATGAGGGATATTCAATATCCACTTCTAGCACATATCCACGGCCTGTTTCTTGGCGAGCCTTGATCACATCAAATTATGACACTTGTTTTTCTGTCAGCCAAGCAAACTTCCCATAGGGCAAAGGCTGACTCATGGCGTAACCATACAAATTATTCACTTCATAGTACATTAAGTACGATTCTGGTTTGTCTGCGGAATAATCAAGCATGTAGACATTGTTCGCTTCGGCATAGCGCTGGTTAAGCGACACAAAGCCGCCACGAATGCCCTTTTCAAAAAATAGAACCATGTCTACATCAGTGAGTAAATCCAATTCCAATTGAGTGTATTTCAAAGCGGCATCAAACAAGAGCCCAGGACTCGTATAATAGTGAGTCGGGTCAAGACCATAAATGTGCTGACACAACTCACGAAATTTTTCAAACACGTCGGTGACCAGCAATACATCCAGTTTTAGGTAATGCATAGCATATTCACTTAGCGTCTTAATGTCAAACACTCGCCAAACTTGACATGCATGTGCATAGTCTTCATCGGAAACGGTACTGCGTGTTAGTTTCGAGTAAAATTTCTCTTGTGGTGGGAGTTTTGTTTGCTTTAACACGTCCCAGCTGTTGCAGAAATCATACGGGGATATACCTTTCCGAATGCACAATTGATCATTGGGATAATTAAAATGCATTCTAGTATTTTTTAATTCATCTTCATCCAAGCCATTCACAAGACTGTCTAGCGAGGATGCCATAAACTTAAAGGAATCCAAAAATCGAATGCTAAAGTTGCTCAACCGCCATGTCAGGGCTGTAAAACGCTCATGGTTTTGGGGGATAATGGTAAACGAGCCCTTGTTGACATGACCCAATTCACGAATCAAAAACTGAATGACATAAATTGCCAGATTGTGGAAAAAGATACTGATGAAACGAGGAGCTGAAAAGTTCAAATTGCATTTACTATGTGCAGCTCCACGAAACTCTCCCGTAAAGTGTGAGTGATCACGAACGGTGTCTTCAGCACTGATCAGTGGTTTTCGCAAATATGGCATGTCGTGGCATGCTCATACTGCTGTTGCTGTTGTGGCGTTAGGCTCATTAGTACTGGGTGGTCCGGTAATCCCTGTACGTGGTCGGCCAACTTAACAAGTTCATCCAAAAACCATCTGGCACAATCTGGCCCCTCACGGTATTTGTAAACGGATTGTGTGGGGTCATAGGCACACACCACATTAAATCCTATGGCAAAAGTTTCATGTTTTTGAATGGGTGTGGTTGAGCTCATGGTGGGATCTGGTTCACATCCCGCCATGGGTGTGGTGAGAGCTTCAAAATCTGCGTACACCACAAGGGGAACAGTGTCACGCTTATGAATGTCCTTAAACTTTAACATAGCCTTGTCCCCTTGTGGCAATATCAGTATCACCGCTTCCTGAAAAACACAATCTACCCTATGACGTTCCAAAAGTGTAGGGGTTGAAAAATATTGCAGACAACGGTCGCAAATGTACTTCTTGCCATTATGCTTGGACGCTTGACTGCTTAGCAATCTACTCAGGCTTTTAATGAGGCAATAGTGATTCACTTCTCCGTAAGACAGATATAAAAGATGAATGTGGTGTTGTTTCGTTTTTTTTTGGCATAAAAAGGACCCACAATCTCATTACCATCAAGACCATACACCATGAACGAAAAGTCCTGGTTGTCTTGTTCAAACCTATGGATTTCCGTTAAGTCCATAGGGAACGATACTCTAGTTAAATTTAATGTTTGTTTTAATTCATCAAACTTGGCCTTGTACATTCCTGGTCGACAAATGTCACGTTGTGCTGGCTGAAAATATCCAGCCACACACCAAAGGAAACATTTATCATCTTTATTTTCAATATTTACCACCGCTCTCCGATAGGCAACCGCTGATGGTAAAGAAATGTGTCTAGACCCAGCATTCAACGGGTTGAAATGACAAATGTTGATTTGCAGGTAATGGATTTTGTCTAACGTTAAACCACTTGGTCCTAGTTGTAGTTTATCAAATTTTGATAGCAAGGCATTGGCCACATGGGATTGATACCACTCGTTTAGATTATTGGCTATCAAAAGCTCTTGCATTTTACTGCCAATATAAAATGGTTTTTTATGCTCACCGTCCTTGTTTTTATTTATATATGAAATCGCACACGAGTTGTGTATTGACCTTTAAAGCCGTATGCAACCTTTGCGCTGTACAAATTTGTTCTTTAAAAATATCAAAACAAGATTCGACCAAGTCTTTTGGGATTAAACTCTCTCTAACATTCCCTACGCGGCCAGAGCAAACACACTTTTTAAAATAAGAGTCAAGGGGTTCCCAAGTTAAGCTATCGGTAGCAGTGGCAAAAGACATTATTTTTATAAAAGAAACAATTTCACCACAGTTTTCAGCCGTAGACTGCTCGGTAAAAACTGGTCCCCAACAGACAGCAGTGGTTGTAGTGGTCAAGCGTTTTCTAACACACTTAAAAGAAATAAAATAAAACACCATGAGTAAATCCATTCCAAATTGCAATTATCATAAAAAAACAGGATATATATATAATTTCAAAAAATCTTACCTGAGTTTTGTAAAAAAAACTTGCTTTTTCTGACTTGTCTTGTAGGCTTCTGTGAAATGGTTTGCCTCTCTCTGTCTCTCTCTCTCTATTTGTCCACAACAACAAGTATATAGGTTATCTAAAACAAACAATATAAAAAACAATTCATCAATCAAATGGTTAACCAATAATCATTTAATCATTGATTAGCATAAAATAAACTGAACAGTGTTATTCCAACACTTACCTCAAATATATAATGTATCCAATATAGTAACCAACTAGGGTGGAGCACACGAATGCAATTAATTTTATACACATACGATACAGCCTACGTTTACACTGCAGTGTAATGACTGACTGCGTGTCATATCATGATCAACACCCTAATACCCCATGCCCTCCCTTCCTCGCCCCAGCCCTTCGCCCTGTGTCCCTCTTACCACGGCTGTTAACATTGCTCTTGCCCTGCAATTGGCTATGGCAATGGTAGGGGGAGGAGTTATACTCGCTTACTGCATTATTACTCTGACGTCGTTGCAATATTGTTCGACCTCCAACTCACCTCTACGTCACAGTAATTTTCCATTGGCCTGTTGTCCCGTCCGCTTACATTCCTGAATCGTGATAACATGTTACATCCTGTCACCCAGCCAGCCAGGCTCCAAGCGGGTCTCTCGAGCAGATATTCTGTTTTCCATTCTGGCTGCCAGTTAGACATACATAGAAAAACAAGTTCTGTTGTTGTCGACTATTTTTATTCGTCTCATAGCATTATGAATTTTGTCTGGTTACTGGTCAGTGTTTACCATAATGTTTAAACATCGTCATGAGGGATTTTCGAAAATATTCGCCTTTATTCGTTCGTCATAGGAAAAAGAATATATCGAAAAGCGACCCCTCGTTTTGCCATACATTGCCCCATCGAAATAGCCATTTTCAGTATCCACCATGGCCAATCATAGCCTCGTTGTAACATACGTCAAGCGCTACCGGCTCTCTGTCTACAAGCACGCTTTTATTTAAAAAAATAAGAAAAAATTAAAATGCCTTTTTTGTCCTAGAGACTTGACATTTATTTTCGTGCTAAAGGGGGTAGGGAACTTTCATTTATGTCATACAAACTTATTTGTCAACGTGTTAGTTTCCAAAATAAAATAAAATATATACGTGTTTAAAAAAAACATAAAAAATAAAAAATGTTTTATTTTAAAACATAAAGGTCATAACGACCATTGGTTTGAACTATGGCACAACATTCTATCATGTTTGGTTTTCAAATTATCGCCTACTTTTAAAAACAAAATTTTTCAATTTTTTTTTTCAAAAATATAACGAGTTGTCTATTGGAAAGAGGACGTCAGCTCGAGTCCAACGACACCTCATTTGTTAAAATCCGACCATCCGTTCGCCCATGATCACCAATGTTCGCGAGAAAGTAGGCTATCTTTTTTTTCCTCCTACACCCTTGAAACTTGCTTGCCACCTAGAGGGCATACCCACCTTTCATTAACGTCAAACGAACTATTTTTCCACCTCACCGTTTCCAAAATAGTGCCAATCCAAAAACCAAGAATTTTCATTTTTTTTAAAATACCAACACACATGCTTAGCCAAGAGGACGTCGTCCCAACGCCAACAATACCTCGTTCTTTAAAATCCGACCACGAGTTCGCGAGATATCGCCCAAAGTTTATATGAAAGTAGGGGGTGAGGCAGAACCTACAACCTCCCACTACTGCACAGTTTTAGTCCTAGAGACTTGAAATTTATTTACGTCAAACACATTTTTGTAAACTCTTTAGTTTCCAAAATATATAAATTTCAAAATTTAAGTGTTTTCTAAAAATCTCAAAAAATAAAAATAAAAATTATAAAAAATAAAGGTCATAGAGGCCATTGGTTTGAACTATGGCACAACATTCTATCATGTTTGGTTTTCAAACTATCACCTACTTTCAAAAACAAAAATTTTCAAAAAAAAATCAAAAATATAACGAGTGGTCCATAGCAAAGCCCCCGTCAGCTCGGGTCCAACGACACCTCATTTGTAAAAATCCCACCAGGCGTTCGAAAGATATCGGCAATGTTCCCAGGAAAGTAGGCTGTGCGTTTAAACTCTCATCATTCCCCTACTGTGGTCATGTTGCCCCGTGTACATGGGTGTGTGTGTAGAATGTTTGTGATAACCTGCGTTATTGTGATTGTTGCACTAGCATGTGTAAATTGGAGATAGGATATGGTATGACATTTTTCAGTGTTGCTCAAGGATTTATTGGACTGTAGTATTCTCTAGACTATCGTATCCACAGTTAATAATTCGTTTACGGGGCTTAGACATCGTGGTCATGTTGCCCCGTGTACATGGGTGTGTGTGTAGAATTTTTATGATTACCTGCGTTATTGTGATTATTGCACTAGGATGTGTAAATACGGTATAAAGCTGAATGATGGTTTGCCTGTCTGTTATTCATACAAATCTACACCGTTTCACCGATCTGAACCAAAATTTGTATACTTACCCTTTGGAACCCTGCGAGCAACACTGTTTACATGAAATTTCGGACAGACCACTCCATTCCCTGCATTTAGGCCCTTTGGCACAAATCGACACTGTTTCACCAATCTGAACCAAAATGTGTATTCTTAGTCTACCCTTTGGAACCTTGCGAGTAACACTGTCTACTTGAAATTTCAGACAGACCACTCCATTCGCTGCATTTTTGCCCTTTGGCACAAATCTACACCGTTTCACCGATCTGAACCAAATTTTACATACTTACCCTTTGGAACCCGACGAGTAACACTGTCCACTTGATATTTTGAACAACTCTCTCCATCCCTACATTTAGAAAAACAGACAAAATGAACTAGAAAACTACGTTTTAAGGTCCTAGAACCATTCATGTCCGTATAGTGTAACTGTAAGAATATTTTAATAAGTCAATTGTTGTCTGGAAATGCGAGCTGCATCACGTTACCCTTACCAGAATTCCGAAAATAGTTACAACTTGAGCTGCTTATAAATTGGAGTCACTGGGAGTAATTATTGCAAGAAGATTTCGTAGGCCCCGTAAAACAGTTATCATCATGAAAATATTGTGCCTTTGTATAAGTGCGATGGTGTTGGTGCAGTACGTAGAGGTAATCAGCTGCAATAAGCGTTGGTGCATTCAAATTTACTTTCATTTATTCAGATCCTTATCCTTGAGTGATATGTGGCGATAAAATACACTATCGCTACTTAAGGAGCACGGGACAGCCGAAGTTTTCCAAAGTGCTCTGATTATTTTCCTATGGCATTATGAGACAAAAGATGACACTATTGATCTCTACTTTTCCAACAGCCAATGAGATATAGTCGCTAGGCAGTGTCTTTTATGTCACATACTCCTCTTTCTAATCATATTTTTAAATTCTCTTGTAAATTACATGTGGCAGTACTGTAGTTAGTAAATAGCCGTTTCCCTATTCATTATTGTCATTGTCATTACGGGAAAATGACCTGAATGTTACGTCCATTATACTGTATTACTTATCACCACCACCACCACCACAATAAGTTATATTTTTAAAATAATTTTTCTGTTAATTTAAGTATTATGTGCCATCTCTGTTGTACTATTCATTATCATCCATAAAACAAACAAATCCACCGGGCGAAGCCGGGCACTATTGCTGGTCTATGGTATGAGCCCGCCGGCTTTACTTCCTCTCCTAAGGAGGGCATACTGAGGGAGTTTTAACGCTCTTAAAAAATCCGACGACTACGTCCAGGTTTGAACCCGCGATCTTGGTTATAGAAGCTCAGCATGCTGCCAACTACGCCACCGAAGCCGCCTAAGGATATCCAACCTCCTCAAATGAAGCAACAACAACAATACCATTGTTTCTTATTATCTAATGGGGACCCACAAGATCGATAATTTTTAGCTGCAGAATTTGTTCATATGTGGATGAGAGTTGGACATTTTGTATATTATCCCTATCAATTGTTCCCAGTCACCACCGAATTCATCAGGAACCAATCAGGAATCAACAGACTGCTTGGTACCACACCTCACCCATGTACAGCAATTACAAACAGCCTTAATACAGTTTCAAGGAAGCATATGCTCTAGTTTTTGTCGTTCATACGTATTTTATAATAATCGCCGGTTTGGTTAACAAGAGAAATATAAATAAAAGAAATAGTTGCTAATTTTGTTTCAAGGTGAGATCGTTTTGTCTGTCACAAAACGCGCGTTGAATTCAAGGTTTGTGGACAAGAAATGTTGACCATCGTCCGTTGCTGGAATGCGGTGGATTTCTTGCTCTCTGAAGGAGACAATCAAGTTCCTTTGCGTTCGGTCCTTCTTTATGTATACAATTGATGAGTTAAACAACAGGACTCAATTTCGAGGTCATGAATTCAAGCGGAATCAAGGTTATTCGGTTTATATACTGCGCAAATGATGTTATCAGGTTGGAACATGTGTCGTTATACATTTCGGATTGATATACAGTAGCCATGTCTTCTAGAGTGGCATCGGTGGCGTACTCGGTAGCATGCTGAACTGTTATGCCCAAGATCGTGGGTTCAAACCCAGCCAAAGTCGTCGGACTTTTAAGAGTGTTAAAATATTTCCGTATGCCTTCCTTTGGAGGGGAAGTAAAGCCGGCGGGCCTATGTCATATATTTATGTCATGTAAAAGAACCTACCACTACAATTGGTACTGTGTAGCTAAATGTGTAAGTTATTTGGTGAGAAACACTCCATCATGTTCCAACGATCGCCGCTGGGTGTCAGTGACAGTGACATCTGGTAGCCTAAGTTGGAACTACTTGAAGTTGAACTTTCATGAGGTTCGCGTCAGGTTGGGCATCCAGCTGTAAAAACTATCCGTCACATAGAATTTGATCGCAAGTCATCCCCGACCCCGTGGAAACAGGATTAATAAGGTGTAGACAGATATAGCCATATTGTTACGTGCCACCCCCCTAGTGACCCTTTTGTTAACTGGATTACGGTGGGTAGGAAGCACAACACCAATTACTGCTTTAAAGAAATAATTTACTTTATTGTGGCCAGAAATATACACTACTCAGCAGCAATTAGCAATTATTACCTTACTCCAGTTTCCTCAAGTCGAGAATACTTCCCATTTCACTTGTCAACAGACCACAGTTAATCCCTCGTAATGAGGTGGCCCCGTACGCTGGATGGAAATAGCTGCACTAGCTCTGTCACTCACTGTTTTGCAACTCACCACAATGACTTCTCTTCGCACTAAGTAAGCACACTCGCTCGAAACACAGTTCCTCTGTAGGAGTCTCACTTCCCCGCTCCACTAGAGGTTTCGCAAGTCACCACACTTCTGTCGCTCAGAATAATCGCTCACACTAGCTCGTAAAACACAACAACAACCGCTAGACAGGTCGCACTTATATAGCAGGCCGGTGACTCAATAAATGCTTCTAGATCCATCCAGGGTTCACGGCTTCTCGAGGTGTCCATCGCTGGTCCAGTCACGAATATTCTGGACTACCCCTTTGTCCTAGTAGCCCTGTTGCATAAGGCACACGCAATACAGGAGGCAGGTCACAGCCCAGCCCTGGGGCAGTTGTGACTCATGCGGCGAGTGATGACACAAACTCACAGCCGTAACAATATCTTCTAGGATTTGACAATGTCTATTGCATAGTGGCTAGGATTCTTAGCTGAGAGCCAGGTTCGATTCCCGCCGATGCCAAGAAATTTGATTTAGGTCTGAGGGCTGGACGGGGTACACTCAGCCTTGTGAGACAAAATTAAGAAGAGACTGCTCTGTCCAAGTTTGCAGGTTCGAATCCTCTCACGCAGTTGGCATTTGAGGGTGCACAAATGCGAGGGAGCCGTGTCATAAGATTTACTGGCACGTTAAAGGTCCCCTCCAGGGCAAAAATCCCAGCACCCTGGCGTCTCTAAAAGCCTCAGTATTTAACCTTTTATAGGGCAGACTATTTCTTTAAAAAATATAATTTGTATTTATTTAAATTTCCATTCTTACACCAATTTTGATTTGAGTAATTATAATTTCAATTTTATTTAATTTGTATTACAGGTGTTCTTCAACATTATTAATACATTTTTTAAAAATATTTTGATAATTTTTATCTTATAAACTTTATTTTTATTTTATTTTATAATTTTATAATTTTTCATTTTAATTTAATTTTCATATTCATCCAGACGAGTGGCCATGTTGGACTGTGATTTCTGTTTCATTCATTGATTATTTTTAATAGGCCTAAATTTATTAGTTAAATTTTTTTATTCAGTGCCATAGTTCACGAAGACACTGAAACATAATTTGATTTTCTTTTTCTACAAAAAAGGAATCTGTTGACATCGAATATAGAATTAGCTATTAGGAAGTCATTTTTGAAAGCCTTTGTCTGGAGCGTGGCGCTGTATGGAACTGAATCTTGGACTATTGGTGCAGCAGAAAAGAGGAGAATTGAAGCATTTGAAATGTGGTGTTACGGGAGAATTATGAAGATCTATCTATCTATCGTATGACATTTAGTGCCGGGAGTGTCAGAGGACATGTTCGGCTCGCCTGAGTCCGTAGTTCCGTTCAATTTCAAGTAGTTCCCACTTACGTTACCAGATATCAATGATACCTAGTGGTGAACGTTTGAACTGTGATAGAGTGTTCTGGCGAAATATAACCAACAATTTAGCTTCACATAAGTTTAGTCTGTGGAAGGATCTTCTACATGCCATTAATCTATGACATGGGACCGCCGGCTTTACTTCCCCTCCGATGTAAGGCATAGTGAAGAAGGATTTTTAACGCTCTTAGAAACTCCGTCGAAGAGGTATTAAGACGAGTGGGAGAGGAGAGATTTTTCTGGCGACTGCTAATGAAGAGAAGAGATAGGTTGGTAGGACATATATTAAGACACCCAGGAATAGCAAGCTAAGTTATGGAAGGGTCGAGGACAAGAACTGTAGGGGTAGACCAAGGTTAGAATATGTTAAACAGATTACCTCGGATGTAGGGTGTGGTAGCTATGTAGATATGAAACGATTAGTTCAGGACACAGAGGTATGCAGAGTTGCATCAAACCTGTCAAAAGACTGAAGACTCTAACAACAACAAAACAACTACAACACTTCTACAAGGGAATTTGTTGTAATTAGGCTGAATGATTGTACCATGATGATTGGTGGTTAATATATAAAGACCACTGAACTATAAAGCGTTAAATGGGATCTAAAACCAATAACATTATTATTATTATTCTTTTACATTCATTTTACCACATAAGTGGGACATATCAAAATATCGTCGGCTTGTTTGCAAGACGGTACGGTTAAATCTCTTAAGGTGGCACATTGAGAAACGAGCGAACAATGGAACAGGTCTCCAAGATGACGGCCTTCTGCATGGTGATAATGTAGACCATGATGTATTCCCAATATTTGTAGATTGCGAGCCAATGATTTGGGGATGATGCCGGTAGAAGGAATTACTATGGGCAGAACCACTACACTTTCCTGTCTCCACATTTGCCGTATTTCCTCAGCCAAGGGCAGATATTTGGTGATCTTATCACAGCAGGTTTGTTGCAGATTATGGGAATTGGGCACTGCAATATTAATTAGGAAGGTTCTCTTCTGCACCTTGTCCACAAGAACGATATCTGGCCGGTTTGCTGGTATGGTTTTATCAGTAATAACTGATCGCTCCCATAACAACTTGTGGCTAGAATTTTCCAAAACGGCGTCAGGAACATACTGATAGTAAGGCAAAATATTATCAGTTAATAAATGCTTTTGAGCAAGGTGTAGGTGCATTATTTTGGCCACTTGGTTGTGCCTTTTCATGTAATCAGTACAGGAGATTGCTTGGCAGCCTCCTGTAATGTGTTGAATTGTTTCCGGTTCTAGTTGGCATCTTGGGCATTTATCATCCTGAATATTTGCCTTAACTATATATTTAAGATAGTTTTTGGTAGGCACAACTTGATCCTGGAGTGCAACCATGAATCCTTCAGTCTCAGTGAATAGGTCCGCATGAGTCAACCAGCTGTTATTATTATTATTATTACTATTGAACCCATGTACCATTGGCTCAAAGGGGGTCGAATCCATGTATTTTTGTAAAAGGAAGGAAGGAAATATACCGTCTGCAATGGAACATAGAAAGATTTCAGGCGAGGATGCTAGCATAACGTTGTGTAAGAAGCTGAACCCAGGTGGCCAGGAAATGAGATCATGCCTGACTCATTGATAAGGAGCCGGTCACGAATATAAATAGACGGAGTGGAAATTTCCAGGCGTGTGACAAGGAGCACGTTTCGGAAATCAACTTATCTTGCAGTAAAATGGCAACCGCGCCGACGTGCCAGAAGAAGAATAATTAGATTTAACCCATTTGGAAGAATAAAAGTAAGTACATAAATACAGCATTGTGAATGATTTGAGAAGAGAGATTTTTGTGTGGAGAAAAAGCATTTAATAATTGTCCAGGAAAGAAGTGCAAACGTAGCCATACGTCATAGGGGTTTACTGAGACCCGAGGAGTGGGGAATTAAAAATCGACAGTAACACCCACACAGCTGACGACTAAAAATTATTTAATATCTCAGAAATGCACGATCGATTTTCATGTGCAGTGAGGTCATTTTACGTTTAGGAAACGAGCTTTCGGGAGATATAATTTTTATAATTGTGCGACAATTATTTCAAAAGTTGTTCACGAAAAGGACTAGGATTTTATCTTTTTTTGACTAAATAGTATAAAAGTCCAGGCCAAGCCAGACCAATCATGCAGTTCACGACAGACTCCTTGAGAGGAGATGCTACATCACATCATGCAGTCTACAAGTATTCCTTGAGGGGAAACGCTGTATCACATCGTATAGACAGTATCCGACAGCCAAGGGCGTCGCGGTATCGATAACCAACGTGCATCCGTAAGGAGTAGCCAAAAAGTATTATTACAGTATCGCCGTGTGGAGAATTAGGAAAATCCTAGTTACAGGATTTAGTTCCGACAGTATAAAGTTTACAGTGAAAAGTTCAGTAATTACAGTCAAAGCAGGCTGCGAACTTAGAACCAAGGGCGATAGGTCTTAAATTAAACGACCAAAAGTATCATAACGTATTGAAGTACTGTAACAGCGAGATAAACATTCTATCAACTTTAAAGAACCCGAGTAGGGACGGACAGAATAAGGTTCGCAAAGTATTCTGGAAAGATAGGAATTCGAGAACCGAATAAGCGGAAAGGAGAAGGAAACTCTAGACATTGTTTCAAGGAAGCAGACGAACTATTAAAAAGCACTAAGTTACGAGGAGTATTAGTTGCTAGAAATCAATAGGTCACCGATAGATTATCTGGGGGACCGTGGACAAAACAAACTTTCGCCAGACCAACCAATATGGTCTAGAAAGGAGCCGTTCGAGCTAATAATGATAGCAAATCGTCAGGAAACGGGATTTGAAGGAGTACTATTCCAGGGAGGAAGTAGATGGTTCGAGATTTTCATATTCTGGCAAGATAGGAAGCCGACATTTACTAAATTTCACCCTTGGAGACGGGAGGTCAAGAAATCACGTGTGAAAGGCTTAATAGCAGCCTTAGTGATTAGAATCTGTGAAGTGTAAATATATAAAATTTGTGTTAAAGAGTAATATTTTCAGTGTTTTTATCGTGTATTCTAAACGAATACAACAGTGTATTTTAAAATGTTATCAGTGTTAAATGTATTTGAGTTAAATGTGTGTCAAGATATGTCAGTACACGAAATGAATTTGTACAAGATGGTGTAATCACAAAATAGTGGGCAAAAATGAAACATCGCAAGAAAAGGAAGGTCAGGGACCGACCTATAACATGTGAGTAAATATTTTCATTATGTTTTGTGTTGGGGTAGTGTCTGTGTACAATCCACCGGAGTTTGAGATAGAGGGATGTTTTTAAATAACAAATAACAGAATAAGAGCGCGGTCTGAACAAATAAAATTTGAGAAATTATAAATAATTATGTGAAATGAATAAATCCTGTAGAGGAAATGTATGAAATAAAATGTCAGTGTAGTTGACGAATGTTACAAAAGCAAGCGTAATAAATAATAATAATAAAAGAAATATAAATAAAGATTAAATTGAAGATATGAAAGTAAGAGCGTTTGAGCCTTAATAAAAGTATAAAGACATGGTGTTAATGCATGTTCTTAAAATATAGCGATTATTGTCAAGGGAAAGGATTAATATAAAAATTGAGATATGGATCAATTGTTGATGTTGAATTTATCAGTTCTTTGGAAGACGCTAGGCCTTAAAATAATGTATAGCGCAATGTAGCGCATTAAAGTAAATTGTCACGCTAGGAAGGCGTAGAATCTAAATGTACTTGGTAAATTACTTATGAGGGACAGTTGATTGCGGTAATTGAGCCATGATTAAGTCCTCAAATAGTGACGTAGATCACGAGGCTATGTGTGTTATGTTGTATTATAATAGGGAGCAAATGTATGGTATTATGAGCGCAGGTAATATAGGCCACGGCCGACCCTAAGTCGCATTTATGTAAGTCCTCCAGTATGGGAATGGTTCCCGAGGCATGTTAAGAGAGTCGAACCCAGACTCGTCTAGTTGTTGAAGCCCATAAGTATTCGTCGTTGTATGTGAATTACTCTTACCAATCAATGATGACACTTCATAATTAATAAATGCAAAGGTTACGAAAGTGGTTTATGAACCTAATAATGTTGTTGAAAGTAAATGAAAGAAACCCCAGGTCTCCCCAGAGAACTGAAGAAAAGAAATATCTGTTTTAAAAGCATTGAGTATAGCGGCCACGCGTGGGCAAGGCTGGAGGCTCTCCTCTTAGCCATAAATCTCGCCCAAGTGATTACGGTCCAACCCTTGTTATTGTAAGTGTGCTAGGTCGGAAAAGGACCGTCTGAGAGAAGTAATAATACACCGTGAGTGTTTTAAAGTTGTTAATGACCCGGGATTTGAACCGAGGTCCTTGTAGATGAAAGCACCGCTTGCCAGTTCATCTCGTAGCTTTCTTATGTAATAATGGTCTTTTAAGACAAATAAATAAAATCCCTAATGTAATGTTGTATGGATGTAGGATTCCGTGAGTTCAATGAAGATAACTAGATTCCGGGAGTAATCATAGTTTTTGACTTTGTCAAGTAATCTTTTGTAACTCTGGAGTACACAAGTATTTTCCCGATCACTGTAGTGAATTTGTGAAACTTGAGAGAGATGGTAATGTTGAGAATATTGTTGAATGCCCAAATATTTAAGTAGAGAAGTAACATGTACTTTAAATATGAATATATATTTGTTTGATGATAAGAAACTCATAAAATAGTTATTGAGGTGTATGAAAGAATGACACCGTTATTATTGGAAAATCTCGAGCCATTAGAGCTCGTGATTATATTGAACTTAAAGATAAATACTTTATGGAAGTGAAAATAATTATGAGTTGTTGGTTTGAAGGAAACCATGTATTTTAATACAATATTTGTTTGATTTTTATATATTCTTTGTTCACTTTGAACAAGTAGAAGGATTGGTCAATAGTTTATTTGTTTTATTTGTTTGTAGCGCCATAATTTTGGTTAATTAAATGTTTTAAATAGGAGTTTTTTATTTTATTTTTGGAAGTGTATCCTCTATTTAATCCAAAATGTGTAAGTCACAGAGTGGGAAAACATACCATAACCCCGAAAATCCCGAATCGAGCATTGCTGGCATACTGTGATTTGCATATTTCTTGCTGGAAGGGCACACTATTGCTATTATTATTATTTAAACAAAAACGAGTTGGATTCAATTTCTACCACAGCCATCCTGGAATTTGATTTCCGAGGATCCCCACTTCTACTCCAGCCATATGCCGGAATGGTACTTAACGTAAGGCCACGGCTGTTTCCTGCCGAACTCCTACATCGAATACTCGTATACACTGTGTACTTGAGTGTGTGTGTAATTTATGTTTCTTTTCTTTTTCGTAGTCAGTTTACCCACCAAGTAGGCTTTTCCCACGGACTCATCGAGGGATCCGGCCTTTACCGCATCTACGGGCAGTGTCGTGGAGCTTGACATCGGTTTGTGGGATACAACTGGGGAGGCGGGACTAGCACCTCGGCCAGGCGGCCTCACCTGGAAATCGAACAGAAGGCCTCATGAGAGATGGGATGGGAAAAATGGGTGAGATAGACAAGGAATTGTGAAGGAGGCAGCCGTGGCCTGACGGTAGGTATCACCCTAGCATTTGCGCGAAGACGAAGTGGGAAACCACGGAAAACCACTTCAAGGATGGCTGAGGTGGGAATCGAACCCCCTCTTCTCATTTGGACCACCCGAGGCTGAGTAGACCCCGTTCCAATCCTCATACCAATTTTCAAATTTTATGGCAGAGCCGGGAATCGAACCTCGGATCTCCGAGGCGGCAGCTAACCACGCTGACCACTACACAACGGAAGCAACTTGAATTTGTCCTATAGCATGAGTTATTATAATGGCTGTAGTAGTGTGTGTATTTGTAATTGAGGCGAGGATTGGGAAGGAGGTACCCATGGCCTTAAGTAAGGAATCAATCCGTTATTAATCTGGAGTAGAAGTGGGAAACCACGGGAAACCACCTCGAATATGGCTCACTTCAGCCTTCAGACTAGAATTAAATTTCTTGGCAGAGCCTACTATGTGATTCCAAACCGCATTATCAAACACTAAGAATGTAGTATAATTACTTCTTAAACGTACATGTTTCGGTGTTCAATGACACCTTCGTCAGCGTAGATTGAATTAAAATAACCTTAAAACTAAGTTTACAAATATAAAAGGAAAAATGGATATCCTCACAAAACACTATTAGAAATGTAATTAAAAAGCAAGCTCACAAAAGAGTTAGAAAACATATGAATAAATAAAAACACTAATATTACATTATGCAACGAGCCTATAATGGCAATAATTAAGACACGAGTATGTTTATAAAACGAACGTATGCGAGTTTTATAATTTCCATACGAGTTTCTTAATTCCCATTACAGGCGAGTTGCATACGAATGTTCATGTTCGACGATAATTATTATAACTATTTTATGTTCGAACATAAATATTCATAAATATCTGTCGAGATTTCGCCAGTTTTATGTAATGAACAGAGCGCATGAGACGCAGAGAATGCCTTGTATTTGACCATGGCCTCCTCGATTACCCTACTATGACACTGGGCCAGGCAGTGAAATTTAAATTAGAAGGCCGTGGAACTCAGAGCATCTAATTATCTAATTGGTCAAACAACTGTTTCTTGAGCTCTGATTGGTGGGAGAAACTGTTTCATAATAAAAAATAGTGTTACAATGAGCCTCATTATAGTACAGTTTTCTGACATATAATAGTCAGGGTCGAATATAAATATACCTTAAAGGACTCCTTGTTAATAAATATGGTCCGATTATAGTGAATCTGACGTCGCTGCTATGTGATGTATCTTCCAGTTATATCAAAATCCTTCAGTGTGGTTTAATATTATCGGACATAATATGACTATGAATCAATCTTAATGGATACGGCAGTCTGTGTCACATTCATGTGATCTAACATTAAAATTTCCAGATGAAACTTACTTGTCAGTTAAGATATTGTTACGATATTGTTAATAGATTGGTGAAAGATGTAAAATTTTGATGGTATAAAATATCCAACCATAAAATAAACCAGAAGATTCCTACTAGTTGGATCGTTCTGTTGAAATTAGCTGTCCAATTTGGTAATGCAGTACATAACCTTAATCCAAACTGACAATGTATTTTATGTGTATAATGTTTACGCATTTTATTTTGGCAGAGCCTGGAAATGAACTCAAGAGTGCTAGCCACAACGCCTCATTTAGGAGCGGTGGATTACTCTTAGTCATAGACATACCATTACTGATAACAATGTCCCGTTAGCTTCTCTCTTAATCACATCCTGCATTGCACAATAGGATATCAAGCGACCACATCAGAAGTCCCTGGAATGTGACCGCTACTATACTTTCTCCTGAAATACATTTTCCTCCAACTGACCAGAATAGTTCATTGATTTTTAAGTGCTAGTGTATTCAATGAGATATTGCCAAATAATATCCTGTGTAGACAATACCGATATCTCGGCACCTGTAGCGAATAACTCCTAAAGTACCTCGCTGGCATCAGGGTTCGATTCCCACTTCGGCCGTGGTTTCCCATTTTCACCACCAAGCAAATGCCAGGATGGCAATCATCATCATATCTTTTATACTTAGGCTATTACATCTATGTCCACAAGTATTTTTCTCAGGATTAGGGAACCACCCATTACAATTGGGTACTGAAAAACATAAATTTCAATATCCCAGGGCCGTCAAATGAGTTCACAAAATGTGTCTGATAACTCGTGTGCATGTGGTACCCGTCGATATTGCAAATATAATTATTGATAATAATAATGTTATTGGTTTTGCTTCCTCGCACCCCCAAATGCCAGCTGACTGTGCCAAGATTCAATCCTGCAACTTTGGACACAGCTGGCAAATTAGGTACTGTGGTTGGTTGGATCGTTAGTTTAGGGGCTGCCCCGTGTAGCCTACTTTGGGTGTGTAGAATCTGTCTGATAACCGGTGTTAATAAATTGTGACGGCTGTATTAGTGTGTGTCATCTGTAATTCAGCCGACAGCAGTGGCTACGCTGGCTAAAGCGCAGCTTTAGGTCATGGGGCCAAGCTCACTGCTGACTCAGTAGATGCGAGGGTTCGAGCCCCACCGTCGGCCGTCCTTGAAACGGTTATCCGTGGTTTCCCATTTTCGACACCAGGCAAATGCTGGGACGGTACATTCTGACAGGCCACGGCCGCTTCCTTCCACATCGTTGCCCAGTTTCATTCATCCATTCGGTCTCTCATCACGACGCGCAGGTCGCCCGCGGGTGTCGAATGGTAAGACCTGCACTTAGCCTCTCAGTAGGCCACACGAGAAAAACAACAAGATCCGTGAAGAACTATACAGCCTACTTTTCATGCCAATGATTATTCTACAGTATATGAATCTATCTAGAATAATGACGAAATTAAGTTGGTAATATCGAAATATCTAATTATTTCAAAATATACCTGGTATAATGTAGCCTAATAGAGCACTACAGTTGGCAGCCCTGGTGACTGAATATATTATTAGTTCCATCTCTTAAGGTACAAAATACAAAATTTGGTTGAAGTCCATTGGACGTTACTTGCAGTTAGACACTGGATCTATCAGCACGCGTAAAAGCATGTTGGCAACAATGTCATGTGTGTGCTTGTCAGAAATAATCTGAAATATTATATCTTGTTGTGCAAATTTCGGATGAAATCCATTTGTTAGTATAGAAGATACATGTATTTAACAAGTAGTTCCGTGAAGAACTATACAGCCTATTTTCATATATCCTGCGCATTTTAATTGCCTCTATCAACATGCAAAATTTCAGTTTAATTGCTGGAACAGATTCGTAGATATTGAGAACCGTCTAAATATTTCAGATGGTCGCCAGGTTGGATTTTTATTTTTGTACTATTACATTAAGATTACTGTGTACGTGTGGTATTCAAACTTCAATCGCATGATTAGAACACAAGAAGTAAAAACGAGATTTTAAAAATACGCACAGCAGCCATCTTGTGATTATGCAAACAATTGAATTAAATTAGATGCCAGTGGATTAATATGTGTATAAGCATTTAATGTGCAACGTTTCACGGCACTCGGATAGTTATTTCGCGAGAAACGTCCATTTAAATATTTATACTTCGCGTCGCCGCCATGTTGGATTTGTGCTCACCAGGTTACTCAAAGTCCTATAGATGAACATATGTTCATAGTCTCTATGAACATAAAAAAATCTGTTTGGTTGCTGTAAAAGATTCATAGATATTGAGAACCGTCTAAATATTCCGGAAGCTCGCGTTATAGGATTGTTATATGTATAGGCCATATAATTATGTACCATTCAAGGACAATTATTGCCTAGGTTCATTATTCAAACTTTCACTTCGATCGCATGATTACGACACAAGAAATAAAAACTTAATTTTAAAATTTCGCACAGCCACCATCTTGAGGTTATGTAAACAATTGAATGAAATTAGATGGCAGTGCATTACAATCTGCAAAATCATTTACTGTACCACATTTCACTGCGCTCAGAGATTTAAATCACGAGAAAAGTATATTAAAATATGTCAAATTCGCTTGGTCGCCATGTTCGTTTTGTACTTTACAGGTTTATGAAATATACATAGGTAAACTTGTATCAGTACCCTTTATCACCGTACAAAATTGCAGGGTGATATCTGTAATAGTTTCGGAGATATAGAATGACAGTGAAATATTTCGCACAGCCGCCATTTTGATGTTATGTAAACAAATGAACTGAATTAGACTCCAGTGCATTACAATGTGTATAAACATTTGCTGTACCAAGTTTCATTTCGTTTGGATACTTAAATGGCGAGAAAGTCTATTTAAAAGTCTCAAATTTGCTTGACCGCCATGTTGGTTTTGTAGTCAGCAGGTTTTTGAAAGTCTCATAGGTGAACTTCTAGTAGTGCCCTTTATCACCGTACACAATTTCAAGGCGATATCGGAAATAGTTTCGGAGATATTGAATGCTAGTGAAATATTTCGCTCAGCCGTTATGTTGGATTGGTGAGACGTAACAAAATTTGAAGGGCACGGTCGAGGTCGCCGGGAATAGTGCTATGAACTTACCGAGTTTCATTGAAATCGCTCCAGCCGTTTAGATTTTATTAGGGGGGCACACACACACCTCTCTCTCACACACACACACACGTACACACACACGGACAAAAGGTGATCTCATAAGCCTATTTTTTTTTTCAAAATTGAAAATAGGCTAAAAATTGGTCTTATCAGCAGGCATAGAATCATGTTGGCAGCACTGACTTATATTAATTACTCCAAATTAATCTAGAATGTCAGGTGCTATACGTGTTCAAAGTATAGAGCTGTTGGCTTGCATACTTTCTGATATATTGATATTAAGGGAAAAATAATATAGACAGCATTTATTAACAGTTGGCAGCCCTGACTGCTCCTAACAATACTTATAGTCATATCTGTTATGTTACACATTGCACATACGAAATTTGGTTGAAATCCAACTGATAGTATAGAACTTACATGTATTTAAAAATTGGTACAATCAGTAAGCTTATAATCATGTTGGTAGAACTGAAGTATATAAGTTACTCCAAATTAATCTAAAATGTCAGATTATACGTGTGCATAGTTTAAATCTGTCGGCTTGCATACTTTCCGATATATTGATATTTGGATTTAAAAAATAGAGAGAGCAATTATTAACAGTTGGCAGCCCTGGTGGCTCTTAAGAATACACTCAGTCATATCTGTTTATGTACACATTTTACATACAAAATTTGGTAGAAATCCAATTGATAGTGTAGAAGTTATATGCATTTAAACATTGTACTTATCAGAAGGCTTACAATTATTTTGGCAACACTGTCATGTATGACCTCCTGGAAATTAAACTGAAATCGTATTATCTACATGTGTGCTAATTTTGGAATAGCTCCCAAGCATACCTTGCAAGATATCCAACATGGAGCTCAAATTTCTAGTGCGTTTTTTCAGCAGTTGGTAGCACTGACATCATTTTCAAATATGGACGTGAGATATTCCGGTGCACATCTTTTCGCATACTAATTGGGTTTTGATTGCTGCAGCCGTTTTGGAGTTGATAGGGGGGGGGGGGGACACACACAGCCAGCCAGCCAGCCAGACAGACAGACAGACAGTCAGACAGACAGACAGACACACATTTTCCCGGATCGATCTCATAAGTCTACTTTTTCTTCATTTTTGCAAAATATGAAAAGTAGGCTAAAAATCTGTAATTCAGGCAAGGACTGCAAACTATCAATTTCAGGTAGTTTCTACTTTTTCTACTATATGCTACCTTCAACGACACCTAGCTGCGAACTGAACTACGGGACGTCACCGCAACCGGTACCTGGCGGCGAACGAAGGAACTTAATAGAGCGTTAATCAAATCTAACCAACAAATTTAGCTTCACCCAAGTGTAGTTAGTGGAAGGTTGTTTTTCATGCCATAAATCTATGACATTGGCCCGCTGGCATTACTTCCCCTCCGAAGGAAGATATGGTTGGTTGGTTCCTTAGTTTATGGGCTGCAACAACGCGGTCATGTAGTCCCGTGCACTTTGGGTGTGTAGAATCTGTCAGAAAACCGGTGCTAATTTTGATGGCTGTATTAGTGTGTGTTATCTGTTCTTAATTCACGTAAGGACTGTAGACATTGAATTTTCCAGTACTTCCTACATTTTTGCACCAAACGCCACTGTCAAAGATTACTAGTTCTGAACTTGGTTACCTGATGCCACCGCATTCGGCTCCTGGCAAATAACGTTGGAACCTAAGAGCGTTAGTCAAATTATAACCGATAATTTAGCTTCACACAAGTGTAATTAGTGGAAAGTTCTTTAACATACCATAAATATATGACATGGGCCCACCGGCTTTACTTCCCCTCCGAAGGAAGGCATACTGAGGGATTTTTAACATTCTTAAAGAATCCATCGACTTCGGCCGGGTTTGAACCCGCGATCTTGGGCATAGAAGCTTAGCATGCTACCAACTACGCCACCGAAGCCGCCCATGGAACTAGCAATTACCACATTCTTGTAACATTCTGTATACCCTTTTATGATGATGATGATGATGACAATTGTTGTTTTAAGGGGTCTAACATCTAGGTTATCGGCCCCTAATGGATTGAGTGATAGTGAAAGATGAGATGTGATTGAAAACTATAACTAATACAAACTACAGACTAGAAGAAGAAATGGTAAACAAATAAAGGATAAGAATAAACGAAATGCCCTCAACCCTCGAATAATGAGGACTGAGGGACTTGGAAGAAAGGAGGGCCAAGAAAGGCAAATAGCAAAGAGAAAGAGGGGAGGACCCGCCCCAAAGTCAGAGGAAGAAAGGGACAAACCGGACCCAGCTAAGAAACCCCTCTGGGTCACCAACTCCCAAACTCACCAGCCGTGAGCGCTTGAGGGTGTAGCACTATCCCGGGTGCACCAGAACTGGTGGGGCTACATACACCCTGCCTTCTTGAGGGCTTTGTGCAGAAGGCAGGAGATAACATGAAAAGAAAAAGAAAGCTGACCCCTCGAAGAATGAGGGTATCAGGAGAGATGAGACAAGGGCCAATTAAGGCGGGAAAGTTAAAGACTCCCTAGGCCTCGGATACCCTAATACCGTCGAGATCGGAAGAGAACAAGAGTTGACCAAGAGAGGTCGAAAGGAAAGAAGACTGAGAGGAGCCCGGCATAAGTAAGTGGAAGCAATGTCGAACTCAGCTGGCTCCCGAGGTCGCCAACTCACGTCCCACTAGACGTGAGCCCCTGAGGAGGTAAACCCTTTTAGTCTCTGTGTTTATTTATTCCTGTGCAATAACTGTTGACTCATGCCGTTGTCATGTCAATGGGTGGTGGAGGATGGCGCTTTCAAAACAGTGAGCAATCTACTTTGGCTAACACCGCCAACGCGTCAAATAAGCTAATACTTGGACAGGGCGTGTCGTAAGAGTGGCTCCACTTCATGGCATACACGTCCAGCGCACCGCAGCCCAGCCCCATAGTAACTTGCTCAACGCGGTTAACATACTTGGCACGCCAAACTCTGCCTTGCATTGCTCTTCTGCCACGGTAATATCTGTAAGGTGTGTCATAATCAAGACAGTGGAGGCTCGTGAATGTTTTCCTTGGGAAGACACCAACTTCCAGAGGAGGATGAGTGTTGTGAGTTCAATCGATGATGATGATTGATAATAATTGTTGTTTTAAGTGGCTAACATCCACGTTATCGGCCACTAATGGTTTGAGTGATCATGAAAAATGAAAATTCGATCCTATAAGTAAATCTGGTTGGTTGGTTCCTCATTTTAAACCGGTGTTAATTGTGATGGCTGTATTAGTGTGTGTTATCTGTTTTTAATTCAAGTAAGGACTGCAGATATTAGTTTGTCAAGTAGCTCCAACTTTTGCTACCAAACACCACCGTCAACGACCAACTAGTTCTGAACTGTATTACTAGATGCCACCGCAGTCGGTCCTTGGTGACGAACGTTGGAACCTAAGAGCTTTAGTCAAATATAACCTATAATTTAGCCTCACACTATTGTAATTAGTGGAAGGTTCATCATTATGCCATAAATTTATGAGATGGGGCCGCCGGCTTTACTTCCCCTCCGAAGGAAGCCATACTGAGGGATTTTTAACGCTCTTAAACAATCCGACGACTCCGGTCGGGTTTGAACCCGTGACCTTGGGCATAGAAGCTCAGCTTGCTACCGACTACGCCACCGAAGTCGCCGATAAGTAAACCTAACTACAAACTTACAACTAAAATTACTACAGCTTCCACACTATAAGAACACAATGGAAAACAAAATAAATAATAATAACATTATCGGTTTTACGTCCCTTTTAACTACTGTGGCTTTTGGAGACCCCGGGCTGCCGGAATTTTGCCCCGAACGTGCCAGTAAATCTACTGACACGGCTCCCTCGCATTTGCGGACCTTCAAATGCCAGCTGACTGCGCCAAGATACGAACCTGCAACGTTGGGCCCAGCAAGCTAGAACGTTACCGCTGAGCCTCACAGCCACTCCAGCAAAAGAAGTGCAAGGGAAATGAATGCCCTCAACCCTCCAAGAATGAGGATTGAGGAACTCAGAAAGAAATAGAGTCACGGAAGACAGATAGGAAAGGGAAAGATTAGAGGGCGCTCCATACAGCCAAGGAAGAAAGGATAATAAGGACCCAGCTCAGGAATACTTTGGGGTCGCCAACTCCCGAACTCACCAGTCGTGAACCCTTGAGGGTGTAGCACTATCCACGGTGAACCATAAGTGATGGGGCTATATAAACCCTGGTCCATGAGGGCGTTGTAAATAAGGCAGGAGATAGGCTATCTGAAAGAGAAAGAAAGGGGTCTGACCCCTCGAAGAATGAGGAATCAGGAAAGATGAGAGATGGGCCAATTAAGGCGGGAAAGTAAGAGACTCTTTAGGCCACGGATACACTAATACCGTGGGGGTTGGCAGAGAACAAAAGTTGACCAAGAGAGGTCGACAGGGAAGAAGACGGAGAGGAGCCCGGCACAGGTAAGTGGAAGCAATGCCGGACTCAGCTGGGGTCCCGTGATTTCGAACCCACGTCCCTCTAGATGTGAGCCCCTCGGGGAGTAAGTTTAATCACTATGGATTGCAGTAAATTTACAACAATAATTATTTTATTTTCGTCTTGGCCTTCTATGGACCCCGCTTTATATTATGCTTTGCCTTCTCTGCCTTGACTCTCTGCCAGTATCTTCTCCTGCTTTGACCTACTTCCTTCTTCCGTTCTCCTATGTAGGTTCCTTTCTTTGTACCCCCAGGGACTCACAACTTGTGGGACGTAGGTTGGCGACCACGGGACCCCAGCTGAGTCCGGCATTGCTTCCACTTACTTGTGCCGGTCTCCTCTCTGTTAGCGTTCTCGCTTGCTGGGCCCGAGGTTGCAGGTTCGTATCCTGGCGCAGTCAGCTGGCATTGGAGGGTGCGCAAATGCGAGGGAGCCGTGTCCGTAGATTTACTGGCACGTTAAAGATCCCCTTCGGAGTAAAATTCCGGCACCCCGGCGTCTCTAAAAGCCTGTGCAGTTAAAAGGGACGTAAAACCAATAACATAACTCTCTGTTAGCTTTCCTCTCGACCTCTCTTGGTCAACTCTTGTTCTTTTCCGACCCCGACGGTATTAGGGTATCCGAGGCCTAGGGAGTATTTCACTCTCCCGCCTTAATTTGCCCTTGTCTCATCTTTCCTAATCCCTCATTCTTCGAGGGGTCAGACCTCCTCTTTACTTTCCATTTTATCCCCTGCCTTCTGCTCAAGGCCCTCAAAGAGGCAGGATGTGTGTAGCCCCACCACATCTGGTGCACCCTGGATAGTGCTACACCCTCAAGGGCGTTCGCGTTGGCGAAACTGTTGGCTTCCTGAGCTGGGTCCGGTTTTTCTCCTTCTTCTATTGCCTTTGGGGCAGTCCCTCTCCTCTTTACCTTTCCCATCTGTCTTTCCTGGCTCTCCTTTCTTCCAAGTCCTTTAATTCTCATTCTTCGAGGGTTGAGGGCATTTCCTTCCCTCCTGTCTTTTGTTCTCGTTATTCTTATTTATGTTATCCATTTCCTTCTTCTAGTTTGTAGTTAGTTTTAGGTTTAGTTTAAATTCATTTACATTTTCACTTTCACCCTAACCATTAGGGGCCGATAAACCAGATGTCACGCCCCTTAAAATAACAATTAACATCATCATTATCTTTTCTTTGACACTGGCTCCTCCATCGTCTCCTGTAAACATCTGCACTCCTTAATTGGTCGTCTAAATTTCTCCCTATCTGCTATGTCGTCTTCTTGTTCCCCTATCTTGGCTAGGTCCGTTCACACTTCTCGAAACCATTTGAGCTCTATCTTTCTCTTCCTGAAAAATTTTAAAATTCTTTTTGTCAGTCTGTTGCCATCCATTCCCAGGAGGTGGTCATAGAAATGTAATCTCCTCATCTTCATCAGTTCAACCACACCCTCAGTGATCTGGGACAGTTCTTTGTTTGGTCTTAAGTCATCTCTCTCCATCTTTTAGCGTATAATGGATTAATAATAATAATAATAATTATAATAATTATCAGAACCCGGATAATTATGTGCTTAACTTTTCAGAAATAGGTATTTACTAGAATTCTAGAGTACACCTGGACCCCCTTAAGCACATTATACGTATTGACGATTTTTACAGCTTAATTTGGTTCCGTGATAACCTTACAGCCGTATCCAAACTTTCACAGTCATGTAATAATTGGAACTGCATTGCGTCTTACAGAAATTGATGGACCTCTGAGATTCTGTTGCCATGGTTACCGGCTTCCATTCTTTCATTAGTTTATTAAAGGAAATTAGTTTTCTGGGAATATCTCAAAAACTGTTGGTTTTAGGACATTAAAATGTGGTTTTGTTTCTCACATTGAGGGGCTGAAAATAAGCTTTGTCTCGTCCTTCTACGCCTATTTCAGCATGTATTTTAAGGGGGTATGCCCCGTGTTATGAGAGGTACGGAGAAGACTTGCATCAATGATTAGTGTCGTGCCTCTGATAGATATCTGTATCAAATTTTACGCAGCCATTCTCGAGTTATAAGGACACAAAGTTGTCCACAGACAAACAAAAACATAGACAGATAGACAGACAGACAGAGAAAAAAACAACTTTGGCGCGCATCCATCATTAAATAGTTTGAAACTCAAAAATAACGCAAATTTCCGTGGGAAATAAATTAGACAAACTTTCATTTTTGGCCTATTTTCATTTTATGAACAAATAGGCTTGAGATCACATTTTGCCCGTGTATGTGTGCGTGTGTGATTCGTGTGTGTGTGTGTCCCTAATACCTTCTAAACGGCTGGAGCGATTTCAATGAAACTCAGTAGGATCATAGCAACATTCTGGTCGACCCCGACAGTGCCCTTCAAATTTTATTCTGTCTCACCAATCCAACATGGCGGCTGTGCGAATTATTTCACCAGCATTCAGTATCTCCGAAACTATTACCGATGCCACCCTGAAATTTTGTACGGTGATAAAGGGCTCCACTAAAAGTTTACCTATGGGACGTTCAAAACCCTGTTAACAATAAAATCAACATGGTGGCCAAGCGAATTTGAGACTTTAAATAGACTTTTCTCGTGATTTAACCATCCAAACGTATTGAAACTTGGTACAGCAAATGTTTATACAGATTGTAATGCAATGGCGTCTAATTTAGTCCAATTGTTTACCTAACCTCAAAATGGCGGCTGTGCGAATTATTTCACCAGCATTCAGTATCTCCGAAACTATTACAGATGACACCCACCAATTTTGTAGGGTGATAAAGGGCTCAAATAAAAGTTTACCCATGAGATGTACAAAAACCTGGTAACTACAAAATCAACATGGTGGCCAAGCGAAGTTGAAACTTTTAAACAGACTTTTCTCGCGATTTAACCATCCAAACATATTGAAACTTGGTACAGCAAATGTTAATACATATTGCAATGCAATGGTGTCTAATTTAGTTCAATTGTTTAGATAATCTCAAAATGGTGGCTGTGCGAAATATTTAGTGGGCATTCTATATCTCCCGAAACTATTACAGATATCACCCTGAAATTTTTTACGATGATAAAGGGCACTGTTACAAAATTATCTATGTAAATTTAAAAAGTTCTCTTGGCACGCCGGAAGGCGGAGGTAGATTTCACCGGACAAACAAGGGGATAGGCGAAAATAGGCAGAATATGCAGGTTTTCGTAGAAGGATCAGACCTCATTTATTGAGAGAAAGTATTTTATAATTGGAGCTTAATTAACTTTGTTTTTCGTCATTTTATGCATATTTTAAACATTTTATTGTCTTATGGGGACGGTAACCTTCTTGTCATTTGGGGTCCATTTTTATACTTGTGGTCACACTGTCCTTATGCAAGGTTTCGACACTGATGTGTAACTATGTAACGTCTGTTACTTCTTCACGCAAAATTATATTTGCCGCAGAGATTTTGGTTGGTTCCTCAGTTTAGGGGCTGCGACAACGCGGTCATGTAATTCCGTGTACTTTGGGTGAGTGTAGAATCTGTCTGATAAACGGTGTGAATAGTGATGGCTGTATTAGTCTGTAATTCAGGTAAGGACTGCAGACGGTCAATTTCAAGCAGTAGTTCCTAATGTTGCTACCAGATACTACCATCAACGACACCTAGCTGTGAACTTGGCTACTAGATGCCACCGCAACCAGCAACTCGCAACGAACGTTGGAACTTCCCCTCCAAAGGAAAGCATACTGACGGATTTTTAGCGCTCTTAGAAAATCCGACGACTTCGGCCGGCTTTGAACCCACGACCTTGGGCATAGAAGTTCAGCATGCTACCAGTTACGTCACCGAAGACGCTTCACACTTAGTCAGATGGAAATCTGAATGTGATCGCATGCAAGGGTGTTGTCATGGCAACGTCCGATGGCTCATCCGTCATCAATTTAGTAGTGTTGCCATGGCAACCTCTGATAGCTCTTGGCATTTTCTTATAATTCCGAAATAATTTTTCTCATCCCTTGGGGTAATGGTGGGTGATATCAAAAATTCTTTCAGACAAAAGTTTTAGGTAATTATTAGGGGAATATTGTCCATTTCGTACGGTTTTAATTGTGTGCCTATTAATAGAGATATGAGTAATGTTTCCCGAAAAAAACACTTTTTCCCAACCCTTTGGTCAATGGTTGGTGCTATAAAAAAACTCTTCAAACATAAATTTTTGGGCTTTATCCGACACATAGTATGCACGTTGAACGGATTCGATATGTCACATATTAAGCGAGTTATAGCAATATTTCACTTTTTCGAAAAAAGCCCCCCATTTTCACCCCCTTCGACCGATTTAGCCCAGTAACGAACTCGACCGAGATTTTATAGGTATACATATTCGGTAAAAAATTCAAAGTGATTGGTGCAAAATTACGGCAGTTATCGTGTCCACAAGAAACTGATATACATATATATATATATATATATATATATATATATATATATATATATATATATACATACATATATATTGTGCCCTTTCAGCAAGAAATATGCAAATCACAGTATGCCAGCAAAGTTCAAATCGGGATTTTCGGGGTTTTGGTATGTTCTCCCACTCTGTGACTTACACATTTTGGATTAAATAGAGGATACACTTTCAAAATAAAAACAAATTCAACTCCTATTTTAACACATTTAATTAACCAAAATTATGGCGCTACAAACAAATAAAATAAATAAACTATTGACCACTCCTTCTACTTGTCCAAAGTAAACAAGGAATATATCAAAACAAACTATTATTATATTAAAATAATGGTTGCACTCCAACCAACAACTCAAAATTATTTTCACTTCCATAATGTATCTATCTTAAAGTCCAATATAATCACGAGCTCTAATGGCTCGATACTATTCAATATTGACGGTGTCCTTCTTTTACACACCTCTTTAACTATTTTATGAGTTTCTTTTCATCAAACAAATATATACTCATATTTAAAATACATATTACTTCTCTGCTTAAATGTTTGGGCATTCCACAATATTCTCAACATTACCATCTCTCTCAAGTTTTACAAATTCACTACAGTCATCGGGAAAAAACTTGTGTACTCCAGAGTTATAAAAGATTACTTGACAAAGTCAAAAACTATGATTACTCCCGGAATCTAGTTATCTTCATTAAACTCATGGCATCCTACATTCATACAACCTTACCTTAGGGATTTTTCTTTGTTTATTTGTCTTATAAGACCATTATCACATAAGAAAGCTAACGATCTGAACAGGCAAGCGGTACTTTCATCTACATGGACCTCGGTTCAAATCCCGGGTCATTTACAACTTTTAAAACACTCACGGTGTAGATTTACTTCTCTCAGACGGTCTTTTCCCGACCTAGCTCACTTACAATTACAAGGGTAGACCGTAATCACTTGGATGAGATTTATGACTAAGAGGGGACCCTCTTGCCGAGCAAGCGTGGCAGCTCTATTCAATGCTTTTAAAACAGATCTTTCTTTCTTCAGTTCTCTGGAGAGACCTAGCGTTTCATTTCATACACTTTCAACAAACATTATTAGGTTCATAAACCACTTTCGTAAACTTGGCATTGATTAATTGCGAAGGGTCCTCATTGATTGGTAAGATTAATTCACAATACCACGACGAATAATTAGGGGCTTCAACAACTTGACGAGTCTGGGTTCGACTCTCATTAACATGCCTCGGGAACCATTTCCATACTTGAGGACTTATATAAATGCGACTAGGGTCGGCCGTGGCCTCCATTACCTGCGCTCATAATACCATACATTTGCTCCCTATTAGAATACCATAACACACATAGCCTCGTGATCTACGTCACTATTAGAGGACTTACAACATAGCTCAATTACCGTAATCAACTACCCCTCGTAAGTAATTTACCAAGTACATTTCGATTCTACGCATTCCTAGCGTGACAATTTACTTTAATGCGCTACATTGCGCTCTACATTATTTTTAAGCCTAGCGTCTTCCAAAGAACTGATAAATTCCACATTAACAATTGATCCATATCTGAACTTTTACATTAATCCTTCCCCTTGACAATACTCGCTATATTTTAAGAACATGCATTAACACCATGTCTTTATACTTTTATTAAGGTTCAAACGCTCTTAATTTCATATCATTCAATTTAATCTTTATTTATATTTCTTTTCATTGTTATTATTATTATTATTTATATATTCATATCATGTCTTCATCCCTTACAAAAGCTCAAAAGCTATTTCTTTCATATAATTCAATTTTACCTTTATTTATATATCTTCCATGATGATTATTATTATTACGCTTGCTTTTACCGTATTTGTCAAATACACTGACATTTATTTCATACATTTCCTCTACAGGATTTCACATAATTATTTATAATTTCTCAAATTTTGTTCGTTCAGACCGCGCTCTTATTCTGTTATTTGTTAATTAGAAATATCCCTCTATATCAAAATTCCGGTGGATTGTACACAAACACTTTCCCAACACAAACATAATGAAAATCTTTACTCACATGTTATAGGTCTTCCTGACCGTCCTTTTTCCTGCGATGCTTCATTTTTGCCCACTCTTTTGAAATTACTCCATTCTGTACAAATTCATTTCATGTACTGACATATCTTGACACACACTTAATTCGTATATATTTAACACTGATAACATTTTTAAAATACACTGGTGTATACACGATAAAAACACTGAAAATATATTACTTTTAACACAAATTTATATATATATTTACACTTCTCAGATTCTCATCACTAAGGCTGCTATTAAGCCTTCACACGTGATTTCTTGACATCCCGTCTCCAAGGGTGAAATTTAGTAAATGTCGGCATCCTATCCTGTCAGAATGTGAAAGTCTCGAACCACCTACTTCTTCCCTGGAATAATTCTCCTTCAAATCCCGTTCCTGACGATCTGCTATTTTCTCTAGCTCGAACGGCTCCCTTTTAGACCCTATTGGTTGGTCTAGCGAAAGTCTATTCCGTCCGCGGTCCCCCAGAAAATCTATTGGTGACCTATTGATTTCTAGCAACTAATACTCCTCGTAACTTGGTGCCTTTTTGAATAGTTCCTCTGCTTTCTTGAAGCAATATCTAGAGTTTTCTTCTCCTTTCTGCTTATTCGGTTCTCGAATTCCTATCTCTCAGGAATACCTTGCGAACCTCGTTCCGTCCGTCCCTACACGGGTTCTTTACAGTTGATAGAATGTTTATCTCTCTGTTACGTTACTTCAATACGTTATGATACTTTTGGTCGTCTAATTTAAGACCTATCGCCCTGAGTTTTAAGTTCGCAGCCTGCTTTGACTGTATTTTATGAACTTTTCACTGTAAACTTTATACTGTCGGACCTAAATCCTGTAATTAGGATTTTCCTAATTTACAACGCGGCGATACTGTAATAATACTTCTTAGCTACTCCTTATGGATGTTCGTTGTTTATATATACCGCGACGCTCTGGGCTGTCGGATAATGTCTATGCGGTGATACATCGTTTCCCCTCAAGGAATACTTGTAGACTCTTCGGCGGGATGTAGCACTATAACGCCCCCTGGGCTATCGGAAACTGCATGTATTGATACAGCGTTACGCCCCCTCACGAGCTGTCGGAATAACTGCATTCGATGTGATACAGAGTGACGCCCCCTCACGAGCTGTCGGAATAACTGCATTCGGTCTGTGATGTAGCACAGTGACGCGCCCTCGGGCCGTTTGATAACTGCATGATTGGCCTGGCTTTGCCTGGACTTTTATACTCTTTAGTCAAAAAAAGATAAAATCCTAGTCCTTTTCGTGACCAACTTTTGAAATAATTGTCGCACAATTATAAAAATTATATCTCCAGAAAGCTCGTCTTCCAAACGTAAAATGATCTTCCTGCGCATGAAAATCGAACGTGCATTTCTGAGATATTAATTAATTTTTAGTCTTCAGCTGTGTGGGTGTTGCTGTTGATTTTTAAATTCCCCACTCCTCGGGTCTCAGTAATTCCCCGATGACGTATGCTGCGTTTGCAATTCTCTCCTGGGCAATTATTAAAAGCTTTTTCTCTACACAAAAATCTCTAATCCGAAATGATTCACAGTACTGTATTTATTTACTTACTTTTATTCCTGCAAATGGGTTAAATTTAATTATTTTTCTTCTGGCACAGTTGCGGTGTTGCCGTTTTAATGCAAGGTAAGGTTTATTTCCGAGTCGTGCTTCTCTGTCATACAGTCGAAACTTTCCACTCAATCTATTTATACTCGTGACTGGCTCCTTTTTAATGAGTCAGGCGTGATCTCATTTCTCGGCCACCTGGGTCTAACTTCTTACACAACGTTATGCTAGCATCCCTTGCATGAAATCTTTCTATGTGTTCCATTGGACTGTATATTTCTTTCCTTCCTTCTTACAAATATACATGGATTCGACCTCCTTTGAGCCAATGGTACAAGGGTTCATCTCACCCCTCCTTAGGTAAATAAATTTTCGAAAAATTTTGAGGGAATTTATTTCAATTATTCTTAAAAATCTTATTTTTCTTTTAATTGTCGAAGCCATTCATAACGTTTATCCGTACCTTCTGTTTCTTTATTCCTTTAAAGTCTCTTCCTCTCTGGTTTGTATTTGTATTGGGTCTTTCAAAGATCCCATTCATTCATTCATTTTCCTTAGCGGACGTCTCCACTTCAGGGTTATAAATTACTTGTCTCGCTCGGGTGTTTACGATTCTCCCCTAGTCTGGTGCGCTCTCCAAACTTGAGTCAAACAGCTTTATTTCTTTCCTCGTTTCATAAGACGGACTTCCTGCCGGTCTATTTCTCTTTTCTCATTTTTACTGTCGCCCTATTGACCTTCTTTAAATACCTTACGGGTGCAAATGGCTTTACCCGTTACTTCGTCATTATTGTTTTCAGACTCCAAGTCTGTTAAATTTCATTTGATTTTGAAGAGCTCGGTCTATCCTCACCCGACTCTTCTTGGTTCTCTTCTGTTTTCCTCATCTCTTCTTGAGATAGTATTTTAAGCAAAATTTCCTTTATTCTCTCATTCTTTAACGGATGCAAATGGCTTAACCCGTTAGCTATGCTGGAATAATCTTTTTCCTTCATCTCGCATCGAGATGGCATTTTCAAAGAGTATTTCTTTTTCCTACTCTTCCAGTTCCATAATTCCTTCAGATCTTCTTCCTGTCTCTTCCTTCTATTTTTCCATTTCTTTTTACGAAGCTTCCAACTGAAATATGCCTGTGCGTCCTCTTTCTCCAAGGCATTGTACGTTATCTCTCCTCCTCTCTTAATTTCCACGGGGTATCTATTTTCTTGTAAACCGACTACCAATTTCGGTCTTCTTCCTCTTTCCGGATTTTCTTCAAAGACATCTCCTTTCTTCTTTTCATTATTTCCAACAATCTCATCTTTCCCTTTGAGGTTTCCTTGGCTCTCATTTGGATCTGTTTCCATTTATCTTTCTTTTTGTTGACATTCTTGATATTTCCTCATTAACTCGAGAATATGTGCTTTCAACTGCTCTTTTTTTTCTTTTAATTGTATCTTATCTTTCTTATCCTCAGGAATTTCTTCTAGATTTTCCTTTTCAATTTCTGTGACATCTTGAACCTCTACGTCTTTCCTTGCCTCAATGACATTCTCTATTATAGTTTCCTTTACTTTTTCCATGTCTTCATGAATTATTATTTCCGTCTCTCCTGCTTTTACTTTTTTTGTTATCTCCTGTTCTGAGATTATTTCTTGATCTTCCAGCTCAACCTTTTCATAAAAATATTCTTCTTCACTTTGCAGCTCATTTTCATTTCGGCTGTCCTCCTGGTCTGGAATTCTCATTTCATCTTGAGTCTCCATATCTTCTTCAGGAAGGATCTCAAGGTTTTCCTCAGTTTCCACTGGAATTATCCTAATATCTACTTCTTTTTCTTCTTCTCTGATCTCAGTTTCGGGCTCTTCTGGCACCGTTACTTCTTTTTCTTCTTCGATTTCTACTTGCTTTTCAGCTTGGGCAGCGGCTTCATCTGACTGACGGTTCTGCTCCAACATGTATTCCTCATATTTCTTTTGGACGGCCTCTAATATTTCTTGATATTCCTGAATCTTGACTTTTCTTACTTCTGTTAGCTCCTGACTGCTTATTATTCCATATTCATCATATATATCCAAATAAAAGTAATGCACCTTATCCCTTTTTTCCTTTGTATACTCCATCTGTTCCTCAAGGTATTTCTTCCTATCGTGATCCTGGTAATAGGTATTCCACAAGATCTTATTCCATTTTCTTTCGCTATCCCGTAATGAGTACCCTATTTCCTTTACGTCCCCAGCCAATGTATCTATCTGTTTCCACGAAGCTAGTTCTATTTTTCCTTCTTTCTCCATACGTCTCGCAAATTCCTTTTTCGTCTCTCTAAATGATCTTTTGACCTCAGGAATTACTTTGTACAACTCTTCTAATTCCTGTTTGGATATTGTATACCAATTTTTGCTTGTCCTATCACGAAGTTTGTCTATCTTCTTTATTTCCTCAGAAATACTTTCTCTCTGTTCCTCAATGCCTTCCTTCTTTCTTGAGTTGAAATCTTTTTATTTCCATAATTCATCCTTCATCTTCTCATGCTCATTCCGCATTTCTCTAATTATATCCAAGAATTCTTTTATTTCCTTCCAGGTCGCTATTTCTACTTTTTCCTGATCCTGAGCGCAAAGACTATCGTTCTTTTCCCCTTTGCTTTCCGAGCCTACTTGAACCTGCATTACTACGTGAGACTTTGAATTATCATTACCATTATTATTTTCTGTACTAATTACATTCTCCCTTGGAATCGGTTTACATTTTTCTTTTTTCCTTTTGAAGCTCTAAAGGCTCACTTGTTACCCTGTTGTCTGCAGACATGTTACCTTCTCTTCGTGTAACTATGTCTCCAGGTGCACGCATGCTTTCTACAGAAACCTTTACATTTTCTTTACTTGGGTACTCTTTATCATCTATGGTTTTACATTTGTCTACCCTTACATTCTCCGAGAGCCTCCGCCTCTTTTCACTTAATGGCATCTTATTAAAATACAGTGGGCTACTCATGCCACATCGCTAGAACATGCTTGAGAGATGGTAATCTGAACCATTGTGTCCCAATTTCTTCAAAAAATTTACGTTGGTACGGGTTTTTACTACAACGTACCCTTTTAATATCTTTATTCAATCTCATAAACTTTATGGAAGTATTTAAAATTCAAAATTTTGAAAAACAATTTTTTTTCAAAAACATGAAAAATTTGATTTTTCGAGAAAACTCGGGTTTTCCCTAGGAAAACTCATCCCTGCGTACTGGACGCCAAAATGTTGTATAGAAGCCCCACGTTGAAGCCACTAAACAAATTAAACTACTCGGGTTCCAAATGAACACGGAGTGCATAAATAACACAAATATTATTATAAAATAGGTGGGTTCATTCACACCCGCCACTCATAACTATTTTCACTTCCATAATGTATCTATCTTAAAGTCCAATATAATCACGAGCTCTAATGGCTCGATACTATTCAATATTGACGGTGTCCTTCTTTTACACACCTCTTTAACTATTTTATGAGTTTCTTTTCATCAAACAAGTATATTATCATATTTAAAATACATATTACTTCTCTGCTTAAATGTTTGGGCATTCCACAATATTATCAACATTACCATCTCTCTCAAGTTTTACAAATTCACTACAGTGATCGGGAAAAGACTTGTGTACTCCAGGGTTATAAAAGATTACTTGACAAAGTCAAAAACTATGATTACTCCCGGAATCTAGTTATCTTCATTAAACTCATGGCATCCTACATTCATACAACCTTACCTAAGGGATTTTTCTTTGTTTATTTGTCTTATAAGACCATTATCACATAAGAAAGCTAATGATCTGAACAGGCAAGCGGTACTTTCATCTACATGGACCTCGGTTCAAATCCCGGGTCATTTACAACTTTTAAAACACTCACGGTGTAGATTTACTTCTCTCAGACGGTCTTTTTCCCGACCTAGGACACTTACAATAACAAGGGTAGACCGTAATCACTTGGATGAGATTTATGACTAAGAGGGGGCCCTCTTGCCGAGCAAGCGTGGCAGCTCTATTCAATGCTTTAAAAAAAATCTTTCTTTCTTCAGTTCTCTGGAGAGACCTAGCGTTTCTTTTCATACACATTCAACAAACATTATTAGGTTCATAAACCACTTTCGTAACCTTGGCATTGATTAATTACGAAGGGTCCTCATTGATTGGTAAGATTAATTCACAATACCACGACGAATAATTAGGGGCTTCAACAACTTGACGAGTCTGGGTTCGACTCTCATTAACATGCCTCGGGAACCATTCCCATACTTGAGGACTTATATAAATGCGACTAGGGTCGGCCGTGGCCTCCATTACCTGCGCTCATAATACCATACATTTGCTCCCTATTAGAATACCATAACACACATAGCCTCGTGATCTACGTCACTATTAGAGGACTTACAACATAGCTCAATTACCGTAATCAACTACCCCTCGTAAGTAATTTACCAAGTACATTTCGATTCTACGCATTCCTAGCGTGACAATTTACTTTAATGCGCTACATTGCGCTCTACATTATTTTTAAGCCTAGCGTCTTCCAAAGAACTGATAAATTCCACATTAACAATTGATCCATATCTCAACTTTTACATTAATCCTTCCCCTTGACAATACTCGCTATATTTTAAGAACATGCATCAACACCATGTCTTTATACTTTTATTAAGGCTCAAACGCTCTTAATTTCATATCATTCAATTTAATCTTTATTTATATTTCTTTTCATTGTTATTATTATTATTATTTATATATTCATATCATGTCTTCATCCCTTACAAAGGCTCAAAAGCTATTTCTTTCATATAATTCAATTTTACCTTTATTTATATATCTTCCATGATGATTATTATTATTACGCTTGCTTTTACCGTATTTGTCAAATACACTGACATTTATTTCATACATTTCCTCTACAGGATTTCACATAATTATTTATAATTTCTCAAATTTTATTCGTTCAGTCCGCTCTCTTATTCTGTTATTTGTTAATTAGAAATATCCCTCTATCTCAAAATTCCGGTGGATTGTACACTAACACTTTCCCAACACAAACATAATGAAAATCTTTACTCACATGTTATAGGTCTTCCTGACCGTCCTTTTTCCTGCGATGCTTCATTTTTGCCCACTCTTTTGAAATTACTCCATTTTGTACAAATTCATTTCATGTACTGACATATCTTGACACACACTTAATTCGTATATATTTAACACTGATAACATTTTTAAATTACACTGGTGTATACACGATAAAAACACTGAAAATATATTACTTTTAACACAAATTTATATATATATTTACACTTCTCAGATTCTCATCACTAAGGCTGCTATTAAGCCTTCACACGTGATTTCTTGACCTCCCGTCTCCAAGGGTGAAATTTAGTAAATGTCGGCTTCCTATCCTGTCAGAATGTGAAAGTCTCGAACCACCTACTTCTTCCCTGGAATAATTCTCCTTCAAATCCCGTTCCTGACGATCTGCTATTTTCTCTGGCTCGAACGGCTCCCTTTTAGACCCTATTGGTTGGTCTAGCGAAAGTCTATTCCGTCCGCGGTCCCCCAGAAAATCTATTGGTGACCTATTGATTTCTAGCAACTAATACTCCTCGTAACTTAGTGCCTTTTTGAATAGTTCGTCTGCTTTCTTGAAGCAATGTCTAGAGTTTCCTTCTCCTTTCTGCTTATTCGGTTCTCGAATTCCTATCTCTCAGGAATACCTTGCGAACCTCGTTCCGTCCGTCCCTACACGGGTTCTTTACAGTTGATAGAATGTTTATCTCGCTGTTACGTTACTTCAATACGTTATGATACTTTTGGTCGTCTAATTTAAGACCTATCGCCCTGAGTTTTAAGTTCGCAGCCTGCTTTGACTGTATTTTATGAACTTTTCACTGTAAACTTTATACTGTTGGACCTAAATCCTGTAATTAGGATTTTCCTAATTCTCAACGCGGCGATACTGTAATAATACTTCTTAGCTACTCCTTATGGATGTTCGTTGTTTATATATACCGCGACGCTCTGGGCTGTCGGATAATGTCTATGCGGTGATACATCGTTTCCCCTCAAGGAATACTTGTAGACTCTTCGGCGTGATGTAGCACTATAACGCCCCCTGGGCTATCGGAAGCTGCATGCATTGATACAGCGTTACGCCCCCTCACGAGCTGTCGGAATAACTGCATTCGATGTGATACAGAGTGACGCCCCCTCACGAGCTGTCGGAATAACTGCATTCGGTCTGTGATGTAGCACAGTGACGCGCCCTCGGGCCGTTTGATAACTGCATGATTGGCCTGGCTTTGCCTGGACTTTTATACTCTTTAGTCAAAAAAAGATAAAATCCTAGTCCTTTTCGTGACCAACTTTTGAAATAATTGTCGCACAATTATAAAAATTATATCTCCAGAAAGCTCGTCTTCCAAACGTAAAATGATCTTCCTGCGCATGAAAATCGAACGTGCATTTCTGAGATATTAATTAATTTTTAGTCTTCAGCTGTGTGGGTGTTGCTGTTGATTTTTAAATTCCCCACTCCTCGGGTCTCAGTAATTCCCCGATGACGTATGCTGCGTTTGCAATTCTCTCCTGGGCAATTATTAAAAGCTTTTTCTCTACACAAAAATCTCTAATCCGAAATGATTCACAGTACTGTATTTATTTACTTACTTTTATTCCTGCAAATGGGTTAAATTTAATTATTCTTCTTCTGGCACAGTTGCGGTGTTGCCGTTTCAATGCAAGGTAAGGTTTATTTCCGAGTCGTGCTTCTCTGTCATACAGTCGAAACTTTCCACTCAATCTATTTATACTCATGACTGGCTCCTTTTTAATGAGTCAGGCGTGATCTCATTTCTCGGCCACCTGGGTCTAACTTCTTACACAACGTTATGCTAGCATCCCTTGCATTAAATATTTCTATGTGTTCCATTGGACTGTATATTTATTTCCTTCCTTCTTACAAATATACATGGATTCGACCTCCTTTGAGCTAATGGTACATGGGTTCAATATATATATATACATACATAAATTATATATAAACTTTTGAACTGACGGTGGTTTTGGGGTCTCGGGGATGTGAAACGCGAAGATATGTCAAAATTTTCCGGAAGTCGAAACATGGTACCCATTGCAATAGTTAGCTTTCTAATGAAATCTACCTAAAACCTGTAGTGTACAAAACGAACATGGCGGCCAAGCTAATTTGAAACATTTTAATAGGCTTTTCTCTTGGTTTAACCATCTAAGCGCAGTGAAATGTGGTACAGTAAATTATACATATTGTAATGCATTGGTATCTAATTTAGTTCAATTGTTTACATAACCTCTTCATGGCGGCTGTGCGAAATTTCAAAATTAAATGTTTATTTCTTGTGTCGTAATCATGCGATCGAAGTGAAAGATTGAATAATGAAGCTACGCAATAATTTTCCTTCAATGGTACATAACTCTATGGCCTATTCATATAACTATCCAAAATGGCGAGCATCCGAAATATTTAGACGGTTCTCAATATCTACGAATCTTTTACGGCAATCAAACTGATATTTTTAATGTTCATAGAGGCTATGAAGATAAGTTCACCTATAGGTCTTTCAGTAACTTGGTGAGCACAAATCCAACATGGACGTTTCTCGCGATTTAACCATCCGAGTGCAGTGAAACTTTGCACGTCCAATGCTTATACAAATGTTAATCCACTGGTATCTAATTTATTTCAATTATTTTCATAACCACAAGATGGCAGCTGTGCTAAATTTTAAAATCTAGTTTTTACTTCTTGTGTTCTAATCATGCAATTGAAATTTGAATACCACACGTACACAATAATCTTAATGTAATAGTACAAAAATAAAAAATCCATCCTGGCGACCATCTGAAATATTTAGACGGTTCTCAATATCTACGAATCTATCACAACCTTCAAACTGAATTTTTGTATGTTGATAGAGGAAATTAACATGTGTAGGATATATGAAAATAGGCTGTATAGTTCTTCACGGAACTACTTGTTTATTTAATAAAAAATCGTACAATGTACATAGATTATTCAAATTCCTTGCTCCACCGAGCAAATTACTCTCTGGTACAGTACTCTGTGAGGGATACTTGTATTTTCCCGCAAACCTTTATGTGGTAACGTTAGCTGCCGCCCCGGAGGTCCTGGGTTCGATTCCCGGCTCTGCCACGAAATTTGAAAAGTGGTCTGAGGACTGGCACGGGGTCTACTCAGCCTCGGGTGTTCCAAATGAGTAGAGGGGGTTCGATTCCCACCTCAGCCATACTCGAAGTGGTTTTCCGTGGTTTCCCACTTCGTCTTCGGGCAAATGCCGGGATGGTACTGTCCCCGTAAATCCGGTTAGTAGGCTGTCAGATATCCGCCCCCTCAATCGGATTGCCAATAATCAAACGCACCGGCACAGCTACATCAATGAAAATGGCACTGACAGATACTACCGAGATTAGAGCACAGCAGTTAACAAGATATTATTGTGGAACACACCAAAATATACGGGGATTCATACTTACCTTTACTTACCTCTTCAAATTAATCTCGGGTATGGGTTGCTAACTGGATCACTTAAAGTATGCCCACACAATAACCTCCACCATGATATTTAAAATGAACCAAAACGGAACCAGAAACCTTAAACTGTACAATAATTTATTTCACATAAAGGAGTGACTCTAACAAAAATTAAACAACAAAATACACGTGGCAATCAGAAACCATTGTCAATATAATCATGTCCTCCTGTAGGACTTGTAGACGTTACATACAAAATTTTATCTTTCACTTGCCTATAAAGAACGTAATAATAATAATACACTTGGAATGGATGAGGGAATTGGAACGAGACATGTAGCAATTGTTTTCCTCTTTCATAAACATCACACTTTATTTATAACTGCAAGCCTGTTATGTATTCGACCTTGGCCTCTAACATACAGTTGTCAGGCCAGCTGCGATCCACCCTACAACATGTCGCATGCCTACGTCGTTAAATGGACCCACCTGTCCAGCTAACCTTAGCATATGCTCGTGACATCAGAGCCTAGCTCCTTTTCAAACGCTTTAAATGTCCTCAACTCAACTCAAATATTATCACGCAAATCTTTTAAAAGCTCCAATCAAATATTACTGGATTACTCTAATAATCCCAAAACTTGTTTAATTGTTAATCCACTTGTATAATTAGCGTTCTTTAGAGTATATTAACAAACTCTTAATGTTTATAACAAAAACTCCTTAATTGTTTATAACAATTATAAATTGTTTATAATATTGTCAAACGACAATTAAAAAATCTATACACGCCTCTCTTAATTCCTTTCATTTCCAATTATTGTTAAAGATATTTACACAATTATTTACAATATTAATATTTATTTTAGAAATACATTAAACCACACGTTTATCCGGTTGATAATTACTCAAATCAGGTTAATATAATCGACCAATGAAGGTTAGTTATATTTATGCTTATATTCAGGTTTAATAAGTTTTAATAATTATTATTATTATTTGTGACGGTAACCTCCATTCAAAATCGTTATCTCAAATTATTTAACACTCTTGTTAATTTTAACAGTAATTTCACATGATTAATTTTCAAAGGACCTGGACAATAAACTCAGCGGAAAAATACTTCGCTCAAACGCACGAATTGCATAAAATAGGCTCAGAATTCATCATATATTTCCATATATATGGCATAAAAATCTTCCACAATATATTCAAAACCTCCACTTATAATCTCATCAACTTCATTAATATTACTGTGGGAATCTCCTTCAATTATTCAAGGGCATTATTCATCAGCGACTTTTACATGTCCACTGAACTAACGATTATACATCCATAGTTCCACTTTAAAAATTCTTATATTCATTAACTGTTTCAAAACTGTTATTTACTTAACCATCGTGGGTTTCATTCATGAATCGATATGAAGTAAAAATTTGCCAATCACAAATAAATTTAATAGCAAATACGATTAGACACGCCTCTCTTGTCTATCAAAATTGAGATTAATATCTCCTAAGTATCGTAGTATAAAAATACTATCTTCAAACAAAGTTCATCTAAACTGCAAAATAGTCGAATAGAATACAATTAGACTGTGGAATGCAAACATTATTGTTCCAATCTAGAATTGAGAAAAATTCCTATCAAATGTTCATTACTATAGAGTATTCAATAAATCGTAATCAAAGTTCATAGTTCATAAAATTGTCTATAATGCAATGGTAATTTCAGAACTGACGATAAATGTCTATGTTGCAATCATGTTCATAAAACGACTAGTATTTCCAAGATCGTCGATACAGTAATAGATTTTAACGCTCTAGAATCTTTTAATTATTCTTCTTTCTTGAGGATGACAGAAAATTGGTCAAAGTAATTTACTGAATAGAATTACTTTAATAAAATGACACGCTGTCTGAATTCAAATCTGCCATAGAAAATCATTAACTTTACAGTCAAATCGTGACTACAAAAATAATGCAAATTACTGAAAGAATATATTATCAGTCTCAACTGATCCAAAATATTTAAATCTGCCACTGACATAACAATGTCGTAATAAATCGTAGAAAAAGCATAAATCATCGAAGTGTACTGAGTACAAAATTATCAAGCAAGAATATGGGGCATAATATATATAGGACAAAAATATGGGAAAAATGGTTGCTCAGACATCGCTAAATGGCTCAAATAAAACAAGAAACGTTCACGACTACCTTATCTGTTGATTGAAGTTCTAGAGGAAAATCTTCCAAAGAAGACTGGTGATGGTTACATTTCACCAAAAAGATGTGCTCCGTCCTCGAACCTGGAACCAGCGCCCTCGGAGAATAGAACTGCTTCCTCCTCCGGAAATTGCACTGCTCCGTGTATACGATAGACATCCTTCTGGCAAAACTCTTCTTTGTGAGCCGGGTCCACCCTGGCCTCTCTTGATAGTTCCCTGAAGTTCTTGTAGAAATTCGCCATGAAGTTTATTGCAGTTATTTCCGCAGAAATATTCATATTTGTGGAGTATGAATATGTTTCCACTGCCATTTGATATAATTCAGCGTTGGACAACGATGCATGAGTGTAGTTGGATGTTCACTACATGCTCGCTTTTGTAGAAAGACGATTAGCGAAGTTCCATGCTGCTATTTCACTCCATCGATATATGTCCCAATTGCATTAAAGTCCTTAGCCTTCCATCTCCATTTCCGTTATAATAGTTGAAAGAACTGCGATATTATATTGTTCCATGTTAGAATGCAGCGTTATATCATCAAAAGCAATATGTAGTAGCACGGTTGCAATACCAGTGTCAGCCGTAGCGTAGAGTGTGATATTATGAAAGTGCTTCTCAAGTGGCGAGAAAATCACTTTTGTCTGCCGACTTAAAATGCCAATATCTTTCGAATTATAATCTTGAAAATGTTCAACCTTTCTACACACTTTAATATAGTACTGCACAATAGAACTAGCTTAAAGGCATTAGTCAACTATTGATATATTATCTTGTAGACTTGAAGATGTGTGAGTTTCAACTTCGCCTAGTTTCAAACACCGTAAAATGGAACTGCGGCAATCTCGAAGCTCGTTCAATGCGGTTGGCTTTACCACACGCGCTAAAGACAACTTGTTTCACTTATTCACTCGAAAACGACTATATGACATCAGAAATATATATGCGGTATGAGATATATCTGCGATATGAGACACATGAGCTATGAGAGCTCCTCTCTGCTGTGCAAGACCTTTTATCAACTTCATAAGGGGCGTATCCATCCCTTCCATAGCTTGTTTCTCCGTCATTGCTAGAAGTTCTAACTTTGGCTATACTTGACGGATTTTCAAATTTCAAAAACTCAAAAATAATTTCTTCAAAATTCCAAATCAATGCCATAACTGAAAATAGATTTCCACAATTCTGCATTCCAAAAGTAATTAAATATGATAGTTTCAGTAATCTCCGTCTCCCTCCTAACTATCGTTCATTGGTTCGAGCTTTTCCTCCAATCGCGTAACTTCTTCCTCAGCACAATTCCATATTTCCCTGCGACTGCGTCGTAAATCTCAGATCTTTCTCGAACAAAATCATGACGTCACCAAGAATCTCAGCTCAAGCAGCCTACTTACGTGAAGTCTGCGTCATCCGTGCTTACGTCATAAATATCCACGTCACAACTATGACAGCCATAACTTTCTTCACATTTTCCAATACAGCCGCCGTGGTCTCAATATAATTCAATTTACGGGGGCAGTACCTTCTTCAAGGCCATGGCCGCCTCCTTCCCTCTTCCTTGCCTATCCATCCTGACCATCCATTACCTTCCCTCATGAGGCCCCTGTTCGCTTTGCAGGTGAGGTCGCCTGGGCGAGGGGCCAATCACACCTCACCAGTTGTATCCACTCCGATTAGATTTTCCCAGCTCTAGGACACTGCCCGTAGAGGCGGTAGTGGTGAGTTCCCTCGCTGAGTCCGTGGGTTCCACCAACCTGGAGGGTAAACGACTAAGAAAAGAAAAAACCTTTATGTGGTAACGATCACAATGCATGTTGCATAGTTCACGAACACACTGTTCTCCTGGGTCATGGTGCTTCTTGTTGCTGCAGCATTTGAAGTGAAATCCGTCTACAGCGAACCTAGTCATCATGTGTCGAAGGTCGTAGTCGGCCTGTTTCCATTCTGTCGTGACCATTGCGCCGGTGGAATAGAATTCGCCCCATATTTCATATATGTCCCCCAGTTACTCGAAATATTGTTGAAATGTTCAGCTGCTTGAATAATCCATAATCCTTACTACAGTACAAATGTTCCCGCTTAAAAGGCCGGGGAATTGCCTCTGATTCCGAATCCTGCAATACATTATGCAGATACGCGATTTTTAACCATGTACAGAGGTGTGCAAATTATGAGAATCAAATAAAGGATTTAAATCCGTCACAATGTTTTTATTTAAAACCATTTTACTGACCATCTGCTGGCATATACTGTCACCTTACTTAGTAATGTTTTCTCCCCCTTTCCCATAAGGAAACTTTCAGCATTGGGTATTCTGAGGGATACCTGATCTTGGCCCGTTTTCTATTTTTTCATTGACTTTGGAATGTACCCTCCAAGTCAGGTGATTTCGATCCACAGTTCATACATATTAGAATAGTTCAAGAGTGAATCATCAGTAAAATGACTCCAACATCTTCAGCTCTAAATTCACTCGAAAAGTAGAGTGAAGTAATCGAAGCAAAACGTGTGGCATTTTGCAGTAGCAAAGCTCCTCTGTTAGTGGGAATTCTAAAACATAATTTTACTTAGTTTTTCCTCAATGAAAATACAATTAATTCTCTTGGATAATCATTGGAAGTACTGTAATTTCACCGCCTTCTAAACATAATTTAGTTCATTAAGGCGTGAAAAGTATAAATGTTATTTTGGGAAACTGGTGTCAAATCTAATCATTTGCCCCCCAGGGGTTCACATTTTGTGGGACGTGGGTTGGCGATCACGGGACCCCTGCAGAGTCCGGCATTGCTTTCACTTACTTTTGCCGGGCTCCTCTCCATCTTCTTTCCTGTCGACCTCTCTTGGTCAACTCTTGTTCTCTTCCGACCCCGATGGTATTAGGGTATCAGAGGCCTAGGGAGTCTTTCACTTTCCTGCCTTAATTTGCCCTTGTCTCCTCATTCCTTATACCCTCATTCTTCGAGGGGTCAGCCTTCTTTTCTTTCATGATATCTCCTGCCTTCTACACAAGGCCCTCAAGGAGGCAGGGTGTATGTAGCCCCACCACTTCTGGTGTACTCTGTATAGTGCTACACCTTTAAGGGCTCACGGCTGGTGAGTTTGAGAGTTGGCGAAACCGAGGGATTCCTGAGCTGGGTCCGTTTTGTCCTCTTTTTCCGCTGACCTTGGGGTGGGCCCTCTCCTCTTTCCCCTTTCCTATCTGCCTTTCATGGCTCTCCTTCCTTTGAAATGTCCCTCAATCCTCATTCTTAGAGGGTTGAGGGCATTACTCTTCTTCCTGTCCTTAATTTGCCTTACCATTTTGTATGTTTACCATTTCTTCGTCTAGTACAGTATGTAAGTTTGTAGTTAGTATTAGTTATAGTTTTCATTCCCATCTCATCTTTCACTATCACCCAAACCATTAGGGACCGATAACCTAGATTTTAGGCCCCTTAAAGCAACAATTATAATCATCATCTAATAATTTGCACACCTCTGTAGCCTATTTGCTGTTATCGAATTACATTCTAAAGAGCAGAAAAAAAGGTCACCTCAAAAACTTTCATAGCACTCTGTCAATCCTCACAAGTTTCGCAGACGACTGTAGTTTCAAGTGAAAATTTCTGTCGACGTAAGAACTATTGGAGGCTTAATGAGACTGTTGCCTCCAGCCCGCTGCTATACCTAATGACCAGGGAATTCCTGTCTTGAAATACTACTACAATACAGAGACAAGCGTGCATTCACGAAATAGAGAAGCAAATTACTGGAATTGCCAACGATCGAAAATGCGGGCGGCAGTTGGTTGATTGATTCCTTAGTTTCAGGGCCACGAAGTACAACATGCCACCAAATATAGTAAATCTATGTACTTATGATTAAATACGCCCGAATATGTATTTACTAGCGGCCCCGTGCGAGAAATCTCGCATGTTCATAAGCCAACTTTCCCCAATAGGTTTATAATAAGAGACTTAAGGAGAAAAGTTGTTACGTTTTTATTTGAACCTAATGATTATAGAACACTATCTAGGTTTCAGGCGTCCCTACGGCCAAAATGCGAACTGAACAGCAATAATGTCGCACATTTTCCTACAGCAACAGTATTTGCAAATCACACACTTCTTACAAAAATTGTTATTTATGAAAATAGAATGCTATTCGTCACTGCTAATGTCATTTTTGTGCCGAGTACATTGATTGACAGCTTAGCAGTAACGCTCACCGGTTATTCGATATTTATGAAATTATACGATTTGAGTACTCATTCTTTTAAATTACGGTACTGTTTCTGAAATTCATGCAAAATGTTAACGGAGAGACCTCAGAATGTTAAAATAACATGAAACAGGCCTTACTGTGTAAGGGATCTGCCTTCTAAAGAGGGATGCAGTCGGACGTCTAGTTAAGATGTAGATCAATTTTTCAACAATTATGGAGCGTATCTTCCTGCAGCAACAGTATCTGAAAATCGCACACTTGGTATAGTTTTTCAAAAGTCATCTTTTAAAGAAATTATAGATATTCATGAAATTAGAGTGCAATGCGTCACTGGTAATGTATATTCTCTTTCATTCGAATGCTCATTGTCAGGATCGGTCGCTTGTGAGCGCCGCAGGAGGGATCTATACTACTGAAATAATATATATGATTTGTAAAAACGACAATGATATGTAAATATATAGATAATATTTCGTTAAATAAAACATATAATAATAATAATAATAATACTTGGAAATAACAATACTAGAAAAACAAGAGAGAAAGATCTACGGGCCAGTTTAGAAAGAGGGAATATGGATAAAGAGACCGTCAATAGAACTATACAAACAGACAGAGACGATTACAAACAGCATCAGAAAAAGAAGGGCAACATTTTATGAACACGTAGATAGGATGAATGAAGACAGAACAAGAAAACAAGTAGTTCCGTGAAGAAATATACAGCCTATTTTCATATATCCTACTTACGTTAATTGCTACTATCAACATACAAAATTTCAGTTTGATTGCTGTAATAGATAATGAGAACCGACTAAATATTTCAGATGGTTGCCATGTTGGATTTTATATATGTAGGTCCTAAAGTTATGTACTGTTACATGAAGATTATTGTGTACATGTAGCATTCAAACTTCAATCGCATGATTAGGACACGAGAAGTAACAAGGAGATTTTAAAATTTCGCACAGCTGCCATCTTGTGGTTATGGAAACAATTGAAATAAATTAGATGCCAGTGGATTAAAATTCATATAAGGATTTACTGTACCAAGTTTCACTGCACTCTGATGGTTAAATTGCGAGAAACGTTCCTGTAAATATTTATACTTCGCGTCGCCGCCATGTTGGATTTGTGATCACCAGGTTTTTTAAAGTCCTATAGGCGAACTTAAATTCATAGCCCCTATGAACATAAAAAATTCAGTTTGATTGCTATAAGAGATTCGTAGATATTCAGAGCCGTCTAAATATTTCGGATGGTCGCCATGTTGGATTGTTAAATGTATAGGCCATAGAGTCATGAACCATTAAAGGAAAATTATTGCGTAGGTTTATTATTCAAACTTTCACTTCGATCGCATGATTACGACACAAGAAATAAAAACTTAATTTTCAAAATTCGCACAGCCGCCATCTTGAGGTTATGTAAGCAATTGAACTAAATTAGATACCAGTGCATTACAATGTCTATAGACATTTCCTGTTCCAGATTTCATTGCGTTGGGAACATTAAATCGCGAGAAAGGTCTATTTAAAATTTTCAAATTCGCTTGGCCGCCATGTTCGTTTTGTAGTTAACCAGTTTTTCAAAGTTTTATATATGAAGTTTCAGTAGTGCCCTTTATCTCCGTACAAAATTTCAGGGTGATACCGCTAATAGCTTCAGAGTTATAGAATGCCGGTGAAATATTTCGCACATCCGCCATCTTGTGGTTATGTAAACAATTGAACGAAGTTAGATGTTGGTGCATTACAATGTGTATAGACATATACTGTACCAAGTTTTATTGCGTTTGGTTGGATAAATCGCGAGAAACGTCTATTTAAAAGTCGCAAATTCGCGTGGCCGCCATGTTGGTTTTGTAGTTACCAGTTTTTTAGAAGTTACATAGGTGAACTTCTAGTAGTTCCCTTTATCACTGTAATGAATTCCAGGGTGATATCGGGAATAGTTTCGGTGATATTGAATGGTGGTGAAATATTTCGCACAGCCGCCATGTTGGATTGGTGAGACGTAACATAATTTGAAAGGCACGGTCGGGGTCGCCCTGAATAGTGCTATATATTTACCGAGTTTCATTGAAATCACTCCAGCCGTTTAGATTTTATTAGGGGACACACACACACACACACCTCACACCCACACACACACACACACACGCGCGCGCGCGCACACACACACGGACAAAAGGTGATCTCATAAGCCTATTTTTTCAAAATTGAAAATAGGCTAAAAATTAAGTTATGACTAGTAGACTGAAAACCAATTGGGTAAAGGAAACCGTGGAAGACCTCAAGAAACTAAACATCTCTCCAGAAGTCACGGCAGACAGGCAAATATGCAGGGAAATAAACAGGAAACAGAAATTTGATCAAATGCCCAAAGAGAAAAGAACTGGAAAGAAGTTGACAGATGAGAGAAAGTGGAAACATAGTGGATATATAAGAGGCTTTTTGGAAGAAAGAAGAAAAAATAAACATAAATATATACATTCGAATCAGAAACAAATACAATGTATGGTATCATTAAAACAAAATTAAGTGAAAGAATTACAAGACTACACTAATCTTGACCAGAATATCGCTACTTCAATTGCACTCGGTGTCGCACGCAAGATCTGTGCACGATGCAGGGCATAGCTGGTCTGTGGTTCTCCGCAATCACAGTTGATTGAATCCACAGCGAAGTGGAGCTTACATCTGGATCTTCCAACTCCGGAACGAAGCCAATTGAGTGCCCTCCACACGATCCAATTCTGTTCATGCCCAGGTGGGAGGGTTTCCAAAGGTGGAGGAGGCAGAGTTATTTTCAAGTCGAGGGATCCACAATCGTTTCCTTGCTGTAACTGGACTTGTTTGCAAGACTGAAGTGGTCTTGAGGAAGCTTCTTCTGGACTTCAACCTAGGGGCTGCTGGAAAGTGCCCATGTAATGGCTGGTTTTTCTGATGGGCCTGACTTTTTCTGTCCACGTCGGCAGCTACTTTACGACTGATATCTGGCGGCGCAATGCCAGCAAGTTGGTACAGTTTTGCAAGTGGCGTAGGTTTCAAACAACCAGTAATAAGCCTACACGTGCAGGCCAACATTTATAAACTTTGCACACATATAGTACCTGCAGATGTAGGTCAATTTTCAGTAACCGATATACGTCAGTGCTGCCAACATAATTCTACGCGTGCTGATAGTTTTAATGTTGAATCACATGTAACTTCCATACTAATAAATGAAGTTCTTAAAAATTGACACACATATAGATCATAATATTTAAATTTACGTTTGAGCATCCCATTTATGGCAGTGTCGCCAACCTGATTTTACGCATGCTGATAAATTAAATACATATAACGAATAACTATCTATTGGACCTCAACCAGATTTTGCATGTGCATTATGTTCCTTAAGAGATGGAAATAAAGATATATTTTGAGTCACCAGGTTTGCCAACTGTTGATATATGGTATCTATAATTTTAAGAAAAGTAGGCTATTTAGTTCGTTTCGGAACTACTTGTTAGAATCACGTAGTTGGTTTAATGTTGCCATAGAAAAATTAAAAAAAAAACCTATGTGGCTCATGCCTCACCCGATCCATGCCAAAAAAAGCTACTTTTTTTTCTAAACAATTGGCCATCCCGAGCTCCCACTTCCGTCACTGTCAATTCTAGTCAAGTCCTGTTTATAATATAAATTTGAACAATATCGGTGATGAGGACTAGGCGTGATCCCATTGTATGTAAGGTCGATCACAGTGCAAAGAATTTGCATAAGGTAAGAATATCTAATAATATGATAAATGCATTTCAAACCTCCTCATAAATCACTACAGGTCACTTTATTTATCCATTCACAGTTGTATTAAAGAAGATTCATACTTGAACCAATATTGTTTAATATGTACGAACAGTTATTGGAATCAAAATTTGTTTGCAAGGGTACCATTTCGTTATAAAAACATTTAGTTGAATTCACAGTTGCCATTTGTGTTTAATATATTCGTATAAATTTACATATTGGCATTCACTCGCGATCCTATGTGAATTTGTCATCCTACGTATGTTTTCCATCTACAGAACACGGTAGGTAATACTACTAATGTTTAATTAAGTAGATACTTGACAAGATTAAAATGCAGGCTAGTTCTTTTCCATCATATAAATAAGAATCTTCTCTGACACATTATTTTCCAATCAATTTGGTTGACAATTCAAACGACGCACAAACTGGTTGGCGCCTGATACAAAATTCACACTCCATATTTCGGAAGAAGATTCAGTTCATTTCAAGCACTAAGTTAAATATTTGCTGATATTCAGCACTTGTGTTTCTAAATTATTTAATTTTCTGTATTTAACTGACACTTACTATTAAAAAAAAAATATTATTTCTCTTACTATATTTTCAAAATTTAATGTAAAGCCCATTGTTTTGGACTCGTTTCGGCCATCAATGGAACACGATGTTCTTCACTCATATGATCACTGTAATGTTTGTTTTCTTGTCTGTCAGTAGATCTACATTCTTGACGAATGTTCAGCTCTCCTTTCTTCCGTCCACTTGCAGTGAGGGCGAGGCATCATAGATGTTAAAGGGTGTAGATTACCGGTTGATTTAGCCGCCAAATATATTATATGTTATCTATTTAAAATTAATATTACATTGTAAGGATTTCAATTTTTATTTTTTTCCTTTATTTTTTAATTACAATTGATCTGAAATATTTTTCACATCAAAATACATTATATTCTTAATTGATTGCAATCTTAATTGAGCTGAAGAAGACCTCAATTTCAGGTCGAAACATGTACATTCTACAGTGAGATTCTTTTGCTGGACCAGTGGCCTGCTACCAAGCGCTCTCGCCTCCCGCCAGCCAACCGCACTCGGGCCGCAGTGCGCGCAGGTAAAAACGGGAACATACTACATTAATTAATTGTAAATTTACCAGAAAAACATGATTAATGAACTTAACTTTTCGCAGAAAATGCTGAAAATGTTCTCCTTCAACTAACAGACAGGCGTTGTATCGTGTAAATAAATTAGCGTTTACACGTTGTACTGTAATTCACCTTCCGCTAAGCGTGTTTACTGTAATTAATCGAAGCACGGAACTAAATCCGTTTGATGTTAAATTGTGGTAAAATTTAAATCACAAAGTGTACAAATCAATTACCCGCACTCTAGTGGAGATGAGAACAATATACGGCAGCAGATATCCCTCACAACAGAAGGGAATTACAACGTGTAAAAGTTAATTTATTTACACGGTACAACGCCTGTCTGTTAGTTGAAGGAGAACATTTTCAGTATCTTGTGCGAAAAGGTAAGCTCTTTAATCTTGATTTGCTGGTAAAATTACCATTAATTAATATACTATATTGCGGTTTTTACCTGCGCGCACTGCGGTCCGAGTACGGTTGGCTGGCGGAAGGCGAGCGCGCCCCGCTCCAGCAAACTAATCTTCCTGTATAATAGAGTTGTATAAGTACTGATTGGCGTATAATTTAAACTCGGAGGTCTTTGAGTGTGGCATAATGTGCATGGATATGGTGCTGGGCTCCTCAGATCAGGTTGGTTGTTCGATAAAGAAACATGTCATCAATTATCAAGATCGTATCCGGATTATTGTAATTTGTGCCCTGGGCTGCAGGGCTTACCAGCTGTGGAATAACACATAACATTTTCCTCATGTTGGACACAACAAGAAGGAATGTACTTTGCCTGAAGGAAGAAGATGTCAGGAATATCATTTCAGAGTTTCTGAATGCTCATCAATTCTGTACATTAGACAAGTTTCTAGGTATTTGAAAGTTCGTGGGCTGTCCCACTATTGATATTTCTTAATTTTTATAGCTTTTAAGATAATTTTGTTACAGTGACACAATGGTTTCCTCCGCAGTGGTTGTGTTGATGACTTGAGTAGTGTACTCGTGGCAAGCCATTGAAGGTTATCACAGCACAAAGAAGACGAAGAGCTGAACAACACATTTCAAGCAATGTGACAGCAACATGGGAGTTGTTCAGAAAGTAAAGAAGGAAGCACGGCTCTGAAGAGTATTCTTGGACAAAGGATAATCGAGGTACAGTATCTTCATTAATTTTTTGTTTTAGTGGGGTTGTAGTTTCACCCCCGTGTACTTGGATGTGTGTAGAATTTGTCTAGTAGCTCATGATGTTGTGGTGTCTGCAGTAATAATAATTATTCTATAATTTATTTTACGTCTTATTTAACTACTGTGGCCTTTGAGGTGCAGGAATTTTTCCCGTAAGGGAATCTTTAACGTGTCAGTAAATCTACTGACACGGTTCTCTCGCACTTGCGTGCCTTCCAAAGCCAACTGACTGCACCAGGATTTGATTCTGCAACCTTGGGCAGTCTGTCTGTTAGGTAGTCAGCCCGAAGGCTGGTTGGATCCTCAAAAAGCACCGCCAATAGGTTATGTGGGTAGATACCCACAAAAACCCAAGGCAGCGGTATTTTGAGGCGTACTAGGCAACAAGAGGAGTGAGGTAGTTTGCCAATTCTTTCCTCACTGAGTCAGAACTGCAGTACTAACCCTATGAGTAGAACCTTTCACAGCATCCACAGGCACTGCCTGTGTCCTGAATGTCGTTACTAAGCACCAACCATACCCCAGTAGCTTCCATATAATCACAGCCATGAGTGAGACTGAGACATCGGTAAAAAAGCCACCTTTTACTCTAGCCTGTGCCAACGGACGAATGCAAATGTACTGCATTCATCAGGAGATGGCAAACAGGTCAAACCTTGGGCAGAGCAGGCGAGAATTTTACCGTTGCGCCACGCAGACAGTCGGTGTCAGTAGAATTGAGTGTATTGTTAAATCACGTTAGCATTCGAAAGGAGGTAGCCATGGCCTTAAATTAGGAACCATTCCGGTATTTTGCCTGGGGGTAGAAATGGGGAAACCACGGAAAACCACTTAGAGAATGGATGAGGTGGAAATCGAGTGCCTCACGAGGCTGAGTGTACCCCGTTCCAGCTCTCAGATTATAATCAAATTTATTGGCAGAGCCGGGAATCGAACCCGGACCTTTGGCTTGTCAGCCAAGAATGTTAGCCGCTACACCATGGTTGAGGTGGTCCTAATATTTCTTCATATCTATGGAAATTCAAGAATGCTTTTCAGTCGGTCGACACGAATTGTGCCTAATTATATTAGGCTGGAAACAAGTATTTACATAACCTACAAACTAACACACTCTTAATGCACAAATACCTACTTAATTGATGACATGTTTGGAACGTCATGCGTTTATCCTCAGATCCTGTTCACTTAGGCTTAATGATGTTTATGAATCACAATTAAACACAAATGCATATATAGCATGCTTAGTTTATTTATTTATTTATTTATTTACTTATTTATTTATTGATGGTGCACAACAGGGCTCAGTGTGCGCCCCAATAATAGTGCACCTACACAGTAAGATACATTTCCTGATATGTCTGCATTAAGTGCTAATATCTTAATGTAATTCTTAAAACTAGGAAGTTCACACAGATCAAAATGCATAGTAGTAAAAAGATAATATAAAAATTAATCTAAATTTGATATAATGCCAAATATAAAAACAGGTTTTGAAATTATTACATAATAAACTAAAAAGGTAACATTAATAACTAGGGAACAGGCCTATCCACATATATACATTGTTGATTCTGTTGAAATGAAAATCCACAGCCTGCTTCCAGTCTCCGACCGGGTCAGGAATGGAATGAATGAAGCCCCCATCTAGCGGCGAGGATATGAACTGTGCCGGCTGCCGAGGCCTGACGCACTCCTCTGGGGCAATGATTAAATGCATGACAGATGAAATGAAATGATAGTGGAGAGTGTTGCTGGAATGAAATGTTGACAGGGAAAACCGGAGTACCCGGAGAAAAACCTGTCTGCCTCCTTTTTATCCAACACAGATCTCACATGGAGTGACCGAGATTTGAACCACGGACCCAGCGGTGAGAGGCCAGCGTGCTGCCGCCTAAGCCACGGAGGCTCTGTTGATTCTGTTATGTGTGATAATTTTATTTCAAGTATGAATTAGAATGACTGGATTATAATTTCCAAGAACGGTCTGATTGAGAGACAGAAATCTAGTTTCCAGTTTACACGAACCGCATCGTTGTAAATACTGCAAAGCCTCCATACAGGTGAATTGTTATGTGAAGTGGTATTGGTAATATCATTTTTGAATGTTATGGTTGATCTTGTAGTTAAGCGAGGGATGTTGAAATTTAGAAGCGATAGGAACAATGAGTTATCAATTTGACTGTTAATGACTTTATAAAGGAATTTCATATCATTCACTTGCCTTCCAGACTCCAAACTAGTCATGCCGAAATTCAAAAAAAGTTCACCGAAGGGTACCATGTGTGGGTAATTGCCCGTTATTTTGTGGTGTAAATAACTGAGGAATTTCTTTGAACTTGCTCAATGGACTTAATGCATGTTTTCTGCCAGGGACCCCATACTTGGCTGGCGTACTCGAGCTTGGATCACACCATGGCAGTATAAAGGTTTATGCAGGTACTGGTCCTAATGAATGGCTTAGTGAAAAATTGGAGAATAATTAAAAGTGAGAGTGAAGATTCAAGGAGAAATAATTTCCACTTTGAGATTTGCCGATGACATCGTCCTCTTGGCCGACACTCTTGAGGATTTGAATGAGTTTTTGAATGGTACGGACTCCGTATTGATGAAAGAATTCATTATGAAAATTAATAAATGTAAAACAAAATATTGGAATGCAGCCGAAAACAATCAGAAACTTCTATGGACTTCAAATTGGCAGGTGAAAAGCTGAAAGAAGTAGGAGACTTCTGTTACTTAGGAAGCAAAATAACCAGTAAAGAACGAAGCAAAGAGGATATAAAAAGTAGGTTGGCTCAGGCAAGGAAAGCATTTCTACAAAAAAGGAATCCGTTGACATCGAATATAGATTTAGGTATTAGGAAGTCATTTATGAAAGCCTTTGTCTGGAGCGTGGCGCTCTATGCAAGTGAAACTTGGATTATTGGTGCAGCAGAAAAGAGGAGAATTCATGCGTTTGAAATTTGGTGTTACAGGAGAATGATGAAGATCAGATGGGTAGATAGGGTTACAAACAAAGAGGTATTAATACGAGTGGGAGAGGAGATATGTTTCTGGCGACAGCTAATGAAGAGAAGAGATAGATTGGTAGGATTCATACTAAGACACCCAGGAATAGCAAGCTTAGTTATGGAAGGAAGGGTCGAGGACAATAACTGTAGGGGTAGACAAAGGTTAGAATATGTTAGAGAGATTGCCTTGGACGTAGGGTGTGGTAGCTATGTAGAGATGAAACGATTAGCTCAGGACAGGGAGTCATGGAGACCTGCATCAAACCAGTCAAACGACTGAAGACTCAAACAACAACAACGTAATCCTAACCTCTAACACGAATACAGTATCTTCAGAGCGAATACACAAAACCCAAGTACACGGGGTTATTATGTCGCAAAGCCTTACAATGTATCAATAATGCCGCTAGAATTTTAAGCAATGCATGGAGGTAACTGTAAATCAGAAAGGATGAAGATTTCTGCATAATGAAACCAGGGAAACAAGTAGTTCCGTGAAGAACTATACAGCCTATTTTCATATATCCTGCGCATTTTAATTGTCTCTATCAACATACAAAATTTCAGTTTAATTGCTGTAACAAATTCGTAGATATTGAGAACCGTCTAAATATTTCATATGGTCGCCAGGATGGATTTTTATTTTTGTACTATTACATTAAGATTATTGTGTACGTGTGGTATTCAAACTTCAATCGCATGATTAGAACACAAGAAGTAAAAACGAGATTTTAAAAGTACGCACACCAGCCATCTTGTGATTATGCAAACAATTGAAATAAATTACATGCCAGTGGATCAACATTTGTATAAGCATTTAACATGCAACGTTTTACGGCACTCGGATAGTTAATTCGCGAGAAACGTCCATTTAAATATTTATACTTCGCGTCGCCGCCATGTTGGATTTATGCTCACAAGGTTACTGAAAGTCCTATAGGTCAACATATGTTCATAGTCTCTATGAACATAAAAAAATCAGTTTGGTTGCTGTAAAAGATTCAGAGATATTGAGAACCGTCTAAATATTTCGGAAGCTCCCATTTAGGATTGTTATATGTATAGGCCATAGAGTTATGTACCATTCAAGGACAATTATTGCCTAGCTTCATTATTCAAACTTTCACTTAGATCACATGATTACGACACAAGAATGAAAACTTAATTTTAAAATTTCGCACAGACGCCATCTTGAGGTTATGCAAACAATTGAATTAAAGTAGATGGCAATGCATTACAATCTGCAAAATCATTTACTGTACCACATTTCACTTCGCTCAGAGAGTTAAATCCCGAGAAAAGTCTATTAAAATATTTCAAATTCGCTCGGTCGCCATGTTCGTTTTGTACTTTACAGGTTTATGAAATATACATAGATAAACTTGTATCAGTACCCTTTATCACCGTACAAAATTGCATGATGATATCTGTAATATTTTCGGAGATATAGAATGTCAGTGAACTACTTCGCACAGCCGCCATTTTGAGGTTATGTAAACAATTGAACTAAATTAGATTCCAGTGCATTACAATGTGTATATCCATTTGCTGTACCAAGTTTCATTACGTTTGGATAGTTAAATCGCGAGAAATTTCTATTTAAAAGTCTCAATTTCGCTTGACCGCCATGTTGGTTTTGTAGTCACCAGATTTTTGAAAGTCTCATAGGTGAACTTCTAGTAGTGCCCTTTATCACCGTACACAATTTCAGGGCGATATCGGTAATAGTTTCGGAGATATTGAATGCTAGTGAAATATTTCGCACAGCCGCCATGTTGGATTGGTGAGACGTAACAAAATTTGAAGGGCACGGTCAAGGTCGCCGGGACTAGTGCTATGAACTTGACGAGTTTCATTGAAATCGCTCCAGCCGTTTAGATTTTTTTAGGGGACACACACACACACACCTCACACACATACACATACACACACACACGGACAAAAGGTGATCTCATAAGCCTATTTTTTCAAAATTGAAAATAGGCTAAAAATACGGGAATTACTGTAACAGTTATGATGATAAATAAAACACTAACTGATTTGATTGAAAGGTCATGGTCAATAAGAAACGTGATTCATTAAGACATGTCATGCTATAAGTACAGTACGTGTGGATTAAACCGTAGCCGTGAACCTTGTTCACTGTAGCCGACAGATTTACTGGCTATGTGACGCAGTTGGTATGACTATCTCCTGCTTTACCCGCAAGATCATTTCCCAGCATAGTTGGTTGACATTTGAGCGGGAAAATGACTGGCATGTAAAACTCAGCAATTTTTTCAGGTTTGTGCCGTGTCTTGTGTGGGGTTTCGCCTAGTCTGCTTGAGCTTTTAGTTCTCGCAAAGAACAGGTGCGTCCTAGGCGAAATCCACACATGACACGGCACAAACCTAGAAGAATTGCTGAGTTTTAATTCGCTGGCCATGAAAGCCATTATACCATCTTTTTGGAAGCCTTCATAGGGAGGTTGAGGCTGCTTGGGCTTTCAGTTCTCGCAGTGAACAGGTGCAGGTGCACCTTATATAAAGGGAGGTAACGTGCAGTTCGCTACTCCAGTGGGGGTCCGGGCAGAAACACCAAGATACCGCTGATGAGCCAGCTTGGTGTCCTAGGCGAAACCCACACAAGACACGGCACAAACCTAGAAGAATTGCTGAGTTTTAATTCGCTGGCCATGAAAGCCATTATACCATCTTTTTGGAAGCCTTCATAGGGAGGTTAAGGCTGCTTGAGCTTTCAGTTCTCGCAGTGAACAGGTGCAGGTGCACCTTATATAAAGGGAGGTAACGTGCAGTTCGCTACTCCAGTGGGGGTCCGGGCAGAAACACCAAGATACCGCTGATGAGCCAGCTTGGTGTCCTAGGCGAAACCCACACAAGACACGGCACACACCTAGAAGAATTGCTGAGTTTTAATTCGCTGGCCATGAAAGCTATTATACCATCTTTTTACGGGCATGTTTCTGTGACAGATAAACATAAGGCAAGAAAAAAGACGCATTTCTACTAGCAAATATTTTTTCTGTGTATTAATAGACAATTTCTTCCCGTCGTTTTAAACAGGAGCCCATATTTAACGGAAACTGAGGCTTAATAATAATATATTTATTGCAGCTATATAGCCATACACAAAGAAAAGAAATAATACATTTATATACACTGTACTCGCGGGCTTTGGCCTTGGTTTGCATATTCTTTAATTGTTTTTGTTCTTTTGGTGCAGAGTTCTAGGTGGTAACGTTCACACATGTATCCACATAGTTCGCACTTACATATCTCTGTCGGTTCATGGTATGAGGTGTTGTTACAAATTAGATGGTGGAAACCATGTACTGCCAGTCTTGTGAACACGTGCCTCATCTCGAAGCTGGATGTTGTCCACGTCCGGTCTATCATAGCTCCAGTTCCAAAGAATTCAGGTGGGGTGTCTTCTCTCTTTTTGTTGAGTGTTGCTAGGAGATTTTCTGATGCTCTGGTGTTGGGCAGGTTCAGGTGTGTTCTGAAGTCTTCAATGAGGAAGGATTCTCGTGCTAGAAGGTAGACGAGTCTTGATCTTGTTGTCTTGGATACTCCGATCGCTCTCTTTATGTATAGAGCTTTTATTCTTTCTAGAGAGGATAGGTTCTTCTCTGTGAGGTACGGCCAAATGATTTCCATCCCATATGTTAGAATAGGCATGATTTTTGCTCTAAATAGTGCCATCGCCGTCTCTAGGCTAAGTGATCTAATGTAGTTGATTTCGTGCATCGCCCGTATTGCCTGTGTTGTTTTTTCTATTACATGCTTTGTAAAGCATTTGGCACTTGTTTGCAGAGTAATGCCAAGGTACTTGAAATCGTTTACTATGGCTACTTTCTGCCTCTTTATGAAGATTTCTGTCATTGCTGGGATCTTTCCTCCTTGCCTAAATACCATCATTTTTGTTTTTGATGTATTAATTTCGAATGTGTGTTTGTAGCACCATTCCTCCATTTCCTTTATCACGTTTTGTAGTTTTCTGATGTCCTTTGATCCGATCACTATATCATCAGCGTAGGCGTACGATACTACGTCATCCTTATTGGTTATTCGTATTATTTCTTCTGCTGCCAGGATGAAAAGTAATGGGCTCATTGGGTCACCCTGTAATACTCCGTTCGTTTGAAGTATCGGTTCTGAAAGTGATATGTTGTCAGAGATTCTTATTTTGTTCCATTATAGTATCGTTTTTATGGTTTCAGTCCACACATGGTTCCTGTTTACGGTTTCTTCCAGCTTCTGTGCCACAAGTTCCCGGTTTATGAGGTCGAATGCTTTTGTGAAGTCTATAAACACTACGTAGAACTTTTCTCTTCTTTCAAGGGCTTCCCTGATGTCATTGAGTAGTAAGTGTATAGCGGTTACAGCTGATCTTCCTTTCCGGAATCCGAATTGATTTTCTGGTAGATACTCGTCTATTTCTTCTCTGACTCTCCCCACGATTGTTTTTGTGAATATCTTGAACGGAATATTCTCCAGAGCGATGCCTCTGTATGTGTTTGTATCATATGGATCGCCATTGCCTTTATAAAGTACTTTTAGAGTTGAATGTCTCCATCTCTCCGGTATTGAGGCCGTCTCAATGCATTTATTGTATAATTTTGTCCATGTAGGTAGTAGGAGGTGAGCAGAGTCTTTTATGTACTCACTGTAAATGTTGTCTGGTCCTGCGGCTTTGTTTTTCTTTGTGCTTGAGGTGATGATGTTTTGGACTTCATTAGCTGTCAGCGGAGTCCATTCTGTTGACGCTAGTGTATAGGTACTTTGATTATTTTCTGGGGTGTTCGTTATTCCTTCCTTGTTGAGTATATTGTTAAAGTGTGTCATCCATTTTTCCATGTTTATATAATGTGTCTGCGCTTGCTTCCTAGGACGTAGAGCGATATATGGGTCTTTCTTTGCCTCTTCTACGATTCTTTTACCTTCTTCCTCCCAGGCTTAATTACTCTCACGTTATATTTTGGTAGTCGCCGATGCGATGTGCTACATTGAAATAATTAGTGTTATCGTTCTAGGGTTAAAGGAAAGATGTATTCCATCCTAGCCCCCTTGAAGAAAGTGACCGCCCACCACTGAATGTTCCTAGAAATGTAACTAGGTCTATTACGTGCCGTGACGACCTTGAACACTCGCCCTTGTCCACTCCGTTCAGTGAGAGTAAACTGACGTAGCGTGCAATTACACATCACGGTGAGGGCGAGGCGAGGCCTACGGAAGTCAAGAGCTGGCGTAACATTCCTGGAGTTCCCTGCATAACTCCTTCATAATTCCACATACGGCGGCTGTTGTGGCCTAGTTGGTATAATGCTGAGCTTCTATGCCCAAGGTCGCGGGTTCAAACCCGGCCGAAGTCGTCGGAATTTTTAAGAGCGTTAAAAATCCCTCAGTATGCCTTCCTACGGAGGGGAAGTAAAGCCGGAGAGCCCATGTCATAGATTTATGGCATGAAAAAGAACCTTCAACTAACTACACTTTTGTGAAGCCAACATTTGTAGGTTAGAATTGATAACGCTCTATTATTTCCAACGTTCGCCGCCACGTGCTCACTGCGATGCTATCTAGTAGCCAAGTCCGCAAGCTAGGTGTTGTGTACGGTAGCATTTGGTAGCAAAAGTAGGAACTACTTTAATTATTGTCTACAGTCCTTGATGATGATGATCAGGTGCCAGCCTTGAAGTCGGTGTCGACTCCTAGCGACTGCATGGATGGACTGTCTCCATATGATTCGGTCTTCAGCCATATACTTCAGATCCTTCACTGACATATTCGTGTTGGATGTGATGGAGTCGATCCATCTCAATGCTGGCCGCCCTCGTCTCCGCGACCCTTCCACCTTTCCAAGCATAATTGTCTTTTCCAACGAATTAGAACACCTCATAATGTGTCCAAAATATGACAGCTGTAATCGTGTTATTAATGCTTCAAGAGACAGACCTGGTTTGATTTTTTGAATCACCCATACATTTGTCTTTTTGGCGGTCCAAGGAATACGCAGTATCCTTCTCCAACACCATAGCTCAAAAGCATCAATTTACTTCCTATCTCGTTTCATTATGGTCCAGCTTTCGCAACCATGTGTAGCTATGGGAAAGACTAGTGCCTTAACCATTCTAATTTTAGTAGGCAAAGAAACATCGGAACACTTGAAGATCTTATCCAGGCCTTTAAAAGCTGCTCTTCCTAGGGCAAGTCTTCGGCGAATCTCTTGACTGCTTGAGCCACTACTACTAATGGTTGATCCCAACAAACAGAAACTATTCACCTCTGTGATTATCTTATTATCTATCATAATGTTTGATGGTAAACCTGTTGTCATTAGTTTTGTCTTGTTGATATTCAAGTACAAGCCGATGGTTTCACTTTGCTCTTTAACTTTCATAATGATATCCTCGAGCTTTTCCTTGCTTTCAGCAACCAAAGTGAAGTCATCTGCATACCTTACTTGAATTAAAAACGGACAACACACACTAATACAGTCATTACAATTAACACCGGTTATCAGACAGAATCTACACACACCCAAAGTACACGGGGCAACATGACCGCGTTGTCGCAGCCCCTAAACTGAGGAACCAACCAATCCCACAAACATTGTACAAAAAGGGTGATGTTGAGTTGGATCCACGGGCAGCGATGCCCATAAAAAGAATGGTTGAGTTGGTCCCTTGAAACTGCCCTCAATAGTCATGGACATGTTTGAGTTGTTAGTTAGTGTTGGTTGGTTGCTTAGTTTAGGGGCTGTGACAACGCAGTCATGTAGCCCCGTGTACTTTTGGTGTGTGTAGAATCTGTCTGATAACCGGTGTTAATTGTGATGGCTGTTATTAGTGTGTGTTATCTGTTTTTAGTTCAAGCAAGGACTGCAGACGATGATTTCAAGTAGCTCCTACTTAAGCTAACAAATGCTACTAGCCACGACACCTAGCTGTGAACTTGGCTACTACTAGATGCCATCGCAACCAGCAGCTGGTGATGAATGTTGGAACTAAAGAGCCTTAATCAAACTTAACCTACAAATTTTGACTGCACACAAGTGTAGTTAGTGGAAGGTTGTTTTACATGCCATAAATCTATGACATGGACCGCTGGCTTCACTTCCCCTCCCAAGGAAGGCATACTGAGGGATTTTTAACGCTCTTAAAAATCCAATGATTTCGGCCGGGTCTGAACCCGCGACTTTGGGCACAGACGCTCAGCATGCTACCAACTACGCCACCGAAGCCGCTATTTGTTGGTGTAGTTATTGTTGTTTTCAAGGGCGAAAATACGAGGTCATCTGCCCCTTATGTTTGAGTTGGTACCATGGTCCACTTGGAGCGAGAAAACTATATTGTTCTGTTAATTTCTAGATGCCTGTCACCCTGGAGGCCCGGATTTGATTCCTGGCTCTGCCAAGAGGATAAGAACGTAGTTAACTCAGCTTCGTGTGGCAAGACAGAGTAAAGGTGGGCTTGGTTCCCAACTCAACCGTCCTCGGAGTGGTTTACCGTGGTTTTACCGTTTCTACTGCAGCCAAATGCCGGTAAGGTTCTTAAATTAACGCCACACCCGCTTCCATACCAATCCTCACCTCGATTACAAATGCACACACTAATACAGTCACCACAATAACAAAGGTTAGGAAAAGAATTCTGCACAGGGCTAAAATGACCATGATGTCTATGCCCAGAAAGTAAAAGAACAACAAACATAGATTTTTTAGGCATTTATTAGAATTTTTATATAGGCTATAACGTGTTCTGTTCTTATGCATTTCTTCACACTGCAGCACCCCATGCAGTCCTGTCTTCAGCCGTTCTCTTTGTTTGGTGGTAATTTCCTGCTATCTTGACACTGTCCACCAGCTGGTACCTTCCCCGTCCTATTCCTCTCTTTCCGTTTACTGTTCCTTGGAGAGCATCCCTCAGCAAATACTCTCTTCGCAGCCAGTGCCCAAGCCAGTTCCTCTTCCTTGTATGAATGGTATGTAACAGCCTCCTATTTTCTCCAACTCGCTCCAATACCTCCTCATTCCGGACCCTTTACACCCAGGATATCCTTTCCATCCTTCTCCATAACCACAACTCAAACGCTTCTAGTCCACTTTCATCATCCTTCCTTAGGGTTCCCACATGAACCCCTGCAGACTCACGAACAGGATCTTCACTAAGACAGGTAGAGGTAAAGCATCCAAGAACAAATGGATCACCAAAGTGAAATCAGACCTGGAGCAGCTTCAAATTTCTCCCGATACCGCACATGATCGGACCAAATTCCGTCAGCTCATTCTTCAAGGGGTATTCCCAGTATCCGTTACCAGCAGGAAGACCACAGGAACCACCAGACCGAAGTGGACAGAGGAGAGGAAGTCTGCTCATAACCGGAAAATGAAAGCCTTCTGGGCTAAGAAGAAACAAAAACCCCATGTAAAGAATTAAAGCGATCCTCGTGGTCCTTAGATGGCGAAAATGAACAGAGGAAGAAGAAGAAGAATATTATTTCTTTTACGCCCCTTTTAACTACTGAGACCATTAGAGACGGGGGTGCAGGATTTTACCCAGAAGGGGTGCATTAATGTGCCATTAACTTTACTAACACGGCTTCCTCGCATTTGCGCACCCTCAAATGCCAACTGACTGTTCCAGGATTCGATCCTGCAGCCTTGGGAACAGCAGGTGAGAACATTACCGCTGAGCCACGCAACCAGTCCATTCTCCAAACAAGAGGAATTAACCAGTCAAAATCCTATGACCCCGCCAGGAATTGAAGCCACGGTCCTTCAAGGCGAAATCGAAAAATTAATAATAATAATAAAAATAATAATAACTATAATAAAAACAACATAAAACTTTCAAATTGCTGTTGTTGTTTCATATTTGTGGCTTTGGAAATCTTGGACATCAGCATCGTATAGTTAATTATGTTTTGAATTTGTCTAATAACCTGTGTCCTGGGGCGGCTGTGACGGTAATATTAAGGACTAGAATTGAGATAGTTGTCCAAAACTTGAAATAAGATGCCACCCCGACCTTCAAATGGGGATGGGTTGAAGGAAATCTCAAGGAACAAATATATTCTAGATGGATGCTGTCAGCGAGTCTTTCATCATGGAACTTCCACTTCACTCTTACAGTCACGATGCGTGCTTTGACGCATGTGGCTATGCTGTGACGTGGAATGCATTCCTGACGTGGTCTACACAGTGTCTGAACCGTGACCTCTAAACCTGGAGACAGGCAGCTAGAACTCTTAAGTACCCGGGCGACCTTGCCCCATTTTACGATCTCCTCCTTAAGTGATTATAACTGCTACGTCTTTTCACGATTTTTTTTTCTGGTTATAAATTATATAGCCAGTTGCCATCTCTTGATAAATACAGTACTACCGAAGCAAAAACACTCCTTTTGGCAGGAATGTCAGTTTCAAACATAATATTTTAATTAGAAATACAAACACGAAAAACAGCATACGAAATAATTAATAATTGAAAAATAAGAACAGAATAAATAAACAAATTACAGACTCTATCAAGCAGTAATTCAACCAGAGTGCCTGTATGCTTCGGAATGCCTAGGACTAACAACTAAAAAAGACATTGGAGAAATTGTAAAAAAGGAACGAAAAATGTTAAGAAAAATTCTCGACCAAAGAAATGTGATAACTAGGGCCCGGATATTGATGATATATCATATTTTTACTGAGCTCTCTAAGACAATCCTGAAGTACATAGAAACTCCGGACGGGCCATCCCGTCTTCAAATATGTCATTTTTATTTTGCATCTTTTTGCATTACTTGCTATTTCTCCATTTTAGGAGCATTTTTTAAAGTTTGGTAGATTTTTGTGGACATAATTTAGAGAAATCGGCCTTTTATAGCATTTTTTCCAATTTTGTCAAGTCACAGCTTTATATGGGGGAGTTACGTCTCTCAAAGTTAAGAAGAAGCTAGTAGCTGATAAAAGATAACTTAAAATATTCAAATAAAATATTTCGTATTGCTATTAGTAGAAAAATATATATCTTGGATGCAGAAGAACGGTGCCATAGGTCTACAGATGCTCTTGTTTTCGTCGCAAACCTGATCAAGGTCAGCTGTGGCTTGGTAGAAAGGGGAAGGGGTGTATATTCTTGTCTCAGTTCATTTTCTCCATTTCATAGTGTATCTTTCGAATTTTTGAAATATTGGTGAATGTATTAATATAAGATCATTTTCTCCATTTTATAGTGCATTTGTTGAATTTTTTGGTCATTTATTAAAGTCATTTTTGAAAAATTTAAGTGCATTTTGTAAACTTTTTATGGCATCAACATCCGGGCCCTAGTGGTCACACATACCGATTACGTAATAACAAAGAAGTAAACAAAAGTTTGGTGCTTTTCAGTCGGTCAACTCGAATGTACCCAAGAGAGTTGGGTTATACCCTAATCCTGACAAAAAATATGTCAGGCATTACAATACAAAAAATTGTAACTGAAAACTAAAATATAATATTTAAAAACTAAGAATTGAAAATTACATGGGATTCTCATGTTTTTATTTTTAGGATTAGGGTATAACCAATCTCTTTTGGGTACATTCTTGTTCACCGATTGAAAAGCACTAAACTTTTGTTTACTAAGGCAAATCTGAAAAATGGCTTCAATTCCCATAATAACAAAGAACTATATAAAACATGCAGAAAAATCTCAGATACCATACGAAAACGAAGGGTTACATTCTTTGGACATGTTTCAAGAATGCCTGATGACAGCCTTGCTAAGAAAATTTTTAACCGCTTCAACAAGCCCAATAGAAAAGGTAACTCTTATGAAAAATGGTTTGCTAACACCAGAAAGGATCTACAAGAAATGAATATCACTGATCAAGACATCCACAACAGAACCAATTTCAGAAATTAGATACACAAATTTGAGGGGTTCCTAGAGCCAGAAACAGCTAACAAGAAGAAACAACATTGGACAGCTGAAAAGAGAAAAGCTGTGAGCAAGAGAATGATGGAATACTGGCGCCAAAGAAAAACTGAAATCATGAAGAGTTATTTACTGTACGTGGTCCAATATGATACACTAAAAAACTAAAAAGAATACAAAAATATACACAATAGTAAAAGAAAAACAATTATACACAATATAAACAAATTTTAAAAATACACTAAAATAATAAAATGATACACTAAATAATAAACATTAAATATAAAAAATCAAACATATAATATTAATAATCAAAATAATATTAAAATGAAAAAATTAAAAATTAAAATTCAGAGTATAAATTAAAAATGAAGAATTAAAAATTAAATTAAACTTAATAAGTTAAAAATAACAAAATATGAAATAATTTAGATTCACAAATTATTAATTTAATGTTAATCAATAAAAACAATTAAACATTTAATCATTCAAAACTGAGAAAAAGGTTAGGCATTAAAATTTTAAAATAAGAAAATTAATAAATAAAAACTAAAATCCAAAAATTAAAAATTAAAAATTAGAAAGTAGAAATAAAAAATAAAAAAAATAAAAAAATTAAAAAGTTCACAATACTAAATTATAAATTAAAAACACAAAACTAAAAATAACAATTTTTTCTATTAATTAAGAAATGAAAAAATATTTTTTAAACAAAGTTAACTATTAAAAAGAAATAAACAATGAAAAATTAATATTTTAAAGTTAATCATTAGAAATTAAAAAATTAACATAAATAATTAAAAATTGAATAATTAATTGAAAAGTTAGGAATTGAGAATTAAAAAAAGGAAACTAACTACTTAAATCTAAAATTTAAAAATTAAATATTAAAAATTAAGAGTTTTACATTGGAAAAAAGTCAGGGAATTAAAAATTAAAATTGAGCATAAATAGTCAATAATTTAAAAATATATATAATTCAGGCATTACAATAAAGAAATTTATAACTAAAAAGTAGAATCTTAAATCTAATATCTAGAAACTGAGAATTGAAAATTAAAAATTAGATATTACAAAGTGGAATGTAAAAATTAAAAATTAAATATTAAATCAATGAATAATAAAAGCAATAAACAAATGAAGTAAATGATCTAATTGTTGCTTCTAACTAAATTATGAAGTCGTGTAACGCATTGGTTTACAAATTATGTTTTTTCTTCCTATGTAATATGCGTAGACCAAATTTTGTCTGAGGGGCCCACAACCAGTTGACATAAATACAGCCGTGGTGGTTCCCAGGGAGCTATGAACTCTCAGCTGTAACTTAACAGGAGACTTTGCAGTGGAAAATAAACCTTGAGAATTAAATGAATCCCTTACATGCCATGTCTGTGTAGGGCGCTCTGTTGAATATCCGGCTGTGCGGCTTCCTTTGGAGTGGAATTGGATTTGAGACACAAGCTGATGGGCGGCAGTAGAAGGATTCCCATCGACTGTACATGGATGATTTAAGATCCATGCAAACACACGGTGTCAACTTTAAGCTTCCTTTTCTTAGATATTACACAAAGTTCGGCGACGATATAGCGATGGAATTAGGACTTAAAAAATGCAAGGCGATCGTACTGGCAAGAGGGAAACTTGATAGAGCATAGCACCACTTACAATAATTAAAAAAAAGTGACAGTCAGTCTGGAAGACTAGACTTAGTAGCATTTTAAATGCTACAAATGCTGAAAAATTCTAGAAAGGCTGGAGGTTTCTCGCTTCGCTCGAAGGCAAAGACTCTTGACATGTTAGAAAATTATCTGCATAGTACTTATCTGTCTTATCATGTTTCAAATTCCTCGCGAATGGCAAGGGCAAAGCAAGGTCAAGCGCGCGGGATGCCGTCACGCTCACCGGAGCGCACGGGGACGTGCCCCTTCCATCCAGTCTAAAAACACTTATAGCGGGCGATGTATTGAGGATGGAGATATGATCTCGCGGACTTTTTTGTAGAATTTTTCATGCTGACCAATTCTTATGCTCATAGTATATTGATATTTTTAATGGTTTGCCCAGCGTAAGCTTAAGAAGCGCACGGACGCCAAGTTTGTTTTTGACTTTTTCACTGAAATCGTTACTGCTTGGCTTCCTTTGATCATACATAAATTATATTCTACAGAATCTTTCCTCGAGTAATCCTTTACAGAATGGTGAAAACCGCATCAAAATCCATCCAGTGGTTTTCGAGATTACCCGTGGCATCCAAGAATCGGGGATTTTTGTTTTATACTAACGAAGTAGAGATTGTCGGGGAACACATGCACCAAGCAGTACTATGACGTCACACACTTCAGTGCATCTGGGTACTTTTCGTCCGGTCACCGTAACGTAACGCCAGACCCCAGCGTAACGACGAAGTCAACAAGATCATTAAAAATGATAAAAACACATGTAGTTCTGTGAAGAACTATACAGCCTATTTTCATATATCCTACTCATATTAATTGCCTCTCTCAACATACAAAATTTCTGTTTGATTGTTGTAACAAATTCGCAGGTTCTGAGAACCGTCTAAATATTTCAGAAGGTCGCCAGGTTGGATTCTTATTTACGAACTATTACATGAAAATGATTGTGTACGTGTGGTATTCAACCTTCAATCGCATAATTAGGACACAAGAAATAAAAACTTAATTTCAAAATTTCGCACAGTCGCCATCATGAGGTCATGTAAACAATTGAACTAAATTAGATGTCAGTGCATTACAATATGTATAATCATTTACTGTACCATATTTCACTGCGCTCAGATGGATATATCGCGAGAAAAGTCAATTAAAAGTCTCAACTTCGCTTGGCCGCCATGTTAATTTTGTAGTTACCAGATTTTTGAAAGTCTCATAGATGAACTTCTAATAGCGCGTTTTATCCCCGTACAATATTTCAGGCTGATATCAGAAATAGTTTCGGAAATATTGAATGCTGGTGAAATATTTCGCACTGTCGCCATGTTGGATTGGTGAGACGTAATAAAATTTGAAGAGCACAGTCAGGGTCGGCCCAAATTTGTGCTGTGATCTTACTGAGTTTTGTTTAAATCGCTCCAGCCGTTTAGAAGTTATGAGGGGGACACAACACCACACACACACACGTATGCACACACATGCACACACACGGACAAAAGATGATCTCATAAGCCAATTTTTTCATAAAACGATAATAGGCTGTAAATACGTCTTAAGCCACCGGTAAGGGAGATCACTTCAATGTGCCGGTCCCTTCTTCTCTTCCTTGTTGTTTCATTCTTCGACTGGTTTGATGCAGATCTCCTTGCCACCCTGTCCTGAGCTAATCGTTGAATCTCGACATAGCTACCACATCCTACATCCGAGGCAATCCGTTTAACATATTCTAACCTTGGTCTACCCCTTTAGTTCTTGCCCTCGACCTTACCTTCCTTCCTTCCATAACTATGTTCGCTATTCCTGGGTGTCTTAGTATGTGCTCCGGCAACCTATCTCTACTTTTCTCTTCAATAGCAGTCGCCAGAAACATTTTCTCCTCTCTCATCTGATCACATTCTCCAGTAACTCCACATTTCAAATGCTTCAATTCTACTCCTTTCTGCTGCTCCAACAGTCCAAGTTTCACTTCCATAGAGCGCTACGCTCTAGACAAGGACTTTAAGAAATTACTTCCTAATACCTAAATATATGTTCGTTGTGAATAGATTATATTTTGTAGAAATGCTTTCCTTGCCTGAGCCAACCTACTTTTTATATCCTCTTTGCTTCGTCCATCAAGGTTATTTTTGCTTCCTAAGGAACAAAAGTCTCGTACTTCCTTTAGCTTTTCACCTGCCACACCAAGAATATACAATGCTAATGCAGACCACACAGATACACAAGTCAAACGACTACAGTGTCCAACCTCCTCATGGTGCGATAACTAACATTCTTTGGTGTTTTCCCAAAAGTTCGCCTTCGATTCGAAACTCTGCGATGAAATGTAATTCTTATCTACAGTAAAAACTGGAATGGTGTATATTCATTCGTGTAAGGCAGAACTGACAAGAGCTGGGTTCAATTCCCACTTCAGTCTTCCTAGAAGTGATTCTCAGTTGTTTCTTTGCTATTCCAGGCAAATGCCGGGATGGTAGCCTACCTAAATGTAAACCACTGACTCCTCTTACCCATTCATAGTCCTGAAATTACGCTATCATTTTGGAAGCCATTTATCAATGATGCCAATATAAAATAAATTTTTGTTTATGTTGTAAATTGACTTAGGGGCATTGCAACATCAAGGTCATGTATCCCCGTGTACTTGGGTGTGTGTGGAGTTTGTTATTGTGATTGTCTGGGTGCCTGAGAGAGTAGCGTTGCAGTTTGCGAAATTGTGGTGGCTGTTTTAGTGTGTGTAGTTGTAATTTGGATGAGAATTTCGAAGGAGGTGACTGTGGTATTAAGTTAGGAACCATCCCGGCATTCACCTGGAGTTGAAGTGGGAAAACCACAGAAAACCATTTGCAGGTTTGCTGAAGTCGGAATCGAACCCGCTCACGTTCCTGCTCTCAGACCAGAATTAAATTTCTAGACAAAGTCGGGAATTGAACCCAAGTCTTGTCGGTGACAGCCAGGAGTGCTAGCCACTACGCAACGAGACAGACTAAAATAAATTTATATCGTTTTCAGTTGGTCAACACGGTTGTATCCAAATTTTAATCTAATGAAATTACATGAGATTAAAATATTGCACTTGGATGACCAATTTCGATTGTCAAGCGATCATCATCAGGTTGTTTACACTTAGGCTATTAGCGCTAATTGCAACTTTGTTATCGGTAGCGCTTCGCATCGGCGACGACTACGATTCTACAAACTCATAATAAATACCACTTACATCAACTTTCATTCCATTCTCTAGGCTAGCAGAATGGACACTGTTTTGATTAATTTTAAAAATTTTGTTTGATTTTTGTTAATTATTTTTTGGGGTTTTTACTATTTTTGTTTTATTTATATTTTTTTATTTTTGAGCCAGTTTTCACTAATTTTGACTGATTGTGATTGTTTTCTTTTTGGATTTTCACAACTGTTTTGACTTTTTGAACTTTTTGAATAATTTTGATTGTTTTCTGAATTTTAACTAGTATTGTTTTTAACTCATTCTAAGTATTTTTCGTTTTTTTTTTAGCTTTTCTCGACGAATTTTGACTAATGATGATTGTTTTTTGATTTTGACTATTTTTCATTTATTTATTTATTTTGAATTTATGAGCTAATTTTCACTAATTTTGACTAATTGAGATTGTTTTCTTTTTGTATTCTGACTAATTTTGATCTTTTTTTGGACATATTGAGCTTTTTGACTAATTTTGATTGTTTTTCTTTGTATTTTGACTAATTTTGATGGCGCTTTTTGACTAATTTTGATTGTTTTTCTTTGTATTTTGACTAATTTTGATGGCGCTTTTTGACTAATTTTGATTGTTTTTCTTTGTATTTTGACTAATTTTGATGGCGCTTTTTGACTAATTTTGATTGTTTTTCTTTGTATTTTGACTAATTTTGATGGTGCTTTTTGACTAATTTTGATTGTTTTTCTTTGTATTTTGACTAATTTTGATGGCGCTTTTTGACTAATTTTGATTGTTTTTCTTTGTATTTTGACTAATTTTGATGGCGCTTTTTGACTAATTTTGATTGTTTCTCTTTGTATTTTGACTAATTTTGATGGCGCTTTTTGACTAATTTTGATTGTTTTTCTTTGTATTTTGACTAATTTTGATGGCGCTTTTTGACTAATTTTGATTGTTTTTCATTGTATTTTGACTAATTTTGATGGCGCTTTTTGACTAATTTTGATTTGTTTTTCTTTGTGTTTTGACTATTTTTTTTTTTTTAGATTTTAAGTTCTTTTGGTTATTTAAGCCTTTTTTTTTTACAAATTTTGACTAATATTTATTTTTTGCGGGTTATATGGATTTTGAGTGATTTTGATTATTATTATTTTGACTTATTTGCTTTGTATTTTAGGACTACCAAACACTGGTGGGGATTGGCAAAAGGGAGGAGTGGGGGAAGCAGACGTGTATACCGTTTTCTTCGCGGAGACGAACGCTACCATTCTAGGGTTGAACTATGTCTACGAATATGTGTTAAGGTAAGACGGTAGGCTCTACAGCGACAATGTTAAATTAAGCAATTTCATGCCCCGATTTCTCAGAAAAAACTAAACAGATTAGTCTGACATTTTCACTGTAAATTATCAGATCTTTGTGCAACTTACGGATCATAGATGGCTGTGGCATTGTCATTCAAAAGGTATTTATAAATTAATTTCCATGCATTCCAATTTCTTTGTGAAAAAATTAATAAATATTTTTATTACATTAGAATTTCTGAGGATCAACAATTGCAATACAGTGGTGTTTAAAAATTGTGAAATTTTCATTAAAATTTCTCAAATAGTTTTTTAGAAAACTGGACAAAAGTTTCAGAACTAATGGTTTTGAGAACCTGAGACATTAAGTTTTACAACATGTATTATGCTAGGAAAAGGAACTTTTGTTTAAAATTTTCCGTGCCTGCAAACATTCGATTTTCAAAATTATTAAATTATCAAATCTCTACAAAACACAAAAAGAAGAAAAAACCTCTCTAACTGTAAAATAGCCGGAGATATAAGACTTTTACGAAACGTGGCGGAAATTATTGCAGGGTAACAAATAATGTCATAAAAATAAAAAATAATAATGCAGTAATAAGTGGAGGACAGTCATAAATAATGCATATACATGTTCAGAAAAGAACACAGTATCTAATTACACTAAAACTAGAAAAAAATACTTTTGGAATTCTTTAAGCCTACAGGCTTTCAACACCCATTACACCCATTGACTGGCTGCGTCGCACAGTGGTAACGTTCTCACCTGCTGATCCCAGGATAGCGAGATCGAATCCTAACGGAGTCAGTTGGCATTTGATGGTGCTTAAATGTGAGGAAGCCGTGTCAGTAGATTTATTGGCATGTTATAGATCCCCTTCAAGGCAACATTCTGGCTCTCTGGCATCTCTAAAGGGGAAGTAAGACCAATAACATTATCCTTACGTAACAATTTTGGTACATATGTGTTGACGAACTGAAAAGCATTAAATTTTCATACACACACTAGTACAGCCATCACAATGACGCTGGTTATCAGACGAATTCGGCGGCTTCGGTGGCGTAGATGGTAGCGTGCTGAACTTCTATGCCCAAGGTTGCGGGAATTTTTAAGACCGTTAAAACAATCTCTCAGTATGCCTTCCTTCAGAGTGGAAGTCAAGCCAGCGGTCCCATGTTCAAAGATTTATGACATGATAAAGAACCTTTACACTTGTGTGAAGCTAAATTATAGGTTAGATTTGACTACTGCTCTTAGGTTCGAACGTTCCTCACCAGTAGTCGACTGTGGTGGCATCTAGTAACCAAGTTAAAAACTAGTTGGTCATTGACGGTGGCGTTTGGTAGCAAAAGTTGGAACTACTTCAAAATCGAATGTCTGCAGTCCTTACTTGAATTAAAAACGGATAACACACACTAATACAGCCATCACAATTAACACCGGTTATCAGACAGATTCTACACACACCCAAAGTACACGGGGCTAAACTGAGGAACCAATTAACCAACCATCAGACAAATTCCACACACCCACACTGAGTTCTGCATCATGACCTAGTTTTTTTTAGCGTATGGCTTCTAGTGCCGGGAGTGTCCGAGGACATGTTCGGCTCGCCAGAGTTTGTAGCTTCTTCGAAGCGGACACCCGTCGTGTGTGGAGTGTTTTCTGGGGAGGAAAGTGCGAATGTAAGGACGAGGAGTTGGAAGGTAGCGGCTGTGGCCTCTAGTTTGGGACCATCCCCGGCATTTGCCTGGAAGGAAGATGGGAAACCATATAAGACCATCTTCAAGGTTGCCGGCGGGGGGATTCGAACCTCCTCGGCTCCCGGATGTGAGCGACTGCCTGTAGCCACGCCGAAACAACCACGGCTAACTCACCCGGTTCTAGACAGAGTAAATTTCCTTTTTAAAACCCCACAAGGACTGTCTCGAACCCTTGATCACAAACATTGAAAACAAGTGATTAGAACCTCGCCAGCTAGACGATCTTGTCTCATTCTACGGACAGTTTCTTAACTGATTTTCTGATATGCATAGAATATGCATTATCTGTAGTGGTTTTTAAATGGTTCTAACTTTAATATGGATTAACTTACTTAGCTGGTTATTTTGGAAATTACGCTGTCGATTACAGTAGTTGTTGATTCATTTAGAAGCCCTAATAGGCTTCGATTTGGAGCCTCCGTGGCTTAGGCGGCAGCACGCCGGCCTCTTACCGCTGGGTCCATGGTTCAAATCCCGGTCACTCCAAGTGAGATCTGTGCTGGACAAAACCCAGGCAGACAGGTTTTTCTCCGGGTTCTCCGGTTCTTCCTATTAGAATTTCATTCCAGCAACACTCTCCACTATCATTTCATTTCATCTGTCATTCATTTAATCGTTGCCTCAGAGGAGTGCGACAGGCTTCGGCAGCTGGCACAGTTCATATCCTCGCCGCTGGATGTGGGCTTCATTCATTCCATCCCTGACCCAGTCGGTCGACTGGAAGCAGGCTGTGGATTTTCATTTTTAATAGGCTTGGATTCGAGGTGACCGTGGCCTTACGTAATGCACCATCGCTCGGTGGCACAGCCATTAATGTTAAATATCTCCCCAATGGGGAGCTACTCCAAATCCAGAGACAGGATGTTCGAATCCCGGAGCTGGAAGTGTCTATTCCAAGCCTGGTTTATCACCGGTTTTTTTCACACTCCCTAGTTATGCCCTGAGGTCGTTACTCAACACCACCCATACCTCAAAGCTTCCATATAATGATGTATGAATCGCAGCCAATGGCCCTAAGCTGGGCATTTTTGATTGAACGCCCGAAGGCTCCCGACAGGTTCAATTTCAAGTAGTTCCAACTTTGGCCACCAGATGCTACTGTCACTAACACTAGTGGCGAATGCTGGAACTTGATGGAGCGTTTCCTAACCAGCCTAATATAACCTAGAAATTTTGCTGCAAACCACGAATTGCAGTGGTAGGTTCTGTGAATGAAGGCTTTCATATAATCACAGCCAGGAGTGGGACTGAGATAACGGTGGAAGGCCACATTTCACTCTGGTTGGTTCCTTAGTTTAGGGGCTGCGTCAACGCGGTCATGTAGCCCCGTGTACTTTGAGTGTGTGTAGAATCGGTCTGGTAACCGGTGTTAATTGTGATGGCTGTATTTGTGTGTGTTATCTGTTTTTAATTCAACTAAGGACTGCAAAAGTAGTTCCTACTTTCGCCACCAAATGCTACCGTCCACGACACCTAGCTGTGAACTTCGCTATTTCTAGATGACATCGCAGCCAACGCCCGATGAGGAACGTTGGAACTAAGAGAGCGTTATCAATTCTAACCTACAAATTTTGGCTTCACACAAGTGTAGTTAGTGGAAGGTTCTATTTCATGCCATAAATCTATGACATGGGACCGCTCGCGCTGGCTTTACTTCCCCTCCGAAGGAAGATAAACTGGGGGATCTTTAACGCTCTTAAAAAAATCCAACGACTTCGGCCGGGTTTGAACTCGTGTCTTTGTGCATAGAAGCTCAGAATGCTACCAAATACACCACCAAAGCTGTCCATATTTTGCTCTAGCCTGTGCCAACAGACAAATGCAAATGTACGGCATTCATCAAGACATGGTAAACAGGCGTATCTCGTGAGGGAGTGTAAAAACGAACTTAGTAAGAAGACACGGATAGTCAGTCTGAAATACTGGACTTTATATCATTTTAAATGCTAGCAGCCGAGTACCAAGAAGGCAGTGCGAGAACTGAGTTTCAAGATTCTATTTTGTTTCTTCACTGCCTACTTGATTGTTCTCACACTGCCTTCTTGAAACTCTGTTCTCGCACTGCCTTCCTGGTACACGGCTGCTACATCGTACTATGACGTCACACACCTCAGTACATTCTAGGTAAATTTCGTCCCGTCACCGTAACGTAACGCCAGACCTCAGCATAACGACGAAGTCGACAATATCATTTAAAATGATAAAACCACACTCAGCATAGCCACTGTCAAGATTCAAACCTCCAATCTCCCGACTTGCTGCAGCAGCTCGCCGTTCAGTTGAGGTGAGTGATTTAATACGAGGCACGTCCAGAAAGAAAGTTCCGTTTGGTAATAACATTAAATTGTGTACAGATTCAGAAAAATTATTTATTGCACCACATTCTACACCTCTTAAACTACTTTCCCACATAACTGCCGAACTTTTGGAGGCATTTGTCACAGCGTGGCACTAGATTTTGGATACCTTCTTCATAGAAGTTTGCCGCCGACCCATAAACGAGAGTGAAGTCTCCCCTGTGAGATATCCTACCGTTTGGCCACCACTGTTAGGCAATTTGCGTATGTGGTCAGGAGAACTCCTAAACATACGCAGTTCTCCTGGTAGGCACGCTATTTGCCTAACAGTGGTGGGCAAACGGCAGGATATCTTACAGGGGAGCTTTCTCTCTCGTTTACGGGTCGGCGGCAAACTTCTATGAAGAAGGTATCCAAAAACTTGTGCCACGCTATGACAAATGCCTGCAAAAGTTCGGCAGTTGTGTGAAAAAGTAGTTTAAGAGGTGTAGAAGGTTGTGCAATAAATAATTTTTCTGTATCTGTACACAATTTAATTTAATTACCAAACGGAACTTACTTTCTGGAGATGCCTCGTATTAACGCTCATGGCTATCCCGGGAGGCAGTGACGTCACTAGGATTTCTTCGTGGCCCACGGATTTCTGAACTACTACTTGTTTTGGTTTTGTGTTTGTTGTTTTTCTTTTTTGCTTTGTGTTTTTTGGTTTTGTGTTTGTTGTTTTTCTTTTTTGCTTTGTGTTTTTTGTTTTGTGTGTGTTTTCTACTATTGCTTTTGTCTTTAAATTTTGCTTGTTGCTTTCTGCTGTTTTGTTTGTGCTTTCTGATTTGGCTTTTTTTTTGAAATATTTCTTCTTACTTTTCATTTTGTTTTTTCGGTTTTGTGCTTGTTTTCTGCTTGTTTTTCTGTTGTTGAATTTTGCCTTTTGCTTTGTGTTTTCGGTTTTGTTTTCTGCTTTTGCTTTTGTTTTTGAATGTTCCTTTTTTGTATTCCTTTTCGGTTTTGTGTTTGTGTTCTCCTTTTCGTTTATGAATTTTGCTTTTTGGTATCCGTTTAGTGTTTGTTTTCTGCTCTTGCTTTTATTTTCGAATTTTGCTTTTTGTTTTTAGTTTTGTATTTGTTTACTGCTTTTGCTTTTTTATTTTTTGCTTTGTGTTGTCGGTTTAGTGTTTTTTCTGCTTTTTATTCTGTTTTTGATATTTTCTGTTTGTTTTGTGTTTTTGGTTGTTTGTTTTCTGCTTTTGCTTCCGTTTTTGAATGTAGCTTTTCGCTTTGTGTTTTAGGTTTTGTGTTTGTTTTCTGCTGGTGCCCTTTCTTAAATTTTGCTTTTTGGTTTTGTGTTTGATTTATGCTTTTTCTTCTGTTTTTGAATAATGCTTTTTGCTTTGTGTTGGTTTTCTGCTCCTGCTTTTGTTTTTGAATGTTCCTTTTTTTCTTTTTCGGTTTTGTGTTTGTTTTCCCCTTTTTCGTTTTTGAATTTTTGTTTTTGGTTTCCGTTTTGTGTTTGTTTCCTGCTCTTGCTTTTATTTTCGATTTTTTCTTTTTGCTTTGTGTTTTCGGTTTTATATTTGTTTAATGCTTTTGCTTTTTTATTTTTATTTTTTGCTTTGTGTTGTCGGTTTTGTGTTTTTTTTCCAGCTTTTGATTCTGTTTTTGATATTTTCTGTTTGCTTTGTGTTTTTGGTTGTGTGTTTTCTGCTTTTGCTTCCGTTTTTGAATGTAGCTTTTCGCTTTGAGTTTTAGGTTTTGTGTTTGTTTTCTGCTGGTGCCTTTTTTAAATTTTGCTTTTTGGGTTTTGTGTTTGATTTATGCTTTTTCTTCTGTTTTTGGATAATGCTTTTTGCTTTGTGTTTTCGGTGTTGTGTTTGTTTTCTGGTTCTTTAATATAGTATTTTGATTATTTTGACATGTGTTTTTGGTTTTGTGATTGTTTTCTGCTTTTGCTTCAGTTTTTGAATTTTGCTTTTTGCTGCTTTGTGTTTTCGGATTCGTGTTTGTTTTCTGCTTTTGCTTTCTTGAGTGTTGATTTTTGCGTTTTGCTTTGTGTTTTCGGTTTTCTGTTCGTTTTCTGTTTGTTTTCTCCTTTTTTAAATTTATCATTTTGCTCTTGGCTTTGTGTTTTTTTCTGCTTTTGCATTTATTTTCTAATTTTGCTTTCTGCGTTTTGCTTTGTGTTTTTTTTGTTTTTATTTGTTTTCTCTTTTTGCTTTTTTGAATTTTGCTTTTTTCTTGGTGCTTTCGGTTTTGTGTTTTCGGTTTTGTGTTTGTTTCTGTTTTCGCTTCTGTTTTTGAATTTTGCTTTTCGCTTTGTGTTTTTGGTTTTCTGTTGTTTTCTGCTTTTGCTTCTGTTTTTGAATTGTGCTTTTTGCTTTGTGTCTTCGGTTTTGTGTTTGTTTTCTGTTTATGATTTTGTTTTTGAATTATCATTTTTTTAATTTTGTGTTGCTTTCTGCTTCTGCTTTTTTCTTTGTGTTTTGTGTTTTCGGTTTTGTGGCTATTTTCTGCTCTTGCTTATGTTTTTGAATTTTCTTATTGTTTCTTACTTTGTGTGTGGGTCAAAATAAGACAATTAATGAAAGTAAACCTACTTGTGTAGGTGTATGATAAGTTTTGTATAAACCTCTCAAAAGTTCGGAAACGAACAGTTTTGGTGCTTATCTCTGAATATTTTACACAAGTAAAGATAAATATTCTCAAATTAAAAACGTACATAATCCAATCGTTTTTCAACAATCTAAAATTTGTCTCTTTTTTAAATAAAAATATCGTCATATTACGTCGTTTTTTCAAATTATTTGTTACTGGGAGAGAATGATCCCCCTAATAACCACCCATAGTTACGCCACTGCCGGGAGGGAAACATTACACTAAACAGAGGATCGCATGTACGGTAGTTCCGGTAAATAAGCTTCCTAATGCAGACAGACAAGACAAGACAAGGTTTTTACGCCACGGTAATATTAGGTGCTTAAAAAAAGGTCTTGTCCCCCTCTCCCACTCCTATTGGAGGCGAACAATGAAGTGAATGTGTTGACCGCTGCACCTTGAACTAGCGGCCTGTCCAAGTATATAAGGGCGTCTCACTTTCAACTGGGCACACAGCAATCTTCAAGCGAGTACTGGATATCTCCCAGCAGCGCTACATCATCACCATGAAGTGCCTGGTACGTATACCCAATCAATATCTGTAACTTGTTCTCATCCTTTAAAATTTCTGAACGCGTTATTCAGTGTTCCCTTGTTAACAATTGAATAGTAGCTTCCAGTCAGCCAATACGAACACATGCCCAATGTTATTAGACGTAAACTACGAGATCTTATAACCCATTTTATTATTCTTGTAACAAACCTCGTATTCTTCCAAAATTATCCTTAAAACTACCCTTGTAATTTCTGAAAATAATTCTTGTAACCACTCTAGTCTTCTTTAAAAACAACCCTCGTAACCATCCATCTAATATTTGCAGATAATCTTAGTAATCCTCTTTGTAATTTCTGCAAATATCCGTATAAACCCCCTCGTATTATTTGTTAAGAAACCTCGTAACTTCCTTGTAATTTTTGAAAATATTTTGTATGACTCCTTAGTAATATTAGTAAATAATCCATCTAAACCCCCCACTGGAAATATCTAAATATAATACTTATAACCTCCCTTGTAATCTTTGCAAATAATCGTTGGTCCCCTTGCACTCTATGAAAAGAATATTCTTCTAACACCCCCCGCCCCCCCCCCATGTTATGTCTCTAAATAATTCATTTGACCCCCTTGCATTCTCCCAAAATAATTCATTCAACCTCCCTTGTAATCTCTCAAAATAATTATTGTAACCCCCTTGTAATCTTCGTAAATAATTAAATTAACCCCCATTATAATCTCAACAAAATCTTCACTTAAGCCCACTTGTGATCTCCTTAAATAATGCATTTAAACCCTCTTGTATTCTCTCCAAATAATAATTAAACAAATGTATACTTTTGAGGTAGAAACTCTTATTTCACACGTATTGGGCATAAATTCGTATTGACGGACTATAAAAGCATGAAATCTATCAATCAATCAATCCATCAATCATCTTTTTTCCAAAATCTCTTCCTTATAACTTTATCCAATTTTTACAATTTTCTAACGCATTAATAACGCTTCAATATTTATCGAACACCCTACGCAATAGCTGTGCGCGTTTAATCACACAACACCACCACCTTGGGGAGCTACAGGAAATTCAGAATTCGGAGATTTGAATCTCGGCACTGACACTGATTTTGTCAGATAACCTGTATCACTGGGATGTCTGTACTAGTGTGCGTATTTGTAATTGAGGTAGGATTTGGGTAGGAAGAGGCCGTGGCCTTAAGTTAGGTTAGGTGCCATCCCTGCATTTGCTTGGAGTAGAAGTAATAAACCATAGAAAACCACTCCCGGGATGGCTGAGTAGGGAATCGAACCCGTCTCTTCTCAGTTTTGCCTCACAAGGCTGAGTGTACCCCGTGCCAGCCCTCAAACCAGAATTAATTTGATTGACAGAGCTGGGAATCGAACCCGGGCATTTACGGAGACAGGTTTGCGATAACTAGCATGGATATAGAAGAATTGTTATTGGCAACATAATAAGTAAATATATATGATTTCCATTTCTAAGGATTTGTGGGTGAAATAAGATTCGTCGAGTGTAGCTAGTGGATGGATTTTACGAGTAATTGCCCTTCATGATATCCTGGCGCAGTCAGTTGGCATTTGAAAGTGTTCAAATTCGAGGGAGTCGTGTCAGTAGATTTATTGGTATGTTAAAGATCCCCTTCGGGGCAAAATTCCGGCACCTTAGCTTCTCTAAAAGCCGCAGTAAAGTAGTTAAAAGTGACGTAAAACCAATACCTTCATTATTTTTATTATTATTAATAATATTATTATTAATATTTATTCCCTTCATGACGTCAGCTTCATCAAAGGGGTTAATGAGAAATGAAATTAATGAAGAAGAATGAAACTAGAACGAAGATGGTAGGAGGTGGCCGTGACTTATCACAAGGTATCATCATACCTCACTGTCCGACTCCGTGGCTAAATGGTTAGCGCGCTAGGAGTTGGTCCGAAGTGCACAGGGCTCGATTCCCGGCCGAGCCATCAGGGGTTTTAATCTACTGGGATTAATTCCCGTGGCTCGGGGACTGGGTGTATGTGACGTCTTCATCCTCATTTCATCCTCATTACGACTTGCAGGTCGCCCATGGGCGTAATCCATAAAGACCAGCACTTGGTCTCTCCGGAGGTCAAACGATCATTATTATTATCATACCTCACTCAAGATGGCCTCTGTCAGCGTTGAGATTCGAAGCTGTCTTCTGCTAGTTTAAAAGACGTCAAGCGTCACTCAACGTGCTCAGCTAAACTGCTGACTCGTGAGGTCTTACTACATGACCAGGCTTGATGCAATGCCATACAGTAATGAACTCCGTATGTGGTATAAAGAGGTCGCATGTTACGAGACAGCACGCTATGTGGCTGGCATGTTTAGTATGTGAGCTGTCTGGAGCAACTGTCTGGGCTTACAGCCAATAACGCTTATTGCCAAGTCTTCTCCGGTTCGATACCCAGTGTCTGCAATGACGCACTCCTACTGCGAAAGGAACTGCAACATCAAAAAAGTCATAGTCTTGAAATAATACTAGCGGACTAGTGCGAGAACTCTCGCATAATGGGTTGTGTGTGCCCCGTGTGTACAGACTACCCACCCGACACTATTGCGTTGCGGGATTTACATGAGTTCAGCCAGGGGCTATCGTCTTGGTTATTTGTTTAAAATCACTTTATAAACAAATAAATATAGTTCCGTTGACTTTTCAAGAAATACAAGACTTTTCCTGTACTTTTAAGACGATTTGGAAGATTTTGGTACACACCTTCTAACTCCCTCTGGTTTAGGAGCTTGAGTTTTGCGAAACATACACCTTAGTGCATTATATAATAGATTTCAGTTTTATTTCTATGGCAAAATCACAAACAGAACCATATCAGACTGGCTGCGTGGCTCAGCGGTAACGTTCCCGCCTGCTTTTCCCATGGTTGCAAGATCGAATCCTGTCGCAGTCATCTGGCATTTGAGGGTGCGCAAATACGAGGGAGCAGGGTCAGTAGAATATTACTGGCACGTTAAAGATCCCCTTTGGGGCAAATTTCCGGCACCCCGGTCTCTCTAAAAAGCCTGAGTAGTTAAAAGGGACGTAAAACTAAAATATAAATATTAGTCTAGTAATAATATTATCCATAATATTGAATAATATTCTCGACTTTCGCCATTAATATACTTGCACTTATAACAGATCTGATTTTTAAGAATTTTAATGTAGTTTTAGCATTTACATAAGTAGTATTTTAGAAATATTTTTGAAAACAACCTTCTTTATGAAAAATGTTTAAGAGTAAGACTTGCAACTAGACTTGTATTATCTATTTCTGCTGAAGATGGTCACAATGTGGCCGAAACCTGTACACAATATTCAAATTAAAAGTACATTTTATTGACTGAAAGTATGAATTTTCATAATATAATAAGAATATTATTTAAGGTATTTAGCTGAAAAAGGCTTCATTGTCAAGCCGAAATATGTACAACAATTCAACAATTGAATAACTTTTTCTTATTTGTATTGATTGGTGTAGTATTATTAATATTTATCTACTAATCGATACGGTAAATATCATATATTCTCCTAACATGAAAACTTTTTATCACAATAGTGGTCAAATGTGCACAAAAAAAAACATTTGCTTCCCACGAGTCAATTCATTAAAACACATACATATTTTATCATGCAATTTATTGTTTTCTGTAGTAATATGTTCTTTATGCAACTATAAAAATAACAAAGGTTTGTGTTCGAATGTGCAATTAGTAAAATTAAGTATCCTTTTCTTTCAACAGATCGTTCTGTGCGCCGTCGTGGCCGTCAGTTTGGCTAAGCCTGGTTACTTGGCTGGTGGTATTGCCGCCCCTGCCATTGCCGCTTATGGAGCCCATGGTCTCATTGCTGAAGCTCATCCCAGTGCCCGTATCGCCGCTGGTGTCGCTGATTCTGCCAACAATGTCGCTAACACTGTTGTCGCTCAGCATCAGGGTGCTGTAGCTGCCGCTCAGGGTAACTACGCCGCTGCTCAAGGAGCCGCTGCTGCTCTTGATGGAGTTGCCGCTGCCGCTGAAGGAGCCGCTTATGGTGGAGCTCATATTGGAGCTGCCCCCGCTGTAGCCGCTTACGCTGCACCTGCTGTTGCCGCTTACGCTGCACCTGCTGCCTACGCTGCACCTGCTGCCTACGCTGCCCATGCCACCTACGCTGCCCCTGCCGTAGCTGCTTATGCCGCACCCGCTTATGCTGCACATGCTGCTTACGCCGCACCCGCTATTGCCACCCACGCTGCCTACGCCGCACCCGCTTTGGCCGCCCACGCCGCCTACGCTGCACCTTACGCCGCTGCCTACGCCGTTCCCGCTGCCGTTCATCCCGCAGCTACCCTCAGCGTTGGAGGACCTGCCGGTCTTGCCCTTTCCCCCGCCGGTACCCCCATCGATACCCCCGCTGTCCAAGCCGCGAGAGCAGCTGACACAGTAGCTCACGTCAACGCTAAGGCTGTGCACTTCGGTTAGTTCCTCTCCTTCACCTCATCCCCTCGACCCCACCCATACTTTGTACAAATAATATCGCGCTCAACGATGACTTCGACTTGTTCTTACGACTGTAAAAATCTTTTTATATCATTAAATTATAAATAAACTGCTGTGCAATATTATTTATGATATCTTTCATTGATAAACCTTCCTTCGTCACTGTCACCAAATGTGTATATGTTTACCATTTTGATTAGGTGAATGTTGAGCCCTATTGACAAATGTAAAATAATTTGTGTTAGATGAGCCACTTGGGATCAAAACCAGACACATCACAATTTTTGCAATTTTGTGATTACGGCTGATTTAACAAATCCTTACTGCCTTCTATACATCTAGAAAGAGAAAGGTATTCAAAACAGGACAAAAAAAGGTGCTTTTAAATACTGAAGTAGTCGGTAGGTTTCAAAATAAGACAAGTACATGAATGAGTACAGTGTTGTAGTTGGGCCGGTACGGGCCGGTACGGCGTACCCCCTAAAATCCAAAATTGTTATAACCGTACCGGTTAAACTACCTTTTTACATCTGTAAAAAATAGCCCTACTGTAAATTGTCCAATGGATTTCGGAAAGAAAAATCGGAAATTATTATTTACTTGTTCAGAGTTATCTCGTGGCACAACTTGGAACTAACTGGGCCCATAAGAGTTGGAGTTTGACATTTCAATCGTGCCCGGATATATAATACATGTTCAGCTGTTGGCAACGTTGTGAACTTGGTTTCTTTTGGCGGTAAACGCTTGCTTGTGTGTTTTCAGTGCCACGCTGTGCAGTTGTTTGAATTGAGTCTGATTTGTCGTTAGGTACTGTCTGTGTAAAGACGTAATGTGTGTGTGTGTGTGTGTGTGTGTGCGTGAGAAAGTACGTACATCATAATTTCAAAGTAATAATGATCTTGCTTAACTGGTTAAATAGTGGCAAACGAAAAGCTCCAGATGATAACAGGGACGTTGAAGACAGTGCTAGCTGTGACCAACAAGGTCCTTCGAAAAGATCGATCATCTCAAAGGACAAAGATTTGAGGAGGAACTTAAGAATGTAGGAAGTGATTCAGTTATTCCTTCTGGTCAAGTAAGTTCAGTGATTCTAGATTATCCAGAATGCTGGTCGGAGTCTCAGCACAATTACTTTAAAACTGAAAACAGCTGGCTAGTAATAAAGAACAAAAAACTTGGTTGTTCATATTGTGCTGAAGCTAGCAGGCATGGTTTGGGACCACAGAAAGGTTCAGGATTAAAACCAGCTAAAGAGTGGGTTGTTGGGGAAATTACTTGGTTTGGAAATACTAAAGATTTGCAGCAAAATAGTTTAAGAAAGAAAATATATGAACATAAAAAATCTATGAGTCAGATACGTGCAGAGCAGGCTAAGGCTAGTGCTGAGAGCAAACCTTTAGAAACAGGAGTAGATAAAATGTTAGTTAATCAGTGTGAGACAACAAGTAGACTGTTTAGGACAGCATATAAAGGGGCAAAGCTAGGAAGACCATTCACTGATTTTCCAATAGACATTCAAGTCCAGGAACGTAATGGTTTGGATATGCGAAGAGTCTTACATTCTAAGTTCAGATGTACCAACATTACAGATCATATAGCCAGAGAAATGAGGAAGAAAATAGCTAATCACCTTATAAAAATAATATTAAAATTACCTGCAGTAATTTACCAGTAGGCTACATGCGTTATGTTTGAGATGTGCCATTTCAGAAAACACTGTAGTTCAATCATTCTTTTGGGTTCTTATTGAACTTAAATACACGAAATCAGTTCAATCATGAATGCCATTTTGCAGAATCTGACTTCTTATGGTTTTTCTCATTCTTACCTCATATATAACTTTGTTGGTTTTGCAAGTGACGGAGCCTCGGTAATGTTTGGAAAGAGAAATGAGTTGCTGTGGCGTTACAGAACATGTTTCCTCACTTGATTGTTTGGCACTGTGCTAACCACAGACTAGAACTAGCAGTACACGACACGAGAGATGAGGTTCAAGTTCTTACTCATTTCCATTTTTTCTTTGATAAACTGTATTCTGTCGCCTAAAACTGAAGCTCAGCTTAGAGAATGTGCAGCAGATCCTGGTAAAAAACTAAATAAATTTGAGAAAATATTTACAAACAGGTGGGTTGCCTCAAGTGCTAGAACTGTGAAATCTGTTTGGAATTACTATAGATCTCTTGTCAAACATTTCACAGAAGCTGCTGCTGATAAATAAATACATTTAGCAGTTATGTACGATGCTTTAATTGAGCTCTCAGATTTATCTTTGTTTCTTCAAAGAAGAGACATGACAATTACCGAAGCTGACAAGACTATGAAACGTAGTATCCGGGTACTGGAGTCCATGGCATCTTCTCCAGATTCTCATGATGAGGACGCAACTAAAGCAGCTAAAATCCAGGTCTTTAAAGACATTGAGTTACACAACAACTCTAAAATTGTTCAAATAAATAGTGGCCAGTTTTACCGAAGTCTAGCTGAAAATCTCAAACACAGACCTGTCGCCAATCCTAGCCATGCATCCCATATAGGTTCTCAGATCAAGCAAAGCAGCACAGAAAACGAAAAGAAGCTGAGGACTGAAGTATTGTTGAAAGATATTGCTCTTGTAGCGACAAAGCTTTGGCCACAAGATACTGACATAACTTGTGGAGATAGGAGCATCTCTAATATATCCGAGGTTTTTCGACTTCAAGACAAGAGAAAATACATTCAGGCATTCATTCATTCATTCATTCATTCATTCATTCATTCATTCATTCATTTATTTGCAATGGGGGGAGTGTCCCCCGGTGGCAAATTGGATATACATAACAAATAAATAATTATACATAACAATTCAATAACAATTATACAACAATTAAACTGGAGTATTTACACAAATAGTCAGTCTTTTCTTAATCACACCTATATGTTTGGGAAAAGGCTCTAAGACTGCGGCAGGTAGAGAGTTCCAGTTATCAATGGCACGGTTTACAAAAGAATATTTACCATAATTTGTTCGCTGTGGTCGGCGCTTAACTTTGAAAGGATGATCACTCCTACCCATGTAAGTGGGCTTTCCCAATCGTTTGCTAAGCTCACCCCATGCTGGTTGATTTGTATACGTGTTGTACATAGCGCAGAGTCTAGATTTCATCCTCCTAGCCTCCAGTGATTCCCACCCAAGTTTCTTTAACATACGGCTCACACTGCTCCTGGGATTAAAGTCACTGAGCACAAATCTAGCGGCCTTTCTTTGTACCATTTCCAACTCATTGATGAGCCCTACTTGATATGGATCCCAAACCGCCGAGGCATATTCCAGAATAGGTCTTACAAGTGACACATAGCCTAATTCTTTAGCAGAGGTACTACTTCCTTTTAATACCCTCATTACAAAGTGCAGGGATTTGTAAGCTTTTGAAACTACACATCCTACATGACTACCCCATTTCATATCAATCCTTACGTGAACGCCCAAATATTTGCAAGAATCTTCTTCTACAAGTATTTCCGAGCCAATTTTATATTGAAAATCCTGCCTCCGCACTTTCCCTATTTTGAAGAGACTACATTTTCTTGTGTTTATTTTCATTTTATTTTCAATCGCCCACTAATAGACCAGGTTCAGGTCATCTTGAAGTACTGCAGGGAATATGTGGACACGAACATGAAACCTCAAGACCTTGAACAATTACTACAAATAATTGATTCATTTCCAATTTCCACATCAGAATGCGAAAGAGCATTTAGTGCTATGAATGACATTATCACTAAAAAAAAGGAACAGTTTGTTGGTAGAACGAACCGGAAGGTTACTTTTCCTCAGAAGTGTTGGAACGCCATTAGAAAAAATTAATCCAGAAATGTATGTGCAGTCTTGGCTCAGATCAGGAAGATGATCAGCTGAAGAAACAGCGGGTCGAAAATGTGACCCACTCAACGAAGTCCACTACGAGTCCATCTGGAACCTCCTCAATTGATTTTTGGTGAGTACCGCCTATTTTTTTTTTTTCACAACAACGGCACTGAATGTGTATCAAAACAAGACACATCTTGGCAGGGTATTTTACGCATCGTTCAGCACATTAGCTGAAACTGCGCTCTTTGTGTGCTGCTTATGCAATTTTTTTCGTGTTCTGTTAGTGTCGGTGTATTTACATTTGTATTGGTGTGTTGAATCGACTTGTAACGACTGATTATTTAATTTTCAAAATATGATCCATCCGATAACTGAGTTGCAAAACAAGACACATCAGTACGTTTTAATACAAAATAAGACACATCAAATATTATAACGCTTATATAAGGTGCGCTCAAAAAGTAAAGAGCCGGAGGCTGGAATGCGCAAACCGGTGACGACATCGGCTAATAGTGGCGTGTGTAACGAGGTGTGGTTCCGACCAGAGGGTGGAAGGTCACAGCCCGTCTCTACAGGGCACGCGTGCACGTCACGTGACGATACAAAGCGAGCAGCAGCATGCATCAATCGTCCAACCAAGACCAAGAAAGTAGGCCATTGGACATGCTTCCTGGTGTGGTTGAAGACTGTGGGGCATCCATTGGGCACACACTTTCCGCAAGTGCAGTCGTTCCTTCATGATGGTGTGCACACTTCCGACGCTCAATCCGACCACGGCTGCTATGGAGTTATCTGTCACTCGGCGGTCCTGGGTAATGAGTGCATCAACCAGCTGGACGTTGTCATCGGTTATGCAGGGGGCTGCCCCAGACCAGGCATCATCGGCTAACGACACCCGTCCTTCCCTGAAGCACTTGTGCCACGCCTTGACCCTTGCAAGGGACATGCAGTGTTCGTCGTACACTTGTGACATTCGGCGATGAATGTCCGTTCCCCCTACTCCTTTCGCTGTCAGAAACCGAACAATACCTCCTTGTTCGTTTGACGCCTCCATGTCACTGTTTGCAATGCGACTGGCAGCGTTGGACGATTGATGCATGTTGCTGCTCGCTTCGTATCGTCACGTGACGTGCACGCGTGTCCTCTAGCGACGGGCTGTGACCTTCCATGCTCTGGTTGGAACCACACCTCGTTACACACGCCAAAATTAGCCGATGTCGTCACCGGTTTGCGCATTACAGCCTCCGGCTCGTTACTTTTTGAACGCACCTTATATTATGTAAAACAAAGTGTCCTGACTCACTCACTCACTCACTCACTCATTCATCATCGCCCAACCAAAACTATTGGAGGTAGAAATATGAAATTTTGGGGATATGTTTGTTGTAGGTCGAAAACGTCCACTGAGGAAGGATTTTTTTGATATTCAGGTTCTAAAGGCGTGTTAAGGAGGTTAGACCAGCATGTCATTGAATAACAATATCTCAGGAGTGGTTTATTTTCGGGATGTTATACTCGGCATATTAACTAACCATTAAAACAAGTAGTTCCGTGAAGGACTATACAGCCTATTTTTATATATCCTACTCATGTTAATTGCCTCGGTCAACATACAAAAAAATCAATTTTATTGTTGTGATAGATTCGTAGATATTGAGAACCGTCTAAATATTTCAGATGGTCGCCAGGTGGGATTTTTATTTACGTAATGTTACATGACGATTATTGTGTACGTGTGGTAATCAAACTTTAATCGCATGATTAGGACACAAGAAGTAAAAACGAGATTTTAAAATTTCGCACAGCTGCCATCTTGTGGTTATGAAAACAATTGATATAAATTAGATGGCAGTGGATTAACGTTTGTAAATGCATTTAACGTGCAAAATTTCACTGCACTCGGATGGTTAAATCGCGAGAAACATCCATTTAAATATTTATACTTCGCGTCCCCGCCATGTTGGATTTGTGCTCACGAGGTTACTGAAAGTTCTACAGGTGAACTTATGTCCGTAGCATCTATGAACATAAGAAAATTCAGCTTGATTGCTGTAAGAGATTCGTAGATATTGAGAACCGTCAATATATATATCGGATGCTCGCCATTTTGGATTGTTATATGTAAAGGCCATAGAGTTATGTACCATTAAAGGAAAATTATTGCTTAGCTTCATTATTCAAAGTTTTACTTCGATCGCATGATTACCGCACAAGAAATAAAAGCTTAATTTTAAAATTTCGCAGAGCTGCCATCTTGAGGTTATGTAAACAATTGAACTGAATTAGATGCCAGTGCATTACAATATGTATAATCATTTACTGTACCACATTTTACTGCGCTCAGATGGTTAAATCACGAGAAAAGTCTATTAAAATGTTTCAAATTCGCTTGGCCGCCATATTCGTTTTGTACTTTATAGATATTTGAATATTACATAGATAAACTTGTAGCAGAGCCCTTTATCTCCGTACAAAATTGCTGGGTGATATCTGTAATAGTTTCGGAGATATAGAATGTCAGTGAAATATTTCGCACAGCCGCCATTTTGAGGTGATGTAGACAATTGAACTAAGTTAGTTGTCAGTGCATTACAATGTGTATAAACACTTGCTCTACCAAGTTTCATTACGGTTGGGTGGTTAAATCGCGAGACAAGTCTATTTAAACGTCTCAACTACGCTTGGCCGCCATGTTGGTTTTGTAGTTACCAAGTTTTTGAACGTCTTATAGATACACTTCTAGTAGTGCCCTTTATCACTGTGAAAAGTTTCAGGGTGATATCGGTAATAGTTTCGGAGATACTGAATGCTGGTGAAATATTTCGCACTGCCGCCATGTTGCATCGGAGCGACACAATAAAATTTGAAGGATACGGTCGGGGTTGGCCGGAATGGTGCTATGATCTTATCGAGTTTCATTGAAATCGCTCCAGCCGTTTAGAAGTTATTTGGAGGGGAGTGGGGGGCACACACACACGCACACACAGACACACGGAAAAAAGTGATCTCATAAGCCTATTTTTTAGCCTACTTTCGATTTTTGCAAAAAATGAAAGTAGACTTATGAGATCAACACAGGGCGAAAAAAAGTGTGTCTGTCTGTGTGTGTGTATGTGTGTGAGTCTGTCTGTGTGTGTGTGTGTGTGTGTGTGTGAGTGTGTGTACTCTGAATGTCTGTCCCCCCCTATCAATTCGAACACGGTTAAACCGAATTGAACGAAATTTGGTACAGAGGTAGCACTGGCAAGGGGCACCTCAGCGTCATGTTTTATATTGCCGCCATCTTTACCAAAAGGTAATGGCGGCCAATCGAATGGTCAAAACTTAATAATGCATTACGACCAAACTAATCATCGGATCTTTACCAAATTTGGTAACAACCTACCTTCATATGGGACGCGTCTTGTGCCCAAACTACAAGGTCATCAAACGTACCATTTCAGGATGGCGGCCGTGTGAATTATGCAAAATTTATAATCCATAACATGGAACCCACCAGTTCCGATTATCGAACCAAGATTCGTTTAATCTGTTCTAAGCGACGTGGTTCGTTCGAAATTAAAAGTTTATATTGTAATATTATAATCTAGAAGTGACTTTAAAAATCTGAATCGTCTCGGCTATTTGACAAGATGGCAGCTGATCTCTCGTTCTGACCTATATTTTACTAATTTCAGTATGTTGCATGCAATATAACCTACTGATAAAAATCGTATGAACTTAATATGAAATGAACTCGGTTTGAAATATATTCCAGCGAAGAAATCTTCAGTCCAAGTGATTATTTGCTAATACAGTACGTTATATGTATTTTATCGATGACGCGTGAGTTATGAGTGTACGATTGGCTGTGTGATTAGAGCTCCCGTCTCTCATGTGGCTGGCCGGGGTTCAAATCCTATCAGAGTAGAACTTTTTTGCTTGATTTTTTTATATTTAGGCCTATTGTTTCTTGAGTACTGAGACGTTATAAAATAAAGCGTTATATGGTGCGTTTTGCAATGGAAATTATATATTAAAAAAACGACATTCTCCACCGGAGTGACATCTACCAGCCTTCAGTTGTACTATGCAGAAACTATAGATTCGAGCAGCGCTCTATACCGGCCAGTTAGTGAACCCAGTCTTAACGACTGTTAGGAGTAATAATACAGTAACATTCGTTTATTCCTTGTGCACATCGAACCAAGAATCATTTAATCTGTTCTAAGCGACGTGGTTCGTTCGAAATTAAGAGTTTATATTGTAATATTATAAACTAGAAGTGACTTTAAAAATCTGAATCGTCTCGGCTATTTGACAAGATGGCAGCTGATCTCTCGTTCTGACCTACATTTTACTAATTTCAGTATGTTGCAAGCAATATAACCTACTGATAAAAATTATATGAACTTAATATGAAATGAACTCGGTTTGAAATACACTCCAGTGAAGAAATCTTCAGTCCAAGTGATTATTTGCTAATCCAGTACGTTATATGTATTTGATCGATAACGCGTGAGTTATGAGTGTACGATTGGCAAGTTGGTCACTAGTCGTGGCCGAGTGCGGTACGTGTGTGCGCGCTGTGTGACCGCATTGGAAGAGTTTACGGTTCCTAATACCGGTGCTTCCTTAGTTCCACGTGTGTACTGACCTTCCGTGTGTCATTCGGACAATACTTTTTTAAGTAGTGTTCCAGATAGGACAACAAAACCAGAAACCCAGAAAACCGCGCTGAAAATCATGTCCGGATACCAGAGAAAAAACACCGTACGCTGCCAATGGGACAGGCAGAGTTCTCGCCCCTCACCAGGAGAAATTCACCGCTGGATTGGCGATACCCTCCGGTTGACTGTCGACCAAGTAGAAGCCATCCAGTTAAATGCGCACGAAAAAACCATGTACATCAAGGTAATCAGCATATCTATTTATCAGAAATTGTTAAATACTTTTGCAGATCCTATTAAATTTCAGTATGACTCAGGCGAAATGACCAATGTTAAGCTCTCCACAGCGGATTCCAATTTTACCACAGTACGTATATTTAATGTCCCACTCGAAGTACCCCCTGAAATTTTCAAATCCGTCCTGTCGAAATATGGCACTGTGAGTGACGTCAGGAAAGAACAATGGTCTTCTGCTTATCAGTTCCCGGTGTATAATGGAATACGTGCCGTCACTATGGAAATCAAGCAAGATATCCCCTCCACTGAGACTTTTGGTGGCCATTCTGGCTATATAACGTATAATGGACAGAAACAGACCTGTTTAATTTGCAATGCTACCACACATCTACGTATTAACTGCCCAAAGAAAATGATTCCCCTCGGTATAACTCCTACACAACAACGACGTGTACAATACTCGGAAGTTGAGACGCAGCAAACGTCATATGAAAACATGCTTATTGATCAGTCAGCTGGGACAACACCAGGAGTGACCTCGGATACATCTGACGCAGAACTGGTACCTTGCCCTGACCAGAGCTGCGAGACACAGAGTGCCCCTGTGCTATCGGCAACCTGTATCGCAGCCTTAGAACCAACTCTGCCGTCACTACAGGCTGCCACAGAAATTTTGTCTTCACTGCCCCCGACTTCGCTGGTCCCTACCGACTCACTTAAGAATGTTGATCGGGGATCCGAGAACGTCTCTAAGAAGATTAAAACAAATGCCTCGATTGCCGTACCAGCCCCGAAGAATCAAACTGGCTCTACAAACGTTCCCGCAGCTGTGAAAAAGAAACAAAATCTTCATTCTACGTCATCTAGGGACCCACGAACGCTCTCAACCGCTGACAGCCGGCCTATGAATGGCAGTCAAAAGGAACTATCTCAACCTAATTTGACATAGTGCACCAGTATATTTCTCACCTGTGTCTTTCTTTCTTTTTTCTTTTTTCTCGAGTCCAACTTCCAGTATGTCTAGCACAACTTTTACACTTCTCTTAATGGCGCAATTTCTCACTGTGGCCACTGTGAATATCAATGTAATAGAATGCCCTCTGAAATTTCAACTGTTGGAGAGATTCCTTCGAGATGCAGACATTGACATTGCCTTCATTCAAGAAGTTGCTCTACCCTGTTTGCCCATATCTGCCTTCTACAAACAATATATCAATACCGGTAATACGAATAGAGGGACCGGATTCCTCATAAGACCTGATATCCCACTCGAAGGTGTGCTATGTCATCCATCAGGACGCATAATATCTGGACACATAAACAATACCACCCTGATAAATGTATATGCCCCATCCGGGTCCAATAAACGTGTGGAACGGAAAATGTTCTTTCAACAGAGTATACTGCCTCATCTGCACGAAGTTAAGGAAAAACTTATTCTTGCAGGGGATTTCAATTGTATTCAACGCCCAGAAGATTCCACTAGCTCATACCAAGGTGTCAACCCGGCTCTCAGGACCCTTCTTACCTCCCTACACCTCATTGATGCTGTGGATAGTTTAAAGGTGCCCCTGTCCCATTACACCTGTATAAGTCACATCTCCTCATCACGACTTGACCGCATCTACTTTTCACAGGAACTTATCCAGCCTAGACGATATGAAGTGATACCTGCCAGTTTCACTAACCATCATGCTGTCGTATGTACAATCTCTTACCGCCATCCCATATTTCACATAGGAAGAGGTTATTGGAAGCTGAATTGCTCGCTGTTACTGGAGGAGGAATGCCAAGATATTTTCAGACAACACTGGACTCGATTGGTCCAACAAAAATGCAAATTTCGTGACTGCACAGACTGGTGGGATATTTTAGTTAAACCAGGGATCCGCCGCGTCTTTAAGAACATATCTTACCAACGAGGTCGGGAAAGACGGGATACAGTTGAATTTTACTATCGAGTTCATCGCCAGCTCCAGCAAAGATCTGATGGTGGGGAGCGTATATATGACCAGATCCGGGAAGTTAAAACCAAGCTCCTGTCTCTACAGCAACGAACGCTCGCTCATATCAACGTGGCTTTAAAAGATCGTACAGTGCTCCCGGACGAAAGTGCAAGTGTATACCATATCGCCAAAGGACAACGTGAGCGGCAACGTAAATATATCCACCGCCTCCGCACCAGTACTGGAAGTGTCGTCACCTCCCCTGACGCTATACGTAGTGAAATATCATTATTTTATCAACGGTTCTACGCTAAGGCTCCCATTGATCCACAGCAGGTGACCCTATTGCTGTCATCTTGCAGTACCAAACTATCTCCGGACAACAAAACTCCGCTCAGCGCGGATATTACGGATGAAGAGATTCACTCTGTGGTTAAACAACTCCCAAACAACCGCTCACCTGGCATTGATGGACTGCCATATGAAATGTATAAACCCTTCTGGCCTCTCATAGGCAAAGAATTTTGTCATGTCCTGCGTACCATTCTCCAACGTCGTGCTCTTTGTCAATCACATCACGAGGGTACCATAGTCCTCATACCAAAAACATCCTCTCCCATGGCAGTTGGTGACTTCCGACCAGTTACTCTGCTCTGCAGTGACTATAAAGTCCTTACCAAAGTACTTGCATGCCGATTGAAGACTGGTCTACCTGATATCATTGGTGATGAACAATGTTGCAGTATTCCTGGAAGAACTCTGTTAACAAACTTAGCGATACTACGGGACCTACACCTAAAAGCCGAAATGCTCCCCACTGAGCCAATGAGTTTTCTCACCTTAGATCTTGATAAAGCTTTCGACCGCATCAGTCATGAATACTTGTACATGGTCTTGCAACACTTCGAATTTCCTGAAATCCTTATTGACTACATTCGTATGATAAATTGTAATGCTACGTCTAGAGTGCTCGTCAACGGCTTTCTTTCCCCTCTGATTCCAATACAACGATCAGTTAGGCAAGGATGTCCCCTTTCTATGCTACTTTTTGTCATTGGCCTTGAATCATTCATTCGGACTACCCAGGTGAAGCTACAGGGTTACAAACTGTCCACACATGTTTTTGGAATGTGCGCCTATGCTGATGACGTATCAATATTGATCCGCAATGAAGAAGACATCTCCCACATCGATAGCGTCCTTCAGCTCTACCATATCGCCTCTGGAGCACAATCGAACCCCCAGAAAACTGCTTTGCTTCCGCTCAATACTAACTCAGTGATTACCCCACAGCCCTGGTTCTGGATAGTAAATGAGGTGAAAATTCTTGGCATTACCTGGAAGCAATCGCTTCTGGACACAGTGCAAGTTAACTGGACTAAGGTCATTGCCAAAGTTAGGGGAGTCCTGATCCAATTTGGTCAAAGAAACCTCAATATAGTGCAACGGGTCATGGTCCTCAACGTGTTTGCGCTCTCTAAAATATGGTATGTCGCACAACTTCTCCCACTTCCCAAAATGTTTGAGAGCCAATTGGCAAAATATACAGGTTGGTTTATATGGCAAGGATTTTTGTTCCGAGTACAACGGGAACAGTTGTATCTCCCATCCCGGCAAGGCGGGCTAGGGCTAACAGCTCATGGCATGAAATGCCGTGCACTCTTCTGCAAGAACGATATCACCATTCTTTCCCAACATGACACTTTTACTAAAGCGCTATACAAAGATATTCGAAACACAGCCCGTGGTTGTGATAGAGCTTTGCCGAAGATATTTAGGGACCATCAACAGCACCTTCTGGAAACTGTTCGCCAAATGCCTTCAGGGATTGTTCCAACGACGAAAAGTATCTATAACATGTTGCGGCAAGTGGTACACTCCAAACCGCGAATAGAGGCCACCACCCTCTACGTCCATTGGCCCACTGTTTGGAAAAATTTTGGGGCTATGACCATTTCTTCTGCTGTACACTCCCAAGTTTTTATCTTCCTCAACGATCTCATCCCAACCGCTCTACGGCGATATACCATCCATCTTGAAGCTTACCCATGGTGTACTATATGTGGTCAAACTGATACGGCGATACACCGCTTCACATCATGCACGCGAGTTGCCTCCACGTGGCTGTGGTGTAAGGGAAAAGTATGTCAACTATTAAATGTGCCCTCGGATGACCTTGATGACAGGAAGTTGGTTCGTTTGTCGGTGACCGCCTTCCCCCAAATTAAACAGACTGCCATTTTGTGGATAATGGGCCAATATGTACACTTCGTGATGGACAATGATCAACATTTCTCTTTCCTGGATCTCAGGTATCACCTGCAAAAAGAGCGTTGGAAGCTTAGTGAAAGTGGACAATTGTACGATAAATATGGACACTATCTGGATTTCTTGTGATGTATTAGTATGGTATTTATCATATCTGAAAATTCTGTAATTCTGTAAAGAGCTAATAAAAAAATAAAAAAATAAATGGCTGTGTGGTTAGAGCTCCCGTCTCTCATGTGGCTGGCCGGGGTTCAAATCCTATCAGAGTAGAACTTTTTTGCTTGATTTTTTTTATATTCATTGTTTCTTGAGTACTGAGACGTTATAAAATAAAGCGTTATATGGTGATTTTTGCAATGGAAATTATATATTAAAAAAACGACATTCTCCACCGGAGTGAGATCTACCAGCCTTCAGTTGTACTATGCAGAAACTATAGATTCGAGCAGCGCTCTATACCGGCCAGTTAGTGAACCCAGTCTTAACGACTGCTAGGAGTAATAATACAGTAACATTCGTTTATTCCTAGTGCACAGAGGCGTTGTTGATAACCTCAAAACTTGCAATATGGATGATTTGGAGATGGATTATTTTGTTATACCGTGTATTTAAGATTAGCCTATAAATTAACGGGTTGCGAAGTTACTTCACTTAGTCCTATATCATTCGTATACGACACAGAACAACAACGTGACGTCAGTTTATGATCTACTCTGATTGGCTATTACATTGCTGCAGTCGGGTAGTTGGCAGTCAAGGATAAAATTCGCGACTGCCAACTGCCAGCTACCAACTGCAACTTCATGTTGTGTATGGTGCCTGTAGTATACACGGAGTCGATCGCGACTGCCGACCGAGGACTACCAACTACGGACTGCCGACTGCGCATTGTAGATGGGCCTTATTAGAGCAACGAAGTTTCAATTATTGTAAGTAGTCGGTGTTTGGAGTGTTTGCTGATGAAATTGCAAAATGCTGGGGTAAATTATAAACTATGGTTTGAACGCCACTGTTCAATTCCTGTGTGCCAATTTGCACTTCAAATAGGAAGAAATTAGGAGATGATAAGGACAGAGAGTTATAACTATACCCATACATTTAGGAGAAAGTAGGCTATATGTTCTTTCCCGAACATCTTGTTTTTTCATAAAATGAAAATAGGCTAATAAGCAAACACGTGTCTAAGGGTTTTTTGATGTGGTGTATATTATGTAGTGAAAGGGGTGAAATGTGGGGGTTGAAGAATTCCTAACGGAGCGTTTGTCCCTTAAACGACGTAGACAAAAAGTTTGAAATTCAGGGAAAAAGCAGCTTAAAAAAAAAGAAAAAAAATAGATATTCGACAGTTTCTTCATGTTTCCAATTTAAGGGGCCCATGGTGAGGGGTGAAATTTGGAGGGGGAAGTGTCTTGACTGACTGACTCAAAACTATTGAAGTTAGAAACATGAGCTTTTGGAGATATGATCATTGTATGGCGAAATTGTCCACTAAGGAATGATTTTTGGATATTCAGGTTCTAATGGGGTTTCATGGGGATTAAACCAGATTTTCATTGGAGGTGCAGTTCTTATATTATGCGCCAAATTTTTCTGACGTCAGTCTAATTACTGCCACATTTTCAGGAATGATAATATTTGACGACCAATGATACACAACAGAGCAATCAAACATTTCTATGATATATTTGAAATCAAATTATTATTTCTTATTCATAATTAAATGATAAATGAGTCATGGCATTCATGATTGAGACGTTGCTAAGTGTACTCTTTACAACTACAATATTCGCGGGCGAAGCCGCGCCGGGTAATACTAGTAAGCCGATATTTTATACGATGAAAATATGCCAACAAATAAGTTGATGGGATTCAGCGGTCGCCCACTCACGTCATGTTAGTTGATAATCTCTTGGGGGGGGGGGGGGGGTTCTCCGATCTCGTTGAATGATATTGAGGGACTCATTTCATGTTTTTTTTCTCTAATTGCCGTGCTGATAAAGGGCTATAGCTACAGACATGATATGGCATGACGAGATCATGGCGTGTGAGTAATAATCAATAGATATAATATCAGAGGACGCGCCAACTTGTCGAGGTGTACAACGTAGCCATAAGAGTGAAGCAGAATATGAAGGAACAAAGCTTCTAGTTTAACGTGATCGCTAATCCCTCGAGCATGAAGAAAAGAAACAAATTACGAGGCGCGTTCAGAAAATAAGTTTCCTAATAATTTTTCATTTTACCCCATTAAGTGCCAATTCTATTTCCTGTAGTGCCATGTGTTTATGCTAAGAACTTAAGATCTTAGAAAATATTCGATAACACTGTTAAATATTGTCAAAAACTAGCACCATTTTTATCAGAAAGGGTTGTTTCAAAATTCAAACAAGTAGTTCCGTGAAGAACTATACAGCCTATTTTCATATATCCTACTTATGTTAATTGCCACTATTTAACATACACAATTTCAGTTTGATTGCTGTAATAGATTCGTAGATATTGAGAACCGACTAAATATTTCGGATGGTCGCCATGTTGGATTTTATATATGTAGGTCCTAGAGTTATGTACTGTTACGTGCAGATTATCGTGAACGTGTAGTATTCAACCTTCAATCGCATAATTACGACACAAGAAAAAACAAGGAGATTTAATTTTTTTTTCACAGCTGCCATCTTGAGGTTATGGAAACAATTGAAATAAATTAGATGCCAGTGGATTAACATTCGGATAAAGATTTACTGTACCAAGTTTCACTGCACGCGGATGGTTAAATTGCGAGAAACGTCCATGTGAATATTTATAATTCGCGTCACCGCCATGTTGGATTTGTGATCACCAGGTTATTTAAAGTCCTATAGGTGAACTTAAGTTCATAGCCCCTATGAACATTAAAAAATGCAGTTTGATTGCTAAAATAGATTCGTAGATATTCAGTATCGTCTAAATATTTCGGATGGTCGCCATGTTGGATTGTTAAATGTATAGGCCATAGAGTCATGTACCATTAAAGGAAAATTATTGCGTAGGTTCATTATTCAAACTTTCACTTCGATCGCATGACTACATCACAAGAATTAAAAACTTAATTTTAAAATTTGTTGTTTACCACAGTTCCGTGACAACTACTTAGATACCAAGATTCGTAGACATGAAACTCCAACGAATACTTTCAAAAGTGACAATAGCGGTGCTATGCGTAAATTAGAGACATTGCACATTGACGTAGTACAAATATTTCACCAACAGCAGCTGGCGTAAACACGCATCTGCTAAGGATCTAAATAAGATACCCTGGCACCACACTTTTAGCAATCCTTGGGTTAAGGGAAAATAGTTGTATGCAAGACTTTTCACACTGAAAAAGATCTGAAGACGTCTGTCACACGCTGGCAGACTTCTGTGACACAGGACACCTAAAGTTGATACCACGCTATGAAACGTGTCTCACTTCGTTTGGCGCCAAAAAATAGCTGACAGATTGCTGCACCTGTTGCCAATAAAATTTTACATACATTCCCCGGTATGTTTTGTACCCTTTAGGCTCGTACCAAGTACACTCTGCAGGCACAATCCCCGGTATGTTTTGTACCCTTTAGGCTCCGAACATGGCTTGACGAATTCTTCAACTCATGAGGGGGGGGGGGGGGCTCAGCGGTCTAGCTGTATGCCTCTCACCAAGGCGGTCCGGGTTCGATTCCCCGTCAATGCATGTGAGATTTTCGAAGTGAAATGCCATGTCCTGTGGTTCGGATTCCCCGTAAAAAGGAGGTCCCGTGGCTCATGATCTCTAGATTAACGGTCACGTTAAACTACAAGCTTGCTTGCTTTTTTTCTTCAACTCATACTTTCTGTATGTGCCTCGTATATCAGAGGACGCTACATGTCGAGGTGTAGGCTACAATGTAACCGTAGGAGAGGAGCAGAACAACGAATGAACAAACCTTCTAAAGGGGAGTGCAAATTATTAGACTCAAAGTCATATTTTATATTTTTACCATTTACGATTTGTAATGTGAGCCTCCGTGGCTGAGGCGGCAGCACGCCGGCCTATCAAGCTGGGTCCGTTGTTCAAATACCGGTCACTCCTTGTGAGATTTGTGCTGGACAAAGCGGAGCCAGACAGGTTTTTCTCCGGGAACTCCGATTTTCCCTGTCACAAATTGAATTCCAGCAACACTCTCCACTGTCATTTCATTTCATCTATCATTCATTTAATCATTACCCCAGGGGAGTGCGACAGGCTTCGGTAACCGGCACAGTTCATATCCTCTCCGCTAGATAGGAGCTTAATTCTTTCCTTTCCCTGACCCGGTTGGTCGACTGGAAGCAGGCTGTGGATTTTCACCACTTACTATTTTAATATAAGGCAGCAAAACTGTTTTGCAAGGAGTTACAGTTGTTCCAAATATGTAATTATGGGTTTACTCATAGATTGTGATCTTTTGCTGTTAATAAATACGTAAGAAAATTTCTTTTTTCAGATTTTACACACAAAATCAATTTTCTTTATTCAGAATATTACTCTGGTTATTTTGACTAATTAATTGTATATTTTGGGTGCATTTAGAGCCATAAGCTCTCTTCAAAGAAAGCTGCTCTTGATCCGTCGGAACATTAATGGGGTGTGACAGAAAATAATCCCTCCGAAGTCACTGTAAACTGAGTAAATTAACCCGGCTCTAATACCCTTCGAAATACCGAATTCCCAAAATATCCAGAAACAAATCCCTACAAGACACATTGTATATCCATAGCTGAAAATACACTACTGAATATACTAATAGATGTTGTAATTCGTGATTCAATAAAAGGATTCTTTCAGAAAGAAATATTACTGCTCAAAAATCTCTCTTTTACTCTAATAATTAGTACAGATCTTTAGTTTATCGTTATCTAAAATCCCTCGAGCATGAAGAAAAGAAACAAATTACATTTTCTGTGCTACTGAAGACTTAAAAACATCGAGTCGTATATATTCAGTAAAACTTGCTTTCGACGGACACTTTATTGAACGGAAACTTGTCTTAAACGGAAATGTTTGACGGTCCCGTGAACTTAGGAGTGAAAAAGAAATTGTATTTCCTTCACTAAAAGGAAATTGTGTTATGCAGACAACGGAAATCACGAAATGTATTTAAACGGAAAATATCCTACTATAGGAATGCAATGTTAATCCACGAGGACTGGCGCATGGGTATTTCTGACCCGAGGTTTAGATAATGCTCCATATTTTCGTTTTGGTCAGCCCTTATTTCCTGTCACTTACTGTGCCTTCCTTCCTAGCCTTGAACAACGCCCTGCAAAAGAAACATGTCCATAGCTTGTTTGCACTCCCCTTTAGAAGGTTTGTTCGTTCATCTGTCAGCCTTTTCCTTCGGAGGGGAAGTAAAGCCGGTGGGCCCATGTCATAGGCCATAGATTTATGTGATGTAAAAGAACCTTCCACTAACTACACTCGTGTGAAGGTCAAATTTGTAGGTTAAATTTGATTAACGCTATTAACTTCCAACGGTCATCGTCAGGTTCTGGTTGCGAGGGTATCTATTAGCCAATTTGCAGCTAGGTGTCGTTGACGGTAGCATTTGGTAGCAAAAGTAGGAACTTCTTAAAACTGACTGTCTGCAGTCCTTATCTGAATTTCATATTACACACAATAATACAGCCATCACAATTAACTCCGGATATCAGGCAGATTCTACACACAACCAAAGTACACGGGGCTGCATGACCGCGTTGTCGCAGCCCCTAAACAGAGGAACCAACCAACCTATCTCTCCTAGTTAAAGTAAATGCAGCAACGTGTAATCCCAGTATAATCTCAAATAAGATGCATTAATTGAGAACACATTGGGCTTCTTGAGCCCCTAAAGTATTTCGTAAAGTAAACTGTAATAAGATTGGTTACTAAACCTAATATGGTGCACCATATATTTAGGTTATAAAAATTAGAATAAAATGAAATGTAGTTGGTGGCGGTGATCAGCCTGCAGGTGCTAAAGAAGATGTATGGCAAACAGTAGACACTACATTCATAGTTCCGTATTGAGAAGGTGAAAAGCTTGAAATGGCAGATTTGGAATATCAATACTTCACCAATCCGTGTATAATTAATGAAGAGCCTGTATGCTTACATATCCATAAGCTTTTTCTAATCAAAGCGGCTTCAAGTAACACGACGTGGTGGAAAGTAACATCTCTTGGTAATGAGGTTAGCTCAAAGTATATGGTGTCTTAAAAGAAAGCAATGGAAAAACAAATATAATTATAAAAGTGACTAAGATGAAAAAATATATTGAAATCATTATGCAATTCTAATTTAAATGACATTGAATGAATATAAATTTAATAAATACGATAACTTACTTGAGGTTATATATTAAGACAATGTTTCATTTAGAAAATGATTTGTCTATTGTTTAATATTTTAAGGGTGTAGCAAAGTCCAAAAAATTCATATAGACGGTAGTAAGAAATGAAATAACGTCGGTACCACAGTAGTTCTGGAAAAAGACGTAAATACGAATGGAGCGCTAAAGTGAAAAGATCCTGTACGCGTCTGAGTGTTGAATGGGCAGGAAGTTTAAAGCAGCCAGGAGGGATGCGATCCAGCTGGCAGTGAAAATGCCACGGCGATCACAGTCAGTTGGTGCAGCAACCTATATTGTGTTAAATGGACAGGGAGTTTAAATCAGCTAGGAGGGATGCGATCTAGCTGGCAGTGGGTGTAGCATGAACTCTTACCGAGATAAATGGAAACTTGGTGGTCCCGTCTTGAGCTATTGTTGCCATGGAGATGCCGACCTTGCCATTACTTTATCAGTTTATTTACTGACTTAATTAGCATTTGCTCGAGTGCAAAAAGGCCGAAATCAGGAGAATGAGAAAGACTATCGACAATTCATGTAGTCAGCCGTTCCTTCTGGGTCCTAAATTAAGTGTATGCAAATATTGGTTGATTTTGGTGGAACGGTGTAGATTTGTATACGGAACAAATCCACATACATGCATACATACATACATACATACATACAGACAGACAGACTTTAAATTTTATATATTAGAAGATAGATGTTTTTCCAGCAAGATTTAAATGTTAAAAATCCTTTATCTTTTGAGGTATTTCTACGCATTATATCATTCGTTGTGCCTGGCTGGAAGCATTAACCCGTGACATTCAACAACATCCTATAAACGTTTTCCTTCATACAATATGGTTAATTCAAGGTTAATTGATTTAAAATTTTATTATGATTTTATTATTCCCTTTTGTGTCCATTCAATAATTTTCAATTAATGAATTCCTGTAAGGCTAACCATTTTCTTTTTGGTTCTTTGTTGATAATATAATTTTCTAAGATTTTCTCACGCTGAAGAAGTTATCAATATAATAACGAAACATCTACGCATATTTGAATTAGTAAACTACCTTCTAGTGTTTGATAAGGCGGATCTTATAATAAATTATAGATTATAGATTAATACCAACACATAGAAATTAAATCTCAAACATTTGAATACGCTGGAGTGAAATACGCAAACCGGAAACTAAAATGTAGAGGATTTCGTAGTGAACATAAATAAACTTCTTCACAGGATGTTGATGAAACTGTCTGGAAAAGGAATCTGACGTCCACACACAGAGCAGAGCGATCGCTCACATTAGTATGCCATTAGTGGGCAAGAGCTACACTCGTCCGTTGCGCAGTGCATTGTAATCATGTTTCTTGGCAAAGAATGAGTCATCAAATCTTCGAAAATTAAGAAGGGATATGACACCAGCAGTAACACACGGTGTGTTTGTTTTGATGCTAATTTCTCGGCAGTTGTAGTAGCTAGTCCGTCGGTCATTTACGGGAATGTTCGTACGTAGCCATTTGGCATGCGCTGCCGAGAAATCAGCATCAATACAGACACACTGTGAGTTGCAGCCAGTTCCACCGTAGCGTGTTTAACATGGTGCGATATTGTAAACACGGGGGTCCGTGTTCAAATCCATCACTTGGCGAAGTCCTTTTATTTGATTAACGGTCTCAACGATTCTTGAGCCACGTGCAGAGGTGGCAACATCGCCTTGCAACCCCTATGGCAATTCGCCCACAAAGCGATCAGATAGGCTAACTTCAGTAGCTAATAAAATGATATCGGCGTGATATGTGTACTATTTATATTATTTATTAGTGTGATTAATCCCCTAAGCTGTCAATAATGCGTTTGCTGCAATAATACTAAAGAAATGAAAATGAAAATGTAGTATTAACACAGAAATACAGTATATAATAGAGTTCAATGAATCCAAACGAGATGCTCAAAGTGGTTTCCATGCTGTTCTAAGCAAACAGTGCATCTTTTCAAATTGTGTCGCAAATGTTCCAAATCTTTCAAATACTGAGTGGATTCGTTCCATAAAATTCTCAACATCACGAATCCTGCCGGAACAAAAATCATTTTTTAGTATATCCCAGACTAAAAAAATCCATGGGTGTGATATCTGGGGATCGCGGAGGCCATTCAATAGTACTCCGTCTGTCATTCCATTCATCAAAGTTTCAATTTAGAAATTCACCTGCAATAACTTCATAATACAGTACGGGGGTGTTCCAACGTGTTGCCATATGAACGTTTCCTTACCTGGCTGCCAATGTTCATAAAGTGGACTATTTTCCAGTTCAGACAACACTTCTTGAAGCTTATCTAGGTAACTTATAGAATTGATACTACCGTTAAAGATTGCTAGTTACAACTGACTTATGGCCCATGCTGTATTTATTTAATTCCCCTTGATATTTCACATTTTACACAGGTTGTCATCCTATAATAACTGCAAGAGAATGATCAAATAAGTAGCAGACACACTTATGACTGTGGCAGTGAGGGACCTGTCCAGTCTGAAATAACCACAAGCATTTAGTTCGAGCTTTACATTGGTCAGTTGCATCGAGAAATTCATCAATGTTCTATTGTTGGGGTGTAGTAGTAACAACTTATGAACGAGATGTCTTGTATTTGAAGATTCTTTCATTGCTGAATGACAAGGTTCGACTACCAGCAGAATGGGAATTATTCCCATAAAGAACCTAATTATAAACATGGATATATTAGCAGAGTTTGTCTGGAAAATATTTCCTTTCACTGACATCGACAAACTGAACACACTATAGACTATCGTCACCAAAGACTGTGTCAAAGTGAGCAGACAAAGTAATCCAAAAGTATTGTTTGTGATTTGACCTGCTCGACATAACTTCAGGTGAACTCGATTCAAATTTGCTAATGTTTCTTCACTCCTCAATGTTGTCAGTGTGGAGAAAGTAAATATCAGTCTGTTCATCTTCATTCTAGGACGTAATGGTTGCTGATTTTGCGACACATCTAAATCAGCTGATCGTTCAGGATCTGAAAGACGATGGCATTGATACATTTTCTTCAATTCCCTATTGAAGATTTTAAATCTGTCTTTGATGAGACTTACAAATGATACAAACTGAAGTGTCGTGAGATAGTATATATAGTAACCTATGTACACACCAATATAATGGTGGGAACCTTTTCTCATTATCTGAATGCACATCATGATAATTGTTACAATAAACGGGATAAATAATGCAATTATTAATAGCAGATAAATCTTCTTTTCTTTGAGACTTGCTGGACAGTTCAAGCCACAATCAACTTTTTTCAATAATGTGACAAATTTCTTCGTATTTCCACCGAATTTTGTTATTTGCACAAGTAGGGCTGTTATAGCCGTCAGAAGAATGGAAGACACATAGATGGTATATGGCACAGAAATCACCAGAGGATAAGTATGATAAGTAATATTTATCAACATCCTCACTTCATAGACAGAGCTTACTAAGATTGTTATCAACATAAGTGTAGAATACACAGTTGCAGGAATGGAGCGATGTAGAGTGAAGAAGTTGAATGGAGCCAATCCAAAAATTCTGGATACAACAAAGACAGACTTGAATGCTGACAACACCTCCATGTTCGGTGTAAAATGGTCTCTTATCTTTTAGAATATGCTTTCTCGTTGGATCGCTGATCACTAGATCACTGTTTTTTTTTCGACCCAGTAAATTGGATTTTTGGAGGTTGATAAAATCCACTGCACTCTGAGTTGAGTGGTGTTTGTTGGTTGGTTGAAGAACTATCCCATCAAATTTGTTGACTACACGACAAATATTTACTAAATAAAGCAGCACGGTTGGCACAGTATATTTTCAGTTGTATTGCTTGCTGGGAGCGTAAGCAGAACATCGAAATTGAAAATCAAATTCAAATGGTCTCCACTAGGTAACCAAAATCACAAGGTTATTATAAATATTGATATTATTAATATTATCGATATTATTGGTAATGAACTAACTATGTAGCAAATTGTTTGTTGATCACTATACTGTGTCTTACGTCAACCCGTTTGTGGGACAGTCCCTTGAACGATAAATTTTTACACCTTCTTTGTATTTCACACACGCTGCTCAACACTTGCTATTGTTTCAAATACACCTAAGTGAATAGCTGTAATGTTAGTTTGTTGTGGCACATGTACGCAATTAACTTGCTATTGATTTGCTTAAGGACGTAGTGGACTCCTGTCTAATCACAAAATAATCACAAACTCAATATCATGTTTTATATCAGTTTCATTCCACTCGACTCTTGCATTACTACTGTACACATGGAGAGGGGGAACGTATTTTTTCATAACGTTTCATTTATCTCGGTTAGGTATCGACTGTACTCGCATATTAAAATCTCTAGTTAGATATTCATCATAATATCATAATTATAGCTGTATGAGTTGGAATTATAAATATATGATGTGTTCGTCTATCACAGAATCAGATGTAGAACTTATGAAATATGTAATGTAACAAGGACTTTGATATTTACCAGCTAGACATCACATAATGTTTTACAGAGGCTATTGAGCAAAAGTCCATCGAAATTCAGAAGAACTTGAAGGTAACAAATGTCATATTCAATTCAATGCTAAAATTTAATATATGTAGGTACGCTTTGTAGACAAATTTACTGTTAGAATGTCTTAACATAAATCATGAATGTGAGATATTATATTTGGACGATACCATGCACATTTAATACATTAGTACTGATGAGGTCTCAGAATTAATAAAAATAACCATGCGAATCATTTAATTGAAATAAAAGCCAAACTTTCAGTTTTGCCACTCAAGTATTTTCTACCCAGAAGATTGTCATAAATCTGCACAACTTTCATTATTTATGTATGGAGAGTGAGCTGAGTAAGATTCACACTTATAGCTGTCTTATATTTCAAGAAACATGTTGTTTGTTGTTTGAGTCTTAAGTTTTTTGACTGGTTTGATGCAGCTCCCCATACCTCCTGGTCCTGAGCTAATCGTTTCATCTCTTAATAGCAACCACACCCTACATCCGAGGTAATCTGTTTAACATATTCTAACCTTGGTCTACCCCTACAGTTCTTGTCCTCGACCTTTCCTTCCATTACTAAGGTTGCTATTCCGGGTTGTCTAAATATGTGTCCTCTTCTCTTCATTAGCATTCGCCAGAAACATCTCTCCTCTCCCACTCGTCTTAATACCTCTTCGTTTGTAATCCTATCTACTCATCTGATCTTCAACATTCTCCTGTAACACCACATTTAAAACGTTTCAATTCTCCTCTCTTCTGCTGCACCAATAGTCCAAGTTTCACTTCCATAGAGCGCCACGCTCAAGACAAAGGCTTTCAAAAATGACTTCCTAATACATAAATTTTCATTCGATGTCAACAGATTCAATTTTTGTAGACATGCCTTCCTTGCCTGAGCCAACTTACTTTTTATATCTTTTTTGCTTTGTCCATCACTGAAGAAAATCACTTTTATAGTAATTTCAATTTTAAAGTTACACAAATGATAATTCTCCGTTACCTTTATAATTAAATTACAGGTCACCTTCCACGCACCCACTGGAAGGATATATTTTATACTAAAAAAAAACTGTCTGAATTTTATGAAACACACGTAGAATTATAAAGTGTGCGTATTCAGCCTAAACAATACAACAATTCATAGATTTGGTTCCACTAGGCTACAAGGCCCTCTTAATGCTTTACAGTCGGTAAACGTGATTGTACCCAATTGTTATGGGTATTTTCCAAAACCTGAGAAAGAATACATCACGAGACCCTGTATTAGCTCTCAATTGTAACCACCATGCGGGTTAATTAACTAGTTAGTTATTGTTGTTTTAAGGGGCGGAACTACGAGGTCATCTGACTCCCCCCGCCTTACACCATGCGGGCAATGCATCAGGCGCGTGAATAGGATACGTAGGATAAGCTCGGTAGAACTTGTCTTACAGGCAATGAGGCCTACTTTTAAAGAATTCCACGCAAATAACTCGATCAGTTTGGTGGATATGTCATGCTCTACCAATGCTCAGTTAACGTGTTAAAAGAGTCAATGTGGAACCAACCTACTTTCGACATTGTTGTTATAATGTATATGTAAAAATCAGAATTCGTATTCAATGATGACTGATATTTTGTATTGCGATAATAGAGTTATATTTGCCGTTTAAAAGTGACGAAAAAGCTATGCAAAGCCATTATTTCATATGTCTACCAAATTCAACTCAAGGAACAAAATTAAATTGTTTCTCCTGAGAATCAATCTGGGTTCTTCGTTCTGTCATGAAGTGTAATTACTGTATACACTGCTCAAAGCAATTAGAGGGACAGGAATTTGATGGAGTTTTCCATGTACGCAGTCGGTGATTACGATATTTACTGTTCCTCGTATTATTCCGACATGTTTTAAGAATTCGAGGACACCTCCACATGTCGTTGGAAAGCCATGGCTTAGCAGCAGTAGACACATGTATCGTGCTATGCCGCAGAGTGAAATGGACGAGCAATTTCGCACTCTGTCCTCGAGTGCGTGTAAGTGAAGAATACGTTATTATACGCTTGGTGTACGTTGCATTAGTCGATATGAGGCATCTGAATGAAGCAGAATATATTCGGGCAGTGACAATACTGCAGTAATGTTGGACTATTCGTGCAGTGTCTACGGAGCGTAATGTGGCTTCATCTGTTGTTTGGAGGGTTTTGAAACGATTTTTTGAAACTGCTTCATACACACGAAAGCCATGGCAAGGGAGAAAACAAAAAACATCGGCCAGAGACGTCCGATATGTGGTGAATTGTTCTCTCCACCGGCGTTCGGCGACCGCCCGGGACTTACAGTTATCTAAGAGCAGCAACTGGTATCAATGTCAGAGACCAAACAATGCGCAACAAACTCCGAGAGGCACGTTTAAGACCAAGACGATCTTATCAGGTCCCTCGATTAACTGCTCGCCACAAGAGAGAGCAACTTACAAGGAAGTCTCTGAACCGGGGAATCACGGATCCTGCTGGAACTTAGCAGATACGTTGCGTGAGCCCAACTAGGCAGAACCGTGAAGAAAAATCTTTCGGAAATTAACTCCTACCCACCGCAGACGGCAGTAAATAAAACAATTTTGAACTGTGCGCGCTGGTCAAGAGGGAGTGTGCCTCACGCTTGATTGGTGGCTCAAATGATCACGTTCGAAACGACTACCCCCTCGTACTCGCGCTCACAAGCTGAGACATTGATGCTGCATCTTTACAATAAATAGGTGTCCACGTTCATAGTACCGTTTTCTATACAACCAGTTATGATACCTGTAAATATCAATAAGCATAACAAATAAACACATTTGTTACAAGAGACGAACGCCATAAAACCAGATAGGCACAAAACCATCAACATACCATCCAAACTGTCCAACAGGTCCTGTTCTTGAATGGTTATGTGAAGAACAGCCCAAGTTCGTTCTCATAAACGGGAGAAAGCATCAGGCAATGCCTGGACAAAATAACTACTGTGAAAGAAGCTATTAGACTGAATATTTTGGGCTAGGGGAGTGCGGCCTGGTTCCTTATACTCAACTTTAAGTTTAAATTTAACACTGAACATTTAATCATTAATATAATATAAACTTTATTTGTTGTTTGACACAAGTGATAAATTCTATACATTACTGGAAACCCTTTGGGTTTAAAAATTAGTAGGTTGGCACAACTTGGTGCTATTTACAAGAGTTCATTTTAAAGACACACTATTTTGAAAACAATTGCACTTGCAAGCAATATTAAAACCATTAAAACATATAAGATTATTGATAAAAATAGAGAATAAAAGAACGTAACTTATCTTCCGTTGCTATTCATGTTGACTAGAGAGGTTCATTGCTGCAGGTCGGCCGTGGCCAGAGCTTGCTGGTTTGCTGTTGTAATTTATAGTTTACGAACACTATACTTTGTGAGTTCGATGTCCAGCATCTCGAAATAAAGTATCGGCTTGAAGAAAGGTTCTTCTATAGAACCAAAGTACACTGAAGAGCGAAAGTAACAAGCAAGTTTTCATCTTGCGTAGCGGTGAGAACTGTGATCTGAGCCTGGCAACAGCTCATCTAGTTGTGGCATTGATGCGTAGTAATCTCCATCGTAGCGGTGTGACGTGCTGAGTACACCGTCTTATGTTGAAGCATGCCGTTAGGTATTTGCCCCATGGAACGAAGCTTTGGAAGACTCCATGAAGTGATGCGGTTCTGGCGTGCTGGATCTGTCGTGCTGGATCTGAATCTTGAAGAGGAGAACCGCTTCTTAAATAGGACGTAGAACAATCGAGAAATCAGCACTGGCTGGCGGCGACTGATTGGCTAAAGCGGAGATGTGACGACAGTCCTTCACGTAGCGGCTAGGCGAGAAGCACACCTGGCAGTAGTGAACTTGTGGCTCGGAGAGTCAACATCTATGAACAGGCTGAGGTATGTGTCTTAGAAATTTTGTTTGTTACGAGTAATCACTCGAAAATTACATTATATATTATAAACATAAATGTGATTAAATACATTAATAGTTCGGTGGTCCCAAAGCATTTGACCGACAAATGCGGCATAAGAAATAAACACACATTAAAAACATCACGAAAGTGATCATGCTCCGAGACCCCCGAAAGAAAACAATCAAAGAATCATCTGGAAAAAACATGAACAACAATGAAAGAGGATGACACTAAGCCTCAACAGGCAAAATAGCAACCATAGAAATTGGTCTAGTATAGACTCCCTTACTAGTGAGAACATCTACAACTCTCACATGATTATCACGACCCAAATGGCAGTGAGTTACCCTACCAATATTCCATACGAGGGGGGGACTTGGATCTCGCAAAAGAACCATATCTCCCACTCGCACATCAGGCCGGGAAAGCCGCCACCTCTCTCTCCTGTTAAGTGAGCCGAGATACTCCAGCTTCCAACGGCGCCAAAAGGAGTTTCGCAAAGATTCTAACTTTCTCCAGAAAATAGGCAACCCGAGATCACAGCGTCGACTCAGCAAAGGAGGCGTAGAAGCTAAAGAACAGCCTATTAAAAAATGACCAGGTGTTAAGGGAAGAAGATCCTTAGGATCGTTAGACAAAGGCGTGAGCGGCCTAGAATTTATGATACCCTCAACCTGAATAATTAAAAAATTGAATTCCTCATAGGAAAGGATGGCTGAACCAAGGGTTTTCTTCAGCTGTCTCTTCGTGAGCTTTATGCAAGATTCCCAACGACCACCATGATGGGGGGCGTAAGGGGGAGTGAAATGCCATTTGAATCCCTTAGCATGAGAAAAATTAGAAAACTGTTCCTTAGCAGAAGGGGAGGTAAGCGCAGTTTTCCAAAGATCAAAAGTACTAACAAAAATTTTTGCGTTATCTGAGAAAACCTCGGAGGGAACACCCCTTCTAGCGGCAAATCTAGAAAAGGCTGCTATAAAATAAGGAGTAGACGCACTTGTAACCAACTCAAGGTGAATGGCTCCTGTCACCATGCACACAAATAAAGAAATATAAAGTTTACCTAACAACTTTCGCTTAGATAAAGGGGAATTAACTTGATAGACATAAGGACCGGCATAATCGATACCCGTCAGGGCGAAAGGCTTACTAGGTTCGGAACGAAAATATGGCAAGTTTCCCATAATTTGCGTGATTGGCGGGGGCTTGGATTTGAAACAAGGTATACATTTCCGAATAACAGAAGAAACTTCATGAACACCGTTAATGAGCCAATATTGCTCGCGAATTAAACAAAGCAAAATGCGGGTGCCAGCGTGCAAATTCTGATAATGAAATTTCTTTACGATGAGAGTAGTAATAGGATGTCTAGAAGGGAGAATAATGGGATGTTTTTTCTCATCTGAGTAACTAGAATATTCTAGCCTGCCCCCCACTCTTATTAATCCATCTTGGTCCACAAAAGGGGTGAGAGGTAACAGCCTACTAGACTTCGGTAAAGCTTTTTTGCTTAAAAGTGTCTGATACTCAAGAAAGAATACTTCTTGTTGCATAAGAAACAAGATTCTACGAGTAGCAAATTCCAATTCCATTTTAGTGAGAAAGGGTTGCGGCTTCACAGGCTCATCAAGAACAAGAAATTTCCATCGAAATAAATATGCTACCACACGAATTAATTTATTAAATGAAGAGTAACGCTGAAAAAGACTAGTAGCAATAGAAGTTAGAAAAAGGGAAGCGGTAGCAATGCAAGCATCAGGAACATCTTCTGCGAGCGGATTAGATGAACGAGGCCAACAAGAGAAATCCTGACTGAGCCACGCCGGACCATTCCAGTATAATTTAAAAGAAATTAATTTCTTGGGCAAGCAGCCACGTGAAATTATATCAGCGGGGTTTTCCTTCCCCGGAACATGATTCCATTGGTCAAAATGAGACAACTCTTGTATTTTAGAAACGCGATTAGCCACAAAAGTGGTCCAATGTGAAGAAGGTTTTGAAAGCCAAGCTAACACGATGGAAGAATCACTCCAAAACCATGTGCTCGAAAATTTCAAATTTAAACTGATTTTTAATTTACTGGCTAATTCCACAGCCATTACAGCAGAACATAATTCCAATCTAGGCAAAGATATGGATTTGAGTGGGGCTACCTTTGATTTTGCACAAATTAAATTGGAAAATCCGGGTAAAGTATTGGAAGGGCGGCCTACTAAGTAGGCGCAGCAACCATATGCCTTTTCAGAACTATCTGCAAATATGTGCAAATCGAAATACTGACATGAAAGGTCCGAAATTAAAGTGCGAGGAATAGAAATTTGAGAAAGATCTAACAAACTCTTGCGGTATTTCAACCACTCATCCAAAAGGGGGGAGGGTACCTGTTCATCCCAACCAATTTTCAATAACCAAAGTTTTTGCAAGAAAATTTTTGCAGTAATAACCACCGGAGCAATGTACTGCAATGGATCAAAAACTTTTGCTATTTCTGATAATAATTGCCTTTTCGTTCGAGGGTGAAACTCAGATAAGTGTACCTGATAGGAAAAGGTATCTGAAGAAGGAGACCAAAAAACACCCAAGGTTTTAATAGCTGATTCCTCAGTAGGAAGCGCAACACATTTATCAACAGGAGTTACTTGTGAAAAGTTAGATAAAAATTCGGTTGAGTTCGAGTTCCACTTATGAAGGGTAAACCCACCACCGGAAAGAAGAGAGTTTAAATCTTCACAAACACGAAGTGCTTCAGAAATACTAGAAAAGGAATACAGAAAATCATCTACATAAAATGCAGTTTTCAAAACTTCAGAAGCTAGAGGATGAAAAAGATGACCATCTTGTTCGGCCAACATGTGAAGAGATCGTATTGCGAGAAACGCAGACGGCTTAAGACCGTATGTCACTGTTCTTAAACGAAATATTTTTATAGGTTTTGCATTGTCATCTCGCCACAAAATTCTTTGCAAATCACGTTGTTCTGAATTTACTAGAATTTGCCTATACATTTGCTTGATGTCAGCAAGAACAGCAATGGGGAATAGACGAAAGTTAAGTAAAACTGAAGTAAGATCTGTCTGAATAGCGGGTCCAGAATGCAGAGTGTCATTGAGAGAAACACCATTAGCATCTGGAGATGACCCATTAAAAACTACTCTTATCTGTTCTCGGGTGGAAGAATTTTTCCAAACCGGATGATGATTAAGATATACTATTTCTTTAGGAGGATTACTAATTTCTTCAGATTTTGGAACTACTTCCATGTGATTCGCTGATTCGTATTCTTCCATGAAGGAAGTATACTGAGTTTTTAAGAGAGCATCCTTTTTAAAGCGATTTTCAATTGCGAATAAAGCTTTAAGAGCTCTGGAATGTGATTCTGTAATAACAGGGGGGTTAAAAATGCGAGGAAGAGTAACCACGAATCTGCCTTCAGTAGTGCGAACAGTGGTTTCTACGTAGTGTGTTTCACAGATCTCATTATTGCGAGAATGAGGTGAGGTAACTTGAATATCCTCAATGTCCCAGAACTTAATTAATTCTTGATTTAAATCAGCACCAACAAAATAACAATGAGATTTTTGTTGAACTGGGTTGCGGTATATTTGCCCAGTGGCAATCCAACCAAAATCAGTTCTACGAAAGAAAACATCACGGGCAACTTTAACCTTTTCTGGATGTAAACATTGCCAAAAAATGCTGGCACTTAAAAGAATTTCTACAGATGAAGCTCTGTTGAAATTCGGATCTGCAAGTTGCAAATGATGCGGAATATTCCAACCCTGGACTTGAAAAGAAGTAATGGGGGTGTCATTACCTATGGAATTGATAATTAAAAAATCTAAATTTAAATGAATGCCGAGATTATTGGAATCTTTTACATCCACTTTAGCATAACTCAGAGATTGCGATTTGGAACCATTAATTCCTGTAACTTCTATAGAAGTAGGGCATATTTGTAGACCTAACTTGCGAACTAGCGATTCACTGATAAAATTGTTAGTTGCAGCATTATCTAACAATCCCCTTACAGAAACCCATTTTCCGTGAACATTCTTCACTAGAATTTGGACAGTGGACAATAAAACTTGAGTTTTACTGAACGAAATAGAGCTTTGAGTAAAAGACTGAGCGTTATTCGGCGAAGTCTCAGAATTAGATTTAGCGGATGAACTATTGGTTGCTGATGACCGCGATCTTTCATGTCTATGCAGGAGAGTATGATGCTTTGCTTTACAGTGAAAACATAACCGTTCAGAATGACAATTGCTTATCATATGTGTCCCTGATAGGCAATTGAAGCAGTGCTTGTGGGTGGTAATTAATTTGCGTCTTTCATCCACAGATAAAGATTTGAATTGAGCGCACTGGTACAAGTTATGCGGTTGTTGACACAAAACACAAGCTTGTGCTTGATTGGAAGACCGAATATTTGTAGAAAAGGCATGTGACCTTAGCACTCTATGAGTGGGGCTTATGTCCTTACTATTAGAGGGAGGTTTGAAGGTAGAGCTACTCTTTTGGCTGGCTACAGCAGAGAGAATTTGGCATTTCGCCTTTAAGAATTTAATAATAGCTTCATAGGTACACAATGAATGTTGCGACAGATCTGCTTCCCAATCTTTTAAAGTTTTAGTGTCTAATTTAACAGAAATAAGATGAATCAAAAATAGATCCCAATGGTCAACTGGTTGGTCCAAATTTGCAAGCGCACGAATATGAAGTTCTGCAGCATCGATCAAATTACGAAGCGAGGCAAGATTATCAGCTTGAACCATAGGTAAATTGAATAAACCCTGTATATGACGTTGAGTTTTTAAACGAGTGTTCTGCGCCACTACAGGTCTTGGAAATAATAATAATAATAATAATGCGCGTCAGAGTAGCAGTGGAAGAATAAAATCAACAAGGTCGCAAATGGATGGGGGAAAAGACGTCTTGCTCGACCCGGTGCTGGGCCCAAGGTTTTCGGAGCGAGCAAAAGATGATTTCCAAAAAACCAAATGCAAACAAATAATTGCTTAATGCAACAATCAAAAGTGCAAAAATGAGATTCCCATAAAATTAATTAAACAAATCCCAGAGACGTGTTAATCGTGCCTTTGTTACGTCACAAAGACAAGATTGACGAAATCGAGATAAGGATAAGGATAAGGAAGGGGAACTTAAATATAAGAAATGACAAGACAAGGGAGCTATATTACTTAAAATATAAAAATGTATTGAGGATAAAAGAAAGAGCGTGTACACGAAATAAACAAATTATTTAAAACAAAGAAAAAAGGCAAGCTAATACAAGCTCAATAATACAAAAGAAACCCAAAACCAAGAATAAAGACTTAAAAACTAAAAAGCACGACAGAACCTGAGTAACAGCTCAACAATATGAATCTAACGAAACTATACGAACATGAAAGAAAATAAAATGAAACTTACGAAAGCCAGAGAGAAACGCCAAACTTGCAAAAATTCAAAAATCGAATATTAACGAGACGCGAAGTTTTTCATGATGTTATGTAAACATACCGGAGGGAAGGGGGAGGAGTGAGGGGAGTAAAACAAAGGGGAGAGAGATCTCACGGAGATAGGAGGAAGGAGAAGACAAGGGGAATTATAATTAAGTTATGTAATACGGCGAAAATCGAAAGAGAAAAACAAAACAAAAGGAAAATGAGATATACGGAGATACATTACATTACAATTGACTTGGGACGAAAGAGACCGGTAAAAATCGAAAGCACGCTATAAAAAATAGGCTTATACTCCCTACATAATGCCGCACCAACGCAACATATAAAAAAAAAGAATAATATGACATCGGAGCTGGAGAAATCCCAGTTAACCACCGTCACATATATTCTATAAACAAAAGGGACACGTATTAGTGGGACGTTGGACATCAGTCCCGTTACCTCACACATACTGTCCACAAACAAAGGTCCAATTGCTACCAATCAAATGAAACATTTGTGGTACAAAGAGACACCGACGCAAAAGACGAGCACTAAGGCCCGACAGGAAATATATATAAGCCAAGACGCAGAAACGCAATACTTTCGAATCTTACAGGTATTAACCAAAATAATAAAACTGTGAGAAGGGCACATAACAAAAGCAACAAAAAGAACTCCGCCGTATGACATTACGCAAGGTCCCGGAGATCTGGTTCAAGGATTAAAATACTAACAATAACATCTTGAAAAGGAAAGAGAATTAAGCAAAAGAAGGAACGTTTAACAAAAACAATTACATTGCGTTAGATAGAAATACATTGAGCCGTACTCACATTCCGCTGCGCCATGAGGGTGGGCCTCTGCCCGAATACACACGTTCGCCTTACATCTCGGCGCGTCTAAGACTGACTTAGCTTCTGTCCCCCCAGAGGGGAGAGAAGCCTCTCAGAAAAATCAAATGCGTAGTTTGGGAGTGGCCCCAAACTCGCGTCAAATATTGTCAGAGCCAATGGCAGAACGAATTGCACAACAAAATGCAAGGTAGCAACAACACTAGCCAATACGAGAGAACAAGGCAGTATGTAGCCAGGGGTTGCACAACGTTAGACAGAGAGATACATACAGACAAACTGCGCACTTTTAAACTCTCGAGGCGTAATATAGAGATGTCACAACACATGACAATAATAATAATAATAATCATGATGATAATAATAATAATTACAATAAATTCTGAAAAGTGGTTCAAATTCCACCGCTTTCTCCAAAAAAAATTCTTTTACATAACAAAGGCATAAAAGAATTTTTTCTTTTTCATAACAAAATTATATAAAATAACATTCTTCGATTAGATACATTTGAACAGGGTGAAGGAAAGAAGATTACATCATGTACACCAGATACACAAATGAAAAATTAAGACATAATAAAATGTTCTCACATTTCTCTTATTCATAAGACGCAGCTTAATTAAAAGTTCTTTGAACGTCATAACTTCCATAAAAGGCTTGACGAAACGCAAGTCTCTTTTCTCAAACACACATATATTTTCATACACACGTATTCACGAAGATGTTCACTGGTGAGGAAAATTTTTTCTTTTTTGGTACGAAAGAAAAAAAAACTTTAAGATGAAATTAAAACAACAAAAATTCAAATCATATAAAGGATCAGTACAGGCGTGAAATAAAGGCGGATCCTACCTCTACTGCACGTCAATACGTCACACATATAAAAAATGGATGTACCAAAAAGAAAATAATGATAATAAAACGGTCAATCTTGAGCTAGACTCTGCCAGATGACGTGGAGAAAGCGAAGTCTTCTTAATGGCGACCTTCTGGAAATCAGCCAATTTTCTAATAATAAAAGAAAGAGAAAGGTTAAATCATGATCACAAAAAAATATAAAGGGGAGCACCCTGTATACAAAATAAGGCTTGCGTCGGGGAAATATTTGGGGTTACATAAGCTGCGTAAGGGGGAAAGTGGATTCATTCTGCTAGCTGGAAAGTAAAAGTATGAATAGGCAGGGTCGTCAGACCAAATGAAAGAAGAGAAAACGAGCCGTGAACAGGGTCTAAAGGATACACCGGCCACTTCTCAGGTACTTGGAGACTAGCTATCGCTACCGGAAACACTCTCCAAATATATGACAGATACAGGAAAATAATACACATTATCTTAGAGAAAACATATTAGATTGAAATGATTTATAAAAACATGATTTCACAAAAACGTAAAACAGAAGTTACGATAAATAGTAAACAACTATATCAATAGACAAATCACTGTCACTACAAGAAAAGAATGTAAGTCAACAGACCATCTCAGGCACTGCCGAACAATAGCAAGTCGTGTCTGCAGCTCGGACAATGGGTCGGGCCGGCTCCTTACAACAAAAGCAGGCAGGTACTGGAAATTGCCTTAGGTAGAAGTATAGTTCAACACATCTTTCGAAATCCTCCGTGTAACTCAGGCGGCCACGGGTGTCTCCTGCCTAACTAGATATATAGCAGGAGTAAAGGGGAAAAATGTACTAATAACCTTCGTCAAATGACATTAGGTACTAACAAATAAAAAGGAATAATAACTCAAAGAAGCTGTCAAAATAAAAAATGCCATCCCGGACAGAGAACGAAAATCCAAATAATTACGTTACAAAATACCTTCCAAATAAAAGGAACAGACTGGAACCTCGCATAAAACCAATCAAGACCAGACATACAATCAATCAAACTCGAAACCCAATAATAAATATTACCAACCCACAAAAATAAAATGGTTACAGCGTCAATATACGGGCCGTAGACCTCAGAGGTACCGCATTAAAAAAAAAAAAAAAAGACACAGAGGGTATGGCCTATCCCATACAAATATAAGAAAATTGGGTAATGCACGCCAGAGTAGTTCACACGAACATCAATGTCCCATAACACGGAAGCCGTAGACCTAAAATGGTTGGTATCTCTGAGTAATACTTATCGTATATTTGGTTTGCCAATAAAAACGAATAAATAGTTCGTACGTAATATATATATATATATAGTTTAAATTGAATAGGGTATAAAATCAAAATTGAACTAAATTTGAAACCACCCACAAATAACTGTTGATAAAAATTCATTAAACTCATTGACACACACATTCATCTCAAAATACAACCAACAACAACAACACTACATACATACTCCTTCCCATAAACAAATCAAAATTTCCCCATTACATCAGAATGCTAATATGAGTCGTTGGAACACCATGGAAACTCAAATAACGGACTACAGGTCATCGTGACAAACTTCATCCCATACTAAAGATTGACGAATCGTGTAGAATCTATGTACATCCTAAGTGGGCGTCGAAGCCGTGGGACAGGTCCCATACCCTAATCCCGACGAAGACCTCACCTAGCAGGTTTCCCAACGAAATACACACTGCCATACTGAACATATAGTAACATCAAGCTTACCGTATATAAACAATTTTAAATGAAAACCTACATTGAAATCCCCTGACAAAAATAAAACAATCACCCTCCCTAATTATGAAACAAACTTAACTCCCAATCATAACACACATAATAGCTCAACAGACCATTCATTCATAACTGAAACAACAAACACTATACTAACATCAAACGTTAGTATAATTACGCGAGGCTCAAGGTGGGTCGGGGCGACCGTAGGATTTAAAGAGACGGTTCCCATAAGTGGGCCCACCTTCATTGGGGAAAACTTCGGAGAAAGAGGGGCGGGGGTTTTAGGCTGTACGGTAATGACAAGAAACCTGTCAGCAGCTGTTCCAGACTGAGACGTATGAAGGGGTGAGGCGAGTTCTGAGAAATATCACAGTTAACAAAGCGACTATTTACAACAAAGGTAAGGACTCAAACCCTTGAGAGAAATGCATTTTCTACTTCACAGAGAGTAAAATAAAAACGTCCACAACACTGACGAAATGAAAAGGAAGAGAAAGCAAACAAAATTTCCTGTCGCCTTAAAATCACCGTTAACTAAACAAATGTCTACTAGAGGAAGCAAATACATAAAAGTAGGTTACAATACCGTGACGTGTCGTGTTCCAGCGATGCGATGTACTCACTGATATGTTGCCACTGTTCACCTCGAAGCTGGGTCTTTTGGATGTCTTGTTTACTTGAGGGACTAAACCACCTTTCCTTGGAGATGGGTTTCCTGGATGCCCGTAGTTCACACAGAAAGTAACTTCACCCTTTCTTCAGGGGTGGGGAAAAACAATTCACTGAATTCCTTAAACTCAAAGAAAAACAAATTTTAATACAATGTAAATGAAGAGAAAAATAATAAAAGGTTAATAACTTGAGAGAGGTGAGGAGGGAACGATTTCGCACGCAACCACGCGATCTGCTACCATTTGCGCCACTACAGGTCTTGGAAATAATAATAATAATAATAATGCGCGTCAGAGTAGCAGTGGAAGAATAAAATCAACAAGGTCGCAAATGGATGGGGGAAAAGACGTCTTGCTCGACCCGGTGCTGGGCCCAAGGTTTTCGGAGCGAGCAAAAGATGATTTCCAAAAAACCAAATGCAAACAAATAATTGCTTAATGCAACAATCAAAAGTGCAAAAATGAGATTCCCATAAAATTAATTAAACAAATCCCAGAGACGTGTTAATCGTGCCTTTGTTACGTCACAAAGACAAGATTGACGAAATCGAGATAAGGATAAGGATAAGGAAGGGGAACTTAAATATAAGAAATGACAAGACAAGGGAGCTATATTACTTAAAATATAAAAATGTATTGAGGATAAAAGAAAGAGCGTGTACACGAAATAAACAAATTATTTAAAACAAAGAAAAAAGGCAAGCTAATACAAGCTCAATAATACAAAAGAAACCCAAAACCAAGAATAAAGACTTAAAAACTAAAAAGCACGACAGAACCTGAGTAACAGCTCAACAATATGAATCTAACGAAACTATACGAACATGAAAGAAAATAAAATGAAACTTACGAAAGCCAGAGAGAAACGCCAAACTTGCAAAAATTCAAAAATCGAATATTAACGAGACGCGAAGTTTTTCATGATGTTATGTAAACATACCGGAGGGAAGGGGGAGGAGTGAGGGGAGTAAAACAAAGGGGAGAGAGATCTCACGGAGATAGGAGGAAGGAGAAGACAAGGGGAATTATAATTAAGTTATGTAATACGGCGAAAATCGAAAGAGAAAAACAAAACAAAAGGAAAATGAGATATACGGAGATACATTACATTACAATTGACTTGGGACGAAAGAGACCGGTAAAAATCGAAAGCACGCTATAAAAAATAGGCTTATACTCCCTACATAATGCCGCACCAACGCAACATATAAAAAAAAAGAATAATATGACATCGGAGCTGGAGAAATCCCAGTTAACCACCGTCACATATATTCTATAAACAAAAGGGACACGTATTAGTGGGACGTTGGACATCAGTCCCGTTACCTCACACATACTGTCCACAAACAAAGGTCCAATTGCTACCAATCAAATGAAACATTTGTGGTACAAAGAGACACCGACGCAAAAGACGAGCACTAAGGCCCGACAGGAAATATATATAAGCCAAGACGCAGAAACGCAATACTTTCGAATCTTACAGGTATTAACCAAAATAATAAAACTGTGAGAAGGGCACATAACAAAAGCAACAAAAAGAACTCCGCCGTATGACATTACGCAAGGTCCCGGAGATCTGGTTCAAGGATTAAAATACTAACAATAACATCTTGAAAAGGAAAGAGAATTAAGCAAAAGAAGGAACGTTTAACAAAAACAATTACATTGCGTTAGATAGAAATACATTGAGCCGTACTCACATTCCGCTGCGCCATGAGGGTGGGCCTCTGCCCGAATACACACGTTCGCCTTACATCTCGGCGCGTCTAAGACTGACTTAGCTTCTGTCCCCCCAGAGGGGAGAGAAGCCTCTCAGAAAAATCAAATGCGTAGTTTGGGAGTGGCCCCAAACTCGCGTCAAATATTGTCAGAGCCAATGGCAGAACGAATTGCACAACAAAATGCAAGGTAGCAACAACACTAGCCAATACGAGAGAACAAGGCAGTATGTAGCCAGGGGTTGCACAACGTTAGACAGAGAGATACATACAGACAAACTGCGCACTTTTAAACTCTCGAGGCGTAATATAGAGATGTCACAACACATGACAATAATAATAATAATAATAATCATGATGATAATAATAATAATTACAATAAATTCTGAAAAGTGGTTCAGTTCCCAAACCGATCTCTGAGAAGTGCCAAAGCTACTTCATAATTTTCATTTGTCAACGTAAGCTCTTGGATGAGTTTGAGTGCGTTGCCTTGCAAGGACAAACGCAAATAATGAAACTTCTGTATTGAAGGAAGAGAATCGTTTTCGTGAATCAATGAATTGAATAATTCAAAAAATGGTTCCCATGTAGCTTCATCTCCGGTAAATTTAGGTAATTCTATTTTTGGTAATATAACACGGGAAGGATAAGAAGAAGATTCTGAAGGAGTTTTCTCCTGCTTTTCCTGCAATGTTAAACTTCTTAAAAGCTGCTTTGCGTCTGCAAACCCCTTATAATATAAATTTTCAACCTCAGAGCGGTCACTTTGCTGGTCGGGATATTGTGTCTCAATATTACTTTGGATCTCGTCATACTTTTCAAAGGCCTGTTCATAACCTTTCAGTCTTTGAGAAATTATGTCACTATTACGTTCTTTTTCCGTAAGCTCATATAGAAAAGTGCGAAAACGCGTGAGTTTGCCCTTGACCGAAGCCCTCGCATTAATGAGTTTTTCGTCCATTGGCATTGTGAAAGTTTGTTGTGAAAGTACTCACGACTTCCCTGTGAACTCGTACAACAGCCTGCCAGAAGAGAGAGAAAGCAGCCCTTCCAACGGTTAAATGTGGAACTTGTTTTTGTGTTTCCTCTTCCAGTGCCAAACATGAACTCCGAGCTGAAACTTTCCAAAAGAATTAGAAATCACAATTTTTGAACAATTTATACACTTAATGTTCAGTATGAGAGAAAAATTTTGTTAATTAGTTTAAATATTAATTTCTGAGAAAGGTTCAATCTACAGACTTGCTTCAACAAATGTTTACAAAACGCACTCCTGGTTATCGGCTCCATATGGTTATGTGAAGAACAGCCCAAGTTCGTTCTCATAAACGGGAGAAAGCATCAGGCAATGCCTGGACAAAATAACTACTGTGAAAGAAGCTATTAGACTGAATATTTTGGGCTAGGGGAGTGCGGCCTGGTTCCTTATACTCAACTTTAAGTTTAAATTTAACACTGAACATTTAAGCATTAATATAATATAAACTTTATTTGTTGTTTGACACAAGTGATAAATTCTATACATTACTGGAAACCCTTTGGGTTTAAAAATTAGTAGGTTGGCACAACTTGGTGCTATTTACAAGAGTTCATTTTAAAGACACACTATTTTGAAAACAATTGCACTTGCAAGCAATATTAAAACCATTAAAACATATAAGATTATTGATAAAAATAGAGAATAAAAGAACGTAACTTATCTTCCGTTGCTATTCATGTTGACTAGAGAGGTTCATTGCTGCAGGTCGGCCGTGGCCAGAGCTTGCTGGTTTGCTGTTGTAATTTATAGTTTACGAACACTATACTTTGTGAGTTCGATGTCCAGCATCTCGAAATAAAGTATCGGCTTGAAGAAAGGTTCTTCTTTAGAACCAAAGTACACTGAAGAGCGAAAGTAACAAGCAAGCTTTCATCTTGCGTAGCGGTGAGAACTGTGATCTGAGCCTGGCAACAGCTCATCTAGTTGTGGCATTGATGCGTAGTAATCTCCAGCGTAGCGGTGTGACGTGCTGAGTACACCGTCTTATGTTGAAGCATGCCGTTAGGTATTTGCCCCATGGAACGAAGCTTTGGAAGACTCCATGAAGTGATGCGGTACTGGCGTGCTGGATCTGTCGTGCTGGATCTGAATCTTGAAGAGGAGAACCGCTTCTTAAATAGGGCGTAGAACAATCGAGAAATCAGCACTGGCTGGCGGCGACTGATTGGCTAAAGCGGAGATGTGACGGCAGTCCTTCACGTAGCGGCTAGGCGAGAAGCACACCTGGCAGTAGTGAACTTGTGGCTCGGAGAGTCAACATCTATGAACAGGCTGAGGTATGTGTCTTAGAAATTTTGTTTGTTACGAGTAATCACTCGAAAATTACATTATATATTATAAACATAAATGTGATTAAATACATTAATAGTTCGGTGGTCCCAAAGCATTTGACCGACAAATGCGGCATAAGAAATAAACACACATTAAAAACATCACGAAAGTGATCATTGAATGCTGAGAGACCTTTCCATACATTTTCCATACTTTTCCTCCTGTCAATATATAAGTTTTCCAATGTTACCATTCATCATGCAATGCATGGGACACCCACCGTCTGTTGCCTCTCATTCGGTGATTGTACGCCGTAGGCCGTAAACCATAGCACGGTTGGGAAGCAACCTCTGACGCAGCCAAAGATGCTCACGCCGCACAGTGTGTCGAACCTCATATGAAAATGAAAATCCACAGACTGCTTTCAGTCTCCGACCGGGTCAGGTATGGAATGAATGAAGCCCCCATCTAGCGGCGAAGATATGAACTGTGCCGGCTGCCGAGGCCTGACGCACTCCTCTGGGGCAATGATTAAATGAATGACAGATGAAATGAAATGATAGTGGAGAGTGTTGCTGGAATGAAATTTTGACAGGGAAAACCGGAGTACCCGGAGAAAAACCTGTCTGCCTCCGTTTTGTCCAGCACAGATCTCACATGGAGTGACCGGGATTTGAACCACGGAACCAGCGGTGAGAGGCCGGCGTGCTGCCGCCTAAGCCACGGAGGCTTCGAATCCCATATCTAGGTGGAAAAAATTCTCTGTCGCAAATGAAAGCGAAAACTGACTCATTCGACAGTAAACAAACCAGATGGTGACCTTCGGTATTCCTTTCCGCTGTCTGGTGCGTAGGAGGGAGGGTATAGGTGCTGAAACGTCTTCCTGGCAGTTATCAGGTAATTTGATTGGGGGTGTCGGAGTGAACCGAACGTTGTGATTCTAGTGAGTTCAACGAGGTGTTGTCTTATGCGGCTCATGGAATAGGGAAAAGAGGTATGTTTTCGCACTTTTATGCGTAATACATGCTTTCTGCACTAAATAAATTATTTGCTTTATGAGTGCCTCATAGTGCCACTTTACTTTAAACCTCATTCGATAGGAAATTTAATGTAGATTCAGGATCTGTAGTGGTTTGGTTGCGCACGAATGCGCATGATGGTTTATTTTCTTATTTTCAGTGACTATGTGGACATCACCGCGCGAAGAATTTTTCAACGCGTGGCGGTCGTGTCGTAAAGAGGGGCGTACAGACGTCATATTTCAATATGTTATGAATAAATTTGATCCTACAACTCTTACTGACACTCAGGTGCAGGAGCTAAGAAACAAAATTACGTTGATATCCTATAATATTAACAAAAATAGGAGAGTGCAGGAAGAACAATGCCACTTAGATAGGTGATCTACCTATGGAAGCTATTGAGTTACTTAATGACTCCCAAGGAACATAGACAACAAATGATGAAGACCAGTATAGCATTGACTACGATGCTCTGGACTCTACAGAGGAATCAGGTGACGAATGAACATTAGACATTATGTTATTATTAAGGGGAATGAGATTAATGAGAACATTACTTGACGAATGGACGTTTTATTTTTATTTGCAATGGGAGAAATAGGCCTAATATTCAATTTTGTTGTCTTTACTTCCATTCTTTTCTAGAGAAACAATATTGTTTTCGTGTGTGAAGTATGTTTACTAAAACTACGTCATTAACAGGATTGTAAAATGACATTTTGTTATAAAGAAATTGTTTATATGATTTTGACGAATATTTTTTTTATTTTTAGAAAATAAATGTTATTTTTTGTGCATATTTCGTTGTTCTATGTTTAATAACAATTTATTATACGTTTTTAATCTGGATGATTTTACATTCAGTGACTTCGTCTATTCTCTCAAATAAGGTGTAACAATAATACTTGACTGACAGTCTCATTGTTATTCATATTTTATTCAGTTTTAAATACAGTAGTATGTTTAACACTGTCATAAGCTATCATATACACATCCAAATCACGATTTTTACTACCAAAAATGAATGATTCTTTTGTTGCTTTCGGTCATATTTTACGCCTAACCTTACCCCCTCACCCCTATATATTTACTCCCGAAGATCGTACACTTTAGACGATGCCAGAAATGAATTCAGCGACCTCGAAAACGGTATATTGCCAACTTTTAATAGAATCCCATTGTGCATTTATGGGATATGCTGGACAGACAACTTCGGGCCCGTCCTGTAGCGCCTCAGACTCTGGAACAACTTGCAGAGGCCCTTATGGAGGAGGGGGACAGAATTCCACAAGAAACTGTTTGCAGACTTGTCAGAAGCATGTCACGAAGATGTGAGGAAGTTATACGGGCACATGGAGGGCCTACCAGATATTCAACTGTTTCTTTTTGTGCACTCTGTGCATTCATGGAAGCACTCTCCACTTTGGTTGACGACATTATGTTGCATTTCTGGTCATAGCACCAATATGTGTGCTACGACGAGCACAAGATATGTACATTTCCGTTAAATAAAGGTTTCATTTCCCAGATAACATGGCTGTTTCACTCCACACTTTCCTGACAAAATAACGCAGGTGTTTCAAATGTTGTCCCTCTATTTATTTTGAGCAGTGTATATTACATATAGTGTAAATATATCTTGGTTATAAGGACAATTTCTTGAGGTTCTAAAATATATTATATATAGTGGGCTTAAATCAATAATAATAATACTAATAATAAGAATAAGAATAAGAATAATAATGATTATAATAATAATAATAATAATAATAATATAATATAAGCCTATAAGCAATATACATTTTCATATGTTTATTAAAATTTCAATAATTATTCAACTGTATCAGGTCTGATTTTTAAAGAAAATTTACATTATACAGGGTGTAACTAAATATGAGGGAAAGCGCCAGAGATTCGATAGAGGATCTGACAACAAACAAAACATGTCCTGTAAACATATGGTGTGTTTGCTTTCGTTTCGGAGTTACAAACATTGTTTGTAGTGTAGGCCTACATAACACAGACCGCTTCACTATGCAGGTTAGTCATTTGTGTTGATAAAGTGTACGTTACTACTTACAGTTCTCTACAGAATTCGCTCAAAATGGCTACCAAGAGCTGTAATGCAGGCGTCTATGCACCGCATCATTGACTGTCGCACACGCGTAATAGACGTTTACGAAACACCAAGACTTTCCAAAGAATACATGCCCGTCCTTGCGAAACAGGTTCGTCTAGCAGACGTGTTGATGATAATGGACGACCTAGGGGCATAAGAACACCTGACACAGAGGAACGAGTTCTCAACCATATTGAGGAAAATAACAGAAGCAGCACCAGGGAAATAGTGGCAATTGTAGATGTGAATCATATGACAGTGTGGAGAATTCTACGAGGACAGCTCCTTTATCCATATCACGTTCAAAGAGTCTATGTTCTTAGTTCAGCTGACTTTCCACCCAGAGCAGCATTTTGCACCTGGTCACGACAGACGTGTGTCCATGAGCAACAGTTCCTCGCTGCTATACTGTTTACCGATGAAGCGAAGTTTACCCGAGATGGAGTGCAGAACTTTCACAATTCACATGTCTGGACTGATGCAAATCCCAGAGAAGTTGTGCAAACAAGACATCAACAACAGTTCAGTATTAATGTGTGGTCTGGAATAATCTGTGACACATTAATTGCTCCTCTTATTTTACCAGGAACATTGACAGGAGCGTCATACTGCGCCTTTTTTAACGAAAAGTGTTCCACATACAAACGCCATGCTTCATTTGCGTTACACTGCGCCCGTCATTTCCGGATTCGAGTACCCCATTGTATAACGACGTGTAAAGTCCGTACACTCAATAACAACTGACAACACGTATCACTCCACTCCATTCCACTCTACTCTAGCTTATAACCTGTGTGGACGTGTTTACGTGTTTGCCAAGCACCTGACATCACGTGACTTTGAATGCAAAACAAATGCACACCGACTTGAATAGCGACGAAACCAACAAGTAGTCTGAGTTCCCTCCACAAATGACCAAATAGCATCATGCCACCGTATGTATTATTCACACCACAAACAATTCTTGTAACACGGCAACGAACGAATATACACCATATGTTAACACGACACTTATTGCTTGTTGTCAGGTCCTCTATCGAATCCCTGGAGCTTTCCCACTTATTTAGTTACACCCTGCATTTTTTCATATTTTAACGATTATTCTTATTAGTCTTCTACTTCTTCATCGTCGTCGTCGTTTGGGTCTACTGAGGACCGCGGGGCTCGTATCTCCTCGTCGCATTGTCTTTCCTCTTCTTCCCGTACTTTTCATCATCTGATTATGAGTCAACTTTCTTTCCTCCATCCATGAAGGTCTGCTGACCCCGGTGTTCTTCCTAGCTGTCAGTGATACAGCAAAAACTCCCTGTCTGATGGCTTTCCGGAGTCGTTGGTGGTCCTGTATGGACTTAAGTGGGATCCCTAGGTGGTCTAAATCCATCCTGAGCGTAGAGATCCACTTGGTCCTAGAGGCCTTCCCTCTTCCTGTCACTGTAAAGATCTTACTGGTGAGACGGCAAGGGATCATGCGGGTCAAGTATCCTTATTAGAACGCCAGGTGCCGTTTTCTTATACAAGTCACAATGTCTTCTTGACGGCCGTAAAGCTCATCATTGTGCCGAATTCTGTAGGTGCCTCCCTCTTCCCGTATGGATCCTAGTATCTTATTAGTATTGTTACGTGCCACACCCCCTAGAGGCACTTCTGTTAACTGGATTACGGTGGGTTGAAGCACAACACAGATTGTTCCTTTAAAGAAATAATTAACTTTATTGCGGCCAGAAAGATACACCACTCAACAGCAGATACAAGCAATTAGAACCTTACTCCAGTTTCCTCAAGTCTCTTCCTTGAGCGCTCTTGCCCCTTTCATTTGTCAACAAACCACAGAAGTTAAACCGTCTTAATGAGTCCGGTGGCCTTGACAGAAGCTAGCTGCACCTCTTCCTCATGTACACAAACTACAGTTACTTACGATAACTTGCCACACGCTGTTTCGCTGTCCACAAGCTGGGTAAACAATGTCATTGGATTTCGTAACCCGCACGGCACTTCGTCACCACACTTCTGTCGCTCAGGTAAAAAAAACACGCACTAGCTCAGAAACACACACCCGCAGAAACTCGGTCCCCTCACTGTTGAAGCCGCTTATATAGCAGGCTGGTGACTCAATTAATTCTAGAATCGTCCAGGACACACGGCTTCTCGAGATTTCCTTCACTGGCTGTGTCACGAATATTCTGGACCATCCCTTTCACTTCGCAGCCCGTTGCGTAACGCGCACGTAATACACTGAGGAAGAGCACACACAGCCTGGGGCAGCTGTGACTCAACGCGGCGAGGCGACAAAACAAACTCACAGCCGTAACAGTATTTTAGATTATAATTAACAGTATTTTAACAGAATTTTTAATATTTGAAGAAAATGAAATGAAAATGAAAATCCACAGCCTGCTTCCAGTCTCCGACCGGGTCAGGAATGGAATGAATGAAGCCCCCATCTAGCGGCGAGGATATGAACTGTGCCGGCTGCCGAGGCCTGACGCACTCCTCTGGGGCAATGATTAAATGAATGACAGATAAAATGAAATGATAGTGGAGAGTGTTGCTGGAATGAAATTTTGACAGGGAAAACCGGAGTACCCGGAGAAAAACCTGTCTGCCTCCGTTTTGTCCAGCACAGATCTCACATGGAGTGATCGGGATTTGAACCACGGACCCAGCGGTGAGAGGCCGGCGTGCTGCCGCCTAAGCCACGGAGGCGCTTAATATTTGAAGATTAGTCCAAAATATCTGATTTTTTTAACTTATTTCGAATCTGCATCTCGTATTTCATAGAATAATAATGTTAGATTCATGCCCTTAGTTTAATATTTTTAGCCTACTTTAAAAGCCTACTTTTCACATTTTGTAAAAAAATGAGGCAAGAGTGGACTTATGAGATCGATCCAGGCAAATGTCCATTTGTTTGTCCTTATGTTTGTTTGTCTGTCTGTGTGTCCCCCCTATCAACTCCGAAACGGTACAGCTATTGAAACCAAATTTGGTATGAGTAAAGACTTACTGTATGCCTGAATATCTCACGGACATTTTTGAAAATAACGTCAGTATAACCAACTGCTGAAAAATCACAATTGAAAATTGAGGACTATATTGGATATCTCGGAAGACGTGCATAGGAATTGTTCCAAAATTGACACACATATGTAGATAATATTACATCAGAATAATTTACGAGAGACCATACATGAGAGTGTTGCCAACATTATTCGATGCATGCTGATACGTCCAATCTTTAAATGCATGTAACTTCCATGTTATTCATTGGATTTCAACCAAATTTGGTATGTGATTTCCCCACAGGAGCGGATATGAATATGTATTTCTTTTAGTGTCGCCGGGGCTGATAATTGTTGAATAATGCACTCTTTACATTGTTTTTATCCTAATCTCAATATATCAGGAAGTATGCAGGTCAACAGTTCTAAACTTTGCATACATATAGTAACTGCATTGCAGGTTAATTTTCATTAACCGATATACGACAGTGCTGTTAACATGATTCTAAGCGTGATGATAGGTTTAGTGTTGAATCGCATGTAACATCCATACCAGTAAATGAAGTTATTTCAGAATTGGCACATATATAGATCATAGTTTTTCAATTTAAGTTTGAGCATCCCATTTATGGCAGTGCCGCCAACCTGATTTTACGCATACTGATAAATTCAATAATTAAATACATGTAACGAGCATATTATCTATCGGACCTCAACCAAAATGTGCCTGTGCATTGTGTACCTTAAGAAATGGAACTAAGAATATATTTAGAGTCGCCAGGTCTGCCAACTCTTGATATATGGTCTCTATAATTTTAAGAAAAATAGGCTCTTTACTTCGTCACGGAACTACTTGTTATTTTTAGCCTACTTTTCACATTTTGAATAAATGTGGAAAAAGTAGACTTATGAGATAGATCCGGGAAAATGTCTGTCTGTCTGTCCTTCTGTCTGTCTGTGTGTGTGTGTCCCCCTATCAACTCCTAAACGGCTGCAGCTATCAAAACCAAATTTGGTATGAGTAAAGATCTATACCGGGACATCTCAATGTCATACTTGAAAATGAAGTCAGTGCTACCAATTGCTAAAAAATCGCAATTGAAAATTGAGCTCCATGTTAGATATCATGGAATGTATACATAGGAACTATTCCAAAATTGGTACACTTATAGAAAAGAATACTTCAGTTTAATTTGCAGGAGGACATACATGACAGTGTTGCCAAAATGATTCTAAGCCTTCTGATAAGTCCAAATTTTAAATGCATATAACTCCTACACTATCAATTGGATTTCAACCAAATTTCGTATGTACTATGTGTACATAAACAGATATGACTGAGCGTATTCTAAAGAGCCACCAGTGCTGCCAACTGTCAATAAATGCTCTCTCTATTTTTTATCCAAATACCAATATATCAGAAAGTATGCGAGCCCACAGCTTTAAACTTTGAACACGTATAGTGCCCGACATTCTAGATTAATTTGGAGTAACTAATGTATGTCAGTGCTACCAACATGATTCTAAGCGTGCTGAAAGGACCAATTTTTAATTACATGTATCTTCTATACTATCAATTGGATTTCAACCAAATTTCGTATGTGCTATGTGTACCATAACAGATATGACTGTGCATATTCTTTAGAGCAATCAGGGCTGCCAACTGTTAATAAATGGTGTTTATATATTTTACCCTAATATCAATATATCAGAAAGTACACAAGCCAACAGCTCTAAACTTTGCGCACGTATAGTTCATGACATTCTAGATTACTTTGGAGCAACTAATGTATATCAGTGCTACCAACATGATTCTAAGCCTGCTGATAGGTCCAATTTTAAAATTCCAGTAACTTCTATGCTAACAAAGGTATTTCATCCAAAATTGGCACAATACATCATAATATTTCAAATTATTTCTGACCAACACATGCATGACATTGTTGCCAACATGATTTTACATGCGCTGATAGATCCAATGTCTAACTGCATGTAACGTCCATGCTATCCATTGGACTTCAACCAAATTTTGTATTCTGTACCTTCAGAGATGGAACTAAGAATATATTCAGTCACCAGGGCTGCCAACTGTAGTGGTCTATCAGGCTACATCATGCCAGGTATATTTCGAACTAATTAGAAATTTCGATATTACCAAATTCATTTCGTCATTATTCTAGATAGGTCCATAAAGATTAATCATTGGCATGAATCTTAAATTTTAAGAAAAGTAGGCTCTTTAGTTCGTCACGGAACTTCTTGTTAGTATAGGTGATGAAAGTTACAAGGAAACCGAACCTGGTATAAAATTATAATTTCTTTCAATACATTATTAATTTTAAGGGGGATTAGCATTTATTTAGCTATTCATTAGGTAATATTTTAATTTATATGTCGATTCGGACAAATTATATGAACCATAAATCTCATATCAATGCATGCAAATAAGTAAAAAGTACTAGAACCATGATTCTAAGTTGGATTGCGAACCATGAAATCTTCTTCAAGTGTATTTAGTTTCAAATCTTCAACTTTGATAGTTGGGTCATAAATTTATATTATGCTTAATGCATTGTTTTTAAGAATTCATTAATTGAGGTGTCGGGTATCAAAATAAGACACATCACTTCAACAAAACTTTTCAGGAGACACAAAAATCTGAATATAACTGACAAACAAATATGCCTCCTTTTTTTCGAAAGTTGTAAGTGATATAGACAAATATTTCCCAAAAGTTTCATAACTGATGCTGTTTTATTTTCCTTATTACAGACGCGTTTTAACCCTTTGACCTTCAAGGTAACGATCTGTCGTTATATCCTGTTCGAGCCAAAACTGTCAGGGTAACGATCCATCGTTACCGGCCTCAATTATTGATTACTTAGTTATTTTTACGCTTCATAGAAGCAAGTTTCAGGGAATGTGAAGAAGGCTATTTCAACTACGTTTATATTCCGGGGTAACCTCTGTCAATTTGTATTTACTGTATATTAATTCTTAGTATGGAGCAAGTACTCTCAGAGTTTCGTGTCTCATTAACGTCGTGGTTGGTGGAAAAATTGCGTTTATTTTTCTCAGTTTTCTTTGTGAATGTTGGAATCTTGACATTTACCACGCTATCAAATAATATAGAGTTTCTTTTAACATAAATAGTAGACTTGACAAGTGAATTCCATTTCCCAAAATAAATTCAAAATTTTAAAATCTGATATTTAAAACTTTTTCCCATTTTTAGCCTATTTTCGTTTATGAAAAAAATGGCTTATGAGATCACCTTTTGTTCGTGTGTCTGTCTGTGTGTGTGCGTGTGTGTGATGGATATTTGTGTGTCCCACCCTCCCCACCTAATAACTTAAAACGGCTGGAGCGATTACAATGAAACTCGGTAATTTCATAGCACTATTCCGGGCGAGCTCAACCTTGGCCTTCAAATTTTGTTAGTCTCACAAATCCAACATGGCGGCTGTGCGAAATAATTCACCAGCATTCAATATCTCCGAAACTATTTTCTATATCACTCTGGAATTTTGTACGGTGATAAAGGGAACTACTAAAAGTTCACCTATGTGACTTTTGAAAACCAGGTAACTGCAAAACCAACATGGCGGCCAAGCGAATTCGCGACTTTTAAATAGACGTTTCTCGCGATTTAACCAACCAAACGCAATGAAACTTGGTACGGTATATGTTTATACACATTGTAATGCACCGACATCTAACTTCGTTCAATTGTTTATATAACCTCAAGATGGCGGCCGTGCGAAATATATCACTGGCATTCTATATCACTGAAACTATTACCGGTATCACCATGAAACTTTGTACGGAGATAAAGGGCACTACTGGAAGTTCATCTATGAGACTTTCAAAAACCGGTTAACTACAAAACGAACATGGCGGCCAAGCAAAGTTGAAAGTTTTAAATAGACTTTTCTCGCAATTTAATGGTCCCAACGCAATCAAACTTGGTACAGCAAATGTTTATACACATTGCAATGCACTGTTATGTAATTTAGTTCAATTGTTTACTGTATATAACCTCGAGATGGCGGCTGTTCGAATTTCGAAAATTAAGTTTTAATTTCTTGTGTTCTAATCATGCGATCAAAATCAACATTTGCATAATGAACGTACACATTAATCAACATCTAATAGTACATAACTCTATGGCCTACATATATTAAAATCCAACATGGCGACCATCCGAAATATTTAGACAGTTCCCAATATCTCTACTACAGCAATCAAACTGAAATTTTGTAAATGTATAGAGGCTATAATCATAAGTTCACCTATGGAATTTTCAATAACCTGGCGAGCACAAATCCAACATGGCAGTGACGAGAAATTTAAATATTCAAATGGACGTTCCTAGCGTTTTAACCATCCGAGCGCAGTGAAACCTGATACGGTATATGCTTATACAAATTTTAATCGACTGGCATTTATTTCATTTAAATTATTTCCTAACCACAAGATGGCAGCTGAGCGAAATTTTAAAATCCCGCTTTTATTTCATGTGTCCTAATCATGCGATTTAAGTTTGAATAAAACACCTACACAATAATCTTCATGTAATAGTACATAAATCTAAGGCCTATAATATAAAAATCTAACATGGTGACCATCCAAAATATTTTGACGGTTCTCAATATCTATGAATCTATTACAGCAATCAAACTGACAATGTGTATGTTGATAGAGGCAATTGATATTAGTAGGATATATGAAAATAGGCTATTTAGTTCTTCACGGAATTAATTGTTTTAAGCACTAAAATCATATCGCTCACTTTATTGGTCTCTCTTCCATCTCATTTTCAAATAAGTGTGTGTGTAAATATGGCTAACAGTTTTCACACGTCCATCAGATGAGAGCTTGCAAGTTAAAGAGTTAATATTTGATGTATCTTAATTTGTTATAAAACTTGCTGATTTATCTTGTTTTGCAACTCAAGAATCGGATATATCTTATATTGAAAATAAAATGATCACTCTTCACAAGTATAAAGTCGATTTAACAGACCAATATAAATATAAACACACCGGAACTAACACAAGACGAAAGAATTGCATAAGCAGCACACAGAGAGCGCCCTTTCAGCTGATGCGCAATAGGCCCTGCCAAGATGTGTCTTGCTTTGATACTCATTCATCTACTTGTCTTAATTTGAACCCAACCGACTACTTCAGCATTTAAAACGAGCTCTTCCTGTTTTGGATACCTTTCTATTCCCACAGGTAAAGATGCAATTTAAGACTTGTTATATCAGCCGTAATGTCAAAATCGCGAAAATAGTGATGTATCTTGTTTTGATACCAGACGACTTAATTGTAATGTTGGTAAAGTTGGTCGGTAACATTGCCTTTTCAGTACCTTAAGAATTTTATCTTATAAAGGTACAATAAATGCTGATAAATTTTCATAACAATTGATTCAGTAGGTTGTGTAGTAGGATCATATTAAAAACGAAACTATTCAGTTAGCGCCACACCGGCCAAAACTAACGACCACGCAAATATCACTTAATTTCCTTCTCATAGTTATTTCTTCCGTTCTCTTCCTCCACACTTCCTTCATTCTTTCAGAGTGTTGCGCCTTTCTCTCTGCTGTCCATCTTCCTCCCCTGCGTTCTCTCTTGTCTCCCTCAAGAACCTTTATGTTAGAAAGTATTTCCCTGAATTGTTTTCTGTCTCGACAGTCGTCATCTGTAATTCCTAGCCTCCGAGTTCTTCCTTCATCTGCTTGGTGTAACCCCCTTGGCTCTTCAGATTGTATATCTTATCAAAAATTTGTTTATTGATTCATGTTGGATCTATTCTAACCATATGTCTATAGAAACGTAAACGTCTTTTCCTACTTGTTGTTTCCAAGTCTTCCATCTTTTCATATAACACCTTGTTTGATCTTACTCTGTAGGTTCCCTGTATCACCTTTGGGCCGTAAATCTTCCTCATTATCCCCCTTACAATCTTCAGAAGCTTTTCCAGGCTCATCAAGTTTGCCGTCTCCACACCATATAAGATCACCGGTTTTACCACAGCATTGTAGTGTTGTAGTTCGGCATTAAGGGAGAGGTTATTTTTGACGTATATATTTTTAGTGGAGAAGTTGAATTTTTCCAATTTATGATTATTATTAGTATACGAATTTCCACACTTTCTCAGATTTTGCCGTTTCTTTTCCTTTCTGGAGGGCAGTGACCATTTGTGGGTGTCGTTGTGGGATTGGTAGTGTTATGTAGAGATATTTTTTGTTGATGTTGATGACGATGATTCTTTATGGGCATTGTGACATCGTGATCATGTATCCCTGTCATACATTGACCGGGAATCGAACCCAGTCCACCGTGGTGAGAGGCAAACAGCTTGACCACTGCACCACCACGCCTCTATGTAGACCATAACAAATATACTGTATGTACAGGGTGAATTTTAAGTACAGTACACCAACGAACTGCAGGTCCCTGACTGGAATTAGAGCAAAAAGTTCTTATCAACATATGTTCGGAAATGGACCGCGAGTGCGCAACGACAGCAAGTAGTCCTGGCACACTGTATACAGTCTGAAGCTCATCCATGTCACATAGGTGTTCAAAGTGGCCTCCACATTGGATGCAATGCAAGAGTTCACACGTCGCATCATAGATTGCGGCACTCTTTCGAATGTTCCGGCCTGTACCTGGACAGTAGCATAGACTTCGTGGACACGCTGTTGAAGGTTCTGCACATCGAGAACGGGCGCACCATTCACAACGCTTTCTAGATGCCCTCACAAGTACAAATCCAGCGGGTTTAGGTTCGGTGATTGAGGAGGCCATGCAACAGGACCTCTAAGTACTAACCACCATCCGAGGAATGTGTTGGTCAAGGTGTCGGCGAACAGCTATGGGATGGCAATCCATCGTGCAATAGCCACATGAACTGTTGTGTTAATAATAATAATAATAATAATAATAATAATAATAACCCGAGTATTGGCGGGAAAACCATAACTATTCGGGTTAGGAGGAAATGCCTGCCCACCGCCGGATAACATCTTGAGGCCCTCCAAGGCTAACAACCTTGGTTGCATTCATTATGAGCAATTTGCTCCAAGCTAAACTAAAGCTTCTTAAGCATGATGGTAAAACAAATACAGGAGATTAATACCCCAGGTGGCAACTTTTCGAAGAAATCCACCGTCGCCCACGAGCGACGCATGCATCCCATTCGGACTCTGGGGGGGATGCAACGTCATGCTAAAGACGAGTCGGAGCGTCTTGGAAATCCTGAACAGTCACGAAAGCTGAAACCCAAATCTAAGAGTTTTTTGGCAACGTTCAACATCAACTCTCTAATACAAACTGGTAAGATGAAACAGCTGACCCTTGCCCTTCACGAAAACAAAATCGCAATAATGGCCTTGCAAGAGACTCGCTTCACTGACCAAGATACGTTTGAGTCTGATGGGTATCGGTTCTTCAAGAGCAAATCCCGTAAGAGGGTAATGAAGAACATCCCTATCTTCGGTACAGCCTTTGCTGTCAACACCAGAATCCTTAGGTCAGTCTCGAATTTTGAAGCTGTTAACGATAGGTTATGCCTTCTATCTCTGCGCTGTGCAAACAAAACATACACGCTAGTCAATGTACATGCTCCAACTAATGAACAAAACAAAAAAGAGTTGGAAGACACTGATAGATTTTGGAACCTCTTGGATGCTAGATTGGCAAAAATCCCGAAACACCACGTCAAGATCCTAATGGGTGATTTCAACGCACAGGTAGGACGTGAACGGAAATACAGGAATGTCGTTGGGCTCTATCCAGCACACAATAGAACTAACAAGAATGGAGAACGCCTCATTGAACTATGTAATAACCATAACCTCCAGCTGATGTCAACACACTTTCGTCACCTACCTAGAAAACAGACTACATGGAGATGCCCGAACAAAACATTAGGAGAGTTCCAAATAGACCATGTTGCGATATCTCGAAGATCTAGTCCGGAAATCATGAACGTTACCGTAAAAAAGGGAATGAACATAGACTCAGATCACTATGTATCGGTAATAAAGTTCCGGCCCATTCCACTAAACAAAAAGAAAAACAAACCTACCATAATCCGCTTCGACACAAACATGCTCAGAGATAGGGAGAATGAATTCAAAGAACTTGCCCAACCAGTGGAAAAAGACTTCAACAGCACGAGAAAGCAGATGATAAACGCTGCAAAAGAAGTAGCAGAAACCAAGAAGAGGAAGAAACACACATGGTGGAACAATAACTGCGAGAAGACCTTAAAGGATCGTCTAAATGCTTGGAAAAAGTACTACACCACCAAAGAGGAAGAAGATTGGAACATCTATAGAGACCAACGAGCACAAACAGCAAAAATAATACGCAGCGAGAAACGCAAGTATGAAAAAGAACAAATGGACAAAATTGAACAAAACTTTCACAGAAATGAGACCCGTGAATACTACAGGGATTTTAAAAAGAAGATACAAGGATACAAGGCACCTTCCCTTTGTTTTCTAAGAAAAGGTGGAACTCTAGCAACATCCAACGAGGAAAACTGCGAAATTTTAGCCGGGTATTTTAACGACCTCCTAAATTGTGAAAAGCCATCCAACCCCATCAGAACAAACAAACAAATGAACCACAATTTGCCATCTTCTCCACCAAATCGCGATGAAATCAAACGTCACATAAAGATGTTGAGAAATAACAAGGCTCCTGGTGAAGACTCCATGATTGCAGAACTGTGGAAACATGCCCCAGAAGAAGCAATTGACATCCTACACCAAACCATTGTAGATATATGGGAGACAGAACAACTCCCAGAGGACTGGAAGATAGCTTTGATCCATCCTTTACACAAGAAAGGAAATATAAGAGATGTGAACAACTACCGTGGTATTTCTCTTCTGTCAGTAGCTTACAGGATCCTGTCACTTTCCATCCTTGAAAGACTGGAACAGCAAGTTGAACACAAACTCGGAGAATACCAAGGGGGTTTTAGGAAAGGCCGATCGACTGCAGAACAAATCTTTAACCTAAAAACCATAATTAGGTACTATGTGTTGAGAGGTCGAACGTATGTATCGACATTTGTAGACTTTAAGAAAGCGTACGACTGCATCGACCGTGATGTGTTGATTAACATACTTGCAGAAATGGGAGTCGATATGAAACTGCTGGCGATAATAAGGGCAACCCTAATTAATACCACATCCAAAGTCAAATTCCAAGGATGTATCTCTGAACCCTTTGAAATCAAGACAGGTGTTCGACAGGGAGATAGCCTGTCACCTCTGTTGTTCAACTGCGTGCTTGAAAAGGTAATACAGAATTGGCGACAGAAGTTAAAAGAAGGAGGCCTTTACAAACCTTTAAGGATCGGGACGAAGAAAAACGGAGTGGAAGTAGATTGCTTAGCATTCGCTGATGATATAGCCCTGATGACAGAAGATTTCGAAAGTGCAACAGAACAGGTCAATATATTGAAGGAAGTAGCAGAACAAACGGGATTACAAATTTCCTTTCAAAAGACAGAAGTAATGTCGAACATCAAGGATGATACAGCACAACTAAACACCAAATATGGAACGATAAACCGTGTTAATAAATTTAAATATCTTGGGGAATGGATCCAGCAAAATGGCCTTGACAAGGAAGCCATAGAAGCAAGAATCAAGAAAATGGAAGTCGCTTTTCAAACCACCCGCAACATATATAACAAAAAGTGCTTTTCTATCAACACAAAAATTCGTCACTACAACACTGTCATCAAACCAGTACCGCTATATGCATCTGAATGCCTTATCCTATCCGAGAAATGTTTGCTCGCGAAGTTAGAGAGAAAAGAAAGAAAGATCCTACACATCATACTTGGCCCAGACTACAAAAATGGCATCTACATCAGAAAATCCAGGCAAGAAGTTTACTCGAGGATAGAGAAGATCACAGACACAATGCGAAAACGCAGAGTTTGCTTCTACGGTCATATGCGACGGATGATCGATTCCCGATGGACGAAACGTATCTTCAGTATATTCGACTCAAAACCAAAAACGACAATGCCATGGTATGTTAACGTCCAGAAAGATCTGAAAGAAATGGGGATACGAGCAGAAGATGCACAAGACCGAAATCTTTATAGAGCAGCCATCAAGACGTTTGGGACTTTCCGGGACGAAAAACGGACAACTGGTGCGAAATGGACAGAAGAACGTCGTGCTAAACACAGTGAGCTCATGAAGGCAATGTGGATCAAGACAAAAATGAGCAAATGCCAGAATGTAAAATGAGGCTTATCGTGGTCCCTAGTTGGCCGATTAGCGAAATTGAATGAATGAATGAATAATAATAATAATAATAATAATAATATCGTTTGGCCTCCGATGCCGGGTGCAAGCTTTGTTATTTGACACCCAGAGGGTAGCTTGCACGTCGAATTTCGTTGTTCCTTGAGGCACTATGAAAGTCAAGGAGGTTAGATATCTAAGCTCCTCTTGAACACTATAGCGCTTTCTAGTAGAGAAATGAGGAACTTTGTGTTGGCGAAAACTCCCGATATTAATTTTGCAATTAGGAACATGGCCTACTTAATTCAAATTATTTCTTCGACATGCCAACTCGTACGACATGTGAGTCGTAATTTTTGACGCCTTTTTCACTTAAAACGCCCAGGAGCGAACCTGCAAGCTTGGGGTTAGTAGACCGACACGTTAAGCACTCACCCACCGTGGCAAGCTACTGTCGTGTTGCCAAAGGCACATTACCAAGCAATAGTGGCAGCGTGTTCTGCAGGAAGTATAAATGATATCTACCGTGGCAAAGATGCATTTCCGGACATATGTTGATATGGAACATTTTGCTCCATTTTAAGTCAGGAAGCCCTCCCTGAAGCTTGTTGGTGTACTTAACATTCACCGTATATTTGTAACCACTAATATTCAGGTTACTCCTTTCACATGACCCAGTAATTGGGGTTATATTGTGCCAATCGACCGAAAATGTTAAAAAAAATCAATTAGACAATACTGAAAATAACTTCAAGATCATACGGGGGTGCACAGCCCGCGGCCCGTGGGCATATATTGCGAATGATGAGAATTTTCCCATTATTGTAGGCCTTAGTTGAAATAAGAAAATTTTACAAATGTTCCGTTAAAAATAAATTAAAAAGTTAACAATTATTGGACAGAGGTTAATGTATTGATTTTCATATTTTATATATTTTGATGCTGTTTTTTGTAAAAATAAAAATTTTACAATCTTGTGATAGTATTATTTTATTTAATATACCCCTAAACCTTTTCGAATTAGGAGTATGTTGATTGTAAATCAGTAATTCGATAACTTAAAAACGAAATTTGCCGAAAATTTAAAAAAAAATGTTTTTAAACCATTTAGACGACACAAATTGGTATTGAAACACATTTTTTGTCTGCTGGTAAAATAGGTTATTCTGATAATAGTAAAATTAGCTTTAGCGGTAGGGTGTGGAAAGTGCCTATGTGGAAAGGTAACTTGCGGCCCGCCTCTTATTATGTAAAAATAAACTTGGCCACCACTTATAAGAAGGTTGTGCACCCCTGATGTATCATAACCAATGGTTACACTCTTCGCTTGTTTGAGGATGGCATCAAGGAGTTGTATCCTAAATAAAGAATAAACATTTCAACACAGATAGAAGTTCAATATATTTTACTTATGGCTGTTGCTCACGGTAAAATGTTTCTTAAAATTTATTTTACAACTAATTTAAAAAAATGACGAAAGCAAGCTGTGTTGTTCACGGTAATTTTTTTAATAAAATCCGTGGATGTATTAGGATCTCCATCTACCGATAAACTTCTGAACCATGAATCAGCTGTTCAACACACATTGGTTTGAGAGTATGGCTCCCACAAACAAAGTAAAAATTGCAACTTTAGTTAGCTACAATTATATGTCGTACAGTGGCAAAGAGGAAGAAAAGAAATGCTACGAAGTCCTGGACTCGGGAATGGATAAAAAGAAGAGAAGAGTAGAGGAATGCTGTCCTTGGTAGAAAATGAGTTGAGGTTAGAATATAAGAATTCATAAAGGAATTTCCTTAGAATGGAGGAATGCAGTTTTAAAAAAAACTCCTAGATCTTGTTGGTCCCGAAATTATTCGACAGGACACTAACATGAGGCAAGCCATTTCTCCTGAAATGAGACTGCAAGTGAGTTCGAAGCCCGTTTATATTCGCCTTCACATCAGCCTGGCTTGTGTTCGATCGAATTTGTAAAACATATTCGGCGATTGAGATTTCTGCCTCCCTTCTTGCATTTCTATTGTGGTAAATGGGCGTCTTAACCTCATACCAACACTGATATTTCTGGTACTCGTCCAGTAAAACACTAACAGCTTCCTTAGTCCAGCCGGAACCTGCCATTTTCGAAGTGTTTGTTTACAAGCGAGCTTCACAATCTTCTCACCACGTGGCGCCAGCATCATCTTCATGTCAGCTTCCCTGATTGGTTCGTTTCGTAAAATTAACTTTACGGAATAGAACATGTCCTATTTTATGGAAAGTTTTTTCAAAGGTTTTATAAAACTTGAATTTGACCGTGAGCAACAGAAATTTTATAAAATCAAATTATTGTACAATAAATTTGAAGGAAAATTTTACCGTGAGCAACGGGCATTAGACATTATTATACATTTAAAAGGATGAAACATACCGTAGAAAACTAACAATGCACTACGGTAAGGTTAACCCACAAAATAAGGTGTATATAGATAGCATTTTCTCTATACAGCAGTACGAAGCATCAATCCACTCGGTGTCACAGACTGTTGGCCCACTGAATCACGGTTGTGTACCAAAAAAATGTTAATGAGGTTTTGTGCATGTCGTTTATTTTTTGTTTTGTTATTTCCTGAATATATACCTCAGAATATATTCAACAAACTATTCCTCTTTTGGAATCTATTGAAAAAAAAATGAAATTTGGCACACAGATAAGGAACACCTAGGCCTAGGTAATAGTTTCAAATTTTAGTTCTCGATGTTACAGAGTTACCAACTTCTGAGATGAAATAATTACTAACATTTATATTTATGGCATGTTGAACGGACTCAGAATATTCAAACTTAAAATTATAACAAAGAATGACCAATGGCATATTCCAATGATCAATAATTATCATATGTGGGTATTCTTGAAAATTGTGAATTTTTAAATTAAAGAAAGCATTTATTTGAAAAATTTAGAATGTAGATATTTTAATGTCTTTAACTATGAAGGCTTAAACATACTTGGTTCATTAGATTATACCATTGATATTCCTATGTTATAAGTTTTAGTTTGAAAGCTCTGAGTCCATCTATCTTGAAGGAAATTTACGAGTTTCTCAAATTATGCCTTGCCCGGATAAATATTAGCGAATATTTCATCTTACAAGTTGGTACTTCTGTAACTTGGAGAGGTAGGATTTGTAACTAAGTAATACCTATGTGTGCCTAATGTGTATGTCAAATTCAATAACGATTTGTTCAAAAAGTCCCGAGTTACTGAATTTTAAATACTTGAATATATTTTCAGGTAGTTTAACGACCCTTATTAATAAATTAGTTTATTGTGTCATTTAGTAAATGTCACACAAGACTGCGACTTCTCCAGATCTGTTAACGGAAAATCGAACGGAGAATCCTAGGCGTTACGCTAAGCAACAGAATCAGTAGCACAAATCTGAGAAAAAGAAGTGGGATGAAGGACACAGCAACATGAGCTCGGCATCTAAAATGGCGCTGGGATGGACACATATCCACAATGGACCAGGATAGATAGGCCTACTCCACGACTGTGTAGGATCCAAGAGCTGGCAAGAGAAGAGAAGCAGAAGATGCCCCCGTTGAAGATGGTCGGACGAATTTAGATTGAAGGCAGGTGTTACGTGGAACAGAAATGCCAGGGATAGAAAGCTATGGAAAGAAATTCAGAAATGTATAATAGTGTAACAATGCAAATACCCCGTAGTAAGGATGTGTGAGTGGGGGCGAGGGGTGAGGTACACATTTCAGGGCATTTTTTAAATAATTTAATTGAATGAATAGTCGTTTATCTTTCATTTGGTGAAAGAAAATTGAAGATATCTTCAATACCTCCTGAGATATGCCCCTAAATGTAAGTGACTGTCGCCTAAGTTGTCTCTTTAAATTTCCGACTGCCCCACCCTCATAGCGTGTCACCTACTGCTATGTTTATTCCTTTATTTTCTCGCTTCTTCTCTTGTTTCCATGGAATACACTGAAGTTCTTTTACTCTTTGAGGAAATGAACTTTCGATTTTCTATTGTTATCATTGTTTACTTTTACCGCGAGTGCAAGTATTGAAATTGTTTTGGTGTGAAAGAAATTACATTTGTGCATGTATAATTGATTGTAAGTGTTGTCGTTACTAGGCGAACGTAAATGGCGGACGTAAGGTTATATATAGGCCTAAAAAGGCGGGGTTCCATTGAAACAAATACACAAATATTGGAAACAAAGCACAAGCACATGGTTCTCCTAACCAAGTTCGTAGTAGTGCTTCAGCAAGAAAGCTTTCCAGCAACACCAGTTTTAGTAGCAGTTGTGCTAGTAATGTGAAAATGTTTTTTAAATTAAATATCATGTTTCATAAACTTGAAGAATGCCTGCGTTGTGTATGTGTGGAGGTAATGCCTATAAAGCCAATATTCAAAAATCTTGTTCAGACAGAGTTGCTAAGGAGATGTGTCGGTTGTTACACCCAAAATAATAACGAATCGCTCAACTCCAAAATTTGGAAAATATGTCCAAAAACTGCATTTGCTGGGAGAAAAACTGTTGAGATTGCAGTTAATGATACCATAATGACATTCAATGATGGGATGATGCCAGATTTCAAGTGATGGAGAAGTTAGGGCTAAAGGTTGGTGAATTTTGTATTAAGATGATTCATGAAGAGGATGACAAACGGGTTCGGTCAGGAAAAAAGTGCACATGAAACTACAAAAGAAGAAAGAAAATGCAAAAGAAGGCTTAGACGAGAAGCAGCGGCAAAACCCAACCAGAAGGAGGGCTTAGTTTATTCATTGGAGGATTTTACCGGCCCCGTGGTGTTGGGGTAGCGCGCCTGCCTCTCACCCGGAGGCCCCGGGTTCGATCCCGGGCTCCGTCAGGGATTTTAAAACTGACGTGAGGGTTGGAACGGGGTGCACTCAGCCTCGTGAGGACAATTGAGTAGTTGTCTGACAGTGAGACAGCGCCCCGATCACGAATACCAAGATTAACGGCCGAGGGGACCCGACGCGCTGATCACGCGTCTCCCCAATGTCTGCTGGCCGGATGGCTGGGCAGCGGTCGCTTGGTCGGCCTTAGTCCATCATGGGCTGGATTGTGCCAGGGGTTGACTTGTTGACTATTGGAGGATTTTTGATCCAAATTCTACCCTTAGGTAAGTTTGAAGCTCGTTTCCCGAAAACTTTATTTCCACTCAGCGTTTACATGATAACTCAAATAACCCCCAGGGGCTCACATCTAGTGGGCGTGGGTTGGCGACCACGGGGCCCCAGCTGAGTCCGGCATTGCTTCCACTTACTTGTGCCGGGCTCCTCTCCATCTTCTTTCCTGTCGACCTCACTTGGTCAACACTGGTTCTCTTCTGACCCCGACGGTATTAGGGTATCCGAGGCCTCGGGAGTCTCTTCCTTTCCCGCCTTAATTGGCCCTTGTCTCATATTTTCTGATACCCTCCTTCTGCGAGGGGTCAGCCTTCTTTTTCTTTTCCTTTTACCTCCTGCCTTGTGCTATAGGCCCTTAAGGAGGCAGGGTGTATGTAGCCCCACCACTTCTGGTGCACCCTAGATAATGCTACACCCTCAGGGGCTCACGGCTGGTGAGTTCGGGAGTTGGCGACCCCGAGGGATTCCTGAGCTGGGTCCGTTTTCCCCTTTTGTCCCTTACCTTTGGGGCGGACCCTCTCCTCTCTCCCCTCTCCTCTCCTCTCCTCTTTTCCTTATATTTCCTTTTCTCTTTCAGATTCCCACAATGGTTTTGTTACTTGGTTCCCCGTGTATCTAAATTCCCTTTTAGCGATTTTTTGGTAGGTATTTTTAATCTACGTTGCATTTTGTAAGTATTTTCGATCTAGATTGCAATTTGTGAGTGTTTTTCAATCTCAATTGCATTTTGTAAGGATTGACAATCTAAATTGTTCTTTAGTAAGTCTTTCAATATCCGGGCCGGGGCTTTTATGAGTTTTTTGAATTTCAATTGCATTTTGTATTTTCAACCTACCCCGCTTTGTTCAAGTAGTTAAGTCTCATTTGCAATTTTGTGGGTATTTTGAATCTAAATTACATTTTGTAATTATTTTCAATCTAAATTCCATTTTGTAAGTATTGTCCATCCTAATGAGAAGTTTGAATCTACCATACATTTTGTAAGCAATTTCAATTGCATTTTGTATTTTCAACCTACCCCGCTTTGTTCAAGTAGTTAAGTCTCAATTGCAATTTTGTAGGTATTTTGAATCTCCATTACATTTTGTGCGTATTTTCAATCTGATTTGCATTTTGTAAGTATTTTGATTTCACTTGAATTTTGTAGGTATTTCGACTGTACGTTGCATTTTGTACGTATTTTGGACTTAACCTACATTTTGTGCGTATTTTTCAATCTATTCCTTTTGTGAGTATTTTCGTTCGAAATTCCCTTATGTACGTATTACCCCTCTCCATTTGGTGAGTAGTTTCAATCTGAGTTCCTTTTTTGTAAGTATTTTCTCTACTACATAAGGCATAGTTGTTGGGGCTCACTGTCTATTCTATCTAAACCATTTTCGCTTCATCCATAGCAGTGATCTGTTTTTATCTTCATCCTTTCATTTCACGCCATTTCATTTCATAAGGGGCCGATAACCTCGATGTTAGGCCCCTTAAAACAACAATTATCATCATCATCATCATCATAACTCAAATACTATTCAAGGTATCTTAACGAAAATTTGCATTATTGTGCTTTGTTCTGATATGAACAACATACACTAAAACATTTTGTGCATCATTTATATTTCCCACTTAAAAAATTATTTAAAAAAATCCCATTAAAAATTAAGTTACAGTAAAACAGTTTTACAAAAATATTTCCTAAATGTGTATGTCAATAATTTTAGTGAATGTTGTATCCTAGAATGTTGTCAACTGTTCAAAGAACATTCATGTAAAAATTTAAATTTCGGGAAACTTATCATGTACACGCTGTCCAGCCGTCCAAAAAATAGCTGAAAGTTTGGTGGTAAATAATGCATGACTGAAAGCATATTGCAATATATATTCTTTGAATAATAATGAGTGAACTGTGTTTAATAATACCAATTTTTTTGATTCCAACAAATGGTTTATGAGAGATATATATTTATTTACTCGGTGGAAATAGTCATGTGAAAGTTGTACCCCCCCCCCTTAATTTATTTTATGTCCGACGATGCCGAAATGTAAATACTATATGTCAGAAAACTGTATCATAATGAGGGTCATTATAGTACTATTCTTCATTATGAAATAATTTCTCCAGCCAATCAGAGCTCATTCATTGACCAATTAGGTAAGGATAGCTTCGCGCATGCGCTCAAAATACAACATTTTGGACATGAATTACATGATTTGAAAGTTCAAATGGGATATCGGATCAACCATTGTAGTTACAATCCCAAACACAAAGACAAAATCAGCACGAACCTTTGCGGTAACAAGAAAATACTATGACGTATGCAAGAAATGTATGAATCTACGTCTGGAAGTTAGCAACACAGCATCCTTCTACATAAATTACCGACATGGAAAGTGCACCGTCCCTTATGTTCGCGTAAATCAACTGGCGAATATGAGACAAGAAATAGCACTGTACCTAATTATCCCCAACCCCAATTTCTACACAGCGCTTTCAAACGACTTCGGTGACATTATCAGTGATTGCTAGTTCTGATCGGCACTAGACATCATGCAGGCTGTAAACAATAGCATTGCCAAGCATAGTAAATTGTCTCTGCTTTCGAAATTATTTGACCCACGCATGCGCTCTGTTCAGTCAGCAAACCACCCAACGCGCTCTGTTCACAAACGGAAGTTACTGAATCCCACAGATATTTATGAATATTTATGTTAAAACATAACAAAGTTATAATTATCGTCGAACATAAACAGTCGTATGCAACTCACCTATAATGGTAATTAAGTCACTCGTATGGAAATTATAAAGCTTGATACGCTCGTTTTATAAACACACTCATGTCTTAATTATTGCCATTATTGGCTCGTTGCATAATGTACTATTATATTAATGTGTGTCAATATGTATTCAGGAAAGACATCTTTCAAGAACTGGCGTCTCTTGGGAGACTGCTTGAGCCACCCCCACCACTCCGGTAGGAGGCCCTTGCCCACCAGGGATCTACGGGCTTATCTTATCTTATCTTATTGTGTTTCAAAACAAGAAGTTCCGTGGCGAACTAAAGAGCCTACTTTTCTTAAAATTAAGTTTCATGCCAATAATTAATCTACAGTATATGAACCTATCTAGAATAATGACGAAATTAAGTTGGTAATATCGAAATGTCTAATTAGTTCGAAATATACCTGGTATAATGTAGCCTAATAGAGCATTACAGTTGGCAACCCTGGTGACTGAATATATTCTTAGTTCCATCTCTTAAGGTACAGAATTAAAAAAAATTGGTGGAAGTCCAATGGGCGTTACATGCAGTTAGACATTGGATCTATCAGCACGCGTAAAAGCATGTTGGCAACAATGTCATGCGCGTGCTGGTCAGAAATAGCCTAATCTGAAATATTATGATATCTTGTTGTGCCAATTTTGGACGAAATCCTTTTCTTAGTATAGAAGTTACATGTATTTTAAAATTGGACCTATCAGCAGGCATAGAATCATGTTGGCAGCACTGACTTATATTAATTATTCCATATTAATCTAGAATATCAGGTGTTAACGTGTGCAAAGTATAGGGCTGTTGGCTTGCATACTTCCTGATATATTGATATTAGGTTAAAAAATTATAGAAAGTATATATTAACAGTCCTGATGGCTCTTAAGAATACTTATAGTCATATCTGTTATATTACACATAGCACATACGAAATTTGGTTGAAATACAACTGATAGTATAGAAGTTACATGTATAAAAAAATTGGCCCTATCAGCAGGCTCAGAATCATGTTGGTAGAACCTAAGTATATAAGTTACTCCAAAATTAATATAAAATGTCAGGTGCTATACGTGTGCATAGTTTAAAGCTGTCGGCTTGCATACATTCTGATATATTGGTATATGGATAATAGAATAGAGAGAGAAATTATTAACAGTTGACAGCCCTGGTGGCCCTTAAGAATACGCTCAGTCATATTTGTTTATGTACACATATTACATACAAAATTTGGTTGAAATCCAATTGATAGTGTAGAAGTTAATTGCATTTAAATATTGGACCTATCAGAAGGCTTATAATTATTTTGGCAACACTGTCATGTATGGCCTGCTGAAAATTAAACTGGAATAGTGTTATCTACATGTGTGCCAATTTTGGAATAGCTCCCATGCATACCTTCCAAGATATCCAACATGGAGCTCAAACTTTTAGTGCGTTTTTTCAGCAGTTGGTAGCACTGACATCATTTCCAAATATGGACGTGAGATATTCCGGTATACATCTTTACTCATACTAAATTTGGTTTCGATTGCTGCAGCCATTTATGAGTTGATAGGGGGACACACACACACAGCTAGACAGATAGAAAGACAGACAGACAGACCGACAGACACACATTTTCCTGAATCGATCTCATAAGTCTACTTTTTCCTCATTTTTGCAAAATGTGAAAAGTAGGCTAAAAAATATGTAAGGAACCCAGTTTTGCCAAGCGTATTGGGGTTATTGTTCAATAATTACTGAATATTTATTACATGTATTTACATCATAATTACTCATGGAAGATGTGATGGATGAATGAAAGAAAACGGGAATAGCAACATGATTTTTAGCTTATTTTCATTTTATGATAAAAAAAATAGGCTTATGTGATCACATTTTTTCCGTATGTATGTGTGTGCGTATGTGTGTCTGTGTGATGTGCGTGTGTCCCCCTCTAATAACTTCTAAACGACTGGAGCGATTTCAATGAAACTCGGTAAGGTCATAGCACCATTTCAGACGACCCCGACTGAGCCCTTCAAATTTTATAACTTCTCCCCAATCCAATATAGCGGCTTAGAGAATTATTTCACCTGCATTCAATATATCCGAAACTATTACCGATATCACCCTGAAATTTTGTACGGTGATAAAGGACACTACTAGAAGTTCACCTAGGCTATGAAACTTTCAAAAACCCGGTAATTTCAAAACCAACATGGTGGCCAAGTGAATTTGAGACCTTTAAATATACTTTTCTCGCGATTTAACCATTCAAGCGCAATGACACTTGGTACAGCAAATTTTTATACACAATGTAATGCACTGGCATCTAATTTAGTTCATTTATTTTTACATAACCTCAAGATGGCGGCTGTGCGAAATATTTCACTGGCATTGTATATCTCCGAAACTACTGTATTACTGATATCACCCTGAAATTTTGTACGGTGGTAAAGAGTACTATTTTTTATCTATGTCACTTTTAAAAACCTGTAAAATACAAAACGATCATGGCGGCCAAGATAAGTTGAAAAATTTTAATAGACAAATCTCGCGATTTAACCATCTGAGCGAAGTGAAATATGGTACAGTAAATGATTATACATATTGCAATGCATTGGCATATAATTGTGTTCAATTGTTTACACATATTCAAGATGGTGGCTGTGCAAAATTTCAAAATCAAGTTGTTATTGCTTGTGTCGCAATCATGCGATTTAAGTGAGTTTGAATAATGAACCTACGCAATATTTTCTTTCAATGGTACATAACTCTATGGCCTATTCATGTAACTATACAAAATGGCAACCATACGAAATGTCTAGACGGTTCTCAATATCTACAAATCTTTTACAGCTATATTTTTATGTTAATAGAGGCTATAGGACTTTCAATAACCAGGTGAGCACAAATAAAACATGGCGGCGACGCGAAGTATAAATATTTAAATGGCCGTTACTCGTGATTTAACCGTCCGAGTGCAGTTAAACTTGGTACGGAAATGCTTATACAAATGTTAATCCACTGGCATGTAATTTAATTCAATTGTTTTTATTATCACAAGATTGCAGATGTGCGACATTTTAAAATCTCTTTTTACTTCTTGTGTCCTAATTATGCGATTGAAGTTTGAATACTACGCGTACACAATAATACTGATGTAATAGTACATAGACTAACTCCAAGACCTACATATATAAAAATCCAACATGGCGACCATCCGTTCTCATTATCTACGAATCTATTAGAGCAATCAAACTGAAATTAATATGTTGATAGTGACAATTAACATAAGTAGGATATATGAATATAGGCTTTAGCTCTTCACGGAACTATTTGTTTGAATATAGGATACAGGGGTTTTGTTCGTAATTGCAGTAACTCAGGTGATATTTTATAACATATCTTTCTTTTTCAAAAGCAGGCCAGTCGGAAAGCAGGTGATGTACAGTTTGAGAGGAACCACAAAAGCATGTATAGTCATTTAGAATAGTGATATGAAATTGCTCGAAGAATTTAATTCCCTTACACATCAAAAGAATCACAATGTTCGTCGGCTTCACGGCCCTCAAAGGAACTGCAACAGAATGATTAAGTACATCGCAGACACACTTATGACTGTGGCAGCGAGGGTTCTATCCAGACTGAAATAACCACAAGCATTAAATTCCAGCCTCACACTGAGCAGTTCAATCGAGAAATCTCTCAGTGTTTTCCTATCAGGATGGTGTTGTAATAATTTGTGAACCAGACGCCTTGTCTTTAAAGATTCATTCAGTGCTGAATGGCAAGTTTCAACTATCATTAGGATAGGAATTACACCCGTAAGAAATCTGAGTGCGAATCGGGAAATGGTCGCATTGATAATTCTTTCTTTTACCAACATACACAAACTAAACAAACTACTTACTATCGCCACTAAATATTGTGTCACAGTAAGCAGAGAAAGTAATCCGAAGGTATCGTTTGTGATTTCCCCTATACGGCATAACTTCAGATACACACGATACAAGTTTTCCAGAACTTCATCTTTCTGTAAAGTATTTGCAGTGGAAACAGTGAATAGTTTGTAGTTACTCATGATTCTAGTGCGTGTTGTTTGCTGGTTTTGTGACATCACAAAGTCAGCTGCTTGTTCAGTATCTGAAACACGGTGGCATTTATAAACTCTCTTCAATTCTGTATTGAAGACTTTAAACCTGTCTTCGATGACAATCACAAAAGATGCAAACTGAAGCGTTGTCAAGAAGTTTATATAATAACCTACACTAAAAGCAATATAATATTGTGTGTCTTTCGTCATTATCATAAGATAAGTACAGTTCGTTATTAAAATTAACAATAGAATCAATGCCATTGACGATAGCACATACATTTTCTTATAAATTGTATTTTCTCGACAGATTAAGATGCAATCAATTTTCTTCAGTAATGTGACCAGTTTAAGCATGTTCCTCCCAATCTGGGTTATGTGCAGAAACAGAGCTATTATAGTCGTTACAAGAACGGATGTTGCATAGAAAGTAAATGGTACAGAGATCACCAGAGGATAACTAGTGTATGTATACGTTATGTAGGTCATCACCTCATACACAAGACATGCTATTATTAATATCAACACTAGTACAGAATACACAGTGGCAGGTATAGAGCGATGTACACTACGGAAGTTGAAGGGAGACAGTCCAAAAATTCTGGATAAAATGAAGAGTGGTTTGAATGCTGATAACACATCCATGATTGATAATCAAATGAGCTCGTATCTTTTAGGATACCTTTCCTTGCTTCCTTGACCTCACGATTACCGCTTCGACTTTTTAATCAGACATTCGTACGTATGCAGAACGTGAAACTCCAGGCTAAAGGGATTCTTGCGATGTTGGCTCTTTGAAAAGGCTATTGTATTAAGTTTGGTGATTACAGACAAAATGTAACTAAAGATAATCCACACACGATTCAAGTTTCACTATTAGGTGGATGTGAAAGTGGAACATACAAATTGGAGATCAAATGGGCCTTGCTTGGTAGCTGAATATGTTGGTTTATTTAACTATGGAGCGCGATTGAACCTATTGATCACATGATAATGAATTTGTATTCTTCTCTTCCCAAAATCTACTCATTCGCTATGATATTTCTGTGGATGCAGTGGTGACTCTCACCCGGGGGATTACAGCAAAGAGATGTTTGTTCACCAATGTTCTGAAGATAAGCCTGTCCCATTAAATCTCGTCTGTCACACTCCTTTCTTGAAGATAATTTTCAATTTCGATTACACAGTTGTTCTTGACGTTTAGTGAAGAGTATACGAATATTATGAATATTATTGCTCTTACTATTGGTGTAACGTTATGAAACCTTATGTATGGCTGAAACTCAAGTTAAACAATGTACTGTTCTTACAATAAACTATTCCTGGGTCAGTTGCTTGAAAAATACTGTTTTAATCTACCTTGTATTTAAGGTACTCTGCTCAACACTGCAATTGTTTCAAACACACCTGATAGAATAACTGTAATGTGAAGTTGCTTTGCGTGTGCCGACTAAGCGTGCTATTGATTCTTTTGTGCTTGAATAGTACTCGTACCGTGTCATTTAAATAATAGAGGCAATATCTCGCTTTATATCACTATCTATTGGTTGAAGTCGATTTGTTAGCACAGCACATATTTCCTGGTAATGTTTATTTGAACCCTTTATATGGCAAAAGACTGGGGGTATACAATAATATTTTTTCTGCACATTTGTAGTTGGGGGTGATAGATGAGTAGGAATATGCAACAATTTGATAGGTGTGGATTTTATTTTATGAAATATGGGGTGGGAAATTATTATCCCACTGCCCATACCCGACAGTATGTTTTCTTAAATTAGCAATGGGATAATAATTGTCCGGCTCCAAATTATGATGTTACTATGTTTATCACTCAATAATGAGGTTTATTTAACACTAGCTGAAGTACCCGTGCTTCGCTACGCGTCATAAATAAATTAAAATGTGAAGGTGACAGTTAAAATAGGGGATAGGCGAGGTGCTGCGCAGAGGGAGATTAAGGATGAAACATTTTGTCCAACTACAACGCTCGGCGTTGACCGTGTTTTATAGCACAAATTTAGATTTTACTCGCTAACCGTTGGAGATACCTTTCGGATAGAAAATGTAATTTTAAACCTCGTATATGCCATCAAAAGTTTGCTATTTCTTAGCGTTCTCTTTTTATTTCAAATGGAAATATGAGTTTGAAACCAAAGGGTGTAGTGACATCACTAAAATGGTCGCCATCTTTAAATAGTGCAAAGTATTGTAATCAAAAGGAACCTATATGTTAACCAGGTAAATCAGCTACTTCCATGTAAAATTCACGTATATCGGACCAGTGGTACTTGCGTGATTGAGTAATACACAGACACACACCATCTCATTTTTAGCCTTGCTTCGCTCGCGTCATTACTTACATTACTTACATGGGTAGGAGCGATCATCCTTTCAAAGTTAAGGGCCGACCACAGCGAACAAATTATGGTAAATATTCTTTTGTAAACCGTGCCATTGATAACTGGAACTCTCTACCTGCCGCAGTCTTAGAGCCTTTTCCCAAATATATAGGTGTGTTTAAGAAAAGACTGACTATTTGTGTAAATACTCCAGTTTAATTGTTGTATAATTGTTATTGAATTGTTATGTGTAATTATTTATTTGTTATGTATATCCAATTTGCCTCCGGGGGCCACACCCTCCATTGCAAATAAATGAATGAATGAACGAATGAGTGTCATATTGTTATATAATGAAATGCAGTTTTAACCCCGGTAACACCCCTTTAGAACCTGAATATCCAAAAATCCCTCCTTAGTAGACGTTTTCGACACACAACGAACATATCCCCAAAATGTAATTCTTCTAACTTTAATAGTTTTGGTTGGTCGATGAGAGTGAACATCCAAAAATCATTCCTTAGTGGACGTTTTTCTTCCAAAATTTCACCCCTCCCCATAGGCCCCTTAAATTGCATTTATGAAAAAACGGTCGAACACCTATTTATTTTATTTATTTATTTATTTATTTATTTTTAAGCTGATTGATTTCCTCCGAGTTTCAAACTCCTCGCCTATGTCATTTAAGAGATACACGCTCCGGTAGGAATCTTTCAACCCCCACTTTTCATTCCTTTAACCTCATAACATACACTACATGGAAAAACCATTAGACATGTGTCAGCTTATTTTTAATGATTAGTATATATGCCAAGTATCACATCCCCAAATGAAACCACTCGTCAGATATTGTTATTCAATGAAATGCACGTTTACCCCCTTAACTCCTCTTTAGAACCTGAATATCCAAAACTCTTTCCTTAGTGGACGTTTTCGACATACAATGAACATATCCCCAACATTTCATGTTTCTAATTTTAATAATTTTGGCTGGGCGATGATGAGTGAGTGAGTCAGGCAGGACATTTTTTCATTTATTTTTGATAATTTCACCCCTCCCCATGAACCCCTTAAATTGGATTTATGAAACAAACGGTCGAACGCCTATTTACTTATTTAAAGCTGTTTTCCCCCTGAGTTTGATGAGTGACTAAGTGAGTCAATCATTTAGGACACTTTCTTTCCTGTTTCCCCCCCCCCCAGAATTTCTCCCCTCTCCAAGGGCTCCTGAAATTGGATTTATGAAAAAACGGTCGAACACCTATTTACTTGTATTTTAAGCTGTTTTTCCCGCCGAATTTAAATTTTTTTGCCTATGTCGTTCAGAGATACACGCTCCTTTAAGAATCCCTCAACCCCCAATTTTCACCCCTTTCACCTCATAATATACATCACATCGACAAACCCTTAGACATATGTCTGATTATTTTTAATGATTAGTTTCTATACCGAATATCACATCCCCAAAGAAACAAATCATGTGATATCGGTATTCAATGAAATGCACCTTTACCCCCTTAACACCTCTTTAAATCCCGAATAAACAAAAATCATTTCTTAGTTGACGTTTTCGACATACAACGAACATATTCCCAAAATTTCATGTTTCCAACATTAATAGTTTTCGCTGGGCGTGATGAGTGAGTGAGTCAGACAGGACATTTTCTTTCAATTATTTTTACCAGAATTTCACCCTTCCCCATGGGCCCCTTAAATTGGATTGATGAAAAAACTCTTCAACACCTATTAACTTATTTTTTAAGCTGTCTTTTTCCCCTGAGTATGATGAGTGAGTGAGTGAGTCAGTCAGTTAGGACAATTTCTCTCCTTTTTTCCCCCAGAATTTCACCCCACCCCATTGGCCCCTTAAATTAATTTATGAAAAAAAAACGGTCGAACACCGATTTACTTATTTATTTAGCTGATTTTCTTTCTCTGAGTTTCAAATTTCTCACCTATGTCGTTTAAGAGATAGGCCTTCACGCTCCATTAGGAATCCTTCAACCCCCATTTTTCACCCCTTGCACGTCATAATAATACACCATATCGAAAAACCCTTAGACACCTGTCTGCTTATTTTTAATGATTAGTTTATATGCCGAGTATCACATCCACAAATGAAACCACTCTTGAGATATTGTTATTCAATGAAATGCAGGTTTAACCCCCTTAAGACCCCTTTAGAGCCTGAATATCCAAAAATCCTCCCTTAGTGTACGGTTTTGACATACAACGAACATATCTCCAAAATGCCATGTTTCCAACTTCAAAATTTTTGGCTGGGCGATGATGAGTGAGTGAATGAGTCAGGACATTTTCTTTCATTTGTTTTTCTTCAGAATTTCACCCCTCCCGATGAACCCCTTCAATTTGATTTATCCAAAAAAAACTGTCGAACAGCTATTTACTTACTTTAAAGCAGTTTTTCCCCCTGAGTTTGATGAGTGAGTCAGTCAGTCAATCGGTTAGGACACTTTCTTTCCAGTTTTTTTTCCCCCTGAATTTCACCCCTCCCCATGGGCTCCTTAAATTGGATTTATGAAAAAACGGCCAAACAAATATTTACTTATTTTGTATGCTGATTTCTTTCCGCTGAGTTTCAAACTCCTCGCCTATGTCGTTTAAGAGATACACGCTCCGTTAGGAATCTTTCAATCCCTACTTTTCACCCCTTTCACCTCATAATATACACCACATCGAAAAACCATCAGACACGTGTCTTCTTACTTTTTAATGATGAGTTTATATGCCGTGAATCACATCCCCCAATGAAACCATTCGAGAGATATTGTTATTCAATGAAATGCAGGTTTAACCCCCTTAAGAGCCCTTTAGAACCTGAATATCCGAAAATCCTCCCTTAGTAGACTGTTTTGACATACAATGAACATATCCCAAAACGGTCATGTTTCTAACTTCAATAATTTTGGCAGGGCGATGATGATGAGTGAGTGAGTGAGTGAGTCAGGACATTTTCTTTCAATTTTCTTTTTTCAGAATTTCACCCCTCCCCATGAACCCCTTAAATTTGATTTATGAAAAAAAAAATGTCGAACAGCTATTTACTTACTTTAAAGCAGTTTCCCCCCCCCCCTAAGTTTGATGAGTGAGTCAGTCAGTCAATCAGTTAGGGCACTTTCTTTCCTGTCCCCCCCACCAGAATTTCACCCTTCCCCATGGGCCCCTTAAATTGGATTTATAAAAAAACGGTCAAACACATATTTACTTATTTTTTATGCTGATTTTTTTTCGCTGAGTTTCAAACTCCTCGCCTTTGTCGTTTAACAGATACACGCTCATTTAGGAATATTTCAATCCCCACTTTTCACCCCTTTCACCTCATAATATACACCACATCGAAAAACCCTGAGACTCGTGTCTTCTTATTTTTAATGATGGGTTTATGTGCCGAGTATCACATCCCCCAATGAAACCAATCGGGAGATATTGCTAGTCAATGAAATGCAGGTCTACCCCCTTAACACCCCTTTAGAACCTGAATATACAAAAATCCTTTCTTAGTGGGCATTTGCGGTCCTTGGGGAAGCTGCATACCAAATTTCATTCCAATCCGTTCGGTGGTTTCTGAGATTTCGTGATGAATGAATGAGTGAGTGAGTGGTATTTGACAAATATATAATAGAAGATAGTGTCAAGTCTTTGTTATGCTAAACTCGGTTGACAGTGCTGTGTGAGTAGGTGAGTAACTAACGGGATTTCAAGTAAAGATCCTCATTTTCTATACCGGTAGTGCAGAGCAAAACTGGCATCCAGATGGCCGTGTCTCGACTTTAGCTCTGTTGCCATGGAAACTATCTGCCTTGCCATTCCTTCATGAGTATATTTTATGATTTGATTAGCCTGTGCTTGAGTCCAAAAGGGCCTAAATCAAAAGAATGAGAAAGACTATCGAAAATTCATGTAGCCAGCGGTTCCTTCCGGGTCCTAAACTATGTGTATGCAAAATTTGGTTGAGATTGGTGGAACGGTGTGGATTTGTATACGGAACAGACCCACATACCCACATACAGACTTTCACTTTTATATATTAGATAATATAGTATATACGAAACACACATCACGGTCTATAATTTTTTTAGCCTATTTTCAATTTTGAAAAAATAGGCTTATGAGATCACCTTTTGTCCGTGTGTGTGTGCGTGTGTGTGTGTGTGTGTGAGAGGTGTGTGTGTGTGTCCCCCTAATAAAATCTAAACGGCTGGAGCGTTTTCAATGAAACTCGGTAAGTTCATAGCACTACTCCCGACGACCTCGACCGTGCCCTTCAAATTTTGTTGTGTCTCACCAATCCAACATGGCGGCTGTGCAAAGTATTTCACTAGCATTCAATATCTCCGAAGCTATTACCGATATCGCCCTGAAATTGTGTACGGTGATAAAGGGCACTACTAGAAGTTCACCTATGAGACTTTCAAAAACCTGGTAACTACAAATCAAACATGGCGGTCAAGCGAATTTGAGACTTTTAAATAGACTTTTCTCGCGATTTAACTATCCAAACGTAATGAAACTTGGTACAGCAAATGTTTATACACATTGTAATGCACTGGAGTCTAATTTAGTTCAATTGTTTACATAACCTCAAAATGGCGGCTGTGCGAAATATTTCACTGATATTCTATATCTCCGAAACTATTACAGATATCACCCTGCAATTTTGTACGGTGATACAGGGTACTGATACAAGTTTACCTATGTATTAAAACTCAGCAATTCTTCTAGGTTAGTGACGTGTCTTGTGTGGGGTTTCGCCTAGGACACCAAGCTAGGCTCATCGGCGGGCTCTTGGTGTCCCCGCCCGAACCCCCACAGGAGTGTTGAACTGCGCGCCACCTCCCTTTATATAAGGTGCAACTGCACCACTTGACTACGAGAACTAAGATTTCAAGCAGCCTTAACCTCCCTATGAAGGCTTCCAAAAAAGATGGTATATTGGCTTTCACGGCCGGTGAATTAAAACTCAGCAATTCTTCCAGGTTAGTGCCGTGTGGGGTTTCGCCTAGGACACCAAGCTAGGCTCATCGGCGGGCTCTTGGTGTCCACCCCCGGATTGACATATATTTACTCATGTGACCCGAACCATAAGTAACAATATGTTTGAATTATATACTAACTTTTGCAAATATCCTATCTTCAATATAGACACCTTCTTCCGTAAAACAATGCATTGCATTCACTCAACACAACCAAACTGGTGAGCACCTGCACTGTGGAGACTACTGGGATATAGGCTATGCTTCCCACCTTTGGTTTCTGATGACGGTACACATCAAATTAATGGCTTTTCAATATTTCTGTGCAGCTAGCTTGTGGATGCATGTGGAACTGCTTGAAATGAAAGGGATGGGAAGATTCTCTCACTAACACCGTTCAATAAATACATGGTGGGAATATAACGACCTATAAAGGGTTTCATTTGTGTAGATGTGATCATTCCAGGAAGCCCCAATTAGATAATATATAGCAATATCTCTATATATAAGAATGAAAGTTTGTCTGTTTTTTCTGAATTTCTACGGAAATTTGCGTTATTTACGCATTTCAGACTGTTTTATGATAGATGCGCGCGAAAATAATTTTTTTGTCTGTCTGTCTGTCTGTCTGTATGTATGTCTGTCTGTCTGTCTGTTTGTCTGTGGACAAGTATGTGCCCTTATAACTCGAGAACGGCTGGGTGGATCAACGTAAAATTTGGTATAGCTATCCTTCAGAGGCACGACACTAATCATTGATGTAACTCTTCTCTGTAGCTCCAATAAAATTGGGCCTACCCCCTTAAAACACTTGCGGAAATAGGCGTTGAAAGGTGAGACAAAGCTCATTTTCAGCCCCTCAATGTGAGAAATGAATCTCGGGGACCTAGGGCCCCCGAATACCACCTTTTTGGGCCCTAAAACCAACCGTTTTTGAGATATTCCCAGAAAACTAATTTCATTTAATACAATAATGAAAGAATGCAGTCCGGTAACCATGGCAACAGAAACTCACAGGTCCATCTATTGCTGTAGGACGCAATACAATTCCATTTATTACATTACTGAGATAGTTTGCAAACGGTTATAAGGTTATAACGGAACAAAATCAAGCTGTAAAATTCATCAATACATAGGGTATAATGCGCTTAAGTGGGTCAAGGGGTACTCGAGATTTTTTTTTTCACGCGATTTACACGTGCGGGTGTGGTACGGAAGGTCTATTACGTCCCTATCTCTATATTGTTATTATTATTATTGTTATTATTATTATTATACTACGGCCTACAACGACGAGACAAAGCTTATTTTCTGCCCCTTGGTGTCAGAATAAAAACTCGGGGACCATAAATGGCCGTAAAGGGTTCCCGAAAACTACATTTTAAGCCTCTAATACCATCAGTTTCTGATATTCCAAGAAAACTAATTCCATTTAATAAACTAATGAAGGAATGCAAGCCAATAGCCATGACAAAAGCATCTCAAAAGGTGACATCCAACTTTCCATCTGTTTCTGCAAGAAGTAATGCCTCTCCATTTATTAAATTTCTGTGAACGTTTGCAAATGACAATAAGGTTATCACGGAACCTACTAAAGCTGTAACATTCATTAATGCGCTTAAGGGGGTCAGGGGTTACCATAGATTTTTTTCACACGACTTAAACGTGCGATATGTCGTACAGAAGGTCTATTATATCTCCAAACAGCAACATGACGTGTATTGCGTTTCGTCTACGGGGTTTTCAATTTTATTTTCACGTCAGGGAGTACACGTTAGGTAGGCTAAATTTATTTTCTGAGCATATTTTAACAAATCATTTATCATTGTCGACAAACAGGTTCCAAGCCTCTAACCATTGCAACAGTAGCTCCATTGATTACGTCTGGCTATTAATACCAAAGACCGTTTGAAGATTGGGTACTTCTGCTAGTATATAAATAAAGATACAAAAAGTACATACAAATGAAGATATAAATAACACGATATAAATTATAAAACGAAGAAAATAAGGGTAAGCTATGACAAGGAAATCATCATCATTACCATCAAATTCCAGTTCCAGACGCGCTGGTGCTGTTAACGATTCCTTGGCACCTTTTTCTGTCCATGAATAGTTGATCATCATGAGTCCTTCTCCAGTCTAGCCCTTTGTCTTCAAGATCATCCTTGATTTGCTCTTCCTACTGGTCATTTTCCTGGGAAATCTTGTTGAAGTAAGCTATTGGTGTCCTCTCGTCTTCCATTCTTTGAAGATGCCTATACCATCCTAAACGTTGCTCTGCAAATATTGGAGCACCGATATCTATGCCAGCCTCTGTCCTGTTTTTTTAAATTTCTAACTTCGTCTCTCCTTGTCCTTTGAAGCATTGTTCGTATAAACTTCATTTTGGATGTCTGGTTACTACGTTCTTCTCTTCTGGTCATCGTGCATGTTTCTACTTCGTAAGTCAGAATTGGGATGTAGTATGTCATAAACAGTATGTTTACACTTCATGGGCACTTTTTATTCCACAGTAGCGCTCTAACTTGTGCATAGAAGGTGGCTGCATAACTAGTCCTATTTGTTACTTCACAGTTGCTGTTATGATCCTTATTCAGTGTGCTACCAAGATATTTTAATTGATCAACAAATTGTAGAGGCTGATTGTTGAAGTAAATGGTTGCATTGGGCAGTCCTGTTGTCATCACTTTTGTCTTGATATGTTTTGACATATTTTAACCCATATTCCTTGAACAGCTTGTCCCATACATGCAGCTTTTTTGTACCATTCTTGCACTTTCTCCCCAAATCATGACGTCATCTGCAAAGACAAGGGCATTTGTTTAATTACCATTTTCTTATTTTATTCTCTTCAGTATTATGTCCATCACTGTGATGAATAATATTGGAGAGAGAAAGTGAAATTCCTTGCTTTGTTGTGAATCATCTGCGTTCCCCGTTACCTACTCTTATACATGACCTTGTGTTTTCATACAGCATTTTGATCTAGTTTATCAATCCTTTTGGGACATGGAGAAGGAAATAATTGGTTGAATTTGAATACAGTACAATATATTACAAGACAATTTTCAGTTTATCACAGGACGCTACAAACTTGTTTTCTAACATACGGTACTGAAAAGATCTAAATCAAGATGATGAACTGTATTATAGTGGAATGATAAATGCTATTGATCGGCGAGTTTTTACGGCTGTCTGTGTGAACTCTCGGACTAAAGGACTTGTTTCGGAATCGACTAGGTTTAGTACTCTGGCTATAACATATAAAGTAATTCTCTCTTGAATTTTAGCGTCTTCAATTTTCTTATTTGCTATTTTGCAGGGAAAAGGCAGACCCTGCCAATTTCATTAGGTTAGGTTAGGTAAGGTACACTAGGTTAGCAAGGACCACCAACTAACATCCCTAATCAGCATCTTCCTTCAGAACAGAAGATTGCAAGTCTCACTATAGGGTAAAAGAAGTAGATGGCGAGCCCAGAAGAACAGTCTCCCTCAGGGTAGCGTGCTGGCTCCAGCGCTGTACAACATGTACACAAATGATCAGTCAATTCCAGTAAGTACCAGGCTCTTCATCTATACCGACGACGAAGCAGTAGCTGCTCAGGGCTCATCCTTTCAAGAAGTAGAAGGATAGCTGACTTCATCGATGGACGAACTCTCCAGGTACTATGATGACAACCATCTGAAGCCGAACCCTAGAAAGACACAAGTGTGTGCGTTCTATCTACGAAACAGGGAAGCACGGCGACAACTGGACATCACATGGCGACAGGAGCGACTGAAACATTGCCCAACACCAGTTTACCTAGTGTCATACTAACATACAGACAGAAATGTCTGAACACAGAACAGAAGGTCAGTGTTCGCAATGGCATATTCAAGAAGCTGATCGGCAGCACCTGGGGAGCCAGCCCGCACATCCTGAGGACTTCCGAACTTGCACTGTATGTGTCAGCCGCTGAATATGCCGCTCCTGTGTGGAACGCTGCAGCATATGCTAAGCAGGTTGATACTGCTGTCAACGACACTGCTAGGATTATCTCGGGATGCCTGAAACCAACACCAGTGCACAAACTATACCCTATTGTTGGAATAGCCCCACCCAACATCCGGAGGGCCACTGCTGCGGACACAGAGAGAACAAAGCAGGAGAATGACCATCGACATCCACTATATGGTCACCAGGCAGCAAGGTCTCGCCTCAGATCCCGCAAGAGTTTCCTTGCTAGGACTACGCCGCTGGAGAGAACACCAGAGACAACTCGTCTCAAGAGATGGAGGAGCTCACTGCCCACAGACATGTCACCAAAAGAAGAACTGGCTCCTGGCGCCGACCTACCTTATCCTGTGTGGAGGTCCCTCAACCGCTTAAGAGAGGATGTCCCTTGATGCAAGACCAACGTGCAAAAATGGGGGATCCTTCCAGCAGACGCAAACACCTCTTGTGAATGTGGAGCTGAACAAGACGCAAGCCACCTACTTATCTGCCCCCTCCTGGACAACCAATGCACAATAGATGTTTTTACAGGAAGTAACAAGGCCATCGCAGCTGCAGTTTTTTGGAAATGTTGCTTGGACACGGAAATGAATGACTAGTTTAGTGCGCCATCTATGTGAGTGGTTGCACTGTAACCTTCATGCGTAGTATGCCTGTGCTCCAAATAATAATTAAATATTAAAATAAGAAATTAAAAAGAAACTAAAAACAAGAAATTTAGAAAATGCACTTGTGTCCATTTACTAAAAATCTAAATATATATATAAATAATACATTAAATATTGAAATGAACAATAAATAATTATAATAATATTTAATAATTAAATAAAGAAATTAAATAAATAATAAATTTAATATTCAGATTTAAAAACAATCTTAAATTATAAATGAATGAAATTTAAAAATGTAAATAATAATATTAAATAATTAAATAAAAGAAATTAAATAACTACATAAATAGTAGTAATAATAGAATAAATAATAATAATAATAATTAAATAATAAATAAATAATGAACAAATAATAAATAAATAATAAATAAATAATTCATAGTTAATAACGAATAAATAATTAAGTAAATATTAATAAAAACAAGAAGTTCCGTGACGAACTAAAGAGCCTACTTTTCTTAAAATATAAGATTCATGCCAAGGATTAATCTATATGGATCTATCTATAATAATGACGATATTAAGTTGGTAATAATAGATAACTACAGTTGGTAGCCCTGGTGACTGAATATATTCTTAATTCCATCTCTTAAGGTACAGAATACAACATTTAGTTGAAGTCCAATGGATAGCATGGACGTTACATGCAGTTAAACATTGGATCTATCAGCGCGCGTAAAATTATGTTGGCAACAATGACATACATGTATTGATCAGAAATAATCTGAAATAATATGATCTATTGTTGTGTCAATTTTGAATGAAATCCATTAGTTAGTATAGAAGTTACATGCATTTTAAAATTGGACATATTAGCAGGCTTAGAATCATGTTGGCAGCACTGACATATATCAGTTAAACCAAATTAATCTAGAATGCCAGGTACTATACGTGTGCAAAGTTTAGAGCTATTGGCTTGCCTACTGTCTGATATATTGATATTAGGATAACAAAAATAGAAACAGTATTTATTAACAGTTGGCAGCCCTGGTTACTGTTAAGAATCGGCATAGTCATATCTGTTATGGTACACATAGCACACACAAAATTTGGTTGAAATCCAAATGATAGTATAGAAGTTACATGTATTTAAATTTGGACCTCTCAGCAGGCTTAGAATCATGTTGGCAGCACTGACGTATATAAGTTACTCCAAATTAATATAGAATGTCAGGTACTATACGTGTGCATAGTTAAAACTGTCGGCTTGCATACTTTCTGATATATGGGTATTTGGATTTAAAAAAATTGAGAGCATTTATTAACAGTTGGCAGCCCTGGTGGCTCTTAAGAATACGCTCAGTCATATCCACTCATGTACACATAGCACATACGAAATTTGGTTGAAATCCAATTGATAGTGTAGAAGTTATATGCATTTAAATTTTGGACCTATCAGCAGGCTTATAATCATTTTGGCAACACTGCAATGTATGGCCTCCTTGAAATTATACTGCAATATTACTATCTAATCGTGTGCCAATTTTGAAATAGCTCCCGTTCTTACCTTCCATGATATCCAACATTGAGCTCAAATTTCAATTGCGATTTTTCAGAATTTGGTAGCACTGACATCATTTTCAAATATGGCCGTGAGATATCAGGTATTGATCTTTACTACTACCAAATTTTGTTTTGATTGCTGTGGCCGTTTAGGAGTTGATAGGGGACACACACACACAGCCAGACTGACAGACAGAAGGACAGATAGACAGACACACATTTGCCCAATCTCATAAGTCTACTTTTTCCTCATTTTTGCAAAATGTGAAAAGTAGGCTAATAACTTGTCCTAGGGGTGCGCACAGCAGCCATCTTGGCAATTAGTCCTGTGCTGGCTATGACACCCTCTCTATACGACCACCACAGGGTTGGACTCACGCGGCCGCCATCTTGCGCATTAGCCCCTGTTCCAGGACCGGCTTATAATCCCTACTCTAATGTAATTGTGCATAATTTTTGTTGTCCGACTAGAAAGCTTTCTTTAATTGAAAAGGTCAAAACTAAAAAATGGCTTCTATCACTATTTTTAGCCTACTTTCGATTTTTGCAAAAAATGAAATTAGACTTATGAAATCAACACAGGGTGAAAAATTGTGTGTCTGTCTGTGTGTGTGTGTGTGTGTGTCTGTGAGTCTGTGTGTCTGTGAGTGTGTGTAGTCTGAATGTCTGTCCCCCCTATTAATTTGAACACGGTGAAACCGAATTGAACGAAATTTGGTACATAGGTTGCACTAGCAGAGGGCACCTCAGTGTCACGTTTTATCTTGCCGCCATCTTGACGGAAACGTAATGGCGACCACCCATATGTTCAAAGCTTGAATCAAATTACGACTAACTAAATCATCCGATCTCTACCAAATTTTACAACAACATATATTTGCAAGGCGAGCGTCTGTTGACTAAACTACAAGGTCATCAACCTGATAGCTTGTAGATGGCGGCCATGTATTTGTGCAAATCGATTCCCCCTATCAATTCAAACACGGTGAAACCGAATTGAACGAAATTTGGTACAGAGGTAGCACTCGTAAAAGGCAACTCAGTGTCATGATTTATATCACCGCCATCTTGACGGAAACGTAATGGTGGCCACCCAAATGTCAAAAGCTTAAATCAAATTACGACCAACCTAATCATCTGAGCTCTACTAAATTTGCAACAATATACCTTTATGTGAGATGCGTTCTTTGACAAAGTTACAAGGTCATCAGTCTAATACAGTGAGTTCCTCTCATGACTCGTCCGGCCAGCGCACCGAGCTTATCTCCCGTTGACTCAGCACTCCCCACTCGGCATGCATAGCAATAAGAACAGAACAGCACTTGGCTCACTTTATCCGTGCATGACATGAGATAACAATTAAAATGAAGAAAGGAAGAATTAATAAACTAAGGTCGTACCTTTTGACAGGAGATGTTGGAAATGTCTCCTCCCACATCCACACATTTCCGGCATCGTCTTAGGAAACTCCGATTCACAGGCATAAGTTCGTCTTCGGTAATTGAGGCTATTTCTCTCCGGATTTGTTCTTTCAGTTCGTCCAACGTGTGCGGGTTTCTTGCATGCACTTTATTCTTTAAGTTCCCTCATAAGTAAAAGTCACAAACTGTTAAATCTGGGGACCGTGACGGCCATAAGTCCGTACTAATAACACGGTCTTCAAAAATTTCCTCAATTAGGTTTAATGTGTCATGAGATGTATGCGCGTTGGCAGAGTCTTGCTGAAAATATCCACTTCGATAGTCAGTGTCAGTCAGTTCGTGAAAAAATGGTTTTAGTATATTATCCCTGTATCTTTGTGCATTAATTGTGCGCTGAAGAAATGTAGGTCCTATAATTCTGTATCCATTCACTGCGCACCATGCTCCGACCCGTTCGTCATGAAGAAGAATTTCGTATATGCGATGGGGGTTTTCTGTACTCCAATATTTGTTATTCTGCGTCGAAACATAACTGTGTAAATGGAACCAAGCTTCGTCCTAAAAAAATATTAAGCGTGGATCAATTGTTTCATCATGAACGTTTCGTAACATCCAATTACAAAATCGTACCCACCTATCATGATGACGTGGATGCAGTTCGTGTACTACAGTAATCTTGTATGGCTTCAGTTTCAACATTTTCGTAGCCCGCCATGCTGAGGTCTTCGAAACCCCGGCTTCTTCTCCTAGTTGTCTTAGGGATTTTGTAGGCGTATGTTCTAATCTTTCTGAGATTTCATTTCCTTTGTCCTCATTAAGTACACGCTTTTTAATACTTCGCTTCTTATCGAGTAAAGAACCAGTTCCTCTCAAATTGTTTACGAGATTCCGCTCGGTATCTCTATGTGTAGAGCGTACACCTGGCAAATGTGTTATGAAACGTCTAACGACTTCCCTGCAAGACTCTGTTTTCACATATTTATCGTACATAAATACCCTTTCCTCAACCGTGTACACACGTGGAGGCATTATGAGAATTATACCCCAAGTAACACTTCACAACTCGAGAACAGTTGGAGCGACAGATCAACACTAACTTAATACACGTTATAAGCACGGACCAGAACTGGGAAGTGCGCGCTGTATAACAGGAAGTGATCAGTCAACGCGAGGCAGATAAGCCCGATGCGCTGGCCGGACGAGTTATGAGAGGAACTTACTGTAGTTTGCAAATGGCGGCCATGCATGTGTGCAAATGGATTCCCCCTATCAATTCAAACATGGTAAAACCGAATTGAACGAAATTTGGTACAGACGTAGCACTAGCAAAGGGCTTCTCAGTGTCATGTTTTATATCGCCGCCATCTTGACGGAAACGGAATGGCGGCCACCCAAATGTTAAAAGCTTAAATCAAATTACGACCAACCTAATCATTTAATCTTTACCAAATGTTGCAACAACATACCCTATTGTGGGAAGCATCTTTTGACTGACCTACAAGGTCATCTGCCGAATAGTTTGCAGATTTTGTACAGAGTTAGCACTAGCAAAGGGCACCTCATATTCATATTTAATATCCTTATAACACGTCATATTTCAAACAAGCTACTACAACCAACATTCAATTATACTCCTTGAAAAGGACAAAGAGTTATAACCACACCCATGCATTTAGGAGAAAGTAAGCTATAGGTTCTTTACTGAACATCTTGTTTCGAGAGTGAAAAGATTCACGTATTATTTTCCGCACAATATGTGCCCGAGTTGAGTTGCTGCTCTAAAACATATTGGATAGTACGTTAGAATTTTAATTACTAAGGTTTTTTCTGTTCAGTTTTCAAATTGCAAGCCGCACTAAAGCTTGTTTAATGCGCTGGAAAGTATGATTTTAGCCAACAGGCCTGAGGATTTGAATGAGTTTTTGAATGGTATGGACTCCGTCTTGAGGAAAGATTTCATGATGAAAATTAAGAAATGTAAAACAAAAATATTGGAATGCAGCCGAAATAAATAAGAAACCTCTATGGACATCAAATTGGTAGGTGAAAAACTAAAGGAAGTAGGAGACTTCTGTTACTTAGGAAGCAAAATAACCAGTGATGGACGAAGCAAAGAGGATATAAAAGGTAGGTTGGCTCAGGCAAGGAAAGCATTTCTAGAGAAAAGGAATCTGTTAACACCGAATATAGATTTAGGTATTAGAAAGTCATTTTTGAAGGCCTTTGTCTGGAGCGTGGCGCTCTATGGAAGTGAAACTTGGACTGTTGGTGCAGCAGAAAAGAGGAGAATTGACGCGTTTGAAATGTGGTGTTACAGGAGAATGATGAAAGTCAGATGGGTAGATTGGGTTACAAACGAAGAGGTATTACGACTAGTGGGAGAGGAGAGATGTTTCTGGCGACTGCTAATGAAGAGAAGAGATAGGTTAGTAAGTCACATACTAAGACACCTAGAAATAAGAAGCTTAGTTCTGGAAGGAAGGGTCGAGGATATGAACTGTAGGGGTAGACCCAGGTTAGAATATGTTAAACAGATTGCCTCGAATGTAGGGTGTGGTAGCTATGTAGAGATGAAACGATTAGCTCAGGACAGGGAGGAATGGAGCGCTGCGGCAAACCAGTCAAAAGACTAAAGACTCAAGCAACAACAGCATTAAAGTTGAAATTTAAAGACATGTAAAAGACCATGACTGTCCAAAATCCTTGCGGACAAAGTTTAATGAAATAGGTAAATAATACCGTAAGTAAATAAATTGTGATTCTTGAGTACAGTGTTACATTATAACCATCTTCAGTAAGCAGTACTAACTTACTTAATTCCTGCCGCTCCTTCTGGAGCATAGGGCCTTGGCGAAATTTCTCCACGCAGTACGGTTCCTGGCCATTCTCTTCACTTGACTCCAGTTCTTGTCCACCTCTGCAATTTCATTTTCGATCGTCTTCTTCCAGGTCTTCTTAGGTCGACCTCGCAGCAAGCAGTAGTTGATACTAATGAATTTGCTAGATTGACACAAATATTTATTTATAAGGAAGCTGATTTCAAAACTATTTCTAAAACACTATCTAAAATGATTAAAAATACTCTACAAGACTAAAAATCAGATCTGTTATAATTATTATATTGAAAAGACTGCTCGTAGTGGAAATGTCAATGATATGGAACTGATGTAATGGTTCATTGTAATTTTTTGAGGATGGGATAATTTTTAATAATTGTGATCAACTGTTTATGTTGAAATAATAGTACATTATGAAACAAGCCTATAATGGCAATAATTAAGACACGAGTATGTTTATAAAACAAGCGTAGCGAGTTTTATAATTTCCATACGAGTGTCTTAATTACCATTATAGGCGAGTTTCATACTACTGTTTATGTTCGACGATAATTATAACTATTTTATGTTCGAACAGAGCGCATAGAGAATACCTTGTATTTGACCATTGCCTCCTCGATTACCCCACTGTGACACTAGGCCACGCAGTGAAATTTAAATAAGAAGGCCTTGGAACTCAGGGCACGTGCGATGCTAACCTTACCTAATTGGTCAAACAACTGTTTCTTGAACTCTGATTGGTGGGAGAAACTGTCCCATAATGAACTTGTACTATAATGAGCCTCATTATAGTACAGTTTTTTGACATATAATATTGACATTTCGACATCGTCGAACGTAAAGAGCTTTATGATTATGTTACTGAGAAAATAGTTAGTCCATGAAAATAGAGTAGTTATAAATGAATAAATGAATGTTGAAATAATAATAATAATATCATATGGCTTCAGGTGCTGGGTGCAAGCTTTGTAATTTGACACCCAGAGGGTAGCTTGCGTGTCTAATTTCGTTGTTCCTTGAATCACTATGAAAGTCAAGGAAGTTAGATATCTAAGCTCCTTGAACACTATAGCGCTTCTTGTAGAGAAATGAGGAACTTTGTGTTGGCGGAAACTCCCGAGATTAATTTTGCCATCATGAACATGGCCTACTGAATTCAAATGGGATCTTTGACATGCCAACATCGTATGACATGCGTGTCGTATTTTTGCCGCCTTTCAAAAAAAAACACTTACCACGGCCAGGAGCGAACCTGCAATCTTGGCGTTAGTAGACCGACACTCTATCCACTCTCCCACCGTGGCAAGCTAAATGTTGAAATTATATTAATTGATGTGCGTGTAAACAAACAGGTTACTGTATATGCTTAGAAACATCAACTTACGATTAATTTTTATTGGTGCTCTCTTACTTACTTTCCCCGTATACTTGGACCTAAATTATTGTTTCGAAAATCACCTTAGATATTGTTTAAGACCAGGATAAATGAGAGGAAATAGATACCAATACCTTCTGGGATACCTGAGAAAAGGTAAATCCCTCTTTTGTCTTCTTCTTTGTTCGATTTTGGCCTACTTTGTACCACGGGAAACAATTGACTTGCCGATTAATCCTTTTTTCTGCTCTCAGAAATTCTTCATCCTTTCAGTATGGATTATCTTCCTTTCTTCCAACCAGATGTTCTTGGCTTTGCTGCTCCTCTTTATTCATGATTATAACCATTTTGATCTGGTAATTGTGTGACAGTTTACACTAAAACTTCAAGATATCACAACAACTGACGCCAATTTCCCAGGTATGTATGTTGAGAGTGAGATAAATTAAACTACGCGCAACTTTGTAGGACTAATTACATAAGTATACAATCCGGTTAAAATGCTTTCCACCAAAAACAATAACAAAACAAGTAGTTCCGTGAAGAACTATACAGCCTATTTTCATATATCCTACTTATGTCAATTGCCACTATCAACATACACAATTTCTGTTTGATTGCTGTAATAGATTCGTAGATATTAAGAACCAACTAAATATTGCGGATGGTCGCCATGTTGGATTTTATATATGTAGGTCCTAGAGTTATGTACTGTTACATGCAGATTGTTTTGGACGTGTAGTATTCAAACTTTAATCGCATAATTAGGACACAAGAAAAAACAAGGAGATTTTAAAATTTTTCACAGCTGCCATCTTGAGGTTAAGGAAATAATTGAAATAAATTAGATGCCAGTGGATTAACATTCGTATAAGGATATACTGTACCAAGTTTCACTGCACTCGGATGGTTAAATTGCGAGAAACGTCCATGTGAATATTTATAATTCGCGTCACCGCCATGTTGGATTTGTGATCACCAGGTTATTTAAAGTCCTATAGGTGAACTTAAGTTCATAGCCCCTATGAACATTAAAAAATGCAGTTTGATTGCTAAAATAGATTCGTAGATATTCAGTATCGTCTAAATATTTCGGAAGGTCGCCATGTTGGGTTGTTAAATGTATAGGCCATAGAGTCATGTACCATTAAAGGAAAATTATTGCGTAGGTTCATCATTCAAACTTTCACTTCGATCGCATGACTACATCACAAGAAATAAAAACTTAATTTTAAAATTCGAACTGCCGCCATCTTGAGGTTATGTAAACAATTGAACTAAATTAGATACCAGTGGATTACAATGTGTATAAATATTTCCTGTACCAGCTTTCAGTGAGCTTGGAACATTAAATCGCGAGAAAGGTCTATTTAAAATTTTCAAATTCGCTTGGCCGCCATGTTCGTTTTGTAGTTAGCCGGTTTTTGAAAGTCATATAGATGGACTTCCAGCAGTGCCCTTTATCTCCGTACAAAATTTTAGGGAGATACCCCTAATAGTTTCAGAGATATAGAATGCCGGTGAAATATTTCGCACATCCGCCATCTTGTGATTATGTAAACAATTGAACGAAGTTAGATGTCGGTGCATTACAATGTATATAAGCATATACTGTACCAAGTTTCATTGCGTTTGGTTGGTCAAATGGCGAGAAACGTCTATTTAAAAGTCGCGAATTCGCTTGGCCTCCATGTTGGTTTTGTAGTTACCAGGTTTTCAAAAGTCACATAGGTGAACTTATAGTAGTTCCCTCTATCACCATAGAAAATGTCAGGGTAATATCGGTAATAGTTTCGGATATATTGAATGCTGGTGAAATATTTCGCACATTCGCCATGTTGGATTGGTGAGTCGTAACAAAATTTGAAGGGCACGGTCGAGGTCGCCGGGAATTGTGCTATGAACTTTCCGAGTTTCATTGAAATCGCTCCTGCCGTTTAGATTTTATTACAGGAGGACACACACACGAATCACACACACACACACACACACGCACACACACACGGACAAAAGGTGATCTCATAAGCCTATTTTTTCAAAATTGAAAATAGGCTAAAAAAACATGTATACCATCTTTTACCAACTGCTTCGTCTTTTCCTGCAACTTTCCCCTTTTTTCCATTTGTTTCCTTCGTCCTATTTCTACATAATCCTGCTTTCTTCCTCTTACCCGTTTACTACTATTGTATTAATTTCCTTCATTTTTCGTTCTTTATTTACTTTGACTTTCTTCATCATCGTGCCTTTAGTCTTCTTCTTTCTTCTTCGTTTCGTCCTTCCTTTTTCATCATCTCTCTTTCAACTACTTTTCATTCTAATGTCTTTTTTTTTTGACATAATTCATCTTTCTTCGTCTATTTTACCTTCGTTATTCGTTGTCTTCATGAACTCCTCTTGCTTCCTCTTATATTCCATATTACTTCCTCCTATTCTTATTTTTCGCCTTCTTATTCGTACTTAGTTTTCTTTCCCTTCATTTACTTTCCTTCCTTCCTTCCTTCATTAATTCCGTCTTCATCCTACGTCACCCTCCCTCTTCCCTTTTCTTAACCTTCTTTTATTTATTCCTTTACCTACGTTCTTTCTTCTTCTTTATTAGCATTCCTCACTTCTTACTCGTTTCTCCTTTTTCCTTTCCTCCTTCATTTTGTTTCCTATTCCTGTTCCTACTTCTCTTCTTCCTTCTCATTTTCCATCTTCTTTCTTCCTCTTCTTTATTCGTCTCTTTTTCTTCCTACTTCTTTCTATCTCCTTTTCTTCTATATTTTTGACTTCCTTCTTCCTCTTCCTGATTCATTTTGTTTGTTCCATCTCTCGTTATTTCTTACTTCTTTCTTCTTTGTTATTTTCGCTCCCACATTCAACATAAATCAGTGTCTCTAAATAAGAATCACCCAAATATAGATATTTGAATTGGCATAAAATTACAATTGGTTTCAATATCCCTCGACGGATGATAACACTACATTTCAGTGTTAGTTATTGCCCCCGTCACCTTCAATTGACCTATTGTAGCCTGACTGATCTCTGGAAAACCTTCAAGTGAATTAGCGTCTACTGGCAGGTTTATCAATGAATATTATCGACTGTTATCAAGGTCTGAACACATAACTGTACCGTATCCATTAGAATTGACATAGCAGCTGAGCAATGAGGAAATTAATAGAATGGTACATTATGCAACGAGCCTATAATGGCAATAATAAGACACGAGTATGTTTATAAAACGAGCGTAAGCGAGTTTTATAATTTCCATACGAGTGTCTTAATTACCATTATAGGCGAGTTGCATACGACTGTTTATGTTCGACGATAATTATTATAACTAGTTTATGTTCGAACATAAATATTATTTTAGATCCCTTAGTTGGGGGTAGTTAGGTCTAAAACAGGTGTGTTGATGTACTAATTTGGAAGGTGATTCCTGGAGAGGGCGGCTTCCCGTAGCTGGGTAAGCTCACCAGTGTCGAGTGTTGTATGATGTTTAAATGCTAGGGGGTGCTCCTATGAAGACGTAAGCGTCGCTTAGGGGATGCTCCTCTGGCCCAGGTTAATGTACCGGACTCCCAGCTGGTCGAAAGGAATTATATAACAGACCTGCTTATGTCAGCTAGGCCGGCGGCGTGCTGCCAGCGGTCGCGTGCGAGAGACACAATGGAACTTGTGTAGGCGATTACCGGCTACTGTTGTCACGCTTACTCGTGACGAGAGTCAGGAAGGGTGCTAGGATGTGAAGAGGCGTGTAATTATGAGTACAACGTGTAGTTTACTGACCAAGTATTTATTGGTCAGTGATGTATGAAATTGTATGTCCCTTTTAGGGGAATGTGAACAATAGTGCAAATTATGTGTACATGTTTGTGGGGTAGGTTTTACAAAGTATAGGATATCTGAACACTGCTGACTCACCTGATGATAACAGCTTGCACTAGGGCCTCCGGCGACACACACTGTATAACAGATAATTGAGAGAGCCTGTTCCCATTAAGGTCTCCCTTCTTATAGGTTTTGCTGTTGTACTGTCAGCATTCCATTGGCATAGCTGCCCCAGTTAGTTATAGTATAGATGTTTATGAGTGTGATGCAAGTGTTTGGCAAGCCTTCCAAGCTGGTTGGCCGCCCTTGCTGTGTAGGAGATGCTGTTCTGGACTTATGATGTTTGCCAGTTAGGGGTGATTTTAATAGATGATGGGGGTGGCTTCCAGGGGGTGCAGCCCCCCGGGGGCCTGTACAAGTCTCCTCCTTTGATTAGTTCGCGTCCCCGCGAACGGGAACGGAACGTGGAGTGGGGGTGTTGATGTAGTAGGTCGTAGTGGAATCTTCCTTGTATCTCTTCTTTGTTTCTTCGGCGTCGTGTAGAGGTAGTGATGTCGTGTTGATGTAGCGATGTCGTGTAGATGTGTGATCAGCTCGTGTTCAGAGGGGTGGGTTTTGGGATATGCATATACATTTGACATTTTGAAACAGTTCATGAAAGAAAAAATTGACATTTGCCATATAAAAAAGTTCCAAAAAAAATAGATGGTTTAAAATTGTATAATATATTGTCGTGCAGGGAGGAAAAAACCCAGGGCTGGACGGGTGATTGTGCCGTCCGGCTCTATCTTGGGGAAAAATTGCTCCCTGCAATGTGAAAGATGGAAGAAATAGAAAAAAATAGGTGTCCCAAGGTATAAGTTAAAGGGATACGTAAAAGATAATTTATTGTGTTGGGGTAAAACGGGACACCTTCACAAATTCTGACGTTAGAAGGAAGAAAAATGACAGAGACAAAAGCATAATTATTGTGTACATGTGTGTGAGAAAAATATGTGTATTCACAATGTGTGGCATCATAATTTTGTGTGTAGTGCCTTTGAACAATATTACCGTATTTTGTATTACATTATATTACATTATATAGTTATATCTATCTATCTTAATTATTGATTATGCTATACCTAGACGGCCGTGTCTATTGTAACTTGCGTGCACGCTACTCTTTGTATTTATGTGCCGTCCCACGGCTAATCCTGTCCGGCCGTTTCCCGGTGTGGTTTAGTGGTCGTGCCGCTGATATACACCCCTAACTTGTGAATCATTCTCTGTGGGCGAATGCCTTCACACTTGACAGTGAGAGTCGCCGCCACAGATCGGTTGCGCCCTCATTGCCGTAAGTTGCGTCGCATCTTTGACGCTTTATGTTCTTTGTTTATGTTGATCTGTCAGCAAGCCTGATACCCCACAGGTATCAACCCTGCTGTTCAGATTTCTGGAGTGTAGCTGTAAAAAAATGGAGGTGCATGTGTTGGGTTGTGTGAGGATGAATACAAATTACAAATACAAATTAGTGAGTAAAGGTGGTACACAATAATATCATGGCACAAATAACATGCTGCTGCTGTATGGCAGTGAAATCATTGTCACCAGTGCCATGTGCCTGGTGACGACGCCTGAAAAATGGAGAGGTTAAAAAAACATATGAATATTGGATATTCTTTATATCGGCTCCTGTGTCAGTGTGTTCACTGGCTGAAGCTATTTTTCCCCTGAAAAAAAAATAGCATGATTAGTGTTAACCTGTGGCCATTATTAATGTCATGTTCTCTTTACACATGATTGTTTTACTTGATGTATGATCGGGCTTACCCTACATGGTGCCGTAATGTTTTTTCTTACTCTCAAAGTGTTTATATTAGTCTTAGTTAACCTAGTTAATCTAACTTAATATATTATCGGGCTTACCCTGATGACGGGTTTGTCATCATCAGGTGCCGAAGTATTCTACCTTAGTCTATTGTTAACCTATGTGTTATCGGGCTTACCCTGATGACGGGTTTGTTCGTCATCGGGTGCCGAAATATTTAGCCTAAATCTGCCTTATTCTAGTGTGTAATCGGGCTTACCCTGACAACGGATTTGCGTCGCCAGGTGCCGAAGTCGTTACCTTAATTATGGTAAGTAAAAATGTTTGCTATTTATAAGCCGAATGGTTGACCTTACTTTATTGCCGAAATAAGCTGTGCTATTATTTAGCAACAGCGGTTAGTAAATTTGCTTAATCCTAAGTTGCGTACCAAAATGCAACTGTCTTACATTCTAAAATTTTGACCAGAGCGATCGCCCGGGGCAGTTTTACCTCCCCAGATCACCACCCGCACGTATCCTAGAAACACCGGTTGTCTCTAGAATCGCCGGATTCCGCTCCCTTAATATTAGTTGTCGACATTTATGCTAATGATTATTAACTAGTATTAATATAGTCGCAGGCGGCTTACGGTGCCACTAAACAAACCGCTTCGCCCGCTGTATTTGCCTGCTCGTTGCCGTTGCCTTTGCATATGTTGTCGTTGTTGGGTCTGCCCACTTTAACCCCTGTGAGTTGCTCGCCATGCTCCTCATTTAATGCCCTTGGCTGCCCGCTGCGTCACCATTTATTTGGGCATTCGACATCGTCCAATGGCATAATATCATCTTCGCCCTTATTGGCAGTAATAGTATCCTCTTCGCCCTAATTGGCAGTAATAATATCCTCTTCGCCCTTATTGGCAGTAATAATATCCTCTTCGCCCTTATTGGCAGTAATAATATCCTCTTCGCCCTTATTGGCAGTAATAATATCCTCTTCGCCCTTATTGGCAATAATAGTATCCTCTTCGCCCTTATTGGCAGTAATAGTATCCTCTTCGCCCTTATTGGCAGTAATAATATCCTCTTCGCCCTTATTGGCAGTAATAATATCCTCTTCGCCCTTATTGGCAGTAATGGGTTGGCTCTAGGGTTGATTCCGGTGAACCCTAAAAAACTGCTTCACTCCTATAAATAGGAGACAAACTTCTCGCTCTAGAAGTTTTATTTACCTATACTTATATACTAAACTAATAGTCTAGTCATAGTTTGGTCGTCCCTAGGGTCATCTCCTGAGTCCGGCGTGGAGCTGGCTATTTCTCCCACCATCCTCAGAAAGTCTCCCCTGCAGGTCTTGGCTTCGACGACCGTGGCACATAGTGGGTGTAACATCTCTTCGTCCTAGGGGCAGGCTAGGCACACCTAGGATTCCGAAGTTTGCCCGTGCCAGGCCATGAATGCCTCAACCTTACGTGGTTCGTCTGTTTGGTCTGGTGAGTGAGCCAACTAGGGTAAGTCTGATCATTGTCTTCCCCAGCTCTGCTTCTGTGTGGTGCCTCTTCCCTTCAGCTTACGCTGTCATCATCATTCAGCGTGTCACAGATTCCTTTTTATATATGTAAAAAAATAAGTGTACAGTGTAAATGTAAAATTTTTCAAGTGTTTTGGGGTTGTAGAAACTTCTAAGTGCATAGACTACTTTAGGTCTACTGTGCTATGTCGGATTTCCAGCTGTAATGCTTTGTTGATTTTCCTGGAGGCGTTAGTAGGGTTTATGGCATTAGGTTCCCTGTTATTAGGATCCGGGGGTATTATCCGTTGAATAGGTTTAAAGCATGGTAGGATGGGGTTGCGCATCTTTGGGCTCCATCTTAATGGTGGCCTGGTGCCGGTGATGCTGCTGGGATGCTTCTACAATGAGTGGACGGGGGGTAGGTATTTCCCGGGATTGCAAAAATTTTAACAAAGTGTCATGCAGGTTTAATAATAATAACCCTTGGTATGTGGATGGGATATTCCATGCATGTGTCTGGATATGAGGCGTACCCGCACTCATTGAAGGATGGGTATCGGTCAGTGTATACTAATATTATGTCCCTTTCATGCGGGATTATTTAATAAAAAAGAATTGTTAGTATATAATTTTGGCCTCATCTCTTACTTGGAGATGCGCATTACGCTTAATTGTCGTTTTCCGACACACCCCTAATATTCAGGTGTTAGCATTGAGATCCAGGGCGTAGTAAGCCCTCTCTTTAAACGCATGAAGTCTATCAACCCCGATGTGTATTTTGTCATGTCGTTTATCTGTTTTTATGTGTTTATGTGTCTGTGTTGGCTAATGTTGTAATTGGGAGGGTTATGGAAGGATGAGGTGGTACTATGTTGGCCTCTAGGCTGTATATTGGCTGTCTGGCTGGCCTTATCCGCCTGTGTTCCTGTCATCCTCACCTGGTCAATCTGTTTACTATCCGCTCCTTGGGATAGTAAAGTATGGTGACGCTATAACGTCACGACCTAATCTGGTTTTTCAGTTGCAATGTTAATGCAGCCAGTGGTCGTAGTGCGACTGGTCATGCCCTGACCGTCTATGATGGTGTTTAAAAGTAAAAAGAGAAGTGTTTATTGGGGAGGTCTGTTCCCTCAGAGTCCCTGTCTTTGTTCGCCCCTGACTAGTGAGCGCGTGTGTGGGACTATGTTCCGTTACACCACGCGGGCGGGTGGGCTGTTATAGCCTAAGTCCTATCTTGTGTCGCGTGTATGGGCAGGAGGTGCGTGTGGCCTGTCACCATCTCTGTAAACATGTTCCCATGGGCCTAAGATAATATGGCCCACAGTATCTGCACATTGCTAAATGCCAGGCCTATTGTAACATTGTAGAATTCTGTGTCAGTATCCATGTGTCCTGTATGTTAGTGTCGCAATGCTTCTAGAATGTGCAAGTCAATGTTATTACTTGTGTAAGGGCAGGCTCTGACGTCACGTATGTCGGCTGTCGGAACGTGCCTTTTCACGAACGTCGGCATGTTGTTATTGCTTGAGATTCCGGGAGTGCCAGTGTGCTAATCTCTCCCGCTTTTGTTAATCGATATTATGTGTACACTGCTTTCGCAAGACTTTGTTTTGTGTAACCATGTGTAATCCATGTCTGGGAAGTCTATTGTGATCCCCTTGGAGGCCTAGAATTTGCGGTACGCCCTCTTGTTGGGAATTCCTGGGTCGCCACTGCCGAGGTAGGCTGTTGTAGCGAGTACCCTGGGGCGAATCTATGCTCCATTATGTATGGGCAAAAAGAGAGAAAAAACCCTCCTGTGTCTATAGGCATGTGTCTGACCCAGTTATTTACTTATCTGTGGCCAACTTCAGTGTAATTGGGCGTCTGGATTTTTGTTTCCCATGGCGTCCAATTTTTGCAGGGATTCGGACCCGTGATCATGTAATTCTCCGTGTTCTATGTCTGCGTTGTCTGTTGGTCTTTGGTTGTCCCCAATGTGTCTTTTGATTGTGTTTCTCGCGCCAAAAATACCGTTGATTAGTTAGTTTTTGGCACGAGTGTGTTGTGTGGTCGTGAGTTCGGACCCGTCTTGGTTCAAGGTCCTGGTGTTACGATTTTTTTGTATCGTATATACTATGGCACCCGCATCGTGTATTTAAGGCACGCGGATGAAAATACGCCTTGGCGTGAGAAGTTTGGGTCTTTTTGAATTTTCCTCGTAGTGTAATTTGGGGAGTTATGGGGTTCTGGACTTGGCGTGAATGAATGTGTATTTCCCAGCTCCGCCTGGAGTGCTCTTAGTCTGTCTGTGCCAGCAAAGGTCGCCCACGCGGAGTGTGTTATCGCTGAGTGCGACAGTATTGAATTACAATGGCGTGTGCACTCACTTGTTACTTGTCTGGCGCTGTTCATGTTTCTAGCACGTGTATGTGAACTTGATTGCCCGTTCTCTTGTTGGGATCGTGGCTTTCCGCAATGTAAAAGAACTTTCCACTAAATACATTCGTGTCCCCTAGTTTGTGTTTACTGTAAGCGTCGGTCGAGTATATCCCTATTAGTGGTACTAAATGTCGTTATGCACGAGTGTCTCCGGGCCGCTAGTCGCGTGTTTGGTGACTAGGTGTCGGAGGTGATTTTGTTATTTTCCGCTTATGAATATCTGTTAGTGTAACTGTCCCTTACTTTCCTATCCTGCAACTGGATAGTTACCCGACCTTACATTCCTGGTATTCAGAAGGTTGCGGGTTTGAGACCGTCTTTAACCAGGCTAATTATTCCAGTTGCCCTTTTAGGCTGTGTCTCCGGGCCAGTTGTGTTAGCGTATTAATACTTGTTATGTGGCAATGTGAATTGGCTGTGTGCCGTCCGCAAATATGTAGGCTTTCCCAAAGTCTGGGATTTTCATCCTATGGTGTTTGTGTTTTAGCTTGCGTGTTGTTATGGAGGTGAGAAAAAGTCATGTTATAGGCAGTGTAATGTGTCACGTATGCCTATGGATTAAATACATACAGTTCAACTTGGCTAACTTTCCTTTCTCGGGATTAATGAATGAGGCAAAAAAAATGAGTTATGCAATGCTCCGAATTAAGAGAGCACTTTGAAAAGAGTAGAGAAAATATATTGTATCCCGCCTGCTAAATGCTTTATGCTTATCAAAGCGGGTTGCCAGGCGGCGGTAGTCTGTAAAAATTGTGTCGTAAACAATATCAAAAATGTTTAAAAATGAGAAGTAGGACCTGAGTATGGTATTCACCTATTTGGCGACGTTAGTACTACAGTAATCTAGTTGCGTCTCAGGGGAATCTACCATTTTTGAAAAATAGTTTGAGATTATTAATTCTTGCTATGATTAGGGCTCTCGCCCGCCACAAGAGAATCTATCAAACTGTGGGACCGGAACATAGAACATTTAGTCATTTCTACTTAGAAAGACCCGCCTAAGCTCTATGCTGCGATTTGTTGCCTAGGCTGTGTTCGGAATAGCTCTTTCCGGCCTTAAGCCGCGTGGCCCGACTGATTGGCTTCCGCTTGGCTTTGCATACTAGAAACTTTACGTTATCCAAGTTATAATGTGGACCAACTATGATCATAAACCATTGATGGCCTGAAGAATGCTAGGAGCCAAGGACACTGTCAAATACACACTGGGAAGGCCGTTGCAAGACGTATTTGATACATGTGTATCCACGTCACGAGCAAAGCCAGTGCACTATGGGAGTCGAAACTCCACTCCAAAGCAATTATAACCTTACCTTGGCATTGAATATATACTTTCAAAAGAAAAATATGTTTTGTCCGTTGAGCCATTATATATTTAAACACAAATTGTGCTAAATGTTCCGGCATAACTCAACAAAATGACAGTGCTTCGCCCCGGTGTGCAATTGGGCTCTTCAGTTGGTTAATGCGCACCTCTCCAAAAAAAATTAGGAAAAATTTCAAATTACATAGTTTTGAATTGTCCACGATCTGCTGTATACACGTGTGAAATCTACCGTTTACAGGGGTGGGATCTGCCCTTTCTGTATCCACTGTCGTGTTTCTCACATGTAAAAGAACCTCTCTGTATCTATAATTGTGGTGCAAGTGATATTGGTTTATGTTGTGTTCCTGGTGAAAGTCGTTATCCCCTTCCGAGCGTTCTTGCTCGGCAAGGTGGATACTGTTGCCCTGTCACTAGGGCATAGGCCCCTAAAACCCATTTAGGTGCTTCTTCGCTATTTTTCGGAGGTGTTAGTAGCAAAGTAAGCCTGGGCCTACTTTCACCGTAGCGCCTGGCTGTTGGCCTGAGTGTGCCTGTGTTCGAGGGACTAATTGCGCTCTGCGCTACCCTAGTAGAGTTTACGGTGGTGTGTGTATTTTCGACTGACCGGTCTCGTGGGGTAGGTAATAAGACCTTTCTTATACCCCGTGTACTGTGTGTTAGCGCCTGGTCAGAGTGTGCGGGTGTGTGTTGTGCACCCTGAGGGCCTGAAGGCAACACCCTCTTATGCATTCGCACCTGGGGTACAAATGCTGGTGCCCGCTTCCATTCTGGCAAAATTTGCCCTTTGAACTAGCGGTAAAGGCCGTTTAAATGCCTGTTTTTGCCCTACAATGTATTTGAGCGTAGTCTGACCGATTTCTGGCCTATGGCCACGGTAGACTCCTGCCCTTGTGTCTGCCTGTTTGTGTAGGTGTGTGTGGGCTTAATGTGCTGTAGGGCGGGCTGTACGCTCTCCACCCATGACATGGTTACCTCCCGTTTTCTCCCTGTTATGTCATGTGTACTCGAGAGTCCTGGCGTCAACTCCCTCTCGTTCGTCCGTTTTGAGGGGGTTGGCGTAGGTTCTGCTCCTCGGTTTGGCAAAATTGCCTTCCGAGCCGGAGCTGAAGGACATGTATTTATATGACTTTGACCCTGCAGTGTGTTGGAGTCTAATCTGGCCGTCTTCTGGACTGTGGCCACGGTGAACTCCTTCCCTTGTGTGTCAGTACGTGGCGAGAGGGACATCCTCGCAAATTGTTGCGTTAGCGTTTCTACGCTTATGTCCTCTCTCGGCTGGGCTTGCGGCCCTGCCACGAACTCAAAAATGGCCCTGTTAGCCTGGATTTCCTTATATTCCTCCCAAATTTGGGAGTACTGCCTATTGAGGCATATGGCCTGTTCGGCGACTTTTGTGCCACTTGTCCCTATCCGGTGGTGTTCCCTGATGAGTGTTTCCCATTGCTGGAACATGAACTCGTGTCGGCAGTGTAGTTGCCAGTGTGCCTTAATGATTTGTGTACGGAGGGTGGGGATTTTCGCTCGAATCTTGCGATTCTTAGCGCTGCGGCGTGGCCCGACAAGTGCCCTTATAACCCGCATATACTGGGCGTACAGGAGCTGCTGAAACCTTCTGAGGTAGTCCTGCCTTGTTTCAAAGACCTTGTGCCAGGCAATTAATTCCTGGTACTCCCCAATGCTCCTCAGCACAGCTAGGCGGTATAGGGGGGGGGGCCATGCCGAATCAAGTGTATGTGTTTAAAAAAACTGTGCGTGTTTGGCAATGTATCTTATATCTCTCTGATTCTCTCGGGGGGGGGGGGGGTTGTTTTGGGGGGAAAAAATCCTTTGTGTAGCTAGTGTGAAGCAAAAAATGCTGCTGTCTGTCAGAGAAAGAAAAAAAAATCACTATTTCGCTTGGCTGTATGCGGTGCGGACTGTTTCTACCACGAGAACTCGTTGTATGAGCCCTATTTTACTGTGCGTGGTACCCGGCCTCCACCAATTGATTTTGATCCCTTAGTTGGGGGTAGTTAGGTCTAAAACAGGTGTGTTGATGTACCAATTTGGAAGGTGATTCCTGGAGAGGGCGGCTTCCCGTAGCTGGGCAAGATAACCAGTGTAGAGTGTTGTATGATGTTTAAATGCTAGGGGGTGTTCCTATGAAGACGTAAGCGTCGCTTAGAGGATGCTCCTCTGGCCCAGGTTAATGTACCGGACTCCCAGCTGGTCGAAAGGAATTATATAACAGACCTGCTTATGTCAGCTAGGCCGGCGGCGTGCTGCCAGCGGTCGCGTGCGAGAGACACAATGGAACTTGAGTAGGCGATTACCGGCTACTGTTTTCACGCTCACTCGTGACGAGAGTCAGGAAGGGTGCTAGGATGTGAAGAGGCGTGTAATTATGAGTACAACGTGTAGTTTACTGACCAAGTATTTATTGGTCAGTGATGTATGAAATTGTATGTCCCTTTTAGGGGAATGTGAACAATAGTGCAAATTATGTGTACAAGTTTGTGGGGTAGGTTTTACAAAGTATAGGATATCTGAACACTGCTGACTCACCTGATGATAACAGCTTGCACTAGGGCCTCCAGCGACACACACTGTATAACAGATAATTGAGAGAGCCTGTTCCCATTAAGGTCTCCCTTCTTATAGGTTTTGCTGTTGTACTGTCAGCATTCCATTGGCATAGCTGCCCCAGTTAGTTATAGTATAGATGTTTATGAGTGTGATGCAAGTGTTTGGCAAGCCTTCCAAGCTGGTTGGCCGCCCTTGCTGTGTAAGAGATGCTGTTCTGGACTTATGATGTTTGCCAGCCCCCCGGGGGCCTGTACAATATTCATAAATATCTGTCGAGATTTCGCCAGTTTTATGTACTGAACAGAGCGCATGAGACGCAGATAATGCCTTGTATTTAACCATGGCCTCCTCGTTTACCTTACTATGACACTAGGCCAGGCAGATAAATTTAAATTAGAAGGCTGTGGAACTCAGTGCATCTAATTATCTAAATGGTCAAACGACTGTTTCATGAGCTCTGATTAGTGGGAGAAACTGTTTCATAATGAAAAATAGTGTTATAATGAGCCTTATTATAGTAGAGTTTTCTGACATACAGTATAATGGTCAGTGTCGAACATAAAGAATATTATAATTCAGAATCAAGTTTCGTGATGTATTTAAAGTTTGGTTTATTTAGGGTCTTTGATATCGAGATCTTTTCAACCCCCTGTGTGAAGGACTTATTGTAGATACTGTAGAAGTGTGTGCATTTTAATTAATTGAGACGAAGATTGTAAGGGAGATGGCCCAAGTCTTAATCCACTAATCATCTCGGGATTTTATAAGAATGTTATTGGTTTTATATTCCCTTTAACTACTGCAGTTTGTAGAGACGCCGGGGAGCCGAAATTTTGCCATGGAGGGGAATTTTAACGGACCAGTAAATCTACTGATATATGCGCACCCTCAAATACCAACTAACTGCGCCAGGATTCAATTCTGCCCTCGGAATTTTGCCTGGAAAAGAAGTAGGAAATCGCAAGTAAGCCACTTCTAGGATGGCAATTACTTCAATTATAGGTGTATATAATACGATTCGCAATGGAATCCCATTATACGGTTGGTTTGCTATGTCTTAAAGGTTTTATGAATTACGGGACTAATGGTATATATGCATGTGTATACAATTTACAATAAAATCTCTACACAGTATAAAATAAATTCCCCGATTCATGGATGTCACAGGAAATCTCGAGAACCACTGGATGGATTTTGATGCGGATTTCACCATTCTGTAAAGGACTTCTAGAGGAAGGGTTTGGTATATCACCATTCAAATCGGACCAAAGAAAGCTGAGCAGTACCGATTTAGTGAACCAAGTCGAAGAAAACTGCAGTCCTTGCGCTATTTAAGCTCACGCTGGGTAAACCGTTAAAACTATCTTTATACTATGAGTGTAAGAAGTGTTTAGCATGACAAGTTCTACAAAATAGTCCGGGACAGAATATCTATATATTTAATACATCGCCCACTATTACTGTTTTTAGGGTTTCATTTCTTCAAACAATCTCCATTCAGTAGAAATTTAAATTACTAGCTTCGGAGCGAGTTTACGAGCTAACAAGTGAGCCTGGGGTTGCTTTGACCAGCATCAAACTGTCCAATCGTGTCGAGTTAAGACTTCAGAGAAGAGTATATGTGTTTGGAGTTTCGCTGTTCACCTCGGCTTTTCTTAATTGCGTCTGGGACCTGCCGTCCGTGTGCCTTTTAAGCTTATGCTGGGTAAACCGTTAATGTAACCGGGCGAAGCCGGGGAGGGTTCATAATAAAATATAATATAATTAATAAAAGTAGCATCCACTAGAGCCGGCCCCGTGGTGTTGGGGTAGCGTGCCTGCCTCTCACCCGGAGGCCCCGTGTTCGATCCCCAGTTCCGTCAGGGATTTTAAAACTGACGTGGGGGTTGGAACGGGGTGCACTCAGCCTCATGAGGACAATTCAGTAGCTGTCTGACAGTGAGACAGTTCCCCGGTCACGAAAACCATCATTAACGGCCGAGGGGACCCGACGCGCTGACCACGCGTCACCCCAACATCTGCAGGCCAATTGGCTGGGCAGCGGTCGCTTGGTAGGCCTAGGCAGTGCCACGGGGTTAGGTTAGTTAGGTTAGTTTAGCATCCACTAGAATTTCTATTTGTAATGTTCACTTATCTTACCAGAGTTATCGCCAGTCAGCAGTCTTGTTCTGTCTCCCGGCTCGTCCAACCATGTATCGTATAACATAGAGGCAGATGACCTCGCTGTTTCTCCCCTCAACTACTTAACTAACTAACTAGTGAGGTGTGCAAATAATCCGACTCAAGTCAAGAATTTAATTTGCCAATAGTCAAATTGATTTTTCAAAATAATTTCATTATATTTCTGGTTGGTCAGTTAGTTCCTTAGTATAGGTGCTGTGACATCGCGGTCATGTAGCCCCGTGTACTTTGGGTGTGTGTAGAATCTGTCTGATAACCGGTGCTCATTGTGATGGCTGTATTAATGTGTGTATCCGTTTTTTTAATTCAAGGAAGGACTGCAACTTTGAATTTATCGAATAGTTTCTACGTTTGCCGCCTAACGCCACCGTCATCGACTACTAGGCCTAGTTCAGAATTTAGCTACTAGACGCCACCGCAGTCGGCTCTTGGCAACGAACGTAGGGACCTAAGAGCGTTGTTTACATTCTTAACCTATACAACTTAGCTTCACACAAGTGTAATTAGTGGAAGGTTCTTTAACATGCCATAAATCTATGACATGGGACTGCCGGCTTTACTTCCCCTCCAAAGGAAGGTATACTGAGGGATTTTAACGCTCTTAAAAATCCGACGGTTTCGGCCTGGTTTGAACCCGCTATCTTGGGTATAGGAGCTCAGCATGCTACCAACTACGCCACCGATGCCGCTATTATATTTCTATTACCCTATTTAGTAATGTTTTCTCCCCTGTGGACTTGAATGTTTTCCATAAGGAATTGCATTTGGAAAGTTTTTAAATTGGAGATTCTGAGGGACTCCTGAGCTGGATCCAGTTTTTATTTTTATCATTGACTTTGGAATGTATCCTCTAAATTGGATGGTTTCAATCCATTCTCCACGAATCTATGAATAGTTCAAGAGTGGGCAATCAGTAATAAAATACTTCCAATCTTACAGGTTAATGTTTACACGAAAACTAGAAAAAACAATCAAATGTAAACGTGTGGCATTCTGCATTAACAAGGCTCCTCTTTTTGTAGAAAAAGCAAAATATTAGTTTCCTGTCAGATTTCTTAAAATAAATTATTAACATTATTAATTAAGCATATGAAATAATTTCAGCGCCTTGCATATCATTTCTATTGTATTAAGTCACAAAGCGTACAAATTATATGTTTGAAAACTGTCATCGAGCCTAATAATTTGCACACCTCTGTAACGTATAACGTATAACGGTATTCAAATTTCAAATCATATTATGAGCACCAATAACACGATAATTAGTGCATAATTTAAACCTCAACACAGTGATCAGATCTGATGACGCCCGTATGAAGGTCGAAACGTGTAATCTTAAAATATAATTATAATTATAATAGTGATAATTAGGAAATACGTGTATTTTCTGGAGTGTATTTACATATTTTATACTTTGTACTGTACCGATACCTAGTTGAGGCTATCGGCTACGCCAGTCGACATCGAGCCGTAGTTGAGATTTATGGGAAAAGAAGAAAAGATAGCGCTCAGATCGAGTCGAGAAGAATGGTAGGAAATGACGTAGGAGGCCAAGGATGAAGGTGGCACTACCAGTCAAGCAGATGGAATTATGGGAGGAATATTGAAGTATTATCAAGATCTATATGGAATATAATATTATATCATCTCAGAAGAGAAGAAACATCAAGAAATCTTTATGGTGATAACTTGTAGAGAGGCAGATAACTCCTTAAGTTATGGTATAACTTCATTGCCGATATGATTGTGGTCGAGATTATAGTTGTGACGTATGACCGCAGAAGGTAGGGGAACGTCACGTGACAGCTCCGAGCGGAGCTCATCACTTAGTCTGAGGAGAGCAGTATTAGTTCAGCCAGTCGAGCTTAGTACATCACATGGTGCGCGGAGAAAACGACAGCAGTAGTAGTCCAGCCAGTCGAGCTGAGTACAGCACATGGTGCGCGGAGAAAAAGACAGCAGTAGTAGTCCAGCCAGTCGAGCTGAGTACGGCACATGGTGCGCGGAGAAAACGACAGCAGTAGTAGTCCAGCCAGTCGAGCTGAGTACAGCACATGGTGCGCGGAGAAAACAGCAGCAGTAGTAGTCCAGCCAGTCGAGCTGAGTACAGCACAGGGTGCGCGGAGAAAGCAGTAATCGTATTCCAGCCAGTCGAGCTAAGCAGAGCACATAGTATGCTAGGAAAACGACAGTATTAGTTCAGCAAGCGGGGCCGATAGCAGCATACGCTGGGAGAACGAAAGTAGGTCAGTCAGTCAAGACGAGAGAAGCACGGTGTGCAGTGCGAGAGGCGGTTAGCAAGGCAAGCTATACAAGCCGTGGAAGTGAAAGAGAGCCGATGTTCGGGCAGATGTATTTTCAACATCGTGGTTACAGTTATGTGAAACAGCAATGCTTTTCCAATGTTACAGTTCGTTAAAGTAATAAGCAGCATTGTGATAGAATTGAGAACATTATTTCGAGCTACATTCTTCATACAGGACAGCACAGCGAAGCGATATAATGAGGCCAGTTTTCAGCGTCGCATTATTCGAGAACAGTGAGGCAGAACAGGGCGTGCTGGATCCGACATTTTACAAGCAGGCGACATGCAAGCAGCTGAACATTATTTCGACATTTTGTCAAACTTTATAAGTTTGGACTTGTGTTCGACAGTCTAATTGTGCAGTCAGATAGCAATTATAAACTGCTATTGTGAACTTTCAAATGGACTTAGAGATATTCCAATGGTATTACGGCTTATTAAATATTGCATTTCAGACCGGAATATTTAAGGCGACCATGGGGTCAGGCCAACATTAATGCTTTTAGGCAAATGAACAGTTACGAGAATATGCACTTTATGAACAGTGGCACGTGCAGCATTATAGTTGTTTTTCATGAACAATTATGAAATATCAGTTAAGAAATTTATACACTTTTAAAAATAATTCATTACCGGGTGAGTTAGCCGTGGTGGTTACGGCATGACTAATGGCAGTCGCTCACATCAGGGAGGCGAGGAGGTTCGAATCCCCCCGCCGGCAACCTTGAAGATGGTCTTCTGTGGTTTCCCATCTTCCTTCCAGGCAAATGCCGGGGTTGGTCCCTAACCATAGGCCACAGCCGCTACCTTCCAACTCCTCGTCCTTACATTCCAACTTCCCTCCTTCCCTCCCCAACGGTACTTGTATCTCACCCATTGGGTGTCCGTCTCGAAGCAGCTACAAAACTGGCGAGCCGAACATGTCCTCGGACACTCCCGGCACTAAAAGCCATACGCTAAAAAAAAATCATTTTCTACTAGTGAAATTCAGCCGCTGTGGAGATTAACTTTTGTCATATGCAAACCGAACATTGTATGGGACAGTGGTGTGACTTAGTCGAAGAGTATGGGGTACTCTACATTTATGAACTTTTATGGAAGAGTTTGGACAATATCCGTGATGGATAATATGCAGTTCATCATGTCGGGCTAGGCGAATACGGAGACGTGATGGCACCACAGAGCGATGGATTCGGTTCCTGAAGAAGAGGATATCCAACATCAGATTCATTTGGAATATGAAGTCCATCGTTAGTTCAGTGGGTGATACGATGTTTTCGTCGATCTTTCGAGAAATTTGTAGCACACACGAGGATTAATCGACGATCTTTGAATTATATTAACAGCTGATATAAGAAGGTATTGTAAGAGTTATGACTTTCCTGATATGATTTTTCATGAACACTGGGCATACTTGTATATATTTCTAGTAGGAGTTCTACGATTATTTTGACATGGCTTAGATATTTTTTGCTCCATTTTGCTAGAATATGGTGTTACCATATGATATGGCAGGCACCATTATACGACGTTCTCACCATTGGTTGGCTTTATTAAGCAGATGTTTGGTCTTTTTGACATTTTTCAGTAAGGATAGTTTTTCTTGGATAGTTATTTTTTTGTGGCGAGTGTTTCGAACTCGTGATATGCAATTGGATAATTTAAATTACTTCGTCAGTTCATTGCATACTAGCGAGTATGTATTATTCATCAGTAGGGATTTATCTATTGGATTGTTTGGAGATATTAAGATTTTATTCACTCAAGTGAATGAATATCGCTTTTATGTGACAACTAGAGTCTTGTTGATTCCAATCTGGTACATTCACTCATCAGTCTACGAGATGAGGCCTTTCGTTTTATACGATTGCGTGGTGGTACTCACCTGACCCATCGTCTAGGGCATTATCATGATAGTCTACGGGGCGGGCCTTTCGCTTTAGGCGATTGCGTGGTGGTACTCACCTAACCTGCCAGTCGAGGGCCTCATTTTTATCATCCGAGTGTACTTGAGATCGTAAGAGGATTAAACAAGAAACTACTAGTCACATATTAGTCGAATTTTGTTAAATACATTAAAAATAAATGTCAGCAGGGTTACATTTTGTAATTCTTGTTTGCCAATCCAATATTTTGTTGCTATACTCTTTTGAGAGTACATTCATTTAACAGCTGATACTTTAGATACTTTTGATACTCTTTTGTGAGTGAGTTTGATACCTTTGAGAAGGATTTCAAGTAATTGAATCTTGTAAGATGAATAATTAATGGTCAGATTTATTTTGAGGCAGATCAGTATTACATATTTTTGATGTGAGAGATTATAGCACATTGGAGATTTTCTTTGAAGTGAATTTTGAGAATTTTAAGAGAATTTATGCTCTATTTGAAAGCAGATCTTGAATTGGATTTCGATTACTAAGGTATTTTTTTTCCTTATTGTTTAAGAAGTTGTCTAGATGTGATCAGATTAATTTCAGTTCTTGGAGATTGTGTGAGTTAATAATTTGAAGCCAGTTATATATTTTTGTAGATCATGCAACGTGATTAAGTGAAGTTTGTGATAGGCATTTTCTGGAAGTTGCCAAGTGGAAGTTGCAATATTGCTAATGTATTTTGAGGCAGACATGAGGTCGTCGAACCCAGTCTAGCATAATTTTTGAGATTCATGCTGTGCGCTGATTAGTTATGGTGTTATGTGGAAAAGTTATGGTGTTACGTGGAATAATTATGGTATTCAAATATGGTATTCGATAAAGTGAGAGTATATGATGAAGTTTTGGATAGTGAGATCCAACGTGATTTTGTGAAGGCAATAATATTTTTGGCATGATAATTAAATACGAGATATAATTTGGAAGTGATAAAACTGTAAGACAACGTTCTATAACCCATATTAAACAATTGGTTAGGAAATTAGACAAACAAATAATGTTGATAATACAAGATTTTCTGATAATAATAATTAATAAAATAATAATCTGAAGTTTAAGCATATTAATGATCTGACTTAATGAAATAAAAATCTAAATGACTCGATGAAATAAAAATCTAAATAACCAGATGAATAAAATTGAAATATATCGATAAATTAAAATTTGGAATAAATCAATGAATTAAATAAATGGATGAAATAAAGATGGAATAAATAAGCTGATTTAAATAAATTAATGGATGATTAAATAGCTGATGAATAACTGAATTAAAAGGTGATAATTAATTAAAGAAGCTGATGATTAATAAATTTAATGGATTTAAATAAATTTATATGAGAGATATGATTTAAATAATTTGAAGAATTGCAACTTGAATTAATGAATTAAACAATTTAGATGGATGATTTGAGATGATTTAATCTGAATGAGATGATGAAATGAGAGTGTGTGGATAATTAGAGAATATAATGAATTGATGATTATAATATTCATTTAAACGATTTGATGGTAATAAGTTAATTATTCTGACTTGAATATAATGAATTTTGAGATGAGAACTAATGTGAGAGATATTTAATTTCGATATGATGATGATGATAACCAATGAGTAGTGAAGTTTCTTTGATTCACAAACAAGCAATCGTTAATGACAGTGTAAATATAATGTAAATTAATTATTCGATTTCTAGGAGCATTTACTGAGATTTTCAGCATTTGAATAATGCCATTCAAGCCATAAAATTAGTTGATATTTAAATATGTGATTAGAATATATGTGTTTAGACAGATTCATTATTTTTGACATCCACATTCATGATGTTATCTTAAAGAGAAGTTAGGTCTCAGGAATCACGAATGTCAGTGACGCATAGACATAGTGCTACGGTGAACCTGAGAACCCAAGCGAACTTTAGAAATTGTTCATATTTTATGTGGATGAAGTACACTTTGAATAGTATAGAGATGGTTCGATTTTCAGGACAATGACAATTTAACGTTGGCATTCGACCATACTCTTAGGTAGGATGTGTGTTTAATATTTCTGTCTGGCTATCAAAGTTTGAATATATTTTTTTTATCTTAGTTGTGATCTGATGATGATGTGATTTTCCTAATCCTTTCCTTGTCTTAATTAAGGCTTAACCAGGAAGGATGTGGTTTGCTAGGGATTCAGTTGATGGCGCCCATTGATATTTGTATTTTTTTAAATTAAATTTAAACCCGTAACGACCCTGGAAATACTTTATCTTGTGTTACCCTCTGCTTTTGAGATATTTCAACTGAATTTCCGACACATTCCTTATTTGACTAGAGGTTCATTTAACTCCGCTCTGTCCTGGAAATCCAGGAATGCGATGTAATAGCAGATGGGTCATCGCATCCCCAGGACGAACGGGTACAGAGAGAGAGGGAGAATTGGCTTTACCCATCTGTGGGGCTTCGATTTTGTTTATTCTATGGAATCACATCAGATTTAGATTATGGAGAGATTGATCTCAATTTCATTTAATGGTGTTATAAAATATATTAAACTTGGTCAGACAATATACTTGTATGCCCATTCCAGTGATCATATTAATCAAATTAGTGTTAGATCATGTTTAGTTATGTCATTTTTCTTATACCCAAGTGAAATCAGGAATTGATACATTGTGATGTGTTGCTATCTAACGTCTCTGAATAAAACGTTTATTGAAAGGTATAATTATGTCAGCGGAAGATTGAGCTAAGGTGTTAGGAGAGTTACGGAATGACATGTCTAGTATTGCAGTAACTATTGCTAGAATGGAATCAGAAAGCAAAGAACAGATAAATGATTCGGAAGCTAGATGCAGGGAAAATTTAAAGTCATTACAGGCTAGTAATGAAGGTAATCTGAAAGATAGTTTAAAGTCATTAGAGACTAGATTACAGACCAGTAATGAAAGCGATCTGAAAGATAGTTTAAAGTCATTAGAGATCAGATTACAGTCCAGTAGTAGGGATGAGTTGTAGTCATTGCAGACTAGCACTGAAAATAATTTGAGATTATTGGAAGAAAGATTACAAAATAGTACTGAAAGCAATTTGAAAGCTAGTGAAGCTAATTTAAAGGATAGTTTTAAATTGTTAGAAACTATATTACAAGCTCGTAGTGAAGAAACTAACACAGAGTTGACAAATAATTTATCGAGTTTGGAGAATAGATTAACGTTAAAGAATGATGAAATATTCAAGGCTTTACAATCAGATATAAAGGCAGTAGAAATGAAAGGAGAGAAAAATTAGCACATGTTAAAAAAATATATTATTGAGTTAGAAAATAGAGAAGAAGAAATTATTCTTAATTTGAGAACAGATGTTATGTCTATACAGAAGGATATTAAATCAGATGTATCGAAATTACGATTCGACATTGATGGTTTAGTGGCAGATGTAGGCAAAATACAAGAGTGGTCTACCGAAGTATCTTTCGAATCCAAGATCAAAGGTTTAGAAATGAATCTAGAAAATGAAATCAAAAGTTTAAAGTCAGTAATTGGGACAGTTAAAGAGGAAGTCTTAGGAGAGGTTAATTCTAACTTGAAATCCTTAGAAAACCAATTGCAGGCAGACATTAGGAAAATTGATGATGACATAGATCAAAAGGTTAATGAAAACTTAGCATTGTTCAAAAATAGAGTCGGTGCAATAGTGGAAGAACGGTATAGTGAGGTCGAAGCCGAAGCAAAAGAAAAGCGTGCAGGGCTGGATGAGAAATTAATCGCAGGTATGGCGAATTTGGAAGCGAGATTTACTGAGAATAAGGAAGCGATGAAGATAGATTCAGCTCAGTTTAGGACAGATGTTGATCAATTAAAAGAACAAGTCGCGTCAGTCAAGACAACATGCGAAGATAAGATAGACAAATTGAAGTACGATTTGGAAGAGAGTAACAGAACTCAGACTGTTATGTCGTTAGATAATTTGGAGACTAAGGTCAAGACAGTGGAAAAGCGAACAGAAGATAGGATGACTAAACTAGAGTCTATAATAAATAGTTTTACAAGTCAAGGTGTTACAACGAGGGAAGTATCGATAAATCAGACACCGATAGATCGCAGTATGAACAGTCAAGAGGTTAGCGTGGGAGAAGAGAGTCAAACGCAAGAGAATGTTACTTTCGAAAGGACTAATTCAACCCCTCAAGATAATTCGAATCAGAATAGAAGTACGTCTAGTATGAGTGAACGATACTCAGGTCCGGTGACCATAATAAGAAATCTGGATGATAAACCAAGGAAGTTTTCGGGGAACACAGGAGTCACACCAGTCGAATTTCTGAGAGATATTCGCGATTACATGGCGGAACATAGAGTAGCCAAGGAGAAAGAACTAAGGGTAGTCGAACGCGCCTTAGACGGGCCAGCGTTAACTTGGTTTCGCGCATTTAGGAGTAACTTTGCAAACATGGAACAATTTGCCATAGCATTTTTACGAAGATTTTGGAGTGCTGTGGATCAGCTGAATGTAAGAGCAGAAATGTACTCGAAACGTTACTCTACGTCGCATCCGACGCATTATGCAAATTACGTTACTTCGCAATTGGCTAAATTTCAATTTTTGATTCCTCCATTGCCAGAAGAAGAACTTTTGCAAGCTATAGCAAGGCAGTTGCCAATTGAGGTACAACGATCACTCATAGCATCGGGAGCGAACACACTTGAGCACTATGATGATATCCTACGCCGATTGGATTATACGAGCGCTCAGATGACACCCAGAACTTCAAGGAATGATAATCGGAACACGCAAGAAGTGAATGCGGTAGTTGTCGATAACGCAGCACAGACGGATAGAAGAGATTCCTGGGGAAACAGAAGAAACGAAGGTAATAGAGGAAATATTCACAACGTTCGTGGGAATGATAGAAATCAAGGACCGTATGAGAGGCCATATGATCAAGATACAAGAGACAGTAGATACAGGAACTACGATCAGAATTCCAGATACCAAAACAGGAACAGATATAATAATCGATATCGGGGTAGATACAACTGGAACCAAAATCAGCAGTCCAATCAAAACAATAGGCAAGATAATAGGAGGAATGATCAAAACGAAAGACAGGATAATCAAGAGTATGGGAGATCAAGGCAAGAGAATAGACAGCCTAGTGCACCATCCGAAGAGGTAATTAGAGATGTCAATAGAGCAAGCACGAGTGGTGCAGAAAAAAAACGACAAATTAACACCGAATCAGGACACTAATCATTGGGAATCCATCATCATTGTTGAGACATATCAGGTCAAAGACGAGGATTTAATTGAAGAAGAAGACGTATCCATCGAGGGAATCGACATGAATTGCCAGTTATCAGTGTGGAAGTCATGGGAAAGGAAATAAAGACATTAGTGGACACGGGGGCTATGGTAAGTGTTTGAACATTGTATCTTCAAGTTTAGCAAGCCCTCACCAGATGTCAGAGTAGGACAGTGCTCGTAGCTCCACTGCCCTCGGTAGGGGGCAGCATTCCTGCTAGCTACTTCCCTGGTGGGAAGAGAGTAAGACAGTGTGTCTCTCAGTGAGTGCGGTAACGGTCAGTTGCGTGATGTCAGACAATGGCGTAGTCGGTGTAACAAACACCTACATTCAGTGGTTCTTTGTGTGTAAATATGTGTAGGGAGTGTTGTCTTATCGTGTATGACGTGTTCATTTTAAGTTGTGTAAATATAATGTAGTAATAATTCCACAGAGATCCAGTGATGTGAATCAGCTGCCTACCTCGTGTTCTATCATACAGTCCATTTCTATCCTCGTACTATCCTTAGCCAAACCTTGTATATATCTCCTCACCTCAAATCAACTCTTTTCATGGTCCTCGACGGGCCGGATGTCTGTGGAATCTTCGTTAATGTGATATTAGCACGTGTATTTTGGCGGGACTGAAGCATCATAGCAGCCATGTTGGCAAAGAATACTACTGTTTCCGATAGCAGTCATCTTGGCAAGGAATAAACGCCTTCCGATAGCAACCATCTCGGCAAGGAATACTACAGCTTCCGATGGCAGCCATGTTTGCCCCATCCACTTCGTATGTCGTCATCTTGGTTCCAGTCTACAGCAACAAGTAATCTCCTGTCAGCGCCGGAGTTTATACGACAGCCACGCAGACCAACTTCGATATTCTACACCGCAGCTTCAGTAAGTACATGCTCAGTTTCTAATTCCTATTATTTCCCACCATGGATTCCAAAGAAAAACAACTCCTTGTTAAGACTAGAGGCCTAGCGAAAGCCAGCATCACACGCGTGTATAACTTTGTGGTTAACTTCAAATCAGGATCAAGTATAAATGCAATTAAGGCCAGACTAGACGATCTACCCAGAATACGAGAAAAGTATGACAATGCGCAAGACAAGTTAGAACTGGAGGATGAAACTGAGGATCATAGTGAAGATCGTGACAGTTTCGAATTATTGTACTATGACGTAGTAGATAAAATAACAACATTGATAGAAGAGAGTGCAGAATCACGGTTGAGACAAGGCAACCATTCCGGAGGTACTACTCATTCACACTCTGGTCCATTCAAGAGAGAACTCGCACTGCCAACTATTAAATTGCCATCTTTTGGGGGTAACATTACTGATTTTCGACACTTTTCTGATACGTTTACCAGTCTGGTCATAAACAATGACTCACTTGAAGATATCCAAAGGTATCATTATTTGTTATCTTCACTTACAGGGGAAGCACATGAACAAATTAAGAATCTTCCCATAACAACCACAAATTTCAAGATTGCATGGCAGACAGTCTGTCAAAGGTACAACAACCCTAAGCTCATTGCAACGTCTCACATTAAGAAACTTTTAAACCTTCCGTCTGTAAGCAAAGAGTCATCCACAGATATACGATCACTGTTAAATCAAGTTTCAAGTAATCTGAATGCAATTGAGGCACTTGAACTTGACATTCCTTTACATGAAATGCTCGTATCACAGTTGATTCTTCAACAAGTTGATGAGGTCAGCAGAAAACAATGGGAGCTGACGTCATCAAAATTGAAATTTGCAAGACTAGATGAATTATGTCGATTTTTAGAAGACAGATGCCATGCCCTTGAACTAACCAACTCAAATCAGACCTCCAAACCAGTGGTGTCTGCCCACCCACGACATGTTACTGACATCAAACACACTAAACCAGTAAGACAGGTTTATGTCTCTACTGGCAATAATTGTTTATTTTGTGATGGTGTTCATCCTCTATACAAATGTTTAGGTTTTTCTAGCAGCAGTATCCAACAACGTATGGACTTTGTCAAACAACATAAATTGTGTTCAAATTGCCTTAGGCCTGGACACATTGTTGGCAACTGTTCTTCGGGCTCCTGTTATTCATGCGGCCTGAAACATCACACCCTACTTCATCGAACCAATAAACCTGTCACGCGGAGGCAGCAGGAAGCCACACCTGCAAGACACAGCGGCACTGATGTCAACCAGCAACAATCGGTTTCAGCCACGTATTGTTCGATAAAGGCAAAACCTCAGACCCAGATACTACTCTCCACTGCTCTGGTTAAGGTACGTGATGGCTATGGAAAGCTGCAAACTTGTAGAGCGCTCCTAGACTCATGTAGCCAGGCACACTTCGTCACAAATGCCTGTGCAGAACGGCTCAGCTTACGGAAGGTTCGAAACCGAATACCAATACAAGGTATAAGCAACGCTACTACAGAATCTCGTCACAGTGCTACCGTTAATGTTCACTCCATGCACAGCGAATACCAAGTAGAAATTAACTGTGCTGTGTTGCCAAGAATTTCCGCTGATCTCCCAGGATCGTACATTGATTTCGCTGACTGGGGTATTCCCGAAGGGCTACCTCTAGCCGACTCGACGTTCAACCAACCTGGGCGAATTGACATGCTGATTGGTGCAGAGGTATTCTTTCAGCTTCTTCGACCGGAAAGACAAGTGAGACGAGGTGACTACCCTGTCCTCCAGAACACAGAATTCGGGTGGATTCTCGCAGGGCGTTTTCAGTTAGACAGAACGGCCGAAGCACCTTCGAAGACCGTACAATCCTTCTTCACCACGAGTGACAATTCCCTTGACCATCTAGTTCAACGCTTCTGGGAATTAGAAGATATCAATCAGCCAATCAGATCAAAGGACGACCTGGAGTGTGAGAAACATTTTACTGCCAACACCAGGAGAGATGCTGACGGAAGATTCACGGTACAGCTTCCACTGCGTGAGGACTCTACAGAGCTTGGTGACTCGCTCCCATTGGCTGTGTCGCGGCTTCATCATCTCGAGAGACGATTAAGTAGAAACACCCAACTCAAGAATGACTACGTGAACTTTCTGGAGGAATACGAAGCTCTGGGACACATGGAGGCTATCGACATGTCGCACCCTAATGAGCATAGCTATTACATGCCCCATCACCCAGTTATTAAAGAGGCAAGCTCTACCACGAAGACGAGGGTGGTGTTTGATGCTTCTGCCGCCACTACTAGCGGGAAATCACTCAACAACATACTCCGTATTGGACCTACCATCCAGCAAGATATCTGGTCTATCATTACAAGATTCCGTACTCACCAAGTGTGCTTCACAGCAGACATTCGCCAGATGTATCGACAAGTAAATGTTAATAGTCGTGACTGCAACCTTCAGAGAATCGTATGGCGCCGATCGCCGGAGGAACACATAAGACACTACCGGCTAAAAACTGTCACGTACGGAACAGCTTCAGCACCCTTCCTCGCTACTAGGTGCCTTCAGCAGCTCGCCATTGAGGAGTCGCGCAACTTACCCAAGGCAGCAGAAGTTCTCCAGAGAGATTTCTATGTGGACGACTGCATGTCTGGGACGGAAACCCTCGAGGAAGCTCTGCGAACTCAAGAACAACTCATCGATCTCCTTCAAAGGGGAGGTTTCCAACTTCGAAAATGGTGCTCCAATCATCCACAACTACTCGAAGCTGTTCCTCCAGAATACAGAGAAGCCCAGCTGCCCCTTCAACTCGATAGCGGAAATAACGTTAAGACGTTAGGACTCTTGTGGCATCCTGCCAACGATCAGCTGCAGATTGTGAATGGTACCGGGATTACTAACTTCAACGGACCGGTTACAAAAAGAAAGGTACTTGCAGTCATAGCATCAATATACGATCCGTTGGGACTGATGGGTCCATTCATCATCTCCTGCAAGTATTTTCTGCAGCAACTCTGGCAACTTCGCTTAGGATGGGATGAGAACCTACCTAAAGAACTGCTTCAGCGCTGGGAACATCTACACAATCAGCTGCCTCTTGTTAGCCAAATTCGTATCGACAGACTAGTGCTAACGAAGGGCATTGTCACTAACATTCAACTGCACGGTTTTTCAGACGCGTCTGAGAAAGGATACGGATGTTGCATTTACATAAGATCGGAAAACCAACAGGGTGAACGCATCACAAGGCTACTGTGCGCTAAATCTAAGGTCGCCCCACTAAAAAGGGTCTCCATTCCTCGTCTCGAGTTGTGTGGAGCACTGCTGCTAGCTCGTCTTCTCAAGAAGGTAACATCGGTGTTAAATTTGACCATTAGCAGCATCCATTTGTGGACAGATTCGACGATCGTTCTTTCATGCATTGCAGCATCACCCATACGGTGGAAAACGTTTATTGCCAACAGAGTTTCGGAGATTCAAGACAGCACATCGATTGCAGATTGGAAGCACGTTCCTTCAGGAGACAATCCTGCGGACCTGATTTCACGGGGACTCACTCCAGACGCCCTTATTGCTAAGTCACTTTGGTGGAATGGACCACCGTGGCTTGCGGAAAATACTCTATCATGGCCTAACTCAACCCCTTCTGTGGATACCCAGGACATCCCAGAACAGCGGAAAACTGTGTTCAGTCTCGTGGCGCTTCAACCTGAAGATGAGCTCATGCAGCGATTCTCTAAACTTGCACGTCTGCAGAGAGTGACAGCTTACTGCCTCAGATTTGCAGCTAACGCCAAGCTTCGTCATACGGAAAGGAAGACTGGTGAATTAGACCTTCAAGAGTTACGTTCAGGACTATATGCATGTAACAGGAACGTCCAAGCATCAGCATATGGTGCAGAGATTCATGCTATTCGTAGTACAAGACCAATTAGTAAGAAGAGCAAGCTTATATCCCTTAATCCATTCCTCTGTGATCAAGGACTTCTTCGAGTTGGTGGCAGATTACAACAATCGGAGCTCCCTTTCAACCAACAACATCAAATAATCTTACCCCCAAGTCACCATCTAACTAAATTGATAATCGAGAACGAACATCGACGAATGTTACATGCTGGGTGCCAACTGCTACTCTCCTCTCTTCGCCAGCAATACTGGATACCAAATGGAAGGAATACCATTCGGAAGATAATACACCATTGTCTCATCTGTCACAAGCTCAAGGCAAAAATGCCCAGCAACTAATGGGTCAGTTGCCGAACTACAGAGCATCACCTGCCAATCCATTTGTTCACTGTGGGATTGATTACGCTGGCCCACTGTACATAAAATCAGGATCTCGTAAAAACAGCGCAAGAGTTAAATGTTACGTATCAATTTTTGTATGTATGGCTACTAGGGCTATTCACATGGAAATTGTTAGCAGCATGACTACCCAAGCCTTTCTTGCTGCTCTCAAACGCTTTATCTCACGACGAGGAAGACCTGCGCACATATATTCGGACAACGGCAGAAACTTCGTAGGCGCAGACAAGGAACTTCGGGAACTGCAGAGATTGTTCGACGAAGAACATCACCAACGAGAGATCTCAAATTTCGCTAGCACTGAAGGCATTCAGTGGCACTTCATTCCGCCACAGGCTCCGCACTTTGGAGGTATTTGGGAGGCTGGCGTCAAGTCATTCAAACATCATCTTCGACGAGTGATGGGCACGGCATACCTTACCTTTGAAGAACTGGCAACACTCACAACACAAATCGAAGCATGTCTAAACTCTAGGCCTCTAGTCCCCCTAGCCGATGATCCCGACGACATAATGGCTATCACCCCAGGTCACTTTCTGATTGGAAGACCTATCACTACCCTTCCCGAACCAGATCTGAGTAATGTACGCCTCAATGTACTCTCTAGATGGCAGCAACTGCAACGGCAGCTCCAAGGATTCTGGAAGGCGTGGTCAGCAGACTACCTCTCCCACCTGCAGCAGAGGAGTAAATGGACACTACCAAGCAATAATGTGCAGCCAGGCACATTAGTGATCGTCAAAGAAGACAACGTCCCCCCACTGTGCTGGAAGCTCGCAGTGATCGATCAGGTCCACCCTGCCGCTGATGGACTAGTACGAGTCGCCACGATCCGTACCTCTGCTGGAGTATTCAAAAGGCCAATTACAAAACTTTGTCCTCTCCCCACTTCTGAAGGCGACGATATCTGAACGTAGTGTGTCTTGTTTTGTATTTATCTTCATGTTTGTTTGTTTATTTTACATTGTGTTTGGAAAAAAGTGTTTAACCCTTTTTTGGTGGGCGGCATGTTTGAACATTGTATCTTCAAGTTTAGCAAGCCCTCACCAGATGTCAGAGTAGGACAGTGCTCGTAGCTCCACTGCCCTCGGTAGGGGGCAGCATTCCTGCTAGCTACTTCCCTGGCGGGAAGAGAGTAAGACAGTGTGTCTCTCAGTGAGTGCGGTAACGGTCAGTTGCGTGATGTCAGACAATGGCGTAGTCGGTGTAACAAACACCTACATTCAGTGGTTCTTTTGTGTGTAAATATGTGTAGGGAGTGTTGTCTTATCGTGTATGACGTGTTCATTTTAAGTTGTGTAAATATAATGTAGTAATAATTCCACAGAGATCCAGTGATGTGAATCAGCTGCCTACCTCGTGTTCTATCATACAGTCCATTTCTATCCTCGTACTATCCTTAGCCAAACCTTGTATATATCTCCTCACCTCAAATCAACTCTTTTCAGTAAGCTTGATATCCATAGGCTGCCTGGATGAATTGAAATTGTCAGGAGAGATTACGATGTTGCCAACTGTTGTTAGCAAGATTCAAGGGGTGATCCCAGACAAGAGCATGAAATGTAGAAGTCAGGTACTTTTAGATGTTGGAATTGGAACCAGATATTTTGAACAGATGTCCCTAGTTGTGGGTCAACTACATTTCGATATGATCCTAGGAGTGGATTTCTTAAGTGAGAGTGGCCTGATCATAGATATGCAGAGTAGGCGCATGTACTTTCAAGAAGAGGTCATCGAAAATCAGGAATCCGTGATGACATTCTTCAGAGAGAATATATTGGATGAGATAGTATGCAGTATTGAAAGGTCTATAGAGGATAAAACTAATACGAAGAGTAAAATGAATCCGGAAATTAAGGAGCAGTTTGATCAAGCAATTTCAGAATATGAGGACATATTCAATGATCAACCAGGACTGATAGAGAATTTTACTTATAGCTTCAAGTTGATGGATGACAAACCATACCACAAGAATTTATATCCCATACCAGATAAATGGAAGGAAGAAGTCAGTACAATGATAAGCGATATGGAGAGAGATGGAATTATTAAGAAGATGCCGACTGCTTATTTGAATCCTTTAGCTGTTGTCAAGAAGCCTAATGGTAAGCTGAGGATATGCCTAGATGTAGAGCACTTAATGAAAGAGTTCTTCCTGAACACGACAGGCCACCTGTTATTCGTGAATTGTTGCGCAGATTCAGAGGAAAGAGTTTCTTTTCTACTATTGATCTGACTAGTTCTTATTATCATATAGAACTAGCAGAAGACTGCAAACAATATACGGGATTCTTATTTGATCATAAAACCTATGTCTTTAATCGGTTACCTTTTGGAGTAAAGAATAGTGGTCCGGTGATGATCCGAGCACTAGATGAGAATTTATCAGATGCAGTTAAGGAACATGTGGTGAGCTATATTGATGACCTGATTATAGCATCTGAGACAGCTGAAGAGCATATCAGGCACCTTAGGATGCTTTTTGAAGATCTCCGGAGGACGAACTTCAAAGTGAATTTCGACAAATGTCAGTTCTTTTATGAGGAAATCGAATTTCTTGGACATAAAATCGATGGAGATGGATATAGGCCCAATCCAAAGAAGATCATGGCTATTTCGGAATTTCCAACCCCATGAAAGCTTAAAGAAGTACGGCAGTTTTTAAGAATGTGTCAGTTCTTTTCAACACATTGTCCTGAATATACTGAAACGATGGCACCTCTGCAGGATTTTCTAAGAAAGGGAAATCGATGGAAATGGAACGACAAATGCAACCAAGCGTTTTTGGCAGCTAAGAACATGTTGATCCAGAATGTTAAACGTGAATACCCAGACTTTGCTAGAAGATTTTTTGTGGAGACAGACGCATCCAAAATAGGCATCAGTGGTATCCTATATCAGTTGGACGATACAAACAGACACAGATATTTGGCTTTCACCAGTCGCAAACTCAGGAATTGTGAAAAGCATTACTATGCAACCGAGTTAGAGGCATTAGCAGTGGTTCATGCTCTTAAGACGTGGAAGAAGGTGTTGTTTGGGCATGACATAACGGTGATCACAGATCATAAAGCCCTCCAATTTATTATGAAGACAGACTTAGCAAGTGACCGTATCACCAGATGGGCTCTGTTCTTACAACAATTTAACCCAACTGTTGTGCATAGACCTGGAAAATTAAATCTGTTAGCGGATGTGTTGAGCAGAAACCCTTGTGAAGAGGTAATTGTCAACCATATAAATCTAGTTCAAGAGGGCCAAGGAACTCTGGAAAAGTTGAAGATGTTAGCGCAAACTCAGAAGAGATACGCACCTTTGCGAAGGATTTACCGTTTTTTAACACGCAGGATGGACAACGCCGATCCAGATTTTAGAAGAACGGAGATAGAAGCTAGAAAGTATCACATGATGGGAGGTGTTATATGCCAATATATCGATCAGAATCATACTAAACTTAGAGTTGTGATCCCACCCAAGCTTGTCAAACTGGTTATTTGGATGATACACCGAACCGCAGCTCATGTAGGTGTAGACAAGACTTTGGCTCTTGCTCAAGAAACTTTCGTTTGGAGACAAATGGGACAAACGATCCGCGACGTCATAAAGACCTGTGACAGTTGTCAGCGAAGCAAATATTCATCTAAACTAATGAAGGAAGTTCCTAGATCGATATTACCTAGCATGCCGAGATAACTTTTCGCTACGGACATTTTTGGTCCGATTCCTCGTTCGACGAAAGGAAACCAGTTTGTTTTGGTTACAGTAGACGTATTTTCTAAATACGTATCTCTATGTCCAATTCAGAAAGCTACATCCAAGTATGTGATCAACAGATTAGAGAAGACAGCAATTCCAAGTATGGGGAAACCTGAAATTTTGTTGAGTGACCATGTATCACAGTTCACCAGTATGGAATTTTCTACTGCTATGGAACGTTTGGGAATAAGGCATGTATTTAATTCTGTGCGGTATCCAGAGGGAAATCCAGCCGAAAGAATTATGCCGGAGATCAGTAAAATGTGTCGTTTATATGTTTCAAGACAACACCACCGATGGATGGAAGTGATACCCATCATTAGTCAATGTTTTAATTCCACCATGCATCAAAGTACAGGACAGATTCTGTCCATGCTTCATCATGGGTTGAAACCTGATAGACCATGGGACCGAATCGTGAAGGCACCAGTAGATCCTGAACCTACACAAGAAAGAAGAGTCGAGATGGCAGGAGAAAGACTCAGAAGACAGGCAGGGAAGAGAGCCAGGAGGCATGCAGGGAGGAGGTTTCATGAGCCATTTCAAGAAAATGACGAGGTGCTGATCAGGAAGCCAGTCACATCGAATCTTCAACTGAAGATATACCATAAATTTGCGCTATTGTACGCCGGTCCATTCCGAATTGATGAAACATACAGAAATAACAGCTACATGATTGTTAGAATGGATACTAATGAAGTTGTGGGGACTTTTAACGCAGCCAGCATTAGAAAGTATCATTATGCTGAGTAAGAGGATGATTGCAGAGCTATCGTGTACATATGTTGTGTATAGAATGCCTGAGAGTATTTTTTTTCTCAAGACTGATAAAAAAGGAGATGTACGGGAGAGATGTACCCGATACCTAGTTGAGGCTATCGGCTACGCCAGTCGACATCGAGCCGTAGTTGAGATTTATGGGAAAAGAAGAAAAGATAGCGCTCAGATCGAGTCGAGAAGAATGGTAGGAAATGACGTAGGAGGCCAAGGATGAAGGTGGCACTACCAGTCAAGCAGATGGAATTATGGGAGGAATATTGAAGTATTATCAAGATCTATATGGAATATAATATTATATCATCTCAGAAGAGAAGAAACATCAAGAAATCTTTATGGTGATAACTTGTAGAGAGGCAGATAACTCCTTAAGTTATGGTATAACTTAATTGCCGATATGATTGTGCTCGAGATTATAGTTGTGACGTATGACCGCAGAAGGTAGGGGAACGTCACGTGACAGCTCCGAGCGGAGCTCATCACATAGTCTGAGGAGAGCAGTATTAGTTCAGCCAGTCGAGCTTAGTACAGCACATGGTGCGCGGAGAAAACGACAGCAGTAGTAGTCCAGCCAGTCGAGCTGAGTACAGCACATGGTGCGCGGAGAAAACGACAGCAGTAGTAGTCCAGCCAGTCGAGCTGAGTACAGCACATGGTGCGCGGAGAAAACGACAGCAGTAGTAGTCCAGCCAGTCGAGCTGAGTACAGCACATGGTGCGCGGAGAAAACGACAGCAGTAGTAGTCCAGCCAGTCGAGCTAAGCAGAGCACATAGTATGCTAGGAAAACGACAATATTAGTTCAGCAAGCGGGGCTGATAGCAGCTTACGCTGGGAGAACGAAAGTAGGTCAGTCAGTCAAGACGAGAGAAGCACGGTGTGCAGTGCGAGAGGCGGTTAGCAAGGCAAGCTATACAAGCCGTGAAAGTGAAAGGAGAGCCGGTGTTCGGGCAGATGTATTTTCAACATCGTGGTTACAGTTATGTGAAACAGCAATGCTTCTCCAATGTTACAGTTCGTTAAAGTAATAAGCAGCATTGTGATAGAATTGAGAACATTATTTCGAGTTACATTCTTCATACAGGACAGCACAGCGAAGCGATATAATGAGGCCAGTTTTCAGCGTCGCATTATTCGAGAACAGTGAGGCAGAACAGGGCGTGCTGGATCCGACATTTTACAAGCAGGCGACATGCAAGCAGCTGAACATTATTTCGACATTTTGTCAAACTTTATAAGTTTGGACTTGTGTTCGACAGTCTAATTGTGCAGTCAGATAGCAATTATAAACTGCTATTGTGAACTTTCAAATGGACTTAGAGATATTCCAATGGTATTACGGCTTATTAAATATTGCATTTCAGACCGGAATATTTAAGGCGACCATGGGGTCAGGCCAACATTAATGCTTTTAGGCAAATGAACAGTTACGAGAATATGCACTTTATGAACAGTGGTACGTGCAGCATTATAGTTGTTTTTCATGAACAATTATGAAATATCAGTTAAGAAATGTATACACTTTTATAAATAATTCATTTTCTACTAGTGAAATTCAGCCGCTGTGGAGATTAACTTTTGTCATATGCAAACCGAACATTGTATGGGACAGTGGCGTGACATAGTCGAAGAGTATGGGGTACTCTACATTTATGAACTTTTATGGAAGAGTTTGGACAATATCCGTGATGGATAATATGCAGTTCATCATGTCGGGCTAGGCGAATACGGAGACTTGATGGCACCACAGAGCGGTGGATTCGGTTCCTGAAGAAGAGGATATCCAACATCAGATTCATTTGGAATATGAAGTCAATCGTTAGTTCAGTGGGTGATACGATGTTTTCGTCGATCTTTCGAGAAATTTGTAGCACACACGAGGATTAATCGACGATCTTTGAATTATATTAACAGCTGATATAAGAAGGTATTGTAAGAGTTATGACTTTCCTGATATGATTTTTCATGAACACTGGGCATACTTGTATATATTTCTAGTAGGAGTTCTACGATTATTTTGACATGGCTTAGATATTTTTTGCTCCATTTTGCTAGAATATGGTGTTACCATATGATATGGCAGGCACCATTATACGACGTTCTCACCATTGGTTGGCTTTATTAAGCAGATGTTTGGTCTCTTTGACATTTTTCAGTAAGGATAGTTTTTCTTGGATAGTTATTTTTTTGTGGCGAGTGTTTCGAACTCGTGATCTGCAATTGGATAATTTAAATTACTTCGTCAGTTCATTGCATACTAGCGAGTATGTATTATTCATCAGTAGGGATTTTTTTCTATTGGATTGTTTGGAGATATTAAGATTTTATTCACTCAAGTGAATGAATATCGCTTTTATGTGACAACTAGAGTCTTGTTGATTCCAATCTGATACATTCACTCATCAGTCTACGAGATGGGGCCTTTCGTTTTATACGATTGCGTGGTGGTACTCACCTGACCCATCGTCTAGGGCATTATCATGATAGTCTACGGGGCGGGGGCCTTTCGCTTTAGGCGATTGCGTGGTGGTACTCACCTAACCTGCCAGTCGAGGGCCTCATTTTTATCATCCGAGTGTACTTGAGATCGTAAGGGGATTAAACAAGAAACTACTAGTCACATATTAGTCGAATTTTGTTAAATAAATTAAAAATAAATGTCAGCAGGGTTACATTTTGTAATTCTTGTTTGCCAGTCCAATATTTTGTTGCTATACTCTTTTGAAAGTACATTCATTTAACAGCTGATACATTAGATACTTTTGATACTCTTTTGTGAGTGAGTTTGATACCTTTGAGAAGGATTTCAAGTAATTGAATCTTGTAAGATGAATAATTAATGGTCAGATTTATTTTGAGGCAGATCAGTATTACATATTTTTGATGTGAGAGATTATAACACATTGGTGTTTTTCTTTGAAGTGAATTTTGAGAATTTTAAGAGAATTTATGCTCTATTTGAAAGCAGATCTTGAATTGGATTTCGATTACTAAGGTAATTTTTTCCTTATTGTTTAAGAAGTTTTCTAGATGTGATCAGATTAATTACAGTTCTTGGAGATTGTGTGCGTTAATAATTTGAAACCAGTTATATATTTTTGTAGATCATGCAACGTGATTAAGTGAAGTTTGTGATAGGCATTTTCTGGAAGTTGCCAAGTGGAAGTTGCAATATTGCTAATGTATTTTGAGGCAGTCATGAGGTCGTCGAACCCAGTCTAGCATAATTTTTGAAATTCATGCTGTGCGCTGAATAGTTATGGTGTTATGTGGAATAGTTATGGTGTTACGTGGAATAATTATTGTATTCAAATATGGTATTCAATAAAGTGAGAGTATATGATGAAGTTTTGGATAGTGAGATCCAACGTGATTTTGTGAAGGCAATAATATTTTTGGCATGATAATTAAATACGAGATATAACTTGGAAGTGATAAAACTGTAAGACAACGTTCTATAACCCATATTAAACAATTGGTTAGGAAATTAAACAAATAAATAATGTTGATAATACAAGATTTTCTGATAATAATAATTAATAAAATAATAAACTGAAGTTTAAGCATATTAATGATCTGACCTAATGAAATAAAAATCTAAATGACTCGATGAAATAAAAATCTAAATAACCAGATGAATAAAATTTAAATATATTGATAAATTAAAATTTGGAAAAAATCAATGAATTAAATAAATGGATGAATTAAAGATTGAATAAATAAGCTGATTTAAATAAATTAATGGATGATTAAATAGCTGATGAATAACTGAATTAAAAGGTGATAATTAATTAAAGAAGCTGATGATTAATAAATTTAATGGATTTAAATAAATTTATATGAGAGATATGATTTAAATAATTTGAAGAATTGCAACTTGAATTAATGAATTAAACAATTTAGATGGATGATTTGAGATGATTTAATCTGAATCAGATGATGAAATGAGAGTGTGTGGATAATTAGAGAATATAATGAATTGATGATTATAATATTCATTTAAATGATTTGATGGTAATAAAAAATTATTCTGACTTGAATATAATGAATTTTGAGATGAGAACTAATGTGAGAGATATTTAATTTTGATATGATGATGATGATAACCAATGAGTAGTGAAGTTTCTTTGATTCACAAACAAGCAATCATTAATGACAGTGTAAATATAATGTAAATTAATTATTCGATTTCTAGGAGCATTTACTGAGATTTTCAGCATTTGAATAATGCCATTCAAGCCATACAATTAGTTGATGTTAAATATGTGATTAGAATATATGTGTTTAGACAGATTCATTATTTTTGACATCCACATTCATGATGTTATCTTAAAGAGAAGTTAGGTCTCAGGAATCACGAATGTCAGTGACGCATAGACATAGTGCTACGGTGAACCTGAGAACCCAAGCGAACTTTAGAAATTGTTCATATTTTATGTGGATGAAGTACACTTTGAATAGTATAGAGATGGTTCGATTTTCAGGACAATGACAATTTAACGTTGGCATTCGACCATACTCTTAGGTAGGATGTGTGTTTAATATTTCTGTCAGACTATCAAAGTTTGAATAAATTTGTTTTTATCTTAGTTGTGATCTGATGATGATATGATTTTCCTAATCCTTTCCTTGTCTTAATTAAGGCTTAACCAGGAAGGATGTGGTTTGCTAGGGATTCAGTTGGTGGCGCCCATTTCTATTTGTATTTTTTTAAATTTAAATTTAAACCCGTAACGACCCTGGAGATACTTTATCTCGTGTTACCCTCTGCTTTTGTGATATTTCAACTGAATTTCCGACACATTCCTTATTTGACTTCATGTTCATTTAACTCCACTCTGTCCTGGAAATCCAGGAATGCGATGTAATAGCAGATGGGTCATCGCATCCCCCGGACGAACGGGTACAGTACCTCGCCTATTCATTGGGTAAATGCGTGTTGATCGACTGAAGAGGTACACATAACAGTTTTTATGGGAAGCAATGAAATAATGGCTTCAAATATTTACATTCCATATTTTGAATCAACATTTAGGATAGCAACCAACTTAAAAATGCCCACACCATGTTGAAAAGTTGCTTTGACTAAAAACTAAAAACTATAGCGAATACATAAAATTTCGTTGTATATTTCTCATCATTACGTCTTAATTTATCAGAAGCTCCTGTTGTTATGAATACAAAAAACGCTGGATATCAGACAGATTCCACAAACACACAACACGCATCCACATGCACACGAAATTGATAACCTCAAATTTAGTATTTATCAGTAAGAAACAACTTACCCCGGCTTCGCCCGCTGTCCTTAACGGTTCACCCAACATAAGCTTAAAAGGTGCACGAACGGCAGGTTCCCAACACAATTCACAAAATTCAAGGTGAACAGTGAATCTCCAAACACATTTACTCTTAACTCGACAAGACTCGACAGTTTGATGCTGGCCGAAACTGGTGTGATAGGCTCACTCGCAAGCTCGTAAATTCACTCTGAAGTGACAGTAGTTATTCAAATTTCGACTGAATGGAGATTGTTGGAAGAAATGAAAACGTAAAAACAATTATAGTGGACGATGTATCAAAGAGAGAGATATGCTGTCCCGGAAGTTTTGTTGAACTTTTCATGCTGATAAAATCTTACACTCATAGTATATGTATATGGTTAACGGTTAGCGTAAGATCAAAAGTTCTACGGACGTCAGGTTTTACTTTCGACCCAATTCACTGAAATCGTTACTGCTCGGCTTTCTTTCGTCATAACTGAATGTATTTCTAAAGAAACATTCCTTGAGAAAACTTTTACAGAATGGTATACAGTATATTTTAAATCACGTGTAAGTATTTCAGTTTTATATTTCGCATGTCCTAGCAATCGACTAAAGAAGAGATTATATAGTGATCATCGAATTAAAAGTTGGAATATCAATTTTCAATAAGACAATACTGAAAATTGCTACAAAGTCAAATATTACAAATGGTTACACTATCCCTATTTTTGAGGATGACATATAGGAGTTCCATTCTAAAACCCTAATAAAGTACAAATATTTCAACAGAGATACAAGTTCTATTTCACAAATACATAATTATTTATACATTCCAGCAGATGCAATTTACAGTAGATAATTAGAGGTACAGTACTCTAAGGTTAAACCACAAAATAAGGTGTAATCAGATAGCATTTTCTCTATAAAGCAGTACGAAGTATCAACCTACTCGGTGTCACAGCTTATAGATCCTCTGATTCACGGCTGTGTGCCCAAATGAGTTTTGTGCATGTGATATAATTGATTCTGTTATTCTATGCGCGCATTAACATAACTCAGAAAAAAACAAGAAGTTCCGTGAAGAACTATACAGCCTATTTTTATATATCCTACTCATGTTAATTACCTCTAACAACATACAAAATTTCAGTTTGATTGTTGTGATAGATTCGTAGATATTGAGAACCGTCTAAATATTTCAGATGGTGCCAGGTTGGATTTTTATTTATGTACTATTACATGAAGATTATTGTGTACGTGTGTTATTCAGACTTCAATCGCATGATTAGGACACAAGAAGTAAAAACGAGATTTTAAAATTTCGCACAGCTGCCATCTTGTGGTTATGAAAACAATTGAAATAAATGAGATGCCAGTGGATTAACATTTTTATGAGCACTTAACGTGCTAAGTTTCACTGCACTCGGGTGGTTAAATCGCGAGAATAGTCAATTTAAATATTTATACTTCGCGTCGCCGCCATGTTAGATTTGTGCTCACCACGTTACTAAAAGTCATATAGGTGAACTTATGTTGATAGCCTCTATGGACATAAACATTTAGTGTTTGATTGCTGTAAAAGATTCGTAGATATTGAGAACCGTCAAAATGTTTCGGATGCTCGCCATTTTGTATTCTTATGTACCATTAAAGGAAAATTATTGCGTAGCTTCATTATTCAAACTTTCACTTCAATCGCATGATTACGACACAATAATAAAAACTTAATTTTAATATTTCGCACAGCCGCTATCTTGAGTTTATGTAAACAATTGAACTAAATTAGATGCCAGCTCATTACAATATGTATGATCATTTACTGTACCACATTTCACTGCGCTCAAATGTTAAATCACGAGAAAAGTCTATTAAAAATTTTCAACTTCCCTTGGCCGCCATGTTCGTTTTGTACTTTACAGGTTTTTGGATGTTTTATAGATAAACTTATAACAGTGCCCTTTATCACCGTACAAAATTTGAGGGTGATATCATAAATAGTTTCGAAGATATTGAATGCCAGTGAAGTATTTCGTATAGCCGCCATTATGAGGTTATGAAAACAATTGAACTAAATAAGACGCCAGTGCATTACAATGTGTATAAACAATTACTGTACCATGTTTCATTACGTTTGGATGGTTAAATCGCGAGAAAAGTCTATTTAAAAGTCTCAACTTCGCTTGGCCGCCATGTTGGTTTTGTAGTTATCAGGTTTCTGAAAGTCTCGTAGGTGAATTTTTAGTAGTTCTTTTTATCACCGTACAAAATTTCAGGGTGATATCGGTATTAGTTTCGGAGATACTGAATGCTGGTGAAATATTTCGCACAGCCGCCATGTTGGATTGGTGAGACACATTAAAATTTAAAGGGCACGGTCAGGGTCGGCCAGAATTGTGCTATGATCTTACCGAGTTTCATTGAAATCGCTCCAGCCACACACCATCACACACCATCACACACACACACACACACACACTCTCTCTCAGACAGACACACGGACAAAAGGTGATCTCATAAGCCTATAGGCTAAAAAAATCAACGAATTATATTTAAAATTAATGTTCTCCAAATCATACATTTATACATACATACATACATACATTTTCATTTGTGACTGCTTTGCCTTTCAGCGTCTATTCTCTAATTGCGAACAGGTTGCAACAATGATGCCCTATTAACAGTTTCCAATTCGGCCTCCTTTGCTTCAACACCGAATCTAGCCATTGCCTCCTAGGTATACCTCTAATTCTCTTACCCTTTACATCCGAACTTATTAACCCCTTAAGTGATATTTCCTCCCCCATTCCCTTTATATAACCCCCACCATCTGAGTCCGCGCACACCAACAGCTTCATTTATCGTTTTATTTCTAATTTAGTCTTTATCTCCTCATTACGGGTACTTTCCTGCCCTTACGCCCATCTTTTTGTCCCAGAAACCATTTGAACTACCCTCATATCGGTTTCCTCTAGCTTAAGTATCAGATCTTTGGATATACCCAGTTCTCACTTCCATACAGCAAGGTCGGTCTAAATACTCAGCAATGTATGGAGAGTTTCGCTGCTACACTATCATAATTCTTGTAGAGTACTATAGATTGCAAATGAGAACTCAATGCATTGCCTATTCTATTATTTCCTTCCCCATACTGTGACCATCCCGAGAGAATACACAGCCCTTGTACCTAAAATGTTCCACCATCTCCTCTTTAGTTCCTTCTATCTAGCAACCACGTCATCAGCATTGGCCAGACTGCTTGCCTGGTTTTCACCTAATTGAATCCCACCCAGCCAGTTAATGCCCTTCAGAAAATGGTTAATGATTCTCGGAATCTATTGACCAAATTTGAAATTTGGCATACACATTAGGGACACATGGCGAATACTCAGTTACAAATTTTAATTCCCTGGGTTAGAGAAGTACCAACATTCTGAGAGGTAATATTCACTAATATTTTCCCGGGCAAGACCTAATTGAAGTTAAATTTATTCATGATGAACGGACACAGAGCATTCAAACTGAAAGTTATAACAGACGAATACCAATGCCATAATCTAGTGAACAATAATAATTACGTTATATCTAGGTATTCTCACAAATTATGAATTTTAAAATTACAAAAAAGATTTTATATAAAGAATTTGGAATTTTAACATTTCATTACTTTATCTATGAAGGTTAAAAACACTTGGTTCATTATGTTATAAGCTTTAGATTGAAGGCTCTGAGTCTATCATGAAGCTAACGTATCTCAAATTACAGGTTATCTTGCCTGGAAAAATATAAGTGGAATTTTTAACTCAGAAGTTGGTACTTCTGTAACCTGGAGAGCTGAGATTTGTATCTAAGTATCTATGTGGGCTTAATACGAGGCACGTCCAGAAAGTAAGCTCCGTTTGGTAATAAAATTAAATTGTGTACAGATACAGAAAAAATATTTATTGCACAACATTCTACACCTCTTAAACTACCTTTCCACATAACTGCCGAACTTTTGCAGGCATTTGTCATAGCGTGGCACAAGTTTTTGGATACCTTCTTCATAGAAGTTTGCCGCCGACCCGTAAACGAGAGTGAAGACTCCCCTTAAGATATCCTACTGTTTGGCCATCACCGTTAGGCAAATTGCGTGCTTACCAGGAGAACTGCGTATGTTTAGGAGTTCTCCTGACCACATACGCAATTTGCCTAACAGTGATGGCCAAACAGTAGGATATCTTAAGGGGAGTCTTCACTCTCGTTTACGGGTCGGCGGCAAACTTCTATGAAGAAGGTATCCAAAAACTTGTGCCACGCTATGACAAATGCCTGCAAAAGTTCGGCAGTTATGTGGAAAGGTAGTTTAAGAGGTGTAGAATGTTGTGCAATAAATATTTTTTCTGTATCTGTACGCAATTTAATTTTATTACCAAACGGAGCTTACTTTCTGGACGTGCCTCGTATATATGTAAAATTTCATAACGATTTGTTCAAAAGATTCGACATAAATGTATTTTAAATATTGCAATATATTCTGAGGTAGGGTAACGCCTCTTATTAAATAATTTTCTGTTTATTGTGTTTCCAAACTATGTAAGGAACTCTATTTTGCCTAACATAATACGGTGATAATTCAACAATTCCAGAATATTTAAAACAGTACTTGTATTTCATTATACTTACTTATCGAAGACGTGATGGATGAATGAGAGTAACAACATGATTTTTAAATATAGGATACAGAGGTTTTGTCAGTCCGTTATTGCAGTAACTCAGGTGATATTTTATAATACATCTTTCCTTTCCAAAAGCAGACCAGTTGAAAATCGAGAGAGTCAACGAAAGCAGGTATAGTCATTTAGAATAGTGATATGAAATTGCTCCAAGAACTTAATTCCCGTACTCATCAAAAGAATCACAATGTTCGTCGGCTTCAAAGTCCTCAAAGGAACTGCAACAGAATGATTAAGTACATCGCAGACACACTTATGACTGTGGTAGCGAGGGTTCTATCCAGACTGAAATAACCGCAAGCATTAAATTCGAGCCTCACACTGAGCAGTTCAATCGAGAAATCTCTCAGTGTTTTCTTATTAGGGTGGTGTTGTAACAATTTGTGAACCAGACGCCTTGTCTTTAAGGACTCGTTCAGTGCTGAATGACAAGTTTCAACAATCATCAGGATAGGAATTACACCCGTAAAAAATCTGAGTGCATATCGGGAAATGGTCGCATTGATAATACTCAATTTTACCACTATACACAAACTAAACACACTACTAACTATCGCCACTAAATATTGTGCCAGGGTAAGCAGAGAAAGTAATCCGAAGGTATCGTTTGTGATTTCCCCTATACGACATAACTTCAGATACACACGATACAAATTGTCTAGGACTTCATCTTTCTGTAAAGTATTTGCAGTGGAAACAGTGAAAAGTTTGTTGTTAGTCATGATTTTAGGGCGCGTTTTCTGCTGGTTTTGTGACATCACTATGTCAGCTGCTTGTTCAGTATCTGAAACACGGTGGCATTTATAAATTCTCTTCAATTCTGTATTGAAGGCTTTAAACCTGTCTTTGATGACAATCACAAATAATGCAAACTGAAGCGTTGTCAAGAAGTTTATATAGTAACCTACACTCAAAGCAACATAATATTGTGTGTCTTTCGTCATTATCATAAGATAAGTACAGTTCGTTATTAAAACTAACAATAGAATCAATGCCATTAACGATAGCACATACATTTTCTTATAAATTGTATTTTCTCGACAGATTAAGATGCAATCAATTTTCTTCAGTAATGTGACAAGTTTAATCATGTTCCTCCCAATCTGGGTTATGTGCAGAAACAGAGTTACTATAGCCGTTAAAAGAACGGATGTTGCATAGAAAATAAATGGTACAGAGATCACCAGAGGATAACTAGTGTATGTATACGCTAAGTAGGTCATTGCCTCATATACAAGACTTGCTATTATTAATATCAACACTAGTACAGAATACACAGTGCCAGGTATCGAGCGATGTAGAGTGCGGAAGTTGAAGGGAGACAGTCCAAAAATTCTGGATAAAATGAAGAGTGGTTTGAATGCTGACAAGACATCCATGATTGATGATCAAATGAGCTCGTATCTTTTAGGATATGCCTCTTTGGTTCCTTGACCCCAAGATTACCGTGTCAAATCCTTATTCAGACATTAGTATTTCTGAAGAACGTGAAAACCCAGACCAAAGTGATTCTTGCGATGTTGGCTCTTTTAAAAGGCTATAGTATTACGTTTGGTGATTACAGACAAAATGTAACTACAGATAATCCACACACGATTCAAGTTTCACTATTAGGTGTATATGAAAGTGGAACATACAAATTGGAGATCAAATGGGCCTTGCTTGTTAGCTGAAGCTATTGGATTATTTTATTTCATCGCTATGATTAACTATGGACAGCGATTGAACCTATTGATCACATGATAATGAATTGGTATTCTTCTCTTCCCAAAATCTATTCATTCGCTATGATATTTCTGTGGATGCAATGGTGGCTCTCACACGAAGGTTTACAGCAAAGAGATGTTTGTTCACCAATGTTCTGAAGATACGCCTGTTCCTTTAAATCTCGTGTGTCACATTCATTTATTGAAGATTATTTTCAATTTCAATTACACAGTTGTTCTTGACTTTTAGTGAAGAGTGTACGAATATTATGAATGTTATTGCTCTTACTATTGGTGTAACGTTATGAAACCTTATGTATGGCTGACACTCAAGTTAATCACTATACTGTGTCTTATAATAAACCATTCCTGGGTCAGTTGCTTGAAAAAATACTGTCTTAATCTACCTTGTATTTCAGGTACCCTGCTTAACACTGCGATTGTCTCTAACACATATGAGAGAATAACTGTAATGTGACGTTGACACGGTGTGCGTGTGCCAACTGAGCGTGCTATTGATTCTTTTGGGCTTGAATTGTACTCGTACCGTGTCATTTAAATAATAAAGGCAATATCTCGCATTATATCACTATCTATTGGTTGTAGTCCATTGGTTAGCACTGAACATATTTCCTGGTAATGTTTATTAGAACCCTTTATATGGCAAAAGACTGGGGGTATATTTTTTTGCACATTTGTAGTTGGGGGTGATAGATGAGTAGGAATATGCAACAATTTTATAAGTGTGGATTCTATGTTATGAAATATGGGCTGGGAAATTATTATCCCAATGCCCATACCCGACAGTATATAGTATATAGTTATACGAAACACACATCATGGTCTATAATTTAAAAGAAATATACGTAACTCCCACGCAACACACGTTCAGTGACCTATAACATCTTTGCCGAATACTGCAAAAAAAATATAGAAGTGATTTAGGAATGTTAAACTATTATATTCGAATGTAATTCAATAATTTGAAAATAGTATGTACTAAACACACAGAAAATTAATTATTAAAATCTTCTCTTCTGGACAGCGTGCATGTTTCTACTCCGTAAGTCAGAATTGGGATGTAGTATGTCAGAAACAGTATGTTTACACTTCATGGACACTTTTTATTGCACAGTAGCGTTCTAACTTGTGCATAGAAGGTGGCTGCAATTCTAGTCCTATTTGTTACTTCACAGTTGCTGTTATTATCCGTATTCAGTGTTCTACCAAGAAATTTAAATTGATCCCAATTTGTAGAGGCTGCTTATTGAAGTAAATGGTTGCGTTGGACAGTCCTGTTGTCATCACTTTTGTCTTACTTTGACATATTTTTTCCCATTTCCTTGAACAGCTTGTCCCAAGCATCCGGCTTTTCTTGTACCTCCCTGGCACTTTCTCCCCAAATCATGACGTCATCTGCCAAGACAATGGCATTTGTTTCATTACCATTTTCTTATTTTATTCTCTTCAGTATTATGTCCATCACTGTGATGAATAATATTGGAGTGAGAAAGTGAACTTCCTTGTTAGACTCCTTGTTTTGTTGTGAACCATCTGCTTTCCCCATTACCTACTGTTATACATGACCTTGTGTTTTCATACAGCATTTTGATCTTGTTTATCAAGCCTTTTGGGACATGGAGAAGGAAATAATTGGTGGAATTTGAATACAGTACAATATATTTCAAGACAACTTGCAGTTTATCACAGGACGCTACAAACTTGTTTTCTGACATACTGAAAATATCTAAATCAAGATGATGAACTTTATTATAGTGGGATGATATACTATTGATCGACAGTAGGTAATATAGGGCGGTTCTGGCACAGTGGTTAATGGGCAAGATGGCCGCCGCGCGCAACTGGCCTATGTTATTCTTATGGAGGGGTCAGTCATAGCTGGCGCAGTGGCTAATGGGCAAGATGGCCGCCGCGCCCTGAGACCGTGGATGACGTCACAGGGAGAGGTCGGCCGTGTAGTTGCTAAATGGAATATATAATATTATTAATATTTTATTATTATTATTATTATTGATTGATCAAGTACAATCAAGACCAGCCTTATATTGTCTACGTTGTGATGTAGTGGTTAGCATTCTTGGATGTCACCGCTTCAGCCTGAATTTGATTCACCGCTCAGCCAAGAAATGTAATTCTGGTCTCAGAACTGGAACGGGGTACACTCAGCCTTGTGAGGCAAAACTGACAGGAGCTGGGTTTGGATTCCTACCTCAACCATTTTAGAAGTAGTTTTCTGTGGTTTCCCACTTTTACTCCATGCAAATGCTTGCATAGTTCCTAAATTAAGACCACGACCACGTCGTTCCCAATCCTTATCTGAATTACAAATACATACACTAATACAGCCAGCACAATGACACAGGTTACCAGACCTATTCCACACTGATCCAAGTACATGGGAACAGAATAATCACGATGTCAAAGCCCTCTCAAATGAAACACCAACAACAACTACAAGTCTTCCTTGTGGTGTAGTGGCTACCATTCTTGGATGTCACCGCTTAAGCCTGAATTTGATTCACTGCTCAGCCAAGAAATGTAATTCTGGTCTCAGAATTGGAACGGGGTACACTCAGCCTTGTGAGGCAAAACTGACAGGAGCTGGGTTTTGATACCTACCTCAACCATTTTGGAAGTAGTTTTCTGTGGTTTCCCACTTTTACTCCATGCAAATGCTTGGATAGGTCCTAAATTAAGACCACGGCCACCTCTTTCCCAATCCTCATCTGAATTACAAATACACACACTAATACAACCAGCACAATGACACAGGTTATCAGACCTATTCCACACTGATCCAAGTACATGGGAACAGAATAATCACGATGTCAAAGCCCTCTCAAATGAAACAACAACAACAACTACATGTCTTCCTTGTGGTGTAGTGGCTAGCATTCTTGCATGTCACTGCTTAAGCCTGAATTTGATTCTCTGCTCAGCCAAGAAATGTAATTCTGGTCTCAGAACTGGAACGGAGTACACTCACCCTTGTGAGGCAAAACTGACAGGAGCTGGGTTTTGATTCCTACCTCAACCATTTTGGAAGTTGTTTTCTGTGGTTTCCCACTTTTACTCCATGCAAATGCTTGGATAGTTCCTAAATTAAGACCACGGCCGCCTCTTTCCCAATCCTCATCTGAATTGCAAATACACACACTAATACAGCCATTGCTGTTACACAGGTTATTAGACAAATTCAACACTCAACCAAGTACGCGGGGCTACATGACTATGAAATCACAAAACTCCTAAAAGAACGGGGTACACTCAGCCTTGTGAGGCAAAACTGAGAAGAGACGGGTTCAATTCCTACCTCACTCATTCTAAGAGTGGTTTTCTGTGGTTTTCCACTCTTACCCTCTTAAGCAAATGCCGGCATGGTACCTAACTTAAGGCTACAGCTGCTTCCTACCCAATACCTACCTCTATTACAAATGCATACAGTAGTACAGACATCACAGTGACACAGGTTATCAGACAGCTTTTACATACACCCAAGTTCACAGGGATACATGACTACGAAATCACAAAACTCCTAAAAGAACGGGGTACACTCAGCCTTGTGAGACAAAACTGAGAAGAGACGGGTTCAATTCCTACCTCACTCATTCTAAGAGTGTTTTTCTGTGGGTTTCCTCTCTTACACTCTTAAGGAAATGCCGGGATGGTACCTAACTTAAGGCTACAGCTGCTTCCTACCCAATACCTACCTCTATTACAAATACATACAGTAGTACAGACATTACAGTGACACAGGTTATCAGACAGCTCTTTCATACACTCAAGTTCATAGGGTTACAAACCAAGAGGTATTAAGACTAGTGAGAGAGAAGAGATGTTTCTGGTGACTGTTAATGAAGAGAAGAGATAGGTTGGTAGGACACATACTAAGGCACCCAGGAATAGCAAGCTTAGTTATGGAAGGAAGGGGTCAAGGGCAAGAACTGTAGGGGTAGACCATGTTTAGAATATGTTAAACAGATTGCCTTGGAAGTAGGGTATTGTAGCTACAGTATATAGGGATGAAATGATTAGCTCATCAATCAGTCAAAAGACTGAAGATGAAAACATCAATATAGAATTTGGAATTAAGTTACTTACCTCAGTAATGCATATCTTTTGTTGATAATCTTGTTACGATGTTTTAACATTTCTAACCAGACGCTACTCATGAACTATATGTCACTATTTATTTCCTATTCAACTACAAGGGACTGATGATCATGGTGTCTCAACCACTTATCGTGAATGATACACTCTCAACTACACGGGTCTGATGACCATGGTGTTTCAACACACTGACGTGAAAGATACACTCTCAACTATACTGAGCTGATGACCATGGTGTCTCACCCCACTAACGTGAATGATACACTCTCAACTACACGAGGCTGATGACCATGGTGTCTCAACCCACTAACGTGAATGATACACTCTCAACTACACGGGGCTGATGACTATGATGTCTTACCACACATACATGCTATAACGCGTGATTGATGATTGAATTTTGTTACAAGTTTTGATTGAATTTTGTTACAAGTTTAAACAATTCATTTGCAAGCGAACACTATGTGAGTTGAAAGGCGACTGTTCTCTCCAGCGTACTGTGGGAGCTTGGTAGGTGCAAGTTCGCAGAAATTTGATAGCTTACATTGCGTGTAATCTCCGAGGCTGAAGGCTTGGCTCTTGACTGTTAGTGAAACTTTTATATAAATTTTGAATACAGAATTTAACCTTGGTTGTCTTAAAAAATGGATTTTGTGGTTTCCCACTTCTACTCCAAGCAAATGTCGGAATGGTTCCTAAATTAATGCCGGGGCAGCCTCCTTCCCAATCCTTACATGAATAACTAATACACACAATCCTACAGACACCACAATAACACAGATTATCGCATACATTTTGCATACACCCAAGTACAGGGGTATAAAAGACCACGATGTCTAAGCCCTTCATAACAACAACAACAACAACGTCGTAACATGAGACTGTACAAAGTAGACTATCATAAGAGACGACCTCGTTGTGTAGTGGCTAGCATTCTAGGTCGTCACCTTGGAGGCCTGAGTTTGATTTCCGGCTCTGCCAAGAAATTTAATCTTGGTCTACATTAGGCTTTGTAAGGAAAAACTGAGAGGAGGTTTTCCTTGGTTTCCCACTTGTACTTCAGGTGAATACCGGGATGATTCTTAATTTAAGTGTCCGCCTGCATCCTTTCCAATCCTCATCCAATTACTAATACACACACTACTGCAGTCATCACAATAACACATGCTATCACACAAATCCTATACACCACGATGTCTAAACCCCTCAAATGAAATGCATATGTACAGTACTTCGAATTGACAGGTGAAAAGCTAATGGAAGTAGGATACTTTTTACTACTTAGAAAGCAAAATAACTAGTGATGGACGATGCAAAGAGGATATATTATGAATTGCAGCCAATGGCCATAGCTGGGCATTTTTGATTTAACGCCCGAGGTCTCCCAACAAGTTCAATTTCAGTTAGGTCCAACTTTAGTTACCAAATGCTACTGTCACTAACTCCAAGTGGCGAACGTTGGAACTTAATAGAGCGTTACTAATTAACCAATATCGCCTATAAATTTTACTACACACTGCCAATTGCAGTGCTAGGTTCTTTTACGTGGAACAAATGTATGACATGGGACGGCAGGCTTTACTCCCCACCCCTCCGAAGGAATGCATACTAAAGGAATTAGCGCTTTTAAAAATCCCACGACTTTGTCAGGGTTTGAACCCGTTATCTTGAGCACAGCTATTAACTACACCACCGATACCGCTACATTGACATAGGTAATCACGCATATTCCAGAAACATTATGTACATGGGTTTTAATAAATAGTCACAATATCGGATAAGCTCTAAAATGTGACCCTGTGGCTAATTGGTTAGCATGGTAGACTTTGACCTTGAGGGATTTAGCTTTCACTCCTAGGATTTTAATTTGTTATGGAAATAGGAAACATAATTATGGCAAGAAAGGTTGAGGCTAAGAACTGCAGTGTAGTTCAAGGTTCGAATATGCTAAACAGATTGTCTTAGATGTAGCTTAAATTAGCTTGAGCAGGGAGTAACTACCAACCTTGTGAAGAAAGCTGAGACGTGATAAACTCATTTCTACCTCACTCATATTGTTTCATGGTTTTACCACTTTTATTTAAGGCAAATGCATGGATGATTCTTAACTTAAGGCTATGACTGTCTCGTTCCCAATCCTCACTTAAGTTTAAAAATCTATACACCAATAACTATGCAGGAATCATTTATCTATTGGTTCTTTATTATTGGAGTCGTTGCTCATATAGGTAAGAAACGGGTCATACTATACTTTCAACTACACTAGTTTCAACTACTTTTCAAGGCCACGCTCACCGAGCATTGCCGAAGACTGCCGAAAGTTAACGATTGGATTAAGAGTGTCAGGCGGGTAACAAGAAACACAAGCGGTACCCATGCAATAGTTTTATTAATTACATATATCTACAATTTTTACATATAATACACTCTTTTCTTTATTTTAATAACATTCATTTTCATTTTTCTACATTTTAACTTAAATTTTTGCTTAAATCTCTTAGGTCCCTTTTGTATCCATTTGTTTAATACGAACAGGGCAGCCCAAATTCTTGATTTGTCATGCATAATTACACACAGAACACAACTCTTTCCTTATTTTTGCTTGGTGTAGTTTTAAGAGCATCCAGCTTAATTTTGATCCGATAATTCAAATCTGTATCCGAATCTTCTAGTTCCTTTTCCAGCCAGTAATTGGATATAAACAAAGAGTCAATATTCTCCATTTCCAACACATATCTAACTTTATGTCTATATACTATTGGTTTTATTCCCTTAATAATTAGTTCTGTTCCTTTTTCCAAACTTTCTAACCGGGAGCACTTTCGGATTTTTATTTGGCCTTTGATTTCCTGCATAGTGATGTTATTAAGCAGATCAACGTCACCTTGCGTATACGATGTCGACTCTACTCTATAGTCTGTTTGAATGCTTGTGAACAACTTAAAATTCTCGATTTTAGCAAACGAGTTACCATTAAATGTAGTAATTCCATTGGTGTTGAATGCTGCAAACGGGTTTTCAGTTTCCAAATGTACAATGTCCAATCCACCACATCGAGTTACAATAAATCCATCCTTTTTAAGCAAGTCTAAATTACCATGACTCTTTAAAAACATAGATTTTAAATATCCTCTTAAGTAGCACACATGTTTACATTTTTCACTTTCTACAAGCACTCCAACGCGTGGATAAGTTCCTTTGTAATTAACAGTAAATGCTGAGAGTTTGTATTTCCCACTCACATCTAGATTTTGCCAGGGACTTTGTTTAAAGTAAACTGTAAACCTGTTTCTTGCATCCACAATCGTCTGTTCTTTCTGCAACACTGCTTCGTACTCTTCCTTTAGGGCAGTAGTCTCTGCAACATACTCCACTTTCCTTTTTTTGATCTCAATTTCCTCTAACTCCAATTTTCGTTTCCTTACACATAGCACATTAACTGTACTCAATGGGGTAATTTCCTTAAGAGGGTATGGTTTAAGTCTGTTAGATTTATTGGTTCTTTTTTCTCAACACCTGGGGAGGAATATTATTTGTAGGAGTCAATCCTAATTCGCTAATGTTTATGTTTGCGGGAATTGTGGAAAACAATGTCCTGGATTGGGAAAAGAATGTTTCCCCAGCTTTAAGATAGCATTTCTGTATAATGCGAACATTGTTGTTTCCAGAATCATCGTTAACAATTTCTACAAAGTTTACAGGTAAGTAATTAAAACTATAGGCAGAGAGAGCATAGTTTATCATCTTTTCCCGATCTTGTCCATCGCGCAGTTCGATTTGCACACCAGTCAATTTCCGAGTATTTTTATTACCCCAATACACAAATTGCAAAACTTTGTTAAACACCACACAGCAACTATTTCGTAGGTTATCCGATAGTTTGGTCCACATGGACGCGATCGGCACCGAGTGCAGGGGCGCTTCTTTTAAGTAATGTTTGTTGGCGTTTAATACACTAACACAATCTTCGAGTGGGTCAAATACACCATCCATTTTGTAGTTGTAAATTGTTGCCTCTAGTCTTGTAATACCATGTTCTTTAGCTAAGTAAGACGTAAACGTTTCCCTTAGACGGGAGTCTGGACATCGGATAAAGTCTATAATATGGTTTCCAATGACTTTGTTTACACCAGGACTTGTAATTTGACATATAAATTTGTTATATATCTTTATTCTAGAATTAGAGTTCATCCATGTTAAACAGTCTATACCAACCGTTTTATCATTGTTCACAATCACATTACACTTTTCTCGATACTCTCCTTGCACACAAAAGTTGTGATTCGATGTTAGATAATCACACATCTCTGCCTTGTTAAAAACACCAGCCAAATCTTGGGTTATGTTCAAATCCATAAGATAAAACTCCTCAGCACGAAGCTGTTGCAATATCTCTGGAAGTTCGGCTAACAGAACATCTAATTTAACATCAGCTAGCTCCACTTTGTATGGTATAGCCACAGGATTTTTATACTTTTCCATAATGTTAACCATTCCTTTCTCCCCAAGCTGTGTCCTGAGTCCCCGTGCCATTGCACACTCGTTATTGAGTAGAGGAAATTGTAGCTTTGCCTTAACACCATGTTTAGCAGAGATGAACTTGGAGAATTTACCACGTAAATTGAGGTTGAAAGCACCACACACCTCTTTCTTTAGCAGCACAGACTTACTATTTTCCAATTGTTCTTGGCAGTCCACTTGATCACATATCCTAACCACCATAATGTTATCACAAAACGGCTCCGTAATCGGTGTAAGTAGATTAACATTTTTATCACTTAGGAGCGTCTCGTTTTCTGTGTAGTTTATATTACCAATGTCTGTAACCAGATTGTCCAGGTTTTCCAACAACAACCACAACCCAAACCGCTCGTTGGTAGGCTTTATTCTGTTCCCCATAAGTTGGGGGACACTAAACACTTTAGAGAGAGACATCTTCACACTTTCAACTACCACGAAGCACTGATCAAATGCATCTGTAGCGTCTCTTATATATACCATTAATCAATTCTATTTTTAGATTATGACGTAACTGACAACGCTTGTCGGCAGAAAGCAGTACACATATAAATACAAAATCTCTCGAACATTGCCGGAGACTGCCCAAGGTTAACGATTGGAACTCAAACAAGATTTAACTTGTCACATGACGTAACAAAAAGTTAAATGATTTAATTGCATGGGAATGTTGCTTTACCTAAAATGTAATACTATGCAAGTGTTTAACATTTTACAATCAGCTTGTGTATTGGCTTTTTATGTTGGCTTTTTTGTTGGCTTTTGTTGGCTTTTGTTGGCTTTTGTTGGCTTGTGTTGGCTTTTTTGTTGGCTTTTGTTGGCTTTTGTATTAGCTCTCTCATATTTGCTCTTGCTTGTGGGGGGGCTTATTATTTGGTCTTGGAAAGTATGTCAGTCCTTTTTTATGGCTGAAAAATGCTTACAGCCATGTTTGTAAGCAGCAACAACAACAACAACACACAAAATTCCCCCCCCCCCCCCCCAAAAAAAAAAACCAAAGTACTCTAAGCTTTATCAATGACTCTCAACTCTTACACTTACGTCTATCCCATGCCTAGTCAAAAAATTAGTGTATTTTTCAAATTTTTCTATAAATATTTGGAAAGTAGGCTATGTCATTAATCTAAAAATCCTGAAAAGACATATGTTAACTCCAACACCTACCTCTATACCACTCTCAGTCCAAAAATAGTCCAAATATTTATAGAAAAATTTGAAAAATACACTAATTTTTTGACTAGGCATGGGATAGAGGTAAGTGTAAGAGTTGAGAGTCATTGATAAAGCTTAGAGTACTTTGGTTTTGGGGGGGGGGGGGGGGGGGGGGAATTTTGTGTGTTGTTGTTGTTGTTGCTGCTTACAAACATGGCTGTAAGCATTTTGCAGCCATAAAAAAGGACTGACATACTTTCCAAGACCAAATAATAAGCCCCCCACAAGCAAGAGCAAATATGAGAGAGCTAATACAAAAGCCAACAAAAGCCAACAAAAAAGCCAACACAAGCCAACAAAAGCCAACAAAAGCCAACAAAAGCCAACAAAAAAGCCAACATAAAAAGCCAATACACAAGCTGATTGTAAAATGTTAAACACTTGCATAGTATTACATTTTAGGTAAAGCAACATTCCCATGCAATTAAATCATTTAACTTTTTGTTACGTCATGTGACAAGTTAAATCTTGTTTGAGTTCCAATCGTTAACCTTGGGCAGTCTCCGGCAATGTTCGAGAGATTTTGTATTTATATGTGTACTGCTTTCTGCCGACAAGCGTTGTCAGTTACGTCATAATCTAAAAATAGAATTGATTAATGGTATATATAAGAGACGCTACAGATGCATTTGATCAGTGCTTCGTGGTAGTTGAAAGTGTGAAGATGTCTCTCTCTAAAGTGTTTAGTGTCCCCCAACTTATGGGGAACAGAATAAAGCCTACCAACGAGCGGTTTGGGTTGTGGTTGTTGTTGGAAAACCTGGACAATCTGGTTACAGACATTGGTAATATAAACTACACAGAAAACGAGACGCTCCTAAGTGATAAAAATGTTAATCTACTTACACCGATTACGGAGCCGTTTTGTGATAACATTATGGTGGTTAGGATATGTGATCAAGTGGACTGCCAAGAACAATTGGAAAATAGTAAGTCTGTGCTGCTAAAGAAAGAGGTGTGTGGTGCTTTCAACCTCTATTTACGTGGTAAATTCTCCAAGTTCATCTCTGCTAAACATGGTGTTAAGGCAAAGCTACAATTTCCTCTACTCAATAACGAGTGTGCAATGGCACGGGGACACAGGACACAGCTTGGGGAGAAAGGAATGGTTAACATTATGGAAAAGTATAAAAATCCTGTGGCTATACCATACAAAGTGGAGCTAGCTGATGTTAAATTAGATGTTCTGTTAGCCGAACTCCCAGAGATATTGCAACAGCATCGTGCTGAGGAGTTTTATCTTATGGATTTGAACATAACCCAAGATTTGGCTGGTGTTTTTAACAAGGCAGAGATGTGTGATTATCTAACATCGAATCACAACTTTTGTGTGCAAGGAGAGTATCGAGAAAAGTGTAATGTGATTGTGAACAATGATAAAACGGTTGGTATAGACTGTTTAACATGGATGAACTCTAATTCTAGAATAAAGATATATAACAAATTTATATGTCAAATTACAAGTCCTGGTGTAAACAAAGTCATTGGAAACCATATTATAGACTTTATCCGATGTCCAGACTCCCGTCTAAGGGAAACGTTTACGTCTTACTTAGCTAAAGAACATGGTATTACAAGACTAGAGGCAACAATTTACAACTACAAAATGGATGGTGTATTTGACCCACTCGAAGATTGTGTTAGTGTATTAAACGCCAACAAACATTACTTAAAAGAAGCGCCCCTGCACTCGGTGCCGATCGCGTCCATGTGGACCAAACTATCGGATAACCTACGAAATAGTTGCTGTGTGGTGTTTAACAAAGTTTTGCAATTTGTGTATTGGGGTAATAAAAATACTCGGAAATTGACTGGTGTGCAAATCGAACTGCGCGATGGACAAGATCGGGAAAAGATGATAAACTATGCTCTCTCTGCCTATAGTTTTAATTACTTACCTGTAAACTTTGTAGAAATTGTTAACGATGATTCTGGAAACAACAATGTTCGCATTATACAGAAATGCTATCTTAAAGCTGGGGAAACATTCTTTTCCCAATCCAGGACATTGTTTTCCACAATTCCTGCAAACATAAACATTAGCGAATTAGGATTGACTCCTACAAATAATATTCCTCCCCAGGTGTTGAGAAAAAAGAACCAATAAATCTAACAGACTTAAACCATACCCTCTTAAGGAAATTACCCCATTGAGTACAGTTAATGTGCTATGTGTAAGGAAACGAAAATTGGAGTTAGAGGAAATTGAGATCAAAAAAAGGAAAGTGGAGTATGTTGCAGAGACTACTGCCCTAAAGGAAGAGTACGAAGCAGTGTTGCAGAAAGAACAGACGATTGTGGATGCAAGAAACAGGTTTACAGTTTACTTTAAACAAAGTCCCTGGCAAAATCTAGATGTGAGTGGGAAATACAAACTCTCAGCATTTACTGTTAATTACAAAGGAACTTATCCACGCGTTGGAGTGCTTGTAGAAAGTGAAAAATGTAAACATGTGTGCTACTTAAGAGGATATTTAAAATCTATGTTTTTAAAGAGTCATGGTAATTTAGACTTGCTTAAAAAGGATGGATTTATTGTAACTCGATGTGGTGGATTGGACATTGTACATTTGGAAACTGAAAACCCGTTTGCAGCATTCAACACCAATGGAATTACTACATTTAATGGTAACTCGTTTGCTAAAATCGAGAATTTTAAGTTGTTCACAAGCATTCAAACAGACTATAGAGTAGAGTCGACATCGTATACGCAAGGTGACGTTGATCTGCTTAATAACATCACTATGCAGGAAATCAAAGGCCAAATAAAAATCCGAAAGTGCTCCCGGTTAGAAAGTTTGGAAAAAGGAACAGAACTAATTATTAAGGGAATAAAACCAATAGTATATAGACATAAAGTTAGATATGTGTTGGAAATGGAGAATATTGACTCTTTGTTTATATCCAATTACTGGCTGGAAAAGGAACTAGAAGATTCGGATACAGATTTGAATTATCGGATCAAAATTAAGCTGGATGCTCTTAAAACTACACCAAGCAAAAATAAGGAAAGAGTTGTGTTCTGTGTGTAATTATGCATGACAAATCAAGAATTTGGGCTGCCCTGTTCGTATTAAACAAATGGATACAAAAGGGACCTAAGAGATTTAAGCAAAAATTTAAGTTAAAATGTAGAAAAATGAAAATGAATGTTATTAAAATAAAGAAAAGAGTGTATTATATGTAAAAATTGTAGATATATGTAATTAATAAAACTATTGCATGGGTACCGCTTGTGTTTCTTGTTACCCGCCTGACACTCTTAATCCAATCGTTAACTTTCGGCAGTCTTCGGCAATGCTCGGTGAGCGTGGCCTTGAAAAGTAGTTGAAACTAGTGTAGTTGAAAGTATAGTATGACCCGTTTCTTACCTATATGAGCAACGACTCCAATAATAAAGAACCAATAGATAAATGATTCCTGCATAGTTATTGGTGTATAGATTTTTAAACTTAAGTGAGGATTGGGAACGAGACAGTCATAGCCTTAAGTTAAGAATCATCCATGCATTTGCCTTAAATAAAAGTGGTAAAACCATGAAACAATATGAGTGAGGTAGAAATGAGTTTATCACGTCTCAGCTTTCTTCACAAGGTTGGTAGTTACTCCCTGCTCAAGCTAATTTAAGCTACATCTAAGACAATCTGTTTAGCATATTCGAACCTTGAACTACACTGCAGTTCTTAGCCTCAACCTTTCTTGCCATAATTATGTTTCCTATTTCCATAACAAATTAAAATCCTAGGAGTGAAAGCTAAATCCCTCAAGGTCAAAGTCTACCATGCTAACCAATTAGCCACAGGGTCACATTTTAGGGCTTATCCGATATTGTGACTATTTATTAAAACCCATGTACATAATGTTTCTGGAATATGCGTGATTACCTATGTCAATGTAGCGGTATCGGTGGTGTAGTTAATAGCTGTGCTCAAGATAACGGGTTCAAACCCTGACAAAGTCGTGGGATTTTTAAAAGCGCTAATTCCTTTAGTATGCATTCCTTCGGAGGGGCGGGGAGTAAAGCCTGCCGTCCCATGTCATACATTTGTTCCACGTAAAAGAACCTAGCACTGCAATTGGCAGTGTGTAGTAAAATTTATAGGCGATATTGGTTAATTAGTAACGCTCTATTAAGTTCCAACGTTCGCCACTTGGAGTTAGTGACAGTAGCATTTGGTAACTAAAGTTGGACCTAACTGAAATTGAATTTGTTGGGAGACCTCGGGCGTTAAATCAAAAATGCCCAGCTATGGCCATTGGCTGCAATTCATAATATATCCTCTTTGCATCGTCCATCACTAGTTATTTTGCTTTCTAAGTAGTAAAAAGTATCCTACTTCCATTAGCTTTTCACCTGTCAATTCGAAGTACTGTACATATGCATTTCATTTGAGGGGTTTAGACATCGTGGTGTATAGGATTTGTGTGATAGCATGTGTTATTGTGATGACTGCAGTAGTGTGTGTATTAGTAATTGGATGAGGATTGGAAAGGATGCAGGCGGACACTTAAATTAAGAATCATCCCGGTATTCACCTGAAGTACAAGTGGGAAACCAAGGAAAACCTCCTCTCAGTTTTTCCTTACAAAGCCTAATGTAGACCAAGATTAAATTTCTTGGCAGAGCCGGAAATCAAACTCAGGCCTCCAAGGTGACGACCTAGAATGCTAGCCACTACACAACGAGGTCGTCTCTTATGATAGTCTACTTTGTACAGTCTCATGTTACGACGTTGTTGTTGTTGTTGTTGTTATGAAGGGCTTAGACATCGTGGTCTTTTATACCCCTGTACTTGGGTGTATGCAAAATGTATGCGATAATCTGTGTTATTGTGGTGTCTGTAGGATTGTGTGTATTAGTTATTCATGTAAGGATTGGGAAGGAGGCTGCCCCGGCATTAATTTAGGAACCATTCCGACATTTGCTTGGAGTAGAAGTGGGAAACCACAAAATCCATTTTTTAAGACAACCAAGGTTAAATTCTGTATTCAAAATTCATATAAAAGTTTCACTAACAGTCAAGAGCCAAGCCTTCAGCCTCGGAGATTACACGCAATGTAAGCTATCAAATTTCTGCGAACTTGCACCTACCAAGCTCCCACAGTACGCTGGAGAGAACAGTCGCCTTTCAACTCACATAGTGTTCGCTTGCAAATGAATTGTTTAAACTTGTAACAAAATTCAATCAAAACTTGTAACAAAATTCAATCATCAATCACGCGTTATAGCATGTATGTGTGGTAAGACATCATAGTCATCAGCCCCGTGTAGTTGAGAGTGTATCATTCACGTTAGTGGGTTGAGACACCATGGTCATCAGCCTCGTGTAGTTGAGAGTGTATCATTCACGTTAGTGGGGTGAGACACCATGGTCATCAGCTCAGTATAGTTGAGAGTGTATCTTTCACGTCAGTGTGTTGAAACACCATGGTCATCAGACCCGTGTAGTTGAGAGTGTATCATTCACGATAAGTGGTTGAGACACCATGATCATCAGTCCCTTGTAGTTGAATAGGAAATAAATAGTGACATATAGTTCATGAGTAGCGTCTGGTTAGAAATGTTAAAACATCGTAACAAGATTATCAACAAAAGATATGCATTACTGAGGTAAGTAACTTAATTCCAAATTCTATATTGATGTTTTCATCTTCAGTCTTTTGACTGATTGATGAGCTAATCATTTCATCCCTATATACTGTAGCTACAATACCCTACTTCCAAGGCAATCTGTTTAACATATTCTAAACATGGTCTACCCCTACAGTTCTTGCCCTTGACCCCTTCCTTCCAAAACTAAGCTTGCTATTCCTGGGTGCCTTAGTATGTGTCCTACCAACCTATCTCTTCTCTTCATTAACAGTCACCAGAAACATCTCTTCTCTCTCACTAGTCTTAATACCTCTTGGTTTGTAACCCTATGAACTTGAGTGTATGAAAGAGCTGTCTGATAACCTGTGTCACTGTAATGTCTGTACTACTGTATGTATTTGTAATAGAGGTAGGTATTGGGTAGGAAGCAGCTGTAGCCTTAAGTTAGGTACCATCCCGGCATTTCCTTAAGAGTGTAAGAGAGGAAACCCACAGAAAAACACTCTTAGAATGAGTGAGGTAGGAATTGAACCCGTCTCTTCTCAGTTTTGTCTCACAAGGCTGAGTGTACCCCGTTCTTTTAGGAGTTTTGTGATTTCGTAGTCATGTATCCCTGTGAACTTGGGTGTATGTAAAAGCTGTCTGATAACCTGTGTCACTGTGATGTCTGTACTACTGTATGCATTTGTAATAGAGGTAGGTATTGGGTAGGAAGCAGCTGTAGCCTTAAGTTAGGTACCATGCCGGCATTTGCTTAAGAGGGTAAGAGTGGAAAACCACAGAAAACCACTCTTAGAATGAGTGAGGTAGGAATTGAACCCGTCTCTTCTCAGTTTTGCCTCACAAGGCTGAGTGTACCCCGTTCTTTTAGGAGTTTTGTGATTTCATAGTCATGTAGCCCCGCGTACTTGGTTGAGTGTTGAATTTGTCTAATAACCTGTGTAACAGCAATGGCTGTATTAGTGTGTGTATTTGTAATTCAGATGAGGATTGGGAAAGAGGCGGCCGTGGTCTTAATTTAGGAACTATCCAAGCATTTGCATGGAGTAAAAGTGGGAAACCACAGAAAACAACTTCCAAAATGGTTGAGGTAGGAATCAAAACCCAGCTCCTGTCAGTTTTGCCTCACAAGGGTGAGTGTACTCCGTTCCAGTTCTGAGACCAGAATTACATTTCTTGGCTGAGCAGAGAATCAAATTCAGGCTTAAGCAGTGACATGCAAGAATGCTAGCCACTACACCACAAGGAAGACATGTAGTTGTTGTTGTTGTTTCATTTGAGAGGGCTTTGACATCGTGATTATTCTGTTCCCATGTACTTGGATCAGTGTGGAATAGGTCTGATAACCTGTGTCATTGTGCTGGTTGTATTAGTGTGTGTATTTGTAATTCAGATGAGGATTGGGAAAGAGGTGGCCGTGGTCTTAATTTAGGACCTATCCAAGCATTTGCATGGAGTAAAAGTGGGAAACCACAGAAAACTACTTCCAAAATGGTTGAGGTAGGTATCAAAACCCAGCTCCTGTCAGTTTTGCCTCACAAGGCTGAGTGTACCCCGTTCCAATTCTGAGACCAGAATTACATTTCTTGGCTGAGCAGTGAATCAAATTCAGGCTTAAGCGGTGACATCCAAGAATGGTAGCCACTACACCACAAGGAAGACTTGTAGTTGTTGTTGGTGTTTCATTTGAGAGGGCTTTGACATCGTGATTATTCTGTTCCCATGTACTTGGATCAGTGTGGAATAGGTCTGGTAACCTGTGTCATTGTGCTGGCTGTATTAGTGTATGTATTTGTAATTCAGATAAGGATTGGGAACGACGTGGTCGTGGTCTTAATTTAGGAACTATGCAAGCATTTGCATGGAGTAAAAGTGGGAAACCACAGAAAACTACTTCTAAAATGGTTGAGGTAGGAATCCAAACCCAGCTCCTGTCAGTTTTGCCTCACAAGGCTGAGTGTACCCCGTTCCAGTTCTGAGACCAGAATTACATTTCTTGGCTGAGCGGTGAATCAAATTCAGGCTGAAGCGGTGACATCCAAGAATGCTAACCACTACATCACAACGTAGACAATATAAGGCTGGTCTTGATTGTACTTGATCAATCAATAATAATAATAATAAAATATTAATAATATTATATATTCCATTTAGCAACTACACGGCCGACCTCTCCCTGTGACGTCATCCACGGTCTCAGGGCGCGGCGGCCATCTTGCCCATTAGCCACTGCGCCAGCTATGACTGACCCCTCCATAAGCATAACATAGGCCAGTTGCGCGCGGCGGCCATCTTGCCCATTAGCCACTGTGCCAGAACCGCCCTATATTACCTACTATCGACGAGTTTTTATGGCTGTCTGCGTGAACTCTCGGAATAAGGGACATGTTTCGGAATCGACTAGGTTTAGTACTGTGGCTATAACATACAACGTAATGCTCTCTTGAATTTTAGCGTCGTCAATTTTCTTGTTTGCTATTTTGTAGGGGAAAAGCAGTCCCTGACAATTTCATAAGGTTAGATTAGGTATGGAACACTAGGTTAGCAACGACCACTAACTAAGATCCCTAATCAGCATCTTCCTTCAGAACAGAAGATAGCAAGTCTCACTACATGGCACAAGGAGTAGATGGCGAACCCAGAATAACAGTCTCCCTCAGGGTAGCGTGCTGGCTCCAGCGCTGTACAACATGTACACAAATGATCAGTCAATTCCAGCAAGTACCAGGCTCTTCATCTATGCCGACGACACAGCAGTAGCTGCTCAGGGCTCATCCTTTCAAGAAGTAGAAGGAAAGCTGACTTCATCGATGGACGAACTCTCCAGGTACTATGATGACAGCCATCTGAAGCCGAACCCTAGTAAGACACAAGTGTGAGCGTTCTATCTACGAAACAGGGAAGCACGGCAGCAACTGGACATCACATGGCGAGGGGAGCGACTGAAACATTGCCCAACACCAGTTTACCTAGTGTCATACTAGACCGTGCTCTAACGTGCTGACAGAAATGTCTGAACACAAAACAGAAGGTCAGTGCTCACAATGGCATAATCAAGAAGCTGATCGGCAGCACCTGGGGAGCCAGCCCGCACATCCTGAGGACTTCCAGACTTGCACTGTGTGTGTCAGCCAATGAGTATGCCGCTCCTGTATGGACCGCTTCAGCATATGCTAAGCAGGTTGATACTGCTGTCAACGACACTGCTAGGATTATCTCGGGATGCCTGAAACCAACACCAGTGCACAAATTATACCCTATTGTTGGAATAGCCCCACCCAACATCCGGAGGGCCACTGCTGCGGACACAGAGAGAACAAAGCAGGAGAATGACCATCGACATCCACTATATGGTCACCAGGCAGCAAGGTCTCGCCTTAGATCCCGCAAGAGTTTCCTTGCTAGGAATGTGCTGCTGCAGAGAACACCAGAGACAACTCGTCTCAACAGATGAAGGAGCTCACTGCCCACAGACATGTCACCAAAGGAAGAACTGGCTCCTGGAACCGACCTACCTTATCCTGTGTGGAGGTCCCTCAACCGCTTAAGAGTGGGTATCCCTCGATGCAAGACCGACCTGCAAAATGTGGGATCCTTCCAGCAGACGCAGACACCTCTTGTGAATGTGGAGCTGAACAAGACCCAAGACACCTACTTATCTGCCCCCTCCTGGACAACCCATGCACAATAGATGTTTTTAGAGAAAGTAACAAGGCCATCGCAGCTGCAGTCTTTTGGAAATGTTGACCGAACACCGAACTGAATGACTAGGTCAGCGCGCCATCTATGTGAGTGGTTGCACTGTAGCCATAATGCGTAGTAGGCCTGTGCTCCAGATAATAAATTAAGTATTAAAATAAGAAATTAAAAGAAAACTTAAAAAAATGAAATTTAGAAAATTTATACGGCACTTGTGTCCATTTACTAAACACTATATATATAATGAATTAAATATTGAATTGAACAATAAATAAATAATAATAATATTAAATAATTAAATTAAAAAATTAAATAAATAAGAAATTAAATATCAAAATAAAAGAATACAAATCTGAATGAAATTGAAATTAAGAAAATGTATACTTGTACCCTTTTATTATAAATCTAAAAAAATGTAAATAATAAATTAAATATTCAGATTTAAAAAAAAAAAATTATCTTAAATTATAAATGAAAGAAATTAAAACAATATTAAATAATAATAATAAATAATTAAATAATAAATAAATAATAAAAAATATAAATGAATAATTCATAGTTAATAACGAATAAATAATTAAATGAATATTAATAAAAATAACTTGTCCTAGGTGTGCGCACAGCGGCCATATTGGCCATTAGTCCTGTGCTGGCTATGCCACTCTCTCTATACGACCACCACGGGATTGGACTCACGCGGCCGCCATCTTGAGGATTAGCCCCTGTGCCAGGACCGGCTTATAATCCATACTCTAATGTAATTGGGCACAATTTGTATTAACCGACTGGAAAGCTTTCTTTAATAGAAATGGTCTACTCTTAAAAATGGCTTCTATCAATATTTTTAGCCCACTTTCGATTTTTGCAAAAAAAAAAAAAAGAAAGTAGACTTATAAGATCAACACAGGGCGAAAAATTGCGTGTCTGTCTGTGTGTGTGTGTGTGTGTGTGTGAGTCTGTGTGTCTGTGAGTGTGTGTACTTTGATTGTCTTTCCCCCTCCCTATCAATAAGAACATGATGAAACCGAATTGAACGAAATTTGGTACAGAGGTTACACTGGCAAAATGCACCTCTGTGTCCCGATTTACATCGCCGCCATCTTGAAGGAAACGTAATGGCGGCCACCCAAATGTCAAAAGCTTAAATAAAATTACGACCAACCTAATCATCTGAGCTCTACTAAATTTTTCAACAACATACCTTTTTGTGAGATGCGTTCTTTGACTAAGCTACAAGGTCATCTGCCCAATAGTTTGCAGATAGTGCCCATGTATGTGTGCAAATCGATTCACCATATCAATTCAAACACGGTGAAACCGAATTCTATGATCTTTTTTACAGAGTTAGCACTAACAAAAGGCACCTCATATTCATGATTAATATCCTTATAACACGTTGTATTTCAACAAGCTACTACAACCAATATTCAATTATACTCCTTGAAAAGGACAAAGAGTTATAACAATACCCATGCATTTAGGCGTAAGTAGGCTATATGTTCTTTACAGAACATCTTGTTTCGAGAGTGAAAAGATTGACGAATTATTTTCCGCATAATATGTGCCCGAGTTGAGTTGCTGCTCTAAACCATATTGCGTAGTACGTTAGAATTTTAATTACTACTGTTTTTTCTGTTCAGTTTTCAAATTGCAAGCCACACTAAAGCTTGTTTAATGCGCTGGAATCTGTCGAGATTTCGCCAGTTTTATGTACTGAACAGAGCGCATGGGACACAGAGAATACCTTGTATTTGGCCATTGCCTCCTCGATTACCCCACTATGACATTAGGCCACGCAGTGAAATTTAAAATAGAAGGCTTTGGAACTCCGCGCACGTGCGATGCTATCCTTACCTAATTTGTCAAACAACTCTTTCTTGAACTCTGATTGGTGGGAGAAACTGTCGCAAAATGAACTTGTACTCTAATGAGCCTCAATATAGTACAGCTTTCTGACATATATTATTTACATTTCGACATCGTCGAACGTAAAGAGCTTTATGATTATGTTACTCTGAAAATAGTTAGTCCATTAAAACAGAGTAGTTCTAAATGAATGTCGAAATGATATTAATTTATATGCTGAGTAATCAAACAGGTTATATGCTTAGAAATAGCAACTTACGATCCCTTTTTTTATCGGTGGTCTCTAACTTACTTTCCCCGTATACTTGGACCTAAATTATTGTTTCGAAAACCACCTTAGATATTGTTTAAGACCAGGAAAAATGAGAGGAAATTGATACCAATACCTTCAGGGATACCAGAGAAAAGGTGAATCCCTCTTTATTCTTCTTCTTTGATCGATTTTGGCCTACTTTGGACCACGGGAAACAATATTGACTTGCCGATTAGTCCTTTTTTCTGCTCTCATAAATTCCTCATCCTTTCACTATGCATTCTCATCCTTTCTTCCAACCAGACATTCTTGGGTTTGCTGCTCCTCTTTATTGATGTTTGTAGCCATTTTTTATCTGGTAATTGTGTGATAGTTTACACTAAAACTTCAAGATATCACAACAACCGACGCCAATTTCCCAGGTATGTATGTTGAGAGTGAGATAAATTAAACTACGTGCAACTTTGTAGAGTTAATTCAATAAGTATACGATCCGGTTAAAATGCCTTCCACCAAAAACAGAAAAAAAATACCATCTTCTACCAACTGCTTCGTCTTTTCCTGCATCTTTCTCCTTTTTTCCCCTTTGTTCCCTTCCTTCAGCCTATTTCTACATAATCCTTCTTTCTTCCTCTTACCCTTTTACTACTATTGTATTATTTTCCTTTTTCTTCGTTCTTTATTTACTTTGATTTCTTCATCACCGTGCCTTTAGTCTTCTTCTTTCTTCTTCGTTTCGTCCTTCCTTTTTATCCTATTTTCTTTCATCTTCTTTTCATCCTTATTTATTTTCTTGAAAATTCTTCTTTCTTCGTCTATTTTACCTTCGTTATTCGTTGTCTTCATGAACTCCTCTTGCTTCCTCTTATATTCCTTATTATTCCTCCTATTCTTATTTTTCGCCTCTTATTCGTACTTAGTTTTCATTTCCTTCATTTACTTTACTTCTTTCTTTCCTTCCTTCCTTGCTCCCTTCCATCTTCATCCAACTTCTCCCTCCCTCTTCTCTTTTCCTAACCTTCTTTTATTTATTCCTTTACCTACGTTCCTTCTTCTTCCTTATTAGCATTCCTCAATTCTTACTCGTTTCTCCTTTTTGCTTTCCTCCTTCATTTTGTTTCCTATTCTTGTTCCTCCTTCTTTTCTTCCTTCTCATTTTCCTTCTTCTTTCTTCCTCTTCTTTATTCGCCTCTTTTTCTTCCTACTTCTTTTTATCTCCTTTTCTTCTATATTTTTCACTTCCTTCTTCCTCTTCCTGATTCATCTTGTTGTGTTCCTTCTCTCGTTATTTCTTACATCTTTCTTCTTTGTTATTTTTGCTCCCACTTTCAATATAAATCAGTGTCTCTAAATAACAATTGGTTGCAATATCCCTGGACGGATGTAACACTACATTTCAGTGTTAGTTATTCCCCCCCCCAGTCACCTTCAATTGACCTATCGTAGCCTGACTGATCTCTGGAAAACCTTCAAGTGAAGTAGCGTCTACTGGCAGGTTTATCAATGAATATTATCGACTGTTATCAAGGTCTGAACACATAATTGTACCGTATCCATTAACATTGACATAGCAGCTGAGCAATGAGGAAATTAATAGAAAGAATATTATAATATTCAGAATATAGTTTCGTGAAATATTTAATGTTTGGTTTATTTAGGGTCTTTGATATCGAGATCATTTCAATGCCCTGGTGTGAAGGACTTATTGTAGATACTGTAGAAGTGTGTGCATTTTTAGCCAATTTACATTTATGAAAAAATAGGCTTATGAAATCACCTTTTGTCCATGTGTGTTTCGTCAGTGTCACAAAGAGAAAATGTTTCATTTGACAAAATTTTAGCAATTGAACACATTGTCTTATACCCTATATTTTCTCCAAAACCTTCTTCATTTTCTCAGACACAGCTTGTCCCACTTTGCCACACGCGCGATCCAAATCATTCACCACTTTCAGCACATGTTGGAATTGCTGCACTAGCGGCACTTCCGACTTTTCCAGAGCGGTTATGGTAGTAGGAAGAAATCCAAAATTTGCTTTTATGTAAGCAAGTTTCCCTGCAATTTCACTATCTGCCACAAGATTTTGCGCTGCTTTGATTGATGCGGATTCGGTGCTGTCAAATGAATCCACGATTTGTTTCACCACTTGTAAGTTCTCGCTATAATACGTGCAGGCTTCAATCCAGGTTCCCCATCTTGTCAAAATGGGAGAAGGAGGAAGTGGAATGTCTGGAGCTTCTAACTTGAAAGTTGAAACTCGAGAGGCAGCCTTCAAGAATATCTTTTTCACACATCCTATGAATTGGTCGACTTCTGAAAAATGACCGCGAACCTCCTCAGCGACTCGGTGTAACGCGTGGGCCAAACATGTTAAATGCACCATTTTAGAGTAGAGAGCACGAAGCGAATTAGCAGCCTTGTCCATGTAGGGGGATGCATCCGTTACTAAGAGCAACACAATGTAATGCCGAATGTCATCAGGCCACAACAATGCCAACGATTTATCAAGAACTTTGCTGATTGTTGAGTAGTTGACTTTTTATAAATGCTCACAATAGAGTAGAAAGTGTTCCCCAGGAACATCCTCGTCCAGTGTTCCTACCACAACGTTAGCTACATATCGTCCTGAAGAGTCTGGCGTCCCGTCCACCGAAACCCATATTTTTTAAAATTCCAACTCATTTCCTGATTTCTTCCAAAGTTCTTTCATAGCATCGTCTAACATAGATTTTCCTTAACGTAGAGGAATCCGGTATGGATTTGCCCGTGTGCTTCTCTAAGAAATTGTTCAATTTAGGGTTGTTTAACTTACTCAATGCGATATCGGCACAAAGAAGCACTCTACACAGTTCTTCAAAGAATGGTGAAAAGGATGAATGGGTTTCTCCAAGAAGCTTCTGTTGTAGTAATGTTCCTTCATCCTGAAGTCGTTGCAGACCACGTTTGTGTTTCTCACGCGATACATGTTGTTCCACCGTAAACATTTTTACAGTGGCCACTCTCACGTCACAATGTTTGCAGTAAAGTATTGTCCCGTCGGTGGTGAAGACCATTTCTCCATACTGCGAAAGAAATTGTTTAATTTAACATACACACTATGCTTCCCCTTAGGCATATCGTAACTTCGCGTCTAATATAACAGCACTTCCAGCTCGAAGAAATACCACGAACTCAATGACTCATTGCTAGCTGTAGCCTTCTACCTACGCGAGACGCAAATGTACTTTCTCGTATGGACGAGTCCATTATACACATACTTTTGGGAATAAGGGAAGAGGGTACCGTTTCCTGGAAAATATATGTTATTCTTGTATGAAATCAAACAACATATTCAACACGGAAATTTAGTAAAATACAGAATTAGAATAGCTAAACATAAAATATTATCCTTTTTTCTTGAAAATAGTATAAATATGATCAAAATGACCTAAAATTTCCCCGCAAAAATTCCCTATCCCTCAAAAATGGCAAAAAATGCAAAAAATTACCTAACAAATAGACTTCATTGAACTCATTCTTTCATGAAACATATATATAAATATTTGAACAACGTGTCAGTCTTACAAAAAGAAAAAAAAAGATGCAAAATCATCAGAATCCTAGCCCTACTCATTATAGTACAGTTTTCTGACATATAATATTTACATTTCGCCAGGGTCAAACATAAATCAACATGTAGGATAGAAACCAACATCTAAATGCCCTTACAATGTTGAAAAGTTGCTTTGACATAAAACTATAAACTATAGCGAATACACAAAATGTCATTGTATGCTTCTCATCATCACGTCTTAATTTATCGGAAGCTCCTGGGTTGATATCAGACAGATTCCACAAACAAACAACACACATCCACAAGAACACGAAATTGATGACCTCAAATTTTAAGCCCCATTGGATGATTAAAGCTTCAGTATTTATCAGTAACTAGCAACCCACGCCGGCTTCGCCCGGTATACTTAACGGTTTGTCCAGCATAAGCTTAAAAGGCGCAAGGACGACTGGTCCCAAACGCAATTCAGAAAATTCGAGGTGAACAGTGAAACTCCAAACACATATATTATTCTCTGAAGTCTTACATCGACACAACACGACAGTTTGATGCTGGCGGAACCTGGGGTTATAGGCTCACTCGCTAGCTCGTAAATTCACTCTGAAGTACAGTAGTTATTCATATTTCCACTAAATGGAGATTGTTGGAAGAAACAAAAACTTTAAAACAATTACTGTGGGCGATGTATCAAAGAGAGGGATATACTGTCCCGGAATTTTTGTAGAACTTTTCATGCTGAACATTTCTTACACATAGTATATGTATATGGTTAACGGTTAGTGTAATATTAAAAGGCCCACGGACGTCAGGTTTTGCTTTAGACCCGATTAACGGAAATCGTTACTGCTCGGCTTCCTTTGGTCATAACTGAATGTTTTGCTAAAGAAATCTTCCTTGAGAAATCCTTTACAGAGAGGTGAAACCCGCATCAACATCCAGTGGTTCTCGAGATTACCCGTTACATCAAGAATCGGGGACTTTGTTTTATACTTTGTACAGATAGTTCCCACACTTTCTAAGATTTTCCGTGTTTTTTTAATGTTTGCAGGGCAGAGACCGTTTTTGTGTGTCTTTGTGTGTTTGGTAGTGTTTTGTAGAGATACTGTATTTTGTCTTTTATATTGGGATCTGATGATGCTCGCTGGACGAGCGAAATATGTCATCTCACTCTTCTGTAGTCGGTAGAAAATATACAGTATATTTTTAATCAAATGTAATTATTTCAGTTTTATTTTTTGTATGTCCTAGCAATTGAGATTATATAGTGATCATCGAATTAAAAGTTGGAATATCAATTCTCAATCAGACAATACTGAAACTTGCTGCAAATGGTTACTCTCTCCCTTTTGTTGAGGATGACATAAAGGAGTTCCATTCTAAAACCCTATTTTTATTTCTCGTGTCGGAAACATACAAATGTACATTTGATATACATATAAGGGTAAAACGGTCGAATTTTATAACACATGCCCAATACTGAGCAACATCCAAGGCGCTCGGAGGCTAGCAGGAGATCCCTCTCTGCACAAGATGAAGGGCATAGAGGGCAATGAAGCATGTGTCTTGTGGTTTGTTCTTGTCCACATTCGCAAGACGTGTCACATGTACTGAGGCCCCATCTCCTCAGATTGTCTCGGGATCTTCCAACTCCTGATCGTAACCTGTTTTGGGATTTCCACACCAACCAGCTTTCGTTGTGTCTGGGTGGTAGTCCTTCAGCTACTGGCATCCAACCGCAGGGGTGAGTGGTCGACTTGTTCCATATATCCAGCCTTCGGGCCCTCAGCCGTTGCTGAGGAGGATTATATCCATGCAGAGGGTGGGCTCTGTTCTCTTCCACTCTCAGCCTCTCCCTATTGGCAGCCACCTCTCTGCGTACACAAGGTGGTGCTATTTCAGCCAGGTAGTAGAGCTTATCTGTTGGGGTAGGTTTTAAGCAAACTGTTATCAACCTACAGGTTTCGTTCAGAGCTGTATCTACCTGTCTGGTATGAGATGACCTGTACCAAACTGGGGAAGCAAATTCAGCAGTAGAAAAGCACAATGCCATTGCAGAAGTGCGAACAGTCTCTGGATGTGTGCCCCATTTTGTCCCTACTAGCTAGAGAATCAGATTGTTTCGTGTGGAGATTTTCATTTTGTTATTCTTACTGTGGGTTTTGAATGTAAGAGCTCTATCAAGGGTTACTCCCAAGTATTTAGTGGTGTACATGCTGCAATCGGATACATGACCATTCTATGCGTAACTCATGATGAGCTTCCCTGTTCCATAAGTCGAAGGCGCATACTTGTGTCTTAGATGGATTTGGTTTGAGTTGGTTCCAACTGTAATAACTTGATAGATTTCTCAGGGCAGATGTCAGATCTCTTTCCACTGATTCAAAACTCGCGCTCTGCGTAGCAAGGGCTAGGTCGTCTGCATACAAGAAGCTTCTTGTGTCTGGGGATAGTGGCTGATCGTTGGTATAGATGTTGAAGAGAATTGGAGCCAAGACGCTTTCCTGAGGTAGGCCATTTTTCTGTACTCTCCAACGACTGCGTTGCCCCTGGAAGTCCACTAAAAACCTACGGTTTTGAAGGAGAGTGCTGATAAGTCTAACTAGGTGGAAATCCTTGGTCATACTGTACAACTTGGCATGGAGTAACCGACGATGGGCAGTATCGTACGCTGCTGAAAGTTCCACAAAGACCACGCCTGTCACCTGCCGAGTTTAAAACCCATCCTCTATAAACTGAGTAACGTTTTAAAGTTGCCCTGAACAGCTTTTATTTGGTCGAAATCCAGCTTGTTCAGGTATGAGGAGAAGGTCAATTACACGTAGAATTCAATTCAAAATCATATGTTCAAATAATGTATGGAGGTGACTGAGAAGACTAATTGGTCTGACGTTCTTAGGAAGGTTTGCTTCCTTACCAGGTTTGAGAAGGGCCATCACCCTGCTCTTTCGCAAGATCTTTGGAATTTGGCACTTGCTCAGGCAATTATTGAAAAGCTGCAGGATCCACTTTCTTGTCGCTGGCCCGAAATTCTTAATTTGTTCCATACGAATGACATCTAAACCGAGTGCTTTAACAGATTTTTTCTACTTGATAGCCTTGTTTAGTTCTGATATCTCGAATGGGAGTGTAACATCACACCTTTGCGCCTCGACCTCTTGGTGTATTTTAGATACTTTAATTCTGTGACTGCCTTTCCCATTCATGAGTAACTGGTGGGCAATCTGAACTGCAGTGATGATGGAATGTGTTCTAAAACCCTAATTATGTATAAATATTTCAACACAGCTACAAGTTATATTTTACATAATTACTTATACATTCAAGCAGATGCAATTTACAGTAGATAATTAGAGGTACAGTACTCAAAGGTTAAACCACAAAATAAGATGTAATCAGATAGCATTTTTTCTATAAAGCAGTACGAAGTATCAACCTACCCGGTGTCGCAGCCTATAGGTCCACTGAATCACGGTTTTGTGCCCAAATGAGTTTTTGTGCATGTCATATATTATTCCAAGCGAGCGTTAACATACCTCAGTAAAAATTCAACGGATTATATTTAAAATTAATGTTTTCAAAATCATACGAATACATACATTTTCATTTGCGACTGCTTTGCCTTTCAGCGTCTATTCTCTAATTGCGAACAAGTTGCATCAATGATGCCCTATTAACAGTTTCCTTTGCGGCCTCCTTTGTTTCAACACTGAATCTAGCCATCACCTCTCTTACCCTTTACATCCGAACTTATTAACTTCTTAAGTGATATCTCCTCCCCCATTCCCTTCACATGACCCCACCATCTGAGTCTGCTCACACCAACAGGTTCATTTATAATTTGGTCTTTATCTCCTCATTACGAGTACTTTCCTGCCATTACGAACATCTGTTTTTACCAGCAATCATTTGTGCTACCCTCATATCAGTTACCTCTAGCTTAAGTATCAGGTTCTATGGATCTACCCAGTTCTCACTTCCATACAGCAAGGTCGGTCTAAATACTCAGCAATGTATGGAGAGTTTCTCTGCTACACTATCATAATTCTTGTAGAGAACTATAGATTGCATTGCCTATTCTATTATTTCCTTCCCCATACTGTGACCATCCCGAGAGAATACACAGCCCATGTACTTAAAATGTTCCACCATCTCCTCTTTAGTTCCTTCTATCTAGCAACCACGTCATCAGCATTGGCCAGACTGCTTGCCTGGTTTCACCTAATTGAATCCCACCCAGCCAGTTAATGACCTTCAGAAAATGATTAATGATACTCGGAATCTATTGAAAAAAATTGAAATTTGGCATACACATTAAGGACACATAGGGAATACTCAGTTACAAATTGTAATTCCCTAGGTTACAGAAGTACCAAATTCTAAGGTGAAATATTCACTAATATTTTCCCGGGCACGACCTAATTTAAGGTAAATTTATTTCATGATCAACGGTCATAGAATTCAAACTGAAAGTTATAACAGACGAATACCAATGGCATAATCTAAAGAACAATAATAATTACTTTAAATCTGGGTATTCTCACAAATTATGAATTTTAAAATTACAAAAAAGAATTTATTTAAAGAATTTGGAAAGTTGACATTTCATTACTTTAACTATGAAGGTTAAAAAATACTTGGTTCTTTACATTATAACATTGATATTCCTATGTTATAAGTTTTAGATTGAAGGCTCTGAGTCTATCATGAAGTAAACGTATCCCAAATTAGAGTATATCTAGCCTGGAAAAATATAAGTGGAATGTTATCATTTTAAATGTTCTTGTCGACTTCGTCGTTACGCTGGGGTCTGGCGTTCCGTTACGGTGACGGGACGAAATGTACCCAGAGGCACTGAGGTGTGTGACGTCATAGTACCGCTTGGTGCATGTGTTCCCCGACAATCTCTACACCGTTAGTATAAGACAAAAATCCCCGATTCTTGGACGTCACGGGTAATCTCGAGAGCCACTGGATGGATTTTGATGCGGTTTTCACCATTCTGTAAAAGATATCTCGAGGAAAGATGCTGTAGAAAACAATATTTATGTATGATCAAAGGAAGCCAAGCAGTAACGATTTCAGTGAAAAAGTCGAAAACAAACTTGGCGTCCGTGCGCTTCTTAAGCTTACGCTGGGCAAACCGTTAAAAATATCAATATACTATGAGCGTAAGAAATGGTCAGCATGAAAAATTCTACAAAAAAGTCCGGGAGAGCATATCTCTATCTTCAATACATCGCCCACTATAAGTGTTTTTAGACTGGATGGAAGGGGCACGTCATCCAGCTATCTCCCTCCGCGCTATTGACCTTGCTTTGCCCTTGGTTTGCACTTGCCGTTGGTGAGTAATTTGAAACAAGGTAAAGTATTATAAAGCAAGATAAGTATTATGCAGATAATTTTCTAACATGACAAGAGTCTTTGGCTTCGAGCGAAGCGAGAAGCCTCCAGCTTTTCTATTTTTTCAGCATTTGTAGTATTTAAATGATACAAAGTCTAGTCTTTTAGACTGACTGTCACTTTTTTAACTCTGAAGTTGGTACTTCTGTAACCTGGAGAGCCAAGATTTGTATCTAAGTATCCTTGTGGGCTTAATATGTATGTAAAATTTCATAACGATTTGTTCAAAAGATTCTAACAAAATGTATGTTAAATATTTCAATATATTCTGAGGTAGGGTAACGCCCCTTATTAATTAATTTGTTTATTGTGTTTCTAAACTATGTGAAAATGAAAATGAAAATCCACAGCCTGCTTCCAGTCTCCGACCGGGTCAGGAATGGAATGAATGAAGCGGCGAGGATATGAACTGTGCCGGCTGCCGAGGCCTGACGCACTCCTCTGGGGCAATGATTAAATGAATGACAGATGAAATGAAATGATAGTGGAGAGTGTTGCTGCAATGAAATTTTGACAGGGAAAACCGGAGTACCCGGAGAAAAACCTGTCTGCCTCCGTTTTGTCCAGCACAGATCTCACATGGAGTGACCGGGATTTGAACCACGGACCCAGCGGTGAGAGGCTGGCGTGCTGCCGCCTAAGCCACGGAGGCTTCATTTTTTCTAAACTATGTAAGGAACCCTATTTTTTGCCTAACATATTACGGTGATGGTTCAAAAATTACAGAGTATTTAAAACAGTACTTGTATTACATAGTAATTACTTATCGAGGGCGTGATGAATGAATGAGAGTAACAACACGATTTTTGTGGGAGTGATTTTGAAAAATGGGACGGAAGTGGATCGGAACGATCGAGGTGGCACCAGCTGGCACACTTCCGTTCGATCGAACGGAAGTGTAAGACGCACTGCTAACTCGATCGATCGATCCAGCTGACAGTGGTAAGATCCAGCGGGCAGTGGTAAGAGAAACAATGAGCGCGCGTTGTCGGCAATTGATACTATGACGTACTCTCGGCCATGTGGACATATGAGATACTGAACGGTAAACGCTCATGATAACTCTGGTGTCAAGTGATAGAAACAAAGCACATGGTACATGCTCGAAGTCTTCGTATCAGTATTTTTTTATTTAGTCAATTTACCCTCTAGGTTGGTGGTTCCCACGGACTCAGCAAGGGAACTCACCGCTACCACCTCTATGGGCAGTGTCCTGGAGCTTGGAACATCTGGTCGGGATGGATACAACTGGGGAGGTATGATCAGCACTTCGCCCAGGCGGCTTCACCTGCAAAGCGAACAGGGGCCTCATGAGGGATGGGAAGGAATGGAAGATCGGGATGGATAGGCTAGGAAGAGGGAAGGAGGCGGCCGTGGCCTTACAGTAGGTACCATCCCGGCATTTTCCCGAAGACGAAGTGGGAAACCACGGAAAACCACTTCGAGGATGGCTGAGGTAGGATCGAACCCCCTCTACTCATTTGGACCACCCGAGGCTGAGTAGACCCCGTTCCAGTCCTCATACCACTTTTCAAATTTCGTGGCAGAGCCGGGAATCGAACCCAGGACCTACGGGGCGGCAGGTAACCATGCTGACCGCTACGCTATGGAGTCGACGGTATCAGTATTTAAAAGGTAAAATGCCTTAATATCAAACATTGTAAGTAGTCGGCATTGTCGGTATTATGCTTCTGCACAATGCCGATCCAAATATTAACCCACATGAGGTAATGCAGTCATCAATATAATATAATCGTTGTGGTTATACGAGAATTGAGCAAGCCTTCATGAACTATTGCTGAATACATTCTCTTTACTCACAAGAGGGCCTATTCATAAGGCATTTTATACTCAATTTCACGTAGAAACATTATCGAAACAAGCAAAATATAAATGAAACTTAATTCCGTAATGCAGTATTATTGGAACGTGGAAATAAATCACCATCTTGTGCACAGTATTTGCGTAGTCCAAATAGCCGTGGGGTTAGCGCCTCTGACTGTGTATCCAGGGATCTCGCGTTCGAATCCCGGACGGGGTAGATATTTTTGCTGCCAGATTAGCATATTAAACGATATTTATCAAATCAATATGACTCATTTAACAGAATCAATATGAAATTACGTTTTGGTCTGTGAATCAAGAGGACCTGTTTATAAGGAATTAAAGGTTATGAGCGGTGTCGCGTCTGTTAATCTAGTTGATCCATATCGTATTCTTTATTTAGGCTAGTGCTGGTGGATCTACAAATCATCTAATGAAATGAGTTCCATATTATAAACTACACAAGCCTCCGTGGCTTAGGCGGCAGCACGCCGGCCTCTCACCGCTGGGTCCGTGGTTCAAATCCCGGTCAGTCCATGTGAGATCTGTGCTGGACAAAACGGAGGCAGACAGGTTTTTCTCCGGGTACTCCGGTTTTCCCTGTCATCATTTCATTCCAGCAACACTCTCCACTATCATTTCATTTCATCTGTCATTCATTTAATCATTGCCCCTGAGGAGTGCGTCAGGCCTCGGCAGCCGGCACAGTCCATATCCTCGCCGCTAGATGGGGGCTTCATTCATTCCATTCCTGACCCGGTCGGAGACTGGAAGCAGGCTGTGGATTTTCATTTTTCATTATAAACTACAATATCTGTAAAACACTCCCTTTTACAATAGATTAATATTTGTGCCAATAATAGTATAAAGTACCGGTGTATCAACAATTTCACGTGAGGTTTCTTCTATGTCAGATGTTACACATCATATGCGACTACTATAAGGCTCGTAATTTTTTTAAATATAGGATACAGAGGTTTTGTCATTTCATTATTGCAGCAACTCAGGTGATATTTTATGACATATCTTTCTTTTTCAAAAGCAGGCCAGTCAAAAAGCAGGCGATGTACAGTTTGAGATGGACCACAAAAGCATGTATAATCATTTAGAATAGTGATATAAAATTGCTCGAAGAATTGAATTCCCTTACATATCAAAAGTATCACAATGTTCGTCGACCCTCAAAGGAACTGCAACAGAATGATTAAGTACATCGCAGACACACTTATGACTGTGGCAGCGAGGGTTCTATCCAGACTGAAATAACCACAAGCATTAAATTCCAGCCTCACACTGAGCAGTTGTATCGAGAAATCTCTCAGTGATTTACTATTAGGGTGGTGTTGTAATAATTTGTGAACCAGACGCCTTGTCTTTAAGGACTCGTTCAGTGCTGATTGGCAAGTTTCAACAATCATCAGGATAGGAATTACACCCGTAATAAATCTGAGTGTAAATAAGGGAATGGCCGTATTGCTTTTCCTGATAATACTCCCTCTTACCAACATGCACAAATTAAACCCACTACTAACTATCGCCACTAAAGATTGTGTCGCAGTAAGAAGAGAAGGTAATCCGAAGGTATCGTTCGTGACTTCCCCTATTCGACATAATTTAAGATAAACACGAGGCATATTTTCCATGTTTTCAACTTTCTTTAATGTTTTTGCAGTGGAAATAGTGAAAAGTTTGTTGTTACTCTTGATTCTAGAGCGTGTTGCTCGCTGGTTTTGTGACATCACTATATCAGCTGATTGTTCAGTATCTGAAACACGGTGGCATTTATAAATTCTCTTCAATTCTGTATTGAAGACTTTAAACCTGTCTTTGATGACAATCACAAATGTTGCAAACTGAAGCGTTGTCAGGAAGTTTACATAGTAACCTACAAACAAAGCCATATAATAGTATGCGCCTTTTCTCATTATCATATAATACGTTAATTCCATTATCAAAATTAACAGTAGAACTAATGCCATTAGCATCAGCAAATACATTTTCTTATGAATTGTATTTCCTCGACAGATTAAGATGCAATCAATTTTTTTCAGTAATGTGACCAGTTTAATGATGTTTCTCCCAATCTGGGTTATGTGTAGTACCAGTGTTACTATAGCCGTTACAAGAACGGATGTTGCATAGCAAGTAGTTGGTACAGAGACCACCAGAGGATAACTATTGTACGTATCCGTTATCAAGTTTTTCACTTCATAACCAGAACCTGCTATTATTAATATCAACACTAGTACAGAGTACACAGTGGCAGGTATAGAGCGATGTAGAGTGCGGAGGTTGAAGGGAGACAGTCCAAAAATTCTGGATAAAATGAATAGTGGTTTGAATGCTGACAACACATCCATGGCTGCTGTTCAAGTGAGCTCGTATCTTTTAGGATACGTATCTTTGGTTCCTCACGATTACCGCGTCGATTCCTCAATCAGACATTCCTATGTATGCAGAACGTGAAACTCCAGGCTAAAGGGATTCTTGCGATGTTGGCTCTTTGAAAAGGCTATTGTATTAAGTTTGGTGATTACAGACAAAATGTAACTAAAAATAATCCACACACGATTCAAGTTTCACTGTTAGGTGGATGTGAAAGTGGAATATACAATTTGGAGATCAAATGGGCCTTGCTTGGTAGTTGAAGCTATAGGATTATTTTATTTCAACATCGCTATACTCAACTAAACAGCGCGATTGAACCTATTGATCACATGATAATGAATTTGTATTCTTCTCTTCCCAAAATATATTCATTCGTTATGATATTTCTGTGGATGCAGTTGTGTCTCTCACCCGGAGGTTTCCAGCAAAGAGATGTTTGTTCACCAATGTTCTGAAGATAGGCCTGTCCCATTAAATCTCGTCTGTCACATTCATTTCTTGAAGATTATAATCAATTTCGATTGCACAGTTGTTCTTGACTTTTAGTGAAGAGTACACGAATATTATGAATATTATTGCTCTTACTATTGGTGTAACGTTATGCAACCTTATGTATGGCTACAGTATACTGTATCTTACAATAAACCATTCATGGCTCAGTTGCTTGAATAAAGACTATTTTAATCTTCCTTGTATTTCAGACACTCTGCTCGACACAGGGACTGTTTCAAAAACACCTACGAGAATAACTGCAATGTAATGTTGCCATGCATGTGCTGAGCAATGAGCACGTTTCCTGGTAATGTTGCGGGTATCTTGAATATGGATCATCTAATCTTCAATAGCTATTATCATTAATTAGACGCACGACATCATTTCATGAAACATGTGAGTAATTGTTGTTTCTAGAGGTGATATTTTAAGGATATTCTCCCTTCTATCACATAAACAGATATTAGTTAGTTATTGAGTTTTTAAGGGGAGGAACAGCGATGTCATCAGCTCCAGAAACAGATGTAGAACAATTAAAGAGTAAAATACAAAGCAAAAATATTCGTCTGTAAACCACTTCATGTCAGCGGCTATGGAGGCCTTACTAGACCTGGCCCCTCTTGACATCCTGATCAAAGGGGAAGCTAGGATGGCATTACATAGGCTGAAACAGGGTAATGCTGGAAATATTCCTGATTCACAATCAGGAATATCATCAATAACAAAAATTGTAGAAGATTCCATACTTGAAATGCGATCAGACTACACTCCTACACAATACAACTTCAATAAAACATTTGAAGTAATAATTGAAACTGACTCTTGGAAAACAAAACCCGAGCATCCTGAGGAAACTTTGATCTGGTTCACAGACGGGTCAAGAGACGACTCAGGGGCAGGATCGGGAGTATATGGAATGAGACCAAGAAAAAGCATTAGCTTTCCCCTGGAAAAATATCCCACGGTATTCCAGGCAGAAGTTTATGCAATACTACAATGCATATATGAAAATATAAAAAGATCTTATATAAATAAGAAGATTATTATATACTCAGACATCCAGGCAGCACTGAAGGCTTTAAAAAGCCCTAAAGTGAACTCAAGACTGGTGGAAGAATGTCTTAATGCCCTAACTAAACTGGGGGAACATAACAACGTCAAATTGATATGGGTCCCAGGACACAAGGGCATTGAAGGAAACGAAAAAGCCGATGAACTCGCCCGGAAGGGAGCGGCAACAATCTTTTATGGACCAGAGCCGGCTCTAGGAGCACCTAAATGCTCCATAAGAGAAGCTATTAAAGACTGGATCAAAAAGGAACATAGGGATAGATGGAAAACTAACCCTGGTATGAAACATGGGAAAATGTTCATCAATGAACCATGTAAGAAAACAGCTGGAAAATTACTCAAATGTAAAAAAAATTCAGGTAAGATACATAGTGGCTCCTCTCACGGGCCATGCTCCCGTGAAAAAGCACCTAAACGAAATGGGCATAATCAAAGGAAACCTAGACTGCAGACTTTGCGGGAAGGAAACGGAGACAGCCCATCACATAATCTGCTCTTGCGAAGCTCTAGATTGCAGGAGATTCAATCTTTTTGGGAAATCGACAATTGAACCAAAAGAAATCAAAACAGAGTCCATCATGGGACTGTACCATCTTATTAAAGACACAGGGATAATGGACTGGTGCTGAGTACACAGGGCAGTACAATAAGCCTTTAGGCTGCAGTACATCCGGTGCTTAGCTGACGGGCCCTTGGTATATTAAAAAAAAACTTCATGTAGCTTTGTAGAGGATATTGGGCACTATTCTACTAACCATTTAAGAGTTATTAGTCTGTATGTATTATGTACCCCCTACTATATGGACGATTCATATCGTCACAGATTCAGATAATTGAATTTTCAGGTATTTATCAACATTTTCTTTTATTTGGAAGTATTAATATTTCTGAAAACCATATATTAAACCAGGTGTTCGATTTTTTTAAATACTACTACTACTACTACTACTAATAATAATAATAATAATAATAATAATTAAAATTAGAGAGTGAAAAAATACGAGAAAACAATTTAGAATTAAAATGAATATGCTTCTAAAATTTACAATAAATAAGCTCATAAAAATAATATTTTAATAATTTTATAATTTTTATTTTAAGTTTATAAAAATCGTATATCGATTAAATTTTTAAAAATAAATATGAACATTAAAATGTTCAAGAAAAATACAATTAATAATAATTATAATTTATTAGGCTAAAATAATTAAAAGACATTGAAATAAATACAAATAAAATATCTTCAATAATATTCTACCCTATAAAGTGTTAACATGAGCTCCATAAAAAGTCAGTTCTATAAGCTGCAACGCGGAGCGGAGCTTTCGACTGTGCGCATAAGCAGAACATCTATTCCTGACCTAAATATATCGGCAGTCAGTAGTTGCTACCTCCAGCTTTGAATGTGTATTGTTCCAAACCACATGAAAAAGACCATGTCTGCCAAAATTCTTATTGACAAAGTTTAATGAATTAGGAAAATTATAACCTAAGTCAATCATCATAATCATCATCATATCATCATATATATATTATTTCAGTAGTATTTATCCCTCCTGCGGCGCTCACATGCGACCGATCGTGACAAATGGGCACTCAAATGAAAGAGAAAGAACATTAGCAGTGCCGAATTGCATTCTAATTTCATAAATATAAATTACTAGCTGAAGTACCCGTGCTTCGCTACGCGTCATAATTAAATTAAAATGTGAAGGTGACAGTGTTAAAACAGGGGATAGGCGAGGTGCTGCGCAGAGGGTGATTAAGGATGGAACATTTTGTCCAACTACACCGCTCGGCGTTGACCGTGTTTTATAGCACAAATTTAGGTTTTACTCGCTAACCGTTGGAGATACCTTTCGGATAGAAAATGTAATTTTAAACCTCGTACATCCCATCAAAGGTTTGCTATTTCTTAGCGTTCTCTTTTTATTTGAAATGGAAATATGAAAGTTTTAAACCAAAGGGTGTAGAGACGTCACTAAAATGGTCACCATCATTAAATAGGGCAAAGTATTGAAATCAAAAGAAACATATATGTTAACCAGGTAAATCAACTACTTCCATGTAAAAATTCATGTAAATCGGACCAGTGGTACTTGCGTGATTGAGTAATACACAGACACACACCATCTCATTTCTTGCCTCGCTTCGCTCGCGTCATAGTCTTTTCATATTGTTATTCAATGAAATGCAGGTTTAACCCCGTTACCACCACTTTAGAACCTGAATATCCAAAAATCCCTCCTTAGTAGACTTTTTCGACACACAAGAATCATATCCCCAAAATATCATTCTTCTAACTTTAATAGTTTGGGTTGGTCGATGAGAGTGAACATCCAAAAATCCTTCCTTAGTGGACGTTTTTCTTCCAGAATTTCACCCCTCCCCATAGGCCCCTTAAATTGGATTTATGAAAAAACGGTCGAACACCTATTTATTTTATTTATTTATTTATTTATTTTTAATCTGATTGATTTCCTCCGAGTTTCAAACTCCTCGCCTATGTCGTTTAAGAGATACACGCTCCGTTAAGAATCTTTCAACCCCCACTTTTCATCCCTTTCACCTCATAATATACACTACATCGAAAAACCATTAGACATGTGTCAGCTTATTTTTAATGATTAGTATATATACCAAGTATCACATCCCCAAATGAAACCACTCGTGAGATATTGTTATTCAATGAAATGCACGTTTACCTCCTTAACACCTATTTAGAACCTGAATATTCAAAACTCTTTCCATAGTGGACGTTTTCGACATAAAACGAACATATCCCCAAAATTTCATGTTTCTGACTTCAATAAGTTTGGCTGGGCGATGATGAGTGAGTGAGTCAGACAGGACATTTTCTTTCAATTATTTTTACCACAATTTCACCCCTCCCCATGGGCCCCTTAAATTGGTTTCATGAAAAAACGCTTGAACACCTATTAACTTATTTTAAGCTGTCTTTTTCCCCTGAGTTTGATGAGTGAGTGAGTTAGTCAGTCAGTTAGGACATTTTCACTCCTTTCTTCCCCCAGAATTTCACCCCACCCCATGGGCCCCTTAAATTAATTTATGAAAAAACGGTCGAAGTGTTAACATGAGCTCCATAAAAAGTCAGTTCTATAAGCTGCAACGCGGAGCGGAGCTTTCGACTGTGCGCATAAGCAGACCATCTATTCCTGACCTAAATATATCGGCAGTCAGTAGTTGCTACCTCCAGCTTTGAATGTGTATTGTTCCAAACCACATGAAAAAGACCATGTCTGCCAAAATTCTTATTGACAAAGTTTAATGAATTAGGAAAATTATAACCTAAGTCAATCATCATAATCATCATCATATCATCATATATATTATTATTTCAGTAGTATTTATCCCTCCTGCGGCGCTCACATGCGACCGATCGTGACAAATGGGCACTCAAATGAAAGAGAAAGAACATTAGCAGTGCCGAATTGCATTCTAATTTCATAAATATAAATTACTAGCTGAAGTACCCGTGCTTCGCTACGCGTCATAATTAAATTAAAATGTGAAGGTGACAGTGTTAAAACAGGGGATAGGCGAGGTGCTGCGCAGAGGGTGATTAAGGATGGAACATTTTGTCCAACTACACCGCTCGGCGTTGACCGTGTTTTATAGCACAAATTTAGGTTTTACTCGCTAACCGTTGGAGATACCTTTCGGATAGAAAATGTAATTTTAAACCTCGTACATCCCATCAAAGGTTTGCTATTTCTTAGCGTTCTCTTTTTATTTGAAATGGAAATATGAAAGTTTTAAACCAAAGGGTGTAGAGACGTCACTAAAATGGTCACCATCATTAAATAGGGCAAAGTATTGAAATCAAAAGAAACATATATGTTAACCAGGTAAATCAACTACTTCCATGTAAAAATTCATGTAAATCGGACCAGTGGTACTTGCGTGATTGAGTAATACACAGACACACACCATCTCATTTCTTGCCTCGCTTCGCTCGCGTCATAGTCTTTTCATATTGTTATTCAATGAAATGCAGGTTTAACCCCGTTACCACCACTTTAGAACCTGAATATCCAAAAATCCCTCCTTAGTAGACTTTTTCGACACACAAGAATCATATCCCCAAAATATCATTCTTCTAACTTTAATAGTTTGGGTTGGTCGATGAGAGTGAACATCCAAAAATCCTTCCTTAGTGGACGTTTTTCTTCCAGAATTTCACCCCTCCCCATAGGCCCCTTAAATTGGATTTATGAAAAAACGGTCGAACACCTATTTATTTTATTTATTTATTTATTTATTTTTAATCTGATTGATTTCCTCCGAGTTTCAAACTCCTCGCCTATGTCGTTTAAGAGATACACGCTCCGTTAAGAATCTTTCAACCCCCACTTTTCATCCCTTTCACCTCATAATATACACTACATCGAAAAACCATTAGACATGTGTCAGCTTATTTTTAATGATTAGTATATATACCAAGTATCACATCCCCAAATGAAACCACTCGTGAGATATTGTTATTCAATGAAATGCACGTTTACCTCCTTAACACCTATTTAGAACCTGAATATTCAAAACTCTTTCCATAGTGGACGTTTTCGACATAAAACGAACATATCCCCAAAATTTCATGTTTCTGACTTCAATAAGTTTGGCTGGGCGATGATGAGTGAGTGAGTCAGACAGGACATTTTCTTTCAATTATTTTTACCACAATTTCACCCCTCCCCATGGGCCCCTTAAATTGGTTTCATGAAAAAACGCTTGAACACCTATTAACTTATTTTAAGCTGTCTTTTTCCCCTGAGTTTGATGACTGAGTGAGTTAGTCAGTCAGTTAGGACATTTTCACTCCTTTCTTCCCCCAGAATTTCACCCCACCCCATGGGCCCCTTAAATTAATTTATGAAAAAACGGTCGAAGTGTTAACATGAGCTCCATAAAAAGTCAGTTCTATAAGCTGCAACGCGGAGCGGAGCTTTCGACTGTGCGCATAAGCAGAACATCTATTCCTGACCTAAATATATCGGCAGTCAGTAGTTGCTACCTCCAGCTTTGAATGTGTATTGTTCCAAACCACATGAAAAAGACCATGTCTGCCAAAATTCTTATTGACAAAGTTTAATGAATTAGGAAAATTATAACCTAAGTCAATCATCATAATCATCATCATATCATCATATATATTATTATTTCAGTAGTATTTATCCCTCCTGCGGCGCTCACATGCGACCGATCGTGACAAATGGGCACTCAAATGAAAGAGAAAGAACATTAGCAGTGCCGAATTGCATTCTAATTTCATAAATATAAATTACTAGCTGAAGTACCCGTGCTTCGCTACGCGTCATAATTAAATTAAAATGTGAAGGTGACAGTGTTAAAACAGGGGATAGGCGAGGTGCTGCGCAGAGGGTGATTAAGGATGGAACATTTTGTCCAACTACACCGCTCGGCGTTGACCGTGTTTTATAGCACAAATTTAGGTTTTACTCGCTAACCGTTGGAGATACCTTTCGGATAGAAAATGTAATTTTAAACCTCGTACATCCCATCAAAGGTTTGCTATTTCTTAGCGTTCTCTTTTTATTTGAAATGGAAATATGAAAGTTTTAAACCAAAGGGTGTAGAGACGTCACTAAAATGGTCACCATCATTAAATAGGGCAAAGTATTGAAATCAAAAGAAACATATATGTTAACCAGGTAAATCAACTACTTCCATGTAAAAATTCATGTAAATCGGACCAGTGGTACTTGCGTGATTGAGTAATACACAGACACACACCATCTCATTTCTTGCCTCGCTTCGCTCGCGTCATAGTCTTTTCATATTGTTATTCAATGAAATGCAGGTTTAACCCCGTTACCACCACTTTAGAACCTGAATATCCAAAAATCCCTCCTTAGTAGACTTTTTCGACACACAAGAATCATATCCCCAAAATATCATTCTTCTAACTTTAATAGTTTGGGTTGGTCGATGAGAGTGAACATCCAAAAATCCTTCCTTAGTGGACGTTTTTCTTCCAGAATTTCACCCCTCCCCATAGGCCCCTTAAATTGGATTTATGAAAAAACGGTCGAACACCTATTTATTTTATTTATTTATTTATTTATTTTTAATCTGATTGATTTCCTCCGAGTTTCAAACTCCTCGCCTATGTCGTTTAAGAGATACACGCTCCGTTAAGAATCTTTCAACCCCCACTTTTCATCCCTTTCACCTCATAATATACACTACATCGAAAAACCATTAGACATGTGTCAGCTTATTTTTAATGATTAGTATATATACCAAGTATCACATCCCCAAATGAAACCACTCGTGAGATATTGTTATTCAATGAAATGCACGTTTACCTCCTTAACACCTATTTAGAACCTGAATATTCAAAACTCTTTCCATAGTGGACGTTTTCGACATAAAACGAACATATCCCCAAAATTTCATGTTTCTGACTTCAATAAGTTTGGCTGGGCGATGATGAGTGAGTGAGTCAGACAGGACATTTTCTTTCAATTATTTTTACCACAATTTCACCCCTCCCCATGGGCCCCTTAAATTGGTTTCATGAAAAAACGCTTGAACACCTATTAACTTATTTTAAGCTGTCTTTTTCCCCTGAGTTTGATGAGTGAGTGAGTTAGTCAGTCAGTTAGGACATTTTCACTCCTTTCTTCCCCCAGAATTTCACCCCACCCCATGGGCCCCTTAAATTAATTTATGAAAAAACGGTCGAACACCGATTTACTTATTTTATTAGCTGATTTTTCCCGCTGAGTTTAAATTTCTCGCCAATGTCGTTTAAGAGATAGGCCAACACGCTCCGTTAGGAATCCTTCAACCCCCACTTTTAAAACCTTTCACCTCATAATAATACACCACATCGAAAAACCCTTAGACACATGTCTGCTTATTTTTAATGATTAGTTTATATGCCGAGTATCACATCCACAAATGAAACCACTTGTGAGATATTGTTATTCAATGAAATGCAGGTTTAACCCCCTTAAAACCCCTTTAGAACCTGAATATCCATAAATCCTCCCTTAGTGTACGGTTTTGACATACAACGAACATATCACCAAAATGCCATGTTTCCAACTTCAATGTTTTTGGCTGGGCGATGATGAGTGAGTGAATGAGTCAGGACATTTTCTTTCATTTTTTTCCTCAGAATTTCACCCCTCCCGATGAACCCCTTCAATTTGATTGATCCATAAAACCTGTCGAACAACTATTTAATTATTTTAAAGCAGTTCCCCCCCCCCCCTGAGATTGATGAGTGAGTCAGTCAGTCAATCAGTTAGGACACTTTCTTTCCTAACGAATTTTACCCCTCCCCATGGGCCCCTTAAATTAGATTTATGAAAAAACGGTCAAACACATTTACTTATTTTGTATGCTTATTTTTTCCGCTGAGTTTCAAACTCCTCGTCTATGTCGTTTAAGAGATACACGCTCCGTTAGGAATCTTTCAATCCCCACTATTCACCCCTTTCACCTCATAATATACACCACATCGAAAAACCCTCAGACCCGTGTCTTCTTATTATTAATGATGAGTTTATATGCCGAGTATCACATCCCCCAATGAAACCAATCGGGAGATATTGCTATTCAATGAAATGCAGGTCTACCCCCTTAACACCCCTTTAGAACCTGAATATGCAAAAATCCTCTCTTAATGGGAATTTGCGTCCCTTGAGGAAGCTGCATACCAAATTTCATTCCAATCCGTTCGGTTGTTTCTGAGATTTCGTGATGAATGAATGAGTGGTATTTGACAAATATATAGTAGAAGATGGTGTCAAGTCTTTGATATGCTAAACTCGGTTGACAGTGCTGTGTGAGTAGTTGAGTAACTAACGGGATTTCAAGTAAAGATCCTCATTTTCTATACCGGTAGTGCAGAGCGCAAATGGCATCCAGTCGGCCGTGTCTCGACTTGAGCTATGTTGCCATGGAAACTTTCTGCCTTGCCATTCCTTCATGAGTATAATTTATGATTTGATTAGCCTGTGCTTGAGTGCAAAAGGGCCGAAATCAGAAGAATGAGAAAGACTATCGAAAATTCATGTAGCCAGCGGTTCCTTCTGGGTCCTAAACTATGTGTATGCAAAATTTGATTGAGATTGGTGGAACGGTGTAGATTTGTATACGGAACAGATCCACATACATACATACAGACTTTCACTTTTATATATAAGATTTCTTAAAAAAAATCACGTTTAAAAATGTACAAAGTGTGCGATTTGCAGATACTGTTGCTGTAGGAATATACGCGCCATAATTGCTGTCCACTTCACATTTTGGCCGCCTGTTTCATGTCATTTAAACATTCTGAGTTCTTTCCTTTATCATTTTGCATGGATTTCAGAAACAGTAAATTAAAGGAATGAGTACTCAAATCGTATAATTTCATAAATATCGAATAACCGGTGAGTGTTATGATGATCCAATTTTCAGTGATTACCTTGTTATGTTAGTGAACGTAGAAGTTGCAACTCAAACTGAAATGTAAATAGTGTTCCATAATCATTTGGTTTAAATAAAAACATAACAACCTTTCTCCTTACGTCTCTCATTATGAACTTATTGGGGAAAGTGTGGTTTATCGGTTTCTTGGAACAATTCTTAGTTTCATACGAGGGCTGCTTTTATGTAATACCCGTTGTGATATTACGCCGTTGCAGCACTGTGGTCGGTATTCCGTGTGGGTGCGCTGTGTACCTAAATCTATTGGCAAGGCCGAGACGCCATTACGGCAACAGTCGCCCATGTGTGGGTGTGTTGACCAGCTTTTGAAATGGCATCACCGATCGCGAGTCCCGCCGACCCGTAAACGAGAGGGAAAACTCCCCTGTAGGATATCCTGCCGTTTGGCCACCACTGTCAGGCAAATTGCGTATGTGGTCAGGAGAACTATTTAACATACGCAGTTCTCCTGGTAAGCACGCAAAATGCATGACAGTGGTGGCCAAATGGCAGGATATCTTACAGGGGAGTTTTCTCTCTCGTTTACGGGTCGGTGGGACTCGCGATCGGCGATGCCATTTCAAAAGCTTATCAACACACCCACACATGGGCGACTGTTGCCGTAATGGCGTCTCAGCCTTGCCAATAAATGCAGGTACACAGCGCACCTGCACAGAATGCCGACCGCAGCACTGCGACTGCGTAATATGACAACGGGTATTACTTAAAAAAAAAGTAACCCTCAACAACTTATTCCATGATCAAAAATTCATTCATAACTACTCTATTTTCACAGTAGGTATTTTATGTTTCCATGAATTAAGATTCACAACCATCTTAATTACTATATACAGTATAAATTGTTTGTTTTTCACTTCACACAGGTAACATATCATACAGCTTTTTATTTCAACGTAAACATATGATCACAATAATTACCAATCATCCCAACCTGAAAAAAATTCAATGAACCAATACATCAGTTCCACGTAAGTGTTTTAAGGTTTACTATTTCTTCTTTCTGATTTACTACACTACGGTATATTCATTCTTCTCATTTCAATATTACACTTTCTTTTTGACATTTTCACTTCGAGATGTCTTTTCCAGAGATTTATCTTTCATCGTTAATCTAAAATTTGTCAAAGATCTAATCTTTAGACTTTTAGAGTATTTTTAGGGGGCGTCGGTGGCATAGTTGGTAGCATGCAGAGCTTCTATGCCCAATATCGCGGGTTCAAACCCGGCCTAAGTCGTAGGATATTTTAAGAGCGTTAAGAGCGTTAAAATCCCTCAGTATGCCTTCCTTCAGAGGGAAAGTAGAGCCAGTGGTCCAATGTCATGGATTTATGACATGAAAAAGAACATTCCACTTGGTAAACTTGTGTGAAGCCAAAATTTGTAGGTTAGAATTGATAAAGCTCTATTAGTTCCACCGTCCGCCGCCAGGTGCTGACTGCGATGCCATCTAGTAGCCACCAAATGCGCAAGCTAGGTGTCGTGGACGGTGGAATTTGGTAGCCAAATAGGAACTACTTGAAATTATTGTCTGCTGTCCTTACTTGAATAAAAACAGATACCACACACACTAATACAGTCATCAAAATTAGCACTGGTTATCAGATATATTCTACACACACCCAACGTACACGGGGCTACATACCGCGTTGTCCGAGCCCCTACACTAAGGAACCAACCAACCAGAGTATTTTTAATAATTTTAGTTAGTTAGTAATTTGGAAATAATTTTGATATCAGGAAGCCTCCGTGGCTTAGGCGGCAGCACGCCGGCCTCTCACCGCTGGATCCGTGGTTCAAATCCCGGTCACTCCATGTGAGATCTGTGCTGGACAAAACGGAGGCAGACAGGTTTTTCTCCGGGTACTCCGGTTTTCCCTGTAAAAATTTCATTCCAGCAACACTCTCCACTATCATTTCATTTCATCTGTCTTTCATTTAATCATTGCCCCAGAGGAGTGCGTCAGGCCTCGGCAGCCGGCACATTTCATATCCTCGCCGGTAGATGGGGGCTTCATTCATTCCATTCCTGACCCGGTCGGAGACTGGAAGCAGGCTGTGAATTTTCATTTGATATCAGGCCTTTTATAAAACATTGTGTCAATCTTGTAACCCTTCTTTATTTTGTCCTCCAAATCCTAAGCCACCATGTTAACATTCAAAGCCACCCCTGTCCACAGCTACATGACCATTTAGGTCCGCAAATATAATGTTTTGTTCCGTTTGGGGTATAATTGAGTGATGAGTTAGCAAATCATCCCAAAATTCTTATTATTCTATTTCTGGGCAATTCACTTGTGGTGCGTAGACAGATACAACATTAAGACATGGTTGTTTATCTAAGGCGAGTTTAACTGACATGATGCGATCACTGATTCTGCTTATCTCGCCAACGTTGTTACTAAGGTGATGATCTAATATTATTCCAATGCCAATTCTGGTGTTCTCCTTCCCATTGTAAATGAGCTCAAATACTTTCCCAATTTGACGTGATTTGGCACCTTTTCACTCTGTTTCCTGCACGCAACAAATATTTATGTGACGTCCATCTAGAACTGCGCTGAGTTCGGCACTTCGGCAGGTCATTGTACCAATGTTCCAAGTATGACGGTGGCGTTTGGCGGCAAAAGTAGAAACTATTTGAAAATTCAAAGTTGCAGTCCCTACTTGAATTTAAAAAAAAACAGATACACACACTAATACAGTCATCACAATTAACACCGGTTATCAGACAGATTCTACACACACCCAAAGTACACGGGGCTATATGACCGCGTTGTCGCAGCCCCTAAACTAAGGAACCAACCAACCAACCTATGCTCAGTTCAAACACTGGCGGAGTGCCCTTTCCGCTTTATTTTTTCGACGCTTACGGGGAACGCCCTAGTTATAAATCTCCTTCCATTTCCGTTTTTTCTCATATTTAATATAAAGTTTGGCTTTCAATTTTACAGTCAGTTGCCTCCTGACAGCACGGTCTTGATCTTCTTGGAAGACCCGAGAGCCTCCCTTGACCAAACTACTGTTTGATGAAGAAGGTTAATAGTGTAGCCGAAACCAGTACAATGTACTTAGAATTACAATTTGTTGACTTACGGCATAATTTCCTGTTTTATTGTGTATTGTTCCCTTAGGTACTGTGGCCAATTTCACATGGCGTTTTGATTACTAATTGGCATAGTACAAGGAAAGTGCTGAGTGAGTTACTTGTTTTATTTTTTTGAATGCACGATACGCGGTATGCGGGTAAGATATCTACATTTTAACCCAGCTGTCTTCTCATGGCGCGCGGACAATACATCATTATCTTAAACGTAGTTCTGTTTGATATTTAGAAGACGGGCACAAGCATGCATATGACAAAACAAAATGGAGCTTGAAAATCCCTGTGCATTTGTGGGTGTTTGCAATCTGTCTGATAACGCAGAGGAGTAACATTTTTAAAGTATTCATAACTAGCAATCCTTCCCGGCTTTGCCTGGTATCTTTACCGGGATACCCAACGTAAGATTAAAAGGCGCACGGATGGCATGTTTCAGATACAATTCAGAAAAGCCGACGTGAACGGCGTAACTCCAAACACATAATATACTCTTCTCTGAAGTCTTAACTCGACACGACTCAACAGTTATAGCTTGTCGAAGAGGGGTTATAGGCTCGCTCGTAAACTCACCCCAAAGTTAGTAATTTAAATTTCCACTGAATGGAGATTATTGGAAGAAATGAAAAACCTAAAATCACTTATAGTGGGCAATGTATTAAGGATAGAGGTATGTTGTCTGGGACACTTTAGTAGAACTCTTCATGCCGAACAATTCTTAAACTCATAGTATATGATATTTTTAACGGTTTACCTTGCGTAGGCTTAAAAGGCGCATGGACGGCAGGTTTTTCTTCGAATCGATTCTTTGAAATCGGTACTGCTCGACTTCCTTTGGTCGTACAGTAAATGAATGTTTTTCTACAGAATCCTTTCTGGAGAAATCCTTTACAGAATGTTGAAAATCGCATCAAAATTCATCCAGTGGTTCTCTAAATCAGTATTTCTCAAACTTTTGTGTGTGCGTATTGCCCCCGAAAATTGAATTATTCTGGGACAAAATGAGAGTATTTTCCGCCCCCTTGATAAAATTTAACCAGCAAATATACAGTAGATTCTGGAAGTGTGACACAGGAGGGTAGTGTTACAAGCTCGAGGCCGTGGGAGAGCCCGATCACATGACATATTGCACAATAAACGCTTCTGGAAGGCTGAAATTGGCATAGCAACAGTGAGTTTGGAAATTAATATTGTAAATATTGTTATAAATTATGCTATTGGATCCCAGCCCAGAGCCAATGAGAAGAGCCAATGAAGACGGGATCAACTTCAACTACATAATTTGGTGAAATTAAGCATTTAGGCCCTTAGAAGAAGATTTTCTTATTTGGTAATGAAGAAAATAGTAAAAGAAATTATGTCTAATACTTTAAAAACCGCAGATCGGTTAATCTACGCAGTAATAAGCGTTAGTAATCTACGCGCTAATATTATGGTGGGAGATTGATATGGCCGCCAAAATTTCGACTTGGAGGGGGAGATCCAAGGATCGAGGTTCTTATTCCAGCAGTCTTTGAAGAGTGGCGAAGAAGTGTTTTTACTGGGTTAACGGAGATTCCAATGCTTTGTCCGAGTGCGACGACTGTCGACTTGTGGAGACGCTAGGATAGCTAGGTAGAACGTTGGAGATTACCGCACTTCCATTTTAAGTGGAGTTGTGAGGAACATTGAAATTAGTATATGTCTTATATAATTGAGATTCAAGTTCAACTAAGTGAATATAAATAAAGAACAGGTCGAATATTCCATTCTGCTGAAAGTCGAGCGTTCTAAAATTTACCGTTTCGACAATATAAGCCTGTTAAGTTAGATTTTCAAATGTGTTGGAAATAAAGTTGAATATCATTTTAGATTGCAACGTGAAGTTGGCGAACGCAGTTCAAGTGAACAGTACCGGTAGCGAAGAACTTTTAACATTGGCACAGCAAATAAACATTATCAAAATGACTATCATTATTCTTCAAGTGGTTTCATTCAACATAATTAACACTGTTGATATGATGAACTAAATAGTCATGCGCCAGAGTCATATTCGATAACAGAAGTTAAGATACAACGATGGAACTTCGTTAGATGACGTATTCTTGAATACAGACGTAGTGTACAGTCCATCTTGTACATTTTCGTCAGTCTACGAACACTAATGTAACATCAATTAGCAATAGAAATATTTCATTCACCATATATATGAATATTTCTATATATTATTTTCCAATGATGAGGTTGATACATATTTGCGACGGAGAATGAAGAGTCTACAGAAGAGATTTGTCAAGATGCTAGGGGTAGCCCAGCAACAATAGAAGAATTTGCCAGAAGGATGTCGTTCGAGCCAAGGCGAATGTTGGTGAATTCCGGAGAGGGAACGTTTTCCCTATCTCTGCGCAGATCCGAGGTTCGAATGCAGATCCATCTCAGTATCTTGAACTGAGGAAACATCTAAAGTATTGTGTGAATACATACATAGATCTTCAAGTTTTTGTCCAAATAAGGTTGCTGTGCCTCTTATTTTTAGTATAGAGCTTGATTAGTGACATCCTGAGCCAACGATCTTTCTCCATATTTTCACATTTCATGTATTTCAGTGTTCTCATGTGTTTTACACTTCATATGTGTGCTAAGATTTTTATGCTTAAAGATTATTTAGGAGATGATTGCTTTCATCTATTTTTCAATTTTATTCTACGGATCAGTTTTTGAACTGAGATTAAATTTTTTGTTTGAGGAATCATATTGCCTCGTAGAAGACTAGTCGTTTCGACTCTCGAATTTTAATAATTTGATTTAAACCAAGTATTCTGACATTGTGTCATAGTTTCAAATTAAATTCTTTTTAAATTTAATTTGATCACTTTAATGTAACAACATCAAACTTCAAGAGCAGAAGAAACATCGAATGATATTGTTATATCATTTTTGTACATAAACTTTCGACGATCTAGGAAATACTAGTCGTTTGATAAGACCGAAGTCTTAATCCCTATAAACATTCTTTGTGTAGAGTGGAAAAACATTACGACAATGACAAACCTTTTTATTATTTTTAAAACTGAGAGCTTTGTTCATTTAATATGTTATAGGAAATACCTTTTGATAGAAGATTATTCAAATCTTTGGCTAGGAATTCAAAGCTAGTTTATCCCGGTTAAGGTTGAATTCTATTTGACACTATAAATAACATGTGTGTTATTTTACACTATTTGTGTAATATCACGTCATTATGTAGACCTGATATTACAACGATATACAATTTAAAGCTTGATAAGTGAGATGAGACAGGAGTATTATTTTTATTACTTGTATTTGCGACAGACGAGTTAACAATTAATTATCTTTTTGTGGAGTAAACTTTAGGAGGTCAATCACGAGAGTCTAATATCGTTCATTACGATTGGAAGTTTCGTTTGAAGAACTTAAGTATGTATAATTTTAGATCAGTAGTCAAGTGAAACGAAACTGAGGGTCATGCCTTTATTTGAGAAAAGTTTTACAGATGAAATGTTAATAAAAATTAATCCGTTTTTGGTTATTGTTTAACATAGTGGATGATAATTGTTTATGCCATATATATTGTTATATGAGTATTTGTAGAGCTATGGAGTGCTCATGCGAAGGAAGTTCCGCATTTTAAAGAAAGTCAAAATATTATTGTTCTTTGATAAGAAAGGCATGGATCATGATAAGAGTCGTTGTATGCAAGTAGTCCGGTTCATGTAAGTAACGTTTTAGCTGTGTTGACAGAAGGGTTTTAGCGGAAATACAATTAGAGAACGATTTTCTACTCATTTCAATGATACCAATATTATATTTTATTAAACCTGAAGTTATGTAAGATCGTACAGTTAACCTTTATCAGTCGACTGTATTAGACCGACAATGTAATGGAAACCTATATAAGACGATGTGTGAGCAGTATATGGAAACTACGGAGTGTTAGAAAATGATTATGTGAAAAACAGTGTTAATAATCAATTGAGAGTTGTATTGTAACCGAGAGTCCAGAATCTCGAAAGTAACGTGTTAACAACGTCAAATAGTGTCTATTATTATGAACAAATTACATGTAAACATTTTTCGGAAATGATTTAATTAGTTAAATAATTTTTGTAGGATTTATTTATCGAAAGTTTTGGAATAGCGTGTGTTTTGTGAGCGGATGTTTTTGTACGAATGATTGTCCACTGTTAAGAGTAATTGTTGAACCAAATTGGTCTAGAACAATTTCGGCGTGCGAATGAAAGAGTGTGTGAAGATTTCAGGATGATTGTTAGAGGAACATAGAAGTTATAAGCATTTTTGTAAGATCTGAATATTAATTTTACGTGTATTTTAAACGCACACAAGTCAGTCTCGATGTAGGCTAGACAGAATGATTCACCGTTAGGAGTGGAGGGCTTGGTGTGACATAATGTGAACAGTTGGCGACTCACAGCCTGGTATAAAATGTATATAGTTCCGAGCACAACGCTGTGCTATCGCTCATTCATGGAACAAGCCAATGCACGTGCGTTTTCAGACGTGTGCCAATGAAGGTAACCTGTTCCCAGGAATGCCATGAATGTAAGAGCATCCCTTAAACGTTTTTCTTGTCACGTAGTGTAGGTCTAAACCGCCACGGCTTTTATGCTGATATTTTGCACGGCATTGTAATAAGATGTGTTGTAGGAAGGAAGTGTGTATGAATGTATGGTTTTATTTCTATTTGTTGTTAGGTTAGTTTATTGTTATTTTGTTTATATTAGGTTAGTTTACCATTGTTAATAAATTTATTCAGTTCGTTATCTGTCGGTGTTGACGTGTGATTCATTTTAGCCTACTTTCGATTTTTGCAAAAAATGAAAGTAGACTTATGAGATCACTACAGGGCGAAAAAAGTGTGTCTGCATGTGTGTGTATGTGTGTGAGTCTGTGTGTGTGAGTGTGTGTACTCTGAATGTCTGTCCCCCCCCTATCAATTCGAACACGGTGAAACCGAATTGAACGAAATTTGGTACAGAAGTAGCATTAGCAAAGGGCACCTCAGTGTCATACTTTATATCGCCTCCATCTTTACCAAAACAGAATGGCGGCCACTCAAACGTTCAAAACGTAAAATGAAATTACGGCTGAACTAATCATCCGATCTCTACCAAATTTGGTGATAACATACCTTTATATAGGACGCGTCTTTCATCCAACATTCAAGGTCATCGGCCGTACCATTTCAGGATGGCGGCCGTGTGAATTATTCAACCATTTTAATCAATGGCTTAAGACCCACCAATTCCGATTATCGAGCCTAGGGTGGATTAAGCTATCCTGAAGGTCGTGATCCGTTATTTATTATAATTTAATGTTATAATATTATACTGTATGAGTGGCTTAAAAGAGCTGAGCTGTCTGTGTCACACGACAAGATGGCAGCTGTCCTCATGTGCCTGTCTTATATTTCAATAGTTTTAGTATGTTGTATGTGACATACCCTACTGATACAATAATATAAACTTAGTATGAAATTATCTTTAATGAAGATGTACTGCTGTGAAGAAATCGTTTATTTAAAGTCATTATTTGCCAACAGGTTGTATCTAATGTCAGTTAAGAACACCATGTTGTTAAGGATAGGCTTAGCTCTGGGCTAGCGTGTTAGTCTATCACGCAGTCGACTGGGGATCGAGTACTGCTGCAGTTAACTTTTTTTTCTTGAATTCTTTTACAAATGATGTGCCCGAGCTCTTTCCACAGATACTGAATAAGATGTCATTTAGCTCAAAGGAGAGGCTAATGTATACACTCGTTTATTAGTAAAATCACAGCCCCAGCATCGCAAATAAACAGAAGACATTAGGAAAAGGAGAATAGAAGAACTAGATACACGTTGTCATTAACCACAGCCTTCTTAATGCCTCTGTGCGGTGCTGTCCTCTTGTGGGTTATGTGGGTAATATTGTTCCAAACTTACCGCTGTGTAAATACCTGGCCTCCTGAAGTATGGCAATTTTGTAATACTGGTAGTTCAACTATTAGCCACGATCGCGCTCCGATTACCTTTAAACACTGCCAGCTGGATCGCCTCCCTCTTGGCTACTTTAAACTGTCTACTCATTCAACACTCTTAGGCCACTGCCATCGTAGTACATTACGATGGCAGTGCATAGGCGTACAACATGAAGATTAATTCACTGATAGGTCGCAGCACCAACCTACTGTGATCGGCGTGGATTTTTAAAGGGGAAGATACCCAAAAGGGGAGATTCTTAAGTAGTGGTTTTGTAGCGGTTCAGATGCCTCCACCTCCACACCCTCCACACAAGATTGCGGCGGTGCGATATCTCTCGAACTCATGGTTGGATTTTAACAAATGAGGTGTTGTTGAACTCGGGCTGACACCCCCTTTCCAATGGACAACATATTTCCACCCCAAAATTAAAACCTACCCTACTAGGGGGTGAAATTGAATTTTTTAGAGAATCTCTCTTTCCAATTGCAACATGTGAGAGTTTGAATACCGATATGGAATTTAACGTTGTTCTGCAAACCAATAATCAAAGAGGGGCATGTTAGGCCTTGAGGTGAGAGCCCCTGTTATTGTTGACGAGCCCCCTGCTGTCGGGCCCCTGTTGATGGGTTATTGTTGACAGGTCCTTGTGGACGAGTCCTTGTGGACAAGTCCTTGTGGACAGGTCATTGTTGACAGGTCATTGTTGACGAGTCCTTGTGGACGAGTCCTTTTGGACAAGTCCTTGTGGACGAGTCCTTGTCCCTTTGGACTGATCCCTTTGGACGGGTCCCTTTGGCCTGGTTCCTACGGACTAGCCCATGAATTTATTTAAATTATGTCAAAGGGCCTAACTGCATTTGTGTGTGTTGAATTGACGTTGTTCACTAATCCCCCACTACTATAATGGGATAACGATATGAAAGGAAAGTGACGAAATACATGTGAACATACAAGGGATCTAACTTGGTGGATGGATGTGTTCTAACGAGTCATTTGTAGTTGAAAGAGAATAATACATGTTCTTAAGATGTTAAAACTGAGGAGATGGCACGTGCAGTAAGACGTCTTGTTACTTCCTGTGTCATATTACAGACATGACAGAGAGCGCGCAGATCTGTTGCTATGACTAACACTGCAGTAATTTGAAACCGCAAGTGTTCATTAAGACAATGGATGATGATCATGCAAAGTTAGCAGTTATTGGATATTGCACAGGTGTTCCTTCCGGTGTCATGTTGCTGACATACCAGAGAGCGCACACTGCTGTTGCTATGACTGACCCTGCAGTAATTTGAAACCCCATATGTTGATTAAGACAATGGGTGATGATCATGCAAAGTCAGCAGTCATTGAATACCACACAGGTGTTCCTAGTGTACTTTGGACTCTCAACTGTATTGGGAAAGGAATTGCAATGATCTGCAAAAAACTGCTGACACGAGCGATGAGAGTTTATATAAGAGGGGTGTCATATATCTCCCTACTGTCAGTCTTTATTACTCGCTTTGAGTGAACAGTGCTCTATTACTGCTCAAGAGTTGTAAAAAAAGCCGTTTTGGTAGAAAAGCATTAAATTACTTTGCGAGGTAAGTACTTATTATTAATGGATTGTAGTCTTTTATTACTAATTGATGTTGAAGTTATTGATTGGAATATATTTATATATTTATTGATTGATTGATTGATTTGTTTGCAGATAATTGGGTACCTGTAGGTTACCAGATTCCTACAATCTGTTCATTCAGTGACAGCAGTTGATAAATTATAAAAAAGTAAGTGCCCCCTCTAATAACTTTTAAACAGTTAGAGTGATATTTTCCAATGTTCACCACTACATGTCAGTGAAAATGGTATATTTGGCAGTCAAAAGTTGGAACTACTTGACCATGGTGTGTAAAGGTAATTTTGTAGGTTAGATTTTGATTACCGCTCTATTAAGTCTGAATGTTCATTGCTAGGTGTCAGTGTCAGAGGGAATATTTAAAGACTTAACCTCAGTTCACCTAACATAACCTAACTTTACCTAACTTAACCTTATCATGTGACATGTTTTACAATTTTAAACTTGTTTTAAGACTAGCTATGACGTCACACTTAGCTCACTTAACTGGCGATCGCTGGTTTCTATCACGTGACATGTTCTACAAGTTTAGACTTGTTTTAAGACTGGCTATGACGTCACACTTAGCTCACTTAACTAGCGATCGCTGGTTTCTATCACGTGACATGTTCTACAAGTTTAGACTTGTTTTAAGACTGGCTATGACGCCACACTTAGCTCACTTAACTGGCGACCGCTGGTTTCTACCACTCTATCAAGTTCTAATGTTCACTGCTAGGTGTCAGTGACAGTGGTATATAGTAACCCCCAGTTAGAACTACATAAAGTTAGACTTTCTAGGAGTTCACGGATGATTGATTTAAATACCCTGCTATAACCATTGACTGGAATATAATTAAACTATTTATATTGTACTTTTTGTTTTATCTTTTATTAACATTGATTATTTCTTTCTTTTATAGGTAATTTCGAAAGTGATCATAATGTTCAAGTGTGGTGACTGTAAGAAACAGTTCTCAAGACCTGACAACCTTCAACGTCATGCAAGTACAAAACATAATCAGAAAATGTTTGTGTGCAGTCATTGTGTACAACATTTAACAGACAAGATAGTCTTACACGACATGTAAATTTAATGCATGTCAGTTCAGCACTATTTTCGTGTTCAGTTTGCGAACTTGGTTTTTCTGCTGTAAAGCGATATCAATTCCACATGGTTGAAGTGCATGGAGAACAACAGGAATTGAAATCTGTAAAACCATCAACTAGCACGGAACCTTTAAATGAATGTGATGCTCAAAAGCGGAAACGTTCTCAAGATTGTGAAAATAGTTGTGCAACAAAAAGAAAAAAGAATGGTGAACCTTCAATAACACATTGTGATGTATGCAATATTGATATACCTTCTTCAATCATTCATGGACATTTACGCAGTATTCAGCATAAAAATAACGCTTGCCATGAAAGAAATTCTGGAAATATTCAACAAATTGGTAGTGCATTTAAAAGTCGAATGGCTAGTTATAGACTTTATAGTAAAGAAAAAACTCAAAGTATTGAATCATTTTAAAAAAATGTTCAACCTACTGTGTTTGGCTTAGTAGAAAATGTTTTATTAGAGCATAAAACAATTAAAATTAATTTTGAACTTTTTGGACTCTATGTAAAAACTGGGAGCGAAGGTGAAATTACGGATATCAAATCTTTTAATACAATAAACATAATTGTAGGCGAATCAACCAAAATATTTCAAGTGCTATCATTGTGAAGAGTGAAGAGTTCCAGGAAAGGGAGTCAGGCTGGGCGTTAGTTGAAGTACTTTATTTAGAAACCAACATGAATAAATACAACCCCCTTCGAGCATCATCATATATTGATTTGCCAGGATGGATCAAACGTAAGCACGCTTGTGTAAACGTTATGAATAATGATGACGCATGCTTTGCATGGGCTGTAACCTCAGCTCTCCATCCAGCAGTGAGGGACACGATGAGAACATCATCATATCCTCACTATTCTTCAGTGTTAGATTTAGAAGAAATGGAATTTCCTATGGCGATAAAAGACATTCAACGTTTTGAAGAGCTGAACAATGTAAGTATTAATGTTTATGGAATTGAAAATAAGAGAATAGTAGGTCCTCTATATTATACTCAGGAAAAAAAGGATATTCATGTAAATTTACTGTACATAACTAAAGGTGAAAACGCCCACTATTGTTGGATAAAACATTTAAGTAGACTTGTTGGTAGTCAACTATCAAAATACGAAGGTAAGAAGTGGTTGTGTGAAGGCTGTTTGCTCTATTTTACAAAAGAGGATCAACTAACTCAACATCAAAAATGGGGGTGTAATCATGTTCGTACGGTATTACAGGCTCCTAAAAATAACATTCTAAAATTTAAGGATTATGAGAAACAGCTTCGAGTACCATTTGTTATATATGCTGACTTCGAGGCTTTGCTAAAACCATTTAATACATGTTCATCTAATCCAGCCCAACCTTTCACCAACACTACTCCCATTCATGAACCTTTTAGCTTTGCATATTATATTAAATGTAGTTATGATGACTCTTTAAATAAGTTTGAGCTCTATAGAGGACCTGATGCACCTAAAGTTTTTATGGAAAGGCTTGAGAAAGATGCCGTCCGTATATCCTCTATTTTAAATACGATCATTCCAATGGAGCCACTAACTTCATTAGTGCAAATGAATTTTGAAACTGAAACTAATTGTTTTATATGTGGTGAATGTTTATATACAGACGGGGTTCGCGACCATGACCATTTAACAGGAAAATATCGTGGTGCGGCTCACCAAGAATGTAATTTAAATTATAGAGTAAGTAAATTCATTCCGGTCATTCTACACAATGGTAGCAAATACGATAACCACTTTATCGTTAAAGAATTTGGAGCTTCAGATGTGAAAATTGATGTTATTGCAAATAATAAGGAACAATACATATCGTTCACAAAATACATCAAAATTAGCAATTAAAAACCATTAAACTGCGATTTTTAGATTCATTCCGCTTTATGTCGAGTAGTCTTGATAAGCTGGCTAGTAATTTAAAATCAGATCAGTTTCATGAAATTCAACGTGTCTTTCCTAAAGAAGATGATTTTAATTTGATTCGTCAAAAGGGTATATTCCCTTATGAATATATTAACTGTGTGGAACGTCTTGAGGAGTGTTGTTTACCACCGAAAAATGCATTTTACAGTTCCTTAAACACAAGTCATATCAGTGATCAGGAATATTTACATGCACAACGTGTATGGGCACAGTTCCACATTCAAACTTTAGGAGAATTTTCAGACATATATTTGAAGACAGATGTGTTGTTATTAGCAGATGTTTTTGAAAATTTTCGGAATGTTTGTATGAAAACTTATGACCTTGATCCTTGTCAGTATTTCACAGCTCCTGGGTTAAGTTTCAGTTCAATGTTGAAAAAAACGAAAGTAAATTTAGAATTAATGACTGATATAGACATGATCAATTTTATAAAATCATCAATTCGAGGTGGATTAAGTCAATGTAGTGGACGGTACTCAAAAGCGAATAATAAATACATGCCTAGCTACAACCCTTGTGAAGAGTCAAAGTATATTGTCTACCTCGATGCAAATAACCAATATGGTTGGGCTATGAGTCAATATCTACCACTAAAAGATTTTCGCTGGCTGACACAACCTGAAATTGATGTCTTACATGTTGACACTCTTAATGATAACGATGATAAAGGATATATTTTAGAGGTAAATCTTGAGTACCCTAAAGAGTTACATGATGATCATAATGATTTACCATTTTGTCCTGAGAATATGAAATCTCCATACATCACATCACGAACAAAAATGTTAATTGCTAATGTAAATGATAAATGTAAATATGTAATACATTATCAAAACTTGAAACAGTGTCTACAGCATGGATTGAAATTAACTAAAATTCATCGCGTATTGCAATTTCATCAGTCAGCATGGCTCAAACCGTATATTGATTTAAACAATAATTTAAGAACGCAGTCAACAAACGCGTTTGAAAAAGATTTTTATAAACTCATGAATAATAGTGTTTTTGGAAAGACTATGGAGAATGTTGATAAACGAGTTGATGTAAAGCTGATAACAAAGTGGGAGAATGATGGTAAAAGGTATGGTGCGAGCAACTTAATAAGCAAGCCTAACTTTCATAGCTGTTCAATTATTCATGAGGATTTAGTTGTAATACAAATGAATAGTCTTAAAGTAACTTACAACAAACCCATATATGTGGGTTACACCATTCTGGAATTATCAAAAACACTTATGTATGGATTTCACTATGATTATGTAAAGAAAAACTATCTTGATAATGCTAAATTACTCTACACAGACACAGATTCTTTTATTTATGAGTTTAAAACTGATGATTTTTACGAGGATATCAAAACTGAGCTAAATAGGTTTGATACAAGTGACTACCCCAAGGATAATATTTACCATTTACCTCTAGTAAACAAAAAGGTTCTTGGGAAATTTAAGGATGAATGTGCTGGTGTTATTATAGACACCTTTGTAGGCACAAAATCTAAATCATACAGCTATATGACAATTGATGATGTAGTAGTAAAAAAATTAAAAGGAGTGAAAAAGAATGTTGTTAGTAAAGAGTTAGATATAAGTGATTATAAAAACTGTATAGTTAGTAACCCACCTGTATTATATAAGAAAATGTGTGTATTTAGAAGTAAAAATCATCAGCTACATACCAATTTGTTGAACAAAGTTGCTTTAAGTAATGAAGACAACAAACGATTCATTATACCCAACACATTTAATACTCTTGCTTGGGGAAACAGTCGTATTGACGACTATTACTTTACTTAAGTATAATGATCAATATATTGTAATATTTGTAGTGTGTTTTATATTGTAATATTTCTTTTGTAAAAACTGTAAGTAGAATGTATAATGTTAGGCTACAGTAGTTTAGTAAAAATAAGATAAGTAATACATTTTAGTGTAAAATGTTTGCTTTTGTATATTACGAAAAAGATTATAAAAAATTTACTGAATGTGTGAACTAAACAAGGGGAATGTAAAAAATGTAAAGTGGAAATTGTAAATATCCATGTGTGAAAAAGTGAAATGGCTATCACCAATTTAAAATTAAAAAGACATTGTAATCTGGTAAACCTCGTTTTTTATTTCACAACAACAAAAATTTACAGAATGTGTAAACTAAACAAGGGAATGTAAAAAAAGAAAAGTGGAAATTGTAAATATTCATGTGTGAAAAAATGAAATGGCTATCACCATTTTTAAACAAGTAGTTCCGTGAAGAACTATACAGCCTATTTTCATATATCCTACTCATGTTAACTCCCACTATCAACATACATAATTCCTGTTTGATTGCTGCAATAGATTCGTAGATATTAAGAACCGACTAAATATTTCGGATGGTCGCCATGTTGGATTTTATATATGTAGGTCCTAGAGTTATGTACTGTTACATGCAGATTATTGTGAACGTGTAGTATTCAAACTTCAATCGCATAATTAGGACACAAGAAAAAACAAGGAGATTTAAAATTTTTTTACAGCTGCCATCTTGAGGTTATGGAAGCAATTGAAATAAATTAGATGCCAGTGGATTAACATTCGTATAAGGATTTACTGTACCAAGTTTCACTGCACTCGGATGGTTAAATTGCGAGTAAAGTCCATGTGAATATTTATAATTCGCGTCACCGCCATGTTGGATTTGTGATCACCAGGTTATTTAAAGTCCTATAGATGAACTTTAGTTCATAGCCCCTATGAACATTAAAAAATGCAGTTTGATTGCTAAAATAGATTCGTAGATATTCAGTATCGTCTAAATATTTCGGATGGTCGCCATGTTGGATTGTTAAATGTATAGGCCATAGAGTCATGTACCATTAAAGGAAAATTATTGCATAGGTTCATTATTCAAACTTTCACTTCGATCGCATGACTACTTCACAAGAAATAAAAACTTAATTTTAAAATTCGCACTGCCGCCATCTTGAGGTTATGTAAACAATTGAACTAAATTAGATACCAGTGGATTACAATGTGTATGAATATTTCCTGTACCAGGTTTCAGTGCGCTTGGAACATTAAATCGCGAGAAAGGTCTATTTAAAATTTTCAAATTCGCTTGGCCGCCATGTTCGTTTTGTAGTTAACCGGTTTTTGAAAGTCTTATAGATGGACTTCCAGTAGTGCCCTTTATCTCCGTACAAAATTTTAGGGAGATACCGCTAATAGTTTCAGAGATATAGAATGCCGGTGAAATATTTCGCACATCCGCCATATTGTGATTATGTAAACAATTGAACGAAGTTAGAAGTCGGTGCATTACAATGTATATAAACATATACTGTACCAAGTTTCATTGCGTTTGGTTGGTCAAATCACGAGAAACGTCTATTTAAATTTCGCAAATTCGCTTGGCCTCCATGTTGGTTTTGTAGTTACCAAGTTTTCAAAAGTCACATAAGTGAACTTATAGTAGTTCCCTCTATCACCACAGAAAATGTCAGGGTAATATCGGGAATAGTTTCGGAGATATTGAATGCTGGTGAAATATTTCGCACAGCCGCCATGTTGGATTGGTGAGTCGTAACAAAATTTGAAGGGCACGGTCGAGGTCGCCGGGAATAGTGCTATGAACTTTCCGAGTTTCATTGTAATCGCTCTTGCCGTTTAGATTTTATTAGGGGGGGACACACACACGAATCACACACACACACGCACACACACACGGACAAAAGGTGATCTCATAAGCCTATTTTTTCAAAATTGAAAATAGGCTAAAAATAAAAGATATAGTGATTTAGTGAACCTTATTTATATTTCACAAAAAAATGTACAGAATGTGTGAACTAAACAAGGGGAATGTAAAAAATGTAAAGTAGAAATTGTAAATATTCATGTGTGAAAAAAATGAAAATGAAGAAATGACTATCACCATTTTTAGAATTAAAAGACCTTGTGATCTGGTAAACCTTGTTTTTAATTCACAACAACAGAAATGTACAGAATGTTTAAACTAAAAAAGAGGAATGTAAAAAAATGTAAAGTTGAAATTGTAAATATTCATGTGTGAAAAAAAAATGAAATGGCTATCACCATTTTTAGCCTATTTTCAATTTTGAAAAAATAGGCTTATGAGATCACCTTTTGTCCGTGTGTGTGTGCGTGTGTGTGTGTGTGTGTGTGATTCGTGTGTGTGTCCCCCCCCCTAATAAAATCTAAACGGCAGGAGCGATTTCAATGAAACTCGGAAAGTTCATAGCACTATTCCGGGCGACCTCGACCGTGCCCTTCAAATTTTGTTACGACTCACCAATCCAACATGGCGGCTGTGCGAAATATTTCACCAGCAATCAATATCTCCTAAACTATTACCGATATTACCTTGATATTTTCCATAGTGATAGAGGAAACTACTATAAGTTCACTTATGTGACCTTTGAAAACCTGGTTACTACAAAACCAACATGGCGGCCAAGCGAATTTGCGAATTTTAAATAGACGTTTCTCTCGAATTGACCAACCAAACGCAATGAAACTTGGTACAGTATATGTTTATACACATTGTAATGCACCGATATCTAACTTCGTTCAATTGTTTACATAATCACAAGATGGCGGATGTGCGAAATATTTCACCGGCATTCTATATCTCTGAAACTATTAGCGGTATCTCCCTAAAATTTTGTACGGAGATAAAGGGTACTACTGGAAGTCCATCTATAAGACTTTCAAAAACCGGTTAACTACAAAACGAACATGGCGGCCAAGCGAATTTGAAAATTATAAATAGACCTTTCTCGCGAATTAATGTTCCAAGTGCACTGAAACCTGGTACAGGAAATATTTATACACATTGTAATCCACTGGTATGTAATTTAGTTCAATTGTTTACATAACCTCAAGATGGCGGCAGTGCGAATTTTAAAATTAAGTTTTTATTTCTTGTGATGTAGTCATGCGATCGAAGTGAAAGTTTGAATAATGAACCTACGCAATAATTTTCTTTTAATGGTACATGACTATGGCCTATACATTTAACAATCCAACATGGCGACCATCCGAAATATTTAGACGATACTGAATATCTACGAATCTATTTTAGCAATCAAACTGCATTTTTAATGTTCATAGGGGCTATGAACTTAAGTTCACCTATAGGACTTTAAATAACCTGGTGATCACAGATCCAACATGGCGGCGACGCGAATTATAAATATTCACATGGACGTTTCTCGCAATTTAACCATCCGCGTGCAGTGAAACTTGGTACAGTAAATCCTTATACGAATATTAATCCACTGGCATCTAATTTATTTCAATTGTTTCCATAACCTCAAGATGGCAGCTGTGAAAATTTTTTAAATCTCCTTGGTACTTCATGTGTCCTAATTATGCGATTGAAGTTTGAATACTACACGTTCACAATAATCTGCATGTAACAGTACATAACTCTAGGACCTACATATATAAAATCCAGCATGGCGACCATCCGAAATATTTAGTCGGTTCAATATCTACGAGTCTATTACAGCAATCAAACTGAAATTGTGTATGTTGATAGTGGCAATTAACATAAGTAGGATATATGAAAATAGGCTGTATAGTTCTTCACGGAACTACTTGTTTAAAATAAAAGACATTGTGATCTTGTAAACCTTGTTTTTATTTCACAACAAATAGAGCTTAACAAAAATAGAATACAAAGAAATACCAATTCCTCAATCCTTTCCAATGTCCATGTCCACTCATTATTAACTTTCCTTTTATAACACTAATCACAATGACGACTGCCAACCTCTCTCCCACTGAGACATCACAGAATGTCAAAAGTTGTTTAGCTTTTCAACGATACTGTATCCGCTACACGTCTTAATGCAGAATGACTGGGGTGATAAGAAAGGTGCATTCTTGATCCAAAGGATTAATAGGTATATCACTATGCTGCAAAGGTTCTTCAAGACAAGTTCCAGAACTACACAAATAATAACCAGTTAGGTAGATTTCGAAAGTCAAGTATTGACTTACTTTGTTACTGACGCCATTGCCAGTACAGGTCTGGCATATCCTTTTCCATCGATGATAAAAAGGTTTGATCTTCCTCCTCCTCTGTGGATGATGTTTGTTGTTGTTGCTTTTTTTCTTCATTACTCCCGTGGTATGAGGAAACAAAGTCTTTACACTGACTTTTATGACCATGATACAGTTTGACTAGCTGACAAGTAGCACACTGTCGCATAGAGGGTATTTTTGCCATAGCCACTTGCTTATGGTGATCATAATCCGTACATGGTTGCAATTCACTTAACACAGGGTCTTGAGTCCATGATTTTGGTACATGTTGCCAGATTTCTTTCACTGCATTTGCTGCGACATAATAAATGAATGATTTTGGAAGAGCCAATAATTCTTCTTTAGTAAAACTGTCTAGTTTCTTTTTACACACAAAGAACTTTCCAATCGCTTTATCGGTAGCATCCCCTTTCTCCATGGTATCACGTTGATGTTTACACGTCGCTTGTAGAAATCTCACTGGTGTCATCCACAGGTAAACCTTTAGTTTTAATTTTATTTAACAAATCCCAGCAGGCATTCGTGGATAGCCAATCAAACAATTGCCACACCTGTGCCAAGGCTTTATGGGTAATATTGTCACAGGGGCAGCGATCCATGAGTGTTTGCAGCGATGGACAGCCCATGTCCATTAAATCGATACATTGACAGTAAGACGCTAAAAATGGTTGTAGCCATTGACGTTTTTCACTACCTTTCACAAATATTACATGGGCAGAAGACAAGTGGGCTTTCATGACCATGTCCAGGTGCTTATATGAAATGGTTCCTTGCTTCCAGTCTAGTTGCATATGAGTTTCAATCCACTGGGTTTGTTTACGGTCTTTATCACACAACAAATCAAACGCATAAGGTGTTTTAAACACCAAATGAGTAGCTTGTGATATCCAAAAAGTGGAACAATCGATGATGGCCACTTCTTTAAATATAAATTTGTTAACTCCAATTTTAAACCCTTGACAGTCGACAATCAGTGTACGCAACATGTTCACTCTTGTCTTGATCAAGTCCAACTGACCACAGACTGACAATTGTTCAGTAAGGTGTACCCATGTCATTTACTTACATTCCATTCTAGTAAACGAAAAGAAAAACATCGAGTAGTCACTATAGAGGTTAGGATATGACAGGGGGGCATAAGAAATAATAATATAACAACAACAACCAATTTTAATTACATTATTTTATTAGCATAGCAAGTTTTACATTCTTTTTTCATTCTAGGATAGAGGCGGTACCATCTCATACAACAAAAAAGTCTTTTGTGTTTATAGTGTCCATAACACCGATGATATCCCAATGTCTCTAAACTGGATGTTTTTAACTGTGAGCTGCTCACTGAAGCACTGCCGGCACCATAAAGTCCACACGTATCATAACTTTTTTCATCACTCAGAGGCATGAGTGAGGGGTAACTTGAATGGCAGGGTATATTACCCACCTCCATTCTGCACAGGTAGGGGCAGGCAGGTGACCAGCGCTGATGTTCCTGCATGGGTTAATCGCTCTCTTGCCATTGGTCTAAGATGATGGGACAAAACACACATTTCACTTCATCTCTTCTTTTTAAATAGTAGAATCCAGCGGCTGCTAAGGCTTGAGGGTTTATAAAAGGCACCGGCCACGTCGCAAAGGTCTTGAAACGTTGTTCCTCAGATTTTAAATTAATGGATGTAACTTCTCTTGAGGCTTGAAAGCAAGACATGACTGAGTGGTTTGATGTGTGTTGACCTGCTCTTTATACACTTGTCTCTTGGTTGGACAGTGGATAATACTTGACTTGTTTGTGATGAATAATCAAACAGTAGGCCGTGGTATTGGCTGGAACATTGTCATGCGTTTCAAAATCTAGTCGAATGTCAATATTGGATGGTTTGACAGACTCATCCAAGTAGGAACAGTCAAAGACAATCAGTGGCGCCCTTGTCTTAAAAGCTTGGGGTGACAACATTGGACAATTCTCTTTTTGATAATACGACCATCTAAATTTAGAAAACAAGTCGTACAGGGGGGCAAACTTATTTTTTGAAAAATCTAAATCCAGCCCTTCATAGGGAAATACAGCACCATTGAGGAAAATACGTGCATTTCTCAATTGCAGGTGATCAAATTGCGTGACATCTTTGGTTTGTTGATACTTGCGATTCGTTTGAAAACCCACAATCATGTAGAGAGGTCTCTCTGTATAGCGGGCTGTTTTTATAGACCAACTGTGTGTGTTGGTGGTGGGCAATAACGGGTACTCATGGAGTGCCCAGCTTCTAAATTCCATGGGTAGCTCTTTACCATTTTGAGTATGTCCAGTTTTTTGCTATCGTTAAGGGTCACATGAGGCACTTTCCATAGCAAGCGTTGTAGTTGAATTTCTGAATCAATGGGGGCATTGTCGACTCCCTTGAGTGCATTATTATCACTCCTGTCTCTCACCAGATAAAGCACTTGCCTTGCGTTGACCACAATGCGCTGGTGATCTTCAGCAAAGCCTAAAATCAGTTTAAGAGGTAAATATCCAGTGAAGGTGCCATCGGTGTGTACCATCCAGTCATTGGTCGAGTCAGGGCACCAACCCGCCATGCAAAGTGTTTTAGCTTCTTCCTCACTATAAGAGGGATATAGTTTCATGACACTGGAAATACCCACATTTCGAGTGCTACCCACCACGATATCGTTAATGGCATAACGTACTTCAGAAAACAGGAAGGCGAAAGCATGGTTGGCTAACTTGGATATAGTGGGTGTAGAACCATCGGCTTTGGTGAGCCGACCTTCAATCTGAATAACACTTTCATGCGGTAGAGTGTAAATATCTTGGTTGTTGATAACAAATTGAATTTCATCATTGTTATTGAGTCCAGGTGTTTGAGCTTGATAAGAATGCAGATCAATTCTTACCACTCCTGGTTGCTCCTCGATGTGGTTCGCTACCTCTAGAATAGAATTCATCGCGGGGGTTAATGTGGTAACCCAAATGCTGTAAAATCTGCTTGTTCTGAGATGTTAACGTGTATTCACTTGGTAAACAACTAACACCATTCCTAGACGGTGCTGTTGCTTTATATACAAACTTCATAGTGGTTTTAGCACCAACTTGTAAGTCACTGGTGTGGTAGAATCTAGATCAATGAGTTGTTGCTCTCTATTGATCAGTCTTAATGTTATATTACTAATACCATCGACAGCCACAGAATGAAAAAGCACCACTGGAGGGTTTTCACGAATAATATAGCCATTGGGCGATGTTACAATAAAGTCATAAAGCGAATGCGACGGTTGTTGATTGGTGTACACTTGACTAATAATATTACACTTCACCGACACATGATGGTCCTCAATGAATTTCACTTCATGGTCTGATTCATGGTTTTTGTTGGACTCTAACACACGTGGTTTAAATCCTAGTAATGGACCAATGGAATCGGGGTGAGTTTTGAAGTCAATTTTGAATGTAGAAAAAATACTGCAGCGATGAGTGTTGGTATTTCCTACAAGTTCAAACTTGCGCGTTCCATCGAGAAATGACTTTAAACCATATTCATTGATCAACATCACATAAATGTGTTCATAAATGTCATCTATCGTGTATCCACCAGAGTTCAGGGTGAGCACAGAATCATCATAGTAAAACTTGTTGTTCACAATTTCACGTATGTTGTATATTCGATTGTACGTTTCAAGAGAAACAAGTCCTAAACCATAAGGTTTTTCACTCAATTCGATAGGTGGGTAAATGTCTAGACTCACTTCAGGTCCACGTCCATGCAGTGTAAACGTCTTACTTTCCACCGACATACTGTTGACGTTTTTGCTTATGTTGCGTCTTATATAAAAAAATAAACACAAACGTCCACACTGTTGGCTGTTAAACGTTTGCTCACGATTCACATTATAATATATCTTGATCCTGTTTCCAAAATAGGCCACTAGTTCCATGGGCGGGGGCAAATTCCCAAAACTGTCAACGTACCATACAGTAGATCCCTCTTTGACATAAGCTACATAATGTGTTCCAGGTCCTCGGTGATCATCCAAATTGACAACAGCACATTCATGTTTCCCGGGTTGTGAGGGTAATTGGTTTCGCATAAACACACCTCGAAAATGAGAAAGCTTTAGTTGTTTAGCATAGCTTTCCACTTGCTGATGCGTCAGGGCATGTCTTGCTATGGCTGAGGTTAAAGATGTTTTTTTATTTCGAAAAGGTGAAATTCCAAATCCTTGTTGATAAAAGGCTGGCTTCAAATTGACATTTCTAGCCCCCATAGCAATGGCCTCCATTGTTTCATTGTGTCGCTGACTTTCATTGAGTTGTTACTTGCCCTGTTGCACGGCTTTAATGGTTTTTGCCACTGCACTGGCGCCGCCTAAAAGTGAACCTAGAGCAGCCAGACCAGCGAATAATGCAGGTAAAAATCCCGCTCGTTTGGGGACGGGGATCACTCGCCCTTGTTTTGAACCCTGTCGCTGACGTTTTGGAATAACATGTCTCTGTGCTACTCGAAGAGCTTTCCTTATGGTCAACACATTATTTTTTCTTTTTTTCTTTCGTAAGGGCTTGTCCACGAATGTCATAAGCCCAGGCTTTGCCAAGGACAGGCTCATATTTTTTGTCTTTCTCACCACATATCTTTGTTTCACCATGATGATGATGACCAACAACCTTTCACAAGAAATTTTAAGTCACAACTAACATTAGATTGTTATTTCATGGCTGTATATTCCAATTCTACATGAAGTGGGAAATCATTTATGGTTTTTCCAGCTTGCTTTTCATTCCATGTCAACAGGAGATGAAAGGATAATTCGTCTCCTACATTGACCATTTCATGGTTATGGACCAACAGCCTATGACCATTTATCTCTATTTGTAAATGGTTCTCATCAGGTATGGCATATTTGATGTGAATGGTTCCATTATAAGTCGATAGTGGCTTAAACCTGAAGCAAGCACATAGGTCAAGTGCTGGTCATAAACTAGCGGTATATGGTTTCTCTCATTCACAGGTTTTACATTTGTCAGATGCACTAAAAATACAGATGGGATAAATTTATAAAGCCTTTTCATTTCATAGGTCACGTATCGCTTGGTACAGACATCATTATCTTCTTGTGGGTCTTCCACGTGAATAATGCGGTGATGATTAGCGCTATAGCCATCCACCGTAAGCTGAGGCACTTTATCATAAAACTCATACACCTTGTTATCCACATACTTTTTTGTAGTAACGTCTGTAGACACTTGAGGATGTTTTACATGAGTTAACCGCTTTCCTTTAAAGTCATAATCTCCTTGTTTTGTGCGTGGCACTACTGACCTATCCACATAGTGTTTATTAGCAGGATCTGTTTCTTGTTTAGGATCATGTATGGGAACAGACCTAGCTTTGACCATCAACGCACGTCCAAAGACATCCATCGTCAACCTGTAGTACGAGTCTACTGTTTCTATGACAAGGCTCGGTGCGATGTATATAGACAGCCTGCTAGCCTCTCTAAGCCTTAGTTGAAATGAAGCTAATTAAGCAGCAAGAGTCATTCCCCGTGAGGGACATGGTTTCCCATCTCTGCCCCACATCACGTGAACAACGCCATGGTTCACTGTTTCCATCTTCCATTCGCTGCATCATTGTGGGACCTTCCGGCTGTGGAAAGACCAATCTTTTGCTGACACTTATTACAGCGCACAATGGTCTGTGTTTTCAAAATATTTATATTTTCGCAAAATCTCTCTACCAACCCGTCTACGTGTTTCAGGATCAAGTCATGTCTGGATTAAAAAATGAGAATATGGGGTATTTTACTTTTTCCACGCAAGAAAATGTTATTTCACCGGATGAGGTAAAGCCTGATTCACTCATGATTTTCGATGATGTATCCACTGAACGACAAGGTATCATTCAAAGCTATTTCAGCATGGGTCGACACAAATATATCGATTGCTTCTATCTTGGACAAACGTATTCTAAAATGTCCAAACAGTTGATTCGTGACAATGCCAATGTCATTGTTTTATTTCGCCAGGACGAGAGGAACAGTCGTTACATTTATAATGAACATGTGAATCCGGATATGACCTTTCAAATGTTTACAGAATTGTGTGGCAAGTGCTGGAACACACAACGTCATGCCTGTTTAGTGATTGACAAACAAAGTGAACTCAACCAAGGGCGGTATCGCTTAGGGTTTGATCATTTTATTGCTATTTAAGGCACTGTATCATTCCCTCTCAAGTCATTTGTCACGACATCATGGCGTTAGCAGAGAGTCAATTAAAAAGCATATTATTAGAGCAAAAAATACTATTCGCCAAAAATTTCGTCAATTGAAACGATCGCGTGCGGATCATGCTTTGTTTATTCAACAACATTTAGCACCTCCGCTAAAAGCTATGTTGAAACCCTCTTTCAAGCCATCTGAAACGCTACCTACCGTTTCACAAGCCAGTCATACGCACCACGAGGACTCTGAGGAAGAGAAAGAGGAAGATGAAGAGGAACAGGAAGATATAACTAGTGTTAGCGAAGTTGAGGATAATGAGGACGAAGTGTTTACGCCTCAAAAAAAGGCATCACCCCTTGCAGAGTTTGTAAGAAAAAGGAAATCCTTGGCCATGGTCGAAACCCCTTGCCCTTCCAGATCGTCTCCATTTTCACAACTCTCGGCCACCCCTCAACATAAAGCTCAACTGAAAAACATTTTCATAAAATATTATGGATCAACACTGGAACCCTATTTCACCAATCTATTTGTTGGAAACACAGATACCACATATGGCGTTTGCTAAGAGAATGATAGTTTTAAAATTGGTGATTCATCGATTAAATTTAGTCGTACTAAAGCTGTCATTAAAAAGATCAACTATAAATTATCACCAGGACTGTTAAAGCTACTATTCTCTCGGACTCCCTCATCTCAAGATTATACGTCAGAGGACCTTAGTAAATATAAATCCAATATATTGGATACCCATGCTCACAAAAGACAGTATGATCCCACTCAACAAGTGAATGCTAATATATCCCAAAAATATAAAACCATCATTGCAAAAATGTTCCCCACTAGTCAAAGTGGTCGTCGTAAAGTGTCAGCTTCAGGGGTGACATTTAAACCATTAAAACCCCTTGTGGATGTTACCTACTGGCACAATCCAAATAAACTCGTCCAGCGACTACAGCTGTTGCATGCTTCACGTCAAGCCTGCCATACTGGTCACGATTGGGAAATTCAAGATATTGAGGAAGAACTTCGAAATGCCAAAATTATTGTTTAAGCCCTCACCCATTAAAATGGGTATTGCTCACGAGTTGCATCGTCCAGCTAGACGTCACTATCAGCGACTCAAGTTGATTTCACAGGGTGTGGATGAACTTTGGCAAGCAGACTTGGTTGAAATAATTCCCTATGCTAACGTTAACGATGGTGTACGCTATATGTTGACGGTCATTGATGTTTAATCCAAAATGGCGTTTGTTGAACCTGTGCGTCGCAAGTCTAGTCCACTAGTCACCAAAGCCTTTCAACATATTATTCAACAATCTAAACGTCAACCTCAGCTGCTACAAACCGACCAGGGAAAAGAATTTTTCTACAAGGATTTCTCCAGTTTTCTCAAATCTAAGGATAGTCACCATTACACCACGTACAGCAATCTCAAAGCTAGCGTGGTCGAGCGGTTCAACCGAACATTGAAAACCCATATGTGGAAAGCGTTTACCGCTCAGGGCACTTATCGCTGGTTGGACTTGTTACCTGAGTTAGTGTCACGTTACAACGACACCAAACACAGAACCATTAGGACCAAGCCACGACTTGTAACTAAAAATATTCCACAACTGGATAAACTGTTTAACCCCATAAAAACAGCAGACCCTAAACGTCATCGCCTTAACATTGGGGACCATGTTCGTGTGAGCAAATTCAAGTCCGTCTTCGACAAGGGCTACACACCAAATTGGGGGACTGAACTATTTCGAATTCGTCAAGTCAACCTGAACAGTCCAGTCACCTATTTACTCGAGGACCTCAACCATCAACCCATAAAAGGCAGGTTTTATCTTCAAGAACTTCAAAAGACAGCGTTTCCTAAACATTACCTTGTGGAAAAAGTTTTGAAACAAAAAGGAAATAAACTATATGTAAAATGGTTGGGATTTAGCTCAGCCTTTAATTCTTGGATTAATAAATTACATGTTGTGTGAACCTGTGTGCATTGTATTTATTTATTTACTCATGTTGTACTTAACCTACAGTCCTATGTACAGTCCTCAGCTATACATGTATTATGAGCAATACATATTTCTTTCTCTCTTCACCTGTGTTCTCTCTTACACTAACTCCCCCCCCCCCCATTATCTCCCACCACTGTCAAAACAGGTTGTGACTTGTTAGCTCTTATCGTGTGCGTGTACAGGTGAACACCTGTGTGTTAGATCATATTACACATGAACTCACATTTTCTCACGTATGAAGCAAAACAGGATGTGACTTGTTTCACAAGGAGGACGGTAATAAGGTCATTTCACACGTGTTCACATGTATTTCGTCACTTTCCTTTCATATCGTTATCCCATTATAGTAGTGGGGGATTAGTGAACAACGTCAATTGAACACACACAAAATGTAGTTAGGCCCTTTGACATAATTTAAATAAATTCATGGGCTAGTCCGTAGGAACCAGGCCAAAGGGACCCGTCCAAAGGGATCAGTCCAAAGGGACAAGGACTCGTCCACAAGGACTTGTCCACAAGGACTCGTCCACAAGGACTCGTCAACAATGACCTGTCAACAATGACCTGTCCACAAGGACTTGTCCACAAGGACTCGTCCACAAGGACCTGTCAACAATAACCCATCAACAGGGGCCCGACAGCAGGGGGCTCGTCAACAATAACAGGGGCTCTCACCTCAAGGCCTAACATGCCCCTCTTTAATTATTGGTTGGCAGAACAACGTTACATTCCATATCGGCATTCAAACTCTCACATGTTGCAATTGGAAAGAGAGATTCTCTAAAAAATTCAATTTCACCCCCTAGTAGGGTAGGTTTTATTTTTGGGGTGGAAATATGTTGTCCATTGGAAAGGGGGTGTCAGCCCGAGTTCAACAACACCTCATTTGTTAAAATCCAACCATGAGTTCGAGAGATATCGCACCGCCGCCATCTTGTGTGGAGGGTGTGGAGGTGGAGGCATCTGAACCGCTACATAACCACTACTTTCTTAACTTAGCAGGCTGGCTTAATATAGAGATTAACGGACGTGAATGCATTACAATAAGTTAGTAGTTTTGTTATCCAATCATCATAAAGTATACAATATTGATTTTGACACTTACTGGCTAATTATCAATATAAAAGAAAACAAACAATACATTGTGGTAGAGGTGATTGTGTTAGGGATGAGGACAAAGAGTCATAAATATACCCATACATTTAGGAGAAAGTAGGCTATATGTTATTTGCTGAACATCTTGTTTAAATATAAGGTTTAGAGTATTGTGGATGTATTGTAGGCGAAGCTGAGTTCCCAGTCCCCGAGAACGTAAGTAAAGGTAAGTGTGCCCCGTGTAGTTTGTTCTTGATCCAGAATATTTTTGTAACTGCTGTATGTAAATCCCTAAAGACCATTTTGGAGCGATTTCTAATGTAGTAATTGGCTGGTGCTGTTAGAAATAGGCGATCGAGCTGGGGCAATGGATATTCCAACAGGCTACTTTCCGGATTTACGGGTACAGTACCACATTAAGAGATCTCTCGCGTACCACCACCTAATGGTTGGGAGATCTAGTAACTATAACCTCCATCTGTAAATTGTGTTTGTTAGAGTTAGGTTGTTAGAGTTAAAGTTCAAATAATAAAAATTGTGTCCTGTTGTTTTATTATTTTACAATAAGTATTCAATTCAAACATTCAGAAATGACACGGCACAAATAATACTAATAAATGAACTCTTAATAATTAAACATAAAACCTAAAACTCAGCAATTCTTCTAGGTTTGTGCCGTGTCTTGTGTGGGGTTTCGCCTAGGACACCAAGCTAGGCTCATCGGCGGGCTCTTGGTGTCCCCGCCCGGACCCCCACAGGAGTGACGAACTGCGCGCCACCTCCCTTTATATAAGGTGCAACTGCACCACTTGACTACGAGAACTAAAAGCTCAAGCAGCCTTAATCTCCCTATGAAGGCTTCCAAAAAGATGGTATATTGGCTTTCACGGCCGGTGAATCAAAACTCAGCAATTCTTCTAGGTTTGTGCCGTGTCTTGTGTGGGGTTTCGCCTAGGACACCAAGCTAGGCTCATCGGCGGGCTCTTGGTGTCCCCGCCCGGATCCCCACAGGAGTGACGAACAGCGCTCCACCTCCCTTTATATAAGGTGCAACTGCACCACTTGACTACGAGAACTAAAAGCTCAAGCAGCCTTAACCTCCCTATGAAGGCTTCGAAAAAGATGGTATATTGGCTTTCACGGCCGGTGAATTAAAACTCAGCAATTCTTCTAGGTTGGTGCCGTGTCTTGTGTGGGGTTTCGCCTAGGACACCAAGCTAGGCTCATCGGCGGGCTCTTGGTGTCCCCGCCCGGACCCCCACAGGAGTGACGAACTGCGCGCCACCTCCCTTTATATAAGGTGCAACTGCACCGATTGACTACGAGAACTAAAAGCTCAAGCAGCCTTAACCTCCCTATGAAGGCTTCCAAAAAGATGGAATATTGGCTTTCACGGCCGGTGAATTAAAACTCAGCAATTCTTCTAGGTTTGTGCCGTGTCTTGTGTGGGGTTTCGCCTAGGACACCAAGCTAGGCTCATCGGCGGGCTCTTGGTGTCCCCGCCCGGACCCCCACAGGAGTGACGAACTGCGCGCCACCTCCCTTTATATAAGGTGCAACTGCACCACTTGACTACGAGAACTAAAAGCTCAAGCAGCCTTAACCTCCCTATGAAGGCTTCCAAAAAGATGGTATATTGGCTTTCACGGCCGGTGAATTAAAACTCAGCAATTCTTCTAGGTTTGTGCCGTGTCTTGTGTGGGGTTTCGCCTAGGACACCAAGCTAAGCTCATCGGCGGGCTCTTGGTGTCCCCGCCCGGACCCCCACAGGAGTGACGAACTGCGCGCCACCTCCCTTTATATAAGGTGCAACTGCACCACTTGACTACGAGAACTAAAAGCTCAAGCAGCCTTAACCTCCCTATGAAGGCTTCCAAAAAGATGGTATATTGGCTTTCACGGCCGGTGAATTAAAACTCAGCAATTCTTCTAGGTTTGTGCCGTGTCTTGTGTGGGGTTTCGCCTAGGACACCAATCTAGGCTCGTCGGCGGGCTCTTGGTGTCCCCGCCCGGACCCCCACAGGAGTGACGAACAGCGCGCCACCTCCCTTTATATAAGGTGCAACTGCACCACTTGACTACGAGAACTAAAAGCTCAAGCAGCCTTAACCTCCCTATGAAGGCTTCCAAAAAGATGGAATATTGGCTTTCACGGCCGGTGAATTAAAACTCAGCAATTCTTCTAGGTTTGTGCCGTGTCTTGTGTGGGGTTTCGCCTAGGACACCAAGCTAGGCTCATCGGCGGGCTCTTGGTGTCCCCGCCCGGACCCCCACAGGTGTGACGAACTGCGCGCCACCTCCCTTTATACACGGCACAAACCTAGAAGAATTGCTGAGTTTTAATTCACCGGCCGTGAAAGCCAATATACCATCTTTTTGGAAGCCTTCATAGTGAGGTTAAGGCTGCTTGAGCTTTTAGTTCTCGTAGTCAAGTGGTGCAGTTGCACCTTATATAAAGGGAGTTGGCGCGCAGTTCGTCACTCCTGTGGGGGTCCGGGCGGGGACACCAAGAGCCCGCCGATGAGCCTAGCTTGGTGTCCTAGGCGAAACCCCACACAAGACACGGCACAAACCTAGAAGAATTGCTGAGTTTTAATTCACCGGCCGTGAAAGCCAATATACCATCTTTTTGGAAGCCTTCATAGGGAGGTTAAGGCTGCTTGAGCTTTTAGTTCTCGTAGTCAAGTGGTGCAGTTGCACCTTATATAAAGGGAGGTGGCGCGCAGTTCGTCACTCCTGTGGGGGTCCGGGCGGGGACGCCAAGAGCCCGCCGATGAGCCTAGCTTGGTGTCCTAGGCGAAACCCCACACAAGACACGGCACAAACCTAGAAGAATTGCTGAGTTTTAATTCACCTGCCGTGAAAGCCAATATTCCATCTTTTTGGAAGCCTTCATAGGGAGGTTAAGGCTGCTTGAGCTTTTAGTTCTCGTAGTCAAGTGGTGCAGTTGCACCTTATATAAAGGGAGGTGGCGCGCAGTTCGTCACTCCTGTGGGGGTCCGGGCGGGGACACCAAGAGCCCGCCGATGAGCCTAGCTTGGTGTCCTAGGCGAAACCCCACACATGACACGGCACAAACCTAGAAGAATTGCTGAGTTTTAATTCACCGGCCGTGAAAGCCAATATACCATCTTTTTGGAAGCCTTCATAGGGAGGTTAAGGCTGCTTGAGCTTTTAGTTCTCGTAGTCAAGTGGTGCAGTTGCACCTTATATAAAGGGAGGTGGCGCGCAGTTCGTCACTCCTGTGGGGGTCCGGGCGGGGACGCCAAGAGCCCGCCGATGAGCCTAGCTTGGTGTCCTAGGCGAAACCCCACACAAGACACGGCACAAACCTAGAAGAATTGCTGAGTTTTAATTCACCGGCCGTGAAAGCCAATATACCATCTTTTTGGAAGCCTTCATAGGGAGGTTAAGGCTGCTTGAGCTTTTAGTTCTCGTAGTCAAGTGGTGCAGTTGCACCTTATATAAAGGGAGGTGGCGCACAGTTCGTCACTCCTGTGGGGGTCCGGGCGGGGACACCAAGAGCCCGCCGATGAGCCTAGCTTGGTGTCCTAGGCGAAATCCCACACAAGACACGGCACAAACCTAGAAGAATTGCTGAGTTTTAATTCACCGGCCGTGAAAGCCAATATACCATAAAACCTAAAGTTCAACTAACAACTTCAATGCCAAGGGTGAGCTTAAAGATTAGAAGACAGCTTACGAATATCTGGTTTAAGATTGCTGAGTCACAAACGAAGATCTTTTTCCAGTGTAAGGAGCCTATTCCGATATTTATTCTTGAGACAAACAAGTGATGAAAATGCAGTCTCACACAAGTACGAAGTAGTGAAATGCAGTACAGATCTAACTGCTTTGTCAGATATGTCTGCATAGTCTGCACGCCTCACAACCCAAAAGTTCACAAGAGCTATTTTTGAAAAAGTTTGCCTGAGTTCTGAATCAAAATTCAATTCTTAAAACTCTTTGTCCTTAAAGTCCTCCGGCAACATATCAATGTTATATATTTCTCAATTTTATAAAATTTTTAATTCTTTATTTTATATTTTTTTGTAACACTGCAGCACCAGTGGTACGCGTACCACAGTTTTGGAAACGCTGCTCTAGATTACCCGTTACACCCATAAATCAGGAACTTTGTTTTACAGATGTGTGCTAATTATGACTCGACGCGAATTTCCCTAAATAACGTTTATATTTTTCACTGCTTAATGCACTAAATATGTTTGCAAGGAGGTGAAATTACTTCCAATGTTTAACCTCGAGTCTTAATTATATTTCCTTTCCATAAACTCAAAGTGAAATGTTTTTTTCGAATTTCCACGAACAGAGGAGCTTTCCTAATGCAAAATGCCACACATTTTGTTTTTGATGTGTAACATCTTTCCATTCGGTTGCTGGATATCTGTGTGGGAGTGATTTTGAAAAATGGGACGGAAGTGGATCGGACGGAATTGTGTAAGACGCACTGCCAGCTGGATCACATACCTGGTGTCAACTGATTGAAAAGAAAAAACACATGTTAAAAGTCTTCGTATCAGTATTTAAATGATGATATGCTTCTATATGGAATATTTTAACTAGTCGGCGAAGCCAGTATTATGTTGCTGCACAATGGCTATTCAGATATTAACCCACATTGCGGTAATGCAGCGATCAATGTAATACAAATCGATGTTTTTATACGGGAACTGAAGTAGCCTTCCACGGACCACTATAGGAATTCCCTTTACTGTCAAGTAGGCGTATTCATAACTAATTTAAATCTCAATTCCACACAGGAACATTATCGAAAGAAAGCAAAATATGAATGGAGCATAAAAAAATACTTCCATATTATTACCGGCACGTGAAAATGAGTTACTGTTTTGCACTCCAAATGTCTGTGTTTGTAATGGCTGCGTGGATAGCATCTCGGTCTATGAATCATGAGGTCTCAGGTTCGATCCCCAGTCCTGGCAATTATTTTTGCTACCGGATTATCGATTTAAACCATATCTATCATAACATTATGCGTCATTTTAGCAGAATCTACATGAAATTACGATTTATCTAATTTTAATTACAATCGTTTGCACCAACCAGGAGTTGGGAAATTTGTATTGAACATTATTTCTAGTAGTCTATTGATAGGCTAGATAGAGACTATGGTTTCATTTACGATATAATATGTGATGTTTGTTCAAACAAGTGTGCCAGTAGCATAACTCCAATTCAATCCATGCATTAATCATTGTATTAATATGAAAATGGAGCGTAAATTATCATTTTAAGAATGTCCATGCTGTGTAGTATATGAGTAGGATAACATGTCAGATGACTTCACATACATTTCATCTCAATTTCATAGTAGGGTAACATGTTACACATCATATGCGACTACAGTAAGGCTCGTATCTTTTTGATTACTTCGCTCTACTTTTCGTGTGAATTTAGAGCAGAGGGTTTTGGAGTCATTTTACTGATCCGCTGTTGAACTATTCAGAGATTCATGAACTATGGATTGAAATCACCTGACTTAGAGGTTATATTATAAAGCCAATAATAATATAATATCGTATGGCCTCGGGTGCCCGGTGCAGGCTTTGCTATTTGACACCCAGAGGGTAGCTTGCATGTCGAATTTCGTTGTTCCTTGACTATGAAAGTCAAGGAGGTTAGATGTTAGATATCTAAGCTCCTTGAACACTATAGCGCTTTCTAGTAGAGAAATGAGGAACTTTGTGTTGGCGGAAACTCCCGAGATTAATTTTGCCATTATGAACTCGGCCTACTGAATCCAAATGGGTTCTTTGACATGCCAACATCGTATGACATGCGTATCGTATTTTTGCCGGCTTTCAAAAATCACTTACCACGCCCAGGAGCGAACCTGAAATCTTGGAGTTAGTAGACCGACACGATAACCACTCACCCACCGTGGCAAGCTATAAAGCCAATGGAAAAAAATAATTAGAAATCGTGTCAAGTTCAGGTATCCCTCGGAATACGCAATTATGAAAGCTTCCAGACACAATTCCTTACGGGAAAAAGATAGTCAGTCTGAGAGAATAGACTTTATATCATTTCAATTGACGCATGCTACAAATGCTACTCATGTTAGAAAGGCTCAGGAGGGCTTCTCGCTTCGCTCGAAGCTCCAGGACTCTTTCAACAGACTCCATTACCCGTTAACTTAGGCTTCCCGCGCGGGGCACGGAGAGCGGGAGGTGCACTCTGCTGCATGACGTCACGCACTTGCCGTCTCCGTATCGCATGACCCCAGACCCCAGGAGTAAACTCAGACTCGGTGCATATGCACTGAACAACATGATGACGTCATACACGCCGTAACCGTAACGCATGACGTTAGACCAAAGCATAACGACGAAGTCGAAAAGATCATTGGAAATGATAAAATTGTAAGTCGATGAAAATCATAAGTAGGGTTACAAAAGAAGCCAGCAGATGGTCAATAAAATAATTTTGAATGAATAATTAATAGTGACTGAAGCCTCCGTGGCTCAGGCGGCAGCACGCCGGCCTCTCACCGCTGGGTCCGTGGTTCAAATCCCGGTCACACCATGTGAGATCTGTGCTGGACAAAACGGAGGCAGACAGGTTTTTCTCCGGGTACTCCGGTTTTCCCTGTCAACATTTCATTCCAGCAACACTCTCCACTATCATTTCATTTCATCTGTCATTCATTTATTCATTGCCCCAGAGGAGTGCGTCAGGCCTCGGCAGCCGGCACAGTTCATATCCTCGCCGCTAGATGGGGGCTTCATTCATTCCATTCCTGACCCAGTCGGAGACTGGAAGCAGGCTGTGGATTTTCATTCATTTCAATTAATAGTGACTGATTTAAATTCTCTATTATTCTCTAATAATTTGCACATCTCTGTATACTGTGTAGAGCAGGCTTTTCCAAATCCACGAGTTTCAGTATGCGTACACGCGTGTACTCAGCAGTGGTGCTCGGAGCACGGTTGGAGAGGGACTGGGGGTGATAGCCAATACGTCACTGGGCGAAGGTCATAACACAAGTCCATGCGCTTCCTGCCAGTCTTGATGTATCCAACACGCAGTGACGGCAGCCCCCACAGCAGAGCTGTATTGCATGTTGCAGATTTACTCACGCAAGGTGGCGAGTACTCTATAGCTCGCTGTCGAGCAGCTCGGCTGGAACCGCCTGGTGTAGAGGTTATAAATAATCTTTTGAATATAAATGGCGATACAATCAAGAGTTAAACGGGTGAGTTAGCCGTGGTCGTTACGGCTTGACTGCTAGCAGTCACTCACATCCGGGAAGCGAGGAGGTTCGAATCCCCCGCCGGCAACCTTGAAGATGGTCTTCTGTGGTTTCCCATCATCCTTCCAGACAAATGCCGGGGTGGGTCCCTAACTATAAGACACAGCCGCTACCTTCCAACTCCTCGTCCTTACATCCAAACTTTCCTCCCCAACGGTACTTGTAGCTCACTCATTGGGTGTCCGTCTCGAAGCAGCTACAGAACTGGCGAGCCGAACATGTCCTCGGACACTCCCGGCACTAAAAGCCATACGCTAAAGAAATCAAGAGCCAATTTTTATATGCGGAGAACCGTCGGCATTACAGCCCCGTCAAAAAATACAATAAAAAACTACTCATGAAGGTGGCAGTTTGAGTTCTGTCTAGGTTGAAATACCCTCAAATATTTAGTTCTAACCTCACACTGAGCAACTGTGCTGAGAAATTACTCAGGGGTCTTCTGTTAGGGTGTAGTTGTAGTAACTTGTGAACTAGGCGGCTCAGTAGCAAAATGTTAATTATACCCATAGACATTCTGAATATAAGCACAGATACAGGTACGATACTTAGGGAGCAAAATAACCAGTGATGGACGAAACAAAGAGGATATAAAATTAGGTTAGCACATGTAAAACAAGTAGTTCCGTGAAGAACTAAAGCCTATTTTCATATATCCTACTTATGTTAATTGCCACTATCGACATACAAAATTTCAGTTTGATTGCTGTAATAGATTCGTAGATATTGAAAACAGACTAAATATTGCGGATGGTTGCCATGTTAGATTTTTATATATGTAGGTCTTAGAGTTATGTACTGTTACATGAAGATTATTGTGTACGTGTAGTATTCATACTTCTATCGCATGATTAGGACACAAGAAGTAAAAACGAGATTTTAAAATTTCGCACAGCTGCCATCATGTAGTTATGGAAACAATCGAAATAAATTAGATGCACGTGGATTAACAATTGTATAAGGATTTACTGTACCAAGTTTCACTGCACTCGGATGGTTAAATTGCGAGAAACGTCCATGTGAATATTTATAGTTCGCGTCGCCACCATGTTGGATTTGCTATCACCAGGTTATTGAAAGTCCTATAAGTGAACTTATGTTCATAGCCCCTATGAACATAAAAAATTCAGTTTGATTGCTGTAATATATTCGTAGATATTGAGAACCGTCTAAATATTTCGGATGGTCGCTATGTTCGATTGTTTTATGTATAGGCCATAGAGTCATGTACCATTAAAGGAAAATTATTGCGTAGGTCCATTATTCAAACTTTCACTTCTATCGCATGATTACGACACAAGAAATAAAAACTTAATTTTAAAATTCGCACAGCCGCCATCTGGAGGTTATGTAAACAATTGACCTGAATTAGATACCAGTGCATCACAATATGTATAAACATTTGCTGTAACAAGTTTCATTGCGTTTGAATAATAAATCGCTAGAAAAGTCTGCTTAAAACTTTCAAATTTGCTTGGCCGCCATGTTCGTTTTGTAGTTAACCGGTTTTTGTAAGTCTCATAGATGAACTTTCAGTACTGCCCTTTATCTCCGTACAAAATTTCAGGATGATACCGGTAATAGTTTTTGAGATATAGAATGCCGGTGAAATATTTCGCACATCCGCAATTCTTGAACGAAGTTAGATGTCGGTGCATTACACTGTGCATAAACATATACTGTACCAAGTTTCATGGCGTTTGGTTGATTAAATCGCGAGAAACGTCTATTTAAAAGTCACAACTTCGCTTGGCCGCCATGTTGGTTTTGTAGATACCAGATTTTCAAGTGTCACATAGGTGAACTTCTAGTAGTTCTCTTTATCACCGTACAAAATTCCAGGGTGATATCGGTAATAGTTTCGGAGATAGGGAATGCTGGTGAAATATTTCGCACTGCTGCCATGTCGGATTGGTGAGACGTAACAAAATTTGAAGGGCACGGTCGGGGTCGTCCGGAATAGTGCTATCAACTTACCGAGTTTTATTGAAATCGCTCCAGCCGTTTAGATGTTATTAGGGACACACACACACACACTCACAGACACATAAATGAAAATAGGTTGAAAAGCATTTCTACAGAAAAGGAATCTGTTGACATCGAATATAGATTTAGGTATTAGGAAACCATTTTTGAAAGAATTTGTGTGGTGCGTGGCAAGCACACTCTATGGAAGTGAAACTTGGACTATTGCTGCAGCAGAAAAGAGGAGTATTGAAGCGTTTGAAATGTGTTGTTACGGGAGAATTATGAAGATCAGATGTGTTCATAGGTTTGCAAATGAAGAAGTATTAAGACGATTGGGAGAGGCGAGAAGTTTCTGGTGACTGCTAATGGAGAGAAGAGATAGGTTGATAAGGTATCCAGGAATAGCAAACTTAGTTATGGAAGGAAGGGTTGAGGATAAGATCTGTAGGTGTAGATCAAGGTTAGAATATGTTAATCAGATTGCCTTGGATGTAAGGTGTGGTAGCTATATAGTGAATAAACGTTTAGCTCAGGACAGGGAAGCTTGGAGGGCTGCATCAAAAGACTGAAGACTCAACAACAACAACAACAACGACAGTTTGATACAGTTCTCCAAGACTCACAATTTCCAACCTTTCCGGCCATTCTAGCCCTTCCACTTTTGTCTCATTAAGGAAACTTTGTCTGCTAAGACCATTATTTCAACATTAAATTATTCCTATACATGTTTGAGAAATTAGGTAAGCACCTGCTTTCTCTTTCATCTTCTTTTGCATTCTTTTCCTTCTTCTTTGTTCTTCATTTACTTTCACTTTCTTCATCTTCTTACCCTTAGTCTATTTCTTTTTTCTTCGTTTCATCCTTCCTTCTTCATCTTCTTTTCTTTCATCTACCTGTCTCCCTTCTTGACAAAATTCTTCTTTCATCCTCTACTTTACCTTCGTTATTCGCCGTCTTCATGATTTCCTCCTTCTTTCCTCTTATTGTTCTTATTCCTTCCTCCTATTCTTATTCTTGGTCTTCTTTTTCTTAATTTTCTTCTTCGTCTTTAACCTACTTCTCCCTCTCTTTTCCCTTTTTTACCCTATATTCCTTTACCTACGTTCATTTTCCTTCTTTAGAAGTATTCATCTCTTCTTACTTGTTTCTCCTTCTTCCCTTTCTCCTTCATTCTAATTTCTATTCTTGTTCGTTCGTGTTTTCTTCCTTCCCCGACTGGCTGCATGGTTCAGCGGTAACGTTCTAGCCAGCTGTTCCCAAGGTTTCAGGATCGAATACTTGCTCAGTCAGTTGGCATTTCGGAGTGCGCAAATGTGAGGGATCCTCTTCGGAGCAAAATTCCGGCACCCCAGCGTCTCTTAAAGCAGCAGGATTTAGAAGGGACGTAAAATGAATAACATTATCATTATTAGTGTCTTCCTTCTCCGCTTCCTTCTTCTTTCTCTTCATCTTTATTTGTCATTTTCTATTCCTACTTCTTTCTATCTCCTCTTCTTCTATTTTTTGCCTTCCTTCTTTCTCTTCTTCTTCATTCATCTTCTTGAGTTCCCTCTTTATTTTCTTACTACTTTCTTCGTTTTTTTTGTTATTTTCACTCCAACTTTCAACATAAATTAGTGTCTCTAAATAACAATCACCCATTACAAACATTTGTATATGCATATAATTAGCCTACCATTAGTTGCAATTTCCCTGGGCGGACGCAGCACTTCATTTCAGTGTCACGTATTGCCCCACTCACCTTCAATTGACCTGTTGTAGCCTGATTGATCTCTGGAAAACCTTCAAGTGAAGTGGTTCTCCTCAAAAATGTCACTCAATGACTCAGCGTCTGGCCGGTTTATCAATGTATATTATCGACAGTTATCAAGGTCTGAACACATAACAGTATCCATTAACATTGACACAGCATTTTAGAACTTTAGAGCCGACATAAGCATACATTTTAACCTCATACGGATTAGAGGTCGCCTCCATTGCGTGGCGGTCAGCATAGTTAGCTGCCGCCCCGGAGGTCCTGGGTTCAATTCCCGGCTCTGCCACGAAATTTGAAAAAGTGGTATGAGGACTGGAACGGGGTCTACTCAACCTCGGGTGGTCCAAATGAGTAGAGAGGTTTCGATTCCCATCTCAGCCATCCTCGATGTGGTTTTCCGTGGTTTCCCACTTCGTCTTCAGGCAAATGCCTGGATGGTATCTATATCTACTGAAAGGCAACAGCCTCCTCCTTCACTCCTCCTTGCCTATCCATCCCAATCTTCTCTTCCCTTGCCCTCCCTCATGAGGCCCCTGTTCGCTTTGCAGGTGAGGCCGCCTGGGCGAAGTGCTGATCACATCTCCCCGGTTGTATCCAATCCTACCAAGTGTTCCCAGCTCTAGGACACTGCCTGGACAGGCTGTAGTGGTGAGATCCCTCGCTGAGTCTGAGGGAACCACCAACCTGCAGGGTAAAATTTACTTGACGGAGTAGAGGCCAATCTCTACCATTACATATGTTGAAATTATACACTTCATAAGCGTTCTATTGGCAAGATATTATTTCAGCGCAGTGACTTCATTGTTTTTAGCCTACTTTCGATATTTGCCAAAAATGAAAGTAGACTTATGAGATCTACACAGGGCCAAAAATTGTGTGTCTGTCTGTGTGTGTGTGTGTGAGTGTGTGTACTCAGAATGTCTCTCCCCCCCCCCCCCCCCCCTATCAATTCCAACACGGTGAAATGTAATTGAACGACATTTGGTACAGAGGTAGAACTAGCAAAGGGCATCTCAGTGTCATGTTTTATATCGCCGCCATCTTGACGGAAACGTATTGGCGGCCACCCAAATGTTAAATGCTTAAATCAAATTACGTCTAACCTAATCATCCGATCTCTACCAAATTTTGCAACAACATATACGTATATGCCGAACGTCTTATGACTTAACTATAAGGTTATCAGCACAATAGTTTGAAGATGGCGGCCATGAATGTGTGCAAATTGATTCCCCCTATCAATTCAAATACGGTGAAACGGAATTGAACGAAATTTGGTACAGAGGTAGCACTAACAAAGAGCACCTCAGTGTCATGTTTTATATCGTCGCCATCTTGACGGGAACGTAATGGTGGCCACCCAAATGTTAAACGCTTAAATCAAATTACGACCAACCTAATCATCTGATCTCTACCCAATTTTGCAACAACATACCTTTATGTGCAAAGCGTTCTTTGCCAAAGCTACAAGGTTATCAGTCCAATAGTTTGCATATGGCGGCCATGTATGTGTGCAAATCGATTCCCCCTATCAATTCAAACATGGTGAAACCGAATTGAACGAAATTTGGTACAGTGGTAGCACTAGCAAAGGGCACCTCAGTGTCATGTTTTATATCACCGCCATCTTGATGGAAACGGAATGGCGGCAACCCAAATGCTAAGAGCTTAAATCAAATTACGACCAACCTAATCATTTGAACTCTACCAAATTTTGCAACAACATACTGTACCTTTTTGTGGGAATCATCTTTAGACTGAACTACAAGTCCATCAGGCCAATAGTTTGCAGATAGCGGCCATGTATGTGTGCAAATCGATTCCCCATATCAATTCAAACACGGTGAAACCGAATTGAATGCATTTTTTTACAGAGGTAGTACTAGCAAAGGGCACCCAGTATTCATGTTTAATATCCGTATAGCACGTTGTATTTCAAAGCTACTACAACCAACATTCAATTATACTCCTTGAAAAGGACAAAGAATTATAACAATACCCATGCAATTAGGAGAAAGTAGGCTGTATGTTCTTTACAGAACATCTTGTTTTAAATTTCTACATTACTGGTGAAGTATTGACATTTTAAATAATTCTGTCATTACTACTGGATTCCAACAACATGTTTCATAGTATTCTCAACTATTGCTACCGCACTGAACCAATACATTTTATGGATCATTAACATCTGTAGACCACAGGGAAGCATGCATTCATTATCATAAATTATTTTCTCGTCGATGAACACTTCTGGAGATTTAAACTAACCCTATTGAAAGTGTTCCTAGTTTATAAGACTTTTTTCATCATTTAGTGTTACTTTAGGCGTTCAATTTTTCAATCTATCTTTATGGTGCACCTTATAAGATTTAGTAATAAGGAACTTTTTAGTGTTACGCTAAACAATTATCTTGTGTCATATTCATGCATATCGGCTGATGAATGGGCCAAAACTAATAATTAGGCCTCGAAACATATCCCACTAATGACCACACAGTGATCATCTAATATATAAAAGTGAAAGTCTGTATGTATGTATGTGGGTATTTGGGTATATTTGTTCCGTATACAAATCTACACCGTTCCACCAATCTCAACCAAATTTTGCATACACATAGTTCAGGATCGTGAAGAAACCGCTGGCTACATGAAATGAAAATCCACAGCCTGCTTCCAGTCGACCGGCCGGGTCAGGGAATGGAATGAATGAAGCCCCCATCTAGCGGCGAGGATATGAACTGTGCCGGCTGCCGAAGCCTGTCTCACTCCCCTGGGGCAATTATTAAATAAATGACAGATGAAATGAAATGATAGTGGAGAGTGTTGCTGGAATGGAATTTGTGACAGGGAAAACCAGAATACCCGGAGAAAAACCTGTCAGCCTCCGCTTTGTCCAGCACAAAATCTCACATGGAGTGACCGGAATTTGAACCACGGATCCAGCGGTGAGAGGCCAGCGTGCTGCCGCCTAAGCTACGGAGGATTCGCTGGCTACAAGAATTTTCGATAATCTTTCTCATTCTTCTCATTTGGGCCTTTTCGCACTCGAAAAAAGGCTAATTAAATCAGAAAATAAATTGATGAAGGAATAGCAAAGTTATCGCCATGGCAACAGTAGCTCAAGAGGTGACCGCGATGTTTCCATCTATGTCTCTAAGAGGCCATGCCACTCCATTTATTATCTAAAACACGATAATAACACTAGGAATCTGAACGCCATAAAAAACTGAAACCGTATTTTCTTTAACAGGTGTTGTTGTAGGGAATTAAAATTAAAAATGAAATAGTCGACATTGGCTAAGACGGCAGGCGGCATGACGTCACAACGACTGGAGATAGCATTACGAAACTTAGTATTAAGATGAAGTGAGCTCAAATGATTCTTTGTTGTTGATTGATTGATTGATTTAGAAGCTTTGCGACATCATGGCCATATAGCCCCATGATCTTTAGTGTGTATGGAATTTATCTCATAAACTGTGTTACTTTGATGGCTCTAGTATTTAATAAAAGTATTGAACAGGCGGAACTTTTATCCAGTTTATTACTCAATTAACACAGCGGGTGAGTAATGAGGAAGTTTGGAAATTAGCAGATCAATTGTCATTATTAGGGCTAGGATTTTTAGGTAAATACATATTTTAAGAATTTTTTCTATAAATACATAAATTCCTGCTTTTCACTTATTAGCACATAAAAAGACATGATATTTAATTATTTTTTTTTAAATCAATATGCTAGATATTTCAGTTTATTGCACTTTTGTTCTGTATTACTTCAACGATGAAGAACCTGTGAGCTTTCTAATTTTCATGCAGAGCGTATGTCAGCTTGCAACTGTGTTATTCTTAACTTGTCGCCCCGTGCCACTCACTGTGGAAGTCGGGGATTTCCTGGTCCATAGCCATATTGCACCACGTGCTAGACCTCCCCCTCCCCCGTACCCCAGCTACCTGGAACCAGTGTCACTCACATGCAATTCATTTCTGGCACTGTGAAGTGTAAGGCAGTTCTACGATGCCTAAAGTAAAAACAACTACAAGTTGTCGTCTGCAGCAATATGTTGCAGAATTTAATGATAATTTTACTTCTCATAGGGGCGTTCTGTTCTGCCAACCATGTGGGAAAGCAATAAGGACTGATCAGCGATCTCAAGTTACACAACACCTCAAGGGCAAGAAACATATTGCCGCAGTTTCGCACCTTCAGAATAAGTGTTTCGCGATAATCGTCGGCCATTTGTGATGGACAAGGTGACGATGTATCTCGTTGTATATTGTAATGCTTCAGAATTCAGTGAGACATAGAATAAATTTCATTCGTGAGTACTGTATATTGTTTATATTTACGTTAATTAACTAAATTATAATTAAATATTTTTACTTTTTTGTCACATATTTCAGGTATTTTTAATAGATAAAAAATAAATATTATCCCGATTTTTAGCACCTAAAAATCCTAGCCCTAGTCATTATTCAGATTCAGGTTACGTGATGTATTTAATGTTTGGATTTTTTAGGGGCTTGAGCATCGGGTTATATCAACCCCGTGAGTGTAGAACTTGGCAGATACTCTGAGTTATAGTGGTTTCTGTAGAAGTTTGTGCATCTTTAATTGAGACGAGGATAGGGAAGTAGCTGGCTCTGGCCTTAATCTAGCAACCATCTCGACATATTACCTGCTAAATAAGTGGGAAACCACGGATAAGCCACTTCTATGATGGCAATTAATTTATAGTACATTATGCAACGAGTCTATAATGGCAATAATTATGACACGAGTAAGTTTATAAAACGAGCGTATGCGAGTTTTTTAATTTCCATACGAGTGTCTTAATTACCATTCTAGGCGAGTTGCATACGACTGTTTATATTCGACGATAATTATTATAATTATTTTATGTAAATATTCATAGATATATGTCGAGATTTCGCCAGTTTTATGTACTGAACAGAGCGCATGGGAAACACAGAATGCCTTGTATTTGACCATGGCCTCCTCGATTGCCCCACTATGACACAAGGCCAGGCAGTGAAATTTAAATTAGAAGGCCTTGGAACTCAGCGCAGATGTGTTGCTATCCTCACCTGATTGGTCAAACAACTGTTTCTTGAGCTCTGATTGGCGGGAGAAACTGTTTCATAATGAAAAATAGTGTTATAATGACCATCATTATGATACAGTTTTCTGACATATAATAGTCAGGGTCGAACATAAATTAATTAAAGTAATACGAATTAAATGCATCGTTTCTATTCACTCAAGTTTGCCTCACGAGGCTAAGTGTACCTAGTTCCAACCCTCAGACCGTATTTTTTTTGGTAGAACCAGGAATCGAACCCGGGACTCTTAGGTGCCATCCGAGAATACTAGCCTCTACGCCACGAAGTAGTCGTAATATATTCTGTACATCAACATTGGATTAACATATTTTCAAACGTCGCAATCATGCCATACGAGAATGATAAAGTCGGTGATGTTGAAATGTATGCTGAGTGTCTTAATCATTATCAACATCACTAAGTTTAAACAGACTCAGCTCAGTAACCACCTTCGTCGATAACTCTCGAACACACTATAAGCTCTGGATCTAGATAATTTCTTCCGCAATATTTTTCTAATTTTATGAGCCACTTGAGTATAACATGCTTCTAAATTTGGCATATTACTCTACACCAAGTCTAGTTTAAAAAAAATACAGCCATGGAAGGCAGATGAGAAAATGACACCCTATGGGAATAGAAGTAAAAGGTAAAATTCCTCCGCTACATTGAACTACATCATATCAAGGAGCTGTTATTAGTATTAGTATTATTATTTTATTGATGTGTAACATCTTTCCACTCGGTAGCTATACATTTTTTTGGGAGGGATTTTGGAAAAGGGACGGAAATGGATGGGACGGAAGTGCATGGGACGGAAACAATGAACGCGCGTGATGGCGGAGATCGGTACAACGACGTACTCTAGGCCATGTGGCTATGGGGAATGTATATCGCATAAAGTTTAGTTCAAGGTTTGGAGACCCCATTTAAGATATTCCCACAACAAATCATCTTCAAGCTGTCGTTCTTTGGTGTGAAAATATTCATTTTATCATATTTGCTGAAAACAATTACGATTTATTACATCTTCATACTTTTGCTGTATTCTTATTTAATGTAAGCACTCGATGTACTGTCGGCCAAGTACTGTCGCTATGTGGAATTTATATCGCATCAACAAACACTCCAAACAACGTAGGAATTCAGTATAGTAACGCCGACTACTAACAATAATTTAAACTTCGTTGATCTAAACATATCACTGGGAGAAACACATTTAATATACATTCCGCACACCTAATTTTTAATCGCGCCTATACTTGGCAGTGCGCTGATCGGCAAAACGAGGCCATTTTCAATAACATCGCTGGCATGGGTTCACTAACTGGCCGGTATAGAGCGCAGCTCGCATCAAGTAGGCAGTGGATTGCTTCCGCCACGGCAAATAACAATTATGTTTCATTACGGTCAGGATTTGGCACTGGAGTTTTACAAGTAGTTATTTCAATGACCAACAGAGTTCACTATCAACAAGGGACTTTCGCTCCCGGGACACACATAGTAGGATAGCATGTCACACGTTACACATCATATGCGACTACTGTAAGGCTCGTATAATTTTATTTGTATTATTAATAATAATATTATAATACATATTTCAAAAGAAATATTTTTTATCATTGTTACGCTAAGAAATGAGAATATCCATGCTCATATTTGAAGTGGTGCAGTCGATGTTTGGTCAACAATGTCCGTAATTTCCTACACATATCTTCCATGTCAGTAGGATACCATTTAATTATTCCAAATTAACCTATTATTATAATTATTTTATTATTGTTATTATTATTAGTAGTATTATTAGTATTCTTTCTTCGATTCGGCCAACTAGGGACCACGACAGTTCAACTGTCTCTTCTTCCGAGCTCTAACTACCACCCAGTGTTCCCGCATTCGTCTCTGGTGTTGTTCCTTTCTCTCTTGGAACCATGCCTTTCCTGTCTTCAGCTTCGGCTTTTCCTGTAAACCTTTGTGCGTACGTAGATTTTCTTGAAGTGGAACTCGCTCCTGGATATCTTTAGGGGAAATTTCCATTTCACGTAGATCTTTCCAAATTTCCGTAAACCATGCCCCTTTGGTTTCCTTATCTTGAAAGTACGTCAATATCCGTTTTGATATCCTGCCTGGGCTCATTCGTGTCACGTGGCTATAAAAGGCAATCCTTTTTTTCGAATCGTGTCACTGATCTTCTCCACGTGCTTGTATAATTCGTGGTTGTGTCGCCTTCTGTACTCGCTGTTTTCTTTGATGGGACCCAGGATTTTCCTCAAAATCTTCATTTCTTTATCTTCTAGTTTCTCCATTAGACTTTTATTGTTCATTATTAGAGTCTCAGCCACATATTATTATTATTATTATTATTATTGCGTGGCATCATTTGATGTAATCTATAGTTATAGTCCATTTTGACATCCCTTTTTTTGGTAACCATATAGGCCTAGATCACTAGCGCACTTAAAATAGCAGTTTCAAAGAAATTTGAATTTGTTAACTTTTTAGATTTTCTTGTTGATACTAAAACTGCATGTTGGTAGCACTCAGCTGGCTCCGTGGTGTTGGAGTAGGGAGTCTGCCTCTCACCCGGAGGCTTCAGGTTCGATTCCCGGCTCCGTCAGGGATTTTAGAAACTGACGTGAGGGCTAGAACGGGGTGCACTCAGTCTCGAGGGGACAATTGAGAAGCTGTCTGTCAGTGAGGCAGAACTCCGGTCACGAACATAAAGATTAACAGCTGAGGGGACCCGATGCGCTGACCATGCGTCACCCCAATATCTGCAGGCCAAATAGCTGGGCAGCGGTCGCTTGGTAGGCCTAGGCCCTTCATGGGCTGTAGTGCCACCGGTTATTTATATTATTATTCTAAAGTGCACTCAAGTATTCAAATTTTGAAATACGTTTCGTAACTTTAGGGACCTCTAGTTTATCACTACGAGTTCATACTATCTCGCGACCGATAGGCGTACTAACTTTCAATGATAGTAATTAAGATGTTCTTGTAGCAACATATAGATGTCTCTACTGAACTAGAATGCCCTTGTTGCCATGGTAACCACCGGATATCCGTGTCCATTTTACATCCACGCTAATCACAACAGCTCTAAAAGTATATTCATGTTAAACAAGTAGTTCGGTGAAGAACTATACAGCCTATTTTCATATATCCTACTCATGTTAATTGCCTCTATCAACGACAAAATTTCAGTTTGAAAGTTGTGAGAGATTCGTAGATATTGAGAACCGTCTAAATATTTCATATGGCCGCCAGGTTCGATTCTGATTTATGTACTATTACATGAAGATTATTGTGTACATGTGATATTCAAACTTCAATCGCATGATTAGAACACAAGAAGTAGAAACGAGATTTTAAAATTTCGCACAGCTGCCATCTTGCGGTTATATAAACAATTGAAATAAATTAAATTCCAGTAGATTAACATTTGTATAAGCATTTAACTTGCAAAGTTTCACTGCACTCGGATGGTTAAATCGCGAGAACCGTCGATTTAAATATTTATAATTCGCGTCGCCGCGATGTTGGATTTGTCATCACCAGATTACTGAAAGTCCTATAGGTGAACTTATGTTCATAGCTTCTATGAACATAAAAATGTTCAGTTCGATTGCTGTAAAAGATTCGTAGATATTGAGAACTGTCTAAATATTTCGGATGCTCGCCATTTTGGATTGATATATGTATAGGCCATAGAGTTATGTATCATTAAAGGAAAATTATTGCGTAGCTTCATTATTCAAACTTTCATTTCGATCGCATGGTAACGACACAAATAAAAATTAATGTTAAAATTTCCCACAGCTGCCATCTTGAGGTTATGTAAACAATTGAACTATATTAGATGCCAGTGCATTCTAATATGTGTAATCATTTACTGTACCACATTTCACTGCGCTAAGAGAGTTAAATCTCGAGATAAGTCTATTAAAATGTTTAAAATTCGCTTGGCCGCCATGTTCGTTTTGTAACTTACAGGTTTATGACAGGTACATAGACTAACTTGTACCCGTGCCTTTTATCACCGTACAAAATTTCAGGGTGATATCTGTAAATGTTTCGGAGTTTTGGAATGCCAGTGAAATATTTCGCACAGCCACCATTTTGAGGTTATGTAAACAATTGAACTAAGTTAGACGCCATTGCATTACAATGTGTATAAACATTTGCTGTACCGAGTTTCATTACGTTCGGACGGTTGAATCGCGTGAAATGTCTACTTAAAAGTCTCAAATTCGCTTGGACGCCATGTTCGTTTTGTACCTTACAGGTTTATGAAAGGTACATAGATTATGTTGTACCAGTGCCTTTTATCACCGTTCAAAATATCAGGGTGATATCTGTAAAAGTTTCGGAGATATGGAAAGCCAGTGAAATATTTCGCACAGCCACCATTTTGAGGTTATGTAAACAATTGAACTAACTTAGACGCCATTGCATTACAATGTGTATAAACATTTGCTGTACCGAGTTTCATTACGTTCGGACGGTTGAATCGCGTGAAATGTCTACTTAAAATTCTCAAATTCGCTTGACCGCCATGTTGGTTTTGTGGTTACCAGGTTTTTGAAAGTCTCACAGGTGAACTTTTAGTAGTGTTCTTTATCACCCTACACAATTTCAGGGTGATATCTGTAATAGTTTTGGAGTTACTGATTGCTGTTGAAATATATTGCACAGCTGCCATGTTGGATTGGTGAGGCACAATAAAATTTAAAGGGCACGATTGGGGTCGGCCAGAATGGTGCTATGATCTTACCGAGTTCCATTGAAATCGCTCCGGCCGTTTAGAAGTTATTAGGGGGACACACACACCATCACACCCACACGCACACACAGACACACGGACAAAAGGTGATCTCATAAGCCTATTTTTTAGCCTATTTTCAATTTTGAAAAAATAGGCTTATGAGATCACCTTTTGTCCGTGTGTGTGTGTGTGCGTGTGTGTGTGATTCGTGTGTGTGTCCCCCCCTAATAAAATCTAAACGGCTGGAGCGATTTCAATGAAACTCGGAAAGTTCATAGCACTGTTCCCGGCGACCTCGACCGTGCCCTTCAAATTTTGTTAGGACTCACCAATCCAACATGGCGGTTGTGCGAAATATTCCTCCAGCATTCAATATCTCCGAAACTCTTACCGATATTACCCTGACATTTTCTATGATGATAGAGGGAACTACTATAAGTTCACTTATGTGACTTTTGAAAACCTGGTAACTACAAAACCAACATGGCGGCCAAGCGAATTTGCGACTTTTAAATAGACGTTTCTCGCGATTTGACCAACCAAACGCAATGAAACTTGGTACAGTATATGTTTATATACATTGTAATGCACCGACATCTAACTTCGTGCAATTGTTTACATAATCACAAGATGGCGGATGTGCGAAATATTTCACCGGCATTCTCTATCTCTGAAACTATTAGCGGTAAAACCCTGAAATTTTGTACGGAGATAGAAGGCACTACTGGAAGTCCATCTATAAGACTTTCAAAAACCGGTTAACTACAAAACGAACATGGCGGCCAAGCGAATTTGAAAATTTTAAATTGACCTTTCTCGCGATTTAATGTTCCAAGCGCACTGAAACCTGGCACAGGAAATATTTATACACATTGTAATCCACTCGTATCTAATTTAGTTCAAATGTTTACATAACCTCAAGATGGCGGCAGTGCGAATTTTAAAATTAAGATTTTATTTATTGTGATATAGTCATGCGATCGAAGTGAAAGTTTGAATAATGAACCTACGCAATAATTTTCCTTTAATGATACATGACTCTATGGCCTATACATTTAACAATCCAACTTGGCGCCCATCCGAAATATTTAGACGATACTGAATATCTACGAATCTATTTTAGTAATCAAACTGCATTTTTTAATGTTCATAGGGGCGATGAACTTAAGTTCACCTATAAGACTTTAAATAACCTGGTGATCACAAATCCAAAATGGCGGTGGCGCGAATTCTAAATATTCACATGGACGTTTCTCGCAATTTAACCATCCGCGTGCAGTGGAACTTGGTACAGTAAATCCTTATACGAATGTTAATCCACTGGCATCTAATTTATTTCAATTGTTTCCATAACCTCAAGATGGCAGCTGTGAAAAATTTTAAAATCTCCTTGTTTTTTCTTGTGTCCTAATTATGCGATTGAAGTTTGAATACTACACGTTCACAATAATCTGCATGTAACAGTACATAACTCTAGGACCTACATATATAAAATCCAACATGGCGACCATCCGAAATATTTAGTCGGTTCTGAATATCTACGAATCTATTACAGCAATCAAACTGAAATTGTGTATGTTCATAGTGGCAATTAACATAAGTAGGATATATGAAAATAGGCTGTATAGTTCTTCACGGAACTACTTGTTTTTTCATAAAATGAAAATAGGCTAAAAAGAGGTGGGAAAATTGTATTCAGTTCAGGAATTCTTTAACATCACCAACTGATTTCTCACCAGTTGTGAACCCCTGGGAGAGACCTTTGTATTAAAAGTCACTGACGCAATTAACCTTAGAATAAACGTCACAAATTACCTTGTTATTTACCAAGAATTAATCAAATGCAATTCAGTGGGAGGCAATATCCTGCAGTTGACTCAATGTAGCATTGCAGTTGGCCATGTGTAAGGTCATACAAGGCAAATCTATTACAGGGGCGTTGTCTTGTGGAGAAATGGTGGGGACACTCTTGCTGGCCATGGATTCTAAATTCCATAATGAATTTATTCATTATTTGATTTAAAAAAAGTTCAAATTACCATTAACTCTTAAGTAGTTAGGAGGGGTGTTGACACCACCGCGAGATATCTAACTTTCTAAAATATTTGTTACACATCTAACATACTATTCATAAATTTTTAAACGTATTTTTATTGCCTCATTAGCTTACCAAGGTGGATGAGTGGTTAACGTGTCGGACTCCCAACCCCCATGCTTGCAGGTTCGCTCCTGGCCGTGGTAAGTGATTTTTCAAAGGCGACAAAAATCACGACTTGCATGTCATACGTTGTTGGCATGTTAAAGAACCCACTTTAATTCAGTAGGCCGTGGTCATAATGTGAAAATTAATCTCGGGATTTTCCGCCAACACAAAGTTCCTCCATTCTCTACTAGAAAGCGCTATAGTGTCAATGAGCTTCGATATCTAACCTCCTTGACTTTCATAGCGTTCCATGGAACGACGAAATTTGACATGCAGGCTGCCCTATGGGTGTCAAATAACAAAGCTTGCACCCGTCACCCGAGGCCATACGATAAAAATAATAAAAAAGATATTCCTCATTAAGATATTTGAGTTAACATTGAAATTGTACCATTTAGAAAACAAGTTTACATTTTTTTGTACCAGTATTTATTTTTGTCGTAGATTTTTGTATTACATATTTTAAACAAATCCTTTTCTTTAAATCGCTTATCCTCCCAGCTCGGCTTTACCCATGGACTCTGCGAGGGATCTATTTGTCATCAGATACAACTGGAGATGGTGACAGGCGACCGCTTACTTGGGTCTAATTATTAAGGTTGGTAGCATGCTGAACTGCTGTTCCCTAGATAGCGGGTTCAAACCCGGCCTAAGTCGTCGGATTTTTTAAGGTCGTTAAAAACCCTTCAGTATGTCTTCCTTCGGAGGGGAAGTAAAGCCGGCGGTTCCTTGTCATAGATTTATGGCATGTAAAAGATCCTTCCACAGACTAAACTTGTGTGAAGCTAAATTGTTAGGTTAGATTTCATCGGAACGCTCTATCAAAGTTCCAACGTTCACCACTAGGTATCATTGATATCTGGTAGTGAAAGTTGGAACTACTTGAAATTGAACGGAACTTGTATCTCATCCTAAGGGTGTCCGCTGGAAGCAGCTACAACCTCAGGCGAGCCGAACATGTCCTCGGACACTCCCGGCACTAAAAGCCACACGATAAATAAATAATTAAGGTAATGTCCGGGAAGGGCGTGGGATGGAAATCGGCTTTTGATCGGTTGAAAGAGACCGTCCTAGCATTTGCCTGGGAATTAAACTGGAAACCACGAAAAATTCTCTTCAGGATGGCCAAGGTGGAGTTCGAAACCACGTTCTTCCGATACCAGCAAGGCAAATTATATTCATAATATTTAATAAATTAGTCTTTACTTATTTCGTAATTAATTTCAGTTAATAATTTGAATTTGCTTGTTATTATCCTTCCGAAGTATTATTCCTAACATTTCTTTTCATATAGTTTCAAATTTGCTCAGATAGTTTTTAATTATTAATTAGAATTCTATCGGTGGTTTAGGTGGCGTAGTTGGTAGCATGCTGAGTTTCTATGCCCAAGATCGCGGGTTCAAACCCGGTCGGAGTCGTCGGATTTTTTAATAGTTTTAAAAATCCCACAGTATGGCTTCCTTCGGAGGGGAAGTAAAGCCGGCGGTCCCATGTCATAGATTTATGGCATGAAAAAGAACTTTCCACTAACTACACTTGGGTGAAGCTAACATTTGTAGGTTAGTTTCTTTATTAGTTCCAACGTTCGCTGCCATGTGCTGAATGCGATGACATTTAGTAGCCACGTCCGCAGCTAGGTGTCGTGGACGGTAGCATTTGGTAGCAAAAGTAGGAATTAGTTGGAAAAAATTAATCGTCTGCAGTCCTCTACCGGAATTACAGACAACACACACTAACACAGCCATCACAGTTATCACCGGTTATTAGATTCTACACGAGCCTTCGTGGCTTAGGCGGCAGCAAGCCGGCCTGTCATCGCTGGGCCCATGGTTCAAATCCCGGTCACTCCATGTGAGATTTGTGCTGTACAAAGCGGAGGCAGACAGGTTTTTCTCTAGGTATTCCGGTTTTCCCTGTCACAATTTCATACCAGCAATACTCTCCACTATCACTTCATTTCATCTGTCTTGCATTTGATCATTGCCCCAGGGAAGTGCGACAGGCTTTGGCAGCCGGCACAGTTCATATTCTCGCCGCTAGATGGGGGCTCCATTCATTCCATTACCTGACCCGGTCGGTCGACTGGAAGCAGAAAGTGGATTTTCATTAGATTCTACACACACCCAAAGTACACGAGGCTACATGAATGCGTTGTCGCAGCCCCTAAACTGAGGAATCAACCAGCCGACCAACCAGAATTCTATCTAGTTTGTAAGATTAATTTAATTTTATGATTTAGGTAATTTTTTGATGAAGAAGGGCTCAATATTAGCCTTAAACATGTACAGAGCCGAATTTTACTATAAATTACAATTTGTAGATCAATCAATGGTGTAACTCCAGGAGTGATTAGGGGGATCAATCCTCCCTCCAGAGCCAAATAATTAAAAAATATTAATTTGATGAAATTTTTATTGACAATGGAGCCAATTTTCTGACTGTTGAGAAACGATTGAATTATGTATGTTTTTATCTTCACTTGTGTAAAATACAGTAGCACATTGACAGGTGCAGATGGCACATATCAAAAGCTATTGATCAGAAATCAAAAACAAACCCAAGAACAAAAAGTAAAATTCAAAAACAAAAATTGACGCTGAAAACAAACACAATTTCTAACAGAAAAAAAAACAGAAAAAAGAAAATTCAAAATCCACGCAAAAGCAGAAAACAAAAACAAAAAACGATGACGCAAACCAAACAGGAAAATTTAATTAAAAAAGTAAAAGAAAAAACAAAACACAAAACCGAAAACAAAAAACTCAAAACAAAAGCAGAAAACAAACGCAATACCATAAAAAGAAGAAAAACAAAGCAAAGAGCAAAATTCAAAGACAAAAGCAACAGTAGAAAAACAAACAAAAATCAAAAACTAAAAACAAAAGAAAAATGCAAACGCAGAAAACGAATACAAATTAAAAATTAAAAATACAAAAAAATAAAAATTCGAATCAAAATAAATAGCAGGAAATGAACACAGGACCGAGAACGCAAATCAAAAAGCAAAATGGAAAAAAGCAAAGCAGAAAACAAACACAAAACCAGAAAAAAGGGAACACGAAGCAAAATGCAAAAATTAAAACAAAAAACAAAAAAGGGAAAATTCAAAAAAAAAGCAGAAACCATAGTTAAACCAAAACATAAAAGAAAAACATTAAATTAAAAAAACAAGATCAAAAGCAAATAACAGACACAAAACCAAAAGGAAAATAGTAAACAAAATTCAAGCAGAAAACAATTGCAAAAAAACGAATAAAACAAAAGCAAAACCATAGAACAAGCACAAAACCATAAACAAAAGAACATAAAGCAAAATGAAAAAGAGTAGAAAACCACATACACGAGACCAAAATGTTCAGATTTGACTCCGCACATCCCCCTCCAGAAACAAATCCTTGTTACGCTACTAAGGTCAATAGAGTAACTCTCCACAATTAACAATATGATCAATTGCATACAGTAACTTATTATAAAGAATAGGCCTGCCACACTCAAAACGACTCGTGTCAGCACTGGATCACGAACCTCTGATCTCTGGAATGTTGCACCTGCCTATCGGCCACTCTTACTAAGTGAGCTATTGCAATAGGTTTATTTTACGGAGCGATGCATTTATTATAAAAACTAATTTATCTCGAATACAAAGTTCAAACACACTGTGAACCACAGAAACTTTCCCTCCATTTACCATTAATATATTGTATATGGTTATGTAACAATTCGTTTCCTTTGTAACCTCAACAAGATCCACAAAAAAATAAAACATTCTTGTATTCCAATGCCGTAACTAATGTTGGTTTGACCCCATCGCTTCTCAGGCAACCTTCACGGGCGGTCTCCTTTATTGTTAGATAGCTGCTAATTGCTTGGCGTAGTTTTACGCTGTTTTGATAAAGAAAAATGAAGAACGAAGGCCGCTCCGAATTTATAATTATTATTTTTAGCTTACTTTTCACATTTTGCAAAAATGAGGAAAAAGTAGACTTATGAGATCGATCCGGGAAAATGTGTGTCTGTCTGTCTGTCCTTCTGTCTGTCTGGCTGTGTGTGTGTCCCCCCCTATCAACTCCTAAATGGCTGCAGCAATCAAAACCAAATTTAGTATGAGTAAAGATGTGCACCGGAATAGCTCACGTCCATATTTGAAAATGATGTCAGTGCTACCAACTACTGAAAAAACGCACTAGAAATTTGAGCTCCATGTTGGATATCTTGCAAGGTATGCATTGGAGCTATTCCAAAATTGGCACACATGTAGATAATACTATTTCAGTTTAATTTCTAGGAGGCCAACCATGACAGTATTGCCAAAATAATTTTAAGCCTTCTGATAAGTCCAATGTTTAAATGCATATAACGTCTACACTATCAATTGGATTTCAACCAAATTTTGAATGTAATATCTGTACATAAACAGATATGACAGAACGTATTCTTAAGAGCCACCAGGGCTGCCAACTGTTAATAATTTCTCTCTCTTTCTTTTAACCCAAATACCCATATATCAGAAAGTATGCAAGCCAACAGCTTTAAACTATGCACACGTATATTCTGACAGTAGGATAAATAAGCCGGTTCTGGCACAGGGGCTAATGGGCAAAATGGCCGCCGCGCGCAATCACTCTATGTTATTCTTATGGAGGTTTCATTCAGAGCTGGCACAGGGGCTATTGGGCAAAATGGCCGCCACGGCCTGAGACCGTGGATTACGTCACAGGGAGAGGTCGGCCGTGTAGTTGCCAAATGGAATATTTATTATTATTATTATTATTATTATTAGGTAATTGTTAATTGATCATGTATAATCAAGACCAGCCTTATATTGTCCACTTTTTGGTGTAGTGGCTAGCATTCTTGGAGGTCATTCCTGAGGTTCGAATCCCGGCTCTGCCAAGAAATTTAATTTCTGGTCTCATGAGTGGAACGGGGTACACTCAGCCTTGTGAGGCAAAACTGACAAGAGCTGGCTTTTGATTCATACCTCAACAATTCTGCCTAACCCAACTTCACCTAACCTAACCTAACCTAACCTAACCTAACCTATCCTAACCTAACTTCAAAGTCAAAGCAAATATAAAAGCAAATGTGAAAGCACACATAATAAACTAAGTTATAACCTAACCTGACTTCACCTAACCTAACCTCACCTAACCTGTCCTAACCTAACCTAACGTAACCTACCTAATTTAAAATTGCAAGCGAAAAAAATTTAGCAAAAAGTATGAGAAAAAAGTGAGAGCAAATGTAAGAGCACAAATAATAATAAACTTAGTTATAACCTAACCACACCTAACCTAACCTAACCTAACCTAACATAACCAAACTTCAAAGTGAGAGCAAAAATGTAAGAGCAAATGAGAGAGCACAAATAATAAACTTAGTTATAACCTAACCTAACCTAACCCACAGAAACCTCATTTAAAGATTTTAGATTTTATGTTTTAACATTTTAGATTTTTGATTTTTTTCATTTTACATTTTTTAGATTTTACATTTTACATTTTTGATTTTTTGTATTTTAGATGTTAGTTTTTTTTAGATTTTACATTTTAAATTTAAGATTTTTTGATTTTAGATTTTACTTTTTACATTTTCCGAAAAGAGTAAACTACTAGGTCACATACCTAACCTCACCAAACCTAACTTTGCCAAACCTAACTTAAGCTAATTCAAAGGCTAATGCACATACACAAAGTATATAAGGGTACAAGCAACTATCCTTATGCTAGTTTTATAGGTTACTGTACAATATGATAACTACCCCAACCGTTTTTTTTTTCATTTGTTGTTTACACATATGACAATTTTCCAATTCCCCATTTTCATTTTTTTAAATGTTAGTTTTAAGTTTTTCAATTTCATAACATGGAAACATGGATTTTGCATTATGTTGTTTACACATTTATCAATTTCACAATTTCCCATTTACAGTTCTTAAAATGTCAGTTTAAAGTTTTTCAATTTCATGATATAGAAACATGGATTTTCCAATTTGTTGTTTACACATTTGTCAATTTACCAAATTCCCATTTACAGTTTTTAAAATTTCAGTTTAATGTTTTTTTTTTATTTTGTCAATATGGAAACATGGATTTTCCAATTTGTGTTTTACATGTTCATTTTGCATTAGGAGTGGAGAGAGGTGAGTAGTAATAAAAAATGTACAAGCAGTTTCCATACGGTACAATATTTTTTTATTTAAATACATGTACACTATTTACACATAATACATTTTTATATATATTCCTTATTGTTATAAATTGTACACTTGTTTTTATTTTGTTTTCTATTTTATTTATTTTTGATTATGAATGCCATTTCTTATTTTGTTTTATTTTTATTTTTGTAGTGCTATTGTTTTATTTCCTAAATTGTTTTGTTTTATGTATTTGCTAGTTGCAGGCAGAAGATTTTGATATTCATAACTTAACTCTTTAAGCATGGTTAATGATTGAGTAATGACCATAGGCATGTGTACCTATACCATCAGCATCAATCACTCTTTTATCATCACCAGGACACAAAGCAATTTTGTTTAGTCTTATAGATGATATGTCATGTTGTTTAGAAGCGATAATGTTCATTGGTATTCTTTTTACATTGTTTTTCATGACACAATCCTTATAATCTTGAAAGCTTATACAATTTTTGACAACACCTCTGTTAATACCTTTAATCTTTTTGATTTCTTTACCATTTATGTCTAATGCATACATTTTAGCTCTAAGTCCAACAAATGCTTTTATAATTTGTCCACAAGCCTCGTCTTTAAATTTCCCCAACGTTTTCTTGTTTGATGTAGAGTAACATATGTGATTAGTAGGATAATCTGATGTGTCCAGGTGTTGTAGGAAATCCAACTTGTCTTGATATACATCTGGGGTGTTAACCAAATATATGAACGAGTCAGTATCCATATACATGAGTTTAATATTGTTCATGCCATAATAGGGTAGCAGGACATCATAGTGGTGGGAATACATGAGAGTTTTTGAAATATCCAGTATACACATTCCAATATATATAGGCTTATTGAATACAATGTTACGTTTAGACATGTGGAAAGCAGCTAGGTTAGGGCCATAAATTGTTCTGTCGATAAATGTCGGCTTTGCTATTAGCTTTTCTGCCTTTTTGCTGTCAGTCACAAGACGTATGTCTATTCTTTTACGGATATTTTCCATTGTTTTCCCAAAAATGGCATTGTTGAATAATTTGTACAGATTTTTCTCAAAATCATTTTTGGCTTGTTTTCGAAGGTTGTTATTAAAATCAACGTATGCCTTTAACCAAGGTCTTTGTTTAAACTTTAACACACGATGAATTTTTATCAATTTTATTCCATGATCTAAAGCCTGTTTTAATGCCATGTAGTGAACAACATATCGCCTTCGATTTCCAAGATGAGGAATTAGTTTTTTCAGAGACGAATCCTTAGGTTGTGTACACTCTGGTAGGAAAGGTAAATCGTTGTGTAGATCATGAAGGTCAGATGGGTAATCAACATCAACGTCTAGAATGTATCCCACAGGATCGTCTTTCTTTAGTTTTTCTAGATCAACAGTATCTGGAGAAACCCACTGAAATCCACCATAAGGAAGGGAGTGACACATAGCCCACCCGTATTGGTTGTTGGCATCATCATAGGTAATAAACTGCGATGGTTTCTCAGAATCATAGGTTTCCATGTATTTATTGTTAGCTTCAGCATACCGATGAGACACCTGGCATATGCCTCCACGTATTCCAGACTCGATTAAAAGAATCTGATCGTAATCCTGTAGCAATTCCAGTTCAATGCCTGTGTAAAGGAGCATTGCCTCGAAACTTAAACCAGGCGAAGTAAAAAAGTGTGCAGCATCCACTCGGTGTGTTTCTAGTGTTTTGTTTCTAAAGGTTTCAAAGCTGTCTGCAAGAAGGAGTACATCTGAAGTTAGGTAGAGGTCACTATATTCCCCTAGAGTTTTAATGTTGAACTGATTCCAGACACTTTTGGCATGTTCATAGTCTTCTTGACTAACATCTTCTTGACTTAATTTGTTAAAGAATGCCTCTTTTGGAGGTAAACACGTTTCACTTAACTTTTCCCATGAGTCAATGTAGTCATAACAAAATACCCCTTTACGAGTCATGAGCATTGCATTTTCTTTTCCAAAGTACTTGTCTGTTTCAGGGTATGATGTTAAGTTGGAAACTAAGTTTTCCAAACTACTCGGCATTAACCGAAACGTATCCACAAATCTAAGCTTAACATTTCCTACATATTTGGTAAAGGAAATGTACTTTTCTTTGGAGTTAGCGATAACATCCACTCTCTCAGTAGTACATCCCAATTGCTTTACAATGAAATTTGCGTCGTAGCCACTCATATTATGTAGAAACACAGGAACGGGGTTTCGTGTTTTACACCTCAAATTACAGTTATTGTGAGCACTTCCACGGTATTCCCCTGTAATATGGCAGTGGTCTCGAACTTTCCAGTCCTCTTTGGTGAATGGTTTTCGACACAAATAACAGGTTTCAGAACATTGGAACTCTGCTTCTTGAGCCTGAGTTAAGGCCTTTGGAACATTTAAGCTGTAAAGTCTATCAATTTCATTAGCTATTGAGATCAAACAGTCCATAAACTTTTCTGCAGCGTCAGGTCCACGATAAATAACAGGTTGGCTTGGAAGATTTGTCTTTATGTGTTCCACAGCGGGTGATGGTTTAACGTATATACCAAAGCTCATAGGAACATGACTCTGGTATGGCACTGTATAACTTGCTTCAGGATTGGGCAAACATGTTTGATAGGGTAAGAGTATACTTTCGAAATCTGCATAGATAACGTAAGGTATTCTTAGCATTTTTTCCACGTTTAAAAATTTGACAATGGGGTTTTTAATAGGCATTTCAACCCTAGCAATGTCATGCTGGACACACAAAGCTCTATGTTCTTTCAATTTTTCCATTCCTTGTTGTCCATATTGATTATCAAAGTGAGTAAAACACCGTTTACACGTATATATCTTATGTTCACGGCGGGTAATCTGATGTGCTACTAGTTTATCAAAATCTTTGATAAAGACGTAGTGGTTCTGGCCGGATGATGAACTTAGCAGAAGGAGGTCGCGATGGTCTTGCATCTCTTGATCCACAACCTTTAGAGGGAACAATTTGTTGTCTTGTTCCAATCCAAATACATTAATGGATATATCGTTGGCTTTTTCAAATTTGGGAATGTCAACTAGCGATGTAGGAAACGATATTACAGAAAAATCATACTTGTTGTCCAGGTCCTTGTATTTACTAATGCGATGAGCATTCTTTTTAACCAGTTTTGCTAAAATGGCATACATAAAACACTTTTCATCATTCAAATTTTCAGGATTAATGCAGGCTTTTCTTGCTTGTATAGCTGCTGGTAATGGAATATATGTGCTTCCACGCAAGGGATTGTACTTATTTATTTTCAATCGTACTCCTTCCACTGCTAACAAAGCCCAATTACTGCCTTTTAGCTCAGATTCCTCCATTTCCGTAGTTAACTTTGTAAATTGTGTTTCCAAGAAACTACTTAAGTCCGTTTCCAAAAATAGGGCCTGATTTCGTGTTTTAAAAGCACGATCTGTAATGTCATTGGTAAATGTATGAATGAATCTACATTCAGCCACAAGATTAACTTTTATCGACTTGTGCATTGCTAGTTCTTTCTGCATAGCTTGTATTATTTGCTGTTTGGACTCTTTAAGGTATGAATTTAAATCCTTGCACGTATCGCAACGAATGAAATAGGATTTAAGTCGACCTTCAAAAGATGTCTCATATTCAATAAGTCCATTTTTGTCAGGGACCAATGACAGTAGGTAATGTTTTGTAGGCTCTGCCTTTTGTCTTTTAGCTGCCGACACAACATTACAACATTCTTCATGACGACGTCCATTGTAGGCATTGTTGAATGTACTACCACAGGTCTTGCACTCATGAAATTCACCACACGATACTTCATGTCGCTTCCTATGATAGTCTCGAAGAAAAGTCTTTCCACACTCTTTACACATATAGCTAGGAATGGCTTCTTCCATTATGATTGTTGATTTCTGCAAACAGCTGCTTACTGCGTATCACAGGGCTAGAGGTTGGTCAGTGAGACGGTCTTTCACGATGTGAACACCGTGAGAGGTAGTAGTCAACTGGTGCTATTCTTGTGAAGGGTCCTCTAATATACCCCTAGTCTAGACCAACAGCTCTTTACAGCGTATGACAAGGCTGTATACTGGACAGTGAGACGGTCTTTCACGATGTGAACACTGTAACAAGTAGTAGTCAACTGATTATATACTTGCTAAGGGTTCTCTAATATACAATAGTCAAGACCAACAGCTACTTACTGAGTAGTACAAGGCTGTACAATAGTTGTTTTGACAGTCTTTCACGATGTGGTCACTGTGAATAATGGTAGTAGTCAACTGATGATATTCTTGATAAGGGTCCTCTAATATACCCCTGGTTAAGGGTAACAGCTGTTCACCGCTTATGACAAGGCTAAAGACTGGTTACTTCAACGGTCTTTCACAATGTTAACACTGTGACAGGTAGTAGTCAACTGAAAATATTCTTATGGCCTACTCAAGGTTATCAGGTACTTACTGCATATCAAAAGGCTGTACACTCATGTGTGTTAGGCACTCTTTTTTGCTAAGGACCCCAATATTCCCTACACAAGGCTATACATGTTAGTTCTAAACACTTAGTGGTTAATTGTATATTCAATTTTTGTACAAAGCTTATACAAGCACGTTTTATGAGGTAAAACTTTGTTAAATAACTGCATGCGACACGCAAAGTATGTTTCCGCTATCTAGCGGTGACTATGAGTACTACTTGAACGACCAGCATGCTACCTAGCGCTCCATTTCAACACTCGCTCACTGAACGATCAGCATGCTATCTAGCGGTCGATAGCAATACTCCTCAACTACCAGCCTGCTATCTATCGGTCAATATGACAACTCACTCAACTACCGACATGCTACATGGCTCTTTTGGTCAGTTTTTTGTTGGCTTTTTTTGGTCAGTTTTTGTTGGCTTTTTTGTTGGCCTTTGTTGGCTTTTGTTGGCTTTTGTTGGCTTTTTTGTTGGCTTTTGTTGGCTGTTGTTGGCTTTTGTTGGCTTTTGTTGGCTTTTGTATTAGCTCTTTCATATTTGCTCTTGCTTGTGGGGGCTTATTATTTGGTCTTGGAAAGTATGTCAGTCCTTTTTTTATGGCTGCAAAATGCTTACAGCCATGTTTGTAAGCAGCAACAACAACAACAACAACACACAAAATTCAAAAAAAATCCAAAGTACTCTAAGGTTTATCAATGACTCTCAACTCTTACACTTACCTCTATCCCATGCCTAGTCAAAAAAGTAGTGTATTTTTCAAATTTTTCAAAAAAATATTTGGAAAGTAGGCTATATCATTAAACTAAAAATCCTGAAAAGACATATGTTAACTCCAACACCTACCTCTATACCACTCTCAGTCCAAAAATAATGTATTTTTCAAATTTTCCAAAACATATTTCCGAAAATGGGTTATATTTCCGAAATTAAAAAGTTAACAAAACATGTTTGTTTGACATAAATGAATGGCCTTTGCCTCCTCTACCACTGTACCAAGTCCCAGGTCTCCAGGACAAAAAAAAAAAAAATTTTTAAAGGGTTTTATTTCCAAAATTAGGAATTTTACAAAAAAGTTTGTTTGACATAAATGAATGGCCTTTACCCCCTCTACCCCCACACTAAGTCTCATGTCTCTAGGACAACAAAAATAAAATTTTCAAAATGGGCTTATATTTCCAAAATTAGGAATTCTACAAAAAAGTTTGTTTGACGTAAATCAATGGTCTTTACCCCCTCTATTCCAACACCAAGTCTCAGGTCTCTAGGTCAACAAAAATAAAATTTGGAAAAAATGGTCACTATTTTGGAAACTAGGAATTCTACAAAAAAGTTTGTTTAACATAAATGAAAGGTCTCTATCCCCTCTACTTGTAAACCAAGTTCCAGGTATGTGAGACAAAAATGAAAAAAGTTCAATTGGGAAAGTAGGCGATTTTTCATATAACCAAACATTCAAAAATGTGTTCATTGGGCTGCAAATAATGGCCTCTATGTCCTTTATTTTTATAATAAAACGTTTTTATTTTTTTTCATTTTTTTGAAAAAAGTTCAATTTTGAATTTTTTATAATTTAGAAACTAAAGAGTTTTCAAAAAATTTTGTTTGACATAAATGAATGGTCTTGACCCCCTCTACCCCCAAAATAAATTTCAAGTCTCTAGGACAAGAAATAACAGTAGTGGAGTACTAGGAGTTCTGCCCCACTTCAAAACCCCCCTTGCTCTACTACTAAGCCTCAGCCATGTTAAATATCTCTTGAACGCATGGTCCGATTTTGACAAATGAGGTATTGTTGGACTCGGGCTGACGTCCTCTTTGCTATGGACCACTCATTATATTTTTCAAAAAATTTTGAAAAATATAATGAGTGGTCCATAGCAAAGAGGACGTCAGCCCGAGTCCAACAATACCTCATTTGTCAAAATCGGACCATGCGTTCAAGAGATATTTAACATGGCTGAGGCTTAGTAGTAGAGCAAGGGGGGTTTTGAAGTGGGGCAGAACTCCTAGTACTCCACTACTGTTATTTCTTGTCCTAGAGACTTGAAATTTATTTTGGGGGTAGAGGGGGTCAAGACCATTCATTTATGTCAAACAAAATTTTTTGAAAACTCTTTAGTTTCTAAATTATAAAAAATTCAAAATTGAACTTTTTTCAAAAAAATGAAAAAAAATAAAAACGTTTTATTATAAAAATAAAGGACATAGAGGCCATTATTTGCAGCCCAATGAACACATTTTTGAATGTTTGGTTATATGAAAAATCGCCTACTTTCCCAATTGAACTTTTTTCATTTTTGTCTCACATACCTGGAACTTGGTTTACAAGTAGAGGGGATAGAGACCTTTCATTTATGTTAAACAAACTTTTTTGTAGAATTCCTAGTTTCCAAAATAGTGACCATTTTTTCCAAATTTTATTTTTGTTGACCTAGAGACCTGAGACTTGGTGTTGGAATAGAGGGGGTAAAGACCATTGATTTACGTCAAACAAACTTTTTTGTAGAATTCCTAATTTTGGAAATATAAGCCCATTTTGAAAATTTTATTTTTGTTGTCCTAGAGACATGAGACTTAGTGTGGGGGTAGAGGGGGTAAAGGCCATTCATTTATGTCAAACAAACTTTTTTGTAAAATTCCTAATTTTGGAAATAAAACCCTTTAAAAATTTTTTTTTTTTTGTCCTGGAGACCTGGGACTTGGTACAGTGGTAGAGGAGGCAAAGGCCATTCATTTATGTCAAACAAACATGTTTTGTTAACTTTTTAATTTCGGAAATATAACCCATTTTCGGAAATATGTTTTGGAAAATTTGAAAAATACATTATTTTTGGACTGAGAGTGGTATAGAGGTAGGTGTTGGAGTTAACATATGTCTTTTCAGGATTTTTAGTTTAATGATATAGCCTACTTTCCAAATATTTTTTTGAAAAATTTGAAAAATACACTACTTTTTTGACTAGGCATGGGATAGAGGTAAGTGTAAGAGTTGAGAGTCATTGATAAACCTTAGAGTACTTTGGATTTTTTTTGAATTTTGTGTGTTGTTGTTGTTGTTGTTGCTGCTTACAAACATGGCTGTAAGCATTTTGCAGCCATAAAAAAAGGACTGACATACTTTCCAAGACCAAATAATAAGCCCCCACAAGCAAGAGCAAATATGAAAGAGCTAATACAAAAGCCAACAAAAGCCAACAAAAGCCAACAACAGCCAACAAAAGCCAACAAAAAAGCCAACAAAAGCCAACAAAAGCCAACAAAGGCCAACAAAAAAGCCAACAAAAACTGACCAAAAAAAGCCAACAAAAAACTGACCAAAAGAGCCATGTAGCATGTCGGTAGTTGAGTGAGTTGTCATATTGACCGATAGATAGCAGGCTGGTAGTTGAGGAGTATTGCTATCGACCGCTAGATAGCATGCTGATCGTTCAGTGAGCGAGTGTTGAAATGGAGCGCTAGGTAGCATGCTGGTCGTTCAAGTAGTACTCATAGTCACCGCTAGATAGCGGAAACATACTTTGCGTGTCGCATGCAGTTATTTAACAAAGTTTTACCTCATAAAACGTGCTTGTATAAGCTTTGTACAAAAATTGAATATACAATTAACCACTAAGTGTTTAGAACTAACATGTATAGCCTTGTGTAGGGAATATTGGGGTCCTTAGCAAAAAAGAGTGCCTAACACACATGAGTGTACAGCCTTTTGATATGCAGTAAGTACCTGATAACCTTGAGTAGGCCATAAGAATATTTTCAGTTGACTACTACCTGTCACAGTGTTAACATTGTGAAAGACCGTTGAAGTAACCAGTCTTTAGCCTTGTCATAAGCGGTGAACAGCTGTTACCCTTAACCAGGGGTATATTAGAGGACCCTTATCAAGAATATCATCAGTTGACTACTACCATTATTCACAGTGACCACATCGTGAAAGACTGTCAAAACAACTATTGTACAGCCTTGTACTACTCAGTAAGTAGCTGTTGGTCTTGACTATTGTATATTAGAGAACCCTTAGCAAGTATATAATCAGTTGACTACTACTTGTTACAGTGTTCACATCGTGAAAGACCGTCTCACTGTCCAGTATACAGCCTTGTCATACGCTGTAAAGAGCTGTTGGTCTAGACTAGGGGTATATTAGAGGACCCTTCACAAGAATAGCACCAGTTGACTACTACCTCTCACGGTGTTCACATCGTGAAAGACCGTCTCACTGACCAACCTCTAGCCCTGTGATACGCAGTAAGCAGCTGTTTGCAGAAATCAACAATCATAATGGAAGAAGCCATTCCTAGCTATATGTGTAAAGAGTGTGGAAAGACTTTTCTTCGAGACTATCATAGGAAGCGACATGAAGTATCGTGTGGTGAATTTCATGAGTGCAAGACCTGTGGTAGTACATTCAACAATGCCTACAATGGACGTCGTCATGAAGAATGTTGTAATGTTGTGTCGGCAGCTAAAAGACAAAAGGCAGAGCCTACAAAACATTACCTACTGTCATTGGTCCCTGACAAAAATGGACTTATTGAATATGAGACATCTTTTGAAGGTCGACTTAAATCCTATTTCATTCGTTGCGATACGTGCAAGGATTTAAATTCATACCTTAAAGAGTCCAAACAGCAAATAATACAAGCTATGCAGAAAGAACTAGCAATGCACAAGTCGATAAAAGTTAATCTTGTGGCTGAATGTAGATTCATTCATACATTTACCAATGACATTACAGATCGTGCTTTTAAAACACGAAATCAGGCCCTATTTTTGGAAACGGACTTAAGTAGTTTCTTGGAAACACAATTTACAAAGTTAACTACGGAAATGGAGGAATCTGAGCTAAAAGGCAGTAATTGGGCTTTGTTAGCAGTGGAAGGAGTACGATTGAAAATAAATAAGTACAATCCCTTGCGTGGAAGCACATATATTCCATTACCAGCAGCTATACAAGCAAGAAAAGCCTGCATTAATCCTGAAAATTTGAATGATGAAAAGTGTTTTATGTATGCCATTTTAGCAAAACTGGTTAAAAAGAATGCTCATCGCATTAGTAAATACAAGGACCTGGACAACAAGTATGATTTTTCTGTAATATCGTTTCCTACATCGCTAGTTGACATTCCCAAATTTGAAAAAGCCAACGATATATCCATTAATGTATTTGGATTGGAACAAGACAACAAATTGTTCCCTCTAAAGGTTGTGGATCAAGAGATGCAAGACCATCGCGACCTCCTTCTGCTAAGTTCATCATCCGGCCAGAACCACTACGTCTTTATCAAAGATTTTGATAAACTAGTAGCACATCAGATTACCCGCCGTGAACATAAGATATATACGTGTAAACGGTGTTTTACTCACTTTGATAATCAATATGGACAACAAGGAATGGAAAAATTGAAAGAACATAGAGCTTTGTGTGTCCAGCATGACATTGCTAGGGTTGAAATGCCTATTAAAAACCCCATTGTCAAATTTTTAAACGTGGAAAAAATGCTAAGAATACCTTACGTTATCTATGCAGATTTCGAAAGTATACTCTTACCCTATCAAACATGTTTGCCCAATCCTGAAGCAAGTTATACAGTGCCATACCAGAGTCATGTTCCTATGAGCTTTGGTATATACGTTAAACCATCACCCGCTGTGGAACACATAAAGACAAATCTTCCAAGCCAACCTGTTATTTATCGTGGACCTGACGCTGCAGAAAAGTTTATGGACTGTTTGATCTCAATAGCTAATGAAATTGATAGACTTTACAGCTTAAATGTTCCAAAGGCCTTAACTCAGGCTCAAGAAGCAGAGTTCCAATGTTCTGAAACCTGTTATTTGTGTCGAAAACCATTCACCAAAGAGGACTGGAAAGTTCGAGACCACTGCCATATTACAGGGGAATACCGTGGAAGTGCTCACAATAACTGTAATTTGAGGTGTAAAACACGAAACCCCGTTCCTGTGTTTCTACATAATATGAGTGGCTACGACGCAAATTTCATTGTAAAGCAATTGGGATGTACTACTGAGAGAGTGGATGTTATCGCTAACTCCAAAGAAAAGTACATTTCCTTTACCAAATATGTAGGAAATGTTAAGCTTAGATTTGTGGATACGTTTCGGTTAATGCCGAGTAGTTTGGAAAACTTAGTTTCCAACTTAACATCATACCCTGAAACAGACAAGTACTTTGGAAAAGAAAATGCAATGCTCATGACTCGTAAAGGGGTATTTTGTTATGACTACATTGACTCATGGGAAAAGTTAAGTGAAACGTGTTTACCTCCAAAAGAGGCATTCTTTAACAAATTAAGTCAAGAAGATGTTAGTCAAGAAGACTATGAACATGCCAAAAGTGTCTGGAATCAGTTCAACATTAAAACTCTAGGGGAATATAGTGACCTCTACCTAACTTCAGATGTACTCCTTCTTGCAGACAGCTTTGAAACCTTTAGAAACAAAACACTAGAAACACACCGAGTGGATGCTGCACACTTTTTTACTTCGCCTGGTTTAAGTTTCGAGGCAATGCTCCTTTACACAGGCATTGAACTGGAATTGCTACAGGATTACGATCAGATTCTTTTAATCGAGTCTGGAATACGTGGAGGCATATGCCAGGTGTCTCATCGGTATGCTGAAGCTAACAATAAATACATGGAAACCTATGATTCTGAGAAACCATCGCAGTTTATTACCTATGATGATGCCAACAACCAATACGGGTGGGCTATGTGTCACTCCCTTCCTTATGGTGGATTTCAGTGGGTTTCTCCAGATACTGTTGATCTAGAAAAACTAAAGAAAGACGATCCTGTGGGATACATTCTAGACGTTGATGTTGATTACCCATCTGACCTTCATGATCTACACAACGATTTACCTTTCCTACCAGAGTGTACACAACCTAAGGATTCGTCTCTGAAAAAACTAATTCCTCATCTTGGAAATCGAAGGCGATATGTTGTTCACTACATGGCATTAAAACAGGCTTTAGATCATGGAATAAAATTGATAAAAATTCATCGTGTGTTAAAGTTTAAACAAAGACCTTGGTTAAAGGCATACGTTGATTTTAATAACAACCTTCGAAAACAAGCCAAAAATGATTTTGAGAAAAATCTGTACAAATTATTCAACAATGCCATTTTTGGGAAAACAATGGAAAATATCCGTAAAAGAATAGACATACGTCTTGTGACTGACAGCAAAAAGGCAGAAAAGCTAATAGCAAAGCCGACATTTATCGACAGAACAATTTATGGCCCTAACCTAGCTGCTTTCCACATGTCTAAACGTAACATTGTATTCAATAAGCCTATATATATTGGAATGTGTATACTGGATATTTCAAAAACTCTCATGTATTCCCACCACTATGATGTCCTGCTACCCTATTATGGCATGAACAATATTAAACTCATGTATATGGATACTGACTCGTTCATATATTTGGTTAACACCCCAGATGTATATCAAGACAAGTTGGATTTCCTACAACACCTGGACACATCAGATTATCCTACTAATCACATATGTTACTCTACATCAAACAAGAAAACGTTGGGGAAATTTAAAGACGAGGCTTGTGGACAAATTATAAAAGCATTTGTTGGACTTAGAGCTAAAATGTATGCATTAGACATAAATGGTAAAGAAATCAAAAAGATTAAAGGTATTAACAGAGGTGTTGTCAAAAATTGTATAAGCTTTCAAGATTATAAGGATTGTGTCATGAAAAACAATGTAAAAAGAATACCAATGAACATTATCGCTTCTAAACAACATGACATATCATCTATAAGACTAAACAAAATTGCTTTGTGTCCTGGTGATGATAAAAGAGTGATTGATGCTGATGGTATAGGTACACATGCCTATGGTCATTACTCAATCATTAACCATGCTTAAAGAGTTAAGTTATGAATATCAAAATCTTCTGCCTGCAACTAGCAAATACATAAAACAAAACAATTTAGGAAATAAAACAATAGCACTACAAAAATAAAAATAAAACAAAATAAGAAATGGCATTCATAATCAAAAATAAATAAAATAGAAAACAAAATAAAAACAAGTGTACAATTTATAACAATAAGGAATATATATAAAAATGTATTATGTGTAAATAGTGTACATGTATTTAAATAAAAAAATATTGTACCGTATGGAAACTGCTTGTACATTTTTTATTACTACTCACCTCTCTCCACTCCTAATGCAAAATGAACATGTAAAACACAAATTGGAAAATCCATGTTTCCATATTGACAAAATAAAAAAAAAACATTAAACTGAAATTTTAAAAACTGTAAATGGGAATTTGGTAAATTGACAAATGTGTAAACAACAAATTGGAAAATCCATGTTTCTATATCATGAAATTGAAAAACTTTAAACTGACATTTTAAGAACTGTAAATGGGAAATTGTGAAATTGATAAATGTGTAAACAACATAATGCAAAATCCATGTTTCCATGTTATGAAATTGAAAAACTTAAAACTAACATTTAAAAAAATGAAAATGGGGAATTGGAAAATTGTCATATGTGTAAACAACAAATGAAAAAAAAAACGGTTGGGGTAGTTATCATATTGTACAGTAACCTATAAAACTAGCATAAGGATAGTTGCTTGTACCCTTATATACTTTGTGTATGTGCATTAGCCTTTGAATTAGCTTAAGTTAGGTTTGGCAAAGTTAGGTTTGGTGAGGTTAGGTATGTGACCTAGTAGTTTACTCTTTTCGGAAAATGTAAAAAGTAAAATCTAAAATCAAAAAATCTTAAATTTAAAATGTAAAATCTAAAAAAAACTAACATCTAAAATACAAAAAATCAAAAATGTAAAATGTAAAATCTAAAAAATGTAAAATGAAAAAAATCAAAAATCTAAAATGTTAAAACATAAAATCTAAAATCTTTAAATGAGGTTTCTGTGGGTTAGGTTAGGTTAGGTTATAACTAAGTTTATTATTTGTGCTCTCTCATTTGCTCTTACATTTTTGCTCTCACTTTGAAGTTTGGTTATGTTAGGTTAGGTTAGGTTAGGTTAGGTGTGGTTAGGTTATAACTAAGTTTATTATTATTTGTGCTCTTACATTTGCTCTCACTTTTTTCTCATACTTTTTGCTAAATTTTTTTCGCTTGCAATTTTAAATTAGGTAGGTTACGTTAGGTTAGGTTAGGACAGGTTAGGTGAGGTTAGGTTAGGTGAAGTCAGGTTAGGTTATAACTTAGTTTATTATGTGTGCTTTCACATTTGCTTTTATATTTGCTTTGACTTTGAAGTTAGGTTAGGATAGGTTAGGTTAGGTTAGGTTAGGTTAGGTTAGGTGAAGTTGGGTTAGGCAGAATTGTTGAGGTATGAATCAAAAGCCAGCTCTTGTCAGTTTTGCCTCACAAGGCTGAGTGTACCCCGTTCCACTCATGAGACCAGAAATTAAATTTCTTGGCAGAGCCGGGATTCGAACCTCAGGAATGACCTCCAAGAATGCTAGCCACTACACCAAAAAGTGGACAATATAAGGCTGGTCTTGATTATACATGATCAATTAACAATTACCTAATAATAATAATAATAATAATAATAAATATTCCATTTGGCAACTACACGGCCGACCTCTCCCTGTGACGTAATCCACGGTCTCAGGCCGTGGCGGCCATTTTGCCCAATAGCCCCTGTGCCAGCTCTGAATGAAACCTCCATAAGAATAACATAGAGTGATTGCGCGCGGCGGCCATTTTGCCCATTAGCCCCTGTGCCAGAACCGGCTTATTTATCCTACTTCTGACATTTTAGATTAATTTGGAGTAACTTAAATACGTCAGTTCTACCAACATGATTATAAGCCTGCTGATAGTACCAATATTTAAATACATGTAATTTCTATACTATCAGTTGGAGTTCAACCAAATTTCGTATGTGCTATGTGTACCATAACAGATATGACTATAAGTATTGTTAAGAGCAATCAGGGCTGCCAACTGTTAATAAATGCTGTCTATATTTTTTACCCTAATATCAATATATCAGAAAGTATGCAAGCCAACAGCTCTATACATTGCACACGTATAGCACCTGACATTCTAGATTAATTTGGAGTAATTAATACAAGGCAGTGCTGCCTACATGATTATATGCCTGCTGATATGTCCAATTTTAAAATACATGTAACTTCTATACTAACAAATGGATTTCATCCAAATTTGGCACTACAAGATATCATAATAATTCAGATTATTTCTGACCAGCACACGCATGGTATTGTTGGCAACATGCTTTTACGCGTGCTGATAGATCCAGTGTCTAACTGCATGTAACGTCCATTGGACTTCAACCAAATTTTGTATTTTGTACCTTAAGAGGTGGAACTAAGAATATATTCAGTCACCAGGGCTGCCAACTGTAGTGCTCTATTAGGCTACATTATACCAGGTATATTTTGAACTAATTAGATATTTCGATATTACCAACTTAATTTCATCATTATTCTAGATAGGTTCATATACTGTAGAATAATCATTGGCATGAAAAGCAGGCTGTATGGTTCTTCACGGAACTTCTTGTTAATTAAATTTATTTTTTTCTCTATCGTTTTACCCTCCAGGGTTGGTTTTTCCCACGGACTAAACGAGGGATCCCACCTCTACCGCCACAGAGGGCAGTGTCCTGGAGCTTGAGATTTTGAGTCTGGGATACAACTGGGGTGTGTAACCAGCACTACGCCCAGGCGGCTTCACCTGCCTGATGAAGGGATGAGAAGAGTGGGACAGTTAGGCAAAGAAGTGGAAAGGAGGCGGCCGTGGTCTTACAGTAGGAACGATCCAGGCATTTGCCCGAAGACGAAGTGGGAAACCACGGAAAGCCACTTCGAGGATGGCTGAGGTGGGAACCAAACACCCTCTACTCATTTGGGCCACCCGAGGCTGAGTAGACCCCGTTCCAGTCCTCATACCACTTTTCTAATTTCGTGGCAGAGCCGGGTATCGAACGCAGGACCTCCGGGGCGGCAGCTAACCATGCTGACCGCTACGCTATGGAGGCGACTATATTTTTTAAATTATTATTATTATTATTATTATTATTATTGTTATTATGTTTGCTCTTATGGACAGTGTTTGAACTTAAAAATCTCAAGATGACACAATTTTCACTTTTCTCCTTTCTTCCTCTTCTCTTCCCAAAATCTCGACATCCTTTGACTGTGCTCCTGTTTCCGTTGTTCTGCCCACAATGTTACCGTCTTTTTTTTTCATTTGCTTTAAATTTGTTATTCTTAGTTTTGTTTCTGAATTCTCCTCTGTCTCCAATCATTTGCCTGTCGATCCCCCCCTGCCTTAGGTCTTCCTCTATTTTTGATGTGTAACATCTTTCCACTCGGTTGCTGGATATTTGTGGAAGTGATTTTGAAAAATGGGATGGAAGTGGATCGGACGATCCAGCTGGAAGTGGTGGATCGAACGGAAGTGTGTAAGACGCACTGCCAGTTGGATCGTATTGCTGAACACTTTCATTCTGACGGTAAACGCTCGTGCGAACTCTGGTGTCAAGTGATTGAAACAAACCTCATGCCACATGTTCAAAGTCTTCGTATCAGTATTTAAATGATAAAATGCTTTAATATCAAACATTGTAAGTAGTCTGCATTGCCGGTATTATGTTTCTGCACAATGGCTATTCAAATATTATCCCATATAACGGTAATGCAGTAATCTTTTTTATTTTTATTTTCTTAGTCGTTTACCCTCCAGGTTGGTGGAACCCACGGACTCAGCGAGGGAACTCACCACTACCGCCTCTACAGGCAGTGTCCTAGAGCTGGGAACGTCTAATTGGAGTGGATACAACTGGTGAGGTGTGATTGGCACCTCGCCCAGGCGGTCTCACCTGCAAAGCGAACAAGGGCCTCATGAGGGAAGGTAATGGACGGTCAGGATGGATAGGAAAGGAAGAGGGAAGGAGGCGGCCGTGCCCTTGAAGAACTTACCATCCCGGCATTTGCCCGAAGACGAAGTGGGAAACCACGGAAAACCACTTCGAGGATGGCTAAGGTGGGAATCAAACTCCCTCTACTCATTTGGAACACCCGAGGCTGAGTAGACCCCGTTCCAGTCCTCATACCACTTTTCAAATTTCGTGGCAGAGCCGGGAATCGAACCCAGGACCTCCGGGGCGGCAGCTAACCATGCTGACCGCTACGCTACGGAGGCGACTAATGAAGTCATCAATATAATATAATCGTCGGGTTTATACGAGAATTGAGCAAGCCTTCATGAACTATTGCTGAATACATTCTCTTTACTCACAAGAGGGCCTATTCATAAGGCATTTTAAACTCAATTTCATGCAGGAAGATTATCGAAACAAGCAAAATATAAATGATACTTAATTCCGTGATGCAGTATTGTTGGTACGTGAAAATAAGTCACCATCTAGTACCTAACATTCGTGTGGTCGAAAAAGCCGTGGGGTTAGCGTCATTGACAGTGAATCTAGAGAGCTCGGGTTAGAATCCCGGACGGGTTAGGTATTTTTGCTACCAGATTATCGTTTTAAACGATATTTATCGTATCAATATGACTCATTTTAACATAATCCATATGAAATTACGTGTTGTTCTGTGAATCAAGAGGTCTGGGAACTGGGCAAGCCTTTCAAGATCTACTGCTGTGCACATTGCATTTACTCGCCAGTTGGCCTATTTATAGGAAATTTAAGGTTATGAGCGGTGTCGCGTCTATTATTCCAGTTGATCCATATCGTATTCATTATTTAGGCTAGTACTGGTGGAAGCTATAAAACCTTTAATAAAATGATTTCCGTATTATAAACTACAATATCTGTAAAACACTCCCTTTTACAATAGATTAATATTTGCGCCAAAAATATTATAAAATACCGGTGTATCGAGAAATGGTTTTCCATGGTTTCCCATTTCCAACTCCAGGCAAATGCTGGGACGGTACTTTCTGACAGGCCACGGCCACTTCCTTCCACATCCTTACCCAGTTTCATTCACCATTATTCATTTCATTTCTCATCAACTCCTCTCGTGAGGTTGGTGTCAGGAAGGGCAAGGAAGGGCATCCGGCCGTAAAAACCATCCGCCACAAATACTTCCATCGCATCCGATCCCCGACCCCGTAGGAAAACGGGAATAATAAGGGGTAGACAAACAATACCGGTGTATCAATAATTTCATGTGTGGTTTCTTCTATGTCAGATGTTACACATCATATGCGACTACTGTAAGGCTCGTATCTTTTTTTTTTTCATTATACCAATTTGTTTTCGTGCTTGAGCTGTTTACTACATCAAAGATCTTTGTAAGTCTATTGTTGTTCAATCTCTGTATGTGTCCGTAAAAGGTTAGTCTGCGTTTTCCGACCATATCGGTGAGTCGGTCTGTGTACTCGTATAGCTCTTTGGTAGGTCTTTTTTTATCCATATGCCATCTCTGTGTATTGCTCCAAATATTTTTCTTAGCACTTTGCGTTCTATTTTTTCAGTTTCTATGATGCCTGATGCCCCAATTGTTGTTGTTTCTGACGCATATAATGCTTCTGGTAGTACGACTGTTTTGTAGTGTCTAAGTTTGTCCTGGCTTGATACGCTTTTCTTATTATATTGAGACCATGTGAGTCTGTATGATTTATTTAATTATTTATTTTTCTCATGTTCCAACAGCGAATGCTTGGATTATAAAAATGAACGATCTATCTAGTTCCAAATGGAGAGACGTCTTAATTACAAGTAGTTCCGTGAAGAACTATACAGCCTATTTTCATATATCCTACTTATGTTAACTGCCACTATCAACATGCAAAATTTCAGTTTGATTGTTGTAATAGATTCGTAGATATTGAGAACCGACTAAATATTTCGGATGGTCGCCATGTTGGATTGTTAAATGTATAGGCCATTGAGTCATGTACCATTAAAGGAAAATTATTCCGTAGGCTCATCATTCAAACTTTCATTTCGATCGCATGATTACGACACAATAAATAAAAACGTAATTTTAAAATTCGCACAGCCGCCATCTTGAGGTTATGTAAACAATTGAACTAAATTAGATACCAGAGCATTACAATGTGTATAAACATTTCCTGGACCAGATTTCATTGCGTTTGGAACATTAAATCGCGAGAAAGGTCTATTATAAATTTTCAAATTCGCTTGGCCGCCATGTTCGTTTTGTAGTTAACCGGTTTTTGAAAGTCTAGATCAGGGGTCTCCAAACTACGGCCCGAGGGCCACATCCAGCCCGCGGACAGATTTTGTCCGGCCCGCGGAGAGCTAGCATACTTGAAAACTCCTTTTAGAGAACATATTTTTTTATAGCAAATTAAATTTAGTTTACTGAAGTATTCTAATTTTATGTTGAATAATTATTAATATGACATCTACATTGATATGGTCATGGGCTAACTACTCATAACATTGTTGTATGCTTATTGTTATTGTTTTTGTGATAAGTTGGATAAAGAAACACAGAATTGTAATGAGTAAAGACATGTATAACATGCAGACCTATGAAATACTAATGAGATTTATGTAATTGAGATTTTCCACTGACAATAGTTTGTAGTTGTGGACTAATTTTACTTATACCAATTATTAAAAGAGATTTAAGATGCTCATCAGTTAATTTAGATCTGTAAACATTTTTTGTGTACTTCATTTTGGAGAAGGTCTTCTCACACAAAAAAGTAGTACCAAAAACAGAAAACAGCCCACGAGCAAATTTATGCAAATTATCAAATTGTGTCAGTGGAAGACTCTTATAAAATTCCAACAAAGATGAGTTTTGATATTTGTTCTTAATTATATCACTGCACTGTAGTTCAATCATTTCCATTTGAAGTTCCGGGGCTGGGGTTTCAATGTCAGTATCAAAAGGATCCTGAAAAATCTTAATTTGATTCGCAAAGGCATCGAAGTCCGAGAAACGAGTATCAAAATTTATTTTCAAAGCACTCAAAGTTTCGATTGCAAAATCGATAGGAAACTCAGTCTCAGTGGTGTGGCTGAATATTTCACATGTTTTAAAATGTGAAAAACATTTACTTCGTAGTTGTGATTGAAACAGTATCAATTTCTTCCGGAATGATTTGATATTAGTGTATAAATCAAGACGATGCTGGTTTTCTCCTTGCAATCTCAAATTCAGTTCGTTCACATGTTTTGTCAAATCAACATAGAATGCTAACTTCCACAGCCATGCGTTGTTTTGTAATTCAGTAAGAGGGCGATGCTTTTCATTCAAAAAAATTTCGATCACTGCTCGAAGTTCAAAAAAGCGCTGAAGGACTTTCCCACAACTAAGCCAACGTACGGCAGTATGATAAGGTAAGTCATTTTCTCCAATCTCTTCAATAAATTGTCGGAATTGTCGGTGATTCAGCCCAAAAGATCTCATAAAATTAACAGTTGATATGACTGGTTTCAGAACTTCAGACATATCCAAACATTTTCCGCACAAAGACTGTTGATGAATGATACAATGTAAGACTAATGGTTTTGAACCACCGTCATTTTCTACAGCCTTTGACACAAGAGCGACCACTCCTTTATCTTTCCCACTCATGTTTTTGCCTCCATCAGTTGTAATACATTTCAAGTTTTTCCATCGAAGGTTCTTTTGATTAATGGCCATTTCAACTCATTTAAAAATATCTGTACCAGTAGTTGTGCCATGAATACTATACATATCAAGAAGTTCTTCATGCACTTCATAGCTTTTATCTACTCCTCGAATATAAATCAACACCTGAGCAGTATCTGACACATCCGTTGACTCATCCAAGGCCAAAGAAAACCACTCAACATCTCCATTTTTGTCGAACAGTTGAGAGGATATATTTTCAGCGATGTTTTCTACCCTTCGAGCCACAGTGTTTGCTGACATACTGACAGTTTTTAATAAATTTACCTTTTCAGGGCACATTTCTTCGGCTGCTGCAATTATGCATTCTTTGATCATTTCTCCATCGGTGAATGGTTTTCCACGTTTTGCAATTTCAAGAGCCACACGAAAGCTGGCACGAGTTGCAGCCTCTTGTTCGGTTTTGAGTTTTGTAAATGAAGATTGCTGCGATTTCAATCCGCGCTTCATAGCTTCGAATTTTTCTGTCCGCAAACTTCCTGTATATTTTGAGTAATTTTGAAAATGTTTTGTTTCATAATGACGTTTAATGTTATATTCCTTGAGAACGGCTATGCTTTCATTGCAAATCAAACATAGCGCCTTGTTACTGGACTCAATTACGAAATACTGAATGTTCCACTCATCTTTGAATTTTCTGCATTCACTATCAATTTTTCGCTTCTTTTCCATACTACTAAATCACACACAAAAGCAACAATTCAAATCAAAATACTGTTACAAAGATGTCTTAAACTTAAACACGCAGAAACACGTTTTAGGGAGGTACGCACTATTTTATTTCACAACAGTGTCATAGGAACTGACTTGTGGTTGCGCAACTAGCCTTCTTATATATTCCAATCACTGCCATCTAGAAGTGAGTGGAAGACACCAGAACTCTCTCGAACCAACGAGATTACTCTGTACGTGCTATTAGCGCCATCTGTTAGCGATAGAAGGTACTACCTATTTCCGCTTGTGTCCACCAGATGTCGTGTCACGTTACTCCTCATGGCTCGTACTCTACGACTAATCTAGAAATTACAGATAATGACAGGAAAATTAATAATATGCAGTGTTGCCGTTTTGCGGACTTTAGTCCGATTTGCAGCCTTTTTTCAACGTTGCGTACTTTTTCGGACTTTTTTTTTCATCAGTGGACTATTTCACTTTTTACCACCGGCAACAATGATAATATGGTTTTGGCCCTCGGAACTTACTGGAGTAATCAGTATGGCCCTAAGGCTGGAAAGTTTGGAGACCCCTGGTCTAGATGAACTTCCAGTAGTGCCCTTTATCTCCGTACAAAATTTCAGGGTAATACCGCTAATAGTTTCAGAGATATAGAATGCCGGTGAAATAATTCGCACATCTGCCATCTTGTGGTTATGTAAACAATTGAACGAAAGTAAATGTCGGTGCAATACAATGTGTATAAACATATACTGTACCAAGTTTCATGGCGTTTGGTTGGTTAAATCGCGAGAAACGTCTATTTAAAAGTCGCGAATTCGCGTGGCCGCCATTTTGGTTTTGTAGTTACCAGATTTTCAAAAGTCACATAGGTGAGCTTCTAGTAGGTAACTTTATCACCGTAATAAATTCCAGGGTGATATCGGGAATAGTTTCGGAGATATTGAATGCTGGTGAAATATTTCGCACAGCCGCCATGTTGGATTGGTGAGACGTAACAAAATTTGAAGAGCACGGTCGGGGTCGCCCGGAATAGTGCTTTGAATTTACCGAGTTTCATTGAAATCGCTCCAGCCGTTTAGAAGTTATTAGGGGGACACACACACACGCGGACAAAAGGTGATCTCATAAGCCTATTTTTTCAAAATTGAAAATAGGCTGAAAATGAATGTCATAGTATCACCTGTTGGAGATCTTCCTGGAAGGTTTTCCGGCACTAGCCACTGTAGTGAGTATGAAACTCTGCCTCATATTCTGGGGAACTGCTCTGGGGGGACAATTTGTTGACTCTAGAGCCACACTGTGGGGTCGCTCGCGACCCGGCTTTTTTATGATCTCTTCTGCGCATGCGCCAAATGCCGTTAGATTGCTGTTATTTTCATCGACCTTCAATGTTGGAATAATTGTTGATGTTATTACATCGTTTGAGCGTTCGGAATATTTTGTTGCTGAGTATTGTTAAGTTAGGGTCACATGCGACCCTACGGTGTAGTTTGTGTAACAAAACTTTCTACAAGGTAGGCCTACCTTGCTTTATCCTATAACTTAATCATGTCTACTTGTGAAAACACTTTAAACCCTTGTAACCTAAACAAAGTGTGCGATTTGTTCTTGCAGTCTGTGTGCAAAACACTGACAAGTTATCTGCAGCGCGTGCAAAGATGACAGGGCCTAGGTTTTCGCAGAATGGTTGAAAATAAGCAACTGTGTGTTATTTTTAGCCTACTTTCGATTTTTGCAAAAAATGAAAGTAGAATTAAGAGATCACTACAGGGCTAAAAATGTGTATTAGAAATATTATTCATTTCAGGTTCCGTATTGACAGTAATTATGTTTTTAACCATTTATTATGTATGTGCATTTTTATGTCATCGTAAAGATATCGATGTTTTTGTGTTTAGATGGGCTCTATATATAAGTTTGTGGGCTGAAGAAGGGTCCAAAAGAAACCGGACTTGAAACATGTACCCCTGAAATGTTGTAACAAATTAAAGTATTGAATAGGCGGAAAATTGAAAAATCTTATTCTTCCTAAAAATGTGTGTCTGTCTGTGTGTGTGTGAGTCTGTGTGTGTGAGTGTGTGTACTCTGAATGTCTGTCCCCCCCCCTATCAATTCGAACACGGTGAAACCGAATTGAACGAAATTTGGTACAGAGGTAGCACTAGCAAAGGGCACCTCAGTGTCTTGTTTTATATTGCCGCCATCTTGACGGAAACGTAATGGCGGCCACCCAAATGTTCAATGCTTAAATCAAATTACGACTAACCTAATCATCCGATATCTACCAAATTTTCCAACTACATATATTCGTATAGCGAGCGTCTTTTGACCAAACTAAAAAGTCGTCAGTCCAATAGTTTTTAGATGGCGGCCATGTATCTGTGCAAATCGATTACCCTTATCAATTCAAACACGGTGAAAACGAATTGAACGAACTTTCGTGCAGAGGTAGCACTAGCAAAGGGCACCTCAGGGACATGTCTTATATTGCCGCCATCTTGACGAAAACGTAATGGCGGCCACAGAAATGTTGAAAGTTTAAATCAAATTAAGACCAACCTTATCATCTGATCTCTACCAAATTTTTCAACATTATACCTTTGTGTATGAAAAATCTTTTGACTAAACTGCAAGGTCATCAGCCCTATACATTGCGGATGGCGGCCATGTATGTGTGCAAATGGATTCCCCCTATCTATTCATACACGGTGAAACCGAATTGAACAAAATTTGGAACAGAGGTAGCACTAGCAACGGGCACCTCAGTGTCTTGTTTTATATTGCCGCCATCTTGACGAAAACGTAATGGCGGCCACCCAAATGTTCAAAGCTTAAATCAAATTACGACTAACCTAACCATCCGATATCTACCAAATTTCGAAACTACGTATAGTCATATGGCGAGCGTCGTTTGACCACACTACAAGGTCATCAGCCCAATAGTTCTCAGTTGGCAGCCATGTATGTGTGCAAATCGATTACCCTTATCAATTCAAACACGGTGAAACCGAATTCAATGAAATTTGGTACAGAGGTAGAACTAGCAATGGGCATTCCAGTGCCATGTTTTATAACGCCGCTATCTTGACAAAAACGCAATGGCAGCCACCCAAATGTTAAAGTCTTGAATCAAATTACGACCAATCTAATCATCTGAACTCTACCAAATTTTGCAACATTATACCTTTATGTATAAAAAAATGTTTTGACCGAACTACAAGGTCATCAGCCCAATCATGTGCGGATGGCGGCCATATATGTGTGCAAATCGATTTACCCTATCTTTTCAAACACGGTGAAACCGAATTGAACGAAATTTGGTACATAGGTAGCACATGTAAAGGGCACCTCAGTGTCATGTTTTATATCGCCGCCATCTTGACGGAAACGTAATGGTGGCCACCCAAATGTAAAAAGCTTTAATCCAATTACGACCAACCTAATCATCTGATCTCTACCACATTTTGCAAATACATACCTTTTTGTGAGAAGCGTTCTTTGAACAAGCTACAAGGTCATCAATCCAACAGTTTCCATAATGCGGCCATGTATGTGTACTAATCGATTCCCCCTATCAATTCAAACATGGTGAAACCGAATTGAACAAAATTTGGTACAGAGGTAGCACCAGCAACGGGCACCTCAGTGTCTTGTTTTATATTGCCGCCATTTTGACGGAAACGTAATGGTGGCCACCCAAATGTTAAAAGCTTAAATCAAATTACGACCTACCTAATCATTTGATCTCTACCAAATTTTGTAACAACATACCTTTTTGTGGGAAGCATCTTTTACTGATCTATAAGGTCATCAGCCCAATAGTTTGCAGATAGCGGCCATGTATGAGTGCAAATCGATTCCCCATATTAATTCTAACACGGTGAAACCGAATTGAATGTTTTTTTACGGAGGTAGCACTAGCAATGGGCACCTCATATTCATGTTTAATATCCGTATAGCATGTTGTATTTCAACAAGCCACTACAACCAACATTCAATTATACTCCTTGAAAAGGACAAAGAGTTATAACAATACCCATGCATTTAGGAGAAGGTAGGCTATATGTTCTTTACCGAACATGTTGTTGTTATTCATATATCGATGTTTTAAAGTATGTTCCTGTATGCATTAGAATAGTGATAATTTATTAAATGATGACAGTTAATAGTTTGTGTTCAGTTAATTGTTATTTCCAACAAGGCTAATTAATTCATTAATAGAATACATGTGTGAGTGCATAGAAGCAGGGAAGTACATCAATGCGACTGTCTAGATCACTTAGAGGAGAAACAACTTGAAAATTAAAATAATAAATACCAAATGAATTCCTCTATCACTTTTTTGAATTGGGTACACCACATTGTGGTTCTAGGGTAAAGAATCAAATGGAATAACACACTTTGAGAAAGATTACCTAGCGTCTTACGTCAAAATGGATTGGATATTCTCGAAGAACTCCACTTCTTGGCCGTGGATGGCCGTATAGATATTAATGCCATCAATCATCGGGAGAAGAATGCAGAGACCATTGACCCAGCTACTTCATTTGAAACCGCCATGAATCAACCAGAAGAAATAGACAAAGAGAACAAGGAAATATATGAATCCACGATTCCCTATTTTTCAGAAGAATTTGTGTTGGTGTTGTTGTTTGAGTCTTCAGTCTTTTGCCTGGTTTGAGGCAGCCCTCCATGCTTCCCTATCCTGAGCTAATCGTTTCATCTTTACATAGCTACCACACCCTACATCTGAGGCAATCTGTTTAAGATATTGTAACCTTGGTCTACCCCTACAGTTCTTGTCCTCGACGCTTCCTTCCGTGGGTTCAAATTCCGCTACGGCCGTCCTGAAAATGGTTTCCGTGTTTCCCATTTTTTACCACGATGCAAATTCTGGAACGTTTCCTTTCAACAGGTGAGTTCCTTCCTAGATCCCTTCCCTGACCCGTCCGGAAAAGAAATTAAATGGGCCAATGGCTTCATTATTAAAATTAACAAAGAATGAAAGAAATCAATTTGCTATGGCAACCAGTTTTTTGTAAATAATTATAATAATAATATTGTAGGCCGGGTGAAAGCTTTGTTAATTCACGCCCAGAGGGCAACTTGTATGTAGAATGTTTTATCGCTCCTTGAAGAGCTATGAAAGTCAAGGAGGTTAGATATCTAAGCTCCTTGACACTATAGCGCTTTCTAGTAGAGAAATGAGGAACTTTGTGTAGGCGGAAAATCCTGAGATTAATTTTGTCATTATGAACACGGCCCACAGAATTCTAACGGGTTCTTAAATATGCCATCATCGTATGACATGCGTATCGTGATTTTTGTCGGCTTAAAAAAACACTTACCACGGCCAGGAGTGAACCTACAAGCTTGGGGTTGGCAGTCTGACACGATAACCACTCACCCATCGTGGCAGATAAAATCATCTACCGTGAAAATATGTAAACCTGAGCCATAAATTATCGCGGTTGAATGCTTTTCACTTAATATTCTGTATTAATTTGAGTCAGGAAATTAGGAAAAAGGAACATGAGAGACATCAAAAGATTAACAGGAACCTCAGAGGTGCTTGAAACGACTTGTCTTCTCTGTCAAACAATATTGAGGGGGAGTTAGTGGCAGGTGTAATCACGTGAAGGAATGTTATAATAATAGCTCCCCTCCTCCCACCTCGCCTTGCCCGGTAGACAAGACAGGCAAGGCACGACCTTCTGAACAAGCAGGCGTTTCCACTTTGAACTGGCCGTCACGTATATATAAAAGGGCGTATTTTCCTCAGAAGGACACACTCATTCTACCACATCTTAGCGAGTACTGGACTATCCCAGCAGCGCAACGCAAAAACCAATCATGAAGTGCCTGGTAAGTTATCATAACAAAGCCAAAGTTTTTCAAAAATTATCATTTATATCAATAACAAAACTTTTAAAATAACAAATTTAAGATCATCTATTAACAATTTTGAATATGTATTCAAGCGTTGGTACATTTTAACCTTTCATTGAGCTCTTCATCACCCAAATTACTTATATCTAATGTAAGACATTTCTATGCAGTAGCTCTTACATTGTATTGATAGAGCAATAGAGCTTCTGAATTAACGAACATGACCTTTAGCCTTGCGATCTTAGGACGCTGATTCTCATTTTTACGTAGAATCAAAACGTTGAAGGTGATTTGACCTTTATGAGCCCACGTGCATCTCTACATAGTCTAAAAGTCCCAGATTCCTGGATGTAACGAATAATCTCGAAAACCACTGAATGGATTTTGATGCGAATTCCACCATTCTGTAAAGAATTTCTTGAGGAAGGTTTCTGTAGAAAAACATTCGTTTATGACCAAAGGAAACCGAGCAGTAACGATTTCAGTGAATCGAGTCAAAGAAAAATCTGCCGTCCATGCGCCTTTTTAGCTAACGCTGGGTAAAACGTTTAAAATATCCTTATACTATCATTGTAAGAATTGTTCAGCATCAAAAGTTCTTCAAAATAGTCCGCTACAGCATATCTCTGATCACCCACTATAAGTGTTTTTATGTTTTCATTTCTTCCAACAATCTCCATTCAGTGGAAATTTAAATTACTAGCTTTGGAGCGAGTTTACGAGCTAGCGAGCAAGCCAATCTCCCCAGCATCGGTCAGCATCAAACTGTCGAGTCGTTTCGAGATAAGACTTGAGAGAAAAGTAAATATGTTTGGAGTTTCGCTGTTCACGTTGGCTTTTCTGAATTGTTTCTGGGACCTGCTGTCCATGCGCTATTTAAGCTTACGCTGGGTAAACCATTAAGTTACCAGGAGCAGCTAATTAACCATAAATTTTGAGATGACCGACGTGTCATCAAGCCTTGACATTTTAGATGGACCAACTTTCAATATATTTGTTAGTGAAATTGGCTACTTTATTGCTAAACCACTAATCGAAGAATTTATGAATAGGGAACGTTTATGTTAATGAAAATTGTAAGGATATTCATTTTGTTTTACAAATAATTGTTACACTAGTTTTAAGAATTAGATATAAGCAATTTTGGCAGATGAAGACCACCGATTGATGTAGAAATTCAAAAGTTTGAATAGGATGTTTTTAATTCTGAATTGATGCGTGTTATGCTTTAAAAATTATCAATTATCAAACATTTCCTAACATGGTAAATTGTATTGATTTTTTAAATCAACTAGCGGACCCCTGCGAGAACTCTCGCATCTGTATAGACCACCCACCCGGCGCTAGTGCTATGCGGGCTGTACGCTAAACAGTTTTGCCAGAGGCTATCGTCTTGTTTATTTGTTTAAAAGCACTTTATAAACAAATTAATATATTTCTGTTGACGTTTAAAGAAATGCAATATTTTTCCTGTACTATTGAGACGATTTGGAAGATTTTGGTACAAACCACACCTTCTAGCTTAAGAGCTTGAGTTTTGTGCAACATACACCTTAGCGTATTATATATATAGAAATTTTAGTGATTCATTTCATTATGCATAATATTATAGAATACCAATGAGGCCATTGCAATAAGATGCCTCATAACCCACGTCGTAGCTGTGCGTGTTTAAATCGTTCACCTTGACTGTGACGGGGAACTGCAGTAAGTCTCGAGTTCACAGATTTGAATACCAACGCTTATCTTCATAGTGGTTTTAACATGGGTATGTAATTGTATTGGTGGTTTGTCTGGAATTAGTGTTGATAAATATCCGACACGTAGTTACCATGGCAACAAGTGCAAACGCATTAGTTCCCTCACGTTGAAGAGTCCACGGTATCCATGATTCTACAGTATATTTTGATTCTTCAACCCCGTAACATTTTATTCCTCCGTGTTTTTCCACACTCGCCCCAGGCAAATGAAGGGGTTAGTTATTGTTGTTTTAAGGGGCGGAACTACGAGGTCATCTGCCCCCTCTTAACACAGATAAAGGTATACAAATTCGGAATTAAATTTAAAATTTAGAGGTGGACACCTAAATTTGAAAAGACCGAAAATTAATACAACAAAAAATTAAATAAAATTAATAATTATAAAAATAAACAAAAATTACGGAAAAGCAAAAAATTCAGAATAAAAAAACAAGTCTTTGAGTTAATGTACACTGGATTGTACCTTATTTCAAGTCACGGGGCATTTACCCTATCCCCGGGCTTAATAATCACAGCTACAGACGATACCACAGTCACTACAGAAACAGAGTTAATAAAGTCATATTACTTAAATAGTTAGTTAGTTAGTTAGTTAGTTATTGTTGCTTTAACGGGCAGAGCAGCGAGGTCATCCGCCTCTCTTAACAAAGATAAAATTACACAAATTTAGAATGATTTAAAAATTTTGAGGTGGGTGCCTACATAATTTTCTATAAAGATGCCTAAAATTAATGAAACTAATATTATTATACTAATAAACAAAAATTATTGAAGAAAATAGCCTAGTTCTGAATTTCATGTATATTGAGTAAATGTATAAATCAAATTTTGATTCATCAGACAAATTCAATGCACACCCAAATACATGGGGCTGATAACGAATATGACCAACCCCTAACAATAACTAATAACATCAATAACAAGATGCCTCAGAAATAATGCAGGTTTACTGAAGAGCACAATTATGTCTTTGCTTATTTCTATAATCTCCTTGTTGGGCGGCATTGTTTGCGTAGTTAGCAACATGCCGAGCTTCTATGTCCGAGGTCGCGGGTTCAAACCCGACCGAAGTCGTCGGATTTTTTAAGAGCATTAAAAATCCCTCAGTATGCCTTCCTTCGGAGGGGAAGTAAAGCTGGTGGTCCCATGCCATAAATTTATGGCATGTTAAAGAACCTTCCACTAATTACATCTATGTGAAGCTAAATTATATAGGTTAAACATTTGACAAACGCTCTTAGGTTCCGACGATCGTCGCCAGGAGCCGACTGCGATGGCATCTGGTAACCAAAGTTCTGAACTAGTAGTCGTTGACGGTGGCGTTTGGTAGCAAAAGTTGGAAATACTTGAAAATCGAATGTCTGCAGTCCTTACTTGAATTAAAAACAGATAACACACACCAATACAACCATCACAATTAACACCGGTTATCAGACAGGTTCTACGCACACCCAAAGTACACGGGGTTACATGACCACGTTGTCGCAGCCCCTAAACTGAGGAACCAACCAACCAATCTCTTTGTCATTTCCTAGAAATCTATGTTGCTGTTATTGTTAAACACTTCTAGGGGCCTCGACATCCTGGTCATCAAATACGTGTAGGCTACATGGGTGCGTGTTGAACTTGTCTTAAACATGTTTGTAAGTGTATTAATGATAGAGATAAGGTAGGTGTCCCTGGACTTGAAATAGGGTACTATCCCGGCATTTGGCTGGAGGGAGTGTGGAAAAAACACACGATAGCCGCTGTCAACACCGAAATTCAAACCTCCGATTTTCAGACTTGATGCAGATCCTCGTGGCGGTCATTAAGTGAAATTTAACTAGTGTGGCGATAGCCGCGAGGTCTAGATAACTATCCTATAATTAATGGAGAATTAGTAAACCCCCATATTTAATCTAATAATTTTAGTTTGAATATCTTCGAGGTGGAAATTTACATACTTGAAATGCATTCCTGAATGTGTATTAATAAATTAATCAAGAGCAAGTATTGTCGTCACATAAAACATATATTGCTGTTATTTCAATAAAATTACTGCCAATGTCAATGATTTAGATTTGGCACGATTTTGGACACAATCAATCTAACTTCTAGAATTTTACTTGTCAATTTTATTTGACTTAATTTTCAGATAATGCAATATAACGTAATGTAATTAAATTTAAATTTCAATTTATATTATTTTTACACTCCTAATACTAGTGAGTGAAAAAATGATAATAATATTAGTTTCACACCCCCTTTTAACTGCTGAGGAGTTTAGAGATGCCAGGTACCAGAATTTTGCCCCAAAGGGGATCTCTTTTTTTTTTCAAACAGAGTCTTATATTTTCCATCTAACATAATTGGACTTAAGCTCGTATTGACTGATTGAAAGTTATGATTTAAATTTCAATAAATCAACACTTAAAAATGCCTTCAGATCTTTCTATTTTACTGACAAGTATGAAATAATAATATTGCTTTATAAAGTCCAAATAACGCGTGTTGTCAGGATGGTAGATATTTATCTGCCTGTATCCCCTATTGTACTAATGCACAGCAGGCATATCTCGCAAACGTCTATAGACGGGTGAAGCACTCAACAGGTTAATATGTGATCTGTAGCCTAATTTTCTTTCTTTCACAGATCGTTCTATCCGCCGTCGTGGCTGTCAGCTTGGCTCATCCCGGCTATCTGGCTGGTGGAATCGCCGCCCCTGCCATTGCCGCTTATGGTGGTCTCGCCGCTCCAGGTCTTATTGCTGCACCCGGCGCAGTGATCGCTTCACCCTCTGCTTACGCTGCCATCACCGGAGCCGATAACGCTGTCGCCGCTGCAGTCAACGCTCACCAGATCGGAGTCGCTCAGGCCCAAACCGCCGCAGCTATTGCTCAAGGTTCCGCTGCAGCAGCTCAGGGCGCTTATGCCGATCTTCAGGGAAAAGCCGCTGACGCTCAAGGAAAATACGCTGATCTTCAAGGAAAAGTTGCTGACGCTCAGGGTAAATACGCTGATCTTCAAGGAAAGGCTGCCGATGCTCAGGGTAAATACGCTGCCCTTCAAGGAGTTTACGCTGATGCTCAAGGCAAGGCTGCCGATGCCCAGGCTAAGATTGCTAATGTTCTGAATGGAGGAGCCATCGCTGGACCTGCTTTCATTGGCGCTCCCGCTATTGCCGCCTATGCTGCCCCCGGTGTTATCGCTGCACCAGCGCTCTCCGCCTACGCTGCCCCCGGCGTCATTGCTGCCCCTGGAGTCGCTGCTCATCTCGCCGCTAAGGCTGCTCTTCTTGGTTAAGCCACCCATCCCTTCAAACTAGACATACCCGCGCAAAAACCCGTTATTGTAAAATATTCGACATGTGTTTTCAATAAATCATATTAAAAATTATTGACTTGTCTTCTCTACCTTTTTCTTGAAAATGAAAATCCACATCCCGCTTCCGACCGGGTCAGGGAATGGAATGAATGAAGCCCCCTTCCAGTGGCGAGGTTATGAACTTTTCCGGTTGCCAAAGCCTGTCGCACTCCCCTGGGTCAATGCTTAAATGAATGACAGATGAAAAGAAATGATAGTGTAGAGTGTTGCTGGAATGAAATTGTGACGGGGAAAACCGGAGTACGCGGAGAAAAACCTGTCTGCCTCCGCTTTGTCCAACACAAATCTTACATCAAGTGACCGGGATTTGAACCACGGACCCAGAGGTGAGAGGCTGGCGAGCTGCCGCCTAAGCCACGGAGGCTTTCTTCCTTTTTCTTATCCAAAACGATAAGCGTTGCTGATCCTTCAAAACACAACATATACACAAAAAATTCACACCAATACATTTGACTGTTTGTAGACGTAACTTATACCAGGAGGCTCAATTGCCCCGTAAAATCTTCTTTTAGGTGTCCCGAATGTACTAATGATGAACGGGAGGTCTAATAAGTGAATTCCTAAGGGGTATTCTTTAAGGACATTGGGTTGTGACAATGGCTTATTTTAAACAAATGAGCAAATTAAAAATAACAACTGTTATTTCCGTTTCATCAGTGGTTGTTAATTTTACGCTAAACAAAGATCTTGCATTTCTAAGCCACTTGCTAACAATAAATATGAAATATGATTGTCTGATCTTGTAAAGAGTGCTCAAAAACAAGGGAAAACGAAATTCCCGCAAGTTAAGATATAAGAGGTTCTGGTGCACTTTTCTCAGGAACTACGTAAGTTACAGGCCTGATCTTTTGTAATGTGTTGATAACCATGTAGTTTTATAGAATGAACGGAAAGATATTTAAAATAATCTTAATCTTTTCAATTTATAAACTAAAAAATGCATAGGCCTACATTTCAAGAGGCAAACATTTTTTTGAGTTTGTTGATTTTTAAACAGCTCAAAATAATTATTTTAGAAAAATCAATCTGCTAATTTTATCAAGCAACATACTCTTTACATTCTAGGAAAAAATTAACTATCCTTGACAAGACAATTTCAAGAAAAGTGTATTTAACTTGAGATATGTATATAGGCTACGAGAATTGTCTTGTGTGACCTTGGTCTTTAACACCCTGTACAAATTCAGACAATTAATTGTTATCAGATGGTTTATAAAGGTTAGATCTTTGTTTAGTGTAAAATTAACAATCATCGACCCAAAGTAAATAACATACATTTGTGTTTATAATTTTCTCGTTTGTGTATAATAAGCCATTTTCCTTAATGCAAGCAGGTTATCTCAGAATGTCAAGAGATAGCATCCAGACAGCCACTGTCTGAATCTGCCTCCTCCATTCCTTTCTAAATTTCTCCTTCCCTTCCGAAAAAAAAAACATAAACAACGTCGTCTGATCTCGTCTTTCGGCGGCTTCCGTGGCGTAGTCAGTAGCATGCTGAGTTTCTATTCCCAAGATCGTGGGTTCAAAACCGGCCGAAGTCGTCGGATTTTTTAAGAGCGTTAAAAATTCCTCAGTATGCCTTCCTTCGGAGGGGAAGTAAAGCTGGCGGTCCCATGTAATAGATTTTTTGCATGATAAAGAACCTTCCACTAATTACACCTGTGTGAAGCTAAATTATTATAGGTTAGTTTGATAACGCTTTTTTAGTTCCAACGTTCGTCACCAGGTGGTGACTGCCATCGCATTTAGTAGACGCGTCCGCTGCTAGGTGTCGTGGATGGTAGCATTTGATGGCAAAAGTAGGAACTACTTGAAAAAATTAATCGTCTACAGTCCTTCTACCTGAATCCCACACTAGTACTGTCATCACAATTAACACCGGTTATCAGACAAATTCTACACACACCCAAAGTACACGGGGCAACATGACCGCGTTGTCGCAGCCCCTAAACTAAGGAACCAACCAACCAACTACTCTCGTCTATATGTTTAACAAATCATTGACAAAATGACACTCTCAAATATGCCAAATTAAATTATACCTGATAACCACCAATTACCGCAAAAGCAGAGACAAAAGAAGATTTTAAAGAATTACTGTATATTTTACTTTCGAAATTCAATGGTTTTCAGTCGGTCAACACGACTGTACTCAATTGTAATGGGTGGTTCTCTAATTCTGAAGAATATTTACATGAGATGAATAAATACACTTGGATTACCAGTTTCGTCAAGTGATAATCATCAGATCCTTTACACATAGGCTAATACATCTATGTCTACAAGTATGGGTGATAGTATTTACAATACAGTGCTCTCTCGGTAATCCGGCAGATATTGGACCAGAGCACTGCCGGATTACCGAAAACGCCGGATTACTGCAAAATATCGAGAAAAGCGCAGATATAATTTGAAAATCAGTTTTAATTACATTGTACTATACAAAGTAAAAAAGAACGAAAATACATCACATAACACACGTTATTCCTTGGAAGTAGACGGCTGGAAATATGCATCAATTGTCTTTTGCTTTTTAGGGTTGAGAGACACTTTGAGAACTTGTTCCTGTAACCTTCTTGGAAATCATCCTTTTTGGTAATTTTCCGGTAAATTTCCCTAGCCTTTCCTTTAAGGATTTCACCAGAAATTGGTGTGAGCCTACCACGTTCTTGTAAAAACCAAGCATAGAGGCTATCGTCAACTTTAGGATTTTCAATGTCTGTCGTTTACTATTTAAATTTTCATTCCTCTTAAAAACGACTTTATTTTATTACTGTTTTCTTATGTCATGAACTGTAGCTCGACCAACACCGTATTCGTTAGCAGCACTGGTTAACGAATCGCCATTTTCAAGCCGCTTTAGGATTTCATGTTTATCTAACAAAGATAGAGCTTTATGTTTACGTCTTTATGCACGGATGCCATCTTCAACACTACACTACTACAGCACAACTGTCCTACACTAAGCACCTGATCGGGGCGTGCGTGAGTCATCGCTCTTGGCGCCAATGCATTGTTTACTCAGACACTAGACTTGTCGCTGCGTGGGAAACATTGTACAGGATTGGGGACGCATTATCAAATCAATGTTGAGCTCGTACTCGAATACAAAACGCCGGATTACTGGGAGTGCCGGAGAGCTGAGATGCCGGATAACAGAGGGAGTACTCTATATACACCTAATTTGTTGCAGTAATAAAAAAACTAACACAACTACTCAATATATGTGATTACTCAAAAAGCTAAGTGCAATATCCACAATGACCTCACCATTTAAAAACAATCACATAATCATACCAAGCAAGCAACCTAGTAGGCCAATGACCACTTGCAGTACCTCAACAAAAAATCACATTTTTTCATACCTGCATTTTGTGGTACTTGTCATAATTCATCGTTTTTTAAATTTTTCATGGAATCGATTGCCTTGTATTTTACACATTATCCTGCCCCTCCACCACTTTGTAGAAAGGGGTTATTCGCATGGAAACCACAGTTGTATCTTCACCTTTTGTATTGTTCAACTGTTGGTGCATTATCGAGACACCACGAACTGTCATTTCTAACAAACTAGAATAGAAATGAGAAATAAAGAGAGTCAATAAAATTAAAATATTGCAAAATTTATATTTAACTTAAAATTGTATTAAAATTTGAGAAATAAAATAATATATAGCCTCCAACAAAACTAAAATTTAATAATTTAAAAGAGTAATATTTTGTTTAAAAAATTTAAAAACTTAAATTTATAAAATATAAATTCAAAATTCAAAACATAAAGTAGAAAACAGGTATAATAGAAAATGACAAAATGAAAGAATAATAAAAGTGAAAAATAAAAATGTAAAATTGGAAATAAAAATAAAACATCTTAAAATAAAAAAATAAAAAATATGAATAAAAATAAAAAGATGTTCAGTAAAGAACACATACCCCACTTTCTCCTAAATGCATGGGTATTGTTATAAGTCTTTGTCCTTTTCAAGGAGTATAATTGAATGTTGGTTGAAGTAGTTCGTTGAAATACAACCTGCTATACGGATATTAAACGTGATTATGAAGTGCCCTTGCTAGTGCTACCTCTGTACAAAATTTCATTCAATTCGGTTTCACCGTGTTTGAATTGATATGGGGAATCGATTTGAACACATACATGGCCGCTATCTGCAAACTATTGGGTTGATGACCTTGTAGGTCAGTCAAAAATTGCCTCCCAAAAAAGGCATGTTGTTGCAAAATTTGGTAGAGAACAAATGATTAGGTTGGTCGTAATTTGATTTAAGCTTTTAACATTTGGGTGGCCGCTATTCCGTTTGCGTCAAAATGGCGGCGATATAAAACATGACACTGAGGTGCCCTTCGATAGTGCTACCTCTGTACCGAATTTCGTTCAATTCGGTTTTACCGGGTTTGAATTGATAGGGGGAATCAATGTGCACACATACATGGCCGCCATATGCAAACTATTAGACTGATGACCTTGTAGCTTGGTCAAAGAACGCTTCCCACATAAAGGTATGTTGTTGGAAAATATGGTAGAGATCAGATGATTAGGTTGATTGCAATTAGATTTAAGCTTTTAACATTTGGGTGGCCTCATTTACGTTTCCATCAAGATGGCGACGATATAAAACATGACGCTGAGTTGCCTTTTGCTAGTGCTACCTCTGTACCAAATGTCATTCAATACGGTTTCCCCGTGTTTGAATTGATAGGGGGAATCGATTTGCACACAAAATTGGCCGCTAACTGAAAATTATTGGGCTGATGACCTTGTAGTTTACTCAAAAGATTTATAATTCATTATGGTATTATGTTGCAAAATTTGGTAGAGATCAGATGGTTAGTTTGGTCTTAATTTGATTTAAGCTTTGAACATTTGGGTGGCCGCCATTACGTTTCCGTCAAGATGGCGCCGATATAATACATGACACAGAGGTGCCCTTGGCTATTGCTACCTCTGTACCAAATTTCGTCCAATTCGGTTTCACCGTGTTCCAATTGATAGGGGGGACAGACATTCAGAGTACACTCACACTCACACACAGACACACACAATGTTTGGCCCCGTGTAGATCTCATAAGTCTACTTCAATTTTTTGCAAAAATCAAAAGTAGGTTAAAAATAAAAAAAAAAAATAAAAAAAAAATAAAAAAAAATTAATTTAAAAAAAATAAAAATTAAAAATTTAAAATTAAAAATTAAAAATTAAAAATTAAAAATTAAAAATTAAAAATTAAAAATTAAAAATTAAAAAATAAAAATTAAAAATTAAAAATTAAAAATTAAAAATTAAAAATTAAAAATTAAAAATTAAAAATTAAAAATTAAAAATTAAAAATTAAAAATTAAAAAAGAAATTACAAAAAATTAAATATAAAGGAATAAAAAAATAAAAAAATGAATGTTAAGAATTAATAATGAAAAATTAAAATTTGAAAACTAAAAATTAGAAATTAAAAAAAAAATATATATATAATTTAATAACAAGAAGTTCCGTGACGAACTAAAGAGCCTACTTTTCTTAAAATTTAAGATTCATGGCAATGATTAATCAATTAGGATCTATCTAGAATAATGACGAAATTAAGTTGGTAATATAGAAATTTCAAATTCTTTCGAAATACTGTATACCTGGCATAATGTAGCCTAATGTAGTCTAATAGAGCACTACAGTTGGCAGCCCTAGTGACTGAATAAATTCTTCCATCTCTTAAGGTACAGATTACAAAATTTGGTTGAAGTCCAATGGATAGCATGGACATTACAAGCAGTTAAACAGTGGATCTAACAGTGCGCGTAAAATCATGTTGGCAAGAATGTCGTGCGTGTATTGGTCAGAAATAATCTGAAATAATACGATCTATAGCTGTGCCAATTTTGAATAAAATCCATTAGTTAGTATAGAAGTATTTTAATATTGGACCTATCAGCAGGCTTAGAATCATGTTGGTAGCACTGATGTATATAAGTTACTCCAAATTAATATAGAATGTCAGGTACTAATACGTGTGCATAGTTTAAAGCTGTCGGTTTGCATACTTTCTGATATATTGGTAATTGGATAAAATAAATTGAGAGCATTTATTAACAGTTGGCAGTCCTGGGGGATCTTAAGAATACGCTCAGTCATATCTGTTTATGTACACATAGCACATACACAATTTGGTTGAATTCCAATTGATAGTGTAGAAGTTATATGCATTTAAAAATTGGACCTATCAGCAGGCTTATAATCATTTTGGCAACACTACCATGTACGATCTCCTGGACATTAAACTGAAATATTATTATCTATACGTGTGTCAATTTTGAATTAGCTCCCATTCATACCTTCCAAGATATCCAACATGGAGCTCAAATTTCAATTGAGATTTTTCAGAAGTTGGTAGCACTGACATCATTTTCAAATACGGCTTTGAGTTATTCAGGTATAGATCTTTACTCCTACCAAATTCGGTTTCGATTGCTGCAGCTGTTTAGGAGTTAGACAGACAGACACAAGGACAGACAGACATACAGACCGAAGGGCAGACAGACAGACAGACAGACACACATTTGCCCGGATCGACTCATAAGTCTACTTTTTCCTCATTTTTGCAAAATGTGAAAAGTAGGCTAAAATCATAAATTCTTAATTAATAGACTACTTAAATACTAAAAATTTAAACTTAATACTTCTTGTTAGACTAATACTTAAAATTCATCATTATTAACTTTCACGGGTTAGGCCTAGTGGCCTGTTACGGTCTCAAGCTAGTGTTTCTTTGGTCTTCCCAGGTTTCTTCGACCTCTTGGAGCATACGGAAGAATCTGTTTAGGGACTCAGCTAAAACTCATCCTGTCCACATATTCTTTCCATTTCTCCCTTTGCTGTTCTATATGCTCTACAACTGGGGTAATATTTTGTTCTTGCAAGATGTCTTCATTCGAGCAAGGAGGAACCAGAAGTTCGTCTCGTGAATCTCAATTATGCTGCTGTTAGTCTTTTTTTCATCTGCCTTCCTGATGGTCCAGGCCTCACTTCCATATGCAAGAACTGGTCTAGTGTGTCGTTGTACCTGAGATGGCTTGAAAACTTGATTGATTACTCCTGTAATTTTAATAAAGTTTGACATTTTGACTGTCATGTCTTTTTCATGCAAGAATGATAAGTTGTAACCATGATAGTTAAAAGAGTTGACCCGTACAGTGATGATGTTTTCTATACAGATTTTACTCTGAATTGGTTCATTGCCCAAGAATGCCATTAATTTAGTTTTGTGTGTTGAAATTCGCAGTCCAAATTTTAAAACAGTATTTTGTTGATTAAATATAGCATGTTGGAGATCATTTTCAGTTTTAGCAACAATGCCTTGATCAAAGAGTAATGTATCAAGAAGAACATTCTGATTAAGAGCAACTCAAGCATGATGGCCTCGTCCCCACAGTTTTATAATGTGATGCATGCAGATAATGAAAAGGAGAGGGTTTATGGAAATCCATGAAGAAAGTCCAACATCTGTTTTGATAGCAATTTCATTAACTATTAAAAATGCTTACCACGGTGGGTGAGTAGTGAACTTGTCGGTCTACTAACCCCAAGCTTGCAGCTTCACTCCTGACCGTGGTAAGTGATTTTTGAAAGGCGGCAAAAATCACAGATACGCATGTCATACGATGTTGGCATGTCATAGAACCCATTTGAATTCAGTAGGCCATGTTCATAATGGAAGGAGTTTCCGCCAACACAAAGTTCTTCATTTCTCTACTAGAAGCTTAGACATCTAACCTCCTTGACTTTCATAGTGCTTCAAGGAAGAACGAAATTCGACTTGCAAGATACCCTCTGGATGTAAAATAACAAAGCTTGCACCCGGCATCCGAGGCCATACGTTTTTATTATTGTATTATAACTATTAAAATTAACAACTATTAGATGCTAATTAAATTTAAAAAACAATCATTAAAAGAATGAAATTTATATAAATAAATTAGAAGAGCTAGAGGAAAAGGAATGAAGGATACTTTAAAAATATTGGGATCATTACAAAGACAAAGTGGAGAGTTCAGATACAGAAACAAGTAGTTCCGTGAAGAACTATACAGCCTATTTTCATATATCCTGCTCATGTTAATTGCCTCTATCAACATACAAAATGTCAGTTTAATTGCTGTAACAGATTCGTAGATATTGAGGACCGTCTAAATATTTCAGATGGTCGCCAGGTTGGACTTTTATTTTTGTACCTTTACATGAAGATTATTGTGTACGTGTGGTGTTCAAACTTCAATCGCATGATTAGAACACAAGAAATAAAAACGAGATTTTAAAATTACGCACAGCAGCCATCTTGTGATTATGCAAACAATTGAAATAAATTAGATGCCAGTGGATCAACATTTGTATAAGCATTTAACGTGCAACGTTTCACGGCACTCGGATAGTTAATTCGCGAGAAACGTCCATTTAAATATTTATACTTCGCGTCGCCGCCATGTTGGATTTGTGATCACCAGGTTACTGAATGTCCTATAGGTGAACATATGTTCATAGTCTCTATGAACATAAAAAAATCAGTTTGGTTGCTGTAAAAGATTCATAGATAATGAGAACCGTTTAAATATTTCAGAAGCTCGCATTTAGGATTGTTATATGTATAGGCTATAGAGTTATGTACCATTCAAGGACAATGATTGCCTAGGTTCATTATTCAAACTTTCACTTCGATCGCATGATTGCGACACAAGAAATAAAAACTTAATTTTAAAATTTCGCACAGCCGCCATCTTGAAGTTATGTAAACAATTGAATTAAATTAGATGGCAGTGCATTACAATGTGCAAAATTATTTACTGTACCACATTTCACTGCGCTCAGAGAGTTAAATCACGAGAAAAGTCTATTAAAATATTTCAAATTCGCTTGGTCACCATGTTCGTTTTGTACTTTACAGTTTTATGAGGGTTACATAGATAAACTTGTATTAGTACCCTTTATCACCGTACAAAATTGCAGGGTGATATCTGTAATAGTTTCGGAGATATAGAATATCAGTTTAAATATTTCGCACAGCCGCCATTTTGAGGTTATGTAAACAATTGAACTAAATTAGACTCCAGTGCATTACAATGTGTATAAACATTTGCTGTACCAAGTTTCATTACATTTGGATAGTTAAATCGCCGGAAAAGTCTATTTAAAAATCTCAACTTCGCTTGGCCGCCATGTTGGTTTTGTAGTCACCAGGTTTTTGAACGTCTCATAGGTGAACTTCTAGTAGTGCCCTTTATCACCGTACACAATTTCAGGGCGATATTGGTAATAGTTTCGGAGATATTGAATGCTAGTGAAATATTTCGCACAGCCGCCATGTGGGATTGGTGAGACGTAACAAAATTTGAAGGGCACGGTCGAGGTCGCCGGGAATAGTGCTATAAACGTACCGAGTTTCATTGAAATCGCTCCAGCCGTTTAGATTTTATTAGGGGGGGACTCACACACACCTCACACACACACACGCACACACACACACGGGCAAAAGGTGATCTCATAAGCCTATTTTTTCAAAATTGAAAATAGGCTAAAAATGACGACCTCTACAAAAATAAAAGAAATTGAAAGAATATACGATACGATGAGGAAAAGGAGGGTTAATTTCTTTGGACGCGTAATGAGGATGAATAACACCAGCCTCACAAAACAAATTTTCAGTCATGTATCAAGAATGGTAATCAAAGTGTACAAAATATAAAATGGGATATGGAAGTAACAATAGATATTATTCAGGACAGACCACTTTTCAGAAATACGATCAAAAATTTCAAGGGTTTCCAGGAGAAGGGAAAGGAGAAGCGGGTTAACATTTGGACGAAGGAGAGAAGAAGAAGACAAAGTGATGTATTGAAGAACTACTGGAAGGCAAGAAAGGATACAGGAAATACTGTAAGAGACAGTGAATGCAATGGTTTATTTTAGGCGGTCCAAAGATGGCCAAAATCGAGGAAAGAAGAAGAAATTAGACGTATTATACACGCACTCAACAACACCAGACTGATGATCACGATGTTCAAGATCATTAATGAAACAACAAGGAAACTATTATGTTCCATATTGAACGGGTAAATTAAAATATATGCATTAGCATTTAGGAACACTAATTAATATTCGATTTGATTGCCTATTTATTATTCGGCTTATAAGACATCAAATTTTCATATCAGTTTGGAAAAAAACGTGTGTGCCTGAATGTCTACTCGGATCTAATTTATCCTTTCAGCTGTGAAAAGTGACGCAATACACGACTGAGTTGCTCACTGTGTCCATGAAAAGCTGGTAGCCCTACGGAGAACATTATCCTTCGAACTTGTCAGAACGCAATGCACATTCTGCGATTTCTCAATGAAAGAGCAAAGATCAAACAATTATTCAGTGTCCGGATTATAAGCAATTCTTTTATACTGTTACGTGAACTTTCTCGACCAATTACCTTGATAAAGGGACAAGTAGTTGTCTTGAAACGTCGGTTTTTAAAGTGTCACTCGGCTTAATATCCACAAAGCTATCATCATCCCTCCCTATATTATTCTGCTAAGGTCCCATTCCAGTTTTGTACCGAAAATAAGGTCCCATTAACACCAACCTACACATAAGGGGTGCCTACAGGTTCAGCATAACCCAATGCGAAAACGAAACGCCCTCACTTACTCTTTAAATGCCTCAGAATTAAATAAATACCTGGTTGGTTGGTTCTTAAGTTTAGGGGCTGCGACAACGCGGTCATGTAGCCCCGTGTACTTTGGGTGTGTGTAGAATCTGTCTTATAACCGGTGTTAATTGTGATGACTGTATTATTGTGTGTTATCTGTTTTTTTTTTTTTTTGTAATTTAAGCACAGACTGCAACTTAGAATTTTTCAAATAGTTCCCACTTTTGCCGCCAAGCGCCACCGTCAACGACTACTAGGCCAAGTTCAAAACTTAGCTATTAGACGCCACCGCAGTCGGCTCTTGGCAACGAACGCAGAAACATATGAGCGTTGTCTACATTCTTAACCTTTCCAATTGAGCTTCACACAGGTGTAATTAGTGGAAGGTTCTTTAACATGCCATATATCTATAACATGGGACCGCCGGCTTTAATTCCCCCCCGAAGGAAGGCATACTGAGTGATTTTTAACGCTCTTAAAAAGTCCGACGGCTTCGTCTGGGTTTGAACCGGCTATCTTGGGCATAGAATCTCAGCATGCTACCGACTACGCCACCGAAGCCGCTACATAAATACCTTAAGACATGTATATTTACAATGAAATAATGAAAGAATGCAACACGGCAACCATGGTAACAGAATCTCTCAGGTCCATCTATTTCTGTAAGACGCAATGCAATTCCAATTATTACATTACTGTGAAAGTTTCCAGACAGTTATAAGGTTATCACTGAACCACATTAAGCTGTAATATTCATCAATACGTACAGTGTAATGCGCTTAAGGGGGTCAAGGGGCACTCTAGAATTTTTTCACGGAATTTTCACGCGTGGGTGTGGTCCGTAAGGTCTTTTTCACCCGACTATAAAGGGTCTCCGAAAACCACATATAAAGGCCCTTAAATTAACAGTGTCTGTGATATTCCCAGAAAACTAACTTCGCTCTGATATACCTATAAAGGAATGACAAATCCATAACCACTGCACCAGTAGCTGAATTGATAAAGTCTGATTATTCATACCAAGGATAAATCAGTTATAGCATTCATGATTGAGATTTTGCTAAGTGTACTCTTTACAACTAGAATATTCGCGGGCGAAGCCGCGACGGGTATTGCTATTATATAGTCTATTATTTCAGTAGTATAGATCCCACCTGCGGCGCTCAGAAGCGACCGATCGTGACAAATGAGCATTCAATTGAAAGACAATATAGTGGGGAGGCTAGGTAAACCCACCGTTCACTTTTTGATATAAATGTGCCAAGTCTCATGCTTCTATCAAAAAATGAACGGTACCCCATTGATTTTCGTCTTAACCTCCCCACTAATAGACATTAGCAGTGACGAATTGACCTGATTTTATAAATATCTATATTTAAAAAAAAAACTTTAAAGAAAATGTACAAAATGTGCGATTTTCACATACTGTTGCTGTAGGAAAATACGCTCCATAATTGCTGTCAGCTTCACATTTTGGCCGCTGTGACGCCTGTTTCATGTCATTTTAACATTCTGAGGTATTTCCTTTATCATTTTGCATGGATTTCTGAAACAGTAAATCAAAGGAATGCGTAGGCTACTCAAATCGTAAAATTTCATAAATATCGAATAACCGGTGAGTTGACTCCACAAAACCTGATCACGTGCAAAGATCTTAATGACACCTGAAGCCAGAAATACCTTATGTTGGCCACAGACCGAGGGATAAGAGCTGCAGAGTTCTGGAAAGGAAGAATTTAGTGTGTCTCCCGGACACGGAAAGTAAGTAAGTACCGGTGAGTGTTATGGTGAACCAATTTTCAGTGATTGCCTTCTTAAATTAGGGAACGTGGAACTTGGAATCCTAACTGAAATGTAAATAGTGTTCTATAATCATTTGGTTGAAATAAATACATAACAACCTTTCTCCATAGTCTCTCGTTATAAACCTATTGGGGAAATTGTGGTTTATGAACAAGCGTCATTTCTCGCACGGGTGCGCTAGTATTATGTAATTCTTTTATAGCTGGAGTGACATTGCTTCCTTCACCTAAATACCAAATATTTATTCTCTGAAGAAGTTTTTCCAGCTGAAACATTGCAGCCAACCTTCTGCCAGCATAATCTTGTGCTACTCATACACAGTAAAACCTGTGTTGAACGGAATTACAAGGGACCGAGAAATATTCCTGTTTTAAACAGAACTACGGTTAATACATAAAAAATATTTTCGAGTGTAGATACAATACTGTGGTTTGGTACATACGTCTCGTTAATAATCTAGCTACAGGGGTTACATTACATGCTAAACACTTAGCGGCTTCAGAGGTGTAGTTGGTAGCATGCTGAGCTTCTATGCCCAAGATTGCGGGTTCAAACCCGGCCGAAGTCGTTGGATTTTTAAGAGCGTTAAAAATCCCTCAGTATGCCTTCCTTCGGAGGGAAAGTAAAGCCGTTGGTCCTATGTCATAGATGGCATGAAAATGAACCTTCCACTAATTACACTTGTGGAAGCACCGGGTGCTGACTGCGATTGCATTTAGTAGCCGCGTCCGGAGCTAGGTGTCGTGGATGGTAGTAGCATATGGTGGCAAAAGTAGGAACTACTTGAAAAAAATAATCGTCTGCAGTCCTTCTACCATCAGGCTGTTCCAGCCGAGCTGCTCGCCAGTGAGCTATAGAGTACTCACCGCCTTGCTTGAGTAAACCTCTAACATGCAATACAGCACTGCTGTGGGGGCTGCCGTCACTGCGCGGAGGATGCATCAACACTGGCAGGAAGCGCATGGACTTGTGCTATGATCTTCGCCCAGTGACATATTGGCTATCACCCCCAGTCCCTCTCCAACCGTGCTCCGAACATTACTGCTAAGTACTCGCGTGTACGCATACTCAAACTCTTGGATTTGGAACAGCCTGTAGGCTACGTGAATCACAGATAACACACACGAATACAGCCATCACAATTAACACCGGTTATCAGACAAATTCTTCACATAACCTAAGTACACGGGGCTACATGATCGCGTTGTCGCAGCCCCTAAACTTAAGAACCAATCAACCGAAATTGTCAACTGCGATGCATGTAAGCTCATTTGTCACGGCCCATTGGGTGTCTGTGATACTGTATCTAGATGAATCATTCCTTTGAATCGCCTTTTCACTCGCGGAAAAAGAACAAGAAGTTCCGTGAAGAACTATACAGCCTACTTTTCATGCCAATGATTATTCTACAGTATATGAACCTATCTAGAATAATGACGAAATTAAGTTGGTAATATCGAAATATCTTATTAGTTCAAAATATACCTGGTATAATGTAGCCTAATAGAGCACTACAGTTGGCAGCCCTGGTGACTGAATATATTCTTAGTTCCATCTCTTAAGGTACAGAATACAAAATTTGGTTGAAGTCCAATGGACGTTACATGCAGTTAGACACTGGATCTATCAGCACGCGTAAAGGCATGTTGCCAACAATACCATGCGTGTGCTGGTCAGAAATAATCTGAAATATTATGATATCTTGTTGTGCCAATTTTGGATGAAATCCATTTGTTAGTATAGAAGTTACATGTATTTTAAAATTGGACATATCAGCAGGCATAGAATCATGTTGGCAGCACTGCCTTGTATTAATTACTCCAACTTAATCTAGAATGTCAGGTGCTATACGTGTGCAAAGTATAGAGCTGTTGGCTTGCATACTTTCTGATATATTGATATTAGGGTAAAAAAATATAGACAGCATTTATTAACAGTTTGCAGCCCTGATTGCTCTTAACTAATAGTCATATCTGTTATGGTACACACAGCACATACGAAATTTGGTTGAAATCCAACTGATAGTATAGAAGTTACATGTATTTAAAAATTGGTACTATCAGCAGGCTTATAATCATGTTGGTAGAACTGACGTATATAAGTTACTCCAAATTAATCTAAAATGTCAGAATGTACGAGTGCATAGTTTGAAGCTGTTGGCTTGCATACTTTCTGATATATTGGTATTTGGATAAAAAAAATAGGGAGAGCAATTATTAACAGTTGGCAGCCCTGGTGGCTCTTAAGAATACGCTCAGTCATATCTGTTTATGTACAGATATTACATGCAAAATTTGGTTGAAATCCAATTGATAGTGTAGAAGTTATATGCATTTAAACATTGGACTTCTCAGAAGGCTTAAAATTATTTTGGCAACACTGTCATGATTGGCCTCCTGGAAATTAAACTGAAATAGTATTATCTACATGTGTGCCAATTTTAGAATAGCTCCCATGCATACCTTGCAAGATATCCAACATGGAGCTCAAATTTCTAGTGCGTTTTTCAGCAGTTGGTAGCACTGACATCATTTTCAAATATGGACGTGAGATATTCCGGTGCACATCTTTATTCATACTAAATTTGGTTTTGATTGCTACAGCCGTTTAGGAGTTAATAGGGGGGGACACACTCACAGCCAGACAGACAGACAGACACACATTTTCCCGGATCGATCTCATAAGTCTACTTTTCTTCATTTTTGCAAAATGTGAAAAGTAGGCTAAAAATTCGCAAAGAGAGAGGTCGGGGTAATATGGAGGTTATGGGATGGCAATAACAGAATATTTGGCCAGATACTCGGTAACAGACAAAGCAGTATGGGGTCGTGCATTGTCATGCAGTAAGAACCAGTCTGGTGAATGCCACACTTCAAGGCGGCGACGTCGAATCCAGGTCAAACAGTGAACCAAACTCTTTACATCGAAGTCTTGAAACGTTTGCGGCAAGCAACTCAGTGTTGCCGTTGTATCGTATTAAATTATTTACATAGTTACGCCCACATTGGAGCACTTAAATCAAACCAAATACAGTTACCGTATATCCTCTACGGATTGTCAGGGAATTTAACTGTCGTCGTCTTCCTCCTCTTCATTCTGGCTGACCTGGCACCCTTGGTTGGATCCTCAGTTTAGGGGCTGTGACAACGCGGTCATGTAGCCCCGTGTATTTTGGGTGTGTGTAGAATCTGTCTGATAACCGGTGTTTTAATGTGTGCTATCTGTTCTTAATTCAAGTTAGGACTGCAGGCAGTCGATTTTCAAGTAGTTCAAAATTTTGCTACCAAACGTCATCGTCAACGACCAACTAGTTCTGAACTTTATTACTAGATGCCACCGCAGTCGGCTCCTGGCGATGAACGTTGGAACCTAAGAGCGTTAGTCAAATATAACCTATAATTTAGCTTCACACAAGTGTAATCAGTGGAAGGTCGTTTATCATGCCATAAATATAGGACTTGGGACCGCGAACGTTGCTTCCCCTTCGATGGAAGGCACAGTGAGGGATTTTTCACGCTCTTAAAAATCCCACGACTTCGGCCGGGTTCGAAACCGTGACCTTGGGCATAGAAGCTCATCATGCTACCAACTACACCAACGAAGCCGCCTTGACTGCCCTTTCCTCATCAGATATGACATAAATATAGTTTTTGTTGATTGCATTTTAGTGTAAGCCTTATATATTTGTTCTTCAGCATCCTTATTCCTTCTCTACCGGGTGAGTTAGCCGTGGTCGTTACGGCATGACTGATGGCAGTCGCTCACATCCGGGAGGCGAGGAGGTTCGAATCCCCCCGCCGGCAACCTTGAAGATGGTCTTCTGTGGTTTCCCATCTTCCTTCCAGGCAAATGCCGAGGTTGGTCCCTAACTATAGGCCACAGCCGCTACCTTCCAACTCCTCGTCCTTACATTCCAACTTCCCTCCTTCCCTCCCCAACGGTACTTGTAGCTCACCCATTGGGTGTCCGTCTCGAAGCAGCTACAAATCTGGCGAGCCGAACATGTCCTCGGACACTCCCGGCACTAAAAGCCATACGCTAAATAAAAATTCCTTCTCTATTTTCAATTTATTTCATTGTAATATTCAACTCATCTAAATCATTTTGAACTTCTTTGAACCGATTTTTTTTAAATATTTTAAATGATCTTGTCGACTTCGTCGTTACGCTGGGGTCTGGCGTTACGTTACGGTGACAGGACGAAATGTACCCAGATGCACTGAGGTGTGTGACGTCATAGTACCGCTTGGTGCATGTGTTCCCCGACAATCTCTACTACGTTAGTATAAGACAAAAATCTCCGATTCTTGGATGTCACGGGTAATCTTGAGAACCACTGGATGGATTTTGATGCGGTTTTCACCATTCTGTAAAGGATATCTCGAGGAAAGATTCTGTAGAAAGTAATTTATGTATGATCAAAGGAAGCCAAGCAGTAACGATTTTAGTGAAAAAGTCAAAAACAAACTTGGCGTCCGTGCGCTTCTTAAGCTTACGCTGGGCAAACCGTTGAAAATATCAATATACTATGAGCGTAAGAATTGGTCGGCATGAAAAGTTCTACAAAAAGTCCGCGAGAGCATATCTCTATCTTCAATACATCGCCCACTATAAGTGTTTTTAGACTGGATGGAAGGGGCACGACCCCGCGCGTTCTGGTGAGCGTGACGGCATACGGCGTGCTTAACCTTGCTTTGCCCTTGGTTTGCACTTGCCGTTCGCGAGTAATTTGAAACAAGATAAGTAAGTTAAGTATTATGCAGATAATTTTCTAACATGTCAAGAGTCTTTGGCTTCGAGCGAAGCGAGAAGCCTCCAGCCTTTCTAGCATTTTTCAGAATTTGTAGCATTTAAAATGATACAAAGTCTAGTCTTTCAGACTGACTGTCACTTTTTGGTTAAATTTTTCCAAAAATAGTTAAATAGTTGTTTTAGTATTTTATTGTCACGTGATCTCGATAAATGACAGAAAAACGCAATTCTCAATATTCTCATCGTGTCTATTATTCAATCACTTTCCCGGAAGACAACTGCATTAGAAATCAATCTCCATTGTCCGTCCTCCTTATGTTTTGTTCGTAGCATGCTGAACTGATGTGCCCAAGATCGCGGGTTCAAACCCGGACAATGTTATCGGATTTTTGAAGTGCGTTGAAATCCTTCAGTATGCCTTCCTTCAGAAGGAAAGTAAAGCCGACGGTCTGATGTCATAGATTTCTGGCATGTAAAAGATCCTTGTGTGAAGCTAAATTTCTAGGTTATATTACGTTGAAACGCTCTATCATAGTTACAACGTTCACCATTAGGTGTCAGTGATATCTGGTTGCTTAATTTGGAACTACTTGAAGTTGAATGAAACTTGTAGCACACCCCATGGGTGTCCGCTTGAAGCAGCTACAGGCCCTGGCGATCCAAATATGTCCTCGGACACTCCCGGCATAAACGCCATACGCTAAATAAAAAAACTCGTAGAATGAAGATTAGTGTAATTCGATATAACCAACATATCGGCTGAATAAGGGATCTCTTAATTGAGTGGTCCAGTTGCAAAACTCGTTTAATGCACTTGTGAAATTATTTATTTAATTATTTTACTTTTTACTTTATTTTACTTTATTTTGTTTTATATTGTTTCATTTTATTTTGTTTTGTTTTCTTGATTTTGTTTTGTTTATTTTGACTTATTTTATTTCGTTTTATTTTATTTTGAAATGTTTTGTTTAAACTTTTGTTTTGTTTAATTTTATATTTTTTGTTTTTTTAAATTTGTTTTTGTTTTTTTTATTTTGTTTTGTTTATTTTATTTTATTTTATTTTGTTCTGTTTTATTTTCATTTTCCAGAAAACATACACAAAACCAAAAACAAAAAAACACGAAGCAAAAAGCAAAATTCAAAAAAATGCAAAAGCAGAAAACAAAAAACAAGAAACACAAGACAAAAAGCAAAATTCAAAAAAAGCAAAAGAAGAAAACAAACACAAAACCAAGAAAGAAAAGCAAAAAGTAAAATTCCAAAGCAAAAGCACAAAGCAAACACAAAACCAAAAACCAAAAACACAAAGCAAAAAGTAGAAAACAACAAACACAAAAATACGTGAGGCAAAGTCCAAAAAAACGTTTCTCATGAAAATGATTCTTATTCACAAGTGGATTAAACGAGTTTTGCAACTGGACGACTCGTAAAATGAAGATTAGTGTAATTCGATATAACCAACACATCGACTGAATAAGGGATCTCTTAATTTTATTGTGCGTACAATACAATTTACAATTCCAATTATGAATTTACATACAAATCATGTAGCGTATTGATTACCTGGTCGCTAAATTCTTTTCCTAATATAGCCGGAGACCTCTGCCGCATTCTATCCAGAGATTATACAGTTATTTGCGGACCTCACAGCTGTATTAGGCCGGACCTGTCCTCACCAATGCTAGCGAGTATGAATATAATGTCCCTGAATAGACCTTGCACTGGTTCCGTGATCTGCTGAACTGACATCGTACAGTATAATTAGCTTCCAAGACACCACCGCCCAGACGACATCTCGCTTCCTCGTCTGCCAGACGCAGGCGAGGTTATGTGGGCAATACCTTCAACTGGTGACCAGCGGTCTCATGGAACACGAGAAATAGAAAACCTCGTGAAGTTCAAAGTTTAAAGAAATCTGGCATCCATGCATTAGTTTTAATGTTGAAATCATTTAAAATGACACTAAGAGCACCCAGGGTGTATTTCAGTAAAATCTTAATGTTGTTATAACAATATTGAAGGGTCTGATGCAAGAAGGGGGTTACTCTATTTTACATTTTTTTTCAGCAGAGACATAAAACTGATTAACATAATTCATATGGCTTGAATAATTCTAGAGATATAAGATATTATTTTGAAGCACTCAATTTAAGGCGATAATGCATGACTAAAATTTGAAAGTTTGGACGGATTAATATCATTTATCAATGCGCTTAAGGGGTTCAAGGGGTACCCTAGATTTTTTAGCCTACTTTCGATTTTTGCAAAAAATGAAAGTAGACTTATGAGATCTACACAGGGCCAAAAATTGTGTGTCTGTCTGTGTGTGTGTGTGTGTGAGTGTGTGTACTCTGAATGTCTGTCCCTCCCTATCAATTCGAACACGGTGAAACCGAATTGAACGAAATTTGGTACAGAGATAGAATTAGCAAAGGGAACCTCAGTGTCATGTTTTATATCGCCACCATCTTGACGGAAACGTAATGGCGGCCACTCAAATGTTCAAAGCTTAAATCAAATTACGACTATCCTTATCATCCGATCTCTACCAAATTTTGCAACAACATACCTTATTGTGGGAGGCATCTTTTGATTGAACTGCAAGGTCATTAGCCCAATAGTTTGAAGATAGCGGACGTATATGTGTGAAAATCGATTCCCCATATCAATTTAAACACGATAAAACCGAATTGAATGATTTTTTTTACAGAGGTAGCACTAGCAAAGGGCACCTCATATTTATGTTTAATATCGGTATTGAAAGTTGTATTTCAACAAGCTACTACAAACAACATTCCACTATACTCCTTGAAAAGGACAAAGAGTAATAACAAGACCCATGCATTTAGGAGAAAGTATGCTCTATGTTCTTTACTGAATATCTTGTTCCACACGACTTACACTTGTGATATGTCGTACAGAAGGTCTATTATATCCAAAAAGGAACATTATTTTCAAGAATTCCTGAATTGAAATAGTATTTTTGGTGGCTTTTAGAAATTTTGGTCCATTGGAGGCTAAAAAATATCCTGAATTGGCCTGCACCACAAGCCTTTATAATTTATAAGAGGGGTCTTCCTGTGGTTGGGGACTTGACACAACGGCGAGGGTCAGTTTGTATGTGACGTGTATTGTGTTTCATCTTCGAGGTTTTCAATTTTATTTTCACGTCAGGAAGAACACGTTATGTATATTTTAGTTTGAGAGCACAGTTTAACTAATCATTTTTCTTTGTCGACAAACAGGTCCCAAGCCCCTAAACATTGCAAGAGTAGCTCAATTGATAACTTCTGGTTATTAATACCGAAGACCGTTCGAAGAATGGGTATTTCTGCTAGTATTAATATAAATTTAAAAAAGGTGTTACATCTGTCTTGCACCAAAATACTAAAAGTATTTTAAGATATCTGAGAATGTCTTTTCATTTAAAACAGTAACGTGTAAGACGATAAATAGAATGTAAAATGAAGACTTTTGCTCTTATAACACACATATACAATCAATATTAATCAAAAATGTCGCCATGTTAAGTGGAAGTTTTCATGTAAGAGGAGTCTGCGTCTTCTACAAGACAATCAGTTGCCTTGCCTGAAGTACCCTTCATAGTATCACATTGCTTAGAAATTATATTGCCGTATCTCTCAATGAAAAATCTCTCCACATTAGAAAGAATAAAAGCAGTATACATTAAGAAAGCAATTGGAGTTTCAAAGACAACAAGATCCAGATTAGCTTACCTCCTCGCAAGAGAATACTTCCTCATAGAAGATACTAGGACACAAATACATCTACCCAACACAACTGCATCAGAGAACCTATTAGCAACACTCATCCAAAATCGAAAAGACATATATGGTTAGCTGCCGCCACGGAGGTCCTGGGTTCGATTCCCAGCTCTGCCACGAAATTTGAAAAGTGGTACGAGGACTGGAACGGCGTCTACTCAGCCTCGGGTGGCCCAAATGAGTAGAGGGGGTTCGATTCCCCCTCAGCCATCCTCGAAGTGGTTTTCCGTGGTTTCCCACTTCGTCTTCGGGCAAATGCCGGGATGGTACCTTCTTCAAGGCCACGGCCGCCTCCTTCCCTCTTCCTTGCCTATCCATCCTCACCATCCCTTACCTTCCCTCATGAGGCCCCTGTTCGCTTTGCAGGTGAGCCCGCCTGGGCGAGGTGCCAATCCCACCTCACCAGTTGTATCCCTTCCGATTCGATGCTCCCAGCTCCAGGACACTGCCCGTAGAGGCGATCGTGGTGAGTTCCCTCGCTGAGTCCGTGGGTTCCACCAACCTGGAGGGTAAACGACAAAAAAAAAAAAAAAAAAAAAAAGGAAGGAAGCTTTTAGTTTTACGTAACTTTTAATGATGAGTCACGGGACCTCCATTTTTTTTCGTGAAATCCGAACCACAGGACGTGATATTTCACTTCGAAAATCTCACAGAAAATGATCAGTAGTGCCTCTCCTTTAGATAATAATGTACCAGTGCTCATTGTAACTTTAACTATTCACATACACAAAATGCTTTGTGAATGCATAACCAATTCTTTTAATCCTCTGAAGATTGAAGAACCGTTGTCTGTACAGCGTATCATTGCCTACTTACAGAAAAGAAAAAGAAACATAAAGAATCGCAAAATCCCATATGTCGGGAAGGTTTTGAGCAAGAAAAGGTGCCATAACCATCAGCGCTTCACGAAGGAAAACAGGACAAATGTGGTGTAGGTTGAAGACATATGTCGTGCCTGAAAAATACCAGAGAGTGAATATACATGCAAAGAACTGGTGATCTCTTTAGGATGGCTTACGCTAGAGGCACACTAACCTCTGTCATCACCAACATTCGGGGGGACCAGACTGGGGACACGAACAAAAGGAAAACTTGAATAAAATAAGAAGTAGATAAGAAATAACGAAAGAAGAGAACGAGAAAGTAAGACGAAATGAAGGCGCACAGAAGAAGAAGAAGGAGAGAAAGAAACAGTGAAGAAGATGAGTAGAAGAAAACAAGAAGGAGAGAAAAAGAAAATGAGAGGAGAAGGAGGAAAGGAAACAAAGAGAATAGGAAGAAAAATAAGTAGAGAAGAATTACATGAAAATGAGTAGAAAACTGAATAAAATAAGAATAGTAGAAATGAAAACAAGAAAATAAGAAGAATTGAACAATGAAATAAGAAAAAGGATACGAGAGTGAGATGAAAAAAGAGAAGAAGTGAACTCAAGATCAGAAGAGAAGAAAGAGCAGAAGAAGGAAGAGAAGAGAAGTAAATAAGAATAATTTAAGACATAAGAAGAAGATGAAATGAAGGAGAGAAGAAGATGAAGAAGACGAAGATGATGATGATGATGATGATGATGAAGGAAGCAAGAACGCAAGTAAGCTTGTAGTTTTATGTAACCGTTAATCTCGCGATCATGAGCTATGGGACCTCCATTTCTACTTGGAATCCTAACCACAGGATACGGCATTTCACTTAAGTTATAGGAGATCACTGTTGGTGTTTGAACATTTAAAGGTAATGAAGCAATTGAAGACAGTGGTCTTGTGATATGACCATTAGTGGTCAAGATTTTGGCCACCCTGACTCTCCCATCCCTTCCAGGATAACACTCGGTCACTCTACCAGAAATCCAGACCAGGGGAGGAGAGACATCCCTAACCAAGACCAAGTCCCCCACTTAAATGTCGGGACTGGAAAGAAACCATTTCTGTCTCCGTTGCAAGGAAGCTAAATATTCCAAGGTCCACCTCTTCCAAAAAGAATTGCGAAGGGCTTCAAGTTTACGCCAAACGATAGGTAAATTAGAATCCCTGAAAGAATTGGAATGGGGAGGAGGGGCAGAAAGAGAAGTGCCTATAAGGAAGTGACCAGGTGTGAGTTGAAGCAGGTCATCAGGGACATTGGAAAGAGGAGTTAAAGGGCGAGTATTAACAACACCTTCAATCAGAACGGATAGTGAATTGAATTCTTCATAAGTCAAAATGCGATTGCCTAAGACCTTTCATAAATGACGTTTAGTGAGCTTTACGCAAGATTCCCACCTACCACCGTGATGAGGAGCGTAGGGAGGTATAAAGCGCCATTTGAAACCCTTTGAGTAGGAAAAATTAGAAATTTGTTCCATGGCAGGAGAAGAAGTGAGAGCTTTCTTCCACAGGGAAGCTGCGCCCTGAAAAGTGGAAGCGTTATCAGAGAACATCTCTGAAGGAACACCACGCCTAGCAGTGAAGCGAGAGACAGCTGATAAAAAATAAGAAGTAGAGGCATTCGTTACTAGTTCCAAATGGTTTGCGCCAGTAACCATGCAAACAAAGAGAGAAACATAAAGCTTACCAAACAATTTACGTTTAGCTTCAGGGGAATTTCGTTGATATTGGAACGGACCCATATAGTCCACACCAGTTAGAGAAAATGGGCGTATAGGAGAGGAGCGAAAGGAGGGCAGATCGCTCATTAAGTGAGTATTGATTTTAGGTTTCGCCTTGAAGCAAGGAATGCACTTGTGAATTACAGAAGAAACTTCATGAGTACCATTTATAATCCAGTACTTTTCCCTTAAGAGGCAAAGCAGAGTGCGTGTGCCAACATGCAGATTACGATAATGAAAGTCACGTATAATTAAAGAAGTTACGTGATGTTTAGAAGGCAAAATAACGGGATGCTATTTGTCCTCAGAGAGCAAATATTGAGAGAGCCTTCCACCTACCCTGAGTAACCCATGGTCATCAAGGAACGGGGCAAAAGAACGAAAACAACTGGATTTGGGAAGATCCCTTTTAGAAGAAAGTAAAGACAATTCAAAAGAAAAGGCTTCTTGCTGTGTCAGTTGTAAAACCTTAATGGTAGCGAAATTCAATTCATGATTGGTAAGGTGTGGTTTGGAGAGAAGAGGTTGGTCAACCACAAGATATTTCCATCTAAGAAGATAGGCGACGATTCGAAGTAATTTATGAAAGGAAGAATAGCGGGACAGCAAGGGATGAGAAGCGTTGGAAACAAGACACGAAGCAATAGATAGAGGTACTTTAGCTTCAGGCAAGTTGGAGCTTGTAGCTGGAGGTTTAGAAGGCCATGAAGAAGAGTCTTCGATTAACCACGAGGGCCCATGCCAGTACAACTGGGAAGCTGCCAATTGAGAGGGTAAACAACCACGAGAGATAATATCGGCTGGGTTATCAGCACTGGGCACATGCTTCCATTGACATCCCAAAGAAAGGGTTTGAATTTTGGAAACCCTGTTTGCAACAAAAGTTTGCCAGTGAGAGGGGTTCTTGGCGATCCAAGAAAGGGTGATCATGGAATCGCACCAGAGAAAGATTTGCGAGAATTCGACTTTTAACACTTCCCGTAATTTTTTGACAAGTTCTGCGGCCATGAGTGCAGCACACAATTCAAGCCTAGGCAAAGTGATAGTTTTAAGAGGAGCTACCTTCGATTTGGCACAAACAAGGTTGGAGACTGAAGATCCATTTAATGGACCGCGATAAACTAAATATGCGCAGCAACCGTAAGCTTTTTCGGAACTGTCCGCGAACACATGAAGGAAAAAAGATGCATTAGAATGAGAGCTAATTAAATTCCTAGGAATTTCAATAAGGGAAAGATCCAGCAAATTGCTGCGAAACGAAAGCCAACGATTAAGAAAAGAAAGGGGAGCAGTGTCATTCCAATCACATTTGAGCGACCACAGCTCTTGCATGAAGAGTTTGGCCATAACGACAACTGGGGCAAGGAATTGAAGCGGATCAAAGGTTTTGCAATTTCAGAGAGAATTTGTCTTTTTGTGCTAGGGAGCTCTTCGGCGAGCGAAACTTTATAGACGAGAGTGTCAGTGCTAGTGCACCAATGAACTCCTAAAGTTTTTATGGATTCGGAGTTTCCACAAATTTCGACAGAGGAGGGATCAACGTCTTCAATAGGAAACTGGGCGAGAAACTCAGGGGAGTTGGAATTCCACTTATGAAGTGGGAAACCTCCATTCCTTAGCAATGCTTGAAGTTCTAAGGACACGAAAGAAGCTTCCTCCAGAGTGGGAAAGGACTGCAAATAATCGTCAACATAGAAGGACGTAGTTAATGCTTCAGAAGCTTTAGAATCAAATAAATGACCATCTTGAGAGTCTAGCAAGTGTAGGGATCGGATAGCAAGGAAAGCAGAGGGTTTTAAGCCATAAGTAACTGTGTTTAAACGAAATACCTTAATAGGCTTACTGATTTCATCACGCCACAAAATTCTTTGGAGATCTCGTTGTTCCGGTTGAATTAAAACTTGGCGGTACATCTGTTTTATATCAGCTATAACAGCTATGGGAAATAATCGAAAGTTTAAGAGTATAGCAGATAGATCTGACTGAATAGCAGGACCAGAGTAAAGAGTGTCGTTAAGGCTGTTGCCATTAACGTCTGGTGATGAACCATTGAAAACAACTCGGATTTTATCTTTTACAAGACGGTTTTTCCATACGGGATGATGATTTAAATAAACAGTTTCAATTGGGGGGTGGGATTCATCATCAGATTTGTTAACAACTTCCATATGATCTAAGCTTTCATACTCATCCATGAAATCAGTGTACTGCTGTTTAACAAGAGGTTTTTTCTTGAATTTGCTCTCGATAGCAAAGAGAGCCTTTCGAGCTTTGGGTTGAGAGTTAATAAGTTTAGGAGGATTATGTAATCTTGGCATTTGAACAATGAACCGGCCATCAGAAGAACGAGTGGTGGTGTTCAAAAAAAGTTGCTCACAGAATTCATTTTCTGAAGAGGTTACGTTAGGAGGATCAACGCTTTCAAGCCTCCAGAACTGTTCCAGGTCAGTATTGGCAAAGTAGCATTGCGATGCAGGTTGGGGAGAATAATGGGGAAGTTGACCTGTGACAATCCATCCAAAATTAGTGTCTCTGGCGACCACGTTTGAGGATAACTTGCGAACCTGTTTACGAAGGCAATTCCAGAAAACATTGGCACTAAAGAGTATGTCAATAGGGTTTTGCATGTTGAACAAAGGATTGGCTAGCCTTAAATGCGAGGGAATGTTTAACCCAGAAATATCCACAGAGTGACTTGGAGTGACTTCTCCAATGCTATTGAGAATTAGACAATTCAATTTAAGAAGGTTGTTTCTGTGACAAATGTCTCTTATGGTTAACTTTGAGAATTGTAAAGCTTGCGATTTTGAGCTGTTAATGCCTGATACGTTAATAGAAGTGGGGTTTACAGGTAGGCCTAGTTTTCTAATCAAAGAATTAGACACAAAATCATGAGTTGCCGCTGAATCAAGAAGACCGCGTGCACGGACCCAGTTGCCAAAGTTATCCTGAACTTCGATTTGGACAGTAGACAATAACACTTGAGCACTGCGAATGGACTTGGCATTTTGAATATATGATGAAGCATTGGAACTGTTAGCATTATCACTTTTTTGAGAAGTAGATGCTGTCGATGACCTTGCCTGATCATGACGATGTAGCAAAGTGTGATGAGCCTTTTCACAATGGAAACAAAGTCTTGTGGCCTTGCAATTTGAAGCAGAATGAGTAGGCGCCAGGCAATTGAAGCACTGTTCGTTCTGGGAAACTAATTTTCTTCTGTCGTCGACTGACATTTCTTTAAAGGATTTACAGAGGTATAGGGCATGGGGATCTTTACAAAGTATGCACTTAAAAGGTTCGTTTAAACTCTTGCGGGGTTCGCTTTGAGTGTTTAAAACAATAGAGCTAGCAACACGACGTTCACTAGACCTAGTTGGGTAACCAGTAGTGTTTGATTTAAATTTGGATGAGCTGGACCCGGGTTTTTGCGTATTAGACGCTAAGCGTTCGCTTTTAGGTTTGATAGACATTAATTCAAATTTGGAACTCGGGGAAGAGGGTTCACTTTGATTAGCTAGAGCAGTTAAAAGTTGGCATCTAGCGTTTATGAAAGTGACTAAATGCTCGTAAGAGTAATCGTCTTCTCTAGAAAGTTCGATTTCCCAAGCTTTGAGGGTAGCAGTATCAACTTTAGAAACCACTAAATGTATTAGGAAAGTGTCCCAGTGTTCAGTGGGATGATCTAGTTGGGATAAAGCTTTAACATGAAGCTGCGTAGTATCAATGAAAGTACGCAAACTAATGACGTCATTGTGCTGTGACGCAGGTAAGTTGAATAGAGCCTTCATATGGCGCTGAATATGTAACCGTAAATTTCCATATCTTTCTTTTAATAAGTTAAAGGCAATGGGGTAATTTTCGGCACTTAGAGAAAGTGCTTCAACTAACTTCAAAGCTTGACCTCGGAGGATAGATCTCAAGTAATGAAACTTGTATATGTCTTGAATTTCTTCATTGTCATGAACAAGAAAGCAAAATAATTCATAGAAAGAATCCCAAGTAGATTCATCTCCAGAGAAATGGGGTAAATCAATTTTAGGTAAAATTGGTTTGGGCCTGTAAGTACCATCACGGAAAGAAGTTTGTGGTTCGTGAAGGGAACCAAGAACAGAAGCGTCCTTTTTCTGCTCCTCTTCGAGTTGGCGTATTATTTTGAAGGCAGAACCTATGCCTTCGTAATATTGGTTTCCTACTTCGACTCGATCTTCGGTTTGATTGAGCATACAAGTTTCTATTTCAGTTTGTATGTTGCAATAATTTTCATAAGAACGTTCAAAATCCCTTACACGATGTTTCAACAAGTCTAATTGAGCTTCTGAGGGATCTAACTCTTTTATGTACTTTCTGAATCGGGTAATTTGCCCTTTATAGGATGCTCGTTTAGAAGTAAGTTTTTCATCCTTATCCTTTTCAGTAGGAGCCATGTCAAAGAAAATAGATTAAAATGTAACTCACGAAACTGTGGAACCTTGGAAATGCTGTCAAGCTGGCAGCAGCAAATAAGTTGAAAGAAAGGGACACACCACGGGAGACAGGAGCGGCCTCTTTCCCCTTCACAGGCTTTCCATGACGTGGTTATAGCTGAAAGATTCAAAGCAGATATTAATAATTTGCAAGGTATTGCCAAATGATCTTTAAAAAGAATAGGAATAGAAAATGGACTCTCCCGGGTTTCCGGGACCAAATTTTGGTTAGATTATTGGCTGAGGAATAACCTAACCACCAAGGGAAGATGATAAAGAAAAGGAGGTGGGTTTCGGACTGGAGAAAAAGGATGGAGAAATAGGAGGAGAGTCCCACAAAAATTATAAATTTAAATTTAAATGCACTCAGAGGCGGTTGCCACCGCAAATCCGCTCTCTGTTACCTAAAGTGGGTAAGGACCTGGTCGAAGCTAACGGGAAACGCAGCTAGGACTTGGGCGGTTTGCAAGAGAGTGGCTTTAGTGTATTCCCTCTCAAGCATGCATATGCCTACTATGTGGAAGGGTGATGGTCTGAAAAGACATAGAGGAACAGATTTATTGTATGTCTGTTCAAAGAAATTCGTTTTTGCAAAGTAATTCGAAGAATGCCAATAATTTGAATCAGGTTTAGTATTTCCAGCTTTCGAAGTTATAGAGTTCCTGAAAAAGCGACCAAGTGCTTCCAAGAAGGATAGTGAAAACAAATTATACCTTGGGGAGTAATTTTGGTAAGTGAACCATTAGTTGCATTTGGAAATGGCTAAGCTTTTACTCAGCAAGGAGCCGACTAAAAGTTTAGGCAAAGAGAAACACTTATATTTTGGAAAACCAACCATAAGTTTTCGGAGAGGATCTCCACAAGCAGGTAGCTGGCGTAGCGAGCTGTACTTGCCTTACTGGCCAGTTAGAATTAGCTATTAAAGCTAAGAGAAACTTTAATGAGATTACCACTAAGAGTTCTTGCTCAAATGCAACGAGTGGTGAAAGCCCTATCAATAGATTTAATGGCATTGAGTAGGAAGAGCCAAGGAAGATAGGATCTTGCCTAACCGTTGTATTAGAGAAATGATGAGTTTAAAAGGAAAGTTTGAATTTATTTAACAATGCAAAAAAGTCTAATAAATTTGACAAGTATATAGTTTCAATTTTTAGTAACAATTTGGGGTCGCAGACCTCCTAACATTTAAAGTTTGCTCCAGGCAATTGACATTTAGGTTTCAAACCTTAATATGTACTAAAATCTTTGTAAGATTTTAAAAAGACGAATGAAGTGATTAAAGTTTAAACATTAAATCGAGTACATTGTGTGTACTTTCAGAAATTCCCAAGTACCTATCTTAGAAAAAGTTACAACTTCAAAAATAACAAAATAAGAAAACAGGTAGAATGAAAGAGAAGTTTCTATAACTTCTTATATTTACGCTGAATTACTTTTATAATAGTTAAAAAATGGGACAGGTCACTTAGTGTGAAACCTGAAGAGAAAGTCAAAAGGAAGGTTCTAGGCTTCCTATGGTTAGATAGGAATCACGAGACAAATGGGGCAAGTTTCCCTTACGTGAACCCTAGAAATAACTCACTTATAAGTTGAAAGAATTGTATCCCCTAAATTAGAAGGGAGAAACAAGATAATTTGAACCGTGTACAAGACACGTAGTTATGCAGAAGTTAATTCGTTACACATAAGACAAAATGGGAGGGCACATCTTTAAATTGACACCTCGTTGAAACAGACCTAAATTTAACAATTTATCATGGGTTGTTAGTAAGAGGTTTACGAAAGAGAAATTGGGATGAAAGGTAAATGTTCATGGCCTTGTTTATAACAATCGGACGAGCGCGACGCGGAAGAAATACTGAGAGAACACTGTTTATCACTATAGTTCGTTGAAATGGATGAAAAGTTCACTGTAGTAGCGCAAAAGTTTATGGCAAAAAAAGTTATTGCAATCGAGGAAAATGACTGGTTGCACTAGATAGGCGAAAGTCTATTACTTGAGAAAGTTGTGGATTACAATTAAATGCACCAGAAAAAATCCCAACGGTGGAAGAAAATTTAGCTATTGAGCATTAATTTATAAGGTAGATTCCTTAGTTTGAAATGGCATTCCCACAAGTGAGGGAAAGATACATGACGGCATGACTTTTAGATAAGGTGCAGATTCTGGAAAGTTCCAGAACGATCCTAATGGAAGAATAGGGCCAAAGTTACTCCAGCGGTGGAACAAGCTTAATATTTATAGACAGTGGGTATTCTATAATATCCCCCGTTGTGAGAAAATCTCTCTTTTAATGAGCATAAGAAATGCTGCTTTTCACGAAAGTTGGCTTAAATGGACAGAAGCCCAATATGGAAAATCCCACGAAGAATGATTATTGCCACAAATAAATATCTCACACTGCCTATAAAATAATCGTTAAAAGCATGAAGACAGTAAAACCGATGAAGATGAGGTTAAAACCAGAAGTTTGTACTTATCTTTGTTGCATGCCGAAGGTGAAGTTCCCTTTGACGGATGCTTAATGTGCCAGCATGGCGTAGAATGTGGAGAGTGCCTCTTGGTTTGAGGAGACTGGCTCTAGTTGAGCCTTGACTGACCAAGTCAACTGCCGACGAACAAGTGAGACATGCTCAGCGAAGCGCGGAGGGACCAAGGAAGGAAAAAAGTGGGGGTAGGAGACAAAAGGAGAACATAACAGAATATACAACTTTATAAAACTAAAAGTTCTTCTTGATGAATGGTCTTCGAAGAGTTGATAGCAGGCGATACTAGCACAGCATGGTGGGTGAAAAGGTAGACGGAGTTCTCTTGATCACAGAGATGATAGCTGGCGATGGCGACGAGATCTGATGGCCAAATTGATAAGTAAGTCCTCTTGTACAGGGAAGAATTGAGGAACTTCTGAGATTCGCTGCTAGATGACGCTAGGTGGGTCATGGAAGATATATATCTAGAACAGACTCACAATGACATAAGAGATATGACCTCCAAAGAGAAACTAGGAGATCACTGTTGGTGTTTGAGAAAAAAGGAAGAAATGAACAAGCAAAGAGTATTAAAAATTATATTCTCTCTTACCGTGTATTCCAAGAATACACCAACGACCCGGGAATCATTCCTTCTCAGAATATATCGATGTGTTTGCGTTCAGTGAATAACTGGATCTACGAAGGGCGTACTATATTGTTTTACACTTTATTTTTTTCTACCCAAATGCAGTGCATTACACATCAGTTGTTACGTCCACCTTGACAACATAATCTCCTTGTAACTTTATGCACTTTTACCATCGATGTGTCAGTCTCTCCAGACCTTCCTGAAACCATTCTTTCGGGGTGCTTCATGCCCATGCCTTCACAGCTGTGTCCTGTTCTGCAGAATCCGCAAAACGGCGACCATGCAATGGAAGCATAGGGGCAGTTCACCGCCAAAGAAATGTCGAACAGTGCCATCAGCAGGCAAGCGAATGGTGACAGTGTTCTGGTACACAAAGGGCATCATCTTCATTGACTGGCTGAAATTGGGGGCCACAATTAACAGTGCAGCATATATGGCAACCCATAAGCGCTTACGTCGTGCCATTCAAACTAAGCGGCTAAGGAAAATGGGCTAAAGGTGTGCTTCTGCAACATGACAATGCCCGCCCCCACACTAGCCGAGAGACCACCGCTGCCATTGACCAAATGGGATTCACGGTGCTGCCACATCCACCATACTCTCCCGACATGGCACCAAGTGATTATCACCTGTTCGGGAACAAGAAGAAAACTCTGAACACAGCTGTCAAGGCATGGGTACGCAGCACTCCGAAGGAATGGTTTCAGGAAGGTCTGGAGAGACTGTCACATCCATAGCAAAAGCGTATAAAGTAACTAAGTTGAGAAGGTGGACGTAACAATTGATGTGTAATGTACTTCATTTGGGTAGAACAAAATAAAGTGTAAAACAGTATAGTACGGCCCTCGTACAAACTCCCCCTGGTTTATGAGCTCGAGTTTTGTGAAATATACACCCTAGCGTTCCGACTGAGAGCTGTCATGTCTGGCTTATCTGCAGATCTATACAATTCCTATCCAGTGCAAACATACCTACTTTTAAATTCCCTCAGGTTTTCAACAAGTACCATCTTGTTTCATGTTAGTGCATGTGCATCTCACCAGAGGGTTCTTATGTGATACAAACAGCAGGTGAGTGAACAACATATGAAGGGTATAGTTAAGTACAAACCTTTTATATTGGGATTACTTCCATTTAGTATACTTTCAATGTTTAAGAACTACAATAAGGAAAATTAGTGCTTTAATTTTATATACACTACAGTAGCGACTACTATTTAAAGATAGCGATCAACCAGACTCACTATTTTTTCCAAAATGTACACAAGTCGTGATCTAGAGAGCACTCATCTGTATGTTGAGGCACAGAGATATTACACATGGAACGATACAATAAAATGTTGGCAAATCTGAGTTCAAGGAACTGCTGTTCAGAATAAGCCTGGTGTTAAATCTGCAGAAGATTTTGGTACAGGTTACACGGCCCATGTTCGTAACATGGAATAATTTCCTTTGACAATGCATCTACACCATGTCTGAGGGCAACTTATTTCAAAGATCTCAAAAAACACAATAATCAGGAATTTTCATTATTTAGAGAGACATGAAGGGCCTGGGATACCTGGGATGTAACACTAAAAGAAGCTGCACAATATACATCAGCGGCCAAGGTGAGAGAAATTTAAGCTATTGGTCTATTAATAGCGACATGTTGACGTTGAAATCATCAATAATTGTGGGAAAATTACACCTTAATAGCTTAAGGAAAAATACTTTTCATTCCCCATATTCCGATTAATCCGATTTGCCATTCCAGTGTGCATGAGTGCAGTTCCCTCTTCAGCATTCGAAATTATTATTAACAAATCGCAATGAAACGCACTTACAGCAGCAGGTGTACATTTAGACAAAACCATATTTTCCCATGGGCAACTGTATTTGGCGTGCTCACGTATATACAGACAACAAAATCATTATGTCTCAGCAGAAGATGGCTATACCAAAGACGTAATTTTCAAATGTGTTCACATAAGGTAACATCGTACCCTGCAGACTTTCTCAACTCTATGAAATTCCCACTTTACTGCTCATATCAACATAATGTATGTATCAAAATGTTCAGAATTAATATGGACCCACCTTTAGCCGAGATTGCTGTAATAGAATAGACCAATGATCAGCAATAATGCATCATCCCCATTGTCTTAATCGCGAGCGAAGCCGCGGATACCTGGTAGTATAAAATAAGCAGTAAACTAGGAAATCAGATCTGTTGTAAAATCATATAACTTAAATATCATTTTCTGAATAATATGAATGAAGCTGCGGAACACGAAAAGCTCTTGTTAACTAGAATATGTGAAGTTTCAATTGTAAAGTTTCATGAATAAAATATCTTCTACAAATGGTGGTACTTATCAAATTGTAAAATTTATATTCAAAAGAGTTGTCGTTATCAAAGAATAACGGTGGCAGTTTGCTTCATCTTGTTAATTAATGTAAGCTATATATTTAAAATCCTTCAGTATGCCTTCCTTCGGAGGGTAAGTAAAATCGAATGTTCCCTTCATGAACGTTGTTGATGTTGTTGTTTGAGCTTGCAATCTGTTGACTGGTATGATGCAGCTTTCCAGGCCATCCTGCCCTGAGCTAATCGTTTCATCTCTACATAGCTACCATACCTTACACCCGAGTCAATCTGTTAAACATATTCTAACCTTGGTCTACCCCTTCAGTTCTGGTCCTCGACCCTTTCTTCCATAACTAACTTTGCTTTTCCTGGGTGTCTTAGTATGTGTCCTACCAACCTATCTCTTCTCCTCATTTGCAGTCGACAGTAACTTTTCTCCTCTCACAAAAGTCTTAATACCTCTTCATTTGTAACCCTATCTGATCTTCATCATTCTCCTGTAACACCACATTTCAAATACAGTACTTGTATTCTCCTCTTTTCTGCTACCCCAACAGTCGAAGATTCACTTCCATACAGCACCTTGCTCCAGACAAAGGCTCCCAAAAATGACTTTTTAATATATTTTTCTAGAAATGCTTTCGATGCCTGAGCAAACCTGCTTTTATATCCTCCTTGCTTCGTCCTTCACTGGTTATTTTTATTTTTAAGTAGCAGAATTCTCCTACTTCCATTAGCTTTTCACGAATTATTTCTATCTTTAACCCCCTCCTTTAATATGAGATAGGCTAACCGCGTGGCTCAGCGGTAACATTCACGCCAGCTGTTTGCAGTATCGCAGCCAGTTGGTATTCGAGGGTGCGAGGGAGCCGTGTCGGTAGATTTACTCGCACGGTAAAAGAGCCCCTTTGGGGCAAAATTCCGGCATCCCGGCGTCTCGAATAGCCACAGTTGTTAAAAGGGACGTAAAACCAATAACATAATTATTTTTGATATGAGATAATATATTATAAATAATAATAATAATAATAATAATAATAATACAGTATTGGTTCCAGGAATTAACCTGGGAGGAGTCCTTGTGGCTCTGGGCAAATGGCAGTGAAATGCGTCGTTGCCTGACATCTGCAACCATAACATATTGGATTCAGCAAGTGAATCCAACTAGCCTCTTTCACTCCAACTCCAGCACGTAACCTACAAGAGGTACCCCTGTTAAGCCGAGCAACCCAGTGGAAGGTTGGGTAACCAATCCCAGCGGGAAGCTGGGTCGGTGAGCCGATCAGTGCTGGAGGCTCTAAGGAAAACGGTCAACGGTCTCAAAGGCGGAAGAAGAATTTCATTTATCAACGGCTGAGAGGGTGGAAGAACCTAGTGGAGTCAACCACGAAAACAAATCATTTCAGACTAACAATCTGTTCTTACTATGGAATATTATTCCTACCCTTGAAAAACACAATTTCAATTGCAGAATGGAAAAGCCGCTGAAAGAAAGCACTGCCCCAGGTGGCAGCTCGGAAGAGAAATCCACCATTGCGTTATGCAATGCATCGGGACCTAGGGTTATGGGGAGTCCCAACATCTGCAATAGGGATGAGTCGGAGAATCCTTGGAATCCTTCCAGACTTAAGTTTAAACATAAGTTTTTTGCAGGTACTTTGAATGTAAATTCTTTACTGAAGGTGGGTAAACAGAAGGAATTAGAACTACTTTTAGATAGAAAAGAAATTCAAATTTTAGCAGTACAAGAGACAAGATATTTGGATGAGAATGTGACAGAAACGAAAGATTATAGAATCTTTAAAGGTAAACCTGTGATTAAAATTATGAAAGGAATGCCACTCTTGGGAACAGCCTTTTATGTCCATAAAAGTCTATTAGCCAATGTAACTGAATTCAAATCACGCTCAGAAAGGATGTCTGTTTTGACAGTGAAATGCACAAATAAAATATATACTGAACCCTTATTAATCTGTCGATGAATAAGTCTTCATGATTTTATTATTATTATTACTGATGCCCAGGCAGTACATGTTGAAATTGATAAAGGGGGAGCCAAGGTAGTGTGTTGCAACGATTACAACAGAAGCAAGCTTGGTAGTTATTCCTGAAGACGACCGGTTAAGCCGAGTTCAAGGACAAATTCTGTACCAACGCGCACCTAAATTGGAGTCATTATGGGAGTGTCATGAGTAAAGTTTCAACCGTTCCAGGATTGAATCAGCCAATCAGATGAGACGACGCCAAAGCCACGCGGTGAGTTGCGTACCCTGGAAAAAGGCGCGGAAACGCATATCTAATGAACCGCCGATCCGAATTAATTCCGCATAAGTGCATTGAGTCGTTTGGATAAAATGAAGAAGATTGATACTAGTCCCAAGATTGTGAGGTGAAAACTCCAGATTATTTTTACAAATTCTCCCCACCCTACCTCATTCTGTCAGTTTCCAATAAATTGATCGGTGATGAGCTGTTTAGGACACAACTTTATTGAGCTCTGGTGAGCAACGTTCACGTCAGTCTGCGTCACGATTTTTCAAGCTCTAATGAGCATACGTCACTAACATTTCATTTTGTGCTCAAGGGAGCAGAGTTCACGATTAGCAGTGGAGATCTCTAGGCGAGATAAGAGCTGCACGATAGACATGTTTAAGACTTGTTTTCAAGCCAGTGACGATGAGTTTGAAGTGTGTAATTTTATGTAAATTTTTGTATTATATTTTTTTGAGTGATATTTGTGCGTGTGTTAAGCAAATGCTAAGATAGGGCAAGTCTTCGATCAGTAATCGCATAAGACATTATTGTGATTGAAAGTAGTAGCTCACAGCGATTATAGCTAGGCAATTTATTAACATTGAACATTTCTGTCCCAGAAGCTACGCCAAGATGTCTGATGTATGGTCGTGTGACGGAATGATGTGCATCGCTTCTACAACTACGTCGACGATGGAGGGCTAGATTTCCCGTAGGGAAATGCACCGGGATGAAGGTTAAGTTCTGCAAGCTGAAACGGTGATGTACAAACATTGATTTACTCAATATGTAGTTAGATAAGACGCGGGAACGTTGTAAATATCTTATTCTTGTTTTGCTTGTGTATAGATTGTTTTGTGTGCCGACACTATTATCTTTAAAATGTACGTTGGCGCGTGGCCAAATTTGTGTGTTGTATATTTTTCTTTGGAGTCATATTTAGTGTACACGGCGTGTGTATTTGATTTTATCCATGCGAATGCGAGACTCGTTACATTCGATAAGTGGTGCTTTATTAAAGTTCATTTTTTTTATAGGAAAAGGGAGGTAATTATTGTAAGATGTTTGACGAACAGGTTTTTATTCATACTAGGGTTGCCGAGCGCAACAAATTAAGATGTAACTGTAGAACACCTTAGTTCTAATTTTTTAGCTTTTTTTAGTCCTTTTCAGGTTCTTTAGTCACGGACTAGATTGGAAGCGCAAGTTGGTGGAAAATATTTTTTATGTCATTTATTTCAGGTTTCTGTCAAACCCATACGTGTGATTCTGTGTGTGTTCTTGTGTCAGGTGTGTGTATTGATTCTTTGTGATGAGGGGTAGGTGGTGCTACCGCCCTCATATTTTGTTGTTGTATTTTCATGGAAAGGCAGAACGCTCTTGGAGGCTACTGTATCTTGTCCAGTGCTGATTCTTGGATTTCCTAGGGGAAATGCTGAGATATTTTATTCTGACACACACACGTATATATTGTGCTTTGGGAGCACGCTTTTTCGAGACTCGAACCCATGCCACGGCAGGTCGAGGTTATTGACACGTGGGTTGACAGATGTGCAGATTTCCACTTAGCGCCCGTCTAGGTCTGGTGACTCATCTGTTAGGCAGTCCAGCTGACCGACTGACCCCTATAAGCTATCATTAGCAAACCTGTTCTTTTGTGATGGTCATTGGACCATAATTAATTGGGGAGTTCGCCATGTCTGTTACGAATTATCGCATATCGTATGAATGGAATATTGTTTTAATGATGTAAATGTTGGCTTTGAGCCTAGTGATTTTCTATGACTCAGTTCATGTTAGTTTGTCTGTTGTGACACCTGTTGGTGTAGTTGTATTTACTTGTAAAAATTGCAAGCGGTCATATGTGTTTTTCTTCTGTTGGTCACGTGTTAATGTACTTGTGTTGATTTTGAAAAGTCCTAATTTTAGGCATTAATGTTTTTGCTCCGGCAGTTCTTTGATTCCAATTTCATGCGGAAATTATTTGTTGTTTTATTTAGTGTAGGAAGTGTCGGATTAATTTAAGTAGTGTATAGTTGGTTCCCCGTGTCTGTCTAGCTCTAGACAATGCAGATTCGTCCTCTGAAGGTTTACCGGATGGTGACGAATCTCGCATTTATTTGTACTCATCGTTAAGCATGTAGAACAGCCGCACACGTACACAATGTCAGTGAAGTATTTGGGACATTTGGTCCAGTTTATAATCTCTCCTGAGATTGGGCCTAGTTATGGCAAGTAATTAATTCATGTGGGAGTCATTTGGGAGAGTTTGTTTGTTTTTATTTGTAAATAGGTGATCTGTTATTAAATTCATTTGTTTTAACCCTGGTATTCACTTCTTCCTGCATGCTATTTTGTTATGTGTTACCCTGCATGTTATAGAAGCGCTTTAACAACAACTTACGAAATGGACTGTTACACCCCCCGAAACTGAGTCTCATAAGCTTCTTTGCAAGGGTTTAATACTTTTGTTAATTGTCATGCGCCAATAAACGAAGACAACAAGAAGAACCCAAATAAAGTAGAGGAATTCTGGGACCTCCTGGATGATGAAATATCTAAAATTCCAAAATCAAATGTGGTGATATTACTTGGAGATTTCAATGCCCAAATAAGAAGAGAGAGGATTCATAGACCAATAGTGGGAGAATATGCTGCACACCAAAGAACAAACAGAAATGGGATGAGATTAATTACTATTTGTAAAAACTTTCAATTTAAGTTAATGTCAACTTTCTTCAAGAAATTGCCAAGAAAAGCTAAAACGTGGATTTCTCCAAATCCAACACTAGGTGAATTTCAACTGGATCATGTAGCTATATCCAAAAGAAACATGAAAGAAATTATGAATGTCAAGGTTATAAGCAGCAGAGAATTTGACTCTGATCACTATTTGTCTAAAATTAAACTCAAATTCTTACCCAACAGAAACCTCAAAAGAGGGGAATGAGTAAATACATATAACACAAATAGACTTCAAATTACACAAGAAACATTGGAAACATTTCAGGAAGAAATAAAACTAACTCATCATGGGAAGTGGCAAGATTTATCTAAAGAAATAACCAACGCAGCCCAGAAGACGTTTGGGCTAGCCAAACCTAAGAAGAAACCTTGGTGGAATCAAATATGTGAAGATACGTTACAAGAAAGAACAAAACAATGGAAAAAGTGGAAATGCTCTGGAAAGACGGAACATTATGACCATTTAAAACAGCAAAGGAAAGACACTGCTAGAATAATAAGGAGAGTTAAAAGATCTTTCGAAAAATCACAACTTACTGACCTGCAAGACAGCTTTGTTAAAAATAACTCTCGAAACTTCTATCAGACTTTTAAGAGTCAATTAAAGGGGTATCAAGCACCTAGCATATGCTTTAAGGATAAAAATGGTAGACTTGGCCTGAGCAATGTTGAGAACTGTGAAATACTTGCGAAGCACTTTGATCAACTTTTAAACTGCCCTGAACCAGATCATAAGTTTGAATTCTCACAAGCAACAGAAAATCTGGAAGAAGATATACCACCCAATGCTGAAGAAATTAAAGAAGCAATTAACAATCTAAAAAATAATAAAGCTAGCGGAGAGGACTCTATAACAGCTGAACTTTTCAAATGGTCTCAATCAAAAATCATTGAAGAGCTGCAGTTAATCTTTGAAGATATTTGGAGAACAGAGAAGATTCCAGAGGAATGGAAAGTGGCTCTAATACACCCATTGCATAAAAAAGGGGGCAAACAAAACGTTGATAACTATAGAGGTATCTCTCTTCTTCAAATTGCATACAAGGTATTTTCAAAAATATTGCTGAATAGAGTAGAAACATCACTTGACAAGCAATTGGGCGAGTATCAAGCTGGATTTCGAAAATGTAGATCTTGTTCAGAACGAATATTTAACTTAAAATCCATAATTCGCCATAGGATTCTGAATTCAAAGGACATAGTTGTGACTTTTGTAGATTTTAAAAAGGCCTTTGACTCGGTTGATAGAGAAACCATAGATAAAACAATTCGTGAATTTGGAGTGAAAACTAAATTGGCAAATCTAATACGTGAAACCCTTACTGACACGGTTTCAAAAGTAAAATTTATGGGCGAGGTATCAAAATCTATTAAGATAAATACAGGTGTACGACAAGGTGATGGTTTATCACCCCTTCTGTTCAACTGCGTTTTAGAGAAAATTGTAAGAATTTGGAATTTAAAGCTAAAAGAACATAACATTTCGCCAGTAACTTTGGTAAGAAGAAACAAAGGCATTGAAATAAGTTGCCTAGCATTTGCAGACGATTTTGCTATATTGTCAGAAAACCTAACAAGTGCAACAACACACATCAATCTCTTGGAAGAAATAGCCAACAAAACAGGTTTCAGAATCTCCGTAGAAAAAACTAAATTTGTTACAAACATCAAGAACGCTTCAAAATATTTGGCAACAGATATTGGCCCAGTGGAAAAAGTAAAGAAATTTAAATATCTGGGAGAAATAATTCAAGAAAATGGTTTAGAAAAATCTTCGGGAGAAGAAAGGGTACACAAGATGGAAAGAGCATATGGTATCACTAAGAATTTTTATAACAAAAAGTGCTTATCTAAAAATCTTAAAATAAGGCACTACACTACAGTGGTGAAACCGGAATGCCTATACGCAAGTGAATGTCTGGTACTAAACTATAGATTAGATAAACTTGAAGTACTAGAAAGGAGAATCATGAGGAAAACTTTAGGCCCAGTGAAAACAGCAGAAGTATGGAAATTAAGATCTAATGATGAAATATACAGGAACATAGAAAATATAACAGAAACGATAAGAAAAAGGAGATTGTCATTTAGACTTTCACGGCCCGTGTTATTATTCATAATGTTGAATTTTGGGTTTATGCCGTGTTTTATTATATTGCAATTCGACGCGTTTCGAAAGAAACCATGTCTTTCATCGTCAGGAATAATCTGGAATACGACAATGTTGCTAAGAGAAAGCAACGAAGAACATATAGAAGGTGCCCAAAGATGGACGCCATTATAGCCCCATGTTAGGGACAACGGAAAGCAGCAGTGAATTACTTTCTCAGGGTTCTGATAATAGGTAGCCAGGATTCACTGAGATTGTAGCCGGTGTCGCGGTTGAAATTATCTGGGTGTTTACGTATTTCAACCGCCTCCCTGATGATTCTGGGACGATATTGCTTTATACGGGCAAGAACATCCACCCCTTGGAACATGACATCATGGCCAGGTGTTAAAGCATGATCGGCAACAGCTGATTTATCAGGTTGAATGAGCCTGATACATCTATTATGTTCCTTAATGCGAGTGCATATTGTTCTCGAAGTCTGCCCGATGTAAACCTTGCCACAAGTACAGGGAACTCTGTAGATACCCGGTTGTTGCAATTTAGGCAAACTGTCCTTAGTTGGTCGCAGGAGTTGCCTAATCTTAACAGAAGTTCCAAATACGCCTCTCAAACTTCGTAAGTGAGGAATTATGGAATATCTTTGATCGTATTTCTTCAGTGCAAGCTAACAGCGTTCTAGATCAGGTGAGGGACAGACATATTTCCAAATATGATAGGTTATGTCAGTTGCAGAAATCTCAAGCCATTAGACTTGATGCTAACAAGGTTGTCGTAAATTTGTCCAGCAAGCCCCTAAGTGATACCCAACAGGCAGTTCTCGCTAAAGGTCTCAATTTTGCTGTAGCGCCTAGAAGAATTCCTATTGAAGAACTTATTACATCCGTAGAATCCTCAGTACATCACCTCACACCTGAAGAGGCCGAGGAAGCCAGACAAGAATGTTCCCGAGTTCTCAAGACAGCTAAGCCACCTAACACCAACTTAAAACAAGGCGAAAGCCGGGCACTTAAAGATCTAAGGGACAATTCTGATATTATCGTTCTCCCCGCTGACAAGGGTAACGCGACAGTGGTATTGGATAAGGTTGATTATGATTCCAAGATCTCGTCTTTGTTATCAGATCCTGTATATAGGATTAATAGTCGTGATCCTACTACTCGCTACTCAAATGTCACCGTCAAATTGATCAAGCAATCATCTATTCCAGCGGATGCAGCGAAGACTCTCCTTCCAGGGGATGCTATTCCTCCGAGACTCTATGGTCTTCCTAAAATACATAAGGAAGATGTTCCTCTTAGACCTATTGTTAGTACGATTGGTTCTCCTACATATGCCCTTTCCAAATACTTAGGAAGACTACTTCAGCCGCTTCTGGGTAACACGCCTTCGTACATTAAGGATTCCACACACTTCGTGGAAAAGTTAAAAGGTATAACACTTCAGCCGGGTGATATTCTAGTGAGTCTCGACGTGGTGTCTCTGTTTACGAGAGTACCTATTGATGGTGTTATGTCTCTCATTAATGGCTTTTTTCCTGAAGACATCACAAGACTTTTTTATCACTGCATGACCTCCTCCTACTTTCTATGGAATGGGAATTTTTATGAGCAGACTGATGGTGTGGCCATGGGTAGTCCTCTTTCTCCTGTTGTGGCTAATTTCTTCATGGAGAACTTTGAAGAGAAAGCTTTGTCGTCGGCTCCTTTCAAACCGAAGATCTGGTGGCGTTATGTGGATGACACGTTCGTTGTTTGGACGGAAGGTGAGGAAAATCTTAGCCATTTCCTGGATCACCTTAATCTCCAGCACCCTTCTATTTGTTTCACCATGGAAAAGGAATCTGACGGCAAAATACCTTTTTTAGATGTTCTCGTCACCAAGAAAGAGGATGGTTCGTTAGGACACAGCGTTTTTCGTAAGCCAACACACACCAATAGATATCTCCACGCAAGTTCTCACCATCACCCTGCCCAGAAACATGGTATCCTTACAACTCTAACTACCAGGGCTAGGAGGATTTGTGAAGTGTCTTCTTTACAAGAAGAAATTAACACCCTGCGAACCACCTTTGAGAGCAACGGTTATAGCAAGGCTTTGATTTCTACGGTTCTGAAACCAACAAATAATAATAGGACGTCAGTTGAGAAAAGAGATGTAAGAGGAACTGCTTACCTTCCGTACATACATAACACAACGGATCGTATTGCTAAAATCCTACGTCGATACAACATACGGACTGTATTTGGAACTTCTGTTAAGATTAGGCAACTCCTGCGACCAACTAAGGACAGTTTGCCTAAATTGCAACAACCGGGTATCTACAGAGTTCCCTGTACTTGTGGCAAGGTTTACATCGGGCAGACTTCGAGAACAATATGCACTCGCATTAAGGAACATAATAGATGTATCAGGCTCATTCAACCTGATAAATCAGCTGTTGCCGATCATGCTTTAACACCTGGCCATGATGTCATGTTCCAAGGGGTGGATGTTCTTGCCCGTATAAAGCAATATCGTCCCAGAATCATCAGGGAGGCGGTTGAAATACGTAAACACCCAGATAATTTCAACCGCGACACCGGCTACAATCTCAGTGAATCCTGGCTACCTATTATCAGAACCCTGAGAAAGTAATTCACTGCTGCTTTCCGTTGTCCCTAACATGGGGCTATAATGGCGTCCATCTTTGGGCACCTTCTATATGTTCTTCGTTGCTTTCTCTTAGCAACATTGTCGTATTCCAGATTATTCCTGACGATGAAAGACATGGTTTCTTTCGAAACGCGTCGAATTGCAATATAATAAAACACGGCATAAACCCAAAATTCAACATTATGAATAAAAAGGAGATTGCAATTTTTTGGACATATTTACAGAATGGATGATTCCAGATTAACAAAAAGGATATTCAAGTACCTTTGGGAGAAAAGGGCAACAACTAGCTGGATTCAAGAAGTAAAGAAAGATTTAGAAAGAAATAAGAGAAGAAGAAACGGTGAACAGAGAGATCTTCAGAAAAATGGTTATAATTATGAAAGGATTCCAAGGAAGATTGCCAAAGAAACCTATGCGAAGTGGTCCGAGGACAGAAAGAAGCAGTATAGTGAACGGATGAAGGAGTACTGGAGGGAACGGAAGAGAAAACAACAAAGTGTGAAGAATTGAAATTGGCACGTGGTCCCTAGCAGGCCTCATCGGAAGGAAGAAGAATACAGTATTAATAAATCTCACAGGTAGAATCACATATCTACTCTCCTATTTAAATAGGCAAATATTTGCATTGACCTACTAATAAGGAAATTATCCTGCAATTTTTAAAAGTTTTTAATAATATTTGTATGTAAATTCATATTTTAAATTTGTGAACGAAGTTGAAAAAAAAACAAGAAGTAAAGCAGAATTATATCAAAAGATTTTTAAAAAAGTATGTTCTCACAATTAATTTGGAATTAATTTAATTTTGGAAGCTTTTTTACTTATTTATCATAATTAGATCAATTATTATAATGCTGAATATTGTATGTTAAAACATTACAATTGGACAATGGAAGGTCAGAGACCAACGCCCAAATCGTCTTTGAACAGTTGACTAGGCATCTTGCATACTCGTCTCGCCGGCCTTAAGATGAGATAAACGTGTTTTAATGATGTGTAAATAAATTATCTAGAGGTTGTATTATTGGCAGTAGCTGTGACGACGAAAAAACTAGTGGGGATTGCATCACCTAGGCGTCTCCTGCACATCTAGACAGGTATATATAAAGGTGTGGAGATCTCAGATGGACAAACAGAACATCTCAGCGAGTACTGGATTACCCCAGCAGCGCTTACTAAACTCTTCTACCAACATCATGAAGGTTCTGGTGAGTAGAAGATGCTTTATGTATACAGTATATTCTTTCGGAAACGGAATAGATTTTCAAATTTTTATTTGAAGTGCGGGTGTACCATGTAGTTACGTTTTCGTCAGTTAAAAATCGTGTGCTTCAAATTATCATTATTGAATTATTAATCCTAATGTGTTGGTAAACAAATTAACATTAACCTTCCGTAGGGCGCGGTATTATGCGGAACGAGACCGGATGTGGTGTATCAAAATGATCACACAACATGAAAGTGCGTTTGGAAATATTTCTTATGCATTTACGTGCATATACCTGTAATATATTTTCAGTTAGATTTAAAAAATCGACATTATCTTGTTCTTTGAACACAGAATATCTCAAATTACTAAAAGTGTTTAGGTCTATATCACAAACATGTATTTGATGTCACTGACAGAAATAGTACATCAATTTGATATCTCTGCATAGTATAAAACTATATCCCCGATTCTTGGATGCAACGGGTAATCTCTAGAACCACTGGATGGATTTTGATGCGGTTTTCATAATTCTGTAAAGGATTTCTAGAGAAAGGTTTCTGTAGAAAAGCATTCATTTATGACCAAAGGAAACCGAGCAGTAACGATTTCAGTAAATCGAGTTGAAGAAAACCTGAATCCGTGCGCCTTTTATACTTACACTAGGTAAACTGTTAAAAATATTTATATACTATGAGTGTAAGAATTGTTCAGCATGAAAAGTTCCTGACAGCATATCTCTATCTTCAATACATTGCCCACCATATGTTTTTGCGATTTCATTTCTTCTAACAATCTCCATTCAGTGGAGCGAGTTTACGGGCTAGCTGGCCAATTTCGGCCAGCATCAAACTGTCGAGTCGTGTCGAGTCAAAACTCCAGAGAAGAGTATGTGTGTTTTGGAGTTTCGCTGTTCACCTCGGCTTTTCTGAATTGCGCCTGTGACCAGCCGTCCGTGCGCCTTTTAAGCTTACGCTGGGTAAACGGTTAAAGATATAGGAGGAAGCCGGGGTGGGTTGCTACATTGAATTTAAAAGAATGTTAAAACGAACCCAAAAGAAAATAAACATATTGTTACAATGATACACGAAAGGGCGAAATGTATCAAATTGATCAGTTAGCAGATAATCTTGACAACAAATCAGTTAGTCACATTCTGCAGTTCATGACAACGGAGAGGGATGAGTGACAGGAAGCTATTATCGAGAAGGAAATTTTACTCACGATTGTCGACAAACAATCGACAGAGAATATCAAATTGTATCAGTCTGATCAGCAGCACCCGACGGAAGGTTAAACAACTCAATATGATGGGCTATACATTCCATTCCTAAACACTTTTAGTAATTTGAGATATTCTGTGTTCAAAGAACAAGATAATGTCGATTTTTTTAATGTATATACATTCCAGATATATTATGGATATAGTGTAAAAACGTGCGGATGAACCTGAGAATTTCGTTTCGTCAGTTTGAAATAGAGACCTTCAAATTATCTTTCCTAATTTATAAATCGTTCCACCGCAAAATAATTAGGATATTTGGCCAATCTCGGTATACGGCTGAGTGGTTTGGGACCCATATCAAGTAGGACTTGTCAATGAGCTGGAGATGACCCCACACTACTTAAGTCTCTATAACACGAGACTCCAGGAATATCTGCTCTTTAACCTAAGTGTTTGATCACCGGCCGTTGGAAGTGATTTGACCTTTATGATACACGTGAATCTCTATTTAGTACACGCCTAAAACTATGTCCCCGATTCTTGGATATAACGGGTAATCTCAAGAACTACAGGACGGATTTTGATGCGGTTTTCACCATTCTGTAAAGGATTTCTCGAGGAAGGTTTCTGTAGCAAAACATTCATTTATGACCAAAGGAAACCAAGCAGTAACGATTTCAGTGTAAAAGTCGAAAAAACTAGCATCCTTGCGCTTATTAAGCTTACGCTGGGAAAACCGTTATAAATATCAATAGGCTATTCCATGAATGTAAGAATTGTTCAGCATGAAAAGTACTACGAAAAATTCCGCGACAGCATATCTCTATCTTCATTATATCGACCACTATAAGTGTTTTTACTTTTTCATTTATTCCAACAATCTCCTTTCAGTTACTGAGGCGACAGTTTACGAGCTAACTAGGGGCGAGCCTATCACCCCAGTTACAGCCTAGCTAGCGGGCGAGTCTATTACCCCAGATACAGCCAGCAGCAAACTGTCGAGTCGTGTTGAGTTAAGACTTCAGAGAAGAATGGTTGTTTTTTGGAGTTTCCCTGGAAGTGCACCTCAGATTCTCTTCATTTAGCCTGTGAACTATTCATTCCGCAAAATACACAGTCAAGTTAAGAGTGGACGGAAGGGGGATTTGTGTTTCATACACCTCGCCATTCTTAAATTACGTCTGATAAGAATTCGTTGCACATACATCTCCATGATAATATAATTAATAGTCCAGTCAGTGATTTTAACCCATCATGCCGAGACGTAAAACGCATATAGGTCGTAGTTCATTGACATCGAAAATAAAGTGCTTATCACGTAATGCATTCATAACCGTTCCCGGGCGAAGCCGGGGCAGGTTGCTATTTATCACTAACTCAATACGGGAATGTTCTTACATTTTCCTAATATGGTCAATATTTTTGCTTTTTACCCAATTATTTCACCTTGTGGGCTTCATTCAGCGCATTTTCAAATACTTCCCCAATTACCGTTACGATAAATATCATAACAAGAGTTGTTTTTGTTGCCCGATCTCGTACAACACAGTAGCAGACCGTAGTTGGTAGCATGCTGAGCTTCTATGCCCAAGGTTGCGGGTTCAAACCCGGCCGAAGTCGTCGGATTTTTAAAGAGCGTTAAAAATCCCTCAGTATGCCTTCCTTCGCGGGGGGAAGTAAAACAGGCGGTCCCATGTCATAGTTTTATGGCATGAAAAAGAACCTTCCTCTAACTAAACTTGTGTGAAGCCAAACTTTGTAGGGTAGATTATTTGATAACGCTATATTAGTTCCAACGTTCACCACCACGTGCTGACTGCGATGGCATCTAGTAGCCAAGTCCCCAGCTAGGTGTCGTGGACGGTAGTATTTGGTAGCAAAAGTAGGAACTACTTGAAAAATTAATCGTCTGCAGTCCTTCTACCTGAATCACAGATAACACACTAATACAGCCATCAAAATTAACACCGGTTATCATACAAATTCTACACACACCCAAAGTACACGGGGCTACATAACCGCGTTGTCGCAGCCCCTAAACTATGGAATCAACCAACACAATAGCAGAATCCGTTATAGAATCATTAGATTATAAAAACAATGCACAAGTAAGACCAAGGTCGGGCTTTAGCCAGAGGCAAGTGGCACATTGTCTGTGTCAATTCAACCATGACAGCCGGTGTTATATTTCTTTAAACCTCGTTGGGTCTGGTGGCAGTCAATCATCGCCACAGGTCCATTTTGTGTATAGTCACGACAGTCAACGGAGTCCCAGGCAGTTTTAAACGAATCGTCATGCGATTGATCCTCAGTCATATAAAAGTACAGTAGGTGTTATTCTTTCATTTGAGGGGCTTATGCATCATGGTCCATTAATCCCGAGGAGGAGGGTGGTTTAGTGGTCAAGCTGTTTACCTCTCACCAAGGTGAACTGGGTTTGATTCCCGGTCAATGCATATGAGATTTTCGAAGTGATATGCCATGTCCTGTGGTTCAGATTCTACGTAAAAAGGAGGTCCAGTGGCTCATGATTGCAAGATTAACGAACACGTAAATCTAGAAGTTTCATTCCTTTTTCATTTAGCCCCGTGTTTTTGGGTGTGTGTAGAATTTGTCTGATAATCAGTTTTTTTAATTGTGGTTTCTGTAATAGTGTGTGTATTCCAAAATTGAGCTCAATTGCCACGATATCGCATGGCCCTAAATTCAATTTACAACAACAACAACAACAACAACCACTGCAAACAGTGTTGTCAGAAGTGAGGTACTATTCTCCATATTTTTTTCCCAGAGCACGTTCCTTTTACAATATGTTATTTCCCTTTAACATGGATATGTTTCTTAACTGGGGATCGAGCCAAAATTTGCAACACATTTTGAAAGTGTGACGGTCTACCGCGCACCTTGCCCCTAAGCGGGCGCGCGCAGATACTACCCGCATCTCAATGCCACAGTAGATGATATTGTTGTTTTAAAGGGCCTAACATCTGGGTTAACAGAAATAAGAATAAGGGAAACACAAGACGGGAAGAAAGGAAATGCCTTCATCCTTCGAAGAATGAGAATTAAGGGACTTGGAAGAAAGGAGAGCCAAGAAAGGCAGATGGGAAAGGTATAGAGGAGAGAGACCGCCCCAAAGGGAATGAAAGAAGGAGAAAAACCAGACCTGGCTCAGAAACCCACCAGACGTGAGCCTTGAGGGTGTTGCACAATCCAAGGTAGACAAGAACTGGTGGGGCTATACACACCCTGACTCCTTGAGGGCCATGAGCAGGAGGCAGGACATACAATGAATAGAAAAAAGTGGTCTAGCCCCTCGAAGAATGAGGGATCAGGAAAGATGAGACAACGGCCAATTAAGGCGGGAAAGTGAAGGGCTCCCTAGGCCTCGGATACCCTAATACCGTCGGGGTTTGAATAGAATAAGAGTTGACCAAGGGAGGTCGAGAGGAAAGATAACAGAGAGGAACCCGGCACAAGTAAGTGGAAGCAATGCCGGACTCAGCTGGGGTCCTGTGGTCGCCATCGCACGTCGCGCAAGTTGTGAGCCCCTGGAGGGTGCCGCAGTTAGAAATATATCTATGTTTCGGTGTTCCTCGGTGTAGCAAAGGAACCTTCTTTCTGTCTTTCTTTTCTTTTGGCACTTCTTGCCTAGGAATTCGAACTGTACATTCCCGATTGTATAACCACACCCAACACACCCTGTATAAGGCTTTTTTAAATTAATCATAGGCTGATGTCCAGAAACAAAAACAATACTTGCATGGATTCAGTCTTGAAGAAATAATTCATAATCTAATGATGATCACTTAAAACGATCGAAACTGGAAACTACTCGTACAGTACGTGTGACGTTAAGAAGGCTCTCCTTTTAGTGGAAACTGTAAACAATTAGTTAGCTGTCAGTTTTTTTTAATGTTATTATGACTGTTGATTAAACATTTGAATGAATTTCTGCGCCTTGCAAACCATTTCTACTGTTTTAAGTCACAAAACGTAGAAAGAAAATGTTGGAAATCTGCCATCGAGTATAATAATATGCACACCTCTGTATTGGATGTTTCCGTACCCCAGAAAATCAAAATTCATGAGATTAATAAATACACTCGACCCTTCCTTCCATAACTAAGCTTGCTATTCCTGGGTGTCTTAGTACGTGTCCTACCAACCTATCTTTTCTCTTCATGAGCAGTCGTCAGAAACATCTCTCCTCTCCCACTCGTCTTAATACCCCTTCGTTTGTAACCCAATCTACCCATCTGATCTTCATCATTCTCCCGTAAAACCACATTTCAAACGCTTCAATTCTCCTCTGTTATGCTGAACCAGTTGTCCAAGTTTCACTTCCATAGAGCGCCACGCTCCAGACAAAGATTCTACACACATCCAACGTGCATAGAGTTACATGACCGCGTTGTCGCAGCCCCTAAACTGAGGAACCAACCAACCATCGTGAACCATAGTCACCACTAATGCTGGATTTTCTTTTCTTACAGATTGTATTGTGCGCCGTAGTGGCTGTAGCCTTGGCCAGACCAGGATACCTTGGTGTACCCGGCATCATCCTTGCTGCAGGAGGTTCTGACGCTGTGAATGTAGCCAATCAGAACGCTATCGCTCGTGCGCAGGGAGCTATCGCTGCAGCACAAGGTGCAGCTGCATCCATTGACGGAAGTGGAGCGGTGATCGCTGCAGCTCCTGTTGCCATTGCTCTGGCAGCCGCTGACAATGATGCTGCTAATGTAGCTCAACAGACCGCCATTGCGCAGGCGCAAGGTGCTGTTGCCGCCGCTCAGGGTGCCGCAGCTGCCGCTGAAGGAGCTTCCCTTGCCGCACCAGGAATCATCGCCGGTCCAGGAATCATCTCTTATATTGGAGCTCAGCACCTTCCCATCCTCACCGCCCAGGGAGTACCTCTGGACACCCCTGAGGTCCAGGCTGCCCGAGCTGCTAATGCCATCGCCCACATCAATGCCAAGGTCGCTCTTGGCTAATCTATCCTTTCCACACTTCTTCAATTGTAAATAAACATTATATGTTGATAGTGCAAATCAGCTTTGTTAAAATATGTTGTTAAATTATGAATAAATACTCGTTTTCTTTTTTCAATAATATATCTGTATTATGTCTCTATATTCCTTTCTATGGATAGCCCATGACCACTCGGTATTTTACAAACAAAAAACCCCTACGAATAAGTCTTAAAATCAAAAAGCAAATCTATAATGCAATCATAGCACCGATTACGCAGAATGGTATTTAGAGTTTGGCATTCATTTAATCGTTTCTCCAGGGGAGTGCGACAGGCTTCGGCAGCCGGCACAGTTCATATCCTCGCCGTTAGATGGGGGCTTCATTCATTCCATTCCATGACCTGGTCGGTTGACTGGAAACAGGCTGTGGATTTTCATTTTCATTACGAGGTAAACATCTAAATAGGATTACTGCCACAGAAATGAAGTTTCTGAGAAGAGCGGTAGGATAGACAGGAAGAGATCGAGTTCGAAATGAGAGAATTAGAGAGGAATTAGGTAAAAAGGAATGGGTGAAGTGGTTGAGGAACGTCAGTTGAGATTGTACGGACATGTTGAGAGAATGGAAGAAGAAAGAGAACTAAAACAAATACAATACATGAAATGCGAGTTGAAGGAGGAGCTGGACGAGGTTGACTCCGCATCACGTGGGAGAATACTATTGAGAGATTGGGACAAACAAAAGGGGCAAAACTGTTGTGAAAATGAAGAGAATGTGCAGAAATAGAACGGAATGGCAGAAATGGCTCAAACGAGGCTACCCCGACACTTGAAGGCACAAGGGAATTGAAGAGGAAGAAGAAGAACCCCTACGAATAGATGATGATTATGTTGATAATTGTTGATTTTAGGAGTCTAACATCTGGGTTATCGGCCCCTAATGGTCTGGGTGATACGGAAAATGACAATGAAATGGAAACCATAACGAGAATTAAACTGGACTGAAAATACTTACAAAATGGAGCTCAGATTGAAAGCACTCACAAAATGTAGAATGGAAATACTTATACAGTGGAACGTGGCTAATTCGAACTTCTATAATTCGAAATCTTCTTTAATTCGAATTTTTCTCTTAGTCCCTAGCATTTTATATACAATCAATGCTAAAAAATCGTGGTTAATTCGAATTATATTTTGTATAATTCGAAGTTTTTGCGTGTAAAAAGCCGATCGGAATCCAAAAAGCTGGGTCAGGAATTCCCGAAAAAACGACGTTGTATCCCTTCAAAAACCTGTCTGGTTGTGCGTGCCGTGTACTGAAGTATTCTGAGTGGTTTCATTACACTTGTGTTTGTCTTGAAGTGTAGTTTAGCCTGTGTTTTAAAGTGTCTGTTCAGAGCCAAGATCTCGTCATCAAAGCCTCGGGTTCCATACAAAACTTTGACTTCGGCGGAGAAAATAGCGGTAATTAAAGAAGTGGATAAGGGAATGAAGAAAAGATCTGAAATTGCAAAGGCTTTCGGGATTCATCCAAACACGTTGTCAGCATACCTAAAAATTAAAGACAAAAGTATCGGTTGTGAAAGTGAGAGTGCCAGAGATTTCTGGATTACTATTGTCGTTAAATAGGTGAATAGTACATTTTGGTTTTATTTTATAATTTGAAACTTTTGAGGTTTATTATGTTTAATAAAGGTTCTTGGATGAAAACTTAAATTTTGAATATTGTCTCTACCCTTTTCAAAGAACTTTCATAATTCGAATTTTTGGATAATTCGAATTATTTTACTGGTCCTTTGAGGTTCGAATTATCCAAGTTCCACTGTAAAAGGTAAAGGTAATTTAGAAGGAAAATACTCACAAAAGGAATTTAGTTTAAAAAGTACGCACAAAATGTAGTTTAGGTTCAAAAGACTTACAAAATGCAATGAAGATGCGAAATACTCACAAAATGCAATTGGAATTCAAAATACCTACAAAATTCAATTGAAATTGAAAATACCTACAAGATGCAATTGAGGTTCAAAATACTTATAAAATGCAATTGAAATTGAAAATACATAATGCAAGTTAGTTAGAAAGAGGCCAGTTCAGATTCAAAATACTCTCCCTACGAATAGTCAACAGCTTTAATTACAGGGTTATTATAAATGATTGAAACGATTTCACAGCTCTACCGTAGATTTATTATTTGACATATTGTCACAGGGCTTTAGACACACATAGAAAAAGTCAAAACGTTTCTTTTGACCTATTACAAGTGCTCTATTTGTGACCCACGAGTGATTCTGCAGATGCCATGTCGATAATCAAGTTCTTCCCATGTTCGGTGCAGCATCAGTCTGTCCAAAAGCACTGTTGATACGAGCTCGCAGTTATGGTAGGTTTGTTGGTAGAGATGGTGTAAACACTGCATATTTCACATAACCTCACAAAAAAAACCTGGGGTTAGGTCGGGAGAGCGTGGAGGCCATGACATGAATTGCTGATCATCAACCCCACCACGAATGATCCATCGGTTTTGCAATTTCCTGTTTAAAAATTAACGAGCATCATGATGGAAGTTACGGCAGACTGATGTGAATGCATTTCGAGCACAACATACACTTTCTCGGTGTCTGCCGCCATCTTGAATAACTGCTCACTGCTGCGCCCTCGTGGCAGAAATATGAAGTGCTGCTGCAACAATACAAAACTTTTTGTTTTTTCTATATGACTGTTGAGTTTTGTGAATTAATGCAGCTACAGTGAATTTATGAAATCACTTCAATCAATTATAATAACCCTGTACCTGGGCTTGACCATGAAAACATCAATGAACTCATTCAGAATTCATACAAGTCAGCGAGTGGCATCAACTACAAATGCTATATTTGATATCTGAGACATAACTAAATTATCTTTAAGGATCTGAACCTTCGACATGCTGTAGACGACCCCTCAAACAGCTGGATTAATATCTCCACCAATGTTTGAACCGAATTCTTCATGTGACATGGCAAAACAGACGTACAAAGACCAGCATTCTTGAAGAAGCGCAGATTACTAGTATTCAAGGCAGGATTATAAAACGTGAGCTGAGATGGACAGGACACGTAATCCGCATGCCCAATGATCGCATTCCCGAATAGGTGTTTTGCTCTGAAGTAACAGAGGGTAAACGCTGTGTGGGTGGACAGCGGAAGCGATTCAAAGACGTACTAAAGTCTAATATGCAAATGTGTCACATTGATATTAATAACTGGGAGACCTTAGCCCTTGATCGCTCTTCCTGGAGATCACTTGTTCATCTTGGTGCAATACCGTACTTTTTGAAGGAAACCGCCGACGAATGGTAGAATATAAGAGGCAGCTCAGAAAGGACAGAGAGCTCATTAGAAGTAATGGAAGGAACGTGGATGTCCCACCTGGAACCAACTGCGGCAAATTGTGTGCCTCCCACATTGGGCAGTATAGTCAGCTCCGAACTCACCGATGAAGAGACATTCTGGATTGGAAGGCCAACCTTCTCGATGCGAGTGTTTGTTATGATCTTTGATGGATGCTATGGCGCTCGACGCCTAAATTGTCCCAATACTCACTTACGGGATTGGGGAGACTAGGTCAAACTAAGCGTCGGAGATCATCTAACACTTGAGTAGGTCAAAGCTCGATATCTACACACTGGCTGGTGAGTCCGTTCTCTTAGGCCCCTTTTACACCGAAGATGTAAAACACAAGATGCATGCATCTTAATCACCAGACTATGTAGTTGAACGAGAGGTTTCGCACCGAAGATACAAGTGCGTCTAGCACCCTGGATGCAAGACGCACTTGCCTCTTGAGAACCAACCGACTGGAGATTTCAGCGTGCATCTTTGTTGTGCTGGTCTTGCAATCCCTAGGAAATCTGACTTGTTAAAAGTTAAAAAACGAAATCTCCATTTTATAATGCGCCTGAAACTTTACACAATAGAAGGACAATGCTCTCCAGCATTATCCTAGTATGGGTGCTGCCATAAACGATTCCTTCTTTGTCTTCGTCTTCTTCTTACTGCGCAAGGAAGAATTATTATTTCGTCGTCTGAAGAGTGGCACGATTATTATTTTTTCATACTCACGTACCGGTACTAAACTAAACAGAGATAATGGGATATTTACAGAATGTGCAAGTGGAACGTGCACCTTTGGTGTGAAAGGGACCTTAGACACGAACTATTTCTACCATTTACGGAAACTTGGAGGAGGACAATGGGAGAAAGAGGGCACCAAAGAGAAGAGGAGATGTCTGGATGGAGTTTCACACGACAGAAACCATGACAAACACAGCCCGGACTGAAGTTTACCAGGATCTCCGTCATTTCGTTAACTCCATGGCTGTTCATGTCTACCACCATAATTTATGCAAGACGAAAGGTTGCTTCACTGCAAAAAACCTGTGAAATAAATTTAGACTTTTGAACCAATTGAAGAATAGGCATGTTCCTATATCCTTTATTGTACGAGGACTAGTTTTTTTTTCAATGTCCGACGGACTGTATAAAAATAACAGATTGACACACCAAACTGATCCTACTATTATATGTTTGCTTGTTTTGTACTTATTTTTCCACATAATCGCCAAACCGACTGAATCATTTGTCGCATCGTTACACCAGGTTTCCAATGCCCTCAGCAAAGAATTCTACCGCCACTGAGGTGGGTACATCTGGACAGTCTCCTGAAGTGTTTCTTTTTTGACGATGCGTTGCCGCCCAACCATACCTTTAATTCTCGAAAAAGGTGAAAAACATTCACGACCACACTGTGCCAACGTTACGATAGACTTTTCAAAGAATTCAAGTGTGAAGTGTTGGACCATCTGCCGTTTAGTCAAAACCAGTACTGAAGGATTTTCATCTTTTTCGAGAATTGAAGGTATGGTTGTGCGGCAACGCCTCGCCAAAAAGGAAAAACTTCAAGAGACTGTCCAGATGTACCCACCTCAGTGGCGGTAGAATTCTTTGCTGAGGGCATTGGAAAGCTGGTGTAAGGATACGACAAATGTTTCAATCGTTTTGCCGATTCTATTGAGACATAAGAATAAAACAAGCAAACATTTATTAGTAAAATTAGTTTGGTATGCCAATCTGTTATTTTTATACAGTCTATCCGACCTTGAAAGAAAAAAAGCAGCCATCGCATATTTATGATTTGCACAATTTGTGCGCGCCAGGAATTAATATACTGTATTAAAGAAATATTTAAAGTTGAAATAAAGATTCCAGGAGAAATCATTTCAATTCTGAGATTGGCCGATGATATTATCATAGTCGATTCACCGGAGGATTTGAATGAGTTTTTAAATGGTCTTGACTCCATCTAGAGGAAACATTAAATCATGATGAAAATCAATAAATGTAAAACAAAATTATGTAATGCATCTGAAAGAATTCAGGTACCCTTATTGACGTCAAATTGGCAGGTGGAAAGCTAAAGGAAGTAGGAAACTTCTCCTACTTACGAAGCAAAATAACCAGTGATGGGCGAAGCAAAGAGGATATAAAAAGTAGGTTGCCTCAGGCAAAGAAACTATTTCTAGAGAAAATTAGTTTGTTGACAACAAATATAGATTTAGTAATTAGAGGGTCATTTTTGAAAGCCTTTGTCTGGAACGTGGCGCTATATGGAATTGAAACTTGGACTGTTGGTGCAGCAGAAATGAGGAGAATAGAAGCAGTTGAAATGTGGTTTTACAGAAGAAGGTTTCTGTAAAAAAAAAACATTCATTTGTGACCAAAGGAAGCCGAAACATTTCTATATACCGAATTTAAGGATTGTTCAGCATGAAAAGTTCTACAAGAAACGTCCGCAACAGCATATCTCTATCTTTAATACTTCGCCCACTAAAAGTGTGCTTACGATTTCAATTCTTCCAACAATCTCCATTCAGTTGAAATTTAAATTACTAGCTTCGGAGCGAGTTTACGAGCTAGCGAGCAAGGCAGCTTCGGCCAGCATCAAATCAAACTGTCGGTCGAGTAAGTATCGAGTTAAGACTTCAGAGAAGAGTATATGTGTTTGGAGTTTCACGGTTCACCTCGGCTTCTCTGAATTGCGTCTGGGACCTGCCGACCGTGCGCCTTTTAAGCTTATGCTGGGTAAACCGTTAAAGATACCGGGCGAAGCTGGGACGGCTTGCTAATATGAAAATAAAACAAGATGTTCAGTAAAGAACATATAGCCTACTTTCTCCTAAATGTATGAGTATAGTTATAACTCGTTGTTATTATCAAAGAGTATAATAGAACTATTCTTTGTTGAAGACCTTAGAAACGATTTACCTCTACCAAACGCCACAACCTAGATAAAAACTGCTACCATCATTGAAGAAAGAAAGATAAGAAGTATATCAAGAATGTTATGGATCTGGAGACATAATCGACCGGACTGGCTGCGTGGCTCAGCGGTAACGTTCTCGCTTGCTGGGCCCTAGGTTGCAGGTTCGTATCCTGGCGCAGTCAGCTGTCATTTGAGGGTGCACAAATGCGAGGGAGCCGTGTCAGTACATTTACGGGCACGTTAAAGATCCCCTTCGGGCCAAAATTCCGGTACCCCGGTGTCTCTAAAAGCAGCAGTAGTTAAAAGGGATGTAAAACCAATAACATTATTATTATTATTATTATTATTATTATTATTATTATTATTACATATACGACCTGCCGTGGGCAACATCCAACTTTGAGTTGAGGCATGTCTTTACACGTCTGGTTGTGCATGGCTTTCACAACCCTAATTGAATTAACAAATCTTTCCATGACCCTACAGAGACGTGTGTATACAAACTATGTGGATATTTTCGATTGCTATTTGCCTGAAATAAAAGTTGTAATTAATAACCTGAACTAACACCAACGGCTTGAATTCAGTTACTATGTGAAATCGTTTTGTTCTTTACTTCAAATAACATTTTCAAGTAACGCAAAATAGGCTGTTACAAACCCTTTAAAATAAAAAGTAAAAATGTATCGTAGTATCATCTTGTCATTCTTCAAATTCGATGCGCATAGAATGCCAATGGTATAGTAATCAATGGAGCCCCACGTAGACTAGTCGTGACATCTAGTGGTGAAATATCGAACAATATAATCCTAACAGAGCGAGTGCATTCTAGCGGCCAGAAGAAGAAACTTTTCAATAAAATCTGGAAGTTAATAAGTAGGTCGGCGTGCAGTTACCTTTTTGGCAGCTAGATGTCTCGAGTAAATCTGCTGGCGAATTATGTTTTAATTAAATATATATTTTACACCATAATATGCACAATATAACGCTTAATTTTAAAACATCTGAGTCATTACAAAACAATAAACATATAACATTTCAAGCAAAAAATCTAGCTCTAATCGGGTTTGAACCATAGGCATTTGAGCGATAGGCTAACGCTCTACCACTTTTTTATTAGCTCTTTACAGAATTACAGAATTTTCAGATATGATAAATACCATACTATTACATCACAAGAAAATCCAGATAGTGTCCATATTTATCAAGGGCGGCTGGTGATATTGTTGCAGCGTTGCACAACTCCCAATAATTTTACAACTAATTCGTCTTTTTTTTCCTTTAATGTTTTAGTTTTATAGATCTAATGCACTCAAAAATGTGTTTAAATCATCGATATTTTGTTATTATTTATCGTAATGCTTCACACTGTACCTATAAAAGCTGCCGCCTTCAAATCAAACTCCAGGGGGTTAGCTCTCTTGTTGCGACTCCCAAGTAGACAGCGCGGCCGGCAGGGACGAGGCCAAGCTTGTACATAGCTTGCTGGCCAGCATGGGTAGTAGGGAGTTGCAGACGAGCTACCAGCCCCCTGGCAACACTCAGTTCCAAATGGCACCGTTAGACTACACCACTCTTTGGAAATGACAACACCCTCGATTTCTCTTACCCCGCGAAGGGTAGTTTAGTTAGTTACTGTTGTTTTTAAGGGGCGGAACTACGAGGTCATCTGCCCCTGAAGGGTAGTTTCTTTCCCACACCACTAGGGACTGCTACACCACCCACAACAATACAAATATCGGAATTTCATAGGGAGACATTAGTTGGTTCACACCCAATTATTTTTAGATGTGATCTCATCATAACTTCATTTAATATTTTTGTCAATTGTTCTGTGAAGCGAGCCTAAGAACGCCACCATTGCTATAAGTACAGTAGATAATCGGCTGAACTATTTTGCGACGTAATGTTGGTGTACTGTAGCGGTTTATGTTTGCTTTTACCACTCTTGTTCTTGCGGGATTTGGGTTGCGATTAGTTCTGTATTTAGTTGAATGAGTATTTTGGTTCCAGGCAGATACATAACCGTGCATTATTATTAGTATTATTATTGTTTGGTTGATTCACTACTATGCATTCACTACGAAATTTCAGGCTAGCAAAATTCAGTGTTTTGTTAGTTTGCCTTTCGCGCCACTTTCCGATATAGCACCCAGATGTATCATCTGTGCATCTTGTAAGTTAGTATTTTATTTAAACGGAATGTTTAGTTTGAAACATTAATTGTATTGTGGAGTGTAAGTGAAAATTAATAGAGCAAGTAATTTACTAGTTAGACAGCTTTCCCAGCTCCCTGATGACGATAAACTCACAGTAAAAACACTCGGTAGACCATTACCAGATAAGTATTGTCCAAAATATAAGTATAGGCTACGAGGGCGTTTAAAGGATATATTTAAGGCAATAATAATTGGTTATGTGAATGCGATATTAAAAACGCTTTATTCTGTTTTCCATGTTTCTTGGCGGAGAATCCGCGTGGACCAAAATAGGAGTTACGGAAATTAATCCCTAAAATAAAGAAACATGAATCTTCAGCTGTGTGGCATTGGTGCCGTAGTTGGTAGCATGCTGAGCCTCTATGTCCAAGATCGCGGGTTCAAACCCGGCCGAAGTCGTCGGATTTTTAAGAGCGTTAAAAATCCCTCAGTATGCATTCCTTCGGAGGGGAAGTAAAGCCGGCGGTCCCATGTCATCGATTTATGGCATGTTAAAGAATCTTCCACTAATTACACCTGTGTGAAGCTAAATTATACGTTAAAAAATTGAAAAACGCTCTTAGGTTCCAACGTTCGTCGCCAGGAGCCGACTGCGATGGCGTGTAGTAACCAAGTTCTGAACTAGTAGTCGTTTACGGTGGCCTTTGGCGCCAAAAGTAGGAACTGCTTGAAATTCAATGTCTGCAGTCCTCACTTGAATTAAAAACAGATGACACTCACTAATACAGCCATCACAATTAACACCGGTTATCAGACAGATTCTCCACACACCCAAAGTACAGGATATGACCGCGTTGTCGCAGCTCCTAAACTGAGGAACCAACCAATCTTCAGCTGTTTGAAAATGACACTTTTGGAACTGTTAACGAAGCTGCACAATTTTACAGTGTCTATAGAAGGTGAATTGCGGAATATAACGAAGAAGTTAGGCACAATAGGTATGTGTTAAATATTCTAATAAACTGTATTCGTTCCTGTGGCTCTTTCGAACTGGCCTTGCGTGATCATGATGAAAGTGTAACATCAACAAATCCAGGTGTTTTGAGAGAACTAATTAATTTTAGCGTTGAGTTGGATGCTGTGTTAAAGGTCATTTTGGTAAGGGCAACTGTTTTCAAAGGAATGTCCAATACAATTCAAAATTAAATTTTACAGATTATGTTGGTGGTTTGCCAAGAAGAAGTATCAAAGCAAATAAGGGAATCGGAAATTTTAGCCATTATAGCAGATGAAACTAGTGATATTTCAAACATATTTCAGATGGCTGTTGTGTACTGATAAGTTACGTAGTAAGAGGCAAACAAAACATGATGCACACACATTAGCAGCGTGTTTACTGGATTAATTAAAGAAGCAGAAATTGAATGAAACTCCGCAAAAATGAATTGCGCAGACGTATGACAGAGCGCACTTCATGGCTGATTCCTCTGATGGGGTTCAAGCTATAGTAAAAAAAGCAACCTATCCTTATGCAGAATATGTGCCCGTCTTTGTTAGTAATATCATTTTTTGTAACGTACAAACTTTTCGGTTGCCATGTTTTTATGTTGAGAATGTTTATTATCCTTGAGATAGAGACCCAACCTTAGACAACCTGCTGTGTTTTAAATTCTTCCAATTAACTCAGGCATAGGGCGTAAATACATACATATGATTTTTTATGAATTCCTATAGGAAGAAGCCCAAAAGAGCCATTAAAATTTGTCTATTTGTCGAAAGTACAGTTATTTTGGAAAACCCATGTATTTCAGTTTTTATAGAAATGTAGTTTATCTAACGTTAGTTGATTTTTGTTACATGTGTAAACTTCCCATATAAAATTGCGACATCAGAAATGTTGGTGCAACACCCAGCTTTACATAGCACCGGCCGCCACTGATATTTATCGTACAATTGTCCACTTTCACTAAGCTTCCAACGCTCTTTTTGCAGGTGATACCTGAGATCCAGGAACGAGAAATGTTGATCATTGTCCATCACGAAGTGTACATATTGGCCCATTATCCACACAATGGCAGTCTGTTTAATTTGGGGGAAGGCGGTCACCGACAAACGAACCAACTTCCTGTCATCAAGGTCATCCGTGGGCATATTTAATAGTTGACATACTTTTCCCTTATACCACAGCCACGTGGAGGCAACTCGCGTGCATGATGTGAAGCGGTGTATCGCCGTATCAGTTTGACCACATATAGTACACCATGGGTAAGCTTCAAGACGGATGGTATATCGCCGTAGAGCGGTTGGGATGAGATCGTTGAGGAAGATAAAAACCTGGGAGTGTACAGCAGAAGAAATGGTCATAGCCCCAAAGTTTTCCAAACAGTGGGCCAATGGACGTAGAGGGTGGTGGCCTCTATTCGCGGTTTGGAGTGTACCACTTGCCGCAACATGTTATAAATACTTTTCGTCGTTGGAACAGTCCCTGAAGGCATTTGGCGAACAGTTTCCAGAAGGTGCTGTTGATGGTCCCTAAATATCTTCGGCAAAGCTCTATCACAACCACGGGCTGTGTTTCGAATATCTTTGTATAGCGCTTTCGTAAAGGTGTCATGTTGGGAAAGAATGGTGATATCGTTCTTGCAGAGGAGTGCACGGCATTTCATGCCATGAGCTGTTAGCCCTAGCCCGCCTTGCCGGGATGGGAGATACAACTGTTCCCGTTGTACTCGGAACAAAAATCCTTGCCATATAAACCAACCTGTATATTTTGCCAATTGGCTCTCAAACATTTTGGGAAGTGGGAAAAGTTGTGCGACATACCATATTTTAGAGAGCGCAAACACGTTGAGGACCATGACCCGTTGCACTATATCGAGGTTTCTTTGACCAAATTGGATCAGCACTCCCCTAACTTTGGCAATGACCTTAGTCCAGTTTGCTTGCACTGTGTCCAGAAGCGATTGCTTCCAGGTAATGCCAAGAATTTTCACCTCATTTACTATCCGGAACCAGGGCTGTTGGGTAATCACTGAGTTAGTATTGAGCGGAAGCAAAGCAGTTTTCTGGGGGTTCGATTGTGCTCCAGAGGTGATATGGTAGAGCTGAAGGACGCTATCGATGTGGGAGATGTCTTCATTATTGCGGATCAATATTGATACGTCATCAGCATAGGAGCACATTCCAAAAACATGTGTGGACAGTTTGTAACCCTGTAGTTTCACCTGGGTAGTCCGAATGAACGGTTCAAGGCCAATGACAAAAAGTAACATGGAAAGGGGACATCCTTGCCTAACTGATCGTTGTATTGGAATCAGAGGGGAAAGAAAAACCGTTGACGAGCACTCGAGACGTAGCATTACAATTTATCATACGAATGTAGTCAATAAGGATTTCAGGAAATTCGAAGTGTTGCAAGACCATGTACAAGTATTCATGACTGATGCGGTCGAAAGCTTTATCAAGATCTAAGGTGAGAAAACTCATTGGCTCAGTGGGGAGCATTTCGGCTTTTAGGTGTAGGTCCCGTAGTATCGCTAAGTTTGTTAACAGAGTTCTTCCAGGAATACTGCAACATTGTTCATCACCAATGATATCAGGTAGAACAGTCTTCAATCGGCATGCAAGTACTTTGCTAAGGACTTTATAATCACTGCAGAGCAGAGTAACTGGTCGGAAGTCACCAACTGCCATGGGAGAGGATGTTTTTGGTATGAGGACTATGGTACCCTCGTGATGTGATTGACAAAGAGCACGACGTTGGAGAATGGTACGCAGGACATGAAAAAATTATTTGCCAATGAGAGGCCAGAAGTGTTTATACATTTCATATGGCAGTCCATCAATGCCAGGTGAGCGGTTGTTTGGGAGTTGCTTAACCACAGAGTGAATCTCTTCATCCGTAATATCCGCGCTGAGCAGAGTTTTGTTGTCCGGAGATAGTTGGGTACTGCAAGATGACAGCAATAGGGTCACCTGCTGTGGATCAATTGGAGCCTTAGCGTAGAACCGTTGATAAAATAATGATATTTCACGACGTATAGCGTCAGGGGAGGTGACGACACTTCCAGTACTGGTGTGGAGGCGGTGGATATATTTACGTTGCCGCTCACGTTGTCCTTTGGCGATATGGTATACACTTGCAATTTCGTTCGGGAGCACTGTACGATCTTTTAAAGCCACGTTTATATGAGCGAGCGTTCGTTGCTGTAGAGACAGGAGCTTGGTTTTAACTTCCCGAATCTGGTCATATATACGCTCCCCAGCATCAGATCTTTGCTGGAGCTGGCGAAGAACTCGATAGTAAAATTCAACTGTATCCCGTCTTTCCCGACCTCGTTGGTAAGATATGTTCTTAAAGACGCGGCGGATCCCTGGTTTAACTAAAATATCCCACCAGTCTGCGCAGTCCCGAAATTTGCATTTTTGTTGGACCCATCGAGTCCAGTGTTGTCTGAAAATATCTTGGCATTCCTCCTCCAGTAACAGCGAGCAATTCAGCTTCCAATAACCTCTTCCTATGTGAAATATGGGATGGGGGTAAAAGATTGTACATACGACAGCATGATGGTTAGTGAAACTGGCAGGTATCACTTCATATCGTCTAGGCTGGATAAGTTCCTGTGAAAAGTAGATGCGGTCAAGTCGTGATGAGGAGTTGTGACTTATACAGGTGTAATGGGGCAGGGGCACCCTTAAACTATCCACAGCATCAATGAGGTGTAGGGAGGTAAGAAGGGTCCTGAGAGCCGGGTTGACACCTTGGTATGAGCTAGTGGAATCCTCTGGGCGTTGAATACAATTGAAATCCCCTGCAAGAATAAGTTTTTCCTTAACGTCGTGCAGATGAGGCAGTATACTCTGTTGAAAGAACATTTTCCGTTCCACACGTTTATTGGACCCGGATGGGGCATATACATTTATCAGGGTGGTATTGTTTATGTGTCCAGATATTATGCGTCCTGATGGATGACATAGCACACCTTTGAGTGGGATTTCATGTCTTATGTGGAATCCGGTCCCTCTATTCGTAGAACCGGTATTGATGTATTGTTTGTAGAAGGCAGATATGGGCAGACAGGGTATAGCAACTTCTTGAATGAAAGCAATGTCAATGTCTGCATCTCGAAGGAATCTCTCCAACAGTTGAAATTTCAGAGGGCATTCTATTACATTGATATTCACAGTGGCCACAGTGAGAAATTGCGCCATTAAGAGAAGTATAGAAGCTGTGCTAGACATACTGGAAGGTGGACTCGAGAAAAAAAAAAGACACGGGTGAGAAATATACTGGTGCACTATGTCAAATTAGGTTGAGATAGTTCCTTATGACTGCCATTCATAGGCCGGCTGTCAGCGTTTGAGAGCGTTCGTGGGTCCCTAGATGACGTAGAATAAAGATTTTGTTTCTTTTTCACAGCTGCGGGAACGTTTGTAGAACCAGTTTGATTCTTCGGGGCTGGTACGGCAATCGGGGCTTTTGTTTAAATCTTCTTAGATACGTTCTCAGATCCCCGATCAACCTGAATAAGTGAGTCGGTAGGTACCAGAGAAGGTGGGGGCAGTGAAGGCAAAATTTCTGTGGCAGCCTGTAGTGACGGCAGAGTTGGTCCCAAGGCTGCTATGCAGGTTGCCGATAGCACAGGGGTACTCTGTGGCTCGCTGATCTGGTCAGGGCAAGGTTCGTGTTCTGCGTCATGTGTGTCCGAGACCACTTCTGCTGGTGTCCCAGCTGACTGATCCATAAGCATGTTTTCATGTGACGTTTGCTGTGATACAACATCCGAGTATTGGACACGTCGTTGTTGTGTAGGAGTTATACCGAGGGGAATCATTTTCTTTGGGCAGTTGATACGTAGATGTGTGGTAGCATTGCAAATTAAACAGGTCTGTTTCTGTCCATTATACGTTATATAGCCAGAATGGCCACCAAGAGTCTCAGTGGAGGGGATATCTTGTTTGATTTCCATAGGGACGGCACGTATTCCATTATACACCGGGAACTGATAAGCAGAAGACCATTGTTCTTTCCTGACGTCACTCACAGTGCCATATTTCGACAGGACGGATTTGAAAATTTCAGGGGGAACTTCGAGTGGGACATTAAATATACGCACTGTGGTAAAATTGGAATCCGTTGTGGAGAGCTTGACATTTGTCATTTCGCCTGAGTCATACTGAAATTTAATAGGATCTGCAAAAGTATTTAACAATTTCTGATAAGTAGATATGCTGATTACCTTGATGTACATGGTTTTTTCGTGCGCATTTAACTGGATGGCTTCTACTTGGTCGACAGTCAACCGGAGGGTATCGCCAATCCAGCGGTGAATTTCTCCTGGTGAGGGGCGAGAACTCTGCCTGTCCCATTGGCAGCGTACGGTGTTTTTCCTCTGGTATCCGGACATGATTTTCAGCGGGGTTTTCTGGGTTCCTGGTTTTGTTGTCCAATCTGGAACACTACTTGAAAAAGTATTGTCCGAATGACACACGGAAGGTCAGTACACACGTGGAACTAAGGAAGCACCTGTATTAGGAACCGTACACTCTTCCAATGCGGTCACACAGCGCGCACACACGTACCTCACTCGGCCACGACTAGTGACCAACTACTGATCACTGAGCTAATTGTGTCAACGAATATCGTTCTATATAAAATGACTTACATAGAACTTGTTAGCAAATAATGATTTATACTAAACGATTTCATCACTGGAGTATATCTTTACATATATAATTTTTCGACACGTGTGTATGTGACTGAACTCCTCCTAAACGACTGAACGGATTTTGATGGAATTTGGTATGTATATTACTGTGGGTCCATGTATGGTTTAGATTCACAATCTGACCCAGTAGGTGGAATGAACACAATTTTAGTACCACAATTTACATACAATTTTAGAACCACAATATACAGTCAAAAACAGTCGTCATGGAAACCACTGGCCTTGGCCTTCGTGAAAGCTGATCTCTCTGGACGTTTTGTCTCTGCACGTTAGAGCCACCTGGTCGCAACCTGTGCAACTTCCGCCATTACATACACTCCGCCCGTGGCGAAAAGTTCAGTTTTATACCAAAGGTGGCAGTGATGTCGAATTCTACTGTTTGTCTCTGCACGTTAGAGCGTTTCAAAGTCCCGTATGCGTTCATATACCATTCATCCGATTGCCATGAAACTTGGGTGATATGTTGAGTGAGCTCCAGGGAAGGTGTTTGGCTTAGTAAATCCATTTTACAATAGATAGCGCACGAATAGATTCAACAAATGAGCGACGACGCGCGAAGCGTTTCAAGAAGGTCCCGTATGCGTTCAAATAGCATTCGTCCGATAGCGGTGAAACTTGGGTGAGATGTTGTGTACACTCCAGGGAAGGCTTCTGGCTTAGTAAATCAATTTCACATTAGGTAGCGCACGACTAGATTCAACAAATGAGTGACGACGGGCGAAGCGTTTCAACAAAATCCCGCATGAGTTTATATTCCATTCATAGATTGAGATGAAACATTGATGAGTTGTTGTGTACACTTAAGTGAAGGCTACTAACTTAGTAATCCATTTCACAGGAGGTTGCGCACGAGTAGATTCAACAAATGAGCGGCGACGTGCGAAGCGTTTCAACAAAGTCCCGTATGCGTACAAATACCATTCGTCCGATAGCGATGAAACTTGGGTGAGATGTTGTGTACACTTACGTGAGGGTTTCTAACTTAGTAAATCCATTTTGCAATAGGTAGCTCACGAGTAGATTCAACAAATGAGCAACGACGCGCGAACTTTTAAACAAAATCCCGTATGCGTTCATATACCATTCATCCGAATGCAATGAAACTTGGGTGAGATGTTGTGCACACTTACGTGAGGGTTTCTAACTTAGTAAATCCATTTCACAGGAGGTTTCGCACGAGAAGATTCAACAAATTAGCGACGACGCGCGAAGCGTTTCAATAAGGTCCCGTATGCGTTCAAATACCATTCATCCGATTACGATGAAACTTGGGTGAGATGTTGTGTACACCCTACGGAAGGTTTCTGGCTTAATAAATCCATCTTACAATAGGCAGCGCACGACTAGATTCAACAAATGTGTAACGGCACGTGAATCATTTCAACAAAGTACCGTATGCGTCCATATACCATTTATCCGATTGCGATGAAACCTTGGTGAATTGTTGTGTACACTCCAGGAAATGTTTCTGTCTTAGTAAATCCAGTTTTTAATAAGTAGCGCACGAGTAGATTCAACAAGTGAGTGACGGCGCGCGAATCGTTTCCTCAATGTCCCGTATGCGGTCATATATCAATCATCCGATTGCGATCAAACCTTGGTGAAACATTGAGTACACGCCAGAGAAGGTTTCAGGCTTAGTAAATCTATTTTACAAAAGGTAGCGCATGAGTAGATTCAACAAATGAGTGACGGCACGCGAATCGTTTAAAGAAAATCACTTATGCGTTCATATGTCATTAATCCGATTTCGATGAAACTTTGATGAGTTGTTGTGTACACGCCAGGGAAGGTGTTCAACTTGGTAAATCCATTTTACAATATTGGTAGAGCACGAGTAGATGCAACAAATGAGTGACGACGTGCGAAGCGTTCGAACAAAATCCTGTATGCGTTCATATACTATTCATCGATTGCGATGAAACTTTGAAGAGTTGTTGTGAACACTTACGTGAAGCTTTCTAACTTAGTAAATCCATTTAACAGTTGGTAGAGCACGAGTAGATTCAACAAATGAGTGACAGCGCACGAATCATTTAAACCAAATCCCGTATGCGTTAAATTCCATTTATCCGTTTGCGATGAAACTTTGGTGAGTTGTTGTGCACGCTCCAACGAATGATTCTAAGTTAGTTAATTCTATTCACGATAGTTTAGAGGCAGTTAACACAAATTGAAAAAAAAAATATTGTGTATCCAAAAGCACTTCAAGAAACAAAGTGTCAACACTTTCTTTGATTGGCAGGACAACGTCTGCCGGGTCAGCTTGTTATTTATATATAAAGCATTTCATACAAAGTTTATTTATTTTGTATCAGTACGCTATATTGCATGCAATACTCAAATTAATGAAATATAAGTCAGGCACAAGATATCCGCTGCCATTTTGTCTTATTACTGAATCGACTCAGCTTTTTAAAATCACGTCTGCACTATAGTATTACAAAATAAACTTTTAATTTCGAACGTGCCTCTTCCTTTAGAACAGTTAAAACGATTCTCGGCTCGATAATCGGAACTGGTGGGTCCCATGATATGGATTATAAAGTTTGCATAATTCGCACGGCCGCCATCCTGAAATGGTACGGCGGACGACCATGTAGTTTGGTCACAAGACGCATCCTATACGAAGGTATGTTGTTATCAAATTTGGTAGAGATCGGATGATTTGGTTAGTCGTTATTTGATTTTACGTTTTGAACGTTTGAGTGGCCACCATTCAGTTTTAGTAAAGATGGCGGCGATATAAAATATGACACTGAGGTGTCCTTTGCTAGTGATACCTTTGTACCAAATTTCGTTCAATTCGCATTCACCGTGTTCGAATTGATAGGGGGGGACAGACATTCAGAGTACACACACTCACACAGACACACACACACACACACACACACACAGACTCACACACACACACATACACACACACAGACAGACACACTTTTTTCGCCCTGTGTTGATCTCATAAGTCTACTTTCATTTTTTGCAAAAATCGAAAGTAGGCTAAAAAGGAAGCTACTGTACATATTAAGATGTCTTAATACACAAAACCCCTCAAACGTGTTAAAGTACAGAACAGCCATAGTATTATATGATTAAGAAAAGCACTTGTGGTCGTAAAACAGCCCATTTTCCAAGCAGACGCTCGTATAGATGCTAATGTAGTAGTTCTGAACAAGTCAGACAGATCTTGTTTTATCCATACTCAAAGCACGTGCTCCTCAAACTGGTTTGAAGTGATTTACCTTTTGTTGTATTATTTTGGAATGTATTTTACTTCGCTATTAATTCTTGAAGGTGCCTCATGAATACCGGTATATGTCTTCCTTAACCCTTTATAGTACAGTAGTAAATATATTAGTATTTATTTACATTTAACTATTTTAGACTAATTATAATTATTATTCATTTTAATTTTTGTTTTCTTGAACATTATAATGCTCATAATTACTTTACAATTAAGATGGTAAAATTATTAGAAATATAATTTTATATGCTTTCTTTATTTTCAAAATTTAGAGGCATATTACGCATTATTAAACAATTAAAAATTGTAAACAATTAGAATTAAAAAGTAAAGAAAACTAGGATAGTAAATATAAAAAATAAAAATGCATTATTTTTATTACTATTTATTTAATTTTTACTTTTTTTATTTAAATTGCTTTTATTAAAACAAGGGTCAAGGAGATAAACTAATAATCTTTGGTTTACATAAACATTAACACTTCCACAAGAATTAGTAGAATAATGAGTGAAAGATTAATCCCTCTGCATCTTTGACAATACAAACTGTACTTTTGGTAGGTGCTTAATATACTGACCACTAAACTATAAAGGGATAAACAATCTTCGGTAGATTGCACACATTTAGCTTGCCACGGTGGGTGAGTGGTTATAGTGTCGGACTACCAACCCCAAGATTGCAGGTTCGCCCCTGGCCATGGTAAGTGATTTTTGAAGGCGACAAAAATCACGATACTCATGTCATACGTTGTTGGCATGTTAAAGAACCCATTTGAATTCAGTAGGCCGTGTTCAATGGCAAAATTAATCTCGGGATTTTCCGCCAACACAAAGTTCCTCCATTCTCTACTTGAAAGCGCTGTAGTGTCAAGGAGTTTAGATATCTAACCTCCTTGACTTTCATAGCGTTCAAAGGAACGACGAAATTCGACATGCAAGCTACCCTCTGGGTGTCAAATAACAAAGCTTGCACCAGGTACCCGAGGCCATACGATATTATTATTTGCACACATTTGTTCAAGTTACACCACTCAGCTTGATACACAATGCAGTTTTATGCACGCGCAGAAATCATCCTAATAAAAAAAACGTTTTATCATATTAGAGCACATTCTTGAGTGGTATCTTAGTAAACGAAATTTAATGTTTTTCAGTTGGTCATCATGATTGTACCCAATTGCAATGCGTGTTTCCCTAATCCTGAAAACAATCACATGAGATTAATAGTCTAAATTTAATCTCATGTAATCTTTTTCAGGATTAGGGGACAGTCATTACAATTGAGCGGAATTACTTATTTTATTTATTTAGCGTATGGCTTTTAGTGCCGGGAGTGTCCGAGGACATTTCTTCGGGTCGCCAGAGGCTGTAGCTGTTTCAAGCGGACACCCATAGGTTGAGCTACAATTTCCATTCAATTTCAAGTAATTCCAACTTTCACTACCAGATTTTACTGACTCCTAGTGGTGAGCGTTGGAACGTTGATAGAGCGTTACAACGAAATCCAACCTAGAAATTTAGCTTCACACAAGTTTAATTAGTGGAAAGTTCTTTTACATGTGACAAATCTATGACATGGGACTGGCTTTACTTCCCCTCCGAAGGAAGCCATACTGAAGGATTCTAACGCTCTTCAAAAATCCGACGACTTCGGACGGGATTGAACCCGCGATCTTGGGCACAGAAGTTCAGCATGCTACCACTACGCCACCGAAGCCGCTATTGAGTGGGATCATATTGACAGACGGAAATGCATTAAATTTTTATGAAAAGAAAGTTTATTGTCATAAGTATGATAATAGTAAAATCAACGATGAACAAAGAAAACTTGGTCGAAAAACTGCTGGCCAAAGAAAGGAAAATTTCGAGAAAGATCTTGGGTCCCGGCAAACACAAAGGGAACACAGAAGACGTCATAACTAGAGCCCTGCGCGGATAAGAAAAACGTTATCCGCATCAGCACGACCTTTTCCGCATCCGCACGTTTGTAATCAGAATCTACTGGCATTACAATAATATTTCTAATTTAGATAAAGCATAAAGTATTAAAACAATCCATTTAGACATTTGAGTAGAAAGTCGTTCCCCTATGCTATGTACAGTGAGTCCGAGAATGTTCACCGCAGCGCCTACATGCGTCTGCGAGAGCTAGCTACAGACGTTACGTTGGTTGCACGGCTATCGCTTGCATCATCTCTACTTAGTATAAAACAAAGTCACCGATTCTTGGATGTTACGGGTAAACTCGAGAACCACTGGATGGATTTTGATGCGGTTTTCACCATTCTGTAAAGGATATATCGAGTATGATTTCTTTAGAAAATTATTTATTTATGATCAAAAGAAGCAGAGAAGTAACGATTTTAGTGGAAAAGTCGATAAAAAAAACTGGCGTCCGAGCGCTTTGTAAGCTTAGTCTGGGCAAACCGTTAAAAATATTTAAATACTATGAATGTAAGAATTGTTCAGCATGAAAAGTTCTACCAAAAAGTCCGCGAGAGCATATGTCTATGTTCCATACATCACCCACTATAAGGGAACAACTGAAGCTTGTCTCTTACAGCTTTATGTGCTGTCGACTTGGAGATTCCTGTTCGTTGAGCTAATTTTCGTGTTGATTTACTTGGACTACGCAGCATTATGTCGGAGATTTCATAAAGTTTTTCGTCTGTTAAGAGCGTAGGACTGCCGTTCCCGGTACATCGTGAACTGAACCAGTCACACGAAATTTACTTACCAAATTCCGAACGGTATCACGGTTTGGACACTTTGAATTAGGAAACCGCGCCTGAAATCTTAATTTTACATTTTCTGTAAACCGATCGCCTTCGCGAAAAACGTATTCCACAAAAAAAAAAAAAAAAAAAAAACTCTCTCTTCAGTAGTAAACATTACCGCCTGTATAGTGTTGCACTCTTCCAATAATAATCTATCTGAACGCTCGCTTACACGCTGAAGACATGCAGTCTCGCGCGCTTAATGCGATACACACCGACAGCTCACTCGGGGAAGTCCCGCTTTGAAGGACACAGTGCAGTGCAGCCAACTGAAACTCATGACTCAACCACTCACAGCTGCACCTACCCACTGCGGAGGACATTCTCGGGCGCCCTGCATATTATGTGCTCTGTTTAAAATGAATGTTATACAGTCAGAATTGCAACCCTTTTCAGTTCGGCGGGTTAATTATGCATAATGACATAATTTGAATGAGATTAGCTTAAACCATCATCTTACAATAATTGTCATGAAAATAATATAAAGGGAAAAATATGACATGTCATAATAAACGTCCGGGTCCTAATAATGATATTCAACAAGTACGGTTTGTATTCTAATAAGAAGTTCCGTGACGAAGTAAAGAGCCTACTTTTCTTAAAATGTAAGATTCATGCCACTTATTAATCTATATGGATCTTTCTAGAATAACGACGAAATTAAGTTGGTAATATCGACATTTCTAATTAGTTCGAAATACTGTATACCTGGCATAATGTAGCCTAATAGAGCACTGCAGTTGGCAGCCCTGGTGACTGAATATATTCTTAGTTCCATCTCTTAGGGTATAGAATACAAAATTTGGTTGAAGTCCAATGGATAGCATGGACGTTACATGCAGTTAAACATTGGATGTAGCAGCGCGCGTAAAATCATGTTGGCAACAATGTCATGCATGTATTGGTCAGAAATAATCTGAAATTATATGATCGATTGTTGTGTCAATTTTGAATGAAATCCATTAGTTAGTAAAGAAGTTACATGCATTTTAAAATTGGACCTATCAGTGGGCTTAGAATCATGTTGGCAGCACTGGCGTAGGCCTATATTATTTACTCCAAATTAAACTAGAATGCCAGGTACTATACGTGTGCAAAGTTTAGAGCTATTGGCTTGCATACTTTCTGATATATTGATATTAGGGTAACAACATAGAGATGTATTTATTAACAGTTGGCAGCCCTGGTTACTCTTAAGAATCGGCATAGTCATATCTGCTATGGTGCACATAGCACACACGAAATTTGGTTGAAATCCTAATGATAGTATAGAAGTTACATGTATTTAAATTTGGACCTCTCAGCAGGCTTAGAATCATGTTGGTAGCACTGACGTATATAACTTACTACAAATTAATATAGTATGTCAGGTACTATACGTGTGCATAGTTTAAGGCTGTCGGCTTGCATACTTTCTGATATATGGGTATTTGAATTGTAAAAAAGAGAGCATTTATTGACAGTTGGCAGCCCTGGTGGCTCTTAAGAATACGCTCAGTCATATCTGTTTATGTACACATAGCACATACGAAATTTGGTTCAAATCCAATTGATAGTGTACAAGTTATATGCATTTAAAAATGGGCCTGTCAGCAGGCTTATAATCATTTTGGCAACACTACCATGTATGGCCTCCTGGAAATTAAACTGCAATATACGTGTGCCAATTTTGAAATAGCTCCAATTTATACCTTCCAAGATATTCAACATGGAGCTCAAATTTCAATTGCGATTTTTTAGCAGTTGGTAGCACTGACATGATTTTCAAATATGGCCGTGAGATAGTCGGGTATAGATCTTTACTCCTACCAAATTTTGTTTCGATTGCTGCAGCGGTTTAGGAGTTGATAGGGGGGGGGGGGGGGTGGTGGACACACACACAGCCAGACAGACAGATGCCGGATCTCATAGCCTAAGTCTACTTTTTACTCATTTTTGCAAAATGTGAAAAGTAGGCTAAAAATATGACATGTCATAATAAAATTCCGGGTCCTAATAATGATATTCAACAAGTACGGGATTGTATTCTAAAAACTATCCGCAAATTTACCCCAAACACTAACCGCAGGTTATTCGCTAACCGCAGAACCATGCAAATTATATGCGCATGATGAAAATAATTGCAGATATCCACATCCGCACAGGGATTTAGTCATAACCCCGGTTAAGGATTAACTTTCATGGACACGTGAAGCGAATGAGCTCAACGAGACACACCCGATTCGCACACCGCGGCCCCGGGTTCTATTCCCGGTTTTGTCATGGATTTTTTAAAAAACTAACGTGAAAGTTGGAACGGGGTGCACTCAGACTCGTGAGGACAATATTGAAAGCTGTCTGACAGTGAGGCAACGCCCCGGTCATGGAGATTAAGATTAACCCTTAAAACGATAGCGGTCTATATTAATCACCTACAATAGAAAGAGTTTGTAGACTATTATGGAAGGTATTAATAGTTGAAACTTTCAGCCTAATTACAACAAAATTTCTTGTAGATGTGATATTTCTGATAAGCAAATATTATATCCGTCTAGTTTTAAGGTGCTGGATAAAATTTTAAGCAGTAAATATAATCAAAATATTAAAATTAATCAGTAAAATAAAACATAAATATACAAATTAAAAAAAAACTAAAATTTAAAATTGAAAGTTTAAATTACGAAATTATAATTAATAAATAAATAGATAATTTAAAAAGAATAATTTTGAAAAATATAATATTGAATACCGATAATTAAAATCAAAATACAATTAAAAAAACGGAAATGAAAATTTAAATAATAGAAATTAATGTAAATATTAGAAAGAAAATAGTCTGCCGTATAAATGGTTAAAGGCCGAGGGGGACCTCCATAATCGGCAGGCTATATGGTCACTTGGTAGGCCTAGGCCCTCCATGGGCTGTTGCACCACGGGATTTATATTGAACTGGATCGAGAAGAGAGGATTACATCAAAAGACACTTAGAAGAAAACATGATGAAGATAATTGCTGTTTAAGGGACCTAACATCAAGGTTATCAGCTCCTAATGGTTTGGGTGACAGTGAAAGATGAAAATGTAAACTATAACTAAGAAAACACTTACACCTAAAACTTACACACTAGAAGAAGAAATGGTAAACAAAAGGAGAATAAGGCAAATACAGGACAGAAAGAAAAGAAATGACCTCAACCCTCGCAGAAGGAGAATTGAGGGACTTTGAGGTAAGGAGAGCCATGAAAGGCAGGTAGGAAAGGGAAAGTGATAGTAATGTTATTTGTTTTACGTCAATTTTAACATCTGCGGCTTTTAGAGACCTGGGTGCCGGAATTTTGCCCCGAAGGGGATCTTTAACGAGCCAGTAAATCTACTGTCACGGCTTCCTCGCATTTGCGCACCCCCAAATACAAGCTGACTGCATCAGAATTCGATTGTGCAACCTTGAGCACGTTACCGCTGAGCCACGCAGCCATCTGGAAAGGGAAAAGGGAGAGTGTCCGCCCCAGAGGCAATGGAAAAAAGGGGGAAAACCAAACCTAGCTCAGGAATCCCTCGGGTTCACCAATTCCCGAGCCCACCAGCCGTGAGCCCTTGAGGGTGTAGCACTATCCAGGATGGGGCTGCCTGCTTAAGGGCCGTGAGCAGAAGGCAGGAAATATGAAGAGAACAGAAGAATGATGGATCAGAAATTATGAGACAAGAGCACATTAAGGCGGGAAATTGAAAGACTCCCTAGGCATCGGATACCCTAAAACCGTCGGGGTCGTAAAAAAACAAGAGTTGACCAAGGAAGGTCGATAGGAAAGATGACAGAGAGGAGACCGGCATAAGTGAGTGGAAGTAATGTCAAACCCAGCTGGGGCCCTGTGGTCGCCAACCAACGCCCCACTACTGGTGAGGCCCTGGGGGAAGGAGAAAACAGAAACAACAGAAAGGGAATTATATACTGATAGAAAACTTCAAGCATTCCAGGGTTTCCAAGAAAAGACGAAGTTGAAAACGGGAAAGATTTGGATCCAGGAAAAGAAGGAAACCGAGAAGGAATGTGGGCGTCCCACAGTGTGTCGAATCCCATATCTAGGTGGAAAAAATTCACTGTCGCAAATGAAAGCGCAAACTGGCTCATTCGATAGTGAACAAACCAGAAGGTGACCTTCGGTCTTCCTTTCCGCTCTCTGGTGCGTAGGAGGGAGGTTATAGGTGCTGAAACGTCTTCCTGGCTGTTATCAGGTCATCCGAACGTTGTGATTCTAGTGAGTTCAACGAGGTATTGTCTTCTGCGGCTCATGGAATAGTGAAAAGAGGTATGTGTTCGCACTTTTATGCGTAATACAAGCTTTCTGCACTAAATAAATTATTTACTTAATGAGTGCCTCATAGTACCACGTTACTTTATACGTCATTCGATAGGAAATTTAATGTAGATTCAGGATCTGTAGTGGTTTGGTTGCGCACGAATGTGCATGATGGTTTATTTTCTTATTTTCAGTCACTATGTGGGCATTACGGCGAGAAGAATTTTTCAACGCGTGACGGTCGTGTCGTAAAGAGGGGCGTACAGACGTCATATTTCAATATGTTATGAATAAATTTGATACTACAACTCTTACTGACACTCAGGTGCAGGAGCTAAGAAAAAAAATAAGTTGATATCCCATAATACTGTATTAACAAAAATGGGAGAGTGCAGGAAGAACAATGCCACGTACATAGGTAATCTACCTATTGAAGCTATTGAGTTACTTAATGACCCCCAAGGAACTTTGACATCAAATGATGAAGACCAGTATAGCAATGACTACGATGCTCTGGACTCTACAGAAGAATCAGGTGACGAATGAACATTAGACATTTTGTTATTATCAAGGGGAATGAGATTAATGAGAACATTACTTGACGAATGGGCGTTTTCTCTTATTTGCAACAGGAGAAATAGACCAACTATTCAATTATGTTGTCTTTATTTCCACGCTTTTTTAGAGAAATAATATTGTTTTCGTGTGTGAAGTGTGTTTACTAAAACTACGTCATTAACAGGACTGTAAATTGACATTTTGTTATAAAGAAGTTGTTTGTATGATTTTGACGAATTTTTTTTTTTTAGAAAATAAATGTTATTTCTTGTGCATATTTTGTTGTTCTATGTTTAATAACAATTTAATATACGTTTTTAATCTGGATGATTTTACAAACAGTGACTTCGATCATTCCCTCAAATAAGGTGTAACAAGAATAGGCCTACTTTACTGAAAGTCTCATTGTTATTCATATTTTATCCAGTTTTAAATAGTATGTTTACCACTGTCATAAACTATCATATGCACATCGTGATTTTTACTGCCAAAAATGGATGATTCTTGTGTTGCTTTCGGTCATTTTTTACTCCTCACCTTACCCCTCACCCCTATATATTTACCCCCCGAAGATCGTACACTTTAGACGATGCCAGAAATGAATTCAGCGACCTCGAAAACGGTATATTGCCAACTTTTAATAGAATCCTAACACTATTAACGAAGTTATTAATTTTTTCCACCTAGAATTGGGATTCGACTCACTGTGCGTCCCGGGCAAATATCGAAACCCGAAGAATGAGACAGTGTTGGAATGATGCGGTCCATAGGAGTAACATTTAAAGTGGGGGTGAAGATTCAAGGAGAAATAATTTTTCAACTCTGAGATTTGCTGATGGCATCGTCATCTTGGCTGACACACCAGAGGACTTGAATGAGTTTTTCAATGGTATGGACTCCGTCATCAGGACGGAATTCATGATGAATATTAATAAATGTAAAACAAAAATATTGGAATGCAGCCGACATAAATCAGAAACCCCTATGGACAAAAAATTGGCAAGTGAAAAGCTAAAGGAAGTAGGAGACTACTGTTACTTAGGAAGCAAAATAACCAGTGATGGATGAAGCAAAGAGGATATAAAAAAGTAGGTTGGCTCAGGCAAGGAAAGCATTTTTACAAAAAAAAAGGAAGGTATCTGTTGACATCGAATATAGATTTAGGTATTAGGAAGTCATTTCAGAAAGCCTTTGTCTAGAGCATTGCGCTCTATGGAAGTGAAACTTGTACTATTGGTGCAGCAGAAAAGAGGAGAATTTTAGGGTTTCAAATGTGGTGTTACAGGAGAATGATGAAGATCAGATGGGTAGATAGGGTTACAAACGAAGAGATATTAAGACGAGTGGGAGAGGAGAGATGTTTCTGTCGGCTGCCAATGAAGAGAAGAAATTAGTTGGTAGGACACATGCTAAGACACCCAGGAATAGATGGCTTAGTGATGGAAGGAAGGGTTGAGGACAAGAACTGTAGGGGTAGACCAAGGTTAGAATATGTTAAACAGATGTCTTGGTTGTAGGGTGTGGTAGCTATGTAGAGATGAAACGATTAGCTCAGGACAAGGAGGCATGGAGTGCTGCATCAAACAAGTCAAGAGACTGAAGACTCAAACAACAACAATATTTTTCATTCCATTTGAGACTGTTTTGCATTTTAGCTTCCAGTCTAGTCCGCAAGCCTCGGTTTTCTAACAAGTAGGCTCGATCCGCTTTAAGGATCCCCCCACTTAGAAATCGTTTATCATCCCAATAGTTGTGAACCCCAGGAAGAGAGGTTTGCAGGAAATTTAGATGACGAAATTTTCACTCTGCGGTTCTGGAGTTGTATTCTGTTGTTAATAATTCGACCACCCATGGTGTAGTGGCTAGCATTTTTGTTGTCGCCCTGGAGGTTTGGGTTTTATTCCCGACCTTGCCAAGGTATATTGGATTCTAATCTGAGGGCTCAGAAAATCGGCAAATCTGAGAAAGAGGTGATTTGATTCCCACTTTAGCCATGCTGGAAATTGTTTTCCGTGGTTTGTCACTTCTACTCCAGACAAATGCCGGGAAGCTCCCTCGCTCGTTAGCAATCCTCGGTGGCTGAATTGCTGTGTCCAAGATCGCGGGTTCAAACCCGGCCAAAGTTGTCGGATTTTTAACAGTGTTAAATTCCTTCAGTATGCCTTCCTACGGAGGGGAAGTAAAGCCGGCGGTCCCATGTCATAGATTTATGACATGTAAAAGATCCTTCCACTAACTACACCTGTGTGAAGCTTAATTTCTAAGTTAGATTTCGTTGTAACGCTCTATCAAAGTTCCAACGTTCACCACTAGGTGTCAGTGATATCTGGTAGCGAAAGTTGGAACTACTTGAAATTGGACGGAAATTGTAGTTCACCCTATGGGTGTCCGCTTGAAGGAGCTACAGCCTGTAGCGAGCCCAATATATCTTCGGACTCTCCCGGCACTAAAAGCCATACGCTAAATAATAATACCTCATTACAATTACACACACTACTACATACACTACAATAACACAGGTTATCATACAAATCATGCATGGAACCATGAACACGAGGCCAAAAGACCACAATGGCCAAGCCTCTCAAAACAACAACAACTACTGTTAGTAATTGATTTTATGGACATGGGGCATGTGCTTGGGTTTGTGTTGAACTAGACAGACAACCTACGTTTCTGTGGTGACTTTAGTAGCATGTATAGGAGTAATATTATGAGCTAAGCGCCTTGGGTCTTGAAATACGGTACAATCCGGGCATTTTCCTGAAGGGGGTGTAAAGTAACCCGGAGAAAACTACACTCAGGATTCAAACCTCCGGTCTTGCTGTACCTCCCCATCGCAGTTGTGGTGAGCGATTTAACGTGCTGAAAATTATGTTGTTAATTCATTCAGGCGCTTAGCGACATCGTTATCATATACCCCGTGTATTTGGGTGTGTGTATTATTTGTCTGATAACCTCTGCCACTGTGATATCTATAATAGAGTGTGTATTTGTAATTGAGGATAGGATATGGGTCGGAAGCGACAGTGGCCTGAAGTTAGGAACCACCCCGGCATTTGCCTGTAGTAGAAGTGGAAAACCACGGAAAACCACTTCCAAGATGGCTGAGATAGGAATCGAACCCGCCTCTTCTCAGTTTTGCCTCACTATGGTGAGTGAACCCCGTTCCAACCCTCAGACTAGCATTAGATTTCTTGACACGGCCGTGAATTGAACCCGGGCCTCCACGGTGACAGCCGAGATGTGGGCAGTTGAAAATGAGATTCCTTGGTAAATGAGTCTTCAGTCTTTTGACTGGTTTGGTGCAGCTTTCCATGCCTCCCTGACCTGAGCTAATCTTTTCATCTCTACATACCTACCACACCTTACAACCGAGACAATCTGTTTAACATGTTCTAACCTTTGTCTACCCCTACAATTCTTGTCTTCGACCCGTCCATCTATAACTATGTTTGATATTCCTGGGTGTCTTAGAATGTGTCTTACCAATCTATCTCTTCTCTTCATTAACAGTCGCCAGAAACATCTCTCCTCTCCCACTCGTCTTAATAGCTTTTCATTTGTAACCCTATCTACCCATCTGATCTTCATCATTCTCCTGTACGCTTCAATTCTCCTCCAACAGACAAAGTTTCACTTCCATAGAGCGGCACACTCGAGACAAAGGCTTTCAAAAATAACTTCCTAATACCTAAATCTATATTCGATGTCAACAAATTTCTTTTCCGTAGAAATACATTCTTTGCCTGTGCCAACCTACTTTTAATATCCTCTTTGCTTCGTCCATCACTGGTTATTTTGCTTCCTAAGTAACAGAAGTCTCCTACTTCCTTTATCTTTTCATCTGCTAGTATTACGAGGATTAGGATGTTCCTAGGGTTCTTATTTTGTAATGGAAATAATTCAGAGATTATGTTGTTAAATTAGTTCTTGTGTTTTCATGTGCTGCATATTAGAAGAGGTGACTCTTGAAACGTTCCCACTAATATTTGCCGCACAGTAAACATAACACGTCTACTATAAAGATTTGCCAGCTTCGTGAACCTCAAAAGGAAGTAGAGTAAATGTGAATAGTCCGTATTCCAGCCAGAAGGTGGCAGCACTTGTCAGACCACTATAGAGGTCCATCCATTCAGTCGGCCGTGGAGAGATGTTCATAGATTATTCATTACTCGAAGGTTATCGTACTACGTGGCTAAGCGGTTAGCATGCTAAACTTTCACCTAAAGTGTCCTAGGTTCGGTTTCCAGGCAGGGAGAGTGGATTTTTATTTCTTAGTGTTAATTTGCCAGGTTTATGGATATTTATAGATTGTTTTTATTCTCTTCTCAGGACACAGGTCAACCACGGACGTCAAATTCACTGTCACTGGTTTACGTAACTTAATTATGTACAGTTGTAGCAGTGGTACCCAGCTTCGCCCGGTGGAATAATCATGAAGTATCAAAGTCGCCTTAAGTACTGTGGTCAGGTAACACTCAATATGATGAATTCTTCTTTTTCTTCTTTTCGTTTGGGCCTACTGAGGACCACGGGGCTCGTTTTGACTTCTTGTAAGGAATTTATGTTTCTTCTTAGCCCAGGCAGCTTTCATCTTCTGGCTGTGTGTCTGCTTTCTTTCCTGTGTCCACTTCGGTCTGGTAGTCCCTGTACTCTTCCTGCTGGTGAGAGACACTGGAAAGACACCATGTTGAATCATCTGTCGGAATTGTGATCGATCCTGTATGTTTTTTGATGAAATTCCAAGTTGCTGTAGGTCTGACTTCACTGTGGTGATCCATTTGTTTTTGGACGCTTTCCCTCTTCCTGTCGTGGTGAAGATCTGGCTGGTAAGTCTATCTGGACCCATGCGTGTCAGATGTCCGTAGAAAGCTAATCGTCTCTTCCTCATGGATGTGACGATATCTTCTTGATGATCATAGAGCTCATTGTTGTGCCTGATCCTGTAAGTACCACCCTCTTCCCTTATTGGTCCTAAAATCCTTCTAAGTATTTTCCGTTCCTTGAGCTCTAGTTTCCTCAGTGGGCCTTTCCGGTCCATCAGGAGACACTCAGAGGCATATAGAACGGAAGGTCTTACTACTGAGTTGTAATGTAGAAGTTTAAGGTTCTTAGAGAGGCATTTGGATGTGTAGATGGTCTTACAGGAGTGGTAGACCCTTTCCAGTTTCGTGCATCTAGTGTCTATTGCTAAAGTCTCACTATCGTTTGCTGGAATCCACTCCCCTAGGTACTTCACTGCAGGAACTTTTTGAATTGCGGTGTCTTTCACAAGAATAGTAGATGGGGCTCCCTTTATATTTGTCATGAACACTGTTTTTTGTATATTGACCTTCAAGCCAGTTTCAGCTGCTATGTTATAGAGGCTCTGTAGTTGGTGAGTAGCTTCTTCTATGTTGTTCGATAACAAGGTAAGGTCGTCGGCAAAGGCCAGGCAAGGTACATTGAGATTGTCTTTCTTGTACCCAAATTGCAGTCCTGTTCCTGATGGTAACGTGGTAGTCCATTCCCTGATAATCTTCTCAAGTACACAATTGAAGAGAATACAAGAAATGCCATCACCTTGTCTAACTCCTGTTTGGATAGAAAAGCTGTCTGAGAGTTCACCTCTGAACTTGACTTTGGAGGTCGTAGTCTTCAGCGTAGCCTGGATTAGTCTGGTAGTCTTCGCATCCAGTCCTAATTCCCATAGAATCTATTGAATCATACGCCTTCTGGAAATCCACTAGTATGACTACCCATCGATGTCCGCCGCAATTCTTGTACCTTAAGATTGTCTTGAGGTTATATCATGAATTCTATTTATTATTTCATTAATTAAATAATTATTTGACTATCAATCTATTTATTTATTATACTCTAATTATTTATTGATAATTGATCAGTTTATTTATTTATTTATTTATTTATTTATTTATTTATTCATTTATATATTTATTTACTAGTAACCCACCCCGGCTTCGCCCGGTATCTTTACCGGTTTACCCAGCGTAAGCTTAACAGGCGAACGGACGGCAGGTCCCAGAGGCAATTCAGAAAAGCCGAGGTGAACAGCGAAACTCCAAACACATATAATCTTCTCTGAAGTCTTAACACGACACGGCTCGACAGTTTGATGCTGGCCGAAGCTGGGGTGATAGGCTTACTCGCTCCTAAGCTAGTAATTTAAATGTCTACTGAATGGAGATTGTTGGAAGAAATGAAAACGTAAACGAACTTACATTGGGTGATGTATTAGAGATAGAGATATGCTGCCGTGGGCGTTTCTGTAGAACTTTTGAGCTGAACAATTCTTACACTCATAGTAGGCTATGTAGATATTATTTAAGGTTTACCCAGCGTAATCTTAAAAGGCACACGGACGGCAGCTTTTTCTTCGACTTACTACTTTACTACTTGGCTTCCTTTGATCATAAATGAATGACACTCTGCAGAAACGTTCAACGAGATACCATTTACAGAATGGTAAAACCGTCCCAAAATCAATGCAGCGGTTCTCGAGATAATCCGTTACATCCAAGAAGCGGGTACTTTGTTTTATTTATTTATGATTTTATTTATCTATTTATTAATTAAATAAATAATTGATTAATTTATTTAGTGATTTATTTTATTTACGGATGCCTAACGAAAACTTCTACTGAGCTGATCAAACTTAAAAACGAATAGAAAAATATTAAAAAATCACAGTCGACTTTTTGAGGTGGTGATAAGTAGTATAATCAATGGACTTAACATACAGGTCATTTGCCTCTAACGTAATGATAGTGATTATTAAGAAAATGGCAACCTCTACTAACTACTTGCACATGTAATTTACCAATGGATTTAAAAGAATGATAAGAAAAAGGAATAAGTGAAATAAAAGATCCTGCCCATATCTCATTGGCTGTTAGAAATTCAGGGAGCAATAGTGTTGTCTTTAACCGCATAGCGCTGTAGCAAAATGCTCGGAGCACTTGTGAAAACTTTGGCTGTCCCGACCTTCTGAGGGAGCAATAGTGTCATGTTTCGCCACATAGCATTGTAGGATAGTGATCGGAGTACGTCAAAGAACATTTAGAAGCACCAACTGATAGCCTTAATGTTCTGCCCTAAATGATCACACTTATACCACTGTGCAGAGGCCTAATATTAACCTTCCGTCGGGCACAATAATAAATATACCGGCAGTGGGCGCTATGCGTCTGTGGGGCTCACTTTAAGAAGTCAGAATAAAATAATAATTTACAATATTTGCTGAAGAAAACTTCTATAATACTTAAATATTTGCCCTTTAAACTATGCAGACCATAACACTTATGTTTACATAAAGAATATCGTAAGAAGGACGATTTTTATGTGTGATTAGAGTTCCTTCAGAAATACTGTTTATCCAGTAATCCTGCTCATTTTCATAGGTAAAAGTACCAACGTCTTTGATTTTACATTACCCATAGTGATAATGGCCATCACAATAATCAGTTTTGGTACAATAGTGAATACAAGGTGCACTATCAGGCACAATGTGCCTGGCAGATCACTTTTTCAACAACAGGACGTGTGGAGGGTTATTGACAAACTGGACGATATGGGCTTAAAGATCATGCGGGAACAGGCAGATACTGAAAAGAGGAAATAGCTTCGACCCCATGTATGACGAATACGAAATAAGAATTAACACGTGTGCCTGTCAGATCAGTTGCGCCCGACGGAAGGTTGAGTTAACTGATGTGGCCTACAGTTATGCATGATGATAACTTTTTTAAGCGTCCTATGAAATCTTTTTGCACAAATTAGTCCCCATGGCTGCAATTTGGAAGCAGCACAAGGTGTAACTATTTTCGCAATCCCGCACCACAGTACAGGTATGATGCAGCTTGCATTGCCAGTCAACAATAAGCTAATTTAAATATACCTGCAGTTACACCTCAATCCCCTCCTTCTCTGGTCCCCTATTCTAGCACTGAAATACTTCAGACACAGTTGGTTCTAGAGCCTTAAAACGTGGTTTTCTGGTCCTTTTGTTTGTTATTTATACAAATTTACACAGTTTCATCAAACTGAATCAAATTTACATCTCGAGTTTTGTTTCTTGCATTGCTAAGCTTAAATGAGTCTACGTTGGTACGGCATGCAATAAAGAACAAACTTCATCGCTACCATTCTTCCCTTCAACTCCTCTACAACTGTTTCTTCCCTGTTTTACTGGACATGACTTCTTCTTTTCCAGTGAATTGATTCTTATATTCCCCGTATTCTTGGATCTAGCTCACGGTTCCCAATAGCAACTTAGGTATTGTTTAGGACCAGGGAAGAAGATCTCATTGGCATGAAGATATTTAGTTAAGGACAGCACACCCTTAAAAATGATTCTTTCCCGGCGAATTGTATCTTGTTTTCCCCGTATACTTGAACTTAACCCATTGTTTCCGAAACCAATTTAGGTATTGCTTAGGACCAGGGAAGAACATCTCATTGGCATACAAATATTTTAAAAGTACAGCGCACCCTTAAAAAGATATTCTTTCCCAGTGAACTCTTTCTTGTTTGCCCCGTATACTTGGACCTAACCCATTGTTTCCAAAACCAATTTAGGTATTGCTTAGGACTAGGGAAGAACATTTCATTGGCATAGAAATATTTAGAAAAGGACAGCGCACCCTCAAAAAATGATTATTTTTCAGTAAACTGTTTCTTGTTTTCCCCGTATACTTGGACCTAACCCATTGTTTCCAATACCAATTCAGGTATTGCTTAGGACTAGGGAAGAACATCTCATTGGCATAGAAATATTTAGAAAAGGAGAGCGCACCCTTAAAAATGATTCTTTCGCAGTGAACTGTTTCTTGTTTTCCTCGTATACTTGGACCTAACTCATTGATTCCAATACCAACTTAGGTATTGTTTAGGACCTGGAAAGAAGATCTCATTGGCATAAAAATATTTAGAAAAGGAGAGCGCACCCTTAAAAATGATTCTTTCTCAGTGAACTGTGTCTTGCTTTCCCCGTATACTTGGACCTAACTCATTGTTTCCCATACCAATTTAAGTATTGTTTAGGACCTGGGAAGAACATCTCATTGGCATAATAATATTTAAAAGAGACATTGCATCCTTCAAATGATTAGTGGCTTCATGCTACGTTTCATTTCACTAACTCTTTAGATGAAGTTGCTAGGAAGAACATTCAACCATAAAAACTATTCACGTCACAGGAGTTTCATCTCAGCTCATCCTTGATCTCGACGGAACAGAAATAAAATATTTCTATGCATTTGGCAATCAGTTTAATAATTGAATTCAATAATCTGACAACATTTAAATAAGCTGTAAATGAACTAACTGACGATTATTTTCAACACCTTCTTTTTTTTATCTCGAGGAACTCGTTTCGGTGTTCCAGGTCGAGGTATAGTAGTTCTTTTGCCAAAGAGATTTCACCTTGAAATTCTAATAAAAAGAACAGATAATGAATTCAAAGAATTTCATCGCAGAGGACCAGAAGTCATCGTCCTGGGTGGGGTCCTATTAGATGAAAAATATTAATAAACCAGGATCAGGGTCAAAAAAGTGAAAGGCTTGATTGTTACAAGGTGGGTCAGACTGCCCGGTGGACTATATATACAGGGCGTGTCTGTCTGGGAGGGTACACACAGCATCCTCTAGCGAGTACTGGATAACACCAGCAGCGCTCTTTTTACATCATGAAGGTTCTGGTGAGTTTAACAAAAGATCCATCCAGTATTCTGTTTCAAAAGCATAGTCATATTTTATTGTAGTAATTTTAATTGCTTAGAAGGATATTTGAAAGTGGTTAACACTAAATAAATTATATCAAACAAGTGGTTTCTGAATATCGTGTTAAAGCAAAGTAGTCAATAGGGGCAAATATGAACCAGTTATACATTTCAATGCAATTAATATCCACACGTACTTGTCATTTAAAGCTCGTTATGGTTTTTAAGAGCGGATTTTTTTTTCAAGATTTTGGAGGTAAATTCCAAAATTTGACAACGGTATAATATAGGCTAAATGAAACATAAAAATAAAATTATTAATTATAGTAACAAACAAAAATGTGCGGAATAATGGGTATAAAAATTATATATTGTAAGGAAATGTAAAGATAATGTTCCTCCGCTACACCGATATGCGTAGAGACAAGGATTTATTATTATTATTATCATTATTATTATTATTATTATTAAAGGAGAGCGTGGTGGCGCAGTAGCTTATATGGTAGTCTTTCACCCGGACGGCCGGGGTGCGAATCCCGGTGACAGCAGGGTGGAATTTTCAACTGGAAAATTCCGTGGTGTCAGGAAGCGCATCCGACCTTAAATCCCCGGCCAAAACCAAAATTAGACTGGTTGGCTCCGGCAAACCTAATTTATTGGGAGAAATCGAAGAAAGGTTTTATTATTACCGGTATTATTATTATTATCTCTACATAGTATAAAACAACGTCCCCGATACTTGGATATAACGGGTAATTTCGAGAACCACTGGATGGAATTTGATACGGGTTTCACCTTTCTCTAGAGGGTTCCTCGAGGAAGGTTTCTATACAAAAACATTCATATTTATGACCAAAGGAAGCCGATCAGAGACGATTTCAGTGAATAGAGTCGAAGAAAAAAACAGCCATCGGTGTGCCTTTTGAATTTACGCTGAGTAAACCGTTAAACATATCTATATACCATGAGTGTAAGAAATGTCCCGGACAGCATATCTTTAGCTTTAATGCATCGCCCACTTTAAGTGTTTCTACGTTTTCATTTCTTCCAACTGTCTCCATTCAACGGAAATTTAAATTAGTAGCTTCGGAGCGAGTTTATGAGCAAGCCTATCACCCGATATTTGGCCAGCATCAAACTATCGAGTCGTGCCAAGTTATGACTTCAGAGAAGAGTATATGTGTTTGTAGTTTCGCTGTTCACTTCGGTTCTCCTGAATTGCGTCTGGGATCTGCCGTTCGTGCGCCTTTTAAGCTTACGCTGGATAAACCGAAAGATACCGGGCGAAGCCGGGGAGGGTTGCTAGTTATATATAATTCTCTAGGACCACCTTGGACCACGTTAAATCCAGTCACATTTGGCTTTCTTTTGCGACCATAATTCCTTCATCATTTGGGAATTTGCCTGCTTGCGTTCTTCTACCAAGGGGCACCATGTTTTCTTTTTGGAGGCAAGACTCGGTTAAGCCCGTTCGTCACTGTCATTGTGCGGAAGACATCCCTGTCCAATGCATCGTCGGGACTGATTTGGAGCATTTGGAGGCCTTCTTTGGTGTTTGTAAACTAGGGCATCGTAGTTTTGTGGTTGGATAAAATAAGTGAAAAATCTACTATAATGCACTTAAAAAATCCGACGACTTAGCCTGGGTTTGAACCAGCATGCTATAAACTACGCCACCAAAGCCACCAAAGTGAGAGGAAAACAGCTTGACCGCTGAGCCACCACGCCCCCAATATGTAATTCAGGTGAGGATTGGGAAGGATGCGGCAATGGCTTTATGTTAGGAACCATTGTGGCAATTTGTCTGGAATAGATCTTGGAACCACATAAAGAATACATTTCCAGGATGGCTGAGTTCGAACCCACCTCACGAGACTGAGTGTAAATCGCTCTATCCTTGAAAATGAAAATTCACAGCCTGCTTCCTCCAGTCGACCGAGCGGGTCAGGGAATGGAATGAATGAAGCCCCCATCTAGTGGTGAGGATATAAACTGTGCCAGCTGCCGAAGCCTGTCGCACTCAACTAGTGCAATGATTAAATGAATAACAGATGAAATGAATTGACAGCGGAGAGTGTTGCTGGAATGAAATTTGTGACAGGAAAAACCGGAGTACCCGGTGATAAACCTGTCCGCCTCCACTTTGTCCAGCACAGATCTCACATGGAGTGATCGGGATTTGAACCACGGACCAGTGGTTCTGTTCTATCTTTCACACCATAAATTAATTTTCTTAGTAATGTTGCAGAATCAAACCGGGACTTCCGTGGTGACAGGCAAGAATGCAAGTCACTACGACGTGAGGTGGGCAATGTAAAAAGGAAAGACACTGTTTAATGACAGGACAGGTTTTCTTTTTGTAGTGACCCAGACCAGACCAGAGCATAGCAGAACACAGTAGCAAGGCGTTCACAATAACTTGTCTACCTTGAGAGCCTGTTTACTTGAAGTGGTCTCACTAAACCGTATCTAATTGCCCACCACTTGCAGGCTGGTGATCACATAATTGCTCTTAATTCATACAGATTCTCACACGCAATTTACCGGTAACGCCAAGCGGTCTAACAAACAAACTTTCATATGGTGACATAAAACAATACAGAAACGTTTACAATTCCCAAGAATCTTTATCACATATTGTTCCATCATCAACTGCTACACTTAAGTCTATGCAAATTCTTGACCAGTGAACTATTAAACTTTTACATTAATATTAAATGACGTATTGTGGCAGCGCAGTCAAAATCCATTACGTGAGAATATTACCTTCTAACATTCAATTCCGTATTACTGACAAATGTACTGTAGGTAGATATGCAGTCCAACACAGCAATACTCATTAAGTTTTTTTCCCTTCATGTATAATAGTTCTTAATAAGAATTGTACACGCGCCTGAATCAATACTATAAAGACAAGTAATTATTTAACTTGTTTTAGTACATGTTTCGATGATTAACTACATTTTATCCCCTTCATCATTTATAAAAAATATTGAAAGAACAAAATAAAACGTAGCACAGTAACAAGGTACGTTATTAAACCTAATATGGTGAACCATATAATTTAGGTTATAAGATCAGAATAAAATGAAATGAAAGAGATGGTGACGGTGATCAGCTTGCAGGTGCTTATGACAAATAGTAGTTCCGTATTGAAGCTTGAAATGGTAGATTTGTAATATCAATACTTCACCAATCCGCGTAGGTCTATAATTAATGAAGAGCCTGTATGCTTAAAGATCTATTTTTAAGCCTTTTCAAATCAAAGCGGCTTCAAGTAACACGACGTGATGGAAAGTGATCTCTTGGTAAAGAGAGATTAGTTCAAAGCATATGGTGTATGCATGTATAATTGCAGCCAATGCCCATAGCAGAGTATAATAATTGAACGCCCATAGGCACCCCATCAGTGTCATTTTCAAGTAGTTCCAACTTTGGCTACGAGAGATGCCACTGTTATTGGCACCTAGTGATGAACGTTGGAACTTGATAGATAACCAAATAACCAACAAATTTAGCTACACAATACCAATTGTAGTGTTAAGTTCTTTTACATGCTGTAAATCTATTACATGGGCCCGCTGGCTTTATTTCCCCTGCAAAGGAAAGCATACTTAAGGATTTTAACGCTCTTAAAATAATTAGAAGCATTATGACATTGAAATGTGGTGTTAGAGGGGGATGATGAAAATCAGATGAATAGATAGGGTTACAAATGAAAAGGTATTAAGACCAGTGGGAGAGATAAGGCGACTGCTAATGAAGAGAAGAGATAGGTTGGTAGGACACCTACTAAGACACCCAGAAATAGCAAACTTAGTTATAGAAGGAAGGGTCGAGGACAAGAGATGTAGGGGTAGACCAAGGTTAGAATATGTTAAACAGATTGCCTCGGATGTAGTATGTGGTAGCTATGTAGAGATGAAACAATTAACTCAGGACAGGGAGGCATGGAGTGCTGCATCACACAAGTCAAACGACTGAAAAATCCAATGTAAATGAATCTTTTTTGTTTTGAGTTCATGGAATAAATCCTATGTTTCACTGACGCCAATTGTTATTATGGATTTAGTATTTATGATTATAATAATAATATCGTATGGCCTCGAGTGCCTGGTGCAAGCTTTGTAATTTGACACCCAGAAGGTAGCTTGCATGCCGAATTTCGTTGTTTCTTGAATCACTATGAAAGTCAAGGAGTTTAGATATCTAAGCTCAATGTAGTGCTGTCTAGTAGAGAAATGAAGAACTTTGTGTTGGCGGAAACTCCCGAGATTAACCCTAGAACTGCTGCAGGTTTATCTGTCAAATGCTGCAGTAAATTCCCATAAAGTACACACTAAAGGTATTTGTTATCTGTAAGCATACTGTGTTCATGAATATGACTTATCATACACCAATAGAAAGCTGAAAGACTGTTCTATATTATATTGATATAGGTGAATCATTCAGACTCATCACTTTGAATTAATCATAAAAGGTAATTTATAAAAAATAAAAAAAATAAAATATTATTGACTTTTCTGCTCTAGAAAACCATAATGCCGGAGTTAAATGTTCGTCAGAGCCATCATAAATGAATAGTTCATAGGTTTTTGTTACTAATTCAAGAACCAGTTTCAAATAATTCCTGTTATTTACTAAAAAGAAAATTATTTTTACAAAAATATGACATTTCTCGATTTTGAAGTACATAATCGGCGCGCGATTACGGGGAGGCGAGTTGACAGGCCCAGGATGATGAACGATAAACGGTACATTTTTACCTGGAAAGTCACTTTCTTCGGGTTGAATATCAGTCTAGTTCACACTTACCACTTCACGGCTAACATTAAGCATGTGTACAGGGTCTGTCGGAACATAATAAACATCGCTTGCATTGATGGGGATTTCTATAACTTGCGTGACATCCTGTTCGCCTGTATCACTGCCACTACTTTCACCATCTTCATTTTCATACGAATCCACACAATAATCACTGTCATCGTCCATACTATCACACGAATCGTCAAAAATCAAGTGCTAAATTTCTGAATCGTCTACTTAGTTAGCGGCCATTTTGCTCAATGCAACTTCAATATCAACATGGAAGTACTTCCACTTCTGCACCCAAATAATAGCTTGCATACTGTCATTTGTTTGCCAAAGACTTACACTACGAAAGATAAAAGCATCGGGAACCAGCATAACTTGAAATTAGTGCCATCTGAAGGCTAACATTAGTACTATATTTGAATTCCAAGACCGTCTTTCAGAGAGACGGTCGCACTTGATTAAACAACACACCGTCTTCCTGGAAGACGGTCCGCAGTTCTAGGGTTAATTTTGCCAATTATGAACACGGCCTACTGAATTCAAATGGGTTCTTTGACATGCCAACATCGCATGACATGCGTGTCGTATTTTTACCGCCTTTCAAAAATCACTTACCACGGCCAGGAGCGAACCTGCAATGTTGGGGTTAGTAGATCGACACGCTATCCACTCACCCACCGTGGCAAGATAGTATTTATGATAATTTTCCACTACTGACAAATCCTATGAATATTCAAACATAACAATCCAGGTCATTTAAGGAGGAAACATATAGCGTAAGGATCTAAAACCATGACTATTTTAATGTTATAACCGTGGCTAACATCAATCTCGTACAACAATTTTATACATTTCCAAGGAAATGTAGAAGCGAAGTTCCAAAATTTGAATATTCAAATCTTAACTCATTTTACCCATTTTTCAAAATTTGGTACTTGCTTTGTTTTGATCTTCACTGTTTCCCTCATATCTCTCACGTTTTGTGGGAATTTTGGATTTATAATTTTTTAAAGTGGCTGTTAAATCTTCAGCTATAAAACGATCTTACTCATATCCTTGTGTCATTAATAAGTCTGTTTATGAAACGTAAAAAAAAGTTTTTTGAATTCCTGAGTTTGCTTAGAATAAAATTGAAATAATAGCCCTTAATAATTCAATAATGTTTCATTGAGTGAGATTCATTTTGTATCTTAAGGTTTAACAGCCACTTTTTAAAAAAATTAACAATTTGTAGAACTTGGGAGATATTAGGGAATAGGTGTAGATCAGCACAAAGCAAGAACCAAATTTTGAAAATTAGTTAAAAATACGTAGTTACGAATTAAATTTTCATTTTTTCCCCTTTCAATTGCATGAAGTTTGTGTTTCTTTGGAAATGTATACAATTGTTGTGCAAGATCTATAATATTAAAATTGCTTTTTTCCAACTACTTAAGGTGTATTTTCCTCCTAAAAGATGCTGTATCCCAATAGTGACTTCATATTACATACAGTAATTTTCAATGGGATCTTTATTTACAATGTATCTGAAATCTAGAGAATCATAAATCGTATCGCTTTCGAATTAAACGATATGCATTTTTATCTTCCGCAGATTGTTCTGTGCGCCGTTGTGGCCGTCAGTTTGGCTAAGCCTGGTTACTTGGCTGGTGGTATTGCCGCCCCTGCCATTGCCGCTTACGCTGCCGCTCCCGCTGTAGTTGCGGGTGTTCCTGCCAGTGCTCGCATTGCCGCTGGAGTTGCTGACTCTGCCAACAATGTGGCTAACACCGCTGTAGCTCAGGCTCAAGGTGTAGCTGCAGCCGCTGAAGGTGCTGTTGCTGCCGCTCAGGGTAACTACGCTGCTCTTCAGGGTGTTGCCGCTGCCGCTCAGGGTAACTACGCCGCTGCTCAGGGAGCCGCTGCAGCTCTTGATGGTGCTGCTGCTGCCGTTGAAGGACGTGCCTATTCTGGAGCTGGTGTTGCTGCCGTTCCTGCTGTAGCTGCTTACGCTGCTCCTGCTGTAGCTGCTTACGCTGCTCCCGCTGTAGCCGCTTACGCTGCACCCGCTATCTCTGCCTACGCTGCTCCCGCTATCTCTGCCTACGCTGCACCCGCTTTCTCCGCCTATGCTGCACCCGCTTTCTCCGCCTACGCTGCACCCGCTTTCTCCGCCTACGCCGCTCCCGCCATCTACGGTGCTCAGCACGTTCCCGTCCTCACCGCCGCTGGTGTCCCAGTTGACACCGTCGAGGTCCAGGCCGCCAGAGCCGCTGATGCTGTCGCCCATATCAACGCTAAGGCTCTTACTCTTGGTTAAACCCCTTCCTCAAACTCGTCCTTAAAACTCCTGTACAAACACTTCCCCCCGATTATATCTTCAAACGCTTCTTCTTTGTAATTAATATAATTGTTTTCTTAAAAAGTCAATAAATGCAATAGGCATTAAACAGTGTAATAATTATTTACTCCCTTTTCCTTTTTCTTATCCGAGGTTCCATCCATGCTGAACAATATCAAGCGACAGAAAAACATATATGTATATAGAAGGGCAATCTGAACTATTAACGACCAATCTCTTCCCCGCCTCGCATACACTAATGAGTCATATATAATCGCAGCAAGCATGTAGGAGGGTTCTTGGAGTCGATAAAAACTGCCTAAATTAGGCCTTGGTTTATCGAGAATAAGGTACAATGTACATTCTTCCCGCTTACCAATTTTTCAAATAAATGTTTCAAGCTTGCACAGGGTACATCGCGAGCTTGAATTTTTTGATCTCGGTATAACTTCTCACACATGTTGACCAGGACCCGTGAAATAATTCATACATTTTAACGAAAATACCAAATGGTATTAACTATATTTTATCCACCTTTATCAATAATTTATAATTAATATGAAAATTTATTAATTTATTATTAGCAGTTTTGGCCACATAGTGGCCTTTTCAGCTGTGTGTAGATCTTAACACATTAGATCAAATGCGAGCAATGTTGTTTTTATTTATTTATTTGTTTATCGTATGGATTTACAGATACAATAGGTACACTGATGATAGTTTAGGAACGGATGATAAACTATATATGTATATCTCAATTGTTTATGTAAGTAATTATTGTCTCTGGTGATCCTTCAGTCAAATCAGTGACGTTGAAAGTGTACTTTCTTTTAGGACACGTGGTGATGATATGCTGGATGGTCTGTTTAGGGGCACCACAATCACAGTGAGGGGAAGAAATTATTTTCCATGTATAATGGAAGTCTGTACAGTTGCCATTACCGTTACGAATCCTCTTGAGACTTGACCATGTATTCCAAGGAAACTCAAATCCAGGTGGCAGCGAAGATCCACTGCGTGGTAAGGTTGATACAGGCCTAGTATCCTGTCTTCCCTGCCATAGTTTAGTTGTGTTGAAGTTGGCTCCAAGTCTATTGCAGTCCTTTTTGACGGATTTCGAGATCGTAGACGATTCAGGCGAACATCAGCAATGTCACAGAGTATTGGTAGTTGTGGGTTATCCATTGTTTTCTTGAACTCCCTGACGAGAGCGAGTAATGTAATACAATGTGATCGGAATGTTTTAGAACAAATTGGAAACTAAAAACCTAGAAAAATATCTTAAACAATAAACAAGTAGTTCCGTGAAGAACTATACGGCCTATTTTCATGTATCCTATTTATGTTCAATGTCCCTATCAACATAAAAATTTCAGTTTGATTGCTGTAATAGATTCGTATACATTGAGATACGTCTAATATTACAGATAGTCGCCATGTTGGATTTTTACATTTGCAGGTCGTAGAGTTAAGTACTGTTACATGAAGATTATTATGTACGTGTAGTATTCAAACTTCAATCGCATGAGTAGGACACAAGAAGAAAAAACGAGATTTTAAAATTACGCACAGCTGCCATCTTGTGGTTATGAAAACACTTGAAATAAATTAGATGCCAGTGGATTAACAGTTGTATAAGGATTTACTGTACCAAGTTTCACTGCACTCGGATGGTTAAAATGTGAGAAACGTCCATGTGAATATTTATACTTCGCGTCTCCGCCATGTTGGATTTGTGATCAACTTGTTATTGAAAGTCCTATAGGTAATCGTATGTTCATAGCCCCTATGAACATATAAAAATTCAGTTTCATTGCTGTAACAGCTTCGTAGATATTGAGAACCGTCTAAATAGTTCCATGGTCGCCATGTGGATTGTTATATGTATAGGCCATAGAGTCATGTAACATTAAAGGAAAATTATTGCGTTGGTTCATTATTCAAATTTTCACATCGATCGCATGATTACGACACAAGAAATAAAAACTTAATTTTAAAACTCGCACAGTCGCCATCTTGAGTTTATGAAAACAAATGAACTAAATTGGATGCCATTGCATTGCAATGTGTATAAACATCGGCTGTACCAAGTTTCATTGCGTTTGGATCATTAAATCGCGAGAAAAGTCTATTTAAACTTTCAACTTCGCTTGGCCGCTATGTTCGTTTTGTAGCTAACCGGTGTTTGAAAGTCTCATAGATGAACTTCCAGTAGTGCCCATTATCCCCGTACAAAATTTCAGAGTGATACCGGTAAGAGTTTCAAAGATATTGAATGCTGGTGAAATATTTCGCACAGCCGCCATCTTATGGTTATGTAAACAATTGAACGAAGTTAGTTGTCGGTGGATTACTATGTGTATAAACATATACTGTACCAAGTTTCATTGCGTTTGGTTGGTTAAATCACGGGAAACGTCTATTTAAATGTCCTAAATTCGCTTGGCCGCCATGTAGGTTTTGTAGTTACCAGGTTTTCAAAGGTCACATAGATAAACTTCTAGAAGTTCCCTTTATCACCGTACAAAATTCCAGGGTGATATCCGTAATAGTTTCGGAGATATTGAATGCTGGTGAAATATTTCGCACAGCCACCATGTTGGATTGGTGAGACGTAAAAAATTTGAAGGGCACAGTCGGGGTCGTCCGGAATAGTGCTATGAACTTACCGAGTTTCATTAAGATCACTCCAGCCGTTTAGATTTTATTAAGGACACACACACACGCAAATCACACATGCACACAGAGACACACTGACAAAAGGTGATCTCATAAGCCTATTTTTTTCATAAATGAAAATAGGCTAAAAATAATAAAAACAGATATTCTTAAGATATTTTTCCAAGACACACACACACTAAACTGAAACCACAGTACGAACCACTGTGTTTCCAGACGCCTTCAAATTCACAGCCATTCTTCAAATGTCAAAGTCCTGTTTAAAGGCAGCAATGGCATCTTTTCATTTACTTTAACAACCTCACAAATATGCGTGACTCATGTACTCTGTAACAAAAGACTAATTAATAGTATCCTAGGTGATCGATATTCCAAATGATAAACGGGCTTTTCATACACCATAGGACATGCATCATCCTAGATGATTTATCCTCCAGTGATCATGTGGATTACTATTGTAATTATGGTTAAAATATTTTGTATGGGCGAACATAATACACTAGATTTTGGTACATACTGTTCACTACCTTCCCTAGAATGTTTCCTCACTACAAACACCGTGAAATATTATATCATTGATAACTAGCGCGTCAGCGAAAGAGTTAACTTGGATTACAACTGTATTCTACGTGAGGATTTAGGGAACTACGCTTGAAATGCGTTGGTTTACATGTACAGGTATGGCATTTTAGAGAATCAGGATACTGAATACGCCTCCGTGGTGTAGTGCCACCCCGGGGGTCCAGGGTTCGATTCCTGTCTCTGCCACGAAATTTGTAAAGTGGTATGAGGACTGGAAAGGGGTCTACTCAGCCTCGGGTGGTCCAAATGAGTAGAAGGTCTCGATTCGCACCTCAGCCATCCTCGAAGTGGTTTTCCATGGTTTCCCTCTTCTTCTCCAGGCAAATGCTTGGATGGTTCCTACCGTAAGGCCACGGCTGCCTCCATCCCTCTTCCTTGACAATCCATCCCAATCATTTCTTCCCTTTCCATCCTTCACGAGGCCCCTGTTCGCTTTGCAGGTGAGGCCACTCGGGCGAGGTGCTTGTCACACCTCCCCTGTTGCATCCACCGACCAGGTATTTCAAGCTCCAGGACACTACCCTGGTGGCGGTAATGGTGGGATCCCTCGCTGAGTCCGATGGAAAAGCCAACCTGGAGGGTAAAACCCACTAAAAAGAAAGGAAACAATATATTTTTAAGACTTAATTATAGAAAGATACTCATCTGTTCGCAAATATTTAATGTTTTTACTCAATATGGAAAATATTACCAAATTTCTTCCAAAAGTTCAATTTAAATAAGTTTTTAAGCTGGGTCAAAATACTTCTTCTTTAAGTATTTGTCTATGATTAGTATGTTTATTACACTACATTCTTCTTATAAAATAAAAAATAAAAATTTTAAACCAAAAAATGACTAATGAAATACATATTAAATATTGGCCTACAATTGAAATCCACGCAACTACTGACGTTAAATTTTCGAGTGCGACCATTAGAGGGTTGAGGTTGAGTGCTCTGGTAGGCCAGACTATCCATCTATCTATCGACATCCAAATGCTGTGTGGCATTCTCAAGTGGTCAGAGGTCTGGTTTTGGTTCTTTGCTTCTTTGCATCTCCGGCAAGGATACGGTCCTGGCCCTTGGGGTTATTTTGTCGTCATTAATTTCCAACGAACCGGAATATCTAAAAGATTATCATATTGTTTCTAAATCGCTATATACAAGGCTTATTCAAATGAAACGTAGGCTTATATCGAGAAAAAGTTAGTTAGTTAGTTAATTAGTTATTGTTTTTAAGGGCCGAAACTACGAGGTCATCTTCCCCTGTCAAGAAAAAAAACGCAATATAGGCCTAAATAATATCACACCCACAACAACCAGGGTGTAAACAGATACCCACCTCCACTGTTCAGTTACCTGTTGCAAGGCCTATATCCTGCGCGAAGGATTCTGTTTGCGCAGAAATCAATTTTACAACCCACATCTCTTTCCTCGTGGTCAATTTCCTGGTGTAGTGGATAGTATTCTTGTCTGTCGCAACAGATGTTCGGGTTCAATTCCCGGCTCTCAATTCTCTTAATTTAATTCGGGTGAGAAGGCTGAGATGGGATACACTCAGCCTCGTGGGGAAAAACTGAGAAGAAGTATATTCGATCCCCACCTCAGGTAGTGTAGAAGTGGATATCCCTAGTTTGCCACACTTATTGCAGGAAAATGCCGGGATGGTCCCTAATTTAATGTACCGCCTCCTTCCCGATTCTCAACTAAATTACAAATACAAATACCAATACAACCAAACAAACATTCAGGTTATCAGACAAATTCAACGTACGCCCAAGAACATGGGGCTAAATGACCACGATGCCCCAGCCCCTCAAATGAAACAACAACAAGGTACTCTATCTACTGTAACTTATTACAGTTGTTCAACTGCCCCTTATAAAATTGATTTATGCAGCCCAACTAGCGCGTGTTATCAGGAAGGTCAATATTTCTATCCCTGCATCCCGAATGGTACAAATGCAAAGCAATAATATCCCGCAAACGATACTGAACTCTATTAGTTTTCCCTCGTATTAGTCTGGAGTCACATCGAGGGAAAAAATCATAGTGTACAGTATCGTTAGCAGGATATGCTTACAGGCATTAGTAACATACGGGATGCAAACAGAGAAATATCGACCTTCCTGACAACACGCGCTAGTTGGGCTGCATAACAAACATTATTAAGGAAAAGCCCTGGTATAATGCAAGAAGAAGAATGAAACGACATGAATAAAATTATGTCTGCCTAATTTCTTATTGAGAAATGTAAATATAGTATGAGAATTAGAACCTTAAGTCAATAATCGTACTTTTAATTAGAGTATTACCAGTTTAGTCCACATTGTCACCTTCCTCAGCCGATCAGATCTCAGATAAATCAAGTACAGTAGCAAGTCTTACACTTACAAGTTTTCTAAAAGGTTGTTATGAAAAATATATCTAACAGGTAGTTCGTGGAGAAATCAATAGCCAATTTTCATGTATCCTACTTATGTTAATTGCCTCTATCAACATACAAAATTTCAGTTTGATTGCTGTAATACAGTATATTCGTAGATATTGAGAACCGTCTAAATATTTCGGATGGTCACCATATTGAAATTTTATATATGTAGGCCATGTACTATTAGATGAAGACTACTTGCGTAGCTTCATTATTCAAACTTCAATCGCATGATTAGAACACAAAAAATAAAAACGAGATTTTAAAATTTTGAACAGCCGCCACCTTGGGGATAGAAAAACATTTGAAATAAAATAGATATCAGTCGATAAAAATTTTTATATTATTTACTACACAAAGTTTCACTGCGCTCGGATGGTTAAATATTTATAATTAAATATTTATAATTCGCGTCGCCACCATGTTGGATTTATGCACACCACGTTATTGAAAACCTCATAGGTGAACTTATGTTCATAGCCGCTATGAAAATACAAAATTTCAGTTTGGTTACTGTCATAGATTAACAGATATTGAAAACCGTCTAAATATTTCGGATGGTCGCCATGTTGGATTTTCATGTATGTAGTCAATAGACTTATGTACTATTTGATGAAGATTATTGCGTAGGTTCATTATTCAAACATTCACTTCAATCGCATGATTAGGGCACAAAAAATAGAAACTTAATTTCAAAATTTCGCACAGCCGCCATCTTGAGGTTATGTAAACAATTGAACTAAATTAGATGTCAGTGCTTTGCATTGTGTATAAATATTTTCTGTACCATGATTCACTGCGTTCGGATGGGTAAATCGCGAGAATAGTCTATTTAAATGTTTTAAATTCGCTTAGCCGCCATGTTCGTTTTGTAGTTAACAGGTTTTTGAAAGTCTCTTGCGTGAACTTCTAGTAGTTCCCTTTATCACCGTAAAATGTCAGGGTGATAGCAGTAATAGTTCCGGAGATATAAAATGCCTGTGAAATATTTCGCTCAGCCGCCATGTTGGATTGGTGAGACGTAATAAAATTTGAAGGGCATGGTCGGGGTTGGCCAAAAAGGTACTATTATCTCACCGAGTTCCATTGAAATCACTTCAGGCGTTCAGACTTTAATAGGGGGAAAAACACACACATATGCACACACACATACACGGACAAAAGGTGATCTGATAAGCCTACAGTATTTATTCGTAAATGAAAGTAGGCTAATAAAATAATAGTAGTCTATAAACTAAAAAGGCATTAAAAATTCAAAAATATCAGATCTCTTACAAGTACTGTATGAATATATAAACTGCTCAAAAAAATTAAAGCACCACTTTTTTCAAAGGCCACCAAATTTTGAAAAGTTGACCCCACAAGCTCGAAATCTCAGTATGACGTTTGTCCTGACGCCTGCCAAGCATATGCTTCAGCACAACTCCCCAACTTGAGTAGTTTCGGGGTAGCGCCCCGAAAACAAGCCCATTTTAGAAAAACGCAAATTGAAGTTTGCGAAAAACGCTGTAGGACTTGTCGCAGGTTGCCAAAGCAGTCCAAAATGAATCAGTCTTGCTCTTAAAGGTTCCACAAACACGATGAAATCGTTACATTTGACGTTTGAGTATTTTCAACCCCCTTCATCATTCCCTAAACATGGACTACCATTCGGGGCGTTTGAGAAGTACCGGGTGCGTTTAACCAACTGAAAACCTGCACACCGTCGTCAGTTGCTGATTGCAGTAAGTTCTTAAGGCCTCCGGCAATGTTTACCTCCCCCCCCTAACACCCTCAACTGGCATGGGACCAAACCACCCCCTCTCGATTCACCCTTAAGGAAGGTTTTAATCGAAATGTTTATCAGTGCTGTGAATGGGGGGGTCTTCCCCAAACGTTTTAAAAAAGAGGCTATGCCTGTGTCACCACCCACTCCACTGATACCCCCGTTTGTATGACTTTTTCAAATCAGGCCCATTTTAAGAGCTGAAACGAGGTCTTAATCGCTGAAAGGGCTGTGAAGGTCCTTAGAAGTAGTGGTGACACGAAATCAACCCCTTCCGATCGTTGATTGACATTCCATCCCCCAAACTTGAAATTGTTGCACCCTCAACCCTCCCTGTCTGGACGCGTAACGCGTCATGGCAGAGTTTTCAGAGTTGGATGAAAATAAAGCTTATGGTCTCTAATCGAGCCCAAAACAGCAGGTTGGATGGAAATTCATCGGTAGGGTGGGAAACGGGACGAAGAAGTTTTCAAAAAAGTTAACAGCCTCTAGTTAGTGCACTCATGCATAGGCAACCCACATCACGTAATTTTCTCCCATTTCCAACCTTTGTAACTTATTGCCGATCACAGGCAACCCGCACGCACGGACGTGATGTGGGTTGCCTCTGCATGGGCGTACTTACTTTAGGCTGTTAACTCTTTTGAAAACTTTTTCGTCCCGTTAAGACCTCGTTTTAGCTCTTAAAAAGGGCCTGATTCGAAAATTCATACAAACGGAGGTATCAGGGGAGTGGGTGGTGACACATGCACAGCTTCTTTTTTAAAACGTTAGGGGAAGACCCCCTCCCCCCATTCACAGCACTGATAAACATTTCGATTAACACCTTCCTTAAGGGTGAATCAAGAGGGGGTGGTTTGGTCCCATGCCAGTTGAGGGTGTTAGGGGGTGTGGACATTGCCGGAGGCCTTAAGAACTTACTGTAATCAGCAACTGAGGACGGTGTGGAGGTTTTCAGGTGGTTAAACACACCCGGTGTAAGCCTCCGTGGCTTAGGCGGCAGCACGCCGGCCTCTCACCACTGGGTCCGTGGTTCAAATCCCGGTCACTCCATGTGAGATCTGTGCTGGACAAAACGGAGGCAGACAGGTTTTTCTCCGGGTACTCCGGTTTTCCCTGTCAAAATGTCATTCCAGCAACACTCTCCACTATCATTTCATTTCATCTGTCATTCATTTAATCATTGCCCCAGAGGAGTGCGTCAGGCCTCGGCAGCCGGCACAGTTCATATCCTCGCCGCTAGATAGGGGCTTCATTCATTCCATTCCTGACCCGGTCGGAGACTGGAAGCAGGATGTGGATTTTCATTTTCAAACACACCCGGTACCTTCTCAGACGCCCCCAATGGTAGTCCATGTTTAGGGGATGATGAAGGGGGTTGAAAATACTCAAACGTCAAATGTAACGATTTCAACGTGTTTGTGGAACCTTTAAGAGCAAGACTGATTCATTTTCGACTGCTTTGGCAACCTGCGACAAGTAATACAGCGATTTTCGCAAACTTCATTTTGCGGTTTTCTAAAATGGGCTGGTTTTTGGGGCGCTACCCCGAAACTACTCAAATTGGGGAGTTGTGCTGAAGCATATGCTTGGTAGGCGTTAGGACAAACGTCATACTGAGATTTCGAGCTAGTGCGGTCAACTTTTCAAAATCTGGTGACCTTTGAAAAAAGTGGTGCTTTAATTTTTTTGAGCAGCATATATATGAAAGGTGAAAGTCAAAACTCTCGAAAGAATCAGCTTGAAGTTGGAAATCTAAGGAGGAGGAGAAGGAGAAGAAGAAGAAGAAGAAGGAGAAGAAGAAGAAGAAGAAGAAGAAGGAAATGAGAATCAAATTATAGTAAGTCAAAAATAAGAAGGAAAATATTAAATGTTAGAACACTTACGTGGATATTGTAAAGTCATGCATAGAAATCTTGTGGTTAATATGATCGTTTGTTCATGTAAGAGTTAATATCCTTATGATTATGTTGCCCATGTGAAGAGAAAAACAAGTTACGAGCCTTACAGTAGTCGCATATGATGTGTAACATCTGACATGTTATCCTACTATGAAATTGAGATGAAATGTATGTGAAGTCATCTGACATGTTAGCCTACTCGCATACTACACAGCTTGGACATTCTTAAAATGTTAATTTACGCTCCGTTTTCATTCTGGTACTATGATGAATGTATAGATTGAATTGGAGATATGCTACTGTCACACTTGTTTGAACAAACATCACATATTATATTGTAAATTAAGAGGAGGAATGAAACCATAGTCTCTAGCCTATCTATAGACTACTAGAAATAATGTTCAATACAATCAAATTTCCCAACTCCTGCTTGGGGCAAGAAATTGTAATTAAAATTAGATAAATCGTAATTTCATGTAGATTCTGTTAAAATGATGCATACTGTTATGATATATATCGTTTAAATCGATAATCTGGTGGCAAAACACATTGCCGGGACTGGGGTTCGAACCTAAGACCTCATGATTCACAGAGCAAGATGTTACCCATGCAGCCATTACAACCACAGACATATGGAGAACAAGACATGTACTCATTTTCACGTGCCGGTAATAATATGGAAGTATTTTTTTACGCTCCATTAATATTTTGCTTTTTTTCGATAATTTCCTGAGTGGAATTGTGTTTTAAATTAGTTATGAATACGCCTACTTGACGGTAAAGGGAATTCCTATAGTGGTCGATGAAAGGCTAGCCCAGTTTCCGTATAAAATCATCGATATGCAGTTTATTACATTGATCACTGCATTACCGCAATGTGGGTTAATATCTGAATAGCCTTTGTGCAGAAACATAATACCGGCTTTGCCGACTAGTTACAATGTTTCATATAAAACATATCATCATTTAAATACTGATACGAAGACATGTGGTTTTTGTTTCAATGAGTTGAAACCTGAGTTCGCATGAGCGTTTACCGTTCAGTATGAAAGTGTTGAGGAAAAATAATCGGCGAGTGGATGCCCATCACTTTTATCCAGAGATTGAAAAAGAGACTCTTAATAAATCATTATGGTTTTCAGCAAATATGTTTAATGAATATTTTTACACCAAAGAACGACAACTTGATGATGATTTATTGTAGAAAAACCTCTAATGGCACCTCCAAACCTTGAAGTAATCCGTATGTTATATACATTCCATATGGTACCACTGCCAGCTAGATTGGATCGCATCCCTCCAGGCTGGTAAAGTAGCCAGGAGGGATGCGATCTAGCTGGCAGTGCGTCTTACACACTTCCGTCCGATCCACTTCCGTCCCATTTTTCAAAATCACTCCCACCAAAATATCCAGCAACCGAGTGGAAAGATGTTACACATCAAAAATATAATCTGTATGAAATAGAAAGTTGTTCGTGAATTTTCAATCATTAAAGTTGGAAAATACTTACTATAAAAATATAATCCAGGAAAAGACGTGTACTTAAAATGTAATGATTGGGCAAGGAATAAGTTGTTAGGAGTTACTATGATACTATGATGAGTTTTTTGTATAGTAAATTGTTCTAGTTTTTGCCAGGAGTGAGTGTGGAAAAACCATTGTCAGTACCGGGATTCCCACCTACGATCTCCGAATTGCTGCAGCTGCCCATGCGGCACTGAGCACGGCTACGCCATGGAACCGTTGTAGAAACACATCACCACATCCTTTCACCAGTTTAATTCCAACAAAAACCTGCTTCATACCAATTGAGTGTTCTTAGGTAGATCCAGAGGCGTAACTAGAATTTGCTTCTGGAGGGGGATGAGCGGAGTCAAATCTTAAGAGCTAGGAAGAGCTTTTCATGGATTTGTATTAGGTTTTATGTCTATTTTTTGGTGTTTTTCATATTTTCATTTTTGCTTTGTGTTTTTAGTTTCCGCTTTTATTTTTTAATTTCTGCTCTGTGCTTTTGGTTTTGTGTTTGTTGATTTCTGCTATTGTTTTTTATATTTGCTTTGTTTTTTTGGTCTTGAGTTTGTTGATTTGTTTTTTTTGTGTTATTGGATTTGAATATGTAGTTATCTTTTTTATTTTGTATTTTTGCTTTGTGTTTCTGGTCTCTAGTTTGTTGAATTCTTTTTTTTTTCTTTGTTCTTTTGTTTTGTGTTTGGTGTATTTATGTTTTTTTTTTTCGAGTTTTGCAATTTGCTTTCTGTTTTGGTCTTGTGGTTGCTTTTTGCTTTGTGTGGTGGGGGCAAAATAAAACACGTTTTCATGTTTTATCACGACAGCTTTTGATTCATTTTATTTACACCTCTGAATGTGCCTAACACTAAATATATCACACCAGTAAAGATAAATAACTCCACCAGCCGGTTGCAAGTCCGGGTGAAGTGAGCAGGGTTGGGCGTAGGGTCTGCAACCCTATCTTGTAAAACTTAACACCGCTAAAACAAGTAGTTCCGTGAAGAACTAAAACCTATTTTCATATATCCTACTTACGTTAATTGCCACTATCAACATACAAAATTTCAGTTTGATTTCTGTAATAGATTCGTAGATATTGAGAACCAACTAAATATTGCGGATGGTCGTCATGATGGATTTTTATATATGTACGTACGTCTTAGAGTTATGTACTATTAAAGGAAAATTATTTCGTAGATTCATTGTTCAAACTTTCACTTCGATCGCATGATAACGACACAAGAAATAAAAACTTAATTTTAAAATTTGCACAGCCGCCATCTTGAGGTTATGTAAACAATTGAACTAAATGAGATGCCAGCGCATTACAATATGTATAAAGATTTGCTGTACCAAGTTTCATTGCGTTTGGATATTTAAATCGCGAGAAAAGTCTATTTAAAACTTACAACTTCGCTTGGCCGCCATGTTGGTTTTGTAGTTACCAGGTTCTCAATGGTCACATAGGTGAAATTCTAGTAGTTCCCTTTATCACCGTAAAAAATTCCAGGGTGATATCGGTAATAGAGTCGGAGATATTGAATGCTGGTGAAATATTTGGCACAGCCGCCATGTTGGATTGGTGAGACGTAACACAATTTGAAGGGTACTGTTGGGGTCGTCCAGACCACAATACGGCTGCTTAAGAATAACAAGGCGCCTGGATTAGATCAAATATATGCAGAGCTCCTAAAACACGGTGGAGAGTCTCGTACATTAATTGGCCTCCTTGTTAAACGCGTGTTGGCAACGCGAGTGTGTTCCAGAAGATTGGAGACAGGGAGTTATCATCAAGATCGCAAAGAAGGGTAACCTCAGTGATTGCAACAACTGGAGAGGTATCACATTATTATCAGCTTCTGGGAAAGTATTTTGCCGCTTGTTACTCAGACGGTTACAACACCAAATAGATGCACAATTGCGTGAAGAGCAAGCATGTTTTAGGAAGGGGCGCTCTTGCAACGACCAGATCCTGACTCTGAGGAACATCATCGAACAGAGCGTAGTATTTCAGAAGCCAATATTGATCAGCTTCATTGATTTCAAAAAGGCATTCGATTCCATTCATCGGGAAGCACTATGGAACATCGCAAGGACTTATGGTATTCCTCAACGTTTCATTAACATCTTCAAAAACCTCTATCTGAATTCTAGCTGCTGCGTACGGACTGAATCCGGGAATACAAATTTCTCTAACATCAATACCGAAGTAAGACAAGGATGTATTTTGTCTCCATTCTTGTTTCTGCTGTCTATGGATTTCGCTCTTCGGAGGGCAATGAATAAACCCACCTTTGGCATTGTATGGGACGCAAATCGTTTAACAGATTTAGATTTTGCAGATGATATCACGTTGATTGGGGAAACAAAGGTGGACTTACAAGAAATGACCACTAGCCTAGATACTGAAGCCAGCAAAATTGGCATACGTATAAATAATGAAAAGACCAAATACATGCAGGTTGGTAGAGTCCAGGATAACAGGCACGAAACAGTTCGTGGTCAAGCTATAGAACAAGTGCTACAATTCACATATCTTGGTAGCATTATCTGTATTGATGGAGGCACTGAAAGGGATATCACCTGTCGAATCGGAATGGCATCAGACATATGTCAGGGTATGCGCTCTATCTCATCGACAACAGTCATAAGCGTCGCCAAAAAGATGAAACTTTTCAAGAGTATTGCCCTAACTACTGCATTATATGTCTGTGAATCATGGAAATTCACGGCTAAGGTAATTAAGCGGTTGGATGTTTCCCAACAACGTTGCCTTAAACGAATTCTTGGACTCCATTATCGTGATCATGTCACAAATGACGACGTCTCAAGAAGATCAGACTCAGTACGCCTGTAAACGACTGTAACTGAGCGTCAGATGCAACTTGATGGCCACGTCCTCCACATGCCCGAATACCGTCACCCACTAACTGCACTAAGTTGGTCACCGCTGGGAGGAAAAAGGTAACAAGGCCGGCTTTGAAGAACTTGGCGTCAAACAATGAGAGAAGATCTCAGGACCATTGGTATCTCTTGGGATGATGCCGAAGCCGTTGCGATCGACCAACATCGCTAGAGAAGACTTGCTGCCCAATGTGCCTTGCGCAGGACCTAATGATGATGAAAGATAAATATTCTCAAATTATAAACGTACATAATTCAATGGTCCATAATCAACAATCCGAAAATTGGATTCTTTCAAAATAAAGGGTTCATCAAATTACGCTTCTTTAAATTATTTGGCTCGGTGGGGGAAAATGATCCCCCTAATTACCCGCCTCCCCCCCCCCGCCCCCTCCCCCGCTCCCATATTTATGCCACTGGTTATATCGCTTGGCTACTCTGGTGGTTGATAAACATAACCATGACATTGCATTGACTCGATGCCTAATGAAGTAATGCTGAATAACACAGGTACAGTAAAAGGTGTTGTAACAAGTAAACCACAAAGTGAGAACAATGCAATTCATAGTCATGGCTCATTACCTCTAGTAGCTTTGTTCTCTGGCACTCAAACGGTACTTCTGACTGAAATTGTGAATCTTTATCAGGAGTAGTCGTCTCGATGAAGCTGTAACCGAGAGTTTCAAGAGTAGGTATAATAAGCCGAAGCTGGCGCAGGGGCTAATGTGCAAGATGGCTGCCACGCGCAACTCTCTTATGTTATTCTTATGGGAGGGAGAGTCATAGCTGGCGCAGGGGCTAATGTGCAAGATGGCTGCCATTCACAACGAGCTTAGGATTATGGATGCTCTGAGCCAAGATATTATTTATATTTTGTACAAGGGTGAAAGAAGGGGGGGGGGGGGGTTGTTCAACGTCTAGTGACTTAGCGCATGATGTTTTTTTAATAGTCATTTTTTATTTTCATATTTCTCACACGGTTATTTACAATTTGCAATATTGTCGTTTTTTTATTTATTTCATTTTTCAAGTTTTGCACCTGATCAATATTCAAAAGTTGATTTTACATTTAACTGTTATCACCTTTTCAGCTCTCACACACATGGTGGGATATGCTTTACACACATACGTTAAGCCAACCAGGACGTTAAAATGGTAGAAACCGCCGTTAACAACACCGCAAGGGTTGTAGCCTTGTCTTACAGAGTTGTAGCCAGTACTCTACACCCCCTCTGTGAGGGGCTTAACATCAACCAGTCAAAGCTTGAGTATGTCATGAAGCTGATACTCCAGTAAGTTAACTATAAATGCTATACGTAAACTCTTATCACAGGTGTATCAACAAGGTTTGCAATCTTGAATGACGAATACACCTCAAAGGTCTACTCTCCCTTCGTAAAGGGCACCGCGCATTATAGTTAAGTTTAAAGAAGTATATGCTTTTGTGCCTCTCCTCTTTTCTCTGGGCTTGAGACCAGCACTAGGGCTTAAGCCTAGAGGCAGAGTTAACACACACACACAAACACACACACACAAACACACACACACAGGCGTACGGAGAAATTAATCTAGCACCAGAGGCCTTAGATTAGATTTTTATTTATCCATTTGATCAATTACATGTATACAATACATTTTTTTATATAGAACACGTCAAAAATTACAGAGAAATCAATCTTGTGCCATAAGCCTTTCATTCACTCACAGGCTTACAGAGAAATCAATCTCACGCTAGATACCTTTTCATTCACACACAGACTTATGGAAAAATTAATCTTATGCCAGAGGTCTTTTCAATTATAAGTACAAGACCTGAGAGTATGTGTGGAAGGTGACCACTTCCTTTCCACTCCTCATTCCACCACAACATCTGGTAGGTTCCATTGAACACAATGAAGTTTGGGAGACACTGTATTACTTTGTTGACTTGATATGTATAACTTAGTTATTTAAGTGTGGTCAACGGTTTTGTAATGACCATAAGCATGTGTAGCTATACCATCAGAGTCAATTACTCGTTTATCATCACGAGGACACAAAGCAATTTTGTTTAGTTTTACAGATGATATGTTATGTTGTTTAGATGCGATAATGTTCATCGGTATTCTTTTTACCTCGTTCTTCATGAGACAATCCTTATAATCTTGAAAACTTAAACAATTTTTGACAACACCTTTGCTAATACCTTTAATCTTTTTTATTTCTAGTCCATTAATGTTTAAAGCATACATTTTAGCTCTAAGTCCAGCAAATGCTTTAATAATACGTCCACAAGCCTCGTCTTTAAATTTTCCCAAAGTTTTCTTGTTTGATGAAGAGTAACATATGTGATTAGTAGGATAATCAGATGTGTCCAGGTGTTCTAAAAATTTCAACTTGTCTTGATAAACATCTTGGGTGTTAACCAAATATATAAACGAGTCTGTGTCCATATACATGAGTTTAAGATTTTCGATCCCATAATAGGGTAGCAGGACATCATAGTGGTGTGAATACATAAGAGTTTTTGAAATATCCAGGATACACATTCCAATATATATAGGCTTATTGAATACAATGCTACGTTTAGCCATGTGGAATGCAGCTAGGTTAGGACCATAAATTGTTCTGTCGATAAATGTTGGTTTAGCGATTAGCTTTTCAGCTCTTTTGCTGTCAGTTACAAGACGTATATCTATTCTTTTACGAATATTTTCCATTGTTTTTCCAAAAATTGCATTGTTAAATAATTTGTAAAGATTTTTCTCAAAATCATTTTTAGCTTGTTTTCGAAGGTTGTTATTAAAATCTACGTATGCCTTTAGCCAAGGTCTCTGTTGAAACTTTAACACACGATGAATTTTTATCAATTTTAGTCCATGATTTAGAGCCTGTTTAAGTGACATGTAATGAACAACGTACCGCCTTCGATTTCCAAGATGAGGAATTAGTTTTTTGAGAGACGAATCCTTAGGTTGTATACACTCTGGTAGGAAAGGTAAATCGTTGTGTAAATCATGAAGGTTGGATGGATAATCGACATCAATGTCCAGAATGTATCCAACAGGATCGTCTTCCTTTAGCGTTTTTAGATCAATGGTATCTGGAGAAACCCACTGAAATCCACCGTAAGGAAGGGAGTGGCACATAGCCCACCCGTATTGGTTGTTGGCATCATCATAGGTAATAAACTGCGATGGTTTCTCGGAATCATATGTTTCCATGTATTTATTGTTAGCTTCAGCATACCTATGAGAAACCTGGCATATGCCTCCACGTATTCCAGACTCTATTAAAAGAATCTGATCGTAATCCTGTAGCAATTCCAGTTCAATGCCAGTGTAAAGGAGCATTGCCTCGAAACTTAAACCAGGTGAAGTAAAGAAGTGTGCGGCATCCACTCGATGTGTTTCTAATGTTTTGTTTCTAAATGTTTCAAAGCTGTCTGCAAGAAGGAGTACATCTGAAGTTAGGTAAAGGTCACTATATTCCCCTAGAGTTTTAATTTTGAACTGATTCCAGACATTTTCGGCATGTTCATAGTCTTCCTTACTAACATCTTCTTGACTTAATTTGTTAAAGAATGCTTCTTTTGGAGGTAAACACGTCTCACTTAACTTTTCCCAAGAATCAATGTAATCATAAGGAAATACGCCTTTACGAGTCATGAGCGTTGCATTTTCTGTTTCAGGGTATGATGTTAAGTTTGTAACTAAGTTTTCCAAACTACTAGACATCAACCGAAACGTATCCACAAATCGAAGCTTAACATTTCCTACATATTTGGTGAAGGAGATGTAATTTTCTTGAGAGTTAGGGATAACGTCCACTCTCTCAGTAGTACATCCCAACTGTTTTACAATGAAATTTGCATCGTATCCACTCATATTATGTAGAAATACGGGAACAGGGTAACGTGTTTTACACCTCAAATTACAGTTATTATGAGCGCTTCCACGATATTCGCCTGTAATATGACAATGATCTCTAACTTTCCAGTCCTCTTTGGTAAATGTTTTATAGCATAAATAACAGGTTTCAGAAGATTGGAACTCTGCTTCTTGATCATGAGTTAAAGCCTTTGGAACATTTAAGCTGTAAAGGTGATCAATTTCATTAGCTATCGATATCAAACAGTCCATAAACTTTTCTGCAGCGTCAGATCCACGATAAATAAAAGGCTGGCTCGGAAGGTTTGTCTTTATATGTTCCACAGCTGGCGAGGGTTTAACATATACACCAAAGCTCATTGGAACATGGCTTTGGTATGGGACTGTATAACTTGCCTCAGGATTAGGTAGACATGTTTGGTATGGTAAAAGTATACTTTCAAAATCTGCATAGATAACGTAAGGTATTCTAAGCATTTTTTCCACATTTAAGAACTTGAGAATTGGGTTTTTAATAGGCATTTCAACCCTAGCAATGTCATGCAGGACACACAAAGCTCTATGTTCTTTTAGTTTATCTATCCCTCGTTGACCATATTGATTATCAAAGTGAGTAAAACACCGTTTACACGTATATATCTTATGTCCATGGTGGGTGATCTGATGTCCTACTAGTTTATCAAAATCTTTGATAAAGACGTAGTGGTTCTGGCCAGATGATGAACTTAGCAGAAGAAGGTCGTGGTGGTCTTGTAGCTCTTGATCTACAACCTTTAGAGGAAACAGTTTGTTATCTTCTTCCAGTCCAAATACATTAATGGATATGTTGTTGGCTTTCTCAAATTTCGTAATGTCAGCTAGCGATGTAGGGAACGAAACGACTGAAAAATCATACTTGTTTTCCAGGTCCTTGTATTTACTAACGCGTTGAGCATCCTTTTTAACCAGTTTTGCTAAAATGGCATACATAAAACACCTTTCATCTTTCAAGTTTTGTGGATTAATGCAAGCTTTTTTTGCATTTACAGCTGCTGGTAAAGGAATATATGTGCTACCACGCAAGGGATTATACTTATTTATTTTCAATCGCACTCCTTCAACTGCTAGCAAAGCCCAATTACTGCCTTTTAGCTCGGATTCCTCCATTTCCATGGTTAACTTTTTAAATTGCGTTTCCAAGAAACTACTTAAATCTGTTTCCAAAAATATGGCCTGATTACGAGTTTTAAAAGCACGATCTGTAATTTCATTGGTATATGTATGAATAAATCTACATTCAGCCACAAGATTAACTTTTAACGACTTGTGGTTCGCTTGTTCTTTTTGTATAACATGGATTATTTTATGCTTGGACTCGTTGAGGTATGAATTTAAATCCTTACACGTATCACACCGTATAAAATAGGATTTTAGACGACAATCAAAAGACGTTTCATATTCATTAAGTCCGTTTTTATCAGGAACCATTGAGAGTAGGTGATGTTTTGTAGGTTCAGATATTTGTATTTTGGCTGATGACATAACATTACAACATTCTTCATGACGACGTCCGTTGTAAGCATTGTTGAATTTGATTCCACAGGTTTTACATTGATGGAATTGTCCACACGATACTTCATGACGCTTTCTAACATAGTCTCGAACAAAAGTTTTTCCACACACTTTGCATATATAGCTTGGAATAGTTTGCTCCATGATGGATGTTCTTTTCTGATAACAGTTGATTTTTTTAAGAAATAAATCACACCTGTGAAAAAGAGAGACAGAGCGCTGTACTTTCCCATCAACCTAGTTGAGAACAGTTGTGTAAACTGTTTATAGGATACAATATATTTAAGAGGTAAGATAAACTTTTTTACATTGTTGGCAATAATAATATTTATAATACTATAAAATAATAATAATAAAAATGTATTCTATGACTTACTGCTTACAATCTAACATTGAATTTACAAACATCCCTGACTGTCACCTAAAACAGCGTTTCAATCCCCTGAGCTTTCCTAAACGAATACACATGCTTACAGCTTACATATTCTATGACTGAACATACACTATTTACATGTAAATACCACAGATATGCACGCAGTGGTATTCTTTCATAATAATAACATGGCTTACATTGAGGCCCATGGAGACTAAACAATTATTGCGATTTTTATAAATCTTCAAGTTTCGTTTTGGAAATATACCATCTAAATACGTGAGTCATAATTTTGAACTTACTAGTAGCCTCTAAATTACAGATTGGATACAACCCTAGATGCTATGTTAAAACTTACTGCGTATGATAAGGCTGTAGACTGGACGGTGAGACGGTCTTTCACGATGTGAACACTGTGAGAGGTAGTAGTCCACTGGCGATATGCTTGCTAAGGGTCCTCTAATATTCCCTAGTCAAGGCTAACTGCTGCTTACTGCGTAGTACTGGTGGGTGAGACGGTCTTCCACGATGTGATCACCGTAAGAGGTAGTAGTCAACTGATTGTATTCTTGCTAAGGGTCCCCTAATATACCCTAGTGGAGACCAACAGCTGCTTACTGCGTAGTACAAGGCTGTAGACTGGTCGGTGAGACGTTCTTTCACGATGTGATCTGTTTGAGAGATCAGAGTCAACTGAAATTATCCTTGATATACATCCCCAAATATACTCTACCCTAATACAACCGGTGGTTAACTTCCTACAGAAATACCACTATAGAGACATGTAGAATCTTAACACAAGGTTATGAGTGAAAAAAGATATGTACTAACGGTATTATTTTTTCATAAGAATAACATGGCGGTATTTATACCCCCTATACGCTAAACTAATATTTGGATAATTTTAATTCATGAAGTTTTGTTTTGGAAATATACGATCTAAATACAATGGTGATAATTTTAAACGTTCTAGTAACCTCTAATTGAGAGATAGGGATGCAGGCTTTGATGCTATGTTAAATATAATCAGCTACTTACTGTATATCACAAGGCCGTAGAATGAATCCTTAGAACACTTTTAAGACGATGTGATCTGTTTGAGAGATCGGAGTCAACTGAAATTATCCTTGATATACGTCCCTTAATATACTCTACCCTAATACACTCAGGGCTTAACCTCTTACAGAAATACCACTATAGAGACATGTAGAATCTTGTTACAAGGTTGTGTATGACGTTCGACATTTGCTACTTATCAGTGAAAAAAGATATGTACTCACAGCATTATTCTTTCATAAGAATAACATGGTGGTATTTATACCCCTAGACGCTAAACTAATATTCGGAGAATTTTAATTCTTGAAGTTTTGTTTTGGAAATATAAGATCTAAATACAATGGTCATAATTTTGAGCGTTCTAATAGCCTCTAAATGGTAGATAGGGATGCAGGCATAGATGCTATGTTAAATATAATCAGCTACTTAGACGACTTTTCACGATGTAACCAGCTCAAGAGCTAACAGTTATCTGAAAATATTCTTGCTGAAGGTCCCTTATATACCACCTTTTTCTAGAAATAAATTACACCTGTGAAAGAAATGACAGAACGATGAACTTTCACATTAACCTAATAATAATAATAATAATAATCCCTTACATTTTTTATTTTGTCGTGTGATCTCTTGAGAAGCTGAGTGAAGGTCTTTCTAGTCAACGCCCGTCGGTGATCTGCTTGCAGGGATGAGAGATGGATTGGATGAACATGAATGATCCAGAATAAGGATTTGGGTAGGAAGCAGCCGTGGCCTGTCAGAAAGTACCATTCAGGCATTCTCTTGGAGTAGAAGTGTGAAACCACGGGAAACCATTTCAAGGACTGTCAACACTGAGGTTCGAAATGTAATTGAAGTTCAAAATAGTGACAAAATGTAATTGAAATTGACAATACACAATGTAATTTAGATTGAAAAACGCACATTTTAGATTGTAAATACCGGTACTCACAAAGTGTAATTGAAATTCAAATTACTTACAAAATACAGGTGAAATTGAAAATGCTTACAAAATGTATGGTGGTTTCAAATTACTCAGGTTGATAGAAAAAAAAAGGACAGGAGCCGTTCAAGAAAGCGGAAGCAATGCTGTACTCAGTAAGGGTCCTGTGGTCGCTAACCCACGTCCTACAAGTTGCGAGCTCCTGGGAGAGGAAGTTGTAGCCATTAGCTACCTGTACACATTTTCCTGGAGTAGAAGTGTGAAACCACGGAAAACCAAATCATGAACGGTCGACAGTGAGGTTCGAAGATCAATTAAGGTTCAAAATACTGCAAAATGTAATTGAAATTGAAAATACACAATGTAATTTAGATAGAAAAACGCAAATTCCAGATTCTAAATACTCACAAAGTGCAATGAAAATTCAAAATACTTACAAAATGCAATTGAAATTGAAAATGCTTACAAAATGTATGGTGGATACAAAGTACTCAAGTTGACAGGAGGAAAAAGGAGAGGAGCCGATACAAGGAAGCGGAAGCAATGCTGGACTCAGTTGGGGTCCTGTGGTCGCTAACCCACGTCCCACAAGTTGCGAGCTCCTGGGAGAGGAAGTTGTAGCCATTAGCTACCTGTACACATTTTCCTGGAGTAGAAGTGTAAACCCACGGAAAACCATATCAAGAACGGTTGAGAGTGAGGTTCGAAATGCAATTGAGGATTAAGATACTGACAAAAATGCAATTGAATTTGAAAAAACACAATGTAATTTAGATTGAAAAACGTACATTTTAGATTCTAAATGCTCACAAAGTGCCATGAAAATTGAAAATACTTACTAAATGCAATTGAAATTGAAAATGCTTACAAAATGTATGGTGGATTCAAAGTACTCATGTTCACTGAAAAAAAAAAAAAAAAAAAAACACAATCGGAGAGGAGCCGATACAAGAAAGTGGAAGCAATGCTGGACTCAGTTGGGGTCCTGTGGTCGCTAACCCACGTCCCACAAGTTGTGAGCTACTGGGAGAGGAAGTAGTAGCCATTAGCAACCTCTACACATTTTCCTGGAGTAGAAGTGTGAAACCACGGAAAACCGATTCATGAACGATCGACAGTGAGGTTCGAAATGCAATTGAGTTTCAAAATACTGACAAAATGCAATTGAAATTGGAAATACACAATGTAATTTAGATTGAAAAACGCACATTTTAGATTCTAAATGCTCACAAAGTGCAATGAAAATTCAAAATACTTACAAAATGCAATTGGAATTGAAAATGTTTACAAAATGTATGGTGGATGCAATGATCTCATGTTGACAGGAATTTAAAAAAACGGAGAGGACCCTATACAAGAAAGTGGAAGCAATGCTGGACTCAGCTTGGGTCCTGTGATCGCCAACCCACGTCCTACAAGTTAATCCATCTTGGGGGAGGATTGGTAAGTAATCGATCATGGCATTTAGTTACGGTACCTCCTGGCATTTTCCTGAAGTAGAAGTGGAAACAACAATACCACTTCCAGGAAGGATGAGTGAGAAATCTGACAGACTTTTTCTCGGTTTTTATCAAGATCAACCAGAAAAATACGTCGATTATAATTCATTATTTTTAAATTTGGCGGTTGCGTGCTACCCTTTATGATATGTCAACTGGAGTTAGCTACTTACAAGTCTATATATATTATCACTGCAGAGACACTTACGTATGAAGGTCTTTCTAGATGTCCAATTAGAAGCAGATGATCTCGTATATCTTTCCATTAAATCAACAATAACTAACAGATGTTTCACTTGTCAAGGTCACTTTCCTGACACACACACACCAGTACTTACTATCCCCATTATAAACTTCGCTGAGTGATTGGCTACCTAAAGGTGGGTAACCGATTATATTCAAATTAAAAATATATAAATAGTAATATCATTCACTTTATAGTAAAGAAAGGCATTGGAAATCATTACAAATCATGCTTTACACCAAAGGATTAGGGTATTATTATTACATTAGTTGAAAAGCGTACATTAGAATAATTATTTTCTTATTTACAAGCCAGCTGATTGCCAGTCCCCCGACACGCTGTGTACGCCGCTCTGTTATCAGAGTTATGTAACTACTGTAACAAGATATATCGAGTACTCTGCACCCTGACAGAGCGCAGCACAATACAGGATATTATCTTATTTCAGTAGTTACATAACTCTGATAACAGAGCGGCGTACACAGCGTGTCGGGGGACTGGCAATCAGCTGGCTTGTAAATAAGAAAATAATTATTCTAATGTACGCTTTTCAACTAATGTAATAATAATACCCTAATCCTTTGGTGTAAAGCATGATTTGTAATGATTTCCAATGCCTTTCTTTACTATAAAGTGAATGATATTACTATTTATATATTTTTAATTTGAATATAATCGGTTACCCACCTTTAGGTAGCCAATCACTCAGCGAAGTTTATAATGGGGATAGTAAGTACTGGTGTGTGTGTGTCAGGAAAGTGACCTTGACAAGTGAAACATCTGTTAGTTATTGTTGATTTAATGGAAAGATATACGAGATCATCTGCTTCTAATTGGACATCTAGAAAGACCTTCATACGTAAGTGTCTCTGCAGTGATAATATATATAGACTTGTAAGTAGCTAACTCCAGTTGACATATCATAAAGGGTAGCACGCAACCGCCAAATTTAAAAATAATGAATTATAATCGACGTATTTTTCTGGTTGATCTTGATAAAAACCGAGAAAAAGTCTGTCAGATTTCTCACTCATCCTTCCTGGAAGTGGTATTGTTGTTTCCACTTCTACTTCAGGAAAATGCCAGGAGGTACCGTAACTAAATGCCATGATCGATTACTTACCAATCCTCCCCCAAGATGGATTAACTTGTAGGACGTGGGTTGGCGATCACAGGACCCAAGCTGAGTCCAGCATTGCTTCCACTTTCTTGTATAGGGTCCTCTCCGTTTTTTTAAATTCCTGTCAACATGAGATCATTGCATCCACCATACATTTTGTAAACATTTTCAATTCCAATTGCATTTTGTAAGTATTTTGAATTTTCATTGCACTTTGTGAGCATTTAGAATCTAAAATGTGCGTTTTTCAATCTAAATTACATTGTGTATTTCCAATTTCAATTGCATTTTGTCAGTATTTTGAAACTCAATTGCATTTCGAACCTCACTGTCGATCGTTCATGAATCGGTTTTCCGTGGTTTCACACTTCTACTCCAGGAAAATGTGTAGAGGTTGCTAATGGCTACTACTTCCTCTCCCAGTAGCTCACAACTTGTGGGACGTGGGTTAGCGACCACAGGACCCCAACTGAGTCCAGCATTGCTTCCACTTTCTTGTATCGGCTCCTCTCCGATTGTGTTTTTTTTTTTTTTTTTTTTTCAGTGAACATGAGTACTTTGAATCCACCATACATTTTGTAAGCATTTTCAATTTCAATTGCATTTAGTAAGTATTTTCAATTTTCATGGCACTTTGTGAGCATTTAGAATCTAAAATGTACGTTTTTCAATCTAAATTACATTGTGTTTTTTCAAATTCAATTGCATTTTTGTCAGTATCTTAATCCTCAATTGCATTTCGAACCTCACTCTCAACCGTTCTTGATATGGTTTTCCGTGGGTTTACACTTCTACTCCAGGAAAATGTGTACAGGTAGCTAATGGCTACAACTTCCTCTCCCAGGAGCTCGCAACTTGTGGGACGTGGGTTAGCGACCACAGGACCCCAACTGAGTCCAGCATTGCTTCCGCTTCCTTGTATCGGCTCCTCTCCTTTTTCCTCCTGTCAACTTGAGTACTTTGTATCCACCATACATTTTGTAAGCATTTTCAATTTCAATTGCATTTTGTAAGTATTTTGAATTTTCATTGCACTTTGTGAGTATTTAGAATCTGGAATTTGCGTTTTTCTATCTAAATTACATTGTGTATTTTCAATTTCAATTACATTTTGCAGTATTTTGAACCTTAATTGATCTTCGAACCTCACTGTCGACCGTTCATGATTTGGTTTTCCGTGGTTTCACACTTCTACTCCAGGAAAATGTGTACAGGTAGCTAATGGCTACAACTTCCTCTCCCAGGAGCTCGCAACTTGTAGGACGTGGGTTAGCGACCACAGGACCCTTACTGAGTACAGCATTGCTTCCGCTTTCTTGAACGGCTCCTGTCCTTTTTTTTTCTATCAACCTGAGTAATTTGAAACCACCATACATTTTGTAAGCATTTTCAATTTCACCTGTATTTTGTAAGTAATTTGAATTTCAATTACACTTTGTGAGTACCGGTATTTACAATCTAAAATGTGCGTTTTTCAATCTAAATTACATTGTGTATTGTCAATTTCAATTACATTTTGTCACTATTTTGAACTTCAATTACATTTCGAACCTCAGTGTTGACAGTCCTTGAAATGGTTTCCCGTGGTTTCACACTTCTACTCCAAGAGAATGCCTGAATGGTACTTTCTGACAGGCCACGGCTGCTTCCTACCCAAATCCTTATTCTGGATCATTCATGTTCATCCAATCCATCTCTCATCCCTGCAAGCAGATCACCGACGGGCGTTGACTAGAAAGACCTTCACTCAGCTTCTCAAGAGATCACACGACAAAATAAAAAATGTAAGGGATTATTATTATTATTATTATTAGGTTAATGTGAAAGTTCATCGTTCTGTCATTTCTTTCACAGGTGTAATTTATTTCTAGAAAAAGGTGGTATATAAGGGACCTTCAGCAAGAATATTTTCAGATAACTGTTAGCTCTTGAGCTGGTTACATCGTGAAAAGTCGTCTAAGTAGCTGATTATATTTAACATAGCATCTATGCCTGCATCCCTATCTACCATTTAGAGGCTATTAGAACGCTCAAAATTATGACCATTGTATTTAGATCTTATATTTCCAAAACAAAACTTCAAGAATTAAAATTCTCCGAATATTAGTTTAGCGTCTAGGGGTATAAATACCACCATGTTATTCTTATGAAAGAATAATGCTGTGAGTACATATCTTTTTTCACTGATAAGTAGCAAATGTCGAACGTCATACACAACCTTGTAACAAGATTCTACATGTCTCTATAGTGGTATTTCTGTAAGAGGTTAAGCCCTGAGTGTATTAGGGTAGAGTATATTAAGGGACGTATATCAAGGATAATTTCAGTTGACTCCGATCTCTCAAACAGATCACATCGTCTTAAAAGTGTTCTAAGGATTCATTCTACGGCCTTGTGATATACAGTAAGTAGCTGATTATATTTAACATAGCATCAAAGCCTGCATCCCTATCTCTCAATTAGAGGTTACTAGAACGTTTAAAATTATCACCATTGTATTTAGATCGTATATTTCCAAAACAAAACTTCATGAATTAAAATTATCCAAATATTAGTTTAGCGTATAGGGGGTATAAATACCGCCATGTTATTCTTATGAAAAAATAATACCGTTAGTACATATCTTTTTTCACTCATAACCTTGTGTTAAGATTCTACATGTCTCTATAGTGGTATTTCTGTAGGAAGTTAACCACCGGTTGTATTAGGGTAGAGTATATTTGGGGATGTATATCAAGGATAATTTCAGTTGACTCTGATCTCTCAAACAGATCACATCGTGAAAGAACGTCTCACCGACCAGTCTACAGCCTTGTACTACGCAGTAAGCAGCTGTTGGTCTCCACTAGGGTATATTAGGGGACCCTTAGCAAGAATACAATCAGTTGACTACTACCTCTTACGGTGATCACATCGTGGAAGACCGTCTCACCCACCAGTACTACGCAGTAAGCAGCAGTTAGCCTTGACTAGGGAATATTAGAGGACCCTTAGCAAGCATATCGCCAGTGGACTACTACCTCTCACAGTGTTCACATCGTGAAAGACCGTCTCACCGTCCAGTCTACAGCCTTATCATACGCAGTAAGTTTTAACATAGCATCTAGGGTTGTATCCAATCTGTAATTTAGAGGCTACTAGTAAGTTCAAAATTATGACTCACGTATTTAGATGGTATATTTCCAAAACGAAACTTGAAGATTTATAAAAATCGCAATAATTGTTTAGTCTCCATGGGCCTCAATGTAAGCCATGTTATTATTATGAAAGAATACCACTGCGTGCATATCTGTGGTATTTACATGTAAATAGTGTATGTTCAGTCATAGAATATGTAAGCTGTAAGCATGTGTATTCGTTTAGGAAAGCTCAGGGGATTGAAACGCTGTTTTAGGTGACAGTCAGGGATGTTTGTAAATTCAATGTTAGATTGTAAGCAGTAAGTCATAGAATACATTTTTATTATTATTATTTTATAGTATTATAAATATTATTATTGCCAACAATGTAAAAAAGTTTATCTTACCTCTTAAATATATTGTATCCTATAAACAGTTTACACAACTGTTCTCAACTAGGTTGATGGGAAAGTACAGCGCTCTGTCTCTCTTTTTCACAGGTGTGATTTATTTCTTAAAAAAATCAACTGTTATCAGAAAAGAACATCCATCATGGAGCAAACTATTCCAAGCTATATATGCAAAGTGTGTGGAAAAACTTTTGTTCGAGACTATGTTAGAAAGCGTCATGAAGTATCGTGTGGACAATTCCATCAATGTAAAACCTGTGGAATCAAATTCAACAATGCTTACAACGGACGTCGTCATGAAGAATGTTGTAATGTTATGTCATCAGCCAAAATACAAATATCTGAACCTACAAAACATCACCTACTCTCAATGGTTCCTGATAAAAACGGACTTAATGAATATGAAACGTCTTTTGATTGTCGTCTAAAATCCTATTTTATACGGTGTGATACGTGTAAGGATTTAAATTCATACCTCAACGAGTCCAAGCATAAAATAATCCATGTTATACAAAAAGAACAAGCGAACCACAAGTCGTTAAAAGTTAATCTTGTGGCTGAATGTAGATTTATTCATACATATACCAATGAAATTACAGATCGTGCTTTTAAAACTCGTAATCAGGCCATATTTTTGGAAACAGATTTAAGTAGTTTCTTGGAAACGCAATTTAAAAAGTTAACCATGGAAATGGAGGAATCCGAGCTAAAAGGCAGTAATTGGGCTTTGCTAGCAGTTGAAGGAGTGCGATTGAAAATAAATAAGTATAATCCCTTGCGTGGTAGCACATATATTCCTTTACCAGCAGCTGTAAATGCAAAAAAAGCTTGCATTAATCCACAAAACTTGAAAGATGAAAGGTGTTTTATGTATGCCATTTTAGCAAAACTGGTTAAAAAGGATGCTCAACGCGTTAGTAAATACAAGGACCTGGAAAACAAGTATGATTTTTCAGTCGTTTCGTTCCCTACATCGCTAGCTGACATTACGAAATTTGAGAAAGCCAACAACATATCCATTAATGTATTTGGACTGGAAGAAGATAACAAACTGTTTCCTCTAAAGGTTGTAGATCAAGAGCTACAAGACCACCACGACCTTCTTCTGCTAAGTTCATCATCTGGCCAGAACCACTACGTCTTTATCAAAGATTTTGATAAACTAGTAGGACATCAGATCACCCACCATGGACATAAGATATATACGTGTAAACGGTGTTTTACTCACTTTGATAATCAATATGGTCAACGAGGGATAGATAAACTAAAAGAACATAGAGCTTTGTGTGTCCTGCATGACATTGCTAGGGTTGAAATGCCTATTAAAAACCCAATTCTCAAGTTCTTAAATGTGGAAAAAATGCTTAGAATACCTTACGTTATCTATGCAGATTTTGAAAGTATACTTTTACCATACCAAACATGTCTACCTAATCCTGAGGCAAGTTATACAGTCCCATACCAAAGCCATGTTCCAATGAGCTTTGGTGTATATGTTAAACCCTCGCCAGCTGTGGAACATATAAAGACAAACCTTCCGAGCCAGCCTTTTATTTATCGTGGATCTGACGCTGCAGAAAAGTTTATGGACTGTTTGATATCGATAGCTAATGAAATTGATCACCTTTACAGCTTAAATGTTCCAAAGGCTTTAACTCATGATCAAGAAGCAGAGTTCCAATCTTCTGAAACCTGTTATTTATGCTATAAAACATTTACCAAAGAGGACTGGAAAGTTAGAGATCATTGTCATATTACAGGCGAATATCGTGGAAGCGCTCATAATAACTGTAATTTGAGGTGTAAAACACGTTACCCTGTTCCCGTATTTCTACATAATATGAGTGGATACGATGCAAATTTCATTGTAAAACAGTTGGGATGTACTACTGAGAGAGTGGACGTTATCCCTAACTCTCAAGAAAATTACATCTCCTTCACCAAATATGTAGGAAATGTTAAGCTTCGATTTGTGGATACGTTTCGGTTGATGTCTAGTAGTTTGGAAAACTTAGTTACAAACTTAACATCATACCCTGAAACAGAAAATGCAACGCTCATGACTCGTAAAGGCGTATTTCCTTATGATTACATTGATTCTTGGGAAAAGTTAAGTGAGACGTGTTTACCTCCAAAAGAAGCATTCTTTAACAAATTAAGTCAAGAAGATGTTAGTAAGGAAGACTATGAACATGCCGAAAATGTCTGGAATCAGTTCAAAATTAAAACTCTAGGGGAATATAGTGACCTTTACCTAACTTCAGATGTACTCCTTCTTGCAGACAGCTTTGAAACATTTAGAAACAAAACATTAGAAACACATCGAGTGGATGCCGCACACTTCTTTACTTCACCTGGTTTAAGTTTCGAGGCAATGCTCCTTTACACTGGCATTGAACTGGAATTGCTACAGGATTACGATCAGATTCTTTTAATAGAGTCTGGAATACGTGGAGGCATATGCCAGGTTTCTCATAGGTATGCTGAAGCTAACAATAAATACATGGAAACATATGATTCCGAGAAACCATCGCAGTTTATTACCTATGATGATGCCAACAACCAATACGGGTGGGCTATGTGCCACTCCCTTCCTTACGGTGGATTTCAGTGGGTTTCTCCAGATACCATTGATCTAAAAACGCTAAAGGAAGACGATCCTGTTGGATACATTCTGGACATTGATGTCGATTATCCATCCAACCTTCATGATTTACACAACGATTTACCTTTCCTACCAGAGTGTATACAACCTAAGGATTCGTCTCTCAAAAAACTAATTCCTCATCTTGGAAATCGAAGGCGGTACGTTGTTCATTACATGTCACTTAAACAGGCTCTAAATCATGGACTAAAATTGATAAAAATTCATCGTGTGTTAAAGTTTCAACAGAGACCTTGGCTAAAGGCATACGTAGATTTTAATAACAACCTTCGAAAACAAGCTAAAAATGATTTTGAGAAAAATCTTTACAAATTATTTAACAATGCAATTTTTGGAAAAACAATGGAAAATATTCGTAAAAGAATAGATATACGTCTTGTAACTGACAGCAAAAGAGCTGAAAAGCTAATCGCTAAACCAACATTTATCGACAGAACAATTTATGGTCCTAACCTAGCTGCATTCCACATGGCTAAACGTAGCATTGTATTCAATAAGCCTATATATATTGGAATGTGTATCCTGGATATTTCAAAAACTCTTATGTATTCACACCACTATGATGTCCTGCTACCCTATTATGGGATCGAAAATCTTAAACTCATGTATATGGACACAGACTCGTTTATATATTTGGTTAACACCCAAGATGTTTATCAAGACAAGTTGAAATTTTTAGAACACCTGGACACATCTGATTATCCTACTAATCACATATGTTACTCTTCATCAAACAAGAAAACTTTGGGAAAATTTAAAGACGAGGCTTGTGGACGTATTATTAAAGCATTTGCTGGACTTAGAGCTAAAATGTATGCTTTAAACATTAATGGACTAGAAATAAAAAAGATTAAAGGTATTAGCAAAGGTGTTGTCAAAAATTGTTTAAGTTTTCAAGATTATAAGGATTGTCTCATGAAGAACGAGGTAAAAAGAATACCGATGAACATTATCGCATCTAAACAACATAACATATCATCTGTAAAACTAAACAAAATTGCTTTGTGTCCTCGTGATGATAAACGAGTAATTGACTCTGATGGTATAGCTACACATGCTTATGGTCATTACAAAACCGTTGACCACACTTAAATAACTAAGTTATACATATCAAGTCAACAAAGTAATACAGTGTCTCCCAAACTTCATTGTGTTCAATGGAACCTACCAGATGTTGTGGTGGAATGAGGAGTGGAAAGGAAGTGGTCACCTTCCACACATACTCTCAGGTCTTGTACTTATAATTGAAAAGACCTCTGGCATAAGATTAATTTTTCCATAAGTCTGTGTGTGAATGAAAAGGTATCTAGCGTGAGATTGATTTCTCTGTAAGCCTGTGAGTGAATGAAAGGCTTATGGCACAAGATTGATTTCTCTGTAATTTTTGACGTGTTCTATATAAAAAAATGTATTGTATACATGTAATTGATCAAATGGATAAATAAAAATCTAATCTAAGGCCTCTGGTGCTAGATTAATTTCTCCGTACGCCTGTGTGTGTGTGTTTGTGTGTGTGTGTTTGTGTGTGTGTGTTAACTCTGCCTCTAGGCTTAAGCCCTAGTGCTGGTCTCAAGCCCAGAGAAAAGAGGAGAGGCACAAAAGCATATACTTCTTTAAACTTAACTATAATGCGCGGTGCCCTTTACGAAGGGAGAGTAGACCTTTGAGGTGTATTCGTCATTCAAGATTGCAAACCTTGTTGATACACCTGTGATAAGAGTTTACGTATAGCATTTATAGTTAACTTACTGGAGTATCAGCTTCATGACATACTCAAGCTTTGACTGGTTGATGTTAAGCCCCTCACAGAGGGGGTGTAGAGTACTGGCTACAACTCTGTAAGACAAGGCTACAACCCTTGCGGTGTTGTTAACGGCGGTTTCTACCATTTTAACGTCCTGGTTGGCTTAACGTATGTGTGTAAAGCATATCCCACCATGTGTGTGAGAGCTGAAAAGGTGATAACAGTTAAATGTAAAATCAACTTTTGAATATTGATCAGGTGCAAAACTTGAAAAATGAAATAAATAAAAAAACGACAATATTGCAAATTGTAAATAACCGTGTGAGAAATATGAAAATAAAAAATGACTATTAAAAAAACATCATGCGCTAAGTCACTAGACGTTGAACAACCCCCCCCCCCTTCTTTCACCCTTGTACAAAATATAAATAATATCTTGGCTCAGAGCATCCATAATCCTAAGCTCGTTGTGAATGGCAGCCATCTTGCACATTAGCCCCTGCGCCAGCTATGACTCTCCCTCCCATAAGAATAACATAAGAGAGTTGCGCGTGGCAGCCATCTTGCACATTAGCCCCTGCGCCAGCTTCGGCTTATTATACCTACTTTCAAGGTTTGACACAAACGGTCGCAGTGTTTTAGCATGTTCTTTGTAAATTGATACGTCGGCTTCTGGGGCGTAGTCTGTAGAATGCTGAACTGCTATGCCCAAGATCGCAGGTTCAAACCCGGCTGAAGTCGTCAGATTTTGAAGAGCATTTAAATCCTTCAGTATGCCTCCCTACGGAAGAAACGTGTGTACGGCGAGCACATGTCATAGATTTATGGAATAAAAAAGAACCCATCACTAAAATTGGTAGAGTGTAGGTAAATTTCCAGGTTATTTGGTTAAACATGATCTATCAAATTCCAAAGTTCACCGCTGGATGACAGTGTCATTGGCAGTGGCATCTGGTAGTCAAAGTTGGAACTACTTGAAATTGAACTTTCATTCATCCTCATTCATTTCATCTCTCATTAACTCCTCCCATGAAGCTGGTGTCAGGGAGGGCATCAGGTCGAAAAAAAAACAAGTAGTTCCGTGAAGAACTATACAGCCTATTTTCATATATCCTACTTATGTTAACTGCCACTATGAACATACAAAATTTCAGTTTGATTGCTGTAATAGATTCGTAGATATTGAGAACCGACTAAATATTTTGGATGGTCGCCATGTTGGAATTTATATATGTAGGTCCTAGAGTTATGTACTGTTACATGAAGATAATTGTGTACGTGTAGCATTCAAACTTCAATTGCATGGTGTACGCAACTTAAGATGAAGTAATAGAAATAAACATATACTTACGTACGCAGCAGACGTCAGTGGAAACGTAGCTGAAGCTCTTCCCCTATCCCCGAAGAAATATAAAATAAAAATAAAATAGAAGAAAGAAAAACGGGGAGATCGCAGTCTTGTTTGGCTTTCGCTGGGCCCAAATTTTAAAAGGCAAACCAGAAAGCAATCCCAAAAGAAAGGGGGAAAGCTAATTAAAATTAAACTACGGTAAAATCCAAAGATGAACAAATTTAAATCAGAGGCCGTGTAGGTCGTATTAACGTCACAAGTACGCTAATAAGACCGACAAACCGAAATATAGCAAAAACCAGACAAAACTCGAAGAAGGTTACTAAAATTAAAATAAGACGTGACGCAAAAGCAGAGATACTTAGGCAAAGATAAAATGTATTTAAATAAGAACCACAATGTACAACGATCCCAGAGATATTAAAAGCAAGAAGAGAAATGACCAACAAATTAAACACAAAATTAATTTACCGCAAGAAAAAATACAAATTAGGAAGAAAATCGAAAATATACTAAATTAAATTATATTAAAATGAAATAAAATAAGATAAGTTAAGGTAACGTGTTCAAGGCAAGATGAAACGATGACTAAATGTAAGTATGTCGCAATTAAATAAAAAGACAAAACTCAGAAACGACTACACTCAACGAAGTCAAGATACGTTCTAAAAATTTAGACAAAGCGTGTCAAAAGGGATGAACAAAATAGGAGGGGGGTACAATGGTTCAGAACGGGGTGGAGAGGGGTGAGAGGGAGGGGAGGAATGAGGAAGAAAGACGCGGAGGCACATGCAAGATCTAGTGAGTTACGAGAAAAATAGGAATTTAGACAAAAGGAAAAATTACATTAAATTATCGGCAAAGCCAAAAATATACTTTAAAAATTGAAAGTATGCGTAGGAGATAAGGGCACACAAAGACGACGAAAATATGTGATGCGCAAAATATGGGCATTCACAGACACAAGAATATCACAGGTTAGGTCACCAGCAAAATAGCAAAGGCGAGACCTCCTTTTGTGAACTCTTTAAGATAATGAACAAAGCATTACGGGAAGCAAGAAAAATAATCTCCAATCCCGTTATGTTGTTCTACGATAAGATGCACTCTGGATGACAGACCCAAAGGTGTCCCCTACAAGGTAGGCAAACCACCGTCAAGCACACCAGAGTAAAGCGAAGACAAGCCCACATACATGACTTTCAACCCTTAAAGTACAAAAACTACGTTATCAAAATAAATGAAAATAACACTATCATACAAAACAAAAACTCACCAGCAATTACACGCACACAAAGGGCGGAGGGAAAATATCGGGAGGGGGCAAGTACACGCGACAAAAGAAAACTAACACAGAATAAGAGTTTTAAATTGCCGAAATATGAAACTGAACTACAGTAAAACAATTACTGATTACGACATACAGACACCTCGCCATGGTTTCACCCTGAACGCGGGCACTTTCCCTAGAATATCGGAATACGTCTAGCCTACTTGGCTGCAAGGAAGAAATGCCTCGAAACAAAGCAAATGACGACGCAACACAAAGGTAACTGCGTGCTAAAATTTGATTGGTCACGACCCCTTCCAAAATATAAATCACTGGCCAATAAGGGGACAAGATGCAGATATGTCCATATATGGTATTAAGACATCAGAGGGCTATTAATAGCTTCACAGCCAAGGTTTCACAAAGGCGTGCATTGATCACGTCAGATAAAAATGGCACAAAGGAGTAACTTATATATCTCATAAAAATGGCTCAAAATTCCCCCACTTCCTTGAAAAAAAAATGTTTACAAAAATACATACACAAAACATTTTTTTTTTGTATATATGGTATAAGATGCACTCTTGTTTCATTCATAAAATGGCTCGCAAGGAGAGAGTCTCATATCACACAAACACACGGAGTAGCTCACATTAGAGTTCCAAACTCTTTGCCTTTCACAGAGGCTTGGTATAGCACAAGTCCATCTCTTTGAAGTATACATCAAACGCACAAGCAGTTAAATGAGTGAGGGGAATTTTGGCTAAGTAAACCTAGAAAAATGAAATTTAGGTGCAAAAACGCAACGAATACAAAATCCGCTGCCCAAAATGCCAGCGAAGCAGCGTCCCATGAGAGAAGGTGGTACCGACCTTATCACACAAAACACTCAATCCACTAAACACGTTGGCAGCAAATTTTGACTAGGGAGAAAAAAAATATTAACATATAAGTTATGAGTTATCTCACAAGGAATAACATTTTTCTGTTTTTGAAATTTCCGAAGAATAACGAGAAGTTGTAATCCAAAGGCCTGAAGATGAACAAGGGGGAACCCAGGACCATTGCAGTTGACGTCAAGGCTGCAGAGATTTTCTTTCCTCCCAATATTCCTAATATAGAAAAAAAAAAACAGTTACATTGTGGTATAAATGGTTAATAAAACTTAATCTGTGGAGCACCCTGTATTTCCAATGGAATGTTCTGTCGTCACAACCATTGATAAAATGATATTACACAACTTGGATGCGGTGTGGGGTAAGGGAGAGAGAAAGAAAACAGCGCGCGATAACACAGGCGGACGGTTAAGAGATACTGAAAACAATCATGGACACACTAAACTAAAATAAACAGGCAGGGATCCTGTAAAAACATCAACACTGGGATCGCCGCGTCAAAACACTGAAAGAAATACATACTCTAGATAAACAAATAATTACACAGACACCACATCATTCATGGTATTTCTTAAGATTTGCTACATGAGAAACAGAAATGAGTTGAGGATCGTCATCAGAAATCATTTCCACAGTCACGTTGTTCAGGAACCTGGTTATGGTCCTTGGTTCGGACCAGCGCAAACACAGTTTACTGGAGATGCCGGAAGCTGCGTTACTAATAGGGTGTAGTCGTACCAAAACCCTATTTCCTATCTGAAAATGAACAGGTTTTCTACGCTGGTTATACCGTGCTGAGACCTTCTGTCTAGCCCGCTTAAGGCTAGCGACGGCGGAATCCCATTTCTCTTGAGTAGAGACGGTTCGAGACGGGATAGACAAATACTCGATATTCCAACGGAGCTTCAGGGGATCAACAAGTTTACGGCCTATAAACAATTCCGCAGGTGTGGTTTGAATAGACGAATGAAACGAGGTATTAAAACCTAAGGTAAAATAATGCAAGTTAACATCCCAATTGGATTGTTCCACATTATGGAAGGCGGTTAGACAAGCTTTCAGATTACGATGAAATCTCTCTACCTGATTGCCTTGTGGTCTGAATGGCGCCAATAACACGTGATTAATGCCCCAACAGAAGGTCATAGATTTGAAAGTTTTGGACTTGAAGATGGTAGCATTATCGGTAACAAGGAACTTGGGCGGGCCAAATATAGCAAAAATATGCTTACATAATAAATGGACCGTCCCTTTTGCAGAAATGTCCTTAACAGGAAAGAGCCAGACAAACTTAGAAAAACCGTCGATCACTGTCAAAATCGCCTGATGACCAGACTTAGAACGTGTCATAGGACCGAATATGTCAATAAATAACCGTTCTCCAAGACGAGTAACAACATGAGCACTATGCAAACCTATCTGCGTATTTTGCGCTGGTTTAGAGCGTTGACAGGTGTGACATTTTTTTACAAAATCAAACACATCTGGTTTGATTGTAGGCCAATAGAATTCAGAGTCAATTTTGCGTAAAGTACGGTACATTCCAACGTGTAAGCCTATAGCCGAAGAATGATAGTATGTTAAGAGCATATTACGAACATTCTCAGGGGCGAAAATTCTGAAGGAGTTTGAACCAGGGAGGAGACGGCCAATTACATCATTACGGACACAAAATTCATTCACAGTGGGGTCCTTGTTGGTAATTTTCTCACGGAGTTCACGACAATAAAGATCATCTGCCTGAAACTTACGTATATCTACGAAGGACCATGGACTAAACTGTAATAAAAACACATTTTCAGGCATTTCCTGAGGTGAAGTTTCGACAGAAGGAGGAACAATTTGACTAGGAGCGGAAATAGTGGAATCCTCGAACATGCGCGAGAGACAATCAGCCACAGAGTTTTCACTACCTTTCACGTGTACAATGTCGAACTTGAACGACGATAGTCTCAAAATCCACCGATTGATACGACCAAGTTTCTTTACATGCGACATGCTCCATCTCAGAGCTTCATTATCGGTGTAGACAGTGAAATGGCGATGTTCTAGGAAACTCCTGAATTTCTCGCAGCCAAAGACAACAGCAAGGGACTCTTTTTCAAAGATGGAATAGCGACGTTCATGTTCATTAAGCATGCGACTAGCAAAAGCTACAGGCGCAAACTTCCCGTCCACGTGTTGACTTAAAACGCTTGACACAGCTAGATCACTAGCGTCGCAATGGAGGAAGAACCTAGACTCGAAATCTGGAGCTTGCAACACAGGGGCAGATATAAGACTCTCTTTTAAAGTGTTAAAAGCTTTATCTTGCTCTGGACCCCATATAAATTTAGCGTTCTTCTTTTTGAGGGCATTCAATGGAGCCGAAATATCTGAGAAATGTCTGATAAACCTGGAATAAAACCCAAACATGCCCATGGCACGGCGTAGAGCTTTCACAGAGGTAGGCACCGGTAGATTCTTAATACATTCAACTCTATCAGGCATGACGCTAATACCGTTAGTCGACAGCACATGTCCTAAAAACTTGATCTGCGTGCGGGCCAAAGAGGTCTTTTCGGGATTGATAGTGAGTCCCGCTTTTCTGAGGCGAGAGAAAACTTCACGGAGATGAGTTACGTGCTCCTCAAAAGATTTGCTATAAACAACAAGGTCATCTAAATAATTGAAGACAAACTTAAATTTCAAGTCACCCAAGAGATCATCTAACACACGACTAAGAATTTGTGCTCCGACAGCGATACCCATAGGTAATCTATTGAATGTGAATAACCCAAAAGGTGTGGAAAAGGCGGTAAAATCACGGCTCTCGGCGTCCAACGGAATTTGATGATATGCGGAATTGAGATCAATAATAGAATAATAGTTAGCTCCATGAAAATGCTGAAAAGCGCTGTCGAGTGTAGGTAACGGAAAATTGTCGAAAACAACCTTCTTATTCAGCTTCCTGTAGTCGACAACTAATCTATATTCGCCGTCTTTCTTGGGAATCAGAAAAGCTGGAGAACCATACGCCGACTTGGAAGGAACGACTACTCCTTTATCTTGTAGCTCTTTGACATATTTTCTCATAGCCAACAGCTTTGGAGGTGAACATGCAAATGGCGGGGATCGAACCGGGACATTATCTGTGAGATCGATATGACATTCGTGACCTACCGCTGAACCTAATTTATCTGTGAGGACATCCGAGAATTCGTTCACCAAATCACTCAGCACATCACGCTCTTCCGAAAATAAAGACAGAGGCAGCTGGACAGAATGCACTGTGGACACTTCACTAACACGAGAGGTACATTCTTCGAACGGGAATTGTTTGTTGGAATGAAACAGAAAGCTAAAGGAATTACTCGCAAAATCTAATTGTAAACCTGTTTTGCGCATGAAATCTGTCCCTAAAAGGACTTGGGTGGATAAATTATCAACTACGTGGAACTGGTGATCCCATGAAAAACCATGGATCTTGAGATGACATAAAACAGTACCGGTAACGTTGATAGTAGATGAACCAGCTGACACGAACTTTCGCTCACGTCCATCCTCGTGAGGACAGATGCGCAGCGCTGGAATTTGTTCCGCCACAGAGCGAAGGATAAAGCTCTCCGTGGCTCCAGAATCCAAAATGGCTTGAGTTGTGACATGATGAAAAGATAATGTGACCCAAGGTTGCGATACAGAAGCAAAACAAAGATAAGGATCGCGATACCTGCTTTTAGGGCTGCCCGACGGGTCGAACTCAGGGCAGCACTTCAACAGTTTTCCTGGTTGAAATTACAATTTGGACAGGTCAATTTAGTCACATCTGACATCCCACAACCGTAGCAGAACTTACGGGATCTAGCGGCACATTCACGGAAGTTATGACCGTGATTGTTGCAATTCCAACATAAGATATTTGCGGAGACACGTTTGGTATCTGGAGGATTATTGTGGACACGGGAGGTAGAATGAGTTTGGCTGGCAGCGTGACTATCACATTGGACGTGATTTATGGGAGGACGAGAGGGGAGATTAAAAGAGACAGTCTTGTTGGAGATAACGGGATGGGCCACAGAAGTAAATGCATGCTGTGTGCTAGTCGCACAAGCTAGTTCAGGAAACATGACTTCGTGGGAAATAGGGGGTGGAACATAACTCAAACTCGACCGAGAATTGTTCTCATATTCGCGTCCATGTAGAATTATGTCCTCAATACAGCGTACCGAAATGCGACGTATGAAGTACTTATATATAGGATTTAAATTCCTATAAATAATTTCGAAAAGTTCCTGTGGGTGGAATGGCTGAGGCAAATTGGCTGTGAGGAGGCGTACAGCCGTGACATAATCGTCAATCTTCTCGGAGGGGCCCTGAGTTCGAGCGTAGATTTCCTGTTTCAAAGCATACGCGAAATCTTGGGGAGTGAAACGGGCTTTTATGTTGCACACAAATTCGTTCCATGAAGTGTAATGGAATGGTGACACCCTGTACCACTGCAACGCTTTACCAGAAAGTAAAATTGGTAGGCAACGAACTATCTTATCGGGACTTATGTCATGGCACTGACACAGTTCCTCAATCCTCTGAATGAACCAAAAAACTGAAGATGTGTTATTTTCCCCGGAAAAAGTAAGATTCCACCTGCTCACAATGGATGCAACGTTGTCAGAATGACCACCACTGGTAGGATTAGAAACGTAGCCACTAGACAACGGGTCAAACATAAGTAAGTCCTTCGGTACACTAAAAAATTGGGGTTCTGGAATAGCCTTACTTGAAGAAATAGGTGCAGTCAACGACTCAAAATTATAGGACGGTAAACGAACTTCCTGCTTAATAGATTTATCCATGACGAAAAATATTAAAAACACAGCACGGTACACACCAACGAGATAAGAAAAAGGACTACAAAGACTACTAATTTCAAACTACTTCAAAAATATAAAAGGTATCTAAACAGTATTACGAGAAGAAATAAATAAGTGCACATCACATTACCGTAAGATGTTGCTTTCCCACGTGGTAATTTACTCACGGGCACCAAGTCGTCATCCTCACACGAAACATACTGTTTGCGGCTGTGTGTTTTTCAAATGTTGATAGACCATACCAGACCTTTCTCTTCTTTCATGAAATTCTCAGCACCTTAAAACTCAGAAAGACAACATTATACTATAGGTACGAAAAGGATGGAAACGTTTCACAATGCAATTCAGCTCGAAGTCTCAGGAACGATCAGCTGGAAAAAAATTGTTAAATTAGAAAGGTGATTTTGTCTCAAAACCACGCTCTGAAATCCATTTGTACGCAACTTAAGATGAAGTAATAGAAATAAACATATACTTACGTACGCAGCAGACGTCAGTGGAAACGTAGCTGAAGCTCTTCCCCTATCCCCGAAGAAATATAAAATAAAAATAAAATAGAAGAAAGAAAAACGGGGAGATCGCAGTCTTGTTTGGCTTTCGCTGGGCCCAAATTTTAAAAGGCAAACCAGAAAGCAATCCCAAAAGAAAGGGGGAAAGCTAATTAAAATTAAACTACGGTAAAATCCAAAGATGAACAAATTTAAATCAGAGGCCGTGTAGGTCGTATTAACGTCACAAGTACGCTAATAAGACCGACAAACCGAAATATAGCAAAAACCAGACAAAACTCGAAGAAGGTTACTAAAATTAAAATAAGACGTGACGCAAAAGCAGAGATACTTAGGCAAAGATAAAATGTATTTAAATAAGAACCACAATGTACAACGATCCCAGAGATATTAAAAGCAAGAAGAGAAATGACCAACAAATTAAACACAAAATTAATTTACCGCAAGAAAAAATACAAATTAGGAAGAAAATCGAAAATATACTAAATTAAATTATATTAAAATGAAATAAAATAAGATAAGTTAAGGTAACGTGTTCAAGGCAAGATGAAACGATGACTAAATGTAAGTATGTCGCAATTAAATAAAAAGACAAAACTCAGAAACGACTACACTCAACGAAGTCAAGATACGTTCTAAAAATTTAGACAAAGCGTGTCAAAAGGGATGAACAAAATAGGAGGGGGGTACAATGGTTCAGAACGGGGTGGAGAGGGGTGAGAGGGAGGGGAGGAATGAGGAAGAAAGACGCGGAGGCACATGCAAGATCTAGTGAGTTACGAGAAAAATAGGAATTTAGACAAAAGGAAAAATTACATTAAATTATCGGCAAAGCCAAAAATATACTTTAAAAATTGAAAGTATGCGTAGGAGATAAGGGCACACAAAGACGACGAAAATATGTGATGCGCAAAATATGGGCATTCACAGACACAAGAATATCACAGGTTAGGTCACCAGCAAAATAGCAAAGGCGAGACCTCCTTTTGTGAACTCTTTAAGATAATGAACAAAGCATTACGGGAAGCAAGAAAAATAATCTCCAATCCCGTTATGTTGTTCTACGATAAGATGCACTCTGGATGACAGACCCAAAGGTGTCCCCTACAAGGTAGGCAAACCACCGTCAAGCACACCAGAGTAAAGCGAAGACAAGCCCACATACATGACTTTCAACCCTTAAAGTACAAAAACTACGTTATCAAAATAAATGAAAATAACACTATCATACAAAACAAAAACTCACCAGCAATTACACGCACACAAAGGGCGGAGGGAAAATATCGGGAGGGGGCAAGTACACGCGACAAAAGAAAACTAACACAGAATAAGAGTTTTAAATTGCCGAAATATGAAACTGAACTACAGTAAAACAATTACTGATTACGACATACAGACACCTCGCCATGGTTTCACCCTGAACGCGGGCACTTTCCCTAGAATATCGGAATACGTCTAGCCTACTTGGCTGCAAGGAAGAAATGCCTCGAAACAAAGCAAATGACGACGCAACACAAAGGTAACTGCGTGCTAAAATTTGATTGGTCACGACCCCTTCCAAAATATAAATCACTGGCCAATAAGGGGACAAGATGCAGATATGTCCATATATGGTATTAAGACATCAGAGGGCTATTAATAGCTTCACAGCCAAGGTTTCACAAAGGCGTGCATTGATCACGTCAGATAAAAATGGCACAAAGGAGTAACTTATATATCTCATAAAAATGGCTCAATGGTTAGGACACAAGAAGTAACAAGGAGATTTTAAAATTTCGCACAGCTGCCATCTTGTGGTTATGGAAACAATTGAAATAAATTAGATGCCAGTGGATTAACATTCGTATAAGGATTTACTGTACCAAGTTTCACTGCACCAGGATGGTTGAATTGCGAGAAACGTCCATGTGAATATTTATAATTCGCGTCGCCGCCATGTTGGATTTGTGATCACCAGGTTATTTAAAGTCCTATAGGTGAACTTATGTTCATAGCCCCTATGAACATAAAGAAATTCAGTTTGATTGCTATAATATATTCGTAGATATTCAAAGCCGTCTAAATATTTCGGATGGTCGCCATGTTGGATTGTTAAATGTATAGGCCATAGAGTCATGTACCATTACAGGGAAATTATTGCGTAGGTTCATTATTCAAACTTTCACTTCGATCGCATGATTACGACTCAAGAAATAAAAACGTAATTTTAAAATTCGCACAGCCGCCATTTTGAGGTTATGTAAAGAATGGAACTAAATTGGATACCAGTGCATTACAATGTGTATAAACATTTCCTGTACCAGATTTCATTGCGTTTGGAATATTAAATCGCGAGAAAGGTCTATTAAAATTTTTAATTCGCTTGGCCGCCATGTTCGTTTTGAGGTTAACTGGTTTTTGAAAGTCTTATAGATGAACTTCCAGTAGTGCCTTTTATCTCCGTACAAAATTTCAGGATGATACCGCTAATAGTTTCAAAGATATAGAATGCCGGTGAAATATTTCGCACATCCGCCATCTTGTGGATATGTAAACAATTGAACGAAGTTAGATGTCGGTGCATTACAATATGTATGAACATATTGTTACGTGCCACCCCCTAGTGGCACTTTTGTTAACTGGATTACGGTGGGTAGGAAGCACAAAACCAATTACTGCTTAAAGAAGTAATTAACTTTATTGCGGCCAGAAAATTACACTACTCATCAGCAATTACAGACAATAGGAACCTTACTCTAGTTTCCTCAAGTCTCCTGCTTGTGGAGAGCTCTTGCCCCTTTTACTTGTCAACAAACCACAGAAGTTAATCCTGCCGCTAATGAGCCTAGTGGCCTTGACAGAACTACATGCAACTTCTTCCTAATGTGCACCTACTACAGTACTTACGAGCACTTGCTGCGCGCTGTTCACCAGCTGGTAGGAACAATGTCACTGGATTTCGACACCACAATATCTGACACTCAGTGAAAGCACATTCACTCAGAACACGGCAGTCCCCTGTATGTCCCTCACTTCGCCGCTACACTAGGGGTTTCGCAAGTCACCACACTTCTGTCGCTCAGAACAAACGCTCACACTAGCTCGTAAAACACAACAACAACCCCTGCTTGTCAGGTCGCACTTATATAGCAGGCCGGTGACTCAATACATGCTTCCAGATCCATCCTGGATTCACGGCTTCTCGAGGTTTCCATCGCTGGTCCAGTCACGAATATTCTGGACTATCCCTTTGTCTTAGTAGCCCTGTTGCATAAGGCACACGCAATACAGGAGGCAGGCCACAGCCCAGCCCCTGGGGCAGTTGTGACTCAAGCGGCAAGCGATGACACAAACTCACAGCCGTAACACCACCCCCTTCCTAAAAAGGCTGATCGTCCCGATCAATCATTGGTCCGTCTGTGTCCCTCCATAGGCTGCCAGGCGATCTCGATGCACGATCTTCATCTTCGCCCTCGGGCTCCGCTGGATCCTGTAGACGACATCGTTGATCCGTTTCACGACTCGGTACGGGCCCTCCCAGGACTTCTGAAGTTTGGGTGACAGGCCTTTCTTCCGTAATGGGTTGAAGAGCCAGACCAGGTCGTCCTCGTGGAATCCGCCGGCATCCGTCTGCTGGTCGTATCGGGTCTTCATTCGGTCGGTCTCGATCCGCAGTTTCCTCCTCGCGAACGCGTGCACGTCCTCCAGTTGGTCGACCAGTTCTTGACAATACTGGCTTACCGGGATCGGATCATTCCCAGGTCGGCCGAAGGCAAGATCGACGGGTAGACGGAGCCCCCTCCCAAACATGACCCGGGCTGGTGTGCACCCGGTGGCTTCATGCACGGCGGCGCGGTAGGCCAGGAGAAATAGTGGAAGATGTTTGTCCCAATCCCTCTGGTGCTCGCTGACGACTATTCGGAGATGGTTCTCGATGGTGCGATTCAATCGCTCTACTATCCCGTCGGACTGAGGGTGTAGCGGCGTCGTCCTTGTCTTCCGGATTCCCAGCAGCTGGCATAGGTTCTGGAACACCTGCGACTCGAAGTTCCTCCCTTGGTCGGAGTGCAGCTCCAGGGGTACTCCGTACCGGCTGACGAATTCCTTCACCAGGGTCTCTGCAATCGTCGCGGCTTCTTGGTTAGGGAGCGCATACGCCTCCGGCCATTTGGTGAAGTAGTCGCTGACGACTAATATGTAGTGGTTCCCTGCCTCGCTTAACGGGAATGGCCCAGCAACATCGATGGCCACTCTCTCCATGGGGCCGCCCACGTTGTAGGTCTTCAGTGGACCCCGTCGTCTTCGTCCTGGGCCCTTGCTGGCTGCGCAATCGTGGCACCTCGCGCAGTGGTTCTCCTCGTCTGTTCGGCATCCGATCCAGTAGAACCGCTCTCTCAGCTTCTCCAGGGTCTTCTTTATCCCTAGGTGTCCACCAGATGATCCTCCATGAACTTCCTTCAGGACTTCCTCCGCCATAGCCTTTGGAACGACGACTTGTTCCCGAGATGTCTTCCCGTCGGTGCTCTCCCAGGTACGGCAGATGAGGCCATCCCTTACAATCAGCGAGTCCCACTGTGCCCAGTAGGACTTAAACTTTGGGCTGCAGTCACTCACAATGTTCCACCCGGGTCTGGGGACACAGGCCCTCTTCCATTCGGCTATCAGTCCCAGGTCATCATCTTCTGCTTGTGCCCGCGTGAAAGATTCGCGGCTCCAGTTCCCCTGAAGTTCCACAGTAGTCCGTCGGCACTGTATCCCGGTGTTCTCCTCCCTTCGGGCACAGAAGGTGCAGTCTTCGGGGCACGGTCTTCGTGACAGGGCGTCGGCGTTAGAATGCAGTTGGCCTTTCCTGTGCTGAATCTCAAAGTTGTACTGTTGAAGCCTCTCTAACCACCGCGCGAGTTGACCCTCGGGCTGCTTGAAGTTCAGGAGCCACCGCAGGGATGCATGGTCGGTCGTGATGAGAAATTCGTGCCCGTACAGGTACTTGTGGAAGTGTTCAATGGTCTTCACGATGGCGAGCAGCTCCTTCCTGGTGACGCAGTAGTTCCTTTCTGGCTTTGACAGGGCCTTGCTGAAGTAGGCCACTACTCTCTCCTCGCCGTCCACTACTTGCGACAGGATTCCCCCTATGCCAAAGTCGCTGGCATCGGTATCGACGATGAACCTTGTTCCAGGTCTGGGGTAGGCCAGAATAGGTGCGGTGCACAGGGCCTGCTTGAGTTGTTCGAAGGCACTGTGGCATTCTGCTGTCCACGTGAAGAGTTGGTCCTTCTCAGTCAGTCGATGTAAAGGTTTGGCGATGTCGGCGAATCCTCTCACGAAGCGACGGTAATAAGTGCAGAGTCCCAGGAAGCTTCGTAGTAGGGACTTGTCCTTTGGAACTGGCCACTCCCTCACAGCTGCGGTCTTCTCTGGGTCGGTGTGCACCCCTTCCTCGGAGACGATATGCCCAAGGTACTGGACCCGCTTCTGGAAGAGCTGACACTTCTTGGGGCTCAACTTCAGCTGGGCAGCCCGTAGCTTCAACAAGATCTCCTTCAGGTTGCTGTAGTGCTCCTCGAAGCTCCTCCCCAGAACGATGACGTCGTCTAGGTATACCAGGCAGGTCTTCCAGTGTAGTCCCCTCAGAATGGACTCCATTAGCCTTTCAAAGGTCGCAGGGGCGTTGCACAGACCGAATGGCATGACGGTGAACTGCCAGAGCCCGCTGCCCACAGAGAACGCCGTTTTCTCGCGGTCCTTATGGTGGACCTCCACCTGCCAGTAGCCACTCTTCAAATCCAAGGTGGAGAACCATCTTGACCCTGATATGGTGTCCAGCGTGTCGTCGATCCGGGGTAGAGGGTAGCTGTCCTTCTTCGTGACGTCGTTCACCCGTCTGTAGTCCACGCAGAACCTGGTGGAACCGTCCTTCTTCTTCACAAGCACGACCGGAGAACTCCAAGGACTATGTGATGCTCGATCACCCCTTGCTCCTTCATCTCTTCTACCATCCGGTCGACTTCGGCTTGCTTGGCGAGCGGGACACGTCGGAATGGGGCCCTAATCGGTGCGCTGTCCCCAACGTCGATTCTGTGCTGGACCAAGCTTGTCCTGCCGAAGTCTTTGCTCCCCACGGAGAAGACATCCTGGAATTCGCGTAGCAGGTCCTGAAGTTGGCGTGATTGCTCTTCGTCTAAATGGTCCTGGGATCCTTGGTACAGCTTCTGTAGTTCTTCTGGCAGGGCGCGTCTTCTTCGGTTGTCCGTCTGCAGGTGTACGTCCGTCGTTTCTGTGTTGCGGGCAATCCAGGTAACGGGCTCGCAGAGTCCCAGGTTGGTGTCCCGGTGAACCGTAATATCGTAGTCGTTCAGGTTGGACAGGTGGACGTACGGCCGAGGCGTCGTGTTGATGAGGGTCTTGGCAACTAGCAATCCTTTTGTCTGGATGTCCTCATATTTTGGCTCGATGACAGCCGCCAATCCCTCAGCAGTTCCGTCGACAATTACGGCAGCGCTGACCTCCGTCCTGGCGGGAACGATGACGTTCTCTCTCAGCCTTACTCGTCGTGCGGTGACGGCCTCGTGTGCTGGTTGCAAAGCAAGTTCCTCACCTCCAAAGTGCAGAGTGTTGGTACTCAGGTCCAAGATGATGTTGTTCTGGTCCAGGAAGTCCAGTCCGATGATCACTTCGTTTGATACGTCAGCCACAAGCACTGGATGCTTTATCACCCGTCGACCAATGACGAACTCCAGTGATGCTTCGCCATGTACCGGTGCGGTCTCTCCGGTCGCGGTTATTAGCTGGAGGTTCCTTTGTGTGGGTTGCACTCTCCACTTCGGGATCACGGTGGGATTGACGATGGTCCTCGATGCTCCCGTGTCGATCAGCATGGGCCAGCTCACTCCGTTGATGACTCCGTCGACCATCAGGCTGCTATTTTCCCTCCGTAACTTCGACACACGCACTTGGACTGCCGGGGCTTGACGACTGTCACAAGCCAACCTTTGCCCCCCAAGGCTGGCTAATACTCGTTTCCCTGGGCCGCGCTGTTTTCAGACGACTGATTTCCCGTCGGGTACCCTCGGCGGCGGCGATCACCGCAGTCCTTGCTCAGGTGGCCTTTCTTACCGCAGGCCCAGCAGGTCGGTAGTCCTCTTCCAGGCCGCCTCTCCGGTTGTCTTCCGGCTGTGTCGTTGCTGGTGGTGCCGCGACTATCGAAGAAACGGCTTAGCGCCTCCATCAATTCGTCGGACAGGGGCTTGGTCTCGTTGGTTTTTGCTGGTTCGTCGACGTCCACTTGACGCACCCGCGCGTGCATTCTGGATGCCTGTTTTTCCGTCTCGAATTCAAGTGCGTAGCTCAGCGCATCTGCCAGGGTCTTATTACGCGCGAGTCGCAGCGCCTGTTGAGTGTCCGAGTCCCGTAGCCCGTCGGTGAAAGTCTGCGTCGCTATCTGCTCCAGAAAGTCGGCCGGCGCTGTTGGGTAGGCGAGCCTTACGAGGCGTGCGATGTCCATCTCGAACTCTTGCAGGGTTTCCGCGTTCTTCTGTACCCGGGTCCGGAGCTGCATCTGGTAGGCCTGCTGAAGATGGCTATCTCCATATCGGGACTCCATATGGGCGATCAGTGCAGCGTAGTCTTGGGATCCAGTCGGGATGGCCTGAAGGACGTAAAGGGCGTCGCCTCTCAGCGCTACAATGAGAGCTGTAGCCTTTTCTGTGTTGTTCCAGTTATTTATGGAACAGGCTGCCTCGAACTGACGTAAGTAGGTGCTCCACGGGACCTTTCCGTCGAAGGTTGGGGGCGTCACTCTGCTATGTCCCGTTCCTGATATTCCCGGTGTAACGGTGGGCGGGCGTTGGCGCAGCTCGGCAACTTCCTCTCGTAGAGCGTTGAATTCCTCTTTCACCCCCGTCAGTGGGCGTTGGCGCAGCTCGGCAACTTCCTTTTGTAAGGCGTTGAATTTCTCCTCCACCCCCATCAGCGGGCGTTGGCGCAGCTCGGCAACTTCCACTTGTAAGGCGTCGAACTTCTTTTCCACTGCCGTGACTTCCTCACGCAGACCCAGTTCTAATTTCTTCAGGTCCTGTGTCAACTTATTCTGACCGTCTTCCATCTTCTTCTGGCCGTCCTCTTCAGGTCCTCCGCTAGCTTCTTCTGGCCGTCTTCTAGTTTGGCAGTTAGGTCCTCGGCTAACTTTTTCTGGCCGTCCTCCATCTTCTTCTGGCCGTCCTCCATCTTCTTCAGGTCCTCCGCTAACTTATTTTGGCTGTCCTTCAGGTCCTCTGCTAACTTCTTCTGGCCATCCTCCATCTTCTTCTGGCCGTCTTCCATTTTGGCAGTTAGGTCCTTGGTTAAATTCTTCTGGCCGTCTTCTATGCCATTTAACTTTTCTAGCAATGCTGCCAATTGCGCCTCCATTTTAGTTGTTTGCCTTGTAAAGGGCATGCACTCACAAGAAAATTAGAGAAAATGACCTGCTCGGGTTTTGAAACCAGGACCGTCAGGCGTTATGCTTGAGTTCGTAATCCCACTTCTGACACCCGTTGTTACGTGCCACCCCCTAGTGGCACTTTTGTTAACTGGATTACGGTGGGTAGGAAGCACAAAACCAATTACTGCTTAAAGAAGTAATTAACTTTATTGCGGCCAGAAAATTACACTACTCATCAGCAATTACAGACAATAGGAACCTTACTCTAGTTTCCTCAAGTCTCCTGCTTGTGGAGAGCTCTTGCCCCTTTCACTTGTCAACAAACCACAGAAGTTAATCCTGCCGCTAATGAGCCTAGTGGCCTTGACAGAACTACATGCAACTTCTTCCTAATGTGCGCCTACTACAGTACTTACGAGCACTTGCTGCGCGCTGTTCACCAGCTGGGAGGAACAATGTCACTGGATTTCGACACTACAATATCTGACACTCAATGAAAGCACATTCACTCAGAACACGGCAGTCCCCTGTATGTTCCTCACTTCGCCGCTACACTAGGGGGTTTCGCAAGTCACCACACTTCTGTCGCTCAGAACAAACGCTCACACTAGCTCGTAAAACACAACAACAACCCATGCTTGTCAGGTCGCACTTATATAGCAGGCCGGTGACTCAATACATGCTTCCAGATCCATCCTGGGTTCACGGCTTCTCGAGGTTTCCATCGCTGGTCCAGTCACGAATATTCTGGACTATCCCTTTGTCTTAGTAGCCCTGTTGCATAAGTCACACGCAATACAGGAGGCAGGCCACAGCCCAGCCCCTGGGGCAGTTGTGACTCAAGCGGCAAGCGATGACACAAACTCACAGCCGTAACACCATACTGTACTCAAGTATTATTGCGTTTGGTTGGTTAAATCGCGAGAAACGTCTACTTAAATGTCGCAAATTCGCGTGGCCGCCATGTTGGTTTTGTAGTTACCAGTTTTTCAATAGTCACATAGGTAAACTTCTAGTGGTTCCGTTTTTTACCGTAAAAAATTCCAGGGTGATATCGGGAATAGTTTCGGAGATATTGAATGCTGGTGAAATATTTCGCACAGCCGCCATGTTGGATTGGTGGGACTTAACAAAATTGGAAGGGCACGGTCGGGGTCGCCCGGAGTAGTGCTATGAACTTACCGAGTTTCATTGAAATCGCTCCAGCCGTATAGAAGTTATTAGGGGCACACACACACACCTCTCTCTCACACACACACTTGCACACACAGACACACGGACAAAAGGTGTTCTCATAAGCCTATTTTTTCAAAATTGAAAATAGGCTAAAAACGTCGAACAGGATTATTAAGGGGTAGACAAACATACATTTTAAATTGATAAGGCAACTTTCCAGTCGGTCTAAGCAATGTAACCCCAATAACTGGGAAATGCAATAACCTTTAAAGATTATATGTATGTAAAAAATATTTGTTTTCGATTACAGAAAAGGGAAAAAATCTATAAAATGACATGTTTCGCTCGACAAGCGAGCATCATCAGTTCAAAAAGTTCAAATCTACAAGCCAAAATAGCTGTACAAGACAATGCTAGATCCCACAATGGCAATCATGCAACGGGACTCACTGTCTTCAAACTACAACCCTCAAGGAGTCAACAGACTCTTAAATAATACGGCTAATATAGCTGATAAAAAACTGATGTGATAATACCCTGGAAAGAACTATCGCGTGTGTATAAACCACGTGCGTGGGCTCGACGTTACACAGTTCTCGTAGGTGCTATCGTCTTATTATAATAATTTGTTTAATCGCACTTTTTAAACACATTGTCGATATTAATAAATGTTCTTTTGTTATGATCGGTTACTTGTAAGACTGTCTTCGTGGTATATGGGTAACGTTCTCGCCTGCAGTGCCCAATGTTGAATGATAAAATCCTGGCGCAGTCAGTTGGCATTTGAGGGTGCGCAAATACGAGGGAGTCGTGTCAGTAGATTGATGGGAAACTTTAAGATCCCGGCACCCCGGCATCTCTAAAAGCCTCAGTAGCTAAAGGGGACGTAAAACCAATAACTTTAAGTTATTATAGCTACTTGTGAGCGCTCCATGTGCATATACACACATCAAAAAAGTTTTGCATCACCTCGGTTCCCAGATCTCCGGCATATAGACGTTGACTGTGTATATTGTATCCAAGATACAGTCCCTTTGACTGTTCATAGATGTCACTAAAACTGCTCAAAGATGTAAACAACCATGCATGAGCAGGGCCTATTAGACGGAGGGGGTACGACAGCCGATCAGTTCCAGTCATTCCACCAGGACGAAGGTACGCTGCTCATGTTGTCTGTAGTTCTACCATGCCTAGAAGGTCAATACCGCAGTTCGATCGCGTCCGCATTGTTACTTTGTGTCAAGAAGGGCTCTCAACAAGGGAAGTTTCCAGGCGTCTCAGAGTGAACCAAAGCGATGTTGTTCGGACATGGAGGAGGTACAGAGATACAGGAACTGTCGATGACAGGCCTCGCTCAGGCCGCCCAAGGGCTACTACTGTAGTGGATGACCGCTACTTACGGATTGCCGCTCGGAGGAACCCTGACAGCAATGCCACCATGTTGAATAATGCGTTTCGTTCAGCCACAGGACGTCGTGTTTCAACTCAAACTGTGCGCAATAGGCTGCATGATGCGCAACTTCACTCCCGACGTCCACGGCGAGGTCCAGCTTTGCAACCCCGACACCATGCAGCGCGGTACAGATGGGCCCAACAACATGCTGAATGGACCCCACGGAATTGGCATCACGTTCTCTTCACCGATGAGTGTCGCATATGCCTTCAACCAGACAATCGTCGGAGACGTGTTTGGAGGCACCCTGGTCAGGCTGAACGTCTTAGACACACTGTCCAGCGAGTGCAGCAAGGTGGTGGTTCCCTGATGTTTTGGGGTGGCATTATGTGGGGCCGACGTACGCCACTGGTGGTCATGAAAGGCTCCGAAACGGCTTTACGATACCTGAATGACATCCTCCGACCCATAGTGCAACCATATCGGCAGAATATTGGAGAGGCATTTGTCTTCATGGACGACAATTCTCGACCTCATCGTGCACATCTTGTGAATGCGTTCCTTCAAGATAACGACATCGCTCGACTACAGTGGCCAGCATGTTCGCCAGACATGAACCCTATCGAACATGCCTGGGATATGTTGAAAAGGGCTGTTTATGGACGTCTTGACCCACCAACCACTCTGAGAGATTTACGCCGAATTGTCGTTGAGGAGTGGGACAATTTGGACCAACAGTGTCTTGATGAACTTGTGGATAGTATGCCACGACGAATACAGGCATGCATCAATGCAAGAGGACGTGCTACTGGGTATTAGAGGTAGTGGTGTGTACTGCAATCTGGACCACAAATGCTGAAAGTCTAGCTGTATGATGGTACAACATGCAATGTGTGGGTCTCATGAGCAATAAAACGAGCTGAAATGTTGTTTGTGTTGATCTCTATTCCCTTTGTATTTAAAGGTTCCGGAACTCTTGGAACCGAGGTGATGCAAAACTTTTTTTGATGTGTGTACATTCCACAATTTCGCGAAGTGCAAGGTTTATGTTGTGTACAATTGAGACGATTTGGAAGATTTTAGCAGAGACTTCCTTCTGGTTTAAGAGCTTGAGTTTTATGAAGCATACACCTTAGCGTTATATTAGTATTATATGTACATAATTATAATTGTAATAAAAATAATAATGGTAATAAGATAATAATTTTATGACCTGGAGAAAGCCGAAAGGCGTATCCTCAGGAAAATCCATGGCCCGAGATTGCTCCCAGATGGAACCTACCGTTTGAAATCTAATTCTGACCTGTATCGACAGTTAGAATCAACCAATACCAGTATGCGACGTAGGAGGCTAAAGTTCTATGGGCACCTACAACGAATGAACAGCAACAGGCTTACCAAGAAGATCTTCTCCTTGGTTAAAAGCTATAAGACTGGAAGCCTGTGGCTTAATGAAGTACTAAAGGACTTGGATTCGGCTGGAATTGCTGACCTTGATGTAGAAAATCGTTCTAAAGTTTGTGCTATGGTAGAATCTTGGACCCCACCACCTAGAGTCTCTAAATGTCAGAAGCCCCTTTCGCAGGAGAGAAAGGAGAAATTATCAGCAGGGCTCAAGAGATATTGGGAACGGAAAAGAGCATCGAAGAACTAGTCATAAGCGCTCCGCAGTGGGCTTAAATCAATAATAATAATTTTATTAATGCAGCCAATGTTCATGTATTTTCCTTTTCTGGACGGGTCAGGGAAGGGATATTGGAAGGAAACCGGCCGTGGACCTATTGAAAGGAACCGTCCCGGCATTTGCCTCATGGTGAAAATGGGAAACCACGAAAACCATTTTCAGGACGGCTTAGGTGGGATTCGAACCCACGCTCTCCCACCCCAGCGAGACACGAGGTAGCGCGCAAGCGTTCTCGGCCAGCGCGTCTGATATGGTGTTAATATATTTCACTAGCTATGGAGTTTGCGAGAATCTGGAAACAAAACAATGAGAAAATCATATTTTTTCACTGGCTTGATACCTAATTCTTATTCACTTAACCTATCCACTCCCACACACACCTACGCTATTGCATAAATGGGTGATATTATTCAGGCATGCAGCATCGCCAGTGTAATTCTGAATACGCAGTACTGATCTTGATGGGAATTATTTGAACCCTATTGCTTAGAGGGAACGCGGAAAATTACATTCCTGGGAATAATTTTACTGTGAATCTTTTATGGTATAGTTTGGTAATGTCTAGTTTATAGGCTCTGGATAGAGTGACAAAGCTGAAGTTTCATGTACTTCATGTACCAACATGTTTAATGTTACTCAACTCAATTTGAATAAATAAATAAATATATAATAAATTAGTAGTAGTAGTTATTGTTGTTTTAAGGGGGTTGCAGGTTCGAAACCTGGCGCAGTCAGCTGGCATTTGAGGGTGCGCAAATGCGAGGGAGCCGTGTCAGTAGATTTACTGGCACGTTAAAGATCCCCTACGGGGCAAAATTCAGGCACCCCGGCGTCTCTAAAAGCCAGTGAAGTTAAAAGGGACGTAAAACCAATAACATTATTATTATTATTGTTGTTTTAAGGGGCGGAACTACGACGTCATCTGCCCCTATATACATGGGTTGGTTTTTTAGTTTTGGCACCATAGTTATAACTGGATTAATAACTCACTTAGATGGTTCCAAGTTTCACAGACACTCGATGTGGTCCCCACCGTTGCGTACAATGTGTTCCCAGCGATGCGGAAGTCGTTGGATCCCGTTGGCACCGCCCAATCTATAGATAGTACGAAGAGAGCGCTCGGCAGCCTGCTTAACGTCATTGTCATCTTCATCTTCGGGATGAGATCATAGGCGCAGGGACTGATGTCAGGAGAATATGGGGGGGGGGGGGGGTGATAGAGGACCTCCCAGCCCCAGCGATCCAACAATGCCGACACAACACCTGCTGTGTGTGCCCTAGCATTGACATGCAGAACGATGGGCGGTGTAACCATGTGGTGGTGCCGTTTCCTTCTCAGAGCTCCTCGGAGATGGTCTTGCAGAAACGAACAATAGTACGCCGCATTAACGATTTGCCCTCGGGGAACAGTATGGCAGCGCTTCCGTACCATTGAAGACGTTAAGCAGGCTGCCGAACGCTCTCTTCGTACCATCAATAGATTGGGCAGTGCCAACAGGATCCAACGACTTCCGCATCGCTGGGAACACGTTGTACGCAACGGTGGGGACTACATCGAGGGCCTGTGAAACTTGGAACCATCCGAGGGAGTTATTATTCCAGTTATAACTAAGGTGCCAAAACTAAAAAAACAACCCATGTAATGACTTGAGTGAGCGTAAAAATATATCATTAATTTGCGTTTGTCTGGTGAATTAAGTAGCGTATCTTTAATGTTATTTGTTGTGTTAATACTGATAATTTCCTGGGATATCTTCGTCATTATCCCTTGTACTTGGATGTGTGTTCAATTTGCCTGATAACCTGTGTTTCTGAGGTTTCTGCAATAGTGTGTCTAACTGTAATTATTAGAGTTGGTGATCTGGTAAGTGTAGCCGGCTCCGTGGTGTTGGGGAAGTGCACCTGCCTCTCACCCAGAGGCCCTGGTTTCGATTCCCGGCTCCGTCAGGGATTTTAAAACTGACGTGACGTTGGAACGGGGTGCACTCTGCCTCATGAGGACATTTGAGTAGCTGTCTGACAGTGAGACAGCGCCCTGATCACGAAAACCAAAATTAACGGCCGAGGGGATCCGATGCACTGATCACGCGTCACGCCAATATCTGCAGGCAAAATGGGTGAGCAGCGGTCGCTTGGTCTTCCTAGGCCCTTCATGGGCTGTATAGTGCCAGGCGTGGGGGGTTGACCTGGTAAGTGTCCCGTGACTTGAAAAAAAAAGTACTATCCCGGCATTTGCCTGAATGGAATGTGAAAAACCCCGAGGAAAGCCACAGTCAGGACCGCTTCGTTGAAACCCAAGGATGGAACTCACAGAGCTACACAGGGAAGAATGTCCTATAAGAATAATGCCAACCTACAAATGCTAACAATTCTTCTTATGAATACCAATGACCAGAAATCTCTTTATATTCACGAGAATTTGCTAAATGGTTTTCAGTGATTTCATTGGATTCACTCATACAGTCTTGTGCATATTAATGTGAAAAACGGGGAAAATTTTATTTCTCAAGTCATAAAGAGTAGTCTCAATTTATTCCATCTGCCTGTTTCACTATCCATCACAGCTCCAATAACAAGGCATCTTGAGAGTGTTTTGAAAGTTATATTGAAATATTTAGAACTTTTATTTAACCAAATTATGTGTAAGGATATCCTTTTTATTTTATTTCAAATTCATTCTATTATTTTATATTTTACAGGAATACTGATCTATTAGATTTTATATTTTCATCGTTATTATTCATTATTTTTCCAGTTTCTTCGTTCCAATCTGTAAATATTTTACTCAATTTTCATTTCTCACTAGCTGACCCGCACAACCAGTCATAAAAGTTTCATCGCAATCGGATGAATGGCATATGAACGCATACGGGATTTTGTTTAAACGATTCGCGCGCCGTCACTCATTTGTTGAATCTTCATGTGCGCCACCCATTGAAAAACGGATTTACTAATTCATAAACCTTCGCAGGACTGTACTTAGTTCACCAAAGTTTTATCACAATCGGATGAATGGTATATGAACGGCCTCTCACCAAGGCGGTCCGGGTTCGATTCCCGGTCAATGCATGTGAGATTTTCGAAGTGAAATGCCATGTTCTGTGGTTCGGATTCCACGTAAAAAGGAGGTCCCGTGGCTCATGATCTCAAGATTAACGGTCACGTTAAACTACAAGCTTCCTTTTGGTATATGAACGCATACGGGACTTTGTTGAAACGATTCACGAGCTGTCGCTCATTAGTTAAATCTACTCGCGCGCTACCAATTGTAAAATGGATTTACTAAATCAGAAACCTTCGCGGCAGTGGAAACAACATTCACCAAATTTCATTGCAATCGCATGAATGGTATATGAACGCATACGGAATTTCGTTTAAACGATACGCACGCCGTTACCCATTTGTTGAATCTACTCGTGCGCTACCAAAGGTAAAATGGATTTACTAAGTCAGAAACCTTTCCTCGTGTGTACACAACAATTCACTTAAGTTTCATCGCAATCGGATGAATGGCATATGAACGCATAAGGGACTATGATGAAACGATTCACGTGTCGTTGCTCATTTGTTGAATCTGCTCGTGCGCTACCTATTGTAATGTGGATTTACCAAGCCAGAAACCTTCCCGGAAGTGTACACAACATCTTACCCAAGTTGCATCGCTAGCGGACGTTCGTATATGAACGCATAGGGGTCTTTGTCGAAACACTTTGCGCGTCGTCGCTCATTTGTTTAATCTACTCGTGCGCTACCTATTGTAACATGGATTTACTAAGCCAGAAACCGTACCTAGAGTGTGCACATACTCTCACCTAAGTTTCGTCGCTATCGGACGAATGGTATATGAATCCTTAAGGGACTTTTTTGAAACGGTTTGCGTATCGTCGCTCATTTGTTGAATCTACACGTGCGATACCTATTGTTAAGTGGATTTACTAAGCCAGAAACCTTCCCTGAAGTGTACACAACATCTCATCCAAGTTTCATCGCAATGGGGTGAATGGTATATGAACGCATGTGGGACTTTTTTGAAACAAACGCACGCCTTTTTGTTGAAGTTACTCGCGCGCCATCTATTGTAAATTGGATTTACTATGACTATAACCTTTCCTGGAGTATGCACTACAACTCACCAAAATGTGATCGCAATCGGATGAATTGTATATGAACGCATCGCCAACACTCATTTGTTTAATCTACTGGCGCGCTATCTATTGTAAATTGGATTAACTATGACTATAACCATCCTGGAAGTGTGCTAAACAACCCACCAAAATTTGGTCGGAATCGGATGAATTGTAGGCTATATGAACGCATCACCAACACACATCTGTTTAAGCTACTCGCGCGCTCTCTATTGTAAAATGGATTAACTATGCCTATAACCATCCCGGAAGTGTTCACAAAAACTCACCAAAATTTCAGCGTAATCGGATGAATGGTCTATGAACGCATAAAAGACGAACAGACGAACATACTTTTATATATATAAGATTAGTTTTATTAAATTAATTTCTTAAGGTTTAGTTATAATCTGCTGAAGAAGGACCCATTGTTGGATCGAATAATGCTCTAATTTGAATATAATTTGTATTGATTGGCAGAGCATTTTAATTAATTATCATTAGAGAAAAACAAAATTCGTAACTCACGAAATCACGAAAAAAATTAAAACAAATAAATATTTGTTTAGAACATGTTTTACATAAAATATATCATATAATTACACGTTTCAACTCGCGGAACACTAGCGAATAATCGCAGAAGAATATAATGACTCGCAAATTTATCAACTCTTTATCGTTATTCGTGAAAAAAAACTGAGTTTTTGGGATTAAATAGATAAATTTAAAAAAACCTTCAGATTGTTTTTTTAATAATATTTATTAACCATGTTCCCAAACAGAACTCTTTTCTACCTTTTCTTATCTGAAAAAAATCCAAAAGGTTTGGCATATTGTCCCTAGATGGTATGTGTTGAAATGGTCCGTATTAATCTAATTATTACTGACATAATAACTTAACAAAGCAGTGTGAAAAGTGCTGTTTCACTCAAGAATTTTTAAAAATTCACTCAAGAATTGTTACCCTTATTAACCAAGAATTGTATTCCCTTTCATTCAAGAATCATGACTGTCTATAATTATCACAAAGATGTACCAACTTTTACCCGCCAATTCTTAACAACATCATGGATACCAATTGTTGAGAAATGCATAGACATTAACCATTATGATGATGGTATTACATATTATCCGTGTTGACTGATATTAATCTCCAATTATAAAGGCGCCCTTGTCACACACAAGAAAGTAGTTTAATAATTACATTAACACGTACATGTTTCCTTATCAATGATAACTTCGTCAGCGTGAAAAAATCTTAGAAACTATCTTAACCAAATGGATTTGCTGACAAAAAGCCATTTATTTAAATAAATGAAAGGATATCCAATTTCTTTTTGGTTCTTGTGAAGATAGTTTCGAATATTTTTTGACGCTCATGAAGTTATCATTGATATTAAGAAACATGTACGTGTTAATTTAATTATTGAACTACTTGCTAGTGTTCGACAAGGCGGCTTTTATAATTTGAGATGAGGTAATTTTAGTGAATACTCTTATTGCTTGGGTTTAAAAGTTCAAACTTGGCATGTGTTTGTAGGTGTTTGAAACTGCATTCAGTGAGTATATTTAATCAATCATAATGGATATCATACCAAAGAAGAGAATCAAGAATATAACCCGCCACAAATTTAGTGGTATGACTCAAGAAACAAATATCACTGAATATAATGTAAGTTTGGATGCTGTTTGTAATATAATTAGGAGGAAAATGAGAGTCTTGCTGAAACACATCAAACAGACAGTAAAGATTCCACAAATAAGATGTTTTTTGGGGGTTGTTTTACATTCGCGGACTCTAAATATTTGGTTCCTGTTGATGGAATGATGAACAGCGACAAGTACAACACAATATTAGAGAGAAAAGCTGCCCCAGAACTGACGAGATTGGCTGAGGAACTAAACGTCGAAAAGGTGATTTTTCCATCTCTGTTCACAATGCTGTATTAACCCTAGCCTTACCATGCTATTTTTCAAACCACTGGCTACCAAAAGAGGGTATTTTTGACCTCCATAATAAATTCATTTGAGTAATTTCTATTATTCTTTAATCAACATATCTTTTATTTTAAAACTTTAAAGGTGAAATAATAACTTAATGAACAACAGTTGCAAACAAAATTTAAAAATCATGAAAAAAGAAGTTCAGAAAGTAAATTATTCACTGATATTCATACTCTTCGCCGACTTTAACACACGAATGTTCTTTACTGTGTTTTCCACATGTGTAAATCTTGCAACCAGAACAAGTTATGGTGGCTTTGTTAACTTTCTTGAACGTTTGCCCTTACCACAGAGAAAAGTACGACGAGGCACAGAAAGTACTAACCGGACGGGGGGGGGGGGGGGGGGGTTCAGTGCCCACCAAAATAAATTGTTAATATCTGATACAAGAATTAAAATTTAAATGTGTGGATAGGTAACCGGATTCAAAATAGACAATAACTTTCTGTACAGTGAGCGTAGAAAATGAATACCATAGGTAAATCGAAAAAATGGAACCCCGTTGGTATTGCTAGGCTGAGTATCTCTGTAGTAAGAATCTTTATCGTTCACTGCCTTAGGCGATCTTCAATAAGTTTATAAAACATAGGAGTGAAATTAATAATACCAATAACCAGGGTCAAAAGAGTGAAAGGTGTTCCTTGTCGTTTACAAGGCGGGGTCGCACCTTGGAATTGTCCAAGCGGTATAAAAGGTGCGTGGACTCTCGACACAAGCACACTCAGCAAGCTAGCGAGTACTGGACTTTACACGACCAGCAGCGCTATCCCCAAAACTACCATCATCATGAAGGTCCTGGTAAGTAGAACCAACCATCGAGCCATTGCAATACTCAGCATTTTATAAAGAGTACTCAATTAGTCTCTGCTCTTTGAAACACGCAAGAGCGTACATTCCAACGACAATGCTTGTCATGTTGGTTGCGTATGTTTAGGAGCAAAATTACCAGTCACTAATATTTTAGTTGAGATTGAAATAGTTCAAACTGGACCGAAGTCGTTGGATTCTTTAAGAACGTTAAAAATCCCTCAGTATGCCTTCCTTCGGAGGGGATATAAAGCCGGCGAGACTATGTCAAAGATCTATGGCATATAAAAGAACCTTCCACTAACTACAAGTGTATGAAGCTAAATTTGTATGTTAGATTTTATTATCGTTCTATAAGTTCCAACGTCCAAGGTGCTGGTTATGATGGCATCTAGTAGCCAAGTTTGCAGCTGAGTGTCGTTGACGGTAGTATTTGTTATCAAAAGTAGGAACTACTTGAAATTGATCGTCTGCAGTCCTTAGCTTAATTATAGATAACACACACTAATACAGCCATCACAATATTAACACCGGTTATCAGGCAGAATCTACACACACCCAAATTTACGGGGCTACATGACTGCTTTGTCGCAGCCCCTAAACTGAGGGACCAACCAACTAACTTTCAAACACGCAATAGCGTACGTTCCAATGGCAATGCTTGCCATGTTGGTTGCGTGTGCTTAGGAGCGAAAGTACAAGTCACTACTGAAATACTGAAGTTGAGATTGAGATATGAAACTTATGAATTTATTCATACAAAACAAAAGAGGCCTAACTGCAAGTCATCCGGCCCTAATTTGACGATGATAATAATTAGAAGTTGCTCTTCAAGTAATCACGGTTTCATAATTTGGAAAATAATTGTGCAATAGGAGAGAGACCTAATTACTGAATATTCCACTAGAAAAACACATAGTTTAGAAATCCTCTGTATTGTGTGTTTGAGTCTTTGATTTGTATACAGTTTTGATGCAGCATCCCTGTCCTGAGCTAATCGTTTCATTTTAACTGAACTACCACACCTTACGTCCGAGGCAATCTGGTTAACAAATTCTAACCTTGGCCTACCCGTACATTTCATTTCCTTCACCCTACGTTAGCTAAGTTTGTTATTAGTAGGTGCCTTTGTCTTTGCCCTACCAACCTATCTCTTCTCTTCATTAGCACTCGCCTGAAATATCTCTCCCTCCAATCCGCTTCAGTATCTCTTGTTACGCGATTTACCAAGCTAATCTTCATCATTCTCTTGTAACACATTTCAAATCCCCACCTTTCTGCTGCACCAACACTCCACGTTTCACTTCCATCGAGAACCACGTTCAAGTTAAAAGATTTCAAAATTATTTTCAATTTTCCTAAATCTATATTTGATGTCGACAGATTTTTTCTGTCACTACTGATTTCGCTTCCCAATCAACAGATATCTACTACTCCCTTTAGATTTTCACCTGCCAATTCTATATCAATGGGGTTTTAATATTCATTCCGGCTTCATTTTATTATTCTTGTTTCATATGTCTTGATTTCTACCATGAATTCTTTGCTCGAGACTGTATCTATACCGTTTAGAAACCTAATGGATATCTCTGCGATCTCCAGTTCTTAATCGCATCAAATAAGGGCTATTCTGGATATTATTACAGTACATTTAAATGTCTACGGTGTGATCTAACAAGAAGAAACGGGCGGTAGGAAAACTGTTTTTTTTTGTTCATTCTTTCATGTTCAGAAGCTCGTCTTCAAAAGGATGAATGACAAAAAAGCTATGTCATCAAGCAATCACTTAAAACATATCTGACAATTCATAAACTATTTTTTCTAGACTATTTTTTTCCGAAATGGATTTCATACCTATGTGTGATATTTTTTATTAACCTAGCAGTTATATGCAGGAGGTTGACTAAATGAAGCCCTGACAATTGCTCAACATTAACGTGATATATTGGCATTATTAATACGTTCAAGACCAATTAAAACAGGGTTAGACAGGAAAATTCAGTACATTAATGTTCATAATTACCTTGACAATAAATTGTGCCACAGAATGATCCGCTAATAACATTACATACAGTTTAATAAGTAGGTCACTGCCGGTTATCTAGGTCATTGATAAATGACTTGAATAGTTGAAGACTCCAGTATACATTAGCATTATTCAGTAATTATTTATAAAATATTTATAAGCGAAATAATTAATATTCCTTACGTCAGAGTATTGATATACAAAACCTGAAAATTCCAATTTAACAGTCGGTGGCAATGCGCTTCTGAATAGTGAAATTCTCACATACATTTAGATTGGAATATCTACTGTTTTCTGAGAGAACGATGATTCAATTCCTTTTACGAACGACAGTGCATGCACGTCTACCCCTTATTATTCCCGTTTCCAAAGAGGTCGGGGTTGAGATGCGGTAAAATTCTATGTGGCGGATGTGTTTTACGGCCGGATGTCCTTCCTGACACCAACCTCATGAGAGGAGTTAATGAGAGATGAAATGAATGAAGATGCATGAACTGGGCAAGGATGTGGAAGGAAGCAGTCGTGGCCTGTCAGAAGGTACCGCCCCAACATTTGCCTTGAGTTGAAAATGGGGAAACCACGGAAAAACATTTCAAGGACGGCCGAAGGTGGGGCTCGAACCTAAGTCTGCCGAGTCCGCAGAGAGCTTGGCCCCATGGCATAGTGCTGCGCTTTAGCGAGCGTAGCTACCGCTTTCGGTTTGCACGATCGATAGTAATTATTCTTAAAAAAATATGTGCCTGTAAAATAAAAAAATAGAATAAAATACACATTTTCTTTCCCTGAGGCTAATAATTACAGCCAAACACACGAAAGAAACACAGGTTATCAGTCAAATTTAACACATACTTAGGAACATGGGGGTGATAGACTTACAATACCCAAAGCCCCCTAAAGTAATTAAGGAGAATTGGCAATGAAATAATCATAAAAAATGTCATTTTTATTTTAACAAAAAAGATTACAAACCTGAGATTTCCACAGTAATACTCTTCATCTACTGGAAACCTGTGAAATAAGTAAAGCGTAATTGTTGGGAATGATTTAAGTATTACAGTTTTTGTGTTAATTTTCGGGTATACTTCATGCCAATGTATTGTTTTCAGATCGTTCTGTGCGCCGTCGTGGCTGTCAGCATGGCTAAGCCTGGCTACTTGGCTGGTGGTATTGCCGCCCCAGGCATTGCCGCTTATGGAGCCCATGGTCTCATTGCTGGAGTTCACCCCGGTGCCCGCATTGCCGCTGGTGTCGCTGACTCTGCCAACAATGTCGCTAACACTGTCGTCGCTCAGCATCAGGGCGCTGTAGCTGCCGCTCAGGGTAACTACGCTGCACTCCAGGGTGCTGCCGCTGCCGCTCAGGGTAACTACGCCGCTGCTCAAGGAGCCGCTGCAGCTCTTGATGGTGCTGCCGCTGCCGTTGAAGGACACGCCTACTCCGGAGCTCCTGCTGCCATTGGAGCTTATGCTGCCCCTGCCATTGCCGCCTATGGTGCCGCTCCCGCTATCGCTGCATATGGCGGTCTGGCCGCTCCCGCTATCGCCGCTTATGGCGGTCTGGCCGCTCCCGCTATCGCCGCTTATGGCGGTCTGGCCGCTCCCGCTATCGCCGCTTATGGCGGTCTGGCCGCTCCCGCTATCGCCGCTTATGGCGGTCTGGCCGCTCCCGCTATCGCCGCTTATGGCGGTCTGGCCGCTCCCGCTATCGCCGCTTATGGCGGTCTGACCGCTCCCGCCATCGCCGCATACGGCGCTGGATACGCCTACGCCGGTCCCCAGCACCACACCGTCCTCACCCCCGCCGGTGTCCCAGTAGATACCCTCGAGGTCCAGGCTGCTAGAGCTGCTGATGCTGTCGCCCATATCAACGCTAAGGCTATCCATCTGGGTTAAATTCTCCCTTACAAACCACCTTGCAACCAATTGTAAATAAAGCTCTAATATTATTCAAACTGCAAACTTGTACAAATTTTATAACAAAAAAATTGAGAATAATGTGAATAAATATAATTTTGACTGAATAGCAATTTGGTTACTTCTTATATTTTAACCCTTCCGTAACGAAATCCTCACACTCCAATTTTATTTTTGATGAATCACAAAGATCACCTTGTCAAAAAAAATTAATTTGAAAATGTTATTCTAGTGTATGTTTCCAATACTAATCATATTAATCTTTCAAATATTCTAGTAAATGTTCTACCCATAAAACGTGAAGGCGGATATTTGAATGAAAGTTATCTTCATATTTCTTTTCAAATTCTTTCATCTATTCATGCATTCGTTCATCTAGTAAAGAAAAAGATCCTACACGCTCACCTTACAGTCGATTACCTTACCAACCAACTGAAACACAATGCTTTTATTCTATTAAAATGGCAAAATTGAAGAACGGCAAGAAGTGGACTGATGAAACAAAAGGAAGCTAACAGAACACGAATGCAAAATTATTGGGTAAGAGTGAAAGCTCTAGGGTACAAACAGTTGAGGAAACGTGGTCAACAGCAGGCCGAAACGAAGAAAGAAAGAAAGAAAGAAAGAAAGAAAGAAAGAAAGAAAGAAAGAAAAGGTCTACTATAAAAATATATCTATATTGATTAACTGATTAATTCATTCATAATCTGACTTATCACTGGGGACCAGATCTTCAAGTTTTGAAAATTGTTAATTTAGGTTTTCAAGAATCCCTCCCTATGTTATTCTGCAAAGGTTCCATTCCAGTTTTGTACCGAAAATAAGGTACCATTAACACCAACCTACACATATGGGGTACATATAGGTTCAGCATATCCCCATGCGTAAGCGAAACGCACTCACTTACACTTTAAATGCATCACAATTAAATAAATACCTTAAAACATGTATATTTACAATGAAATAATGAAAGAATGCAACACGGTAACCATGGTAACAGAATCTCACAGGTCCATCTATTTCTGTAAGACGCAATGCAATTCCTATTATTACATTACTGTGAAAGTTTCCAGACGGTTATAAGGTTATCACTGAACCAAATTAGCTGTAAAATTCATCAATACATACAGTATAATGCGCTTAAGGGGGTCAAGGGGCACTCTAGATTTTTTCACGCAATTTTCACGTGTGAGTGTGGTACGAAAGGTCTTTTTCACCCGACTATAAAAGGTCTCCGAAAACCACATTTAAAGGCCCTTAAATTAACAGTGTCTGTGATATTCCCAGAAAACTAACTTCGCTCTGATATACTGTAGCTATAGAGGAATGACAAACCCCTAACCACTGCACCAGTAGCTGAATTGATAAAATCTGATTATTCATACCAAGGATAAATCAGTCATCATAGCATTCATGATTGTGATTTTGCTAAGTGTACACTTTACAACTAGAATATTCGCGGGCGAAGACGCGAAGGGTAATGCTCGTATAAAATAGTTCTTTTTGGTTTTTAATTGGTAGAATAGGTTTTTAAATAGGCTTTTATGTTTAAAGTGTAGCCAAAGTTGACATACATTAAAAAAAAATGAATGCCTAATTGTTAGTAGAAAATCTGATTCCAAAGAGAGTCTAGATAATTTACAGAATAATGCGTCATCAAATTATCACCGAGAACTTCACACTTTTTGGCAATATTTGCTCCCCTCAAAGATATTAATAATTCAAATTCCATACAACCAAGGTTGTCAGAGTTAATTTTTACACTCCAGCCCGTTTATTTAATTTTGGTTGGTTGGTTGATTCCTCAGTTTAGGAGCTGCGACAACGCGGTCACGTAGCCCCGTGTACTTTGAGCGTGTGTAGAATCTGTCTGATAACCGGTGTTAATTGTGATGACTCTATTAGTGTGTGTTATCTTTTTTTAAATTCTAGTAAGGACTGCAGATTTTGAATTTTTCAAATAATTCCGACTTTTGCCGCCAAACGCCACCGTCAACGACTACTAGTTCACAACTTAGCAACTAGACGCCACCGCAGTCAGCTCCTTGGCACCGAACGTAGGAATCTAAGAGCGTTGTTTATTCTTAATCTATATAATTTAGCTTCACACATGTGTGGAAGGTTCTTTAACATGCCATAAACCTAAGACTTGGGACCGCCGGCATTTCTTCCCCTCCAAAGGAAGGCATACTGAGGGATTTATAACGCTCTTATAAAATCCGACGACTTCTTCGGCCGGGTTTGATCTTGGGCATAGAAGCTCAGCATGCTACCAACAACGCCACAAATGCCGCAGTATTTAATTTTGTTCATTCTGAATATTTTTTTAATTTTTTTATTTAGTCAATTTACCCTCTAGGTTGGTGGTTCTCACGGACGCAGCGAGGGAACTCACCACTACCGCCTCTATGGGCAGTGTCCTGGAGCTTGGAACATCTGGTCGGGATGGATACAACTGGGGAGGTGTGATCAGCACTTCGCCCAGGCGGCCTGACCTGCAAAGTGAACAGGGGTCTCATGAGGGATGGAAGATTGTGATGGATAGGCTAGGAAGAGGGAAGGAGGCGGCCGTGGCCTTAAAGTAGGTACCATCCCGGCATATGCCCGAAGACGAAGTGGGAAACCACGGAAAACCACTTCGAGGATGGCGGTGGTGGGAATCGAACCCCCTCTACTAATTTGGACCACCCGAGGCTGAGTAGACCCCGTTCCAGTCCTCATACCACTTTCCAAATTTCGTGGCAGAGCCGGGAATCGAACCCAGGACCTCCGGGGCGGCAGCTAAGCATGCTGACCGCTACGCTACGGAGGCGACTTTCATTCTGAATATACTCGTGTGATTCTTGGAAATAGGCTAATAAGAGACAAACGTTTAATGGCTTTCTGTCGATCAGCAAAATCGTATTGACCGACTGAAAAGCACCAAACTTTTATTTACCAAGGCAACACTTAAAAATGTCTTCAAACACCATAAATAATAAGAGATTACTTCCCACTTTCCTGACAGTAAATAGCTAAACAGTAAGATATAAGCTGAAAAGTGCTCAAAATATTCGAATTTTCTGGCAGGAAGAATTTCTCTCAATCAACTAATAATACTAATATAACAACCCCTGGCACTACAGCCCATGAAGGGCCTAGGCCTACCGAGCGACCGCTGCCCAGCCATTTGGCCTGCAGATATTGGGGTGACGCGAGGTCCGCGCGTCGGGTCCCCTCGGCCGTTTATCTTGGTTTTCGTGACAGGGGTGCTGCCTCACTGTCAGACAGCTACTCAATTGTCCTCACGAGACTGAGTGCACCCCGTTCCAGCCCTCACATCAGTTTCTAAAATCCCTGATGGGGCCGGGAACCGAACCCAGGGCCTACGGGTGATAGACAGGCACGCTATCCCAATACCACGGGGTCTCAATGAACTAGAGCTAGGAATAAACACTATCTTCAGGTTTATTATTTTTATAAATTTTGGACTAAAGATTCAAATAATCTACAATAAATGGAACAAAGCTGCAATTAGGTATTTTTAGTTACACGCATATCATTTAGGTCTTTTAGGTATCACAGAATTCGTGAATATGGCTCTTTTGAGTGTGATTCGGAAAAGTAATTTGTTTTTTTGTATTTAGAAGTAAGGAAAAAATTTGGGAAATACCTATGAATCCGGTCCTTACTTATTACGTGCCCTGAGGTTCACTCAGCCTACACCAGAAATGAGTACCAGGGTAATTCCTGGGTGCAAAGATGGCCGGGCGTGGAGCTGACAACTCCATCCCATCTAGTGCTGATGTCGCAAAGAGTGGAAGCCTCTACCTTCCACTGCTCCCAGGGCCTCCATGGCCTGTATGGAGTTGGCTTTGCTTTACTTTGCTTTACTTAATACGTAAAAATAAGCCTGTAAACGATCAAAATTCATACGCATGTGATAGAACGGGGTAATTAAAATGTTTCTCCATTAAATGGACGTGTAATTTATAATTATTCATTAAGTGTATTGTAGCCATCTTGTTGTTCATCACCCTCAGAGAGTCACGTTCAATTATCGACTCAGCCAATACATTTAATTACAGCACAGCCCCTGTAATCCGTCACCTCTGGGACTGAGGGTTAGGTCTGAACGCAAAACATAGTCGGATTATCAGAAAGCACAGAAATATACGGTTTTACATTAAAATAAACACTCTCTGAACTCAAGATATCGGGGTTCCTTTCCTTCCTTCTTGGTAGAGCCACATACACAATGCGTTGTCGAGCAGTTCAAGTTTTAGACTTTTTCAATGCTTTGCGATCTCAAGAGCGTTTTCATCATCTATCGTCCAGCGGCGGCTAGTGCAGAAAATCAGTTGTGTGCTGTATGTAACCCACCCGCCCTCCAAAAAATAAATATACTGTGTTTGGAAACACAATTTACTGTATCGAGTCTTGAGTGTTAAAAGAGCCTCTTCACTGAGTTTTCCATACTGAACAAACTATAGTTCATCGATTTACAAAATATGGCTATATGATAGGTAAGTTGGGAGTATTAAAAGACCTTCTGGCGGGAACAGCTGAAGGCTACCTTTATTTATTTATTTATTTATTTATTTATTTATTCGCTGTTCCTGGTTAAGCACAACACGTCCCCGAGAACGATGATGTCATCCAAGTAGACCAAGCAGGTTTCCCAAGACAGCCCTTTTAAGACTCGCTCCATCAAACATTCAAACGTAGCAGGGGCGTTACAGAGTCCGAACGGCATAACTGTGAAGTTCCACAGCCCCGAACCAATCGTAAAGGCGGTCTTCTCCTTGTCGTTGGGGTCCAACCCGACCTGCCAGTAGCCACTCTTGAGGTCCAATGTGGAGAAGATCGTGCTCCCACCCAAGGTGTCCAGGGTGTCATCGATGCGTGGTAGAGGATAACTGTCCTTTTTCGTCACATTGTTCAGCTGGCGGTAGTCTACGCAAAACCGCGTAGATCCATCTTTCTTCTTCACCAGAACCACTGGCGAGGCCCAGGGGCTGCTTGAAGGTTCAATCACCCCATCGCGAGCCATATCGCTTATTATTCGCTCGGCTTCCTCTCGCTTGGCTAGTGGCAATCTTCTGGGCGTCTGGCGAATAGGTCTTGAGTCCCCCGTATCGATGCGATGTTGCACCACGTTCGTTCTTCCATTACCAGTCCCATCCTGGAAGGCATCTTTATGACGTTTGAGAAGTTCCCTTACCTCTCGGCTCTGCTCAGGATTTAGCTCTTGACACGCTGCCTCGATAAGACTGTCAAGCCACACTGAATGTATACCGGATGAGGAGGCAGCTGTTCGCACTTGGTGTACGACGGAGGACACAGACGAACATATTCCCAGGCTGGTTCCTTCCCGAACGGTTACTGGGTGATCATGAAGGTTCATTACCCGCCCAGGAATCTTCACCCCTGCACGAACCAAAGCTTTGGCTACCAGCATTCCATGTCCAGTTTTGTCTTCGCCAAACGTAGGCCCTACCATGACGACACAACCTTCAGGAATTTCACCGTCCAGCTTCCCTTCTACCATTACTTCACTACGTCCTGGCAGTACCATGTCCATCGCTGCTATCACCCGTACCGACGCGGCGTTCCTCTTCTGCAGCACTACCTCCTCGTTTCCGACTCTCAAAATTCCGCTTCCCAAGTCTAGTCCGAATTTGTACTTAGTCATGATGTCCATCCCGAGAATAACGTCCTCTTCCACCTCAGCGATCAGGACACGATGGCGAAACTGGGTATCACCGATGATGAAGTCGACGACTGCCTCCCCTCGAACGTTGGCTGGCTCCCCCGTTGCTGTTCGCAGTGTCCATCTTGTGGGTGTTATTGCTCTTCTCACGATGCCTGGTCGGATGATGGTCATTGTGGCCCCTGTGTCCAGCAGTAGGTCTCTGGGTTCTCCATCCACATGGCCACTGACAAAAATTGAGTTGGCTTGACGACCCAGAGACGCGACGATAGCAGAAGTGGGGGCATTCCTGGTGTTGGCGCGGGTTGACAGTCGCCCCTTTCCATCAACCCTCTTTAGTTTCCCTCGCTGGTACTCGTTATTCGTAAGTTTAGGGCATCGATCTCTGAGGTGCCCAACCTCCCCGCAGCCCCAGCACCTCGTCCGTTTCTTCTTGGTCTGCAAGGCTTGAAGAACTTTCTCCGCGATTTCTTCTATGGAAGGCACAGGTTCGACCTCCTTGTCTCCCTCCAGAGCTCGGATGCGCGCCTGGCTGCGCACGGATTGTTGAACAGTCTCGAACTCAAGGGCTAGGGTCAAAGCATCATTCAACGTTTTCGGGCGCGCCAGCTTCACTGCCCGCTGTGTCTCGGTCTCGCGGAGCCCGTCGAGAAACTTCTCGGTAGCAAGACTCTCGTAAACGTCGCTGGGCCCTGTTGGGTAGGCGCTCCTAACAAGACGGACTATGTCTGCTTCAAACTCCTGTAGGCTCTCGTTAGGTCTTTGGCAGCGATTTCTTAACTGGGAGCGATATAGCTGCTCCATATGTCGATGTCCGAACCGCATTTCCAGTTTTTGAACGAGAACGTCATAGTTCTGTCTCTCCGATAAGGTAACAGCTTGTAGGACTCGTAGGGCCTCTCCGCGCAGCGACAAGCTCATCATTGCAGCTTTCGTGGCCTCTGACCACCCATTAATCATGGCGGCGGTCTCAAACAAGGTGAAGTATTCTTCCCATGCAGATTTCCCATCGAATGTTGGCAGGTCAGAACGCCCAACTGCGGGAACGGGTGCACGATCCATTGGCAGGTCGGTCCGCCCAGCGGCGGGAACAGGTAAACTCTCCTTACCTCCCAATGGTTCAGCAGCGGCAATGGTTTCGTTTCGTTGCTTGTCCTTATTTTGAAGCAGGGCGCTCGCAAGCTGGTCCTCCAACTTCCGCATCGACTCTTGAAATTCCTCCCTCAGCTTCGTTTCCGCAGTGAGTGTTACTTCTCGAAGTTTCCTCTCAAGATTGGCATTATTTTCTATTATATTCCTTTCCATAATTTTGGAGTTTTCTACTATTTTCTTTTCTAAATTTTCCACATCGTCCGCCATTTTCTTTTCCAAAATTTCCACCACCTGGCCTATGCCGCAAGGAACCTCAAAAAGGAATATATCTGGGTCCTCACCTCCGTCCAGCAGTAACTGACGTAATCGCACTTGTAGCGTAGACTTTGTTCCCGTGGTATCAGCTTCTCTTTCTTCCAATTCTTCACGCAATTCTGACACCTTCAGTTCTGAGAGTCTTACTTTCTTCGTCGCCATTTTACAGTCCAAAATGCGAGACATACGGACAGTCAGCACACGATGAACTAGGCCTACAGATGGTACACACCAGACAGTCACTTAGCAATTAACTATACACTTCCTTAAAGTAGGCCTTTTCAAAAGTACGCACTGTTTCATACAGAAGCACTCACTATAGCCTGACCCTCACATCTGACACCAATTGTTACGTTATTAGGGTTCGTTAAAAATAGGTCAGGCTACAATGCACTAATACTTTATTTACACTAATGTTATTTACACTAATTCACACTAAATCAAATTATTTACACAAATTAGGCCTACTTACTCGCACACACACATACACAGAATCTCATTTTACACGGCTACAAGTCACTATTTATTTACAATGTTCACTGCAAGGAGGTATCTCCTATAGTTACTATTTATTTTCCACAGTTACTGTTTATCTTCCACAGTCACTATTTATCTTCCAGACTTACTGACTACGTTATTAATCTTCACAGCACTGTCTTCAATATTACAGCACTTCACATTATTTATTTCCACTGGTTGCACGGCACACACACCGACAGCACGGACTCACTCAGGACTCGCACTCACGCAGAACTCCTGCTCACCTCAACTTGCTCGTATATATGCAGTCAGCCCTCTGGTCTCGAACGTTCGAGGCGTTGCCCCTTCCAGTAGCGTCGAGTATGTCCTCGTAGTTGGCTTCCAGAATTATCCAGCCCCGCCCACCAAGGTTCGGGACCTTCTTGTCACACCCAGTAATCTCCAGAAGCAGAAGAGTCTGGAAACCTTGCGTCAATAGTCTACCTGATTCGTAGCGCTATTGTTATCCTGGCGGCCTTGGGAGGAGCTTACCCAATTCGCCTGGCCGGACTGGCCATCCCGCATTGCTCACCAACCCCGCCTGCCCGTCACTACGAGGATAAAGAATGGCGACCGCTGGGCAATTCCACGAATCTTTACAGTATCTTGGAACTTGTGGGCTACATAACCTGCAACATAAGCCTTGCATCTTCCCCACTTTGTTCCATAATATTGACAATGAAGGACTCTGGTTGCACATTGCTCCCTAAGGTTCGTTCTGGAAGCACGTTACTTGATTCAGACACTATGCCAGCTTTGTTTAGTGCTTTAGCAACTGCATATTCATCTGAATCTGGATCAGCAGCGTTTGTTTGCTTTTGAACAACTTCTGGATTTTTTCCTAAAATAATAATCATCCTCAGTCTGTAAATGCAGTTAAGGGAAGAAGGTTGATCGTGGAATCCACCACGGGTTCGCAATTGTGAAAAGAGGGTTTCCAGTACATATTGATTTAGCCTATGTGTGAGAATGTACTTAGTATTATGCCTACGGGCCATATCTTGGTACAGAAGTTGAAGGGATTTAATTGAAATGATGACTGCTTTCTGGAATATTTGCAAAGAATTTTTACCAATGCAAAGAGAATTACTCATGAAATTTTCCATCTAGTCCAAAAATAAAATACCATGCATGGGCGTATATAAGGGGGAAGGGGAGGGGGGGGGGCTGAGGGCGCTCCAGATCCCCCCACCGAGAAAAGCCAACTTGGGTACAACATACAATGTATTTCACAGTAGTCTACTTTTAAGAAATAATTATCAATTTGTAAAAGAAATGAGTGTTTACGTTTCTGCTTTATAAATTGACAAGTAGCCCATTTAGATATTTTCCATTCATACTCCATAGGCTATAATAGAAAATTCATTAAGTACTCACAATTTTCCATGATAGTCAGCCCCCCCTTGAAAAAAATTGTATATACGCCCCTGATAACAAGTACGAAATATGACAAAAATATTAACAGCTTTAAAATCATCCTAGCAGGTCATCAAAACTTAAAGAGTAGGCCAGCCAGGCTCACTTACCATTTGGTTTTAGATTCCTTGGGAATCTTTGCTTTATATTAAGCAATTCGGCCCTGTAGTCTAATTCGAAGTCTTCACTCTTAAAGTGGAGGGAACATAATTATCCTACTTGTTTGAGGGTTGCAATGATATTTTCGTTTACATGCAGCAATCCACTGATTGCGAATGCATGCGTCTTTAGGCATCGTGAAAAACGACAACTTTATAATAACTGTGACAAACTGCCACAGCATATCTTTGACCTGGCATGATTATAAACAAAAGGGCTTAAAACACTTGTTTAAACCACTGTAATCCATAGAATATAATGTGTGGGAAAGCTGACTTCCCTTGCATATCTCGCGCCTCGCGCTCTACGAGGAAACGTGTGACGTCACGTCCTTTCCCTTCCCTCCGCGATCCCCTCGCCAAAGAGCTCCATATTGAGGCAACCTCTGTAGTTTACTAGCCTTGGTCTTGGCTGTTGTCCCAACAGAACAACGGAAAAGGTGGGCACGCATTCGCAAAGGCAGAGTTCATGTTCGCAGGCAATAAACGTAGGAATTCTCGCTGAGCTGCGTTCTACACAACCAGTGCCGGACGGGGAATGGATCGCTCGACTAGATACCTCGTTGTGAGGGGAATTGATATATTTCCAATTATTTTACTGACATATTTTTAATGCACAGTATTTGATTGTAGATAATATTATTAAAGAAATTAATTTTCAAATAAAACAATGTGCTGCAGCACTTCAGCACATAAGGCGTAGCCGCCCCTGCTATCATCACTGTACATGTTTCAATGTCTTTCCGATTTATTTTCCAATCTTTAACTGTCGTAACACCGACATTGAGTTCCTTGGCAACTTTTCTGTGGTGATTCCTCTTTGGTCAGTCTTCGTAGCACAGCTAATTTATCATTTAATGAAAGAGTGACGTATTAACTTTTCACTCGCGCCACCTTGAAAAAATGCACACAACTGTACAGTACTGTAACGAACACAGAAGAACAATGTCGTAAAATCAACGAACAGTACTGTAAGCACTAAAAACTTCACAGTCGTACTGTACAGAAGACGGATGAGAGAAACGATTCGAGAGATGACAGAGCACTAAAATGGACAAGCGATAACAACAAGTACCTATAAACAACTATGCCGCGAAGGGTAGTGAGTCACCGCTACGTGTCGGGAAAAGTACAGCTCGAACACGGTAGGATCATCAAGAGCGACGGACCAGTCGAAGGTGGACGAGAGGGGTGTACAATCCTAGCCTCAATTACAAATACACACTCTAATGCAGTGAACAGAGTGGCACGGGTTATCATACAGATTCTAAATGCATCCAAGTATCACAAAGTCTCTAAATTAATCAACAGCAACAAGAACAAGATATATGAGGCAGAAACATTAACCATATCGGATACTGACTTAATTCTACGTATTAACTTCGTTAACTTATTAAATCAGGTCGCCTCCGTGGTGTAGTGGTCAGCGTGGTTAGCTGCCACCCCGGAGATCCGAGGTTCGATTCCCAGCTCTGCCAAGAAATTTGAAAAGTGTTAAGAGGATAGGAACGGGGTCTACTCCGCCTTGGGTAGTCCAAATAAGTCGAGGGGTTTCGATTCCCACCTCAGCCATCCTCGAAGTTGTTTTCCGTGGTTTCCCACTTCGTCTTCGGGCAAATGCCGGGCCGCCTCCTTCCCTCTTCCTTGTCCGTCCCTCCCATTCTTCCCATCCCGTCCCATACCTAATGAGGCCAACTGGGCGAGGCGCTAGTCCCGCCTCCCCAGTTGTATCCCCCGACCCGATGTAAAGCTCCAGGACACTGCCCGTTGAGGCGGTAAAGGTGGGATCCCTCGCTTAGTCCTTGGGAAAAGCCTACCTGGAGGGTAAACTGACTACGAAAACGAACTTATTAAATTGCTTTGACACCTGTTGATACTCAATACTTTTTCTCCTTTATTCGAACATGTTTTAGGCCCTTCAGTGGGGTCTTCTTAAGCCTTCCCATTAGTAAATTAACACACGTTTTGTACAAAAGCTGAAGAAGGTCCCACATAGGTGTCGAAAACATCTCTACATACTATAAAACAAAATCCCCGATTTTTGGATGTAACGGGTAATCTCGAGAACCACTGGATCGATCTTGATGCGATTTTCACCATTCTGTAAAGCAGGGCCATCCAGACAGCGCTCTGTCCGCGCTCTAAGGCAGTGCTCCGAGCGCTTTGTTGGAAGGTAGTTTCAGAAGTGGTGGGAGGAGCTTGGCTGGCTGATCGAGCTGAAGTGTGCAGCCGATCCATCAGTCGCTAGTCTAGTCCAATGCGCTTTGTTGATAGCGTGTAAGTAAATCAGTTTCGCAGTGGTCATGATTGAACAGCATAGAAAAACAGGAGTGGTGAGCAGCAGTCTTTAAAGCAGAATGGGAAATTTCATTTTTCTGTATAGGTTATAAAGGGCATGCCAAATGTTTAATGTGCAACAGAGATGTAATGTGTTAAAATGAACACAATTTGTTGTTGAAATTTCCTCTCTAATATGTTCACATTTCAGTTTGGAATAAATCACAATATTTACTGAACACTTGTGTTTCTTTCCTGCACATTCCATACATCGGAGTACCATTCGATTTGTATATGCGGTATATTTGTTATGGCAAAACAGCCCTAGTAATGTGTCAACAATCCCACAAGAGCCGTCGGCCGCACGACTGTACGTATTACCCATTTAGCATTTGATTGCCGCTGAGCTTGGCTGCGCCAGTTTTTGTTGGTTATTGCAGCAGGAGCCCCGCGCGGTACAGTGGAGGACACAGTGATGACAGTATGAGGTCTGCACCGACCGGGTGAAACTTTATAGGGTGTTTTGGTACCAACGCTAGCTTGCCTTGTAGTAGTACCTGCTGACAACGTTAAAAACGCTAGCTGTCATCGCGTACGACGAGATAGTTGAGTTGTACTTCTATAGATGGCAGCAAAATCGGAAAATTGGTGAGTATTCTTGTTAATGTTGTATATTTAATTAATATTTGAATATATATCAATAGTTCTCTATACAGAAACCAGACAGCAGTCATTCGAGCTGAAGGACATGAGAGAGAAGCTGGTATTCAGAAAGGTGTAAGGCAAGGCTGCAACTTACCACCCATACTTTTCAATCTTTACATTGAACAAGCAATGAAGGAAATTGGAGAAAAATCTAAAGTGGGAGTGAAGATTCAAGGAGAAATAATTTCAACTCTGAGATTTGCTGATGACATTGTCATCTTGGCCGACACGCCTGAGGATTTGAATGAGTTTTTGAATGGTATGGACTCCGTCTACGGAAGAAATTCATGATGAAAATTAATAAATGTAAAACAAAAATACTGGAATGCAGCCGAAATAAATCAGAAACCTCTATGGAGATCAAATTGGCAGGTGAAAAGCTGAAGGAAGTAGGAGACTTCTGTTACTTAGGAAGCAGAATAACCGGTGATGGACGAAGCAAAGCGGATATAAAAAGTAGGTTGGCTCAGGCAAGGAAAGCCTTTCTACAAAAAAGGAATCTGTTGACATCGAATATAGATTTAGGTATTAGGAAGTCATTTTTGAAAGCCTTTGTCTGGAGCGTGGCGCTCTATGGAAGTGAAACTTGGACTATTGGTGCAGCAGAAAAGAGGAGAATTGAAGCATTTGAAATGTGGTGTTACAAGAGAATGATGAAGATCAGATGGGTAGATAGGGTTACAAACGAAGAGGTATTAAGGCGAGTGGGAGAGGAGAGATGTTTCTGGCGACTGCTAATGAAGAGAAGAGATAGGTTGGTAGGACACATACTAACACACCCAGGAATAGCAAGCTTAGTTATGGAAGGAAGGGTTGAGGACAAGAACTGTAGGGGTAGACCAAGGTTAGAATATGTTAAACAGATAGCCTCGGATGTAGGGTGTGGTAGCTATGTAGAGATGAAACGATTGGCTCAGGACAGGGAGCCATGGAGAGCTGCATCAAACCAGTCAAAAGACTGAAGACTCAAACAACAGTGCTTAGAAAGGAATACAATCGGTTTCGAACAATATTATACGAAGAAATTGAATTATATTGAATCACACATCGATTTTAGTCGATACACTGCGCTCGAAAACGATATCAGATACTCTCGATATAATTCAAAGCAAGAGCTGGTTGTTCCAACGCATCCCGTAATTCAAACGTGATATTTCTTAATTCGATTGATAGGAAGTACAGCACGGACAATTAAATAATACTGGTGTGTGATAAGTGCAGCTGTAATTTTGACTTAGAATTCATTTTTAATGTTGTAGTATAGTAGCCTACTCTTTCTGTTTGTACATATCTGTGGGGTAGGCCTATGTCATGCTATGTGCTTTGTGGAAACATCCACAACTATTTTGATAGAGCCTATGTTTTCTTCTCTACCTGATATCACAGGGGGAAGAAATCGCCTATTATTAGACCAATTACTAAAATATGAAAGAAAGAAAGTAAGGAATATAAAGTAGTGGTGGGGGGGATAGAGTAGGGGAAAGGGAGGGGAGAGGAGCGAGTAGGCCAGGTCGGGGACAGATCGCGCTCGAGAGTGCATCGTCGCGCCATCTCATATTGTCAGCTGGAACTACTTGCGTCGAGCTATAGGTTGGTGTCAAAATTTTGCATTAAGTTGCAGCTCTACCCATATATCCTCCTTGGTCTGCACATAAGTAAAGCAGCATTGCGTCAGTTAAGCCTGACATATTCAACCTACTATCCCTAGACACCCTTGGTTTTATAATGGATCCTATACTCGACGGCATATTATTACGATTATCCGTTTACGTTTTCATCATGCTTTGACTCCGGTATATATGGCCCGCTGTAAGCTTCGTCCTTCGGCTCTCTGCGACTGTTCTCAGGCAATCGGTACTATTAATCATTTAATTTTTCAATGCCCTATATTTGGCACTCAACGAGTCCCATTTCTACATACTTTGCGTTCTTTAGGTTTCCCCCTCCCTCTCCACATTTCCGTGCTCCTTCATACTCCTATTCCTTCTGTTATTCATGCCTTCCTTAGATTCCTACACGAATGCTCCCTTACTTTTTAATTTCCATACCCTTACGTGTGACGATGTCATGTTTGTGTTCAAGTAGTAAGTCACTAAGATACGTCGCTTGGTGTGAAGATTAGTACCTATTTGTGTCCTTGTATATCTGTGTCACAATTTTCCAGTAGTTTATAGTTCAAATATTGGATACTTTTCACGTGTAACAGTATTTTTTAGAGCTGCGACTGGGTCCAGAGCATCCGTGCTATGCCCATTACCTAACCTACAAAAAAAAAAAAAAAAAAAAAAGCCTGACAGGAGCTCATGTCACCACGGACAGTTGTTAAACGATGACCAGGGTACTGGATTTGAGCCATATCCTACTCGCGCAACTGTACCTGTCAACGAAGCAGGCTGACGTGTGACACAAGTAAATAAAGAATAGTTCCCATCTCGAACGCCGGCAATCAATTTGTGAAAGGTTATTACGTAGCTACTGTCGACTAAAGTATTATGTGCACTCGAGTTTGAAGGTTGTTTGTGAAGTAACCAATAGACCTATATAAAATCCAATAACATCATCATTTTCGTCGTTCTATTGCACGTTAACTCATGTAGGTTTGGAATTTTTAATTTATATTTTAATATTTTTTTGTCGCAGTTGGAGCACAAAAAGTGCACGTTTTTAAGCGTGTTTCAACCATGCGTCACATTTAAGAACTATTATCTCAAAAACCCGTCATCAGATCGAATCCAAATATTAACACAATATACATTGGAATGTTGTATAACTGGTTTAATAATTTCAAAATTTTGCGTGTCCAAGAAAAAAAAGTTTTTATCATTCTTGTAAGGTAACTTTTTCTCGGCTCAGGGTGGTTGGAAAATGAAGTTCTTGGTTGCGATGTAATCCTTATACATCAAAAGGTTATGCTGTATGACTGTGAAATACGTAAATTAACTCACTTATTTTATATCGGTTTGTATTTGTAGGCGAAAATAACACATCGTTCACCAGCTACCCGCTTCCGGAAAAGCTGTACAGCGTTGCCGAAATGAGGCCCATCTCGCATCATGGCGTGCCTCGCTCGGAAGTGATGGGCTCCATCACAGCAACGCTGTACAGCTTTCACGGAGCGGGTAGCTGGTGAACGATGTGTTATTTCTGCCTACAAATACAAACCGATATAAAATAAGTGAGTTAATTTACGTATTTCACAGTCATACTGCATAACCTTTTGAAGTATAAGGATTACATCGCAACCAAGAACTACATTTTCCAACCACCCCGAGCCGAGAAAAAGTTACCTTACAAAAATGATAACAACTTTTTTTCTTGGACACGCAAAATTTTGAAATTATTAAACCAGTTATATAACATTCCAATGTATATTGTGTTAAAATTTGGATTCGATTTGATGACGGATTTTTGAGATAATAATTCTTAAATGTGACGCATGGTTGAACACGCTTAAAAACGTGCACTTTTTGTGTTCCAACTGCGACAAAAAATATTAAAATATAAATTAAAAATTGCAAACCTACATGAGCTAACGTAAAATAGAACGTCGAAAATGATGATGTTATTGGATTTTACGTAGGTCTATTGGTTACTTCACAAACAACCTTCAAACTCGAGTACACATAATACTTTGGTCGACAGTAGTCAGCGTGGTCCGAACATCGTCAGTCTCCTCGCTGCCACAGTGTAGTGGTGGTAGGGGAAGGAGCGCTAGTCTGACTACCCAGTGCTCCCCGAGACCGGCCGCGCTCCCGGAGCGCAATGTCTGGATGGCCCTGCCGTAAAGGATTTATCGAGGAAGGTTTATGTAGAAAAGCAATCATTTACGACCAAAAGAAGCCGAGCAGTAACGATTTTACTGAATCGAGTCGAAGAAAAACCTGTCGTCCTGTGGGCCTTTTAAGCTTACGCTGGGTAAACCATTAAAAATAACCGAGTGTAAGAATTGTTTAGCATGAAAAGTTCTACAAAAGAGTTCAGAACAGCATATCTCTATCTTTAATACATCGCCTACTATAAGTGTTTAACGTTTACATTTCTTCCAACAATCTCCATTCAGTGGAAATTTACATTACTAATTTCGTGGCCAGTTTACGAGCCTATCACGCCAGCCTTGGCCTGTCACGTCGTGTCGAGTTAAGACTTCAGACAAGGGTATATGTTTGGAGTTTCGCTGTTTACCTCGGCTTTTCAAAATTGCACGTCTGGGAACTGCCGTCTGTGCACCTTTTAAGCTTACGCTGGGTAAACCGTTAAAGATACCAGGTTGCTAGTTATAATATATGCAAAGAGAACAAAATAAATAACAGACTGAAGCAAAGACTAACAAGAAGTTCCGTGAAGAACTATACAGCCTACTTTTCATGCCAATGATTATTCTACAGTATATGAACCTATCTAGAATAATGACGAAATTAAGTTGGTGATATCGAAATATCGAATTAGTTCAAAATATACCTGGTATAATGTAGCCTAATAGAGCACTACAGTTGGCAGCCCTGGTGACTGAATATATTCTTACTTCCACCTCTTAAGGTTCAGAATACAAAATTTGGTTGAAGTCCAATGGACGTTACATGCAGTTAGACACTGGATCTATCAGCACGCGTAAAAGCATGTTGCCAACAATACCATGCGTGGGCTGGTCAGAAATAATCTGAATTATTAGGATATCTTGTTGTGCCTGCCAATTTTGGATGAAATCCATTTGTTAGTATAGAAGTTACATGTATCTTAAAATTGGACATATCAGCAGGCATAGAACGCTGTTGGCAGCACTGCCTTGTGTTAATTACTCCAAATTAATCTAGAATTTCAGATGCTATACGTGTGCAAAGTATAGAGCAGTTGGCTTGCATACTTTCTGATATATTGATATTAGGGTAAAAAGAATATAGACAGCATTTATTAACAGTTGGCAGCCCTGCTTGCTCTTAAGAATACTTATAGTTATATCTGTTATGGTACACATAGCACATACGAAATTTGGTTGAAATCCAACTGATAGTATAGGAGTTACATGTATTTAAAAATTGGTACTATCAGCAGGCTTATAATCATGTTGGTAGAACTGACGTATATAAGTTACTCCAAATTAATCTAAAATGTCAGAATATAATGAACCCTTTATCCTCTGATGGATAAGAGATTCGATGTTTTATTTCTACAATTAATTAATATTTCCACCTGCGTCATGAAATAGCCAGACGAAGATGAGGAAACTTCAAGCATTTGTTGGAGACAGTGGGGACATACCTGCAGCAGTTTGACAAAAGGCTAAATACTTTAAGATTGTGAAAAGAAAGAGCCTAGCAATGTTTCAGTAGGACAGGTGGTGGCTACCTCAAAATAGAAGGGACGCGTGGTGAGACACGCTTATGGTATGTCCATTGTACTACGCGCCTAGAAAAAATATAATGCAGTAACGTGAGTGGCTGATGGTACTACTGAACACTCCTACGAGGCCGAGGTCTGATAAAAACCGCGAAGTTATTGAAAAAGTGGAGCCAATGAGAGATGAATGCTTACGAACGCGCCAAGTCTAGCTTGGGCACGCGATAGCTAGCATTAACGCGGGAGATCGGCTAGACAACATCTCTACGATCGATTCTAGGATTAATGGGCATATTCTTGACCTGCGCAATTTTACGAGTTCAGTGATATTTGTTTCATTCCTGTACAACTATTATTTTGAGAATTTTTTATATAATTTCCCCCTCTATCGATACCTAGGGCCAATTTATTTATAAGTGGCGTGAAGAGCCAAGACATTATGATTACAATTTGTGCGTCTGAGGACGTAGGTCATTACTACAATTTGTGCGTCTGAGGACGTAGGTTATTACTACATCTGTGTGTCGGGAGACACGGGTTATTATTACATTTTGCGCGTCTGAGGACGTAGGCACTTGTACTTTGCGTTTCACGAGGACAAAGATTTTTATTAATACACATGTTTTGTAAATTCAGTGTGATAGATAGTCACAGTACTATTTTGTAGGGACAGTTTCATCGACAATTCGCCAACAGACTGTTCTGGGGAAATAAGTACCTAAAACGGTGAATTTAGTAAACAGATATCGAGTGAGAAATAATCTATAACTTTTTGCATCAGCACGAGAGAGGACATCGCTTATCCTGGAAGAAGTTTGGAACTGTCAACACTCCGTCAAAATGTTTGAGATGAGCTAAGCAGCATTAAGTAGGGAGATGGCTGCAGATGTTCGTTGACGGTGACTGGCCGAGGATGAGTACTGAATAATATTCTTATTATCTGACAAGTTAACTTATGGTATATGGGACATATTTTGTTTGTAAATATCGTGCTTGTGTTGATTAACGTAGTGTATTTAGTTTTGGTCTGACACACCTTTTGCATGGAAACAGCTCGCACAATTTTTCATAGTTGTAAGTTCTTGTTGTTTGTTTTAACTAACGTGGCTATGGGGACGACCGTGTTCGCATATGTTTACGTAGTGCGATTAAGAAGCGTCTCTCGGAGATATATTGTGTTTCAGAAGTAGGACTGAATTAGTATAATCATGCAGTAGATTGGAGGGTAAATTAATCTTGTAATGTTTATTATTGATCAGATTCAGTGAGTTTATTGCCATTGAAGCAATGTGAGTTGTGGCGAAGAGCAGTCAGCTCTCTCGTAGGTTTTAATATTTTTAAACAGTTTGTGAGCATCTGATTCAACCGACCTGTGTGAAAAGTGTTATGTCATTCCCAGCAGTGTGTGTGTATGTATTTTATTGGTCATTACAAGCGGGAATTTCAGCGTAGACTGATTTCTGTCAGCTTGGTGCCGAGTCCATATGGTTACCTTGCGAGGACATATGTGGCTATATCGATTAATGTCTTACCATATGTTTATGTGGTTGAGATTTGTTGCTGTTGATTCTACGAGATAACGGGACAGTTGGTCGAGTTATTTTTACACACTGGAGCTGGACGATGACAAGAGTTGAGGAAGGGGGAAGCTGTTTTCACAAGGCGGGCTGAAAGGATGGCATCAAGGTCATTAGTGGAGTGCTTGTTGGCTCCGTAAAATTACTTGAAATACAGAATAAGAACTGATCAAAGGTAAAAATTGTTTAAATAAATGGGAGTTGCCTACGAATCACTATAATCTCCGAAGCGTTAGCTTAACGTGCATTTTTGTTCATATAAGGTAATCTCAGCCGGTGAGGCTTTTGTTGTTGTTGGTTTCATTCCATGTTTATGTTCCGTATTAGTGACCCGTGCAGTCACGTGCGATGCTGTCTTTTCCTTGTTTGTGTATTGAGCAATTGGCCGTGTTGGCAGCTCATTTGTCAGATGCGTCATCGCATTGAAGGAGGGTCTCGAGGGAGATTCCTGTAAATATTAGATTTTAGACTGTGTGTCAGCATTAATTTTTTAAGGGTTTTTATTAGTGTTGTGTCCTATATCCGAAATCGTTGATTTACGAGATGATTGTTCGTAAGCATCGTGGCTGATACCCGCTGTAAACGAACAGTCATCCAAGTACTCATTCCTCGTAGTTAGTCATTACGCGTACATGAAATCCCAATGCAAGTTAGTGGAACTTGGATCCACATTTTTTTATAAGGGGGAGATCCGTCTGACTCCTCAACTTTGATAGATATTTCTGTCATGGGAAGATTCAGGGAGGAATTTTATTTTTGTTGTTGTCTATATTCATTTTATTTGCACTAGTGGTCATAAAATTATGTTATTATTTTACGTCTTGTCACTTCCTTTTTTAATTATAGTTTTAATCCTATGACCCTTCCCTCAGTAGAGCATGTTGTTTGGCGAACGTAAACATCACACTATGAACTGAGCGCGACCCCTTGATCAAGATTCTTGCATATAAACACTGCAATACTAAACGGTTCAATACGTGTGCATAGTTTAAACTGTTGGCTTGCATACTTTCTGATATATTGGTATTTGGATAAAAAAAGAGAGCAATTATTAACAGTTGGCAGCCCTGGTGGCTCTTAAGAATACGCTCAGTCATATCTGTTTATGTACAGATATTACATACAAAATTTGGTTGAAATCCAATTGATAGTGTAGAAGTTATATGCATTTAAACATTGGACCAATCAGAAGGCTTAAAATTATTTTGGCAACACTGTCATGGTTGGCCTCCTGGAAATTAAACTGAAATAGTATTATCTACATGTGTGCCAATTTTGGAATAGCTCCCATGCATACCTTGCAATATATCCAACATGGAGCTCAAATTTCTAGTGCGTTCTTTCAGCAGTTGGTAACACTGACATCATTTTCAAATATGGACGTGAGCTATTCCGGTGCACATCTTTACTCATACTAAATTTGGTTTTGATTGCTGCAGCCGTTTACGAGTTGATAGGGGGGGACACACACACACAGCCAGACAGACAGACACACATTTTCCCGGATCGATCTCATAAGTCTACTTTTTCCTCATTTTTGCAAAATGTGAAAAGTAGGCTAAAAATGTGATTGATGTCTTGTGTTTCGTTTTGATGCTCCACTAATAAATAAATAAGTGATTTTTTTATAAATTTTATTAATTTAATAACTTACCCTCCCTTTAATTAATTAAATTACTGCAGTGGCGTAGTCGGTAGCATGCTGAATTGCTATGTCCAAGATCGTGGGTTCAAACCCAGTCGAAGTAGTCGGATTTTTAAGAGCGTTAAAATCCATCAGTATGCCTTCCTTTGGAGGGGAAGTAAAGCCGGCGGGCCCATGCCATATATTTATGGCACGTAAAAAACCTACCATTATAATATTGATAGAGTGTAGCTAAATTTGTAGGTTCTTTGGTTAGGAACGCTCTATCTAGTTCCAACGTTCACCACAAGGTTCTAGTGACAGTGGTATCTCAGGTAGCCAAAATTGGAACTACTTGAAATTGAACTTCAATTACAATACCCCGCTATGGCCTTTGCTTGCAATTCAAATATAATTAAGAATTTACACACTTTTCTTACAAATAAGGGGTTATTTTACTAATTTAATAACCTTAATGAATAACCTCCTCCCTTTAATAAATTAACACATGTTTTGTACAAATCAGGGAGGGTTGTTTTATAGCTGTCATAAAGTTAATAAATAACCCCCTCCCCTTAATTAATTAACACACTTGTTGTACAAATCAGGGGGGTTATTTCACAAATGTCATTAAGTTAATAAATAACCCCCCTCCCTTTTAAATTTAATAAATTTAGTAAATAACCCTTCCATTTATAAATTAACATACGCTTTTTACAAATTCTTCTTATTATTATTCTTAGTCATTTACCCTCCAGTATGGTGGAACCCACGGACTCAGCGAGGGATCTCACCACTACCGCCTCTACGGGCAATGTCCTAAAGCTGGGAACATCTAATCGGAGTGGATACAACTGGTGAGGGGTTATTGTCACCTCGCCCAGGCGGCCTCACCTGCAAAGCGAACAGGGGCCTCATGAGGGAAGGTGATGGATGGTCAGGATGGACAGGCAAGGAAGAGGGAAGGAGGCGGCCGTGGCCTTGAAGAAGGTACCATCTCGGCATTTGCCCGAAGAAGAAGTGGGCAACCATGGAAAACCACGTCGAGGATGGCTCTACTCATTTGGAACACGCGAGTCTGAGTAGACCCCGTTCCAGCCCTCATACCACTTTTCAAATTTCGTGGCAGAGCCGGGAATCGAACCCAGGACCTCCGGGGCAGCAGCTAACCATGCTGACCGCTACGCTACGGAGGCGACCTTTATACAAATAAGGGAGATTATTTTATAAATGTATTACTTTAATAAATAACCCCTTACCTTAATGAATCTAATAAATGACTCTACTTTTAATAAACTAACATGCTTTGTGCAATTTGGGGGTGTTTTTACAAATATAATAAATTTAAAAAATAACCACCCTCCCCCTTTTCTTTTGTAAATGAACACACCTTGTTACAATTAACTATTTTGTAAATTTATTAAATATTATACATAACCTTCTCCCTTTATAAAATTAATCATTTTATTAAAGAACCCACCCACCCCCTCCTCTTTTTGTAAAAAAAAGTGTGATAAACAATATTCATGTAACATGTCTTTCAGGTTAAAGGGTATAAATATTTCTACTCCTAATCTAATACAAACGGAGACAACTTTGTTGACGATCTACAAATAATTCTACTGTATGATAGATTACTCGGCAACATTGAAAAATGGTTTGTAATACCTCAATAAAGTAGAATTAGAAAAACATCAGGAAACCACTTTTACCATGGCTGAGGAGGGCAACGAACCCAGGGCATCTAGATTGTGAGTTTCAATACGTAACATAAAACGACAGAAAGGCGGCTGACTCAAATACAAATACACTCATACAGAATTGAAATTATCACAAGTTATTAGACCATTCACACCCACATCCAAACATATGAGGCTGCAGTCCCTGAATGATACATTTGTGCCTGAGGCAACAGCTTGTAAGCCTACTCTCGAACACGCACGGTGGCTTGACACTCGACAGATGGCAGCACCTCCTAGGTAACGGAGTATGAACGGCATCGAAAGGAAGATATAGGGGCTTCGGTGGCGTAGTCGGTAGCATGCTGAGCTTCTATGCCCAAGATAGCGGGTTCAAACCCGGCCGAAGCCGTCGGATTTTTTAAGAGCGTTAAAATTCCCTCAGTATGCCTTCCTTCGGAGGGGAAGTAAAGCCGGCGGTCCCATGTCATAGATGTATGGCATGTTAAAGAACCTTCCACTAATTGCACCTGTGTGAAGCTAAATTAGATAGGTTAAGAATATAAACAACGCTCATAGGTTTCTACGTTCGTTGCCAAGAGCCGACTTCGGTGGCGTCTAGTAGCTAATTCTGAACTTGGCCTATTAGTCGTTGACGGTGGCGCTTAGCGGCAAAAGTAGGAACTATTTGAAACATTCTAAGTTGCAGTCTGTACTTAAATTTAAAAAACAGGTAACTCACACTATTACAGTCAACACAATTAACACCGGTTATAAGACAGATTTACACACACCCAAAGTACACGGGGCTATATAACCGCGTTGTCGCAGCCCCTAAACTAGGGAACCAACCAACCAAAGTAAGAAACTTTTTTTTAAATTTAGTCAATTTACCCTCTAGGTTGGTGGTTCCCACGGACTCAGCGAGGGAACTCACCACTACCGCCTCTATGGGCAGTGTCCTGGAGCTTCGAACATCTGGTCGGGATGGATACAACTGGGGAGGTGTGATCAGCACTTCGCCCAGGTGGCCTCACCTGCAAAGCGAACAGGGGCCTCATGAGGGATGGGAAGGGATGGAAGATTTGGATGGATAGGCTAGGAAGAGGGAAGGAGGCGGCCGTGGCCTTACAGTAGGTACTGCCCCCGTAATTGAATTATGTAGAGACCACGGTGGCTATATTTGAAATTATGATTAGAGTTATGGCTGTCATAGTTATGACGTGGGTAGTCATGACGTAAGCACGGATGACGTAAATGTTATGCCAGCAAGCTACTTGAGCTGAGATTCTCAGTGACGTCAGCATGTTAGTCCAGAATGTTCCAAGATGTACGACGCAGTCGCAGGAAACGAGGAATTCTGCTGAGGAAGAAACTATGCTATTGGAGGAGAGGCATGAACCAATGAACGATAGTTTAAAGGAAGACGGAGATTGCTGAAACTATGGTATTTTTATGACTTTTTGAATGCAGAATTGTGGAAATACATTTGCAATAAAAGCATTGATTTGGAATTTTGATGAAATTTATTTTCAGTTTTTGAATTTTGAAAATCCGTCATGTAGTAACGAAGTTGGAAGTTCTAGCGATGACGCAGTATCACGCTTTGGAAGGGATGGTAACGCCCCTCGAGAAGGTAATAAAAGGGCTTGCGCAGAAGAAAGGAGCCTCTTCTCTTCTCTTCTATTTCGTTCGCTGATCATTCTGAGATCTAATGCTCAGATCATCGAAAGTCATATTTCTTATACATTCAATATAGTGAGACATCAAAGTGAACAGCAAGTGAAAAGAATCGTATTTATAACGCGTGGCGAGGCCACTATAGTAACGAGATACAGGTCAAACTAGGTGAAGTTGGAACGGACCTTAGAAAGCTTATATAAGTTTAGCTTCAAACAGTTAGCGGTCTACGATAACATAATTGTATTGTGCAGTACTACATGCAATTATAGAGAAAAGCTGAACAATTTCGACCGAGTACTTCAAAAGATATTAGCTATTTTATACGACTGGCAAAAGTAATTATCTCGCCACTAGAGAAGCACTTTTTGTTTAGCCAGAAACAAAGCAAGGCTAACGCTGTGAGTGGAGTAGAAAGACTTCAGATTGCTTGCTTACAGAACGATACAGTATAATGGAGCATTTGAATACGGCAGTTTGTTCTTCTGACACTACAACCGAAGTGCAGATGGAAGGCTAAGAAGGCTTATTGCAATTGGGACATACTTCAATGGAGTAAGATAGCGACATGGAACTTCGCTAATTGCTATTCCACACAAGCGAACATGCGGTGAATACCATCTACACCCATGTTTCGTAAGTAAAGGCTGAATTTCATCGAACAGCCATAGAAACAATTTCATACTCTGAATATGAATAATGTCTTCGGAAATTTCTACAAAACGTCATGATGATTGTCTACTGGAACTTCAGGGAATTTTTCAAGAGAGGTCAGGGTAGTCCCGACTCACAAAGAAGATTATTGCCGGAAGGATGTCTATTCGTATTCGAGGAGCAGAGTGATTCACGGAGAAGGAAGCAGTTCGATTCTCCGATGGTGCTATTTCCTATTTCGAGGATGGAGCTCAGCTTTAACGTGGTGAAATGGATCCATCAGCAGTCTTCTTTGGGGAATTTTCCTCTGGAACGTCAATCGGCAGATAAGGTAGTCGTGAACGTTTATTGTATTTGAGTAACCTAGTAATGTTTGAGCAACCATTTTTCCCATATTTTTATCCTCATGTATTTTGCCTTATTTTCTTGTTGAGATTCTTATTCTCAGTACTCCTTGATGAATTTTGCATTTTTTTTCGACGATTTATTAAGACATTGTTATGTCATGGGCATAGTTAACGATTTTGAATCAGTTGAGACTGATATTTAGATATTTCAGTAATTAATTTTTTTTGTAGTCACGATTTGACTGTAAATTTATGATTTTTATGGCAGATTTAAATTCAGACAGCGTGTCACTTTATTAAAGTAATTCAACCCCAGTTTAATTACTTTGAACAATTTTCTGTCATCATCAAGAAGGAAGAACATTTAAATGATTTTAGAGCGTTAAAATCTTACGTTATCGACGATCTTGGAAATACTAGTCGTTATTTGTATTGATTGCAACACAGACATTTATCGTCAGTTATGAATGAACATTGCATCATAGACACTTTTGTGAAAGAGTAATGTTAATAATGAATTATTGAATGCATTAAAGTCAAGTACTTTTGTTAGGAGTTTTTCTCAATTAGAGAATTATATAACGATGTTTGCATTCCCCAGTCTAATTGGATTCTATTCGACTACTTTGCATTTTAGTCGCACTTTATTTGAAGATAGTATTTTCATACTAAATTTTTTTTAAGATGTTAATCTTAAATTTTGATAGACCAGATAGGCGTATATAAGCGTATTCACTATTAAATTTGTTTGTGATTGGCAAGTTTTGACTTCATTTCAGTTCATGAATGAAATCTACGAAGGTTAAATAGAAAAACAGTTTTGAAACAATTTATGATTATAAAATTTTTAAGTGGAACTATGAATGTATAATCGCTAGTGCAGCGCGTGTTGAAAGTCGCTGAGATATAATGCCCTTGAATATGAAGGAAGTTCCCACAGGAATAAATGTTAAAGAATTATTTGTGGAAGTTTTGTAAGTGATGTGAAAGTTTTAAATGCCATATAGATTAATATATGATGATTTTGGGCATATTTTTAATGCAGATTGTGCATTAACTTGTTAGCGAAGGATTTTCCGCTGGAGTAAGATTATTATAGTTCGTTGAAATTTAATCAAGTGATTTACTGTTATAATTAACACGAGTTTTGAAAGAATTTGAGACAAGATTATGAATGAAGGTTGCCGTCACAAATCATTATTAAAAACTTTATTAAATCGGATTGTGACATTAACATGTATAACTAACCTTCATTGGTCGATTATATTAAACAGGATTATAAAATTACCAACCTAATGAACACGTGGCTAATGTATTTATTAAATTAATAATTTAAACAATTTAAATGTTAATATTGTAAATAATTGTTGTAAATATTTTGAAAATAATATGAAACGAGAGTGATGTTAAAGGCGTGCTTATAATATTTTTATTTGTCTTTGACAAATATTATAAACAATTTCTAATTGTTATAAATAATTTATGTGATTTTGTTATAAACATTTAAGAGCTAATTAAACATTTGGATTGAAGTTAACAAGTTTAAGAAATTTATGTAATGATCCATTAGGATGTGATCAAAGTACTTGAAAGATTTGCGTAAATATTATGTGAGTTGTCTTGTAAGACATTTAAAGCTTGAGAGTGCAGGCTGGATTCTTACGTAACATAGCGTGTGAGAAGGGAGTGCATTTGACCAGTATGCGTCAGGCTGGAAGGTAGCCCGCAGCTGTGTCAACATATGGTTTTCAGAGAGTGAGGTCGTACACTCTGGCCTTGCGACTATAAATATCATTCTCTTGTTTATTAAAAGGAAACAAATGCTCTATATATGTCACACCCTGACGTCCTTTTCCAATCCAATAGTGTTATGAATATTACGGTATTTGGAGCTCTTGGGAGCTAAAATGTTTTATATATCATGTTGTATAATAATTTTGCAAGTCCTACTGGAGGACGTAGTCAGATTGACTTGGGCTACTGATAGCCACGTATATTTTGTTGTGTTAGGATAATCATACCCTTTATTAGGAATAAAGCTTTTGTACAGTTCAAAGTTCTCGTCTTCGTTTCTGGTTCATTTTTAAATGTCATGGCGGAGATTATTGTGTGAACAGACTTTTAAGTGATCCTGTTGTCAACTCAAACCCCGAGATAATTAAGAGGTAAGCAACGGTAAGTATGCACCCCCGTCTATTTTGGTGTGTTCCACAATGATTTCCAGTGAATTTCTGTGCTCTTATCTCGATAGTATCTGTCAGTGCCATTTTCATTGATGTAACTGTGCCGGTGCGATTGATAATTGGCAATCCGATTGAGGGGGCGGATATCTGACAGCCTACTATCCAGGTAAACGGGGACAGAAAGATTGGCGCAGTCAACGTGTGGGGCGTGTTCAACAACACTGGATTACCAGGTTGAACACTAGAAAGATTGACAAACCTAAAACGTGAGGTTCGATTAGACTCAAATAAAGAGGTTGATTCTTTGTTAGATGTCTAGGCCAATTGTAGTATTTAAGAGTGTGATTATATAGGAATTAAATGTTGTATTGTATTAGGAAAATTACACTCAGAAAAGATCAGATCTTATACAACTTGAGAAAAGTTAAATGGGCAGGAAACTTAGAAAAATCGCCTATAATCTGGAATCTTATTTTATTTGACCGGCTTATGACACTTCAGTCATTTTAAAGATAAAATTAATTATTTGGATTGTAAATGTAAATTATTTGTGTTAGGATATTTTAAAATGAGCCAGAGAAATTTGAACATGTGCTTGAGTTTGTTTCAACATGAAGTATCTTCGAATATTAATTATAAGGTAGTTATAAGTTAGATTTAAGACAGAAAATTGATCAAATTTATATATGGTGAAAAGTGTTGCTCAAACGTTGTTATTTTGCTTTTTTGATGTATGTCCCTACAGCAATCCATTTTGAATAATAATATTGTAATGGCAGATGAAAGTTTGAAGAAAATGTTAGAGGAGATGTCTGCTAACATGAATCGCAGTATGAAGCAGATGTTGAATGAAAGCATGAAGGAGAATAATAGTAATTTGTCTGCTAATTTGAATGCAAGAATGGAGGAGAATGTTAGTAATTTGTCTGCTAACTTAAATGCAAGGATGGAGGAGAATGTTAGTAATTTGTCTGCTAACTTAAATGCAAGGATGGAGGAGAATGCTAGTACTTTGTCTGCTAATTTGACAGCTAGCATGGGTGAAAGTTTGAAGGGTATCCAAACCAGTGCTGCTAATTTGGAGGATAATATGTCGCGTTTACAGATAAATACCCTAGGAATTGAAAATACTGTAAGTGACATCCGCACAAATGTGTCTGATGTTAAAAATGATGTGTCTAAGGTACAGAGGGACCTTACAATGTTAAATTTAGATGTAGCTAATGTCCGAGGGGATATTTCTTGTGCTAGAGCCGAAGTTGTTGTTGTCAAAAACGATGTAGCGACTGTCCAAGACAAGGTCGAGGAAGTCCAAAAAGAAATTCAAAAAGCTAGAACAGATGTATCCAATGTTCAGGTAGACATTAACAACATTCATGCGGATATAACTGAGGTGCAAAGTGATGTAACAAAGATTCAGGTAGAGGTCAACACAGTTTTCGTAGATATCACTAAAGTCCAAACTGATGTCAATAAAGTCAGGGAGGAAATCGAAAACTCAAAAACTCTTTGTACGCGTAATATAACTGCATTAACGACTAGGTTAGTCGACGAATCGGTTAGAACAACAACGTCTTTAGCAGAGTTGAAGTATGACGTAGAGGTCATGAGAACACAGGTATTAGACCACAATAGAGTATTAAAAGAGGACATTGAAGTAGACATAGCCGAGATGTTAACAGCAAACGTAGCGGTATGGAAAGACGAGTGGAATAAGTCAAGTGGGGAACATGTAACCCAAATTCAGGAAAGGATTGAAAGAAAACTTGCCAGTACGCAGATAGAAATTAATAATGAGGTAGTACAGATTAGAAAAGATTTAAGCGTCAGGATAAATTCGCTATCCGAAAAACAAGTTGACGATAGAACACAACTAGATCAGGATATGCAAACTTTAAAATCTACATTAGAGGAACAGATGCATAAAGTTGTCTCTGACGTAAACGAAACGACGAGTAAACTGAAAAATTTGAAGTTAGGAGAGGCTAGTTTAATGGAAAACTACAAGGAAGAGATAGTCAAGAAAGTCTTAACAGAAATCACCGACAAGGATACAGAAGGCTTAGCTTGCGAATTGAACAGGAAGCATACCAGAAGATGTCACCTAGATCTAGAAGAAAGAGACGTGACTCCTGAAGAACGTGTATCCAGATTCAGAGAGGAGGATGACGAGAGGAATATGGAATCTGAGTGGAATTATCGAGATAGTGGGAAAAACTATCCGGATTCATATCCGAGGAACGTGACGGTCATTAGGAATTTCGAGGACAAACCACAAAAATTCAGTAACACTGATAGTTTGACACCTATAGAGTATGTAAGGAATCTCAAAGATTATTTCATCGAAGCTCACATTCCCAGAGAGAGAGAGATGAAGATTGTAGAGAGATATCTGATTGGAGGACCCCTTGAATGGTTCAGAGCTTTTAGATATACATTCAGCAACTTTGACGAGTTTGCAGAGGCATTAATCAAACGATTTTGGTCCATAGAAGCGCAGAATTCGTTAAGAGCAGAGGTATATTCAAGAAAATACTCAGGTACTCTTCCAACGAGGTACGCTGATTTCTTTACAAGTCAGTTGTCCCGCTTGAGATTTTTGCAACCACCATTGTCCACGGAGCAACTAATAGATGCGATTTCTCGTATGCTGCCAGTTGAGGTGAGGAGACTTATAATTTCGTCCAACATCAGGGATTTATCCAGCATGGATGAATTACTAAGAAGGTTAGACTACACAAGTCCAATGCCTAACGTAGTCCAGAAAGGTCAAAGGCAAGAGTATAAGGAAATCAATACGGTATACATGGACCAAGTCCAACAAACTGACAAGCCAGAGGAGGAGAAAACTGACAATGTAGGTCCTCACAGGAATAATCAGTTTAGAAATTACAGATCACAAGGTTACCGACCATATCAACAGAGAAGAGGTTGGAACTACAACCGAGGAAACTATAATGGAAGAGGCAGATAATATAACAATAATGGGTATAATCGTAACTATAATAGGAATAACCAAAACCAAAATAGAAACCAGAATACTCAAAGTCAGGTTATGACACCTGAGCAATATCAGCAAAGAGAAAAGGAAAGCCAGCAATACTTAAAAGAATTAAGGGATAAAGAAGCTGACAATCAAAGGAAAAGGCAGGATGTTGTAATCGATCCTGGTCCTTCTACGAGCCAGCAGAACTTAGAGAATAGAAATACTGGTCAGAAGAGAAAGTAGAGAGGAAAGAATACATTAGCCACACACAAACCCAGAGTAGAAGAAAATTAAATGATTATTACGCAGACCTGTCAAGGCTGATATGACCAAGAAAATCTACCCCAAATTTGGATTAGTGTTCCTGGGGCCGTTTAGGATTACGAACGCTTATGGAAACAACTGTTATGAACTCTACGATGATGAGAATAATGTCGTTTACGGCAAGTTCAATGCTGGAAATTTAAAAAGATATTATCCTAGAATAAGCCAGTAATAATTCAATTTCGTGTTCAAGAGAGTTGAGATACTTGTAACATTGAGTTTAAAAACAATTTGCAACTGTTTTTAAAACGTGGTGGGAGGAGAATGCCCCCGTAATTGAATTATGTAGAGACCACGGTGGCTATATTTGAAATTATGATTAGAGTTATGGCTGTCATAGTTATGACGTGGGTAGTCATGACGTAAGCACGGATGACGTAAATGTTATGCCAGCAAGCTACTTGAGCTGAGATTCTCAGTGACGTCAGCATGTTAGTCCAGAATGTTCCAAGATGTACGACGCAGTCGCAGGAAACGAGGAATTCTGCTGAGGAAGAAACTATGCTATTGGAGGAGAGGCATGAACCAATGAACGATAGTTTAAAGGAAGACGGAGATTGCTGAAACTATGGTATTTTTATGACTTTTTGAATGCAGAATTGTGGAAATACATTTGCAATAAAAGCATTGATTTGGAATTTTGATGAAATTTATTTTCAGTTTTTGAATTTTGAAAATCCGTCATGTAGTAACGAAGTTGGAAGTTCTAGCGATGACGCAGTATCACGCTTTGGAAGGGATGGTAACGCCCCTCGAGAAGGTAATAAAAGGGCTTGCGCAGAAGAAAGGAGCCTCTTCTCTTCTCTTCTATTTCGTTCGCTGATCATTCTGAGATCTAATGCTCAGATCATCGAAAGTCATATTTCTTATACATTCAATATAGTGAGACATCAAAGTGAACAGCAAGTGAAAAGAATCGTATTTATAACGCGTGGCGAGGCCACTATAGTAACGAGATACAGGTCAAACTAGGTGAAGTTGGAACGGACCTTAGAAAGCTTATATAAGTTTAGCTTCAAACAGTTAGCGGTCTACGATAACATAATTGTATTGTGCAGTACTACATGCAATTATAGAGAAAAGCTGAACAATTTCGACCGAGTACTTCAAAAGATATTAGCTATTTTATACGACTGGCAAAAGTAATTATCTCGCCACTAGAGAAGCACTTTTTGTTTAGCCAGAAACAAAGCAAGGCTAACGCTGTGAGTGGAGTAGAAAGACTTCAGATTGCTTGCTTACAGAACGATACAGTATAATGGAGCATTTGAATACGGCAGTTTGTTCTTCTGACACTACAACCGAAGTGCAGATGGAAGGCTAAGAAGGCTTATTGCAATTGGGACATACTTCAATGGAGTAAGATAGCGACATGGAACTTCGCTAATTGCTATTCCACACAAGCGAACATGCGGTGAATACCATCTACACCCATGTTTCGTAAGTAAAGGCTGAATTTCATCGAACAGCCATAGAAACAATTTCATACTCTGAATATGAATAATGTCTTCGGAAATTTCTACAAAACGTCATGATGATTGTCTACTGGAACTTCAGGGAATTTTTCAAGAGAGGTCAGGGTAGTCCCGACTCACAAAGAAGATTATTGCCGGAAGGATGTCTATTCGTATTCGAGGAGCAGAGTGATTCACGGAGAAGGAAGCAGTTCGATTCTCCGATGGTGCTATTTCCTATTTCGAGGATGGAGCTCAGCTTTAACGTGGTGAAATGGATCCATCAGCAGTCTTCTTTGGGGAATTTTCCTCTGGAACGTCAATCGGCAGATAAGGTAGTCGTGAACGTTTATTGTATTTGAGTAACCTAGTAATGTTTGAGCAACCATTTTTCCCATATTTTTATCCTCATGTATTTTGCCTTATTTTCTTGTTGAGATTCTTATTCTCAGTACTCCTTGATGAATTTTGCATTTTTTTTTCGACGATTTATTAAGACATTGTTATGTCATGGGCATAGTTAACGATTTTGAATCAGTTGAGACTGATATTTAGATATTTCAGTAATTAATTTTTTTTGTAGTCACGATTTGACTGTAAATTTATGATTTTTATGGCAGATTTAAATTCAGACAGCGTGTCACTTTATTAAAGTAATTCAACCCCAGTTTAATTACTTTGAACAATTTGCTGTCATCATCAAGAAGGAAGAACATTTAAATGATTTTAGAGCGTTAAAATCTTACGTTATCGACGATCTTGGAAATACTAGTCGTTATTTGTATTGATTGCAACACAGACATTTATCGTCAGTTATGAATGAACATTGCATCATAGACACTTTTGTGAAAGAGTAATGTTAATAATGAATTATTGAATGCATTAAAGTCAAGTACTTTTGTTAGGAGTTTTTCTCAATTAGAGAATTATATAACGATGTTTGCATTCCCCAGTCTAATTGGATTCTATTCGACTACTTTGCATTTTAGTCGCACTTTATTTGAAGATAGTATTTTCATACTAAATTTTTTTTAAGATGTTAATCTTAAATTTTGATAGACCAGATAGGCGTATATAAGCGTATTCACTATTAAATTTGTTTGTGATTGGCAAGTTTTGACTTCATTTCAGTTCATGAATGAAATCTACGAAGGTTAAATAGAAAAACAGTTTTGAAACAATTTATGATTATAAAATTTTTAAGTGGAACTATGAATGTATAATCGCTAGTGCAGCGCGTGTTGAAAGTCGCTGAGATATAATGCCCTTGAATATGAAGGAAGTTCCCACAGGAATAAATGTTAAAGAATTATTTGTGGAAGTTTTGTAAGTGATGTGAAAGTTTTAAATGCCATATAGATTAATATATGATGATTTTGGGCATATTTTTAATGCAGATTGTGCATTAACTTGTTAGCGAAGGATTTTCCGCTGGAGTAAGATTATTATAGTTCGTTGAAATTTAATCAAGTGATTTACTGTTATAATTAACACGAGTTTTGAAAGAATTTGAGACAAGATTATGAATGAAGGTTGCCGTCACAAATCATTATTAAAAACTTTATTAAATCGGATTGTGACATTAACATGTATAACTAACCTTCATTGGTCGATTATATTAAACAGGATTATAAAATTACCAACCTAATGAACACGTGGCTAATGTATTTATTAAATTAATAATTTAAACAATTTAAATGTTAATATTGTAAATAATTGTTGTAAATATTTTGAATATAATATGAAACGAGAGTGATGTTAAAGGCGTGCTTATAATATTTTTATTTGTCTTTGACAAATATTATAAACAATTTCTAATTGTTATAAATAATTTATGTGATTTTGTTATAAACATTTAAGAGCTAATTAAACATTTGGATTGAAGTTAACAAGTTTAAGAAATTTATGTAATGATCCATTAGGATGTGATCAAAGTACTTGAAAGATTTGCGTAAATATTATGTGAGTTGTCTTGTAAGACATTTAAAGCTTGAGAGTGCAGGCTGGATTCTTACGTAACATAGCGTGTGAGAAGGGAGTGCATTTGACCAGTATGCGTCAGGCTGGAAGGTAGCCCGCAGCTGTGTCAACATATGGTTTTCAGAGAGTGAGGTCGTACACTCTGGCCTTGCGACTATAAATATCATTCTCTTGTTTATTAAAAGGAAACAAATGCTCTATATATGTCACACCCTGACGTCCTTTTCCAATCCAATAGTGTTATGAATATTACGGTATTTGGAGCTCTTGGGAGCTAAAATGTTTTATATATCATGTTGTATAATAATTTTGCAAGTCCTACTGGAGGACGTAGTCAGATTGACTAGGGCTACTGATAGCCACGTATATTTTGTTGTGTTAGGATAATCATACCCTTTATTAGGAATAAAGCTTTTGTACAGTTCAAAGTTCTCGTCTTCGTTTCTGGTTCATTTTTAAATGTCATGGCGGAGATTATTGTGTGAACAGACTTTTAAGTGATCCTGTTGTCAACTCAAACCCCGAGATAATTAAGAGGTAAGCAACGGTAAGTATGCACCCCCGTCTATTTTGGTGTGTTCCACAATGATTTCCAGTGAATTTCTGTGCTCTTATCTCGATAGTATCTGTCAGTGCCATTTTCATTGATGTAACTGTGCCGGTGCGATTGATAATTGGCAATCCGATTGAGGGGGCGGATATCTGACAGCCTACTATCCAGGTAAACGGGGACAGTACCATCCCAGCATTTGCCCGAAGACGAAGTGGGAAACCACGGAAAACCACTTCGAGGATGGCTGAGGTGGGAATCGAACCCCCTCTACTCATTTGGACCACCCGAGGCTGAGTAGACCCCGTTCCAGTCCTCATACCACTTTTCAAATTTCGTGGCAGAGCCGGGAATCGAACCCAGGACCTCCTGGGCGGCAGCTAACCGTGCTGACCGCTCAAAGTAAGAGACACCTGCGAAATTAGCTTATAGACTACAGTTCATTGTTGTTGTTGTTCTTGTTGTATTTGTTCTTAAGGTGGAGTTACATCTTAAAGAAATTAATTCAGAAACCTCTTTTGGCGGCTTCGGTGTGGTGTCGTAGTAAGTTGAGCTTCTATACCAAGATCGCGGGTCATGAAGCCGGCCGAAGTCATGGGACTTCATAAGAGTGTTACAAATACTTTGGAGGGGGGGGGAGTAAAGTCGACGGGCACATGTCATAGATTGATGGCATGTAAAAGAACCTTCCATTAATTACAATTGTGTGAATCCGAAATTGTAGGAAAGATTTGATAACGCTCCAACGTTCGTCTCCAGGTGCTGGTATCGGAGGCATCTAGTAACCAAGTCCACATCTAGATGTCGTTGATGATAGCATTTGGTAGGAACTATTTGAAGATTGATGATATGCTGTCCTTATCTGAATTACAGATATTTTAAATTTTAGTTCTGGTCTACGGTCCATAATGGGGTAAACACAGCCTCGTGAGACAAAACTAAAAAGCGGTGGGTTCGATTCCCACTTCAACCTTCTTAAGAGTGGTTTTCCGTGGTTTCTCACTTCTTCTCTAGGCAAACTCAGGGATGGTTCCTAACTTAAAGCCATGTCCGTCAACTACTTCCCAATCCTCACTTGACTTACACATATACACACAGGCCAATACAGCCATCACAATAATACAGGTTATTATACAAATGTCCAAATTGCAGAACCCAATCCTAGCACAGTCAGTTGGAATTTGAGGGTGCGCAAATGCGAGGGATCCGTGCTAGTAGATTTACGTTAAAAATCACCTCAGGGGCAATATGTCGGCATCCCGGTGTCTCTAAAAGCCGCAGTTGTTAAAAGGAACGTTTCACATTACATTACAATTACTTAGGTCTTACACTGCATACAACTGGCAATGTTTTCACACTGCACATTAAGGATAGACTCATCGTCGCTTCCAAAGCCATGAATGACATAAAACACTTGACTATGCTATCTATAAAAATAGCTTAAAAACTTTTTCGGTTAAAAGTTACCACTATTGTGACTTATGTACTGGGGAGAGCATTTGGACACATTTAAATATGAAGCATTTGGAACAATTTGAGGAACAGAAGGCGACTTACATAAAGAAGGCCTTGTGTGTATCAAAGTATACACCTACAAGACTGGTGTAAAAGCTGACTCGCGAGGTTTTTTTTATGTAGAAGAACTCCGACCAAATGCTGTTACCTTCTACTCTATGATATGTAAAACTCATGGACGCACTTCAGTCAATTAATAAATGTAAAACAAAAATATTGGAATGCAGCCGCAATAAATCAGAAACCTCTATGGGCATCAAATTGGTAGGGGAGAAACTAAAGGAAGTAGGAGACTTCTGTTACTTAGGAATCATAATAACTAGTGATGGACGAAGTAAAGTGGATTTAAAAAGTAGGTTGGCTCAGGCAATGAAAGCATTTCTACAGAAAAGGAATCTGTTGACATCGAATATATATTTAGGTATTAGGAAGACATTTTTGAAAACCTTTGTCTGGAGCGTCTGAATCTATGGAAGTGAAACTTGGATTATTGGTGCAGCAGAAAAGAAGACAATTGAAGCGTTTGAAATGTGGTGTTACAGGAGAATGATGAAGATCAGATGGGTAGATAGGGTTACAAAAAAGAAGTATAGACGAGTGGGAGAGGAGAGATGTTTCTGGCGAATGCTAATGAAGAGAAGAGATAGGTTGGTAGGGCACATACTAAGACACCCAGGAATAGCAAGCTTAGTTATGGAAGGAAGGGTCAAGGACAAGAACTGTAGGGGTAGACCAAGGTTAGAATATGTTAAACAGATTGCCCCGGATGTAGGGTGTGGTAGCTATGTAGAAACGAAACGATTAGCTCAGGACAGGGTGGCATGGAGAACTGCATCAAACCAGTCAAAAGGCTGAAGACTCAAACAACAACAGTTACGTCAAAGAAGGACATTTGGTGGGATTTTTAGCCACGGACGCTGTGATTTTCCACGATTGGAGGAGTGAGGGATACGAGCTGAGACATATTCTCACGCGCTTTGCCATACATGGTTTCCATTATAAAATGATTCGGACCAAAATGTTCCATCATTCGTGTGATGAATGTTTGTGTGAGCGCTGTGGAAAACAATGTGGAGGATACCACGCTATGTTCTGTACATTAAGACATGAATCTTTGATATTCCTAGGGAGTAACAATTAGTTTACTGAATGATTTTTAGATTTTATTCATTATAATTATGTATGGCCATTGGCTACAATAAATCCTTTGTTATTAAAAAGGAACGTAAAACCAATAATCCCCTTCGATGGTATCTTTGCCTTGCCGTGGTGGTGGTGCTTGTGTGGCCAGAAGATCCCTAGAGCTATGCCGGCGGTAGCTTAGGTACTGGTAGGGCCTCCCAAGCCGGACAGGTCGAAGGTGATGATCCAGACTAAAAGGGATACCCTGTTCCTCCAGGTTGGGGGTTGGGCATAGGGCTGACAACCCTATCCCGTAAAAAAATAGTTTGTTGAGAAGCCGCAAAGAATGAAAATAAACCTGACGGTTAAAACGGAAAAAACGACCCAAGCGAGGAATTTGTTATGGATTGGTATTAGCGACTTGGAATGTGACGTAGAGGTAGGCCAAGAAAGCGGTGGATCGAGGAAGTGGAGGATGATCTACGTACCATGGGAGTCAGGAGATGGAGGACCAAAGCAATCGGCAGAGAGCTTTGGAAGAAGATAGTTGCGGAGACCAAGGATCTGCAAGGACCATAGCGTCAATAACATTTTTCTTCATCTTTGGTCGTTTGGGCCACATATGGACCACTGTGCTTCTGTCTTAGCTGTTGTCTACCACTTCTGGTGGTGTTCTTAGTGGATTGTTTGGCGGTTGCTGAAACCTTGAGCCTTTCAGTTGGCCCAGTAATCTTTCATTTACTTGCTGAACTCTATCTTACGTTCCTCGGACCATTTCCTGGACGCGTTGTGGCGAGCATCTGTCATAGATTTGAGGAAAGGTTTGGTTTCAATATTGTCAAACGGTTGCGACTCCTGTCATTTATAGTGTCTTGCTGAATATTAAGTTCAGCAAGATCGGTTGGTTGGTTGGTTCCTTAGTTTAGGGGCTGCGACAACGCGGTCATGTAGCCCCGTGTACTTTGGGTGTGTGTGTAGAATCTGTCTGATAACCGGTGTTAATTGTGATGTCTGTATTAGTGTGTGTGCATCTGTTTTTTTAATTCAAGTAAGGACTGCAACTTTGAATTTTTCAAGTAGTTCCTACTTTTGCCACCAAACGCCACCGTCAACGACTACTAGGCCTAGTTCAGAACATAGCTACTAGACGTCACCGCAGTCGGCTCTTGGCAACGAACGTAGAAACCTAAGAGCGTTGTTTATATTCCTAACCTATACAATTTAGCTTCACACAGGTGTAATTAGTGGAAGGTTCTTTAACATGCCATAAATCTATGACATGGGACCGCCGGCTTTACTTCCCCTCCGAATAAGGCATCCTGAGAGATTTATAACGCTCTTAAAAATCCGACGGCTTCGGCCGGGTTTGAACCCGCGATCTTGGGCATAGACGCTCAGCCTGCTACCAACTACGCCACTTTCAGCAAGATCCTTCTCAACTTGTTTGATACTCAGGGACCCAGTGGTGGCTTTACCCTTATTGGCTACTTTGAGGATCTAATAAAACAGCCTCTGGTTGTTTATTCTGTACTGCTGCCCGTAGAAAGCCAGGTGTCTCCTTCTGATGAAATTTGTGAGGTGTTCCTAGTGTGTGTAGAGTTCACAATTTCGTTTGTACCATCGTCTTCCATCTGGTATGATCCTTGGTCCCACTATTTTGTTATCATTATTGTCCTTATCGAATTCTCTAGGCATATCTAGGACCACGTTAAGTCTTGTTACATCCTTTCAAAGTTAAGGCCCGACCACAGCGAGCAAAGTATGGAAAATATTATTTCGTAAACCGTGCCATTGATAACTGGAACTCTCTACCTGCCGCAGTCTTAGAGCCTTTTCCCAAACTTATAGGTGTGTTTAAGAAAAGACTGACTATTTGAGTAAATACTCCAGTTTAATTGTTACTGAATTGTTATGTATATTTTTTTATTTCTTATGTATATCTAATTTGCCACCTGGGGACACACCTCCAATTGCAAATATATGAATGAAAAAAAAAAAAAGGAACGAGCCTTACAGTAGTCACATATGATGTGTAACATGTGACATGTTAACAGTGAACTCTGTTGGTCATTGAAATAACTACTTGTAAAACTGCAGTGCCAAATCCTGACCGGTTTTCAACAAATATGATATAACGAATATTTTCACACCAAACAACGACAACTTGAAGATGATTTATTGTACGAAGAATATCTTTAATGGGGCCTCCAAACCTTGAAGTATTTTTGTATCCGGTATAGATTCAACATAGCCAATTGGCCGACAGTACCTTGAGTGCTTACATTAAATATGAATACAGCAAAAGTATGAAGAATTAATAAATGATAATTGTTTTCAGCAAATATGATATAATGAATATTTTCACACAAAAGAACGACAATTTGAATATGATTTATTGTAGGAATATCTTTAATGGGGCCTCCAAACCTTGATGTAAACTGTATGCGATATACATTCCACATAACCACATGGCCGACAGTACATCAATCTCCGCCACCGCGCGCACTCATTGTTTCCGTCCCATCCATTTCCGTTTCATTGTATCCGTTTCATATTTCAAAATCACCCCCTACAAAAAAATATACAGATACCGAGTGGAAAGATGTTACACATCAAAAGGTTTTAGTTTTTGTTGCCAGAAATCCCTCATCGTTTGATAATGAGCCTGCATGCGTTCCTCTGTCCAAGGGGCACAATGCAAGACTCCCTGGCCAATGCGTCATCAGGATTGATTTGGAGCATTTGTAGGTCTCATTTGTTGTCTCTAAACCGTGGTTTTGTGGTTGGAATAGAAAAAGTGAAAGATCTTCTTTATCAACCTGATTTCCATTCGTCTGAGGGGGCCAAAAAACGTACTTGTCTTTTAAGAATTGTGTATGTAAGCTTTTCTATTTTACTATATTCTTCCCTTTTGGATCTGATTTGGTGAGTGCCATTCTTTTAATTGGATCCCATGATTTCTTTAATGATTCTGCGCTCTATCATCTCAAGTTCTTTGAGGAGCCCTTTATCGGCATTTAGGGAAAGGGTTTCGGCTGCATACATAACTACTGGCTTGAGAACTGTTTAATAGTGACGTATCTTTGTGTATTGAGATATTATTCTTTTGTTTCACCCTCTTTGGGGTACGTTGAATCAATCAATTCTCTGTGCGTTGTTCTTTCCTTAGTGCCCAGTATCTCTTCATTCTTTCTGATCTTTTCCTCGCTTCTTCCGAGATGATGGGTTTGGATTTTATCATTTCAAATGAAGAGTGGAGATATATAATGGGCCTTGAGACAAAAAAAAATATACAATTTTTGTATTATTGTGAAAATCTGGTCCAAGAAGCAAGGCCCATATCCTGTAAAACGGGCCAAGTGACACGTGCCTCGGAAATAGTTCAGAAAAATTCCGCAAGTTAGTGCGTGCGCCAAGTTCAGTAATGAGTTTCCAAAAAAAAAACTCATTTTCCCACGAATTGTATTTTTGTGTCTTGGCCCATTATATATCTCTACTCTTCAAATGACCTTGTCGACTTCATCGTTATGTTTTGGTCTACCGTTATGCGTTATGGTTACTGCGTGTATGACGTCATCATGTTGTTCAGTGCATATGCACCGAGTCTGAGTTTACTCCTGGGGTCTGGCGTTATGCGATACGGAGATGACAAGTGCGTGACGTCATGCAGCAGAGTGCACCTCCCGTTCTCAGGTCCCCGTGCGGGAAGCCTAAGTTAAAGGGTAATGGAGTCTGTTGAGTCTGAGTTTACTCCTGCGATACGGAGACGGTGAGTGCGTGACGTCATGCAGCAGAGTGCACCTCCCGCTCTCCGTTCCCCGCACGGGAAGCCTAAGTTAATGGGTAATGGAGTATGTTGAAAGAGTCCTGAGCCTTTCTAACATGAGTAGCATTTGTAGCCTGCGTCATTTGAAATGATATAAAGTCTAGTCTCTCAGACTGACTGTATCTTTTAGCGTAGATTTGTCTTGGAACCTTATATTGTCGTCTTTAGTACTTAGATTTTCGATTGAGTAGGACATTTTCTGTAATTTTTAACTCCACTAGGTCTTTTTTAGTTTCTTTAAACCATGAGGGTTTGTTTTGTAGTTACGGGAGAAATCAAAGATTTGTTTGGTTAATATTCCATTAGAGTTCATTTTGATAAGAGGACCATTAACTGTATCCCTTCTTTTGGTGTAGTATCTGAGAGTTTTCCATTTTCTTGTAGAGAGTCTCATCCTTGATGTATATTGTCTAATTATCCTGAGATTTTGATCCTATGATTTTTCTTAAAATTATCCTTTAAAACTATTATTTAATTATTCATTAAATATGACATGATGATGACTATGTTAGCCCTGTTCCATATTTATGAAGTATGATACGTTCTTTGAAGATTAAAAACCTTCAGACAATATTAATTTGTGCTTTTCATTGTACCGGTTTCGACTACATTGTAGCCCTCCTCAGCGCAAATAATAATATGAATAGAAATACAAGCCTTACAGTACATTAGAAAATTTTACCATAAAAGAGGTTAGAAGTTTGTTCTCAAAACTATTTCTAAAATATTAATCGTCAAAAGTTTAAGGGGGGACTTACACCTATAAGAATCAAAATTTGTCAGTTTTCAATTGTTTTTTCTACGGTTATTGATTCTTCCTCTTCAAATCACTGCAACAATTTCTTTGATAAGCAAAATACTTTTGAAGTTATGACCAAAAACATGCAGGGGAGTTAAGGAAATTTCCCTACGCATTGCTAACTTTGTTGCTCGTTTCCCGAAACTTAGGATTTTCAAATCCGGTTCCTTAGTGACTGCCAGAGTTTTCAAGATAACGAAGTGAAATTTAATATACATGTTTATCTTATAGTGAAGAACAATATGACCTAGAACTCTTGTTGTACATGTCATAGTTTCGGTTTAAAAAAAATATTCAGTGAAAAAATTGCAAAAATGTTACACTTTAATGTAAGCTTTAAAAAAATGTTTTCTCTATAGATTCCAATGATTCTAGGTCAATCTATAGCTACCGTATTAGTAAATACAATGAAAAAATAATTTTTGAAAAACAATGTTATTTGTGTAAAATATTAGGGGAACGGTGGATCAGTGCACAGTATGCAGCCGCCATTTTAAATGCCTAATTTGCGGAAATGCATTCGCCATATGTCTTGTAAATACTTGAACATATTGGCAAAGCATAGTGTGATTTGCAGAACAAATTACAATTATTTTGTACTTTCCGTTGCTGAGGAATACAAAAGTGAAATATACATGATTTTCGGATCCTTAAAGGTCCCCCCTATAAACATACGGAAATGTAAATTATTAATGTGTATCGACAGCTTGGAATATTTATTTCAACGATATCATTCCACAGCTTATTCACAATTTTACATGATTATACCCTTACTGACAACTTCAATCATAACGTAAATATTTTTATCTATATAACGTCCATATCACTGTTCCTTCTTCAAGCTGGCTATATCAAGATTTATTTCTGTCGTATATAACACATTTTTAGCCTACTTTCCACATTTTGAAAAATGAGGAAAAAGTAGTCTTATGAGATCGGGCAAATGTGTGTCTGTCTGTCTGTCTGTCTGGCTGTGTGTGTGTCCCCCCCTATCAACTCCTAAACGGCTGGAGCAATCAAAACAAAATTTGGTAGGAGTAAAGGTCTATACCCGAATATCTCACGGCCATATTTGAAAATGATGTCAGTGCTACCAACTGCTAAAAAATCGCAATTGAAATTTGAGCTCCATGTTGGATATCTTGGAAGGTATGAATGGGAGCTATTTCAAAATTGGCATACGTATAGATAATAATATTGCAGTTTAATTTCCAGGAGGCCATATATCGCTGTGTTGCCAAAATGATTATAAGCCTGCTGATTGGTCCAATTTTTAAATGCACATAACTTCTACACTATCAATTGGAATTCAACCAAATTTCGTATGTTGTATGCATACATAACCAGATATGACTGACCGTATTCTTAAGACCCACCAGGGCTGCCAACTGTTAATAAATGCTCCTAATTTATGTTATCCAAATACCAATATATCAGAAAGTATGTGAGACAATAGCTCTAAACTTTGCACACGTATAGTACCTGGAATTCTAGATGCATTTGGACTAACTAATATACGTCAGTGCTGCCAACATGATTCTAAGCCTGCTGATAGGTCCAATTTTAAAATGCATGTAACTTCTATACTAACTAATGGATTTCATTCGAAATTGGCACAACAATAGATCATATTATTTCAGATTATTTCTGACCAATACATGCATGACATTGTTGCCAACATGATTTTACGCACGCTGTTAGATCCAATGATTAACTGCATGTAACGTCCATGCTATTCATTGGACTTCAACCAAATTTTGTATTCTGTACCTTAAGAGATGGAACTAAGAATATATTCAGTCATCAGGGCTGCCAACTGTAGTGCTCTATTAGGCTACATTATGCAAGGTATACAGTATTTCGAAATAATTAGAAATTTCGATATTAGCCACTTAATTTCTTCATTATTCTAGATAGGTTCATATACTGTAGAATAATCATTGGCATGAAAAGTAGGCTCTTTAGTTCGTCACGGAACTTCTTGTTGTAATAGATTTGTGTTTTTTTAAATTTCAGACGACTAATTTTTTAGATATAGTTTTCAGAACAACCTTCTTTTATGGTATTTTTTTAAGGTTATGGTACTGTAAGTCTTGCATTTCTATTCATATTATTCTTGCGCTGAGGAAGGCCACAATAAAATGTACAAATTAATATTGACTTAAGGTTTTCAATCTTCAGAATTTATTAGTAATTAATTATTATTATTAATTACCAGGAGACAATACCGACAGCTGTAGCTAGGCTCGCTAATGCGCAGCGCTAGGCCATGGGGCATGGTATCTTCTGAAAGGCCACAGCTACTTCCTTTCACATCTTTGCCCTGTTTCATTCATCTTCATTGATTTCATCTTTCATTAACTCCACTCATGAGGTTGGCATCATGAAGGGCATGATACCATAAAAACCACCCGCCACATAGAATTTCATCGGATATCAACCCTGACCCCGTTGGAAACGGGAATAATAAGCGGTAGTAGACATATTCCATTTCATTTAAATTCGTTGTGACCAAAAGAGCGCGTTTGATCTTATTAGCCATTTTTCTTCTTCCCTTCCCATTATCTCTTCATCCTCTCACTATGTCCCTTTTACGCTGTTATGTCTATCCTGAGATTTGCTGATGACATCGTCATCTTGGCCGACAAGCCTGAGGATTTGAATGAGTTTTTGAATGGCATGGACTCGGTCTTACGGAAAGAATTCATGATGAAAATTAATAAATGTAAAACAAAAATACTGGAATGCAGCCGAAATAAATCAGAAATCTCTATGGAGATCAAATTGGCAGGTGAAAATCTGAAGGAAGTAGGAGACTTCTGTTACTTAGGAAGCAGAATAACCAGTGATGGACGAAGCAAAGAGGATATAAAAAGTAGGTTAGCTCAGGCAAAGAAAGCATTTCTACAAAGAAGGAATCTGCTGACATCGAATATAGATTTAGGTATTAGGAAGTCATTTATGAAAGCCTTTGTCTGGAGCGTGGCGCTCTATGGAAGTGAAACTTGGACGATTGGTGCAGCAGAAAAGAGGAGAATTGAAGTGTTTGAAATGTGGTGTTACAGGAGAATGATGAAGATCAGATGGGTAGATAGGGTTACAAACGAAGAGGTATTAAGACGAGTGGGAGAGGAGAGATGTTTCTGGCGACTGCTAATGCAGAGAAGAGATAGGTTAGTAGGACACATACTAAGACACCCAGGAATAGCAAGCTTAGTTATGGAAGGAAGGGTCGAGGACAAGAACTGTAGGGGTAGACCAAGGTTAGAATATGTTAAACAGATTGCCTCGGATGTAGGGTGTGGTAGCTATGTAGAGATGAAACGATTAGCTCAGGACAGGGAGGCATGGAGAGCTGCATCAAACCAGTCAAAAGACTGAAGACTCAAACACTCAAACACATGTCTATCCTGTATTTTATTGGGTGGTCTACTCAGAAAATTTGTGTTTGTGAAGTTCTGAATTTTGTTCTATTTTGAATTACAGTCAATTTCAATTATGTCTTCACTGATTCCTTTTAGCCAGTTGTATTGATGCTTCATTGATTAGGCTAGGTTGAAAATTTTCTTTGTGAGCCTGTTATTATCCATTCTACATACGTGTCAATAAAACTGTAACCACCGTTCATTATGGTATCTGTGATTCTTTCTGTAACTTAATACATTTCATGTGATTATTTTTTCGTCCAAATTACATTTTCACACTTTGGGCCTAAGATTTTCCTGACATACGTTATTGTTATTATTATTATTATTATTCTTTCTTTGATTCGGCCAACTAGGGACCACGTCAGTTCAACTGTCTCTTCTTCCGAGCTCTAACTACCGCCCAGTGTTCCCGCATTCGTCTCCGGTGTTGTTCTCTTCTCTCTTGGGACCACACCTTCCCTGTTTTATTATTATTATTATTATTATTATGATTATGTATATTATGCGAATCTGCCAAAACTAAGGACCACGCAAATATCATTTAATTGCCTTCTCATAGTTCTTTTTTCCTTTCTCTTCCTCCACACTTCCTTCATTCTTTCAGAGTGTTGCACCTTTCTCTCTGCTGACCATCTTCCTCCCCTGCGTTCTCTCTTTTCTCCCACAAGAACCTTTATGTTCGAAAGTATTTCCCTGAATTGTGTTCTGTCTCGACAGTCGTCATCTCTATTTCATAGCCTCCGGAGTTCTTCCTACATCTGCTTGGTGTAACCCCCTTGGCTCTTCAGATTGTATATTTTATCAAAAATGTGTTTATTTATTCTTGTTGGATCCATTCTAACCATATGTCCATAGAAACGTAAACGTCTTTCATTATTATTATTATTATTATTATTATTATTATTATTATTATTAAATAATAAATTAAACACACACCCAAGTACACGGAGATACATGATCAAGATGTCGCAAAGTCCCTAAATAAGTCAACAAGCTATTTAGTATTTTAATAAATGTTCTCTTAATAATAATCTGTTGAACAATGGCGTAATGGCGTGATCTTGTCAAATCTCAGGCCTACACATTATAACAACAAAGGTCATTGCTCCAGGCAATGTCAACCAAACAGGACAGTTTATGTAAATATTAATAATGAGGGTCAGGTGTTTGGGCAGGGTGGGGCCCGCCTTGAAAGACAGTAGTATATAAGGTGTGTGATGCAGTGATAGCCACACACTCAGCATCCTCTAGCGAGTACTGGACAAAACCAGCAGCGCTCTAACAACATGAAGGTCCTGGTAAGTAATCAGTTCAACATCACTGAAAGTTACGTATCGGTATCTTGTAAGGCTGGTAATTAATTTTAATCGATTAGTTTCTGTTGACATCGAATATAGATTTAGGCATTAGGAAGTCATTTTTGAAAGCCTTTGTCTGGAGCATGGTGCTCTATGGAAGTGAAACTTGGACTATTGGTGCAGCAGAAAAGAGGAGAATTGAAGTGTTTGAAATGTGGTGTAACAGGAGAATGATGAATATCAGATGGGTAGATAGGGTTACAAACGAAGAGGTATTAAGACGAGTGGGAGAGGAGAGATGTTTGTGGCGACTGCTAATGATGAGAAGAGATAGGTTGGTAGGACACATATTAAGACACCCAGGAATAGCAAGCTTAGTTATGGAAGGACGGTTCGAGGAAAAGAAATGTAGGGGTAGACCAAGGTTAGAATATGTTAAAGAGATTGCCTCGGATGTAGGGTGTGGTAGCAATGTAGAGATGAAACGATTAGCTCAGGACAGCTGCATCAAACCAGTCAAAGGACTGAAGACTCAAACAACAAAAACAGTTTCAGATATAGATTAATCTAAACAGAAAAATCGATTAATTGCACAAAAACCAATTAATCGATTGTGAATCTAATCGATCAATCGATTGGTTTAATATTTGATTAACTGTTTTGTCGATTAATCTATGCACATCGCACTTTTTACTACGCTCTCACAGAAGCTACAAACTAAGACACAACATGATTTCTTATTGCGATGGTTAGTCTAAGTAGTCCCGTGACGGGTGATGTTGAGTCCTTTAGGTTCTTTGTAATATCGTGTAGCCCCGTGTACTTGGGTGTGCCTAGAAATTCTCTGAGAGCCTATGTCACTGTGATGTATGTATTAGAGTATTTGTAATTGATTTTGGTGAGAAATGGTCGTGGCCTTACGTTAGTAGTAACCACCCCAGCAGTAGCCTCGAGTAGAAGTAGGGGAAACCACGGAAAATCAATTCCAGGATAGCTGAAGTAGAAATCAAACCCGCCTCTTCTCAGTTTTGCCCCACGAGGCTGAGTGTACCCAGTTCCAATCTTCAGACCATAATGAAATGTCTTGGTAAAGCCACGAATCGAACCCAGGCATTGTGTATCATTGTAAAAAGGCATTTATGGCTCTACCTAGGTATAAACTTTGGCAGAAGTAGTAGTGGTAAATCCCCCCAAAAAACTTAAGGACAGCTGAGGTGAGAACCAAATCAATCCTGTCTCAGCTTAATTTCACGAAGCTGAATGTTCACTGTTCAAACCCTCAGATTATGATCATATATCTTGGCAAATAATTAACAATACCCTGTAATTGAATGATTTTTAAATGGTATGGACTCCGTCTTGAGGAAGGAATTCATGATAAAAATCAATAAATGTAAAACAACAATGGATTGCCACCGAAAGAAATCAAAATCAGCCGTTGAAAAAGTAGGATACTTCTGCTACTTAGGAAGCAATGTAACCAGTGATGGACGAAGCAAAGAGAATATAAAAAGTCAGGCAAGGAAATAATTTGTACAGAAAATAAATCCGTTGACATGAAATATAAATTTAGGTACCGTATTAGAAATTTATTTTTGAAGGCCTTTGTCTGGAGCGTAACGCTCTATGGAAGTGAATCATTCACTATTGGCGCAGCTGAAACGAGGAGAATACAAGCATTTGAAATGTGGTGTTACAGGAGAATGATGATGATCAGATGGGTAGATAGAGTAACAAATCAAAACATATTAAGACTAGTGGGAGAGATGAGATGTTTTTGGTGACTGCTAATGAAGATAATAGATAGGACACATACTAGGACAACCATGAACAGCAAACATTCTTATAGACGGAAGGGTTGTAGATAAGAATTGTAGGGGTAGAAAAAGGTTAGAATATGTTAAACAGATTGCCTGTGATTAAGGTGTGGTAGCTATGTTGAGATGAAACGATTAGCCCAGTACAGGCAGGAATGGAAAGCTGCATCAAACAAGACAAAAGGACAAAAGACTCCAACCACATCAAAGTCTTAATTAAGGGTGTTCTTCACTACTGGCTTCATATTAATGAACAGAGGTTTAATAAAAGGGGAGTTGGAGAGTCATATCTTACCAATGTATAATTTGGTACATTTCGTAAATATTTTCCGATATAGCACTAGAAAAATTAAATTCTTACACCTTATTTTGACATACGTTATGAGTATACTGACGCACAAGAAAACTTATTGTATTTTTTTTTTTTTTTGAAATTGAGATCCATATTTTACTGAAAGGTATGGAAGTTATCGTGCATAATTACGAATTAATGTACAATAATGTACTAATATTGCTACATTAGGTTTAAAATGAAGATAGTTACCAATTCTTATAATTTTAACAAACGTATACGATATATGAAGAAATGATGAAAGAAACGTAAATTCAATATTATGGGAACTTTTTCGCCTTGATAATTAGCCTCTTCTGAATGAGAAATCTTCCCTCTGGTCTTCCTCCTTCTTTTTCCAGGGTAATCCTACTATGTTAGTTCTCATTTGAGCAACATAGTCAATTTTAACGCATTTGAAGCAAATATTCTCTTTAATCATACAGATTGCACACGCACGCTCAAGACCAAAATGTCCCAAAGCATCTAAATGAATCAAGAATAACATCAATACGGTTGTGGAAATCCAAATCAGAAAACAGGCATTTGCGGTATTGTCCGTTTATATATTTTGTTTTTTCCGCTGCCTAATTATTTAAAGGAAGGAGGAAAGTTAAAAGTTTTACGTAACCGTTAATCTCACGTACATGAGCCTCGCTATCTTATTTTTACGTGGAATCTGAACCACGGGACATGCCATTTCCCTTTGAAAATCGGGGGCGTGGTGGCTCAGCGGTCTAGCTGTATGCCTCTCACCAAGGCGGTCCGGGTTCGATTCCCGGTCAATGCATGTGAGATTTTCGAAGTGAAATGCCATGTCCTGTGGTTCGGATTCCACGTAAAAAGGAGGTCCCGTGGCTCATGATCTCAAGATTAACGGTCACGTTAAACTACAAGCTTCCTTCCTTTTTTTCCTTTGAAAATCTCACATTTATTGACCGGGAATGGAACCCGGTCTCCATGGTGAGAGGCCAACAGCTGCGTCATCACGCCCCCTCATAATTACTGTATTTAAACGTAGCAATCTGTAAATAAAGGCTTTGTGTAGGAACTCACAAACGCAAACAATCAAGAGAGTGATATAATGAGCGTATTCGGAAAAGTGAGGAGTACGATAGTTTACCATTGCTTTCCTCTCTGAGCCAATTTAGCAGTACTTACCCTAATGAGTAGCACTTTTCACGACATCCACAGGCAATAACTTAGCTGTGCCTTGACTACTATAACTGAGCACTCACTATCCATGACTCAGTAGATTCCATAAAATCACAGTCACTAATGACAATGAAAAGACACATTTTACGCTAGCCTGTGCCAACATACAAATGCAAAAATACTGTTTTTATAAAGAAACAGTTGGCAAAAGCCAAACATAAGCACTAAACCCTGTCATTCACAGATCAGAGGACGGATTTCATACAATACTTCACATGGAGTTGCTGATTTAAACAGAACATTCATAGTTGATTGTAAAGTAAATCACTTTTATTTTAATGGAAAGTATAAAGCTGTAGTTTTATTTTCAACAGATCGTTCTGTGCGCCGTCGTGGCTGTCAGCATGGCTAAGCCTGGCTACCTGGCTGGTGGTATTGCCGCCCCTGCCATTGCCGCTTATGGAGCCCATGGTCTCATTGCTGGAGTTCATCCCGGTGCCCGCATCGCCGCTGGTGTTGCTGACTCGGTCAACAATGTCGCTAACACTGTCGTCGCTCAGCATCAGGGTGCTGTAGCTGCCGCTCAGGGTAACTACGCCGCTGCTCAGGGAGCCGCTGCTGCTCTTGATGGTGCTGCCGCTGCCGTTGAAGGACACGCCTACTCCGGAGCTCCTGCTGCCATCGGAGCTTATGCTGCACCCGCTGTAGCTGCTTACGCCGCACCTGCTGCGATTGCTGCTCCTGCTATTGCCGCCTACGCTGCTCCAGCTTACTCCGCCTATGGTGTTCCCACTATCTCTGCCTACGCTGCTCACGCTATCTCCGCCTACGCTGCACCCGCTCTGTACGGAGCTGGCTACGCCTACGCCGCTCCCCAACACCTCCCCCTCATCACCCCTGCTGGTGTCCCAGTAGATACCCTGGAGGTCCAGGCTGCTAGAGCTGCTGATGCTGTCGCCCATATCAACGCCAAGGCTCTTACTCTGGGTTAAATCTAATCTTAGACAACCCACAAACTTCTGTACATATAATGTTTCGACCTTTTCAAAAAATATTTAATAATCAATAAATATATTTGGCATTGAAAATATTATTTGTATTTTATTATAACCTTAACCGTATAGCGCTGAGATATGAACTTTGTTTCCCACCTCAACAAAGATGTTTTAACATTTAAAGTGACGAGTTTTTTAATTTGCATTTTAAAACAGCCAGAAGGACAGACAGACAGACTGCCAGACCGCCAGACAGACGCACATTTGCCCAGATCAATCTCATAAGTCTTCTTTTTCCTCATTTTAACAAAATGTGAATGGTACACTAAAAAAAATTATAGGTAACAATTTTTAACTTATCAGAGGGCGGGTTAAAATGTCTATAGGTTTTGGATATTCATTTATCCAAATGTCAATTCAAAATCCTAAATTTATATAAATTTTTATTTTGAGAGGTTGGTTGGTTGGATCCTCAGTTTATGGGCTGCGACAACGTGGTCACGTAGCACCGTATACTTTATTATTATTTCTCTTATACAGGTCACTGAGGCTACAAAGCCTCTTTATGCAGCTCTCTCCATTCAGTTGTCAATAGAAGTTCTTGTTATCACATCTGTTCACCTTGATCATGATAATTCTATAGCTGATAGATTACCATGGAGGGAGTGTTTTATCGCTCTGATGGGAAGTCCTGAATACTGGTGCAATTTATATTTATTCCAGAGAATACTAGCTGAAATACAGAATGAACCTTTGGATTTTTTTGTTCCATGATGAGATATCTGAAGCATTTGTGCAGTGTGTTTATTCACACGGTTATGCACTGATTGCATGGGAGTTAGTGTGCAGTAAATATGAGACGGAATTTTGAATTTTCGAATATTATGATCGCAGTCAGAGCCATGGCATACTGTCTTCGCAAGCAAGCATTTTGCATTCTTTGCAATTTTAAACTGAGGACCTCTCCCACCCAGATCATGGAAAATAGTAGATCCATAGTCAAGAATTGGTAATATCAAACTCTTTATCAGTCTCTTCCGTTCATTTTGCGGCAAATAGAAGCAAGTTCACCTAATTTGATATAATGACGATGAACCCTTTTCAGAGTCATGTTTGTGTGATCCTGCCACGATAATCGAGAGTCAAAAATAACTCCCAGATTTCTTACTGCTGACTGGTACGGTACGGTTTGGGATGCAAGCTGTAGAGGTGGTACTGGGTCGGGTAGAGAACTGAGTAATTTGGTATAGCCGATGATGATGGGTGGTGGGTTTTCGAAGTTCAGTATTAGATTATGATCGAGTGCTTACTGAGATAGGCTTTGAATGTCACTGTTAATTAGGGCTACGTTCAAATAAATGGATTTCTGATCTATATGTACATGATATAGCCTTAGTCACAGTGCCAGAGAGAAATTCAGCAGATTTCCTTACATTTTTTCGTTCACTAGCAGTAACTAGCACATGCTGTTCAGTTATTTTGTGAGTAAATTTTAAGTCCCCGCTATTTTGGTATTGCACTAACTCAACGAAGATGTCTTTGGTAACTGTCTCACCGGACGTAAGCCTGTATCCATGGTCTAACAGATGGTTTCTTATTAACTTAAGGATATGAGGAACGTCACAAAATGTCCAAATTACACAGTCATCAGCACATGGGTGAGTAATAAAGGATTTCTCTGGACTTATTCCGAGGTCTATATATAATTTTCGGTTGGATCCACCCATATCATTAACTAAAGCTTTTAAGCGAAAAGTCGTTTTCTCAACAAGTCTAACTATCTCATAAAATAAATCCGTACTGACCACCTGGTCAAATTGATAATAAATCAGCTGTTTCCATTTACCAGTTAAGCTTCTTAACATAATAACTTGTACATTTACTTGTGGCCCTGTAAACACATCTTCGACATTGTCATAACAAATATCAGATTTAACTTTCATTTCGTCAATGCTCATCACTACATCCTTTTGAAAGTTATCACTCATAATAATTGCTTGGCCTTAAGTAGGTTAAAAGTGACATCCAGAAACTCAGGAGGAGTAAAAAATTGTGACAACTGTCGTGCTATTGTTGTTTCACTTTTAGAGTTTCCCTAACATATGATAAAGCTTTATCCCAGGTACGGAAATTTAATGGCTCTATATCTGAGGTAATTATAACTTGTGCGGATGTTGACAGCAAACTAATCCGAGTCATGAACCTTCCCATTGAACTGCCGAATGACCGGATAATGTCGTACTTTAGTAAGTACGGGAAAGTTCGTGAAATTAGAAACGAACGATGGTCAGCTACCTACCTATTCAATATTTTGAGTGGTATTCGGGCTATGCGGATTGAACTAAAAACTGCAATTCCACCCATTATTTCTATCGATGGCTACAAAGCACAGGTGGTGTATGATGGACAACCTCGATCATGCTTTTATTGTAATGCCACTGATCACTTTAGACAGGAATGCCCAGTGAGGCGCGGTGAAACTGAAAATAAAACCGGGCCTAAGCTTCTCAGTGAAATTGTAGCCAACAAGGACAGTGACATTGTCTCGCCTGCCTTATCGGCACCTTGTTCATCTAACGTCAGTATTTCTGCCAAACAACTTGCCCCACTTGATACGTCAGCTGTAGCACAAGACACGATGGACGTGTCGCCTTCTCACTTCACCGCCTTATCGCCGCAACCAGCTGGGTCATTGCCCTCCACTAGTAAACAACAACATACTCTCACATTACAAAAGGAACTCCACGGGCAGCCAGCGTTGCCAGGTTTGTCTGATACTAGCCAATACACCAATGGCAGTCTAGGTAGGGCGGCCAATTCTCTAGTTCCTAAAACTGACCAGAAACCTGACACTAGCACTGCCAGCCCTGATGCGGTCACAGAAGGCGTGACCTCAGGAGACAATGCTACCAGTATGCCACCCTCAAACCAGTCCATAGTTAGTTGTGAACCACAGACCGCTGGTATACGATGGTCGGATGAAATAGAAGACGACCCCTCCAGACACATGGATACAGAAGAGACGGGGTCACGGGACCAGGAGATCATGGACAACAAGGAACTAACTCCGAAAGAACAGGCACCTTTGAAAACCTCCTCCAAAGCTAAAACAATCCAGGCGTCAAAAGAGGGAACGCACAAGCCTTATGCGGGTGTCAGGGACCCCCGACTACAAGGCGGGAAGTCGAGCGACAAGCGTTAAAGACCACCCCATCTCCATCTTGTTTATTTCGGTAAATAAAACATGTCTATCTATCTGACGATGTTGTTGACGTACACGCTAATGACACTCAATGTAAATTGCATTCAAACTGATAGTAAACAGTCGCTCTTACGCAACCTTATACGAGACCAAGATGTGGATATTGTTCTGTTGCAAGAAGTGGCTACTGAAGACCTCCTTACCATCTCTGGCTACGATAAAATAGTTAATGTCAATGAGCACAAACGTGGTACAGCTATCTACATTAAGGACCATATACCATATGCGGATCCAGTCCAGTTAGTCAACTCACGCGGAATCAGTATCCGTATTCGAGATCTTTTGATTGTCAATGTATATGCTCCCTCTGGTTCGCAGGCCAGGATACAAGGCCGGCTCTTCTATACCACAGATATTCTCCCACTTCTCCATAATCATACCGGCAATATAATCCTCGGTGGGGATTTTAACGCAGTGCTATCGCCCAAAGACCAAAGTGGCCAATTTCAGGGCTGCCCTGCACTATCTGCGTTAATACAAGGGTTACGCTTAAAAGACACATGGGAACTGAAGCCGTCGGGGTCAGCCGGTTACACGTACTACTACCATAATGGTGCTTCTCAACTGGATAGAATATATGTCAGCGGGGAATTGAAAGAACACGTGAGAGAAACATATGTATGCCCGGTGGAGTTTTCAAACCATTGTGCGTATCTGTGCAAGATTCGCCAACCAGAATTGGGACCTTGCCGTGGGAGAGGAACATGGAGGTTAAATGATTCTATTCTGACACACTTGGACATGAAAGATAGCTTTGCCACTGAATGGCATAACTGGAAACGCCAAATTCACCGGTTTCAAGATACTCTTGAGTGGTGGCTGAAGTATGCGAAACCCAGAGCTGTTAGGTTATTGAAGGCCTACAGTGCCGAGAGAAGACGCCACATCCATCAGACGACAGATTTCTACAATAAATGTTTACGACAGTTATACAATGAAGACCCTACCAACCCTAATACATATCGCCGAATAAAGAAAATCCGAGCGCAGCTCCTCACGCTGCAGCGCAAAGCATTGGAAGGACTCAAACTTCAAGCACAAGATCAACATCTGGCATCAGAGGCACCCTCCGTTTATCATTTTATACGGGCGTGCCGCAAAGGCCGTCAGAAGTACATCAATCGCATTATGACACCTGAGGGACAAATGGTGACTAGTCATACCTTCATCACAGAAACGGTAGAGAACTTCTTTCAGTCCTTGTACACAGACGACGCCCCAGTCCCACTTCACCACCAGCACCCGTTCTTCGATGGTGTACGAGGAAGACTTTTGCACAGAGAACAAGAGTGCTTGACCCAGGACATCACCGCCGAAGAAATATATACCTCCATACGCCACAGTGCGCCAAACAAGAGTCCTGGTCCTGATGGCCTGGGGAGAGCTTTCTACATGACGTTTTGGACCACCATTCGCGATGAACTTACAGCCGTAGTGAATGCTGCTTGTCGTCCTGGACAAAATATTGACACCCTGAAAGATGGTCTGGTGGTATTAGTCCCAAAAATTACACAACCAACACAGCTCAGGGACTTTCGCCCACTGACGCTTTTAAACTTTGACTACAAGATCTTCACGAAATGTATGAAAACGAGACTTCAGGCCTTTATGGAGGAAGCCACATCTCGCCACCAATCGGGTGGGGGTACCAGGCAGGTGCATTGTCAACACTGCATGTGCTATTCGCGATGTCATTAGTGAGTCGCTGGTCGGCAATAAGAAGAAACTGTTATTATCACTGGATTTTGACCATGCCTTTGATAGGGTAAACCATAAATACATCCTTGCGACTCTTCAAGCTATTGGCTTAGATATGCGGTTTATTGCCCTCGTGAGCAAAATTCTTCATGGTGGATCTTCAACAGTGAGTGTAAATGGGTATTTCACACGGCCGCTCCTCATCCATCGTGGAGTCAGGCAAGGGTGTCCGATGTCCATGCTTCTTTTTGTTCTATCTCTGGAACCCCTTCTTTGTAATCTCCATACATCTTTCAATGGCACGGAGATCAGTATTTTTGCATATGCGGATGATGTCACCCTTGGAGTGGATCGAACCGTTGACATGCAGCAATTGTTCACGGACCTAGATGAGTACGGGAGATATTCTGGTGCGCGGCTGAACCGACGAAAAACAAAGGCGATGTGGATTGGGAAATTGGACCGCGTCCAAGGGGTTCTCCCGGCGTGGGTAACGATCGCCTCAGAACTCAAAATATTAGGCATATCTTTCTTGAATAGTGTACACCAAATGATTAAAAAGAACTGGGACGTTGCCCTACATTCTGTGCGTGGTGCCTTGCAACAAGTGCGGTACCGCTCCTTCCTCTTACACCAACGAACAATGTACGTGAATATGTTCAGCTTAAGCAAAATATGGTATCTCAGTCAAATTCTTCCTATGCCAAGAATGGTGGGTACACGTATTATTTCCGCCGTTGGATGGTTTATTTGGCAAGGAGCTCTATTACGTCTTTCCCGCAGCACATTAACATTGCATAAATCCCAGGGAGGTCTGGGACTCATCGACGTTGAAAAGAAAGCTAGAACCTTATTCCTCAAACGACACCTGCAACTGCTTACAGGCTTCGGGACCGAAGAGTCACATAACTTCCTACGGAGATGGTGTAGTCCCTATGACTGCTCGAACCCACCTGCTTATTATGATATCACTCATCATGCACCTCATGTCCGGTATCTGAGAGTTGAACTCAGCTACGTGCCACAAGACGTCATCAGGTCTATCTCAACGAAAAAGCTGTATCGTTCTATCATGGCACAACAGTATGTTGCCCCCAGAATTATGCAATCCGCATTGATCGTCAACTGGAATCGAGTCTGGAGGAATGTCTCCAATCGCATTCTTCCCAGCGCAGCGAAGGAAAGTTGGTATAAAGTAATCCATGACCTTATACCAACAAACAGCAGACTCCATCGCATTCACATGGTGGAGAACGCCTTATGCACTTCATGTTCCCATCAGGATACAATCCTGCACCGATTTACGCAGTGTGATCCGATTCGATCGACCTGGAACCGCTTCACCCGGGTCCTGAATAGCTTCATGAACTGTCCTACTACCTCCATCACTCCTGAATGGGTGATCCGACCAACATTTAGCCTTCAACCGCCCCAACTGAACAGTGCGGTAGTGTTACTCCTCGGTTGCTATGTGCACTGTGTGCTGAAAACTACGGGGCCATATACAGAACTCGAAATGCTGTCCGAGGTAAGTGAGTGTGTCCTCACGAGCCTTCGCTGTACTACAAGAACTCGCCGGCTGGGGGACTATGCCCAGCAGCTCACCCGCATCATGTGAGTGTTTTGTGCATTGTGATAGTGATTGAACATTGAACATTAAGTAGACTAGTATAACTGTGATAAACGCATCAATATCCATGATTGTTATTCATCTACCACCTCACAATCACCTATGTACCTTAAATATATGAAGACAATAAACAAGTTTCCTTAAAAAAAAAGTTGATGATGATGATGATAATTGTTGTTATAAGGGGCCTAACATCGACGTTATCGGCCCCTAATGAAATGAAATGGCTTGAAATGAAAGGATGTAGATAAAAACAACTCACTGCCATGGATGAAACGAAAATGGTGTTTATAAAACAGACAGTGAGCCCCAAAAATTATGCCTAGTTTGAAAAAAAAAGAAAAAGAAACGACGGATGGTAAAAAAGAATAAAACAAATAAGGCATAGTGAACAATAAAATAGATGAACACAATAAAAAAACATTAAACAGATTTAACCTGAATTAAAAGTCGTAACTACACATTAAAACTAAAAAAAAGTAACCACTCTAGTAGGAAATATAAGCCGAAGCTGGCACAGGGGCTAATGCGCAAGATGGCCGCCGCGCGCAACCAGCCCTATGTTATTCTTATGGAGGGGTCAGTCAGAGCTGGCACAGGGGCTAATGCGCAAGATGGCCGCCATACTCTGAGACCATGAATGACGTCACAGGGGGAGGTCGGCCGTGTAGTCGCTAAATGGAATATTTATTGTTTTATTATTATTATTATTATTAATAATAATTTTATTAGGTAATTATTGATTGATAGTTTTGCCACGGTGGGTGAGTGGTTATTGTGTCGGACTACCAATCCCAAGCTTGCAGGTTTGCTCTTGATCGTGGTAAGTGATTTTTGAAAGGCGGCAAAAATTAAGACACGCATGTCATACGATGTTGGCATGAAAAAGAACCCAGGAGAGGTCTGTTATGTAGTTGCTAAATGGAGTATTTATTATTATTATTTATTATTATTATTACTATTATTATTAGGTAATTATTGATTGATCATGTACAATCAAGACCAGCCTTATATTGCTCTACTTTATGGTGTAGTGGTTAGCATTCTTGGCTGTTACTGTGGAGGCTCGGGTTCGAGTCCTGGCTCTGTCAAGAAATTTAATTCTAGGCTGAGGGTTGGAATGGGGTACACTCAATCTTGTGAGGCAAAACTGACAGGAGCTGGCTTTTGATTCATACCGCAGCCATTCTGCCTAACCCCAACTTCACCTAACCTAACCTTACCTAACCTAACCAAATCCCACCTTACCTAACCTAACCTAACCTAACCTAACTTCAAAGTCAGAATGTACAATACATTTATTGTTTTTATACCCTCATAAATTAGATATAGAGAATGTCCACTACGATTTAGATCCTCGAGCACACTTTCTGACATATCATTAAAACGTGTAGAAAGGAATGTCTGAAAATTTTCACTAACGCATAATACACGTTCACCATACATTGTGTCCACTTTTTGAATGTTAATGATACGGAAAAGAGTATGTATTGGTAATTCAGTGAGTTTTTTTTCTCTCTAATCAACAGTTCAGCCCCCCCATAGCATTGAGAATATTTATTGTAGTAGCCTATAAAGAAACAAAAACAATCATATCTATTACAGTTTAGCTATAAGTGACCAGAACCACTATAACATTTTATTCTAATAAGGAGATTTCCATAATGATAAGAAAAAACTTACCATAATAATGGATTGTGTAAGTCAACGTCTTTCGCTGCTTGATGCCACTACTAAACTGATACTCATACAACGGACAAGTGAGTTCATGTTTCGCTGACGTAATCGTATGTTCCCACGCACTTCCTGTGTGTTGCACGCGCCGTAGTGGCTAAATTTGAAACTAGGTGAGATGATTTGCTGACGTAATCGTATGTTCACTTGCACGCACACGCAGGCCCCTGTGAATGGGTCCCTGTGGACGGGACCCTGTGGACGGGTCATTGTTGACGGGTCATTATTGGCGGGTCATTGTTGACGGGTCCTTGTTGACGGATCCTTGTGGACGAGTCCCTGTGGACAGGTCATTGTTGACGGGTCCTTTTTGACTAATCCCTTTAGACCGGTCCCTTTGGACTGGTCCCTAATGCTATAATGAAATTAAACGTTGTTCCACATGAAACGCAAGCAAAGAGCCGATCGCTACTATGAATTAACATGTTTTTTGTTTGTTTTGTTTTTACACATGTGCACTTGGAGGGTTTTTGTAAGAGGGCGGGCTTTTGAATACAGATTTATAGATGAGTTTTTTTTTTAAATACCAAAAGATCCAAAACTAATAGGTCATTAGCTTTTTAATATCTCATGATCCAATAAGGCTAGGGACTTGTATGAGAGGTCGTTGGACTTGAGGTGACATTCTTTTTTTGAATGTATTATTTATTTTTATCAAAAGGGCTTAACTACACTTTTTTAATATCTCGCTAACTAATAATCAGAGAGGGATAAGTGAGGTGTCATGGGACTCAGGATGGTTAACCATTTTCCATGGCCAAGGAATTTACCCAAAATACCCAATACATTAAGGTCATTGACCTGAGATTTTATAAACTAATAATTGAATACGAACATGTGAGATGTTTACCATGTGTGATGAAACATAGCTAGGTAGAGAAAGAATTAGTGTAGGTGACTGACAAGTCTTTTACCATTGAAACTTGTTTTCAGATCAAACTGCAGTATAGAGAGAGTATAGGTTGCAGGTATGGGTTAATAAATGAGAAACGGTGTACGCAAACTCTGAATTATCAAGAATTAAGAGTAGACTATCTTTAATTGATTGGTTAAAGATAATAGCTAAAACACAAAAATGCTCAATGGTTACCGAGACAAAATGGTTGCTACACACAACAACCTTTAAATACTTGAGGCTAATAATCTATACACACACACACACTCGCTTGTTGTAAACTAAACTGTGTTGCTGTCAGTGCTCAGACAGTAGGCTGATGACAAAATGCATTGCTAACAGAAATATAATCATTTCCAGTTGTCTAATGTTACCAGCTGTGTTGCAGTGGTAAGCACTTTTAGCTCTTGTACTGGTGGTCTTAACTCGAATTCCAGGTCTGAGGCCTAGAACAAGTTGAACTTAGAAACAAGGGCATAGTGGTGCAGTGGTTAAGCTGTTAGCCTTTCACTAGGGGTTCGATTTCAGGTTAATATGCATGTCATAAACATATTAAACAAAACAAAACAGAGATAACGTTTAAAACTGATTACATTTGTGTCTTTTCAAATTATTACTTGGATTACAAATACAAAGGTGAACTGGGTTTGATATACAGTTAATGCTGTCTATCACACACTAGACTGTAAGAAAGCCGAAAGAGCAAAAGGCGTAGGTAGAGCTGTGGTAAAATTGCTATATGTAGAGAACTACCTGGCAAAGCTATATCGCATAAACAGTGCAGGATACAATCCAGTAATCAAATTTGTATCTTGTGGAACAGAGAAATGCACTTACGTGAGAAAATGTAAGTTCATGTGTAATATGACCTAACACACAAGTGTTCACCTGTGCACATGCATGATAAGAGCTAACAAGTCACATTCTGTTTAGTTCGTACGTAACGTTAGGTTAGGGCTAATGCACACACCCTAGTACACGAGGCACATGCCATTTGAGAGCAGGTCAAGGGATCTAACTTGGTGGATGGATGTGTTCTAACGAGTCATTTGTAGTTGAAAGATAATAATACTTGTTCTTAAGATGTTAAAACTGAGGAAATGAATGTACAGTAAGACGTCTTGTTATTTCCTGTGTCATATTACAGACATGGCAGAGAGCACACGGTTCTGTTGCTATGACTACGCTGCAGTAATTTGAAACCCTACGTGTTCATTAACACAATGGGTGATGATTATGCAAAGTTAGCAGTCATTGGATATTACACAGGTGTTCCTTCCGGTGTCATGTTGCTGACATGGCAGGGGAGCGCACAGTTCTATTGCTACGACTAACGCTGCAGTAATTTGAAAGCCCAAGGTGTTGATCAAGACAATGGGTGATTAATATGCAAAGTCAGCAGTAATTGGATACCACACATCAACATTGACTAAATCATAAACGTGTTGTCATAACCATTAGAAACCTCATTTAAAGATTTTAGATTTTACTTTCTAAATTTAAGATTTTTTTGATTTTTAGATTTTACTTTTTTACATTTTCCTAAAAGAGTAAACAACAAGGTCACATACCTAATCTCATTAAACCTAACTTTACCAAACCTAACTTAAGCTAATCCAAAGGCTAATGCACATACCCAAAGCGCATAAGGTACATGCAACTATCCTTATGCTAGTCTTACAGGTTACTGTACAACATGATCACTACCCAAACGGATTTTTTTTTCATTTTGTTGTTTACACATATGTCAAATTTCCAATTCCCCATTTTCAGTTTTTTTTAATGTCAGGTTTTTAGTGTTTTCAATTTCATAATATGGAAAACATGGATTTTTGCATTTTGTTGTTTACACATTTATTAATTTCACAATTTACCATTTTCAGTTCTTAAAATGTCAGTTTAAAGTTTTTCAATTTCATGATATAGAAACATGGATTTTCCAATTTATTGTTTTCAAATTTGTCAATTTACCAAATTCACATTTACAGTTTTTTTTTAATTTCAGTTTAATGTTTTTTTGTTCTATTTGTTAATATGGAAACATGGATTTTTTTACAATTTGTGTTTTTTACATGTCATGCAATTATTCTTATGCTAGTCTTATAGGTTACTGTACAACATGATTACTACCCCACTGGATTTTTTTTTCATTTTGTTGTTTACACATATGCCAATTTTCCAATTCCCCATTTTCAGTTTTTTTAATATTAGTTTTAAGTTTTTCAATTTCACAATATGGAAACATGGATTTTGCAATTTGTTGTTTACACTTTTATCAATTTTACAATTTCCCATTTACAGTTCTTAAAATGTCAGTTTAAAGTTTTTCAATTTCATGATATAGAAACATGGATTTTCCAATTTGTTGTTTTCACATTTATCAATTTACCAAATTCCCATTTACAGTTTTTAAAATTTCAGTTTAATGTTGTAGTTTTTTTCTATTTGTCAATATGGAAACAAGGATTTTTTTTCCAATTTGTGTTTTACATGTTCATTTATATTAGGAGTGGAGAAAGGTGGGTAGTAATTAAAAATGTGCAAGCAGTGCCCATTGTTGACAGGTCATTGTTGACTAGTCCTTTTCATACAACAGACAAGTGAGTTCATGTTTCGCATGCATTACTAAAAATGTAATACCATGCAAGTGTTTAACATTTTTACAAATTAGCTTATGTATTAGTTTATGTGTGGGGTCTCATGTTGAGCATTTTGTATTGACTTATTTGACAAGTTATTTTTGTCAATGCATTTAGTGGATTTTTCTCTTGGTCTTGGAAAGTATATCAGTCCATTTTATCACAACATAATGCTTACTGCCATGTTTTAAGCAGCAACAACACACTTAACTTTCAAAAAAAACCACTAAAGTACTCTAAGGTGCCTAAGATGACTAAAGTGCCTAGTCAAGAACATTATTTTTTTTTGCAAAAAAAGGTGAATGGGGAAAGTAGACTATATGTTTAAACTAAAAAAATCATATAAAGTCATATGTTAGCCCTAACACCTACGTTTATTCCATTCTTAGTCGAAAAATATTACATTTTTTTTAATATTTCTAAAAAATATTTGGAAAGTAGGCTATATTTTGAAAACTACTCATCCTATAAAGTCATATATAGACTCAAACCAATGAGTTTTATATCCTTAATCGTTACAACAAAATATGGAATTATTGACATTTTTTTCAAAAATGATCATTTTGAAAAAGGGGTATACATTGGAAACTAGGAATTTTACAAAAAAGTGTGTTTGACATAAATGACAGGTATTTACCACTTCTACCCACAAGCCAAGTCCCAGATCTCTGGGACAACATCCAAAAATGTTTTTATTGTGAAGAAGGCGATATTTTCAAAACGTATCATTGTAAAAAGTCATATATAGACTCAAACAAATGTTCTTTAAGTTATTTAACGTTAAAACAAAACTTAACATTTGTTTCATTTTTTCTAAAAAAGTCCAATTTTCAAAATTGTCTATGGTGGCTTATGGTGGTGGCTTATGGTGGTGGTTTATGGTGGTTTATGGTGGCTTACGGTGGCTTATGGTGGTGGCTTATGATGGTGGCTTATGGTGGTGGCTTATGGTGGTGGTTTATGGTGGCTTATGGTGGTGGCTTATGATGGTGGCTTATGGTGGTGGTTAATGATGGTGGCTTATGGTGGTGGCCTATGGTGGCTTATGGTGGTGGCATATGTTGGTGACTTATTTTTGGTGGTTTACGTTAATACCTTATTTGTAATGGCTTATTTGACAAGTTATTTTTTGTCAATGTATTTAGAGGATTTTTCTCTTGGTCTTGGAAAGTATTTCAACCCTTTTTGTTATGGTAGCATAATGCTTACCGCCATGTTTGTAAGCAAAAACACTACACTAAAATTCCAAGAATCCAAAGTACTCTAAGGTTAATGATTGTCTCTCAACTCCTTTCAACGACTAGTCAAAAACATTATATATATTTTTAAAATTTTTCAAAAAAGGTAAATTGGGGAAGTAGGCTATATGTTTAAACTAAAAATCATATCAAATCATATGCGAACTCTAACACCTACGTCTATCCCACTCTCATTCAAAAAATATAATATTCTTTAAAATTTTTCCAAAACAATATTTGGAAAGTAGGCCATATTTTGAAAACTAATCATCCTATAAAGTCATATATAGACTCAAACCAATGGCTTTTATATCCTTAATCGTAAGTACAAAATATGGAATTTTTGACATTTTTTTCAAAAAATGTTCTTTTTAAAACGAGGGCTATATTTTGGAAACTAGGAATTTTACAAAAAAGTTTGTTTAACGTAAATGACAGGTATTTACCCCCACTACCCACAAACCAAGTCCCAGGTCTCTGGGGGCAAAATCCAAAAAAAGTTCAATTTGGAAAGTAGGTGATATTTTGAAAACTAATCATCCTAAAAAGTCATATATAGACTCAAACCAAATGGCTTTTATGTCCTTAATTGGTAGAACAAAACTTAACATTTTTTCAGTTTTTCCAAAAAAAGTCCAATTTTCAAAATTGTTTATATTTTGGGAACTAAGAATTTTACAAAAAAGTTTGTTTAACGTAAATGAAAGGTCTTTACCCCCTCTACCCCAAAAAATACATATCAGGTCCCTAGGACAAAAACTGTGCAGTAGTGTGTTTTGATCGGTTCTATACCCTCCTCCTCCTCCCCTCCTCCAAGATGGCGGCCGTAGCTTAACTTAACCTAGCCTAACCTAACAAGATGGCGGCCGTAGCTTAACTTAACCTAGCCTAAACTAACAAGATGGCGGCTGTAGCTTAACTTAACCTAGCCTAACCTAACCTAACCTACGAGGTGTGATCAAAAAGTTCCAAAAATTTGGCTGCAACTTAACCAAACCTAGCCTAGCCTAACCTAACCTAACCTACAAAGTGTGATCAAAAAGTTCCAAAATGGCGGCCGTAGCTTCACTTAACCTAACCTAACTTAACCTAACCTACGAGGTGTGATCAAAAATTTTTCAAAATAGTGGTCATAGCTTAACTGAACCTTGCCTTGTTGACGGGTCCCTGTGGCGGGTCCTTTGGACTGATCTCTATGGACTGGCCCTTGCATTTTATCCAAATTATGTCAAAGGGGACCCGCCACAGGGACCCGTCAACAAGGCAAGGTTCAGTTAAGCTATGACCACTATTTTGAAAAATTTTTGATCACACCTCGTAGGTTAGGTTAAGTTAGGTTAGGTTAAGTGAAGCTACGGCCGCCATTTTGGAACTTTTTGATCACACTTTGTAGGTTAGGTTAGGTTAGGCTAGGCTAGGTTTGGTTAAGTTGCAGCCAAATTTTTGGAACTTTTTGATCACACCTCGTAGGTAAGGTTAGGTTAGGCTAGGTTAAGTTAAGCTACAGCCGCCATCTTGTTAGGTTAGGCTAGGTTAAGTTAAGCTACGGCCGCCATCTTGTTAGGTTGGGCTAGGTTAAGTTAAGCTACGGCCGCCATCTTGGAGGAGGGGAGGAGGAGGAGGGTATAGAACCGATCAAAACACACTACTGCACAGTTTTTGTCCTAGGGACCTGATATGTATTTTTTGGGGTAGAGGGGGTAAAGACCTTTCATTTACGTTAAACAAACTTTTTTGTAAAATTCTTAGTTCCCAAAATATAAACAATTTTGAAAATTGGACTTTTTTTGGAAAAACTGAAAAAATGTTAAGTTTTGTTCTACCAATTAAGGACATAAAAGCCATTTGGTTTGAGTCTATATATGACTTTTTAGGATGATTAGTTTTCAAAATATCGCCTACTTTCCAAATTGAACTTTTTTTGGATTTTGCCCCCAGAGACCTGGGACTTGGTTTGTGGGTAGTGGGGGTAAATACCTGTCATTTACGTTAAACAAACTTTTTTGTAAAATTCCTAGTTTCCAAAATATAGCCCTCGTTTTAAAAAGAACATTTTTTGAAAAAATGTCAAAAATTCCATATTTTGTACTTACGCATAGGAGACATACATACACACACACTATCAAGTAACAGTCATTTTATCATTTTAAATGATCTTGTCGATTTCGTCGTTACGCTGAGGTCTGGCGTTACATTACGGTGACGGGACGAAATGTACCGAGAATGCACTGAAGTGTGTGACGTCATAGTACGATGTAGCAGCCGAGTACCAAGAACGCAGTGCGAGAACAATCAAGTAGGCAGTGAAGAAACAAAATATAATCTTGAACCTCTGTTCTCGCACTGCCTTCTTGGTACTCGGCTGCTAGCATTTAAAATGATATAAAGTCCAGTCTTTCTGACTGACTATCCGTGTCTTTTTATATATACCGTAGAGACAAAAGGTCGAGGGACTTAACAAGTGACCCAATTGCTCAATCTGTATACTTATCACACCACAAGAGAATGGCTTGCTGATTCATCGCGAGGTGACATAAGGAGACTGTCAGCAGCCCGCCGTGATATCTGGCATCACTGTCTATTCCAATACAGTTCACGCCACGGTTCTTGGCCGGGGGTTCATTATTATTATCTTCCATTCTGTCTTCTTGTAAGCCTCCGTGGCTTAGGCGGCAGCACGCCGGCCTCTCACCGCTGGGTCCGTGGTTCAAATCCCGGTCACTCCATGTGAGATCTGTGCTGGACAAAACGGAGGCAGACAGGTTTTCCTCCGGGTACTCCGGTTTTCCCTGTCAAAATTTCATTCTAGCAACACTCTCCACTATCATTTCATTGCATCTGTCATTCATTTATTCATTACCCCCAGAGGAGTGCGTCAGGCCTCGGCAGCCGGCACAGTTCATATCCTCGCCGCTAGATGGGGGCTTCATTCATTCCATTCCTGACCCGGTCGGAGACTGGAAGCAGGCTGTGGATTTTCATTTCATTCTGTCTTCTTACGATCCGTCTATAAAGCCACAATTCAAACGCCCCCAGCCTCTTCTTCGTGTTGTTATTTAAGGTCCATAGAAGATAACAGAATATACAGAACAGTGTAAAAGTCTGATTTTTGTTCTTTAAGTTACCTGGCAGACAGCACTCATTTTCTGAAACACACTTCTTACGTTCTTGATTTCTTGTGAAATATCCCAACTTTCGAGCGGCTTCGGTGGCGGTTGGTAGCATGCTGAGTTTCTGTGCCCGGGGTCGTGGGTTCAACCCCGGCCGAAGTCGTCTGATTTTTTTAAAGAGCGTTAAAAATCCCTCAGTATGGCTTCCTTCGGAGGGGAAGTGGAGCCGGCGATCCCATATCATAGATTTATGACATGTAAGAGAACCTTCCACTAATTACACTTGTGTGAAGCTAAATTAAAGGTTAGATTTGACTAACGCTCTTAGATTCCAACGTTCGTCGCCAGGAGCCGACTGCGGTGGATATCTCGTAACCAACTTCAGAACTAGGTGTCGTTGACGGCGGCGTTTTGTAGGAAAAGTATGAACTACTTGAAAATTGAATGTCTTCAGTCCTTACTTGAATTAAAAACAGATAACACACACTAATACAGCCATCACAATAAATTAACACCGGTTATCAGATTCTACACACACCCAAAGTACTGTACACGGGGCTACATGACCGCGTTGTCGCAGCCCCTAAACGGAGGAACCATTCCCAACTTTCGTTTATTATAGTTCCAAGATATGCATATTTTTTACCCGTTCTATACCGTTTTAGTTCTATTATTAATGGGTATTAATAATGTATCATTTAGAGACTGGTTAGAAGCTCTTGTTTCTTGTGTTTTGAAAATCAAGATGCAAGGAAGTACTTTTGATATATTGAAGTCTGTAATTGACCTGAATCCTCTCGTCATAGAAGCAAATATCTGTTGAAGTATTTCACATCTTTATTGTGAATAATGAATAGTAGGGTACATATTAGCTTATTATTTCTTTATTTTTGATAAGTACCGTACTCATTTCTTGCATGTGTAGGCCTATGTAGGTATATGGTCAAATCTGTCTACTTTTCCGTGGTTATGGTTTGTCCATTGGTCTCGCGACATTTAAGAAATATTTTTCGCAATTCTGAACGATTATAAACCGCGTGACTTGTTTCGATTTGTGAAAATCTTAACCATTTTTTTTGTTGAGTTAACCAGTGTTAATAAGGGGATAATCATCTGTGTCAAATTCTATAGCATTATATTTAAAACTCTGGGAGTTAAAATACTTTTTTTTTTACTGGAGTGCAATTTTGCATACGTCCCCCTTAATTTGCATTTTGTGACTATTTTGAATCTAAATTACATTTTGTAAGTATTTTCTATCTATGCATTTTGTAAATATTGTCAATTCAAATAACAGTGCAGTAAGTATGTAGTTAGTTTTAGTTGTAAGTAGGTAGTTAGTTTGTCTATTAGATATATGTCATTGTTCTATTAGACTGTGGTGTGTGAGTGTGTCTGGTAGCAGTTGAATTGTTTATTAGTTATAGTTCATTGTATCAGTAGACTGTGATGTGTGAGGGTGCATGTGAGTGTGCCTGGTGACAGACTGTTTTAGTGGTAGTATTTGTTGTTGGTGGAAATTTAGTATTTTTTTTTTGTTAGTAGAATATTGGTTTTAATTGTTAGTACGGTAGAAGGTTAGTATTTTTGTTAGTAGAATTGCTCTTTACTTATTCTGAAAGGGAGTAGCAGCCTTTCAGAATAAATCAATTCTTTACTATTCTTATAGACGGTCAAGATATTGATCATATAAGCCAAATATTGGCTACACTGCGTCCTGCTGCACGGCTGAAAGCAACGGGAAACTACAGCCGTATGCTATTCCCGAGGATATGCACCTCTCTATGCATAATTACATGTGATGATGGCCTCCTCCCTTGTAAAATTTCATTCCGGAGGTAAACTAGTCCCCCGTTCGGATCTCCGGGTGGGGACTACTCGAGAGGGGGTTAACATCACAGAAGTGACAAAGAGGAAATCTGACATTCTACGGATCGGAGCGTGGAATGTTAGAAGTCTGCTAGGAAGTGGAAGGTTAGAAAACTTAGAAAGGGAAATGGATAGGTTGAGGTTGGATTTGGTTGGGATTAGTGAAATGCGCTGGCAGGAAGAACTGGACTTTTGGTCAGGAGACTATAGGGTCATTAGCACTAAATCAAACAATGGCCAAGCAGGGGTTGGCCTCATATTGAGTAGGAAACTTGGACAGCGGGTGGAATATTAGGAGCAATATAGTGAACGGATTATTGTAGCAAAAATCAATACTAAACCTACCTGCACCACAGTGGTACAAGTCTATATGCCTACCAGTCAAGCTGATGATGAGGATGTTGAAAAGGTCTACGAAGAAATAGACGAAATTCGGAGGTATATCAAGGGTGATGAAAATGTTATAGTAATGGGAGATTGGAATGCTGTGGTAGGAAAAGGGAGAGAAGGGAAGATAGTAGGAGATTTCGGATTAGGTGAAAGGAATGATCGAGGAAGCAGGCTGGTAGAATTCAGCACCGAGCATGAATTGGTCATAGCTAACACCTTATTCAATAACCACAATAGAAGAATATACACATGGATGAGACCAGGAGATACAGGGCGTTACCAAATCGACTTCATTATGGTCAAGCAGAGGTTTCGAAACCAGATTTTAGATTGTAAAACATATCCTGGTGCTGACATAAACTCTGACCACAATCTGGTTGTAATGAATTGCAGATTAAAGTTGAAGAAACTGAAGAAAAGTCAAAAGCCAAAAAGGTGGGCGATAGACAGACTGAAAGAGAAGGATGTAAACGAAAGATTCAAGAAGAGTATAAAGGAAGGACTAATGAAAAACCCTAAACAAACTTCAATTGTAGACGAATGGGCACTTTTGAAGAATGAAATAACAAAATCCGCAGAAGAAAACATTGGTAGGAAAGAAATAATAGGGAGAAAAACGTGGATCACTCAGGATATACTTGAATTGATGGATGAAAGGCGGAAACACAAGAATGTAAGAGATGAAAAGGGGAAAGCAGAATACAGACGTCTGAGAAATGAGGTTAACAAGAAGTGCAAGGAAGCGAAAGAAGAATGGTTGAAAGAGAAATGTGCAGGTATAGAAAATTGTCTGAAATTAGGAAAAGTAGACACAGCTTAACGAAGGATTAAGAATACTTTTGGGGAAAAGAAGACTAAGTGCTGTAATATTAAGGACACAAATGGAAAGCCTCTAACAGATAGGGAAGAAAAGGTTGAGAGATGGAAAGATTACATCGAGAGTTTGTATAAGGGAAAGGAGATTGAGAATCATGTAATGGAAAGGGAGGAGGAAATTGATGAGGATGCGAAAGGAGATTTAATATTGAGATCAGAATTTGATAGAGCTTTGGAAGACTTAAGCAGGAACAAAGCACCAGGCATAGATGATATACCGATTGAGTTGCTATGCTGCATAGGAGATGAAGGTCTGATCAGGTTATTTCACTTTTTTGTGTAGGATTTATGAGACAGGTGAGGTACCCCCTGATTTCAAGAAGAATGTAATCATCCCTATACCAAAGAAAGTGGGAGCTGACAGATGTGAAGATTACCGTACAATCAGCTTGATTACTCATGCTTCAAAGATCCTGTCTAGAATAATTTACAAGAGGATTGAAAGCCAGATAGAAACGGAGTTGGGTGAAGACCAGTTTGGTTTCAGGAGAAATGTAGGAACAAGGGAAGCTGTACTAAGTTTTAGGCTGATTTTAGAAGGTAGAATAAGGAAAGATAAGAGAACGTTCATGGCTTTTGTAGACTTAGAAAAGGCTTTTGATAATGTTGATTGGACTAAATTGTTTGACATTTTGAAATCGATTGGAATAAAGTACAGGGATAGGAGGGTGATATACAATCTGTACAGAAACCAGACAGCAGTCATTCGAGTTGAAGGACATGAGAGAGAAGCTGGTATTCAGAAAGGTGTAAGGCAAGGCTGCAACTTATCACCCATACTTTTCAATCTTTACATTAAATTTAAAGTGGGAGTGAAGATTCAAGGAGAAATAAATTCAACTCTGAGATTTTCTGATGACATCGTCATCTTGGCCGACAAGCCTGAGGATTTGAATGAGTTTTTGAATGGTATGGACTCCGTCTTACGGAAAGAATTCATGATGAAGATTAATAAATGTAAAACAAAAATACTGGAATGCAGCCGAAATAAATCAGAAACCTCTATGGAGATCAAATTGGCAGGTGAAAACTGAAGGAAGTAGGAGACTTCTGTTACTTAGGAAGCAGAATAACCAGTGATGGACGAAGCAAAGAGGATATAAAAAGTAGGTTGGCTCAGGCAAAGAAAGCATTTCTACAAAAAAGGAATCTGCTGACATCGAATATAGATTTAGGTATTAGGAAGTCATTTTTGAAAGCCTTTGTCTGGAGCGTGGCGCTCTATGGAAGTGAAACTTGGACTATTGGTGCAGCAGAAAAGAGGAGAATTGAAGCATTTGAAATGTGGTGTTACAGGAGAATGACGAAGATCAGATGGGTAGATAAGGTTACAAACAAAGAGGTATTAAGACGAGTGGGAGAGGAGAGATGTTTCTGGCGACTGTTAATGAAGAGAAGAGATAGGTTGGTAGGACACATACTAAGACACCCAGGAATAGCAAGCTTAGTTAAGGAAGGAAGGGTCGAGGACAAAAACTGTAGGGGTAGACCAAGGTTAGAATATGTTAAACAGATTGCCTCGGATGTAGGGTGTCGGAGCTATGTAGAGATGAAACGATTAGCTCAGGACAGGGAGGCATGGAGAGTTGCATCAAACCAGTCAAAAGACTGAAGACTCAAACAACAACATTAAGGATATAAAAGCCATTGGTTTGAGTCTATATATGACTTTATAGGATGATTAGTTTTCAAAATATGGCCTACTTTCCAAATATTGTTTTGGAAAAATTTTAAAGAATATTATATTTTTTGAATGAGAGTGGGATAGACGTAGGTGTTAGAGTTCGCATATGATTTGATATGATTTTTAGTTTAAACATATAGCCTACTTCCCCAATTTACCTTTTTTGAAAAATTTTAAAAATATATATAATGTTTTTGACTAGTCGTTGAAAGGAGTTGAGAGACAATCATTAACCTTAGAGTACTTTGGATTCTTGGAATTTAAGTGTAGTGTTTTTGCTTACAAACATGGCGGTAAGCATTATGCTACCATAACAAAAAGGGTTGAAATACTTTCCAAGACCAAGAGAAAAATCCTCTAAATACATTGACAAAAAATAACTTGTCAAATAAGCCATTACAAATAAGGTATTAACGTAAACCACCAAAAATAAGTCACCAACATATGCCACCACCATAAGCCACCATAGGCCACCACCATAAGCCACCATCATTAACCACCACCATAAGCCACCATCATAAGCCAACACCATAAGCCACCATAAACCACCACCATAAGCCACCACCATAAGCCACCATCATAAGCCACCACCATAAGCCACCATAAGCCACCATAAACCACCACCATAAGCCACCACCATAAGCCACCATAGACAATTTTGAAAATTGGACTTTTTTAGAAAAAATGAAACAAATGTTAAGTTTTGTTTTAACGTTAAATAACTTAAAGAACATTTGTTTGAGTCTATATATGACTTTTTAGAATGATACGTTTTGAAAATATCGCCTTCTTCACAATAAAAACATTTTTGGATGTTGTCCCAGAGATCTGGGACTTGGCTTGTGGGTAGAAGTGGTAAATACCTGTCATTTATGTCAAACACACTTTTTTGTAAAATTCCTAGTTTCCAATGTATACCCCTTTTTCAAAATGATCATTTATGGAAAAAATGTCAATAATTACATATTTTGTTCTAACGATTAAGGATATAAAACTCATTGGTTTGAGTCTATATATGACTTTATAGGAAGAGTAGTTTTCAAAATATAGCCTACTTTCCAAATATTTTTTAGAAATATTTAAAAAAATGTAATATTTTTCGACTAAGAATGGAATAAACGTAGGTGTTAGGGCTAACATATGACTTTATATGATTTTTTTAGTTTAAACATATAGTCTACTTTCCCCATTCACCTTTTTTTGCAAAAAAAAAAATAATGTTCTTGACTAGGCACTTTAGTCATCTTAGGCACCTTAGAGTACTTTAGTGGTTTTTTTTGAAAGTTAAGTGTGTTGTTGCTGCTTAAAACATGGCAGTAAGCATTATGTTGTGATAAAATGGACTGATATACTTTCCAAGACCAAGAGAAAAATCCACTAAATGCATTGACAAAAATAACTTGTCAAATAAGTCAATACAAAATGCTCAACATGAGACCCCACACATAAACTAATACATAAGCTAATTTGTAAAAATGTTAAACACTTGCATGGTATTACATTTTTAGTAATGCATGCGAAACATGAACTCACTTGTCTGTTGTATGAAAAGGACTAGTCAACAATGACCTGTCAACAATGGGCACTGCTTGCACATTTTTAATTACTACCCACCTTTCTCCACTCCTAATGCAAAATGAACATGTAAAACACAAATTGGAAAAAAAATCCTTGTTTCCATATTGACAAATAGAAAAAAACAACAACATTAAACTGAAATTTTAAATACTGTAAATGGGAATTTGGTAAATTGATAAATGTGAAAACAACAAATTGGAAAATCCATGTTTCTATATCATGAAATTGAAAAACTTTAAACTGACATTTTAAGAACTGTAAATGGGAAATTGTAAAATTGATAAAAGTGTTAACAACAAATTGCAAAATCCATGTTTCCATATTGTAAAATTGAAAAACTTAAAACTAATATTAAAAAAACTGAAAATGGGGAATTGGAAAATAGGCATATGTGTAAACAACAAAATGAAAAAAAATCCAGTGGGGTAGTAATCATGTTGTACAGTAACCTATAAGACTAGCATAAGAATAATTGCATGACATGTAAAAAACACAAATTGTAAAAAAATCCATGTTTCCATATTAACAAATAGAACAAAAAAACATTAAACTGAAATTTAAAAAAAACTGTAAATGTGAATTTGGTAAATTGACAAATTTGAAAACAATAAATTGGAAAATCCATGTTTCTATATCATGAAATTGAAAAACTTTAAACTGACATTTTAAGAACTGAAAATGGTAAATTGTGAAATTAATAAATGTGTAAACAACAAAATGCAAAAATCCATGTTTTCCATATTATGAAATTGAGAACACTAAAAACCTGACATTAAAAAAAACTGAAAATGGGGAATTGGAAATTTGACATATGTGTAAACAACAAAATGAAAAAAAAATCCGTTTGGGTAGTGATCATGTTGTACAGTAACCTGTAAGACTAGCATAAGGATAGTTGCATGTACCTTATATGCTTTGGGTATGTGCATTAGCCTTTGGATTAGCTTAAGTTAGGTTTGGTAAAGTTAGGTTTAATGAGATTAGGTATGTGACCTTGTTGTTTACTCTTTTAGGAAAATGTAAAAAAGTAAAATCTAAAAATCAAAAAAATCTTAAATTTAGAATGTAAAATCTAAAATCTTTAAATGAGGTTTCTAATGGTTATGACAACACGTTTATGATTTAGTCAATGTTGATGTGTGGTATCCAATTACTGCTGACTTTGCATATTAATCACCCATTGTCTTGACCAACACCTTGGGCTTTCAAATTACTGCAGCGTTAGTCGTAGCAATAGAACTGTGCGCTCCCCTGCCATGTCAGCAACATGACACCGGAAGGAACACCTGTGTAATATCCAATGACTGCTAACTTTGCATAATCATCACCCATTGTCTTAATGAACACGTAGGGTTTCAAATTACTGCAGCGTAGTCATAGCAACAGAACCGTGTGCTCTCTGCCATGTCTGTAATATGACACAGGAAATAACAAGACGTCTTACTGTACATTCATTTCCTCAGTTTTAACATCTTAAGAACAAGTATTATTATCTTTCAACTACAAATGACTCGTTAGAACACATCCATCCACCAAGTTAGATCCCTTGACCTGCTCTCAAATGGCATGTGCCTCGTGTACTAGGGTGTGTGCATTAGCCCTAACCTAACGTTACGTACGAACTAAACAGAATGTGACTTGTTAGCTCTTATCATGCATGTGCACAGGTGAACACTTGTGTGTTAGGTCATATTACCCATGAACTTACATTTTCTCACGTAAGTGCATTTCTCTGTTCCACAAGATACAAATTTGATTACTGGATTGTATCCTGCACTGTTTATGCGATATAGCTTTGCCAGGTAGTTCTCTACATATAGCAATTTTACCACTGCTCTACCTACGTCTTTTGCTCTTTCGGCTTTCTTACAGTCTAGTGTGTGATAGACAGCATTAACTGTATATCAAACCCAGTTCACCTTTGTATTTGTAATCCAAGTAATAATTTGAAAAGACACAAATGTAATCAGTTTTAAACGTTATCTCTGTTTTGTTTTGTTTAATATGTTTATGACTTGCATATTAACCTGAAATCGAACCCCTAGTGAAAGGCTAACAGCTTAACCACTGCACCACTATGCCCTTGTTTCTAAGTTCAACTTGTTCTAGGCCTCAGACCTGGAATTCGAGTTAAGACCACCAGTACAGGAGCTAAAAGTGCTTACCACTGCAACATAGCTGGTAACATTAGACAACTGGAAATGATTATATTTCTGTTAGCAATGCATTTTGTCATCAGCCTACTGTCTGAGCACTGACAGCAACACAGTTTAGTTTACAACAAGCGAGTGTGTGTGTGTGTATAGATTATTAGCCTCAAGTATTTAAAGGTTGTTGTGTGTAGCAACCATTTTGTCTCGGTAACCACTGAGCATTTTTGTGTTTTAGCTATTATCTTTAACCAATCAATTAAAGATAGTCTACTCTTAATTCTTGATAATTCAGAGTTTGCGTACACCGTTTCTCATTTATTAACCCATACCTGCAACCTATACTCTCTCTATACTGCAGTTTGATCTGAAAACAAGTTTCAATGGTAAAAGACTTGTCAGTCACCTACACTAATTCTTTCTCTACCTAGCTATGTTTCATCACACATGGTAAACATCTCACATGTTCGTATTCAATTATTAGTTTATAAAATCTCAGGTCAATGACCTTAATGTATTGGGTATTTTGGGTAAATTCCTTGGCCATGGAAAATGGTTAACCATCCTGAGTCCCATGACACCTCACTTATCCCTCTCTGATTATTAGTTAGCGAGATATTAAAAAAGTGTAGTTAAGCCCTTTTGATAAAAATAAATAATACATTCAAAAAAAGAATGTCACCTCAAGTCCAACGACCTCTCATACAAGTCCCTAGCCTTATTGGATCATGAGATATTAAAAAGCTAATGACCTATTAGTTTTGGATCTTTTGGTATTTAAAAAAAAATAACTCATCTATAAATCTGTATTCAAAAGCCCGCCCTCTTACAAAAACCCTCCAAGTGCACATGTGTAAAAACAAAACAAACAAAAAACATGTTAATTCATAGTAGCGATCGGCTCTTTGCTTGCGTTTCATGTGGAACAACGTTTAATTTCATTATAGCATTAGGGACCAGTCCAAAGGGACCGGTCTAAAGGGATTAGTCAAAAAGGACCCGTCAACAATGACCTGTCCACAGGGACTCGTCCACAAGGATCCGTCAACAAGGACCCGTCAACAATGACCCGCCAATAATGACCCGTCAACAATGACCCGTCCACAGGGTCCCGTCCACAGGGACCCATTCACAGGGGCCTGCGTGTGCGTGCAAGTGAACATACGATTACGTCAGCAAATCATCTCACCTAGTTTCAAATTTAGCCACTACGGCGCGTGCAACTCACAGGAAGTGCGTGGGAACATACGATTACGTCAGCGAAACATGAACTCACTTGTCCGTTGTATGAGTATCAGTTTAGTAGTGGCATCAAGCAGCGAAAGACGTTGACTTACACAATCCATTATTATGGTAAGTTTTTTCTTATCATTATGGAAATCTCCTTATTAGAATAAAATGTTATAGTGGTTCTGGTCACTTATAGCTAAACTGTAATAGATATGATTTTTTTTGTTTCTTTATAGGCTACTACAATAAATATTCTCAATGCTATGGGGGGCTGAACTGTTGATTAGAGAGAAAAAAAAACTCACTGAATTACCAATACATACTCTTTTCCGTATCATTAACATTCAAAAAGTGGACACAATGTATGGTGAACGTGTATTATGCGTTAGTGAAAATTTTCAGACATTCCTTTCTACACGTTTTAATGATATGTCAGAAAGTGTGCTCGAGGATCTAAATCGTAGTGGACATTCTCTATATCTAATTTATGAGGGTATAAAAACAATAGATATAATGTACATTCTGACTTTGAAGTTAGGTTAGGTTAGGTTAGGTTAGGTAAGGTGGGATCTGGTTAGGTTAGGTTAGGTTAGGTTAGGTGAAGTTGGGTTAGGCAGAATGGCAGCGGTATGAATCAAAAGCCAGCTCTTGTCAGTTTTGCCTCACAAGATTGAGTGTACCCCCATTCCAACCCTCAGCCTAGAATTAAATTTCTTGACAGAGCCAGGACTCGAACCCGAGCCTCCACAGTAACAGCCAAAAATGCTAGCCACTACACCATAAAGTGAGGCAATATAAGGCTGGTCTTGATTGTACATGATCAATCAATAATTACCTAATAATAATAATAATAATAATAATAATAATAATAAATAATAATAAATATTCCATTTAGCAACTACATAGCCGACCTCTCCCTGGGTTCTTTTACATGCCTACATCGTATGACATGCGTGTCTTAATTTTTGCCAACTTTCAAAAATCACTTACCACGACCAAGAGCGAATCTGCAAACTTGGGGTTAGTAGTCCGACACAATAACCATTCACCCACCGTGGCAAGCTATCAATCAATAATTACCTAATAAAATTATTAGTAATAATTATTATAATAATAATAATAATAATAAATATTCTCTTTAGCGACTACACGGTCGAACTCCCCCTGTGACGTCATTCACGGTCTCAGGGCTTGGCAGCCATCTTGCGCATTAGCCCCTGCCCCAGCTCTGACTGACCCCTCCATAAAAATAACATAGAGTGATTGCGCGCGGCGGCCATCTTGCGCATTAGCCCCTGCCCCAGAACCGGCTTATCTTACCTACTCACTCTCCCTCAAGAACCGGATGACGAGGTCTACTGACGGCCCGTCATCACGGAGAATAAGGGACAGGGTATTAGGCAGTTTAAGAGTCTCTCGCAGATCGGCCAGATCCACACACTCCAAGAGAAGTTGTGCCACGGTTAGGTGCCAGAATTGACATGTCCATGTCTGTTATTGAACAGGGTTCCAATACTTGGAAGCCCTGGACGTTGTTGTTGTTGTTGTTTGAGTCTTCAGTCATTTGACAGGTTTGATACAGCGCTCCATGCCTCCCTGTCCTGAGCTAATCGTTCCATCTCTACATAGCTACCACACCCTACATCCGAGGCAATCTGTTTAACATATTCTAACCTTAGTCTACCCCTACAGTTCTTGTTCTCGACCCTTCCTTCCATAACTAAGCTTGCTATTCCTGGGTGTCCTAGTATGTGTCCTACTAACCTATCTCTTTTCTTCATTAGCAGTCGCCAGAAACAACTCTCCTCTCCCACTCATGTTAATACCTCTCCGTCTGTAACCCTATTTACCCATCTGATCTTCATCATTCTCCTGTAACACCACATTTCAAATGCTTCAATTCTCCTCTTTCTGCTGCACCTAATACCTAAATCTATATTCGATGTCAACAGATTCTTTTTTTTTTGTAGAAATACTTTCCTTGGCTGAGCCAACCTACTTTTTATATCCTCTTTGCTTCGTCCATCAATGGTTATTTTGCTTCCTAAATAACAAGTCTCCTACTTCCTTCAGCTTTTCACCTGCCAATTTGATGTCCATAGAGGTTTCTGATTTATTTCGGCTGCATTCCAATACTTTTCTTTTACATTTATTAATTTTCATAATGAATTATTTCCTCAAGACGGAGTCCAAACCATTCAAAAAACTCATTCAAATCCTCAGGCTTGTCGGCCAAGATGACTATGTCATCAGCAAATCTCAGAGTAGAATTTATTTCTCCTTGAATCTTCACTCCCACTTTAAATTTTCCTCCAATTTCCTTCATTGCTTGTTCAATGTAAAGATGGAAAAGTATGGGTGATAAGTTGCTGACTTGCCTTACACCTTTCTGAATACCAGCTTCTCTCGCATGTCCTTCAGCTCGAATGACTGCTGTCTGGTTTCTGTATAGAATGTATATCACCCTTCTATCCCTGTATCTGGACGGTAAATGATTGATTTATATTCCATTTGTACTAGTGGAAAACAAATTTACACAGAGTTCCATTGTGTGTTTTTCACTTGTACCTTTGCCGTAAACTCCTGTATTCGAACCCTATTTTGTGTTGGAATTGAGACATCACACGACCTTAACGGTTCAATGCACATCGTGGATTTTCCATGCTGTAGTATTGTTACGGCTGTGAGTTTGTGTCATCGCTCGCCGCATGAGTGACAACTGCCCCAGGGCTGGGCTGTGCCCTGCCTCCTGTATTGCGTGCGCCTTATGCAACAGGGCTACTAGGACAAAGGGATAGTCCAGAATATTCATGACTGGACCAGCGATGAAAACCTCGAGAAGCCGTGAACCCTGGATGGATCTAGAAGCATTTATTGAGTCACCGGCCTGCTATATAAGTGCGACCTGTCAAGCAGTGGTGTTGTTGTTGTGTTTTACGAGCGAGTGCGAGCGCGTATCCTGAGCGACAGAAGTGTGGAGACTTGCGAAACCGACTAGTGAAGCCGATTCTCGTGACAGCGAAGGGAGTGAGGAGCTTACAGGGGACTGCCTGTGTTTTGAGCGAGTGTGCTTACTTAGTGCGAAGAGAGGTCATTGTGGTGAGTTGCAAAACAGAGAATGACAGACCTAGTGCAGCTATTTCCATCCAGCGTACGGGGCCACCTCATTACGAGGGATTAACTGTGGTCTGTTGACAAGTGAAAGGGGAAGTATTCTCGACTTGAGGAAACTGGAGTAAGGTAATAATTGTTTGCATTTGCTGATGAGTGGCTGTATCTTTCTGGCCGCAATAAAGTTAATTATTTAAAGGAACAACCTGTGTTTGTGCTCTTCAACCCACCGTAATCCAGTTAACAAAAAGTGCCACTAGGGGGGTGGCACGCAACAGTATTATCGAAAGATTTAACATAGTTGCCATGACTTATGGAATCACCCTCGTATTATGATATCCTTTAAGATGCCATTTCCAGCGATAAACCGGCCGCGGTGGCCGAGAGCTTCAGAACTATTCGATAGTGACGTATCTCAGTGTATTAAGATATTATTCTTATTCTTTCGTTTTGCCCTCTTTGGGGTACGTTGTATCAATCATTTATGTTCCACCCTGACCATTATATGCCAGAAAACTTTACTATAATGAGGCTCATTATAACACTATTTTTCATTATGAAACAGTTTCTCCCACCAATCAGAGCTCAAGAAATAGTTGTTTGACCAATTAGATAAGGATAGCATCGCACCTGCGCTGAGTTCCATGGCCTTCTAATTTAAATTTTACTGCGTGGCATAGTGTCATAGTAGAGCAATCGAGGAGGCCATGGTCAAATACAAGGCATTCTCTGCGTCTCAAGCGCTCTGTTCAGTACATAAAACTGGCGAAATCTCGAAAGATAGTTATGAATATTTATGTTCGAACATAAAATACGAAGTACGTCCAGAAAGTAAGTTCCGTTTGGTAATAACATTAAATTGTGTACAGATACAGAAAAAATATTTATTGCACAAAATTCTACAACCCTTAAACTGCTTTTCCACATAACTGCCGAAATATTGCAGGCATTTGTCGTAGCGTGGCACGAGTTTTTGTATACCTTCTTCATAGACGTGTGCCGCCTGTGTCTTCAACTAGTTGTACGTTCCGCTGCAGCGCAGTTCCGCATATGCGCGTAGACGCTCTGTATCAAGGAGAAGAAACGTGCGCCATTTGGAGAGCGCTGTCAGCCACGTACGCGTTGTTGTGCATGTTTACTCGTACAATGTCGGTGTTGATTGAAAATCCCGCCGCTTGTGAAATCAGATCTGTGATTCGTTTTCTGAATGCTAGGAAAGTGAAACCAATTGAAATTTATCGGCAAATTTGCGAAGTGTATGGACAAAATGCGATGAGTGATTCAATGGTGAGAAGATGGGTCCGACAGTTCAATGAAGGACGTAGTGAAGTGCACGATGAAGAACGAAGTGGGCGTCCATCTTTGGTTACAGAAGAACTGGTTCACGCGATTGATGACAAGATCCGGGAAAACCGCAGGTTTACAATTAGTGCTCTCGCTATGGAATTTCCCCAAATCTCACGATCACTAATTCATGAAATTGTTACCGAAAAACTGAACTTTCGTAAACTTTGCCGACGTTGGGTATCAAAGATTTTTACGGAGCAACAGAAAACAAAACGGATGGGTAGTTCACTTCAGTTTTTGACCCATTACAGTGAAGGCGGCGAAGAATTTCTGACACAGATAGTCACAGGAGATGAAACTCGCCCCTAGCGAATTTCATCTGTTCACACATCTCAAGTCTTTCCTTGGCGGTCAACACTTCAACAATGACAACGAGCTGAAAGAAGAAGTTTCCAACTGGTTCAAGACACAGGCGGCAAACTTCTATGAGGATGGTACCCAAAAACTTGGCCACGCTATGACAAATGCCTGCAAAAGTTCGGCAGTTATGTGGAACAGTAGTTTAAGAGGTGTAGAATGTTGTGCAATAAATAACTTTTCTGTATCTGTACACAATTTAATGTTATTACCAAACGGAACTTACTTTCTGGACGTGCCTCGTAGTTATAGTAATTAGCGTCGAACATAAACAGTCGTATGCAACTTCCCTATAATGGTAATTAAGACACTCGTATGGATATTATAAACATACTCGTGTCTTAATTATTGCCATTTTAGGCTCATTGCATAATGTAATATTGTCGATGTGTGTTCATTACTTAGTGCCCAATATCCTTTTATTCTTTCTGTTCTTTTCCTCTGCCGAGATGATGGGTTTGGATTTTAGTGTAGATTTGTCTTGGAACCTTATATTTTCGTCTTTAGTATTTGCTTTAGCTTTTCAATATTGTGTATTGAACTTTCTGTAATTTTTCATTCTACTAGGTCTATATCAGTTTCTTTAAACCATGTGTTGTTTTTTGTGGTAACGGAAGATATCAAAGATTTGTTTGATTAATCTATTGGAGTTGATTCTCATAAGAGGACGATAAAAATACTTCCTCCTTTTTGGCATACTATCTGAGAGTTTTTACATTTTCTTGTAGACAGTCGCTTCCTTGATGTATATTATCTTATTATCCTGAAATGTTGGTCCGATTAATTTTCTTAAAATTTTCCTTTTAAATTTTTACTTAATTATTAATTATTGATCATGCAATGGAGACGACTGAAATTCTACGGGCACCTCTTACGGATGGGGAACGATAGAATCACCAAGGAGATCTTGAACTTGATTAGTGGCTACAAGACTGCCAGCTTGTGGCTTATTGAAGTGAAACAAGACTTGAATAACACTGGCATTTTAGACTGTGATATTATTGACCGTTCCAAATTTTGTGATAGTGATAATTCTTGGTCCGCACCACCTAAAGTGATTATGAGACGACCTCTTCTTACACAGGAGAAGAAGGGCAAGTTTTTGGCTGGACTGATGAGATATTGGAGAACAAAGAAAGTATCGCAGAAACACTAGTTATAAGTGCTCCTTAGTGGGCTAAAATCACTAGTAATAATGTGACGTGGAAATGAGCAAGCTATCCTTGTTCCTTATTGACGAAGTGTAATACTTTCTGAAGATTAACGCTTCGCACTCGAATTCATCCACCTGGTCACGTTCCCAATTCTCTTCTTATTCTGAATAATTTTCTTAGCATACATTTTGTGTCCGAACCAATATCTCTTTCAATGTTTCGTTCGTTAAAATCTCTATCGTTGAATGAGACTATCCAGGCGGTGGTTGGAAACTTGAATTCAAAGTACGCGGAAACTTCACAAAATCAGCATGAGTAGGCTTGTAGATTACCCAGCCAGAGCTGTCATTGTCTGAACTAGAAGCTTTTTCTACATCAGATTCACTATATATTTCAGAAGCACCTGATAATAACTTCCTAAATCAAGCTTCGAATGACAATCATCTACATTGAAATACCAATCGTTTACAATCGCGCTAATACAGGGAGAGCTCTCCTACTTCAATTGCGTGCGGCTATTTTTTGCGCTTTTCAGCTATAATCACTGCGCTCTACCGGGTGAGTTAGCCGTGGTCGTTACGGCATGACTGTTGGCAGTCGCTCACATCCGGGAGGCGAGGAGGATCGAATCCCCCCGCCGGCAACCTTGAAGATGGTCTTCTGTGGTTTCCCATCTTCCTTCCAGGCAAATGCCGGGGTTGATCCCTAACTGTAGGCCACAGCCGCTACCTTCCAACTCCGTGTCCTTCCATTCCAACTTCCCTCCCCAACGGTACTTGTAGCTCACCCATTGGGTGTCCGTCTCGAAGCAGCTACAAAACTGGCGAGCCGAACATGTTCTCGGACACTCCCGGCACTAAAAGCCATACGCTAAAAAAAAAACTGCGCTCTATACAGGTTCTGCCTGTCCAAAGTATCCTAAGAATTATGTTATCTGTAGATATTGGCCGATAATCGCTAGCTGTTGTTACAACTCGCTGATCTTGAAGTAAACATGATGTCGGAACGCTTCCGACATGTGAGTTTAAAAGTTTAAAAGCACCAAACTTTTGTTTAAAATATTAAGTCAATATTATTATGTACTTTTTATTGTACCGGTTTCGGCCACATTATGGCTTTCCTCGGCGCAAATAATAATATGAATGGAAGTACGAGGCTCACAGTAGGCTAGATTAAAAACAAGTAGTTCCTCGATGAACTAAATAGCATAATTTCATATATCATACTAATAGTAATTGCCTCTATCAACATATAAATCGTCAGTTTGATTGCTGTAATAGATTTGTAGATATTGAGAACCGTCTAAATATTTTGGATGGTCACCATGTTGGATTTTTATATTATAGGCCTTAGATTTGTGTACTACTAGGTGTACCCGGCATGCGTTGCAATGCCAATCAAAGAAAGTGTTGGCGTTGTAACTTTGTTTGTTGAAGTCCTTATGGATTCGCAATATTTATTTAATTTCCGTTAACCACCTCTAAACTATTGTAAAGTTGATTTACTATCTCAAAAAATATCATGGGAGAGTGCTCAATAACTCACCAAAGTCTCATCGCAATGAAATAAATGGTATATGAACGCATACGGTACTTTGTTGAAACGATTCGAGCACCGTCACACGGTTTGTTGAATATACTCGTACGCTACCTATTGTAAAATGGATTTACTAAGTCGAAAACCTTCCCTGACGTCTACACAACAACTCATGAACGTTTCATCGCAATCGGATGAATGGCATATGAACGAATACGGGATTTTGTTTAAACGATACACGTGCCTTCACTCATTTGTTGAATCTACTTGTGCGCCACCCATTGAAAAATGGATTTACTAATTCATACACCTTCGCAGGACTGTACTCAACTCACCAACGTTTTTTCACAATCGGATGAATGGTGTATGAACGCATACGGGACTTGGTTAAAACGATTCACGCGCTGTCGCTCATTAGATGAATCAACTCGTGCGCTACCAATTGTAAAATGGATTTACTAAATCGGAAATATTTGCGGGAGTGGAAACAACAATTCTCTAAATTTCATTGCAATCTCATGAATGGTATATGAACGCATAAGATTTTTTTTTAACCAAACGCGCGCCGTTACCCATTTCTTGAATCAACTCGTGCGCTACCTATGTAAAAAGGATTTTCTAAGTCAGAAACCTTTCCTGGAGTGTGCACAACAATTCAACCAAAGATTCATAGCAATCGGATGAATGGCATTTGAACGCTACGGGACTTTGTTTATGCGATTCGCGTGCCGTCGATCATTTGTTGAATCTACTTGTGCGATACCTATTGTAAAGTGGATGTACTAAGCCAGAAACCTTCCCTGGAGTGTACACAACATTTCACCCAAGTTTCATCGCTATCGGACGGATGGTATATGAACGCATACCGGACTTTGTTGAAACGCTTCGCGCGTCTACGCTCATTTGTTGAATCTACTTGTGAGCTACCTATTGTAAAATGGCCTGAAACATTCTCTGGAGTATACACAACAACTCACCCAAGTTTAGTCGCTATCGGACGAATGGTATATGAACGCATACGGGACTATATTGAAACACTTCGCGCATCGTCGCTCATTTCTTTAATCTACTTGTGCGATACCTATTGTAAAGTGGATTTACTAACCCAGAAACCTTCCCTGAAGTGTTCACAACATCTCAACCAAGTTTCATCGCTATCAGACGAATAGTATATGAACGCATTTGGGACTTTGCTGTTACGTCTCGCGCGTCGCCGCTCATTTGTTGATTCTACTCGTGCCCTACCTATCGTAAAGTGGATTTGCTAAGCCAGAAACCTTGCCTGAAGTGTACACAACCTCTCATCCAAGTTTCATCGCTATCGGACGAATGGAATGAGAACGCATACAGGACTTCTTTGAAACGCTCCGCCCGTCGTCGCTCATTTGTTGAATCTACCCGTGCGCTACCTATTGTTAAGTGGATTTACTAAGCCAGAAACCTTCTCTAATGTGTACACAACAACTCTCCTAAGTTTAGTCGCTATCGGACGAATGGTCTGTGAAGGCATACGGGACTATGTTGAAACACTTCGCGCGTCGTCGCTCAATTGTTTAATCTACTTGTGCGATACCTATAGTTAAGTGGATTTACTAACCCAGAAAGCTTCCCTGAAGTGTACACAACCTCTCATCCAAGCTTCATCGCTATCAGACGAATAGTATATGAACGCATACGGGACTTTGTTGAAACGCTTTGCGCGTCGTCGCTCATTTGTTGAATCTACTCGTGCGCTACCTATTGTTAAGTGGGTTTACTAAGCCATAAACCTTCCCTGAAGTGTACACAACATCTCACCCAAGTTTCATCGCTATCAGACGAATAATATATGGACGCATACGGGACTTTGTTGAAACGCTTCGCGAGTCGTCGCTCATTTGTTGAATCTACTCGTGCGCTACCTATTATAACATGGATTTACTAAGCCAGACACCTTGCCTGTAGTGTACACAACCTCTCTCCAAAGTTTCATCGATATCGGACGAATGGTATGTGAACGCATACAGGACTTTGTTGAAACGCTTCGCCCGTCGTCGCTCATTTGTTGAATCTACTCGTGCGCTACCTATTGTTAAGTGGATTTACTAAGCCTGAAACCTTACCTGAAGTGTACAGAACATCTCACCCATGTTTCATGGCAATGGAATGAATGGCATATGAACGCATGTGGGACTTTCTTGAAACAAACGCACGCCATTTTGTTGAAGCTACTCGCGCGCCATCTATTGTAAATTGGATTTACTACGCCTATAACATTTCCGGGACTGTGCACAACAACTCACCAAAATTTGATCACCATCGGATGAAATGTATATGAACGCATCGCCATTACGCATTTGTTTAAACTACTCGCGCGCTATCTATTTTGAAATGGATTACCTATGCCTATAAACCTCCCGGAAATGTTTACAACAACTCACCAAAATTTGATCGCAATCGGATGAATGGTTTATGAACGCATAAAAGACGAACACACAGACATTCCTTTTTACATAAGTATATAAGATTACATGAAGGTTAATGTGAAGGGGTGTTATTCAAACTTTAATCACATGATTAGGACACAAGAAATGAAAAGCGAGACTTTAAAATTTCGCTCAGCTGCCATCTTGTGGCTATGAAAATAATTTATATGTATTTGATGCCAGTCGATTTAAATTTGTATAAGCATATACCGTATCAAATTTCACTGCGCTCGGAAGGTTAAAACACAAGAGACGTCCATTTGGATATTTAAATTTCGCGTCACCACCATGTTGGATTTGTGCTCGCCAGGTTATTGAACGTCCCATAGGTGAACTTATGGTTATAGCCTCTAAACACTTACAAAATTTCAGTTTGATTGCTGTAGTAGATTAATAGATATTGAGGACCGTCTAAATATTTCGGATGGTCGCCATGTTGGATTTTAATATATGTAGGCCATAGAGTTATGTACTATTAGATGATGATTATTTTGTACGTTCATTAGGCAAATGTTGATTTCAATCGCATGATTAGAACACAAGAAATAAAAACTTAATTTTCGAAATTCACACAGCCGCCATATTGAGGTTACGTAAACAATTGAACTAAATTAGATACCAAAGCATTACAGTGTGTATAAACATTTCCTGTACGAAGGTTCATTGTGTTTGGATCATTAAATCGCGAGGAAAAGTCAATTTAAAATTTTCAACTTAGCTTAGCCGCCATGTTCGTTTTGTAGTTAGCCGGTATTTGGAAGTCTCATAGATGAAATTCCAATAGTGCCCTTTATCTCCGTGCAAAATTTCATGGTAATACCGGCAACAGTTTCAGAGATATAGAATGGCTGGGAAATAATTCGCACAGCCGCCATCTTGAGGTTATGTAAACAATTGAACGATGTTAGATGTCGGTGCATTACAATGTGTATGAACAGATACTATACCATGTTTCATTGTGTTTGGTTGGTTAAATCGCGAGAAACGTCTATTTAAAAGTCGCAACTTCGCTTGACCGCCATGTTGGTTTAACGTTACCAGGTTTTCAAAAGTCACATAGGTGAACTTCGTGTAGTTTGCTTTATCACCGCACAAAATTCCAGGGTGATATCGGTAATAGTTTCGGAGATATTTAATTCTGGTGTAATATTTCGCACAGCCGCCATGTTGGATTGGTGAGACGTAACAAAATTTGAAGGGCACGGTCAGGGTTGCTTTAAATAGTGCTATGAAATTACCGAGTTTCATTGAAATCGCTCCAGCCGTTTAGACGTTATTAGGGGGACACACAAACATCCTCAAACACACACACACGCACACACAGACAGACACACGGACAATAGGTGATCTCATAAGCCTATTTTTTTCATAAATGAATATAGGCTAAAAATACCATAAAAGAAGGTTGTTCTAAAACTATATAAAAATAATCGTCTAAAAGCTAAACAACACACACACATTATAAATTTACATTTCCGTATCTACAGCTTGGAATATTTATTTCAACGATATCATTTTAGAGCTTCTTCACAATTGTACATGATTATACCCATTCTGACAACTTAAATCTTAACCTAAACATTTTTTCTATCATCCACATCACTGTGTCTTCTTCAAGCTGGTTTTATATCGAGATTTATTTCTTTCGTACATAAAATATTTTTGTAACAGATCTAGTTTTTTAAATTTTAGTTTACTGTGTTAGTGTGTTTTTAGCCTACTTTTCACGTAGACTTATGAGATCGATCCGGGAAAATGTGTGTCTGTCTGTCTGTCTAGCTGTGTGTGTGTGTGTGTGTGTGTGTGTGTCCCTATCAACTCGTAAACGGCTGCAGCAATCAAAACCAAATTTAGTATGAGTAAAGATGTGCACCGGAATATCTCACGTCCATATTTGAAAATGATGTCAGTGCTACCAACTGCTGAAAAAACGCACTAGAAATTTGAGCTCCATGTTGGATATCTTGCAAGGTATGCATGGGAGCTATTCCTAAATTGGCACACATGTAGATAAGATTATTTCAGTTTAATTTCCAGGAGGCCAACCATGACTGTGTTGCCGAAATAATTTTAAACCTTCTGATAGGTCCAATGTTTAAAAGCATATAACTTCTACACTATCAATTGGATTTCAACTAAATTTTGTATGTTATATCTGTACATAAACAAATATGACTGAGCGTATTCTTAAGGCCACCAGGGCTGCCAACTGTTAATAATTGCTCTCTCTATTTTTTTCATCCAAATACCTATATATCAGAAAGTATGCAAGCCAACAGCTTTAAACTATGCACACGTATATTCTGACATTTTGGATTAATTTGGAGTAACTTATATACGTCAGTTCTACCAACATGATTATAAACCTGCTGATAGTACCAATTTTTTAATACATGTAACTTCTATACTATCAGTTGGATTTCAACCAAATTTCGTATGTGCTATGTGTACCATAACAGATATTAATATTATTATTGTTAAGAGCAATCAGGGCTGCCAACTGTTAATACATGCTGTCTATATTTTTCTTTTACCCTAATATCAATATATCAGAAAGTATGCAAGCCAACAGCTCTATACTTTGCACACGTATAGCACCTACCATTCTAGATTAATTTGGAGTAATTAATACAAGGCAGTGCTGCCAACATGATTCTATGCCTGCTGATATGTCCAATTTTAAAATACATGTAACTTCTATACTAACAAATGTATTTCATCCAAAATTGGCACAACAAGATATCATAATATTTCAGATTATTTCTGACCAGCACGCGCATGGTATTGTTGGCAACATGCTTTTACGCGTGCTGATAGATCCAGTGTAGTAACTGCATGTAACGTCCAATGGACTTCAACCAAATTTTGTATTCTGTACCTTAAGAGATGGAACTAAGTATATATTCAGTCACCAGGGCTGCCAACTGTAGTGCTCTATTAGGCTACATTATACCAGGTATATTTTGAACTAATTAGATATTTCGATATTACCAACTTAATTTCGTCATTATTCTAGATAGGTTCATATACTGTAGAATAATCATTGGCATGAAAAGTAGGGTGTATAGTTCTTCACGGAACTTCTTGTTTATCTTTCAGGCGATTAATTTTTATGAATAGTTTTGAGAACAGCCTTCTTTTGTGGTATTTTTTTAGTACCGTAAATTTTGCTTTTCTATTCATATTATTATTTGCGCTAACGAAGACCACAATGTGGCCGAAAACGGTACAATAAAAAGTACAAATTAATAGTGACTTAAAGTTTTAATCCTCAGAATTTATTACGAGTAGTTATTAATTATTATTATAACATACCATGACCCAATACCGTCTGCGGTAGCTACGCTCGCTTATGTGCAGCGCTAGCCCATGGCGCACGGTACCTTTCCGACAGGCCACGGCCTCTTCCATCCACATCTTTGCGCAGTTTCATTCATTATCATTAATTTCATCTCTCAATAACTCCTCTCATGAGGTTCACGGCATCTGGGGCATCATGCCGTAAAAACCACCCGCCAGATAGAAATTCATCGCATCTCATCGCCGACCCCGTTGGAAACGGGAGTAATAATGGGTAGAAATTTGAAATTCGTGGTGTGCAACCAGGGAGCGCGTTTGAACTTATTCGCACTTTTTCTTCTTCTCTTCCCAATATCTCTTCATCCTCTTGCTGTGTTCTCTTTTACGCTGTTCTGTCCATCCTGTATTTTGTCGGGTGGGCTTCTCAGAAAATTTGTGTTTGTGAATTAAAGTTCTGAATGTTGTTCTGTCTTGAATGGTCTCTTCATTTCATTTATTTTGATATTTCATTGATAAGGCTAGGTTGAAACTATTCTTTGTGAGCCTGTTATTATCCATTCTATATAAGTGTCTGTAAAACTGTAATGCTGTTTCGTTATAGGTATCTGTGATTTTTTATGTAACTTGATATATTTCATTTGATTTCTTATTCGTCTTAATTCCATTTTCACACTTTGGGCCTAAGATTTTCCTGTCTTACGTTATTGTTATTATTATTATTATTATTATTATTAATATTATTATTATTATTATTATTATGTATATTATGCGAACCGGCCAAAACTAAGTACCACGGAAATATCATTTCATTTCAATCTCATAGTTCTTTCTTCCTTTCTCTTCCTCCACATTCCTTCGTTCTTTCAAAGTGTTGCGCCATTCTCTCTGCTGTCGGATGGGCTTCTCAGAAAATTTGTGTTTGTGAATTAAAGTTCTGAATGTTGTTCTGTCTTGAATGGTCTTCATTTATGTCTTCACTGATTTCTTTTAGCCAGTTATTTTGATATTTCATTGATATGGCTAGGTTGAAACTATTCTTTGTGAGCCTGTTATTATCCATTCTATATAGGTGTCTGTAAAACTGTGATGCTGTTTCGTTATAAGTATCTGTGATTTTTTCTGTAACTTGATACATTTCATTTGATTTCTTATTCGTCTTAATTCCATTTTCACACTTTGGGCCTAAGATTTTCCTGACATACGTTATTGTTATTATTATTATTATTATTATTATTAATAATAATATTATTATTATGTATATTATGCGAACCGGCCAAAACTAAGGACCACGGAAATATCATTTCATTCTCATAGTTCTTTCTTCCTTTCTCTTCCTCCACATTCCTTCGTTCTTTCAGAGTGTTGCGCCATTCTCTCTGCTGTACATCTTCCTCCCCTGCGTTCTCTCTTTTCTCCCACGAGGACTTTTATGTTATAAATTATTTCCCTGAATTGTGTTCTGTCTCGACTGTCGTCATCTGTAATTCCTAGCCTCCGGAGTTCTTCCTACATCTGCTTGGTGTAACCCCTTGGCTCTTCAGATTGTATATTTTATCGAAAAATTGTTTATTTATACTTGTTGGATCCATTCTAACCATATGCCCATAGAAACATAAACGTCTTTTATTATTATTGATATTATTATTATTATTATTAACTAATAATAAACTAAACACACCCAAGTACACGGGGTACATGATCAAGATGATGCAAAGCCCCTAAATAAATGAGTAAGCTATTTACTATTTTTAATAAATCTTCAGTTAATAAACATATGTTGAACAATGGCGTATTGGCGTGATCTTGTCAAATCTCAGGCCTACACATTGGAAAAGAAAGGTCATTGCTGCAGGCAATGTCAGCCAAACAGGACAGTTTATGTAAATATTAATAATGAGGGTCAGGTGTTTGGGCATGGTGGGGCCCGCCTTGAAAGACAGTACAGTAGTATATAAGGCGTGTGAAAATGTGATAGCCACACACTCAGCATCCTCTAGCGAGTACTGGACAAACCCAGCAGCGCTCTAACAACATGAAGGTCCTGGTAAGTAATCAACAGAAGATCACTAAAAGTTACGTTTAGTAATTATCGTATAGCGTTGTGTGCCGGGATTTTTCGAAGACATATTCGGCTCGCCAGAGGATGTAGCAGCTTCTAGCGGACACCCATAGGGTGAGCTACTAGTTCCGATCAATTTCAAGTAGTTTCAACTTTCGCTACCAGATGTCACCGATACCTAGTGGTGAACGTTGGAACTTTGATAGAGCTTTCCAGGGAAATCAAACCTAGAAATCTACCATGACACGAATTTAGTCAGTGGAAAGATCTTCTACATGCCATAAATCTATGACATGGGACCGCTGGCTTTACTTCCCCTCCGAAGGAAGGCGTACTGACGGATTTTAAAGCTCTTAAAATATCCGACGACTTCGGCCGGGTTTGAATCCGCTATCTTAGCCACAGCAGTTCAGCATGCTACCAACTACGCCACCGAAGCTGCTAAAGAAACAAAAAAAGTTACGTATTGGTATCTTGTCGAACTGGTATATTAAATAGATTAGTTTCAGATATCAATTAATCGATTAACCAAACGAGAAAAATTGATTAATTGCCGAAAAACAATTAATCAATTGTGAATTTCATCGATTAATCGGTTGGTCTAATATTCGATTATATGTAATATCGATTAATCGATGCACATCGCACTTTTGACTACGCTCTCACAGAAGCAACGAACTAAGACACAACATGATTTCTTAATGCGATCACTCGACATGGTTAGTCTAAGTAGTCCCGTGACTGGTGATGTTGAGTTCTTTAGGTGCTTTGCAACATCGTGGTCATGTAGCCCCGTCTAGTTGGGTGTGCGTAGAAATTCTCTGATAACCTTTGTCACTGTGATGTATATATTAGTGTATTTGTAATTGATTTTGGTGAGAAGTGGCCGTGGCCTTACGTTAGTAGTAACCACCCCAGCGTTTCTCTGGAGCAGAAGTGGGGGATACCACGTAAAATCACTTCCAGGATAGCTGAGGCAGGAATCGAACGCGCGTATTCTCAGTTTTGCCACACGAGGCTGAGTGTAACCCATTCCAGCCCTCAGACGAGAAATAAATTTCTTGGCAAAGCTGGAGCATTGTGTATCATTGGTAAAAGTTGGTAGTGGCTCACCATTTCTGCCAGAAGTAGTAGTGATATATCACGAAAAAACACTTTTAAGGACGGCAGAGGTGAGAACCAAATCCATCCAGTCTCAAATATACTTCTCTAACCCTCAGATCAGAATCATATATCATGGAAGAAAATAATTAACGATACTGCTTAATTGAATGAGTTTTTAAATGGTATGCTCGCTGCCTTGAGAAAAGAATTCATGATGAAAATCAATAAATGTAAAACAAAAAAGGAAGTATTAGAATTCTGCTACTTAGAAGTAAAATAACCAGTGATGGACGAAGCTAAGAGGATATAAACAGGAGGTTCGCTCAGAGAAGAAAAGCATTTCTACAGAAAAGTAATCTGTGGACGTCGAATATAGATTTAGGAATTACAAAGTCATCTTTGAAAGCCTTCGCCCTGGAGAGTGGCGCCGTATGGAAGTCAAACTTGGACTATTAATTCAGCAGAAAGAGGTGAATAGAAGCATTTGAAAGATGGATGATATTTGTTGTTTTACGTAATCGTTAATCTCGCGTTCATGAGCCACGCTAACTCCATTTTACGTGGAATCTGAACCACAGGACATGCCATTTAACTTTTAAAATCTCACATGCATTGACCGGGAATTGAACCCAGTCCACCGTGGTGAGAGGACAAAAACTTGACTGCTGCGCCACCACGCTTCACTCCTAATTACTGAATTTAAACGTAGCAATCTGTAAAGAAAGGTTTTGTGTAGAAACCCGCAAAGCAAACAAACAAGAGAGTTTTATAATGAACTTATTAGGAAAGGTGAGGAGTGAGGTAGTTTGTCACTGCTTTCCTCACTGAGTCAGTTTAGCAGTACTTACCCCATGAGTAGAAGTTTTCACAACACCCACAGGCAATAGCTGGGCCCTGACTACTATAACTAAGCAGCTCAGTAGCTTCCATATAATCACAGTCACTAATTAGAATGAAATATTGGTGAAAAGACAAATTTTACTCTAGCCTGTGCCAACATACAAATGCAAAAAAAAAAAGTTTTTTATTAAGAAAGAGTTGGCAAAAGCCAAACATAAGCACTGGACCTAAGTAAACCCTCTCATTCACAGATCAGAGGACAGATTACATACAAAAGTACAAGTGGAGATGCTAATTTAAACAGAACATTCGCAGTCGATTGCAAAGTAAATCAACTTTTATTTTAATGGAAAGTATAAAGCTGTATTTTTATTTTCAACAGATCGTTCTGTGCGCCGTCGTGGCTGTCAGCATGGCTAAGCCTGGCTACTTGGCGGGTGGTATTGCCGCCCCTGCCATAGCCGCTTATGGAGCCCATGGTCTCATTGCTGGAGTTCACCCCGGTGCCCGCATCGCCGCTGGTGTTGCTGACTCTGTCAACAATGTCGCTAACACTGTCGTCGCTCAGCATCAGGGCGCTGTAGCTGCCGCTCAGGGTAACTACGCCGCTGCTCAGGGAGCCGCTGCAGCTCTTGATGGTGCTGCCGCAGCCGTTGAAGGACACGCCTACTCCGGAGCTCCTGCTGCCATCGGAGCTTATGCTGCACCCGCTGTAGCTGCTTACGCCGCACCTGCTGCGATTGCTGCTCCTGCTATTGCCACCTACGCTGCTCCAGCTTACTCCGCCTATGGTGTTCCCGCTATCTCCGCCTACGCTGCTCCCGCTATCTCCGCCTACGCTGCCCCCGCTCTCTACGGAGCTGGCTACGCCTACGCCGGTCTCCAGCACCACACCGTCCTCACCCCCGGTGGTGTCCCAGTAGATACCCTCGAGGTCCAGGCTGCTAGAGCTGCTGATGCTGTCGCCCATATCAACGCCAAGGCTCTTACTTTGGGTTAAATCTACCCTTAGACAACCCAACCTTCTGTACATATTATGTTTACACCTTTTCAAAAAATATTTAATAATCAATAAATATATTTGGCATTGAAAATATTATTTGCATTTTATTATAACCTTAACCCTACAGCGCTGAGATATGAACTTTGTTTCACACCTCATCAAAGCTGCTTTAACCTTTTAAGTGACAAGTTTTTTCATTTGCATTTTAAAACAGACAGAAGGACAGATAGATGGACAGACAGACGGCTAGACAGACACACTTTGCCAGGATCATTCACATAAGTCTACTTTTTACTCATTTTTACAAAATGTGAAAAGTTGGCTAAAAAATTTATAGGTAATAATTCTTAAATTATCAGAGAGCGGGTTAAAAATGTCTATAGGTTTTTGGGTATTTTTTATCTAAATGTCAATTCAAAATCCTAAATTTATATATATTTTTATTTTGAGAGGTTGTTTGGTTGGATCCTGAGTTTACGAGCGGCGACAACGTGGTCATGTAACCACGTGTACTTTGTGTGTGTGTGTGTGTGTGTGTGCATATCAGTCTTATAACCGGGGTTTATTGTGATGGATGTTTAAGTGTGTGTTATCTGTAATTCAGGTAAGGACTGCAATCTGCTAATCTCTACTCAGTATAAATCAAAGAACCCGATTCTTGGATAATCAGGGAAATCACGAGAACCACTGGATAGATTTTAATGCGGTTTTCACCATTCTGTAAAACAGGGGTTCCCAACATGGGGGCGTGTCCCCTAGGGGGCCGTGGGTCTTTATCAAGGGGGGCGTGAAGTGATTTCCGAATTAAGTTTTTTTAACTCTAATATTACAATTTTGTACGAAGCCTCCGTGGCTTAGGCGGCAGCACGCCGGCCTCTCACCGCTGGAACCGTGGTTCAAATCCCGGTCACTCCATGTGAGATCTGTGCTGGACAAAACGGAGGCAGACAGGTTTTTCTCCGGGTATCCCGGTTTTCCCTGTCATAATTTCATTCCAGCAACACTCTCCACTATCATTTAATTTCATCTGTCATTAATTTAATCCTTGCCCCAGAGGAGTGCGTCAGGCCTCGGCAGCTGGCACAGTTCATATCCTCGCCGCTAAATGGGGGCTTCAATCATTCCATTCCTGACCCAGTCGGAGACTGGAAGCATGCTGTGGATTTTCATTTCATTACAATTTTGTAAAATAAACATTTTTCGAATCTCTCCAAGTGATTGTCGCACCAAGTCAATCGTTCAAAAACACTGGTAAATGCCAACTGTCGGCACAAACCTCTGCGAAGCCGCGAGGTTGGAGGTGAAATAAGGAATTTGCTGTGTTGTACGGAGCAAAATCATGCCAATTTTATTGTCTCGTTGGCATATCTTTGTGATTTCTTTTAAGTTTTAGACAGTTTTAACTTAAAGCTCCAAGGTAAAAACTCCAATATTATGCTTTCCTGGAAGAAATACATTTATGTAAACGCCGGCGTCAGTTGAACAACTTCTCATCCTTTCACCGCCTTAATGAAATTTTGCCGGAAAATGAACGTGATCGTAATAAACTTAGGTGAAAATTCAGTCACATTTGGATTCCCTGGCACAAGAATTCAACGTCTACTTTCCTGATATCTCGTCGGAAGAAATGTCCTGGATGTTAACAAGAAATTCGTTTGCCATTGACATTGAAGCACTGCTTCAAGAAGAAGCCATAGATTTGAAGTGTGAATCAAAGCTAAAAGATGATTCTAAAATATTAGGACTGGGTGACTTTTGGATAAACTGTCATGCATTGTATCCTGTAATAGCCAAATTAGCATTGCGTGTCATTGACCAATTTTCAAAGACATATTTATGTGAGTCAGGATTTCCAACGCTGAGTGTCATAGAAACAAAGCAGCGCTGTCGGCTTGATGTTGCAAGTGATCTCCACTATTCTCTGTCAAATATCAAACCAAACATACCGAATCTTACCAAGAGAAAACAGTGTCAACCCTCTCACTGACATTTGCTGACACATTTAAGGATTTGTTGTAAAAGTGTGTTCTTTGTATTGTGCTAAAATGAAGTTAGTATGTAATAGATAGGCTTATTCCATTATGTAGTGTTATTAAGTTAGGTCTATATCCTCCTTGTCAATCGAAGAGGTTATAGAAGCGATGAGTGGTGGGGAAGGGGGGAGGGGGAGGGTGGAGGGGGGCTCGATGAACTCCCGTGTCTGAAAATGGGGCGTCAGCTGACAAAGGTTGGGAACCACTGCTGTAAAGGATTTCTCAAGGAAGGTTTCTGTAGAAAACGAATTTATTTATGAGCAAAAGGAGCCGAGCATTAACAATTTCAGTGAATTTATTCAATGTACAAACTACCGTTCTTTCACCTTTTTTAGCTTACGCTGGGTAAACCGTTAAAAATATCTATATTCTACGAGTATAAGACTTGTTCACCTTGAGACGTTCTGCAAAATATTTCATGACAGCATATCTCTTTCTTAAATACATCCCCCACTATTAGTGTTTTTACGTTTTCATTCCTTCCAACAATCTCCATTTAATTACTAGCTACAGAGACAGATTAAGAGCTAGCTAGCGAACGAGCCTATCATCCCAGTACCAGCCTTTGTTCTGCTGAATATCCAATCAAGTTTTGATTGGACGGAAGATGGATTTACGTTTCATGCACCTCACTTTTCTTAAATTACGCCTGACAAGAATTCGATGCACAGCCTATTTCTATGATAGTATAATTAGTAGTCCAGTCAGTGATTTTAACCCATCATGCCGAGACGGAAAATAGATATAGGTCGTAGTTCATTGAAATCTAAAAATACGCCTTTTAAGCTTACGCTGGGTAAACCGTTGATGTTACCGGGCGAAACTAGTATACCGAGTGAGTCTATTGCCCCTTATTTTTCTAGTTTTCGGCCACACTTCCAACGTCTGATGGCAGCATGGTCGACAGTTCCCCGTCTTTAGCCTAGCTACACTGACCCTAAACAACTTTATAAGATGTATGACAACATGAAAGCAAGTCCTTTACAAAAAACATGTGTGCGACAAGTGATTATATAAAGCATCAAACTCTCGTATGCCAATTATACGGTTTCAGTTTGATACGAAATTAACGCTGGGTATGGTGGCATACTGATAATAAAACGTGAATGAATCCACGAATCGGTAAGCATTGTCACATGTCATACGCTTTCAGGCATGATAGAGGGACGACTAGCCTTGGAGCAAAGGACCAAGTGCATAGAAAGTAGTGGATCTGTAATTTTGGTAGGTGGGTTCGAATCACACCACCGCTAAGCTTTGGGGATCAAATACAAGATGATGATGACGATGATGATGATAATTGTTACATCTAGGTTATCGGTCCCTAATGATTTTGTTCATGAAAAATAAAAGTGAACCTATAATTTAATCTAACTACAAAACTTACAACTTAAACTAACAACTGACTTACATACTAGAAGAAGAAGAGGAAAACAAAATAAGAGTAAGGGAAATTAACAAGTAGTTCCGTGAATAACTGCCTATATCTACATACAAAATTTCAGTTTCATTGCTGTAATAGATTCGTAGATATTGAGAATCGACTAAATATTTCGGATGGTCGCCATGTTGGATTGTATATATGTAGGTCCTAGAGTTATGTACTGTTACATGAAGATTATTGTGTACGTGTAGCATTCAAACTTCCATTGCATGATTAGGACACAAGAAGTAACAAGGAGATTTTAAAATTTCGCACAGCTGCCATCTTGTGGTTATGGAAACAATTGAAATAAATTGGATGCCATTGGATTAACATTCGTATAAGGATCTACTGTACCAAATTTCACTGCACTTGTATGGTTACATTGCGAGAAACGTCCATGTGAATATGTATAGTTCGCGTCGCCGCCATGTTGGATTTGTGATCACCAGATTATTTTAAGTCCTATAGGTGCACTTAAGTTCATAGCCCCTATGAACACAAAAAAAATCAGTTTGCTTGCTATAATAGATTCGTAGATATTCAGAGCCGTCTAAATATTTCGGATGGTCGCCATGTTGGATTGTTAAATGTATAGGCCATGGAGTCATGTACCATTAAAGGAAAATTATTGCGTAGGTTCATTATTCCAACTTTCACTTCGATCGCATGATTACGACACAGGAAATAAAAACTTAATTTTAAAATTCGCACAGCCGCCATCTTGAGGTTATGTAAACAATTGAACTAAATTAGATACCAGTGCATTACAATGTCTATAAACATTTCCTGTACCAGATTTCATTGCGTTTGGAACAATAAATCGCGAGAAAGGTCTATTTACATTATTCAAATTCGCTTGGCCGCCATGTTCGTTTTGTAGCTAATCGGTGTTTGAACGTCTTATAGGTGAACTTCCAGTAGTGCTTTTTATCTCCGTACAAAGTTTCAGGATGATACCGCTAATAGTTTCAGAGATATAGAATGCCGGTGAAATATTTCGCACATCCGCCATCTTGTGGTTATGTAAACAATTGAACGAAGTTGGATGTCGGTGCATTACAATGTGTATAAACATATACTCTACCAAGTTTTATTGCGTTTGGTTGGTTAAATCACGAGTAACGTCTATTTAAAAGTCGCAAATTCACGTGGCCGCCATGTTGGTTTAGTAGTTACCAGTTGTTAAAAAGTCACATAAGTGAACTTCTAGTAGTTCCCTTTATCACCGTAATAAATCCTAGGGTGATATCGGGAATAGTTTCGGAGATATTGAATGCTGCTAAAATATTTCGCACAGCCGCCATGTTGGATTGGTGAGACATAACAAAATTTGAAGGGCACGGTCGGAGTCACCCGGAATAGTGCTATGAACTTACCGAGTTTCATTGAATTCTCTCCAGCCGTTTAAAAGTTATTAGGGGGACACACACACACACCTCACACACACACACACGCACACACACGGACAAAAGGTGATCTCATAAGCCTATTTTTTCAAAATTGAAAATAGGCTAAAAATAGGGGAAATAAATACCATCAACCCTCGAAGAATGAACAACTTGCAAAGGTGGATGACGAGACTTCTCAATCTCTGAATATTAAGTGCAGGGATGTCTTCTTGAACGGGTAGTTGGGTGTTTCTTCAGATTTTATGATACTCTCTTAAGAGGGCATTCGATCAGCGCAGAACAGGTGTGAGCAGCGGCAACCAATAGGTTGGCGTGGACCTGATTGATCCTGAAATAATGTGCATGCTGTTGTTCAACTGTGTCTCAAGGGCTATTAAGCCACACAGGACAGCAATACTCTGCACTGGAGTAAACCAGACCAAGGGCAGAATGACGTAGAGTGCTTGCAGTGGTTCCACCCATTTTCTGGAGACTCGCCCCGGAATAAAAACATTCTGGTATCTGTCAGATTTATTCATTCATGCAGAAGCTACTCATCCCATTGAGCTGAAATTTTTCACGATGATAGTTTTTTTTACATATAAAGAAACAAGATCAATTGCAGATGTTAAATACAACTTACTCTACATTAAACTAATGACTTTAATGACTAACACTTTGGTTGGTTGGTTGGTTGGTTCCTCAGTTTAGGGGCTGCGACAACGCGGTCATGTAGGCCCGTGTACGTTGGGTGTGTGTACAATCTGTCTGATAACCAGTGTTAATTGTGATGACTGTATTAGTGTGTGTATCTGATTTAGTTCAAGTAAGGACTGCAGACATTGCATTTTTTCAAGTAGTTCCTACTTTTGCCATCAATTGCCACCGTCAAAGACCAACTGGTTCAGAACTTGGTTACCAGATGCCACCGCAGTCGGCCCTTGACGACGAACGTAGGAACCTAAGAACGTTAGTCAAATGTTTAACCTAACCTAATTTAGTTTCGCGCAGGTGTAATTAGTGGAGGTTTTTAGCCTACTTTTCACATTTTGCAAAAATGAGGAAAAAGTAGTCTTATGAGATCGGGCAAATGTGTGTCTGTCCGTCCGTCTGTCTGTCTGTCTGTCTGTCCTTCTGTCTAGCTGTGTGTGGGTCCCCCCCTATCAACTCCTAAACGGCTGCAGCAATCAAAACCAAATTTAGTATGAGTAAAGATGTGCACCGGAATATCTCACGTCCATATTTGAAAATGATGTCAGTGCTACCAAATGCTGAAAAAACGCACTAGAAATTTGAGCTCCATGTTGGATATCTTGCAAGGTATACATGGGAGCTATTCCAAATTTGGCACACATGTAGATAATACTATTTCAGTTTAATTTCCAGGAGGCCAACCATGACAGTGTTACCAAAATAATTTTAAGCCTCCTGATAGGTCCAATGTTTAAATGCATATACCTTCTACACTATCAATTGGATTTCAACCAAATTTTGTATGTAATATCTGTACATAAACGGATATAATTAGGCGTATTCTTACGAGCCACCAGGGCTGCCAACTGTTAATAATTGCTCTCTCTACTTTTTTAAAATCCAAATACCAATATATCAGAAAGTATGCAAGCCAACAGCTTTTAACTATGCACACGTATATTCTGACATTTTAGATTAATTTGGAGTAACTTATAGTACCAATTCTTAAATACATGTAACTTCTGTACTATCAGTTGGATTTCAACCAAATTTCGTATGTGCTATGTGTACCACAACAGATATGACTATAAGTATTGTTAAGAGCAATCAGGGCTGCCAACTGTTAATAAATGCTGTCTATATTTTTTTAACCCTAATATCAATATATCAGAAAGTATGCAAGCCAACAGCTCTATACTTTGCACACGTATAGCACCTGACATTCTAGATTAATTTGGAGTAATTAATACAAGGCAGTGCTGCCAACATGATTCTATGCCTGCTGATATTACCAATTTTAAAATACATGTAACTTCTATACTAACAAATGTATTTCATCCAAAATTGGCACAACAAGATATCATAATATTTCAGATTATTTATGACCAGCACACGTATGGTATTGTTGGCAACATGCTTTTACGCGTGCTGATAGATCCAGTGTCTAACTGCATGTAACGTCCATTGGACTTCAACCAAATTTTGTATTCTGTTCCTAAAGAGATGGAACAAAGAATATATTCAGTCACCAGGGCTGCCAACTGTAGTGCTCTATTAGGCTACATCATACCAGGTATATTTTGAACTAATTAGATATTTCGATATTACCAACTTAATTTCGTCATTATTCTAGATAGGTTCATAAACTGTAGAATAATCATTGGCATGAAAAGTAGGCTGTATAGTTCTTCACGGAACTTCTTGTTTTAACATGCCATAAATCTATGACATGGGACCGCCGGCTTTACTTTCCCTCCGAAGGAAGGCATACTGAGGGATTTTTAACGTTCTTAAAAAATCCGACGACTTCGGCGACTTAACACTTTTATGATAATATAAATATTCCAGACAGTGTTCTTGATTTTGCACTGTTATTGTACCCATGTGAGTAATCTCGATGGAAAATATGCTTCTGCCTCCAGCTAGCATCAGGGCTCGGGCGTGTACCGTTCTCCCATGTAGCAGTAGCATATTTTGGATTTGAGGCTAAAAGGTATCAACTCTACAATGATAAGGCACAACTCTATTCTAAATTTTAATTCAGTAATAAACCTCATGGCTTCACACAAACAAAACAAATCCCACAACCACAAAAACAAAAGCAAACAAAAATTATTTCCACAATCCACAAATATGAACATAATATTATCATAATAAAATCATATCATAACACAACCCTTTACCCTTATGTGAACTTTACAAAGTACTCTAGTGCGCTGATGCACATACAACTTCAGAGACAAACTGTACTTTAATTCTTCTGTCATCCAATGTGACTTCATTAATTCTACACAATTAATTATTCCTTGAACCTTGTCTTAATTTGACAATAATGTGTATCGTGTGTGTGTTTTGATCTTTCTCTTCCCACCAAATGCTTTACATGCATTAGCCTATTCTGGTGTTGCACAGCAGTCTACGTACAACTCCATAATTATGTTAGCTACCCCTACACTTCCTCTATTTATATAGTTCCACTGCATGCCGTGTGTGATTTCATTTAAAAAAAATCCTCTCGGAACGCCGGAAGGCGGAGGTAGATTTCACCGGGCAAACTAGGGGATAGGCTATAATAGGCAAAATATGCAGGTTTTCGTAGGAGGATCAGACCTCATTTATTGCGAGAAAGTATTTTACAATTGGAGGTCAGTTAACATTTTTTTCGTCTTTCTATGCATATTATAAACATTTTACTGTCTTATGGGGATGGTAACCTTCTTGTCATTTGGGGTTCATTCTTATACTTGTGATCACACTGTCCTTATGCAAGGTTTGGAACTAATGTGTAACTATCCAACAGTCTGTTACTTCTTCACGCAAAATTTTATCTCCCGCAGAGATGTTGGTTGGTTCCTCAGTTTAGGGGCTGCGACAAGGTGGTCATGTAACCCCGTGTACATTGGGTGAGTGTAGAATCTGTCTGATAAACGGTGTTATTTGTGATGACTGTATTAGTCTGTAATTCAGGTAAGGACTGCAGACGGTCAATTTTAAGTAGTAGTACCTAATTTTGTACCAAATACTAACGTCAACGACACCTAGCTGTGAACTTGGCTGCTAGATGCCACCGCAACCAGCAACTTGCAACGAACGTTGTAACTTCCCCTCCGAAGGAAAGCATGCTGACGGATTTTAGCGCTCTTAGAAAATCCGGCGACTTTGGCCGGCTTTGAACCAGCGACCTTAGGCATAGAAGTTCGGCATGCTACCAGTTAGCCGCTTCCCTCATAGTCAGATGGAACAAGATGTTCCGTGACGAACTAAAGAGCCTACTTTTCTTAAAATGAAGATTCATGCCATAGATTAATCTACAGTATATGAACCTATCTAGAATAATGACGAAATTAAGTGGGTAATATCGAAATGTCTTAATTAGTTCGAAATAAGGTATACTAGGCATAATGTAGCCTAATAGAGCAATACAGTTGGCAGCTCTGGTGACTGAATATATTTTTACTTCCATCTCCTAAGGTACTGAATAAAAAATGTGGTTGAAGTCCAAAGGACGTTACATGGATTTAGACATTGGATCTATTAGAACAGGTAAAAGCATGTTGGCAACAATGTCATGCGAGTGCTGGTCAGAAATAATCTGAAATATTATATCTTTTTGTGCCAATTTTGGATGAAATCCATTTGTTGGTATAGAAGTTACATGTATTTAAAAATTGGTCCTATCAGCAGGCTTAGAATCATATTGGTAGAACTGACGTATATAAGTTACTCCAAATTAATGTAAAATGTCAGGTAATTTACGTGTGCATAGTTTAAAGCTGTCGGCTTGCATACTTTCTGATATATTTGGATACAAAATAGAGAGCAATTATTAACAGTTGGCAGCCCTGGTGGCTCTTAAGAATACACTCAGTCATATCTGTTTATGTACACATATTTCATACAAAATTTGGTTGAAATCCAATTGATAGTGTAGAAGTTATATGCATTTAAAAATTGGACTTATCAGAAGGCTTAAAATTATTTTGGCAATGCTGTCATAAATGGCCACGTGGAAATTAAACTGAAATAGTATTATCTACATGTGTGCCAATTTTAGAATAGCTCCCATGTATGCCTTCCAGGATATCCAACATGGAGCTCAAATTTCAAGTGTGTTTTTTTAGCAGTTGGTAGCACTGGCATCTTTTTCAAATATGGGCCTGAGATATTCCGGTATACATCTTTACTCATACTAAATTTGGTTTCGATTGCTGCAGCCGTTTAGGAGTTGATATGGGGGGGGGGTACACACACACACACACACACACACACACACACAGCCAGACAGACAGAAGGACAGACACATTTTCCCGGATATATTTCATAAGTCTACGTTTTCCTCATTTTTGAAAAGTGTGAAAGGTAGGCTAAAAATGAATGTGATCTCGTCAATGGCGTTGTCTTGGCAACCTCTGATAGATCATCCCTCATCAATTTAAAAGCGTTGTTATGGTAACCTCTGATGGCACTTGACATTTTTTAAAATTCCGAAATCATTTTTCTCATTCCTTGGCGTAATTGTGGGTCATATCAAAAATTATTTCAGACAAAAGTTTTAGGTAATTATTAGGGGAATATTTTCCATTTTGTACGGTTTTGATATTGAGCCTATTAAGAGAGATATGATTAATGTTTTCCGAAAAACCCACTTTTTTCCACCCCTTTGGTCAATGGTTGGTGCTATCAAAAAACTTATTTGACATAAATTTTTGGCACTTATTCGACACATATTATGAACTTTGAAAGGATTCGATATTTCACGTATTAAGAGAGTTATAGCGAAATTTCACTTTTTCAAAAAAGCCCCCCATTTTCACCCCCTTCGACCGATTTTGCCCATTAACGAACTCGACCGAGATTTTATAGGGATACATATTATGTAAAAAATTCAAAGTGATTGGTGCAAAATTACGGCAGTTATCGTGTCCACAAGAAACTGATATATATATATATATATATATATATATACTAGCAGGTACCCGCGGCTTCGCTCGCGTCATAGTTGTGTCATATTTGTATTCAATGAAATGCAGGTTTAACCCCGTTAACACCCTTTTAGAACCTGAATATCCAAAAATCCCTCCTTAGTAGACGTTTTCGACACACAACAAACATATCCCCAAAATATCATTCTTCTAACTTGAATAGTTTTGGTTGGTCGATGAGTATGAATATCCAAAAATCCCTCCTTAGTGGACTTTTTCTTCCAGAATTTCAGCCCTCCCCATGGGCCCCTAAAATTGAATTCATGAAAAAAAACGATCGACCACCTTTTTACTTATTTTTCAAGCTGATTCTTCCCCCTGAGTTTCATACTTTATGCCTCTGTCTTTTAAGAGATACTTGCTCCGTTAGGAATCCTTCAACCCCCACTTTTCACACATACACCTCATAATATACAGTTCATCGAAAAACCCTCAGACATGTGTCTTCTTATTCTTAATGATGAGTTTATATGCCGAGTATCGCATCCCCCAAGGAAACCAATCGGGAGATATTGCTATTCAATTAAATGCAGGTCTACCCCCTTAACACCCCTTTAGAACCTGAATATCCAAAAATCCTCCCTTGGTGGACGTTTTCGACATAAAACGAACACAACCCCAAAATATCATGTTTCTAACTTCAATAATTTTGGCTGGGCGATGACGAGTGAGTGACTGAGTCGGGACATTTTCTTTCATTTATTTTTCAGAATTTCACCACTCTCATGAATCCCTTATATTGGATTTATGATTTAAAAAACGGTCGAAGACCTTTTTACTTCTTTATAAGCGGTTCTTCCCCCCTGAGTTTGATGAGTGAGTTAATCAGTTAGAACACTATCTTTCCTGTTTTTCCCCCAGAATGTCACCCCACTCCAAGGTCCCCTTAAATTGGATTTATGAAAAAAAGGTTGAACACCTATTTACTTATATTTTAAGCTGTTTTTTTTTCGCTGAATGTCAAACTTCTTGCCTATGTCGTTTAAGAGATACACGCTCCGTTAAAAATCCTTCAACCCACAATTTTCACCCCTTTCACCTCATAATACACACCACATCGATAAACCCTTTGACATATGTCTGCTTAATTTTAATGATTAGTTTATATGCCGAATATCACATCCCCAAAGAAACAACTCGTGAGATATCGTTAATGAATGAAATACACGTTTACCCCCTTAACACCTCTTAAGAACCCGAATAAACAAAATTCCTTCATTAGTTGACGTTTGCGACATAGAGCGAAAATATTCCCAAAATTTAATTTCTCCTACTTCAATAGTTTTCGCTGGGCGATGATGAGTGAGTGAGTCAGTCAGGTCATTTTCTTTCAATTATTTTACCTGAATTTTATGCCCTCCCCATGCGCCCCTTAAATTGGATTTATGAAGAATCGCTCGAACACCTATTAACTTATATTTGAAGCTGACTTTTTCCCCTGAGTTTGATGAGTGAGTGAGTTAGTCAGTTAGTCAGGACACTTTCTCTCCTTTTTTTTCTAGAATTTCACCCCACCCCATTGGCCCCTTAAATTGAATTTATGAAAAAACGGTCGAACACCGATGTACTTATTTTTAAGCTGTTTTTTTTTCGCTGAGTTTCAAACTTCTCGCGTATGTCGTTGAAGAGATACACGCTCCGTTAGGAATCCTTCAACCCTAACTTTTCACCCCTTTCACCTTATAATATACACCACATCGAAAAACCCTTAGACACATGTCTGCTGATTTTTAATGATTAGTTTATATGCCGAGTATCACATCCACAAATGCAACCACTCACGAGATATTGTTATTCAATAAAATGCAGGTTTAACCCCATTAAGACACCTTTAGAACCTGAATATCCGAAAATCCTCCCTTAGTGTACGGTTTTGACATACAATGAACATATCCCAAAAATGTCATGTTTCTAACTTCAATAATTTTGGCTGGACGATGATGAGTGAGGGAGTGAGTCAGGACATTTTCATTCATTTTTTTTTTCAGAATTTGTCCCCTCACAATGAACCCCTTAAATTTGATTTATGAAAAATAAACTGTCAAACACTTATTTACTTATATTTAAGCAGTTTTCTCTCCCTGAGTTTGAAGAGTGAGTGAGAGAGTCAATCAGTTAGGACACTTTCTTTCCGGTCCCCCCCCCCCCCCTAGAATTTCACCCCTCCCCATGAGCCCCGTAAATTGAATTTAGGAAAAAAATCGATCGAACATCTATTTACTTATCTTTTAAGCTGATTTATTCCGCTGAGTTTCAAACTCCTCGCCTATGTCGTTTAAGAGATACACGCTCCTTTAGGAATCCTTCAACCCCCACTTTTCACCCCTTTCATCTCATAATATACACCACATCGAAAAACCCTCAGACACTTGTCTTCTTATTTTTTATGTGTTCATATGCCGAGTAACACATCCCCCAATGAAACCAATCGGGAGTTATTGTTATTCAATGAAATGCAGGTTTAACCCCCTTAAGACCCCCTGAATATCCGAAAATCCTCCCTTAGTGGACGGTTCCGACATACAATGATCATATTCCCCGAAATGTCATGTGTCTAAATTCAATAATTTTGGCTGGGCGATGGTGAGTGAGTCAGGACTTTTTCTCTCAATTTCCTTTTTTCAGAATTTCACCCCTCCCCAAGAACCCCTTAAATTGGGTTTATGAAAAAGACTGTCGAACACCTATTTACTTATTTTAAGCAGTTTTTTTCCCTGAGTTTGATGAGTGAGTCTGTCAGTCAATCAGTTAGGACACTTTCTTTCCTGTTTCCCCCCCCCCCCCCAGAATTTCACCCCTCCCTATTGGCCCCTTAAATTGGATTTATGAAAAAACGGTCAAACACCTATTTACTTATTTTTTAAGCTGATTTTTTTCACTGAGTTTCAAACTCCTCGCCTATGTCGTTTAAGAGATACACGCTCCGTTAGGAATCCTTCAACCCCCAATTTTTACCCCTTTCACCTCATAATATACTTCACATCGAAAAACCCTCAGACACGAGTCTTCTTATTTTTAATGATGAGTGTATATGCCGAGTATCACATCTCCCAATGAAACCAATCGGGAGATATTGTTATTCAATGAAATGCAGGTCTATCCCCTTAACACCCCTTTAGAACCTGAATATCCTAAAATCCTTCCTTAGTGCGCGTTTTCGACTTACCACGAACATATCCCCAAAATTTCATGATTCTAACTTCAATAGTTTTGGCTGGGCGATGATGAGTCAGTCAGTCAGTCAGTCAGTCAGTCAGTCAGTCAGGACACTTGTTTTTATATAAGAGATATAGATAGATAGATAGATACATATATACATAAATTATATATAAACTTTTGAACTGACGGTGGTTTTGGGGTCTGGGGGATGTGAAACGCGAAGATATGTCGAAATTTTCCGGAAGTCGAAACATGGTACCCATTGCAATAGTTAGCTTTCTAATGAAATCTACCTAACATTAGTTAACGCTGTGTCGGACGGTACTATTAAACTACGTTTGCGCGAGTAGCCTGTGGCATCTGGTAACCCACTTCAGAAACAGATGTCAGTGACAGTACAAATGCAACGTCTAATCATTCGTTAGATAGCTAAAATCATGAACCGTCAGGATAATCTATAATTATCAATGTGTTCTTAAACCACCTGACTTCATTACTCAATATAACAATGTTTCATCTTATGTCATTAACAGGGTCTAAAATCTGCCCCTTTCAACCTTGCTTTCACGGTTCGCTTGACCGTCCAGACCCTCTTCCCGAGCGGCCGGTACACAATAGAAGTGGAGTGAGGTCCTACAGCGCCTCAACCCTCGTTTCACGCCATATGTCTCTCTCACCAAGCAGTAAAAGATTTTACAAGACAAACACTGTGGTCCCAGTGACACACATATCTCAATGGATTTAAACTGGATATTATGCAAATAGGTTCTGGATGAGCTTTCACATTTACTCCTACACTGAGGATAATAATAATTGGCTCCAAAATAGGCCCATTTCAACATGAAGGCACGAGATTCATAACACATTAGTCCATTAGGTAACCGGTACTTTAATAAATATTGCGGCCAGCCCATGCTGCCGTTCTGGGATTCGCTTTAACGAGCCGAATCACTCAACAAATAGTTCTCGGGGAATCAGATAGTGTGCAGAGGTGTCCATAGTTTTCCTCCCACCTATCACGGGATTCGAACCCGGAACATTCCATATCCATCATCAGAGCTAGGGTCAATTTCACTATATACGCTCTGGCACAAAGTACATCTCTCATTACGCCCACGGCATACGAGATTTCATACGAAGAATAGATAAACTGGTCCCTTACCTAATGCTATGATCTGCTTCCTATAATTACCAAGAGAAATCTATCAATTACTCTATAAGCTTTTCACATAAGCTGCAAATTCAATTCACTAAAAGCTCTTCCATTTCCTGCAATAATTATATTCCCATTAATACAATATATTCTGATATCAAACTCTTTTCTTAATCCCGTAACGTAATCTTACTGTATAATCTTACTGCTTAGATCGATAAGTCTTGGCCCTTTAGCGTAAATATTTCTTATTTACAACATTTTGCCTGATGCGTTCATTCATACCTTTATATTCATTATAATTATTATTATTATTATTCTCACTGACATAAATTTACCAAAATCCGACACAACTCATCTTACAAATCGAACAACCATGTTCGTGACCTTTACATAACTGATTTGCCATTTTTAATTAATAGTGGTAACGATTAATCCACTCACTGATGCAAAATAACATCTCAAATCTCTTAAAATCAACACAATAATGAGTAAACTTGGAGAGTCTATCTCCTACTCTGATTCTTACTGGCATCTTTATAATTCTGAAATCACACTACATGCAGTGGCCTATACCTCTACTTAAACATAATTTGTGGTGTACTTACATATATCTTAAGGCTCGTCATGGTGGCTCCAACCACTCATATCCTTCCGGGTCGCCTGCCATATGCAGATTCAGTGCGACATTTTCATCTTTAATACACACATTTTCTGACACATATTTTTCGTTAACCACACGACACTTTGCATTTCTATAAAGAAGCTATTGCTTCCAAAACACATGACACTTTAGAACACTTATTAAACTATTAATTTAAAATACATTTCACATATGATTTATACATAACACACGTCACGCTGTACACTTTTCCTTGGTTGAAATTCCCGAGCAAAGATATCAAAAATTGCAGGTGTCGACGGCAACTCCCGTACTCCTACCAACTCCTGATTGAAAGTCTGGTTCAATTGCCCTCGGAATTCACCAACAGTTTATCCATACTCCTACGGTAAGCTTCCTGATTTGCATAAATATGCTAACTTCCGTCCTGAGCGTTATTATTTGGTATTCTAAGACAATACCAAATGCTTCGTAAGGTTTCTTTTAGCGCATTCCATCGTAATTAGACATGTATGATCAGTTAATATTTTATACATTGCGCTTAACACTGTGCATAACTTTACATAGATTATTATTTACAATAGTTCTGCAACTTATCTCACACGTTGCTTCCTAAGTGAACACACCATTGTTCGTACTGCTGACTAAAATGGTGTAGCGACGACTGTTTGCGACTCTCTGTGACAAACTGTGTCCAACTGCGTAAACTGCGTTAAGACTGGCTGCAACACTGGCGTGAGACTGCCGCAAGACTGGCTGATGACTGTCTTCAAACTGGCGTACGACTGGGCTCTGCCAAGGGTCGACTCCCTTATATTGGATTCACACGAAAAATAGAGCTATATTTTCCCGCGCTATCTCGACTCCTCTCCCAGCATGATTCTGGTCTCGAAACCATGCTCATCGGGTTCCTTTTCCTTCACTGATCCCAGAACTGTCTGCGTGCTGAAGAATCGCTCGGCCATTTAATTAATATTAATTCCTTTCTCCATAGCGTGGGGACGCTATCTCACTGGGAATCCCTGGCAACCTCGTTAAAACCAAGCCGCGAACAACCATAGTCTCTGTTCTTCCGCGCTTCATTAAATATGCGTCAATTTCGCAGATTAAAGGCTCTAAAATTAGCCTCCTGGTTAAAGATTCATCTGTGTGCCACTCTCATGTCATTGTGTTACTCCAATCATGAGTAATCAATGATTTTCCTTGGGATCTTCCCACCCCATTCTCACATCCATTCTCAGTCGGGGAAAAACTGGGTCATTATTCAAGCCCCCAACCTCCTCCAGACGACATAACGAGGTCAGCAAGATGGACGTGGCTCCATGCTGCACCTCCCACAATTCTGGGCCAATTAGTTAAACGTCAAACTCTGCACTTTTCGTGCTCCAAGTCCAGTATAGCCTACTTCAAGTAGTCTACTAATGCTGTATTTCGCTCAATTTCCTGCATTATTTTAATAAATAATGTCATTATCAACTGGAATCACACCAGTGATTAAATAGACACTTTTCTTTAGGGTTTTTTACCATGAAACTCCCTCAGCAGACCTCGGGTTCGTTCCCTGGTGGAACCTTTATACTGAGATCACAGTCTCTGAGATCCACGTTCGATATCAGTCAGCATAACACCCTCGGGTTCATTATGCCCAAAAGGAATTTCTTTTAGAAGCCATGGAACTAATTTACATTCTAGAAGGAAAGGACGAAAGTAGGCGATATTATTTTCTTTGGCTCTCGATCTTATGAAGATGGAAGACTATCTAACGTAAGCTCCCTGGTGAGTATTACGAGTACTGCAAGGAGCTCATTTCTCGCGGGGAGGAACCCCTCAGGGGCTCACAACTTGTAGGAAGTGGGTTGGCGAAAACCAAAATCCAGCTGAGTCCGGCATTGCTTCGACTTACTTGGGCCAGGCTCCTTTCAGTTATCATTCCTGTCGGCCTCCCTAGGTCAACACTTGTTCTCTTCCGACACGGACAGTATAAGGGTAACCGAGTCCCAGGGAGTCTTTCACTTTCCCGCCGTAGTTGGCCCTTGTCTTATCTTTCCTGATATCCTCATTCTACGAAGGGTCAGCCTTCTTCTTCTTTTCATTATATCACCTGCTTTCTGCTCAAGGCCCTCGAGGAGTCAGGGTGTGTGTAGCCCCACCACTTCTGGTGCACCCTGGGTAGTGATACACCCTCAAGGGCTCACGGCTGGTGAGTTTGGAAGTTGGCGACCCGAAGGTATTCCTGAGCTGGGTCCGTTTCTTCTCCTTTTTCTACTGACTTTGGGGCGGACCCTCTCCTCTTTCCCCCTTTCCTATCTGCCTTTCATGGGTCTCCTTCCTCCAAGTCCCTCAATCCTCATTCTTCGTGGATTGAGGCTATTTCTTTTCCTCCTGTCCATTTTTCTTTTCTTTTCCTCCTTATCATTCATTTCTTCTTCTAGTAGCCTATGTAAGTTAGTTTGTAGACAGTAGTTAGTTTTAGTTGTAGGCTTCATGCCATTATCACTCATTAACACGATCACCCAAACCATTAAGGGCCGATATCCTAGATGTTAGGCCCCTTAAAACAATCATCATCATATCGAGGGAGGAGAATCAAAAGGAGATGTTGAATAGGGAATGTATTTTTCTTTCAGTGCCTGTTCTGTATCGTCAAACTAGAAAAAATATAATATTATGTGAAAAGAAGCATTATAGTAGTTTTTCTGCGAAGAAATAAGGCTTCAAATGGAACTCTGAGTGCTTAGAGATGATAACTAAAAGCAAAGTTATTTACCTTGAACATCTCATATGAATCAAAGGGATCGTTCCAAGAGTTTAAAAAAAATCAATAACATTTAACTAATGACGTTAATATTTTTAATGATGGAAAATTTTATACTTTTATGATAAAAGAAAGGATTCCTCATAGGGTTACTGTTTATCTCCAAAGGTCTTTCTTTAAGGACACAATTACACCATTTAATACACACAATTTAAATTTATTTTTCTTGTACTTCCATTTATCAGATGATTATGAATTTAACACTACGTAAAGAGTTAGCCTTCCTAAGCTAGCCGATAATAATGAATACTGAGTATCATTGTCTGATTTAGTACAAAAGGGTCAGAAACCAGGCTAATAAAGACATCTAATATATATATTCCTCAACACTTTTGTTGCATCTTTCTAGCCAAGGAGATTTCATTTCTTCCCTAGAATGTAAGGAACATGTAGCTCGACAAACGTAAAGGGATTACTTGTTATATACTAATTAGTTTGAGCTGTATAGTAATTAATCAACACAAAAACAAATTCAGGCAAAATTATGTTTTGAGTTGTTTAACATTTAAACAGCTCAAAGTAATTATTATGGAATAAGCTGTTCCATTCATTTTGTCAAGCTACATGTTCTTTTCATTCTAGGAGAAATGAAGATTGTACCTAACTTGAAGGAATGTTGATATATTAAAATTTATTTTTCTGACATTATCTTTGATCACCCTGAACTAGAGCAGACAATTTTACTTCTTCTTTATTATTATCTGATGACTTTGGATGATTAACACTCTGCTGTTTGTTAAATTCATAACCATATTCCAAATGGAAGTACATGAAAAATAATTTTAATATGTGTGTAGTAAATGGTATGAAATTATTAATAATAATAATAATAATAATATCGTATGGCCTCGGGAGTCAGGTGCAAGCTTTGTTATTGGACGCCCAGAGGGCAGCTTTCATGTCGAATTTTGTTGTTCCTTGCAATGCTATGAAAGTCAAGGAGGTTAGATATCTAAGCTCCTCGACACTATAGCGCTTTCTAGTAGAGAAAGGACGAACTTTGTGTTGGCGGAAAATCCCGAGATTAATTTTGCCATTATAAACACGGCCTACTGAATTCAAATGGGTTCTTTTTAACATGCCTACATCGTATGACTTGTGTGCCGTGATTTTTGTCGCCTTTCAAAATTCACTTACCACGGCCAGGAGCGAACCTGCAAGCTTGGGGTTGGTAGTCCGACACCAATGACCACTCACTCACTGAGATGAGGAAGCCCCATTCCACTTACCACGACTAATGTCACAACCCAGTGTTCTTAACAAGCCATTTAACTGATTTACATGCTAGAAGGAAGAAAAATAATGAAAACAAAATAAGAATGAGATATAGAGTGATGAATTGCTTTCAATTATTATAGAGCAATGGTTGAGGGACTAGAAAGGACATAGAGCAATGCAAGGCAGAAATGAAAGGGGTTTAAGAGAGGGTTCGTCTAATTGGAAAATGGAATTCCCCATGATCAAGGCATTGTAAATAATAAAAAGAAATCTTCAATACTATTAGTATTTATTGCAGATTAAATAATTGTATTTTTTTCTTTTTTTGTAACATTATAGGGAGTGAAGAATAACAAGGATTTATGTACAGAAGGTTGTGGGTTGTCTAGGGGTAGGTTTAACCAAGAGTAAGAGCCTTGGCGTTGATATGGGCGACAGTATCAGCGGCTCTGGCGGCCTGGACCTCGACGGTGTCAACTGGGACACCAGCGGCGGTGAGGACGGGGAGGTGTTGTGGACCAGCGTAGGCGTAGCCAGCTCCGTAGAGAGCGGGGGCGGCGTAGGCGTGTCCAGCGCTGTACAGAGCAGGAGCGGCAGCGTAGGTGGAGATAGCGGGAGCAGCGTAGGTGGCAATGCTAGGAGCAGCATAACTGGCATAGGTTGCAACAGCAGGTGCAGCGTATGCAGCGACAGCAGGTGCAGCGTATGCAGCGACAGCGGGAGCGGCAGCAACTACAGCAGGTGCGGCAACAGCGGCAGCACCGGAGTAAGCTTGACCTTCAATCTCAGCAGCAATACCGTCCTGTTCAGCAGCAACACCCTGAGCTTCAGCGACGGCAGTGTTGGCAGCATTGTTGATAGAATCAGCAACACCAGCGGCAATGCGAGCAGCTGGGCTATTGTCAACTAGTGCAACAGCTGGTGCAGCGGCATAAGCGGCAATGGCAGGGTGGGCGATACCACCAGCCAAGTAGCCAGGCTTAGCCATGCTGACAGCCACGACGGCGCACAGAACGATCTGGATAACAGAAAAAATCTATTGTTATTTGTCGTTTTAAGGAGCGACACAGTGAGTTCATCTTCTCTCTGTAACACAGTTAAAATACCAATTTGGCGTTCTATAAAGTTTTGAGGTAGAAGGCTGATGTAAACGAAACAAAAAAACATGGACGCAATTTTATTCAAGCGGCTTCGGGGGCGTAGTCGGTAGCATGTTGAACTGCTATGCCCAAGTCATCGGATTTTTAAGAGCGTTAAAACCCTTCAGTTTGCCTTCCTTCGGAGGGGAAGTAAAGACGGCGGGCCCATGTCATAAATTTAACTGCAATTAGTAGACGAATGTGTAGCAAAATTTGTAGGTTATATTTGGCTATTTAAAATCGCTCTATCAAGTTCCAACGTTCGCCGCTAGGTATTAGTGACGGTAGCATCTGGTAACCAAAGTTGGAACTACTTGAAATTAAACTTGTTGGGAGCCCTCGGGCGATCAATCAAAAATACCCAGCTAAGGCCATTCGGCTGCAATTCATATATATACTAATTTTATTAAAAAGATATAATTCTTAACTTAATAAAAGTGTTTTGAGTCACTTCAAACTTATAAATTTAGAGCTTTTTTTTACTTTTGTTTCATTTAGGGGTTTTGCAACACAGTGACGAATTCATCACCGTGAACTTTGGTGTGTTGAATCTATTTGATAACCTCTGTCATTGTGATGACTGCAGTAGTGTAAATGTATACCTGTACTGTAATTTAGGCTAGGATAGCAAGGAGCTGTCCTTGATCTTGTGTAGGGAATTATTCCAGCATTTGCCCGAAGTAGATGTGGAAAACCACAGAATACCACTTCTGGAATGACTCAGGTGGGATTTTTTTAAAATTATATCTCTACCAACAATTTATTTTTGTTTTTTCAAAGAAGTGGTTTCAAATATATTCCTCAGCTTGGAACTATATTTTGGAAATTATAACAAGTAATGCATTATTGTGCACATAGAAAACGAAACATACAATATGAACACAATTCCATAAAAATAATTTTAAACTAAGAAACGAACCAGTTTTTTGAGTCACATACAACTTGTAAATTTGGAGATTTTTGTTATTACTTTATGTTTCATTTAGGGCATTTGCAACATGGTGGTGAATTCAGCTCTGTGTACTTGGGTGTGTTGGATCTGTATGATTACTTCAGTCATTGTGATGAATGTAGTCTAGTAGTGTGTGCATTTGTTTGAAATTTAGGCTAGGATAGGAAAGAAGCTGGAGGTGATCGCATGTTAGAAATCATTCCGGCAGTTACCTGAAGTAGAGGTGAGAAACCACGGAATAACACTTATAGAATAACTCAGGTTGTAAATCGTAGGGAAAATTTAATTCCTACCAATTTTTGAATTTATTAATTGTTATTTTCTTCAGCTTGGATCTATATTTTGGAAATTATTACAAGCAAATGTTCAAAATCTCATTGGGGGCGTGGTGGCTCAGCGATCTAGCTGTATGCCTCTCACCAAGGCGGTCCGGGTTTGATTCCCGGTCAATGCATGTGAGATTTTCGAAGTGAAATGCCATGTCCTGTGGTTCGGATTCCACGTAAAAAGGTGGTCCCGTGGCTCATAATCTACAGATTAACGGTCACGTTAAACTACAAGCTTCCTTCCTTCAAAATCGCATTATTGTTCATATAGAAAAGGATTAAACACTCAATTCCAGTGAGTCCCTAAGGTATGTGTATACCCAGAAATGGTTAAAGTATCACTTTTTTTTCTTCAAATCTGAGTTAAACATTTACTGTATTTGGTGTATTATTAGCTTTAATTTGGTGTAATTTACATAACAATACCATTACTACTATTTTCAGATATCATCATTTATGTAAAAGGCTGCACACTGGCACCTCTCCGCTAGCCTTGTCGACACATGTCTTCAGGGTTTGTTTGTTGCTCATGATGACCAACTGTGACTTTTATTTCTTTTTTAATCACTCATGAACAATATAGAGTTCACTCCACATAAGTTCAACACACCCAATATATTTCAAGCCCCCAAAATGAAATGGAAATGATGCCCAAAGGAGAGGACTGAAGATATAGCAGTTTTGTGTTATCAATATCCTGTGGTGGTGGTAGTGGTGGTTCCTCAGTTTAGGGGCTGCGACAACGCGTTCATGTAACATCGTGTACTTGGGTGTGTGTAGAATCTGTCTGATAACCGGTGTTAATTGTGATGGCTGTATTAGTGTGTGTTATTTGTTTTTAATTCAAATATGGACATTCGATTTTCAAGCAGTTCCTACTTTTATTACCAAACGCCAACGACATACAAGTTCTGAACTTGGTTACTAGATGCCACCGCAGTCAGCTCCTGACGACGAACGTTGAAACCTAAAAGCGTTATTCAAATCTAACCTATAATTTAGTTTCACACAAGTGAAATTAGCGGCAAATCTATGCCATGGGACGTACGTGGGCTTTACTTCCCCTCCGAGGGAAGTCATACTGCGGGATTTTTAACGCTCTTAAAATATCCGACGACTTCGGCCGCTTTTGAACCCGCAACCTTTGGCATAGAAGCTCAGCATGCTTACGACACCGAAGCCGCTAATATCGATGCTTTAATAGTTCACCAGAGGATTTGAATGTGTTTTTAAAGAGGCGCGGTGGAGCAGTGGTCAAACTTTATGCCTCTCACCAAGGCGGACTGGGTTCGATTCCCGGTCAATGCATGTGAGATTATTTAAGTGAAATGCCATGTCCTGTGGTTCGGATTCCACGTAAAAAGGAGGTCTCGTGGCTCATGATCTAGAGATTAAAGGTTACGTTATCTACAAGCTTTCTTCCTTCCTTCCTTAATGGACTCCGTCTTGAGGAAGGAATTAATTATGAAAATCAATAAATGCAAAACAAAAATATTGGAATGCAGCCGAAAGAATTCAGAAACTCCTATGGACATCAAATTGGCAGGCGAAAAGCAAAAGGAAGTAGGAGACATCTGCAGGAAGCAAAATAACCAGTGAAGGACGAAGCAAAGAAGATATAAAAAGTAGGTTGGCTATGGCAAGGAAAGCATTCCTCCCGAAAATTAATCTGTTGATATCAAATATACATTAGGGATTAGAAAGTCATTTTAAAAGTCTTTGTTTATTGCATGGCTCTCTATGGAAGTAAAACATGGATGGTTGGCGCTGCAGAAAAGAGATGTGGTGTTACAGGAGAATGACGCGAAGATCAAATTGATGTCCGATGTCAACAGATTCCTTTTCTGTTGAAATGCTTTCTGATGTCTCAGTGTAATTCGTGGCTTTGATTATATGGAATCTGCTATAATTTTATCGTATGACCTCGGTGCCGGGTGCAAGCTTTGTTATTTTACGCCCACAGGGCAGCTTCCATGTCAAATTTTGTTGTTCCTTGGAGCGCTAGGAAAGTGAAGGAGGTTAGATATCTAAGCTCCTTGACACTATAGCGCTTTCTAGTAGAGAAAGGAGGAACTTTTGGTGTTGGCGGAAACTCCCGAGATTAATTTTGCCGTTATGAACATGGCCTACTGAATTCAAATGGTTTTTTAACATGCCAAAAACTTATGACATGCGTGTCGTGATTTTTGCAGCCTTTCAAAAAATCATTTACCATGGCCAGGAGCGAACCAGAGAACCCGCCGTGGCAAGCATGGAAACTGCTGATGTATAAGTAAAGGCCTTCAGGGCACAACCAGTTCCTGTGGATGTTGTGTAAGATTCTACTCGTAGGATTAATTCAGCTGTGGGAAGCAATGGCAAACTACCTCTCTCCTGACCTTGCCTTGTACGCCTCATTATATAGGTAGTGCTCCCTCGGGTTTTTGTTGCTTTCTACCCAATAACCTAGGGTGATACTTTTTGAGGATCAGACCAGCCACAACCTCCGGTCTGACTACCCAAAAGAGATGTGAACTGTTGATTGTACTTACCAGGACCTTCATGTTGTTAGAGCGCTGCTGGGTCTAGTCCAGTACTCGCTAGAGGATGCTGAGAGTGTGGCTATCACTGCATCACACACACCTTATATACATCTAACCCATCTCAAGGTAGACCCCACCTCACCTAAAAGAACTTGACCCTCAGTAAAGGCTAATCATTACCACCACACAAATCTCTCCGAATTGGTCTGCTTTGCCCTGGGCAATGACCTTTTCCTCTCTCGTAAAGTCTATTAATTACTTCAGATCCGGTTCGTGAGATCTGAAGAACTCTACCGTCTGCAGTGGAAGGTCACCGAATCGTGCAGACCTACGCGTGTGTTCGATATTTTCTCACACACAATTCATGATCGGCATGGAATAGAGACTTTGTTTGGCCTTGTCAAGTTGTTTGCGGCTTCACTTTGTCCAGGACAGGCATCGGCAACCTGTACACGCGTGCCACGTATGGCACGTTATCGAATAGAAATAAGGCTCAGGATCTCATTTAAACATTGATTTTTAGCCTACTTTTCGCATGTTGGAAAAATGAAGAAAAAGTAGACTTATGAGATCGATCTTGGCAAATGTGTGTCTGTCCGTCTGTGTGCATGTCTCCCCCTTATCAACTCCTGAATGGATGCAGCTATCGAAACCAAATTTAGCATGATTCAAGATACATACCTAAATATTTCACGGCTATATTTGAAAATGACATCAGAGCTACCAACTGCTGAAAAATCGCAATTGAAATGTGAGCTCTCGGAAGGTAAGCGTGGGAAGTGCTCCAAAATTGACACACATATTAGACTTCAATCAAATTTTTCAAGTGCATTGTGACCTTAAGAGATGGAACTATGAATATATTCAGAGTCGCCAGGTCTGCCAACTGTTGATAAGTCTCTATAATTTTAAGAAAAGTTGGCTCTTAAGACAGCTACAAACACTGATCACTGAATACAATTCCCTCCTCAAGGTTATGTTCAAAGTTCACTGCTGTCTTTGAAATAAAATAAAAAAATACATGAACAATACACCAAGAATTATAATAGCACAATGATTACCACATGTATTATTATAATTTATATAAAACGTTGCCAAAGCACTGTTGATGCACTTCCGAAAAAGATGATGGTAAAATGATGTTATTAAAATAATAAATCTACCTTAAAAACTGCCTACGTCAGTACTCCATTAATTTTGTTCGATACTGTAGTGACAGAAGACGTCGTTGCCAGAAGAATGAAGATGTGTAAAAGGCATAGGTTAAATCGACGTTTCAAGTGGAAAAATGTGATAAATGTAACAAATATTACAGAATATAGTCTTCTAACATTAAAAATTCAGTCGATTCCCAACTTGATGGTCCACCCTATAGATTTAGCTGTTAATGCATTCTAGGATTTAAAAAAAACTTTATTTAATTTATGCAAGTTTACATGGATGGTTATCTAAATGTATTTTTGGAATGTGTACTGCTGAAATTTGGGGATCGCGAGGTCTAATTCCGACGTTGTGGTTTTACCCTGTCTTTGGTGACATAATAATTCGAAATAAACCTTATCGGTTGCTGAACAGCTATGCGCAAGAACGTAGGCTCAAACCCGGATGAAGTCGTCGGATTTTTAAGAACGTTAAAATTCTTCAGTACGCCTTCCTTCGGAGGGGAAGTAAAGCCGGTGGGCCAATGTCATAGATTTATGGCATGTAAAAGAACCTACCACTATAATTGGTAGTGTGTAGAAGCATTTGTAGTAGAGGCCTATTTGGCTGGTTAGAAACGCACTATGTGATTCAAAATCGCCATGTCAAATACTAAAGAATGTAGTTTAATTACTGCTTATTCGTAGGCTACATGTTGCGGTGTTCAATGACACCCTCGTCAGCGTAAAATTAAAATAGTCTTAAAACTATGTTTACAAAGATAAAAGATAAAATGGACATACTTACAAAACACTATTAGGAATTTAAATAAAAAGAAAGCTCACAAAAATAATTGGAAAACGTATGAAAAATTAAGAGTAGAATAAATATAAATGTACCTTAAAGGGCTGCTTGTTAATAATCACATCAGTCAACACGGATATTAATTGAGTCGTCCAGTTGCAAAACTCGTTTAATCCTCTTGTGAATACGAATCATTTTTATGAGAAACGTTTCTCTGGACTTTGACTCACGTATCTTTGGTGTTTGTTGTTTTCTACTGTTTTCCCTTTGCTTTGTGTTTTTGGTTTTGTGTTTGCTTTGTTCTTTCGCTTTTGAATTTTACTTTTTGCTTTTTTTTTATTGGTTTTGGTTTTGTTTTTGTTTTCAGTTTGTGCTTTTTTGAATTTTCGTTTTTGCTTTGTGTATCTTTTTTTGTTTTCTGCTTTTGTTTTTGTTTTTGAATTTTGCTTTTCGCTTCGTGTTTTTGTTATGTTTTTGGTATTGTCTTTGTTTTCTAGATAATCAAAATAAAACAAAATAAAGTAAAACAAAATAACAACACAATATGAAAATAAAATGAAAAAATTAACAAAACGAAATAGAAACAAAAACAAAGCCTCCGTGGCTTAGGCGGCAGCACGCCGGCCTCTCACCGCTGGGTCCGTGGTTCAAATCTCGGTCACTCCATGTGAGGTCTGTGCTGGACAAAACGGAGGCAGACAGGTTTTTCTCCAGGTACTCCGGTTTTCCCTGTCAACATTTCATTCCAGCAACACTCTCCACTATCATTTCATTTCATCTGTCATTCATTTAATCATTGCCCCAGAGGAGTGCGTCAGGCCTCGGCAGCCGGCACAGTTCATATCCTAGCCGCTAGATGGAGGGCTTCATTCATTCCATTCCTGACCCGGTCGGAGACTGGAAGCAGGCTGTGAATTTTCATTTTTTCAAATAGAAACAAAAACAAATTAAAAACAAAACAAAACTAAAAAAACAAAACAATTTAAAAAAACGAATTGAAATAAAACAAAAAATAAAACAAAGTAAAATAAAATAACAAAATAAATAATTTTACGACATGAACCTTATTCACAAGTGGATTATACGAGTTTTGCAACTGGACGACTCAATTATTAGCAATGACGAGGATGTCATTGAACACCGGAACATGTAGGCTACGTATAAGCAGTAATTAAACTACATGTTTGACAAGGCGGTTATGAATCACATAGTACTATCAGTCAACACGGATATTAATTATTACCAACTGGTTAATGTTAACGCATTTTATGGTTAAAAACACTGGGTGAGTTAGCCGTGGTCGTTACGGCATCACTGCTGGCAGTCGCTCACATCCAGGAGGCGGGGAGTTTCAAATCCCCCCGCCAGCAACCTTGAAGATAGTCTTCTGAGGTTTCCCATCTTCTTCCCAGGCAAATGCCGGGGTTGGTCCCTAACTATAGGCCACAGCCGCAACCTTCCAACTCCTCGTCCTTACATCCCAACTTTCCTCCCCAACGGTACTTGTAGCTCACCCATTGGGTGTCATCTCGGAGCAGCTACAAAAAAAAACTGGCGAGCCGAACATGTCCTCGGGAACTCCCAGCACTAAAAGCCATACGCTAAAAAAATGGTTAAAAACGCTCCATCATGTTCCAAATTCGCCGCTAGCTTTTAGTGGCAGTAGTATCTAGTAGCCAAAGTTGGAACTACTTGAAATTGAACTTGTTGGGAGTCCACAGACGTTCAATTAAAATACCCTACTAAGGCCGTCGGCTGCAATTCATCTCTTCTTCTTCGCGAATGGGTCACTTAGGACCACGCGGAATCAACATTTTCTGAGCTTTCCTCCTTGCCCAATAGTTCTTCATTATCACTGATTGCTGTAATTTCTGTTCCTCCGACCAGGTACGTCGCTGTGGTTTCTTCTCATCTTCCTCAAATTCCCTTGTGTGAACAATTTTCCGGATCATATTTCTATCTTGTAAATTTGGTGAACCCAATTCATTAAGGTCTTTCTCTACTTGTTTATACCATTTTGGTCTTGTGCGTTTGATTTGCAGAAATTTGTGGATTCGATAAGTGAGTCTGAGAGGATTCATTCTTTCCAAATGGCTTAGTAACTGAATTCGTCGCAATCTCATTGTATCAGTTAATTTAGAAACTCTTTTATAAATTTCAGAGTTGGGTTTGGGGTAGTGTATGCCATTTACAATTCTGGGCCCTAAGATTTTCCTCATGATTTTCCTTTCTTTAATCTCTAATTTTTCCTTTAAGGTCTTACGATGTAAACTGAGCGTTTCTGAAGCATATAGAGCTTCAGGTTTAATCACTATACAGTAATGACGAATTTTGTTGTTCCAGGACAAGCTTTTTTTGTTATAAACATTCTTTGTGTGTTGAAAAGCAATTTCCATTTTCTGAATTCGTGATGCTACAGATTTATTTTCATTGCCATTTTCAGTGATCCATTCACCTAAGTATTTAAATTCTTTCACTCTTGCAATCTTATTGATACCAATGACAATTTCAGGTGGACCATTCTTAATATTTGTCATAAATTTAGTTTTTTCATAGGAGATTTTTAGTCCTATTTTGGCTGCTTTTTCCTCCAGTATAACAAGCTGTTTCTGTGCATCAGCGACGTTTTGGGCAATTGGTGCTAAATCATCAGCAAACGCTAGACAATCTAAGTCAATACCCTTAATCATTGGACCCAGGCGGTGAGATGGTGCACCTGCTTTCCTCCATTCTCTGTAAAGTAAAGGGGAGAGCCCATTCCCTTGACGGACACCTGTGTTTATTTCAAACTCATCACTACAACCACCCATAAATTTAACTTTAGCCTTCGTTTCAGTTAGTGTATCTTTAATAATATTTCTTGTTTTGTTATCAAGTCCAAATTCTGTTAAAACATTAACAAGTGACATGCGATCTATACTATCATAGGCCTTTTTGAAATCGACAAATGTGATGACATAATTTTTGTTTGTTGTCTTCCGAAAATATGATATAGTATTCTTCAGGTTCAGAATTTGCTCAGCACAGGATCTCCCCTTTCTGAATCCACCTTGGTATTCCCCAATTCTTTGGTGAAGTTGATTCTCTGCACGGTTGAGTAGAATTTTTGAGAGAATTTTATATGTGACTTGAAGAAGGGAAACACCTCTATAATTGTTTGGATCAGACCTGCTTCCTTTTTTATGTATGGGGTGTATTATTGCCATCTTCCAATCTTTGGTATTTTTTCAGTTTGCCAGATGTCCAGCATAATGTCGTGAAGTTTTTTGATGAAATATTCCCCTGCATTTTTCCAAAGTTCTGCAGTTATTTGATCTTCTCCTGTGGCTTTGTTATTTTTTAGTGATTGAATTGTTTCTCTAATTTCCTGAACTGTTGGTGGGGCTGAATCTTGATTAATTCGGTTAGAAGTGAACTGAAACTTTTCCAGAGGGCTTTCACTATTAAGTAATTTTGAAAAGTATGCTGCGAGGATTTTGCAGTTAGAATCAGTGGTATAAGCCGTTTCTCCTTTATGATTAACAAAATGGAGTGATGGAGGAGAATATTTGGTTAACTTTTGTTTGAAAGTTCTATAATAGTTCCTTGAATTATGTTGTTTAAAGTCATCTTCTATAGACTGTAATTTCATATCCTCACTCAGTTTACTAATTTTCCTTATTGATTTAGTAACAACCTTTCTAACATTTTGAAGTTCTTGAAAAGTGGCTGGAGTTTTATTGCATGACCAATTATGCCAAGTTTTTTGTCGAAGTTGTATTAACTCGTCGCATTCATCAGTCCACCAAGGGTGTTTTCTTGTTCTTCTAAGTGGTGCTGTAGTTTCGGCTGTGTGTAAGAGTCCTGTTTTAATTTGTGTCCAATTTTGTGGATCTAACTGTTCTGTACCTTTCTTAAAGTCTTCATTGCTTTTAATACCTGCTGTGTCGTACTTTCGTTGTGGAGCTCGCTTCATAAAGTTTCTCTTTTCAGGGATCATATCCAGGGAAAATTTTGTTGCATAATGATCAGAGTCTAAATCCAGTCCTTTCAGAACTTTGAGTTTCATTATTTTAGATGTATGCAGGCGGGAAATCAGCACATGATCCAGTTGATATTCACCTAATAAGGGATTAGGTGCGACCCAAGTCTTAGTTTTAGAAGGGCTTTTCTTGAAAAAGGTAGATTTAAAAAAACAAGTCATGGCTGATGCATAACTCAATGAGTCGTATGCCGTTCTTATTGGTTTGTGCATGGCCGGACCATTTCCCAACCCAGTATCGATATTTCTTCTCCTTTCCTATTTGGGCATTGAAGTAGCCCATATGGATTTTGACATGATGACTTGGAATTCTTTGTAAAACACTGTCTAGCTGGTTCCAGAACTGCTCTGCTTTGTCAGGTGCTTCTTTATTCGTAATGTTAGTTGGAGCATGACCAATCATCTCTCTCTCTATATAAATGAAAGTTTGTCTGTTTTTTTCTGAATTTCAACAGAAATTTGCGTATTTGCGCGTTTCAGACTGTTTTATGACGGATGCGCGCAAAAATAAAATTTTTGTCTGTCTGTCTGTCTGTTTGTTTGTTCGTTTGTTTGTCTGTGTGTCTGTCTGTGGACAACTTTGAGTCCTTATAACTTGAGAACGGCTGGGTGGATCAACGTATAATTTGATATAGATATCCATCAGTGGCACCACACTAATCATTGATGTAACTCTTCTCCGTACCTCTCATAAACGGGGGCCTATCCCCTTTAAATACATGCTGAAATAAGCGTAGAAGGGTGAGACAAAGCTCATTTTCAACCCCTCAATGTGAGAAAAAAAACTCGGGGCTCTGCACCCGAAAACCACTTTTTAAGGCCCTAAAACCAACAGTTTTTGAGATATTCCCAGAAATAATAATCATTTAATAATCTATGAAAGAATGCAAGCTGGTAACCATATCAACGGAATCTCATAGGACCATCTATTTCTGTAAGACGCAATGCAATTCCATTTATTACATTACTGTGACGTTTGGAAACGGCTATAAGGTTATCCCAGAACCAAACTAAGCTGTAAAATTCATCAATACGTATAATGCGCTTAAGGGGGTCAAAGGGTACACTAGAATTTATTCACGCGATTTTCACGTGCGGGTGTGGTACGGAAGGTCTTTTATATCCATATCCCTATATTGTATTTATTATATTATTATCATTATTATTATTATTACTATATTTTGGCATACAACGACGAGACAAAGCTCATTTTTAGCCCCTCGGTGGCATAAACAAAACTCGAGGGTTCCCGAAAACTACATTTTAAGGCTCTAAAACCAACAGTTTCTTAGATATTCCAAGAAAACTAATTGAATTTAATAAACTAATGAAGGAATGCAAGCCGGCAACAATGACAACAGGTTTTCAAGAGAAGATATCCAACTTTCCATCTATTTCTGTAAAAAGCAATGCCACTCCACTTATTACATTTCTGTGAAAGTTTTCAAATGGCTATAAGGTTATCACGGAACCAACTTAGACTGTAAAATTCATCAATGCGCTTAAGGGGGTCAAGGGGTACCCTAGATTTTTTCATGTGATTTACACGTGTGATATGTCGTACAGAATTATATCCCCAAACAGCAACATTATTTTCAAAAATTCCTGAATTGAAATAGTATTTTTTGCGCGTATTAGGAATTTGGGCCATTGGAGGATAAAAATCATGAATATTCATGCACCACAAGTCTTTATAATTTGTTAAAGGTGTCTTCCTGTGGATGGGGACTTTACACAATGATGAGGGTCAGTATTTATGTGAGGTGTATTGCGTTTCGTCTACGAGGTTTTCAATTTTATTTTCACGTCAGGAAATACACGTTAGGTGAATTTAGTTTGAGCACATTCACTTTTTTTTCTTCTACAAACGGGTTCATCGTAAGGATGATTTTGTTTGATACTGTATGGTTGATGTATCCATATTCGGACATCTGGGTGGTATGTTGTACGTTGGTTGGTTGGTTCCTCAGTTTAGAAGCTGCGACAACGCGTTCACGTAGCCTGGTGTACTTTGAGTGTGTGTAGAATCTGTCTGATAACTGGTGTTAATTGTGATGGCTGTATTAGTGTGTGTTATCTGTATTTCAGGTAAGGACTGCAGACGATCAATTTCCAGTAGTTCCTACTTTTGCTACCAAATGCTACCGTCAACGACACCTAGCTGTGACTTGTCTACTAGATGCCACCTCAACCGGCACCTGGTGGCAAACATTGGAACTAATAGGGCGTTAATCAAATCTAACCAAAAATTTAGCTTCACACAATTGTAGTTAGTGGAAGGTTCTATTACATGACATAAATCTATGATATGGGACCACCGGCTTTACTTCCCCTCCGAAGTAAGGCATACTTTCTGTCTATCTTTATGTACGCTTATAGCTCGTGTTCGAATGTTTGGAGCATCGTAAAATTAGGTACGGTATCCATGAGAGTCAATACACCAATCATTTATAAAACTCTTCACCGTACTTCTCATGGAAGGGTTGGTATAGGAAAAAAACTTTTCAAAATACGTGCTAAAATAGGCGAAATATAACATTTAACCTAGAAGAACGACCAAAGCATATGTTGCGCTTCTCAATGTGAGACAAAAAATTCGGGAGTCTATAAAGAGTCTCCGAAAACCACATTTTAAGGCCCTTAAATTAACAGTGTCTGTAATATTCCCAGAGAACTAGCTTCGCTCTGATAAACGTATGAAAGAATAACAAGCTCCTAACCATTGCAACAGTAGTTCAATATTGATAACGCCTGGTTATTAATGCCGAAGACCGTTCGAAGAGCGGGTACTTCTGCTAGTATATCATTAAAATGGTAATCAAGTCCTTCATGAAGTAATCCCCATTAACTATGATCCTACACTAACTGAAAAAATTAATTAGGGGTTTGAAACGATAGAGCTCAGATTTGACCCTGCTATACCTGGAAAGTACAACGTATTTTACCATACCATTTAGAGCATAGGTTCCCAAACTGGGGGGCGCGCCCCCCCTAGGGGGGCGTGGGGCTTTATCAAGGGGGGCGTGAAGTGATTTCCGAATTAAGTTTTTTTAAATCGAACATTTTTTTAAAATAAACATTTTTCGAATCTCTCCAAGTGATTGTCGCACCAAGTCAATCGTTCAAAAACACTGGTAATTGCCAACTGTCGGCACAAACCTGTGCAGAGCCGCGAGGTTGGAGGTGAAATGAGGAATTTGCTGTGTTGTACGGAGCAAAATCATGCCAATTTTATCGTCTCTTTGGCATATCTTTGTGATTTCTTTGAAGCTTTGAACAGTTTGAACTTAAAGCTCCAAGGCAAAAACTCCAATATTATGCATTCCTGGAAAAAATACAGTTATGGAAACGCCGGCTTCAGTTCAACAACTTCTCATCCTTTCACCGCCTTAATGAAAATTTGCCGGAAAATGAACGTGATCGTAATAAACTCAGGTGCAAATTCAGTCACATTTGGATTCCCTGGCACAAGAATTCAAATTCTACTTTCCTGATATCTCGTCGGATGAATGGTCCTGGATGTTAACAAGAAATTCGTTTGCCATTGACATTGAAGCACTGCCAGCACAGCTTCAAGAAGAAGCCATAGATTTGAAGTGTGAATCAAAGCTATAAGATGATTCAAAAATATACGGGTTTGGTGACTTTTGGGTAAACTATTATTATTATTATTTGCAGTTGTTTCATTCCGCCGCATGGCTATAGCCTCTGCGGCGGCGGGCCCCCTTAGACGGTGTCGCCGTCTCTTCGGGCCAGGGAATTAAGGTTTTTGGGAGGGGTGATATTTTTGGGATGGGTGGGTTTGGTGTTAAGATTCGGGGGAAAGTGTGTTTGAATTTAGGTTTGGGGCAATGCGGTGGAGTTTGAAGATGGGCTTGGGCGATGTGGCGATGTGGAGAAGGGAGAGTTAGATGCTAGGTGGGGGAAGAAGGTGGAGAAGGGGGATTGTGTGGTTTGACAGGGGTAGTGTTGAAAAGGTCGGAGATTGATAACCAACTAAGAAAACATGGAATTACAGCTGGGACGCTCGTTTTTGGACACTGGCGGTCACCTGCGCGGTAGAGTATAGCTGTTCCGCCAACCTATGCAAGCAGCGCACGCGCATAGCTGTTCCACAGCCAGTAGAGACGTGTCTGTCGCCTTATGAGCTTCACTGTTCTCGGTGTGATAACTGAAAACTCTCCTTGTGACGCTTGCGTGTAGTTCTTGTCCTGCCGGGAAATTTATGAAAGTAGGCTACGTAGCGCTAGTGCTACAAATTAAAAGTTAATTGCATTGACTAAAGCTCGGTAAAAACATTGAGCAACTGCAATGCCGCCTATTCTGTCGAAGCTTTCTTCAAAAACACTGCACAGCCAAACGCGGGAAGTGGTGTATAATATTAACACTTTCATGAAAAGTGAGGCAGTGGCTGGTACTGTGTCCATACCTTTAAAAAAAGGTACAAGAACTAGTGGCAAAAGCGACAGGAATATCCAAAACGACTGTTAGGAGAATCATCAAAGAAGGTTCTCGGTGCGTGGAGGAAGGTACCTCCTTTAGTACACCTGGTAAACATCACCAGGTTCCTAAAACAGTGACAGCCATAATTGACTTTGACAGGTGTGTGATTCGGCGGACTGTGTATGATTTTTACATTAAGGAAAAGACAGTGCCTATAATTCATAAACTATTGCCGAAACTTCGGGAAAGTATTAACTTCAAGGGGGGGAGCACCAGTCTTAAATTAATATTGAAGAATATGGGATTTAGATGGAAGAAAACCCGAAACAACAGAGCTACTTTAATAGAGAGGGGAAATATTAGATCACAGCGTGTAGCGTATTTGCTTGCAGTTAAGAAATACAGGGAGGAAGGACGACCTATAATTTACGAAGATGAGACTTTCATTCACAGCACTCATACAAGACTAAAGAACTGGGTTGACGATTCTCCAGCAGGTTACACAGCGCCGATTTCGAAGGGACAGAGACTAATTAGAGTTCATGCAGGAGGTCGAATTGGTTTTGTTCCTGGAGCATTGCTAGTGTTCAAATCCCAACTTAAAACAGGAGACTACCACGGAGAGATGAACGCCAATAATTACCAAAACTGGCTAACTACCAGACTCATTCCAAACCTGCCTCCCAATTCAGTCCTGGTGATAGACAATGCCTCGTATCACAATGTGCAGTTGAATAAAATGCCAACCAGCAACAGCACCAAGACTGTGATGAAAGAGTGGCTGGTGCGAAATAACATTACCTTCCGCGATGAAATGCTCAAAATCCAACTTGATAATTTAATTAAAATTAATAAACCACACCGAAGGAATTTTTTAATTGACAATATCATGGCAACACACGGTCATACTGTGTTGCGCCTTCCTCCATACCATCCTGATTTAAATCCAATAGAACTTATCTGGGGAGACATTAAACAGTGGGTAACTGGAAACAATACTACATTTCAGTTAGATGACGTTAAACGATTGTTAGAAGAGAGAGTAAGTGCGATTGGTGTTAAAGAATGGGAGAAAGTTTGCGATCACGCCGAAAAAATTGAAAGAGAATACTTCCAAAAGGAGGGAATCATAGAAGATGCTCTGGATGAATGTATAATACGTGTGTCAGAAGATAGTGACGATGCCATTAGTGAAAGTGATACTTATGCCGAATCTGAAGGTGATCTGTCTGGAATCGAACCGCTGTCTGAATAACACGTAGACTAGATAGAACAGTGACTGTGTGCTTTTGTGTATTTTATTTTTATTTTTGTTAAACGTTGTAGGTTATAAGTGATTAGCAAGTTTGATTACACAAGAAGAGCTATCGCTTATCGGCCTACCTCTTTGTAGCTGCTGACACTCAGTGTGGAGTGATTTCATTCGAATGTCTGACGAGGTAAGCATCCTGTTCATTACGTTAATTTATTGCTTGCCAGTAATGTTGTTGATTACTTCGCTACATCGTGGTCATGTAGCCCCGTGTACTTGGGCGTGTATAGAAGCTGTCTGATAACCTATGTCACTGTGATGTCTGCAATAGTGTGTGTATTTACAATCGAGGTAGGATTTGGGTTGGATGCGGAAGAGGATTGGACAACGTGGTCATTCAGCCCCGTGTACTTGGGCGTGTGTATTTGGAATTGAGGTGAGGATTGGGAAGGCGACGGCCGTGGCCTTAAGTTAGGTACCATCCCTGCATTTGCCTGGAGTAGAGGTGGGGAAACCACAGGAAACCACTTCCAGGAAGGCTGAGGTAGGAATCGAACCCACCTCTTCTCACCGTTGCCTCACGAGGTTGAGTGTAGCCCGTTTCAGCCCTCAGACTAGAATTAAATTTCTTGGCAGAGCCGGGAATCGAACCCGGGTCTCCGCGGTGACAGCCAAGAATGCTAGTTAACTACGCAGCGAGGCGGGCGCAAGTAATGCGATGCATAATTCTCAACATATCGTAAATTTAAATATTACCGGTATTTTACATAGTTTCTTTTTTTAATAACTTGTAATGTTTTTATAGCCTATTTTAAGATAAATTATAATAAATCGTCTCTGGAAGAAAAAGAAAACATATTGATTGTAGTTACTAATTCACTAAGCTTCACCTCCCTAAACTGGTGTTTCATAACCTGTATAATTCTGTAGGAGTAGTGATATAGCCTAAGTTAATTATTTGGGATTTCATATTTGGAGAAGTGGGTATTTTACTGTGCTTTCTTGCAGTGGCGGATCCAAAGGGGGGCACCAGGGGCAAGTGCCCCCTCCGAAAAAAACAGTTGTCTGCTACATTGATGTTGCCGATACAAATGATTGTTCCTCCAAACTGCACTGCAAGTAAAATCTTGCTGTATTGCCTGCATTCATGAATGTGGTCAATGTTGTTATCATATAGTATGTAATGGCAACACTGTTAATATAATCGCTACATAGACAGTGTTGCAAGTGCAGAGAGATCTTTTAGGAGCCTGCAACTTGTTAAATAATGGTTACGAACGCGAATGACAGAGGAAAGGTTGAATGGCTTTTGACTGGTATTTGTTCACCGTGATATAAATGTTGACGTTTAAAAGGTTCTAGAACGTTTCTCTAAAGGGGGTAAACGAATGATCGCCTGGATTTTATTTTGTAATCGTCATGTATTTTGCCTAGGATAGTCACCAAATAGAATCCCAATTATTATTCAGTTGTTTTTTTTTTGTATTAATATTTATGTGACTAGTACCGACTCAGTGATGACAATGTTGGTACTATGTACAGTACATATCTTGTAACATTTGTATAGTAGACTTGTAGGGCCTATATTGTCTTCAGATAGTCACTATGATTGCAAATGTTTTAATACACATTAGACTGTGTAATGTGCTTTAAAATGTGGAAATGTTCATATTCTGTAGAATTAAAATATGTTTTTTTTTCATAATGACAATGACTTGAAATTGAAACCAATAAACCATTTTAATAAAGCCTCCGTGGCTTAGGCGGCAGCACGCCGGCCTCTCACCGCTGGGTCCGTGGTTCAAATCCCGGTCACTCCATGTGAGATCTGTGCTGGACAAAACGGAGGCAGACAGGTTTTTCTCCGGGTACTCCGGTTTTCCCTGTCAACAATTCATTCCAGTAACACTCTCCACTATCATTTCATTTCATCTGTCATTCATTTAATCATTGCCCCAGAGGAGTGCGTCAGGCCTCGGCAGCCGGCACAGTTCATATCCTCGCCGCTAGATGGGGGCTTCATTCATTCCATTCCTGACCCAGTCGATGACTGGAAACAGGCTGTGGATTTTCATTTTCAAACCATTTTAATAAAATTAATTTCTTGTAGAATTATAAAATCTGGTGGTTGGATATTATGTGTAGTGTGTGTAGATTAAATACAAATTTAGTAATTTTATTACATATTTTCTGTAGCTACTCTGAAATCCTAGAGTGCCCCCTCCGAGATGAACCTCTGGATCCGCCACTGCTTTCTTGACGTTTCCGCGGAACGCAGCGTTATTTGATTAGGAGAGTGATATGTATTAAATGCACAGAATAACGACAGCCGCTTATTCGGCAAAACATGCTCGCATTTTAGCGCAGTTCTCCTCAACATTCCATCCAACGTGCCAATCTGGTAGTGAGAGGCAGGGCGGCGCACCACCCACCCCTGATGTTATTCGAGGGCTAGACTCGTTCTCATGCGCGGCCTGCCAAGGCCAGTAACCAAGAAATCCCGTCAGGCCTGTACTGCTGCAATTGCCAAAAGTAGACGGTGTAACTTGTATTGCTCGGAGGTTATAGAGGTGTGTTGGTGGTGAAGAGACTAAGTGTAGTGGATAAGGGGCTGCAAAGACGTCCAGATCATAAGGCGGTGGAGGAGATCAAGTAATGGTGATGGTGAAGAGTGGGTTTGGAGCTGAAGATATAGATATTTTTTTTTAATGAAATGAATGTTGTCGATGACGATGGAGTGGATAAGTATGATAGCTGAGAGGAAGAGGAGAATGATAATACCTTAAGAAAGAGAAAGAATAAGTGAAAAAGAAGAAGAGAAAAAGAAAAGGGATAGTATAACTGGTGAAATGGGGGGTGCGGTGAATTAATGAGATGTGGTGTAGCAAGCGGATGAAATGAAGCGGGATTTTTTTTTTCTTGAATGTAAGTGGTGAGATGGAAATAGTGGGTGAGTCGTGCGGGGTCAGAAGAAGAGTGGTGCAGTAAAAGGAAAGAAAGATAGAGAGACTGATAGAAAGAAAGAAAGAAGGAAAGAAAAAGAAAGATAGAAAGAAAAGAAAGAAAGAAAGAAACAAACGGACCCATAGCAGATCTGCTGGGACGGTTGTACTAACTAATTTAGGGGGTAGTAGGCAGATGAGGTGAATGAATTATTGTAAGATGGTGGTGACTATGGTGACAGTTTGGCGTGAGAGGTGTGAATGGGGTAGACCATTACGGGAGACGTAAATGGTGGATGAAATATCTTATTATGGCGGATGGTGGTTGTTGAGGTGGTTGGGATGGATGCGAAAGCTGTGAACTGTAAGTCGGATAATGGAACCACATAATGTAAGCCATTTGCTGGTGTGGAACCGTGTGTGAGAGCCAGAGCCATCGGTGGCGTCTAGAACCATTGGTTGCTACTGAAGATGTAAGGTATTGATTATGGAAAAGTAGGGGGTTCTGAAGGCTGGAGGTGACCTCATCGGTTGACGGGGTTTAGTCCGGTGCCGGGAGGAGCCCCTTGAGGGTATAAACGCCCAACTTGGTGCGCAGGGGCGTGCGGAGAGGTCGTGTCAACAAGGGGCTGACAACAGGATTTTGTGTGGTGCGTGCCCTCAGGACGCAGCGTCGTTGGAGAATTTCGACGTATGTGGTAAGAGGTGGCAGGGGCATGCAGTCGATGAGATCCGCGGTCCGAAATGTGAAGGGAAGGCGCATGGCCACTCGGACCAGGCGACGCTCGAGTTGGAGATATGGTGTGAGGGGACGCTCTGGGAAGCCAGCCCAGGCGGGATGACCATATATAATGAAGGTGCGGATTAGTGCCTTGTAGGTATGGATGAGGGTCTTGGTGTTGAGGCCCCATGACGTGCCTGCCAGGCGGCGAAGGAGGTGTGCGCGCTTGCGAGCTGCTGGTAGCCTCGCTTTAAAGTGCGGACGAAAAGTAAAATGCTGGTCGAAGAGCAAGCCCAGGTAGCGGATGGTGGGTGTGGGAATGAGGCGGCGATCGCGGAGGTTATCCGGATTGCGGGTAACACTTGTTGCCCGCCTGCGAGGGCGAAACAGGATGATTTGTGTTTTGTCACCATTAAGGCTGATGTGCCACCTGTCACACCATGCCGTGAAGCGCTCAAGGTACGGCTGAGTGTGTCCAGTGATGTGCTGGACGCTGGCGAAGGGAGCCACTATGGCGGTGTCGTCCGCAAACTGTAGAAGCTGGAGGGGGGAAGGCGGTTGAGGGATATCTGTTTTGGGTAAACTATCTTGCAGTGTATTCTGTAATAGCAAAATATGCATTGCGTGGCATTGTCCCATTTTCAAAGACATATTTATGCGAGTCAGGATTTTTAACGCTGAGTGTCATAGAAACAAAGTTGCGCTGTCGGCTTGATGTTGCAAGTGATCTCCGCTGTGCTCTGTAAAATATCAAAGCAAACATACCGAATCTTAACAAACTAAATATGTTCCGTGCCAATCAGGATTGAACATTGATACAGCCAGCGCCATCTAGCGGCAGACATGTAAGTTATGTGAATGAGATTCCTCATTTGCATGATTATCATCTATACTACACTGCGCAAATACAAGAAACCTGTTACACTACATTGTATTACAATATATAAACAAGCTAATAATGAATAAGTGCCAGCAACAATAAATATCTAGAATGACTAGCCTACTTCCTGGATGTAAGATAACTTAGCACTCTAGCTGGTGTGTCTCACCAGCCGTAAGTTCTCTCGTGGTTAATGGACAGGTTTTCAAAAGAGCTCTCTCAAATAAAACATACGTTGTAAGTATAGTTAGTTCAAATAATAGTACATTACGCAACGAGCCTATAATGGCAAAAATTAAGACACGAGTATGTTTATAAAACGAGCGAAGCGTGTTTAAAAATTTTCATACGAGTGTCTGAATTACCATTATAGGCGAGTTGCAAACGATTGTTTATGTTCAACGATAATTATATTTGTATTATATTTTCTAAAATAAAAATTCATAAATATCTGTCGAGATTCTGTCATTTGACTTTGGTGAAAAGCACATGCGCTGGATTCTCACTAAGGATCCAAGTCCTTCCAAAGCGTTGTTCTTCCTTTCTTGGGAATTGTGTGGGCTCAGCATTTACTCTCTATCCAATAACAAATTCGAAGGCTTTGAAACATTGTTTATTCTGAACTAGCACCAACAGATAGCGCACTGGTAGTATGTGGGATTATTTTATTATTTTTGGGCAATTAGCACACACAATAGGCTGTTACAAACGCCTTAAAATTAAAATGTATCGTATTATCAACTATATATCCTACAAATTCGATGTCAATGGAAGGCAAATCAATGGAGTCCCAAATAGAACTGTCATGATACCTGGCGGAAAAGTTTCGCATAAGAAATCCCTTTACTGAATAGAGCTGCGTTATTGACTTCCGTGGATCTAATGTCATATAGCTGCTTCCTCCATGAAGTTCTTGTGTGTTTATGTCAACAACAGCATTCATTAAAATTGTCGGCGAAATCATACGAATGCAATGCCCTGTGTAGAAATTGGAGTAGCGGATATAAAGGTACAGTGCTATTTCTATTGCAATATTGCCCAGTTTGTTTATGCCGACATTAGGGACGGTGCACACTTTCCAAGTCGGTAATGTATATAAACTAGAAGGATGGTGTTGCAAACTTCTGGACGTAGATTCCTAAATATCTTGCATATTTCATAGTAATTGCCTGTCTTTGTGTTTGGCATTATAAGTATTATGGTGGATTGGATATCCTTACATTGTCAACATTCAAATCATCCTAATTTATGTCCGACATGTTGGATCTTGAGTTCATGTGCGAAGCTATCAAGTACCTAATTGGTCACACAACTGTTTCATATTGAAAATCTTGAGCTTTGATTGGTGGGAGAAACTGTATCAAAATGAAAACTAGTACTTTAATGACCCCCATTATAGTAGAGTTTTCTGACATATAATATTTACATTTCGACATAGTCGAGCATAAATAATGTTCATGGACTATGCAATGCGGAAATCAAATTTATTCGTAAAATAGCAGTGTTTGAAATCACAATTTTATTTGTCGTATCAACTAAGGGATTTTTACTGGTGACGACAGGGTAAGAAAGGTATAGTCTGCGTCACGTTAAATAAGGCACTAACAATGTAACCTTCCCATTTGTTCCCTATCACTAGGCCTACCAACAAGGAGATATGTAGTCCGCGTCTCCTCAAATATGGTACTAACAATGTAACCTTACCATTGGTCCCCCTTCACTACAGACATGGTTATGTCAGTATGAGGGGCGTAGAACATGGTCCACTACCCTAGCCGTGGTCTGGGCAGGGTGAACCAAGAGTCCACTGATCAACCTGACTTGGTGCGATATCCCGCAACAGGCATGGCATACACCTAGAATATTTTGCTTTTCATGCCAAACAGAAATAAGTTTGTCTTTTAAAATGGACGTTGCTGATAAACATACATTAGTTAATTACTATTGTTTTAAGTGACAGAACACTGTGGACATCAGCCCCTTAAAAAGACATTAGTTGGCCCGATTCTATAAACCACTAAACATAAATTTATCCACTATCCATGGTGCACCATAAATGGTGGAGCATAAGACAGAAGATACTAATGAGAAATTAATAATAATAATAATAATAATAATAATATCGTATAGCTTTCATGTCGAATTTCGTTGTACCTTGAAGAACTATGAAAGTCAAGGAGGTTAGATATCTAAGCTCCTTGAACACTATAGCGCTTTCTAGTAGAGGAATGAAGAACTTTGTGTTGGCGGAAACTCCCGAGATCAATTTTGCCATTATGAACATGGCCTACTAATTCAAATGGGTTCTTTGACATGCCAAAATCGTATGGCATGCGTGTCGTAATTTTTTCCGCCATTCAAAAATCTCTTACCACGGCCAGGAGCGAACCTGCAACCTTGGGTTTGTAGACCGACACGATAACCACTCACGTATCTGTTATGTAAAGTTCTTACCCGCGCCTCCCACCATTTGTATTGTATCTGTTATGTTAAGGGTGTTGTTGGTTTGACTAACCCGGCGCCTCCACCATTTTGTATTGTATCTGTTATGTAAAGTTCTTACCCGGCGCCTCCACCAGTGTTTTAGATCCCTTATTTGGGGGTGGATCTAAAAGGGAGAGTTGCTGTACTAATTTATGAGTTTGTGCCTAAAGAAGGGTAGCTCCCCTTGACAGGGCAAGCTGACCAGTGTAGTGTGTTGTGGTGTGCTAGGAACTAGGGGGCGTTCCTATAAATAATGTGGTAGTATTTGAGGGGATGGGACCCACTGCAAAGGGTCGCTGTACTAGTCGCTCAGCTGACTGCTTGTTATGTAATCGACTCTGCTCGTATCAGCCGGGTGGCACGCGCTTCACTTGAGCACGCGAGCCGCTGTGAGGAATACAATGACGTCTGAGTTGGCGTTATTACTACGGTGTGTCACGTCTGCCTGTGACGGGAGTAAGGAAGGGCGTTGGGATGTAAAGAGGCGTATAACAGTAATGCTAGTGTAGAGTGTGGACCAAGTGTTTTATTGGTCTGTGATATTCTTTGTGTGAGTCCCTTGTAGGGAATGAAATTATGTTTATAATGTGATACGAGTTGTGGGTTGCAGGTTACATAAATAGGAACTCTGAACACGATTGACTGACTCACCTCGGTTGACACCAGCGTAGCTTCGGCCGTCTTGATGGAGCACTGACAATGGAGAGAGAGTTTGACCTCATTAGGACGTCGTTTTATACCTTCTGACGCCCTCCTGTCAGCAATGTATTGGCCCAGTTAGTACTATGTCGCTGAGTGTAATGATTACGTAAGGCTTGAGCTGCTTTATGGAGTAGCAAGCTGTCCTTACAGTATTAATGGATGTTGCCCCGGCTTTCCAAGGGTTGCCATTTTAGGGGATTTAGCCAGATGTTGGGGGGATGGTCTCCAAGGGGTGCATACCCCTGGGATGCTGTACAGTGGCAACCTAATGAGAAATTGAAATCCACCCTATCAATACTGGGAAATGTTGTGTAAGAAATTATTAAACGTACATGTTTCGGTATGTCATTGACACCTTCGTCATCGTGAATTCATGAAACCAGTTAACAAGGCCAAAAAGAAATGGACATCCTTACAAAAATTGCTTTAATTTAAAAATGGAAAGCTTGCAAATATATTGAATATCATGTATTAGAAAGAGATTGCGTTACCCATTAAATAGCTAAAACGACAGAGTGGGCCATCAAGTTAGGAATTGACTGATTTTTTAAGGTTAGAAGACAAGCAAGCAATCTTTTAGTTTTACGTAACCGTTAATCATGCGATCATGAGCCACGGGACCTCCTTTTTAAGTGGAATCCCAACCACAGGACATGAAATTTGGATATTTGTTACGTTTCTCACAAATTTGTTCCACCTGAAAAGACGATTTAACCTACGCTTTTTACTCATTTTCATTCTTCTGGCAGCGACGTTTTCTGTCACTACAGCATCGAACAAAATTAATGGGGTATTTCACGCGGGGAGTTTTTAAGGTAGATTTCTAATTTAGTAACATCATGTTTACTATCGTCCTTTTCTAATGCATGACATTTAATATATTTGCAATATTTCCATGTTTAGCCTATTTTCATTTTTCATTTAGGCTTATGAGATCACCTTTTGTCGGTGTTTGTGTGTGTCCCCCCAATAAAATCTAAACGGCTCGTGCGATTCAATGAAACTCCTTGAGGTCATAGTACTATTCAGTCTGACCCTGACCGTGCCCTTCAATTTTTATTACATTTCACAAATCCAACATGGCGACTGTTCGAATTATTACACCGGCATTATATATCCCCGAAACTATTACTGATATCACCCTGAAATTTTGTGCGATGATAAAGGGCAATACTAGAAGTTCACCTATGTGATTTTCAAAACCTGTTGATTACAAATTAAACATGGCGGCCATGCAAATTTGAAACATTTTTTTAAATAGACTCTTCTCGCGATTTAACTATCCGAGCTCAGTGGAGCATGGTACTTGAAATGTTCATACACATTGTAAAGCACTGCCATATAATTTAGTTCAATTATTTCCATAATATTCAGTAATATTCAGATGGCGGCTGTGCAAAATTTTAAAATTATGTTTTTACTTCTTGTGTCCTAATCATGCGATCGAAGTCAACGTTCGAATAATGAACCTACCCAATAATTGTCATACATACATAAAATCCAACATGGCGACCATCCGAAATATTTAGACGGTTCTCAATTTCTACTAATCTTTAACAGAAATCAAACTGAAATTTTGTATGTTGATAAAGGCTACTAACATAATTTCACCTATGGGACTCTCAATAGCCTAGTGAACACAAATTCTGCATGGCGGCGACGCGAAATTTAAATATGCTATTGGACGTTTCTCGCGATTTAACCATCCGAGTGTAGTGAAACTTTGTACGGTAAATGCTTATACGAGTTTTAATCTGCTGACATCTAATTTATTTCAATTGTTTTCTTACCCTAAAAATGGCGGCTATGCAAAATTTTAAAATCCCCTTTTTATTTATTTAGTCCTAATCATGCGATTGAAGTTTGAATAATAAACCTACTCAATAACTACATCTAAGAGTACACAACTCTACGGCCTACATATACTGTATAAGAATCCAGCATCGCGGCCATACGAAATATTTAGCTGGTTCTCAATATCTACGAATCTATCAGCCTACAGCAATCAAACTGACATTTTGTATGTGGATAGTGGCAATGAACATAAGTATATACAATATATAAAAATAGGCTATTTAATCTTCAAGGAACAAATTGTTATTATATTTATTTTCTTCTTCTTGTCCGTTTCACCCACTTCGGGGTACGATGGGTCAATCAGTGTTTAGTAGGTCGTGTTTTCCTATCCTACCAGTATTTTTTCGTTCTTTCAGATCACGCCATCCTCTCTTCATTAGATATTCTGTTGAGTTGTTTGGTCATTACCCTGTCCTGGAACCTCTTAAATTATTTATTTCATTCCATTTTGTTTATTAAATACATAAAATCTTTATAATATACACTCGTTATAATGTTTCGAAAGACTGTACACATTTTAGGAATTTTCTTTCTATTACTACTCATTTCTTTAACCTGTCAATTTACAACAATAATTATGGGATTATATTATTTCAAGACACCATGGACTCATAAGATTACCAACCAAGAAGTATTACGAAGAATGAATACAATCCCAGGAATAGTCAATACTGTTAAATGGTGTAGGCTTCAATACCTGGATCACATAATGAGGAACAGAGGCAGATACGAACTACTGCAGAGCATTTTGCAAAGAAAACGAGCCCCAGGACGAAGAAAAATGTACTGGCTTGCCAACTACAGAGTCTCTCTTTCAGTAGATCTGTCCAGAGATAGGTTTCAACTGGACGTCCTTCATTTCTCCGTGTTCTGAGCATCTTCATTTATTTGCTTGTAACTTCTTCCTCTCTTCGCATCTGATAACCTTTCAAACCTTCTTTTTCCTCTCCCTAATTTTTCTTCGACTTTTCCTTTCATGATTCTTTGTAGTAGACGATTCCTACGGAGTATGTGACCCATCCAAGATTTTTTCCTCTTTTGTATCATCCTCATGAAACTCCTCTACTCTCCTACCCATTTTGGCACGTCCTCATTTCTCATTCTACCCGTCCATTTCACTTTCTTCATTCTTCTCCATAACTACATTTCAAAAGTTCTAAATGTTTTTGTTCTTTCTGTCTAACTGTCCATGTTTCCGAACCATAAGACACCTGTACAGCCCGGGGGGGGGGCAGTACCCCCTGAGAGCCACCCCCCCATCTTTTACCAAAACCACCCCAGCTGGCAACACCATAAGACCAGGACATTATCTATACACAGCAAGCGGCGGCTGCCTAAGCCTAGGAGGTTAGCCAACTGCTTGCAAAACATACACAAACATTTACACTTACAACTATCTGGGGCAGCCACATTTACGCAATGCTGACCAAGCAGCGCCGGAAGGTATAAGAATGGAGTCCAAACTGGAGCCATTATCTGTTCTACTGTGTGCTTCGCCAGCGGCCCTGTCCGACGTCTGTTCCAGTTTTATCACCAGGTGAGATTCAGCTCGTGCTCAGACTCCTTTCATTCTTGTAAACACCTACCCCTAACTTGAACACACAAATTGTATTTTATACTTGTCTGAATTCCCCAAGAGGGACATACCAATCTACATCTACTGACCAATAAATACATGGTCAGTAAGCTACACTTGCATTACTAATTACACTCCACTTCACATCCTCATACCCCACCTGATCTTCGTCACAATTGCCCGTGACCGTAGAAGCCAGTAATTGCTTTGTCAGACTCCATTGTACTCACAGCACGCGACTCGACTGCATAGCGTCGAGCCGCTGACTTGACACATCTATTGAATTACTCATTCCGCTCAGCTGGCAGGCCAGTATAGTAGCCTGCACTCATAGATCCATCCCCTAGCAGATACTTGCATCTTGCAGGGGCGCCCCAAGAGATTGAACACTAAACACCAACACACTACACTAGTAAGCTCTCCCAGCCACGGGAAGCTACTCTCACCCAGGAACAGTCTTCTAAATTAGCACAGTGACACAACCGTGTTTTATCCCAACTACCCCCCAACCAAGGGATTAAAACATATTTGGTGGAGGCGCTGCTACCACGCACAATAAGGGTAGGACTCAAACAGCGAGCCCTCGTGGTAGAACGAGCCGTACCACAAGCAGCCAAGCGAAATAACGATTTTTTTCTGTCAGAATACGCCCTACATTTTACCTTCATTTAACAGGGATTTACATTAACAAACCCACCCACCCTCCCTAGGAAGACCCCTCAGACTTCTTACACTAACAGCCAAACACATGTAAATCAAAATGGCCCCCTTATACCGTTTGGCCATGCTAAGAAACATTGCGGAGTTCCAGGACCTAATCGCCTGACACAAAGTCTTCGCAACAAGGCAGGATTACCTGCAGAAATATCAACAGTTCCTGCACGCACAGTACATTCGCGTAATTAAGACACTTGTCCGACCAAGGAGCACGGCTCAGAATAGGAAAATGAGAGCCTAAGTTCCCACCCTTCGCAGTCAACTGAACCGCTCCCATTGGAGACTACACTGTTTACACGACGTAATGTTCCAACAGTATAATGCACTTAGGGAACAGCACACATATATAGGGACTTGTGGGACAAAGGTCGCTGAGCAGGCCATACGCCTTAACAGGGAGTATGCCCAAATTTGGGATGATTACCGCGAACTCCAGGCCAACAGGGCCATCTTTGAGTTCACGGCAGGGCCACGAGCCCAGCCTAGAGAGGACATAGATATAGACATGCTAACTCAGCAACTCGCGAGGATGTCCATCTCTACACCTAGCAAAACACAGGGGAAGGAGTTCGCCGTGGCCACAGTTCAGAAATCGGTCAGGCTAGCCTGCAACACACTGCAGGGCCAAGCTCACATGGACACACGTCCCTCAGCTCCGGTCCGGGAGGCAATCTTGCCAGACCGAGGGGCAGAACCTACGCCACCCCCCTCAGAACGGACGAACGAGAGGAAGTTGACGCCAGGACTCGCGGGCACACATCGTAACACAGAGAGAAACCGGGAGGAAACTATGTCATGGGCTGAGGACGTAGAACCCGTGCCACAGCACGATAAGCCCACACAAACTTACACACATAGGCAGACGCAAGGGAAGGAGTCTACCGTGGCCATAGGCCAGAAATCGGTCAGACTACCCTCCAACACATTGCCAGGGCAATCACAGACAAATACACGACCCTTACCGCCAATTCAGAGGGCGATTTCGCCAGAATGGAGGCGGACACTGACATGTGCATCCCCAGTACAAATGCATAAGGGGGTGTTGCCTTCAGCCCCTCAGGGAGCAAAACGCACGCCTGTGCATACCGACCAGTCACAAACATACAATACACGGGTCATAAGAAAGGTTTTACTACCTACCCCACAAGGCCAGTTCGACAGAAGGGCTTACACGCGCACAAACATTAATAAGGGAGCGCAGAGCCAACACAGCCCTTTAGGCGCCAGCATTCACACGCCCATTTACAGGCAACACGGGGAACGTAGGTTTAGGCCTGCTTCACTTAAAACTCCCCTGAAAAATAGTAAAGAAGCGCCTCAATGGGAACCTGAGGCCTATGCCTTCATAATAGGGCGCAATAATTCACCCCGACGAGCGGGGGCGTGCGCTCATTAGTGAAATTCACTGGCCGCACAAGCCCAGGGATAAATGTTCCCAAGAGCCTCACGGGGGCGCGTACACTACAATTGACACACAAAGGACAGGTTCCACCCCTGTAGAGGGTTAACACAGAACACACGGGCACGAAACTATATAATTTGCATGCTATAGACATATTTATGCCATAAGTGCATGTCATTATTTTTCTTATTTTTTTACACTGCCCATAGCAGGAATTTTTCTCGTCCCCCATGATGTCGATTAAACTAAGCATACAATACCAGGGGATGACACACACGGTTCAGGGGAAAACTCAGCAATATATTTTGAGGTAACGCGATCAACACAGTTGCCATAAAAAGAGGCCGAATATGATAAGAAGGGTAGGGACTCGCATGAGACCGAACCCAGGATCCCAAAGAGGACCAACACACATTCACGCGCACGGCAATGGAAAACACATAATTATACAACTTTCCATAGGCACTAGCCTTCATTCACAAAGAACCATACTATAAGACATGTTCCCCAGATGCCATAGACAAGGTATCCAGTAAGGGAAAATATACCTTACAAACGCATAAATATAAGAAGGGAGTGAACATCTTATGTCATATTACAATGTGACATTGTAAGACACTGCGCAAAACGTGCGCCACAGGACGGGAAAATTTCTCTCATCCCCTTCGACAGTTGCTAAGCTCAGTATGAACACCATAGGGTGAAATCCCAGACTTTGGGAAAACCCACATATTTCTGGAAGGCACACAGTAAGATCAAATTGCCACAAAACAGTCAATAACACTGACAAAACTGTCCCGGAGACACAGGCCCAAAAGTCAACAGGAATGATTACCCTGAGCAAAGACGGTCTCGAACCCGCGACCTTCCGAATACCAGGAATGCAAGGTCGGGTAACTATCCAATTGGAGGATAGGGCATTAAGGGACAGTCACGCTAACAGGAATTAATATTCACAAATTAATAAAACCACCTCCGACACCTAGTCACCAAACACGCGACTAGAGGCCCGGAGACACACGTACATACAGATATCTAACTACCACTAACAGGAATATATTCACCCCAGGCCTACAATAACACAAAATTTGGGGACACAATATATGAACAGAGGTAGGGTTTTTTACATTACGAGCAACCCAAAGCACACTGGATGTGCAGGCATTAGAAAGGCGCGTCAGCAAACCTACACACATTGTCTTGGCACATGTGGCAAGCGGGCCGCCAGACAAGCAAGCAAGTACTTCCTACACAATTGAAACTTAATAATATCGCAGTCAGCGATAAGGCGTAATGGGACAGCCGACCTTCGCGTGCCTCAGACAGACTAAGAGCGCTCCGCTCCGGCTGTGACAGACACAATCATTCACGCCATTTTCAAAGCCCGATAACTCCCGAAATTAAGGTACGAGGTTCGTCCCGAATAGCATAAAACACTCACACTAACGTATATTTTCATACGCGTGTCTCAAACACACAATACACGCGCCATGGTACATAAAACACAAAAATTGTAGTACCGAGGCCTTAGACCAAGGCGTGGGCGAACACACAGAAACATGATACAAACGCGCCAAAGAGGAAGCTAGCCAATGGCATTTTTGGCGCGAAAACACAATCAGAGGCCACACTAGGGACGCACAAATCCCAACAGACAACGCAAACATAAAACACGGAGCATTACACGGGATCGCGGGTCCGAATGCCCAATAACATCGGACGCCGTGGAAAATAAGAATCCAGATAGACCCATTCACAGGGGAAAATTCACTCCCACTTAGACGGAAATTGGCCAAAACTAAGGCAATCCGCAGTAAGTCCAAATTAAAACCAGGAATATGGACGCGGGAACAGACAATTACACGGGCAGCATCGCACAAATAGCATGCATACACCATCCCCTACAGAACAAACCATAGGGTCCCATACAGACACTGTGCCCCATAGAGTGGAGCCAAGAGTGAAAATGGGCATTAGAATGTTTAAATTGTGCATATATGAATGGCATACTATTACTGTACACGCTTTAAACATGCACTAGAGGTGGCAAATGCATTGCAATAGTGCCATACACAAGCAAATAAACGGGCAAGCCACACAATTATGAACACAGGAAGGTTCTTTAACATACATACAGGAGCATAGATTCGTTCCAAGGTACTCGCTACAACAGCCTACCTAGGGCATTAGCGACCCCGGGATTCCCAATAGGGGGCGTACCGAGAATGCTGGGCCTCTACGGGGACCACAAGATACTTTTCTCTGAACCATAGTGCCCGAAACCTAGATACGGGGGACACCACGCTCACGGACACAAAACAGGTAACACCACATTTCTACGGCCATAAATCATGGCAAATTTGTATTACCCCGAACATAGGCAATAGACTTCCTAGACACAAATCACAAAAAATTACACAAGGCAAAGGTCTTGCGGCAGAAATGTCCACACAACATTGATAGCGTAAACAGGACAGATTAACACATTGGCCCTTCCAGAATGCAAAACAATGTCAACATACGGACAATGGCAAAAGTCACGTTCCGTCAGCCGCCATACATAACATCAGAGCATTTCCGTATACAAGGACGCAAAAACAAACACAACAAAACACTGAGTTGCGAATTCCAGTGAATTGCAGCACTGTTGCCGGTAGACATTCCCAGCATAGCCAGACGTGACAATGACACGCAACCATGATGATACTATCATACAAAACAAACAATAATAATAGCATACAGTTGACACAGGATTCAGCGCTATCACAATAGGCCTGGCATCCAGTAATGTACAAATACTATAGGCCGGATTCATCTTAGGAACACAGGAGCATGTATACAAGGATGTTAACACGCAATAAGTGACACCCGACGATTAGCCACGCGACACGAGACAGGCCTCCTCCAATAACGGCCCACGCGCCAGCGTGCTGCAGCGGTACGCGACCACACAAACGCAGCCGCGCTAATCACAGCCACGGGCACCTCCTGCCTACACGCGCCCAACAATCAGGGGCGGATACAGACAGCGTCCATGAGGGAACAAACCCCCCCTAATAACTTCTTTTCTTGTTTTTTATCTTTAAAAACCATCATAGGTGATCAGGACATGACCATTTACACTTACAATCACTCGCTACCCTAACGTTATGAATAGGAGACCAGATTAGGCCGTGACGTCACAGCGTCACCGCACTTAACCATCCCAAAGGGCAGCCCGAAGGCGGCGCCCACAGACACAAACATTTATACACAACGTGGGTATCACAGACCCACAGGCATTCTACAGACTGGTATTCTAGAACATAGTAAATGCTTTATGGCATCTCAATTTCACCAGTGCACATCCCAAGGAAAGATAGAGAACACATCGAGACCAAGAGAGGATGACAGGAGCAGAGATGGATAGTGCCATCAGGATGGCCAAGATACCAACTACGGGCTACCATCCTAGCACCCTTCTCCCTACATAACCCTGTCCCTTTCAACACTATCCAACACAGACATACAGACACATAAAAACAGCTAGAGTACATTCCAAAATATACATCGGGGTTGATAAACTTCATGCGTCTACCCAAATTCGGGTATGCTACACCCTGGTCCCAAATGCCTACACCCGAGTATTAGGGGTGAGTCGGAAACAATATCAAGCTAATGCACATCTCTATGTAAAGAGATGAGGCCGCATTTACACTAACAAGTATTTTCTTACTAAATAATCCCGCATGCAAGGGACATCGAGTTATTATACCTCGACCCATACCTTATCCACAAATGAGAGCGGATACGCCTCATATCCATCCCCATGCATGGAATATCCCACCCACATACCAGGGTTTATTACTATTATACCTGCATGGCACTTTTAAAAATTTTTGCACACTTGGGAAAAACCTACCCCACCCCCCTCACTGTAAAGACATCCTAGCAGCATCATCGGCTCCCGGCCACCATTAACATGGAGACCAACGATGCACGACCCTTTCCTACCACGCTTTAAGCCCATCAGCAAATAACACCCCCGGATCCCAATAACAGAGACCCAACGCCATAAAAACCTACTAACGCCTCCAGGAAATTACCGAGGCATTACCGCTGGAAATCCGACATGGCGACTACAGGCCTAAAGTAGACTATGCATTTAGAAGATCCTACAACCCCAGAACACTTAAAATTTTACATAATTACATGATACACACACACTTATTTACAAATTACACTTTTTTTCAAAAAGAAAAAAAGGGAGTCTGACATCACGCTGGATGGTGATGAGATGTGAACGGAGGGAGCGGAAGCTCCACAGAAGGGCAGGGACGGGGCAAGCCGCCAACAGACCCTGACCCAGACTAAAAGACGGAATTACGTAAGGTTGAAGCATCGATGGCTTGGCGCGGGCAAACGTCAAGTGCTAGGGGTGCGTCTAGCCTACCCCCCTTGTCGGAGACAGTTATACCCACTATGCGCTACGGTCATCGAAGCCAAAACCTGCAGGGGAGACTTTTGACGGCAGGTGGGAGAATTAGCCAGCTCCACACTAGACTCAGGAGACGAACCTAGAAACGACCACATTAGGACTAGACTTCTAGTTAGCATATAACCTAAGTAGAGCTTCTATGGCGGGAAGTTAGTCTTCCCTTCGCGTGAAGTGAAGAAGGATCTCAGGATTCAGCGGGACTAATCCTAGATCCGCCAAGTCCTTGCCCCGCGAGGCAAGGTGAAGACGATCTAACAAATAAATGATAACAAATGAATAATGAATAATGCGTATGGAATGAATGCGATCATTCGGAACCGTGCCCACATAAATGGATGACACCGTGTCTCCAGAGCTTAAATGGTCACGCACCGGGTGGCCAGAGATATTAAATAGGTATGCAACGGGCTGCCAAAAGGGGTTTCGTGGGCAAACCCAATTATAAATATATAAACAAATGATAAATGGAGAATAATGCCGACAGAGGCAAGTATAACAACGCCGAACAGGATAGCCAGGCGAGGCGTTTGCTCCTTAGCAGCGCAGTCACCCAGGACTTAATTAATTACTATTAATTTATTAATTACTAATAAGGTAATGTCGACAACTAGTATTAAGACGGAGGGGACTACGAGCCATTGCTGGGTTCCGGTCGTAGCAATAGGTTACAAGGGCCCCCGGGAGAGAAATCGACCGGACGAGCCTCCATCAAAATTCTAGCGTATAAGTTACAGTGCCATTTCAAAGGCAACTTAGATTTAAGCAAATTTAATAAGCACTGTTACAAAACAGTAGCTATACCACATTTCGGCATTAGGTTAAGGTCCACCTCGGCATGTATATACAGAATATTTTTTCATTTAGTATTAATTAATATAGTTGAGGTCAAACTTTTTTTAAATTAAGATAAAACCATTCGGCACCTGGTAACTAAAATCCGTTACCAGGGTAAGCCCGACAATACATAGCATAAATAGGATTAAGATAAAACCGTTCGGCAACTGGTAACTAAAATCCGTTACCAGGGTAAGCCCGACAATACATAGCATAAATAGGATTAAGATAAAACCGTTCGATACCTGGTAACTAAAATCCGTTACCAGGGTAAGCCCGACAACACATAGCATAAATAGGATTAAGATAGAACGCTCGGCACCTGGTAACCAAAATCCGTTACCAGGGTAAGCCCGACAATACATAGGCTAAGCTAGACTAACATAGGCTAACCTAGATTAAGTTAGATTTAGATGGCGCCATATGCATATGAAAAGGCATGCGCAAAACAGACATGAAGGATATATGACAACTGTATGTGATCACAGTAATCCATTACATCTTTTGCAGGTTCACAAGGAGCCAACGTGAATGCGCACGATGGCGCATGAAGGACACTAACATATTTAATTTCCAGGAAGGCAGACACATATGAATTCACCCCTTGTAAATATAGCCCCCAAACCAACATACCTTACACTAATGATGACACACACAACTACACTGTTTCTCACCTTTTTCAGTCACACTAGTAAAGTGATGACGCCAGGCGGCAGCTACACGAGGTGACCGTGGGGCACCGAGCGATGCTGACGCGACCACACACGTAGAAACGCTTTATTAAGGAGCGACACACGGTAGACAAGGGCAGCGCAGAGATTGTAAGCGCTAACCCTCGCTACCAAGGTGAATTTTTTCTACCCACGAGGAAAGTTTCACGATAGGTAAATACATGCATTAGCGGCATGACCACTAAACAGCAGCTACGGAGGAAGTAGCATACGAAAAGAAAAGGAGTAGGAAAACAGCGCTAAAGGAAGGCCTAGAGAGTGATAAAGAAGGTATCAGGCTCATGAGCGGAACGGTATACTAATAAGGCTTTATATCATAATTGTAAAAAAATATATCGTAAATTCAAGGCACACACAACAATGTTCTCACACAAGTGTGTACCTACACATACGTCACAGCATTCAACACTGACTATACTGTTTTCCTTTCCTTTCCATTCTCTTTAACGACACATTGTGAAGGTGTCCCGTTTCACCCCAACAAAATAAACCATTTAATATATATTCCTTTAACTTATACCCTGGGGCACCTGTTTTTTCTATTTTCTTCCATCTTTTAAACAATACACTGCAGGGAGCAATTTTTTCCTCCACACAGCGCCGGACGGCATAACCACCCGTCCAGCCATGGTTTTTTTTCCTCCCTGGATAATACCAACATATATATATAATGTCAAGATCATGTATTTTTTTGTTTGCATTTTTATTATTACTATTTCAAATGTCAACTTTTAAAATGAGCAATTCTAGATTAACTATGTATAACTATGTATACCCAAAACCTACCCCTCTGAGCACACGCTGGACTCACATCACCACGACATCGATACACCTACAAGACACCGACACGGAAGACAAAGAAGAAGAGTTACGAGGAGAAACCAAGAAGAAACCTTCACATCGACACGCCCACTCTGCTTCCCGTTCGCGGGGACGCGAACTAATCGATGAGGGGGACTTGTACAGCCCGGGGGGGGGGGCAGTACCCCCTGAGAGCCACCCCTATCTTTTACAAAAACCACCCCAGCTGGCAACACCATAAGACCAGGACATTATCTATACACAGCAAGCGGCGGCCACCTAAGCCTAGGAGGTTAGCCAACTGCTTGCAAAACATACACAAACATTTACACTTACATCTATCTGGGGCAGCTACATTTACGCAATGCTGACCAAGCAGCGCCGGAAGGTATAAGAATGGAGTCCAAACTGGAGCCATTATCTGTTCTACTCTGTGCTTCGCCAGCGGCCCTGTCCGACGTCTGTTCCAGTTTTATCACCAGGTGAGATTCAGCTCGTGCTCAGACTCCTTTAATTCTTGTAAACACCTACCCCTAACTTGTACACACAAATTGTATTTTATACTTGTCTGAATTCCCCAAGAGGGACATACCAATCTACATCTACTGACCAATAAATACATGGTCAGTAAGCTACACTTGCATTACTAATTACACTCCACTTCACATCCTCATACCCCACCTGACCTTCGTCACAATTGCCCGTGACCGTAGAAGCCAGTAATTGCTTTGTCAGACTCCATTGTACTCACAGCACGCGACTCGACTGCATAGCGTCGAGCCGCTGACTTGACACATCTATTGAATTACTCATTCCGCTCAGCTGGCAGGCCAGTATAGTAGCCTGCACTCAGAGATCCATCCCCTAGCAGATACTTGCATCTTGCAGGGACGCCCCAAGAGATTGAACACTAAACACCAACACACTACACTAGTAAGCTCTCCCAGCCACGGGAAGCTAATCTCACCCAGCAACAGTCTTCTAAATTAGCACAGTGACACAACCGTGTTTTATCCCAACTACCCCCCAACCAAGGGATCAAAACACACCATACTCCACACAAAATTAGTTCAAACCTCTTCCTAAGTTTGTTCGGTATGCTTCTGCCTGTTAATAAACCTTTCACTCGCCCGAAAGATCCCATCCCCATGGAGATCCTGCGTCTCACTTCTTCAGTACAACTTCCGCTGAAGGTTATCAAGCTTCCTAAATACTGGAATGGTTCAACCTGTTCTAATACCATTCCATATATTGTTATTTTACATTGGTCTTCTTATTTTCCTACTGTCATTACCTTGGAGCAGACATGGGCAAACGTTTTTGGGTCAGGGCCAGATGCAATATAAAACATGAAGTTCCGTTACGAAATAAAGAGCCTACTTTCTTAATATTTAAGATTCATACCTATGATTAATCTATATGGATCTATCTAGAATAATGACGAAATTAAGTTGGTAATATCAAAATTTCAAATTAGTCCGAAATACTGTATACCTGGTATAATGTAGCCTAATGTAGCCTGAGTACTGTTGGCAGCCCTGGTGACTGAATATATTCTAAGTTCCATCTTTTAGGGTACAGAATACAAAATTTGGTTGAAGTCCAATGGATAGCATGGACGTTACATGCAGTTAAACATTGGATCTAACAGCAGGCGTAAAATCATGTTGGCAACAATGTCATGGATGTATTTATCAGAAATAATCTGAAATAATACGATCTATTGTTGTGCCAATTTTGAATGAAATCCATCAGTTAGTATAGAAGTTACATGCATTTTAAAATTGGACCTATCAGCAGGCTTAGTATCATGTTGGCAGCACTGACATATATTAGTTACTCCAAATTAATCTAGAATGCCAGGTACTATACGTGTGCAAAGTTTAGAGCGATTGGCTTGCATACTTTCTCATATATTGATATAAGGGTAACAAAAATGAGGCAGCATTTATTAACAGTTGGCAGCCCTGGTTGCTCTTAAGAATACGCATAGTCATATTTGTTATGGTACACAAAGCACATACGAAATTTTGTTGAAATTTAAATGATAGTAAAGAAGGTACATGTATTTAAAGTTGGACCTCTCAGCAGGCTTTGAATCATGTTGGTAACACTGACGTATAAAAGTGACTCCAAATTAATATAGAATGTCAGGTACTATACGTGTGCATAGTTCAAAGCTGTCGGCTTGCATACTTTCTGATATATTGGTATTTGGATAAAAGAAATTGAGAACACTTATTAACAGTTGGCAGCCCTGGTGGATCTTAAGAATACGCTCAGTAATATCTCTTTAAGTGCACATAGCACATACAAAATTTGGTTGAATTCCAATTAGTAGTGTAGAAGTTATATGCATTTAAAAATTGGACATATCAGCAGGCTTGTAATCATTTTGGCAACACTGCCATGTATGGCCTCCAGGAAATTAAACTGAAATGTTATTACCTATACGTGTGCCAATTTTGAAATAGCTCTTAATCATACCTTCCTTGATATCCAACATGGAACTCAAATTTGAATTGCGATTTTTCAGCAGTTGGTAGCACTGACATAATTTTCAAATACGGCATTGGGATATTCAAGTATAGATCTTTACTCGTACCAAATTTTGTTTTGATTGCTGTAGCCGTTTAGGAGTTGATAGGGGGGGAGGCACGCACACACAGACAGACAGATACACATTTGCCCGGATCGATCTCATGAGTCTACTTTTTCCTAATTGTTGCAAAATAGGAAAAGTAGGCTAAAAATCTAGGTGGGTCGAAAAAAGTCCACATGTTTATGGATAGATTATAAACTTATTATTTCTGAATTGTTAATCAAACATAACTCATAGGCTACAATGGTAGAAAACTTAGGAAAGCAGAATACACCTTCTTCTTCTACTTCTTGGTTCGTTGAAGTCCCTTGGACCACGTGGTTCCTGACTCTTTAGCCTAGTACAGTAATCCTCCATCTTTGCACTATGAACACACCTTCATTATTTGTTAGAAGAGGAAGGAGTATGTGACAAGTGAAAGTTTGACTGTGCTTCTAAAGGTTTTGCATAATCTGGTTGAAACTGGGATGAGCTGATCATGATTCTTAGTAGCGCAGCTAAATGGTGGGTCTGTTAATCTATTTCTAACGCTATTTTTGCGAAGCTTCATTGTAGAAAACCCCTGTTCACAGATATAGGAAGATGCGAACTTGGCATTTATCTTCTGTGCATGAGATTTCAAGTTTTGGAAGCTTGATTTTGGTAGGGCCTTGTAGAACTCAATTTTCGAAACGTTGAGGAATAGTTGCTTCAATTCATTGGTTCATTGTAAATCAATTCTAGCTGAAAATCTATTACACAAAACGCATAAACACAATGAGATTGAAACAGTTTTTCACTTCGAGGTACACAGAACAGAATATATTACCTATGTGTAATTGTAGGTTAGTATAATTCAAAACCAAGTCGCGGGCCGGATTAGACTAGCTCAAGGGCCGCACTTGGCCCGCGGGCCGTAGTTTGACCATGACTGCCTCAGAGTATGGTTCGGAAGAATATCCACCCAATTGTTCCGGATAGCGACCAATAAAGACACCATATCCAGAATGATCACCGACGATCGAAGCGGACAGGCACCTTGGGAAGAAGATTATGATAAAGACATTTATATGATTTTATGTTCGACCCTGACTATTATATGTCAGAAAACTGTACTATAATGAGGCTCATTATAACACTATTTTTCATTTTGAAACAGTTCCTCCCACCAATTAGAGCTCAAGAAACAGTTGTTTGACCAACTAGATAAATAGATGCGCTGAGTTCCACGGGCTTGTAATTTAAATTTCACTGCCTGGGCTAGTGTCATAGTAGGGTAATCGAGGAGGCCATGGTCAAATACAAGGCATTCTCTGTGTCTCATGCGCTCTGTTCAGTACATAAAACTGGCGAAATCTCGAAAGATATTTATGAATATTTATGTTCGAACATAAAATGGTTATAATAATTATCCTGGAACATAAACAGTCGTATGCAACTCGCCTAAAATGGTAATTAAGACACTCGTATGAAATTTATAAAACTCGCGTTCGCTCGTTTTATAAACATACTCGTGTCTTAATTATTGCCATTAGAGGCTCGTTGCATAATGTACTAATATTAAACACAATGTGTACAATCACGTTTTTCACCACTCTGTCATTTCTGCGATTAGAGATTGAGACCTGCTTACACTTTCCACTTTATTGCAATTCTTGCAGACGCAGTCCTTCTTGGGCTCATGAAATGTCTCATTCTGGTAGATCCTTCCATGGAACTCATGGACAGCGAATCGCGTTTATAGATGTCGAAGTTTGAAATTTGGTCCCTTGCTGATATCTGTCTTCATTGCTTCTGTCTCCATTATTTCTTGGGGTATCTCGTCGGCTTTTTTCCGTCTCTCCTCGATGATGGTTTTATACGTTTGCGTTTCCGGTGGATCGAAGGAGTGCTTTATGTCTTTTATAAAGAAGGATTCCTGTGCTATTTCATAGGCGTAGTTGTTCCTTGAGAATTTTGAGATAGAGAGAGCTCTCTTAATAAATCTCGCTTTGCCGCTCTCTAGCTTCCTGAGGTTATTCACCGACAAGTAGGGCCAAATTAATTGTATACCATATGTGGCGGTCGGCATAATTTTAATTTTGAATAGCTTTATCGCTGTTGACAGGGATAGGCTTTGGTGTTTGGAAATGTCGTATGAGACTTTCGTTAATGCCGTAGCTCGCTCCTGTACATGCAGAAAGTAAGCAGTTCCAGCAGTTTGTAGCACGACACCCAGGTATTTGAAGTTAGGTACGAATTCTAAAGGTTCTTCTCCACACCAGAGTTGGTCCATTTTAGATATCCTTCCTCCTCTTTTAAATGTCATAGCCTTTGTTTTGGAGCTGTTAATTTCCATAGAGATTTCTTCCGCCCATACCCTAATGTTCCCCATAGCTGTTTGTAGGTCATCTCGGTATCTTGAGAGGACGACCATGTCATCCGCGTACATGAGTAATTTGACTGTTCTTAGAAATAGGATATGAAATGCTTACAGAGCAGGAAGAACAATCACATATGCCTTGTGAAATCAATGCCGGATTCAGCTGAGTTCCCGTGGTCACCAAACCATATCCCACTGGGTGTAAGCTCCTGGAGGGGAGGTGGAAATAACAGTCGCTCGTAATGCAACTGGGATTAAATCACTTTCCACAAGATGTATTTGCACCATAAATCACTACGGGATCTCGTTTGGTGTTGCAGGAAGTACGTGTTTGTCGCTGTAGTCAAACAGGTTGAGACATAGCATCGTGTAATGTACAAGACTGAACTTGAACAGTTCAAGGTGTCCACAGAATACCAACATAACCACACTAATGAGGTTGGTGATTAAAGCCATCAGATGTATTGAGTAACCTGCTACAAGCCTCATTTAGACACAAGTAGTTCGTTTATAATGACATAAACAGCACAATTAAGTAATGATGATATTGCATCCAAGGTACACCTGGACAAGATTCTAGATCAAGTTCATTAAGAAGCCGTTAACGATTTTTTGTTGTTTTATGTCATTGCTGTCATTCGTGGTATTCAGGGAGGCGGAACATCAAGATCATCAGCCCATCTTTACAAGGCTAATGATTTAATTTTCAAAGCATCATGTAATAAGGGAACCGGGACATGCGATAGGCTCAAAAATGTCAATTTTTTTTAGCTTTAAAAATCTCCCATCTTTCCTGAAGAATTTGGTGTGTCGATTATTGTGCTGAAGTGATATTTGATGCAATAAAATTAGGTTTAAACATAATGTCTTAAGGCTATACTGTAGCTACTAGCCAAACGTTCTTTTTGCGTTTTCCGTTTTTTGAATCTCCATGTACCATTTTCTCAGAAACTATCTTATCAATGTATTTGAAGCTTGGTAGTCTCTAAGACACTATATTGATCTAGAAGTGGAACTAAATTTATTTAGGTATCTTAATTAGTTCATGGAGCCCATCTTGAAAAGCACTGACAAGTTTACAGAAAATTTAAGTTTTCAACTAGGATATAAAAGCAAAAACCTCAACTCCTGTAAACATAAGCTCAAAAATGGATTTAATATTATGCATGCAAAGTTTGTTGGGTCTGATTTGAGTATTTGCTCAGAAAAAGTGACATGAGTTAAGGCACATTTTTAACAATGTGTTTTTTTAATGCTCTCTCTGACACAATATATTCAACATAGAAGCTTCAAAATCTACCCAAATAATGAAGAATGAACTTTGAATATACCAAAAGAAAATTCAAGGAAATATATATTAAAGTTTCTGAGATATGTAACTAAACATCGGAAGCAACATTTTTCTATCGATTCATATGGCCCGGTGCCCTTGTAGGTCTGTTCACTAAGGTACAGTATGTATATACGTTTAAAATGGCATCCTTTACCAAAAATTTATTTTTCGTATTTTCATCGTGTGCATCAAATTATCACATATTTCAAGTCGATATTCCACCTGTAAATAATTAACAAGTAGTTCCGTGAAGAACTATACAGCCTATTTGCATATATCCTACTTATGTTAATTGCCACTATCAACATACACAATTTCTGTTTGATTGTTGTAATAGATTCGTAGATATTAAGAACCGACTAAATATTTCGGATGGTCGCCATGTTGGATTTTATATATGTAGGTCCTAGAGTTATGTACTGTTACATGCAGATTATTGTGAACGTGTAGTATTCAAACTTCAATCGCATAATTAGGACACAAGAAAAAACAAGGAGATTTAAAAAAATTTCACAGCTGCCATCTTGTGGTTATGATAACAATTGAAATAAATTAGATGCCAGTGGATTAACATTCGTATAAGGATTTACTGTACCAAGTTTCACTGCACTCGGATGGTTAGATTGCGAGAAACATCCATGTGAATATTTATAATTCACGACACCGTCATGTTGGATTTGTGATCACCAGGTTATTTAAAGTCCTATAGGTGAACTTAAGTTCATAGCCCCTATGAACATTAAAAATGCAGTTTGATTGCTAAAATAGATTCGTAGATATTCAGTATCTTCTAAATATTTCGGATGGTCGCCATGTTGGATTGTTAAATGTATAGGCCATAGAGTCATGTACCATTAAAGGAAAATTATTGCGTAGGTTCATTATTCAAACTTTCACTTCGATCGCATGACTACATCACAAGAAATAAAAACTTAATTTTAAAATTCGCACTGCCGCCATCTTGAGGTTATGTAAACAATTGAACTAAATTAGATACCAGTGGATTACAATGTGTATAAATATTTCCTGTGCCAGGTTTCAGTGCGCTTGGAACATTAAATCGCGAGAAAGGTCTATTTAAAATTTTCAAATTCGCTTGGCCGCCATGTTCGTTTTGTAGTTAATCGGTTTTTGAATGTCTTATAGGTGGACTTCCAGTAGTGCCCTTTATCTCCGTACAAAATTTTAGGGAGATACCGCTAATAGTTTCAGAGATATAGAATGCCGGTGAAATATTTCGCACATCCGCCATCTTGTGATTATGTAAACAATTGAACGAAGTTAGATTTCGGTGCATTACAATGTATATAAACATATACTGTACCAAGTTTCATTGCGTTTGGTTGGTCAAATCACGAGAAACGTCTATTTGAAAGTCGCAAATTCGCATGGCCTCCATGTTGGTTTTGTAGTTACCAGGTTTTCAAAAGTCACATAAGTGAACTTATAGTAGTTCCCTCTATCACCATAGAAAATGTCAGGGTAATATCGGCAAGAGGTTCGGAGATATTGAATGCTGGTGAAATATTTCGCACAGCCGCCATATTGGATTGGTGAGTCGTAACAAAATTTGAAGGGCACGGTCGAGGTCGCCGGGAATAGTGCTATGAACTTTCCGAGTTTCATTGAAATCGCTCCTGCCGTTTAGATTTTATTAGGGGGGGACACACACACGAATCACACACACACACGCACACACACACGGACAAGAGGTTTCATTGAAATCGCTCCTGCCGTTTAGATTTTATTAGGGGGGGACACACACACGAATCACACACACACACGCACACACACACGGACAAAAGGTGATCTCATAAGCCTATTTTTTCAAAATTGAAAATAGGCTAATAAAAACAATTTTAAGTTGACTCTTGTGCACATTGTATGTAATGTATGTATGTATTCTTTATTGTCAGACAGATAGAATCCACTAGTGACAATATAATAATTAACAATAAAATGTACAAGTATAAACAAAACAATAACAGCAAACAAGAACAAAAAATAGAAATACACTAGTCTATTATAAATCAACAACCACAACCATACAGACACGCACTCAAACATCCGATCTCAAGCATTCATTCATACAATCCCTATGTACAAGAAACATTGAAATAATTACAGAAAAAACAAAACTATCTACAGTAAACGGAAAAAGGCAAAATCATAAAATGAAAGATAGAAGAAAAATCGAAAACTGGGAAAAAAGTAATATAAGAGTGACATTCTAAAAAAAAAAAAAATACTTCAGTCGCTCGTACATTCAATCAACCATTCATTCAACCACATGTTCAATCAATCAATCAATAAACGCAAATAGAAAAAAAAACACAAAATGCACACACTATTTTACAGCCCACTCGAGATGTTTCTCATAACAGTTGATAGAGAGTCGAAGTGAATATCAGTAGCACTTTTACTCTCCATCAAGCTGTATGTTGACTGCAACCGGATCAGACATGAATTTTTATGTACATTAATTCTCGATCTGCCCCCATCGAACGTGTGCTTCCGTCTGGTGGTTCTCTGCGGGACGTGAAAACCCAAGTCAGCTAGCAACTGAATCGAGTCAATTCCACCATTTACCAGTTTCCACAGGAATCTCACGTCTCCCACTGTGCGCCGACTGCTCAGTGGAGGAAGACCGTACACGCTGCAATAACTCTCATACTCAGCTCTATGGTACGATCGTCCACCCCTGTAACAGAGCCATTTGACAAATCTCTTTTGCACACGTTCGATGGCGTCAATTTTATTACTGTGAAAAGGATTCCAGATCACACTACAGTACTCCAATTTAGGCCGAATGAGTGACTTAAATAATTTGGATAGAGTTATGTCCGAAAAATAATTTAAACAATTTCTTTTTAAAAATCCCAGGATCCGGAAACTTTCACGACATATTTTTGAAATATGTTCATCGAACGAGAAATTATTAGTGATTGAACATGTCTAGGGGGCAAGACTCCACTGCATCTTACTTACATCTGATGATGATGATAATTATTGTTGTTTTAAGGGGCCTAATATCTAGGTTATCGGCCCCTAATGGTCTGGGTGTTAGCAAAAATAACAATGAAATGCAAACGATAACGAAAATTATGTGAGACTGAAAATACTTACAAAATGGAACTCTGATTGAATTGACTCACAAATAGTAGAGTAGAAATACTTACAAAAGGTAATATTGAAGGAAAATACTCACAAAAGGAATAGATTTGACAAATACACTCAAAATGTAGTATAGGTTCAAAATACGTACAAAATTCAATGTAGATTCGAAGTACTTACCAAATGCAATTGAAATTTAAAATACTTACAAAATGCAAATGAGATAGAAAATGCGTACATGATGCAATGTAGGTTCAAAATTCAATTGAAATTGAGAATACCCAATGCAATTTAGATTGAAAAAGGCCATTTCAGATTCAAAATACTCACAACGTGGAATTGAAATTCAAAATACTTACAAAATGCAATTGAAATTGAAAATGCATACAGAATGTATGATGGATTCAAAATACTTATTTGGATTGACAATACATACAAAATTACTTGCATCTAAATATCCCAGAATATCAAAAAAGTTAGAAAACCGTGGAAATGACATACATTAGCTAAGTACAACTGTAGGATCCAGGTTCGTCACTCCCGAAGAATTACTGTTAGGTAGATTTCATTAGAAAGCTAACTATTGAAATGGGTCCCATGTTTCGACTCCCGGAAAATTTCGACATATCTTCGCGTTTCACATCCCCCAGACCCCAAAACCACCGACAGTTCAAAAGTATATATATGTATATCAGTTTCTTGTGGACACGATAACTGCCGTAATTTTTCACCAATCACTTTGAATTTTTTACCGAATATGTATACCTATAAAATCTCGGTCGAGTTCTTTACTGGGCTAAATCGGTCGAAGGGGGTGAAAATGGGGGGCTTTTTTTCGAAAAAGTGAAATATTGCTATAACTCTCTTAATATGTGAAATATCGAATCCGTTCAACGTTCATACTATGTATCGGATAAAGCCCAAAAATTTATGTTTGAAGAGTTTTTTTATAGCACCAACCATTGACCAAAGGGGTGGAAAAAAGTGGGTTTTTCGGGAAACATTAATCATATCTCTCTTAATAGGCACAATATCAAAACCGTACAAAATGGACAATATTCCCCTAATAATTACCTAAAACTTTTGTCTGAAAGAATTTTTGATATGACCCACCATTACGCCAAGGGATGAGAAAAATGATTTCGGAATTATAAGAAAATGCCAAGAGCTATCAGAGGTTGCCATGGCAACACGACTAAATTGATGAGGGATGTGCCATCAGACGTTGCCATGACAACGCACTTGCACGAGATCAGATTCAGTATTTCCATCTGATTAAGTGGGAAGCGGCTTCGGTGACGTAACTGGTAGCATGCTGAATGTTTATGCCCAAGGTCGCGGTTTCAAAGCCGGCCGAAGTCGTCGGATTTTCTAAGAGCGCTAAACTCCCTCAGTATGCTTTCCTTTGGAGGGGAAGTTCCAACGTTCGTTGCGAGTTGCTAGTTGGGGTGGCATCTAGTAGCCAAGTTCACAGCTAGGTGCCGTTGACGGTAGTACCTGGTAGCAACATTAGGAACTACTGCTTGAAATTGACCGTCTGCAGGCCTTACCTGAATTAAGACTAATACAGCCATTACAATTCACACCGTTTATCAGACAGATTCTACACTCACCAAAAGTACACGGGGTTAGATGACCGCGTTGTCGCAGCCCCTAAACTGAGGAACCAACCAGAGGTAGATTTCATTAGAAAGCTAACTATTGCAATGGGTACCATGTTTCGACTTCCGGAAAATTTCGACGTATCTTCGCGTTTCACATCCCCCAGACCCCAAAACCACCGTCAGTTCAAAAGTTTATACATAATTTATGTATGTTTATGTATATATATATGTATATGTATATCAGTTTCTTGTGGACACGTTAACTGCCGTAATTTAGCACCAATCACTATGAATATTTTACCGAATATGTATACCTATAAAATCTCGGTCGAGTTCGTTACTGGGCTAAATCGGTCGAAGGGGGTGAAAATGGGGGGCTTTTTTTTTTCAAAAAAGTGAAATATTGCTATAACTCTCTTAATATGTGAAATATCGAATCCGTTCAACGTTTATACTATGTGTCGGATAAAGCCCAAAAATTTATGTTTGAAGAGTTTTTTATAGCACCAACCATTGACCAAAGGGGTGGGAAAAAGTGTGTTTTTCGGGGAAAATTAATCATATCTTTCTTAATAGGCAAAATATCAAAACCGTACAAAATGTACAATATTCCCCTAATAATTTCCTAAAACTTTTGTCTGAAAGAATTTTTGATATGACCCACCATTATGCCAAGGGATGATAAAAATGATTTCGGAATTATAAGAAAATGCGAAGAGCTATCAGTGGATGCCATGGCAACACTACTAAATTGATGAGGGATGAGCCATCAGACGTTGCCAAGATAACGCACTTGCACGAGATCAGATTCAGATTTCCATCTGACGAAGTGTGAAGCGTCTTCGGTGACGTAACTGGTAGCACGTTGAATGTTTATGCCCAAGGTCGCGAGTTCAAAGCCGGCCGAAGTCGTCGGATTTTCTAAGAGCGCTAAAAATCCCTCAGTATGCTTTCCTTTTGGAGGGGAAGTTCCAACGTTCGTTGCGAGTTGCTCGTTGCGGTGGCATATAGTAGCCAAGTTCACAGCTAGGTGTCGTTGACGGTAGTACCTAGTAGCAACATTAGGAACTACTGCTTGAAATTGACCGTCTGCAGTCCTTACCTGAATTACAGACTAATACAGCCATCCCTAAGTACACGGGGTTACATGACCGCGTTGTCGCAGCCCCTAAACTGAGGAACGAACCAAAATCTCTGCGGGAGATATAATTTTGCGTGAAGAAGTAACAGACCGTTACATAGTTACACATCAGTGTCGAAACCTTGCATAAGGACAGTGTGACCACAAGTATAAAAATGAACCCCAAATGACAAGAAGGTTACCGTTCCCATAAGACAATAAAATGTTTAAAATAAGCATAAAATGACGAAAAACTAATTTAATTAAGCTCCAATTATAAAATACCTTCTCGCAATAAATGAGGTCTGATCCTTCTACGAAAACCTGCATATTCTGCCTATTTTCGCCTATCCCCAAGTTTGTCCGGTGAAATCTACCTCCGCCTTCCGGCGTGCCGAGAGGACTTTTTTTAATACGAGTATGTCCAAATTAGTTCATTTGGTCATATCACAAATGTGTAACTTCATTTAAATTAAAACTCAGCATTTTTTCTGGTTTTGTGCCATGTATTGTGTGGGGTTTCACCTAGGACCATCAAGCTCAAGCACCAAGGCTGCTTGAGCTTTTAGGTCTCGCAGTAAAGAGGCGCACGTGTGCTTCATTAGAAGGGAGGTAGTGCTTAGTTCGCTACACCTGTGGGGGTCTGGGTGGGGATCACCAAGAGCCCGCTGATGAGACAGCTTGGTGTTCCTAGGAGAAACTCCACACAAGACATAGCATAAACCTAGAATAATTGCTGAGTTTTAATTCACTGGCCGTGAAAGCCAATATACCATCTCATTTCATTTACGTAATTCTACCGGGTGAGTTATCTGTGGTTGTTACGGCGTGGCTGCAGGAAGTCGCTCACATCCGGGAGGCGAGGAGGTTTGAATCCACTCGCCGGCAACCGTGAAGATGGTTTTTCTGTGGTTTCCCTACTCCCTTCCAGGCAAATACCGGGGTTGGTCCCTAACTATAGGCCACAGCCGCTACCTTCCATTTCCTCGACCTTACATTCACACTTTCCTCCCAAGACAACACTCCACACGTGACGGTACTTGTAGTTCACCCCATGGGTGTCCGTCTCGAAGCAGCTACTAAATCTGGCGAGCCGAACATGTCCTCGGACACTCCCGCCACTAAAAGCCATACGATAAACAAAATAATAAGTAATTCTCAGAATTAAAATAATTAAAATTTTATGCCTTTCTAATCAACATCAAAAATTAACATAGGAATATTATTGATACATCAAATTAAAGCTAATTAATGTAGGGATCGTGTGAACTAGGGATGTTTGGATACTTTGAAAACTTTAGCCACGTTGTTTATTTTAAGCAATGATAAAAATGCATTTATTTTTTGAAAAATGAAAAATAACTCCTTCACTCTGTTACAGATAACTGCACGATTCTAGTGCAAGCTTCGCTCGAAGCCCCAGGACTCTTTCAACAGACTCCATTACCCATTAACTTAGCCTTCCCGCGCGGGGATAGGAGAGCGGGAGGTACACTTTTTTTACGTGCCTTATATTGTTTATCTTGTTGATCACGAGATTTAGCTTTAGTAGATAAAATAGCACTATTTCTGTCAACAGACTCCATTATTAACACACTTTACGTAAACTGTAAGTAAGCAAGTTTAACGAACGATCTACAGACTCCATTATTAACACACTTTACTACCCTGCATAAATTGTAAATTGTAAGTAAGCAAGTTTACCGAACGAATCCGCAAGTACAGAAATAGCAAGAATCACGTGAACACTTCATGATCAACAAGTTGCAAGTCATTCAGTACCACGCAACTAGCGCGTTGGATTCCCCCGCGGGGAACGGGGAGCGGGAGGAGCACTCTGCTGCATGACAGTGCATGCATGACGTCACGCCCTCGCCGTCTCTGTTTGGCATAACGCCAGAGCCCAGGAGTAAACTCAGACTCGGTGCATATGCACCGAACAACATGATGACGTCATACACGCCGTAACTGTAACGCATAACGCTAGACCTAAGCATAACGATGGAGTCAACAAGATCATTTGAACTGATAAAATGATGGTTGGGTTTCGTGTGTGATGTGGTAAAAGTTTCAGAGGAATTGGTTCATAGATGTGGATTTTCTTCCTAAATATATATATATATATATATATATATATATAACAAGCTGACCCGGCAGACGTTGTCCTGCCAATCAAAGAAAGTGTTGTAACTTTGTTTCTTGAAATGCTTTTGGATACACAATATTTTTTTTTCTGTTAACTGCCTCTAAACTATCGTGAATTGAATTAACTAATTTAGAAAAATTCGTTAGAGCGTGCACAACAACTCTCCAAAGTTTCATCGCAAACGGATAAATGGCATTTAACGCATACGGGATTTGATTTAAATGATTCGTGCGCTGTCACGCATTTGTTGAATCTACTCGTACTCTACCAACTGTGAAATGGATTTATTAAGTTAGAAAGCTTCACGTAAGTGTACACAACAACTCATCAAAGTTTCATCGCAATCGATGAATAGTATATGAACGCATACAGGATTTTGTTGGAACGCTTCGCGCGTCGTCACACATTTGTTACATCTACTCGTGCGCTACCAATATTGTAAAATGGATTTACCAAGTTGAACACCTTCCCTGGCGTGTACACAACAACTTATCAAAGTTTCATCGGAATCGGATGAATGACATATGAACGCATATGTGATTTTCTTAAAACGATTCGCGTGCCGTCACTCATTTGTTGAATCTACTCATGTGCTACCTATTGTAAAATAGATTTACTAAGCCTGAAACCTTCTCTGGCGTGTACTCAATGATTCACCAAGGTTTGATCGCAATCGGATGAATGATATATGACCGCATACGGGACATTGTGGAAACGATTCGCGCGCCGTCGCTCATTTGTTGAATCTACTCGTGCGCTACTTATTAAAAACTGGATTTACTAAGACAGAAACATTTCCTGGAGTGTACACAACAATTCACCAAAGTTTCATCGCAATCGGATAAATGGTATAGGGACGCATACGGTAATTTGTTGAAATGATTCGCGTGCCGTCACACATTTGTTGAATCTACTCGTGCGCAAACTATTGTAAAATGGATTTATTAAGCCAGAAACCTTCCGTAAGGTGTACACAACATCTCACCCAAGTTTCATTGTAATCGGACGAATGGTATTTGAACGCATACGGGACCTTATTGAAACGCTTCGTGCGTCGTCGCTCATTTGTTGAATCTACTCGTGCGAAACCTCCTGTGAAATGGATTTACTAAGTTAGAAACCCTCACGTAAGTGTACACAACATCTCACCCAAGTTTCATTGCAATCGGATGAATGGTATATGAACGCATACGGGACTTTGATTAATAGTTCACACGTCGTTGCTCATTTGTTGAATCTACTCGTGAGCTACCCATTGTAAAATGGATTTACTAAATTAGAAATCCTCACGTCAGTGTACACAACATCTCACCCAAGTTTCATCGCTATCGGACGAATGGTATTTGAACCGCATACGGGACTTTGTTGAAACGCTTCGCACGTCGCCGCTCATTTGTTGAATCTACTCGTGCGAAACCTCCTGTGAAATGGATTTACTAAGTTAGAAACCCTCACGTAAGTGTACACAACATCTCACCCAAGTTTCATTGCAATCGGATGAATGGTATATGAACGCATACGGGACTTTGATTAATAGTTCGCACGTCGTTGCTCATTTGTTGAATCTACTCGTGAGCTACCCATTGTAAAATGGATTTACTAAATTAGAAATCCTCACGTCAGTGTACACAACATCTCACCCAAGTTTCATCGCTATCGGACGAATGGTATTTGAACCGCATACGGGACTTTGTTGAAACGCTTCGCACGTCGCCGCTCATTTGTTGAATCTACTCGTGCGCGACGTCCTGTTAAATGGATTACTAAGTTAGAAGCCTTCACTTAAGTGTACACAACAACTCATCAAAGTTTCATCTCAATCCATGAATGGAATATAAACTTATACGGGATTTTGTTGAAACGCTTCGCGCGTCGTTACTCATTTGTTGAATCTAGTCGTGCGCTACCTAATGTGAAATTGATTTACTAAGCCAGAAGCCTTCCCTGGTGTGTACACAACATCTCACCCAAGTTTCATCGCTATCGGACAAATGGTATTTGGACGCATACCGGACCTATTTGAAACGCTTCGCGCGTCGTCGCTCATTTGTTGAATCTATTCGTGCGCTATCTATTGTGAAATGGATTTATTAAGCCAAACACCTTCCCTGGAGCTCACTCAACATATCACCCAAGTTTCATGGCAATCGGATGAATGGTATATGAACGCATACGGGACTTTGAAACGCTATAACATGCAGAGACAAACAGTAGAAGTCGACATCACTGCCACCTTTGGTATAAAAAACAACTTTCCGCCACGGGCGGAGTGTATGTAATGGCGGTAGTTGCACAGGTTGCGACCAGGTGGCTCTAACGTGCAGAGACAAACCGTCCAAAGACATCAGCTTTCACGTAGGCCAAGGCTAGTGGTTTCCATGACGACTGTTTTTTACTGTGTATTGTGGTTCTAAAATTGTGTGTAAATTGTGGTTCTAAAATTGTGTTCATTCCACCTACCGGGTCAGATTGTGAATCTAAACCATACATGGACTCACCCTAATATACATACCAAATTCCATCAAATTCGGTTCAGTCGTTTAGGAGGAGTTCAGTCACATACACACGTGTCGAAGAATTATATATATAAAGATAAGTTATTTCATTCCCACCCAGGAAGGGTGGGCGGGCCCCTACAAATGGCCGCTCCATCTCTTGGTCCAGGATAGGAGTAAGATTTGGGAAAGGAGTTGTATTGAAGATGTAGATGTTGAAGTGTGGAATTTGGAGTAGACAAAGTGGAATGGACCTCTGGGCTAACATTCAAGTTTTGCCATTTTGAAGTTTGAGAAATGTTTTATGTTTTTCAATTGAGAAATTTTGAAGTTTTGGAATTTTGAGATTTTAAGTTTTGAAGTTTTGTAATTTGGAAATTTATAAATTGTTGAGATTTTATATTTTTGAAAATTTTGAAATTTTTGTTATTTTGATTTTTTTTCTTTTGTAATGAATGCGATGGAAGAAATGGATGATGACGTTTAATGAGTTGAGAGTAATGGATGATGTTTGTGGAGATGAGAAGGAGAGCGGTGCTGTAGATGAGAGAGAAGAGGAGAAGAGAGAAAGAATAGTGCATATGAGATGAGATGATAGTTTGAGATCTATTGTACTTGAAAGATGGATGGTATGTGATGAGATGATGCGCTTGTGGTGGAGTGTGTGAGAGATGAGACTGAGTAGTTTATTTTTTCATTTTTTAAGATGAATGGGGATGTGATGTGTGATGAGATGCTGTGGATGTGTGGAAATCAAATGGAAATGGGTGTGTGTGACTTGAAATACGGATGAAATGTAAATGAATGAATGTAATGAGAATGAAGACTGTGGCAGGTGTGTTTATGATACTGTGATAAAACGTATATACATACATTAAGGGTACCTGGTAGTGTAAATTAGCCAACAATGCAACTGGTTAGTAAAGGGTTCATTCTTAGGTTACTATGACATCTAGAAACGACAAATTTCCTGAGTTTAACAATACCATTTATGGCCGCGGGCTACGTAAATATGATTACAAAGCTTTACGATATATTTGAAGACCCCACGGTAAGAACGGGATAACTTCATTTGTTTTCGGAAATGAGTTTATAGCGCATTCTGGTGGCCAGCCATCGTCACTACAAATCAGTTGAAATTCGTGTGTGGCCTCCGGTGGGTGAGTAGTTATCGTGTTGGTCTACCAACCCCAAGCTTGCAGGTTCGCTCCTGTCCGTGGTAAGTGATTTTTGAAAGGCCGCAAAAATCACGGCACGCATGTCCTACGATGTTGGCATGTTAAAGAACCCATTTGAATCCAGCAGGCCGTGTTCATAATGGCAAAATTAATCTCTGCATTATCCGCAAACACAAAAGTTCCTCCTTTCTCTACTAGAAAGCGCTATAGTGTCAAGGACCTTGGATACCTAACCTCCTTGACTTCCATAGCACTCCAAGAAACAACCAAATTTGACATGCAAGCTGCCCTCTGCGCATCAAATAACAAAGTTTGCACCCGGCACCCGAAGCCATACGATATTTTTATTATTATTATTATTATTATATTTCTACCATTTATGATTACAAAACGTTACGATATATTTGAAGACCACACAGAAAGAACGAGGCAAGTTCATATTTTTTTTTCAGAAATGAGTTTATGGCGCATTCTGGTGGCCAGCCATCGTCACTACATACCAGTTGTAATTAATTTCAAATAAAGGGTATGTCACCGAGATAAAGAGGTTTCCAATTTTAGTGAAAACGGAAAGAACTTCCAATATCCTCTCACTTTCTTCATAATTTAATTTTAGTTGTTATGTATTTTACATGTAGTTCCTTTTAAAGAAAGAAATTTGGCAAAGAAAGAACATATAGCTTACCCTCTATTAGGGTATTTCTTCTTAGTATTGGAAGATTAAATTCGCTCTCCTGTTTTTCCTGTGGAGTGGTAATTTCAAAATTATGGACATTTCAAAAAAAAATTCAAAACATGATATTTTCTAAGATATGTACTTTGTTCTCAGGAAATATTTTTCACACTTATAGGCACTTACGGATTAGAAGCTGTGAACTAATTAATAAAATAAATTACTAGAAGATGTTTATTGTACTAGTTGTGACCTCATCAGTCTTCATCGGCATAATCTTAAGAAACAATTGATCATTGCGAGTGTATTAGTGTATTTAATGGTGTCGTCGTGTTTGGAAAGTCATTAAAAGTGTATGAAATAAACAATAATCTAGAAAATCAGATCAATTGTAAAATAATTTAAATAAAACAAGAATCAATTGAACATCTCAGTCGACAATCACATTGAGAGACTTAAGAATATAATATAGCTTATTGCATCAGCCATGTGTGTTATAAATGTAGAATTATAGGGTAGCTATTTAAATAAGCTGTCAGGGTCAATTCAGAAGAAGGTCATCTAGACTAGGTGGAGACACCTAGGATAGTATAAAAGGGCGTGGAGATCTAGTTCCAGCACAGCATCCTACCAGCTAGCGAGTACTGGATTAACACAGTAGCGCAACATCATCATGAAGGTTCTGGTGAGTGAAATATATAATTTCATTTACTTACGTTAACGGATTGATCAGTGCATCGTCATCAGTGAAACCTCAAAAGCGAAGTGTGTTTATGGAAATCTTAATCTTCAACAAGTTGTTCCGTTACAAACGTTAAAAATAATATCAAATTGGTTACAAAATAATCAAATCGGTAAGACAAAGCAAAGAGGATATAAAAAGTAGGTTAGCACAGGCAAGGAAAGCATTTCTACAGAAAAGGAATCTATTGACTTAGGTATTAGGAAGTCATTTTTGAAAGCCTGTGTCTGGAGTGTGTCGCTGTATGGAAGTGAAACGTGGACTGTTAGAGCAGCAGAAAAGATGAGAATTGATGCGTTTGAAATGTCGTATTACAGGAGAATGATGAAGATCAGATGGGTAGAAAGGGTTACAAATGAAGAGGTATTAAGTCGATTGGAAGAAGAGAGATGTGTTTGACGACTGCTAATGAAGAGAAGAGGTAGGTTGGTAGGACACATACTAAGACACCCAGGAATAGCAAACTTAGTAATGGAAGGAAGGGTTGAGGACAAGAACTGTAGGGGTAGACCTAGGTTTGAATATGATAAACAGATAATCTCGGATGTAGGGCGTGGTAGCTATGTAGCGATGAAACGATTGGCTCGGAGAGCTGCATCAAACCAGTCGAAAGACTGAAGACTCAAACACAAGACAATTTATACCGAGCTCCTCCGATTCACGCACCTGTTTCGTGACCCGCAGGGTGGTTGAAATTGAGAGGTAATGATGTTCGTCGTTGTCGGCCAACTGAACACAAAATATAAATGAAATGATAACATAAGAGTCATGACGCGGCCAAAAATGATTGCTAAAAGTCATTTCATGTTACCCGTGAATATGATGCAGGAATAAATGTCAATTAAAAGTTTTGTCGTTTTATGGAATTATTGCAATACTGGATTTTCTTTATTTCCATAACGTATTACTGTGCACGTAAATCTCTCAAAATAATAGTAAACATAAAATGATGTGTCTTATCTCGCAGAGAAGTTGTCTTGCTCTTTAGAGATCCCAAAAATGAATGATAACGTATGACGAAAATTGAAGCGAGGAAATAAGCGGGAAACGGAATACGCATGCACAAATCTGGCTACGGATAAACCTGGTAGTAAATTGGATATAAACGTTGTGCGTTATGACGTGGAGAGCATTTCTTACCGTACGAGAAGACTGTGTTTCACATTTTCTAACACTCATCCCATGACGCGCAAGGTACATTCTCCGCACCTTCTTGTAAGCTAGCGCCACGCGATAGGCGCGTGATTCGCACTGGACGTGTTAATAGCACAGGAACGTCCTAAAATTTCATAATTTATGTATTGGTGACGTGTTCAGTAATTCTAGAAACCTTGGCTACAATTTGACCAGACGTTTGAAATATTCTTAACCTGGGAGAGGGTGCGTGAAGTATTGTCGCACGAAAGTGCGCGCGCAGAAATTTTCTCCATGTTGGTTTCGGCTCTCAATGAACAATGTTAAATTTAGTCTAATAAATGCCTAAATTATTAGGCTGTAAGTGAAATAACACTTTTTCGTGCCATAGGTATAATATTTTTTTGCATCTGCACAAACACTATGATACAATTAGCCTACCAATTATTTTACTATGTTAATGATTAAAAAATTCACCCATCATGTAAATTTCCTTTCTTATTTCTCTCAGTCGAAGCCTCCGTGGCTTAGGCGGCAGCACGCCGGCCTCTCACCGCTGGGTCCGTGGTTCAAATCCCGGTCACTCCATGTGGGATCTTTGCTGGACAAAATGGAGGTAGACAGGTTTTTCTCCGGGTACTCCGGTTTACCCTGTCAAAATTTCATTCCAGCAACACTCTCCACTAGCATTTCATTTCATCTGTCATTCATTTAATCATTGCCCCAGAGGAGTGCGTCAGGCCTCGGCAGCCGGCACAGTTCATATCCTCGCCGCTAGATGGGGGCTTCATTCATTCCATTCCTGACCCGGTCGGAGACTGGAAGCAGGCTGTGGATTTTCATTTTCATTTCTGTCAGTCAATGTCAAAATACACTACATAATATAAAAACAACAAAAGGCGATTACGTTCACGGCATGTTTTTAGTATGCTTTGATATATACAGGGCGTCTCTTATTAACGTTTACAACTCTCTATAGCGTCGTAGATAGCATTGAGACAAGTAATTTGATATGGGACACTTAGGGTCGCAAGTGTCCGGAAATACCTTAAAAGTGAACCACAAATGTTAAGCATATGACGTCCTTAGCCTGTTCAATGATTTCCAAGTTCCATTTGGCAAGTTGTGACCAGGATTATACGTTAAAAATGGGCTACAATTTTTATGTGAATTATAATATGATCTTAAACAAGTACATGAGTGACATGATTACTAGATCAGGGGCAGATGGCCTCGTAGTTCCGCCCCTTAAAACAACAATAATTAGCTAACTTACTAGAATTAATATCAATTCCTCGGAAGTTGTATCTTGGATAATAAAATATTATAGAAAGCTGTATGGCACGGATATAGTCAAAAAATGTGTATGGAATATTCATATTTTGATTCGTAGAGAGAGAGAGAGAGAATATCTGCATTAAGGCGTGAGGATTATAGTTGGTCTTGCCCGAGAGCACTTGGAGATCTCAAAGTTTGATTGTGCACTTATTGCCGAAGCACTGTATAATCTATTGTTTCTGTTCAGGTCGTCTTGTTCGCCGTGGTGACCGTCAGCCTGGCAGAGCCTGGCTACTTGGCTGGAGGTATCGCTGGTATCGCCCCTGGCATTGCTGCCCTTGGCGTCCCAGGAGTCCTCGCCGCTAATCCCGCTGCAGCTATTCTAGCCGGCGCTGTTCCCGGTGCAAGAATCGCTGCAGGTGTCGCTGACTCTGTCAACAATGCTGCCAACACCGCTGTCGCTCAAGCTCAAGGTGCAGTTGCCGCCGGTCAGGGTGCTGTAGCTGCTGCTCAAGGGGCTGCTGCAGCGATTGATGGTGCTGCCGCTGCTGCTGAAGGCGCTGCTTACGGCGGTGCAGCTATTGCCGCTCCTGCTGCCGCTATTGCCGCCGCTCAAGGTGTCATCGCCGCACCAGGCATTGCTGCTCTTGGTGTACCAGGACTGATCGCCCCAGGACTTGTAGCCGCTGCTGCAGCGAGTCCCATCGCTACTCTTGCTCCAGGAGGACCCGCTGGTCTGGTGCTCACCGCTGCTGGAACTCCTGTCGACACGATCGGTGTCCAGGCTGCCAGAGCCGCTGATGTAGCTGCTCACATTAACGCTAAGATCGCCGTTCTTGGATAAACCACCGCTTTACTTCTCTTTGCTGATCCTTCCCACTTTCCGACAAAAAATGAACGGGTTGAAACACGATCTTCACTGTTATTACTATTAAATTTATTTTCCGATAAAGACAACGTCTTTAAGTTACGTGTCACAGACATCTCAGTCTTGCTATAATGAGTATTTTAATGGCAAGGAGACAGAAGCACGTATACTAATTTAAGGGTGCTGTCCACATATGATTCCAAATTTTCTCAACCAAAATTGAATTCTAGCGCAAACATTTATTGTTTGTGGGTACTTAAATACAAGCCACCAGTTTAAATTGATTTACTGAGTTCCCTTCAGGGCAAATTGTTGACACCCAGAAGTCTCTAAGGTAGCATTAATTTAAAGGCGTGTTAAAACATAAACATTATTATTATCATGATCAGAATTTATTTAATTTAAATTAAGTGAGCTAGACCTTTCACCCACGCAAAGGTGGATATTTTGATTTAAACAAGCACATAAATTGAAAGCCGTTGCACTTAACGAAAAATAAATTAAGTAGTTATATTTCCAACCTCTCCTCCTTTTTTGATATCCTTTCTCTCGCTAAAAATAGTTTAAAAAAGCAAATGACCCTTGTTAACGTTAATTGATTAAGGGATGCTTCTCATCATACATCTGGACTTGTAATCGTCACACGTCCATGTGCATAGCTGGTCCACAAGATGTATGCAACTACTTGTTATTGCTAAGATCAGATGGGCCCACACCTTCACAAAGCTTAAGCATGCATCAATGTTCATTGTTTTCATGATGGAAGTATTGTGTTATGAGAAATGTCTCTTGAGCAATTACAAAAAAAATGTACATATTCGTGTTAATAAAAATATCTCCAAAACACCACGATATTTTATTTGGCAGGTTGATTACAACTACAGTGCTATTCCAAACCTGCAAGGACTTAATTCCTGTACTTGTATGAAGATAAATGAACTGCAGTACAACCAGAGATCTACTGTAGATGGTAGTGGTTATTGTTGTTCTAAGGACCAAAACATGTAGGTCATCAACCCCTAATATTGACAGTAAAAATGAGTATAAAAATGAGGTATACTTAATACATCTAAAATAGATCTAAACAGAGAAATATTCGATTATTATGTTAATAATAACTCAATATAATAATTTGAAATTAATTCAAAACGATAAATCGATTAACCGAATGATAGATTAATCGACAAACCGAAGAATCGATTAATTGATTAGTAGACATAAGATAAGAACAGAAGTTTAAATCTCTTAAGTTGAGTTACGCTTATTTACGGAAAGATGTATAGAAGTGTATAAAAATTATATTTACCTAAATATACAAAGTGTCCTTCTTTGTTTATGCTAACAATAACCAAATAAGAGTCAGTGAGAGTGGAAGGACCAACATCAATCATATTGGAAATGGTCTCTAACCAACGAAACGAAGAGGGTTTACCCAAGATTTTGAATTCTTGTTCAATGTTTACAATTTAGGGCAGAAACATTTTTATTTTACTTTGTTTTAGCCAGTTTTTTTAAACAAGTTACAATTATACTGAAATATATTTGGATTAATTAAATGCCTATTTTACTTCTGTGAGAGCGTAGTGAAAGGAGCAAAGTATATTGATTAATCGACAAAACAATCGATTATTTGACCAACCAATCAATCTATTAAACAACTAATAGAATAATCTATTCAATGCAAATTCAATTAATTGATATTTGTAGCAATTAAAAGATTTGTAGCCTATTTTCATTTTATGAAAAAATAGGCGTATGAGATCACCTTTTGTCCGTGTGCCTGTGTGTGCGTGTGTGTGTGTGTGTGTGTGTGTACCTAATAAATTCTAAACGGCAGGAGCGATTTCACTGAAACTCGGTAAGATCATAGCACCATTCTGGCCGACCCCGACCGTTCCCTTCAAATTTTAATGTGTCTCACCAATCCAACATGGCGGCTGTGCGAAATATTTCACCAGCACTCAGTATCTCCAAAACTAATACCGATATCACCCTGAAATTTTGTACGGTGATAAAGGAAACTACTAAAAGTTCACCTATGTGACTTTCAAAAACCTGGTAACTACAAAACCAACATGGCAGCCAAGCGAATTTGGAACATTTTAATAGACTTTTCTCGTGAATTAACCTTCTGAGCGCAGTGAAATATGGCACAGTAAATGATTATACATATTGTAATGCACTGGCATCTAATTTAGTTCAATTGTTTACATAATTTCAAGATGGCGGCTGTGCCAAATTTTAAAATTAAGTTTTTATTTCTTGTGTTTTAATCATGCGATCGAAGTGAATGTTTGAATAATGGAGCTAGGCAATAATTTTCCTTTTATTGGTACATAACTCTATGGCCTATACATATAACAATCCAAAATAGCGAGCATACGAAATATTTCAGAGGTTCTCAATATCTACGAATCTTTTACTGCAATCAAACTGATTTTTTTAATGTTCGTAGTGGCTATGCACATAAGTTGACCTATATGACTTTCAGTAACCTGGTGAGCACACATCCAACATGACGGCGACGCGAAATATAAATATTTAAATGGACGTTTCTCTTGATTTAAACATCCGAGTGCAGTGAAACTTTGCACGTTAAATGCTTATACAAATGTTAATCCACTGACATCTAATTTATTTCAATTGTTTTCATAACCACAACATGGCAGCTGTGCGAAATTTTAAAATCTCGTTTTTCCTTTTTGTGTCCTGATCATGCGATTGAAGCCTGAATACCACACGTACACAATAATCTTCATGTAATAGTACATAAATAAATATCCAACCTGGTGACCATCTGAAATATTTAGACGGTTCGCAATATCTACGAATCTATCACAACAATCAAACTGAAATTTTGTACGTTGATAGAGGCGATTAACATGAGTAGGATATATGAAAATAGGCTGTATAGTTCTTCACAGAACTACTTGTTTAATTTCGATTAATCGATTATTCAAGGACTCAAATCAGTCGATTAGAAGTTCCAGCCCCTTTTGTTTGTTAGATCGAATTCAAATATCTCGTGGCGGAGAAAAAGGCATGTAGAGTATATTCCTAAGCCTTCGCTTGTCTTTTATATTTTGTTTTGTATTACTCTTTCATTATACTGATCAACAAGGTGTTTGTCCATAGAATGATAGAGGGTGTGGTGGCGTAGCGATCACGCTGTTGGCCTCTCGCCAAGGTGGACCATATTCGGTTCCCGGTCAATGCATGTGAGATTTTCGAAGTTAAATGCCATGCCCTGTGGTTCGGATTCCACGTAAAAAGAGGTCCCGTGGCTCATGATCGCATGATAAACGGTCACGTAAAACTAATAATAATGTTATTGGTTTTACGTCCCTTTTTTACTACTCTGGCTTTTAGAGACGCCGGATTATCCGATTTTATTCCCCGTAGGGAATCTTTAACGTGCCAGTAAATCTAGTGACACGGCTCTCTCGCATTTGCGCACCCTCAAATGTCAGCTGACTGCGCCAAGATACGAACCTGCGACTTTGGGCTCAGCAAGCGAGATCGTTACTCTTGTAAAACTAAAAGCTTCCATTCATAGATATGATGATTTATATTGTTAAGTAGGTGTCTGACAATCAAATATTAGGTTAAACAAACTTGTTTTGGATGAATGGATGTTTTGTGAAACGCAATTGTACAAGACCATTAATATTTAAAGTGATAGAAAATAATACAGATAAAACTGATATTTGATGCAATAAAATTAGGTTTAAAGATAATATTTTAAGGCTATATTGTAGCTACCAGCCAAACATTCCTTTTGTAAAACTCAGCAATTCTTCTAGGTTTGTGCCGTGTCTGTGTGAGGTTTCGCCTAGGACACCAAGCAGGCTCATCGGCGGGCTCTTGGTGTCCCCGCCCGGACGGCACAAACCTAGAAGAATTGCTGAGTTTTAATTCACCGGCCGTGAAAGCCAATATACCATCTTTCTGGAAGCCTTCATAGGGAGGTTCAGGCTGCTTGAGCGTTTAGTTCTCGCAGTCAAGGAGTGCAGTTGCACCTTATATAAAGGGAGGTGGCGCGCAGTTCGTCACTCCTGTGGGGGTCCGGGCGGGGACACCAAGAGCCCGCCGATGAGCCTGCTTGGTGTCCTAGGCGAAACCCCACACAGACACGGCACAAACCTAGAAGAATTGCTGAGTTTTAATTCACCGGCCGTGAAAGCCAATATACCATCTTTTTGGAAGCCTTCATAGGGAGGTTCAGGCTGCTTGAGCGTTTAGTTCTCGCAGTCAAGGAGTGCAGTTGCACTCTATATAAAGGGAGGTGGCGCGCAGTTCGTCACTCCTGTGGGGGTCCGGGCGGGGACACCAAGAGCCCGCCGATGAGCCTGCTTGGTGTCCTAGGCGAAACCCCACACAGACACGGCACAAACCTAGAAGAATTGCTGAGTTTTAATTCACCGGCCGTGAAAGCCAATATACCATCATTCCTTTTGTGTTTTCTGTAGTCATATTTGTTAAAACTTCATGTACCATTTTCTCAGAAATTATCTGAACAATGTATTTGAAACTTGGTAGTCTCTAAGACACTATACAGATATACAAGTTGAATCAAATTTATTCAGATGTCTTGATTAGTTCATGGGGCCCAGGGTAAAAAGCACTTACAATTTTACAGAAAATTTTAGTTTTCTATGAGGATGTAAAAAAACAACTGAAAACAATAGGACAATAGTCTTACTTCAGTATTTCAAAAATGGTTTAAATATCATGCATGCAAAGTTTTTTAGGTCTAGGTTGAGTATTTGCTTAGAAAAAGGGACATGAGTTAGGGGAATTTTTAACAGTATATGTTTCTAAGATTGCTTTTGAAATGCTCCCTCTAACACAAAATATTCAACATTGAATCTTCAAATTCTACCCAAATAATGACGAATGTACTATGAATATACTGTACCCGTTCGTCCTGGGGATGCGATGACCCATCTGCTATAACATCGCATTCCTGGAGTTCCGGGACAGAGCGGAGTTAAATGAACCTCTAGTCAAATAAGGAATGTGTCGGAAATTCAGCTGAGTTCTCGAAAAAGCAGTGGGTATCACGAGACAAAGTATCTCTAGGGTCGTTACGGGCTTAAGTTTAATAGAAATAATGCAAATATAAATGGGCGCCATCAACTGAATTCCTAGCAAACCACTTCCTTTCCGGATAAGCCTTACTCAAGACAAGGAAAGAAAAAGGAACATCACACCATCATCAGATCACAACTAAGATAAAAACAAATTTATTTTACTTTGATAGTCAGACAGACATTTTAAATATAATTCCTACCTAAGAGTATGGTCGAATGCCAAAGTTAAATTGTCATTGTCCAAAAATCGAACCATCTCTTTTCTAATCCAAAATTATTTTTATCCACATAACAAGAAAAATCTATAAAGTTATCTTGGGTTCTCAGGATCACTGTAGCACCATGTCTTTCGTCACTGACATTTGTGAAACCTGAGACCTAATTTCTCTTTAATTTAACATCAATGTGGATTTAAAAATGTTATTAATCTGTCTAAACATACACATATAATAATCACACATATTAAATATCACGTAATTTATGGTTTGCATGGCATAATTTGAATGTTGAACATGTTAATCAAATGCTCCTAAACATCGAATAATTAATTTACACTATTTACATCGTCATTCATAATCTCTTATCTGTGAATTACAGAAAATTCAAATTCTCATTGGTCATCATTATCGTCATCATCAAAATTAAATATTTCTCACATTAATTCTCACTTCAAAATTCTACATATTCCTGTCAGAATCATTAATTCATCAACATTACATTATTTAAATTCTCAACTCAAGTTGCAATTCCTTCAAATTATATCTCAATTAAATTTATTTAATTCCATATAAATTCTTTAATCATCAGCTTCTTTAAATAATTATCACATTCTAATTCAGTTATTCATCATCATTACAATCGTCTATTAATTTATTTCAATCAGTTTATTTATTCAATCTTTAATTCATCCATTTATTTAATTCATCGATTTATTCCAAATTTAATTTATCAAATTATTTAAATTTCAATCATCTGGTTATTTAGTTTTCATTATTTCATCTAGTCATTCTGATTTTTATTTAATTAGGTCAGATCGTTAATATGCTTAAATCTCAGATTATTATTTCATTAATTATTATTTTCAGAAAATCTTGTATTATCAACTTTAGTTATTTGTTTAATTTCCTAACAAATTGTTTAATATGGTTTATAGAGCGTTGTCTTACAGTTTTATCCCTTCCAAGTTATATCTCGTATTTAATTTATCATGCCAAAAATATTATTGCCTCCACGACATCACGTTGGATCAAACTATCCACAACGACATTACATTTCTTCAATACTTCAAATATCACATTTGAATACAACAATTACTCCACAAAACTCCATAAATATTCAGCACATACAGCATGAATCTCAACAATTACGCTAGACTGGGTACGACGACCTCATGTCTGCCTCAAAATACATTATCAACGTTGCAACTATCACATGGCAACTTCCACAAAATGCCTATCACAAACTCCACTTAACCTCGTTGCATGATCTACAAAAAATATATAAATGGCTTCAAATTTTCAACGCACATAATCTCCAATGACTGTAATTACTCTGATCACATCTAGACAACTTCTTAAACAATTGGAAAAATATTACTTCAGTAATTTAAGATCTGCTTTCAAATAGCATAAATTATCTTACAATTCTTATAATTCACATCGCAGAAAAACACCAATGTGCTATAATCTCTCATATCAAAATCTGCAATACTGATCTGCCTTAAAATAATTATGACCATTAATGATTAATCTTACAAGATTCAATTACTTTAAATCCTTCTCAAAGGTATCAAACACAATTATAAAAATCATCAAAAGCATCAGCTGTAACAGCTGTTAAACTGAAATTACTCTCAAAAGAGTATAGTAACAAAATATTGGATTGGCAAACAAGAATTACTAAATGCAATCCTGTTGACATTTATCGTTACTTTATTTAACAAAATTTCGACTGATATGTGACTAGTAGTTCCTTGTTTGATTCACTTACAATCTCGTGTACATTCGGATGATAAAAATGAGTCCCTCAATGGCGAGTAAGATGTGTAACCACCGTACAGTCGTATAAATACGAAAGACCTCGCCCCGTCGACTTGGATGATATTTCCCTGAACGATGAGTAAGATGAGTAGCCACCATACAATCGTATAAATACGAAGGACCCCATCTCGTAGGCTATATGAGTGAATGTACCAGATAGGAATCAACAAGTTTCTAGTTGTCATATAAAAGCGATGTTCATTCACTAAAGTGAATAACTTCTTAATATCTCCAAACAATCCAATGGAAAAAAATCCCTACTGATGAATAATACACACTCGCTAGTATGCAATGAACTGACGAAGTAATTTTTGATAATCAATTGCAGATCACGAGTTCGAAATACTCGTTACACAAAAAAAAACTATTTATGAAAAATATCCTAGCTGGAAAAATGTCTAAAAGACCAAACATCTGCTTAATAAAGCCAACCAATGGTGAGAATTTCGTATAATGATGCCTGCCATATCATATGGTCACTCCATATTCTAGCAAATTCGAAGTATATAAATTCAAACCATGTCTTAATAATCGTATCACTCCTATTAGAAAAATATACATGTGTGCCCAGTATTCATAAAAATAATCGTATCAGGTAGTTATAGCTCTTACAGTACCTTTCATAATCAGCTGTAATTAAATTTCCAAGATCGTCGATTTTCCCTACATAAAGAATTTCTCGAAAGATCGGCGTGAATATCATTCCATCCATGAAATGACGATTGCCTTCGAAATCCCAAGTGAATCAGCTGGTGGACTCCTCTCGTCAGGAATCGAATCCATCGCTCTGCGGTGCCACCTTGTCTCTATCGGCGTCTACTCGGACATGTTGAACTTCGGATTACCCATAGCGGATATTGTCAAACTCCTCTCGAAAAAGTTCATGGAAACAGCGGACCCCCTACTCCTCTTCTAAGTTACGCCACTGTTCCGTTAAATGTTCAGTTTGAGTATTGCAAGTTCAATCTCAAATGACTGCTAAGTCTCACTTTCGAAAAATAAAATTTTACTTGAGAGTGTTCAAGTTTACGAAACACCCTGTAGTTGTCTGTATTTGGTCATTCATGAAACTGCATAAGAAATAAATCTCATTAATGCACGATCTAATGTTCATCAGTGCCTATGCTAACAACATTCCGTTTACTTGAAATAGTTAAAGTAACTTTGAATGCGTTATAGAAAAGCATAGTCATAAAGTTATTCATAAAAGCTGTGTTCAAACTGCGTTGAAATGTAGCTTGTAATAAAGTCTCCAACTACTTGCAGTGCGGTTCTAACATATCCCGGCCGTCTGTGATTGCTTCCTCGGCTAGCCCGCCTGGATCAATGACCCGCTTGGCCTTCGCTGCTCGGCGATGCAGGAACTGTCGCCTACACTCTGCCGTGACAGTTTCGGTATGTTACGTGACCTTCACTGTGCGTCTCGCTTGCGATATAGAGCTGCTCCTACCTGCTCGTCTGACTGAGCTCAACTGAACTTGCTGGCACTGTCTTCTCGCTTATGTGCTCGGCGCAGGCACGTGGTGTTATCCCCCACCACTGTGCTCTCGCGTCACGATCATAGTCTCGAACCCAAATCATCTCGGCTATTCCGTTATAAAATAACTTAAGGGTTATCGGACTTCCATAAAATTATTTCCACATATAATGCATGTTATATATCCTCTTCTAAGATGTTTAATTACCATAATTCCATAAATATTTCAATAAAACTTCACATCTTTATCCATAATTCCATCTTCTCACAGATGTCAATGCCTCCTTGATTCTAGACCTCCTACGTCATCTTGACATTCTTCTTGACGCGACCGGTGCGCTATCTTTTAATAATTCTTCCCAAAACCTCAACTACAGCTTAATGTCTGCTGGCGTAGCCGATAGCCTAAACTAGGTATCGGGTACAATACCAACAGAACATTCAAGTAAATATCTAATGTGGTTTCTGAGATTCGAAACTAAACATCGGGATCTACATTTTTCTATCGATTCACACTCCCCGGTTCACTTGCAGGTCTGTTCACTAAGGTATGTAGGTACGGTACGTTTTAAATGGCATCCTTGACCAAACATTTAATTTTCGTTTTTTCATTGTAAATGGAAGCGTTATTTATCTGCTTAAAAGGTCGAACATCAATTCCGCCCGATTTTCCTCAATTCCACCCGGTCCTCCACGGGACCCAAAAATAAGTTCCTCAACTCCGCTCAGGCTTTGACAAGGGGTCGGCAAAGGGGTTATCCCCAATGACGTAAACAAATGTCATAACCCTCCTGCTCGCATACCAACGGCCGGGGTTATACTCGCATACGCTTGTTTTATAAACATACTCGTGTCTTAATTATTGCCATTGTAGGCTCGTTGCATAATGTACTATTACGTCCTTTTTAACTACGGCGGCTTTTAGAGAACTTTCATTTATATATATATAGTATACCCTTCAGCGTTCTTCTCTTACCTCTTTTTACCTTCGTGTGATAATCACTTACCATACTTATTACTCTCATAATTTCAGTGTCACTTACTGGTCTTGTCACAATATCGATCGGTCTTCCCCATATTAGCTTTTACAATCACATTGTGCATAAGCACTATCAAACAAATTATTCCCTTGACTGTGCATTCAACAAGATTAATGACATCCCAAACAAAACCATATTTAAAATAACACTTTGATGCTCATATACTTATTACGTTATAAAACACACAAAAATACTCATTACTGATAAACACACAAATCTACACAAACATGCCCGATATGCCTAAAATATCTATTTTTTATCATAACTGCTTATGATCGAGATAAACTTATCCGATCCCAATGATGGGAAACATTATGGCCCACATGCCCCATACAATATTTACTTATCTCTCATATTTCCTGATGCGGTTCTGGTACTTGATATCAGTCTTCTTCATTAGTTGGTTCATCTTGATAGGAGGATAATTTACACACGGTTTTTCTCAAAATTTCACCAAAACAAAGGTCCACTGTGAATTATTACCATTAACACAATGCACGGTTCTCGCACATAAAGCTCCTATCTCCTATAGCTATCATCAACTTACTTAGTTCGGCTGACAGTTCATAGCTTCCTAGAATACTGGTTTAGCTGTTAATAGCTCGGGCGGCTATACCTATCATTACAACTGCGTCATACTGTTATGATATGCACTGTTCTACTTCGCACTCGCGAATACTTAGCGATGTTCAAATTTCAGAGGTATACTTGCTCTTACTTATAAACTTGTAAAAATGTTAATATTCTTATGGCCTCAAGCGCAGGCAATCGCCTCTACAGCGCGTATTAAGAACTTATAAAACTTGTAAGAAAATCACGTTAATTTCTGAGGGCTCGAGGCACGGGCTTCCGCCTCTAGCGATGCCCCGAAGTAGACTGACTTCGCTGTGTTTCAATCCATTATTTATACGATTTCTCTTGAAGGGACGTGGAGTAGGGGGTTTTCAGAATTTATTTCCAAAATAACACTCACATGAATATGCGAACTAGCTCCTTAGAACGTCCTCATTTCCAATGTCTCAATGACTCCTTTTTATTCAGAATCCGATCGTTGGATCCTTATATAATGAGCTCCGTAATTTGCTTCATTGTCCCTTAATTTCGGCGGGATTTGGTCGCGTCTAGCGTCTCTCAATGCCATTGGTCGTTTCAAATCCGCCCCCTGATTTCATTTTAATTCTGGCAAAAATCGCAGAATAATCCAATTTAAATTTTGACGATATTTCTGAGAGGCTGGGATACTCCCCTATACGATGGTATAATTCCTGTTTCTGTATTCTAATTACTGCTCTAATTCCTTTCAAATGGGCGGGGTTTATTTGGTAGGTGATCGTTGAGGTTTCTGCATTTACCCGCGTAGTGTAACGACCTCCGCGCGTTGTCTAGGCGCATTTGGTGTCCAGATGTGGATTTTCTCTTTCCTGCTACCTTTGTCTGCGCTGGGAGAAAGCTTCTTCAAGTCACGTGCGAACCATCCTTTGGTCATTCTAGTTTCACAAGCAACTTCTATTCTCACATCGACTTTGAGACATGAATTAAATCTTGTTGAAATAATATGTAGACTTTATGCTATCAGAGATGCATAAAGGTCACATTACCCTTCTGCAAAGGAAAAAAATCGATATGGAACGTATGATTTTTTTATCAATCTCGATCCGTCTCACGGACGCTGCAAGGTTCCGCCATCATTCCTTATATTGTTTACTTGGTTCGTCACTGCTGGTCGCGCGCAAGGATTCCCTTGGTGCGATTCTTGTTTCCCTCTCCACATTCTTGCTAAGATTAGTGTCTCGGCTGTCTGGTGCAGGTAGCTAGCTATTGTCCACCTGTCTCGCTCAGTCCTCTTACTTCACGGCCCTCCATTGTAAACACCGGGTCTGTTTATGACCGACTACTTCTTCGTTCCACGTGCATTTGGCTCATCTTTATTCGATTTCCATAATGTTGACACCCGCGGTATTCCGTGGTTGATCAAACGGTTCCCTTTTGTAATATAATTTGAGGTTTGAGCAATTTACAACTGATGTGCTTCCGCCGTTTACGTCCTGTATCTTATATGCATTATTCCCCAAATTTCTTATGATTCGATAAGGTCCTATGTATGGAAAACACCATTTATGAAATACTTTGTTTGCTGGATCAGAGATAGGTGGCCTCTTCAATAAAACTAGTTCATTGACGTTCAATTCCCTGTGAAAGCGTTTTCCTTTTAGTCTTCTTAGTCTCCTGTCAGCTTGTTCTCTCATGTAGGTGATCGTCCGTTCGACTCTCAGCTGTGGTGCTGGCTGCGGATCTCTTGGGCAATCTAGTACTGTTGTCCAAGATCTCGGTGGTTGCTGGTTCAAGTGTAACGTGTATGGAACTTGTCCATTTGACTCATGACGTGTCATATTGATGCAAATCTCAATATTTTTCAATGTATCAGCCCAATGATGATGTTCTGTAGGTATGAACATGCGTATGTGCTTCGAGACCTCACGTAAAACTCTTTCGCTCGGATTTCCCTGTGGATGGCGTATGCTAGATAGTACATGTTTGATGTCTAGCTCATTTAATCCGCGCTTAAATTCTGCTGATGTGTAATAACTTCCATGATCAGAAAGGATAAATTCAGGCTTTCCCATGATAGGTATAACTCGATTCTTGATGCGGCTTAGGACCTGTCTCGATGTTGTTTTCTGGATCGCACATAAAACAACAAATTTAGAAACGACGTCCACACATACAAGGACATGTCGCACTCCTCTACGTCCTTTCGGCAATGGACCCAGACAGTCCGTAGCAATAAGCTCTAACGGTTTCTGTGGCAGTATTGGCTTTGGGTATTGTCTCATGAGGAAGTTATTGGGTTTTGCGCGCTGGCAAATATCGCATGTCTTCAGGACATCGCGTATAGTAATCCTCATCCGTGGCCAAGTGAAAGCTTCACCTATTGTTGCTTGCGTCTTGTCTAACCCTATGTGACCAAGCGTATAATGAGTATGCCACACTAATTTCCTCTGTAACGAAGCTGGTAACAATATCCGTAACTTGACATGATCCTCATCTATAAATTTATGGAGCATATTATTGAAGTATGAATAACTTCTCGCTTGAGCTTCAATCTCTCGATATGCTGGGGTATCAGGTGTTATCTCTCTCTTGAGGAATTTAATCATCTGCACCATCCATGGCTCCTTTTCTTGTTCCTGCGGTAACCTCTTCAGTTCTTGTAAGAAATCTTGATCTTCGTTTGTCAGCTCAATGTGTTGCACTAACATTTCCTCCTGCCGTGCCTCTTCTTCTGGATTTTGGCTCAAAATATCCGGGATTACATTCAATTTTCCTGATATGTGCTCAATTTGTATATCAAACTGCTGCGCATAAATGGCCCATCTGTTGATGCGTTCACTTACCATGGTGGTCTTAAATAAGAAAGTCAGTGCCTTGTGATCAGTGCGGATTGTTATGGAGAAACCATAGATAATACGACGCCATTGTTGTAGCGCGTATATGATCGCCAAAAGCTCCAGCTCTGAGATGGTATAACTTTTCTCATGTTTTCTTAATTTCCTGCTGATGAATGCTAGGTATGAACGGTTTGCTGTTCTCTCTGCGTCTTCTTGGAAAAGCATTGCTCCGATGCCCACTAAAGATGCATCTGCTTGAATTATAAACCTCTTCGAAAAATCTGGGTAACCCAGTTTGATGTTATTTGACAGTAATTCCTTCGTGGCTATGAATGACCTCTCACACTCTTCGTTCCAAAACCAACGGTTATTCTTTTTTAGCATCTCTTATAATGGTGCTACTACTTCGGTGTATCCTGGACAGTTTTCACGAAAGAAATTGGTGGCTCCCAAGAACATCCTAAGTGTGCTTGACTCTGGTTGGTCGAGGAAAATTTTTAATGGCTTCGATTTTCACTGGATTGGGCCTGATCCCTTCTCCATCAACAATATGTCCTAAATATAAAATTTCGTGCTGAAAAAAGTGTGATTTTTTTAGATTGATCTTGAAATTTGCCCTTTCTAGGTTCTCTAACAACTTGCTTAAATTTTGCATGTGTTCCTCATTGCTTTCTGATGCTAGTAAGATATCGTCGACATATCTGACAGCCATGTCTTTCACTTCTTCTGTTAAATTTCGATCCAATGCTCGGATTAGTGCAGATCCGGCTGTCTTAACTCCAAATGGTAAACGGCACCAGGTGAAACTCTGATTGTCGTATAGAAATCCAGTTAACAGCTGTGATTTCTCTTCTTACTCGATGTGCCAATAGCTATTCGCAAGATCGACAGACGAATATATTTTCTTCTTATGGAACTTCTTGAGTACATCCTTAATTAGTGGTGCACGGTCGGTTTCATCTATTAATCTGGAATTGAGGGTGCGAGCGACGAGACACAACCTCACTGAACCATTGGGCTTCGCCACCGCTAATATGGCGTTCAAATATGGGGTTGGAGCTTTCTTAATTATGCCCCCTCTAAGCATCTCGTCTATAATTTTTCTAACTGCTGCACGCTGCTTTTCTGGAATTGGGTAGAGTCGGCTCTTAAATGGTGTCCAGTCATCTACCTGCATAGCGTACTTGAAATTCAATATTTTTCCCGGTAGTGTATTAAATGCTGCTGAGTGTTTACATAGCGTTTGTGCCAAGCAATTCCTTTCATCATCATTTAGCTTTGCCTCTCTTAATTTTTCTTTCAAAAGTGCCTCAAAACTGTCTTTGTTGCCATCTTCTTCTACTGCCATGGACCACATTTCATCTTCCAATTCTTGCTTTCCCTCCAGGAGTCCTGTGTTCGAGTCCTCTTCATCTGCTTGACTTTCTTCTTCTTCTTCCTCAGGAATGGTCTCCAGCTTCCAAATGTCAGCGTCTCCATCTAAGCCGTGGTTATTCATGTTCAGTTGCACTGCTGATAATCCTTCCATATTTCTGAATTTAATTACATTGTTGCGCAGGTCAATCACTGCTTGGTGCTCATATAGGAAATCCGCCCCCAGAATCAAATTTACATTCATCTTGTTCATCACCATGAATACGTGTGAGAAAGTGTGTCCTAATATTTCTAGATCCAGTTGTACCTGAAATTTGCATACAGCTGATTTTTCGGGAATTACTCCTCTAATTTTGACCTGTGGTACTGGAATCGTAGGTATTCTCTGTTTCTCGCTTAGAGCTTTAATTAATGCCTCTGATACTAAACATAGCTGTGCCCCTGTATCCACTAATCCTTTTACTCTTAGTCCTTCTATCCTCGTAATGATGACTGGTAATTTCCTCAAACAATGTTGTTCCGGTTGAATAATTTCACGTGTAAAATCCTCAGGAGTTGCGACCCATTCCTCGATGTTCGCTATCAACCACTGTGTCTTATCTGGCGTGAAAATTAGCCTATCTCCTTCACCCTCTAATACATTTTTTTAATAGCCCCGTGTCCCTCTTCTCATTCTGGCTTTCGCGATGCTGTTGCGCTAATTCACTCTCTGCTCCAGTGATTTCCATATCTGGGTTCTCGCGATTCTCCATCATCCTTCGCCAGCGATCCTTTTCCGTCTCTTGGCTGCGATGCAACTCATCTAGGTATCGTTGTGATGCCTCATGCCTGTTTTGCAATTCCCGTCGACTGTCTTCCGTATATCCTCGGTTCTCATCTCGTCCTTGGTTCCACGTTCTATTATCTCTTCTATCATATCTGCGATGATGATATGGACCTTCGCGACCACGCCCTCTCCATTCATCTCTCCTGTACTGTTGTAGCTGCCAGTTCCTCTCGTTCTTTGGTTCATATCTCCTTTGCTCCTCTTTCGGCAAGTCTGACCTTCCGTTATTATTTCCGCTCCTATGGCTAACATTTGTGTTGGTGCTCTGCTCTCTAGTTTTGACTAGCTCGGCTTGGTGTACCAGCGCTGCGCTGTCACTCGCTCTGGCGTGTCTATTTTGATTATTTAATGACGTCTCATCCAACTGACGTAACACCTCCTCTGCTTGCAGTGCGCTCGAGACGTTTGCCGCAATTAAAAACTGTTGTACTGGTAATGGAAGCTGTTATCCAATTGTCATCACCAGTTCTGACTCCGGTGGTAAAATATCCATATCCTTCAGTCTGAGTAGCTGAGCCGAAAAATATTCTGAATAACGTGTAGGCTGTGAAGCATGATACTTCCTACTATATAATTCCATCCTTAAACTATGTTGTATGGACATGCTCCAGTAACGACGTAAAAATTCATGCTTGAAGGTATCCATGTCTTCAAAGGTGTAGCGAAAACTTCTAAACCACGTCAGAACGCTATCCGCAAGTAATTTCTCTGTTATTCTGAGTTTCTTATTCTCAGGAATGTTATTGTCTGTAATGTAGTGTTCTAAGTCTTTTAGAAAAGCTTTCGGCGTTTGTGAACCATCATTGTTAAACTTTCGTGGGCGATCCTCCTGCATTCTAATTATCTGGACATAGTGTAGTTGGGTTATTATTATTATTAGTGCCAGTCGGCTGTGGAGGTGTTGAGGCAAGTCCTCTAAATGTTTGGAACCCTTCATTATTCTCGCTACCTGCGGTCGCACGGCCCGGACTAAGTTCATTCATTCCTTCTACCTGAGCCTGGCTTGTGTTGAAATGGTTAGCCACACTGCTCGTCTCCTTATTGCTATTGTGAGCTTTAAGTTCCAGAAGCATTTCCTGTTGTTGTAAAGACTGTATCTCTGTCTTAATAATCTTCCGTTCTTGTATCTCCATTTTTCCTAGTAACTGCAGTTCGACCTCCTTTATCCTCTTTTGGTTTTCTTCCATTTGTTCTATGAGTTTCTTTCTATCCTCTTTCCCGTCAATTCCAATTTGTTGGCATGTCTTGTTTATTTCCACTCTTATTGCCTCATATCTATTTTCCTCTTTTCTCTTTGCCTCTTTCTTCTCGCTTTCCAGCTGATCGAGCCTGCCTCCTATCATTTCACTGCTTTCACGGATACTCTCTTTAAGTGCATCATTCTCGTTCTCTTGAATGCTCCATCGTTCTGCTGAAGTCAAAGCTGCCTTGTCTATTTCCGTTCTAATCTCTATCATCTCTCCTTCTAAGCTGTGCAATTGTTTTGCCGCAGACTTAACCTCGTTGTCTACTCCTTTTATGGTAGCTTGGATTGCTAATTGTTCTATCTTTATCCCTTCTGTATTAGCGTTACATATTTCTTCTAGCTGTATGAGTTTCGCTGCTGTCTTTTCTTCACTGAACGCTATTGATTGCCTTAAGTTCGTCTCCATCTGACCTAACTGTGTGGTAGTCTCAAGCGTGATTTTAGCTATTTGCTCTGCTAATTTATCCGTCAGTTCCTCTTTTAATACTTCATTATTCCGCCTACCCTGTTCTGCAATTCGTTCCATTAACTGTGTGTTAGTAACTGTATTTTGTTCCGCGAGTAGTGCATTATTTGTCTTACTGTGTTCCGTTATCTGCTCCGCTATACGTGCATTGTTTAATTCACTCTGTTCTGCAATTTGTTCCGCAATACGTGCATTGTTTAATTCACTCTGTTCTGCAATTTGTTCCGCTATCCGCTCCGTGATACGCGAATTGTTGATTTCGTTCTGCTCCGCTATACGTGCATTGTTGATTTCGCTCTGCTCCCTACATTCCCTCTTAAAGTGTTCGAACTGTTCCATTGTTCTAGCTGTTGAACTCTCAATAATAAGTCAAATTTCCTCCACTGACGCCATATCACACAATATAATACTTATTTGAGAAGACTGGGGCATGAAGCCTCACGTACCCACCTTCTGCAATCATAAAATGAGTCGCTTAATCCCAATTTACGTTAATCCCATTAATGTCTTTAATATGCTTGAAGAGCTGCCTATTTGATGTTTGCTTTTGTGAATAAATTTTCAGTTTACCCTTCTGCGTTAATTTTAACTTCCCAGTTCTGTCAATAAAGTACTGACATCACTCTTACGGTTCATGCCGTCCTACAACATACATTTGGAGTTTGCTACTAATTATTCAAATATACAGGCGCCACGAAAACGCTGCTTCTACCTAATTATGCAAAATAAACTCAGCATTTTCGATTATTTACTTTAAACAAACTCCTGGCTTTACTTTCCCCTGAATTACTTGTTAATTTGGCCACACCGTTCGGCGCCATGCTGCTCATGTCAATCATGCCCCACGTTGGGCGCCATGATGCTAATGTCAATCGTGCCCCACTACAGGGCGACATGCTGCTCATGCAGACCCAGGAGACAGGCCTCATGACAGGGGATGCCCTACATCTGCTTACATGACCTCAAGGCGGCATGTACACTTCAGTAGGCTCCGGCTAGCTACTCTCTGACACTCTCCATCACTGTGATCCACTAATTAATAAAAGAAAACTAATATGGACATGAATAACTACATCATTATCACCCAATCCATATATACCCTTCAGCGTTCTTCCCTTACCTCTTTTTACCTTCGTGTGATAATCACTTACCATACTTATTACTCTCATAATTTCAGTGTCACTTACTGGTCTTGTCACAATATCGATCGGTCTTCCCCATATTAGCTTTTACAATCACATTGTGCATAAGCACTATCAAACAAATTATTCCCTTGACTGTGCATTCAACAAGATTAATGACATCCCAAACAAAACCATATTTAAAATAACACTTTGATGCTCATATACTTATTACGTTATAAAACACACAAAAATACTCATTACTGATAAACACACAAATCTACACAAACATGCCCGATATGCCTAAAATATCTATTTTTTATCATAACTGCTTATGATCGAGATAAACTTATCCGATCCCAATGATGGGAAACATTATGGCCCACATGCCCCATACAATATTTACTTATCTCTCATATTTCCTGATGCGGTTCTGGTACTTGATATCAGTCTTCTTCATTAGTTGGTTCATCTTGATAGGAGGATAATTTACACACGGTTTTTCTCAAAATTTCACCAAAACAAAGGTCCACTGTGAATTATTACCATTAACACAATGCACAGTTCTCGCACATGAAGCTCCTATCTCCTATAGCTATCATCAACTTACTTAGTTCGGCTGACAGTTCATAGCTTCCTAGAATACTGGTTTAGCTGTTAATAGCTCGGGCGGCTATACCTATCATTACAACTGCGTCATACTGTTATGATATGCACTGTTCTACTTCGCACTCGCGAATACTTAGCGATGTTCAAATTTCAGAGGTATACTTGCTCTTACTTATAAACTTGTAAAAATGTTAATATTCTTATGGCCTCAAGCGCAGGCTCTCGCCTCTACAGCGCGTATTAAGAACTTATAAAACTTGTAAGAAAATCACGTTAATTTCTGAGGGCTCGAGGCACGGGCTTCCGCCTCTAGCGATGCCCCGAAGTAGACTGACTTCGCTGTGTTTCAATCCATTATTTATACGATTTCTCTTGAAGGGACGTGGAGTAGGGGGTTTTCAGAATTTATTTCCAAAATAACACTCACATGAATATGCGAACTAGCTCCTTAGAACGTCCTCATTTCCAATGTCTCAATGACTCCTTTTTATTCAGAATCCGATCGTTGGATCCATATATAATGAGCTCCGTAATTTGCTTCATTGTCCCTTAATTTTGGCGGGATTTGGTCGCGTCTAGCGTCTCTCACTGCCATTGGTCGTTTCAATTCCACCCCCTGATTTCATTTTAATTCTGGCAAAAATCGCAGAATAATCCAATGTAAATTTTGACGATATTTCTGAGAGGCTGGGATACTCCCCTATACGATGGTATAATTCCTGTTTCTGTATTCTAATTACTGCTCTAATTCCTTTCAAATGGGTGGGGTTTATTTGGTAGGTGATCGTTGAGGTTTCTGCATTTACCCGCGTAGTGTAACGACCTCCGCGCGTAGTCTAGGCGCATTTGGTGTCCAGATGTGGATTTTCTCTTTCCTGCTACCTTTGTCTGCGCTGGGAGAAAGCTTCTTCAAGTCACGTACGAACCATCCTTTTGTCATTCTAGTTTCACAAGCAACTTCTAGTCTCACATCGACTTTGAGACATGAATTAAATCTTGTTGGAATAATATGTAGACTTTATGCTATCAGAGATGCATAAAGGTCACAATAGAGACTAGCAGAAGTACCCATTCTTCGAACGGTCTTCGGTATTAATAACCACATGTTATCAATTGAGCTACTGTTGCAATGTTTAGGGGCTTGGAACCTGTTTGTTGGCAAAGAAAAATGATTAGTTAAAATGTGCTCTCAAACTAAATTTACCTAACGTGTTCTTCCTGCTGTGAGAATAAAATTGAAAACCTCGTAGAGGAATCGCAATACACGTCACATATGAACTGACACTAACCGTTGTGTCAAGTTCCCAACTACAGGAAGACCCTTTTTATAAATTATAAAGGCTTGTGGTGCATGAAAATTCAGTTTTTTTAGCCTCCAATGGCCCAAATTCCTAAATTCAGAACAAAAACGTCTACTTTTTCAAATCTGGAATTTTTGAAAATAATTTTGCTGTTTGGAGATATAATAGACCTTCTGTACGACATACCGCACGTGTAAGTCATGTGAAACAAGTAGTTCCGTGAAGAACTATACAGCCAATTTTCATATATCCTGCTTATGTTAATTGTCTCTATCAACATACAATATTTCAGTTTAATTGCTGTAACAGATTCGTAGATATTGAGATCCGTCTAAATATTTCATATGGTCACCAGGATGGATTTTTATTTTTGTACTATTACATTAAGAGTATTGTGTACGTGTGGTATTCAAACTTCAATCGCATGATTAGAACACAAGAAGTAAAAACGAGATTTTAAAAGTACGCACACCAGCCATCTTGTGATTATGCAAAGAATAGAAATAAATTACATGCCAGTGGATCAACATTTGTATAAGCATTTAACGTGCAACGTTTCACGGCACTCGGATAGTTAATTCGCGAGAAACGTCCATTTTAATATTTATACTTCGCGTCGCCGCCATGTTGGATTTGTGCTCACCAGGTTACTGAAAGTCCTATAGGTGAACATATGTTCATAGTCTCTATGAACATTAAAAAGAATCAGTTTGGTTGCTGTAAAAGATTCATAGATATTGAGAACCGTCTTAATATTTCAGAAGCTCGCCATTTAGGATTGTTATATGTATAGGCCATTGAGTTATGTACCATTCAAAGACAATTATTGCCCAGCTTCATTATTCAAACTTTCACTTCGATCGCATGATTACGACACAATAATAAAAACTTAATTTTAAAATTTCGCACAGCCGCCATCTTGAGGTTATGTAAACAATTGAATTAAATTAGATGGCAGTGCATTACAATCTGCAAAATCATTTACTGTACCACATTTCACTGCGCTCAGAGAGTTAAATCACGAGAAAAGTCTATTAAAATATTTCAAATTCGCTTGGTCGCCATGTTCGTTTTGTACTTTAAAGGTTTATGAAATATACATAGTTAAACTTGTATCAGTACCCTTTATCACCGTACAAAATTGCATGATGATATCTGTAATAGTTTCGGGGATATAGAATGTCAGTGAAATATTTCGCACAGCCGCCATTTTGAGGTTATGTAAACAATTGAACTAAATTAGACTCCAGTGCATTACAATGTGTATAAACATTTGCTGTACCAAGTTTCATTACGTTTGGATAGTTAAATCGCGAGAAATGTCTATTAAAAGTCTCAATTTCGCTTGATCGCCATGTTGGTTTTGTAGTCACCAGGTTTTTGAAAGTCTCATAGGTGAACTTCTAGTAGTGCCTTTTATCACCGTACACAATTTCAGGGCGATATCAGTAATAGTTTCGGGGATATTGAATGCTAGTGAAATATTTCGCACAGCCGCCATGTTGGATTTGTAAGCCGTAACAAAATTTGAAGGGCACGGTCGAGGTCGCCGGGAATAGTGCTATGAACTTACCGAGTTTCATTGAAATTGCTCCAGCCGTTTAGATTTTATTAGGACGCACACACACACACACGGACAAAAGGTGATCTCATAAGCCTATTTTTTTCAAAATTGAAAATAGGCTAACTAGGGTACTCCTCGAACCCCTTAAGCTCATTGATGAATTTTGGAGTTTTAGTTGGTTCCGTGATAACCTTATAGCCATTTGCAACCTTTCACAGAAATGTAATAAATGGAGTGGCATTGCTTATTCCAGAAATAGATGGAAAGTTGGATGCCACCTCTTGAGATACTGTTGTCATGGTTAGTGGCTTGCATTCCTTCTTTAGTTTATTAAATGAAATTTGTTTTCTGGGAATATCTAAGAAACTGTTGGGTTTAGAGCCTTAAAATATAGTTTTCGGGGACCCTTTACGGACCTTAAGGGGTGCCGAGTTTTGTTTCTGACACCAAGGGTTTGAAAATGAGCTTTGTCTCGTCGTTGTACGCCATAATAATGATAATAATTAAAATAATAGTAATAATAATAATATAACAATATAAGGATAGGTATATAATAGACCTTCCGTACCATACCCGCACGTGTAAATCGCGTTAAAAAATTCTAGAGTACCCCTTGACCCCTTAAGCGCATTATATGTATTGATGAATATTTCAGCTTAATTTGGATCCTTTATAACCTTATTGCCGTTTGCAAACCATCACAGTAATATAATAAATGGAATTGCATTGTGTCTTACGGAAATAGATGGACCTCTGAGATTATGGTGCCATTGTTACCGGCATGCATATTTTCATCTTATATATTAAAAATATTTATGAAATCTTAAGCCAGTCCGTCCGGCCATTCTATCCGGTCGATTGCCTTCATTCATTTTTTAAATGAAAGGTATTCATGCACAGATTTGTCATCATGTATTACAAACCACTTAAATTACGCCATTCTCAATTTATTTGATTTTTTCAACGTTTTCAAACTTTTTCCAAATTTCAAGCAATCATATCTTTGGCTCTAATTGAGTTACGAAGGTCGTTTGGGTCTAAGAACACTCAGTGACTCAAGCGTTTTCATTTGGGCCCTTAACTATTGAAATCGGAATATTTTGAGGAAAGTTATGAGTGAACATTCGATATTACATCTCATATTTTCAACATTTTTTCTCATTGTAGCAATCATAACTTTGGTTCTAATTGAGTTACACAGTTCGTTTTGGTCTAAGAACACTTGGTGGATCACGCTCTTTCATTCGAGCTCTTAACTATTCAAATCGGCTGATTCTGAGTAATGTTAAGGGTGGACATTTGATATTACTTCTAATTTTTCATTTTCTTGCATCGAAAAATGAACATTGCCATGAAATTAATAGGGTAGTGTCAGATCAACTTCCAGGAACTTCTAGAATTTTCACAAGTGTGAATACATTGGTAACTGAAGAAGAAAATTTAAGTTTGCATTTTCCCACTGAATTTTTGAACAGGCTTGAGATGAGTGGTTTACTTCCGCATGTGCTGACTTTGAAAGAAGGTGCTATTGCAATGTTCCTTAGGAGTTTCAATGCAACTATGATATTACTGAACGGGACGAGGCCAATAGTTTGAAAAATGTACGACAATATCATAGATTCCTAAGTTCTAACTGGTGTGAATAGTGGGGAGCGAATACTGCTACCTCGCGTAGATTGTCACCATATGACACCATAATGACGGCAATTTCCTATTACACTAGCGTTTTGTATTACAATCAACAAAGCGCAGGGTCAAACCATTTAACGAGTTGGAATCTACTTACCTGATCCAGGCATAGGCCATAGAATGTTGTATGTTGCCTTATCCGGAGGAAAATCATTTAAAGATGTAAAAGTAGAAGTTAAACCTAAGGGTCGACGCACAGCGAACATTGTCTGGAAGGAAGTATTGTGAAATAAAGGTTATAAACTATTACATAATGTCGTAATTTTTTAATTCCAATACCGAAAGACAATGCTGCAGAGCAGCACGGGCACCCTAGTTAATTTATTAAGTGAAATTAGTTTTCTGGGAATAACTCAAAAACTGTTGGTTTTAGAGCCTTAAAATGTTGTTTTCGGGGACCCTCCCGAGTTTCGTTTCTCACATTGAGGGGCTGAAAATGAGCTTTGTTTCACCCTTCTACGCCTATTTCAGCATGTATTTTAATTGGGTAGGGCCCCTTTTATGAGAGGTACGGAGAAGAGTTACATCAATGATTGGTGTCGTGCCTCTGAAGGATATCTGTGTCAAATTTTACGTTGATCAACTCAGCCGTTCTCGAGTTATAAGGACACAAAAAAAATTGTCCACAGACAGACAGACAAACAAACAAACAGACAGACAGACAGACAGACAAACAAAATGTTTGCGCGCATCCATCATAAAACAGTCTGAAACGCACAAATATCGCAAATTTCCGTGGAAATTCAGAAAAAACAGACAAACTTTCATTTTTATATATATAGAGATGACATCTAGAAACGTCAGATTTTGACAGTTTAACAATGCCATGTATAGTAGCGAGCTACGTAAATATGATTACCAAACGTTACGACATATTTGAAGACCCCCACGGAAAGTTCGGGTAAGTCCATTCTTTTCGGAAATGAGTTTATGGCGCATTCTGGTTTGAAAGGCGACAAAAATCAAGGCACGCATGTCCTACGATGTTGACATGTTATATAACCCATTTGAATTCAGTAGGCCGTGTTCATAATGGCAAAATTAATCTCGGGATTTCCCGCCAACACAAAAGTTCCTCCTTTCTCTACTAGAAAGCGCTATAGTGTCAAGGACCTTAGATATCTAACCACCTTGACTTTCATAGCACTCCTAGGAACAACCAAATTTGATATGTAAGCTGCCCTCTGCGCATCAAATAACAAATCTTGCACCCGGCACACGAAGCCATGCGATATTATTATTATATATACTGTATACCATTTATGGCAGCCTGCTACGTGAATATGATTACAAAACGTTACGACTTATTTCAAGACCACACAGAAAGAACGAGGTAAGTTCATTATTTTCTTCAGAAATGAGCTTATGGCGCATTCTGGTGGCCAGTCATCGTCACTACAGAACAGTTGAAATTCATTTCAAATAATGCGGCATGTCACCGAGATACAGAGGTTTTAATTTTTAGTGAAAACGGAAAGAACTTCTAATATCCTCTCACTTTCTTCATAATTTAACTTTAGTTTTTATGTATTTTACATGTACTTCCTCTTAAAGAAATAAATTTGGCAAAAAATACATATAGCTTACCCTCAATTAGGGTATTTTTTCTTAGTGTTGGAAGTTTAAATTCGCTCTCCTGTTTTTCCTGTGGGGTGTTAATTTCAATAATTATGTACATTTCAAAAATAATTTTTCAAAACATGATATTTTCTAAGTTATGTGTTCTCAGGAAATATTTTTCACACTTATAGGCTCTTACGGATTAGAAACTGTGAACTAAAATTAATCCCTCCCTATATTATTCTGCTAAGGTCCCATTCCATTTGTGTACCGAATATAAGGTCCCATTAACACCAACCTACACATATGGGGTAACTAAAGGTTCATCATAACCCAATGCGTAAGCGAAACGCACTCACTTACTCTTTAAATGCCTCACAATTAAATAAATACTTTATAACATGTACATTTACAATGAAAGAATGAAAGAATGCCACACGGTAACCATGGTAACAGAATCTCACAGGTCCACCTATTTCTGTAAGACGCAATGCAATTCCAATTATTCCATTACTGTGAAAGCTTCCAGACGGTTATAAGGTTATCAATGAACCAAATTATGCTGTAAAATTCATCAATACATACAGTATAATGCGCTTAAGGGGGTCAAGGGGCACTCTAGATTTTTTTCACGCAATTTTCACGTGTGAGTGTGGCACGAAAGATCTTTTTCACCCGACTATAAAGGGTCTCCGAAAACCACTTTTAACGGCCCTTAAATTTACAGTGTCTGTTATATTCCCAGAAAACTAACTTCGCTTTGATATACCTATGAAGGAATGACAAATCCCTAACCACTGCACCAGTAGCAGAATTGATTAAGTCTGATTATTCATACCCAGGATAAATCAGTCATAGCATTCATGATTGAGATTTTGCTAAGTGCACTCTTTACAACTAGAATATTCGCTGGCGAAGCCGCCATGGGTAATGCTAGTAAAATAAATTACTAGAAGATGTTTCTTGTACTAGTTTGGACCACAACAGTCTTCATCGGCATAATCTTAAGAAACAATTGATAATTGCGAGTATTTTAGTGTATTTAATGGTGTCGTCGTCTTTGGAAAGTCCTTAAAAGTATATAAAATAAACAATAATCTAGAAAATCAGATCTATTGTAAAATAATTTAAATAAACCAAGAATCAATTGAAACATCTCAGTCGACAATGACATTGAGAGACTTATGAATTTCTTCCTGATAAGAAATATAGCTTATTGCATCAGCCATGTGTGCCATAAATGTAGAATTCTAGGGTAGCTATTTAAATAAGCTGTCAGGGTCAATTCAGAAGAAGGTCATCTAGACTAGGTGGAGACACCTAGGATAGTATAAAATGACGTGGAGATCTAGTTCCAGCACAGCATCCTACCAGCTAGCGAGTACTGGATTAACACAGTAGCGCAACATCATCATGAAGGTTCTGGTGAGTGAAATAGATCATTTCATTTACTTACGTTAAAGGATTGATCAGTGCATCGTCGTCAGTGAAACCTCAATTGTGAAGTGTGTATATGGAAAATCTTAATCTTCAACAAGTTTTTCCGTTAAGAAGTAAAAACAAAAACAAAAATCAAATTGGTTAGAATATAATGCAGTTGGTATAACTTATTATTAACACGTTCACTGCGTATTACCAGAGCATGACATAGTCACAAAATTCAGCTAAATATTAGCATACAATTGGTGTTTTCAAGGTCGGTAAGACGAAGCTAAGAGGATTTAAAAAGAAGGTTAGCACAGGCAAGGAAGGGATTTGTACAAAAACGGAATCTATTGACATCGAATATAGATTTGGGTATTAGGAAGTCATTTTTCAAAGCGTTCGTCTGGAGTGTGGCACTCTATGGAAGTGAAACGTGGACTGTTAGAGCAGCAGAAAAGAGGAGAATTGAAGCGTTTGAAATGTAGTGTTACAGGAGAATGATGATGGTCAGATGGGTAGATCGGGTTACAAATGAAGAGGTATTAAGATGATTGGGAGAGGAGAGATTTTTGTGGCCACTGGTAATGATGAGAAGAGATAGGTTGGTATGGCACATACTAAGACAACCAGGAATAGCAAATTTAGTTATGGTAGGAGGGGTCGAGGATAAGAACTGTAGGAGTAGAATAGATTAAACAGATTGCCTGGGATGTAGGGCGTGGTAGCTATGTAGCGATGAAGCGATTGGCTCATGACAGGGAAGCATGGAGGGCTACATCAAACCAGTCGAATTACTGAAGACTCAAAAACAAGACAATTTATACTTAGCTCATCCTACTTACGCACCTGGTACGTGACCCGTACGGTGGTTGAAATTGAGTGGCAATGATGTTCGTCGGGGTAGAGGGGGAGGGGCTGGCTGATGACGGAACTTCATTGTCAGCCAACTAAACACAAAATATAAATAAAATGATAACATAAGCGTCATGACGCTGTCCGAAATAGTTACTATGAGTCATTTCATGTTACCCGTGAATACGATGCTGGAATAAAATGTCAATTAAAAGTTTGGTCTTTTTATGAAATACTGGAATTTCTTTACTTCAAAGGCAGATTACACGTAATTCTATCGAAATAATAATAAACATGAATGAATGAATGAATGAATGAATGATCGTGTGGCCTCCGGAGATGCCCGTGGGCGTCGTTATGAGGATGAAGTGATGATGAAGACGTCACATACACCCAGTCCCCGAGCCACGGGAATTAACCCCAGGAGATTAAAATCCCTGATGGCTCAGCCGGGAATCGAACCCGGGGCACTTTGGTCCAAAGCCTAGCGCACCATTTAGCCACAGAGCTGGACATAATTTACATAAAATGCTGTGTCTTATATCACAGAGAAGTTGTCTTGATGTTTAGAGATCCCAAAAATGAATGATTAGCATTAGCAGTAGAATGAATGATGAGGCGAGTAAATAAGCGGGACACGCATGCGCATGCTGGATGAAGCTGGTGAAAATGAAAATCCACAGCCTGCTTCCAGTCTCCGACCGGGTCAGGAATGGAATGAATGAAGCCCCATCTAGAGGTGAGGATATGTACTGTGCCGGCCACCGAGGCCTGACGCACTCCTCTGGGGCAATGATTAAATGAATGACAGATGAAATGATAGTGGAGAGTGTTGCTGGAATAAAATTTTGACAGGGAAAACCGGAATACCCGGAGAAAAACCTGTCTGCCTCCGTTTTGTCCAGCACATATCTCACATGGAGTGACCGGGATTTGAACCACGGACCCAGCGGTGCTGCCACCTAAGCCACGGAGGCTTTACGGATGACGCTGCTAGTATCTTGAATATAGACGTTGTGCGTTATGACGCAGAGAGCAATCCTTACCGTGCGAGAAGACTGTGATTCACTTTTACTAACACTCATCCCATGATGCGCTAGGCGCATTCTCCGCACCTTCTTGTAAGCTAGACGCGTGATTCGCACTGTACGTGTTAATATTTAACAGCACAGGAACGTTCTAAAATTTCATAATCTATGTATTGGTGACGTGTTCAGTAATTCTAGAAACGTTGGCGACAATTTGGCCAGACGTTTGAAATATTCTTAACGCGGGAGAAGGCGTATTGCAGCAAGTAAGTGCGTGCGCAGATCTTTTTTCCGCGTTGGTTTGGGCTCGCAATAAACAATGTTAAATTTGATAAATACCTAAATTATTTGGCTGTAAGTGAAATAACATTTTCGTGCCATAGGTATAATATTTCTTTGAATATGCACAAGCACTATGATGCAATTAGGCCTACCAATTGTTTGTGCAAGATATTACCAATGAATATTATCATTTCAAATTGTCTTGTCGACTTCATCGTTATGCTTAGGTCTACCGTTATACGTTACGGTTACGGCGTGTATGACGTCATCATGTTGTTCAGTCCATACGCACTGAGTCTGAGTTTACTCCTGGGGTCTGGCGTTATGCGAACGGAGACGGTGAGTGCGTGACGTCTTGCAGCCCCCACACGGGAAGCCTACGTTAAAGGGTAATGAGTCTGAGTCTGTTGAGTCTGAGTTTACTCCTGGGGTCTGGCGTTAGACGATATGGAGACGGCGAGTGCGTGACGTCATGCAGCAGAGTGCAAAGAGTCCTGGGGCTTCTTGCTTCGCTCGAAGCCATCCTGAACCTTTCTAACATGTGTAGCATTTGTAGTATGCGTCATTTGAAATGATATAAAGTCTAGTCTCTCAGAAAAACTCACCCATCAAGTAAATTTCCTTTCTTATTTCTGTCAGTCAGTGTCAAAATGCACTACAGAGTATAAAAACAACAAAAGGTGATTACGTTCACGGCATGCTTTTAGTTCGCTGGGATTTATAGTAATCTACATCATACCTCATTCAAGCTATCCGTATTGACATATCAATTAAAATACCGTCCGGCTCCGTGGCTAAATGGATAGCGCGCTAGGCTTTGGCCCAAAGTGCCCGGGATTCGATTTCCGGCCAGGCCATACGGGATTTTAATCTCCTGGAATTAATTCCAATGGCTCGGGGACTAGGTGTGTGTGACGTCTTCATCCTCACTTCATCCTCGTTACGACGCGCACGGGCGTCAACTAGAAAGACCTGCACTCGGCCTCTCCGGAGGCCACACGATCATTATAGTTAAAATACCTATGAATAGGTAGATATATTCCACCTAAGTCAATACTAAATTGAAATTGAATAAAATAATCTGTATAGAAGTAAGCCTCCGTGGCTTAGGCGGCAGCACGCCGGCCTCTCACCGCTGGATCCGTGGTTCAAATCCCGGTCACTCCATGTGAGATCTGTGCTGGACAAAACGGAGGCAGACAGGTTTTCTCCGGGTACTCCGGTTTTCCCTGTCAAAAATTTCATTCCAGCAACACTCTCCACTATCATTTCATTTCATCTGTCATTAATTTAATCATTGCCCCAGAGGAGTGCGTCAGGCCTCGGCAGCCAGCACAGTCCATATCCTCGCCGCTAGATGGGGGCTTCATTCATTCCATTCCTGACCCGGTCGGAGACTGGAAGCATGCTGGATTTTCATTCAATCTGTATAGAACTAGTTTCGGTTAACCTGTAACCATCCACAGCTACCATCAAATTGTATTACCAATAAACTAAAAGCATCATATAATCTAACATATTAACAATCCATAAATACAAATTAAGAATTAAAATAAGAATATTTACTCTAAAAAGTTAGTATCCGTCTAATGAAAATGAAAATCCACAGCCTGCTTCCAGTCTCCGTCTAATAACATTCCAAATATAAAATGAACTCTGCTAAAAATATTGTTAGAATCAAAAGTAAGATAGGTCTATCTGTCTATCTTGATACTGTTTGAAAAATGGTTATAATCATATGCCTCAAAGAGGCGCGCGCGAAGAATAGATCCGCATCGAAGACCAGTCTGACAATAATACTCTCTGAAGCGTTTTTTTTTCTATGATAAAAATAGAATAATCATATCAATTGGTTCTCGAAATCTTCAACAACAATAATACAAGCTCACGTGTGAATTGGTCAAGGTCACATCCAACTACAAACAAAATTTAAACAAGATGTTCAGCAAAGAACATATAGCCTACTTTCTCCTAAATGTATGGGTATATTTATGACTCTTTGTCCTCATCCCTAACACAATCACCTCTACCACTATGTATTGTTTGTTTTCTTTTATATTGATAATTAGCCAGTAAGTGTCAAAATCAATATTGTATACTTTATGATGATTGAATAACAAAACTACTAACTTATTGTAATGCATTCACGTCCGTTAATCTCTATATTAAGCCAGCCTGCTAAGTTAAGAATCTTCCGTTTTGGGTATCTTCCCCTTTAAAAATCCACGCCGATCACAGTAGGTTGGTGCTGCGATCTATCAGTGGATTAATCTTTATGTTGTACGCCTATGCACTGCCATCGTAATGTGGCCTAAGGGTGTTGAATGAGTAGACAGTTTAAAGTAGCCAAGAGGGAGGTGATCCCGCTGGCAGTGTTTAAAGGTAATGGGAGCGCGATCGTGGCTAATAGTTGAACTACCAGTATTACAAAATTGTCATACTTCAGGAGGCCAGGTATTTACACAGCGGTAAGTTTGGAACAATATTACCCACATAACCCACAAGAGGACAGCACCGTACAGAGGCATTAAGAAGGCTGTGGTTAATGACAACGTGTATCTAGTTCTTCTATTCTCCTTTTCCTAATGTCTTCTGTTTATTTGCGATGCTGGGGCTGTGATTTTATTAATAAACGAGTGTATACATTACCCTCTCCTTTGAGCTAAATGACATCTTATTCAGTATCTGTGGAAAGAGCTCTTGCACATCATTTGTAAAAGAATTCAAGAAAAAAAAGTTAACTGCAGCAGTACTCGATCCCCAGTCGACTGCGTGACAGACTAACACGCTAGCCCAGAGCTAATCCTATCCTCAACATCATTGTGTTCTTAACTGACATTAGATACAACCTGTTGGCAAATAATGACTTTAAATAAACGATTTCTTCACAGCAGTACATCTTCATTAAAGATAATTTCATACAAAGTTTATATTATTGTATCAGTAGGGTATATCACATACAACATACTAAAACTATTGAAATATAAGACAGGCACATGAGGACAGCTGCCATCTTGTCGTGTGACACAGACAGCTCAGCTCTTTTAAGCCACTCATACAGTATAATATTATAATATTAAATTATAATAAATAACGGATCACGACCTTCAGGATAGCTTAAACCACCCTAGGCTCGATAATCCGAATTGGTGGGTCTTAAGCCATTGATTAAAATGGTTGAACAATTCACACGGCCGCCATCCTGAAATGGTACGGCCGATGGCCATGAATGTTGGATGAAAGACGCGTCCTATATAAAGGTATGTTGTCACCAAATTTGGTAGAGATCGGATGATTAGTTTAGCCGTAATTTGATTTTACGTTTTGAACGTTTGAGTGGCCGCCAATCTGTTTAGGTAAAGATGGCGGCGATATAACGTATGACACTGAGGTGCCCTTTGCTAATGCTACCTCTGTACCAAATTTCGTTCAATTCGGTTTCACCGTGTTCGAATTGATAGGGGGGGGGGACAAACATTCAGAGTACACACACTCACACACACACACACACACACACAGACTCACCCACACACATACACACACACAGACAGACACACTTTTTTTCGCCCTGTAGTGATCTCATAAGTCTACTTTCATTTTTTGCAAAAATCGAAAGTAGGCTAAAAATGCAGAGATTTTCTCCGTGGCGCGGCCTCTCCCGGGGAGTAACTGTACGGTTATTACAACCTGTAATATACAGTTGCCAACACTTGAATGACCTGAAACTTTGTAATTGTGTATTAGTGCTGCATACCAAGTTCACACAAATTTTGGTCAAAATTCGGACAGTCGTTTCTGAACTTTTTCAATAGTAGGTTAATTGTTAGGGCCCTGAAAGTCTTAATCTAAGACTAATATTGTATCCCAGCAACGAACGTAAACAAACAACATGTCGGGCCTCAACATACGCCATTTTCGCACTTTCAATACCTGCATTTAACATGAAGATTAATAGAAATAAAACCAAAATACTCATATGCAGTCGGAACCAGGAAAGATCATGGAAGAGCACCATCAATTTTTATCGAGAATGATAGAATACAACATGTGAAGGAATATAAGTATCTGGGAATCTTGATGACGTATGATGGAACCAGCAAACGAGAAATTCGGGGTAGAATTATTGAGGCAAAGAACGTCTTTTACTGAAAGAAGAATCTCTTCACATCCAGAAGTATAGACCTAAAAATAAGGTAAACGCTGTTGGAGAAGTACGTGTGGAGTTTGGCTTTGTATGGTAGTGAAACCTAGACAATAGGGAATTCAGAAGAGACGAAGTTGATGTCTTTTGAGGCTTGGTTCTGGAGATGAGTGCTTAAGATCAGTTGGATACAACATATGACAAATGGAGAGGTATTCAGAAGAGCAGGAGAAGGTAGAAACTTTATGACGAGGCTGAAAACAAGACGAGCGAATATGTTGGAACATATTCTCAGACATAATAGCCTGCTAGCAAGAGTCATCGAAGGGAAAACCTCAAGTGGAATAATACCACTTGCATACATCACACAGATAATGACAGACACGAACACAGTAGCATATCACAAATTAAAGAGGATGGTGGAGAATAGAGAAGATCGGCGAGTTGCTGCAAACCAGCCACAGGGCTGTTTACTTGAGAGAGAGAGAATACTTGCATTAAAGCCTGAGGATAGTACACCCTCTGTCTGAAAAGATCGGTGAATGGGCTATATTACGAACGGATTGTTGGCATACCTGAAACAGTCGTTACTGTCCTTCGAAGTAATCCCCGTAGATCGTTATGCACTTCTGAGAACGACTGAATAAGTCCTGGAAACTCCAGGCATAGTCTTCTTTAGGAATAACCTTCGGCATGGGTCGTCAAAATTCTAAATTGAAAGCAAGAGAAGCGTGAATTTATGCAACCTGCCTTGCAGGCCTGATTGACGGGAGGCAGTGAGAAGGGTGAATTTATGCAACCTAACGTGCACACCTGTTCAGCGGGTGGCTGTGAGAAGGATGAATGTTCCGTGGAATGGAATGGTCCTGAAAACCATCGTCACGGGTGACGAGACATGGTGTCTGAGGTATGTACTCGAAGGCAAGCGTCAAAGTATGGAGTATCGGGGTCCAGGGACGCCGAAAAGCCCTGAAGGGCCAGAGGACATTTCGGACATCCAACGTAATCTGACGACCGAACTAAAGGCTATCCCTCGGGAAGACTATGCCAGGACTTGTACAGCCGTTCTAAGAAGTGCATACGCATCCACGGGGATTACTTCGAAGGATAATACCGGCTGTTTCAGGTAAGCCAACAATCCGTTCGTAATATAGCCCATTCACCGAATTTTTCAGACAGAGGGTGTAGTTGGTCCTGTACGAAAGCACTTGGAGATATCAAAGTTTGATTGTACACGTATTGGCGAAGCTCTGTACTGTATAATCTTTTGTTTCTGTTCAGGTCGTCTTGTTCGCCGTGGTGGCCGTCAGCCTGGCAGAGCCTGGCTACTTGGCTGGAGGTATCGCTGGTATTGCCCCTGGCATTGCTGCCCTTGGCGTCCCAGGAATCCTCGCAGCTAATCCCGCTGCAGCTATTCTAGCCGGCGCTGCTCCCGGTGCGAGAATCGCTGCAGGTGTCGCTGACTCTGTCAACAATGCTGCCAACACCGCTGTCGCTCAAGCTCAAGGTGCTGTTGCCGCCGGTCAGGGTGCTGTAGCTGCTGCTCAAGGGGCAGCTGCAGCGATTGATGGTGCTGCCGCTGCTGCTGAAGGTGCTGCTTACGGCGGTGCAGCTGTTGCCGCTCCTGCTGCCGCTATTGCCGCCGCTCAAGGTGTCATCGCCGCACCAGGCATTGCTGCTCTTGGTGTACCAGGACTGATCGCCCCAGGACTAGTAGCCGCTGCTGCAGCGAGTCCTATCGCTACTCTTGCTCCAGGAGGACCCGCTGGTCTGGTGCTCACCGCTGCTGGAACTCCTGTCGACACGATCGGTGTCCAGGCTGCCAGAGCCGCTGATGTTGCTGCTCACATTAACGCTAAGATCGCTGTTCTTGGATAAATCACCGCTTTACTTCTCTTTGCTGACCCTTCCCACTCTCCGACAAGGAATGAACAAGTTCAAAAACGATCTTCACTGTTATTACTATAAAATTTTGTCTTCCGTTAAAGGCGACGCTTTTATGTTACGTGTCACAGACATCTCAATCTTGCTATAATGGACATTTTAATGGCAAGAAGACAGAGGCAACTAATTTAAGGGTGATGTCCACATATGATCCAAATTTCTCAACCAAAATTGAATTCTGGCACACACATTTGTTGTTTGTGGGTACTTAAATACAAGCCACCAGTTAAAATTGATTAACTGAGTTCCCTTCGGGACAAATTGTTGACACTCAGAAGTCTATAAGGCAGAATTAATCTAAAGGCGCGTTAAACCATTAACATTCTTATTATTATTATCAGAATTTATTTAATTTAAATTAAATTAGACCTTTTACCCACGCAAAGGTGTATATTTTGATTTAGACAAGCACATAAATTGAAAGCCGTTGTCCATAATGGAAAATAAATTATGTAGTTATATTTCCAAACTCTCCTGCTTTCTTTTTGTTATCCTTTCTCTCGCTAAGAATAGTTTAAAAATCAAATGACCCTTGTTAACGTTAATTGTTTAAGGGATGCTTTTCATCATATATCTGGACTTGTAATCCTGACACGTATATGCGCATAGCTGGTTCACAAGGAGTGTGTAACTACTTGTTATTACTACGTTCAGATGGGACCGCACCTTCACAAAGCTTAAGCATGTATCAATGTTTATTGATTTCATAGTGGAATGTTACAAGAAATGTATTGTGTTATGGAAAATGTCTCTTGAGGAATTACAAAATAAAATGTACATATTCGTGTTAATAAAAATGTCTACAAAAACACCATGATATTTTATTTGGCATGTTGATGACATTTACAGTGCTATCCCAAACCTAGAAGGACTTAACCCTAGCAATACTGTGCTATTTTTCAAGCCACGGGCTACCAACGAGGGTGGGGAATTTTGTGACTACCTTAATAAATTCCTTTTGAGTGAATTGCATTATCCTTTAATCAACATATCATGTATTTTGAACCTTTAATGGTAAAAATTTAACTTAATTTACAACAGTTGCAAATAAAATAAAAAAATCATGAAAAAAGAAGTTCAGAAAGTATATTATTCACTGATCATACTATTCGCCATCTTTACCACAGGTGGAACATAAGACTGTTCTTTACTGTGTTTTCCGCATCATTGTGTACCATCCAGAAAAAATTATGGTGGTTTAGTTAACTTTTTTATACTTTTGTCCTTATCACAGAGCCCAGTATGACGAGGCACACGAACTACCAACGGGGGGGGGGGGTTCCCCGCGCCCAAGAAAATAAAATTGTTAATATCTTAAACAAGAACTAGATGAAACCCGTCAAACCATGACGGACAAAGGAAAACAAATTTACTGAAGAAGTTTCTTATATAAGTTACATTCTTTGTACGATTACTTTTTAGCACTATTGAAACTTTAAGGGCGTCAAAAGATAGCACTCTCAGCATTGCAACATATTGCTGGTCATGACTGAAAACGTGATGAGGTCATCATCATCGTGCACAGTTTCCAGCCACTGGCCGGGTCTGTTTGGAACAAAAGCCTCTCCAACGTCTTCTGTCTTCCCACCATCTCTCAGCCTCCACCCTTGTCCAGTCTTCTCCTCTCTTCTTCACGCTTTCTTCCACCCCCTTCAGCCACCTGTCTCTCGGTCTCCCTCTTGGTCTCTTTCCTTCCCACTTCGTCTCGTGTATCCTCCTGGGTATCCTCTTCTCCTCCATTCGTTTTACATGTCCATACCATCTAAGTCTAGATTTCTCTATACCATCCTGTAATGGTTCTTCCTTCATTAATTCTCTGGTCCTCTCATTTCTTATTCTTTCCCTCTTTGTAGCTCCAATACTGCGTCTCAAGAACCTCATCTCACTGGCCTGTATTTTGCTCTTCTCCCTTCCTTTCAAAACCCAGGTCTCCGAGGCATACGCCAGGATAGGGACATAGTACGTCCGATATATGATCTTTTTGCTGTTCTGAGGGACATTCTTACTCCATAACATGCTTCTCACACTCCTCCGGAATGCTTCTGCCTGTCTCCCCCGGTCATTTATTTCTCTATCGTTTCTTCCATTATCTTGTATCAGGCTTCCCAGATACTTGAAACTCTCCACTTTCTTCAGCTGTTCCCCACCAATTGTTATTCCTGTTGTGGTTCTTTCCTTCTTCCTTGTTGTGATCACCATCTCACTCTTATTTATGCTAAATTTCATCCCATAACCTTGTATTATTCCTTCCCACACGTCCAACTGTCCCTGTACCTCCTCCTCCTTGTTTCCCCAAATCATCAAATCATCTGCAAGCACCATTACTTTCATCTTTCCTTCCCCAATTACTTGTGCCACTCGGGTCATTATGTCATCCATCACCACAATGAAAAGTAACGGTGACAGTGCACTTCCTTGTTTCAGGCCGTTTCTCTGTTCCAACCAGTCCGATCTCTCTCCTCCCACTTTCACACAGCTCACGCTTCCCTTGTACATCTCCTTTATCCTCCTTATAGTCCATTTTTCCATTCCTCTATCCTCCAGGGACTTCCATACTTTGTTTCTGCATACACTGTCATATGCTTTCTCAATGTCCAGGAAGGCCATCAGTAGATCTGTTCCATACTCATCGTGCTGTTCTTGTAACTGCCTTACAGCAAAAATCAAATCCACTGTGGACCTTCCTGCTCTGAAGCCATGTTGTTCTTCCCTCATCCCTCCTTCTATCCTTGTCCTAATTCTCCTTTCCAAAACTTTCTCAAACATCTTTGCACAATGACTCATCAGTGTTCTTCCCCGATAGTTTCTGCATTCTGTTCTACTACCTTGCAGATCATTTACTGGGGCAAAATTCCGGCACCCCGGCGTCTCTAGAAGCCAGTGTAGTTAAAAGGGACGTAAAACCAATAACATTATTATTATTTCTTCCTTTCCTTCCATGCTGTCTTCATCACTCGGTACAACCATTGTATCCCCACCTCTCCTGCTGCTCTCACCATCTCCACACTCAACTCATCCACACCCGGTGCCTTCCATCCTTTCATCTTCCTCACTGCATCTTCCACTTCTTTCCATGTTAAGTCCTTTTCTGTTTGCAGTTCATCTACTGTACCTCTTCCCCGATTTCTTCCTCCTCGCCGTGGTTTCCATTTGGGTTCAGGAGTTCTTCAAAATATTATTTCCACATTTTCTTCAGTTCTTCCCTATTTCGGGGCGTGGTGGCTCAGCGGTCTAGCTGTATGCCTCTCACCAAGGCGGTCCGGGTTCGATTCCCGGTCAATGCATGTGAGATTTTCGAAGTGAAATGCCATGTCCTGTGGTTCGGATTCCACGTAAAAAGGAGGTCCCGTGGCTCATGATCTACAGATTAACGGTCACGTTAAACTACAAGCTTCGTTTCGTTTTCTTCCCTATTTTCTATCTCTTGTCCCCTTTTGTTCACCATTCTAACATAATTCGTAGGATCCTTCCGCCTCTTATTCTTTACTATGCCATACAGGACCTTTTTTGTACCTTCATTATCCTGCTGGTCATGACTTAAAAGTGATGAGGTAAATAGCCCAATACGTTCAAGAGTTTCTCCTTAAGCTTGATTGATTGTGATAAAGTAGGCCGAGCGAATAGGACATTGTTGCCTAGTAAAAGAAAATGTACTGTACCTGCAAGTGTTTTATCGGAAGGTGTTAAATCAAGTCGTAGGATTTGAGCTCTCTGCCTAATATTACTGCACCTATTATATCCGAATCCAAGCAATTTCTTACAATTAATATATTACCATATATGAGTCCTTGGGAAACGTTCAGATTTCTAAGGAGCATAACTATGGCTCAAACGTTCGGAGTATGTGGAGGCAAATCACTTAATTCCAAGGAATTGAAAAATTCAATAATAGGGAAATGAAGTAGCTGGCTTTCATCTTCAGTATCCAATCTGTTAACGCTGATGTATGTGTTTGAACTACTGGATATAAGTTCAATGACTTTTAAATTAATATCATTACATTGTTGCAGCTTGGCAAATATGTTATATTCCAGCAGATCAATTTTACCCTCTCAACAGTAAAGACCAATGTAACCACGCATAGATTTTACGCAAGAGAAATACAATGTAGAACAATGTTTACATTTGATCGTCAAAGACCTTACAGTACACTGTACTGCATAATAACTGGAATTGTTTCTGAAATGGCCTATTTATATTGGATTTTAAATGTGGCTTCGTATTATTCGATAACACTATAGTGTCCTGCAATAACGGAGCCGCTAAATATTAAATGGCAAATAATACTTCCATTGCCGAAATCAACTGCGTAGTTAGACTCCGTACTCTAAACAAATAATCATTAAACAATTGTCTTATACAATGAAGTTCAACATGACCGTCCAGAGACTTTCATACTCAAGTTGGTTGGTGAGGAGAATGCGATGAGACCGATCGCTTAAAATAAATTCCTTATAATTGTTCCTGCCAGCGAAATTTTTTGCAATAGCTTGAAAACTCAGCTCAGAATGACGTTCTTCATTTTGTTATAAACAGTACAAAACAGCTCTAAATAAGCAATTTCCATCACCTGTGACAGGTTATGGCAGTACATTTTGCAAGGGAATATAATCACTTCGCCAACTACTGGAACGACCGTAGGCCTATACTCAGTACTCACTTCGGCAGTCACCCTAATGGAGGCAGTTTTTGAATTCTATGTCCCGTGCATGTCAAAAATCGTACTAACACATGGAGGTCCACCTATTCTTGTCTATCGCCCCGGAGACCAGGGTTACATTTCCTGCTCTGCCAAGAAATTTAATTCTGGTCTGATGGCAAAAACGGGGCACATTCAGTCTCTTGAGGTATAACTAAGAAGAGGACGATTTAATTCCCACCTCAAAAATCTTGGATGAGGATTTCCGTGGTTTACCACTTCCACTTAAGGCAAATACCGGGATGGTTCCTAACTTAAGGCCTTGGCCGTCTCCTTGCCATTTACCACCTTAATTACAAATACACACAGTAATGCAGCCATCACGATAACACAGGTTAAGAGAGAAAATTTCACACATACACACCCAAGTACACGGGGCTGAGTGACTACGATGTCGGAGCCCTTCAAACGAATTATGTTTGCCAAGTGTCTCTCATGGCGAAAGCAATTGTGGACACGCGCGAGTGCCTGGAAAACTACTTTTTTCTTTAATAATTTAAGAGTAAATCGACGATGCGTAATTATAACTTTTAGTCTAGGACGCTAATAACTTGACCACCGAAGCATTGGGAAGAAATTGCAATATTAAGGTACATAAACAACATAGCCTACACATTCAACTGTCGGTTAATGTTCCTCAAAATTTCCCTTCTTAAATATTCCCCTCCTTTATAATTCTCCATCACGTGTAAACGTGTCATGTCTTGTGTTTTAAATATATCGATGCAATGGTGCTGCCATCTGCTGTCAGTTACTGGTACTATATGGGCGATGTACTGCCATCTGTTGTCAGTTATAGGAACTGATTGCAGATATTTAAACGGCGTACTGAGGACAACAGTTTGTTCTTTTGATCACATGCTGTAATGCAATGGTAAAACGGAAATAAAACGTATTGAGAGGGAATGTAGAAATATGTATCTTTAACAGACATAAAACCTTACTAATACTCCTTGATTAAACAATATTTCAGTGGTAAGAAAACATATATATTGGCGAGGGCCAGGATCGAACCTGTGACCTTGGAACCACAGTCAGTCGCCTTAACCACAAAGCTACTCGCGCACTCTCGTTTAGCAGCAGACGCAGCCATTCATTATCTTCAAAAGCCGCTGTCTGAAGGAAATAATCCATTTTATTATACAAATAAGTCAATGTTGCACATTCGTATACGTTCATACTGTTATTATATTTTATTGTCAGAACTTGGTTAATGTATGTTTTCAATTACATGGAAGCTTATTAAATAACTTACATTTTAATGGACTTCTCACCGCTATTTTGTCATGACCCCAGGCGGATTGTGCGCATGCGTGAAGGGCAAGGATTCTGCTATTTTCTATATTAATTCAAAAATATACCGTAATATGTTTGTTTATTTTAGAGACACTCTGCAAATCTATAGGCCAAGAGTTTTCGTTAGAGTGCTCTACGAAGTAAATCGGATCTGTCGTTCTCTCAATCTCGTGATAACAAAAATCACCTTACTGTTTTAAATATATAGATTAAAATTTAAAAAAGTAGATGTGTGGTTACGTAACCGGATTCAAAATAGACAATAACTTTGTGTACAGTAAGCGTAGAACAGGAATACAATGAATAAAGCGTAAATAATGGAATTGCTGGGCACGAAATACCCACCCCCCGTTTATATTGCTAGGGTTAATTCCTGTACTTGTATGAAGATCGAGGTTCTTCTCTCAATGAACTACAGTATAAAGAGACATCTACAGTACTGTAGATGGTAGTGGTTATTGTTGTTCTAGGGACCGAAACATCTGGGTCATCTACCGCTAATGTTAACAATAAGAATGAATCTGAAAAAGAAGTATACTTACTACATCTAAAATAGATCGATTTAAAATCACTTAATCGAATCATTTGAAATTAATCGAAAACAGTTAATCGACTTACCAAATAGTAGATTAATCGACTAACAGAAGAATCGATTAATTGCTTAGTAGACACGGGATAAGAACAGAAGTTTAAATGAGAGGTCATCGCTTAATTTGAGCTATGGTTGAGGAATGATGTATGGAAATTTAAGTTATATTTACCTAAATATTCAAAGTGTCCTTCCTTTTTATGTTAACAATAATAATAATATCGTACGGGCTCGGGTGCTGGGTGCCAACTTTGCTATTTGACGCCCAGGGAGCTATGTCAAATTGTTTGTATGTTCATTGGAGCGCTATGAAAGTCAAGGAGGTTAGACATCTAAGCTCATTGTTACAATAGCGCTTTCTAGTAGAGACATGAAGCACTTTGTGTTGGCGGAAAATCCCGAGATTAAGTTTGCCATTATGAACTCGGCCTACTGAATTCAAATGGGATCTTTAACATGCCAACAACGTATGACATGAGTGCCGTGATTTTCGTCGCATTACAAACAAGAAGTTCCGTTAAGAACTATACAGCCTACTTTTCATGCCAATGATTATTCTACAGAATATGAACCTATCTAGAATAATGACGAAATTAAGTTGGTAATATCGAAATATCTAATTATTTCAAAATATACCTGGTATAATGTAGCCTAATAGAGCACTACAGAGGTGGCCAAATTATTAGACTAAAGCTTGGAAAATAACATATATAATTTTCCTGGCTAAGATTACAGGTGAAATTTAAACATGCATGTTCCTAAATACTTTATATGCATTCCTTTGTTAGAAATAAGCATTTTCACCCTTTTGGGCATACTTTCATGAGTATTGTTTTTGATGCCATTGTCATGGTGCCAAATCCGCACTAAAATTTCAATCAGCCCAATTTTTTTTGTAACAGTGATTTTCTCGATCTTCTTCTTGACAATAGTCCACAACTTTCAATGGGGTTCATATCTGGGCTATTTCCAGGCCACGAAAGCACAGAAAGGTTTCTATCACTGAGAAATTGAGCCACTTTCTTGGCCGCATGACAGGGTGCACCGTCATGAATGAACACACAAGGATTTTCCCCAAACCAAACCCTATCTGAGGTAAGAGACGCTTCTCAAGGACTTTTATATATTGGTCTTGCTTCATGGTACCCTCTACAATATATAATCTTCCGGTTCCATACACAGACATCACACTCCACACCATAACTTTCGATGGATATTTTACTGTCTGTTGTACGCACTGGTGATGAACCTCCTCTTCTAACCTCCTGTGAACGTACTGACTCATTTCTTCACTTACTTAAAATATAGATTCACCACTGAAGCAAACCTATAAACAATTTTTCATTTTAGTAGTGCAATGTCGGTATTATTTCAAGTAATAAACGAACAGTAATAACAACAATTTTATAAATTTCCAGTGAGCATTGTTAAACCTGTGATAAAAGTAGTTAATTTTTGTAAAACTACTATTTTGTTGTTACATACCTTCTTCCAGTTGTATGTACACCAATCTTCCTGGCCCTTTGACCATTCCAATCTCTTTTTTGCCATAACTGGAGTGTTCTTTGCTTTTTTTCTGGGTCGTCTAGATTTCAATCCGCTATTGTACAATGTTCTTCCTACAGTTCTAGCAGATGCATCTATGCCACTACTCTTCAAATCATTGCTCGTAGCTGAGCGATGTTTTCGTGAAATTGAGATTAGTTTTTGTATACCTCTAGGGCTTAATTTACCTTTCCTACCACATTTTCCTTTTCGTTAAGACTGGTAAACCTCGCTGTTTTCATCCATTTTCTTAATTCTACTCACTGATTTGTGTGCAATATTGAGTTTTGTTGCTATCTCCTGCTGTGTGTAGTGTCCTTCAGCAAGCAATGTTCTTGTTATCCCAATTTTCCTTGGTGACATATCACTTTTTCTCCCCATAAACTTAAAATTCCCTCGATAGGTCGATGTGATTCACTGCCTTCTAATCACGTCACAAATATAGGTTTAAATATGTCAGCATAAAGCACCAGAGCTTTCCTGATGGAATTAAGTGGCAGATAGTAACTAAACAATCACTAAATTCTTTGTAAATTTCAAACAAGAAGTTCCGTGAAGAACTATACAGCCTACTTTTCATGCCAATGATTATTCTACAGAATATGAACCTATCTAGAATAATGACGAAATTAAGTTGCTAATATCGAAATTTCCAATTAGTTCGAAATACTGTATACCTGGCATAATGTATCCTAATAGAGCACTACAGTTGGCAGCCCTGATGACTGAATACATTCTTAGTTCCATCTCTTAAGGTACAAAATACAAAATTTGGTTGAAGTCCAATGAATAGCATGGACGTTACATGCAGTTAAACATTGGATCTAATAGCGTGCGTAAAATCATGTTGGCAACAATGTCATGCATGTATTGGTCAGAAATAATCTGAAATAATATGATCTATTGTTGTGCCAATTTTGAATGAAATCCATTAGTTGGTATAGCAGTTACATGCATTTTAAAATTGGACCTATCAGCAGGCTTAGAATCATGTTGGCAGCACTGACGTATATTAGTTACTCCAAATTCGTCTAGAATGCCAGGTACTATACGTGTGCAAAGTTTAGAGCTATTGGCTTGCATACTTTCTGATATATTGATATTAGGGTAACAAAAATAAGGACAGCACATATTAACAGTTGGCAGCCCTGGTTGTTCCTTAGAATACGCATAGTCATATCTGTCATGGTACACATAGCACATACGAAATTTGGTTGAAATCCAAATGATAGTATGGAAGTTACATGTATTTAATGTTGGACCTGTCAGCAGGCTTAGAATCATGTTGGTAGCACTGACGTATATACGTTACTCCAAATTAATATAGAATGTCAGGTACTATACGTGTGCATAGTTTAAAGCTGTCGGCTTACATACTTTCTGATATATTGGTATTTGGATAAAATAAATTAGGAGCATTTATTAACAGTTGGCAGCCCTGGTAGGTCTTAAGAATACGCTCTGTCATATCTGGTTATGTACACATACAACATACGAAATTTGGTTGAATTCCAATTGATAGTGTAGAAGTTATATGCATTTAAAAATTGGACCTATCAGGAGGCTTATAATCATTTTGGCAACACTGCCATGTTTGGCCTCCTGGAAATTAAACTGAAATATTATGATCTGTACGTGTGCCAATTTTGAAATAGCTGCCATTCATACTTTCCATGATATCCAACATGGAGCTCAAATTTCAATTGCGATTTTTTAGCAGTTGGTAGCACTGATATAATCTTCAAATATGGCCGTGAGATATTCAGGTATAGATCTTTACTCCTACCAAATTTTGTTTCGATTGCTGCAGCCGTTTAGGAGTTGATAGGGGGGGACACACACACAGCCAGACAGACAGACAGAAGGACAGACAGACAGACAGACAGACAGACAGACAGACACACATTTACCCGATCTCATAAGTCTACTTTTTCCTCATTTTTGCAAAATGTGAAAAGTAGGCTAAAAACAACCACATGTGCATAGAAATAAACAGTTCCTTGACACAGTAGGCGATCAATTGTGACTGTTTTTCAAAACTATGAAACAGAAAATCCTAAAATCATTATCCAAATGTCCCTAAATCATTGTAACATCTCCAGTGTCAGTTCCCATAGAAAAATAAATAAATGTGTGCTCAGCAAAATTGAATAATGGATTTTCAGACATTTAGTCTAATAATTTGGCCACCTCTGTACAGTTGGCAGCCCTGGTGACTGAATATATTCTTAGTTCCATCTCTTAAGGTACAGAATACAAAATTTGGTTGAAGTCCAATGGACGTTACTTGCAGTGAGACACTGGATCTATCAGCACGCGTAAAAGCATGTTGCCAACAATACCATGCGTGTGCTGGTCAGAAATAATCTGAAATATTATGATATCTTGTTGTGCCAATTTTGGATGAAATCCATTTGTTAGTATAGAAGTTACATGTATTTTAAAATTGGACATATCAGCAGGCATAGAATCATGTTGTCAGCACTGCCTTGTATTAATTGCTCCAAATTAATCTAGAATGTCAGGTGATATACGTGTGCAAAGTATAGAGCTGTTGGCTTGCATACTTTCTGATATATTGATATTAGGGTAAAAAATATAGACAGCATTTATTAACAGTTGGCAGCCCTGATTGCACTGAAGAATACTTATAGTCATATCTGATATATTACACATAGCACATGCGAAATTTGGATGAAATCCTTCTGATAGTATAGAAGTTACATGGATTTAAAAATTGGCCCTATCAGCAGGCTTAGAATCATGTTGGTAGAACTGACGTATATAAGTTACTCCAAAATTAATCAAACTTTTCAGGTACTATACGTGTGCATAGTTTAAAGCTGTCGGCTTGCACACATTCTGATATATTGGTATTTGGATGAAAATAAAAATAGAGAGCATTTATTAACAGTTGGCAGCCCTGGTGGCTCTTAAGAATACGCTCAGTCATATCTGTTTATGTACAGATATTACATACAAAATTTGGTTGAAATCCAATTGACAGTGTAGAAGTTATATGCATTTAAACATTGGACCTATCAGAAGGCTTAAAATTATTTTGGCAACACTGTCATGGTTGGCCTCCTGGAAATTAAACTGAAATAGTATTATCTACATGTGTGCCAATTTTGGAATAGCTCCTATGCATACCTTGCAGGATATCCAACATGGAGCTCAAATTTCTAGTGCGTTTTTTCAGCAGTTGGTAGCACTGACATCATTTTCAAATATGGACGTGAGCTATTCCGGTGCACATCTTTACTCATACTAAATTTGGTTTTGATTGCTGCAGCCGTTTAGGAGTTGATAGGGGGGGACACACACACAGCCAGACAGACAGACAGAAGGACAGACAGACAGACACACATTTGCCCGATCTCATAAGACTACTTTTTCCTCATTTTTGCAAAATGTGAAAAGTAGGCTAAAAATCACTTACCACGGCCAGGAGCGAACCTGCAAGCTTGGGGTTGGTAGTCCGACACGATAACCACTCACCCACCGTGGCAAGCTATGTTAACAATAACCACATACGAGTCATTGACAGTGGAAGGACGAAGGACGAACATCAATCAAATTGAGAAGGGTTTCCAAACAAGGAAACGAAAAGTAAGTATTCACAAAGATTTTGAATTCTTGAACAATATTTACAATTTAGGGCTGGATCATTTTTATTTGACTTTGTTTTAGCCTAGTTTTCGCAAAGAATTGATTAATATTAAATGTCTATTTTGCTTCTGTGAGAGCGTAGTGAAAGGAATAAAATACATTGATTAATCGGCAAAACAATCGATTATTTGACCAACCAATTAATCGATTAAACGACTAATCGATTAATTCAATCAATGCGTATTCAATTAATTGATATTTGTGGCAATTAATCGATTTTTCTGCTTCGATTATTCGATTTTACTGATTCGATTAATCGATTATACGAGGACTCAATATAAGTTAATCTATTAAGTGTTCCAGCCCCTGTTGTTTGTTAAGCCGAAATCAAATTTCTCGTGGCGGAGAAGGAAGAAAGGCTTGTATGTTCCAAAGCCTCTCCTTGTCTTATATTATTTTGTTTTGTATTACTCTTTGAAGTCGCCTCCATAGCGTAGCGGTCAGCATGGTCAGCTGCCGCCCCGGAAGTAATGGATTCGATTCCCGGCTCTGCCACGAAATTTGAAAAGTGGTATGAGAACTGGAACGGGGTCTACTCAGCCTCGGGTGGTCCAAATGAGTAGAGGGGGTTTGATTCTCACCTCAGCCATCCTCGAAGTGGTTTTCCGTGGTTTCCCACTTCGTCTTCGGGCAAATGCCGGGATGGTGCCTACTCTAAGGCCACGGCCGCCTCTTTCCCTCTTTCTTGCCTATCCATCCCAATCTCCCCCTCCCTTCCCATTACTCATGAGGCCCCTGTTCGCTTTGCAGGTGAGGCCGCTTGGGCGAAGTGCTAATCACACCTCCCCAGTTGTATCCACACCGACCAGATGTTCCAAGCTCCAGGACACTGCCCGTAGTGGCGGTAGTGGTGAATTCCCTCGCTGTGTCCATGGGAGCCACAAACCTAGAGGGTAAACCGACTAAAAAAAAAAATACTCTTTGATTTTACTGATCGACAAGGTGTTTGTCCAAAGATTTGATGTTTAATCCTGTTAAGTAGGTACCTATCAATTATCAAAAGCTAGGTTTATACAAACTTGTTAGGGATACACGGATGTTTTTGTGAGACGCAGTTTCACAAGGGGCTTCGGTGGCGTAGTTGGTAGCATGCTGAACTGCTGTTCCCAAGGTAGTGGGTTCAAACCCAGGCGAAGTTGTCGGAATTTTTAAGAGGGTTAAAATCCTTCAGGTTGCCTTCCTTCGGAGGGGAAGTAAAGCCGGCGGTCCCATTTCGTAGATTTATGGTATGTAAAAGATTCTTCCACTAACTAAACATGTACGAAGCAAAATTTCTAGGTTATATTTCGTTGAAACGCTGTATCATCGTTCGAACGTTCGCCACTAGGTGCCAATGGCATCTTGAATCGAAAGTTGGAACTACTTGAAATTGAACGTGACTTGTAACTCACCCTATGGGTGTCCGCATTGAGCAGCTAAAGCCTCTGGCGAGCCAAACATGTCCTCGGACATTCCCGGCACTACAAGTCATATAGTAAATACATAAATAACAAGCCCATTAATATTTGAAATAATAGAAAATACTAGAGATAAAACGGATGCGGTGTTTTGATTTGAAGATAGGTTATTGTGGTTTTATTTATGTATCGAGTATCTTAGTGTTAATTAAATAAAGCCAAATGTTTGTAATTTATTGAAAATCCAGTATCCGCTGGATATTTACCTATTATCCGGTATCCACAGGATATTGACGTACTATTTGGTATCTGCCAGATTCGCTTTCCACCAGATACTGACCTACTGTTCGGTATCCGCCGGATATTTACTTACTACTCAGTATTCACCAGATATTGACCTACTATTTGGTATCTGTCAGGTATTTATCTACTATTCGATAACCATTAGATAATGACCGTTTGGTAGGCCTATCCCCCGGATATTGAATTATAATTCGGTAGCCACCAGATAGTGACCTACTGTCCAGTATTCGCCAGATATTGAACTTACAACTTACGTAATGTAATTGCGTCATAAAATACTCAAAAATATTTTATTTTACAGCTGAACGAAAAAATATTGGAAATTATTCAATAATTTTCACTCTTTTGTGTCCTCAAATTTTCTATTGTGTGAATAAATGTTCGATGAATTTCTTAATGTTTATTATAATTAGCTTAAACAAATTCCGAGAATGTACGGATTTTTATAATTTAGAATTGCTTAAAATAGAACACAAATCGTCCACAAAAGAGACAAAAAATTTAAATTTGTTTCCTGAAAGCTACAAGGTCTTTGTTAACTTCAATATCCTAATGAGACAATAAAAATAGCCAGAAAATGAATGAATAGTACGTTAATAATGTAACAAACGTGCTGGAAAGATTATAACCCTAGATATCTCCACACCCCAACCTAACCATTTATGTAACTCTAGACCACTTAAATATTTCCGTGTTTCCTCTTTGCGTACTAGATGCGAGAATATATCCTCGTTTGTACCCTCATTATGTACCAGATAAACGAGTTGCGTCACTCATATTTTCCTTCCACTTAGACTCAGGACTGGCAACGATATTCAGTGCGTTTCGAGAGGTGTGGTTAAACTGTGTATGGGCGACTTCGGTGGCGTAGTTGGTAGCATGCTCAGCTTCTATGCCCAAGATAGCGGGTTCAAACCCCTCAGTATGCCTTCCTTCGGAGGGGAAGTAAAGCCGGCGGTCCCATGTCATAAATTTATGGCATGTTAAAGAACCTTCCACTAATTTCACCTGTGTTAAGCTAAATTGTACAGGTTAAGAATAAACAACGCTCTTAGGTTGCTTCGTTCGCTGCCAAGAGCTGACTGCGGTGGCGTCTAGTAGCTAAGTTCTGAACTAGGCCTAGTAGACGTTGACGGTGGCATTTGGCAACAAAAGTAGGAACCATTTGATAAATTCCAAGTTGCACTCCTTACTTGAATTAAAAACAGATACACACACTAATACAGCGATCACAATTAACATCGGTTATCAGATTCTACACACACTCAAAGTACACGGGGCTACATGACCGCGTTGTCGCAGCCCCTAAACTGAGAAACCAGCCAACCAAACTGTGTGTAACTTTGAATTACAATTTTACATTTAAACATTTTAAGACACATATTATGTACTGTAAATGCCACGGCTTTAATGTAATGCTAATTTCATCCTATCGAAATTGGATCATTTTATTTTTCAGAAATTCCTCCTTGTCGAGTGTGTTCTCATAATTCTTCAACTGACTTATAGTCCAGTGAAATTAGTTTTAACCTGGACAAAATTAATAACAAGCTGAAAATTGGTGGAAACGTTAAGAACAATGTCCTAAACGAAATCCCAAAAGTCCCAAAAAATCGGAGCTGGGGAAAAGCCGCCATCTTGAAAAAACGGACGCCATCTTGGATTTTTCCGTTTTTGGGCATATCTTTCGAACAAGTGGTCCTAGCGAGGCCAGACTGGTGTCAAATTGACCGAATTTTACCTCCAGAGTCTCAGGAATATTAATAAAATATGTTAGACGCGTTTTTACAGCTGTTTTATTCATTTAAGTAGTATTAACATAAATAGAGTGTTAAAGTTCGATTTTGACCGTTCCTGTCACAATAGCTAAAAACTGCCAATGCAAATAATGTATTTAAACCTAAAATTATGAATCATATTCTTGAAATTGTGAGTATCACATCTAAAATGCTTAAATTATTGTCAGTATTAAATACAGAGACACTATGAGAGATGTAAGATTTGACTTGTAATGCTTAGCGGCTTCCGCCGTTTGGTGGTTCCATGAGATCTGTAAAAAAAAGGAACAGTGAGGATCTTATCTTTTGTGCAGATAATGTCTATATATATATATTTCGAAATAACTTTCCCTCGTATTAAAGTACAAGATCGTCAGGGTCGTCAACGTCGATGCTCTCCTCTGGGCGGTTCGCACATCCACGATCAGCGCAGTATCCGCACATTGTTGTGCAGCATAGGCCACTCAGTAGGCAAGCGCATTTGCGCTCACATCCGGATCTGCAGTTGTGGTGTCCAATCGGCTAGTTATGTGGCATCCATGTAAGGAAACAAAGAAAGCCTCTCCTGCTGCAGCTATTTCTTTGTGCGATGCATCTTGCTTGTTGAAAACATGGACCTTACTGCGCAATTTAGCGTTTTCTTTAAGCTGCTTGAAGGACCTGATTTTTTCCTTTCTAAAGGGGGCGGATGTGGTGTCACAACCAGTAGCAGCGTGGAAGAAAGGGAGAATTTGAAGCAAGCTTCCAAGGCCAGACATGAGTTTTACGCTTTTGAAAATCTTGCCTTTTCCATTCTTCTTTCCGGCATAAACATGGAAATGTCTTCGTGAACATCAGGAACAGAAACAATCAAGACGAGCAGATCAGTATCGTCTCCCACAATCACAGAACTGACTTCTGTTTTCCTTGAAGTTTCGGCTGCCGTTGAAACAATCAGGGTATCAGCGTCGTCTTCAGCTTGAATAACCTCAACGCCTGCTGTTGTAAGGTGTTTTGATTGGAGAGCAATGAAACGCGTCTTGTTGTTCTCGTTTGATGAAAACACTCCTTGTGGTACAGTAGTCGGCGTGAAATCTTCCATAACTGCGTCTGGTGCCTCCATGCCAATTTTCCTGGCATTTTCTGCATCTTTGGTTGTCGGGGCACCATAGGCATCAAACACAACGGTTGTCTTTTTGCCAAAATGAATTTCAATATAATTGACGCATTGCTGGCAAATTTGGGAGTAGATTGCAAGACAGGTCCAAACAACTCGATGCAGAAGGAAACCTCCATCGACCGTGAACACAGGGTTTGATGGCAAAGCTCCTTCGCAGCTTGAAAACTCTTTTTGGACTGTGTGCCTTTCCGCAGAAGTGTGCCATCAAATAAAGCTGGTGGTCTTGCGGCCAACATTGAAAGCTCTTCTTTACTTCGTATTTTGCAAAGGAGGCGATGAAACAGTTGGTTCGGGTCAATTTCCACTGTGGTTTCCTTAATTTTAGTGCTCTTGGCCATACTTCCAAGGGAAGGAACTTTGCCCTTCCTCTTCAAGTGGACGTCGCTGAGGCATTGGCCTACGATTGACTTCATGGCTTGAAAACCAATTGCGTGTGCTTCGTCGCAGTTCACGGTGTCGTCGGCAACCACACGTGTACGTAGAGACAAAAGAAGACAAAATAGTTCCACGAAAGGGTTGTGAGAACGCAGCCTCTCTGTCATCTTGTCAACATCCCCTTTGTCTCTGCTTTGTCGTGTCTCTCGAAGTTCGATATGTTGATCGCAAGTTTCAGAGAAAACACCACTGAAGCGTTCCATTGCATCGACATTACCAGACGTTGCTGGCATGGCGGTCACCCATCGAGCTATCACCTCTTCAGACATACCACGACCGTGTGTCAGTCCTCCCGCTGACTTCATAGTACGCATCAGCACCTGTTCGATTGCCATATTCGTCCAAACTCCACACCAGAATTTGTCGGATCTTCGGACGGTGAAGAAGCCTTTCGTCACAAATTGTTCGATTTCGGACGCAGTCTTGGTTTCATTTATCCTCAGCATTTGCTGGAGGTAAATGTGAACGTACTTGGCATAATTAAAATGCCCTTCATACATGATGTCTGGACACGCGTTTGCTCGAGCAATCCGTGCCCACTTCCTGACTCAAGTTGCTCTCGGCTACTTGGGATCATGCTCTGCACACAATACAGGTGAAGATTCCAGTCCACGGAATGTTCGGCTCTCACGAAAAGACGCATGATGGTTACCATTTTGAAATACTCAGTCCACAATTTCGCTGTGCGACCTGATTTGGCGACTTCGTCGAACTTGGTGTAAAACCGACTGGAGGCGTCAGCGAGACATGCAGTGTTGCGGATGCTTGAAACTGTTTCTTCCCCTAAAAGTACCTTTCGGTGAACTGCTTTAAGTTCTTCGGTTAATATCGTATCTCCTTTTATGCCGTCGATGAGGACACTGGTGAGAGCAACTTGAGTCAGGAAGTGGGCACGGATTGCTCGAGCATACGCGTGTCCAGACATCATGTGAATTACCGAATTCTTTGCATAAATTTCCACCCACAAGTCCTCTAAGCCACTTCCAGCCATTAAAGATCCTACAGCGCCCATAAAGGACATCAAGAGGTGAAAACCTCCTAGCCGGAAAGTAATATTTGATAAGGGGCTATTTTCTTCGGCCGAAAGCGCGATATCCAAAGTTTTTGCATAGAGCGGTTGGTCAAACATTACCACACAGGACTGGTTTCTCGCTTCGCTCTGCTCTGCTGCATAAAGGAGTCAAATGTGAAACGTCGACGGATTTGAAGGCGATGAATTTGTATATTCATTTTATCTTTAGAATAACTCTTATTCCACCAATTCAGGTAAATATACTAAGTTAGTGCGTAAAAACAGGTCAACATCGAACTTTAAACACACTATTTATATTATTAACAGTACTAAAATAATTAAAAAAAGCTGTACGAATGCGTCTAGCATATGTTTCCGAGACTTCGACAGTAAAATCTGGTCAATTTGACACCAGTCTGACCTCGCTAGTGTACCCGATACCTAGTTGAGACTATCGGCTACGCCAGCAGACATTGAGCCGTAGTTGAGGTTTTGGAAGAGTTAAGAAAAGATAGCGCTCAGATCGAGTCAAGAGGAATGTCAGGATGACGTAGTAGGTCTAGGATTTAGAAGGCACTGACATCTGTAAGCAGATGGATTTATGGATGGAATTATGAAGCTTTATTAAGATCTATATGGAACATGGTATTTAAACATCTTAGAAGAGGAGATATAACATGCATTATATGTGGTAATAATTTGAAGGAAGTCAGATAACCCTTAAGTTATTTTATAACTTAATAGCCGAGATGATGGGGGTTCGAGATTGTATTTGTGACGCAAGACCACGGTGGTGGGGAGGACGTCACGTGACCGCACCAGGCAGGTAAGGGTCAAGCCAGTGCAGAAACTGTCAGTTGAGCTCTGTGTGCCAAGCAAGAAAGTCGAGCTGAGTAGCACACGCCAAGCGCATGGTACAGATCGCGTCGCGAAGAGAAACTGTCACGGAAAGTGCAGGGGACAGTTTCGGCTTCTCCGAGCGCCGAGCGACAAGTAGGTCAGTGGGCCGGGCGAACACCCGCAGCAAACAAGCATAGGAGGCCGGGGTTTCTTAAAACAGCATTGCGAGTAGTTGGAGAACTTTATTCCAAGCTGCATTTCAACGCAGAATGGCATAGTAAAGTCGACATGGCGAGGCCAGCTTTAGGCGGAGATGTCTATAGCATTGCAGTAGAACCGTGCGGGTTAATTCCCATTATTATACGCAAGCATTATAACAGAAGCTGAACTTCATTACTACATTGAGTTAGAACGTTTATTCAGCATTTGAATTATACAAGATAGTTATGAGATACTGCAACTTTGAACTTCGAATGGACATAGTTTTTCTTAGTGACATTACGACTATGCATTTCATAACGCAGTCCAAGTAACATCAACAATTTCTAAGCAAACGGAATGTTGTAAGCATATGCACTTAAGAACATTAGCTCGTGCATTAATGCAAGTCAGTCTTAAGAAGTGTTATGAATTACCGAGTATGAACACAGATACAGGGTGTTTCATAAACTTAGACACTCTGATAAAACAATTTTATTTTCTACAAGTAAAACTAAACCGCTGTGGAAATTGAACTTTCAACACTTAAACTGAACATTATCTAGAACAGTGGCGTAACGTAGAAGAGGAATAGGGGGTCCGCTGTTTCTATGAACTTTTTCGTGAGGATTTGGACAATATCCGCTATGGATAACCAGAAGTTTATCATGTCGGAGTAAACGCAGAGAAGAGACGCGATGGCACCACGGAGCGATGGATTCGATTCCTGACGAGAAGGAGGTCCACCAGCTGATTCACTTGGGATTCGAAGGCAATCGTCATTGCATGGATGGAATGATATTCACGCCGATCTTTCGAGAAATTCATTACATAGGGAAAATCGACGATCTTTGAAATTTAATAACAGCTGATTATGAGAAGGTACTGTAAGAGTTATAACTTTCTGATACGATTATTTTCATGAATACTGGGCACACATGTATATTTTTCTAATAGGAGTGATACGATTGTTTAAGACATGGTTTTGACTTTATATGCTTCGAAATTTTGCTAGAATATGGCGTGACCATATGATATGGCAGGCATCATTATACGAAATTCTCACCATTGGTTGGCTTTATTAAGCAGATGTTTGGTCTTTTAGACATTTTTCCAGTAAGGATATTTTTCATGAATAGTTTTTTTGTGTAACGAGTATTTCGAACTCGTGATCTGCAATTGATTATCTAAAATTACTTCATCAGTTCATTGCATACTAGCGAGTGTGTATTATTCATCAGTAGGGATTTTTTTCCTTTGGATTGTTTGGAGATATTAAGATGTTATTCACTTTAGTGAATGAATATCGCTTTTATATGACAACTAGAGACTTGCTGATTCCTATCTGGTACATTCACTCATTTTAGTCGTCGAGATGGGGTCTTTCGTATTTATACGATTGTATGGTGGTTACTCATCTTACCCATCGTTTAGGGCACTATCATGATTAGTCGACGGGGCGAGGTCTTTCGTATTTATACGATTGTACGGTGGTTACTCATCTTACTTGCCATTGAGGGACTCATTTTTATCATCCGAGTGTACATGAGATTGTAAGTGAATCAAACAAGGAACTACTAGTCACATATCAGTCGAAATTTTGTTAAATAAAGTAACGATAAATGTCATCAGGGTTACATTTGTAATTCTTGTTTGCCAATCCAATATTTTGTTGCTATACTCTTTTGAGAGTAATTTCAGTTTAACAGCTGTTATAGCTGATGCTTTTGATGATTTTTATAATTGTGTATGATACCTTTGAGAAGGATTTAAAGTAATTGAATCTTGTAAGATGAATCATTAATGGTCAGATTTATTTTAAGGCAGATCAGTATTGCAGATTTTGATATGAGAGATTATAGCACATTGGTGGTTTTTCTGTGAAAGGAATTATGAGAATTGTAAGAGAAGTTATGCTATTTGAAAGCAAATCTTGAATTACTAAGGTAATATTTTTCCAATTGTTTAAGAAGTTGTCTAGATGTGATCAGATTAATTACAGTTATTGGAGATTGTGTGCGTTGATAATTTGAAGCCATATATATATTTTTTGTAGATCACGCAACATGGTTAAGTGAAGTTTGTGATAGGCATTTTGTGGAAGTTGCCAAGTGATAGTTGCAATGTTGCTAATGCATTTTGAAGCAGACATGAGGTTGTCGAACCCAGTCTAGCGTAATTGTTGAGATTCATGCTGTATGTGCTGAATATTTATGGAGTTTTTGTGGAATAATTGTTGTATTCAAATGTGATATTTGAAGAATTGAGGATAAATAATGTAGTTGTGGATAGTCATATCCAACGTGATGTCGTGAAGGCAATAATATTTTTTGGCATGAAAATTAAATACGAGATATAACGTGGAAGTGATAAAAACTGTAAGACAACGTTCTATAACCCAAATTAAACGATTTGTTAGGAAATTAAACAAATAAATAAAGTTGATAAGACAAGATTTTCTGAGAATAATAATTAATGAAATAATAATCTGATAATTAAGCATATTAATGATCTGACCTAATGAAATAAGAATCAGAATGACTAGATGAAATAATAAGAATCTAAATAACCAGAAGAGTAAAATTTAAATAAGTTGATAAATTAAATTTTGCAATAAATCAATGAATTAAATAAATGGATGAATTAAAGATTGGATGAATAAACTGATTTAAATAAATTAATAGATGATTGGATAGATGATGAATAACTGAATTAGAAGGTGATAAGTAATTAAAGAAGCTGATGATTAATGAATTTATATGGAATTAAAATAAATTTAATTGAGATATAATTTGAGGAATTGCAACTTGAGTTGAGGAATTAAACAATTTGTATTGATGATTTAAGACGATTTAATCTGAAGTAGATGATAAAATAAGAGTGTGTGAATAATTAGAAAGCATAATGACGTGATGATAATAATTTTCATTTAAATGATTTAATAGTGATGAGTTGATGATTCTGACAGGAATATGTTGAATTTTGAGATGAGAATTAATGTGAGAAATATTTAATTTTGATGATGATGATAATGATGACCAATGAGAAGTGAATTTTCTGTAATTCACAAACAAGTAATTATGAATGACAATGTAAATAGTGTAAATTAATTATTCGATGTTTAGGAGCATTTGACTAACATGTTCAACATTTAAATTATGCCATGCAAGCCATAAAAATGCGTGATATTTAAAGTATGTGATTATAATATATGTATGTTTAGACAGATTAATAACTTTTTCAAATCCACATTTGTGATGTTAAATTAAAGAGAAATTAGGTCCCAGGTATCACAAATGTCAGTGACGAAAGACATAGTGCTAGAGTGATCCTGAGAACCCAAGAGAACTTTAGAGATTTTTCTGTTCTATGTGGATGAAATATTTTTGATTAGAAAAGAGATGGTTCGATTTTTGGACAATGACAATTTAACGTTGGCATTCGACCATACTCTCAGGTAGGAGGTATATTTAAAATGTCTGTCTGACTATCAAAGTGAAATAAATTTGTTTTTATCTTAGTTGTGATCTGATGATGGTGTGATTTTCCTTTTTCTTTCCTTGTATTGAGTAAGGCTTAACCAGGAAAGGAGGTGGTTTGCTAGGAATTCAGTTGATGGCGCCCATTTATATTTGCATTATTTTTATTAAACTTAAGCCCGTAACGACCCTAGAGATACTTTGTCTCGTGTTACCCAACTGCTTTTTCGATAACTCAGCTGAATTTCCGACACATTCCTTATTTGACTAGAGGTTCATTTAACTCCGCTCTGTCCTGGAACTCCAGGAATGAGATGTAATAGCAGATGGGTCATCGCATCCCCAGGACGAACTTGTACACTAGGACCACTAGTTCGAAATATATGGCCAAGAACCGAAAAATCCAAGATGGTGGCGGTTTTTTCTAGATGGCGGCTTTTCCCCAGCTCGGATTTTTTTGGACCTTTGGGATTTCATTTAGGACATTGTTCTCAACGTTTCCACCAATTTTCAGCTTGTTATTAATTTTGTCCGAGTCAGAGGTCAATTTTGTCTAGTGCACTGGACTATTACGTTTCAAAGAGTTGCTTACATTCTGCCTTAGCATAGAATGCGTATTGTTGCGGTTGTGAGAAGTGTTCTCTTCACGAGTTTTACATGTATTTTTATCAATATTCAGAAATGCTTCGTTGAATTTCACCCCTAAGGGTGCTATGGAATCGAAACTTTTATCGTTGATACACGTAGCTCTTGACCTTTCCCACTTAACATTCTTGTTCAAGATTGTAAGTTATGATCCACCAACGTCGTTTACGCAACTGATATGTTTATGAGTAAGGCCCGGATGTTCATGCCTTATTAAATTAATAAATATGCATGCAATTATGCTCTAATAATTGTTAAAATATGCATTGCGTTTCAAAAAATATAGAGGGTGTTTCAGGAGGAACAGTAAATATTTTAACAGGTGGTAGTACATATGAATAGCAATTAAAATCCATATAACATGTGTCCCGATTTTATTCCGTACCGAGATACTGTACCCATGTGAGTAATCTCGATAGAAAATATGCTTCTGCCTCCAGCTAGCATCAGGGCTTGGGCGTGTACCGTTCTCCCATTTAGCAGTTGCATATTTTGGATTTGAGGCTAAAAGGTATCAACTCTACAATGATAAGGCACAACTCTATTCTAAAACTTTAATTCAGTAATAAACCTCATGGCTTCACACAAACAAAACAAATCCCACAACCACAAAAACAAAAGCAAACAAAAATTATTTCCACAATCCACAAATATGAACATAATATTATCACAATAAAATCATATCATAACACAAACCTTTACCCTTATGTGAACTTTACAAAGTACTCTAGTGCGCTGATGCACATACAACTTCAGAAACAAACTGTACTTTAATTCTTCTGTCATCCAATGTGACTTCATTAATTCTACAAAATTAATTATTCCTTAAACCTTGTCTTAATTTGACAACAATGTGTATCGTGTGTGTGTTTTGATCTTTCTCTTCCCACCAAATGCTTTACATGCATTAGCCTATTCTGGTGTTGCACAGCAGTCTACGTACAACTCCATAATTATGTAAGCTACCCCTACACCTCCTCTATTTATATAGTTCCACTGCATGCCGTGTGTGATTCCATATTAAAAACATTAGTTAACGCTGTGTCGGACGGTACTATTAAACTACCTTTGCGCGCGTAGCCTGTGGCATCTGGTAACCCACTTCAGAAACAGATGTCAGTGACAGTACAAATGCAACGTCTAACCATTCGTTAGATAGCTAAAATCATGAACCATCAGGACGATCTATAATTATCAATGTGTTCTTAAACCACATGACTTCATTACTCAATATAACAATGTTTCATCTTATGTCATTAACAGGGTCTAAAACCTGTTCCTTTCAAACTTGCTTTCACGGTTCGCTTGACCGTCCAGACCCTCTTCCCGAGCGGCCGGTACACAATAGAAGTGGAGTGAGGTCCCAACATTACCTCCACCCTCGTTTCACGCCATATGTCTTACCCTCCCTAAGCAGTAAAAGATTTTTACAAGACAAACACTGTGGTCCCAGTGACACACATATCCCAATGGATTTAAACTGGATATTATGCAAACAGGTTCTGGATGAGCTTTCACATTTATTCCTACCCTGAGGATATAATAATTGGCTCCAAAATAGGCCCATTTCAACATGAAGGCACGAGATTCATAACACATTAGTCCATTAGGTAACCGGTATCTTTAATACATATTGCGGCCAGCCCATGCTGCCGTTCTGGGATTCGCTTCAACGAGCCGAATCACTCAACAAATAGTTCTCGGGGAATCAGATAGTGTGCAGAGGTGTCCATTGTTTTCCTCCCACCTATCACGGGATTCGAACCCGGAACATTCCATATCCATCATCAGAGCTAGGGTCAAATTTCACTATATACGCTCTGGCACAAAGCACATCTCTTATTATGCCCATGGCATTCGAGATTTCATACGAAGAATAGATTATCTGGTCCCTCTACCTAATGCTATGATCTGCGTCCTATAATTACCAAGAGAAATCTATCAATTACTCTATAAGCTTTTCACATAAGCTGCAAATTCAATTCACTAAAAGCTCTTCCAATCCTGGCATAATTATCTTCCCATTAATACAATATATTCTGATATAAAACTCTTTTCTTAATCCCGTAACGTAATCTTACTGTATAATCTTACTGCTTCGATCGATAAGTCTTGCCCTTTAGCGTAAATATTTCTTGTGTACAACATTTGCCTGATGCGTTCATTCATACCTTTATATTCATTATTATTATTATTATTATTATTATTATTATTATTATTCTCACTGACATAAATTTACCAAAATCCGACACAACTCCATCTTACAAATCGAACAACCATGTTCGTGACATTTACATAACTGCTTTGCCATTTTTCATTAATAGTGGTAACGATTAATCCACTCACTGATGCAAAATAACATCTCAAATCTATTAAAATCAACACAATAATGAGTAAACTTGGAGAGTCTATCTCCTACTCCGATTCTTACTGGCATCTTTATAACTCTGAAATCACACTACATGCAGTGGCCTATACCTCTACTTAAACATAATTTGTGGGGTACTTACATATCTTAAGGCTCGTCATGGTGGCTCCAACCACTCATATCCTTCCGGGTCGCCTGCCATATGCAGATTTAGTGCGACATTTTCATCTTGAATACACATATTTTTCGTTAACCACACGACACTTTGCATTTCTATAAAGAAGCTATTGCTTCCAAAACACATGACACTTTAGAACATTTATTAAACCATTCATTTAAAAGACATTTCACATATGATTTATACATAACACACGTCACTCTCTACACTTCTCATTGGTTGAAATTCCCTAGCAAAGATATCAAACTCCCGTACTCCTACCAACTCCTGATTGAAAGTCTGGTTCAATTGCCCTCGGAATTCACCAACAGTTTATCCATACTCCTACGGTAAGCTTCCTGATTTGCATAAATATGCTAACTTCCGTCCTGAGCGTTATTATTTGGTATTCTAAGACATTACCAAATGCTTCGTAAGGTCTCTTTTAGCGCATTCCATCGTAATTAGACATGTATGATCCGTCAATATTTTATACATTGCGCTTAACACTGTGCATAACTTTGCATAGATTATTATTTACAATAGTTCTGCAACTTATCTCACACGTTGCTTCCTAAGTGAAACACCATTGTTCGTTCTGCTGACAAAAACTGTGTAACGACGACTGTTTGCGACTCTCTGTGACAAACTGTGTCCAACTGTGTAAACTGTGTAAGACTGGCTGCAACACTGGCGTGCGACTGCCGCAAGACTGGGTGATGACTGTCTTAAAACTGGCTGCGACTGGGGCTCTGCCAAGGGTGGACTCCCTTATTTTGGATTCACACGAAAAGTAGAGCTAAATTTTCCCGCGCTATCTCGACTCCTCTCCCAGCACGATTCTGGTCTCGAAACCATGCTCATCGGGTTCCTTTTCCTTCACTGATCCCAGAACTGTCTGCGTGCTGAAGAATCGCTCGGCCAATTAATTAATATTAATTCCTTTCTCCATAGCGTGGGGACGCTATCTCACTGGGAATCCCTGGCAACCTCGTTAATCCAAGCCGCGAACAACCATAGCCTCTGTTCTTCCGCACTTCATTAAATATGCGTCAATTTCGCAGATTAAAGGCTCTAAAATTAGCCTCCTGGCTAAAGATTCATCTGTGTGCCACTCTCATGTCATTGCGTTACTCCAATCATGAGTAATCAATGATTTTTCTTGGGCTCTTCCCATCCCATTCTCACATCCATTCTCAGTCGGGGAAAAACTGGGTCATTATTCAAGCCCCCAACCTCCTCCAGACGACATAACGAGGTCAGCAAGATGGACGTGGCTCCATGCTGCACCTCCCACAATTCTGGGCCAATTAGTTAAACGTCAAACTCTGCACTTTTCGTGCTCCAAGTCCAGTATAGCCTACTTCAAGTAGTCTAATAATGCTGTATTTCGCTTCAATTTCCTGCATTATTTTAATAAATAATGTAATTATCAACTGGAATCACACCAGTGATTAAATATACACTTTTCTCTATGGGTTTCTACACGGAAACTCCCTCAACAGATCTTGGGTTCGTTCCCTGGTTGAACCTTTATAATGAGATCACAGTCTCTGAGATCCACGTTCGATATCAGTCAGCATAACACCCTCGGGTTCAATACAGACGTTGGTACTGTCCCCGTAAACCCGGATAGTAGGCTGTCAGATATCCACCCCCTCAATCGGATTGCCAATAATCAACCGCGCCGGCTCAGCTACACCAATGAAAATGGCACTGACAGATACTACCGAGGTTTGAGCACAGAAGTTACCAAGAAATTATTGTGGAACACACCAAAATAGACGGGGGTTCATACTTACCTTTACTTACCTCTTAAAAATTATCTCGGGGATTGGGTTGACAACAGGATCTCTAAAGTATGCTCCCACAATAACCTCCACCATGACATTTAAAAATGAACCAGAACGAAGACAAGAACTCTGAACTGTACAAGAGCTTTTATTTCAAATAAAGGGTATGATTTTAACAACTCAACAAAATAAATGTGGCTATCAGTAGCCCATGTCAATCTGACTATGTCCTCCTGAAGGACTTGCAAAGTTATCATATAACATGTTAGCTCCCACGAGCTCAAAATAACGTAATATTCAAAACACATTTGGACTGGAAAAGGAAGTCAGGACGAGACACATATACAGAGCATTTTGTTTCTTTTAATAAACATGACACTTGTATTTATAGGCACAAGGCCATAATGTAGACGACCTCGCCCGCTGATAACCAGTTGTCTGGCCAGCTGCCGTCTATCCTTCAACCTGACGCACACCTGTCAAATGGGGCTCACTTGTCATGCCACACTGCGTAAGAATCCAGCTCCCTCTCAAAAGCTTTAAATGTCCGCAAGACAACTCATATACATTGACGCAAATCTTTCAAATGCTTTACTCACATACCACTGGATTATTCTGACAATCCCTAAACTTGTTTAATTATCATCCAAATGTTTAATAAGCATAGTTTAGAGTATAAAACACACTCTTAAATGTTTATAACAAAATCACATAAATTATTTATTACAATTAGAAATTGTTTATAATATTTGTCAAAGATAATTACAAAAATTTTTAAACACGCCTCTAACATCACTTTCGTTCCACATTATTGTCAAAGATATTTACATCATTATTTACAATATTAACATTTAAATTATTCAAATTATTAATTTAAGAAATACATTTAACCACATGTTCATCCGGTTGGTAATTTCATAATCGTGTCAATATAATCGACCAATGAAGGTTAGTTATACATGTTAATGTCACAATCTGGTTTAATAAAGGTTGTAATAATTATTATAATTATTTGTGACGGTAATCTTCATTCAAAATCTTATCTCAAATTCTTTCAATACTCTTGTTAATTATAACAGTAAATTCACTTGATTAATTTTCAAAGGACTAAGATAATACATTCCATCGGAAAATAATTCGCTTACAAAATAATGAACAAACTGCATTAAATAGGCCCAAAATTCATCATATATTATTTTATATGGCATCAAAATCTTCCACAGAATTTACAAAAACCTCCACTAACAAATTCTTTAACATAATTAATTAATGTGGGAACCTCCTTCATTTATTCAAGGGCATTATACATCAGCGACTTTCAACACGTCCGCTGCACTAGCGATTATACATTCATAGTTCCACTTAAAAATTCTTATAATCATTAATTGTTTCAAAACTGTTGTCATTTAACCTTCGTGGATTTCATTCAAGAATCGAAATGAAGTAAAAATTTGCCAATCACAAACAAATTTAATAGTGAATACGCTTATATACGCCTGTCTGGTCTATCAAAATTTAAGATTAACATCTTCAAAGAATTTTAGTATAAAATTACTATCATCAATTAAAGTGCGACTAAACTGCAAAATAGTCGAATAGAATCCAATTAGACTGGGGAATGCAAACATCATTATATAAATCTCTAATTGAGAAAAAACTCCTAACAAAAGTTCACGACTTTAATGTATTCAATAATTCATAATTAAAGTTCATCTTTCACAAAATGGTCTATGATGCAATGGTCGTTCATAACTGACGATAAATGTCTGTGTTGCAATCAATTCAAATAACGACTAGTATTTCCAAGATCGTCGACAACGTAAGAGATTTTAACGCTCTAAAATCATTTAAATGTTCTTCCTTCTTGATGATGACAGAAAATTGGTCAAAGTAATTAAACTGGGGTAGAATTACTTTAATAAAGTGACACGCTGTCTGAATTTAAATCTGCCATAAAGATCATTAACTTACAGTCAAATCGTGACTACAAAAAAAAATAAGCAAATTACTGAAAAATCTAAATATCAGTCTCAACTGATCCAAAATCATTTAACTATGCCCATGACATAACAATGTCTTAATAAATCGTCGAAAATGGCATAACTCATCAAGGTGTACTGAGAATAGGAATCTCAAACAAGAATATAGGGCAAAATACATGAGGACAGAAATATGGGAAAATGGTTGCTCAAATATCGTTAAGAAACTCAAATACAATAAACGTTCACGACTACCTTATCTGCTGGTTGAAGTTCCAGAGGAAAATTCCCCAAAGAAGACTGCTGATGGATCCATTTTACCAACTTGAAGATGAGCTCCATCCTCGAAACAGGAAACAGCACCCTCGGAGAATCGAACTGCTTCCTCCTCCGGAAATTGCACTGCTCCGTGAAGACAACAGACATCCTTCCGGTAAAATTCTTCTTTGTGAGTCGTGATAACCCTGACCTCTCTTGAAAAATCCCTGAAGTTCCAGTAGAAAATCGCCATGAAGTTTTTGTAGTAATTTCCGAAGAAATATTCATATTCAGTGAGTATGAAATCGTTTCCATTGCTGTTTGATAGTATTCAGCGTTGAACCACGAAACATGGTTGTAGATGGTTGTTCACCACATGTTCGCTTGTGTGGAATGGCAATTAGCGAAGTTCCATGCTGCTATCTTACTCCGTTGAAATATGTCCCAATTGCATTAAAGTCCTTTAGCCTTCCATCTTCTCTTCGGTTATGGTAATAGTAGAACAAACTGCCATATTAAACTGCTCCATAATACTGTAGCGTTGTGTCACAAAAGCAATCTGAAGTCTCCCTATTTCACTAGCCGTGTCAGCCGTACCGTAGAATCTGACGATACAAAGTGCTTCTCAGATGGCGAGAAAATCACTTTTGTCAGTCGTCTAAAATTGCCAATATCTTCCAAAATCACTCCTCGAAATTGTTCAACTTTTCTACACTCCTTAATGTAGCACTGCACAATAGAATTAGCTTATAGGCGACCGCTAACTGTTCATAACTAATCTTGTAGACGCGTTATAATGTGCGTTTTAACTTCACCTAGTTTTACTCACTGTAAACTTGCACTGCTTGTATGCTCGAATCTCGTTTAATGCAGTGGCTTCACCACGCGTTATAAAGACAACTCTTTCCACTAATCTCACTCGACGTCTCACCGAAATGACTATATAAGAACTGAAACTGAAGATCTGACGATTTGAGCTATCAGACGATTGAGCTTTGACGATTAGAGCTTCGATGATCTGAGAATGAGAATCCTCTCTTCTGCGCAAGGCCTTTTATAAACTTCATAAGGGGCGTATCCATCACTTCCATAGCGTGTTACTGCGTCATCGCTAGAAGTTCCAACTTCGTCAATACATGACGGATTTTCAAAATTCAAAAACTGAAAATAAATTTCACCAAAATTCCAGAACAATGCCTCTACTGCAAATGGATTTCCACAATTCTGCTATCCAAAAAGTAATAAAAATACCATAGTTTCAGCAATCTCTGTCTTCCTTCAGACTATCGTTCATTGGTTCGAGCCTCCCCTCCAATAGCATAATTTCTTCCTCAGCAGAATTCCACGTTTCCTGCGACTGCGTCGTAAATCTCGGATCTTTCTCGAATAAATGCTGACGTCACTGAGAATCTCAGCTCAAGTAGCCTGCTGGCATAACGTCTGCGTTATCCGTGCTTACGTCATGACTACCCACGTCATAACTATGACAGCCACAACTTTCTTTATAATTTCCAATATAGCCACCGTGGTCTCTATATAATTCAATTTACGGGGGCATTCTCCCCTCACCACGTTTTAAAAACAGTTGCAAATTGTTTTTAAACTCAGTGTTACAAGTACCTCAACTCTCTTGAACACGAAATTGAATTATTACTGGCTTACTCTAGGATAGTATCTTTTCAAATTTCCAGCATTGAACTTGCCTTAAATGACATTATTCTCATCATTTGTAATCAGGTGTGGTGTGGCAATGTATTTACAAGATCTCACTGTCGTTGAGAAATCGGCGTTTTTCTTTTTGTGTTACCGACCTCAAAATTCTGCTGGCTCGTAGAAGGCCCAGGATCGATTACAACATCCTGCCTTTTCTTTTGGTTGTCGGCTTCTTTTTCCCGTAATTCTTTCAGGTATTGCTGGCTTTCCCTCTCTCTTTCCTGATACTGATCGGGTGTCATAACCTGACCTTGAGGATTCTGATTTCTGTTTTGGTTCTGGTTATTCCTATTATAATTTCTGTTATAACCATTATTGTTGTAATATCTGCCTCTTCCATTGTTGTAATTTCCTCGATTATAGTTCCAGCCTCTTCTCTGTTGATACGGACGGTAACCTTGCGATCTGTTATTTCGAAACTGATTATTCCTGTGGGGACCTACATTGTCAGTTTTCTCTTCATCTGGCTTGTCAGTTTGTTGGACTTGGTCCATATATACAGTATTTATTTCTTTGAAGTCATGCCTTTGACCTTTCTGTACCACGTTAGGCATTGGACTTGTGTAGTCTAACCTCCTCAGTAATTCATCCATGCTGGTCAAATCCCTGATGTTTGACGAAATGATTAGTCTCCTCACCTCCACAGGCAGCATACGAGAAATCGCATCAATTAATTGCTCCGTTGACAATGGGGGTTGCAAAAATCTCAAGCGGGATAATTGACTCGTAAAGAAATCAGCGTACCGTGTTGGAAGAGTACCTGAGTATTTTCTTGAATACACCTCCGCTCTTAACGAATTCTGCGCTTCTATGGACCAAAATCGTTTGATTAATGCCTCTGCAAACTCGTCAAAGTTACTGAATGTGTATCTAAATGCGCAAAAACCATTCAAGGGGTCCTCCAATCAAAAATCTCTCCACTATCTTCATCTCTCTCTCTCTGGGAATGTGAGCTTCGATGAAATAATCTTTGAGGTTCCTTACATATTCTATCGGCGTCAAACTATCAGTGTTGCTGAATTTTTGCGGTTTGTCTTCAAAATTCCTGATGACCGTCACGTTCCTCGGATATGAATCCGGGTAGTTTTTCCCACTATCTCGATAGTTCCACTCAGGTTCCATATTCCACTCGTCATCTTCCTCCCTGAATCTGGATATACGTTCTTCAGGAGTCACGTCTCTCTCTTCTGGATCTAGGTTATATCTTCTGGCATAATTCCTATTGGTTTCGCAAGCCAAGCCTTCTGTATCCTTGTCAGTAATTTCCGTTAAGGCTTTCTTGATTAACTCTTCTTTGTAGGTCTCCATCAAACTAGCCTCTCCTAGCTTCAAATTCTGCAGTTTGCTCGTCGTTTCATTCACATCAGAGACAACTTTATGAATCTGTTCCTCTAATGCAGATTTTAATGCTTGCACATCCTGACCTAGTTGTGTTCTATCTTCAACTTGTCTTTCGGATAGCGAATCCATCCTGACGCTTAAATCATTCCTAATCTGTACTACTTCATTGTTAATATCTATTTGAGTACTGGCAAGTTTTCTTTCAATACGTTCCTGAATTTGAGTTACATGTTCCCCACTTGACTTATTCCACTCGTCTTTCCATACTGCTATATTTGCCGTTAACATTTCTGCTATGTCTACTTCGATATCTTCTTTCAATAATTTATTATGGTCTAATACCTGGGTTCTCATGACCTCTACATCATACTTTAAACCTGCTAAAGACGCTGTCGTTCTAACTGACTCATCAACTAATCTAGTCGTTAATGCACTTATATTACGCGTACAAAGGGTTTTCGAATTTTCTATTTCTTCCCTGACTTTATTTACATCAGTTTGGACTTTAGCAATATCTACGAAAACTGTGTTGACTTCTACTTGCATCTTATTTATGTCACTTTGCACCTCATTTACATCCGAATGAATGTTATTAATATCAACCTGAACATTGGACACATCAGTTCTAACATTTTGGATTTCTCTTTGGACTTCCTCAACCTTGTCTTGGACAGTCGCAACATCATTTTTAACAACAACAACTTCAGCCCTAGCACAAGAAATATCACCTCGGACATTAGCCACATCTAGATTCAACATTGTAAGATCTTTCTGTACCCTAGAAACATCAATTTTAACATCAGACACATTTGTGCGGATGTCAGTTATAGTATTCTCGATTCCTTGGGTATTAATCTGTAAACGCGACATATTATCCTCAAAGTTAGCAGAACTGGTCTGGAGAACTTTCATATTCTCCTCCATTCGACTAGTATTCTCCTTCATAATTTCATTCAGCATCTGCTTCATACTGCTATTCATGTTAGCTTTCAAATTAGCAGACAAATTACTAACATTCTCCTCCATTCGACTAGTACTCCTAGCTTCCATCTCCTTCATGTTCTCATTCATCTGCTTCATGTTAGCAGACATCTCCTCTAACATCATCCTCAAACTTTCGTCTGCCATTACAATATTATTCAAAAATTAGACTGCTGTAGGAACATACATCAATAGAGCAAAATAACAACATCTGAGCAACACTTTTTCACCATATATAAATTTGATCAATTTTCTGTCTTAAATCTAACTTATAACTACCTTATAATTAACCTTCGAAGACACTTCATGTTGAAATAAACTCAAGCACATGTTCAAATTTCCCTGGCTCATTTTAAAATATCCTAACACTAATACTTTACATTTACAATCCAAATAATTTAATTTTATCTTAAATATGACTAAAATGTCATAAGCCGGTCAAATAAAATAAGATTCCAGATCATAGGCGATTTTCCTAAGTTTCCAGCCTATTTAACCTTTCTCAAGTTGTATAAGATCTGATCTTTTCTGAGTGTAATTTTCCTAATACAATACAACATTGAATTCCTATATAATCACACTCTTAAATTCTACAATTGGCCTACACATCTAACAAAGAATCAACCTCTTTATTTGAGTCTAATCGAGCCACACGTTTTAGGTTTGCCAATCCTACTGGTGTTCAACCTGGTGATCCACTTATGTTGAACAAGCCCCACGTTTTAGGTGTGCCAATCCTTCTGTCCCCGTAAACCCGGATAGTAGGCTGTCAGATATCCGCCCCCTCAATCGGATTGCCAATAATCAACCGCGCCGGCTCAGCTACACCAATGAAAATGGCACTGACAGATACTACCGAGGTTGAGCACAGAAGTTACCAAGAAATTATTGTGGAACACACCAAAATAGACGGGGGTTCATACTTACCTTTACTTACCTCTTAAAAATTATCTCGGGGATTGGGTTGACAACAGGATCTCTAAAGTATGCTCCCACAATAACCTCCACCATGACATTTAAAAATGAACCAGAACGAAGACAAGAACTCTGAACTGTACAAGAGCTTTTATTTCAAATAAAGGGTATGATTTTAACAACTCAACAAAATAAATGTGGCTATCAGTAGCCCATGTCAATCTGACTATGTCCTCCTGAAGGACTTCCAAGTTATCATATAACATGTTAGCTCCCACGAGCTCAAAATAACGTAATATTCAAAACACATTTGGACTGGAAAAGGAAGTCAGGACGAGACACATATACAGAGCATTTTGTTTCTTTTAATAAACATGACACTTGTATTTATAGGCACAAGGCCAGAAAGTAGACGAACTCGCCCGCTGATAACCAGTTGTCTGGCCAGCTGACGTCTATCCTTCAACCTGACGCACACCTGTCAAATGGGGCTCACTTGTCATGCCACACTGCGTAAGAATCCAGCTCCCTCTCAAAAGCTTTAAATGTCCGCAAGACAACTCATATACATTGACGCAAATCTTTCAAATGCTTTACTCACATACCACTGGATTATTCTGACAATCCCTAAACTTGTTTAATTATCATCCAAATGTTTAATAAGCGTAGTTTAGAGTATAAAACACACTCTTAAATGTTTATAACAAAATCACATAAATTATTTATAACAATTAGAAATTGTTTATAATATTTGTCAAAGATAATTACAAAAATTTTTAAACACGCCTCTAACATCACTTTCGTTCCACATTATTGTCAAAGATATTTACATCATTATTTACAATATTAACATTTAAATTATTCAAATTATTAATTTAAGAAATACATTTAACCACATGTTCATCCGGTTGGTAATTTCATAATCGTGTCAATATAATCGACCAATGAAGGTTAGTTATACATGTTAATGTCACAATCTGGTTTAATAAAGGTTGTAATAATTATTATAATTATTTGTGACGGTAATCTTCATTCAAAATCTTATCTCAAATTCTTTCAATACTCTTGTTAATTATAACAGTAAATTCACTTGATTAATTTTCAAAGGACTAAGATAATACATTCCAACGGAAAATAATTCGCTTACAAAATAATGCACAAACTGCATTAAATAGGCCCAAAATTCATCATATATTAATATATATGGCATCAAAATCTTCCACAGAATTTACAAAAACCTCCACTAACAAATTCTTTAACATCATTAATTAATGTGGGAACCTCCTTCATTTATTCAAGGGCATTATACATCAGCGACTTTCAACACGTCCGCTGCACTAGCGATTATACATTCATAGTTCCACTTAAAAATTCTTATAATCATTAATTGTTTCAAAACTGTTGTCATTTAACCTTCGTGGATTTCATTCAAGAATCGAAATGAAGTAAAAATTTGCCAATCACAAACAAATTTAATAGTGAATACGCTTATATACGCCTGTCTGGTCTATCAAAATTTATGATTAACATCTTCAAAGAATTGTAGTATAAAAATACTATCATCAATTAAAGTGCGACTAAACTGCAAAATAGTCGAATAGAATCCAATTAGACTGGGGAATGCAAACATCATTATATAAATCTCTAATTGAGAAAAAACTCCTAACAAAAGTTCACGACTTTAATGTATTCAATAATTCATAATTAAAGTTCATCTTTCACAAAATGGTCTATGATGCAATGGTCGTTCATAACTGACGATAAATGTCTGTGTTGCAATCAATTCAAATAACGACTAGTATTTCCAAGATCGTCGACAACGTAAGAGATTTTAACGCTCTAAAATCATTTAAATGTTCTTCCTTCTTGATGATGACAGAAAATTGGTCAAAGTAATTAAACTGGGGTAGAATTACTTTAATAAAGTGACACGCTGTCTGAATTTAAATCTGCCATAAAGATCATTAACTTACAGTCAAATCGTGACTACAAAAAAAATAAGCAAATTACTGAAAAATCTAAATATCAGTCTCAACTGATCCAAAATCATTTAACTATGCCCATGACATAACAATGTCTTAATAAATCGTCGAAAATGGCATAACTCATCAAGGTGTACTGAGAATAGGAATCTCAAACAAGAATATAGGGCAAAATACATGAGGACAAAAATATGGGAAAATGGTTGCTCAAATATCGTTAAGAAACTCAAATACAATAAACGTTCACGACTACCTTATCTGCTGGTTGAAGTTCCAGAGGAAAATTCCCCAAAGAAGAATGCTGATGGATCCATTTTACCAACTTGAAGATGAGCTCCATCCTCGAAACAGGAAACAGCACCCTCGGAGAATCGAACTGCTTCCTCCTCCGGAAATTGCACTGCTCCGTGAATACAACAGACATCCTTCCGGTAAAATTCTTCTTTGTGAGTCGTGATAACCCTGACCTCTCTTGAAAAATCCCTGAAGTTCCAGTAGAAAATCGCCATGAAGTTTTTGTAGTAATTTCCGAAGAAATATTCATATTCAGTGAGTATGAAATCGTTTCCATTGCTGTTTGATAGTATTCAGCGTTGAACCACGAAACATGGGTGTAGATGGTTGTTCACCACATGTTCGCTTGTGTGGAATGGCAATTAGCGAAGTTCCATGCTGCTATCTTACTCCGTTGAAATATGTCCCAATTGCATTAAAGTCCTTTAGCCTTCCATCTTCTCTTCGGTTATGGTAATAGTAGAACAAACTGCCATATTAAACTGCTCCATAATACTGTAGCGTTGTGTCAAAAAAGCAATCTGAAGTCTCCCTATTTCACTAGCCGTGTCAGCCGTACCGTAGAATCTGACGATACAAAGTGCTTCTCAGATGGCGAGAAAATCACTTTTGTCAGTCGTCTAAAATTGCCAATATCTTCCAAAATCACTCCTCGAAATTGTTCAACTTTTCTACACTCCTTGATGTAGCACTGCAAAATAGAATTAGCTTATAGGCGACCGCTAACTGTTCATAACTAATCTTGTAGACGCGTTATAATGTGCGTTTTAACTTCACCTAGTTTTACTCACTGTAAACTTGCACTGCTTGTATGCTCGAATCTCGTTTAATGCAGTGGCTTCACCACGCGTTATAAAGACAATAGGTAAATGTTATCTGGATCAGGTGTACGATGTACTTTTCTTCTGCAATAAACCAAGGCCCATATTAGAGGCAGTATTAAAGGTGCCGGGACGTCCTCATAAGACCGTCAACGCTTAGTTCGAATGGGTTATGCTCCACGCGTGGCGAGGACTAATCCACGGTCTTTAATAGTTGTAGATCCACCTCATTCAATAACATACATCTTATCTAGGTTGGCAACACCTCACATAAACACATCGCGATCACTCCCCACAGCACGTAGGGACAGGGGGGGAAGGCAGGGGAAAACCAGTCGTTAAGATAACCACCGCAGTCGACCGCACAGCGAGTTCAAGTGAGCACGGAAACTGCGAATAGCTGTAGTACGGAAGACAATCAGATAAGTAGTTAGCCTAAAATTTTATAGTTTAACCATAGTTTACAACCATATAATCTCTCTAAAGTACAATCTCCGGATAGCCATCACCATTTAGCATTTCACCTAACATATATACTGCATTTAGCATACACTGACATTTGCAGTACCAATACTGCAACTAAATAATTGTACATATTGTAAATATTTTCACCTGTATTTCAAACATAGATTTTATAGCCTAAGTGTATTGGATCTGATGATGATCGCTTGACGATCGAAACTGGTCATCCTAGTGTTTTATTAATCTCATGTAATTTATTTCAGGATTAGGGCATAACCCATCTCTTTTGGGTACATTCGTGTTGACCGACTGAAAAGCACTAAACTCTTGTTGACAACTCTTTCCACTAATCTCACTCGACGTCTCACCGAAATGACTATATAAGAACTGAGACTGAAGATCTGACGATTTGAGCTATCAGACGATTGAGCTTTGACGATTAGAGCTTCGATGATCTGAGAATGAGAATCCTCTCTTCTGCGCAAGGCCTTTTATAAACTTCACAAGGGGCGTATCCATCCCTTCCATAGCGTGTTACTGCGTCATCGCTAGAAGTTCCAACTTCGTCAATACATGACGGATTTTCAAAATTCAAAAACTGAAAATAAATTTCACCAAAATTCCAGAACAATGCCTCTACTGCAAATGGATTTCCACAATTCTGCATTCCAAAAAGTAATAAAAATACCATAGTTTCAGCAATCTCTGTCTTCCTTCAGACTATCGTTCATTGGTTCGAGCCTCCCCTCCAATAGCATAATTTCTTCCTCAGCAGAATTCCACGTTTCCTGCGACTGCGTCGTAAATCTCGGATCTTTCTCGAATAAATGCTGACGTCACTGAGAATCTCAGCTCAAGTAGCCTGCTGGCATAACGTCTGCGTTATCCGTGCTTACGTCATGACTACCCACGTCATAACTATGACAGCCACAACTTTCTTTATAATTTCCAATATAGCCACCGTGGTCTCTATATAATTCAATTTACGGGGGCATTCTCCCCTCACCACGTTTTAAAAACAGTTGCAAATTGTTTTTAAACTCAGTGTTACAAGTACCTCAACTCTCTTGAACACGAAATTGAATTATTACTGGCTTACTCTAGGATAGTATCTTTTCAAATTTCCAGCATTGAACTTGCCTTAAATGACATTATTCTCATCATTTGTAATCAGGTGTGGTGTGGCAATGTATTTACAAGATCTCACTGTCGTTGAGAAATCGGCGTTTTTCTTTTTGTGTTACCGACCTCAAAATTCTGCTGGCTCGTAGAAGGCCCAGGATCGATTACAACATCCTGCCTTTTCTTTTGGTTGTCGGCTTCTTTTTCCCGTAATTCTTTCAGGTATTGCTGGCTTTCCCTCTCTCTTTCCTGATACTGATCGGGTGTCATAACCTGACCTTGAGGATTCTGATTTCTGTTTTGGTTCTGGTTATTCCTATTATAATTTCTGTTATAACCATTATTGTTGTAATATCTGCCTCTTCCATTGTTGTAATTTCCTCGATTATAGTTCCAGCCTCTTCTCTGTTGATACGGACGGTAACCTTGCGATCTGTTATTTCGAAACTGATTATTCCTGTGGGGACCTACATTGTCAGTTGTCTCTTCATCTGGCTTGTCAGTTTGTTGGACTTGGTCCATATATACAGTATTTATTTCTTTGAAGTCATGCCTTTGACCTTTCTGTACCACGTTAGGCATTGGACTTGTGTAGTCTAACCTCCTCAGTAATTCATCCATGCTGGTCAAATCCCTGATGTTTGACGAAATGATTAGTCTCCCCACCTCCACAGGCAGCATACGAGAAATCGCATCAATTAATTGCTCCGTTGACAATGGGGGTTGCAAAAATCTCAAGCGGGATAATTGACTCGTAAAGAAATCAGCGTACCGTGTTGGAAGAGTACCTGAGTATTTTCTTGAATACACCTCCGCTCTTAACGAATTCTGCGCTTCTATGGACCAAAATCGTTTGATTAATGCCTCTGCAAACACGTCAAAGTTACTGAATGTGTATCTAAATGCGCAAAAACCATTCAAGGGGTCCTCCAATCAAAAATCTCTCCACTATCTTCATCTCTCTCTCTCTCTGGGTATGTGAGCTTCGATGAAATAATCTTTGAGGTTCCTTACATATTCTATCGGCGTCAAACTATCAGTGTTGCTGAATTTTTGCGGTTTGTCTTCAAAATTCCTGATGACCGTCACGTTCCTCGGATATGAATCCGGGTAGTTTTTCCCACTATCTCGATAGTTCCACTCAGGTTCCATATTCCTCTCGTCATCTTCCTACCTGAATCTGGATATACGTTCTTCAGGAGTCACGTCTCTCTCTTCTGGATCTAGGTTATATCTTCTGGCATAATTCCTATTGGTTTCGCAAGCCAAGCCTTCTGTATCCTTGTCAGTAATTTCCGTTAAGACTTTCTTGATTAACTCTTCTTTGTAGGTCTCCATCAAACTAGCCTCTCCTAGCTTCAAATTCTGCAGTTTGCTCGTCGTTTCATTCACATCAGAGACAACTTTATGAATCTGTTCCTCTAATGCAGATTTTAATGCTTGCACATCCTGACCTAGTTGTGTTCTATCTTCAACTTGTCTTTCGGATAGCGAATCCATCCTGACGCTTAAATCTTTCCTAATCTGTACTACTTCATTGTTAATATCTATTTGAGTACTGGCAAGTTTTCTTTCAATACGTTCCTGAATTTGGGTTACATGTTCCCCACTTGACTTATTCCACTCGTCTTTCCATACTGCTATATTTGCCGTTAACATTTCTGCTATGTCTACTTCGATATCTTATTTCAATAATTTATTATGGTCTAATACCTGAGTTCTCATGACCTCTACATCATACTTTACACCTGCTAAAGACGCTGTCGTTCTAACTGACTCATCAACTAATCTAGTCGTTAATGCACTTATATTACGCGTACAAAGGGTTTTCGAATTTTCTATTTCTTCCCTGACTTTATTTACATCAGTTTGGACTTTAGCAACATCTACGAAAACTGTGTTGACTTCTACTTGCATCTTATTTATGTCACTTTGCACCTCATTTACATCCGAATGAATGTTATTAATATCAACCTGAACATTGGACACATCAGTTCTAACATTTTGGATTTCTCTTTGGACTTCCTCAACCTTGTCTTGGACAGTCGCAACATCATTTTTAACAACAACAACTTCAGCCCTAGCACAAGAAATATCACCTCGGACATTAGCCACATCTAGATTCAACATTGTAAGATCTTTCTGTACCCTAGAAACATCAATTTTAACATCAGACACATTTGTGCGGATGTCAGTTACAGTATTCTCGATTCCTTGGGTATTAATCTGTAAACGCGACATATTATCCTCTAAGTTAGCAGAACTGGTCTGGAGAACTTTCATATTCTCCTCCATTCGACTAGTATTCTCCTTCATACTTTCATTCAGCATCTGCTTCATACTGCTATTCATGTTAGCTTTCAAATTAGCAGACAAATTACTAACATTCTCCTCCATTCGACTAGTACTCCTAGCTTCCATCTCCTTCATGTTCTCATTCATCTGCTTCATGTTAGCAGACATCTCCTCTAACATCATCCTCAAACTTTCGTCTGCCATTACAATATTATTCAAAAATTAGACTGCTGTAGGGACATACATCAATAGAGCAAAATAACAACATCTGAGCAACACTTTTTCACCATATATAAATTTGATCAATTTTCTGTCTTAAATCTAACTTATAACTACCTTATAATTAACCTTCGAAGACACCTCATGTTGAAACAAACTCAAGCACATGTTCAAATTTCCCTGGCTCATTTAAAAATATCCTAACACTAATACTTTACATTTACAATTCAAATAATTTAATTTTATCTTAAATATGACTAAAATGTCATAAGCCGGTCAAATAAAATAAGATTCCAGATCATAGGCGATTTTCCTAAGTTTCCAGCCTATTTAACCTTTCTCAAGTTGTATAAGATCTGATCTTTTCTGAGTGTAATTTTCCTAATACAATACAACATTTAATTCCTATATAATCACACTCTTAAATTCTACAATTGGCCTAGACATCTAACAAAGAATCAACCTCTTTATTTGAGTCTAATCGAGCCACACGTTTTAGGTTTGCCAATCCTACTGGTGTTCAACCTGGTGATCCACTTATGTTGAACAATCCCCACGTTTTAGGTGTGCCAATCCTTCTGTCCCCGTAAACCCGGATAGTAGGCTGTCAGATATCCGCCCCCTCAATCGGATTGCCAATAATCAACCGCGCCGGCTCAGCTACACCAATGAAAATGGCACTGACAGATACTACCGAGGTTTCAGCACAGAAGTTACCAAGAAATTATTGTGGAACACACCAAAATAGACGGGGGTTCATACTTACCTTTACTTACCTCTTAAAAATTATCTCGGGGATTGGGTTGACAACAGGATCTCTAAAGTATGCTCCCACAATAACCTCCACCATGACATTTAAAAATGAACCAGAACGAAGACAAGAACTCTGAACTGTACAAGAGCTTTTATTTCAAATAAAGGGTATGATTTTAACAACTCAACAAAATAAATGTGGCTATCAGTAGCCCATGTCAATCTGACTATGTCCTCCTGAAGGACTTGCAAAGTTATCATATAACATGTTAGCTCCCACGAGCTCAAAATAACGTAATATTCAAAACACATTTGGACTGGAAAAGGAAGTCAGGACGAGACACATATACAGAGCATTTTGTTTCTTTTTAATAAACATGACACTTGTATTTATAGGCACAAGGCCATAATGTAGACGACCTCGCCCGCTGATAACCAGTTGTCTGGCCAGCTGCCGTCTATCCTTCAACCTGACGCACACCTGTCAACTGGGGCTCACTTGTCATGCCACACTGCGTAAGAATCCAGCTCCCTCTCAAAAGCTTTAAATGTCCGCAAGACAACTCATATACATTGACGCAAATCTTTCAAATGCTTTACTCACATACCACTGGATTATTCTGACAATCCCTAAACTTGTTTAATTATCATCCAAATGTTTAATAAGCATAGTTTAGAGCATAAAACACACTCTTAAATGTTTATAACAAAATCACATAAATTATTTATTACAATTAGAAATTGTTTATAATATTTGTCAAAGATAATTACAAAAATTTTTAAACACGCCTCTAACATCACTTTCGTTCCACATTATTGTCAAAGATATTTACATCATTATTTACAATATTAACATTTAAATTATTCAAATTATTAATTTAAGAAATACATTTAACCACATGTTCATCCGGTTGGTAATTTCATAATCGTGTCAATATAATCGACCAATGAAGGTTAGTTATACCAACACCACCTATATACAAGGCGTTTGCACTGAATTGAAAATAAGCAAGATCGCGGATACCGAAGGCAGAAGTTTGTGATCATACCTTTGTTGTTGTTTTTGTGCGATTTATTCAGTTTTTTGCTGTAAAATATGGTTTACAAGTGTTGTGTGCCGAAGTGCAGGGGGAATTATGATCATGAGAATAAAGTTCGAGTGTTTAAGTTCCCCGAAGAAGAGAATTTGAAGAAACTTTGGATATCAGCTATTAAACGAGAAAACTTCGTACCAACGAAACATTCTGTGGTAAGCAGGCTACCAATACGGCCCACGTTTTTTAATTATCTAAGCAGTGTTAGCCTACCGTACCACATAAATAGCCGATATACCGGTAATCTTAATAATGTAAAGAATTACCTAGGCTGCTATAAATAATTCTAAGAACTATTTCATTGCCTTGCAAGCAACACGTAAGTGACGAAGCCTAGTCATTTTAAGGTTAGAGTTGGAGCAATACTTTGCATTTAGGCTAAGTTTCAAATAATAATAATGAACGGTGTTTCCTCATTAAATAATTAATAAACGAATCTCCCAACATGCGAGGCAAGTTTGTTGTGCATGGAAGAATTAAACATGTTGTGATCAAATACCGTACTGAAAATGTTTTAGTGTGATAATTATAGATTTATTTTTAATGCATGCATATTGAGAATCGGTGTTCAAAGCTAATGATTTATATAATTGAGTCTGGCCTCACTGGAAAGTCATTTAATATGCACCACAAATTGCTCAGATTCCTGAGTAAGTAGGTACGTTACCTAACCCCTTTATTGCTCCCAGCGGAGATGTTTTAATAGGAAATTCCCCAGTGAAGGTAACTGTTTAAAAGCAAGATATAAAATATAAGTAGACCTGTAGCTCAATAGTTTGTTCTAAAACTAATCTTCTGATACCGGTACCATATAGTACTCGAGACGAAAGAGTAGGCCTAGAAAAAATGTTAGCCTATGGTACTCAATGATTTACAGTACCGGTACCGTATTTATACCTTGGTTGGTAATTGATATTTTTAAATATAGGCTAAGTTACTCTATACATGCCAGAAATCACTACTATTTCCCTAAATATACCCAGGTGTGTAGGCTACTTCGATGATAAGCTGTATTCTTTGCATATTCATAACAATTTCTTGTCCAATATACAACTTTTTATGGAATTATCTGCTGAATTTTAAGAAATTTGGTCAGTTATCATGAACCATATCACTAAGATATTTCTCAATACATTGAGTAATAATAAATACATTCCTATATCACTTGGAAAGTGCAGCAGTTATCTCACTAGGACCCAAAGAGCCCACTGTGGCGATGTAGCTTAGAATGTAAGATTAATTATCGGTAGGCCTATACACTTTACTTCAATGAATGTTACTCAGTATGATTCTTTTGCAAATTGCAGGTTTGTGAACTGCATTTTAATGCTCAAGACATTCGACATAATACTGTATTCAATTGTGAAGATGGCCAAGAGATTACACTCCCATTAAAAGTGCCAAGACTTAAACCTGGTGCTGTTCCATCTCGTCTACCAAATTGCCCAGAGTATTTAAGTACCCCAAAGTCCTACAGAGACAGCCCTCAGGAGAAGAGAGCTAGGAGAGAAAATAGGAACCTGCAGACTGCAATTGAAGAAAGTGAGGCAGAGTTTAATCTGCAAAATGAGGCATTGTCATTTTCCAGCTTCAAGGAACTGAATGATAAAATAGGACTTCTCAATGCACCAGAGTCATGGAGTGTAATTTCTAAGGACAACAACATTTTAATTCTTTTCATCACCTTCTGTCCTATGCCTAAGGTTATTTGTAGTGTAGTGATTGCAGCTTCATTGCAAATAGAAGTGTACTACAAGGAAGTTAAGTTAGACAGGATAGGTGATTTCCTGTTCCCAAATATTGTAAAGAACATTTCTGACATTAGAAACATCCTTGAACGTTTGGATACACTCAATTTTAATGGGGACGAGAAAAAAAATAGTTCCTCTGAAATCTTGGCGTTAGCTTCGAACATTTTGGAATCTGTAAGCTTATCAAACCCAGACTTAGTGGAACATATTGAGTTTGTTACAGAGCAAATTAGACTTTGGTCTGGGCAAAAGAGAGTTTATAGCCCTTCCTTTCTGATTTTGTGTTCAATGCTACAATCAATCTCGCCCCACAGCTATGCGTACTTGAGACATTTAAATGTAATAGTGTTGCCCCATCCATGCACGATCAGGAGGCTATGTTCTACATTCAGGTTAGATCCTCGAGTGGAGCAGCATGAGGAGAATTTTTTGAACTATATAAAGAACAAATTTTCTGGCAATGAATGTGATAAATTTATTGTACTCATGATGGATGAAGTGTATGTGAAACCAATGATGGATTACAAAGGTGGTAATATTGTTGGAAAAGCTTTCAACAGCGAGAAACTGGCAACAAGTGCCTATTGCTTCATGATATCTAGTCTACTGTCAGATGTTAAGGAAATGGTACATGTACTGCCAGTGAAATCCATGTCTGGGGAACAGTTGCACTGCATACTGAAGAAAATTATTATTGGCTTGGAAGAAATAGGATTTCATGTGGTTTGTGTAGTAAGTGACAACAGTTCTGTAAATAGGAAATGTATGCAGCAGTTTTCACCGCAGAAAGAACTGAAGTGTGTTTACCCTCATCCTGTCGATGAAACAAGGCCTCTTTTCTTTGTGTTTGACTCTGTCCACTTGCTTAAGTGTGTCAGAAACAACTGGTTGAACCAAAAAGATGAAGATATGTGCATGAACTATCCTGATTTTGACCCAGTTAGCAATGATGTACACAAAGCCTCATTTTGCTCTGTGAAGAAATTGCAAAATATAGAGCATGATAAGTTGGTGAAGTATGGCTACGGTCTCTCTGTAAAGGCCTTATGCCCTACTTCACTTGAACGGCAAAATGTAAAACTTGTTCTTCAGGTTTTTAATGAAAATGTCATTGAAGGGTTGAAAGTTATGGGGGAAAAGTGTGACTTATTGCATTATAAACAAACTGCCTGGTATATTGAACTAATGTTAAATTGGTGGAATATAGTAAATGTAAGAACTCCCGGTAAAGGAGCAAGACTCAACAATATCCTCATGTGCCCAGTGTCATCAGATTCTATTGAAATTGTTAATTATTTACATAAATTCTTGCAGTGGCTAAATAAGTGGAAAAAACTAAATGTAAAAGGGTCATTGTCCCCTGAGACAATGGCTGCCATGATACTGACAACAGAAGGCTTGTTAAAGTTGAAAGATTATTGCTTGTCAACTCTAAATTTCTCTTATGTTCTGTTTGGGAAGTTTCAGACTGATGTATTAGAGGGAAAGTTTGGCAAATACAGGCAGTTGGCAGGTGGCCAGTATAATATTTCAATAAGGCAGGTGTATGAAGTAGAACACAAGCTAAGGATTCAATCATCCATGTCCCTAAAGATCAAATCCAACTTATTTGGTGAAATTAAAATAAATGAATTGTGTGAACCTACCTCACAGGCTCCTGAGTTTCCCACTGATGAGCAAAAATTCAATGACCGTATATATATAGATGACAGAGATTTTGATGGTTGTAAGGATGATATCCCTATTCTAGTGTACTTGGCAGGGTATTGTTGTTATAGTGTGACTAAACGATTACAATGTAGTCATTGCAAGGAAATTCTTTGTACCAGTGAATTTATTGACCTTGATGATGAGGCATACCATTTGATCAGGGATAAGGACAGAGGTAGGCTCTTAGTCCCAGAAATGTATGTTGTGAATGTTGTTGTTCACAATTACTTAATAGTTTTAAAGTTGTGTGGTGACCCAGAATCTGATTTTCTTAAAGTTGAGAACCACAGGGAGCTTGTGAGTAACATTACAATGCAATTTGTTCGTTCCATGGAACTTTTGTGGGAGCCTGATATTTGCATGAAAGGACACACTGTAGAAAATGTTTGTAAGAAAGTGGTATGGGTATCCACCAACATCCTACTGAACAATTATTGTAAGAAAAGAAATTCTTTACCAAAGTCGACATTCTCAAAGAAATCTACAATTTTCTATAAGCGTTGAGACATTCCTTCGAGGATAAATACAATAGAGTGCACATTGCCACACTGCGCCTGTACTGTGACGTGAGAGCAACACCTGGTCATGCCCTACACGTGTACTAAAATGGTTCGAATCAGTGACCCATGCATCGTATCCTCCCCTTGTTAGTAATGAATAGAACTCACTTTAAATAGCCCAATTCTATCATCACGTGTAGTATTTCAGTGTTCCAAACCACCGCAGTTCCCTGCAGTCAGCTGATCGAGATGTTGCTGTCAACAATGTGATGTCATCAGCCATCTATTGGATGTAAGATCGAAAAGACATTCAAATAAAATGCAACGACCTCGTAATTCTGCCCCTTAAAACAACAATAACTACCGTACCTAAAATTCAATCTTCTCCTGTGATATTTGAAAATATTTTCTAGTATAATACCTATTACATCCAGAGTTTTTCAGTTGTCATGTTTGAACTGAGGAGTGAATTCATGCCTGCCTAGTAGCCTAATTATAAAATATGTTATATTATATTTAATGACAAAAGGTGCATCCTGTCACTGTTATAATTACAAATCACATTTTTACAAAAGTTAGCCTAATTTTATAATATGCATTGTCAACAAGAATCAGTACCCCACTTCAGTCCCTCTGTTGTGTTCAAAATCATTTTCAATATTCCTCTACTCCAGTATTTTAAATGCGATCATTGCAGTTGGCCTTTAAATGAATCCAATATAGCACATTGTGGTTCCCCAGCTACCGTATCTGTCTTCCAAGGTACTTTGTTTTTCACTTTTTGTTACTTTGCCTGAAATTAACAATCGCCCAATAAAACTGGAGCGCCTGTTTTTCCAAAATCACCGTACCAAAAATAGATAGACACTCCAGCTACATAACTGTGATCCACCCGCTAGGCTTTCAGAATATTTCTATATGCCACATTGTTTCTGGTAGTAATACAAAACCCAACTTGAAAATGGCTTTTGAATACCAGCAATTTATGTGTCAAATCTGATTTTATGGCAGATGTACATTTTGATCTCTCTGTTAATAGTCAGCCCAAAGGATGGTTGGATCCTCAACAAGCACCACTGTAAGTTATGCTAATAGAAACCCACAAAGCAGCACTACGATGAGACATACTAGGCAAGGTTCCTCTGTACAACTTGAGTACAGTTAGTGTCAGTACTGATGTACTGACTCAGTACATGGCACCAGCCATACCATGGTAGCTTCCACATAATCGCAATCATGAATGAGATGAGACATTAGTGAAAAGCCACATTTTGCTCCAGCCTGTGCGACAGACACAAAAACACTACAATCATCAAGAGATGGCACAAGTAAATATTTGGATCATGTTTGTCAAATTTCAGGTTGTCATACTTATTTCCGATGAGAAGATGCAACTGTTTAATTATGTACTCTTATTAGATTCAGCTACTCCTCTATTCACACCATAAATATATCCATTCAGCAAGTATGTCAACAGACAATCTTGACAGCTTATGAAATTTGAAATCAATTTTATTGTTTTTTAGTCTAATAAGTGAATTTATTTTCAGTCGGTCTTCATGTTAAGGGACACTGGGACTGAGTTTTCATATTTCTGTAATTATCAATGGATATTGTTCTAATTTTACACACATCACTCAAATACTAATATACACTATACTACTCATTTACACTTTTCGATCTCTAACCGTTTAGGAGTTATGATTATTTTTATATAGAAATTATGCAAATTTTGAAAATGGTCCTTGCGTTAAACAGATAGAGGTAGCTCATTTATCATGACTTTCCCATATAGATATTTAGTATGAAAGCAATCCTTGTGATTGGTTTTGAGTTCATATGAATATGTGTTGAGATATAAATTAACTCATTTCACAATTTTTTTATTCCATTAATTGCCTATTATTTGAAATTAGAATATTTTTAATGGCAAACCTAAGAATACTACAGTAAAACTAATCACTGAACTTATGGATGCATTAATATAGAATATGAATACAAATTTGCAATATTATAGCAGCAAATCTAATGCGCAAGGACCAGATGTTGTATCAAAAAATGGGAAGCCGCGATAAATGGACTTTTATAAAAACATGCATATTTTTTGGTTATCAGCTTTCAATTTTAGGTAATTATCAATGAATATTGTTATAATGTTACACACAGCACTTTAATAGTAATATACACTAGACTTCTGATTTACACTTTTCTATCTCTAACCGTTTAGGAGATACGATTATTTTAATATGAAAATATGCAAATTTTGAAAATGATCCTTGCGTTAAACGGATAGAGGTAGGTCATTTATCATGACTTTCCCATATAGATATTTAGTATGGAAGCAATCCTAGTGATTGGTTTTAAGTTCATATGAATATTTGTTGAGATATAAATTAACATACAGTATTTCACAATTTATTTATCCCATTAATTGAAAATTAAAATATTTTTAATGGCAAAACTATGAATACTACAGTAAAACTAATCACTGTGCTTATGGATGCATTAATATAGAATATGTATAAAAATTTGCTACATTATAGCCACAAGTCTGATGTATATGGGGCGAATTTTGTTCCAAAAAATGGGAAGCTCAGAAAAATGCACTTTTATAAACCCATGCATATTTTTTTAGTTATCAGCTTACCTTGTCAGCTAAAACTGCCCAGCACCATATGTTTACACCCTCTTTCTTGCTTTTCTGAGCTCCTTATTAGGAAAATAAGTACAGAAATACTCACCTCAATGAAAGTCCATGAAAAGGAGGCGTTTAGATACCATGCACTAGACATTTCAAGAATTCGCTGGGCCTTTAAATATGGCGGAATTTGGAAAAGACTTTCACTAAATTGTCCGCTGGAGTCAGGGGCATAATTATATCAAAGAATAAAAAAATCAATATTTTTGCAATTTCTGACAAAAACTCAGTCCCAGTGTCCCTCTGTACCCAATTAAATTGGGCGAGGAGTAAAACTTTTCAATTCACACTTGCGTACAGGACCTCTAAAAATACTTGGATTAATTAAGCACTTAAGTGTATAATTAATCCAAATAATTTTTCCACATTGACAGAAAATTGTGAGTCGATAGTCCTACGTTTTACTCCCCGACCAATTTAATTGGGCCAATTAACATGTGGAGCAACTAAAATGCAATTAATTCATTAGATTATGAACGCAACATTGAAAAATGACTTCGAAAAGTTCAAGTTGTATGGACACCATTTTTGTGGCACCAAATATTAGAATGTTATCCTGAAAGTCTTGAAATAGCCTATTATGAACAGTCTCTCCTCCTCTCACCCTGTCTGTCGCATTTCTCTGCCCTTTGTAGCCTTACAGCCTCAATATATTCGAAAGCCATCCACTATGTTAAAGTTTCATTGTCTCTATAACTTATACAGGATTGTCGGCCTCTCCCCCCATGTGTCCAATGACATTTCAAATATCTTCAAGCTCAAATGAGTGCCTTTTGTTATGATTTAGAAAGTCATACCTCACATATAAAAATATTTGGTTTAGTAGTGTAGTCATTGTGCTTCAACAGCTATTGGATCAAAATTTAATGCTTTTCAGTCGGTCAACATGATTGTATCCAATTGTAATGGGTCTTGAAAAAAATTTACATGAGAGTAATAAATGCACTTGGATGACTAGTTTTGACATGGATTAATAGCCTGAGTGAAAAGGATCTGATGTGACAGTGTGTGTTTATGTGAATAGCCTACTATATATTTTAAACTAGCAGAGACAGCTGTGTTAAGGGTATTTTATGCTCAACTTTGCTTCCACTCACAGTGTATGTAAATATTTAGGATGCTCTGGATATAAATGATAATAATAAAATATACACCTCATATTTGTAGGTGACAGGTATGATGTGCAATGAATTACTAGAAAAAAGCCAATCAAATTAAGAAACTGTTGCTTTGGTAAGAGCATAAAATAATTGTAAATTCGGTTGTACCCTAATCTTAACTTATTGGCTAAGTTATAAACAATATTAAGATTGAAATTAGATTAACTCGTGGTGTAGTGGCTAGCATTCTTGGCTGCCGCCCCGGATGTCCAAATTCGATTCCCGGCTCCCCAAAGAAATTTTAATTCTAGTCTGAGGGCTGGAACGTGGTACAATCAGACTTGAGAGGCAAAACTGTAAATTCCACAGTACGGTACATTTGAGAAATAAATTATCAACTTCTAAAAAAAAACTGTTTACCTTTCTGCTTAGTAAATTGACAAATATTTAGATATTTGCTATTCATACTCCATAGATCATAATGGAAAATTCATTAAGTATAACATTTTATTTGTGTGTTGTGTTGTATTTTACTTTTTTTGTATTGCCAGTAATTGTAGGCTATATAAACTTTGAATCTTATCTAAAATAATTACACAACGTTATATGCTCTAAGTTATTGGTTGATATTTCTGGGATTTTGCTGTGACAATCCCCTGAAAATACTCACCATTTTCCAGGATAGCCAGCCCCCCCCCCCCCCGAAATAAAATTGTATATACGCCCCTGACTGTGGCTGATGGCATCATCATAATAGTAAATCTATAATTTAAATGATGAAATTTGTACCCGGAAGTTTTCGTGAAGAAGACACAGTTGTTTACATGTCAAGTCTAGATATCTAGCTAAAAACCTGATCTTATGCAAATATTGAACATAACTGTATCAAATGCGTATATTTTACTGCTGTTAATTCAGCGCTATGTTTTGTGGCCAGTGAACTGTTGACATAAAATTGATCCAGAAACAGTAAAATGGTGTATGTTTCATTTTTTCCTACGGTACGGTACCTAGTTTCCCGTGAGGTTTCATTTTCAGGTGAAGGATGAGAAGAAGCTTATTCAGTAGGCCTAGTATATTTGTTTTTTACGTAAGTAAAGGTAAGAAGGATGAAGTCATCATAATAGCCTAAAAATGCTGCCGACTACTATGTATCAGTTGGAAGGAACCCGTCATATGGGTCATGGCCTGCGGCGAGCTCCAGCAGCTCTGCCTACAGTGCCCGCCATCTTGTTTGAATGCAAAGGCCTGTTATCTAGGTGGTGTTGGTTATACATGTTAATGTCACAATCTGGTTTAATAAAGGTTGTAATAATTATTATAATTATTTGTGACGGTAATCTTCATTCAAAATCTTATCTCAAATTCTTTCAATACTCTTGTTAATTATAACAGTAAATTCACTTGATTAATTTTCAAAGGACTAAGATAATACATTCCATCGGAAAATAATTCGCTTACAAAATAATGCACAAACTGCATTAAATAGGCCCAAAATTCATCATATATTAATATATATGGCATCAAAATCTTCCACAGAATTTACAAAAACCTCCACTAACAAATTCTTTAACATCATTAATTAATGTGGGAACCTCCTTCATTTATTCAAGGGCATTATACATCAGCGACTTTCAACACGTCCGCTGCACTAGCGATTATACATTCATAGTTCCACTTAAAAATTCTTATAATCATTAATTGTTTCAAAACTGTTGTCATTTAACCTTCGTGGATTTCATTCAAGAATCGAAATGAAGTAAAAATTTGCCAATCACAAACAAATTTAATAGTGAATACGCTTATATACGCCTGTCTGGTCTATCAAAATTTAAGATTAACATCTTCAAAGAATTGTAGTATAAAAATACTATCATCAATTAAAGTGCGACTAAACTGCAAAATAGTCGAATAGAATCCAATTAGACTGGGGAATGCAAACATCATTATATAAATCTCTAATTGAGAAAAAACTCCTAACAAAAGTTCACGACTTTAATGCATTCAATAAATCATAATTAAAGTTCATCTTTCACAAAATGGTCTATGATGCAATGGTCGTTCATAACTGACGATAAATGTCTGTGTTGCAATCAATTCAAATAACGACTAGTATTTCCAAGATCGTCGACAACGTAAGAGATTTTAACGCTCTAAAATCATTTAAATGTTCTTCCTTCTTGATGATGACAGACAATTGGTCAAAGTAATTAAACTGGGGTAGAATTACTTTAATAAAGTGACACGCTGTCTGAATTTAAATCTGCCATAAAGATCATTAACTTACAGTCAAATCGTGACTACAAAAAAAAAAAGCAAATTACTGAAAAATCTAAATATCAGTCTCAACTGATCCAAAATCATTTAACTATGCCCATGACATAACAATGTCTTAATAAATCGTCGAAAATGGCATAACTCATCAAGGTGTACTGAGAATAGGAATCTCAAACAAGAATATAGGGCAAAATACATGAGGACAAAAATATGGGAAAATGGTTGCTCAAATATCGTTAAGAAACTCAAATAAAATAAACGTTCACGACTACCTTATCTGCTGGTTGAAGTTCCAGAGGAAAATTCCCCAAAGAAGACTGCTGATGGATCCATTTTACCAACTTGAAGATGAGCTCCATCCTCGAAACAGGAAACAGCACCCTCGGAGAATCGAACTGCTTCCTCCTCCGGAAATTGCACTGCTCCGTGAAGACAACAGACATCCTTCCGGCAAAATTCTTCTTTGTGAGTCGGGATAACCCTGACCTCTCTTGAAAAATCCCTGAAGTTCCAGTAGAAAATCGCCATGAAGTTTTTGTAGTAATTTCCGAAGAAATATTCATATTCAGTGAGTATGAAATCGTTTCCATTGCTGTTTGATAGTATTCAGCGTTGAACCACGAAACATGGGTGTAGATGGTTGTTCACCACATGTTCGCTTGTGTGGAATGGCAATTAGCGAAGTTCCATGCTGCTATCTTACTCCGTTGAAATATGTCCCAATTGCATTAAAGTCCTTTAGCCTTCCATCTTCTCTTCGGTTATGGTAATAGTAGAACAAACTGCCATATTAAACTGCTCCATAATACTGTAGCGTTGTGTCACAAAAGCAATCTGAAGTCTTCCTATTTCACTAGCCGTGTCAGCCGTACCGTAGAATCTGACGATACAAAGTGCTTCTCAGATGGCGAGAAAATCACTTTTGTCAGTCGTCTAAAATTGCCAATATCTTCCAAAATCACTCCTCGAAATTGTTCAACTTTTCTACACTCCTTAATGTAGCACTGCACAATAGAATTAGCTTATAGGCGACCGCTAACTGTTCATAACTAATCTTGTAGACGCGTTATAATGTGCGTTTTAACTTCACCTAGTTTTACTCACTGTAAACTTGCACTGCTTGTATGCTCGAATCTCGTTTAATGCAGTGGCTTCACCACGCGTTATAAAGACAACTCTTTCCACTAATCTCACTCGACGTCTCACCGAAATGACTATATAAGAACTGAGACTGAAGATCTGACGATTTGGGCTATCAGACGATTGAGCTTTGACGATTAGAGCTTCGATGATCTGAGAATGAGAATCCTCTCTTCTGCGCAAGGCCTTTTATAAACTTCATAAGGGGCGTATCCATCCCTTCCATAGCGTGTTACTGCGTCATCGCTTGAAGTTCCAACTTCGTCAATACATGACGGATTTTCAAAATTCAAAAACTGAAAATAAATTTCACCAAAATTCCAGAACAATGCCTCTACTGCAAATGGATTTCCACAATTCTGCATTCCAAAAAGTAATAAAAATACCATAGTTTCAGCAATCTCCGTCTTCCTTCAGACTATCGTTCATTGGTTCGAGCCTCCCCTCCAATAGCATAATTTCTTCCTCAGCAGAATTCCACGTTTCCTGCGACTGCGTCGTAAATCTCGGATCTTTCTCGAATAAATGCTGACGTCACTGAGAATCTCAGCTCAAGTAGCCTGCTGGCATAACGTCTGCGTTATCCGTGCTTACGTCATGACTACCCACGTCATAACTATGACAGCCACAACTTTCTTTATAATTTCCAATATAGCCACCGTGGTCTCTATATAATTCAATTTACGGGGGCAGTACGTAACCAGAGCAGTTGGCGTTTCGTGTGTTGGTACACGTAGACTTTCTGCTCGTATCGCTGTTCTGTGTACAAGAGTATAGCGGACATTACATATGCATGGGTTGCATCCGTGTCATTACCAGGCAATTCAACACCTTCGAGCAGGAGATGCAGATAGACGATTGGAATCTTGTCGTTGGATATGTGCAAATCGCCAAATAATCCTATTTGTTATATTCACTGATGAGGCCACGTTCACTCGTGATGGCATCAACAACACTCGTAATGAACATCAGTGGTCCGAAGAAAACCCACATGCCATTGTGGACACACATTTTCAGGAACACTTCTCTGTAAATATGTGGAGTGGGTTGATTGACAATCAGTTGATTGGGCACGTTGTGTTAACCCATCGTCTAACAGGACCCCATTGCCTACACTTTCTTGAAAATGAACTTCCAGCATTATTGAAAGAGATTCTTTTGGCTACAAGCATGCGTATGTTCTTCCAGGATGTCGGGGCTCCTGCACATTCTAGTCGTCTTGTGATACAACATCTAAATCTAACATTCCCCGGAAGATGGATAGGGAGATATGGGCACGTACCTTGTCCACCAAGGTCCCCGGACCTTACCCCTTTGGACTTTGGCTGTAAGGATGGTTGAAAAGCGAAATCTAAAAGGAAAAACTTAACACAAGAGCTGAGTTGGCCGTTAGGATTATGCATAGTGCTGCCCTCCCAAAGTACGCCAAGACGCCCTCCGAAGAGGTACACGGGGTGTTATCAAGAGAAGTGCAAATTGCATTGGTGGTGGAATTATTGAAAATCAACTTTGAACGTCCTCATTTGCCTTGGATTTACACTTTTAGGGGTTAAATACTACCAGATGTATCTCAGTTCGCAATAAAAATGGGACCGATATTATAAGGATTGTTTTATTGGAATTCATCTATACTACCACCTCCTAAAATAGTTAATATTCCTCCTGAAACACCCTGTATATTATGAAATAACTACGGCAATTACGATCACTCCGTATTCATTAGCGTTCCTATTTTGAATATAAAGGAAATATGAACAGACGGACATATTTGAAACTACACCCATTTTAATTATTTCAACTTAGAATCGGCTCTAAATAGTAGAAAATTTTATTTTTTGCCATGTTAACCATCAATAATTACTTTATTATGCTACATTTTATATAGGCCTATAACTGATATACAATTTTATTAGCCTTTGAATTTTTAAAAACGAAAATATTTTTACAATATTTACATAGTGAATGTTGAATAAAAGAATTGATTTTAACTTGCTAATGATTTCACAAAACTTAGCTACTTAACGACGTTGTTAGGTTTTATTGAAGCCATAACTCTGTGCTGGCTGTAGTGGCCGGTAAGCAGCTTGGCAGTTCACTGAAGGTCGTAATTATGGAATTTGAGATAATAGGTCCAGGTAATACTGTATTTCTGGAAATTCCTGTAAAGTAAAATGAAAGGAACGAAGGTATTTCAGTTGTTGGAGAATCGGGTTCTTCCTCACGGACAGTGCAAACTACTAATAAGCAGATGATACAAATACTCAGGGTGAATTAGGGAGGTAAAAGCAATTTTCTCAATAATGTACAGGCCCGGGGGCTGTACCCCCTGAAAGCCACCCTCCATCTTCTACTAAAACCACCCCAACTGGCAACATCATAAGACCAGAACAGTACCTTTACACGGCAACAGGCGACCACCCAGCTTGGGAGGTTGGCCAACTGCTTGCAACACATAACATAAACATCTACACACCAGCTAACTGGGGCAGCTACGTCAACGGAATGCTGACTAAGCAACGGCAGGAACTATAAGAAGAGAGGCCTTTTTGGAGCATTATCTGTCATACAGTGTGTGTCGCCGAAGGCCCTAGCCGACAACTGTTCCGGTTGCATCATCAGGTGAGACTACCCCCCCCCCCCCCCAACTAAGGGGTCTAAAACAATAACAAGGAAATGTCAGGTTTTGAGTAACCAACCACGAGACTCTCGGAGTCCGAATCGTAATATACGACTTGAAGAACATGAAGTAACAAAATGCACTTCAAAACAATAAGATATTAGAATATACGCCCATCTGAAGTAGAGATACGCGCTTTAACAGGAAAAGGAGAAAAAAATGATGCATTGTGCCAAAATAACCAGAATATGCATATATATGCAAATATATCTTTGCTAGTAATATTGAGAATCTCTGTAGCTGCCTCTTGACGCTGTATTTAACAAACAGGTGTGTTTCCGACTAAACTAATTGCACCAAACTGACACCAGATGCATTAGAAGTCATCTGGGCTACAATAGTAGCCAGCACGAACATCGCTGTTTCTGAATTGAGCGTTCAAACGAAACGTCTCACAGGAGGGGGTCATGGAGATGACTTTCAAATCAGTCAGTGTTTAGATGAAAGTAGTGATAATAGTGGAAATAAAGTAGGCTGTTGCTTCTTGTGTGGTTGAGGGAGGGATAAATCAACAAGGAATAGGCCTAGATGCGCAAAATGCAATAACAATCTTCTCGAATCATTGTGTCCATTTGCATTTAATGCTTGGGTGACAAATTTGTGTGAGCATGCTTATGTATTTCCTGGGCTATATATTGTAGCCAAAAGGGCAAAAATAAAATTCAAAAATTCGAGAAAAAAATTAATGAGAATACTGAAATTGTTCATAATAAGTGCTGATTTTCTAAGGAAATTATCTAACCTAGTACCCTACTTTTGTTTAATTCCAATCCAAATATACACTAATGTAAGTATTTAAATTTACATAAAAATTTAACATTTCTAGTTCCATTAGTTTTATTTCTGTTGAAGTTTGACCGAAGATGTACGATAAAATTGAATTTTCTTCTTAGGTTTGTATTTTCTCTCCATATGAAAATAAAAGCCACATAAAATCCTCAGATTTTGCGTAGAATACTTCTATATACTACTATTTATCATATTATTAAAACTGAACTCCAAAAATAACGTGTGCGAGTCCATCAGATCGATTAATTGTTTGGGCTACATATGTAGCCAGCGCGATTAATGCTGTATCTATTACTAGCGCGATTGTCGGAGGGTTAATAGATTACTTAGGCAACACAGAAAAAAATATTCTGATACTTAATTTTTGCACAAAGTTACTATTCTTGGCAAGTGACGATATATGAGACTTAGTTACTTTTAGAAGGTAATTTACTACGTAAGCTTTGCTATAATGAACTAAAATGTAAGATATTTCATAAAACACTTTATTGATTTACACGTATATCATTTGTACACATTACACATATTTAATAGGAGTTATTTTCTTTTCTCTTGTTCAGATAGACCTGGAACATGTTCATTTCTTGTCGGAAAGTGGGAAGGGTCAGCAAAGAGAAGTAAAGCGGTGATTTATCCAAGAACAGCGATCTTAGCGTTAATGTGAGCAGCAACATCAGCGGCTCTGGCAGCCTGGACACCGATCGTGTCGACAGGAGTTCCAGCAGCGGTAAGCACCAGACCAGCGGGTCCTCCTGGGGCAAGAGTAGCGATGGGACTCGCTGCAGCAGCGCCTACAAGTCCTGGGGCGATCAGTCCTGGTACACCAAGAGCAGCAATGCCTGGTGCAGCGATGACACCTTGAGCGGCGGCAATAGCGGCAGCAGGAGCAGCAATAGCTGCACCGCCGTAAGCAGCACCTTCAGCAGCAGCGGCAGCACCATCAATCGCTGCAGCAGCCCCTTGAGCAGCAGCTACAGCACCCTGACCGGCGGCAACTGCACCTTGAGCTTGAGCGACAGCGGTGTTGGCAGCATTGTTAACAGAGTCAGCGACACCTGCAGCGATTCTCGCACCGGGAACAGCGCCTGCTAGAATAGCTGCAGCGGGATTAGCGGCCAGGATTCCTGGGACGCCAAGGGCAGCAATGCCAGGGGCAATACCAGCGATACCTCCCGCCAAGTAGCCAGGCTCAGCCAGGCTGACGGTCACCACGGCGAACAAGACGACCTAAGAACAATCACACCCACACATACAGATAAGAATACATTGATGATGATTATTATTATTATTATTATTAATCCTTGAAAGCCTCCGTGGCTTAGGCGGCAGCACGCTGGCCTCTCACCGCTGGGTCCGTGGTTCAAATCCCGGTCACTCCATGGGAGATCTGTGCTGGACAGAACGGAGGCAGACAGGTTTTTCTCCGGGTACTCCGGTTTTCCCTGTCAAAATTTCATTCCAGCAACACTCTCCACTATCATTTCATTTCATCTGTCATTCATTTGATCATTGCCCCAGAGGAGTGCGTCAGGCCTCGGCAGCCGGCACAGTTCATATCCTCGCCGCTAGATGGGGGCTTCATTCATTCCATTCCTGACCCGATCGGAGACTGGAAGCAGGCTGTGGATTTTCATTTTTCATTATTATTAATCCTTGGAGGGGCCTAATATGTAGGTTATCGGCTCCTAATGATTTAGGTGATAGCCTAGTGAAAGTTGAGATGAGAATGAAAACTATAACTTATACCAACTACCGACTTACATACTAGAATAAGAAATGGTAACAAGTAGGATAAGGCAAATAAAGGACAGGGAGAAGAGAAATTCCCTCAACCCTCAAAGAATGAGGATTAAGGGACTTGGAAGGAAGGAGAGCCATGAAAAGCAGATTGGAAAGGAAAAGAGGAGAGGGCCCGCCCCAAAATCAGTGGGAAAAGGGGAAATAACGGACCCAGCTCAAGAATCCCTCGGGATCGCTAACTCCCGAAATCACCAACCGTGAGCTCCTGAGGGTGTAGCAATATTCAGGGTACACCCGAAGTGGTGGGGCTTGAGCAGAAGGCAGGAGATAACATGAAAATAAAAAGAAGGCTGACCCCTCGCAGAAGGAGGGTATCAGGAAAGATGAGACAAGGGCCAATTAAGGCAGGAAAGGAAGAGACTCCATCAACTTTGTGTATACACCTGTGACAACTCTCTCCTCCTCAGTCCTAAGAATACTCAAACTATCATCAGCGGCTCACACAAGTTACTAAACTCATTTAAAAACAACTACGTTGTGCCTTCAGTAACACTGAATACAATCACCATTCCCTTTAGTAAAGAAGTAAGGAACCTGGGTTCTCCTTAACTGAATCTCTCGACTGGTCACCACATATAAGAAATGCATGTAAAAAGATGTACCGTACGCATCCTTTCACCCACTCGCCATCAACAGTAAAATTCTACCCTTTAAAATCCAGTGCAATTAACATTTGCCGCTGTTCTATGAACTGGGGTATCACGTTATATCCAATTATTATAAAAACACCTCCATAAATTCTTAGTAAAGAAGCTTGAGTGTAATATGATTGCAGAGTTTGAGTCTGTTCATTATAAGTAATTACTAGTTTTTTGATTTTAGTAAACATGGATTTTTAAAAATGGATATTTTCATAGGTTTTTTTTTTTTTCAATTTAAAATTACAGCAATTGAAAGCAGATGACGAGCTCTTTAAATACAAGGAAGTCTGGCTTATTCTTATCGTAAGGTACAAAGTAAAAAGTTTAAGTTCTTTCGCTGTATTGAAAAACATCGATTCATGGATGTTATCATCTTATTATATAATACGCTAAGGTGTACGTTTCACAAAACTCAAGCTCCTAAACCAGAGGGAGTTAGAAGGTGTGGTTTGTAGCAAATCTTCCAAATCATCTCGATAGTACAGGAAAAATCTTGCAGTTCTTGAAAAGTCAACGGAATTATATGTATTTGTTTATAAAGTGTTTTAAACAAATAAACAAGACGATAGCCCCTGGTAGAACTGTGTCACGTCCAGCTCGTATAGCACTAGAGCCGGGCGGGTAGTCTGTACACATGGGGCGCACACAACCTATTATGCGCGAGTTCACGCACGGGTTTCTAGTTATTATCATTGAGCTAGTATATGTCTTTAAAAATACATATGTTATCAATGATACGATCAAGAATGAAGATATCTACGCTAATACTTGGAGTGGTTTATTTAATGTTTGTATTTTCCAACGTATCTGTTCCATATCAGTAGCGGACCATTGCATTCTTTCAAAGGAATATATTAATAGAATAGTATGTGATGTAATTCACAATAATGCGGGGGCGTGGTGGCTCAGCGGTCTAGCTGTATGCCTCTCACCAAGGCGGTCCGGGTTCGATTCCCGGTCAATGCATGTGAGATTTTCGAAGTGAAATGCCATGTCCTGTGGTTCGGATTCCACGTTAAAAGGAGGTCCCGTGGCTCATAATCACAAGATTCACGGTCGCGTAAAACTACAATCTTCCTTTCTTTTAATTCACAATAATGCCCGATGTTGTGGCCCTTGTTCCCTTGGTAACCATATAGGGCTAGAGAACTAGATCACCCGTGCACTAAAATAACATTTTCGAAACAAAATTGTAATTAAGTAACTCTTTTTGGATATTGTGTTGAAACAATTTTTTTTTGTTGGAAGCCCTGCTTTTTAAAATTTAAAATGGCTCTCGGAGACGATAGAGTGAAAGATTTGAAATTTTGAACGACTTTTAGTCCAACACTATCTCGCGATCGATAGGCGCACTAACTTTTAATAATAGTAAGTAAGATGTTCTTACATTCTATATGAATTGTGGCCAATGACAACAGCAGGATATTATTTATTTAATTATCGTATGGCTTTTAGTGCCGGGAGTGTCCGAGGACATGTTCGGCTCGCCAGAGGCTGTTGTTACTTCAAGCGGACTCCCATAGGGTGAGCTAAAAGTTCCGTTCAATTTCAAGTAGTTCCAACTTTCACTACCAGATGCCACTGATACCTAGTGGTTAACGTTGGAACTTTGATAGAGCGTTCCAACTAAATCTAACCTAGGATTTTAGCTTCACACAAGTTTAGTCTATGGAAGGATCTTTTACATGCCATAAATCTAAGACATTGGCCCGCCGGTTTTACTTCCCCTCCGAAGGAAGGGTATTTTAATTGACCGCCCATGGGCTCCTAACACGTACAATTTAAAGTTGATCCAACTTTGGTTACCAGACGCTACTCTCACTGACACCTAGCGGAAAACGTTGGAACTTGATAGAGCGTTTCTAACCCACCAAATATAACCTACAAAATTTGGCTACACACTGCCAATTGTAGTGGTAGGTTCTTTAACATGCCATCAATATATGACATGGGCCCACCGGCTTTACTTCCCCTCCGAAGGAAGGTAACTGATGAATTTTATCATCTCAAAAATCCGACGAAATCGGCCTGGTTTGAAGCCACGATCTTAAGCATAGCATTTATGCATGCTACCGACTACGCCACCGATGTCGTACAAATGTGTAGATGCACAATCATGTTGCCATGGTGACCATCGGGTATCCAAATTAGATTTTTTTCCACGCTAATCACAGATTACACTTGGTAATGACAGAATTGAAAGAGTGTCATCATATAAATATTTAGGATGTCAAATCAATGATAACAGGGACTTAATTCAAGAAATTCGCTGTAGAATTGAGCAGGCCAGAAGTTATTTCATGAAAATGAGAAAAGTTTTGACCAGCCGTGATTTAAGTTTGTCATTACGCACTCGACTGCTTCGATGCTACGTTTTTAGTGTCCTGCTCTATGGAGTTGAATCATGGACACTTACCGAGGTTTTAAGAAAGAAACTGACAGCATTTGAAATGTGGACGTATCGCAGGATTTTAAAGATATCATGGACAGCTAAAGTCACAAATGTGGAAGTACTGTGGCATATGAACAAAGACTCGGAAATTCTCAGTATCATCAAAACGAGAAAACTAGAATACTTTGGTCATTTCATGCGCAACAACAAATACCACCTCTTGCAATTAATTATCCAAGGGAAGATTGATGGCAATAGGGGTCCAGGACGCAGACGAATATCCTGGCTAAAGAATTTAAGCTAGTGGTTTGGACTTAATACAGTGTCACTGTTAAGAACAACTATGGACAAACAGCAGATCATGCTACTGATCGCCAATGTTCTTGGGGGACGAGACACTTGAAAAAGAAGAAGAATCACAGATAAAGCCTCAGCCCTAAAAATATCTGATTTAAAATTAAATATTTGTGATATTTCTCAAAACGTCAAATGACAATCACGATGCTAAAGTAAAGCTAATGTTCTCACTCACCAGAACCTTCATGATGTTGCGCTACTGGTGTTTGGTCCAGAACTCGCTAGCAGGTAGGATGCTGTGTCTATACACAGTACCACGCCCCTTATATATACTCTACTACTCTAGGTAGTGGCTAGTTCTAGATGACCTTTCTCTGTTTTGACCCTGACAACTTATTAAACTAGCTACCCTAGAATTCTGCATATATAGCCTACATTGATGATGCAATAATCTCTTTAATTATGTGAGACAGAAAAACAAAAAATACAACATTTCTAAAAATTGATATTTTGAGTTACTTTTATTTTCAAATCCAGCATTGATCTTCCATCAAGTTAAACATTAATATTATCACCTGTAGACGGAACTAATATTCGGTTTATCCATTCAAAATCATGCCAATCTACATTAGAGGAACCTGAATTTGTACTAGAATTTAGCATCTAATTTGAATGTTGTATTTGTAATTTGAAAGAAAAGAAAAACGATACAAATATTTTTTTTACGAAATTCATAAACTTAATTACATATTAACTTAATCTACTCTGTTGGTAATAATAATAATGTTATTGATTTTACTTCTTTTTAACCACTGTAGCTTTTAGAGACGCCAGGCTGCCGGAATTTTGCCCCGAAGAGGATGTTATCTCGCCACGAAATCTACTGACATGGCTCCCTCACATTTGCACACTCTCAAATGCCAACTGACTGCGCCAAGATTCGATCCTGCAATCCTTGGGATCAGCAGGTGGGAACGTTACGGATGAGCCACGCAGCCAGTCTCCACAATATAAGCAATTCCACCTTCTGGTATAGCGGCTAGCATTCTTGGCTGTCACCCCCAGAGGTCCGGGTTCAATTCCCGGCTCTGATAAGAAATTTAATTCTGGTCTATGTGCTGGAATGGGGTACACTGAGCCTCAGGAGGCAAAATTGAGAAGCGATGAGTTTGATTCCTACCTCAGCTATCCTAGAAGTGGATTTTCGTGCTTTCCTACTTCTACTCCAGGCAGTAGATGGGGCTGATGATCAACATGTCGGACGTCCCAAAAATGAATTAACAACAAAAACAAATTACAAAGATGGTAACTTAACTATGGAGGGCAGCTATGATTTGCTCAAAGGATAACCATAGGTCTTGGTGTGTTAAGTTATCTGTACCACCCCTAAAATGATTCTATGTGTTAAGTGTTTCTCCACACATTTGTTGCTGCTGTTGTTTTATTTGAGGTGTTTGGATATCGTGGTTATTTATCCCCATGTACCTTGGTGTGTGTGTCATTTTTAACACCCTCCAAGGGCTCACATTTAGTGGGACGTGGGTTGGTGACCACGGGACCCCAGCTGACTCCAGCATTGCTTCCACTTACTTGTGCCGGGCTCCTCTCCGTCTTCATTCCTGTCGACCTCACTTGGTCAACTCTTGTTCTCTTCCGACCCCGACGTTATTAGGCTATCCGAGGCCTAGGGAGTCTCTTCCTTTCCCGCCTTAATTGGCCCTTGTCTCATCTTTTCTGATACCCTCCTTCTGCGAGGGGTCAGCCTTCTTTTTCTTTTCATGTTATCTCCTGCCTTCTGTTTAAGGCCCTCAAGGAGGCAGGGTGTATGTAGCCCCTCCACTTTTGGTGCTCCCTAGATAATGCTACACCCTCAGGGGCTCACGGCTGGTGAGTTCGGGAGTTGGGGACCCCGAGGGATTCCTGAGCTGGGTCTGGTTTCCCCTTTTTGTCCCTTACCTGTGGGGCCGGACCCTCTCCTCCTTCACTTTCCTATCTGCCTTTCATGGCTCTCCTTCCTTCCAAGTCCCTCAATCTGCATTCTTCGAGGATTGAGGGCATTTTCTTTTCCTCCTGTCCTTTATTTGCCTTATTCTCCTTTAGTTTTCCATTTCTTCTTCTTCTTCTAGTATGTAGGTTAGTAGTTCGTTTTAGTTTTAAGATTACATTTCATTTTCATCCTCACGATCCCCCAAACCATCAGGGGCCGATAACCTAGATGTTAGGCCCCTTAATACAGCAATTATCATCATCATCATCATCATTTTTGACAACCTGTATTATTGTGAAGGATGTATTTTTGTGTGTTTATTGAAATTTAGGCGAGAATTGATAAGGATACGGCCGTGGCTTTAAGTTAGGAACCATCCCGACATTAAACCTTCTCTTCTCAGTTATGCCCCACAAGTCTGAACGTACCACGTTCCAGCCCGCAAATCAGAATTACATTTTTTGGTTGAGTCGGACCTCCGGGGCCAAGCATATTAGCCGCTATTCCAGTGTCCATAAAGATTGCAGATGTTTCAACAAAAAAGAATTTCATGGTCATTGTAAATGGCCACAGCAGACTTCTCTGGTTGGCTAGTACGTAAATGCCTACGATGTTCCTTGGCACTTGTTGAGATTCTCCAACCTGTTTGGCCAATGTATGTAACCACAGAAACATGGAATCCTACTGTATATATTCCAGCGCAGTTAAGACCAAGTGAATCGCAAATATTTACAAGAAATTGCTTTCCACTAAAGCCAAACTCCATCACTACGACACAGTCATTCTCCCAGAGGCACTCTATGCGATTGAGACGTCCTCGTTAAGCATCAAAATCAAAGAAACTGAGAAGATAGAACGGCAGATACTGAGGGAAATATTTGGACCAAAGCTTGAGGACGGTATCTGGATTAGGAAAAGCTCAGAAGAACTGTATTCACTGACTGAACGATTCACCTCACTTACACGGAAAAGACGCATGAAATTCTACGGACATATAGCTCGAATGGACAACGCCAGACTGACCAAGAAAATCTTCCTCATTCTCTTCTTCTTCTTCTATGCCATCAGGCCCAGCGGACCGCGCGCTACTACAAGTTTCCCTCTCCATCGTCTCCTATCCATAGCTGCCATCCGCCAACTGTTCACACCTATCGCTTCCTGTTGCATATCTTCATGGAGTTCATCACACCACCGCATCTTTGGTCTCCCTGGAGGACTCCTTCCTGTGGGGATGAAATCCAGTAGCTTCTGTGGCCTTCAGTGGTCTTCCATCCGGGCTACATGTCCAACCCACTGCAGTCTTCTGGTTTTGATGGTTCCAGCTATGTTGGCATCATGGTACAGGTCTTCTACTTCGTAATCTGTATTATACTCCATTCACCCGTTTGTAAATCCCTCACCGGTCCTAAGATCTTCCGATGAACTTTTCTCTAAAATACGAGTAGTTTATGAAAGTCCTGTTTTCGGATACTCCCTGTCTCACATCCATATACAGTAGAACAACAGGTTGGATCAGAGTTTTATACAGATAAATTTTGAACAGTCTGGAGAGACATCTGGACCGAAGAAGCTGTGTTAGGTTGTAGAGAGTTCGGTTTCCTGTTTGGATCCTGGTGTTGATCTCTGCCTCACATGATAAGTTCTCCGTGAAAAGCGATCCTAGGTATTTAAATTCATGGACCCTCATAGTCAATGAAACCCGACAAAACAAAGTGTGCTGGCTGGCAGACACACAAAAGAACCTCACTGTATTCATCATTGAGCCAATAACAACGGCACGGACTGCATATAGACAGAAAGTAAATTCATGTAAATTTCCACCCAAGTTCCCTACGGGAAAGAATTTGAAACTCAAAGCTGCATGGACACAAGAAATATTAATTAACCAATATGGTTAATGTTTGCGCTTATGACGAGCATTGTTTATTCAACCGCCTAGCCAATTCTTCAATACACATACTCCGCAATGTCTGGGTGTCTGCTAGCCAGCGTACTTTGGATTGTCGGGTTCCATTGACTATGAGGAAGATTTTCTTGGTTGGGGATGATGCTCCCAATGACCAAACCCTACCAAGACCTCTTGTTGGAACTTCAATCTAAGAAGAGTGGAAGACTATTACGGGACCGAAGCATTGTTCAAACCTGAATTGATGCGGGCGGGATACGACCTGTGCCATACAGTGACATGCTTTGCAGTTTACGGGTTTCACTTCCGAGTGATGAAAGTCTTTCATGAAAAGTGTGTGTGTGAACTATGTGATGAGAGCTGTGATCGATACCACGTACTGTTTTGATATATGAATCGCAGTCATAACATGGTATTTTAATTGAAGGCGCTTAGGCTCCCAGCAAGTTCAATTTCAAGTAGTTCCAACTTTGGCTGCCAGATGATACTCTCAGTGACACCTAGTGGCGAACGTTGGAACTTGATAGAGCATTTCTAAGCAACCAAATATAACCTACACATTTTGCTACTTACTACCAATTGCAGTGATAGGTTCATTTACAAGCCATACATCTATGACAAGCGCCCCTCTGAGAGAAGACATACTGATGGAATTGAACGCTCTTAAAAATCCAACGACTTCGGCCGGGTTTCAACCCACGATCTTGGGCATAGTAGTTCAGCATGCTACTGACTACGCCACCGACTGTTTTGTAAACAGAGGCAGAAGTTCCTCACAGAATTTTGTTTGGAATAACAATGTGCGTTGTGCACTTATACATTTTAGGGTGTTTTAACCTGGTGTACTGTAATGATAATGGTATGTTAATTTATTCCTCGGGCGTGAAAGCCAATATACCATCTTCTTTGGAGCCTTTATAAGGAGGTGAAAGGCTGCTTGAGCCTTTAGGTCTCGCAGTAAAGAAGTGCAGGTGCGCTTCATAAGAAGGGAGGTAGCACGCAATTCGCTACTCCTGTGAGGGTCCGGGCACGGACCCCAAGTGCCCGCTGATGAACCTATCTTTGCACCCTGGGCGAAACCCCGAAAAATACATGGCAGAAAAATTGCTGAGTTGTTATTCCTTTTGCCGAGAAAGCCAAAAAAACCATCTTAATTTATTTACACTGATCATTGTCTGCAATAAAAGCTTTTTATATGCGCCTCTTTGGCAATTATAATAAATAATAATAATAACCCCTGGCACTACATCGCTTGAATGGCCTAGGCCTACCAAGCGACAGCTGCCCAGCAATTTGGCCTGCAGATATTGGGGTGACGCGTGGTCAGTGCATCGGGTCCCCTCGGCCCTTTATCTTGGTTTCCATGACCGGGGCGCTGCCTCACTGCCAGACAGCTACTCAATTGACCCCACGAGACTGCGTGCACCCCGTTCCAGCCCTCACCTCAGTTTCTAAAATCCCTGGGGGATCCGGGAATCAAACCCGAGGCCTCCGGGTGAGAGGCAGGCATGCTACCCCATCACCACGGGGCCGGCGCCTCTTTAGCAATTAGTGACATTAAATAGGGGCAAAAATATAATTTGAAATATTTTTTAGCCTATTTTTATTTATGGAAAAAATAGGCTTATGAGATCACCTTTTGTCCGTGTGTCTGTGTGTGCGTATGTGTGTGATGGTGTCCCCTAATAACTTCTAAACGTCTGGAGCGATTTCAATGAATCACAAGTTTATAGCACTATTCTGGACGACCCCGACCGTGCCCTTCAAATTTTGTTACGTCTCACCAATCCAACATGACGGCTGTGCGAAATATTTCACCTGCATTCAATATCTCCGAAACTATTACCGATATCACCCTGGAATTTTGTACGGTGAAAAAGGGAACTACTAAAACTTTACGTATGTGACTTTTGAAAAACTGGTAACTACAAAACCAACATGGTGGTTAAGTGAATTTGCAACATTTAAATTGACGTTTCTCGCGATTTAACCAACCAAACACAATGAAACTTGGTACAGTATATGTATAAACAAATTGTAATGCACCGACATCCAAGTCCGTTCAATTGTTTACATAACCTCAAGATGGCGGCTGTGGGAAATATTTCACTGGCATTCTATATCTCAGAAACTATTAGCGGTATCGCCCTGAAATGTTGTATGGAGATAAAGGGTACTGCTGGACGTTTATCTACGAGACTTTCAAACACCGGTTAACTACAAAACGAACATGGCGGCCATGCGAAGTTGAAAGTATTAAATAGACGTTTCTCGCGATTTAATAATCCAAACGCAATGAAACTTGGTACAGCAAATGTTTATACACATTGTAATGCACTGGTAGTCTATTTAATTTAGTTCAATTGTTTACATAACCTCAAGATGGCGGCTGTGTGAATTTTAAAATTATTTTTTTATTTCTTGTGTCGTAATCATGCGTTTGAAGCAAATAAAGAACCTACGCAATAATTTTCCTTTAATGGTACATGACTGGCCTATACATATAAAAATCCAACATGGCGACCATCCGAAATATTTAGACGGATCTCAATATCTACGAATCTTTTATAACAATCAAATTGATTTTTTACTGTTCATAGGGGCTATGAACTTAAGTTCACCTTTAGGACTTTCAATAACCTGGTGATCACAAATCCAACATGGCGGCGACGCAAACTATAAATACTCACATGAATGTTTCTCGCAATTTAACCATCCGAGTGCTGTGACACTTGGTACAGTAAATCCTTACACAAATGTTAATCCACTTGCATCTAATTTATTTCAATTGTTTCCATAACCACAAGATGGCAGCTGTGCGAAATGTTAAAATCTCGTTTTTACTTCTTGTATCCTAATCATGCGATTGTCGTTTGAATACTACACGTACGCAATAATTTTCAGGTAACAGTACATAACTCCAAGACCTATATAATAAAAATCCAACATGGCGTCCATCTGAAATATTTAGTCGGTTCTCAACATCTACGAATCTGTTAGAGCAATAAAACTGAAATTTTGTATGTTCATAGTGGCAATTAACATAAGTAGGTTATATGAACATAGGCTTGAGTTCTTCACGGAACTACTTGTTTTAGTTACATTACTCTGTCTCATAGAGCAGCCATTCTTCTGTAATGTCTTGTTACACAGAAGAAAAAGGACTTTGCTTCATATACTGCGTAGTTACCACCTCACGTTCTTCGTTCTCCTTTGAAGACACGCCTTCAAGCAGTGGTATGTGCGGAGTACATTGCTTACATACAAACGTCACTTGTGTCAGTGACTCAAAGATGTCTCTGACACTCTTCCGTTCTGGCCCACTGCCAGCAGAGAGGGTGTTCCTCTTGAGTCTTTGATCTTCCTTTAATCTTCATTATAATTCATTATTCATTCTGGATATTTACTTCATTGGAATAGCTGTACGTAGAGTATTCACAGAACAAGTTCATTATAACGGTTAAGATGTTGGCCTTCTGCCGGGAAGGACGTGGGTTCATTTTCCAGTAGTGACAAACACTAGTGGCTAGTTGTTTAGAGGTCATCAGAGGCTTTTAGGATTATCCATAAAAGAGAGCCTCTCGTAAACAATATGTTTAATACTAATAATAATAATATTAATAATAACGTTATTGTTATGACGTCCCTTTTCACCAAAGCAGTTTTTATAGACTCTGGGGTGCCGGAAGTTTTGCCCAAAAGGCATCTTCAACTACTGAGGCTTTTAGAGACTCCGGGGTGCCGGAATTTTTCCCCGAAGGGGATCTTTAACTACAGAGTCTTTTCAAGACGCTGGTGTGCCGGACGTTTTCCCCGAAAGGGATCTTTAACAACTGTGGTTTTAAGAGACCCCGGGGTACTGGAAGTTTGCCCCGAAGGGGATCATTAACTACTGAGGATTTTAGAGTCTCCGGCGTGCCTAAAATTTGCCCCAAAAAGGATCTTTAACAACTGAGGTGTAAAGAGACCCGGGTTACTGGAATTTTGCCCAGAACGGGATCATTAACTACTGAGGATTTTAAAATCTCGAGGGTGCCTGAATTTTGCACTAAAGGGGATCATTAACAACTGTGGTTTTAAGAGACCCCGTGGTACTGGAATTTTGACCCTAAGGGGATCATTAACTACTGAGGTTTTTATAGTCTCCAGTGTGCCTGAATTTTGCCCCGAGGGGGATCTTTAACGTCCCAGTAAACCAACTGACACGGTTCCCTCACTTTTGTGCACACTTAAAAGCCAACGGACTTCGTCAGAATTCGATACTACAACCTCAGGCTCAGCAGGTGACAACGTTACCACTGCACCTCACAGCGAATCCTAAAGATTTTGTTATTAAACAAGCAGGCTGTTCCAGCTCGACCGTGAGCAGCTGAGTACTCGCCGCCTTCTGTGAGTAAACCTGCAATACGCAATACAGCTCTGCTCTAGGGGCGGCCGTTACTAAGCGGTGGAAGCACATGGACTTGTACTATGACCTTCGCCCAGTGGCGTATTGGCTATCACCCCCAGTCCCTCTCCAACCGTGCTCGGAGCATCACTGCTGAGTACTCACGTGTACGCATACTCAAACTCGTGGATATGGAACAGCCTCAACTAATGTGTAGTCACACAGAAAAAGATACATATTTTGTCGCACACGATGTTAAGGATCGAATGATGTTAACACAATAACCTATCGCAATTTATCTTTGCCCAAGATAAAGAGACAAAGGGTGCCTGGTTCAGTGAGATACACAATACATCTGCACGGGATTGCGATCTCATGTGAAGATATTCTGGAGCGTGACAAGCTTCACGGAAAACTCTTCCAACATCGGAGTTTCCAAACAAAGTGGACGCTGAAAACTCGAAAAGCGTGAACAACACAGTCTACGAATGAAGGAATGCTGGACTAATGGTATAGCTAATGGGAATGACTCAAAATAAAGTGGCCCTTAGTTGGTGGAAACAAAACGGCAAAAATAATAATAATAATTTTTTTTTTTTTTTTAGTTTTTCGAGGGAAACGTGGGGAAGTCTTCAAACGACAGATTGCAAGCTTCCGGACTTACAACTGTGCAGGATTGTTACCTACTAAAAACCCACAAACCCTATACTTGGCTTAAGGCCACCCCAGAACTGCCTGTTCAGCCTTACTTCAGGGTGGAGCCACTGTTACGACCAGAGGTCTCAGTCAATTTCATTAAACGTGATGATAATGAAATTACTCATCATCATCTTCACTGTCTTCAGCAACCAATCTTCTCGGTTCCTCTTCTTTTTTTGTTTTCAGCAGCTCAGAGATGTAGACTGCAATCTGTGCCCAACTTTCTCTGCTGCTGAGCATTTTATCCACCACATTGTCTGGTGTAATGACACCAACTTTTGTCTCCAGAAGCCTTCGAAGATTTTTCCACCTCATGCATGCAAAGAATGTGTGCTGAACATCGTCCCATTGATCATCACAATAACGACACCGTGAACTCGGTGAAATTCCCATTCGATGGAGGTATGCTTCATAATAACCATGGCCAGAGAGAAACATGGTAATGTAATAATTAACCTCACCATGTTCCCTCGACAACCATGGCTTCAGTTGCTTGATGAGCCTACCGGTCCACCTGCCACGATGTTCACGTTCCCATTCTTCCTGCTATTCCAGAAGAGATCTGTCTCTTTCCTCCCTCTTCACGCGTATCTTAGAATGCTCGTCTTTGCGCAAGTATATACGGCGCCTTTCCTTGGCCAGGATGTAAATGGGTATCGCCCCAGTTATTACTAGCACTGCCGGTCCAGACACTGTACGATAGGCAGAAGTTATTCGGAGGGCAGCTCTTCTGTGAACAGAGGTTATCCGCTTCCTATACATCTCAGAGCCAAGAGCTACTGACCAAATCCCTGCACCATAAACAATAACTGATTCCGCCACCCTCATCAGCAGTTTCCTCTTCAATGGTGAAGGGCCGCCAATATTAGCCATGAGTCGCGACAAGTTGTTAACAATCCTTGCAGCCCTATCAGCAATCTTGCTGATATGATTCCAGAATGTTAACTTGCTGTCAATCATAACACCCAAGTAACGAACAGCAGGAGCTGTTTCTATCACTTGATTATCTACTAGCATTGGTACAACTCGTGGAACTCTCTTCTTAGTAGCTAGGACTAGTTCTGTTTTATGAACTGCTAGTTGGAGACCATGTTCATTCATCCAGGTGGAAACTCTCCGCATTACCTGATTAAGTTTAAGTTGCAGACCCTCCATGGAGCGCTCCATAATGAGCACAACAAGATCATCAGCATATCCCACCAAAGAAGTGTCCTCTGGCATCTCCATCCGTAAAATGCTGTCATAATTTACGTTCCATAAATCAGGACCTAACACCGAGCCTTGAGCCGCCCCAGCTGTTACCTTACGACACTTGACTCCTTCATCTGTGTCATACTGTATCCAACGATCCCAAAGATAATTCCTCAGAACAGACGCCAAGTAGCGAGGAATGTTAAATGTTGTTTCAAGTGCAGCTATTATGTCAATCCACCGGGTAGAATTGAAGGCATTTTTCACATCCAGAGTAACCAGTAAGCACATTTTCCTAGATAAATGGTTGCCATGCTCAATGGATCGGACAGCCATCACCACTTCTTCAATGGCGCTGATGGTGGACTTACCCTTCACAAAACCGTATTGTTTGGGGGACAGACCTCCTTCAGCAACAATCGCTGCCTGAAGCCTTCCTTTAATCATCTTCTCAAACAGTTTGCCAGCCATGTCCAACATGCATAGAGGTCTCTGATCTGAAGCAGTAGTGGGATCTCCTTTGCCTTTAGGCATGAGCACAAGCCTGGCCACTTTCCACGGGGTCGCAAAGACTCCCTGTAGTAAACAACAATTATACATGTTCAGCAAAACATCTGGTTCCTCTTCGGATATCATCTTTAACACTTCAGCAGGAATTTCATCCGGCCCTGGTGCCTTCTTATTCTGAAAAGATCGTGCTGTAGTTTGTAATTCCTCTCTAGTGAATAGCGGAATATCATCAAGCATCACCGGAATGTGATCGGGAAATCTCTCTGGATGATTAGGAAATAGCTCATCTATAATAGCTTCCTTCTGGGATGCCGTCATAGCAGCAGTAGACACCATGATGCCACCGAGCATCTTATTGACAATTTTGTAGTCCAGACCCCATGGGTCCTGATCCAGATCGTTAATGAGCTCGTTCCATTTATGTGCCTTACTATGAGCAATGGCCCGTTTGAGAGCCCTCCTCGCTACTCTACACTCTTCTATCGCATTTGCAAACTCTAGAGAATCTCTGCAGAGCCTTTGTGCCCTTCTCCTTAATCGAAAACACAATCGTCGAGCCACTGCTATTTCGAGCCGGCTTTCTTTCCCTTCATCCCTTGGAATCCATCCATTTTTAGCACTTTTTACCTATAAATATATCTCTGTGGTGTATCTTCTTATCTGATATTATTTCTTTCCAAATCATTTTTTACTTCTTGTACCCAGGTTGTTCTTGACTTCTTGTTCCACAGAAATGTGAAGATCTGCTTGGTTAACATACTCATCCATCTTGTACATATGTCCAAAAAATAGCAATCTCCTCTTCCGTATTGTTTCTTGTATTAATTATATTGAATAATCTTTTTGTTAATTTATTGTCGTCCATCCTACATATGTGCCCAAAAAGATTTTAACCGTCTCCTGCGTACAGTGTTTGTGAAACAGTCTGTAAGAATATAGAGAGGTCTGTAGTTCGTCTCTTGATCCAAATTCTATTTTCTTGAGTAGGGCCGAATATTTTCCTAAGAATTTCGCGTTCTTGGTTTTCAGTATCCTAATTATTGTTTTATTATACATCCGAAATTAAAAGAATAAATAACATAGTTTTCAACAGTCATAAATTTATAATCCAAAAACAATTGAAAAAACTTCAATGACTAAATTTGACTGCAAAACACAAAATTATAATATATTTAATAACTCTTGATAACACATCCTGCAAGGAGAGATTCAGAAAGATGGAAAATGCCTATAAACTCACCCAATATAGATACAACAAACGATCAATTTCATTCCAGGCAAAAATCAGGCACTACACAACTGTGATTAAACCAGAGGTATTATACGAATCAGAATGTTTAACGTTGAACAAAAGAGGTGAACAAGAGGAACTGGAAAAGAAAGAAAGGAAAATACTTAGGAAAATTTTGGGTCCCCAAAAGAATAAAGATATTTGGATGAAGAGAAAAAATGAAGACATTTACCGAAATGTGGAAAAAATTACAGACTCAATTAAATGACGGAGACTACAATTTTATGGTCACCTTCATAGAATGGATAGCAGCAGGCTAACTAAGAAAATTTTTGACTACATCTCCAAATTAAAAAACACCACTAGATGGCTGGAAGAGATACGGTGTGATCTACAAAAACTGAAGATCACAAACAACATCATTTCTAATAGGGTGGAATTCCGGCGACTGATCACTACTGCAGATTTTTCGATTCTGCAAGTTCCACATCAACCACGGAGAGTGTTATCAGCGGAACAGTGGCAGGCCATCAGCCAACGTATGAAGAAGTTTTGGGAACAAAAGAAAAAGCGAAACAATGTACCGTAGTCTTAGGTTCAAAGCGGTATATAACTGGCCAAATTCTAAATATATATATATACAAGCTGACCCGGCAGACGTTGTCCTGCCAATCAAAGAAAGTGTTGTAACTTTGTTTCTTGAAGTGCTTTTGGATACACAATATGTTTTTCAATTTCTGTTAACTGCCTCTAAACGATCGTGAAATGAATTAACCAATCTAGAAACATTCGTGGGAGGGTGCACAACAACTCTCCAAAGTTTCATCGCAATCGGATAAATGGCATATAACGCATACGGGATTTTGTTTAAATGGTTCGTGCGCTGTCACTCATTTGTTGAATGTACTCGTGCTCTACCAACTGTGAAATGGATTTACGAATTTAGAAAGCTTCACGTATGTGTACACAACAACTCCTCAAAGTTTCATTGGATAGGATGAATGACATAGCAACGTATACGGGATTTTCTTTAAACGATTCACGTGCCGTCACTCATTTGTTGAATCTACTCATGCGCTACCTATTGTAAAATAGATTTGCTAAGCCTGAAACGTTCTCTGGAGTGTTCTCAATGATTCACCAAGGTTTCATCGCAATCGGATGAATGATATAAGACCGCGTATGGGACATTGTCGAAACGATTCGCGCGCCGTCGCTCATTTGTTGAATCTACTCGTGCGCTACTTATTAATAACCGGATTTACTAAGACAGAAACCATTCCTGGAGTGTACACAATAATTCACCAAAGTTTCATCGCCATCGGATAAATGGTATATGAACGCATACAGGACTTTGTTGAAACGATTCGCGCGCCATCGCACATTTATTGAATCTACTCGTGCTCTACCTATTGTAAAATGAATTTACTAAGCCAGAAACCTTTACTGAAGTGTACACAACAATTCGCCCAAGTTTCATCGTAATCGGACGAATGGTATTTGAACGCATACGGGAACTTATTGAAACGCTTCGCGCGTCGTCGCCCATTTGTTGAATCTACTCGTGCGCAACCTCCTGTGAAATGGATTTACTAAGTTAGAAACCCTCACGTAAGTGTACACAACATCTCACCCAAGTTTCATTGCAATCGGATGAATGGTATATGAACGCATACGGGACTTCGTTTAAACGTTCGCACGTCGTCGCTCATTTGTTGAATCGACTCGTGCGCAACCTCCTGTGAAATGGATTACTAAGTTAGAAGCCTTCTCTTAAGTGTACACAACAACTCATCGAAGTTTCATCTCAATCGATGAATGGAATATAAACTTATACGGGATTTTGTTGAAACGCTTCGCGCGTCGTCACTCATTTGTTGAATCTAGTCGTGCGCTACCTATTGTGAAATTGATTAACTAAGCCAGAAGCCTTCCCTGGAGTGTACACAACATCTAACCCAAGTTTCATCGCTATCGGACAAATGGTATTTGAACGCATACGGGACCTTTTTGAAACGCTTCGCGCGTCGTCGCTCATTTGTTGCATCTATTCATGCGCTATCTATTGTAAAATGGATTTACTAAGCCAAACACCTTCCCCGGAGCACACTCAACATATCACCCAAGTTTCATCGCAATCGGATGAATGGTATAGGAACGCATACGGGACTTTGAAACGCTCTAACCTGCAGAGACAAACAGTAGAATTCGACATCACTGCCACCTTTGGTATAAAACACAACTTTCCGCCACGGCGGAGTGTATGTAATGGCGGTAGTTGCACAGATTGCAACCAGGTGGCTCTAACGTGCAGAAACCAACCGTACAAAGACATCAGCTTTCACCAAGGCCAAGGCTAGTGGTTTCCATGACGACTGTTTTTGACTGTATATTGTGGTTCTAAAATTGTGTGTAAATTGTGGTTCTAAAATTGTGTTCATTCCACCTACCGGGTCAGATTGTGAATCTAAACCATACATGGACCCACCCTAATATACATACCAAATTCCATAAAAATCGGTCCAGTCGTTTAGGAGGAGTTCAGTCACATACACACGTGTCGAAGATTTATATATATAAAGATATATTTAATAACTCTAATGAGTATTGGAAGGAGCTTGTAATATCTGCTCTAGTTGCGTCATCCTTGTCTATTATGGATGTAGAAAATCCTAGGATGAGGACTAGTCAGGGTCAAGTGTGTGAAAGGTGTCTCCACCTAGGAGGGCAGTACGATATATATAAGAGGCGTGGTACTGTGTATAGGCACAGCATCCTACCTGCTAGCGAGTACTGGACATCCACCAGTAGCGCCACATCATGAAGGTTCTGGTGAGTAACAATATTATCATTACGGACGTAGCGAGGAATAAAGCATATAATATTTAGATTATGTCCTTTTCACTAAATTATTTTATGTTGTACCATTTTAAGGCACATAATAATTGCAACAGATCTGATTTTCTAAATATTTTGATATATTCTGTATTTATTTTCAAAGGATATGTTCAACTATAACCACATTGCAAGTTTTCCCGTTTGGCCATGATACCCACAGGACTAACCTTTTATAGAGCAAAACTATTAGCCTACTTTTGATTTTTGCAAAAAATGAAAGTAGACTTATGTGATCTACACAGGGCCAAAAATTGTGTGTCTGTCTGTGTGTGTGAGTGTGTGTTTGAGTGTGTGTACTCGGAATGTCTGCCGCCCCCCCCCCCCCCTATTAATTCGAACACGGTGAAACCGATTTGAACGAAATTTGGTACAGAGGTAGAACTAGAAAAAGGCAACTCAGTGCCATGTTTTTATATTGCCGCCATCTTGACGGAAACGTAATGGTGGCCACCCAAGTGTTCAAAGCTTAAATCAAATTCCGACTAACCTAATCATCCGATCTCTACCAAATTTTTCAACAACATAAACTTATATGGCGAGCGTCTTTTGACTAACCTACAAGGTCATCAGCTGAATAGTTTGAGGATGGCGGCCATGTATGTGTGCAAATCGATTCCCCCTATCTATTCAAGCACGGTTAAACCGATCTGAACAAAATGTGGTATAGAGGTAGCTCTAGGAAAGGGCACCTCAGTGTCATGTTTTATATAGCCGCCATCTTGACGAAAACGTAATGGCGGCCACCCAAATGTTAAAAGCTTAAATCCAATTACGACCAGCCAAATAATCTGATCTCTATCAAATTTTGCAACATCATACCATTATGAGGGAAGCATTTTTGACCAAACTACAAGATCATCAGCCCAATAGTTTGCAGATGGTGGCCATGTATGTGTGCAAATCGATTCGTCCTATCTTTTCAAAAACGGTGAATCCAAATTGAACGAAATTTGGTACAGAGGTGGCACTAGGAAAGGGCACCTTAGTGCCATGTTCTATATTAACGCCATCTTTACGGGAACGTAATGGTGGGCTCCCAAATGTAAAAAGCTTAAATCAAACATAATCATCTGATCTCTACCCAATTTTGCAACAACATACCTTTATGTGAGTAGCGTTCTTTGCCCGAGCTACAAGATCATCAATCCAATAGTTTGCATATGGTGCCCATGTATGTGTGCGAATCGATACCCCCAATCAATTCAAACATGGTAAAACCGAACTGAACGAATTTTTGTACAGATGTAGCACTAGCAAAGGGCACCTCAGTGTCATGTTTTATATCACTGCCATTTTGACGGAAACGGAATGGAGGCCATCCAAATGCTAAAAGCTTAAATCAAATTACGACCAACCTAATCATTTGATCTTTACCAAATTTTGCAACAACATACCTTTTTGTTTGAAGCATCTTTTGACAGAAGTGCAAGGTCATCAGCCCAATAGTGTGCAGGTAGCGTACAAATCGATTCCCCATATCGTTTTCAAACACGGTGAACCGAATTGAAGGAAATTTTTTACAGAGGTAGAACTAGCAAAAGGCACCTCATATTCATGTTTAATATCCGTATAGCACGTTGTATTTCCACAAGCTACTACAACCAACATTCAATTTTACTCCTTGAAAAGGACAAAGAGTCATAACAATACCCATGCATTTAGGAGAAAGTAGGCTGTATGTTCTTTACTGAATATCTTGCTTTTTATTTGTATGTGTTTTACAATTTATTTTAATAATTATAATTATTAATAATGTTCTTTTTTGTTTCTCTAATTTTATTGTTTATATACTGTATTTATATTTAATTTTCAATTTATGTTCTTATAGATTTAATTTTGATAATTTTATTGAATTAATTAATTAACTAATTTAGAATTGATTTCACAGTTATTTTCATAATTCTTTTATTATGTTTATTATTTTCATTTTTATATTCCTTTTATGTTCGACCCTCACTATTATGTGTCAGAAAACTGTATCATAATGATGGTCATTATAACACTGTTTTCCATTATGAATCAGTTTCTCCAGCCAATCAGAGCTCGTTCATTGATCAATTAGGTAACGATACCTTCGCGCAAGCGCTCAAAATCCAACATGTTGGACATAAACACAACATCGAACTATAATAAATTACCGACATGGAATACGCACCGTCCATATGTTCGCGTAAATAAACTGGCGAATATGAGACAAGCAATAGCACTGTACCTTAAAATCACCAACGCTAATTTCTGCACAGCGCATTGTCTTCAAATTACACCGGTGACAATATTACTGAGGGACGGCTGATGGAAACATATGGCTGCATATGGCATTGCAAGCACACAGAGCGCATGCGTCGGTCGTTCAAAAATCTTGAAAGACAGAGATATAACACCCAACGCTCGCTCTGCGATCACAAAATTCAAGTACCGTAGCTGACTCTCAACAGATATTTATGAATATTTATGTTAAAACATATAATAAAGTTATAATTATCGTCGAACATAAACAGTCGTATGCAGCTCGCCTATAATGGTAATTAAGACACTCGTATGGAAATTATAAAACTCACATACGCTCGTTTTATAAAAATACTCGTGTCTTAATTATAGCCATTATAGGCTCGTTGCATAATGTACTATTATTTTATTTTTAGCCTACTTTTCACATTTTGCAAAAATCAGGAAAAAGTAGTCTTATGAAATCGATCCGGGAAAATGTGTGTCTGTCTGTCCTTCTGTCTGTCTGTCTGTCTGTCCTTCTGTCTGTCTGGCTGTGTGTGTGTGTGTGTGTGTCCCCTATCAACTCCTAAACGGCTGGAGCAAACGAAATAAAATTTGGTAGGAGTAAAGATCTATACCTGAATATCTCACGGCCATATTTGAAAATGATGTCAGTGCTACCAACTGCTGAAAAATCGCAATTGAAATTTGAGCTCCATGATGGATATCTTGGAAGCCTACTGATAGGTCCAATATTTAAATGCATATAACGTCTACACTATCAATTGGAATTCAACCAAATTTCGTACGTTATATGTGTACATAACCAGATATGACTGATCGTATTCTTATGAACCACCAGTGCTGCCAACAGTTAAAAAATGCTCTTAATTACTTTTATCCAAATACCAATATATATGAGAAAGTATGAAAGCCGACAGCTTTAAACTATGCACACGTATAGTACATGACATTCTATATTAATTTGGAGTAACGTATATACTTCAGTGCTACCAACATGATTCTAAGCCTGCTGAGAGGTCCAACTTTAAATACATGTAACTTCCATACTATCATTTGGATTTCAACCAAATTTCGTATGTGCTATGTGTACCATAACAGCTATGACTATGCGTATTCATAAGAGCAACCAGGGCTGCCAACTGTTAATAAATGCTGTCTCTATTTTTGTTACCCTAATATCAATATATCAGAAAGAATGCAAGCCAATAGCTCTAAACGTTGCACACGTATAGTTCCTGGCATTCTAGATTACTTTGGAGTAACTAATATACGTCAGTGCTGCCAACATGATTCTAAGCCTGCTGATAGGTCCAATTTTAAAATGCATGTAACTTCTATACTAACTAATGGATTTCATTCAAAATTGGCACAACAATAGATCGTATTATTTCAGATTATTTCTGACCAATACATGCATGACACTGTTGCCAACATGATTTTACGCGCGCTGTTAGATCCAATGTTTAACTGCATGTAACGTCCATGCTATTCATTGGACTCCAACCAAATTTTGTATTCTGTACCTTAAGAGATGGAACTAAGAATATATTCAGTCACCAGGGCTGCCAACTGTAGTTCTCTATTAGGCTACATTATGCCAGGTATACAGTATTTCGAACTAATTAAAAATTTCGATATTACCAACTTAATTTCGTCATTATTCTAGATAGATCCATATCGATTAATCATTGGCATGAATCTTAAATTTTAAGAAAAGTAGGCTCTTTAGTTCGTCACGGAACTTCTTGTTATGAATTTTAATTCTATATTTATATTTTATTTTTACACTTTAATTGTTAATGTTTTTAGTATTAATATTTTTAAACATTTTATCCAGCACATTACGTCAAGTTGATACCTAGGTATGTTTGATTTTTAGAAATACTAGCACTTCGGCATCAAAATTCTGCGAAATTTGTCTTAAAGATTCTACTATCAGCATCTTTGAAAGCATAAACTGTCCTTATGACAGGTGGTTAATATAGAGACCACTATCCCATAAAGGGCTAAGGGACTTCTAGGAACCAAACTAACGCCACTCACTACCCTCCCGACCCGCTCGCCGGACCAGCCGGTGGCACTGTCCCACAGAACTAAAACTTTTCTTATTTCAAGTTTAAATTTACAACTTCAAGTTTTTTGAATTCTACATAAAATTCTAAAGAAAATCAGTCCAAACTCGGATGTTTTACTTCCTAAACTGTCGTTTATTACATGTCATTTATAATTGTACTAGCAACCCGACCTGGCTTCGCCCGGGAACAGTTATCAATGCATTACGTGATAAGCCCTTCTTTTTTTTCCAATGTCAATGAACAACGACCAATGTCTGTTTTACGTATCGGCATGGTGGGCTAAAATCACTGACTGGACTATTAATTATATTATCATGGAGATGCATGTGCAACAAATTCTTGTCAGATGTAATTTAAAAATGGCGAGGTGCATGAAACACAAATCTCCCTTCCGTCCTATCTTAACTTGACTGTGAATTTTGCGGAACGAAAAGTTCACATGTGAACTTTTTGTAGAACATTTCATGCTGAACAATTCTCTCACTCATAGTATTTAGATAATTTTAATGGTTTGCCCAGCATAAGCTTACAAAACTCTTGGACGCCAGGTTTTTTTTCGACTTTTCCACTGAAATCGTTACTGTTCAGCTTCCTTTGATCATAAAAAAATTATTTTCTACAGAAATCATCCTCGAGATATCCTTTACAGAATGGTGAAAACCGCATCAAAATCCATCCAGTGCTTCTCGAGTCTACCCGTCACATCCAAGAATCGGGGACTTTCTTTTATAATAAGTAGAGATTGCAACTACAGTACTAGTTTTATAATTTCAAACAAATAAAGAAAAGAAATACGTTTTGACCGACTATCAGACCGTGGATATGAAGCACTTCAGTCACCTTTGGATGTGTTTATAAAATTGTTTGGTTGCAAATCCTCAAAAAGAGGGTGAAAAATAGGGTATAGTTGCAAAACCCGGCAATCACCATATGGCGTTGTGGTGCAGAACCGGCTATCTACATACGGATTCCTAATTTCTTAAATGCACTTTACGGCTCTCGCGCGTGCGTAGACGTGGTTTCATCCTGGAGAAAGATGGCGGACAGAACAATTAGCGTGTAGCACTGATCGTTGTTTTAGTTGCTTCCTTGAGATTTTCTGGAACATAATTATAAAGGAAGGGAAATACAGATGACCTTATTCATGGCAAAGGCTTAAAATGATATGAACAGAGTGTTTAGGAGAACTAGCAGTTGTGTGTATGCGTTGTTTACTTAGCTAAATAAAACACACTCTCCCCGTGGTCTTCATAGCGCAAGCGGATGTGTTGTAAACTATGAATGTATTATGCAGAGCTGGAAGGAGCTCGAATCTCACTTCGGATATGCTCTTTCATATTTCCATATTCTTCTTTCTTGGCATTAAACACGTATGATCTTCTATAATTTCTCTGTCATAAACATTTGTATTATGCATATGAATGAAAGTTTGTGTGAAACTCGGAAACAAACCGCCATTGAGGGATACACGAGGTAGAGTTCGGCTGTTTCCCTCCAATTTAAAGATGTTTTAGAAAGTATAGAAAGTTGACTGGTCAGATTTGGCTTGTTAGTTTCTGTTTGATGAAATGCTCGTACAAAGTTAATAGCACATTATGCAACGAGTCTATAATGGCATTAATAAAGACACGAGTATGTTTTAAAACGAGCGTATGCGAGTTTTATAATTTCCATACGAGTGTCTTAATTACCATTATAGGCGAGTTGCATACGACTATTTATGTTCGACGATATTTATTATAACTGTTTTATGTTCGAACATAAATATTCATAAATATCTGTCGAGATTTCGCCAGTTTTATGTACTGAACAGAGCGCATGAGACGCAGAGTATGCCTTGTTTTTTACCATGGCCTCCTCGATTACCCTACTATGACACTAGGCCACGCAGTGAAATTTAAATTAGAAGGCCGTGGAACTTAGCGCATCTATGTATCTAATTGGTCAAACAACTGTTTCTTGAGCTCTGATTGGTGGAAAAAACTGTTTCATAAAAAAAATAGTGTTATAATGAGCCTCATTATTGTACAGTTTTCGGACATATAATAGCCAGGGTCGAACATAAATAACCTTAAGAAGTAATTGATGTCGATAAAACTGCCCCAAGTGTATAGGATCTGATGATAACAATTGCTTGACGATTGAAACTGTTTATAAAACGAGCGAAGCGAGTATTACATTTTCCTTACGAGTGTCTTAATTATCATTGTAGGCGAGTTGCATACGACTGTTTATGTTCGACGATAATTACAACTATTTTATTCTCGAATATAAATATTCATAAATATCTGTCGAGATTTTGCCAGTATTATGTACTGAACAGAGCGCATGGGACGCAGAGAATACCTTGTATTCGACCATGGTCTCCTCGAATACCCAACTGTGACATTATCCACGCAGTGATATTTAAAATAGGAGGCCGTGGAAGTCAGCGCAGGTATGATGCTATCCTTACCCAATTGGTCCCACAACTGTCACTTGAACTCTGATTGGTGGGAGAAACTGCGTCATAATGGAAACTTGTATTATAATGAGCCTCATTATAGTACAGTTTTCTGACATATAATATTTACATTTCGTCATGGTTGAACATAAACTGAATTTATGTCACTAATATGTAGTAATATAATTTCAATGCTAAGCTTTTGAAACCCTTTAACTTAATTTATGTTTATCAGCAATCCATTAATATTGTGGACTTGGCTGGGTTTCCCCTATTAGTTACCGAGATATTCAATGTCAGTGAAAAAGTCATTATGCTGGATTGCTGAAAATCATAGAAAATTAAAAGGCACCCTCATGATCAACCGGAATTTTACTAGTGCAACACCAAATTTCATTGAAATCTTTCCTACCCAAATCCTATTCTCTAGTACAGTCATCAAAATAACACAGGTTACCAGATGTAATCCACAAACCCAAATACATGGGGCTTAATGACTGGGTTGTCGTAACAACAATTTAATTCCTTTTCGGAAAATAACCATGAATATAGTCATTTGTAAAGAGGCCTACGTATTCTTTGTAGGATTTTTTTTGAAGGATTCGATTTGTCATTACAACGACACAGGTTATCAGATGGAGTCCACATACCCAAGTAAATGGGGATTCATGGCTAGGATGTCGCAGCAACACTTAATACCTTGTCGGAAAATTATCATCATTATACTCATTTGTAAAAAGATATACTTTGTAAGATTTGTATTTCAAGGGTATAATTTGTCATCACAATGACACAGGTTAACAAATAGAGTCCACAAACGCCCAATTACATGGGACTTCATGACTAGCTTTTCGGAATATAACCATCAATATAGTCATTTTTTGCTGGTTTTCGTGTCGTATTACTAACCCCAAGCTTGCAGGTTCGCAACTGACAGTGGTAAGTGATTTTTGGAAGGCAGCAAAAATCACGATATGCATCTCATATGATGTTGGCATGTTAAAGAACCCATTTGAATTCAGTAGGCCGTGTTCATAATGGCAAAATTAATCTCAGGATTTTCCGCCAACACAAAGTTCCTTATGTCTCTACTAGAAAGCGCTATAGTGTCAGGGAGCTTAGATATCTAACTTTCTTGACTTTCATAGTGCTCCAAGGAACAACAAAATTCGACATACGAGCTACCCTCTGGGTGTCAGATAACAAAGCTTGCACACGGCATCCGAGGCCATACGATATTATTATTATTATTATTATTAGTCATTTTTTTAAGACATTCTTTGTCTGATTTGTTTTTGAAGCGTTCGATTTGTAATCATATACTGGACATTTTGTTTTCAGGTCGTCTTGTATGCCTGCGTGGCCGTTAGCTTGGCTGCGCCCGGCTATCTGGCTGGAGGTCTCGGCGGCCTCGTAGCCCCTGGTCTAATCGCCCCAGGCCTGGTCGCTCCTGGACTTGTAGCACCAGGAGTAGTCGCCGGTGTCCCTGCTGGAGTCCGTATCGCCGCAGGTGTCGCCGACTCCGTCAACAATGCTGCTAACACCGCCGTTGCACAAGCTCAGGGAGTTGCCGCTGCAGTTGATGGTGCTGTAGCTGCCGCTGAAGGTGCTGCTTATGGTGGTGCAGCGGTTGCTGCACCTGCTGCCGCTGTTGCTGCCGCTCATGGTGTCATCGCTGCACCAGGCATTGCCGCTCTTGGTGTCCCAGGATTAGTCGCCCCAGCTCTGGTTCCCGCTGCAGCTAGTCCCATCGCTACTCTCTCTCCAGGAGGACCCGCTGGTCTCGTGCTGACCGCCGCTGGAAATCCTATCGACACACTCGGTGTCCAAGCTGCCAGAGCCGCTGGTGTCGTCGCCCATGTTAACGCTAAGGTAGCAGCCCTCGGTTAAATACGCCCTTGTTCCACGCATCTCCCCGCATTTCCTGTACAAAATGAACTTGCTGTCGCTATCCGAAAACAATTGTTACATATAAAAGTTATACATAAATAAATTCTTGTTCTTCAGAATAACACAAATTTATTTAATTGGACACCTCACTCCCTTCAAAATCCTCAAAGAATTAAGATATTAATGTTGTTTTTGCTGTGGTTAGAGTCTCCAGTCTTTTTGTTGTGTAACATCTTTCCGCTCGGTTGCTGGATAGTTTTGTGGGAGTGATTTTGAAAATTGGGGACGGAAGTGGATCGGAACGATCGAGCTGAAGGTGGTGGATCAAATGGAAGTATGCACTGCCTGCTCGATCGATCACACGGAAGTGTACTAGCTGGCAGTGGTGGACAACGGAAGTATGCACTGCCCGCTCGATCGATCAAACGGAGGGGGCGTGGTGGCTCAGCGGTCTAGCTGTATGCCTCTCACCAAGGCGGTCCGGGTTCGATTCCCGGTCAATGCATGTGAGATTTTCGAAGTGAAATGCCATGTCCTGTGTTTCCGATTCCACGTAAAAAGGAGGTCCCGTGGCTCATGATCTTGAGATTAACGGTCACGTTAAAACTACAAGCTTCAGCGATCAAACGGAAGTGTACTAGCTGGCAGCGGTGGACAACGGAAGTATGCACTGCCCGCTCGATCGATCGAATGGAAGTGTGCCCTAGCTGGCAGTGGTGGATCGAACGAAAGTATAAGACGCACTGCCAACTCGATCGATCGATTCAGCTGGCACTGGTAAGAGAAAACGGAAAACGCTCATGCGAACTCTGGTGTCCAGTGATTTAAACAAATGACATGGTACATGTTCGAAGTCTTCGTATCAGTATTTAAATGGTAAAATGCCTTAATATCAAACATTGTAAGTAGTCGGCATTGCATTGGCATAAGGCATTTTAAACTCAATGTCACTCAGGAACATTATCGAAACAAGCAAAATATAAATGAAACTTAATTCCGTAAAGCAGTATTATTGGAACGTGGAAATAAGTCACTATCTTTCGCACAATATTTGCGTAGTCGAAATAGCCGTGGGGTTATTGCGTATGACTGTGAATCTAGAGATCTTGGGTTCCAATCCTGGGCGGGGTAGATATTTTTGCTACCAGATATAATTTTAAACGATATTTATCATATCAATATGACTCATTTTAACAGAAACCATATGAAATTACGTGATGGTCTGTGAATCAAGAGGACCTGTTTATAAGGAATTTAAGGTGTTGCGTCTATTAATGTAGTTGATCCATATTGTATTCTTTATTTAGGCTAGTGCTGGTGGAAGCTACAAATCATCTAATAAAATGAGTTCCGTATTATAAACTACAATATCTGTAAAACACTCCCTTTTACAATAGATTAATATTTGTGCCAATAATAGTATAAAATACAGGTGTATCAACAATTTCACGTAAGGTTTCTTCTATGTCAGATGGTACACATCATTTTATGCGACTACTGTAAGGCTCGTAATTTTTTATAATAATATTAATAATAATAATAATATTAATAAAAATTCCAACATTTAGATACTGTTGTCAAACCTGAATGTCTGTATGCAGCAGAAACACTAGACATGATTGGGGAGGGTGTCCTCGAAGACATCCGGAAGAGAGAAAGAAAAATTCTTCGAAAAATCCTAGGCCCAAATATCAAAGATGGAGAGAGGAGACTCAACCCTAACAAAGAGCTATACCTGAAGACAGAAGGAGTCGTAGCCCTAATGGGAAAAATGGCCATACATTTTTATGGACACTTGGTGAGGGTGAAGAGTGCCAGATAGACGAAGAGGATTTTTGAAATCTTCAGGAAGAGGAAGACGGAGCCAAAATGGTTTCGTGAAGTGAGATTGATCTTTGATCGGATGGGGGTGAAAGAACAGCTGGCGAAAACGTTACCGCTAAGTCACGCATCCAGTCTTTTGATTGGTATGATGCAGCACTCCGTACCTCCCTGTCCTGAGCTAGTTATTTCATAATGGGCAGAGAGCGATTTAGAGGACAAGTTAAGGAGTTTACTTGTTTCCAGGAGACAGGGGAGTTGTCAGTGAGGAAAGGAAGATCTTACTCGGAGGAACAGAAGAAGGAAGTGGGAGAAGGATGAAGAGTGATTATAAATATAATAATAATGGTATATGTTTTACGTCCCTTTTAACGACCGTGGCTTTTAGAGACGCCGGGGTGCCGGAACTTTATCATTTTAAATGATCTTGTCGACTTTGTCGTTACGCTGAGGTTTGGCGTTATGTTACGGTGACGGGACGAAATGTACCGAGAATGTACTGAAGTGTGTGACGTCATAGTACGATGTAGCAGCCGAGTACCAAGAAGGCAGTGCGAGAACAGATTTTCAAGAAGGCAGTGCGAGAACAATCAAGTAGGCAGTGAAGAAACAAAATAGAATCTTGAAACTCTGTTCTCGGACTGCCTTCTTGGTACTCGGCTGCTAGCATTTAAAATGATATACAATCCAGTATTTCTGACTGACTATCAGTCTCTTTTTCCCTAGAGGGAATCTTTAACGAACCACTAAATCTACTGACACGCCTCCCTCACATTTGAGCACCCTCATATGCCAACTGGCTGCGACAGGATTTGATCCTGCAACCTTGGGGACAGCTGGCGAGAACGTTACCGCTAAGTCACGCATCTAGTCTTTTGATTGGTATGATGCAGTTCTCCGTACCTCCCTGTCCTGAGCTAGTCATTTCATCTCTACATAGATACCACACCTTACAATCTGTTTAACATATTCTAACCTTGGTCTACCCCTACAATTCTTGTCCTTCATACCTCCTTCCATAGCTAACTTTGCTATTCCTGGGTGTCTAAATATGTGTCCTAACAAACCATCTCTTCTCTTCATTAGCAGTCTCCAGAAATATCTCTCCTCTCCCACTTGTCTTAATATCTCTTCGCTTGTTACTCTATCTACCCATATAATCTTCAACATTCTCCTGTAACACTACATTTCAAATGCTTCTATTCTCTTTTCACCTGCGCCAACAGACCACGTTTCTCTTCCATCGTGCACCACGCTCCAGACAAAGGCTTTCAAAAATGACTCACTAATACTTATATCAATATTCGATGTCAACAGATTCCTTTTATGTAAAAATGCTTTCCTTGCCTGTTCTAACATACTTTTTATCTCATCTTTGCTTCGTCCATCACTGGTTATTTTGCTTCCTAAATAACAGAAGTCTCTTTCTTCCTTTTGCTTTTCACCTGACAGTTCGACGTCCATAGGGGTTTCTGATTTATATCGACTGCATTCCAATATTTTTAGCCTACTTTTCACATTTTGCAAAAATGAGGAAAAAGTAGACTATGAGATCGATCCAGGCAAATGTGTGTCTGTCTGCCTGTCCTTCTGTCTGTCTGTCTGTCTGTCTGGCTGGCTGGCTGGCTGGCTTTGTGTATGTCCCCCTATCAACTCCTAAACGGCTGCAGAAATCGAAACAAAATTTGGTAGGATAAAAGATCTATACCTGGATATCTCAATGTCGTATTTGAAATTGATGTCAGTTCTACCAACTGCTGAAAAATCGCAATTGAAATTTCAACTCCATGTTGGATATCTTGGAAGGTATGCATGGGGGCTATTCCAAAATTCACACACATATAGATAATAATATTTCAGTTTAATTTCCAGGGGGCCATACATGGCAGTGTTGCCAAAATGATTCTAAGCCTACTGATAGGTCCAATTTTTAAATGCATGTAACTTCTACACTATCAATTGGATTTCAACCAAATTTCGTATGTATTATGTGTATAATAACAGATATGACTTAGCATATTCTTAAGGCAGCCAGGGCTGCCAACTGTTCACAAATGGTATCTCTATTTTTTTATCCTAATACCAATATATCAGAAAGTATGCAAACCAAGAGCTCAAAATTTAGCACACGTATAGTACATGACCTTTTAAATTAATTTGGAGTTCCTAGTATATGTCAGCGCTGCCAACATGATTCTAAGCTTGTTGATAGGTCCTAATTTTAAATGCATATAACTTCTATACTAACAAATGTATTTCAACCAAATGTCATATGTGATTAGTGTACCATAATTAATATGAATATGGGTATTTTTAAGAGCCAATAGGGCTGTCAACTCTAAATAAATGATCTCTCTATTTTTACCCTGATATCCATAAATCAGAAAATATGCAAGCCAACAGCTCCAAACTTTGGATACGTATAGTACCTAACATTCTTAATTAATTTGGAGCAACTAATATACCTCAGTCCTGCCAACATGATACGTCCTGATAAGCCCAATTTTAAACGCATGTAACTTCTATACTAACAAATGGATGTCATTCAAAATTGGCACAATAATAGATGATAATATTTTAGATTAATTCTTAAATTGTAAGAAAAGTAGGCTCTTTAGTTCGTCACAGAACTTCTTGTTGTTTTACATTTATTCATTTTCATCATGAATAATTCATTCAAGACCGCCATGGCTGGTCCCAAGCCTGGTTGAGAAAGGAGGAGGGTGAATGGCTGGTTATTGGCTCTCGGTGGGGACACCAATGCTGAGTAGGTGTCGATGATAAATAATGAAAAATTCCCTAGTTGGTAGGCTCTGCCCAGCAATGCAACCAGCAAATCGTAGCCCGTAAGGGAGGGGTGAGGGCGAGTTTCTGGCGCCTTAAAACGGGATATGCTCAGATAAGGGTCAGATAAGGGGGAACAACCCTGACAAAAAAAAGTCCAGTAGGCACAGATGCTGTGAGGCGTCAGCCCCTCCACTGTGCTAGCTCACGTGGGGGTGATTACCCACGTCGGGTGAAGCTTTTCAAATTCAGAGAACAAACAGAAGTGCCGGACAATGAATACAGAAAGTGGCTGGCAGACCCGACGCCGAGAGGCAAAAGGGATAGATGAAAAAGAGAAGAGATAATTCATTATATCCTCAAGACAGAATCCATACCTGTTAAAAACTCATTCAAATCCTCTGGCGTATCGGCTCTGATGACGATGTCATCAGCAAATCTTAGAAATGATATTATTTTTCCTACTTTGAACTTTTCTCCAATTTCCTTCATTGCTTGTTCGATGTATAGATTGAAACGAATGGGTGTTACCAGCTTCTCTCTCATGTCCTTCAGCTCGAATAACTGCTGTGTGGTTTCTGTATACAGTAGATGGTAGAGCACCCTCCTATCCCTGTGTTAAATTCCAATATTTTCCGAAAATATCAAACAACTTACACCAATTCACGTATCCAAAGCCTTTTCTAAGTCTAGAAATGCCATGGACGTTCTCTTATCCTTCCTTATTATAGCTTCTAAAATTAGCCTACGACTTAGTACAGCTTCCCATATCCCTACATTTCTCCTGAAGCCAACTTGGTCTAGACCCAACTCTGTTTCTATCCATCCTCTTGTAAATTATTATAGTCAGGATATTTGAAGCAATTTAAAACAACACAATGTAATAAATAAAAGAAATGAAAATGTTTGTACTCGAATGCTATTTGTGTATGTTTACTTATCTCGGTGGAACTCTCGCCGTACAGCAGTTACTTTGTCGCGTGCCTCTTGTATACTTGTGTTGTTCTGAACTGTACACTCGTGCATAATACCATTACTGGGGCCAAACTTCATCCACCCTCAGAAATTCAGCACTTGCCCTAGTGTATCCAGTAGCAGAATATTGCGGCCCAGTATGGCTTAACAGTGCCCATGCAAAGAAGATAGACGTACAGCTGAACGACACAATGAGGACTGTATCAGGAATCATCCAATCTACTCCTTTGGAATGGTTACCAGTACTCTCCAACATCCCACCTCCTCATTTTCGAAGACAAATGGCACTGAAGAGAGAATAGCTTAAATGTTGTGACAACCCTCTTCTGCCAATACATCCAGACTGCTCACCTAAAGATCTCAGGCTGAAATCCCAGAATCCTTCTTGGAGGCAAGGAAGGAAATTGGTCCAAGAGCAGTTTCAAGTGAATGAAGCTTGGCGCAATGAGTGGCTGACTTCAAATCCAGACAGATAGGGTCTTATCTCGGATACAGTTCAGCAGCCCCTGGTTTTGACCTTCCTAGGAAAACCTGGATGTCGCTGAACCGTATAAGAACTCAACACGGTAGATGTCAGGTCTGGAAGCACAAATGGAAAATTGCCGAGAATCCTTTCTGCAAATGTGCAGATGTGCCTCAGACAATCAGTCACATCGCTATGGGTTGCCCACTCCGAAGGTTCAATGGTCCAATGGAGAAGATTCATCAAGCTAGTGATGAAGCTTTAGAATGGTTAGATAAATTACATATCCTGCTCTAAAAAAACAGAAGCTACTTGCAGATCAAGGTCTCAATCTGTATATAATTGTAAGTACTGTATAATGTAAATAATTATATATTGCATCTTCATGCCATACGATATATACAGGTATATATATACCATTACTCACACGTAATTCACAAACTCCTTTAAAAGAGTTCAAAGCAACCTTATAACGAGAATTAAATTGCGAATCGTAGATAAACACCAAATCGAACTAAAAATCTCTTTTGTGTTTAGATAATATACAACCACAATGGTAGAGATAGAACCTCCATCCTAGAGAGATGTGCAAAACTCAACACAGCTTACCAATTGTCACAAAACTGTTACAACAGGAATTAAATTTCGAAGAACGCCAAAATATGCCACTACGAAACTGTCATCTGCCCCCCAGTTCTTATATGCTGCGGAGTTCTTACTGATGAACAGAAAAGGCACCATGGACGAACTGGAAAAGGTCGAAAAGCATATCCTCCGGAAAATTCATGGGCCAAGATTGTTCCCGGATGGTACCTATCGACTGAAGGCAAACTCTGAAGTGTTACGGGCACCTTCTGAGAATGGACAACGGCAGGCTTACAAAAAAGATCTTCTCACTCGGCAAAAGCTACAAGACTGGAAGCTTGTGGCTCACTGAAGTAAAAAAAGACTTATCTACCGCTGATATATTTCTGATACTGATGTCTATGACCGCCCCAAATTTTGTCACATGGTTAATTCGTGGTCGTCCCTTCCAACGATTGTTAAATCTCGCCAGACCCTTTCACAGGAAAGGAAGGAAAAACTATTGGCAGGGCTAAAGAGGTATTAGGAAAAAATAGTTATAGGCACTCCTTAGTGGGCTTAAATCAATAATATAAAATATTAGTGTATTAATATATAACTAGCGGACTCGTGCGAGAATTCTCGCATAATGGGTAGTGTGCGCCCCATGTGTACAGACTACCCGCCCGACACTAGTGCTATGCGGGCTGTACGCGAGACAGTTCTGCCAGGGGCTATCGTATTGTTTATTTGTTTAAAAGCACTTTATAAACAATTAAATATATTTCCGTTGACTTTTCAAGAAATGCAAGATTTCACCGTGTTTGAATCGATAGGGGGAATCGATTTGCACACATACATGGCCGCCATTTGCAAACTGTTGGGCTGATGATCTTGTAGTTTAGTCAAAAGACGCTCGCAATATGAATATATGTTGTTAAAAAATTGGTAGAGGTCGGATGATTAGGTTAGTCGTAATTTGATTTAAGCTTTGAACATTTGGGTGGCCACCATTACGTTTCCGTCAAGATGCCGGCGATATAATACATGACACAGAGGTGCTCTTTTCTGGTGCTACCTCTGTACCTAATTTCGTTCAATTCAGTTACTCCGTGTTTGAATTGATGGCGGAGAATCGATTGCACACATACATGGCCACCATCTGCACACTATTGGGCTGATGATCTAGTAGTTTTGTCAAAATACGCTCCCCGCATAATGGTATGTTGGTGCAAAATTTGGTAGAGATCAGATGATTAGGTTGGTCGTAATTTGATTTAAGCTCTTAATTACTTAAATTCTAAACATAGACTATTTTAACAAAGGAGATTCGTTTTAAAGAAATTTTATCTATCATAGTATATCTATGATTTTCCAAGTATAATAGGCTATATTAAACTTTAAGTACACGCGCAGGTATATACCTACGCCAGATGTACTAAAGATGGTATATTTTTGGCTGTAATGTTTCTGCAGGCTGTTAGGTGCCATCAAACCTATCCCTAAAATGTTCCCAAACGACTACAAGCAGTGTCATTGTTGTGTTACGGCTGTGAGTTTGTTTCATCGCTCGCCGCATGAGTCACAACTGCCCCAGGGCTGGGCTGCTCTGCCTCAGTGTATTGCGTGCGCCTTAAGCAACAGGACTACACTAGGACAAAGGGATGGTCCAGAATATTCGCGACTGAGCCAGTGAAGGAAACCTCGAGAAGCCGTGAACCCTGGATGGGTCTAGAAGCATTTATTGAGTCACCGGCCTGCTATATAAGAGCGACCTGTCAAGCAGTTGTGGTTGTGTTTTACGAGCTAGTGCGAGCGTTTATCCTGAGCGACAGAAGTGTGGTGACTTGCGAAACCCCTAGTGAAGCCGTTTCTCTTGACAGCGAGGAAGTGAGAAGCATACAGGGGACTGCCAGTGTTTTGAGTGAGTGTGATTTCACTGAGCGTCAGAGATATTGTGGTGAAGTGCCGTGCCAGTTACGAAATCCAGTGACATTGTTTTCCAGCTCGTGAACAGCGAAGCTGCGTGTAGAAGGTTATCGAACATCCTGCGTTGTGCTTTCTATCCACCGTAATCCAGTTGACAAAAGTGCCACTAGGGGGTGGCACGTAACAACTGGTGTCAGAAGTGGGATTGACGATGGTCCTCGATGCTCCCGTGTCGATTAGCATGGGCCAGCTCTCCCCGTTGACGACTCCGTCGACCATCAGGCTGCTATTGTCCCTCCGTAACTTCGTCACACGCACTTGGACTGCCGGGGCTTCACGACTGTCACAAGCCAACCTTTGCCCCCCAAGGCTGGCTAATACTCGTTTCCCTGGGCCGCGCGGTTTTCAGACGACTGATCGCCCGTCGGATACCCTCGGCGGCGGTGATCGCTGCAGTCCTTGCTCAGGTGGCCTTTCTTACCGCAGGTCCAGCAGGTCGGTAGTCCTCTTCCGGGCCGCCTCTCCGGTTGTCTTCCGGCTGTGTCGTTGCTGGTGGTGCCGCGACTATCGAAGAAACGGCTTAGCGCCTCCATCAATTCGTCGGCCAGGGGCTTGGTCTCGTTGGTTTTTGCTGGTTCGTCGACGTTCACTTGACGCACCCGCGCGTGCATTCTAGATGCCTGTTTTGCCGTCTCGAACTCAAGCGCGTGGCTCAGCGTATCTGCCAGGGTCTTATTGCGCGAGTCGCAGCGCCTGCTGAGTGTCCGAGTCCCGTAGCCCGTCACTGAAGGTCTGCGTCGCAATCTGTTCCAGAAAGTCGGCCGGCGCTGTTAGATAGGCGAGCCTTACGAGGCATGCGATGTCCATCTCGAACTCCTGCAGGGTTTCCGCGTTCTTTTGTACCCTGGTCCGGAGCTGCATTTGGTAGGCCTGCTGAAGATGGCTATCTCCATATCGGGACTCCATATGGGCGATTAGTGAAGCGTAGTCCTGGGATCCAGTCGGGATGGCCTGAAGGACGTTAAGAGCGTCACCTCTCAGCACTAGAATGAGAGCTGTAGCCTTTTCTGTGTTGTTCCAGTTATTTATGGAACAGGTCGCCTCGAACTGACGTAAGTATGTGCTCCACGGGACCTTTCCGTCGAAGGTTGGGGGCGTCACTCTGCTATGTCCCGTTCCTGATATTCCCGGTGTAACGGTGGGCGGGCGTTGGCGCAGCTCGGCAACTTCCTCTTGTAGAGCGTTGAATCTCGCTTCCATCCCCGTCGGCGGGCGTTGGCTCAGCTCAGCAATTTCCTTTTGTAAAGCGTTGAATTTCTCTTCCACCCCCGTCAGTGAGCGTTGGCGCAGCTCGGCAACTTCCTTTTGTAAGGCGTTGAATTTCTCCTCCACCCCCATCAGCGGGCGTTGGCGCAGCTCGGCAACTTCCACTTGTAAGGCGTCGAACTTCTTTTCCACTGCTGCGACTTCCTCACGTAGGCCCTGTTCTAATTTCCTTTGGCTCTCCTCTAATTTCGTCAGCAGACACTCTTCCAGATTTTTCTTGCCCTCCAGAAATTTGGCGGTTAGGTCCTCTGCTAACTTATTCTGGCCGTCCTTTAGGTCCTCTGCTAACTTCTTCTGGCCATCCTCCATCTTCTTCTGGCCGTCTTCCATCTTCTTCAGGTCATCCTTCAGGTCCTTGGCTAATTTCTTCTGGCCGTCCTCTATCTTCTTCTGGCCGTCCTCCATCTTCTTCTGGCCATCTTCCATCTTGGCTTCCATGCCACTTAACTTTTCTAGCAATGCTGCCAATTGCGCCTCCATTTTAGTTGTTTGTCTTGTTAAGGGCATGCGCTCACAGGAAAATTAGAGAAAAATGACCTGCTCGGGTTTTGAAACCAGGACCGTCAGGTGTAGTGCTTGAGTTCGTAATCCGGCTTCTGACACCGATTTGTTACGTGCCAACCCCTAGTGGCACATTTGTTAACTGGATTACGGTGGGTAGAAAGCTCAAAACAGATGGTTCCTTTAAAGAAATAATTAATTTTATTGCGGCCAGAAAGATACACTACTCATCAGCAAATACAATCAATTAAAACCTTACTCCAGTTTCCTCAAATCTCTTGCTTATGGAGAGCTCTTGCCCCCTTTCACTTGTCAAAAGTTAATCTTCTCGCTAATGAGTCTGGTGGCCTTGACAGAACTACATGCAACTCTTCCCTATGTACACAAATTACAGTTACTTACGAAAACCTGCTACACGCTGCTTCGCTGTTCACGAGCTGGGAAACAATGTCACTGGATTTCGTAACTCGCGCGGCACTTTACCACAATATCTCTGTCGCTCAGTGAAATCACACTCACTCAAAACACAGGCCGTCCTCTGTATGCTTCTCACTTCCTCGCTGTCAAAAGAAACGGCTTTACTAGGGGTTTCGCAAGTCACCACACTTCTGTCGCTCAGGATAAACGCTCGCACTAGCTCGTAAAACACACAACCACAACTGCTTATATAGCAGGCCGGTGACTCAATAAATGCTTCTAGACCCATCCAGGGTTCACGGCTTCTCGAGGTTTCCTTCACTGGCTCAGTCACGAATATTCTGGACCATCCCTTTGTCCTAGTAGTCCTGTTGCATAAGGCGCACGCAATACACTGAGGCAGAGCAGCCCAGCCCTGGGGCAGTTGTGACTCATGCGGCGAGCGATGAAACAAACTCACAGCCGTAACACCACCTCCTTCCTAAAAGGCTGATCGTCCCGATCAATCATTGGTCCGTCTGTGTCCCTCCGTAGGCTGCCAGGAACAGAATGGTGTGGGTGATGAGACAATTACAATGAATGGAAACTATAACGAAAATTTAGTGAGACTGAAAATACTTACAAAATGGAACTCAGATTGAAACGACTCACAAATAGTAGAGTGGAAATACTTTCAAAAGGTAATTTTCACAAAAGGAATACATTGAAAAATAAGCACGTAGGTGAGGTTCAAAATCCATAGCAAATACAATGTAGAGTCGAAATACTTACAAAATATAATTGAAATTCAAAATACTTAAAAAAATGCAAATGAGTTAGAAAATATGTACAAAATGCAATTGAGGTTCAAAATACTTACAAAATGAAATTGAAATTGAAAATACAGAATGCAATTTAGAATGAAAACGGCTGGTTCAGATTCAAAATACTCACAAAGTGTAATTGAAATTCAAAGTACTTACAAGATGAAATTGAAATTGAAATTGTTTTTAAAATGTATCGTAGAATCAAAATACTTATCTGGATTGACAATACTTACAAAACGCAATTTAGAATGAAAATACTTACAAAATGTAATTTAGATTCAAAATACTCACAAAAAGCAATTGAGAATCAAAATATTACAAAATGTCCACCACACAAAATGCAATTTAGATTGAAAATACTTGCAAAATGCGGTTTAGGTTGAAAATGCTTACAAAATGCAATTGAAATTCAAAATACTCTCAAACGTGCCCCTACAGAAGAAGAAGAATCAATACTGCCAGTTTCTTAATTTTTTTTCTGAAATGGTGAATGTTTTTGCTTTTTCCTTCACAAAGTGATTGAGTTGAGTGTCTGATAGAAATGTTAAAGCCTGTTCCATTAAACAGTGGCTGCAGTTATCGTGAGAACTAGTAGCATTACACCCACAACACCTTTAAAGTCAATGAGGCACGTTTTTATCACCGTCTAATTGAGTGCACTGAACTTTACAATCACCGCTACTGTGTATAGTACAAGTCCAGTACTGGGGAAATCATTACCAGACCGGTTTCCAAACAACCAATTACACCGGAACGTTTGCATCAATGTATGACGTACCGTATCATGATACACACATAGTGGCCACTCAAATCAGTCAACGTTTTTCCAGGAGTTTTCCAGAAATTTTCCAAGGGTAATTCCCATTTTTCCAGACTTAAAAATAAAAGCGAGTCCTGGGGGGCGGGGTTTGGAATGCGGGGCATTATCGGTTGCCTACTTCAAGACCAAAATAAAGCAGTTGTTTTGGTTTACTTATACAGATGTTGACAAAAATTTATGGTGATTGATACGCAAGCCTACACACAAATGATTTAATTGTTGTTTAAAAAAAACCTTTGTGACTCAAATATCCACTTAAAAAAAGAAAAAAAAGGCCGCCTGCAATTTTTCAGCAGTGAAGTTGTCTATACTCTATATGTTTTACAAAAATTCTATCGCGTGTTCTTCCACACAGAAACAAGTAGCCTAAGGAAATTTATTTCGTTAACGATAGAGTGCTCACCCAAAATCGCAGCGGTAGTATGATTTAAAATGGAAAGATTTTTGTAATTAACTAACAGTGACTATTTTCCAGGAGTTTTCAAATTTTTCGTCATTTTCCAGGAGTTTTCCAGACCTAATATACAATCCAGGAGTTTTCCCGGATTTCCAGGTTTTCCATGAGTAGTGGCCACCATGTATACAGAAGATTTTCTTTTATGGATAGTTATTGTGTTTGAAAACATGTTCAGGGTTGCCTTAATAATCGAAAGTTTGATGCTTTTCAGTCGGTCAACATGATTGTACCCAAATGAGATGCGTTATTCCCTAATCCTGAAAAAAAAACTTCTTTATTAGGAATATTTTACAATACAGTAGTTTTCCTTCATCCTAATAATACTCAACTTCTTCACAAATTTCGGTCTTCAGCATCTTCCTCGGTTAAGCCTCTGGTAACCATGCTTCTCTTTACGTTTACACCATCCATCCATTGACTCTTGGTTTACCCATTTCCGTTGGCCTTCAGGTTGGCAATGTAACATTAAATTAGGAATTCTACTATTCTGCATCCTTTTCACATGTCCAAACCACTGTAATCTTCACTCTTCAACCACTTCCAGTACATTTTTTTTTACCAGCATAATTTCTCTGATTCTCGTATTTCTAATGTTATCCAATCTTGATTTTCTTGCCGCCCTCCTCCAATAATCCATCTCTGTTGCTAATATTTTTTTTGCTTCTGTCTGTTTAACGTCCAAGTTTCTGCTCCATATAACAAAATACATTATACCAATGAAGTGCAAATAAGTCTCTTAAAATATTTCTGCTCCATAAACCAGAATATATTGCTCCAATACTCACATATCTCATGTAATTTTATCATTTCAAATGACCTTGTCGACTTCGTCGTTATGCTTGGGTCTAACGTTATGCGTTACGGTTATGGCGTGTATGACGTCATCATGTTGTTCAGTGCATATGCACCTAATTTGAGATGGCGAGTGCGTGACGACAGGCAGCAGAGGCGACCTCCCACTCCCTTTTCCCCGCGCGGAAAGCCTACGCGCTAGCTGCGTGATACTGAATGCCTTGCAACTTGTTGATCATGAAGTGTTCACGTGATTCTTGCTATCTCTGTACTTGCGGATTCATTCGTTAAGCTTGTTTACTTACAGTTTACAATTTGTGCAGGGTAGTAAAATGTGTTAATAATGGAGTCTGTGGATCGTTCGTTAAACTTGCTTACTTACAGTTTACGTTAAGTGTGTTAATAATGGAGTCTGTACACATTAATAGTGCTATTATCTTATATATAAAAGTGAAAGTCTGTATGTATGTATGTGGGTGGGTTGGTTCCGCATACAAATCTACACCGTTCCACCAATCTCAACCAAATTTTGCATACACATAGTTTAGGACCCAGAAAGAACCGCTGGCTACATGAATTTTTGATAGTCTTTCTCATTCTTCTGATTTAGGCCCTTTTGCACTCGAGCAAAGGCTAATAAATTCATAAAATATACTCATGAAGGAATGGCAAGGCAGATAGTTTCCATGGCAACATAGTTCAAGTCGAGACACGGCTGACTGGATGCCAATTGCGCTCTGCACTACCGGTATAGAAAATGAGGAGCTTTACTTGAAATCCCGTTAGTTACTCAACTGATCACACAGCACTGTCAACCGCGTATAGCATAACAAAGACTTGACACTATCTACTAGATATTTGTCAAATACCACTCACTCACTCACTCACTCACACATTCATCACGAAATCTCAGAAACCACCCAACGGATTGAAATGAAATTTGGTATGCAGCTTCCTCAAGGGCCGCAAACGCCCACTAAGAAAGGATTTTTGGATATTCAGGTTCTAAAGGGGAGTTAAGGGGGTAGACCTGCATTTCATTGAATAGCAATATCTCCCGATTGGTTTCATTGGGGAATGTGATACTCGGCATATAAACTCATCATTAAAAATAAGAAGACATATGTCTGAGGATTTTTCGATGTGGTGTATATTATGAGGTGAAAGGGGTGAAAAGTGGGGGTTGAAAGATTCCTAACGGAGCCTGTATCTCTTAAACGACATAGGCGAGGAGTTTGAAACTCAGCGGAATAAAATCAACATAAAAATAAGTAATTAGGTGTTTGACCGTTTTTTCATAAATCCAATTTAAGGGGCCCATGGGGAGGGGTGAAATTCTGGGGGAAAAGAACAGGAAAGAAAGTGTCCTAACCGATTGATCACTCGCTCTTCAAACTCAGGGGGAAAAACTGCTTAAAAATAAGTAAATGTGCGTTCGACAGTTTTTTTGATAAATCAAGGGGTTCATCGGGAGGGGTGAAATTCTGAAGAAAAAAAAAATTGAAAGAAAATGTCCTGACTCACTCACACACTCATCATCGCCCAGCTAAAAATATTGAGGTTGGAAACATGGCATTTTCGGGATATGTTCGTTGTATGTCAAAACCATACACAAAGGGAGGATTTTTGAATATTCAGGTTCTAAAGGGGTCTTAAGGGGGTTAAACCTGCTTTTCATTGAATAACAATATCTCCCGTGTGGTTTCATTTGTGGATGTGATACTCGGGATATAAACTAATCATTAAAAATAGCAGACATATGTCTAAGGGTTTTTCGATGTGGTGTATTATTATGACGTGAAAGGGGTGAAAAGAGGGGGTTGAAGGATTCCTAACGAAGCGTGTAGGCCTATCTCTTAAACGACATAGGCGAGAAATTTGAAACTCAGCGAAAAAAAATGAGTTTAAAATTTAAGTAAATCGGCGTTCCACCGTTTTTTTCATAAATTAATTTAAGGGGCCAATGGGGTGGGATGAAATTCTGGGGGAAAAAAGGAGAGAAAGTGTCCTAACTGACTGACTAACTCACTCACTCATCAACCTCAGGGGAAAAAGACAGCTTAAAAATAAGTTAATAAGTGTTCAAGCTTTTTTTCATCAATCCAATTTAAGGGGCCCATGGGAAGGGGTGAAATTCTAGTAAAAATAATTGAAAGAAAATGTCCTGTCTAACTCATTCACTCATCACGCCCAGCGAAAACTATTAAAGGTCGAAACATGAAATTTTGGGAATATGTTCGCTGTATGTCGAAAACTTCAACTAAGGAATGATTTTTGTATATTCGGATTTTAAAGAGGTGTTAAGGGGGTAAACGTGCATTTCATTGAATAACGATATCTCCTGAGTTGTTTCTTTGGGTATGTGATATTCGGTATATAAACTAATCATTAAAATAATCAGACATATGTCTAAGGGTTTATCGATGTGGTGTATATTATGAGGTGAAAGGGGTGAAAATTGGGGGTTGAGGGATTCTTAATGGAGCGTGTATCTCTTAAAGGACATAGGCGAGAAGTTTGAAATTCGGCGGGAAAAACAGCTTAAAATATAAGTAAATAGGTGTTCTACCGTTTTTTCGTAAATCCAATTTAAGGGGCCCTTGGAGAGGGGTGAAATTCTGGGGGAGAAAACAGGAAAGAAAGTGTCCTAACTCACTCACTCATCAAACTCAGGGGGGAAGAACAGCTCAAAAATAAGTAAATAGGTGTTCGACCGTTTCTTTTTCATAAATCCAATTTAAGGGATTCATGAGAGGGGTGAAATTCTGAAAAATAATTGAAAGAAAATGTCCTGTCTGACTCACTCACTCATCATCGCCCAGCCAAAATTATTGAAGTTAGAAACATGACATTTTGGGGATATGTTCGTTGTATATCGAAAACGTCCACTAAGGAAGGAATTTTGGATATTCAGGTTCTAAAGGGGTGTTAAGGGGGTAGACTTGCATTTAATTGAATAACAATATCTCCCGATTGGTTTCCTTTGGGATGGGATACTCGGCATATAAACTCATCATTAAGAATAAGAAGGCACATGTCTGAGGGTTTTTCGATGTGGTGTATATTATGAGGTGTATGTGTGAAAAGTGAGTGTTGAAGGATTCTTTACGGAGCAATTATCTCTTAAAAGACAGAGGCAAAAAGTATGAATCTCAGGGAGAAAAATCACCTTGAAAAAGTAGTAAATAGGTGTTCGATTGTTTTTTCATAAATCCAATTTAAGGGGCTCATGGGAGGGGTGAAATTCTGGGGAAAGAAGTCCACTAAGGAAGGATTTTTGGATATTCACTCATCATCCCCCAGCAAACCTATTGCAGTTAGAAACTTGAGATTTTGGGGATATGTTCGTTGTATATCGAAAAAGTCCATTAAGGATGGATTTTTGGATATTTATGTTCTGAAGGGGTGTTAAGGGGATAAACTTGCATTTTGTTGAATAAAAATATCTCACGAGTTGTTTCATTTGGGGATGTGATATTCGGCATATAAACTAATCATTCAAAATAAGCAGACACACGCCTAAGGGTTTATCGATATGGTGTGTATTATGAGGTGAAAGGGGAGAAAATTGGGGGTTGAAGGATTCTTAACGGAGCATGTACTGTATCTCTTATTCAACATAGGCGATAATTTTGAAATTCAGCGGAAAAAAGCAGCTTAAAAAATAAGTAAATAGGTGTTCGACCATTTCTTCATAAATCCAATTTAAGGGGCCCATGGGGAGGGGTGAAAATCGGGGGAAAAACAGGAAAGAAAGTGTCCTAACTGATTGACTCACTTACTCAATCATCAAACTCAGGGGGAAAACAGCTTTAAGTAAATAGGTGTTCGACCGTTTTGTTTTTTTCATAAATCCAATTTAAGGGGTTCATGGGGAGGGGTGAAATTCTGAAAAGTAAATGAAAGAAAATGTCCTGACTGACTCACTCATTCATCATCGCCCAGCCAAAATTATTGAAGTTAGAAACATGAAATTTTGGGGATATGTTCGTGGTATGTCGAAAACGTCCACTAAGGAAAGAGTTTTGGATATTCAGGTTCTAAAGAGGTGTTAAGGGGGTAAACGTGCATTTCATTGAATAACAATATCTCACGAGTGGTTTCATTTGGGGATGTGATACTTGGCATATATTCTAATCATTAAGAATAAGCTGACACCTGTCTAATGGTTTTTCGATTTGGTGTATATTATGAGGTGAAAGGGATGAAAAGTGGGGGTTGAAAGATTCCAAACGGAGCGTATATCTCTTAAACGACATAGGCGAGGAGTTTGATTTTCTCCGAGTTTCAATCAGCTTCAATATAAATAAACGAATAAATAAGTTAATTAAAATAAGTAGGTGTTCGACCGTTTTTTCATAAATCCAATTTAAGGGGCCTATGGGGAGGGGTGAAATTCTGGAAGAAAAACGTCCACTAAGGAAGGATTTTTGGATGTTCACTCTCATCGACCAACCAAAACTATTAAAGTTATAAGAAGGGGATATGTTTGTTGTGTGTCGAAAAATTCTACTAAGGAGGGATTTTTGGATATTCAGGTTCTAAAGGGGTGTTAACGGGGTTAAACATGCATTTCATTGAATAACAATATGACACGACTATGACGCGAGCGAAGCGAGGCTAAAAATGAGATGGTGTGTGTCTGTGTATTACTCAATCACGCAAGAACCACTGGTCCGACTTACATGAATTTTACATGGAAGTAGCTGATTTACCTGGTTAACATATAGGCTACTTTTGATTTCAATACTTTGCACTATTTAAAATGGCGACCATTTTAGTGACGTCACTACACCCTTTGGTTTCAAACTCTCATATTTCCATTTCAAATAAAAAGTGAACGCTAAGAAATAGCAAAATTTTGATGGCATATACGAGGTTTAAAATTACATTTTCTATCCGAATGGTATCTCCAACGGTTAGCGAATAAAACCTAAATTTGTGCTATAAAACACGGTCAACGCCGAACGGTGTAGTTGGACAAAATATTCCATCCTTAATCTCCCTCTGCGCAGTACCTCGCCTATCCCCTGGTTTAACTGTCACCTTCACATTTTAATTTATTTATGACGCGTAGCGAAGCACGGGTATTTCAGCTAGTATCTACTAAAGCTAAATCTCGTGCTGTAATGGGGTCTGTTGAAAGAGTCCTGAGCTTTCCTAACATAGCATTTGTTGCATGCGTCATTTGAAATGATATAAAGTCTAGTCCCTCAGACTGACTGTATCTTTTTTAGGTAGATTTCATTAGAAAGCTAAATATTGCAATGTGTACCATGTTTCGACTTCCGGAAAATTTCGACATATCTTCGCGTTTCACATCCCCCAGACCCCAAAACCACCGTCAGTTCAAAAGTTTATATATAATTTATGTATATATGTATGTATCTATCTATATATATATATATATATATATATATATATATATATATACGATAACTGCCGTAATTTTGTACCAATCACTTTGAATTTTTTAAATAATATGTATCCCTATAAAATCTCGGTCGAGTTTGTTAATGGGCAAAATCGGTCGAAGGGGGTGAAAATGGGGGGCTTTTTTCGAAAAAGTGAAATTTCGCTATAACTCTCTTAATACGTGAAATATCGAATCCATTTAAAGTTCATAATATGTGTCGGATAAGTGCCAACAATTTATGTCAAATAAGTTTTTGGATAGCACCAACCATTGACCAAAGGGGTGGAAAAAAGTGGGTTTTTCGGGAAACATTAATCATATCTCTCTCAATAGGCACAATATCAAAACCGTACAAAATGGAAAATATTCCCCTAATAATTACCTAAAACTTTTGTCTGAAAGAATTTTTGATATGACCCACCATTACGCCAAGGGATGAGAAAAATGATTTCGGAATTTTAAAAAATGCCAAGTGCCATCAGAGGTTACCATAACAACGCTTTTAAATTGATAAGGGATGATCTATCAGAGGTTGCCAAGACAACGCCATTGACGAGATCACATTCTTTTTTAGCCTACTTTCGATTTTTGCAAAAAATGAAAGTAGACTTATGAGATCAACACAGGGCGAAAAAAGTGTGTCTGTCTGTGTGTGTGTGTGTGTGTGTGTGTGAGTCTGTGTGTGTGTGTGTGTGTGAGTCTGTGTGTGTGTCTGTGTGTGAGTGTGTGTACTCTGAATGTCTGTCCCCCCTATCAATTCGAACACGGTGAATGCGAATTGAACGATATTTGGTACAAAGGTAGCACTAGCAAAGGACACCTCAATGTCATGTTTTATATCGCCGCCATCTTGACGGAAACGCAATGGCGGCCCCACAAATGTTCAAAGCTTAAATCAAATTACGACTAACCTAATCATCCGATCTCTACCAAATTTTGCAACAACATACCTTTATGGGGGGAGCATCCTTTGACCAAACTAATAGGTCATCAGCCAAATAGTTTGCGGATGGCGGCCATCTTTGTGTGAAAATCGATTCCCCTATTAATTCGAACACGGTGCAACCGAACGGAACGAAATTTGCTACAGAGGTAGTACTAACAAAAGGCACCTCAGTGTCATGTTTTATATCCCCGCCTTCTTGACGGAAACGTAATGGCGGCCACACAAATGTTCAAAGCTTAAATCAAATTACGATTAACCTAATCATCCGATCTCTACCAAATTTTGCAACAACATACCCTTATAGAGGAAGCATCCTTTGACCAAACGAATAGGTCATTAGCCTAATAGTTTGTGGATGGCGGCCATCTTTGTGTGAAAATCAAACACGGTGGAACCGAATGGAACGAAATTTGGTACAGAGGTAGCACTAGCAAAGGGTATCTCAGTTTCATGTTTTATATCGCCGCCATAGTGACAGAAACGTAATGGCGGCCACACAAATGTTCAAAGCTTAAGTTAAATTACGACTAACATGACCATCCGATCTCTACCAAACTTTGCAACAATAATAATGTTATTGGTTTTACGTCCCTTTTAACTACACTGGCTTTTAGAGACGCCGGGGTGCCGGAATTTTGCCCCGAAGGGGACCTTTAACGTGCCAGTAAATCTACTGACACGGCTCCCTCGCATTTGCGCACCCTCAAATGCCAGCTGACTGCGCCAGGTTTCGAACCTGCTACCTTGGGCTCAGCAAGCGAGAACGTTACCCCTAAGCCACGCAGCCAGACAAAACTTTGCAATAACATACCTTTATGAAGGAAGCATCCTTTGACCAATCTAATAGGTTATTAGCCTAATAGTTTGTGGATGGCGGCCATCTTTATGTCAAAATTGATTCCCCCTATTAATTCGAACACGGTGGAACCGAAGGGAACGAAATTTGGTTCAGAGGTAGCACTAGCAAAGGGCACCTCAGTGTCATGTTTTGTATCGCCGCCGTATTGACTGAAACGTAAAGGCGGCCACACAAATGTTCAAGGCTTAAGTTAAATTACGACTAACATAACCATCCGATCTCTACCAAACTTTGCAACAACATACCTTTATGGAGGGAGCATCCTTTGACCAATCTAATAGGTTATTAGCTTAATAGTTTGCGGATGGCGGCTATCTTTATGTCAAAATTGATTCCCCCTATTAATTCGAACACGGTGGAACCGAATGTAACGAAATTTGGTACAGAGGTAGCACTAGCAAAGGGCACCTCAGTGTCATGTTTTATATCGCCGCCATCTTGGCTGAAACGTAATGGCGGCCACACGAATGTTCAAAGCTTAAATCAAATTACGATTAACCTAATCATACGATCTCTACCAAATTCTTCAACTGCATACCTTTATGGAGGGAGCATCCTTTGACCAATCTAATAGGTCATTCGCCTAACAGTTTGAGGATGGCGGCCATCTTTATTTCAAATTTGTTTCCGCCTATTAATTCGAACACGGTGGAACCGAATGGAACGAAATTTGGTACAGAGGTAGCACTAGCAAAGGGCACCTCAGTGTCATGTTTTATATTGCCGCCATCTTGACTGAAAAGTAATGGCGGCCACACGAATGTTCAAAGCTTAAATCAAATTACGATTAACCTAATCATCCGATCTCTACCAAATTTTGCAACTACATACCTTTATGGAGGGAGCATCCTTTGACCAATTTAATAGGTCATTCGCCTAATAGTTTGCGGATGGCGGCCATCTTTGTGTCAGAATCTATTCCCCCTATTAATTCGAACACGGTGAAACCGAATGGAACGAAATTTGGTACAGAGATAGCACTAGCAAAGGGCATCTCAGTGTCATGATTAATATCGCCGCCATATTGATAAAAACGTAATGGCGGCCACACAAATGTTTAAAGCTTAAATCAAATTAGGACTAACATAACCATCCAATCTCTACCAAACTTTGCAACAACATACCTTTATGGAGGGAGCATCCTTTGACCAATCTAATAGGTCATTAGCCTAATAGTTTGCGGATGGCGGCCATCTATATGTCAAAATTGATTCCCCCTATTAATTCGAACACGGTAGAACCGAATGAACGAAATTTGGTACAGAGGTAGCACTAGCAAAGGGCACCTCATATTCATGTTTAATATCCCTATAGCACGTTGTATTTCAAAAAGCAACTACAACCAACATTCAATCATACTCCTTGAAAAGGACAATGAGTTATAACAATACCCATGCATTTAGGAGAAAGTAGGCTATATGTTCTTTACTGAACATCTTGTTTAGTCTACTTTTCACACTTTTCAAAAATGAGGAAAAAGTAGACTTATGAGATAGATCCGGGAAAATGTGTCTGTCCTTCTGTCTGTCTGTCAGTCCTTCTGTCTGTCTGGCTGTGTGTGTGTGTGTGTGTCCTACCCCCCCCCCCCCCTATCAACTCCTAAACGGCGGCAGCAATCGAAACCAAATTTAGTATGAGTAAAGTTGTATACCGGAATATCTCAGGCCCATATTTGAAAAAGATGCCAGTGCTACCAACTGCTAAAAAAACGCACTAGAAATTTGAGCTCCATGTTTGATATCTTGGAAGGTATACATGGGAGCTATTATAAAATTGGCACACATGTAGATAATACTATTTCAGTTTAATTTCCAGGTGGCCATACATGACAGCGTTGCCGAAATATGTTTAAGCCTTCTGATAAGTCCAATATTTAAATGCATATAACTTCTACACTATCAATTGGATTTCAACCAAATTTTGTATGTAATATGTGTACATAAATAGGTATGACTGAGTGTATTCTTAAGAGCCGCCAGGGCTGCCAACTGTCAATAAATGTTATCTCTATTATTTTATCTAAATACCAATATATCTGAAAGTATGCAAGCCGACAGGTTTAAACTATGCACACGTAATTTACCTGACATTTTACATTAATTTGGAGTAACTTATATACGTCAGTTCTACCAACATGATTCTAAGCCTGCTGATAGGACCAATTTTCAAATACATGTAACTTCTATACCAACAAATGGATTTCATCCAAAATTGGTACAAAAAGATATAATATTTCAGATTATTTCTGACCAGCACTCACATGACATTGTTTCCAACATGCTTTTACGTGTACTAATAGATCCAATGTCTAAATCCATGTAACGTCCTTTGAACTTCAACCACATTTTGTATTCTGTACCTTAGGAGATGGAAGTGAGAATATATCCAGTCACCAGAGCTGCCAACTGTATTGCTCTATTAGGCTACATTATGCCAAGTATACCTTATTTCGAACTAATTAAGACATTTCGATATTACACACTTAATTTCGTCATTATTCTAGATAGGTAGATTAATCTATGGCATGAATCTTAATTTTAAGAAAAGTAGGCTCTTTAGTTCGTCACGGAACTTCTTGTTCCATCTGACTATGAGGGAAGCGGCTAACTGGTAGCATGCTGAACTTCTATGCCCAAGGTCGCTGGTTCAAAGCCGGCCAAAGTCGCCGGATTTTCTAAGAGCGCTAAAAATCCGTCAGCATGCTTTCCTTCGGAGGGGAAGTTACAACGTTCGTTGCAAGTTGCTGGTTGCGGTAGCATCTAGCAGCCAAGTTCACAGCTAGGTGTCGTTGACGTTTGTATTTGGTACAAAATTAGGTACTACTACTTAAAATTGACCGTCTGCAGACCTTACCTGAATTACAGACTAATACAGTCATCACAAATAACACCGTTTATCAGACAGATTCTACACACACCCAATGTACACGGGGTTACATGACCACCTTGTCGCAGTCCCTAAACTGAGGAACTAACCAACATCTCTGCGGGAGATAAAATTTTGCGTGAGGAAGTAACAGACTGTTAGATAGTTACACATTAGTTCCAAACCTTGCATAAGGACAGTGTGATCACAAGTATAAAAATGAACCCCAAATGACAAGAAGGTTACCATCCCCATAAGACAGTCAAATGTTAAAAATATGCATAGAAAGACGACAAAATGTTAACTAACCTCCAATTGTAAAATACTTTCTCGCAATAAATGAGGTCTCATCCTCCTACGAAAACCTGCATATTTTGCCTATTATAGCCTATCCCCTAGTTTGCCCGGTGAAATCTACCTCCGCCTTCCGGCGTGCCGAGAGGATTTTTTTTTTCAGGATTAGGGAATAGCCCATCTCATTTGAGTACATTCGTGTTGACCGACCGAAAAACATCTAACTTTCTTTTTATGGATAGCTTTGAAGCCCATTTTTCAGTGGAGCCTTACTCTCCTGTCGGTCGGCACAACCTAATCCCTTTTCCAACGGGGTCGGGGATGAGATGCGATGAAATTCCACGTGGCTGATGTCTCAGTCTCATTCATGGCTCCCTCCAAGGGCTCAAATCCAGTGGGACGTGGGTTGGTGACCACGGGGCCCCAGCTAAGTCCGGCATTGCTTCCACTTACTTGTGCCGGGCTCATCTCCATCTTCTTTCCTGTCGACCTCACTTGGTCATCTCTTGTTCTCTTCTGACCCCGTCGGTATTTGGGTATTCGAGGCCTTGGGAGTCTCTTCCTTTCCCCCTTAATTGGCCCTTGTCTCATCTTTTCTGATACCCTCCTTCTGCGAGGGGTCAGCCTTCTTATTCTTTTCATGTTATCTCCTGCCTTCTGCTCAAGGCCCTCAATGAGACAGGGTGTATGTAGTCCCACCATTTCTGGCTCACCCTGGATATTGCTACACCCTCAGGGGCTCACGGCTGGTGAGTTCGGGAGTTGGCGACCCCGAGGAATCTTGAGCTTGGTCCGGTTTTCCCCCTTTTATCCATTACCTCTGGGGTGGACCCTCTCCTCTTTCACTTTCCTATCTGCCTTTCATGGCTCTCCTTCTTTCCAAGTCCCTCAATCCGCATTCCTCGAGGGTTGAGGGCTTTTCCTTTCCTCCTGTCCTTTATTTGGCTTATTTTCCTTTTGTTTTCCATTCCTTCTTCTAGTATATATGTTAGTAGTTAGTTTTAGTTATAGTTTACATTTCATTTTCATCTTCACGATCACCCAAACCATTAGGGGCCGTTAACCTAGATGTTAGGCCCCTTAAAACAACAATATATATCATCATCATCATCATCATTCATGGCTGTGATTATATGGAAGCTACTGAGGTATGAGAGGTGCTGAGTAATTGCCTTCAGGGCATAGCTAGTGTCTGTGGATGCTGTGGAATTTTCTACTCATAGGATCAGTGTTGTTGTTCTGACTCAGTGAGGAAAGCAATGGCAAACTACCTCAATCCTCATCTAGCCTAGTACGCCTTGAGTTCTGTGGGGTTCTTCCATATAACTAATGATGGATCTTTTAGAGGATCCAACCAACCTCCGGGGACATCGCTGACATCCAGCGGTGAACGTTGGAACTTGATAGAGCGTTCCTAACCAAATAACCTACTAATTTAGCTACACATTGTAGATTTCTCATTTTAAATGATTATGTCGACTTCGCTGGGGTCTGGCATTACGTTACGATGACGGGACGAAATGTACCGAGATTGCACTGAGGTGTGTGACGTCATAGTACTGCTTGAGCTTCCTGCTTTCCCCGCGAGCTCCGGTGAGCGTGACGTCATCCAGCCAGCTACCTCCTTTGACCTTGGTTTGCACTTGCTTTTTTTTTCTTTTTTTCTAACGGACTTTCAGTTCATGCAGCATCTGTAGCATTTAAATGATATAAAGTCTAGTCTTTCAGACTGACTGTCAGTGTTTTTCATGGCATGGCCCCACCGGCTTTACTTTCCCTGCAAAGGAAGGTATACTGAAGGATTTTAACGCTCTTAAAAATCGGCCGGGTTTGAACCCACGTTCTTGGGCATAGACGTTCAGCATGTTATTGACTACGCCACCGAAGACACTGATAAATATTAAGGTATTAAGCACCGAAAATATAACTATTCATTTTAATGTTGCAAAACTTAGAAATGACTATCCCATCAACAAAACTGTCTTCCTCTCCCAAGTTCCTATCGCTGTGATACACCGTCGGTTGTCAAAACTCAAGTTTTTTTTACGTTTAAATGAAATACAATACCTTTCTCAATATATCTGTTAAGTTTTATAAGTAAATTCAGCGTTTCGGCAGAGATATAGCGTATTACGTGAGAACATGCGCCTATTTGTCAATGGAGTGTTTTTAAATTCAAATCTGTTTACCCGAAAGTTTGCTCTTTTGGTAGGACAAACACAATATCTCGTGAACTATGTGATGAAACTGGATGAAACTCGGCAGATACATTCCAACATATGATCCCTAGAGGATGAACCTCATTTTTGAAATTATATTTAAAAATAATTGATATATACTTGGAAAATAAACCAAAAAACTGTTCATTTTTGAAAAATATATTTAAAAAATATATAATATTTACAATATAACATTCATGGTGGTTCATCCTCGATATTTATGCGTTTACTTTACATTAAAAAAATCATTCCATTCAGACTGGTATTTCTTGTTAAATCATGATTTTGTGAGTTTAAAATATCACGAATATTATCCATTCAATATATCACGAAATACTTTATATACTGCTCCTCTCTCTAACGTAGATGAAAGCTCTATGTATTTACTATACATATGTCAGTTTCCATAACTCTATGTTACATATCAGTGAAGCTATGATATAATTCGTAACTGTATGCGAGAATTCCACTGACAGTGTATGAGCCCCCTTAAGCAGTAAGCCCTAAACTACGGTGGAATTGTAAACTTTTATGGGGAAATGAACTACAAGTACTCTGTTGTGATGATAAAAAGCTATAACTACAACATAAAATATTGATTGTCTGCTGCTAATGTATTCAAAGATCTACTGCTAATACTTATCAGAAGTTGTGGAATCTCTACAGGCTGCTCAGATAACCAGTTTTAGTAAAATCCTTCCCTATATTATTCTGCTAAGGTCCCATTACAGTTTTGTACCGAAAATAAGATCCCATTAACACCAACCTACACGTATGGGGTACCTACAGGTTCAGCATAACCCAATGCGTAAGCGAAACGCACTCACTCTTGAAATGCCTCACAATTAAATAAATACCTTAAAACATGTATATTTACAATGAAATAATGAAAGAATGCAACACGGTAACCATGGTAACAGAATCTCACAGGTCCATCTATCTCTGTAAGACGCAATACAATTCCAATTATTACATTACTGTGAAAGTTTCCAGACGGTTATAAAGTTATCACTGAACCAAATTAAGCGGTAAAATTCATCAATACATAAGCATAATGCGCTTAAGGGGGTCATGGGGCACTATAGAAATTTTTCACGCAATGTTCACGTGTGAGTGTGGTTCAAAAGGTCTTTTTCACCCGACTATAAAGGGTCTCCGAAAACCACATTTAAAGGCCCTTAAATTAACAGTGTCTGTGATATTCCCAGAAAACTAACTTCGCTCTGATATACCTATGAAGGAATGACAAACCCCTAACCACTGCACCAGTAGCTGAATTGATAAAGTCTGATTTTTCATACCAAGGATAAATCAGTCATAGCATTCATTCATGATTGAGATTTTGCTAAGTATACTCTTTACAACTAGAATATTCGCGGGCGAAGCCGCGACGGGTAATGCTAGTGATTAATAATTTCCCTAATATTAGTGAATTTAATATATTTCTTTTCTCATTACTACTGAAGGCCATTTACAGTAATTCACCCGCCAAAGCATCATCATCATCATCATCATCATTTATTGCATTAAACAGGCCATTGAGGCTTACAGCAGAATAACAAAAGGAAAAGATAAATATTGCAAATATTACAAAAACCAAAAAATTATTACAAAGGGAAAAGGGAGGAGGTATTTGCTGCAGATGGCACTCCATCTTCTCCGGTCTCTAGCATCACCCTCCACAGCTGTTGGTTCCACTTCTTGGAGGATCGTCGTCACTCGATCCGTCCATCGTGTTCTTGGGCGTCCTCTCGGGCGTTTTCCCGTGGGTTGAGATTGGAGGACTCTCTTAGGAAGGGATCCGTCCGCTCGTAAGATGTGTCCAAACCATTGTAGTCGCCTCTGTCCTATTATCCGTCCAATGTGTGACTTTCCAAACCTCTGGTACAGGTCTTCTTTCTTTCTTCTCTCCCATTTACCTTCCATGTTATTATAGACGGGCCCATATATCTTTCGAAGTACCTTTCTTTCAAAAGCACATATTGAATCTTCTGTCGTTGCTGATGTCGCCCAAGTTTCACAACCGTATAAAAGTGCTGGTCTCACCAGTGTCGTGTACAGATGGACTTCGTTCTTCTGAGATATTAGACGAGATTTGAAGATATTGTTCAGACTAAAGGGCCAAAGCATAGGAAAAAAAAATACGAACCTTACAGGAGTCGCATATGATGTGTAACATATGACATGTTATCCTACTATGTGTCTGCCGGGAACGCAAATCCCTTGTTAACAATGAACTCTGTTGGTCATTGAAATAACTATTTGTAAAACTCCAGTACCAAATCCTGAGCGGTCCGCATGCGCGAGGTACGTCGTGGTACCAATGATTTATTGTAGGAATATCTTTAATGGGGCCTCCAAACCTTGAAGTAAACCGTATGCGATATACATTCCACATAGCCACATGGCCGACAATATGTCGTGGTACCAATCTCCGCCACCGCGCGCGCTCATTGATTCCGTCCCATTTCCGTCCCTTTTCCAAAATCACTCCCACAAAAATATCCAGCAACCAAGTGGAAAGGTGTCACACATCAAAAATCCATATAAGCTTGAAAATGATCTTAAGGGTGAGATAGGAGCCTGCAGAACTGCTTCGTGTTAATGTCTAGGATAGCCTCTTTCTATCAATTAGAATAAGATTAAGATAGTACATAATTAATAGCCATTATTAGTGTTTTGATAATTGTTTATAAAATGTAGTGCCATGTAGCCGAAATTATTTGTAGGTTCTGTGATTTATGTCTTAAATTCATTTTGCGATTTAGTAATCCTACTGAGCAGGATATGTGTATTATACTATTAGGTAATCAATGTAAGTAATGATCACACGTATCAGGTGATAATTTTAAGAAATAATATTCTCGCCCCAATCTCTGGTGATCTTAGATTTGGAACAGAGGGTATTCCATTCTATTCCAATTATTCCTGTGGGTGGCCTAGCCCGGGAGAGGCACTGTTTATTGAACCCAGGGTATTTGGATTCAGATTCTTTGTACGTACTGAGAGACCACATAGGATGGCTGACATATTCCATAAGAGGCCCTGTTTATCCAACCCAGGGTATTTGGATACGGAATCTCTATAAGTACCGGCAGACCACATAAGGTGGCTGTCCTATTCCAGAAGAGGCCTTTTTTTTATTGAACCCAGGGTATTTGGGTTCAGAACCTCTATATGCACACGGATACCACATAAGGTGACTGGCCTATTCCATAAGAGGCCCTGTTTATTGAACCCAGGGTATTTGGAATCAGAATCCGACCTATTCCATAAGAGTTTATCCAACCAACGGTATTTGGATTCAGAATCTCTATACGTACCCGGAGATTACATAAGGTGACTGACCTATTCCCGAAGAGGACCTGTTTATCGAATATTAACCACCTCATAACCATTGTTGGGTGGGTCCAAGGGGAGGTCGTCTCGAACAATAAGAGTGATTCATCTCTAATTTGGAATCTCACCAATAAAAGTAGGCGTTGGCTGTGAAAGATATCTGGGTTAACATTATCGAGGGTAAGGTGGCGATCCAAGGTCATTATTACGTCAGAATAACGGTGCATATTACGCAGCTCTCATTATTAGCTGCAATATTGGAACAAACATCTAGATTGGAGATAGAGAGAGAGAGCGCTCGCCAATGCCAGACTCAGTTCAAGACCCCGTGATGATGATGATGATAATTATTGTTTTAAGTGCCCTAACATCTAGGTTATTGGCCCCTAATGGTCTGGGTGATAGCAAAAATGACAATGAATTGGAAACCGTAACAAAAGCCAAGGTAGATAGAAAATACTTACAACAAGAAGTTCCGTGACTAACTGAAGAGCCTACTATTCTTAAAATTGTAGATTCATGCCAATGATTAATCTATATCGATCTATCTGGAATAATGACGAAATTAAGTTGGTAATATAGAAATTTCAAATTATTTCGAAATCCCGTATCAGAAATAATCTGAAATAATCTGAAATAATACGATCTATTGTTGTGCCAATTTTGAATGAAATCCATTAGTTAGTATAGAAGTTACATGCATTTTAAAATTGGACCTATCAGCAGGCTTAGAGTCATGTTGGCAGCACTGACGTATATTAATTACTCCAAATTAATCTAGAATGCCAGGTACTATACGTATGCAAAGTTTAGATCTATTGGCTTGCATACTTTATGATACATTGATATTAGGGTAACAAAAATAGAGACAGCCTTTATTAACAGTTGGCAGCCCTGGTTGCTCTTAAGAATACGCATAGTCATATCTGTTACGGTACATAGCACATACGAAATTTGGTTGAAATTCAAATGATAGTTTGGAAGTTACATGTATTTAAAGTTGGACCTCTCAGCAGGCTTAGAATCATGTTGGTAGCACTGACGTATTTAAGTTACCCCAAATTAATATAGAATGTCAGGTACTATAGCCCACGTGTGCATAGTTTAAACCTGTCGGCTTGCATACTTTCTGATATATTGGTATTTTGATAAAATAAATTGAGAGCATCCATTAACAGTTGGCAGCCTTGGTGGCTCTTATGAATACACTCCGTCATATCTGTTTATGCACCCACAGTACATACGAAGTTTGGTTGAATTCCAATTGATAGTTTATAAGTTATATGCATTTAAAAATTGGACCTATCAGCAGAATTAGAATCTTTATGGCAACACTGTCATATATGGCCTCCTGGAAATTACTGTAAACTGAAATATTATCATCTATACGTGTGCCAATTTTGAAATAGCTCCTATGCATACCTTCCAAGATATCCAACTTGGAGCTCAAATGTCAATATCGATTTCTCAGCAGTTGGTAGCACTGACATCATTTTCAAATACGGCATTGAGATATTCAGGTATAGATCTTTACTCATACCAATTTTTGTTTCGATAGCTGCAGCCGTTTAGGAGTTGATAGGGACACACACACACTCAGCCAGAGAGACATACAGACAGACAGAAGGACAGACAGACAGAGACACATTTTCCCGGATCGTTCTCATAAGTCTACTTTTACTCATTTCTGCAAAATGTGAAAAGTAGGCTAAAATAGTTACAAAAGGTAATTTAGATGGAAAATACTCAAAAAAGCAAGTTAGATTGAAAACTACGCACAAAATGTAGTTGAGGTTCAAAATACTTACAAATGCAATGTAGATTCGAAATACTAACAAACTACAGTTGAATTTCAAAATACTTACAAAATGCAATTGAAATTGGAAATATGTACAAAATACAATTTAGATTGAAAATACTTACAAAATGCAATTGAGATTCAAAATACTTACAAAATGCAATTGAAATAGAAAATGCAATGCAATATAGATTGGAAATGTTCAAAATGCTCATAAAATGTAATTGAAATTCAAAATATTTACAAAAAGCAATTGAAAATGAAAATACTTACAAAATGTAATTTAGATTCAAAATACTCACAATATGTCAACCCCCGCTCGAAAATACTTACAAAATGCAATTTAGATTGAAATTACTTACAAAATGTAATTTGAAAAAAAAACTTTCAAAATGTAATTTAGATACACGGGGAACCAATTAACGAAACTGTGCGGGAATCTTAAAGAGAAAAAGTAAATATAATGAAAAGAAAAGAAAGCTGATCCCTCGAAGGATGAGGGATCAGGAAAGATGAGAGAAGGGCCAATTAAGGCGGGAAAGGAAGAGACTCCCTAGGTCTCGAACACCCTAATACCGTCGGGGTCGGAAGAGAACAAGAGAGGGCAACAGGAAAGAAGATGGAGAGGAGCCCGGCACAAGTAAGTGGAAGCAATGTCGGACTCAACTTGGGTCCCGTGGTCGCTAATCCACGTCCCACAAGTTGTGAGCCGCTGGGGGAAAGACCCCTGAGTCACTAAACAGTTCTACAGGTTGACATCCCTTTGATGGGCTCCGGAATACCCAAAATCTTCAAAATTTGAATTAGGGTACGGCGGGGCTAATTCGCCCACGGGGCTTTCCCGCTCAAAATAAGCTTGACGTTGCACTGAACAGCCACCCTGCTCAACTGATATCGCCCTTTGTGTTCAGTGTGACCCTTGGTCTCTGTGCTACTATATATATCGTTTATTTGACTGTGACAGCTTGAGTGTTGAGTAAAACAAAGGGCGAATACTGAAAGGTACGTTGTTTATGTTGTGGAATTTGTCTTTATTAAGAATTTGTGCTTGCAACTTAAGGATTAGTGTCCAGAATAGCGGCATTTTCCCCCCGGAAGTGTGGCACCTGGCAGTCTAAAGGTTAAGTTACATCTGGACATAGCAGGTAGCGAGTTTCCTTGGTCACAGCCAACACAAGACGCGCTATTGTAAATTCCAGGAATTGTGGCTACTCCGCCCAGAAATATGGGGGCTACTCCGCTCAGCCAAGACTTCTCTCTTGTTATAATATTGCAACCAAATTATTTCAGATAACAGATTAGTATCTCTTTCTTGTTCCTTTGGAGATGGTATGGACGTATAAAAGGAAAGGGCCAGTTCGAAAATGGACGGAGGAAGATATTGACCGAGCTATTTCAAGTATATTACGAGGCGATGTGAGCATGAGAGGTGCAGCTGGGCTTTGCAATGTGCCTTATTCAACACTTAAAAATCGTGTTCATTTGCGTAAACAACAAGGACCCTTAGAGAAAACCATAGTGGACAAACCGCCGGGTCATCCCACAGCATTTAGTGTGCAAGAGGAGACAGATTTAGCTTCCCGGCTAAAATGCTTGGCAGCAAGAGGATTTGGATGCACACCAGAACAGATTCGAAGGGCAAAACGGAGCTTAAAATTTGATAAGGCCCGTAAAGAAATGGTTGCCAAAAACATTTTCGAGACATTTGCAAGACAAATGACCGGGACCTTCAATCCATACGACCAAAAGACTTTGACAAGGAAGAAACACCATGTGGATTTTGTGGCGTAACTTTTTATACCGCTCAGTCATCATTAAAGTGTGATTGGATACAATGCAAAGAGTGTGAAACTTGGTATCATGACATCTATGTTGGGGCTACAGGAAGGAAAAACTTCATTTGTGGTAAATGTCGTTGAGAAAAGGACATTATTACAGTGAGCGAAATAGCCCCAAGCATGGGCGTAATAGCCCCATTAAATTTGTGATTCGTCATTTTTGCTTTGATTTATATTTTATTTCATCAAGCCGGTATATTTTTATAACTGTATTTTGACAACATTCGTATGTAATAAGCAATAAATAAGGTGTGCTTTGTTGTTGGTTCCATCTTAGAAAAATGATTAGTTTTTGATTTATAATGTTTACAATTTGAAATGAGCGGAATAGCCCCGCTCTACCCCTGTATTTAGATTTTTAGCCTACTTTTCACATTTTGCAAAAATGAGGAAAAAGTAGACTTATGAGATCGATCCGGGAAAATGTGTGTCTGTCTGTCTGTCTGTCTGTCTGTCCTTCTGTCTGTCTGTCTGGCTGTGTGTGTGTCCCCCCCTATCAACTCCTAAACGGCTGCAGCAATCAAAACCAAATTTATTATGAGTAAAGATGTGCACCGGAATATCTCACGTCCATATTTGAAAATGATGTCAGTGCTACCAACTGCTGAAAAAATGCACTAGAAATTTGAGCTCCATGTTGGATATCTTGCAAGGTATGCATGGGAGCTATTCCAAAATTGGCACACATGTAGATAATACTATTTCAGTTTAATTTCCAGGAGGCCAACCATGACAGTGTTACCAAAATAATGTTAAGCCTTCTGATAGGTCCAATGTTTAAATGCATATAACTTCTACACTGTCAATTGGATTTCAACCAAATTTTGTATGTAATATCTGTACATAAACAGATATGACTGAGCGTATTCTTAAGGCCACCAGGGCTGCCAACTGTTAATAATTGCTCTCTCTATTTTTTTCATCCAAATACCTATATATCAGAAAGTATGCAAGCCAACAGCTTTAAACTATGCACACGTATATTCTGACATTTTAGATTAATTTGGAGTAACTTATATACGTCAGTTCTACCAACATGATTGTATACCTGCTGATAGTACCAATTTTTAAATACATGTAACTCCTATACTATCAGTTGGATTTCAACCAAATTTCATATGTGCTATGTGTACCATAACAGATATTACTATTAGTATTGTTAAGAGCAATCGGGGCTGCCAACTGTTAATAAATGCTGTCTATATATGTTTTACCCTAATATCAATATATCAGAAAGTATGCAAGCCAACAGGTCTATACTTTGCACACGTATAGCACCTGACATTCTAGATTAATTTGGAGTAATTAATACAAGACAGTGCTGCCATCATGATTCTATGCCTGCTGATATGTCCAATTTTAAAATACATGTAACTTCTATACTAACAAATGTATTTCATCCAAAATTGGCACAAAAAGATATCATAATATTTCAGATTATTTCTGACCAGCACACGCATGACATTGTTGCCAAAATGCTTTTACGCGTGCTGATAGATCCCATGTCTAACTGCATGTAACGTCCATTGGACTTCAACCAAATTTTGTATTCTGTACGTTAAGAGATGGAACTAAGAATATATTCAGTCACCAGGGCTGCCAACTGTAGTGCTCTATTAGGCTACATTATACCAGGTATATTTTGAACTAATTAGATATTTCGATATTACCAAATCAATTTCGTCATTATTCTAGATAGGTTCATATTCTGTAGAATAATCATTGGCATGAAAAGTAGGCTGTATAGTTCTTCACGCAACTTCTTGTTTGATATATTAATCAACGCATCATTAGTTTTATAACGGAACATTTATTAGTCTACTTTCTATTCTCATTCCAGAGGCTATTTTGCTAATAATTCTCCACAATCGTGCGTACTAAGTTATTAATTAACCCACCAAAGTACATTTTTAGTTCTATTCAGAAAGGTTTAAGGCAAGTCTGCAACTTATCACCCATACTTTTCAATCCATACATAGAACAAGCAATGAAGAAAAATGGAGAGAAATTTAAAGTGGGAGTAAGGATTTAAAGAGAAATAATTTCAACTCTGAGATTTGCTGTTGACATCGTCATCTTGGCCGACACTCCAGAGAACTTAAATGAGTTTTTAAATGGCATGTACTCCGTCTTGAGGAAATAATTCATGATGAAAATTAATATTTGTAAATCAAAAATATTGGAATGCAGCCGAAATAAATCAGAAACCTCTATGGACATCAAATTGGCAGGTGAAAAGCTAAAGGAAGTATGAGACCAGTGATGGACGAAGCAAAGAGGGTATAAAATATAGGTAGGCTCAGGCAAGGAAAGCATTTCTACAGGAAAGGAATCTGTTGACTTAGTATATAGATTAAGATATTAGAAAGTCATTTTTGAAGGCCTTTGTCTGGAGCGTGGTGCTCTAAGGAAGTCAAACTTGGACTGTTGGTGCATCAGAAAAGAGAAGAATTGAAGCGTTTGAAATGTGGTGTTACAGGAGCATGATGAAGATCAGATGGGTAGATAGGGTAACAAATGAAGAGGTATTACGACGAGTGGGAGAGGAGAAATATTTCTGACAACTGCTAATGAAGAGAAGAGATAGGTTGGTAGGACACATAATAAGACACCCAGAGATAAACTTAGTTATGGAAGGAAGGGTCGAAGACAAGACCTGAAGGGATAGACCAAAGTTAGAATATGTTAAACAGATTGGCTGGATTGAGGGTATGGTAGCTACGTAGAGATGAGACGATGAGCTCAGAACAGGGAGTCATGGAGGGCTGCATCAAACCAGGCAAAAGACTGAAAACTCAAACAACAAACAGACGATACATACATTTTGGCAATCGAAATTTAATGCTTTTCAGTCGGTCAACACGATTTTACCCAATTGTAATGGGTGGCAGTACTGAAAATAATGCACATGAGATTAATAAATACATTTATGTTCGACCCTCACTATTATGTGTCAGAAAACGGTGTCATAATGATGGTCATTATAACACTTATTTTCATTATGATACAGTTTCTCCAGCCAATCAGAGCTCGTTCATTGACCAATTAGGTAACGATACCTTCGCGCATGCGCTCAAAATCCAACATGTCGGAAATAAACACAACATCGAACTATAATAAATTACCGACATGGAATACGCACCGTCCATATGTTCGCGTAAATAAACTGGCGAATATGAAACAAGAAATAGCACTGTACCTTAAAATCACCAACACTAATTTCTGCACAGCGCATTCAAACGACTCCGGTGACAATATTACTGAGGGACGGCACATGTAATCATATGGCCTGCATATGGCATTGCAAGCACACAGAGCGTATGCGTCGGTCGTTCAAAGGTCTTGAAAGACAGAGAGATGTCTCGCGCTCGCTCTCCGATAACAAAATTCTTGTGACTGACTCTCAACAGATATTTATTAATATTTATGTTAAAACATATAATATAAAAAATACTCGTGTCTTAATTATAGCCATTATAGGCTCTTTGCATAATGTACTAATAAATGACCAGTTTTAATCGTTAAGCAATAACACAAGTCCATACGAATTTTTAGTCTGGATTCTGTATGTCTGATTTTGATTTTTCATACCTAACTAATGAATGGAAAAGTAGTTTTACCTAATAAAGTTTGCTTTGATAGCTACCACAACGAAAGTTCAAATTTGAAGGTAATTCTCGATTTTTGTAAGTTCAAACGAAAAAAAAACGTTAATTTATATATTTACATCACGTTTATTTACAAAGCATAGTTGACATTAATCCACAAATCAAAAAACAATACAAACAATCTTTAACTCTACAATACTAAAATATGTAAAATATTATGTGTATGAATAATTTAACAGCTTAGAATTCCCTCAATATCTGTCTCCACCCTACCATCTTCCAGCAGTGCTTCTACTGGTCTAAGGTGGTGATGTCTATGCTTTTGCTTAATAATGCCAATCAGCTCTAGAGGCATAATCACGGGGCATAGAATTGCCCGGAAACTATCCTTCAATTTAACAACATATTGGTTTCTACATGGACCGACAGTGTAGGCTACGTTCACTAAGGCGCTGCGTTAGGTCCTGGGGCCAAGCTCTCTGCTGACTCAGTAGACGCGTGGGTTCGAGCCCCACCGTCAGCCGTCCTTGAATGGTTTTCCATGGTTTCCCATTTTCAACTCCAGACAAATGCTGGGACGGTACCTTCTGACAGGCCACGTCCGCTTCTTTCCACATCCTTGCCCAGTTTCATTCACCATCATTCATTTCATCTCTCATTAACTCCTCTCATGAGGTTGGTGTCAGGAAGGGCATTCGGCCGTAAAAATCATCCACCACAAAGACTTCCATCGCATCTCATTCCCGACCCCGTTGAAAAACGGGAATAATAAGTGGTAGACATACATACATTGGTTTCTCCATGGCAATAACAAAGAGGGATTATAAAAACAACCTCTTAAAAACCAGAGTCAGTATAAGAGGCTGGAGAGATTACGTACTGCTATATACGTCAATGTAAACGACTTTTGCAAAAATGAGGAAAAAGTTAGACTTATGAGATCGATCCGTCTGTCTGTCTGTCTTGCTGTGTGTGTGTGTGTCCCCTATCAACTCCTAAACGGCTGCAGCAATCGAAACGCAATTTGGTAGGAGTCAAGATCTATATCTGAATATCTCAAAGCCGTATTTGAAAATGATGTCAGTGCTACTAACTGCTGAAAAATCGCAATTGAAATTTGAGCTCCTTGTTGGATATCTTGGAAGGTATGAATGGGAGCAATTTCAAAATTGGCACACGTATAGATACTTATATTGCAGTTTAATTTCCAGGAGGCCATACATCACAGTGTTGCTAAAAATGAATATAAGCCTGCTGATAGGTCCAAATTTTAAATGCATATAACTTCTACACTATCAATTGGAATTACACCAAATTTTGTATGTGCTATGTGTACATAAACAGATATGACTGAGCGTATTCTTAAGAGCCACCAGGGCTGCCAACTGTTAATAAATGCTCTAATTTTTTTTCAAATATCCATATATCAGAAAGTATGCAAGCCGACAGATTTAAACTATGCACAAGTATAGTACTTGACATTCTATATTAATTTGGAGTAACTTATATACGTCAGTGCTACCAACATGACTCTAAGCCTGCTGAGAGGTCCAACTTTAAATACATGTAACTTCAATACTATCATTTGGATTTACACAAAATTTCGTATGTGCTATTTGTACCATAAGAGATATGACTATGAGTAATCATAAGAGCAACCAGGGTTGCCAACTGTTAATAAATACTGTCTCTATTTTTGTTACCCTAAGATCAATATATCAGAAAGTATGCAAGCCAATAGCTCTAAACCTTGCACACGTATAGTACCTGGCATTCTAGATTAATTTGGAGCAACTAATTTACGTCAGTGCGGCCAACATGATTATAAGCCTGCTGATAGTTCCAATTTTAAAATGCATGTAACTTCTATACTAACCAATGGATTTCATTCAAAATTGGCACAACAATAGATCATATTATTTCAGATTATTTCTAACCAACACAAGCATGACATTGTTGCCAATATGATTTTACGCCCGCTGTTAGATCCAATGTTTAACTGCATGTAACGTCCATGCTATCCATTGGACTTCAACCAAATTTTGTATTGCTTACCTTAAGAGATGGAACTAAGAATATATTCAGTCACCAGGGATGCCAACTGTACTGCTCTTTTAGGCTACATTAAGCCAGTTATACAGTATTTCGAACTAATTAGAAATTTCGATATTACCAAATCAATTTCGTCATTATTCTAGATAAATCGATATAGATTAATCATTTACATGAATCTTACATTTTAAGAAAAGTAGGCTCTTTAGTTCGTCACGGAACTTCTTGTTGTATTTGAGATGGAACTTAGCATATTAAACTTCAAATACCACAGAAGATTCAGTGTATATAAATAGTGTTACATACGAAATATATATTAATTTCAACCATTTAACTAATAAATTGGTGCCTTAGCACAAAGTTCATAGACTAATGTACGTAAATTTAACGTATTATTAGTTATAAGCATCAATTGAATAATGCTAGTATTCTACGTTTAAAAAAAAGAATATTTTTGGTACTTCTTCTGTGTGGCCACGTATTAGCCCCAAAATGTAATCGCCCATCATGTTATCATTATATTGTTCTTGATAAGATTCTTCAAAGTCCATCACGTCTCGATGAAAGGGTACCCATTGCTATTCTGAATATGGCCTCAAGTTATCTTTAAATTGGTCCAAGTGAGCATGTAGCATGCGTACTTTAAGGGACATTCTGTAACCCATGAGTTTCAAGTTCTCAAGCATAGTGGAAATAAGCTCTTTGTAATTATCAGCGTTCTTTATGATTTTGACTTACAGGATTGAGCCACGTCGCATATCGGTTATTATTTCCCGGCGTTTCGGCTGACATTGCAGTAGCCTTAATCATGGGTAGGCTGCTGCAATGTCAGCCGAAACGTCGGGAAATAATAACCGATATGCGACGCGGCTCAATCCTGTAAGCCAAGATGATAAAGTAGATACCGTCCGCGAAAGTCTACGATCTAAAAATCTCAGCTTTCTTATTTCCAAGGAAGCCATGGATACTGCTTTAAGTCTGTAGCATGCTTGTTTTCGTGGGTGTTGAACAATTGTGGATTGTTCACTGACCATTAGTTCCTTTATTTGAGGACCGACGAAAATTCCAGCTTTAATTATTTTAGTTCAAGAAAGAACTCTTTAAATATTGAAAACCTCCAGATTCTTGACGAAGAGACTTTACAAACTGCTTCATGAGGCCTAATTTTACATGCAACATTATTTATAATTACTACGGCCTGGATGTTGATGACATGTCATCTTTTTACTGAGCTGTCTAAAACAATGCTGAAGTACATAGAAACTCCAGACAGGCCGCCCCGTAATCAAATATGCCATTTTTATTTTGCATCTTTTTGCATTTTTGCTATTTTTCCATTTTAAGATAATTTCTTAAGTTTGGTAGATTTTTTGGGTCATATTTTAGAGAAATCGGACTTTTAAGGTCATTCTTTTCCAATTTAGTCATGTCACAGCTTTATATGAGGGAGTTACGTCTCTCAGAGTTAAGAAGAAGCTAGTAGCTGATACAAGTTAATCTATTTTGATTGACTTTTCCGTTTGAGCTTGTATTTGAAATAATGGTGAGTTTATTATTATAAGATCATTTTCTCAATTTTATGGTGCATTTTTCGAATTTTTGAAATATATTGAGTTACTTATTATACAAATAATTTCTTCATTTTATAGTGCAGTTTTCGAATTTTTGAAATATTGGTGATTTTATTATTACTGTATAAGATCATTATCTCTATTTATAGAGCATTTTTCGAATTTTTAGGTAATTTATTACAGTTATTTTTGAAAATGTTAAGTGCATTTTTAAACGTTTTTACGGCAGCAGTATCTGGGCCCTAATAATTACCCTCTTGTGACCCAGGGTATACGTAGGTGGATCTTCTCTTTTTAATATTATTTTTTCGGCAGCAGTTGGTATTATGTAAATTCTATGGGGTTGGTGGAAAAAGAGAGATGAGCCTTACCTTGGTGGATGGCTTTTATGGCCAGATGCTCTCCCAACACTTATCTTATCAGGGTGTTATTGAGAGATAAAAAGGAATGGAGATGAAATTTAAACTAGGTAAGAAGCGACAAGGAAGCGGTAGTGGCCTGCTATAAGGTAGGCTAATGTCGCAGTTCACCTGGATATGAAATCGATAAACCATGGAAAACCATTTCATGAATGTCTGAAGGATTCGAACCCATTCATTTTTTCAGTCCGTAGATAGTCTGGTCTTATGCCCGCGACACGGCACTCGTAACTATTCTGATCGGGAACTATGGTAAGCAAATATAATATTATATTCTGTATTTTAAAATATGTGTGATTTTTCTCGTTATTAAAGAATGTCAGAACTAGAAAATCTTAGCTAGACATTTTGTATTGGGTCTGAAGGCGTTAAAGTACAAAAGCAAATTCTATTAATTATGAATAGAGTTTTTGGTTACTGTTCGATGTAGACAGTCAGAATAATATACAATGATTAATGATTCAACACAAAATGTTTAGTTTATTAACCCTTCATAAGCGCCTCCGTGGCTTAGGCGGCAGCACGCCAGGCTCTCACCGCTGGGTCCGTGGTTCAAATCCCGGCCACTCCGTGTGAGATTTGTTCTGGACAAAGCGGAGGCAGACAGGTTTTTCTCCGGGTACTCCGGTTTTCCCTGTCACAATTTCATTCCAGCAACACTCTCCACTCTAATTTCATTTCAACTGTCATTCATTTAATCATTACCCCAGAGGAGTGCGACAGGCTTCGGAAGCCGGCACAGTTCATATCGTCGCCGCTAGATGGGAGCTTCATTCATTGCATATCCTGACCCGGTCGGTCGACTGGAAGCCGGCTGTGGATTTTTATTTTCATTAACCCTTCATAGGTCTCTATATCTACCACCTACTAAACGGAAAATTTACATCGCCAGAGATACTGATGCTTGGATCTTTCATCCAGATATCAACATTGTTTTTATTTGGAAGTATTAATATTTTTTATAACCAAATACTAGACTTAAGGTTCTTGATAAAATAATTTTAATAAGTAATAATAATTAGTTTCAAAGAGCGAAAAGAATATAAACAAGAAGTTCCGTTAAGAACTATACAGCCTACTTTTCATGCCAATGATTATTCTACAGAATATGAACCTATCTAGAATAATGACGAAATTAAGTTGGTAATATCGAAATATCTAATTAGTTCAAAATATACCTGGTATAATGTAGCCTAATAGAGCACTACAGTTGGCAGCCCTGGTGACTGAATATATTCTTAGTTCCATCTCTTAAGGTACAGAATACAAAATTTGGTTGAAGTCCAATGGACGTTACTTGCAGTTAGACACTGGATCTATCAGCACGCGTAAAAGCATGTTGCCAACAATACCATGCGTGTGCTGGTCAGAAATAATCTGAAATATTATGATATCTTGTTGTGCCAATTTTGGATGAAATCCATTTGTTAGTATAGAAGTTACATGTATTTTAAAATTGGACATATCAGCAGGCATAGAATCATGTTGTCAGCACTGCCTTGTATTAATTACTCCAAATTAATCTAGAATGTCAGGTGCTATACGTGTGCAAAGTATAGAGCTGTTGGCTTGCATACTTTCTGATATATTGATATTAGGGTAAAAAATATAGACAGCATCTATTAACAGTTGGCAGCCCTGATTGCACAGAAGAATACTTATAGTCATATCTGATATGTTACACATAGCACATGCGATATTTGGATGAAATCCTACTGATAGTATAGAAGTTACATGTATTTAAGAATTGGCCCTATCAGCAGGCTTAGAATCATGTTGGTAGAACTGACGTATATAAGTTACTCCAAAATTAATCAAACATGTCAGGTACTATACGTGTGCATAGTTTAAAACTGTCGGCTTGCACACATGCTGATATATTGGTATTAGGATAAAAAAATAGAGAGAGCAATTATTAACAGTTGGCAGCCCTGTGGCTCTCAAGAATACGCTCAGTCATATCTGTTTATGTACAGATATTACATACAAAATGTGGTTGAAATCCAGTTGATAGTGTAGAAGTTATATGCATTTAAACATTGGACCTATCAGAAGGCTTAAAATTATTTTGGCAACACTGTCATGGTTGGCCTCCTGGAAATTAAACTGAAATAGTATTATCTACATGTGTGCCAACTTTGGAATAGCTCCTATGCATACCTTGCAGGATACCCAACATGGAGCTCAAATTTCTAGTGCGTTTTTTCAGCAGTTGGCAGCACTGACATCATTTTCAAATATGGACGTGAGCTATTCCGGTGCACATCTTTACTCATACTAAATTTGGTTTTGATTGCTGCAGCCGTTTAGGAGTTGATAGGGGGACACACACACACAGCCAGACAGACAGACAGAAGGACAGACAGACAGACAGACAGAAGGACAGACAGACAGACAGACAGACAGACACACATTTGCCCGATCTCATAAGACTACTTTTTCCTCATTTTTGCAAAATGTGAAAAGTAGGCTAAAAACTGAATTTAAAAATATGCTTGGGAATAAAAGATAATATTATAGTAATTCTATAATCTTATTTTGAGATTGTAAAAATAATATAAAATGGAAATTATCAAAATAAATGTGAACATTAAAATGTTAAAGAAAATTAAAATGAATAGTAATTACAATTAGGCTAAAAGAAATAAAATGAAGTAACCGTAAAATAAATAGTCTACAAATAAAATATCTGCAATAATATTCTGCCCTATAAAGGGTTAGTTAACTTGTGTAATCATCAGATCCTTGAGACCAAAATATTATGTGCACTCGAGTTTGAAGGATGTTTGTGATGTAACCAATGGACCTTCATAAAATCCAGTAACATCATCATTTCCGTAGTTCTATTTTATTTTACGTTAGTTCATGTTGGTTTGGAATTTTTAATTTACATTTTAATATTCTTTATCGCAGTTGGAACACAAAAAGTGCCCGTTTTTAAGCGTGTTTCAACCATGCTTCACATTAAAGAATTATTTTCTCACAAACCCGTCATCAGATCGAATCCAAATTTTAGCACAATATACAGTGGGATGTTTTATAACGGGTTTATTAATTTCAACATTTTATGTGTCCAAGAAAGAAAGTTGTTATCATTTTTGTACGGTAACTTTTTCTCGGCTCGGGGTGGTTGGGAAATGTAGTTCTTTGTCGCGTTGTAATCCTTATACATCAAAAAGTTATGCTGTATGACTGAGAAATACGTTAATTAATTCAATAATTTTATATCGGTTTGTATTTGTACGGGGAAATAATACATGGCTCACCAGCTAGCCGCTCCGGGAAAAGATGTACAGCGTTGCCAAGATGGAGCACAACACGCGTCATGGCGCGCCTCGCTCGGAAGTGATGGGCTCCATCTCAGCAACGCTGTACAGCATTCCCCGGAGCGGCTAGCTGGTGAACCATATATTATTTCCTCGTTCAAATACAAACCGATATAAAATAAGTGAATTAATTTACTCGTATTGCCGTAATGGCGTCTCAGCCTTGCCAATAGATGCAGGTACACAGCGCACCTACACGGAATGCCGACCGTAGCGCTGAAACGCCGTAATATCACGACGGGTTTTACTTAAAAAACAGCCATCGTATGTTTGATATCTGTGGTTGATATTAAATGGTCAGGTAGGAGTGGATTGTGAACTTAGCTGATTTTGAGAAGGGTGAGGTTCGGTCCCATGCAGCTCTTCTCACCACTGCCTAGAGCAGACCACGTCAAGGCGAGCTCTTGGTACTTACGTGCCCCGGTGCTGCAACGTGTCGCACCGTTGCTTTTCCCCTCCCTCCCCCCTTTCTCCACAGTCAGACTTGGATGATGAGCAAAGGATCACTGACTTCGCTTTCATTCATCACGGGTTATTAGAAAATCCACAGCCTGCTTCCAGTCGACCGACTGGGTCAGGGAATGGAATTAATGAATCCCCCATCTAGCGGCGAGGATATGAACTGTGCCGGCAGCCAAAGCCTATCACACTCCCCTTAGGCAATGATTAAATGAATGATAGATGAAATGAAATGATAGTGGAGAGTGTTGCTGGAATGAAATTGTCACAGGGAAAACCGGAGTACCCGGAGAAAAACCTGTCTGCCTCCGTTTTGTCCAGCACAAATCTCACATGGAGTGACCGGGATTTTAACCAGGGACCTAGCGGTGAGAGGCCGGCGTGCTGCCGCCTAAGCCACGTATGCTTCCTCATCACGGGGTATTTAAAGGATTTAAATATCCCGTTGCAAGCCAAAAATAAATTGATCACTACTATGTGTGACCGTATTGAAAGTTTCAAATTGCAACCTGTGCTTTTTAAAAGTCAGCTTCAAGAAGGAAATTGGAAGACAAGGGAGTGACCAGACCGGAGAGAATCTACCAGCTGTATAGTATGCAATGGAGTGTCCAGAAGGCGGCCATGAGTGTGCGGTATGCAGCTCAACGCCACAAGGTCAGTACCTTGCTCCGATCATTATCATGTCCTTGTACATACTCTACTTCTCTAAAGTTCAAGAGAAAATACCTTCAGCCACATCTCTTTGTTTCATGTTTTATAGCAAATTGGATTCATTGAGAACAACGGAATATGTCGTCTACAAAGCTTTGATATTTATACCAATTATTAGTTTAGTTTCTATAGGAGGTCAGGAATTAGGTGTTAAGTGTTTCTATCATCATCATTATTGTTATTTATTTCATATAACAGCCATTAAGACCCCTAGCAGATAATGATGATGTTGATGGTGATGATAATTGTTGTTTTAAGGGGCCTAACATTTAGGTTATCGGCCCCCAATGGTTTGGGGGATCGTGAAGATGATAATGAAAAAAAAAAAAACCCCTGGCACTATCCAGCCCATGACTGGCTAAGGCCGACCAAGCGACCGCTGCCCAGCCATTTGGCCTGCAGATATTGGGGTGACGCGTGATCAGCGCGTCGGTACCCCTCGGCCGTTAATCTTGGTATTCGTGATCGGGGCGCTGTCTCACTGTCAGACAGCTACTCAATTGTCCTCACGAGGCTGAGTGCACCCCGTTCCAACCCTCACGTCAGTTTTAAAATCCCTGACGGTGCCGGGGATCGAACCCGGGGCCTCCGGGTGAGAGGCAGGCGCGCTACCCCAACACCACGGGGCCGGCTGATGATAATGAAATTAAACTATAACTAAAACTAACTACTAACTTGTATACTAGAAGAAGAAATGAAAAAAAAGGAGAATAAGGAAAATAAAGGACAGGAGGAAAAGAAATGCCCTCAACCCTCAAAGAATGCGGATTGAGGGACTTGGAAGGAAGGAGAGCCATGAAAGGCATATACGAAAGTGAAAGAGGAGAGGGTCCGTCCCAGAGGTAATGGATAAAAGGGGGAAAACTGGACCCAGCTCAGGAATCCCTCGGGTTCACCAACTCCCGAACTCACCAGGCGTGAGCCCCTGAGGGTGTAGCAATATCTAGGGTGCACCAAAAGGGGTGGGGGGCTACATACACCCTGCCTCCTTGAGGGCATTGAACAGAAGGCAGGAGATAATATGAAAAGAAAAAGAAGGCTGACCCATCATAGAAGGAGGGTATCAAAAAAGATGAGACAAGGGCCAATTGAGGCGGGAAAGGAAGAGACTCCCTAGGCCTCGGATAACCTAATACTGTCGGGGTCGGAAGAGAACAAGAGTTGAGCAAGTGGGGTCGACAGGAAAGAAGACGGAGATGAGCCCGACACTAGTAAGTGGAAGCAATGCTGGATTCAGCTGGGGCCCCGTGGTCGCCAACCCACGTCCCACTAGATGTGATCCCCTGGGGGAACCCATAGCAGAAAAAAAACAGGGAAAACACTAATTCTTGATTACAATATAAATAGCAAGCATAACATAATATAACATTGTACTTCATAACAGGAAGAATGATTTGAGCTTCTCAAATAATGGTTGCAAATATTAGACCAACGGTTTCTATCCCTGGTATCGTCCATACTTGCATCCGGATCCACCTGGTTCAGCATTACTCGATCTTTCCATCTTGTTCTTGGTCGACCTCTTGGATATTTCCCCGTTGGTTTAAAATGGAACACACGGTTCGGGAGAGTACCTTCTGCTCTAATAATATGTCCTAACCATTGTAATCTTCATCTCTCTATCTCTCTACTGTTATAGGACATAACGTACCACTTGACCGGCTAATTACTTGCGATGAGTCAGCTAATGACCTTAAAATATTTAGGAGAGGACAAAACGTACCACTTGAAAGAGTGGGAAGTATTTAGGGTGCATGAAACCCTAACCGCACGGCCACTTGCTCGGTATTGCTCAATTAATCCTGGTAATAAATACGTGGGCAATAAAATGACATAAACTAATATAAAATATGATAAAGTTTTAGGACTCCCATCACACTTTATTCAGGCTTTGGACTGGCAACATGTTAATAACTTTGGCGTGTTTAAGCTGTGGTTATGCTCTGGTAATTTTTCGTATTCTTTACAATGTTTTTTTAATTTAAAAAATTAAATTGTTTTTGTGGGTTTTATATCCTAGCGAATAGCAAATTGGTCATGGGATGTTTCATTCTAAGTGAATAGCAAGTTCGCCATGTGAAGTTTCATTCCATGTTCTGCGAATATGAGAGAACTCTCAAGCAGGATTTCAAGTTTCCATTCTCTTCATACCGCTTCATTATTCTGTCAAACCGTTCATCATACTTGACACATTTCTTCTTTCTCTTTGAACTTACAATATACAATTCGTACTTCATCCGTCGAAGTGCGCACATAAACCGCCCTTATTCGTTGTACACAACTCCATGTTACAATACCGGTACCAAAATGTTTAAAGCCACACAGTGTGATCGCCACTGATGTTCTTGTGGTAATGAACCTGTAACTGGAATGGACGTCTGACATCAAGTGGTACGTTATGTCCTAGCGTAAATATTTGGGGATTACGGGGAAACCGTTCTTAGGTAGATAACGACCTAGGTGGTACGTTATGTCCTCGGAAATCAAGTGGTACGTTTTGTCCTTGGTACGTTATGTCCGGACATCCTCTCTACTGATGTCTGCCTTTTTATAATGGCGATGTAACTGCACTTTACTCCGTCTTTCCCAACTGTCAGTTTCTGGGCAGTATTTTGGGCCATAAAATTTTCCGCAACATTTTTCTTCCAAATGCACATAAACGTTCTTCAAAAGTTAAGCGTTTCTATAACGAAATATATTTTACTGTCAGATGCCCTTCGTGATGTGAATTTCACGCGTTTCAGTACACTTTGTTCAAGATGTAATACCATGGTAGAGCCAGGAATCAAACCCAGACCTTGAGAGTGAGAAGCCTCTATATCTACTTACTTCACGATGGCGTTTCATCAATAAAGACCTTAAAGAAAAATAGGCCTATTTCAGTAGTTATTTCTTTTCAGAAGCTCGGGCATTGAAGTCATTTAGCTCCGTGTACTTTGGTGAGTGTATGTACATATATATCTACTTAGTATATAACTAAGTCCCTGATTCTTTAGCGGCTTCGGTGGCGTAGTTGGTAGCATGCTGAGCTTCTATGCCCAAGATCGAGGGTTCAAACCCGACTGAAGTCGTCGGATTTTTAAGAATGTTAAAAATCCCTCAGTATGCCTTCCTTAGGGGAAGAAAAGCCGGCGCGGCGGTGCCATGCCATATATTTATGGCATGTTAAAGAACCTTCCACTAATTAAACCTGTGTGAAGCTAAATTAACTTATTGGATAAACAACGCTCTTAAGGTTCCTACATTCGTCGCCCGGAGCCGACTGCAGTGGCATCCAGTAGCCATGTTTTGAACTAGTAGTTGTTGACGGTGGCGTTTGGCGGCAGAAGTAGGAACTACTTTAAATTCAATGTCTGCAGTCCTTATTGAATTAAAAACAGATAAGACACACTAATACAGACATCAAAATTAACACCGGTTATCAGACAAATTCTACACACACACAAAGTACACGGGGCTACATGACCGTGTTGTCGCAGCCCCTAAACTAAGGAACCATCCAACCAACCCGATTCTTGAATGTCACGGGTAATCTCGACAACCAATGTTTGGATTTTGCTGCAGTTTTCACCATTCTGTAAAGGATTTCTCTAGGAAGGATTCTGCAGAAAATAATTTAATTATGATCAAGGGAAGCCAAGCAGTAACGATTTCAGTGAACTAGTTGAAAAAACCTGGAGTCCGGCGCTTTATAAGTTACTCTGGGCAAACCGTTAAAAATAACAATATATTATGAGTGTAACAATTGATCAGCATAAAATGATCTTCAAGGTCCGGGAGAGCATATCTCTATCTTCAATACACCGCCCACTATAAGTGTTTTAACGTTTTCATTTCTTCCAACAATCTCTATTAAATTACTGAGGCGACAGTTGACGAGCTTGCACGTAATTCCTTCATAACTGTTCCCGGGTGAAGCTGGGGTGGGTTGCTAGTATATAAATAAAGCAAGAAATTGACTGGTCACTGAAAGCCACGGCCGCCTCCTTCCCTATCCTAATCTGAAATACAATTACAGCCATCACAATGACACAGATTATCATACAAATCCCCCACACACACGCAAATACACAGGGCTATATGACCACGATGTCGCAAAGAATCAACAAATTTTAAAATTCAGGATAGGTTTAGTCTACAGAAAATAAAATCCTCGACAGATGTGAATTTAGATAAATCATTACAATCTAAAATATCATTTCAGAAGACCGACAGGACATCTGATGGATATTCGACAGAAGGCAGATATCGAAGAACCAGTGGTGTGAGGTGCTATAAGTACAAGGTTCGGTGAATGCGTAGGCACCCCAAAACTTTAAATACTGTGGTATTATGATGTAATTTGCCTGATTAGAGTGTGGAAAAATTCTGCGATAAACCACACTAATATAGCCATCGTCAATGCCTGGATTCGATACTCCGATCTCCTGACTTGGTTCAGCTCCATATCGCATCGAGGGCGTGGTGATTGATTTAATGGGCACAATGATATCATGGGCCAGGAATGTTGTTGTTTACGAATATTCATACAAACGAAATAAAGGACCAAGATCTTTGCAACGACTCACAACATCCGGAAACTAGTCAGGCGAAAAGGAAGAGGAGGGAGGGATAGCGGACTGGACCCTCCCAATATCGGAGGTCCAACATGCATGACATTGTTACTCGTGATCTTGAATCTGCTGTTGCCTTACTCATAACAGGTTTGTGTTCAATGTCGATTAAACTTTCTTTTTTCACTCGATAAGGCCATTAGTTCACACCTGTGCGGCGCTGCTTGCACTTGATACCGTTATTGACTGCTTTTCATTATTCAGTTTAGGGGCTTGGGACATCCTGGTCATTAGCCACATATAGTTTGGTGTGTGTTGAACTTGTCTGATAACCTGTGCTATTGTGACGACTCTATTAGAGTGTGTAGCTGTATTAGTTAAATATTGAAATGATAGAAGCCATGTTTAAGTGTTGCCTAAATCTATTAATTCTAGAAAAGAAGAAGAAGACGCCTCTTTAAATGAAGCGTAAGCGTGAACAAACGTCTCATCATCATATTCTAAAGACTAATGACTTACCGATGCAACCACATTCTTCTGAGCTTCTATGCCCAAGATCGTGGGTTCAAACCTGGCCGAAGTCGTCGGATTTTTAAGAGGGTTAAAACAAACTCAGTATGCCTTCCTTCAGAGAGGAAGTAAAGCGGCGGTCCCTTGTCATAGATTAGTTAGTTAGTTAGTTAGTTAGTTAGTTAGTTATTGTTGTTTTAAGGGGCGGAACTACGAAGTCATCTGCCCCTATTTGTCATAGATTTAAGGCATGTTAATGAACCTTCCACTAATTACACCTGTGTAAAGCTAAATTAGGTTAATAATGTAAACAACGCTCAGGTTCCTACGTTCGTCGCCAGGAGCCGACTGCGGTGGCGTCTAGTAGCCAAGTTCTGAACTAGTAGTTGTTGACGGTGGCGTTTGGCGGCAAAAGTAGGGACTACTTAAAAAATAATCGTCTGCAGTCCCTACTTGAATTAAGAAACAGAAGCACACACTAATATAATCATCAGAATTAACACCGGTTATCAGACAGATTCTGCACACACCCAAAGTACACGGGGCTACATGACCGCGTTGTCGCAGCCCCTAAACTGAGGAACATTCTTCTGTCGTTGGCGGTTCATTTCAGCTACATGCAATTGCCACATTCCATTCTATTCTCGATGTCTTCCAACTACTCCGTCCTTTCTTTCCCAGCATTTTCCATTCAAGAATATTAACGCTGAAAGTGGTTTGTCTGATGACAAGTCCAATAAATTTTATTTTATTAGCCTACTTTTCACATTTTGCAAAAATGAGGAAAAAGTAGACTTATGAGATCAATCCGGGAAAATGTGTGTCTGTCTGTCTGGCTGGCTGTGTGTGTGTGTCCCCCCTATCAACTCCTAAACGGCTGCAGCAATCAAAACCAAATTTAGTATGAGTAAAGGTGTGCACCGGAATATCTCACGTCCATATTTGAAAATGATGTCAGTGCTACCAACTGCTGAAAAAACGCACTAGAAATTTGAGCTCCATGTTGGATATCTTGCAAGGTATGCATGGTAGCTATTCCAAAATTGGCATACATGTAGATAATACTATTTCAGTTTAATTCCCAGTAGGCCAACCATGACAGTGTTGCCAAAATAATTGTAAGCCTTCTGATAGGTCCAATGTTTAAATGCATATAACTTCTACACTATCAATTGGATATCAACCAAATTTTGTGTGTAATATCTGTACATAAACAGATATGACTGAGTGTATTATTAAGAGCCACCAGGGCTGCCAACTGTTAATAATTGCTCTCTCTATTTTTTTTTATCCAAATACCAATATATCAGAAAGTATGCAAGCCAACAGCTTTAAACTATGCACACGTATATTCTGACATTTTAGATTAATTTGGAGTAACTTATATACGTCAGTTCTACCAACATGATTATAATCCTGCTGATAGTGCCAATTTTTAAATACATGTAACTTCTATACTATCAGTTGGATTTCAACCAAATTTCGTATGTGCTATGTGTACCATAACAGATATGACTATAAGTATTGTTAAGAGCAATCAGGGCTGCCAACTGTTAATAAATGCTGTCCATATTTTGTTTACCCTAATATCAATATATCAGAAAGTATGCAAGCCAACAGCTCTATACTTTGCACACGTATAACATCTGACATTCTAGATTAATTTGGAGTAATTAATACAAGGCAGTGCTGCCAACATGATTCTACGCCTGCTGATATGTCCAATTTTAAAATACATGTAACTTCTATACTAACAAATGGATTTCATCCAAAATTGGCACAACAAGATATCATAATATTTCAGATTATTTCTGACCAGCACACGCATGGTAGTGCTGGCAACATGCTTTTACGCGTGCTGATAGATCCAATGTCTAACTGCATGTAACGTACATTGGTCTTCAACCAAATTTTGTATTCTGTACCTTAAGAGATGGAACTAAGAATATAGTCACCAGGGCTGCCAACTGTAATGCTCTGTTAGGCTACATTATACCAGGTGTATTTTGAACTAATTAGATATTTCGATATTACCAACTTAATTTCGTCATTATTCTAGATAGGTTCATATACCGTAGAATAATCATTGGCATGAAAAGTAGGCTGTATAGTTCTTCACGGAACTTCTTGTTTCTTATTTTTATTTTTATTTTTCTCTTTCCCATTTCCTTTTATCTTCTCTCTTCTTTGACTTCTCTTAAGACTTCCAGGTCTCTGTTACATTGATTTCTTACTTAAGAAAAACAGCAATAAAGGTGAGTGTTGTCCTTGGGACAGGGCTATGTGGTAAGACGTAACATAGGCTTTAGTTCCGTAAACCAACAGACTGCCTCACTCACTCACTCGCCCATAATGGAGGCGTACAGCATAGAATAGCGTAATTGTAAGTTTAATGGTATTGTTTGAACCAACTTATAATGTATTAGTCCGTGAAAATAATGTTACTTTAAATGTAAAACACGAATGAACTCGTTTCTTTACCGTGGTCAAGGTATTTTTTATTAAGTTTCAAAATAGAGTTGGTTGGTTCCTTAGTTTTGGGGCTGCGACAATGCGGTCATGTAGAACCGTGTCCTTTGGGTGTGTGTAGAATCTATCTGATAACCGTTGTTAATTGTGATGGCAGTATTAGTGTGTGTTTCCTGTGATCAGGCGATCAATTTCTTCAAGTAGTTCCTAGTTTTTCTACCAAATGCTACCATCCACGACACCTAGCTGCGGACGTGGCTACATAATGCCATCGCAGTCAGCACTTGGCGGCGAACGTTGGAACTAATATAGCGTTATCAAACTAACCTACAAATTTTAGCATCCACAAGTGTAGTTAGTAGAAGGTTCTTATTCATGCCATAAATCTATGACATGGGACCGCCGGCTCTACTTCGCCTCCGAAGGAAGGCATACTGAGGAAGTTTTAATGCTCTAAAAAATCCGACGACCTCGGCTGAGTTTGAACCCGTGATCTTGGACATGGAACTCAGCATGCTAGCAACAACACCACCGAAGCCAAGTTCCAAAATACAACTATGGTGCTTTTCCGTTTGGTTTCAACACAATAATTTGCACTTAGTAATACACAACTGATAACACCAGAATAGCCTCCTGTCTAGAATGTGTTCACTATATCCATTCACTTCATAACATTACTAGGGCGCCCGCACTGCTCCGCAGTATTATTTTTCAGTATTGGAATTTAAAAATTACAACTATGTAATAGTTTATAACCTTTATTTCACAATACGTCCTTCCAGACAATGTTCGCTGTGCGTCGACCCTTAAGTTTAATTTCTACTTCTACATATTTAATTGATTTTCCTCGGGATAATGCAACATAGAACATTCCATGGTCTGAAACAGGATCAGGCAAGTAGATTCCAACTCGATGAAAGGTTTGACCCTGCGATTTGTTGATTGTAATACAAAACGCTAGTGTAATAGGAAATTTACGTCATTAGAACCAAAGATATGATTGTTACAATGAGAAAAAATGTTGAAAAAATGAGGTGTAATACCGAATGTTCACTCATAACATTCCTCAGAATCAGCCGATTTGAATAGTTTAGAGCTGAAATGAAAGCGCATGATTCACTGAGTGCTCTTAGACCAAAAGGACCTGCGTACCTCAATTGGAACCAAATATATCATTGCTGCAAAGTTGGAAAAAGTTGCAAAAAATTGAAAAAAATCAAATAATTTGGGTAAGGCGGAAGTTAAGTGATTTGTAATACTTGATAACAAATCCGTGCATGAATACCTTTCATTTAAAAAAAGGAATGAAGGAAATAGACCGGATAGAATGGCCGGACGGACTCGGTTAGTTTTCATAAATATTTCTAATATTCGCTTCGGCACTCATTACATTCCTCAGAATCAACCAATTTACATATTTAATAGCCTACCTCAAACGGTTGAGCTTGATCCACTGAGTGTTCTTAGACCAAAACGAACTGTGTAACTCAATTAGAACCAAGGATATGATTGCTACAATGAGAAGAAATGTTGAAAAATTGAGATGTAATATCGAATGTTCACTCATAACTTTCCTCAGAATCAGCCAATGTGAATAGATAAGTACTCCAATGACAGCGCTTGATTCACTGAGTGTTCTTAGACCAATACGGTCTTCGTAACTCAATTCTAACCAAATATATGATTGCTTCAAAGTTGGAAAAATTTGGAAAAAGTTGAAAAAATCATATAATTTGAGAAATGCGTAATTTAAGTGATTTGTAATTCTTGATGGCAAATATGTGAATGAATACCTTTCATTTTAAAAGAGAATGAAGGAAATCGGCCGGATAGTATGGCCGGACGGACTCGGATAAGTTTTCATCAATATTTTTAATAATATAGATCATTGCATCAATGAGAGAAAAATTGGAAAAAGGTGCAAGAAATCAAATAATTTGAGGAAGGCAGAAGTTAAGTGATTTGTAATACTTGATAATGAATCTGTACATGAATAACTTTCATTTAATAGTGGTATGAAGGAAATCGACTGGATAGAATGGCCGGACGGACTCGGTTAAGTTTTCATAATTATTTCTAATATTCGCTTCGGCACTCATAACATTCCTTAGAATCAACCAATTGAAATATTTAATACCTCAAAATATAGTGCTTAATCCACTGAGTGCTCTTAGACAAAAACGAACTGTGTAACTCAATTAGAACTAAGGATAAGATTGCTACAATGATAAAATATTTTGAAAAAATTAGATGTAATATCGTATGTCCACTCGTAACATTCCTGAGAATCAGCCGATTTGAATGGTTAAGAGGTCAAATGATAGATCATGAATCACTGAGTGTTCTTAGACTAAAACGACCTTGGTAATTCAATTAGAACCGAAGATATGATTGCTTCAAAGTTGGAAAAAGTTGGAAAAAGTTGGAAAAAGTTGAAAAATCAAATAATTTGAGAAAGGCGTAATTTAAGTGATTTGTAATACTTGATGACACATCTGTGCATGAATACCTATCATTTAAAAAAAGAATGAAGAAAATCGGCAGGATAGTATGGCCGGACGGACTCGGATAAGTATTCATCAATAATATAGATTGCCGCGTTCGAACGGAAGCTATATAACATAGACTTTTGTTCAGTTATTCTTAATCGTACAATACTAACATACGTAAAATTTACGTAGGCTATATGAATATTTTAACTGCTTAGAATTCCCTCTATAACTGTCCCCACGCTACCATCTTCCAGCAGTGCTTCTACCGGTCTATGGTGGTGATATAAATGCTTTTGATAATAATGCCAATCAGTTCTAGAGGAATAATCATGGGGCAATGAATATCCTAGAAACTATCCTTGAATTGAACAACATATTAGTTTCTCCATGGCAATAACAAAGAGGTGGAGAATTTGACGTAGATATCACATCACTCTAAAGGGATTATAAAACAATCTCATAAAAACCAGGGTAGAACTTAGCAAATTAAACTCCAATGAACACAGAGGATTCAGTGTATATAAATTGTGTTACATACGAAATATATATTAATTTCAACCATTTAACCATTAACACGAAGTCCGTAATGTACGTAAATTTAACGTAGGCTATTATTATTATTATTATTATTATTATTAAGCATCAATTGAATAATGTTAGAATTCTAGGGTTAAAGTGAATTTCGCTTCACAATTTCGGGAACACTAAAGCCATCTTTTGAGATGTGCTCGAACTACTTGCAAAAACGTACTCAGAAAATACCGCAGATGTTTGTTCAGTGAATATTTCAAGTTACACAAAATGTAACATAGCCGTTTGTCTCCGCATACGCTTCAAATATCTAAAGCAATCTGGATATTCAGTATAGCAGTGCTGACTCCTTGAAAATCGTATTATCACTACGTATGTGTGTGTGTGTATCCACTTGTCTTCCTGTTTGTTGTGTTGCAAGGACACCAGATGTTGCAGACTGAACCACATTCCTCATTGATTGTGCTTCAAACAAGAGATAATGATGTGTGATGACATACGAACACTGCACGTTGTACACTGAATCTCAGTCAATACTGCCACGCCTGTGTTTACCTCGGATTCCACGCACGCAAAACGGTAAGTTTCTTTGATTGTTGTCATGAATTAGGCCCGTATTTCTATTATTGTTGATTTGTTTAAAACATTTGGGACATCTAAATCAATGATTTTCTGTCGGTCAGCTCGATTGTACCCAATTGAAAAAAAAATACATTAAATTAATAGATACAAATGGATCACCAGTTTCGATCGTCAAGCGACCATCATCAGATCCTTTACACTTAGGCTATTAAATCTATGTCTACAAGTATGGCTGATAGTATTTACAATATGTACACTTATTTAGTTGCAATAGTATTTAACATAATGAAAATAGTTAATACTAGCATTACCCGTCGCGGCTTCGCCAGCGAATATTCTTGTTGTAAAGAGTACACTTAGCAAAATCTCAATCATGAATGCTATGACTGATTTATCCTTGGTATGAATAATCAGACTTTATCAATTCAGCTACTGGTGCAGTGGTTAGGGGTTTGTCATTCCTTCATAGGTATATCAGAGCGAAGTTGGTTTTCTGGGAATATCACAGACACTGTTAATTTAAGGGTCTTTAATTGTGGTTTTCGGAGACCCTTTATAGTCGGGTGAGAAAGACCTTTCGTACCACACTCACACGTGAAAATTGCGTGAAAATATTCTAGAGTGCCCCTTGACCCCCTTAAGCTCATTAAACGGTACGTATTGATCAATTTTACAGTTTAATTTGGTTCAGTGATAACCTTATAACCGTCTGGAAACTTTCACAGTAATGTAATAATTGGAATTGCATTGCGTCTTACAGAAATAGGTGGACCTGTGAGATTCTGTTACCATGGTTACCGTGTTGCATTATTTCATTATTTAATTGTAAATGTACATGTTTTAAGGTATTTATTTAATTGTGAGGCATTTAAAGAGTAAGTGAGTACGTTTCGCTTACGCATTGGGTTATGCTGAACCTGTAGGTACCCCATATGTGTAGGTTGGTGTTAATGGGACCTTATTTTCGGTACAAAACTGGAATGGGACCTTAGCAGAATAATATAGGGAGGGATTTGTTAGTTATTATCTAGGTGATGTTTTGTTATGATACTGAAAGTGGTGATTGATCTCCAAATTTGCTTGCTTAGTGTGGATATGTTGTTAAATGGTCAGTTCAGATTGTAATGTACTGGCTACATATCTGGTGCAGTTCGGATATCAGTTAACTTCGTCACTTTTTGCTTTCAACTTGGAACATCACTATCAATTGTAGTGGAATGTTCTTTTGCATGCCATAAATCTATGACTTAGGCCTGCTGGCATTACTTCTCCTCCAAAGAAAGGCATACTCAAGGGTTTTAACGCTCTTAAAAATCCGACGACTTCGGCCGGTTATGAACCCGCGATCTTGGGCATAGCAGTTCAGCATGCTAGCAACTACGCCACCTAAGCCATGAATTAAGGGGACGTGTCTTGGGAATGTAATGAGTACTCTCTTAGTTTTCTAGTATCACGAACGCTCCTAACCATAGATTACGAAAGAGACTGTTTGACAGTCCAGTGGATATTACATTGTTTACACTATATTTTGGAACTAAGCACCAAAACCACATCACTTCAAGTGCTATATCGGTCAAGGGGAACACGCTTGGTGTCACTTGCGGTTGGATTGGCTGCCAGAAAAATGTTTGAGTAATCTTCTACTGAATTGCGCGATGTATCCAAGAAAGTATGTTTTATAATATTATACTGCACGATGTTGGCTCAATATGGCGGTGTCCACTAGAGGAGAACGCTTAGCTGGCAGTAGGAACTGGAAGTAGCGTGTGTTCCAATTTTAAAGAGCGGTTTTGGTGGTGTAGTTGGTAGCATGCTGAGCTTCTATGCCCAACATCGCGGGTTCAAACCCAGCCGAAGTCATCGGATTTTTAAGAGCGTTAAAATCCCTCAGTATGCCTTCCTTCGGAGGGGAAGTAAAACCGGCGGTCCCATGTCATATATTTATGGCATGTTACAGAACCTTCCACTAACTACCCCTGTATGAAGCTAAATTAACTTATAGGTTAAACAACGCTCTTAAGGTTCCTACGTTCGTCGCCAAGAGCTGAATGCTGTGGCGTCAAGTTCTGAACTAGTAGTTGTTGATGGTGGCGTTTGGCCGCAAAAGTATCAACTACTTGAAATTCAATGTCTGCAGTCCTTATTGAATTAAAAACAGACTAGCTGACCCGTGCGAGAAATCTCGCATGTTCATAAACTACACTTTGCCCAATAGGTTTATAATGAGGTTATGTTTTTATTTCCACCAAATGATTATAGAACCCTATTTACATTTCAGGATAAAGGAGAGACCTCAGAATGTTAATATGACATGAATCAGGCGTCACAGTGGCCCGTGGACAGCAATTATGGACAGTATTTTCCAACATCAACGGTGTTTGCAAATCGCACACTTCGTACAATTTTTTAAAGTAATTTTTTATAAAAATTATAGCTATTTATGAAATTATAGTGCAATAAATCACTGCTAATGTCTTTTCTCTTTCATTTGAATGCTCATTTGTCACGATCGTTCGCTTGTGAGCGCCGCAGGAGGGATCTATACTACTGAAATAATATATATGATAACACACACTAATACAGCCATCACAATTAACACCGGTTATCAGACAGATTCTACACACACACAAAGTACACGAGGCTACATGACCGTGTTGTCGCAGCCCCTAAACTAAGGAACCAACCAACCAAATTTAATGTTACTTCGTAGCGCAGTTGCTAGGATTCTATGGTGTCACTCTTGAGGTCCCAAAGGCTAGACCCGTGGCTAATTGTTTAGTAAGCTAGACTTTGTTTCGAAGTAGTTCCGTGAAGAACTGAATAGCATATTTTTGTATATCCTACTGGTCTTACTTAGGACACAAAAAATGAAGAAAAATTAAAAATTTGCACAGCCGCCATTTTAAAGTTCTCATGAAATTCCATGAAATTAGACGTCAGTATATTAAGGCTTGTATGAAGATATACCGTGCCAAGTTTCTCAGCGATCGGATAAAAATTGCGAGAGAAATTCATTTAAATATTCAAATTTTGAGTCTCCACCATATTGGTCTTGTGATCACCAGGTCATAAAATTCCCACAGATAAACTTAAGTTAATAGCCTCTATCAACATGATAATGATAATTGTTGTTTTAAGGGGCCTAACATCTGTGTTATCGGCCCATAATAAAATAATTAGTTTGCTTTACAATGAAAATCCACAGCCTGCTTCTGGTCGAACGACTGGGTCAGGGAATGGAATGAATGAAGCCCCCTTCAAGCGGCGAGGATATGAACTGTGCCGGCTGACGAAGCCTGTCGCACTCCCCTGGGGGCAATGATTAAATGAATGACAGATGAAATGAAATGACAGTGGAGAGTGTTGGTAGAATGAAATCCTAAAAGGGATATTTTTCCTTTAATGGTACATAACTCTATGGCCTATATATATATATATATATATATATATATATATATATATATATATATAACAATCCAAAATGGCGAGCTTCCGAAATATATTGACGGTTCTCAATATCTACGAATCTTTCACAGCAATCAAACTGAATTGTTTATGTTCATAGAGGCTACGGACATAAGTTCACCTATAGGACTTTCAGTAACCTGGTGAGCACAAATCCAACATGGCGGGGACGCGAAGAATAATTATTTAAATGTATGTTTCTCGCGATTTAACCATCCGAGTGCAGTGAAAATTTGCACGTTAAATGCATATACACATTTTAATCCACTTCCATCTAATTTATTTCAATTGTTTTCATAACCACAAGATGGCAGCTGTGCGAAATTTTAAAATCTCGTTTTTACTTCTTGTGTCCTAATCATGCGATTGATGTTTGAAAACCATACGTACACAATAATCTTGATGTAATAGTACGTAAATAAAATTCCAACCTGGCGACCATCTGAAATATATAGACGGTTCTCAATATCTACGAATATATCACAACAATAAAATTGAATTTTTGTATGTTGTTAGAGGCAATTAACATGCGTAGGATATATGAAAATAGGCTGTATAGTTCTTCACGGAACTACTTGTTAGATTTAAGAACCGTAGTATTTGAATTCTTCATTGTGTATTACTTGAATGTATTATTTTATTTAGCGTGTGGCTTTTAGTTCCGTTCAATTTCAAGTAGTTCCAACTTTCGCAACCAGATATCACTGACACATAGTGGTGAATGTTGGGACTTTGATAGAGCGTTACAAGGAAATCTAACCTAGAAATTTAGTTTCCTGGTGGCCAGGTTTTGATACAGGGCATCTTCAGTTGTCCCTTTGTAGCACTGGTTTGCCATAATTTAGTCCATTGACCACTTATATGAAAGGAAGGGAGAAGAGCAAAATACTGGCCAGTGAGATGAGATTCTTGAGAAGCAGTATTGGAGCTACAAAGATGGACAGAATAAGAAATGAGAGGACCAGAGAATTAATGTAGGAGGAACCATTACAGGATGATATAGAGAAATCTAGACTTAGATGGTATGGACATGTGAAACGAATGGAGGAGAAGAGGATACCCAGGAGGATACACGAGACGAAGTGGGAAGGAAAGAGACGGGGAGGATGACCGAGAGACTAGTGGCTGAAGGGGGTGGAAAAAGCGTGAAGAAGAGAGGAAAAGACTGGACAAGGGTGGAGACTGAGAGATGGTGGGAAGACAGAAGACGTTGGAGAGGCTTGTATTCCAAACAGACCCGGCCAGTGGCTGGAAACTGTGCAAGATGATGATGATGATGATGATGATGATGATCACTTATATTATATTTATTAATATTGACTTAGCAAGTTCGTAATGGAGGATGACGGGAAATGGAGTCTCTTTCCAATGGTCGTAATCGTGCCAGACAAAATAAATCTATAATTAATTTTTATTAAGAAGTTACATTGTTGTATTATCTAAACTACAAGATTCCCTTAAAACAACAATGGTAATACCAAGATAATAATGATCATGTGGCCTCCTGCGAGGCCGAGCGCAGGCCTTTCTAGTTGTCGCCCATGGGCGACCTGCGCGTCGTAATGAGGAAGAAGTGATGATGATGACGTCACATACACCCAGTCCCCGAGACACGGGAATTAATCCCAGGAGATTAAAATCCCTGATGGCCCGGCCGGGACACGTCGGGTCAAAGCCTAGCGCGCTAACCATTTAGCCACGGATCCGGACAATACGAAGATGGAAAATTTGGATGTGATAGTTCCCTAAGAATTAAACTATTATTAATAAGTTGCATTGTTCGATTATCTACAGTACAATATTCCCTTAAGGGGGGACCTACACCTTTAAGAATCAAAATTTGTCATTTTTCATTTTTTTTTCTACGTTTATTGATTCTTGCTCTTCAAATCACTGCAACAATTTCTTTGATATGTATAATATTTTTGAGTTATGACGAAAAACGTGCAGGGGAGTTTAGGAAATTTTCTATACATTGGTAACTTTGGTGATCGTTTCCCGAAACTTTGGATTTTCAAATCCGTTTCCTTAGTAACTGCCAGAGTATTGAAGAAAATTAAGTGAAATTTAGTATATATGTGTATCCTATAGGGAGAACAACATGACCTAGAACTGTTACTGTACATGTCATAGTTGTGGTTTCATAAAAAAATATTCAGTGAAAAAAATTGGCAAAAAGTTACACTTTAATATAAGATTTAAAAAAAATGTTTTTTCATTCTAGATTCCAATGATTCTAGGTCAATCTCTAGCTACCGTATTAGTAAATACAATGAAAAAAGAATTTTTGAAAAACAATGATATTTTTGTAACATATTAGGGAAACGGTGGATCAGTGCGCAATATGCAGCCGCCATTTTAAATGCCTCATTTGCGGAAATGCATTCGCCATATGACTTGTAAATACACGAACATATTGGCAAAGCATAGTGTGATTGGCAGAACAAATTACAATTCTTTAGTACTTTCCGTTGCTGAGGAATACAAAAGTGAAATATACATGACTTTCGGATCCTTAAAGGTGTAGGTCCCCCCTTAAAGCAACAATGGTAATAGCAAGATGAGCATTTGTCAGACTGGTTCACTTCACGGTTCGCTCATGTTCCACTGCAGCCAAGGTTTAATCTGGAGTGTGAGTGGATTATGAAACCTGAGGATATCGTAACTTGTCATGCAATATAAGTACGGAAATTAGAATGATAAGATATTATAGAACACTTTTCCCCACGCAGTTATAGAGCATGCTACATGGCGTGATGACCTTGTATAAGCCAGCACACACATGATTGTACCTCGTGAGTCACACAGTAGAATACTGACCTCACTTCATCGCACGCCTCACTAATGTGGAACACTTTCTTTGAACCGAGGCATGTTCCCACTCATTTCGTTGTTATTGTTGTTGTTGTTTCAGGGGCTTGGGACATCTTGGTCATCAGTCCCGTATATTAGGGTGCGTGTTGAACTTATCTGATGACATGTATTTCTGTGATGACTATGGATTGATTCTATCTTTCTAAACAAACGCATGTTCCGCAAGGAAATTCATGAAAAATCCACAGCCTGCTTCCAGTCTCCGACCGGGTCAGGAATGGAATGAATGAAGCCCCCATCTAGCGGCGAGGATATGAACTGTGCCGGCTGCCGAGGCCTGACGCACTCCTCTGGGGCAATGATTAAATGAATGACAGATGAAATGAAATGATAGTGGAGAGTGTTGCTGGAATGAAATTTTGACAGGGAAAACCGGAGTACCCGGAGAAAAACCTGTCTGCCTCCGTTTTGTCCAGCACAGATCTCACATGGAGTGACCGGGATGTGAACCACGGACCCAGCGGTGAGAGGCCGGCGTGCTGCCGCCTAAGCCACGGAGGCTTCAAGGAAATTCATACTTACCCTGAATTAATTGAAAAGATACAATATTAATTTAAAGTGGCTTCAGTGGCGTAGTTGGTAGCATGCTGCGCTTCTATGCCCAAGATAGCGGGTTCAAACCCGACCGAAGTCGTCGGATTTTTTAAGAGCGTTAAAAATCCCTCAGTATGCCTTCCTTCGGAGGGGAAGTAAAGTCGGCGGTACCATGTCATATATTTATGACATGTTAAAGAACCTTCCACTAATTACACCTATATGAAGCTAAATTGTATAGGTTAAGATTGTAAACAACGCTCTCAGGTTCCTACGTTCGTTGCCAAGAACCAACTGTGGTGGCGTCTAGTAGCTAAGTTCTGAACTATTAGTTGTTGGCGGTGGCGTTTGGCGGCAAAAGTAGGAACTATTTGAAAAATTCAAAAGTCTGCAGTCCTTACTTGAATTAAAAAGAACAGATAACACACACACTAATACAGTCTTCACAATTAACACCGTTTATCAGACAGATTCTACACACACCCAAAGTACACGGGTCTACATGACCGCGTTGTCGCAGCCACTAAACTGAGGAACCAACCAATATAATTTAAATTAGGAAAATTTTTGGTCCTAAGTTCAAAGACGGAGGTTACAAGCTCTGGAGTTTTTCAGAAATATACTCCCACACAGAAAAGTAGTCAGTGTAAGCTTGAAACGGAGAATAGCATTCTATGCCCACCTCCTCAAAATGCCAGTCAGTAGATTCTCCAATCATCTATTATCATACTTCCGAAGGTTAAAGGTGACGCCTCTTTGGCCGGTGGATAAGGACTTGTTAAAGTTTGAAATTTCTGAAGCAGATATCCTGCTCAGAACCCCATTGAAACTCTGTCAGGTTCATCAAGAGGAAGTAAAACGCAGCAAGAGATATGTTCACTCGGAAGAATTGAAGAAATCCCATTCCCAAAAGATGAAGGCGTGGTGGGCTAACAAGAAGAAAAACAGTTGAGATCTTGCGGTCCCTAGTGGCCACAACGATAAAAGTAAAGTAAGTGAAATTCTTACAAATAAAAAGATACAGTCAGTCTGAGAGACTAGACTTTATATAATTTCAAATGACGCATGCAACAAATATTACACTTGTTAGGAAGGCTCAGGAGGGCTCTTTCAACAGACTCCAGTACCCATTAACCAAGGCTTCCCGCGTGGGCACCTTTTTAAGGGTCACCCAGTATTTGAGTCTGATATGTTTTACAACTCTTAAAGGGTCACCCATTATTTTAATCTGATATCTTGCAAACCTCATTAAGGGTCATCCTGTACTTGAATTGAATCTAACATACTGTACAGCTCGTTAAGTGTCACCCTGTATTTTGTTCTGACATTCTGCACACCTCATTAGGAGGCACCCTGTATTCTTGTGTGACATCTTGTACATCTCTTTAGGAGTCACCCTGTTTTCCTGTCTGACATCTTGCACACTTCTTTAGGAGTCACCCTGTGTTCCTGTCTGACGTCACGCACTCGCCGTCTCCGTATCGCATAACGCCAGACCCCAGCAGTAAACTCAGACTCGGTGCATATGCACTGAACAACATGATGACGTCATACAAGCCGTAACCGTAACGCATAACGTTGAAATGATAAAAATCATCATGTAAACAAAATCAATATGTACTACCCTACCAGCGAATTGTTACCGGCAGCCACGCCGTAACGACCACGGCTAACTCACCCGGTAGCTTTGCTATTGCAAAATGCCACACGTTTTGTTTTCATTACTTCACTCTACTTTCCATGTGAATTTAGACCTGATGGGATTTTGGAGTCATTTTACTGATGATCCGCTCTTGAACTATTCAAAGATTCATAAACTATGGATTGATAATTAATGTTATTGGTTTTACGTCCCTTTTAACTACCCTGGCTTTTAGAGACGCCGGGGTGCCGGAATTTCGCCCCTAAGGGGATCTTTAACGTGCCAGTAAATGTACTGACGCGGCTCCCTCGCATTTGCGCACCCTCAAATGCCAGCTGACTGCGCCAGGTTTCGAACCTGCAACCTTGGGCTCAGCAAGCGAGAACGTTACCCCTGAGCCACGCAGCCAGACCCAAACTATGGATTGAAATCACATGATTTAGAGGGTACATTCTCAGGTCAATGAAAAAGTAGAGAATGGACCCAGCTCAGGTATTCCTCGAAATACTCAATTCTGAAAGTTTCAAACACAATTCCTCATGGAAGAAGGTGTAAGTCGATAAGGGAGAAAATATTACTTTCGAGGGAAGTACCCAAGCTCGAACGGCGAAGACCGACTGAAAGTGGGTTTCGAGTATACAGTTGTACCTATGTCAATAGCTATCAATGCCATTCATCTGTAAAAGTACGTGTTTGGTCGCCAGCGCCATCTGAGTATGTGATAATGTGATCACCGTGGCATTTGAGTTTGGACTATTGCAATGCGGGAACATTGTAAATAATGGAGTATGTCCACATGTTGCCCTTGTTAAGTGTGTGTATTGTTCCATTCCGCTGTGTTTTAAACACTTCATTGAAACTCCACATTTACACTTCGACGTCGAATGAAGGACAACACAGTATCTTCTATTGTGGGAAAGATGACTATGTGAACACGGTACTGCATGTGTTAAGATATCTTGTTGTTAGCAAGTGTTCAACCTTTTGCCTGATGATACAGCACCACATCTATTTCTTGTTAATATAATGGTCCGAATTGCCTGTTGCACGGTAGTTTCTGCTGCGAATTGTGTTTCTGCAATCTTTTTGTAATGTTACCACATATAGCCTATGCTATGCTATATGAACAGGCTTACCAAGAAGATCTTCTCCTTGGATAAAAGCTACAAGACTGGAAGCCTGTGGCTTAATGAAGTACAAAAGGACTTGGATTTGGCTGGAATTGCTGACCTTGATGTAGAAGATCGTTCTAAATTTTGTGCTATGGTAGAATCTTGGACCCCACCACCTAGAGTCTCTAAATGTCGGAAGCCCCTTTCGCAGGAGAGAAAGGAGAAATTATCAGCAGGGCTCAAGAGATATTGGGAACGGAAAAGAGCATCGAAGAACTAGTCATAAGTGCTCCGTAGTGGGCTTAAATCAATAATAATTGCCTATGCTTAAGGTCGAACCAATTACTAGGAATAGATTTTCCCTAATAAATTGGTCCGAATTGCCTGTTGCACAGTAGTTTCTGTTGAGAATTGTGTTTCTGCAATCTTTGGACGCCGTAACTTCGAAACATTGATTGTACACTAAAGCGGGGTTTTACAGATAAATGCACGTGGTGGGTAGTAGAACAGACAAATCTTCGTATGTTAAGCGCACTGCCAGTCGGTTTTAGCCGCCTGACTTGGGGCACTTCCATCGTTAGTAGGGTTACAAAAGATGTCAGAAGTTGGTCAATAAAATTATTAATAAAAAATTGTGATATTTAAAATCTTTATTTGATTCAAATAATTTGCATACCTCTGTACCATCCTGAGGAAATATACAGCCTATGTACTTAAAATGCCCCAATTTTGTTTCTCCTGCCTGGCATTCTATTTTTTGCGTATCTTTCTTACCAACGAAACATATTTTGTCTTTGAAATTCTGATCTTCATACCAAACTCCCTACAATTCTGTTCGAGTTCTAACATGTTAGCTTGCAAGCTTTCCACTGATTCCGTCAATACAACCAGGCCATCAGCATAGGCCAGACTACTTAGCTGGTTTCCACGTAATTGACTCCCACCCAGCTAGTTTATGTTGGTTGGTTCCTAAGTTTAGGGGCTGTGACAACGCGGTCATGTAGCCCCGTGTATAGGTACTTTGGGTGTGTGTAGGATCTGTCTGATAACCGGTGTTAATTGTGATGACTGTATTAGTGTGTGTTATCTGTTTTTAATCCAAGTAAGGACTGCAGACGATAATTTCAAGTAGTTCCTACTTTCACTACCAAATGCTACCGTCCACGACACCTAGTTGTGAACTTCGCTACTACTAGATGCCATCGCAACCAGTGCCAGGTGACGACGTTGGAACTTAAGAGAATTAATTAAACCTAACCTACACATTTTTAATTCACAGAAGTGTAGTTAGTGGAAGGTTATTTTCATGCCATAAATCTATGATATAGGACCGTCGAATTTACGTCCCTTCCGAAAGAAGGCATACTGAGGGATTTTTAACACTCTTAAAAATCCGACAACTTCGGCCGGGTTTGAACCCGCGACCTTGCGTAGAGAAGTTCAGCATGCTACCAACTACGCCACTGAAGCCACCCTAGTTTATGTCCTCCAGCAAATTGTCAATATATAAAATAAACAGTTGTGGTGAGAATTGGACATATCCCTTTTCTTCCATGCATCCTTCACATGCTACACACAGAATTGTCACACAAATATGACAAAAGGAAGTAAATACTGCGTAAATTAAGGCCTTTACGGCCTGGGATGTTATCAGAAGTAAATACTGTTTACAAACTTCTCCTACCTTTCAAGGATGACATTGGTCCCATAGTCAAATACATTTTCAATCCTGAAATAAGAAGGAAAACCACATTTCAATTATACAAATAAGAAGTTTTCAGCCGTCGATGGTTGGTCGGTTCGTTCCTCAGTTTAGGGGCTGTGACAACGCGGTCATGTAGCCCCGTGTACTTGGAGTGTGTATATAATCTGCCTCATAACCGGTGTTAATTGTGATGGCTGTATTAGTGTGTGTTATCAGTAATTCAGCTAAGGACTGCAGACGATCAATTTCAAGTAGTTCCTACTTTTGCTGCCAAATGGTACCGTCAATGACACCTAGCTGTGAACATGACTACTATATGCCACCGTAAACGGCATCTGGTGGCGAACGTTGGAACTTATAGAGCTTTAATCAAATCTAGCCTACTAATTTAACTTCACACAATTGTAGATAGTGGAAGGTTCTTTTACATGCCATAAATCTATGGCATGGGCCCGCCGGCTTTACTTCCCTTCTGAAGGAAGGCATACTGCGGGATTTTAACGCTATTAAAAATCCGACGACTTCGGCAGGTTTTCAACACCTGATCTTGGACATAGAAGCTCAGCATGCTATCAACTACGCCACTGAAGATGCCAATGGTGGAAACTGGCATTATTGAAGTGAATTAAGAGAGATTATTAAGACTTTGCTCACCGGAGAGAAAAAAGGAAATTAGTCACCCCTGTGAAAGAGCATTCTAGTTACTTTTAAACGCGATGGTGTTGTAATAACATTAATGATGTTATTGGGTTTAAGGCCCTTTTAACTACTGCGGAGCCGGCCCTGTGTTCGATTCCTGGCTCCGTCATGTACTTTAGAAACTGGCGTGAGGGCAGGAACGGAGTGCACTCAGTCTCGTGAGGACAATTGAGTAGCTGTCTGACAATTTGGCAGCGCCTCAGTCACGAAAACCAAGATTAACGGCCGAGTGTAGCCAATGCACTGACCACATGGCTGGGCAGTGGTCGCTTGGCAGGCCTTGGCTCTTCACGGGCTGTAGTGTCACGGGATTTAGTTTTCTTTAACTACTGCGGATTTTTGAGACGCCGTAATGTTGCCCCAAAGGGGTTCCTAAACGTGCCAGTAATTATACTGACACACGGCTTCAGTAGCGTTGTCGGTAGCATTCTCAACTGCTATGCCCTAGATCGCGAGTTCAAACCCGGCCGAAGTCATCGGATTTTTAAGAGCGTTAAAATCCTTCAGAATGCCTTCCTTTGGAGGGGAAGTAAAGCTGGCGGGCCCATGTCAGAGATTTATGGCATATAAAAGAACCTACCACTACAATTTGTAGTGTGTAGCTAAATTTGTAGGTTTCTTGGTTAGAAGTGCTCTATCAAGTTCCAACGTTCGCCGCTAGGAGCCTGTGACAGTGGCATATCTGGTGGACAAAGTTGGAACTATTTAAAATTGAACCTGATGGTGAGCCTTCGGGCGTCCAATTAAAATACCCCGCTATGGCCATTTGTTGCAATTTAAATGGTGCATAATAAAAAAAACTGACACGGCTTCCTCGCATATGCGCACCCTCAAATGCCAGCTGACTGCCCCAGGATTCAATCCTGCAACCTTGGTCCCAGCAGGCGGGAACATTACCGCTGAGGCACGCAGCTAATTAAAAGGAGGAATAGGTAACTACACTAATAAGGGAAGGTCGACTACGAAACTACCTTCAATAAAATGAATGTATTTGACCTGCATCATAATGGAATTCCACTTAGAGAGACATAATCGAAGTAGCGGTAGTACGTGTGAATCACACAGTAGGAACGCCATCGTTGCATTCGTGATAAGGTCAGTCCTCTATGTTGTTGAATGGAAATAACTTTCAACTCTATCTCATTGCTATTCCGATAGGAGCTTGACTTAGTGATTCATCACAAGACATAGAGAATGAAGAAACGATCTGACAAGAGAACTCTCGCTTCCTGTCAGAAACTCGTTCAAACATCTCAACGTCAGCTACGTAGTAGCGAGAACTAAGAGTGATCTTTAGAACTATTCCACCCTCCGACCAGTAGGCTCAAGCATTCCCTTACTTTACCTTATGAATTAGACAACCTGTGCGGTCCTAAAAGCATTGTGGATGGCCTCCACAAGGCGTGGGCTTCACGAGTTCACAGGAGCCTGCACATGTTAGCTTTTCTTTTTGCTACGTAGTAATTCATATATAAGGTGCGTTCAAAAATTAACGAGCCGGAGGCTGTAATGCACAAACCGGTGACGACATGGGCTAATCGTGGCGTGTGTAACGAGGTGTGGTTCCGACCAGAGCGTGAAAGGTCACAGCCCGTCGCTAGAGGGCACGCGTGCACGTCACGTGATGATTCAAAGCGAGCAGCAGCATGCATGAATCGTCCAACGCTGCCAGGCGCATTGCAAACAGTGACATGGAGGCGTCAAACGAAGAGCAAAGAGGTGTTGTTCGGTTTCTGACAGCGGAAGGAGTAGGGGGATCGGACATTCATCGCTGAATGTCACAAGTGTACGGCGAACACTGCATGTCCCTTGCAAGGGTCAAGGCGTGACACAAGCACTTCAGGGCAGGACGGGTGTCATTAGCCGATGATGCCCCCCTCCCTGCATTACCGACGACAACGTCCAGCTGGTTGATGCACTCATTATCCAGGACCGCCGAGTGACAGTGAACGCCTTAGCCGCCGTGGTCGGATTGAGCGTCAGAAGTGTGCACACCATCATGAAGGAACGACTGCACTTGCGCAAAATGTGTGCCCAATAGGTGCCCCACAGTCTTCATCCACACCAGGAAGCATGTCGAATGGCCCACTGTCTTGGTCATCTTCAGCTCTATGCGAGGGAAGGGTATGGGTTCCTGGCACGAGTGGTGGCTGGAGATGAGTCATGGTGTCAGCACTTCGAACCAGAATCCAAACGACAAAGCCTCCAGTGGAAGTATCCAGTGTCACCACCACCCTAAAAAGGCAAGGTCATCCACACCAGTGCAGGAATGGTAAAGCTAACGTTCTTCCTTACCAAGATGTCCCCATTCTGATACACTTCATGCCGCACGGGACAACAGTGAATGCCCAGCGTTACTCGCTAACCTTGATCACCCTTCGCCAAGCGATCAAAACAAAACGACCAGGCAATCTTACCCGTGGGGTCATTCTGCTCCACGACAATGCATGACCTCATACGACCAACACAGTCGCGGCACTCCTGCAGATATTCAAATGGGAGGTTCTCGGCCACCCTCCATACAGTCCAGACCTCTCTCCCTGTGATTACGCCATGTTTGGTCCCCTGAAAATGGCTCTGCGCGGCCAACGATTCACCTCGGACGTCGACGTCCAGCTGTACTTGCGGAACTGGATCACATCGCAGCCCAGGGTATGTTTTGAGACAGCCATTCACATCCTCGTGTCACAGTGGGACAAGTGCCTCAACAGCCCGGGCCAATACTTCTAACATAGAGGTACTGGTTTCTGTAATTATGCCTCCGGGTCATTACAATTTGAAGGCACCTTATATAATACAGAATGTTTATAACTCAGTTATATCAAGTCAAAATTATATTTTTTTAAGTTACTTATCTTCATGTATCTACTGTAATTAAAAAGCTTTTACCTATACATTTACCTCTTACTGTACACATTTAAACTTAATTATTCAAATACCAGCGTATTCAACTAATATACTTATCTTTTTTTTATTTTTTTATTTAGTCAATTTACCCTCTAGGTTGGTGGCTCCCACGGACTCTGCGAGGGAACTCACCACTACCGCCTTTATGGGCAGTGTCCTGGAGCTTGGAACATCTGGTCGGGTTGGATACAACTGGGGAGGTGTGATCAGCACTTCTCCCAGGCGGCCTCACCTGCAAAGCGAACAGGGGCCTCATGAGGGATGGAAAGGGATGGAAGATTGGGATGGATAGACTAGGAAGAGGGAAGGAGGCGGCCGTGGCCTGACAGTAAGTACCATCCCGGCATTTGCCCGAAGACGAAGTGGGAAACAACGGAAAACCACTTCGAGGATGGCTGAGGTGGGAATCGAACCCCCTCTACTCATTTGGACCACCCGAGGCTGAGTAGACCCCGTTCCAGTCCTCATACCACTTTTTCAAATTTCGTGGCAGAGCCGGGAATCGAACCCAGGACCTCCGGGGCGGCAGCTAACCATGCTGACCGCTACGCTACGGAGGCGACAATATATTTATCTGCCTGTTTTAATAGAAAAATAATATCCTTTTATTGTTATTATTATTATTATTTTCGTCAATTCACCTTTAAGGAAAGCGATAAAACACAACCAATTTCCGTGGTGCTCTTTTCTGTCCATTTCTTCTTTCTTCCCAAAAACCTCCCATATATTCACTGTGTTTCCTCTTTCTCTCTTCTGTCCACTTTTTTCCTGTTTTTTCTCTCTCTTTGGGCGTTTGCTCAAATTTTTTCTTCTATTTTTAGCCTACTTTACACATTTTGCAAAAATGAGGAAAAAGTAGACTTATGAGATCGGGCAAATGTGTGTCTGTCTGTCTGTCCTTCTGTCTGTCTGTCTGTCTGTCTGTCTGTGTGTGTATCCCCCCCCCCTATCAACTCCTAAAAGACTGCAGCAATCGAAACAAAATTTGGTAGGGGTAAAGATCTATACCTGAATATCTCACGGCCATATTTGAAAATGATGTCAGTACTAACAACTGCTAAAAAATCGCAATTGAAATTTGAGCTCCATGTTGGATATCTTGGAAGGTATGAATGGGAGCTATTTCAAAATTGGCACACGTATAGATAATAATACTGCAGTTTAATTTCCAGGAGGTCATATCTGGCAGTGTTGCCAAAATGATTATAAGCCTGCTGATAGGTCCATTTTTAAATGCATATAACTTCTACACTATCAATTGGATTTTAACCAAATTTCGTATGAGCTATGTGTACATAAACAGATATGATTTAGCGTATTCTTAAGTGCCACCAGGGCTGCCAACTGTTAATAAATGCTCTCATTTTTTTAAAATCCAAATACCCATATATAAGAAAGTATGCAAGCCGACAGCTTTAAACTATGCACACGTATAGTACCTGACATTCTATATTAATTTGGGGTAACTTATATACGTCACTGCTACCAACATGATTCTAAGCCTGTTGAGAGGTTCAAATTTAAATACATGTAACTTCTATACTATAATGTGGATTTCAACCAAATTTCGTGTGTGCTATGTGTACCATGACATATATGACTATGCCGATTCTTAACAGCAACCAGGGCTGCCAACTGTTAATAAATACTGTCTCTCTTTTTGTTCTCCTAATATCAATATTTCAGAAAGTATACAAGCCCATAGCTCTAAACTTTGCACACGTATAGTACCTGGCATTCTAGATTAATTTGGAGTAACTAATATAGGCCTACGCCAGTGCTGCCAACATGATTCTAAGCCTGCTGATAGGTCCAATTTTAAAATGCATGTAACTTCTATACTAACTAATGGATTTCATTAAAAATTGACACAACAATAGATCATTTTATTTCAGATTATTTCTGACCAATACATGTATGGCATTGTTGCCAACATGATTTTACGCGCGCTGTTAGATCCAATGTTTAACTGCATGTAACGTCCATGCTATCCATTGGACTTCGACCAAATTTTGTATTCTGTACCTTAAGAGATGGAACTAAGAATATGTTCAGTCACCAGTGCTGCCAACTGTAGTTCTCTATTAGGCTACATTATGCCAGTTATACAGTATTTCGAACTATTTAGAAATTTCGATATTACCAACTTAATTTCGTCATTATTCTAGATAGATCCATATAGATTAATCATTGGCATGAATCTTAAATTTTAAGAAAAGTAGGCTCTTTAGTTCGTCACGGAACTTCTTGTTTCTCTCTATATTTTCCTGTCTGCCATGTCGTCTGTAGAGATGTTTAGTTTCTTAATATCCTTTTATTTATTTATTTATTTATTTTGTTTAGTTCCGTTTGGGCCGGCTGTGAACCACGTGGTTCTTATCTCTGGCAGCTTTCATCTTAGCCCAGTATTCCTTCATTCTGGCACTGTGAATGTCCTTCCGCTCCTGAGTCCATTTCACATCTACTCCTGGACGCACGGCTTTCGCTGTTAGTGACTGGAGCGAGTCTGATATTCTGACTAAAGTCCTGTATTTATTCCTGTCATAGATGTTACTGGATTCAATATCCAATTGTTCTAGGTCTTTCCTGACTAGTTTCGACCACTTGGCGTTAGTTGCTTTCCCTCTAGAGACAGTGTTGAAAATTCTGGAGGTGAGCCTCTGACTAACCATTCTCACAATATGACCATAGAAGATCAGCTTCCTCTTCCTCATGGCTGTTGTAATGCTCTCCACTTGTTCATAGAGTACATTGTTGTGCCTGATTATTTTTTTTTAGCCTACTTTTCACATTTTGCAAAAATGAGGAAAAAGTAGACTTATGAGATCGGGCAAATGTGTGTGTGTCTGTCTGTCTGTCTGTCCTTCTGTCTGTCTGTCTGGCTGGCTGGCTGGCTGTGTGTGTGTGTGTCCCCACCTATCAACTCCTAAACGACTGGAGCAATCGAAACAAAATTTGGTAGGAGTAAAGATCTATACCTGAATATCTCACGGCCATATTTGAAAATGATGTTAGTGCTACCAACTGCTAGAAAATCGCAATTGAAATTTGAGCTCCATGTTGGATATCTTGGAAGGTATGAATGGCAGCTATTTCAAAATTGGCACACGTATAGATAACAATATTGCAGTTTAATTTCCAGGAGGCCATACATGGCAGTGTTGCCAAAATGATTATAAGCCTGCTGATAAGTCCAATTTTTAAATGCATATAACTTACACACTATCAATTGGAATTCAACCAAATTTCGTATGTGCTATGTGTACATAAACAGTTATGACTGAGCGTATTCTTAGGAGCCACCAGGGCTGCCAACTGTTAATAAATGTTCCTAATTTTTTTATCCAAATACCAATATATCAGAAGGTATGCAAGCCGACAGCTTTAAACTATCCACACGTATAGTACCTGACATTCTATATTAATTTGGAGTAACTCATATACGTCAGTGCTACCAACATGATTCTAAGCCTGCTGACAGGTCCAACTTTAAATACATGTAACTTCCATACTATCATTTGGATTTCTACCACATTTCGTATGTGCTATGTGTACCATAACAGATATGACTATGCGTATTCTTAAGAGCAACCAGGGCTGCCAACTGTTAATATGTGCTGTCCCTATTTTTGTTACCCTAATATCAATATATCAGAAAGTATGAAAGCCAATAGCTCTTAACTTTGCACACGTATAGTACCTGGCATTCTAGATGAATTTGGAGTAACTAATATACGTCAGTGCTGCCAACATGATTCTAAGCCTGCTGATAGGCCCAATTTTAAAATGCATGTAACTTCTATACTAACTAATGGATTTCATTTAAAATTGGCACAACAATAGATCATATTAGTTCAGATTATTTCTGACCAATACATGCATGACATTGTTGCCAACATGATTTTACGTGCGCTGTTTGATCCAATGTTTAACTGCATGTAACGTCCATGCTATTCATTGGACTTCAACCAAATTTTGTGTTCTGTACCTTGAGAGATGGAACTAAGAATATATTCAGTCATCAGGGCTGCCAACTGTGGTGCTCTATTAGGCAACATTATACCAGGTATACAGTATTTCGAAGTAATTAGAAATTTCGATATTAGCAACTTAATTTCGTCATTATTCTAAATAGGTTCATATACTGTAGAATAATCATTGTCATGAAAAGTAGGCTCATTAGTTCATCACGGAACTTCTTGTTTATTTATTCACTTCGACGTTTGGTATGGAAATACGGTCACGATCATTTCTAGCGGCTAGCATTCTTGGCTGTCAACCCTGAGGTTCAGGTTTGATTCCCGGCCCTGTCACGAAATTTAATTCCGGCCTGAGGATTGGAACGAGGTACACTCAACCTCGTGAGTCATAAATGGAAAGAGAAGGATTTGATTCCCATCCCAGCGATCCTGAAAGTATTATGCCAATTCTATTCCTGGCAAATTTGTGGGATGGTAGGTAACTGGTTATCTTATATACATTTGAAGAAAATCTCAGTAAAACTGGGAAATGACAACTTCTGCGGGGAGAATATCTGGAGATGACGTAGTTAGAGACGTTTACTCATTATCTATAACAAACCCACCATCCCAATTTTATCACGACTTACATAGATGAAATTTCAGCGGAGTCCCTCATTATACGCCTGATTTAGCGACAAGTACAGTGTTGCCAACCCCACTCATGTGGTGCTACATGATATCTGGTATCGTAAAACCAAAAGGTGCCGCCAAGTTAATATGAAAGTTCGCCAGGTTCCAGTCAGAATTTAACAAGGATTGTGTGAGTTGCGAGATAACAATTTCCTATCTCTTGTTCGCTAAAACTCAACTTCAATAATATTCATCGAAACCATTGGTTTTTGCCTAGCCCAATATTTTCATTCATACCAATGGTTTTTGTCTGGACCAATGATGAGAGGAATAATGATTTTGACAACGGTTACAGCCTAACGTTGCCCCGCTAGCTTCCCGTGGCCAAGGCCACAACTCAACCCGACAATTCCAACCTCCGTTTTGTCCAATCCAATAGCTTTTGAGAATGTTTTTAGCCTGAGGGCAGCTTAAATATTTTTACAACAATATATATTTTAAATATTTAAAATTGAATGGATAAGTATTCGTGTTAAATGTAAAATAATAGAATCAATTTGAAATAATATGGATAAGCTTACAAATAATTTGGTTAAATAAAAGTTCTAAATATTTCTATAACATTTCATAAACACTCTGAGAATGCATTTTCAAACTGGTCAATGACGCTGTGAGGGATGGTTGTGATGTTGAAAATCTGACAGATAGAATTGAGACTTTCACTCTCCATAAAGTACAGCGTGTTCCGATTCAACACGGAACTGTAAAATGGGTTGCCTACCCACCCGCAATCGGCTTGAAATCTGCTCGCAGCGCACTAGCGACGGGACTGAGTTCGATTTCACTGATTGCCGCCATCTTAAGCAGCATTGCAAAGTACTTTGCTCTTTCAAAATATATTTACACAGGCTTCACAATAAGTTTGAACGATTTCTGTATCAGAAGTTGTTATTTTACGTTTCTATTAATGGCTTTTGCAGAGCATTTCTATGAAATAAAATTTTCTTATACAACATAGTTTATTACAACACAATGCATTTTTGTGTTGTATTTTATTTACAACACAATTTATTGATTTTTAACCCAATACCACAAAACGAGATACAATTTGGAAATGTTGTGTTACAAAATTATAATCAGTCTTCGACGCGACATATTTTGAGAGAGCAAAATACTTTGCAATGCTGCATAAGAAGGCAGTGAAATCGTACTCCGCCCCGTCGCTAGCGCGCTGCGAACAGATTTCAAGCCAATTGCGGGATGGTAGGCAACCCATTTTACAGTTCCGTGTTGAATCGGAACAAGCTGTGTTAAATGAAAAGCCACAATTGCTGTCCTATTCTCGTTGTAGTCATTCGTTGTTTTGTTCTTTTAGTTTATATTTTCATCATTCTTATTATTTTTTCCTATTTCTTCATTTCATCCTGTATATATTTCAGTTAATTATATTTCTCAACACTTAGTTTTATTAGATTAGTCTCATTAGCTTTGATTCTAATTTTGTTGAAGAAGATCCCATTGTTGTATTGAACCATGCACAAAATTGAATGTTATTTGTATTGATTGGCGAAGTATTCTCACAATACGATTTATTTATTTATTTATTAATGTATCGTAAGGCTTTTAGTGCCGGGAGAGTCCGAGGACATGTTCGTCTCACCAGTAGCTGTAGCTGCTTCAAACGGACACCCATGAGATGAGCTACAAGTTCCGTTCAATTTCAAGTAGTTCCAACTTTCACTACCAGATGTTACTGACAACTAGTGGTGAACGTTGGAACTTTGATAGAGCGTTTCAGCGAAATCTGACCTAGAAAAGCATCACACAAGTTTAGTTAGTGGAAGGATCTTTTACATGCCATAAATCTATGACATAGGACCGCCGGCTTTACTTCCCCTCCGAAGGAAGGCGTACTGAAGGATTTTAACGCTCTTAAGAAATCCGACGACATCATCCGGGTTTGAACCCGCGATCTTGGACACAGCAGTTCAGCATGCTATAAACTACGCCATCGAAGCCGCTTCACAATAAGATAAACAGTTGTAATAGATCAGCTTGGATGCTACTGAGCTAACCTTGTGTTCATAACGTTAGTCTACAACTTTCACTGTTGGAGAGAGAATAAGGAGGAAAACAAAGAATTATGGATACCAATGTGAAATCCTCGATATGTTGTGAAACAAGTGACACATGGCGTCATTGGTCGAGTAGAAGAGAAATTATCGTGACCGTATTTCTGTACCAATCGTGCGTATCGAGGAACATTTGAGACTTGGTTCTAGAAGCAGCAAGATGGTTTATTTACGTAGATACTTTCACGACCCTGAACACTGTTAATATGTTTAGCCTATTTTTCTCGATTCGGGAAAATGTCTCTCTGTCCTTCCATCTGTCTGTGTGTGTGTGTCCCCCTCCCGTCCCCCTCCCCTCACCCCCCCCCCCACACCACCCTATCAACTCCTAAACGGCTGCAGCTATCGAAACCAAATTTGGTAAGAATAAAGATCTATACCTGAATATCTCACAGCCATATTTAAAATTGACGTCAGTGCTACCAACTGCTGAAAAATTGCTATTGAAATGTGAGCTCGATGTTGGATATCTCAGAAGTTACGCATGCGAACTATTCCAAAATTGGCACACGTATAAATAATACCATTCCCGATTAATTTTCAGAAGTCCATACATGCCAGTGTTGCCAACATGTTTCTAAGATTGCTGATAGGTCCAATTTCTAAATGCATGTAACTTCTATACTATCGATTGGATTTCAGCCAATTTTTTATGTACTATGTGTAATGCAGCAGTTATGACTGTGCATATTCTAAAGAGCCACCAGGGCTGCTAATTGTTGATAAATGCTCTCTCCATGTTTTAACCCTAATATCAATATATCAAAAAGTAGGAAAGCCAACAGCTCCAAACTTTGCACACGTATAGTACCTGACATTCTACCTTAGTTTGGTGTAACTTATATACACCAGTACTGCCAACACGATTCTAAACCTGCTGATAGGTCCGGTTTTCAAATGCATGTAAATTCTATACTAACCAATGGATCAACCAAATTTCGTATGTGCTTTGTGTACCATAATAGTTATGACTATGCGTATTCATATCAACCAGCAGGGCTGCCAACCGTTAATAAATGCTCTCTCAATTTGTTTAAACCTAAAATCAATGTATCATAATGTATGCAAGCCATCAGCTCGAAATATTCCACACGTTCTGACATTCTTGATTATGTTTGAGTAACTAATATACCTCATTACTGCCAACATGATTCTAAGCTTTCTGATAGCTTCAAGTTTCAATTACATGTACTTTCTATACCAACCAATGGATTGTATCCAAATTTGGCACAATAATAGATCGGAATATATCAGATTAATTCTGAGCATTACATACATGACATTGTTCCCAACATGGTTTTACGCGCACTGATAAATCCAATATCAAACAGCATGTAACGTCCATACTGTCCATTAGACTTCAACCGAAATTTTTAAGTGCATTCTATTCCTTAAGAGATGGAACTAAGAATATATTCATAGTGACCAGGGCTGCCAACTGTAGTAAGTTACTCTATTAGGCTACACTCTTTCAGATGTACTTCAAACTGCAGTACTTAGAAAGGTTATTATTACCAACTTACAATATACAATTTAGATTGTCAATCCTTACCAAATTCAATTATTGAGGTTGAAAATACTCGCGAAATGCAATTTAGATCGAAAATATTCACAAAATGGAATTTAGATTGAAAAAACTTCATATCAAACATTCGTTATTAGACTTAAGTATAACACTAGTATTTTAAATCTTAATTGGGCTGAGGAATACCTCAATATCAGGTCGAAACATGAACCTATCCTCTAACATATAATAGGTTTTTTAGCCTACTTTTCAGATTTTGCAAAAATGAGGAAACAGTAGACTTATGAGATCGATCTGGGCAAATTTCTGTCTGTCTGTCTGTCTGTCTGTCCTTCTGTCTGACTGGCTGTGTGTGTGTGTGTGTCCTATCAACTTCTGCAGCAATTGCATCCAAATTTGGCAGGAGTAAAGATCTTAACCTGAATATCTCAAGCCCATATTTGAAAATTATGTCAGTGCTACCAACTGATGAAAAACTGCAAATGAAATTTGAGCTCCATGTAGGATATCTTGGAAGATATGCATGGGAGCTATTTCAAGATTGGCACACGTATAGATAATGATATTTCAGTTTAATTTCCAGGAGGCCATGTATGGCAGTGTTGCCAAAATGATTCTAAGCCTGCTGATAATTCCAATTTTAAACGCATATAACTTCTATACTATCAATTGGAAGTCAACCAAATTTTGTATGTAATATGTGTACATAAACAGATATGACTGAGCGTATTCTTAGGAGCCACCAGGGCTGCCAACTGTCAATAAATTCTCTCTCTATTATTTTATCCAAAAACCAATATATCAGAAACTATGCAAGCCGACAGCATTAAACTATGCTCACGTATAGTACCAGACATTCTAGATTAATTTGGAGTAAGTTATATACGTAGTGCTACCAACATGATTCTAAGCCTGCTGATAGAACCAATTTTGAAATACATGTAAATTCTATACTATTAATTGGATTTCAACCAAATTTTTATGTGCTATGAGTACCATAACAGATATGACTGTGCTCATTTTTAAGAGCAACTAGGGCTGCCAACTGTTAATAAATGATGTCTCAATTTTTACCCAAATATTAATATATCAGAAAGTATGTAAGCCATCAGCTTTAAAATGTGCACACGTATAGTACCTAACATTCTATATTAATTGGGAGAAACTAATATACGTCAGTGCTGCCAACATGACTCTAAGCCTGCTGAGAGTCCAATTTTAAAACACATGTAACTCCTATACTTACAAAAGGATTTCATCCAATATTGGCACGGCAAGAAATCATAATAATTCAGATTATTTCTGACCAACGCATGCATGACATTGATGCCAACATGATCCAATGTCTAACTGCACGTAACGTCCATGCTATCCATTGGACTTCAACCAAATATTGTATTCTGTACCTTAAGAGATGGAACTAACAATATATTCAGTCACCAGAGCTGTCAACTGTAGTGCTCTATTAGGCTACAGGTATATTTCGAACTAATTAGACATTTTGGATATTACCAAGATTCAAGGAGAAATAATTTCAACTCTGAGATTTGCTGATGACATCGTCATCTTGGCCAACAAGCCTGAGGATTTGAATGAGTTTTTGAATGGTATGGACTCCGTCTTACTGAAAGAATTCATGATGAAAATTAATAAATGTAAAACAAAAATACTGGAATGCAGCCGAAATAAATCAGAAACCTCTATGGAGATCAAATTGAGAGGTGAAAAGCTGAAGGAAGTAGGAGACTTCTGTTACTTAGGAAGCAGAATAACCAGTGTTGGACGAAGCAAAGAGGATATAACAAGTATGTTGGCTCAGGCAAAGAAAGCATTTCTACAAAAAAGGAATCTGCTGACATCGAATATAGATTTAGGTATTAGGAAGTCATTTTTGAAGGCCTTTGTCTGGAGCGTGGCGCTCTATGGAAGTGAAACTTGGACTATTGGTGCAGCAGAAAAGAGGAGAATTGAAGCATTTGAAATGTGGTGTTACAGGAGAATGATGAAGATCAGATGGGTAGATAGGGTTACAAACAAAGAGGTATTAAGACGAGTGGGAGAGGAGAGATGTTTCTGGCGACTGCTAATGAAGAGAAGAGATAGGTTGGTAGGACACATACTAAGACACCCAGGAATAGCAAGCTTAGTTATGGAAGGAAGGGTCGAGGACAAGAACTGTAGGGGTAGACCAAGGTTAGAATATGTTAAACAGATTGCCTCGGATGTAGGGTGTGGTAGCTATGTAGAGATGAAACGATTAGCACAGGACAGGGAGGCATCTAGCTGCATCAAACCAGTCAAAAGACTGAAGACTCAAACAACAACAACAACCAACTTAATTTCGCTATTTTTCTAGATAGGTCTATATAAGATTTGCATGAATTTAAATTTTAAGAAAAGTAGGCTCTTTAGTTCGTCAGGGATCTTCTTGTTGTAATTCAATTATTGATAAGGGCAGATGACATCATAGTTCCGCCCCTTAAAACAACAATAACTAACAAGTATTGATTGGCGTATACATAAAACCTTAGAATCCTTGACCAAGATTATATTCTAGAATGAGGTCCAGGTCCCCAAGTTCGCAAAAGAAAGGAAAAAGAAAGAAACTCCACTAATGGCTAGCAGACTGTGTTAATATTCCAAACTTGTGTAGACTCACATGACATAATTATTTAATAGTACGGCGGGTCGAGTAAAGTGGTTCACTGGATAATGTTACTGTGCCAGGGATTCCGAGTTCGACACTTACACACCTTGACCTTGAGAGCGACTCTTAAGGGCCACGCCCACGTCTAGGCGGAGTGGACATTCCCCCACGTGCCTTTAACAGTTGTACCGACGCGACGCCGGGATAGTAAAAGAGCGTTTTATTTAGCCTATTTTCATTCATGACAAAAAATAGGCTTATGAGATCATCTTTTGTCCGTGTGTGTGTGTCCCCAATTAAATCTAAACGGCTGGAGCGATTTCAAATAAACTCGGTAAAAACAAGTACAATTTTGTCCACCCCGACTGTGTCCTTCAAATTTTATTACGTCGAATCAATCCAACATTGCAGTTGTGCGAAATATTTCACCGGAATTCTATTTCTCCGAAACTATTACTGATATCACCCTGAAATTTTGTACGGCGATAAAGGGTACTACTAGACGTAAACTCGCTCCAAAGCAAGTAATTTAAAATTCCACTGAATGGAGATTGTTGGAAGAAATGAATACGAAAAATCACTTATAGTAGGCGATGTATTAAAGATAGAGAACTTACTTGTAGAACTCTTTATGCGGAACAAATCTCATAGCACATAGCTATGTTTTACGGTTTAGCCAGCGTAAGCTTGAGAGGCACACAGATGGCGGGTTTTTCTAAGACTCGATTCACTGAAACCGTTACTGCACAGCTTCCTTTGGTCATGAATGAATGTTTTTCTACAGAAACCTTCCTGAAGAAATTCTTTACAGAATGGTGAAAATCGCATCAAAATCCATCCCGAGGTTCTCAAGAATACCCGTTACATCCAAGAATCGCGGACTTTGTTCTAAAGTATGTATAGATAAGTAAATAGCACACCTGAAAAAAAAACATGTATTAGTTATGATCACTATTATAATAGGGCAATTTTAGGATTACACGTTTCGACCTTAAAGTGGTCATCATCAGATCCTCATCACTGGGTTGAGGTTTAAATGTATATACAAATATTGTCTAACTACAATAAGTGTAGTGCATTTAGTTGGTGTTTATATTACGATTCGCCATTATAGTCTTCATATGATAAGGTTATTTTGTTACATAAGGGTTTGTGACGATGATGATGATAATGTTGTTTTAAGGGGCCTAACAGAGAGGTTATCGGCCCCTAAGTGGGTTTTGTGAATTACTTAACAGAGCGTTTCTAAATTACCATTTCAGAATTTGAGGGCTTGTTTTGGGGACCAAAACGGTTCAGTTTAGAATAGGAACTTGTGTTTGGAAACGTACCGTCTTCCCACCACTCGCAAAAGAACACTCCGGCACACGTTGAAATCTCCCGCATTTTCGGCGCCACTGACTATAGTACGTACGTCATTGAACGATCACCCGATGTCAAATATCCCCTACAGATTTTATACCAAACCTTCTTCTACGAAATTTCACGGGTGTCACGTACTTGGTATTCCTTGAAGACCTACTGCATGAGTTGTTAGACGATGTGCCACTGCATGTGGTTTCAGCACGATGGCGCACCAACTCATTTTTCACTTGCGGTCCATGATCATCCGCACCACAGATTTGAACAACAGTGGATAGGCCGTGGTGGCCAGATTGCTTGGCCTGCACGTTCACCCGACTTGACACCGCTAGACTACTACCTGTGGGGTCACATGGAAACCTTAATTTACGAGACCACTATGAAATCCGAGGAAAACCTACTGGCGCGGGTTATGGCTACGATGGATGTTGGAGGACCAGGGATTAGTGATCGTGTGTCCAGGACATGGTACAGAAGTACCGTGTCTGTGTTGACATCGGTGGTCGTCACATCGAGCCCCACCTGTAATTGGCCCCAGACGACAAGCAGCAGGAGTCGGACAGAGCGCCGAAAATGCGGAAGCTGTGAACGTATATTGTAGTGTTTATTTGCGAGAAGTGGGAAGACGGTACTATTCCGGACACAAGTTCCTATGCTAAACTTAATCGCCTTGGTTTCCAATACAAGCCCTCAAAGTCTGTATTCAGAAAGGTGTAAGGCAAGGCTGCAACTTATCGCCCATACTTTTCAATCTTTACATTGAACAAGCTATGAAGGAAATTGGAGAAAAATTTAAAGTGTGAGTGAAGATTCAAGGAGAAATAATTTCACTCTGAGATTAGCTGATGACATCGTCATCTTGGCCGACAAGCCTGAGGATTTGAATGAGTTTTTGAATGGTGTGGACTCCGTCTTACGGAAATAATTCATGAAGAAAATGAATAAATGTAAAACAAAAAAAATGGAATGCAGCCGAAATAAATCAGAAACTTCTATGGACATCAAGTTGACAGGTGAAAATCTGAAGGAAGTAGGAGACTTCTGTTACTTAGGAAGCAAAATAACCAGTGATGGACGAAGCAAAGAGGATATACAAAGTAGGTTGGCTCAGGCAAGGAAAGCATTTCTACAAAAAAGGAATCTGTTGACATCGAATAGAGATTTAGCCTTTGTCTGGAGCGTGGCGCTCTACGGAAGTGAAACTTGGACGGTTGGTGCAGGAGAAAAGGGGAGAATTGACGCATTTGAAATGTGGTGTAACAGGAGAATGATGAAGATCAGATGGGTAGATAGTGTTACAAACAAAGAGGTATTAAGACGAGTGGGAGAGGAGAGATGTTTCTGGCGACTGCTAATGAAGAGAAGAGATAGGTTGATACGACACATACTAAGACACCCAGGAATAGCAAGCTTAGTAATGGAAGGAAGGGTTGAGGACAAGAACTGTAGGGGTAGACCGAGGTTAGAATATGTTAAACACATTGCCTCGGATGTAGAGTGTGGTAGCTATGTAGAGATGAAACGATTAGCTCACGACAGGGAGGCATGGAGATCTGCATCAAACCAGTTAAAATACTGAGGACTCAAACAACAACACCATAATAAACAGTAAGTGTGATGTCTTGAAGGAAACATTTTCTTGGTCGACCTCGGCCTTTCTTCCCTGTGATATTTCCTTCATGGAGATTAGTTAGGAAAGCGTCATGTCGCAACATGTGGCCTGTGAAATGTGGCAGTTCTCTTTTCCATTAAATTTCTTGCAGGATGCTGATATTAGTCGTCTTTTCAATCCATTTAACCCGTAGCATTCCCCACCAGACCCACATATCAAACGCTTCAAGTCGTTTACAAGCCTGATCTCTGATCGTCCAAGATTCACATGACAAATTCATTTTTTTTAACTAGCGGACCCGTGCGAGACCACCCACCTGGCTTTAGTGTTATGCGGGCTTCTATAAATATATTTATTTGTTTAAACGCACTTTTTAAACAAATTGTCGATATTTACGAAATCAGACAGCAATTCATCACTGCTGATGGTTGCACAATGGGTTGTGTGCGCCCCATGTGTACAGACTACCCACCCGGCACTAGTGGTATAATGGCTGTACGCAACACAGTTCTGATAGGGGCTATCGTCTTGTTTATTTCTTTACAACGCATTGTATAAACAAATAAATACATTTCCATTGACTTATCAAGAAATGCACGATTTTTTCTGTATTATTGAAACGATTTGGAAGATTTTGGCACAAACCGCAGCTTCTAACTCCCTCTGGATTAAGAGCTTGAGTTATATAAAACATACACCTCAGCGTATTATAGATTGCAATACCAAATTTTGCATTATTCAAAATATTTTTCCTATTGTTGAATGCCTGTTTTGCGAGCGCTATCCGCCTTCTAATCTCCTTACTACTACAATAATATTAATAACAACAACAATAATAATAATAATAATAATAATAGTGTTATTGGTTTTACGTCCCTTTTAACTACTCTGGCTTTAATAGACGCCAGAGTGCCGGAATTTTTCCCCGAAGGGGATCTTTAACGTGCCAGTAAATCAACTGACATGGCTCCTTCGCAATTTACTTACTTACTTACTTACTGGTCCCTGAAGAACCTTGGCCTCCTTTATCACCTGCCTCCATTCATCTCTATCTTCCGCCTTCCTTCTCCAGTTCCTGATTCCCAGACTCCTAAGGTCGTCTTCCACGTCATCTATCCACCGTCTCCTGGGTCTTCCTCTTCTCCTCCTTCCATCAGGTCTTTGTGTAAACACCTTTTTGACACTACGTGATTCTGTCATTCTCTGAACGTGTCCTGCCCATCTTATCCTCCGCTGCTTAATTTTGACCACAATATCTGCCTGTCCCAAGAGTTCCTGTAGTTCCACATTTGTCCTTATTCTCCAACCTTCCTCCTCTCTCACTGCCCCGTATATTTTCCTCATGATCTTCCTTTCCCATCTTCGCAGCCAGTCTTCTTCTCTTCTATTGAGAACCCAACCTTCCGATCCATACATAACCACAGGTCTTAGTATTGAATCCTTCGTAATTTGCGCACTCTCAAACGACAGCTGATTGCACCAGGATACGAACTTGAAACCTTGGTCCCAGCAAGCGAGAACGTTCCTTACTACACCTGTTGTTGTTGGTAATTAGACTTTTATGGATGGTTGGTCTCAGTTCCCACTTCCCTGTTGTTCTCTTTCGATCCCGACAGTATTAGGATACCCAAAGCCTAGGGAATCTTATACTTTCCCGTCTTAATTGGCTCTTGTATCATCTTTTCTGATACCCTCATTCATCGACGGGAATTCAGATCATACCTTAGGGGGTTTAACAAATAACCAATTCACGATGTCACGACAAATGCAGGTCTCAACTTTCCACTACTGTATTTTCCTCCATGGTCTGTATAGAAATAGATAACTGGCTTCATTTTGTGGTGGCATAATAATACGGAGGAGACAAAGACTTGCAGCCTGGAAATAATTGCCAGGAGAAGGCTGAGAAGGACGCTAGGAAGTTAATTATTAACCTAGATCTAATTATACAGGAATAGGTTGAGAGTTTATAATCATTGGCCTAATTGGAGCAGAATAGCTTCTCGAGAACCTTGGTACAGAACCCTGGGCTTGTAATTCACAGTAAGGACCACCTCGTGGTGTAGCGACTAGTATATTTGGCTGACACCCCGGAGGTCCGGGTTCGATTCCTGGCTCAGCCAAGACATTTAATTCTGGTCTCAGGAAGGAGAAAATCTGTAAGAGCATTCAGCTCTCACTGTAAAACGATAATTGGAAGCTGAGTAGGGAGAACTGACTCCAGACAACATTGTGTATTAATACTCAGCAATTGTTCTAGGTTTACGCCGTGTCATATGCGGGGTTTCGCCTAGGAAGACCAAGATAGGCTCATCAGTAGGATTTTGGCGTCCGTGTCCGAACCCGCACAGGAGTAGCGAACTGCTCGCTATCTCCCTTTTTGTGGAGCGCACCTTCACTTATTTACTGAGAGAGCTAAAAGCTCAAGCAGTCTTTCACCTCCCTATAAAGGCCTCCAAAAAGATGGTATACTGGCTCTTGCAGTAAAGAAGCTCAGGTGAGCTCCATAAGAAGGGATGTAGCACTCAGTTCGCTACTTCTGTGGGGGTCCGGGCACGGACACCAAGAGCCTGCTGATGAGACTATATTGGTGTTCCTAGGCGAACCTCTGCACAAGACACGGAATAAACCTAGAAAATTTGTTGAGTTTTAATTCCTTGGCCGTATAATAATAATAACATCGTATGGCCTCGGTGCCGGGTGCAACCTTTGTTATTTGACACCCAGAGGGTAGCTTGCATGTCGAAATTTGTTGTTCCTTGAAGCAGATATCTAAGCTCCTTGACACTATAGCGCTTTCTAGTAGAGAAATGAGGAACTTTATGTTGGCGGAAAATCCCGAGATTAATTTTGCCATTATGAGCACGGCCTACTGAATTCAAATGGATTCTTTAACATGCCAACATAGTATGACATGCGTATCGTGATTTTTTCCGCCTTTCAAAAATCACTTACCACGGCCAGGAACGAACCTGCTAACTTGGGGTTGGTAGTCTGTCACGATAACCACTCAGCCATCGTGGCAAGCTATTCCTTGGCCGTGAACGCCAATATACCAACATCGTACATGCTAAGTTGAAATATCAAGAATCCTGGGATCAGGTAACAGTGTATGTGGAAAGTACTTTGCGTCAAAAGAAGAGGGACTTAGATGCTTATGAGCGATAGTAAAGGAGAATTGAAAGAAGAAGCAGCATACGAGGTTTCACGCACGACACTGCCCTAAAGTAATGCGAGAGCGGTTCCAGGGAGGAGACACACATCGTAGGGTGAGAGGTTTTTGTTGTTGTTGTTGTTTGAGTCTTCAATCTTTTGACTGGTTTGATGCAGCTCTTCATGCATCCCTGTCCTGAGGTAATCGTTTCTTCTCTACATAGCTACCACACCCTACATCCGAGGCAATCTGTTTAACATATTCTTACCTTAGTCTACCCCTACAGTTCCTATCCTTGACCCTTCCATCCTTAACTAAGCTTGCTATTCCTGGGTGTCTTAGTATGTGCTCTACCAACCTATCTCTTCTCTTCATTAGCAATCCCCAGAAACATCTCTCCTCTCCCACTCGTCTTAATACCTCTTCGTTTGTAACCCTATCTACCCATCTGATCTTCATCATTCTCCTCTTACACCACTTTTCAAACGTTTCAAATCTCCTCTTTTCTGCTGCACCAATAGTCCAAATTTCACCTCCGTAGAGCCACGCTCCAGACAAAGGCTTTCAAAAATGACTTCATAATACCTAAATCTATATTCGATGTCAACAGATTCCTTTCTTGTAGAAAAGCTTTCCTTGCCTGAGCCAACCTAAGAATCCCACACGCTTGTGGAGTGCGCACCCCACAAGTGTCCAGGCAAGATTTTCCACATTTACTCGTAAAAAAAAAAAGTTTCGTTCAGTTATATGAATTACACTACGTCCATACAAAATTTCAGAATAATCAGTTTGGTAGATATTGCGTGAATGAGTAAAAGACAGACACCACTACAGTTTCATTAAGGCCTATTAGTAGCCTATGGGTGAAGCCTCCGTGGCTTAGGCGTCAGCACGCCGGCCTCTCACCGCTGGGTCCGTGGTTCAAATCCCGGTCACTCCATGTGAGATCTGTGCTGGACAAAACGGAGGCAGACAGGTTTTTCTCCGGGTACTCCGGTTTTCCCTGTCAACATTTCATTCCAGCAACACTCTCCACTATCATTTCATTTCATCTGTCATTCATTTAATCATTGCCCCAGAGGAGTGCGTCAGGCCTCGGCAGCCGGCACAGTCCATATCCTCGCCGCTAGATGAGGGCTTCATTCATTCCATTCCTGACCCGGTCGGATACTGGAAGCAGGCTGTGGATTTTCGTTTCAGTAGCCTATAGATATAGTTTGGAAATCAATCATAACTGTAATGGACACCTTGAAGCGGTGCTGTATTGCACAGGCGAATGAAAAGAGCGCATTCCTTGTTTCTAAGGAGTTCCCCGGTAATAATCTACAAAGTCACAATACTTTCACTGTCCTCCGTCAACCTATACGAGACTGTTTCATAGACTTAATAAAGGATTATTTTACTTGATTAATGTTGAACTCTATTAACGCTGAAGGAGATATCTTGGAATATCAAAACACGTTCATTTAAATATTGTATTAATAAACATAATATTGAAAGTATTGACAAGGTGGATTAAATATTACAAATAATTAAGGATGTCTGCACAAAAAATAAGTCTTATAATGAAGTTTGAAATCATGAATATTTCATAGATTCAAACTGCAAATCTGTCAAAAAGTATATTTTGTTTTTAGATGCACACGGCCACGCCCCCTTCACGGTCTTGATCGTGACAGGGATGTAGCTATTCTGGCCTCCTGTAGAGGCCAAGGTTTTGTTGTTATATTCAAGTAGTCTGTGGCAACATGGCTGCGTGCTAAAATCCTACTTCCGTTGTAAACAAAATGTTACATGCATTGTTATTCTTGATTGTATTGTTTATTTTTTAAGTGGAATTAGTGAACAAGCAATTCAAATATACAGTCCGTTTAGCTGGGATACCAATCGGTGGCCAACGCAGGCTCACGGGAGAAGAGATGCGGAATTTGCAGATCTCTTATGGCAAGGCAATGTACTGTAGGTGAATGTTCAGTTACGCAAAGTAGGGAAAGGATACATTTCATCATACAGCAAATATTTGGTAACAATATGTTACTATTAATGCCTGATTATTTCGCAAAATGTCATATTAAAGCCTATTTTCATCATATCAATTATAAGTTTATGAGATCGACTTTAGCTTATGTGTGTGTGTAGGTATCCATCCTCTCCAAATAACGTTTGATTAAGTAAACCTATGTTAATAAAATTTGACAGTATGATAGCTAAGCATACAACTTAACTATGACTTTCAAATTTTAATTTCACTACAAATCCAACAAGGTGGTACCGGGAAATATTTAAAGGAACCTGGACTCTAAGAATGATGAAATTTTCGTTTTTCAGATTTTTCGAAAATAAAATACTAGGCCTACAGACTTTTGTCGGTAGCATGCTGAGCTTCTATGCCCAAGATAGCGGGTTCAAACCCGTCGGATTTTATAAGAGCGTTAAAAATCCCTCAGTATGCCTTCCTTCGGAGGGGAAGTAAAGCCAGCGGTCCCAAGTCATAGATTTATTGCATGTTAAAGAACCTTCCACTAATTACACCTGTGTGAAGCTAAATTGTATTGGTTAAGAATGTAAACAACGCTCTTAGCTTCCTACGTTCGTTGCCAGCCGACTGCGGTGGCGTCTAGTAGCCGAGTTCTGAACTAGGCCTAGTAGTCGTCGACGGTGGCGTTTGGTGGCAAAAGTAGGAACTATTTGAAAATATCAAAGTTGCAGTCCTTACATGAATTAAAAAAACAGATACACACACTAATACAGCCATCACAATTAACACCGGTTATATGACAGTTTCTACACACACCCAAAAGTACACGGGGCTACATGACCGCGTTGTCGCAGCCCCTATACTGAGGAACCAACCAACCAACCAGACTTTCCTCATTAAAACAACATAATAATCTTCCCTGTATCTAAACACCAAATATTAACGTATGGGATGCAAGCAAATAATTATCGACCTTCCTGTCAACACGCGTTAGTTGGGTTGCAGCAAACGATATTAGGAGGGGCTGCTGAATCACCCGGTATACTGCTTCCTTTTTACAAATTACAGCTGGTATGCTTGTAAATTTCTTAAATATGAATTCGTTTAACTCGTCAACGATTGGCCAGATCACAGTAAAATTTTGTATGGTAGCCCGATGTTATGAGTGAAATAATCTAATTTTGTAAGAGTATTTCTTCTCAATTAAAGATGGCGCTCGTGTCGTGATCTTAAATAAACCCATATTTATAATTTGTCTCTTATGTTTTGTCCAACTTTTGCCGTAGCGGCTAGCATTCTTGGCTGTCGCCCCGGATGTACGGGTTTGATTCCCGGCTCTGCCAATAAATTGAATTCTGCTTTGAGGGCTGGAATGGGATCAACTCAGCCTCGTTAAAAATCTGGGTTCGATTTCCGACTCTGCCAAGAAATATAATTCTAGTCTGAGGGCTGTAACGGTGTGCACTGAGCCTCGCGAGGAAAAACTGAGAAAGAGTGTGTTTGATTCCTACCTGAGCCATCCTGTAAATGGTTTTCAGTGGTATTCCACTTCTATTCCATGCAAATGCCGGGATGGTTCCTAACTTGAGTCAACGGCCATCTCCATCCCAATCCTCATCTGAAATACAAATATAGGCCGGTACATACATCCATCACAACAATACAGGTTAACAGACAAATTCCACTCACACACATCCAAGTTAACGGGGCTACATAATCACGATGATCCAAAGCCCCTAAGTGAATCATCAACAATAAACCTCCGATCTGCGGACTTTCTGCAGTCTTTACCATCGAAGGCAAGTACTGTAATTAATGAGAGTCGGATAACGGATTAATCAGCATTTCTATGGAAGGCGTCGTCTTATTCTTTGTGACGTGGCGTTGGGGAACTCCTCTGGTCCATGAGACTCCTTGACTTTTATTTGGAGGTCACTCTCAAGGTTTAAGGCCAAGGTTAGACCAACCCTAGGCGTGAGACTGTTCAAGGTTTGTCACTTGTCAACATATTAACGGTAAAGACGATGTCCTTTTCAGAGCTAGGACACGTTAATTAAGTGATGTTGCTGTTGTTGTTGTTGCTGTTGTTGTTGTTGTTGTTGTTGTAGTTGCCACATTCAGAAGACCTGACTTCTGCGTTTTCGGGGTGTGCATTTAGACTGCAGTCTCTTAATGTCTCGGCTTTGACTCTCGGCTCATATAATAAAAATAACTCAAATTTGTAATTCTCAATGACAATTAAATAGCAAATGAGGGTTTTCATGATGATAATTCTTGTTTTGAGAATCTAACATCGAGGAAGCAAAATAACCAGTGATGGATGAAGAAAGGAGGATATAAAAAGTAGGTTGGCTCAGGCAAGAAAACGGAATCTGTTGACATCGAATATATATTTAGGTATTAGGAAGTACTTTTTAAAGCCTTCGCCTGGATCGTGGTGCTGTATGGAAGTGAAACTTTGACTGTTGGTGCAGCAGAAAAGAGGAGAATTTAAGTGTTTGGAATGTGATGGTACAGGAGAATGATGAAGATCAGATGGGTAAATAGGGTTACAAATGACGATGTATTGAGACGAGTGGGAGATGAGAGATGTTTTTTGGCGACTGCTAATGAAGAGAAGAGATTCGTTGATTGGAAACATACAAAGACACCCACGAATAGCAAACATAGTTATGGAAAGAAGGGTAGAGGACAAGAATTGTAGGGGTAGACTAAGGTTAGAATATGCTAAACAGGTTGCCTCAGATGTAAGGTTTGGTAGCTATGTAGAGATGAAATGATTAGCTCAAGACAGGCAGGCATGGAAAGTTGCATAAAACCAATCAAAAGACTGAAGACTCAAACAACAACAACAACAACAACAAATTTGTGGTCAGGGTGATAGCAAAATAATGAAATATAACCTACAACTAAACTTAACTTCTCGCCTACAAGAAATAAGGGATATAAATGACAGGGAAAATAATTGTCCTCAACTCACGAAGGAAGAAGATGAAGGAACTTGGAAGGAAATAAGAGTCATGAAAGGCAGAAAGGAAAGGGAAAGAGGTGTGGGTCCACCCCCAGATTCAATTTAAAAAGAAGAAAATGTACCCATCCTTACGCCAAGGGATGAGCAAAATGTTTTAGGAGTTATATGAAGATGGGGCTTCTCGTATGCAGAATATGCAGAAAGTTGGTAGTTATATAACAATTAATTGACAAATTTAATGTGGACGATATATTTTTCCTTGCCCAGTGAAATCTACCTTCGCCTTTCGGCGAGCCAAGAGCGATTTTTCAAGTAGATAAAGTAGAGAAATAACAAGTAGTTCCATGAAGAACTACACAGCCAATTGGAGAACGCGCAAAATGTTTGGTATGTGGACATTCTGTGAAAGCTAAAAATATATAACGTTGAGTGGCAACTATAATGTGCATGTTTGGTTCTACATATTTACGGTATGTGAACAACTTTTCTCCGCTTCAAAGCTTTGCAAATTGAGACATCGATCACAAATGACAGACAGCGCCGTTCTTCGACTGCACACCAGTAGTAGTATTTGTCCAAACATTCCTTTGCTTACAGCAAAACATGGGACATATACATCATAATGTACACTCATGGATGCCTGCAATTTTGTAATATAAATACATTGTCTCTCTATATAAAAATGAATGTTACGTTGACTGAATTATTTTATCATTTTAAATGATCTAGTCGACTTTGTCGTTACATTACGGTGACGTCAGGAAATGCACCGAGAATGCACTGAGGTATGTGATGTCATAGTACCGCTTGGTGCATGTGTACTGAGTTCAAACGTGAGCTCTGGCGTTACGAGACGGCAACGACACGGCGAGCGTGACGTCATCCAGCCAGCTCCCTCCTTTCACCGCGATGACTTGTAACTTTCTAGCGTTCTGATTGTTTCTTGATCATCTAACATGTCAAGATTCTTTGGCTTCGAGCGAAGAGAGAAGCCTCCAGCCTTTCTAGCATTTTTTCAGCATTTGTAGGATTTAAAATGATATAGAGTCCAGTCTTTCAGACTGACTCTCTTTTACTTCTGACAAAGCAGAAGGAAAAACTTTCAACTCTCTACTTCAATTAGTTACTACCGAAATAGGTCAGATGTACAGAAAAAGGTATTTTACAGAACTATAACCATTGGAGATTTAAACCCCAGATCTCGGCAAAAATATGCCATTTACAAATAGTATCACATGATCACTTTCCTTATGCTTCTGATGGCGTCATTAGTGTTATACCAACCATATGGAGTGGAGTTTCTTCTTTGCTGCTTTGGAGGCGTAGTTGGTAGCTTGCTGAGCTTCTATGCCCACGATTACGGGTTCAAATCCCTGCCAAAGTCGTCGGATCTTTTAAGAGCGTTAAAATCCCTCAGTATGCCTTCCTTCGGAGGGAAGTAAAGCCGGTGGTCCCATGTGAGAGATTTATGGCATGTAATAGAACCTTCCACTAACTACAATCGTGTGAAGCTAAATTTGTAGATTAAATTTCATAAACGCTCTATAAAGTTACAACTTTAACTGCCAGGTGCCGGTCGTGGTGGCATCTAGAAGCCAAGCTCGCGGCTAGGTGTCGTTGACGGTAGCATTTGGTAGCAAAAGTAGGAACTACTTGAAATTGACCGTCTGCAATTAACACCGGTTATCAGACAGATTCTACACACACACAAAGTACATGGGGCTACATGACCGCATTGTCGCAGCCTCTAAACTGGGGAAACAACCAACGAGAGTTTCCTCCACAATATAACAAGAAGTTCAGTGACGAACTAAAGAGCCTACTTTTATTAAAATTTGAGATTCATGCCAATGATTAATCTATATGGATCTATCTAGAGTAATGACGAAATTAAGTTGGTAATATCGACATTTCAAATTAGTTCGAAATACTGTATACCTGGCATAATGTAGCCTAATAGGGAACTACAGTTGGCAGCCCTGGTGACTGAATATATTCTTAGTTCCATATCTTAAGGTACAGAATACAAAATTTGGTTGAAGTCCAATGGATAGTATGGACGTTACATGCAGTTAAACATTGGATCTATCAGCGCGCGTAAAATCATGTTGGCAACAATGACATTCATGTATTGGTCAGAAATAATCTGAAATAATATGATCTATTGTTGAGTCAATTTTGAATGAAATCCATTAGTTAGTATAGAAGTTATATGCAATTAAAAATTGGACCTATCAGAAGGCTTAGAATCATGTTGGCAGCACTGGCGTAGGCCTATATTAGTTACTCCAAATTAATCTCGAATTCCAGGTACTATACGTGTGCAAAGTTTAGAGCTATTGGATTGCATACTTTCTGATATATTCATATTAGGGTAACAAAACTAGAGACAGCATTTATTAACAGTTGGCTGCACTGGTTACTCTTAAGAATCGGCATAGTCATATATGTTATGGTACACATAGCACACACGAAATTTGGTTGAAATCCAAATAATAGTATAGAAGTTACATGTATTTAATATTGGACCTCTCAGCAGGCTTAGAATAATGTTGGTAGCACTGACGTATATAAGTTACTCCAAATTAATTTAGAATGTCAGGTACTATACGTGTGCATAGTTTAAAGCTGTCGGCTTGCATACTTTCTGATTTATGGGATAACAAATTGAGAGCATTTATTAACAGTTGGCGGCCGTGGTGGCTCTTAAGAATATGCTAAGTCATATCTGTTTATGTACACATAGCACATACGAAATTTGGTTGAAATCCAATTGATAGTGTGGAAGTTTTATGCAATTAAAATTTGGACCTATCAGCAGGCTTATAATCATTTTGCCAACACTGCCATGTATGGCCTCCTGGAAATTAAACTGCAATATTATGATCTATACGTGTGCCAATTTTGAAATAGCTCCCATTCATACCTTCCAAGATATCCAACATGGAGCTCAAATTTCAATTGCGATTTTTCAGCAGTTGGTAACACTGACATCATTTTCAAATATGGCCGTGAGATATTCAGGTATAGATCTTTACTCCAACCAAATTTTGTTTCGATTGCTGCAGCCGTTTAGGAGTTGATAGGGACACACACACAACCAGACAGACAGAAGGACAGACAGACAGACAGACACACACACACACATTTGCCCGATCTCATAAGTCTACTTTTTCCTCATTTTTGCAAAATGTGAAAAGTAGGCTAAAAATCCCAGGGTTTCTACAGTACATAGTTTTGAAAATATAATAATTACGTCAAATATCATGTGGGCTATGTATTCAAAGCAGTTTCTAATCTCTTAAAATTACAATACACCAGCTGCCGTGGCCAGTGCCGGCCCCGTGGTGTTGGGATAACGCGTCTACCTCGCACTCAGAGGCAGTACTGTAGCTGTCTGACATTGATGGAGCACCGCGGTCACGGGGACCAAGATTAACGGCCGAGGGTACCCGACGCGCTAACCACGCGTCACCCCATAATCTGCAGGCAAAATGGCTAAGCAGCGGTCACATGGTAGGCCTAGGCCATTCATGGGCTCTAGCGCCACAAGGTTTGGTTTGGTTTTGGCTGCAGTGGTACTGGGAGAGCGTGGGTTCGAATCCCTCTCTGGCCGTCCTGAAAATGGTTTTTCGTGGTTTTCCATTTTCACAACAAGACAAATGCCGGAACGGTTCCTTTCAACAAGTCCACGGCTGACTTCCCCTAAAAATCCCTTCCATGACCCTTCCTTCATTAGACCCAAGTAAACGGTCGCCTGCTTTCTATAGAAAAAATGTCATTATGCTTCAAAAATGAAAACTTAAATCTGAAGCTCTCTTAAAGAATAGCCAGAACTTATGTCTGTCTCTTATATGGTTTGGTTGCTTACACTTTGAACGCTAGCCCCAAGAAAAAACTAGAGGCATTCGAAATGTGGATCCATAGAAGAATGCTAAAAAAATACTCTGTAACAATAAAGTTACGAACAAAGATGTCCTCAGAAGAGCAAACAGTGAAGGTCAACTTTTGTCAACAATTAAATGCCACAAGGCTGCCTATTTCGGTCATATATTTAGAAGCCAAAAATACCTGCTGCTTCAACTAATATTGCAAGGCAAGATAGACGACCGACGACAACGTGGCAAAAGACAAATGTCCGAGCTTCATGACATCAAGGATTGGTCAGTGATTCCATCTGAAGGAGAATTGTTCTGGCTTGTGGAAAATAGAAACTCCTTTGTCATGGTCAACGTGAACGTTCGGGGGACCGAACATGGCACTTGAAGAAGAAGTAGAAGAATAAGAAGAAGATGAGAGATACTTAGATAGCATTGAAGGTCATTTTTGTATTAGGCCCTATTGTGAAATGTCTCTTTGCTTATTATTACCATTATTTCTAGCTGATGAAGAACCCTCAGTGATTTTAACATATATTCGATATTATTATTATTATTATTTTAAAACTTACTCATCATGTGGATTAAAAACAAAATATTAATTTTATATTTAAATATTGTAATTCAATACGAATCCTGTTTTTTTATAATCGATTTACACTAATGTATTAAACGATTGCAAAATTGTCTCTGCTTCTAGCGCCAAAAAGTGCATGGCGCCAATCAGGGCAATATAAGGTAATTAATTACTGAACAGGTTTCAGTTGTGAAGGCTTTAGGGAATGTTAAAGATGTCTTGAGGGTTTTTGTGACATTGCTTAGCATCGACCTTCAAATTTAGAAAGTGGTCTCAAGGTTGTCGAGGCTAATGCCTCGAAATAATTATTTTAATACACACTACCACTATGGAGACGCCACAATAGCACTTGACACCAGACAGTATTTTCAGACAAAGCAGTCTACGCAGGGTAATTGCTAACACATTTAGATGTCCCTTTTCATTCTTCTAGATGAGCAATCTACGTACTTTCAAATTCCGATATTCTGTTTAACACTGGCTGCATGTTGCAGCTTTAACGTTCTCGCCTGCTGTCTCCAAGGTTCTAGAATCAAATCCTAGTGCAGCCAATGGACATTTGAGGGTGCGCAAATGTAAGAAATCCGTAGCAGTAGATTTACTGACACGTTAAAGATCCCTTTCGAGACAAAATTACGGCACACAGGTGACTCTTAAAGCCTTATTAGTAGGGCTCGGATTTTTAGGTAAATAAATATTTTTATGTAAATACATATTTTAAGCTTTTTTTTTCTATAAATACATAAATTCCTGCTTTTCACTTATTAGCACATAAAAATACATGATATTTACATTTTTTAAAATCAGAATGCTAGATCTATCAGTTTATTGCACTTTTGTTCTGTATTAGTTCAACGGGGAAGAACCTGTGAGCTATCTAATCTTCATGCAGAGCGTATGTCAGCATGTAACTATGTTATTCTTAACTTGTCGTCCCGTGCCACTCACTGTGGAAGCCGGGCATTTCCTTGTCCATTGCGATATTGCACCTCGTGCTAGACCTCCCCCTGCCCTCAGCTACCTGGAAACAGTGTCACTCAAATGCAGTTCATTTCTGACACTGTGAAGTGTAAGGCAGTTCTATGATGCCTAAAGTAAAACAACTACAAGTTATCGTCTGTTTCTGAATTTAAAGATAATTTTACTTTTGATGGGGGCGTTCTGTTCTGACAACCATGTAGGAAAACAATCAAGGCTGAACAGCGATCTCAAGTTACACCACACCACGAAGGCAAGACATATATTGCCGCAGTTTCGCGCATCCAGAAGAAGTGTTTCGTGATAATAGTCGGTCATTTATGATGGACAACCTGAAGATGTATCTCGTTGTGTACGAATCCCCCCGCCGGCAACATTGAAGATGGTCTTCTGTGGTTTCCCATCTTCCTTCCAGGCAAATGCCGGGGTTGGTCCCTAACTATAGGCCACAGCCGCTACCTTCCAACTCCTCGCCCTTCCCTTCCAACTTTCCTCCCCAACGGTACTTGCAGCTCACCCATTGGGTGTCCGTCTCGAAGCAGCTACAAAACTGGCGAGCCGAACATATCCTCGGACACTCCCGGCACTAAAAGCCATACGCTAAAAAACTAAATTATAATTAAATATTTTTACTTTTTTGTCACATATTTCAGATATTTTTATTACAAAAAAATGAATATTTTCCCGATTTTTAGCACCTAAAAATTCGAGCCCTACTTATTAATTAAATAGGACGTAAAGCCAATAACAATATTTTTAACAACGTTACGTCCAACTAAGGGTCGTGGTGGAGCCTATTTCACAAATGATTATGAATTTGCTTTCTTCTCTTCCCAATAACTCTTCATTCTCTCATTGTGATTATTCTTCCTTTCTTCTGTCCATGCAGTGATGGTTCTCATCCGAGGTTTGCAGCGAAATGACGATGGTTCACCAACGATCTGAATCTGATCTGAATCCCGTTTTTTTCTGTTAGGTTGATTTCCTGGAGGTCATTTTCAGTTTCGATTATCGAGTTGTTCTTGACCTTTAGAGACGAGGCATGATTAAATATTCCATTTTGAAATGCAACTCTTGACATTGAATATAGATTTAGGTATTAGGAAGTAATTTTTGAAGACCTTTGTCTGGAGCGTGGCGCTCTACGGAAATGAAACTTGGACTATTGGTCCAGCAGAAAAGAGGAGAATTGAAGCGTTTGAAATGTGGTGTTACAGGAGAATGATGATGATTCGATGGGTAGATAGGGTGGGAGAGGAGAGATGATAATGAAGAGAGGAGATAGGATACATACTAAGACACCCAGGAATAGCAAGCTTAGTTATGGAAGGAAGGGTCGAGGACAAGAACTCTAGGGGTAGACCAAGGTTAGAATATGTTAAACAGATTGCCTCGGATGTAGGGTGTGGTATCTATGTAGAGCTAGTGTAAACGTTCAACTTGTTAGGACGTAGTATTTTTAAAATCTGACACTTATATTTTTAGATAAATACGAATCCAATTTGCGCTTTTGATTGCCGTATCGGACGACGTTCGGCCGGGCAAAGACGTATTGACACACAGGCCGTTTCCTTGTTGTGATCTTAGCCACAGAACGGAAGCCGTACGTACAAATATGTCTCGTAGACACACTCTGATGTACAGTGGGTAAAAAAAAGTATCCATACACTAAATATTGCCCTGTTGGTGTCTATAATTTGTCATGCAGCATTATGATATTCCATATGTTTTTATAAGGACCTTATGGCAGTATATTACACGCAAACATATTCTAGTATTAGTTAATAACGGAACGAAAGGCGTATTCGTAGGCAAGGAAAGTAATCATAAGCGTTCAATGTTTGTAACAATTGGTCTATTACACGCTCTTCTCCCGTCTTAGGGCGTGACGACAAGCGAAGGTCGACTCACCGTAGTGTTCTTAGATGAGACTGTTTATCTTACGTCTGACAGTGGTACGAAATGGATCCGAAATCACGAGAGTTGAATGCCACCTGCAGAGATCACATAGTTTCATTATTTTTAAACAAGCATTCAGCTATCGAAGGATTGGGTAGCTTGTGAAACGATCGCATGCGACTATCCAGTATGTTATTAAGAAGTTGAAGAAGGGATCGACCGATAATGCAAAGCGACAGGGACGACCAAGGGTCATTTCGCAACGTGAATCTCGCCAATTGGTTCGTGAAACCTTAGAGAACCCTAGAATTAGTGCAGCTGAACTAGGGAAACAGCTTGCTTCACGTTCCGGGAAGACTCTTACACCTCAAACTATCCGGAATCGGCTCCATGAAGCAGAAATTAACGGCAGAGCAGCGCGAAAGAAGCCTTTTATAAGTGAGATAAACCAAGGGAAGAGGTTCGCATTCGCTAAGGAATATATAAACATTGGACAAGACTTCTTAAAGACTATTTTATTTTCGGATGAATGTAAATTTAACATATTTGGATCTGATGAACGACAGTTCGTTTGGAGAACACCAAATACAGAACTGGAAAACGAAAATTTTCTACCAACAGTGAAGGATAGAAGAGGTCACGTCGTGGTATAGAGCTGCAGGAGTTTGTGAACTGGAAGTAATTGAAGGAAATATAAATGATCAGGACTACATCTAAGTGCTCCGGGGTAATTTGTCAAGGAGTGTTGTGAAGTTAGGCATACAGGACACCTATTTATGTCCTACTTGACAACGACCCAAAGCATACAGCAAGACTGACGTGAGAGTGGCTGTTGTAAAACGCCCAAAAAATATTTCCCACGCCATCGCTATCTCCGGACATTAACCCCATTGAAAATATATGGGTCCATTTCGAAATCAAAATCCGAAAATTAAACACTTCCTCCAAAACAAAAATAGTAGACAATTTGCGAAAATGTTGGTCTGAAATTACACCAGACTTCACGAACTAGCTTGTTAAATCCATGCAAAGAAGGCTTCAAGCTATTATAAATGCAAAAGGTTGGTTTACTAATTTTTAATTGCGTTTGTATCCTGTAGAAGAACCAATGTTGTGGTGTGTATGAATACTGTTTTTGAACCCTAAGAATGGTTTATGTTTCATATTGTAATACGTATTGTGTTGAAAGGTTTTCATTTTTCGGTAATGAATATTGTGTACTTTTCGGTCTACATAATGCAAAAATGACATTCTATGGCCACATATTAAACCAGCATTAAAAATAACATGGTGTATGAATACTCTTTTTTCCAACTGTGCATTATCAAACCCAGGGTTAAAAGAGAAAACCCTTGACCAAGATAAATGTAGGGCATTTTTCTTTATTGGCTTTAATAAAAAAATACGCCAACTAATTCAAATTCATGAAACATTTATATTCAATTCCAAGTACATGTTTGGACTCTTCAGCTTTATGAATGGTGAATACTTATGCTAAGTAAAATCTAAAATAAGAATAGAAGCATTATTCCTAATGTTATGTCTGGGTAAAAGGTAGATCATAAGTAATCTGGATATGAATATGAAATAGTATTTATATGACTTCTGTGGAATACTACCAAAACAAGAGAAATTTCTAAATTCGATGTTAAGTTTTTGGTCAACATGCAAGAACCTTCTTCCAGTGTTTAATGATGTGAATCTTGTCACTCGATGAGATGTGTGAATTCTAGTTGTAATAAGTAATGTACTGTACTTTGGTGCTAACCAGTGACAATAAGGATGAAATAAAGAAAATAAAGGTTATGTTATAGAATATTCAACAAAATTAAAATAGCGAGATTAGGAAAGTACGATTCGTTAAGAACCTACCTAACATCAGATGAGAGATATATATGAAATGAAACGGTGTGCTTTTGTATAAATAACAAACTAAAAAACAAAAACAACACTTTAAGTTTATTCATTTGCATTTTAAAAAAATCAAAGTCGTAATTTTCAACTTATCGGGCTTAAATGTCTATGGGTTTTGGGTCTTGCTTAATCTAAATGTAAATGCAAAGTCCTACGTCGATACTTTTTATTAATTTTCATTTTGAATCGAATATATTTTTGTGTCTAATACTACTTCAGTCAGGGCTGGAGAAGGGCTAAGAAAAATAGCTCGAAACATGTCCCCTATCTAACTGTTTTGAAAATAAAAGGTATTGATGACGGAGTTTTTCCTCAAATTGTGGCATAACATTTCTTGTCAATATGGACCTAATAGATTCCATTATGGAGTCAAATAAAGCTGAGATCGCTTCATCTGTTTAGATTTTCCTAGGGGGGCACGCATACTAGGCATACACGCGCACACAAACACACGGACAAAAGGTGATCTCATAAGCCAATATTTTCATAAATGAAAATTGGCTAAAAATCACAGCCATTCTTAGAGTAAATATTTTAGTGACTGTAGATCAGTGTATGGAAGACAAATGAATGAACATGTTGTAAATAACAATTAGTTCCGTGGCGAACTAAAGAGCCTACTTTTCTTAAAACTTAAGAATCATGCCAATAATTTCGTCTAGAATAATGACGACATTGAGTTGGTAATACTGACTTTTCTAATTCTTTGAAAGTATACCGGAACTAGTGTAGCCTAACAGAGCACTACAGTTGGCAACCCTTGTGACTCTGAATATATCCTTAGATCCATCTCTTAAGGTACAGAATGCACATTAAGAATTTGGTTGAAGTCAAATGGATAATATGGACGTTACATGCAGTTAGACATTGGACCTATCAGCGCGCGTAAAATCATGTTGGCGAAAATGTTATGTATGTTTTACTTAGAATCATTCTGAAATATTATGATCTATTATCGTCCTAATTTTGGATGAAATCCATTTGTTACTATAGATGTTACATGCATTCAACATTTGACCCGTCAGCAGGCTTCGAATCATGTTGGCAGCACTGACATATATTAAGTATTCCAAATTAGTGTAAAAGGTCATGGTACTATACGTGCGGAAAGTTTCGAGCTGTTGGCTTGTATACTTACTGATATATTGGTATTGGGATAAATGATAAAGAGTACATTTATTAATAGTTGTCAGTCCTGGTTGCTCTCAAAAATACGCTTAGTCATATCTATTGTGGTACACGTGGGCCTAGTACATGCGAAATTTAGTTGAAATCGAATTGATAGTATGTAAGTTACATGCTTATAACGATATGACCTATTAGCAGCCGTAGAATCATGTTGGCAACACTGTCATGTATGTCCTCCTGGAAATTAAACGGAAATATTATTGTGTATGTGTGTGTCAATTTTTTAAATATCTCCAGTGCATACCTTCCGAGATATTCAACATGGAGGTCAAATTTCAATGGCAATTTTTCAATAGTTGGTATCAGATTCAGTTATAGATTTTGACTCGTACCCAATTTGGTTACGATAGCTACAGTCATTTAGGAGTTGATAGGGGACACACACAGACGGATAGAAGGAGAGACAGAAGGACAGACAGATAGACACACATTTTTCCCGATCGATCTCATAAGTCAACGTTTTCCTCATTTTTACAAAATGTGTAAAATAGGCTAAAAATAGATCTCAATACGGTACTGAAAAGATCCTGAGAAAGTAGATCATTTATACTGCCATTTGAACATTGATAACTTGGGGCCTAACGCCTCCCCTTAACTCTGTAGATTTCACCGTATCCAGTGTTTCAGTATCACCCAACATGAGAATTAAGACCACAATATCCTAAGCAGCTAATTGAGACGACAAACAGCAACAGGATATAATTAAAGAATCAAACCCAGCCGTCTAGACGGGAAGCTGATATACTTTCCCCTTTACCATTACAGTGGCTTGTAACTCGTAATTTGCGGAGAATGTTCAATAATGAGGTCACGGTTCCCTATATAACAGCAAGCGTACATCCTATGAAATTGTTACGATCAGTGTATAACACATTCCACCAGTGCATCCGTGTAAGTGAGGTGATTGGTTCTTCCTGCGGAAGGAAATGATCGCCAACTGTATTACGACACAGAAATGTTGTCACATAACCTGAAGTTTCGCCAGAAAAAAAATCGTCCACTTTCACGAATTCTTGGGATTATTACTCGGCTGGTGTCATTACTTGCTAATTAGGTTTCCGGTTAAGATCACGTGAAGTCATTTACACTAGTGATAATGTGAACAATATATGCACTAAAGCTGCTAATATCAAGTTTTACTCACGAGATATCTACGTTTTAATTTAGCTATTTCTATGTTTCAAAACGCTCAAAGTCAGCTTCAAACTTTAGCGCACAGATATTGTGCCCTTTCAACATGGGTTCAATATCTCTTAAAATATCTATATACTATGAGTGTAAGATTGTTCAGCATGAAAAGTTCTAAAAAAAAAGTACCCGGGAGCATTTCTCTCTCTTCAATACATCACCCACTATTACTTCCAACACTCTCCATTCAATTACTGAGGCAACAGTTTACGAGCTAGGTAGGGGCGAGCCTATCACCCCAGTTACAGCCTAGCTAGCGGGCGAGCCTATTATCCCAGATACAGCCAACAGCAAACTGTCGAGTCGTGTTGAGTTAATACTTCAGAGAAGAGTGGTTGTGTTTGGAGTATCCCTGGAAGTACAACTCGGTTTTTCTTCATTTCGCCTGTGAACTCTTCGTTCCACAAAATACACAGTCAAGTTAAGATTGGACGGAAGGGGGATTTGGTTTCATGCACCTCACCATTCTTACATTACGTCTGACAAGAATTCGTTGCACATGTATCCCCATGATAATATAATTAATAGTCCAGTCAGTGATTTTAACCCATCATGCGGAGACGTAAAACGGATAAGGTCGTAGTTCATTGACATCGAAAATAAAGGCGTTTATCACGCAATGTATTCATAACGGTTCCTGGGCGAAGCCGGGGCGGGTTGCTAGTGAATAAAAAAATGGCTGAATAAATTCATTCACTTGGATTTTCTTTGAATTATTATCTGTAATTCCAGAATGGTAATAAAGCGTACTTAGACATCCATCAAATACAGTGAGTTTGCTGCCCCTGCGGCCGGGCGATTCCCGTTCAAATATTAGGTTGGTTGGTTGGTTCCTCAGTTTAGGGGCTGCGACAACGCGGTTATGTAGCCCCGTGTACTTTGGGTGTGTGTAGAATCTGTCTGATAACCGATGTTAATTGTGATGGCTGTATTAGTGTGTATCTGTTTTTTAATTCAAGTAAGGACTGCAACTTTGAATTTTTCAAATAGTTCCCACTTTTGCCGCCAAATGCCACCGACTAGTAGGCCTAATTCAGAACTTAGCCACTAGAAGCCACCGCAGTCGGCTCCTGGCAACGAACGTTGAAACCTAAGAGCGTTGTTTACATGCCTAACCTATACAATTTAGCTTCACACAGGTGTAATTAGTGGAATGTTCTCTAACATGCCATAAATCTATGACATGGGACCGCCGGCTTTACTTCCCCTCCGAAGGAAGGCATACTGAGCGATTTTTAACGCTCTTAAAATTCCGACGGCTTCGGCCGGGTTTGAACCCGCTTTCTTGGGCATAGAAGCTTAGAGAATAAGATGGGAGTTTTCTGTGCTCCAGTATCTATCATTCTGTGAAACGAAGTGACCATTTAAATCACTGGTTCTTAACCAGTGGTCCCGGGACTACAGGTGGTCCACGAGTGCCTCGGGAGTGGTCCACGGGAGAAAAGGTTCCACCAGCACGTATAAAAAAAAAGTGGGCAATAAATGGGAAATTCGAAAACGATGTGCGTTGAACGAGAATCATCCGAATGTATTCACGACGATGACTATCAGGTTTTGAATTGAAATATCTTTAAAATAAGTGTTTTGTGAGGAAGGGTTACAACTGATAAGGTATATTGAAGGGGGGTTCCGTACATGATTCAATTTCAGGCTGAGTGGTCCGTATTATACGGGTTCAGAACCACCGAATATTAAATGAAACAACGCCTCATCAGAGAAAATTATTAACTGCGGAACAACAATGCCGTCAACAATGTTGTGTATATTCTAATTACAGAAAGTGATGAGTTTTTCATTGACAAGGGGCCGTAATTCATGGACTACAGTTACTCTGATTGGTTTCAATTTAAAAATTTTAGTAGCCGTATGAACTAAGGTCTTCGAAACACTAAAGCCTACTTGCTGTGCAACACGTTTTAAAGACTTATTTGGAGAGCGAGAGAATGATGCATGAATTTCAACGAGTTTTCCTCCGTCAGATTCCTTCTCTTTGGCTTAGGACATGCAGCGTTTAGGGTCCCCCATGTCCGTAATTTATTCACAAGACGTCTGACAGTCTCTCTATTTGGAACTGGAACCAGTGCCAGATTTCTGCCTAGGCCTACTAGGCCAGCCTAGGGGCCCCGGTAACGGAATCTTATCGGCTTTTGAGGAGTTAAGTAAAAATTTTGACTTCCTTACGAAACTACATCGTTTGGAATCTAAAGACATTCGTGAAGGACCCAGAAACCTTATAACCTTTTATCCGGGGAACTTGGATATGACTTTGGAAAACGAGTGTCTGCACCTGCAAGCTCATTTGTCGTCGAATGATGAAGTTATGGAGTTATCGTCACTGAAGCTATCCACATATTGGAAAAAGTCTTTTTCGACATTTATCCAAACGTAGGATTTGCTCTCCGAATGCTGTTGTGTACACCAGCGTCAAACTGCTCAGCAGAACGGTCGTTTCCAGCGCTAAAGAGAGTAAAGAATTACTTAAGATCTAAGATAGGAGAGAACAGGCTCAATTCACTCTCTGTAATGTACATAGAGTCAGAAATAATGCAGTCAATTGACTATGATGACGTCATTCATTCTTTAGCACAGAAGAAAGTTCGTCGTATGATTCTATAAATTTTATAGAATAACGTAACAACTGTAACATAGAATGTATTATTCTGATGTTTATTAAAGTCATTAAAGTCGATTAAAAATTATGTTCTGTACTAGTGCATTTAATTTGCTAAATTTCCAAAATAGCTTCGAGGTGGTGGAGGGGCCAAATGTCAAGTGCCTAGGGGCCCTGGATCTCTAAGTCCGGGCCTGACTGGAACGGTAGGGAATTGGTGTTTAAATTGCCTACACACCGCTCTAAATGACTCCGTTTCTACATACGTGTCATACATGAACAAAGTTTGTTCAAGTGGGAAATGAAATGAAAATCCACAGCCTGCTTCCAGTCTCCGACCGGGTCAGGAATGGGATGAATTAAGCCCCCATCTAGCGGCGAGGATATGGACTGTGCCGGCTGCCGAGGCCCGACGCACTCCTCTGGGGCAATGATTAAATGAATGACAGATGAAATGAAATGATAGCGGAGAGTGTTGCTGGAATGAAATTTTTGACAGGGAAAACCGGAGTACCCGGAGAAAAACCTGTCTGCCTCCGTTTTGTCCAGCACAGATCTCACATGGAGTGACCGGGATTCGAACCACGGACCCAGCGGTGAGAGGCCGGTGTGCTGTCGCCTAAGCCACGGAGGCTTACTGTTCAATTGGGAATTTCTTGTAATTTGCCATATAAATGGATTTCACAATACACTTATGACACGTCGTAATCACTGCACTACGTTTTATACACTGTAGAGAAAAACGAAACGTCTTCTACACTACACAGGCTGACTGTTTTACGGAAATCCCCATTGCTCTGCATTACTGCTGCTCGTTCCGCCGGGAGAAGTAAACGAATCGCCCGGCCTCAGGGGGAAGCGAAGACACTGTACCAATAATAGTAATAATAATAATAATAGTCGCCTTCGTAGCGTAGCGGTCAGCATGGTTAGCTGCCGCCCCGGAGGTCCTGGGTTCGATTCCCGGCTCTGCCACGAAATTTGAAAAGTGGTACGAGGACTGGAACGGGGTCTACTCAGCCTCGGGTGGCCCAAATGAGTAGAGGGGGTTCGATTCCCCCTCAGCCATCCTCGAAGTGGTTTTCCGTGGTTTCCCACTTCGTTTTCGGGCAAATGCCGGGATGGTACCTTCTTCAAGGCCACGGCCGCCTCCTTCCCTCTTCCTTGCCTATCCATCCTGACCATCCATTACCTTCCCTCGTGAGGCCCCTGTTCGCTTTGCAGGTGAGGCCGCCTGGGCGAGGTGCCAATCACACCTCACCAGTTGTATCCACTCCGATTAGATGTTCTCAGGACACTGCCCGTAGAGACGGTAGTGGTGAGTTCCCTCGCTGAGTCCGTGGGTTCCACCAACCTGGAGGGTAAAAGACTAAGAAAAGAAGAAAAGAAGAAGAGAATGAAAATCCACAGCCTGCTTCCAGTCTCCGACCGGGTCAGGAATGGAATGAATGAAGCCCCCATCTAGCGGCGAGGATATGAACTGTGCCGGCTGCCGAGGCCTGACGCACTCCTCTGGGGCAATGATTAAATGAATGACAGATGAAAGGAAATGATAGTGGAGAGTGTTGCTGGAATGAAATGTTGACAGGGAAAACCGGAGTACCCGGAGAAAAACCTGTCTGCCTCCATTTTGTCCAGCACAGATCTCACTTGGAGTGACCGGGATTTGAACCACGGACCCAGCGGTGAGAGGCCGGCGTGCTGCCGCCTAAGCCACGGAGGCTTCACCAATAATAGTAATAATAATAATAACATTGTATGGCCTCGGATGCCGGGTGCAAGCTTTGTTATTTGACACCCAGAGGGCAGCTTGCATGTCGAATTTTGTCGTTCCTTGGAGCGCTATGAAATTGACGGGGGTTAGATATCTAAGCTCCTTGACACTATAGCGCTTTCTAGTAGGGAAATGAGGAACTTTGTGTTGGTGGATAATCCCGTGATTAATTGTGCCATTATGAACACGGCCTACTGATTTCAAATGGGTTCTTTAACATGGGTGTCGTGATTTTTGTCGCCTTTCAAAAATCACTTTCCATGGCCAGGAGCGAACCTGCAAGCTTGAGTCCCACACGATAATCACCCACCCACCGTGGCAATCACTGTACCAAGAATGCAAGTAACAAAGGAAGGTTGTGTGATCTATGCGGAAGTGAATAGTCGAGATTCCCCGCAGTCCACATCACCACCGGACAGGTGACTCACTCCCTTGCACGCGACGGACATGGATGCGTGTTCAGAGTAGACAGAACTATCACTTCTCACGCATCGCACGCTTTCTTGCCTTCATTACCTGCTTCCATAGTAGAGCTACAAGTGCCAAAGACGCGGAATTGCTACACATGTATGCCCCTTATTATTTTTTCCCAAATTTATGAAGTTGGGGAAGAAGTGAATTGAACTCCTCACTCTTGCGTCATTCAAAGTGAATCCGTGCCATTTCGTCCTGTAACAAATTTCCTTGAAAAAACGTGCCATTTCGTCCAGTTAGGGTCTACAAATTATTTCACAAGTTAATGAGTGCAATCTCGTCCAGACAAAATGTTGACAAGGGTTGAGGCAGTGCAGTTAATAATTAGTATATTATCTTATATTTAATTCCGTTAGGAACTTTTTGTCCAGTGAACTACTTTATTATTCTGAGTCCGATTTTGATGATTGAGGTTTCAAATTAAAGGGAACATTCTCTAGATGTTTTCAAATGACATGATTTCCCTAAATTCCCTTAGGGCTCCCTCCCCAAAGCCCTTCAAAGTCCCCATGTAATTATAATGAATATACAAATAATCCTGATTGATGATAAGATATTTAAAAAGATGTTTTAGTAATGCAACTTTGGATAAATTATAATTATCACCTGATTTATGAAAATATTTGTTTTTATTCTCACTATGTCGTTTACATTATAAGCATTTCATTCTAAATTATAGTTGACTGGTGCAAACGAGCGGAGCGTGTGGCGTCCTTTATTACAAACATCAAAAATTTTCTCATTTCTAACAAGAAACGCAATGAAATGAGTCAGTTATTTTGTAGACCTGTCAAACTGTCAATCTTAGGTATTTGGACGAAATAGCACTAGTGGGCCGGTAGAGAGTTAACCACCTGCCTCTGTTCGTGGAATTTGGACGAAATGGCAGCTGGACGAAATGGCATCTGGACAAAATGGCACGACACGATTCAAAGTCACCCATGGTTGATTTTCTTGATAAATATTGTATTAGCCTATGAATATTTAGAAAATAAAATAAGTCAGTCGTTTCTGCAGTACTTTCATGTATGGCATATAATATCAAATGATTGTTGAACCATGGAAAATGAATAAACGCAGATACCTTGTCACACCTGACTGGCCCACCAAATCACCCAATATTAATCACATAGAAAATGTGTGGTACTATAAACAAGGCAACAGACGGTGGCATGGATTGTATGTTCAGAGTATATTCTTGGCACTACAGTAATATCATGTTTTTAACCTACTCTGGATCTCAAAATATCGTCGTGTTTATACACTTCAATGACAAGATATGAGCAAGAAAGTACTGTGATTTTAACTCACTCGCTAGCTCGTTAACTCGCTCCGAAGCTAGTAATTTAAATTTCCACTGAATGGAGATTGTTGGAAGAAATGAAAACGTAAAAGCACATATTGTAGGCGATGTTTTTATAACATAGATATGCTATTAAGGACTTTTTTGTAAAACATTTCATGCTGAACAATTCTTACACTCATAGTATAAATAGATAGTATTAACTGTTTACCGAGCGTAAGCTTAAAAAGCACACGGACGGCAGGTCTTTTCTTCAACTCAATTCACTCAAAATCGTTACTGCTCGGCTTCCTTTCGTCATAAATGAATGTTTTCTACATACATGTTCCTCGAGAAATCCTTTACAGAATGGTGAAAACCGCATCAAAATCCATCGAGTGGTTCTCGAGATTACACTTTACATCTATGAATTGAGAACTTTGTTTTATACTATATAGAGGCGCATTTAAGAAACAAATACTGTTGAACTTAACTGCGATAGCGTATCTTTATCGTAACAATTGGAGACTTGCGGGACGAGGAGAGGGACACACCTTTGATGAAAGATCAATATTAGGGCCCGGATGTTGATGACATGTCATCTTTTTACTGAGCTGTCTAAAACAATACTGAAGTACATAGAAACTCCGGACTGGCCATCCCGTCTTCAAATATGTCATTTTTATTTTGCATCTTTTAGCATTTTTTTTTTGCTATTTTTCCATTTTAAGAGCATATTTCTAAGTTTAGTACATTTTTGGGTAATATTTTAGAGAAATTGGCCTTTTAAGGTCATTTTTGTTTTCTATTTAGTAATGTCACAGCTTTATATGAGGGAAATACGTCTCTCATTAGCAGCAAACGACCTTCCTCACTTCAAGTACGCTCCGATCACAGCAGTTGATGTTGAACGCAGCTTTTCGAGATATAAAAACTTCTTGGCTGATAACCGCAGATCATTTACATTTGACAACATCAGAATGACATTCATAGTGCAGTGCAACTCAGACTAAAGTGGAAATAAACCTTTTGTTAAGTGCTAGAAATCTATTTTGATTGACTTTTCAGTTTGAGCTTAAGATGTCATTTTTGAATTATTGGTGAGTTTATTATTAGACTATAAGATAATTTTCTCCATTTTATAGTGCATTGTTCGAATTTTTAGGTTGAAAATTTTAAGTGCATTTTTTAAACTTTTTATGGCATCAATATCCGGGCCCTAATCATTATCCATATACATCCAGTAACACAAGTACACGTCATTGTGGAGAGGAACACGATAACTGAGGCTACAGGAGCTGAGTAATATCCTACTGTACCTGTCAACCAAGCAGGCTGACATCGTGTCACAAGTAAACAAAGTACTGTAGCTTGGCTGACGGAACTCTTATCTTAAACAAGGGTAATCAAACTCACGGGCTATTCTTCCAGTATAATAATAATAATATCGTATGGCCTCGGTGCCGGGTGCAAGCTTTGTTAATTTACACCCATAGGGCAGCTTGCATGTCGAATTTTATCACTCCTTGGAGCGCAATGAAAGCGCTTTCTAGTAGAAAAAGGAGGAACTTTTTTAAGTGTTAGCAGAAAATCCCGAGAATAATAGTTTTGCCATTATGAACACGGCTTACTGAATTCAAATGGGTTCTTTAACATGTCTACAACGTATGACATGTGTACCGTGATATGTGTGGCCTTTTAAAAATCACTAACCATGGCCAGGAGCTAACCTGCAATTTTGGGGTTGATAGTTCGACACGATAACCACTCGCCCACCATGGCAAGCATGTTATAACAAGCTCAGCGGGAAAAAAATTGGTCCCTCCCTTCAAAGGGCACATTAGTTGCTCTGAAGCACTATACAGTACATTAAAAAAGGAAGGAAGCTTGTAGTTGAACTGGACTTTAAATGCTTCTCCTGTAAAAGTGTCCTTTTTGACATGTGGCAGTGCAACATGTTGAATTGGACTTTCTTTTAAATAATTTTAGTTTTTGCAAAGATGTGGGTTTTTCACGTTTCTTGTTATTTCCCCATTTGCTTTTGATTGGATTGTAAGAGAATAATAGAGAAGTCATGGAAATACCTTCAATAAGTGTTCACTTTTGCTGCCTTTTCGATGGCTCCAGTAGGTTTCCTCAGAGTGTGGCCAATCCAAAGCCACTTTCTCTCTTTTATTTTCCCCCAGGGCTCACATATAGTGGGACGTGGGTTGGTGACCACGGGACCCCAGCTGAGTCCAGCATTGCTTCCACTTACTTGTGCCGGGCTCCTCTCTGTCTTCTTTCCTGTCGACCTCCCTTGGTCAACTCTTGTTCTTTTCCGACCCCGACGACATTAGGGTATCCGAGGCCTAGGGAGCCTCTTCATTTCCCGCCTTAATTGGACCTTGTCTCATAATTTCTGATTCCCTCCTTCTGCGAGGGGTCAGCCTTCATTTTCTTTTCATGTTATCTCCTGCCTTCTGCTCAAGGCCCTCAAGGAGGCAGAGTGTATGTAGCCCCACCACTTTTGGTGCACCCTGGATAATGCAACACCCTCAGGGGCTCACGGCCGGTGAGTTCGGCAGTTGGTCACCCAGAGGGATTCCCGAGCTGGATCCGGTTTCCCCCTTTTGTTTCTTACCTGTGGGGAACCCTCTCCTCTTTCACTTTCCTATCTGCCTTTCGTGGCTCTCCTTCCTTCCAAGTCCCTCAGGCTTCATTCTGCGAGGGTTGATGGCTTTTCTTTTCCTCCTGTCCTTTTTTTGCCTTATTCTCCTTTGGTTTACCATTTCTTCTTCTAGTATGTAGGTTAGTAAATTAGTTTTAGTTTTAAGTTTGCATTTCATGTTCATCTTCATGGTCACCCAAACCATCAGGGGCCGATAACCTAGATGTTAGGCCCCTTAAAAGAACAATTATCATCATCATCATCTCTTTTATTTGGAGTTCAATTTGCTGCTTGTTCGTTTCCTCCCATAGATCCTCATTTAATATAACGTTCAGCCATTTTCGATTGATTATGCGTCTCAAGCAACGATTCATGAACACTTGCATTTGTTTTGTCGCCTTCTAAGTAACCTTACAAGTTCCACTGCCAAAGAGGAGTATGGATTTGTCATTTGTGTTCGACAATCGTAACTTGTTCTTCCATATATGGTATAGCTGGCCAAAGGCACCATTTGCATTCTTGATGCGACTCTTTATGTCTTCTTCCACTCCTCCAGTTGCCATAACAATGCTACCAAGATTGAGGGAGGTAAGGTTTCGTTCAATGAATACATTGACCCCAAGCGTTAGACCACATCCTTTGTCACATTTAGTTCAATGAAAATGAAAATTCATTGCCTGCTTCCAGTCGACCGAGCAGGTCAGGGAATGCAATGAAAGAAGCCCCCATCGAGCGACGAGGATATGAACTGTGCAAGCTGCCGAAGCCTGTCGCACCCCCTGGGGCAATGATTAAATGAATGAGAGATGTAATGAAATGATAGCGGAGAGTGTTGCTGGAATGAAAGTTGTGACAGGGAAAACCCGAGTACCCGGAGAAAAACCTGTCTGCCTCCGCTTTTTCCAGCAGAAATCTCACATGGAGTGACCGGGATTTGAACCCCGGACCCAGTGGTGAGAGGCTGGCGTGCTTCCGCCAAAGCCTCGGAGACTGCATTTAGTTCAATAATTGATCTAAAGTTTATTATTTATTTTCTCTTTTATTGTCGTAAAATCTTAATTCACAAGTCATATTTTCTTTTAAAATATTTATGTTCAACCCTGCCTATTATATGTCAGAAAACTGTACAATAATGAGGCTCATTATAATACTATTTTTCATTATGAAACAGTTTCTCCCACCAATCAGAGCTCAAGAAACAGTTGTTTGACCAATTTGAAAATTAGATGCGCTGAGTTCCACGGCCTTCTAATTTAAATTTCACTGCCTGGCCTAGTGTCATAGTAGGGTAATCGAGGAGGCCATGGTCAAATACAAGGCATTCTCTGCGTCTCATGCGCTCTGTTTAGTACATAAAACTGGCGAAATCTCGACAGCTATTTATGAATATTTATATTCGAACATAAAATAGTTATAATAATTATCGTGGAACATAAACAGTCGTATGCAACTCGGCTATAATGGTAATTAAGACATTCCGTATGGAAATTATAAAACTCGCATACGCTCGTTTTATAAACATATTCGTTTCTTAATTATTACCATTATAGGATCGTTGCATAATGTACTATTAAGTTACGTTTAAATCGCAACGATTGGAAATAAACGTTACATTTTATATTCGTGAGCGAGGTGATCCTGCCACATAATCGGTCATAATATTATTGTTATTGCATTCAAAGTGATGTAGCATCGCTGCATATAATTCCTTAGTAACTAAAATATCTTATCTTTCTGGACCGTGACTAGTGTCTCGAGTAGAATTTTTTTTAGATTCTGAAGTAAGAAATATGACAAGTTTTCATAAAACATTTGGCGTTGCGTTAATTTAAATTGCATAAAATACAAGGGGAGTCACATAAGTAATGTCGTTTTTTGAAGAAAACTTTATTTGGAAAGATTTCTGACATGAAATTAAACTATTTTCAAAGTAGAGACCTCTGGTCTAGAGCCATCTTTCAGCGAATTTTCATATCCCGCGACGGTACCAGTGTCTGGGTTTTGGTGCGCTGAATTCGGCGAGACCCACTTCCACAGCTTCAATGTTTTCGAAATTTCTTCCACGTAAGAAATGGGCCATAGATCGAAGAAGATGGTAATCTGAAGGTGCAAGATCAGGGCTGTATGCTGCATGTGATTGTAGTTCAACTCCTCCGAATTCCTGAATTTTGGCCATACTGGTCCGTGCAGTATGAGGTCTCGCATTGTCGTCCTGGAAGATGACTCTATTTCAGTTAACTTACTCTGGGTATCTCTGTCTCAAAATTTCATGAACTCGTTCCTGTTGTTGAGAATAAAGAACGGTATTGACTGCACGCCCATTTGGAAAAAAACTCCCAGTGAATCACACCGTCAAAATTCCACCAGACACACAACATCACTTTGGGGCCAAACCGATCCTTTTTAACGATGAATTTGGACTTGGGCAGATTGACGGGGACTGAGTCTCTATTTCTAGCCATCAGCGAGGCAGTAATAGATCCATTTTTCATCACATGTGACTGTTCCTCTGATAAATTTATCCTCCAGGGGTTACCTATAAGCTGACGACAGATATCCACTCTACGTTGAGTATGTTCAGGGATCAATTATTCATGAGGTACTGCCCCCGTAAATTGAATTATATTGAGACCACGGTGGCTGTATTGGAAAATATGAGTAAAGTTATGGATGTCATAGTTGTGACGTGGATACTCATGACGTAGGCACGGGTGACGCATACTTGAGGCAAGCAGGCTGGTTGAGCTGAGATTCTTGGTGACGTCATGATTTTGTTCGAGAAAGATCTAAGATTTACGACGCAGTCGCAGGAAACAAGGTATTGTGCTAAGGAAGAAGTTACGCTATTGGAGGAAAGGCTCGAACCAATGAACGATAGTTTGGAAAGAAGACGGAGATTACTGAAACTATCATATTTAATTACTTTTGGCATGCAGAATTGTGGAAATCTATTTTCAGTTATGGAATTGATTTGGAATTTTGAAGAAATTAATTTTGAGTTTTTGAAATTTAAAAATCCGTCAAGTATAGCCAAAGTTAGAACTTTCAGCGATGACGGAGCAACAGGCTATGGAAGGGATGGATACGCCCCTTAAGAAGTTAATAAAAGGTCGTGCACAGGATAGAGGAGCTCTCATATCTCTCAGATCTCATACGCTCAGATCTCATATGTCAGATCGCATATATATTTCTGGTGATTTATAGTCGTTTTCAAGTGATTCAGAGCAGTTCCATTTTACGCTGCTCGAAACTAGGTGAAGTTGAAACGCTCACATTAACGTTTCCACCTGATAAGATATAAAGAGTTAACTTCAGCCTTTATTATAATTCAATTGGGCAGTACAACATTGAGGTGTGTAGAAGATTTGAACAATTTCACAGTTATACTTCGAAAGATATTGGCACTTTAAGGCTGCCAACAAAAGTGATTTTCTCGCCACATGAGAAACACTTTTAAAATTTCCACATTATACACTACGGCTGACACGTGGATTACAACAGTGATATTGGAGAATACGTTTGGTAATACAACGATACATTCCACTATGGAACATTATAATCTTGCAGTGCTTTCAATGATTATAACAGAAGTTGAGATGGAAGGCTAAGGCTTTAATGCAATTGGGACATATATCGATGGATTGAAATAACAGCATGGAACTTCGTTAATCGTCTTTCTACAAAAGCGAGCATGTAGTGAACATCCAACTACACTCATGCATCGTGAATCCATCGCTGAATTATATCAAATGACAGTGGAAATATTTTCATACTCCACGATTATGAATATTTCTGCGGAAATAACTGCAATAAACTTCATGGCGAATTACGACCAGAACTTCAGGGAATTTTCAAGAGAGGCCAGGGTGGACCCGGCTCAAAAAGAAGAATTTTGCCAGAAGGATGTCTTTTGTATACACGGAGCAGTGCAATTTCCGGAGAAGGAAGCAGTTCGATTCTCCGAGGACGCTGATTCCAGGTTCGAGGTCGGAGCACATCTTTACGCTGGTGAAATGGAACCAACAGCAGTTTTCTTTGAAAACTTTCCTCTAGAACTTCAATCAACAGATAAGGTAGACGTGAACGTTTCTTGTAATATTTGAGTCTTGTAGCGATATCTGAGCAACCATTTTTCCCTTATTTTTTTGTGTCCTATCTTTTGCCCCATTTTCTTGATTGATATTTCTGTACTCAGTACACTTCGATGATTGATGCCTTTTTCGACGATTTATTAAGACATGGTTATGTCATTGGCATACTTAAATAATTTTGGATCAGTTGAGACGGATATATTAGATACTTTCAGTAATTTGCATATTTTTGAAGTCACGATTTGACTGTAATGTTAATGATTTTCTATGACAGATTTGAAGTCAGACAGCGTGTCACTTTATTAAAGTAATTCTATTCAGTAAATTACTTTGACCAATTTTCTGTCATCCTCAAGAAAGAAGAATAATTAAAAGATTTTAGAGCGTTAAAATCTTTTTTTTGTCGACGATGTTGGAAATACTAGTCGTTTTATGAACATGATTGCAACATAGACATTTATCGTCAGTTCTAATTACCGTTGCATTACAGACAATTTTATGAAATAGGAACTTTGACTACGAATTATTGAATACACTATAGTAATGAACATTTGATAGGAGTTTTTCTCAATTATAGATTGGAACAATAATGTTTGCATTCGACAGTCTAATTGTATTCTATTCGACTATTCATGCAGTTTAGATGAACTTTGATTGAAGATAGTATTTTTATACTGCGTTACTTTGAAGATATTAATCTCAATTTTGATAGACCAGGGAGGAGTGTCTAATCGTATTTGCTATAAAATTTATTTGTGATTGGCAAATTTTTACTTCATATCGATTCATGAATGAAACCCACGAAGGTTAAATAATAACAGTCAGTATTACAATTGATGAATATAAGAATTTTTAAAGAGGAACAATGGATGTATAATCGTTAGTTCAGTGGACATGTGAAAGTCGCTGATGAATAATGCCCTTGAATAAGTGAAGCAGATTCCCACAGTAATTATTGATGTTGAAGAAGTTGTAAGTGGAGGATTTTTGTATGTACTGTGGAAGATTTTTATGCCATATATGTTGAAATATATGAGGAATTCTGGGCCTATTTTATGCAATATTGTGCATTTTGAAGCGAAGTATTTTTCAGGTGAATGTATTGTCCTGGTTCTTTGAAAGTTATTCATATGAAGATACTGTTAAAATTAACGAGTGTTAAATAATTTGAGATAACGATTTTGAATGGAGGTTACCATCACTAATAATAATAATTATTAAAACCTTATTAAACCTGAATATGAACTTTAAAATGTAACTAACCTTCATTGGTCGATTATATTACCACGATTTAAGTAATTATCAACCGGATAAACGTGTGGTTTAATGTATTTCTTGTATAAATAATATAAACAATATTTAATATTGTAAATAATTTTGTAAATATCTTTGATAATAATTTGAAATGAAAAGGATTAAGAGAAGCGTGTTTATATTTTTCAATTGTCATTTGACATTGGTATAAACAACTTATAATTGTTATAAATAATTAATGAACTTTTGTTGTAAACATTTGGAGTTTTGTTTTTATACTCTAAACAACGCTAATTAAGCAAGTGGCTTGAACAATTAAACATGATTTGGGATTGTTAGAGTATTCCACCGGTATTTGAATGGAGCATTTAAAAGATTTGCGTGATAATATTTCAGTTGAGATGTGGACATTTACGTGTTTTGAAAGGAAGAGCTAAGCTCTGATGTAACAAGCATATGCTAACGCGGACCAGACAGGAGAGTCCACTTTGACGATGCAGGTGCATTGCAGCTGGCCCGGACAACTGTATGACTGAGGCCAAGGACGTTTCCATAATAGCCTTGTGGCTATAAATAAAATGTGAAGTGTATAAACACGCAAAACAATTGCTATATGTGTCTCGTCCCAAATCCCGTTTCCATTCCAAGTGCATTATTATTTTTACGTTATTTTGAGCTTGAGAAAGCTGAAACATTGTATGTAGAGTATACAGGTCCTACAGGAGGACATGGTTATTTAGACGATGGCTTCTGATTGCCACGTGGATTTTGTTGTTTATTTTTGTTAAATTCATTCTTTTTGTGAAATAAATTATTGTGCAGTTTAAAGTTTCTCGTCTTCGTTGTGGTTCATTTTAAATATCATGGTGGAGGTTATTGTGAGGGCATACTTTTAAGTGATCCAGTTGACAATCCAGTCCCCGAGATAAATTTAAAAGGTAAGTAAAGGTAAGTATGAACCCCCGTATATTTTGGTGTGTTCCACAATAATTTCTTGTTAACTATTGTGCTCTAATCTCGATAGTATCTGTCAGTGCCATTTTCATTGATGTAGCTATGCCGGCGCGTTTGATTATTGGCAATCCGATTGAGGGGGCGGATATCTGACAGCCTACTATCCGGGTTATCGGGTACAGTACAGCTACAGCTTCTGTTTGATATTTCAAGTTTCTTAATCTAGTGATGTATGGTATATTTTGATGCACCAGGCTACGAGTACTTCTTTGCGGATTTCCTTCCAAAGCTCTGCGTGTATTCTCAATATCCCAGAGTTAAGGTTTTCCAGATCTCAGTAAATCTGTAGTGTTTTCTTCCCCAGTGTTGAAACATTGGAACTATGGTTGTGCCACACGCTAAATAACGACCCCTTCGCCTTCCACTTCACATATTCTTCGAACCACGGTAGCAGCTTTGTAATTTGTTTCCAGTAGTGCTTTAGAAGGACCCTAACCTCCAACTTTGTAAGTTCAATTTGTGATAGTGTGTCAACAACTGACAACTGATACATTCTCGCAATAAACGGAATTCTAGTCGCGGCCTCCTGTAAATAGCATTGACGAACCGAAGAAAATCAATTCTATCTTATAAAAACACCAAACCTAAATTACAACCTTACTTATGAGTAGGGCCCGGATGTTGATGCCATATAAAAGATTACAAAATTGCACTTAAAATTTTCAAAAATGACTAATAAATGAGCTAAAAATTCGAAAAATGCACAATAAAATGGAGAAAATGATCTTATAATAATAAACTCACCAATATTTCAAAAATTAGAAAAATGCACTATAAAATGGAAAAAGCGGCAATGAGCGATACCTCTTGCCGTGAACTATGCGGAATTGAGACAAGAATATACACCCCTTCCCTTTTCTACCCCGTCACAGCTAACCTTGGTCAACAGAGCAGGTAACATTCCATTCCGCTAATAACTGGTTTGCGACGAAAACGGTGCCCTTCTTCTGCGTCCAAGATATATATTTTTCTACCAATAGCAATACTGAAATATTTTATTTGAAAATGAAAATCCACAGCCTGCTTCCAGTCTCCGACCGGGTCAGGAATGGAATGAATGAAGCCCCTAACTAGCGGCGAGGATATGAACTGTGCCGGCTGCCGAGGCCTGACGCACTCCTCTGGGGCAATTATTAAATGAATGACAGATGAAATGAAATGATAGTGGAGAGTGTTGCTGGAATGAAATTTTGACAGGGAAAACCGGAGTACCCGGAGAAAAACCTGTCCGCCTCCGTTTTGTCCAGCACAGATCTCACATGGAGTGCCCGGGATTTGAACCACGGACCCAGCGGTGAGAGGCCGGCGTGCTGCCGCCTAAGCCACGGAGGCCTACGGAAATATTTTATTTGAATATTTTAAATTATCTTTTATCAGCTACTAGCTTCTTCTTAACTCTGAGAGACGTAACTCCCTCATATAAAGCTGTGACACGACTAAATTGGAAAAGAATTACCTTAAAAAAAACGATTTCACTAAAATATGACCAAAAAATCCTACCAAACTTAAAAAAAATGCTCTTAAAACGGGAAAATAGCAACAAAAAAAAAAGATGCAAAATAAAAATAACATATTTGAAGACGGGGTGGCCCGTCCGGAGTTTCTATGTACTTCAGCATTGTTTTAGGCAGCTCAGTAAAAAGATGACATGTCATCAACATCCGGGCCCTAGTAATATGACATCCTATATAATGTGACATGAAAATGACCATGTTAGCCCTGCTCATTTATTGACGAAGTATTGTAACCAATCGTCATCATATGGAACATGTGTTCGTATCCCAGCTAACTCACGGTCTTTCGAGGTATGGGACGTTCATGCCCACCATACGATCACATGCTCAGGATTTGAGTCTGTCAGGTGACTACTCTACTTGAAAGAAACAACATATTCCTAAATATAACATTTAATGATAGAAAATCATGGCTATACAACATAAAACACAAACAAAAGATCCTTTACATTTACTTCCCACAACGAAAATCAAAGTTATTTGTGAGTCTCTCCTTAAAATTAGTGCTTCACCGCACTCAAGTCTATTCAAAACATCCTACCATTGATACTCTCTGACATTTGCGAGTGTCCATAGTGTTCTTCACGTGGCACAATTTAACACAAACTGGAATATCACAACACAATAAACACAATTTATCTTTAAATGACATTAAATCTGCAATTATTAAACATTTATCCGTTTTACACGGGGCATTTACCTTCAGTAACATTAATTCATTATCTTATGCCTTGATTAACAAGTGGTGTGTCGCGCAAATCGTATTATCTTTTTCCCACCAATTTGAAACGCTGAAGTAGTACACTTTCCCTTCCAAAATACACATGGATAGAGATGTTTTATAGCTTCACCATACAACGATATTCTGGGTCTGGTCAAAACATTATCGTTACAAACGTGTCATGTCATTGAAATTACTCTACCCGTATGAATAAATTAGTGTAAACTGGGCAAATACACTTTACAAAGATGCCTATATTTACTTGGTGCAGTATTCCTCCTCAGAGAATAACTGGGCCAAATATTATCCGATCACAGCGCTCCACCATGGTATGTGTGTGGAAATAAAGCATTTAATTCATTTGGCATCATCACAACAATCATATCTTAATTACTTTTCGAAATATCGAGATTCTTCAGTGTCCCACTACGCTTTTAAAATAAAAGGATCAGGTCAACAGACCTCCTTTCCAAGCGGACAATAAATTAGTTTCGGCTGCCTGAGTAAGATGGCCGCCGGTCTAGTGGCCTTCCTGCCAAGCCATATGGCTTCTTGCAAGGTCAAGTTTATTTACTGGTGCAGTTATACTGGAGGTACCCTGAGTGGGTTGTGTCCCTAGTAATTGAGTCATTCTAATTATTTAACACCTACATTTAGAGTATAATGGGCTCAACTCGGCTCCTAATTAATATTCAAGGCAGGGGATGGATCATGTAATAGCTTTGCCGTTCTGTGGCGACATCAGTGGCTCTGGCGCGCATCTCAAGTGAGTATCAAAGTTCTCTCACTGGTGCAGCTGCCTATAACAAGAGGAAATCGGCGTTTCCTCTACGTCGAACCATTAGTCTTACCTCTAAGGGCAGATCAATTAATATATGGGCTCACACAGGGTCTCTAATAGTTATCCCTGGTGGCAACAATTCTGCAAACGGTGGATACAGACAGCCTCTGTCCCACTTCGTTGCGAATAATACAAGTATGCTCCAAGGCGATACTATCTCGTAGATATCGAAGATTAGCCGACTAGATTCGCCTAACGCTCAAGCTATGTTTGGATGATCCCCGCAACTTATTTACGTAAATCTCTTGATTCTACGTTACTTGCTCGCTGTACGCGGCTCAAACAATACTTCTTATAGATGACTCAATTATTAAAGCACTCACGTCCTCTCTGCAATTACTCATAGCCAAAGCTTTATGTAGCTCCCAAACAAGTATAAATTTACTGGCTTACATTAACTACCTTAATGGTTCCCAAATACAACCCTGTATAATATACCATAATAAACATTCATTCAACAATTCAATGACACTAAAAAACTCTCATTATCTCGATATTTTATGTTTCTTTCTTACTGTTTACAATAACACAGTACTCTTACATCAGACATGACACACTTTGCACGTACTCTAGGCCTGACATGCCGATTATTTATTCATTACTGTTACCGACCCCAGATTATTATTATTATTATTTAACGTTACCGTTACTTTCATCAATGTCTTACGCCGAAATGGCTGTAAACAAATCATCCTCCAAGCCATATTTTACCAAAATACGAGGGATGTGAGCTCGTACATAAATGAATGTTAATTCTTAGTCTTAGAGTGATGCTTCGTTGTATGGTAAGCTATTTAATCATATCAACATATTAAATTTGTACTCACTTTCATTTTTACTGGGTTAGTCCAGCACGCCAGCCACGAGCCTACCATGATGCTTAGCTTAAGCCATCATGATATCTATCACACGACACATGGTATACACTTCACACATGGTAATCACATTTTCCATCACTGGCTTTTCTCACTTTGACACAATACATATTATTTTACCACATACTCATAAACACTTTTAAAAACCTCTGTAATATAACTTTATTTACAATTCCCGCACTATTTCACATATGGATCCTTGATTGGACTCCAAATATCGCCTGACCTCAGAGATGCGATGCAGCTAACTCCTGACAACCGCTGGTCTCCATGAAAGTCTATCTTGCGTGTGTGTGCGTTCGATTCCCGTCACCTACAGTTTATATCACCTCTACTGCAATTCTGTTCAATCCTCTGTCACGACTATTTGTGACGCCTTCCAGGCTCCCCTAACTGTAGTGATCCTGACAATAATGTGTCATTTTTAACTATGACAACACCTCCTGGTATGTTCGTTGTCTATAAACATCTTAAATTATCCCTAAGCTGTACTGAATTTATACTCGCGTATGTTATTGGTTAAACGTCTACTGTAGACTAAATCTTACACGATGCATAATTACTGTTGTGAAGCTGCATGATGCGCTTCCATTTTTCTCCAAATACATTTGAGCGTCGATACTTTATAAATTCGCGCACTTTCTTGCGTGATCTAGCAGCGTGTTAGTTCACGTGTTGAGTCAAGGCGAACTGAAGACGAACTAACTTCCCTGCGAAGCTTCCCCTATATAAGGCTTTCTTGTGAAACATAGTCCACTGGACATTCAGGACCGACTCCCTTCCTGAAATAACACATTTCCAGACAAAGTGAAGTATAATTCTCGTTTGTCTAGGTGTGGAGGTCCCAAAATCACTCGCGTGCAAGCGATCGCTTCGGCCAATTAATTACAATTAATTGCCTTTCTCCATGGCGTCATGACGCTATCCCGGTAATTCCCCCTCTGCTGATCTCCAAAACATTCCTCCCGAGCGGAAGCAGTTTGTGCAGAGGCTCGTTTATAGATGTAGGCTTTAATTTAGGCGTGAGAACACTCCTAAATTATCTTTCCTAGAATATATTCACCTGGGTGTAAGTTTTATTTCATTTCAATGCTCCAATTGGCTGTAATCAATTAATTTTAGTGGGCAACTGCCCCCTCTCTACCTTTATGCCTTGTGAGACGATGGATCCCAGAGCCATTAATCTTGAGCTGTTCCTGCGGTCCAGACGAAAATTAGTTCCTTGGCGTCACCTAACAAGGCCCTTCGCTAACTACGATTTGTCAACTGCCAAGCTGGTTTGCTTCCTTGCATTCAGGCTTCTAAAACGTACATGGGCTTTGTATTTTCTTGCAAAGATCCACCTTAAAAGCTATGATATTCCCGTTCTAGCCGTGAAATCCTGCTATTATGATTATATGCAGATATAACTCATTGCTCTTCGGGTTCCCTGTAGCTGTTCCCCCTCAGAGATCAATGATTCGATTCCGGGCAGAATCATGGGCCTGGTCTACTTTGATAAGACCCAAGTTCGATGCCAGTCTGCCGTGTCTAATTGGGCACAGTATAATAAGTCCTGAAGATTAAAATCATTAAATCAATATTAATTTGTACCTTATATTGTACCGGTTTCCTCAGCGCAAATAACAATTTGATTAGAAAAGCAAGACTTAAGGCACATTAAAAAATTTACCATAAAAGAAGGTTTTTCTCAATTTTTTTTCGAATAAATTAACAATCTAAAAGCTAAAAAACTAAAAAACACATACAATAAACATTTTAAAACCCAGATCCGTTAAAAAATATGTTAATTTGAAAGAAAGAAATCTTGATATGAAACCGGCTTGAAGAAGGAAACAGTGATCTAGAAACCGGTACAATAAATAGTGCAAATTATTATTGACTTAAGGTTTTTGATCTTCAGGACTTATTAGACATCCTAATATAAAGCAATTTGCAACAACAATGACTCGATTAACTTGAAAAAGAGCGAAGATATAGAGTCCTAAAACTGCAAATTATGTTTGTGACTAATCGTTGAAAAACACCCCCTAAATGTATTTCTAATTACATTTTTGGCAAAGATCCACTAGTATTAATATTTTGCAAAAGTTCCGCCTAATCAATACCTTTATTGTGTTATATATAAGTGATCACTTAGTGGTCATTAGTACATGTTTCGAGCCCTAATTGTTTTGGCCCCTTCATTAGCCGATATAGATTAACTGTGGTTGGATAGCTAACACCAATAAACATTCCCTTCAAAAACCTAATTATGGTGCACTATAATGAAAGATGAAAGATGTTTACCCCAAAGATACATAATGAAATAAAATACATAAATAAATAAGGAAGAAAGAAAGAAAGAAAGAAAGAAGGAAGGAAAGAAGGAAAGAAAGGAAGAAAGAAATAGTTCAAATTTGAAAAAAAAAAATACAATGTGAAAAAACTCTAAAATTTCACCCTTTCTTGCTGATCACTGAAATTGTGCACTCTTCAAGTAGTCCAAATCTTCTGAAATATGTGGCGACAATAACACATCAATACGGAACCAGAATGAACCATTCAAATACTAAAGATCCACTAGTTTATTATCCTTGAAATCAGTGGTATCAATTGCTAGTAAATGGGATAACTTGTAATGAAATGGCATTAGTAGTGTCGATGAATACTGTATGTGCACCAGGTGAATCAGCTGCCTTTAATAATATTGTTTTATGCATGCCAACTAACGCGTGTTGTCAGAAAGGTCGATATTTCTCTGCTTGCATCCCGTATGGTACTAATGCACTGCAAACACATAGTTTTACCCTTTATAAGGGTAGAACTGGGGGGTGAGTGTGTGTTGAGGGTAGTGACTAGCTAGGGGAAGGGTAAAGGGTGTTTTTGGAAGGGAGGGGCTCTCGGCACGGGATAGTGGACCGTATGGTGATGGGGAAACAGGTGAAGCTCTACAAGTTATCGGTTATAATGGAAGGGATGCGTTTCCTGAATAAAGGTATCGTTTAGCAAGCTAGGTGTGAGACGCGGCGATCAAAGTAAAAGGACTGCTGATAGCGCAGTTCTACAAAGTGTACGGACGTGCTTGTTTAGAGGGCAATGTCAAATGGTGACAAACGAGCTGATATCGCTCACGCAGCGATCTTATGATTGGCCAGTGAATTATAAAGCGTGGAAAGGGGGATCGGTCTGTGTTCAGTGAAATAATAAACAAGTAGGCAAACTGTGATAAATGTGATGGTTTACTGCAGCGCTTGCAATATAGTGTATTAGCTACCCTAACTGTAGGGATAGCTCAACAATACGAAATGTAGTGTTACAAAATAAAAAGGTGTGGTAAGGGGTAGGTGTTAACGGTGTCTGGGAGACCTGAGAGATACACTCACCTGGTACTCTTGTAGTCGGCTCTCAGTCGGGCAGCGTCACGGGGTAAACAGACATCCCCTCCGAGTGGGAGGCCTTTGATGTGCTGACCGTTGCGAACTTGCCACACTGTTGTTTTAGGAAGCAGTTCCTGTATAATTGTTGAAGTATGTAGCAAGCGTTTATGCAATAGCTGTAGTATGGCTCTGCAGGCTTGGTGTAAAAAGAAATGTGTTGCTGTTGTTGTTGCCTGCAACTATGGGGTGGCTTGAAGGGTGAAATTGTGTTGAGTCTTGGACAGATAGGTGTAGGTGGCGTACATGGTAGGGGTATAATTGTGGATGTTTGCAGACAACTGGAGTGTAGAGTTATCTGTAGATTAGTCATAAATTTGTAGGCATATGTGGGTGTACCTCTTAAGGGCACTAGGTGACCTATATTGTTCCTAATTTATCCCGCAAACGATACTGAACACTATTATTTTTCCCTCGCATTAGTCTGCAATCACACCTAGGGAAAATACTAGTTTTCAGTACAGTATCGTTTGCAGGATATGCTTGCAGTGCATTAGAACCATATAGGGTGCAAACAGAGAAATATCGATCTTCCTGACGACAACGCTAGTTGGGCTGCATAAAACAATATTATTAGGGGCAGCTGATTCACCCGGTACACGTTTGAAATGGAATTTTTGACCAAATATTCAATTTTCATTGTTTCGTTGAAAATAGAAACCTAATTTGTCTGCTTCAAATAGTCATATACAGTGTGTAACAAATATGTGCGGCACACATTGCAGGACACATTCCTCACACATAGACGAAGAAATTATGTTTTATGAACATGGATCAGGAAACGCTTTGTTTCCATGTTATACCTCATTCTTTCCAACTCATTTATCATGGAAAACACAACAAGAACAGAACGTTCCAGTATACCACCTGCAACTCTTGCTTACAGGAGATGTTCTATATGCCCTACGTGCGCATTGATGCATTCATCAACCCACCATCGTAGTGAATCTCGGATGCGCTGATGTATACCTGGAGTACTGTGCATGGTTTCGTAGCCTTCCATAATACGGGCACGGAGACTCTGAACATCTTGTACTGGGGTTCGATACACAAGAATTTTCAAATGCCCTCAGCAATAAAGTTCAGTGAGTTTAGGCCCGGAGAGCGTGGAGGCCAGACAATTGGTCCACCTCTACCTATCCATTTGTCATCAAATCTGTTATGTTGAAGCCGCCGGACATTAAAATTCGTATAAGGATTTACTGTACCAAGTTTCACTACACTCGGATGGTAAAATTGCGAGAAACGGCCATATGAATATTTATACTTCGCGTCGCCGCCATGTTGGATTTGTGATCACCAGGTTATTGAAGGTCCTATAGGTGAACTTATGTTCATTGCCCCTATGAACATAAAATAATCAGTTTGATTGCTATAATAGATTCGTAGATCTTCAGAGCCGTCTAAATATTTCGGATGGTCGCCATGGTGGATTGTTAAATGTATTTGGCCATAGTCATGTACCATTAAAGGGAAATTATTGCGTAGGTTCATTATTCAAACTTTCACTTCGATCGCATGATTACGACACAAGAAATAAAAACTTAATTTTAAAATTCGCACAGCCGCCATCTTGAGGTTATGGAAACAATTGAAATAAATTAGATACCAGTGCAATACAATGTGTATATACATTTTCTGTACCAAGTTTTATTGCGTTTGGAACGTTAAATCGCGAGAAACGTCTACAGTATTTAAACGTCGCAAATTCGCTTGGCCGCCATGTTGGTCTTTTAGTTACCAGTTTTTCAAGTCACATAGGTGACCCTCTAGTAGTTCCCTTTATCACAGTAGAAAATTCCAGGGTGATATCGGTAACAGTTTCGGAGATATTGAATGCTGGTGTGATATTTCGCTCAGCCGCCATGTTGGATTGGTGAGACGTAACAAAATTTGAAGGGCCCGGTCGGGGTCGCCCGGAATAGTGCTATGTACTTACTGAGTTTCTTTGAAATCGCTTCAGCCGTTTAGAATTTATTAGGGGGGGGGGACACACACACACCTCACACACACACACGCACACGCACACACACACGGACAAAAGGTGATCTCATAAGCCTATTTTTTCAACATTGAAAATAGGCTAAAAATGAGTCACTTCATTTACGCTATTCTCAGAATTAAAACCTTTAAAATCAAATTAACAAAAACAACATCAAAATTTGACATAGAAATATTATTGATACATCAAATTAAAGCCAATTAATATAGACTAGCGGACCAGTGCGAGAAATCTCACATGTTCATAAACCACACTTTCCCCAATAGGTTTATAATGAGAGACTTAAGGAGAAAGGTTGTTAGGTTTTATTTCAACCAAATGATTATAGAACACTATTTACATTTCAGTTAGAATTCCAAGTTCTACGTTCCCTAACTTAAGAAGGCAATCAGTGAAAATTGGATCAACACAACACTCACCAGTTATTCGATATTTATGAAATTATACGATTTGAGTACCAATAGTCATTCTTTTGATTTACTGTATCAGAAATCCATGCAGAATAATAAAGGGATAAAGGAAAGACCTCAGAATGTTAAAATGACAAGAAACAGGCGTCTCAGCGGCCAACATGTGAAGTGGACAGCAATTATATAGCATATTTTCTTACTGCAACAGTACCCGCAAATCGCACACTTCGTACTTTTTCTTTAGTTTTTTTTAAATTATAGATATTTATGAAATTAAAGTGCAATTGTTGTTGTTGTTTGAGTCTTCAGTCTTTTGACTGGTTTGATGCAGCTCTCCATGCCTCCCTGTCCTGAGCTAATCGTTTCATCTCTACATAGTTACCACACCCTACATCCGAGGCAATCTGTTTAACATATTCTAACCTTGGTCTACCCCTACAGTTCTTGTCCTCGACCCTTCCTTCCATAACTAAGCTTGCTATTCCTGGGTGTCTTAGTATGCGTCCTACCAACCTATCTCTTTTCTTCATTAGCCGTCGCCAGAAACATCTCTCCTCTCCCACTCGCCTTAATACCTCTTCGTTTGTAACCCTATCTACCCATCCGATCTTCATCATTCTCCTGTAACACCACATTTCAAATGCCTCAATTCTCCTCTTTTCTGCTGCACCAATAGTCCAAGTTTCACTTCCATAGAGCGCCACGCTCCAGACAAAGGCTTTCAAAAATGACTTCCTAATACCTAAATCTATATTCGATGTCAACAGATTCCTTTTCTGTAGAAAGGCTTTCCTTGCCTGAGCCAACCTACTTTTTATATCCTCTTTGCTTCGTCCATCACTGGTTATTCTGCTTCCTAAGTAACAGAAGTCTCCTAATTCCTTCAGCTTTTCACCTGCCAATTTGATCTCCATAGAGGTTTCTGATTTATTTCCGCTGCATTCTAGTATTTTTGTTTTACATTTATTAATTTTCATCATGAAGTCCTTCCGTAAGACGGAATCCATACCATTCAAAAACTCATTCAAATCCTCAGGCTTGTCGGCCAAGATGACGATGTCATCAGCAAATCTCAGAGTTGAAATTATTTCTCCTTGAATCTTCACTCCCACTTTAAATTTTTCTCCAATTTCCTTCATTGCTTGTTCAATTCGTCACTGCTAATGTCTGTTCTCTTTAATTTGAATGCTCATTTGTCATGATCGGTCGCTTGTGAGCGCCACAGGAGGGATCTATACTACTGAAATAATATATATGAAATGTTGTTAACTGGGTAATTTTGGATACTTAGGAAACTTAAGCCACCTTGTTTATTTAAACATTGATAAAGTTGCATTTCTAAAAAAAAACTCCAATACCGGTACTCTGTCTGTATCAGATAACTGCACGATTCTTTTCAGAACATTAAATGCGTTAAATGGAAGTACTCAATAATCTAAATTTGATGATTGAATAATATTAGAAATTTTAGGCCAATTTAAAAGATTGACATATTTTATTATGTTTTAAAAAATTCAGAGAACTGAAAACAGACAACAAATTTTCTGATAAAAAAAATGATGGTTGGGTTTCATGTGTGATGTGGTAAAATTTTCAGAGGAATCGGTTCAAAAATGTGGATTTTCCTCCGAAAAGTATATTCATACCCTAAATATATTTTGTTATTGCATTTTTGTTTGATAAAAAAAGAGGGGATAGCGTGAAACGAATGATGCTTCTTTGCCCTATGCATGTAATCCTGAAAATAAACAATCAACCTTTACGAGCACCCTCCTGCCATACTTTTTTGTTTCAGCTATAATTTGTGCTACCTTTATATCAGTTACATCCAGCTTATGTGATATCCTGACTCCACCCGGTATATATATATTTTTTTTTGTATATGACACAATGCTAACATGTTAATAACCTAAACTGAAAGAATACAGTTTAATACACAGTGATAATAAAAGTAGCAAAGACAATTATTTGGCATGAATTATATTTTACTTAATTATCTATACTTAATTATTATGACAAATGTATTTCCAATAAATAATTAGGTAGATTGGTAATTTCAAGTACCGGTACTTCGCAAAATTACGAAACAAAAAAAATAGTATTCTGGGATAATATATCATTACTATAATGTATAGATTACTATAAGGAATCGATTAGTATTGTGTCGGTCACTAAAATGTATCGATTACTATAATGTACCAATTACTAAAATGTATCGAGTACTATAATGTATCAATGACTAAAATGTATCGATTACTATAATGTATCAATGACTAAAATGTATCAATTAGTATAATGTATCAATTACTATAATGTATCAATTACTAAGATTTATCAATTACTAAAATGTATCGATTACTATAATGTATCAATGACTGAAATGTATCAATTAGAATAATGTATCAATTACTATAATGTATCAATTACTAAGATTTATCAATTACTATAATGTATCGATTACTATAATGTATCAATTACTAAAATGTATCGATTACTATAATGTATCAATTACTAAAATGTATCAATTAGTATAATGTATCAATTACTGTAATGTATCAATTACTATGATTTATCAATTAATATAATGTATCAATGACTAAAATGTATCAATTAGTATAATGTATCAATTACTGTAATGTATCAATTACTAAGATTTATCAATTACTATAATATATCGATTACTAAAATGTATCCATTACTATAATGTATCAATTGCAGTACTATCATGTATCGATTACTATAATGTATAAATTACTAAAATATATCGATTACTATCATGTATCAATTACTAAGATATAACAATTACTATAATGTATCGATTACTAAAAGGTATCCATTACTATAATGTATCAATTGCAGTACTATCATGTATCGATTACCATAATGTATGAATTACTAAAATGTAAGTTATCAATTACTAAAATTTATAAAATACTATAATATATTGATTGCTGTAATGTATCGATTACTATAATGCATTGATTACTATAATGTATCGAATACTATAATGTATCGATTACTATAATTTATCAGTTACTATAATGTAACGATTACTATATTGTATCAATTACTAAAATGTACCGACTATTATAATATGACGATCAACATTTTATTTCCAGACGTAAATTGCGAGTAGAAATTAAAATTTTCAAACAGCAGTCTAACAATAACAAGTAAATACTCCCCAAAAATTAATCCTAATACTCTTACTAAATTACGCCCCATCACTTCACTGGTAATATGCATTGCCGTTGAAGCAGCTTTGGAATGGAGAAATTATTTAAAATAGAATAAAAATTACAAAGTCATGTCAGACAATATTTCCGACGCCAGACAAAATTGATTCATCGTGTCTTGCCACGCGACAGCAGACAATGTGACCATTCACGTGCATCAATCTTTAGTCAACGTAACGCACGCCTTTTTCATTTAGTTACGTGCGTTCGACGCATCATTTCAATACTAACATGTTATACCTGAGTGAATCTCGAATTGGAGCGGATCGCTACTCACTACCCTGTCATTGTCACACACGATAACAATGCAAATGTCATGAGGTAAGTCAGGGTGGTACAGGAGGGGGGATATGAGGGGAAGGGAACGGCTCAAGGCACACGCGGCACACCAAGGTGATTTCACTTTGCGTGCATGGTATATAAACGTGTCCCACTCAGCCAATGGACACACAGCATCCTCTAGCGAGTACTGGACCACACCAGCAGCGCTCACTAAACATGAAGGTTCTGGTAAGTTATCTTCGGCTCCTTTTTCTTCTTCTTCTTCTCCTTCTTCTCTTTATTTACAATAATTTCAATTTATTATTAAAAATAACTTCATTTAAAAATTCACTCTTTCACAAACACATTTTAACTCTTTCACTTTCTTTCCATATTTCATTTACGCGTTAGTAATACAATTATTTATTGGCAAAAATACACCTCGTGGCGTACTGGCTAGCATTCTAGCTCAGGTTCGATTCCCAGCTCTGCCAAAAAGAAATGTAATTCTATATAATAATATTATTAATAATAATGATAATCTATACTAATATATAAAAATGAGATGGTGTGTGTCTGTGTGTCTGCGTATTACTCAATCACGCAAGAACCACTGGTCTGATTTATATGACATTTTACATGGAAGTAGCTGATTTACTAGGCTACTTTCGATTTCGATACTTCGCACTATTTAAAGATGGCGACCATTTTAGTGATGTCACTACACCCTTTGGTTTCAAACTTTCATATTTCCATTTCTAATAAAAAGAGAACGCTGAAAAATAGCAAACTTTTGATGACATTTTATTTAATTTTCTAACCGAAAGGTCCGTATCACGTTTCGTGTATCTCCAACGGTTAGCGAGTAGGCTAAAAACTAAATTTATGCTATATAACACGGTCAACGCTGAGCGGTGTAGTTGGACAAAATGTTTAATCCTTACTCTCCCTCAGCGCAGCATCTCGCATATCACCCGTTTTAAATGTCATCTTCACATTTTAATTTATTAATGACCCGTAGCGAATCACGGGTACTTCAGCTAGTAATAATAATAATAATAATAATAACAATAAGCGACTTTGGTGGCGTAGTCGGTAGCATGCTGAACTGCTGTGCCAAAGATGGTGGGTTGAAACCCGGCCAATGTCATCAGATTTTTTTAGAGCGTTAAATCATTCAGTATGCCTTCCTTCGGAGGGGAAGTAAAACAGGCGGGCCCGTGTCATAGATTTATGGCATGTAAAAGAACCTACCACTGTAATTGGTGGTGTGTAGAAATATTTGTAGTTTATATTTTGCTGGTTAGGAAACGCTCTATCAATGTTCCAGTTCGCCGCTAGTGTTAGTGACAGCAGCATCTGGTAGATGAAGTTGGAACTACTTGAAATTGAACTTCTTTGGATCCCTCGGGCGTTCATTCAAATATGCCCTGCTTATGGCCATTGACTGCGATTCATATATTATCATAATTATAATAATTTTATGGGTTTTACATCCCTTTGACTAATGTGGCTTTTAGAGACGCCGGGGTGCCGGAATGTTGTCCTAAAGTGACCTTTAACATGCCAATAAATCTACTGCCACTGCTCCGTTACATTTGCGCACCCTTAAATGCCAACTGACAGCGCCGTGATTCGATCCCGCTATCCTGGGATCATCAGGCGAGAACATTACCGCCGAGCCACGCTGCCTGTCAAAATTTAATTCTTGTCTGAGGGCTGGAAAGGGTTATACTAAGCCTCGTGAGGCAAAACTGAGAAGAGGGGGTATGATTCCCATCTCAGCCGTCTTGGAAGTGGTTACTTGGTTTCCTACTTCTACTTCAAGCTAATGCCGGGATGGTTTTTAAGTCGAGTTCATAATCGGCAAAATCGGGCCAACGGGGTGGAAATGGAGGGGTGGAGGGGGAGAGCGGATTTTTTTTTCGAAACTTTGAAATATCGCCCATAACTTTCTTAATATGAAAAAAAAATCTTATCCCGTAAAGTTTTTTGATAGCACCAACCATTGACCTAAAGGGGTGGAAAAAATGAAGGTTTCTTGAGGAAAAAATGACACCTTCCTAAATAGACGCAATGTCAAAACCGTTAAAAATGGCCAATAGTCCTCTATACATTACCTGAAAGATTTTTTGATACGACCCACCGTTACTCCAAGGGACGAGCAACATGCTTTCGATGAAGATGCCAAGTTAATGAGGGAAGAGCGATTTATCGCTGACTGTATTACGGATGGATGTCAACGAAGCAATGTTGATGTTTTGACAGCCATGTCGTTCTACAGACGAGGAAAAGATAGCGGTATCTCCAACCCCTGTCCGGCTGGTCGGCAGTTGAGCTAGATAGCAGTAGACTATATTATAATTACAAGAAGATGGGGATTCTTGTTTGATAATCATGTAGAACGTCTTTAGTCACACAAAAATTAATTGGCAAATTTTTGAATTCGAAATATTTTTCTTTACCAAGTGCCGAGAGGGATTTTTTTTAAATCTTAAATTAGATATTTCGGTTGTCATTACTTAATTTATTTTAACACCAGACTACAGTAGTTAGGCAAAGTAGTTCCACTAGCGCCAGCCCCGTAGTGTTGCGGTAGTACGCCCACCTCTCACCCGGAGACCCTGGGTTCGGTTCCCGGCTCCGTGACGTGGAGGCTGAAACGAACTGCGCTCAGCATCTTGAGGACAATTGAGTAGCTGTCTGACAGTGAGGCAGCTCCTCGATCACGAAAACTATGATTAACGGCCAAGAGGGCCCGATGCGCTGATCACGCGTCACCCCAATATCTGTAGGCCAAATGGCTGGGCAGCGGTCGCTTGGTAGGCCTAGGCCCTTCACGGGCTGTAGTGCCAGGGGTTATTATTAGTTCCTCTAGCAAAGTGTTTTTCCTGACTGAACAAAGAAAAAACAGCTCTAAAACCTAGTAAGGATGTCTACTAACACCACAATAACGCAGTCTAAATACATAGAAGTACACGGGCTCATGACTAAGATGTCCCTAGCCTCTAAATAAACCATGATTTAGGATATAAAAGCTCACCTTATTATTACAACTTATAGAAGGGATCGAAACCTTGACATTCCCGTCTTGGGCAGGTGCGTAACCTTGCCCTAGTCATATCTGCCTCCTCCGCAAGCAAGGTAAAAAGAAAATAAGGATAAAAAAGACGTAGAACCATGCGATGGTTGAACCGATAGACAGAGGCAACTGGTCCATGAGAATATTAACTAGTACTGTCTCGAGGCAGAACAACCTATAAGCAAGTTCAGCCTCAATTAGACTTCAAATCAAGCGTTCTGTCCACACCCAGCTCTTGACATTGACACTGATACACTTCAAGGCGAAATCCACATAGTTCTCGTACTCGAAATAGCTTAGGAACAGGTACAAGGAACTGGCAGTGAGATAATTTACTTCTAGTCCTGGGACCACGTACCTCATCCCTGTCCCTGATACATACACTACTACAGTCATCACGCCAATACAGATCATCAGACAAGTTCAACACACATCCAACTACACGGGACTGATGACCAAGTTGTCCCAAGCCCATGAAAGGAATCAACAACAACAAAAACTTCAACATATTTTTCAGCACCATTTCCAAATTTGATAGTTTCTTGGGGAAGGAAATGAGTGTCCCAGTCGGCTTATGGTTGGCCTTCAAAATCGAACATAAATGATTCGATTTCGTTTCAGTCTGATAGTATTGCAGATTATTATTTATAATAATAATAATACATTAGTAATAATATCGTATGGCGTCGGGTGCCGGGTACAAGCTAGGCCTATGTTAATTGCCGCCCAGAGGGCAGCTTGCATGTCGATGTTTATCTCCCCTTGGAGCACTATGAGAGTCAAGAAAGTTCGATATCTATGCTCCTTGACACTATAGCGCTTTCTAGTAGAGAAAGAAGGACATTTTTGTGTTGGCGGAAAATCCCGAGATTAATTTTGGCATTATGAACACGGCCTACTGAATTCAAATGGGTTCCTAAACATGCCAACAACGTATGACATGGTACCGTGATTTTTGTCGCCTTTCGAAAATCACTTACAACGGCCAGGAGCGAACCTGAAAGCTTGGGGTTGGTAGTCAGACACGACAACCATGCACCCAGCATGGCAAGCGACGTTAATAATTATAAACGAATGGCCCCAGTTGCCTGGTACACTGTAGATCTTTTGAATAAGAGCCATATAAGCGATCTCTTCTTCTTTCCCTTCGGCTTTTTCCCAATTAATTGGGGCGCCGGAGCCAACCAGGCTCATTTTGGTTTTGGCCGGGGATTTAAGGCCGGATGCCCTTCCTGACACCACGTGATTTTCCAGGTGAAAATTCCACCCCGCTGTCACCGGGATTCGTACCCCGGCCGTCCGGGTGAAAGGCGAGAAGCTAAGCCACTGCGCCATCACGCTCCCCAGCCATATAAGCGATCTATTCTCCAATATTAATGTTTCGTTTAGCACTGCCAAAACCGGAACTCTAATACAGGGGTCTCCAAACGTTTTAGCCTAAGGGCCACGCTGATTCCTCCACTAAGTCCAAAGGGCCAAGACCTAGCTAGCTCAACATACTGTAGTTTTGAATTACGTGCATAGGTTACTATAAAGTATAAACGCTAACGTATCATATAGAGCAATTTTACTGACTTGTATATATGATTTGCTAAAAATGAATTGGACCTGAAGATGACCGCTTGGCAAACGAGACATGTCTTCTTTGTGACCCCTCCCTAGTTAATGGAAATAATAATTAATCTATGTAGATTTTTCAGGTAGAATTTAATTCTTTTTGCCAAATATAATCAGGCATAAATTCATTTTGAACGACTTAAAGATATCAATAAATTGTTAATAAGTCAATGACCTCGTCGTGGTATAGCAGCTAGCATTCTTGGCTTACGTCCCAAAGGTCCGGGTTCGATTCCCGGCTCTGTCAAGAAATTTTAATTCTGGGTTGAGTGCTGTAACGGGGTACACTCAGCCTCATGAGACAATACTGATAAAAGGAGAAGGGTTCAATTTTCACCTTAGCCATCCTGGAAGTGGTTTTCCGTGGTTTCTCTCCCATTTCTACTCCAGGCAAATGCTAGGATGGTTTCTTACTTAAGGCTACGTCCGCCTCCTTTGTAAACCCAATTTACAAATACAAACACTAGTACCGCCATCATAATAACACAAGTTATCACACAAATTCCATACACACCCAAAAACATGGGGCTATATGATCACGATGTTGGGGCCCTTAGGACAAGCAACAACAACAACAACTTAATAAGGCAAAACTAAAAAATATCCTCGAAAGATTTCTGTACTCACTTCACATAACTCCTCCTACATGGTCCAGAGGTAACGTTCTTGCCTGCTGTGCCCAAATTTGCAGGATCGAATCTTGGGTTCACAAATGCGAGGGAGCCGTTTCAGTATATTTAATGGCACGTTGAAGATCCCCTCCCGGGTAAAGTCTGGCACCCCGGTGCTTCTAAAAGCCACAGTTGTTTAAAGAGACGTAAAACCAATATCATTAGAATTATTATCTCAGTACTCCTCACTTAAACCTTCAGTAACTACAGTATATAGCTCACATAGAGAATATTTTCCTTAGAAACAGAAGAATGTGTCCTTTCAGATGAATCTAAAAGGCTATTAAAATATTTTATATAATGTAAATACTTTTAATGGGAAACAAAATAAATGAAATTGGGGAATACGTTTAATAGAAACGGTTGTAGCTTATAGTAAAGCATTTGCGTGGAGCTAAAACTGACAAAACATGGAAACCGTTTTTATTATAGTTCGAACCCACTCATTTCTCGATTCCGGAGATAGTTTCGTCCCATGGCCTTGGGCTTGAAAGCATTCAGCTACTCGATCATTAATTTATGAAAAGGGAGCATAAGAATGCCATAACATTATCGCACATAGAAAAAGACATATAAAAACGTGAGCAGCAAGCTTCAAAGACATGCATTCCACACACTTCAAGGATATCAAGTCTATACTATTCAATCATTACTAAGTTAAAAATATGCCAGTCCCCATGATGTTGGGTTCAATTCCATACTCAGGGGCCGAAAACCTAGATGTTGGGCCCCTTAAAACAACAATTATCATCATCATCATCATCATCAATTCCATACCTCTCACCTGTAGGCAGTCCGGAAGAAGTGTGAAAACACTTCTAGGCTGCCTGAGGTGGGAATCGAACCCTCCTCTTTTCAGTTTTGCATCACGATGCTGAGTGTAGCCCGTTCCATGTCTCAGACCATAATTACATTTTTTTTTTTTTTTTGGCACAGTCGAGAATAGAAACCCAAACTTCAGGGGTGTTAGCCAAGAATGCTAGCTGCTACGTCACGAAGTGGTCCTTCGTGAGACCCTCAGACTACGGGGTATTCGTAGTGGTTAGTACTGTTAGCCATCACTCTTATGGCCGGGGTTCGATGCTAGTTTGAGGTTCTGGAACGGTAGTGTAGACATGTTGAAGTCACCCATGTGATGTCAATTTCGAATAGGTTACTTACACCCGGTCAGTGAACCACGCGAGTTAATGTTTACCATTGTATTGACATATTAAGGCCACCGTAGTTTAGTGGTTAGCAAGTCAAACTTTGTTCCCAAGAATCTCTCGTTCGACTCCAGTCTGGGTTTTTGGGGTTCGTGACACCTTCATCATTTATTTCATCCTCATCATGACACGCCTTGTCGGAGTTCATACGTTATTATTTTCTTTTGATTCGCTGTGCCCGACTAAGGAGCGCGTTTGAACTTATTAGCACTTTTTCTTCTTCCCTTCCCAATACCTCTTCATCCTATCGTTGTGTTCCCTTTTACGCTGTTCTGTCCATCTTGTATTTCATCAGGTAGGCTTCTCAGAAAATTTGTGTTTTTGATTTAAGTTCTGAATATTGTTCTATCTTGAATGGTTTCTTCTTGACGGTCAATTTCATTTATGTCTTCACTGATTTCTTTTAGCCAGTTGTATTGATGTTTCATTGATAAGGCTAGGTTGAAAATTTTCTTTGTGAGTCTGTTATTATCCATTCTATATAGGTGTTGATAAAACTGTAACCGCCGGTTTCTTATGATATCTGTGCCACGGTGGATTGATAAAGGACCCATTTTAATTCAGAAGGCTGTGTTGATAATGGCAAAATTAATCTCGGGATTTTGCTCCCACACAATGTTCCTCCTTTCTCTCCTAGAGAGCGCTACAGTGTCAAGGAGCTTAGATATCTAACCTCCTTGACATTCTTAGCGCTCAAAGGAACGACAAAATTCGACATGCAAGCTACTTTCTCGGCATCATACGAGGCCATACGATATTATTATTATTATTATTATTGTAATGGTATATGTGTTTTTTTCTGTAACTTGATACATTTCATTTGATTTCTTTTTCATCCAAATTCTTCTTTAATCGTATCGGCCAACTAAGGACCACGTTATTTCAACTGGCTTCTCTGGGCTTTGATCTTTGCCCAGTGTTCTTTCATACGTTGCCGGTGTTGCTCTTTTCTTTCTTCCGTCCACATCTTTCCCGTCTTCAACTTCGGTTTTTCCTGAAAACCCTGGTGGTCGTGTAGTTTCTTCCTGAGGGAATTGCGTTCATGAATATCCCCACAGGTAATTTCCATCTCTTGCAGGTCACTTTCCACCTCTTCGAACCAGGCTGGCTTGGTCTTCTTATTTTTAAAATAGTTAAAGATCCGGTTCGTCAATCGTGTGGGTTTCATTCTAAGCAAGTGGCCATAAAATGCAATCCTCCTTTTCCTCATTACATCAGAGATCTTCTGGACATGAATATACAGCTCATAGTTATGCCGCCGTCTATATTCACCGTTGTCTTTAATCGGGCCAAGAATTTTCCTCAAGATCTTTCTTTCCTTGATCTCCAATTTTTCTATCAGGCCTTTCTTGTTCATGGTGAGGCATTCCGCTGCGTACAGAGCCTCTGGTCGTATGACAGTGCAATAATGCCTAAGTTTTGCGTTCAGGGATATTGACTTTTTGTTGTAAACGTCCTTGGTGAGTTGGTACGCCATTTCCATCCAAATTATTATAATTATTATTATTATTATTATTATTATTATTATTATTATTATAACCAGGAGGCTGTAGTTTCTATTCCCGGATTCGCAGGAAGTATAACATTTTGCGTAAGAGTTTCAACAATTGGCGTAGAGACTCGTGAAGACAACTGAATAGCTGCTTCATATAAGGAGAACAACGTCTCTGAGAAGGAGTCTCATAAACAAGGTTCTTCGTGTGGCCTCACGGGAAGAAGTCGAGGGTAGTTATATCTGGCGATTGTGGTGATCACGAAATTGGACCACCTCGACCTAACCATCTTTCCCAGAAAGATTGGTCAAAATGTTCGCGGACGTACTGTATGACATCAGGAGACTGCAGAGGTTGCCCTCAGCCAATGGTAGGCTATTTACGTTCCGTGAAGCGGGCGATGTGAAATGAAAGTGATCCTCAAACCGATTTAGTATCGAAACGATAAATGCCCGGACAAGGGTTCCTATTAAAACTGTGGTCTACTTAGTCCCCTCTACAACCTCCAGAAGTTTGTGATAGGAATTATGAATCACCCTGTATAAGCCATGTTAATGCAAATTTTCAGTTTAATCGGCTGCAATAGAACTTTCTGAACTTTACGAAATTCTTATTCGAGACAAGCTTGAGTCTGTTTACCCGAACGTTGAAATTGCTTTTAGTATTTTCGTAACCCTCATGATAACGAATTGTTCTGCGGAGCGCTCATTTTCAAAATTGAAACGGACCAAAAGTGCGCAAAGAAGTATCATGTCACAAGAACGATTAGACATGCTAAGTTTAATGTATATCGAGTCAGATGTTCTGCGGGAAATTGATTTTGATGACATTGTAGAAGATTTCATTGACCGAAAAAAAAAACAGAAAAAAATTGATTACATTTTACAGTAGTATGATTTGTTAAATTGTTCATCATATCATCTGAAATGTTTTCAAATAACGATGATCGTTTCGATTGAAATGTATGTATACATGTAGGCCTATGTATGATTTAATAAAAAGTGTATTATTCATCTTGAGAAAAAGAACTCTTGTATATACTTTTTAAAAAGTACAGGTGCTAAAAAATAAAAATTATTTGAAAAAAAAGAGGAACACACAGACATTGTCAGAACTCAATTCAAAATTTTGTGTTCTTTCCTTTCCAGATCGTTGTTTGCGCCGTCGTGGCTGTCAGCTTGGCCGGATACGCTCCAGTACCCTATGGAGGATATGGAGCCCCAGGTCCCTATGCTGGCGGTCCCGCACCTATTGGCTCAGACTTCTTTGACGCCGCTGAAGTCGCTCAACAGAACTCAGTAGCTGAGGCCCAGGGAGCTCATGCTGCCGCGCAGGGTGCTGCAGCTGCTGCTGATGGTACTCGTAACATCCAGGGAGGCCCAGCACCTTACGGCGCACCTGCACAATATGGCGGACCTGCTCACTACGGTGCACCTGCACCTTACGGCTACGCCCCAGCTGCTCCCGTACAGCTTACCTCCCAGGGAGTCCCCGTCGAGCCCCCTGAGGTCCAGGCTGCCAGGGCTGCCAATGCTGCCGCTCACAATGCTGCCAAGTCCCTTCACCTCGGTTAAATTTCCCTAAAATCAGAGGTTCTCCAACCTTTACTCGCACAAGGGCCGCACTTAAAAAATAGAAATATTCGCGGGACACATGGGCATTTTCAAAAATAAAAAACAGATATTTTTCTAAGAAATAAATATCAAAGTCATGCTATTAAAACAAATGAACTCATGACAATTGAGCATTTAATTATTGATTTAAATATAGATTAATTAATTATTAAATCATTGAGACTGAAATGGCCATTATGAATGAAATTTAAGGATTTTATAATGTTTTGCCTTTGATTTCATCATATTTATTTTGAAATGTACAATCTACAGAAAGTAGAAAATCTGAAATTACTATTTCCGTTTCTTTAATTCTTTACTTCCTTCTTTCTCTCTCTCTCTCTCTCCTTCTTTCTTTCTTTCTTTCTTTCTTTCTTTCATTCGTTCTTTCTTTCTTTCTTTCTTTCTTTGCTTCCTTTCTGTCTTTATTTCGTTCTTTCTTTCGTTATTTCTTTCGTTCTTTCGTTCTTTCGTTCCTTCTTTCTTTGCTTCCTTGTTTTACTTTTCTTTATTTTTTTCTTTCTTTTTCATATTTTTAAAATAAAAAACACAACGGTTTCTGACCGGATTTAAGCTTTTTGCGGCCCGCAGGTTGAAGACCTCTACCCTTGAACCTCGTCGAAACAATAAACCCCACCCTAAAAACATTTCCTCGCCCTTCTTATTATAACGACCGATCAAACCTTCATGTACTGTATATATAAATCTGTGTTATTAGGCTAGATGCGTTTTGTGTTAAATTATGAATAATATAAAAATATATAAATGTTACTGCAAGTTTAATAATAGCTTTATTATTAAGCTAAACCTAATGTCCTCTATGAGAACATTTATTGATAATTGGTTGCATTATTTGACATCTAAGATAATGCGAAAATTATATTCGGAATACATTATCATTTTATTCAAACCTTTCGGTGCAAAGTACAAAGTCAACTATACCTTAATGGTTCCTTCTATTTAAGAAAAGAAAATAATAAAAATGTATTAAAATTTTTCACTCAATTTTGAAAAATCACTGTAATTCATCGCAATTATAATGATAATAAAAAAAAAAGATTGTGGAGTCTTCAAAATATTGTTTGTATATTCATTTCCTGTATGCATTTCATCCTTGGATATTTCCTTTATTTTCCTTCTTCCTCTTCTCCTTTCTAATAACCCATTTAGAGGGTACGATCAATCAACTTCGGCTATTTTTCACTGTATTCGATTTCCTTTACTGCCAAATTTCCTTCATCCTTCTAGAGTATTGTTCCTTCTCTTCTTGAGACCACTTTCGCGTAGTTGCTCCTAAAATCCTGCCTTTTGACAAACTTCTCAAAAGAGTGTTGTGTTTATTATTTTGTGTGTATTAATTCCAGCGTTCTTCATATATTTTTCAATTTCCACGAACCTTATGGGTTTGGATTTGTAACTGTTCAGTAAATTGAAAATCTCTTTTAGTTAGTCTATTGTTGTCCATTCCGTAAATGTGCGAAACAAAACTGTAGTCTTCTCTTCCTCATTACGCCAGTTAGTTTTTCAGTTTTCAACTATAGGTCTCTCTTTGGTCTTATCCTATATTCTGCATCATTATTTCTTTTAGCTCCCAATTTTGTCTCCAAGTTCTTCTTTCGAGCTTCTCTAATTCTTCTAGTTCTCCAATTCTTGTTAGTTTAAGTGCTTCTGACGCAATCAGTGTTTCCGTTCTGACCACTGTTTGGTAGTGTCAATATTTAGTGTTCCAGGATATAATTTTTGGCATACGAAACATCCTTCCCAAGTTGTACTTGTACTAATTTTGCAAATCGGTACATGTTCATCTTATCTTCGAGACGCAGCGGGAGGTCCAGGTCTGACCAGATTATCACGAGAGCATACACCAGGGCCTTTCTGAGAATTCCATTCACCAAGTTGACACCTGGCTACTGCTGAAATGGGTTCGCCTAGCCCTTTCCGACATGATTTGTGCCCTTGTGTGTGCGGTCACCTAAAGGTTTATAATAAATGGAAAAGAGGGATAAGTCAAGCTTTGATCCGTGAACTTTTGAAAGGTGAACAATTCCTGTCAGCTGCATTCGCCAAGTTTTTATTCTGAGAAAGATCTTACAAAGGACATTCTGTAACACCTCGACTCCTAGAAGGTTTCTACGCAGTAACCTGTATGGGGTGATATTCTATAGTACCCACTCAAGACCTTGAACCCTGGCTTTTGTGCAACTAGTCGCAGTTGGTGCTACTGGAGGTTTGTGGTGGGGATAGGCTGATATACAAGGGTGGAATCGGTGACTCAAAACAACAGTACGAGAGGGACAGTGTGTGAGGAAGTTTCCTGACAGAAAGACTCTTGACCACTTGCCTCCGGGGAAAACGTGTGTGCAGTTTTCCCCGGAGGGTTCGAAGACACCAGGTGGTACTATCTGATTTAATTACTAAGGGGCATAACCAAGGACAATCAATACAAACTTTGACTGCTAAATTTTGTAACGTCATTTTAAGGCCGCGTGTCGGCGGTCGGTAAGCTTAACTAGATAAAGTCTATTTTAGCACTTTAGTATGTAATCTTTTGGAGGGTCTAGTAATATTTTGGTGGTACCTTTATATGTAATTACTGCAGGGTGTATTATTATTGCCCCATTTCCCGTTAGCTGGATGGGAACCTCGTGGGTTTTAATTCTTGGTCAGACAGCCTTGACGGACGGTCAATGCTGGACTGTGGAGGTTGTCAGACCTCTCCGTTCCACTAAGGGGCGTTTCGGTTGTTTGACGCAGCATTGTTTTTTGAGAAGGCATTGCCTTTCTCATGTTGTTTTTCCTTTTTCTTCTACTTCCGGATCCATTTTGAAATTCATGTTTTAACCTCAAATGTAACTGTGAAACGTTGCCAAGCGGGCAAGTGTCTGGTTTGTTTAAACTAAGTCATTCATTTGTGTTTAATTAGATCATATTTGTCAGTTAGTTAATTAAGTGGTGGAAGGTTTATCTTGTAATTTGTTTGATCTTAATGTTCAATACATGTTAGCTTATTTCGATTTGTCATATTATTTATTGCATGAAGTCACTACGAAGATTATTCCCCTTTTCATTCTTCATCTTTGGCAGGGTCAATTTAATACGGCCTGCTGAGGTACGCATTCAGCGTTCCACCCAACAAGCTGGTCTTGACATTGGTTTCGTCCCGCCTGTTCTCTCTTTCTAAATCAAATCGGGGATGTTCTTGAATACCAAGCAAATCGGAACATTCACTCCTAGGTTTTTTGCTGTGAACTCAGCTGGCCTAGCGAGTAATTAAATTAGGCCTTTCATGTGTTTTTTATTATTAATTCTGGGTGTGGTAATGTCATGTGATCATTTTTTTGATATGCTAATATTATTATTATTATTATCATTTTGGCCTATAAACAGGGTAAGGAGGGATGGGGCTAAACTGTTACAATGGTAGCATGAGCATGGTTTTGCTCTGTGATCTTGCCATTAGTAAACAATCCTTCCTATTGACTGATTGCAGTAATTAATTAAAATTAAATTCAGTAACTTAATTAATGTAGATTGGGCCCTCCATACTACTAATCTTTTCTCCAATAGGTAGGCTAGTAATTAGAGCAGAACCTAATACATGTTGTGATTTGATTTCATGTAAAATAACTTGCTGTGTACACCATGGACCATATGAGCAATTCATATCGTCAGCTGTCAGGCGAGAAGTGGCAGTCACATGCGCTAAACGAAATTCAGGACTGCTGAGATAAAAATGGCGTTGCTGCGTTGCCAGATTGACGAGTCGACCGGCTGAAAGAATTTCACACGTGGTGAGTTTTGATATGCTGTTTGTATGGTTTTGGGGTGGTTGTAAATTCATTCTGTTCTTGTAGGAACTAGTCCAGCTCAATTTTACTGCACCTGTGTTAAATCTACACCTCGGGAAGTGTTGTTTTGACTAAATTGTGTCACGTGTTTGAAATAATAAAATGTTTGTCTGGTTGGAAGTAGTGTTGGTAAAATTTAAATTATTGACGTTTTAAATTCTCTTGAAAATAGGCTGAAATTGATAAACTTGTATTTCCAGTAAGAATAACTTAGTGTCTGTTTTGATGTGTGTTTAGTACACGCCTGTTGAATCACGTAGTGATTTTGAACCATCATGGCAGACGTCTGTGACAAGTTATTATTTTATACAACTGATGTCAGTGAAAATGTGAATTGCGTGTGTGGATTTATCATCAGCAGGTTCCTTGGGGTAAATCTGTAATTATTCTTAATAATTGTTAGTGATGTAAGGCTGAAATTCTGCGTTTCGCTGTGCATAATACGTGTGAGGTATAATTGGTAGTGATCAGCTGTTCATTAGGCCAAACATTTGAGGTTTTGTTGTCATTTCTTTAGCTGGGGGGTTAATTATTTCGCTGTTGGTAGTTCTGTCAAATTAAATTGGACCGTGAGAGTATTAAAATTTGGTATTGTCAACTTATTCTGCGTTAAATTAATTCTGGAAAATGGTCGAATTGCTGTCGATATGTACGTTCGGTAATCGTGTTTTGAATGATGTTAAGTGTCGAATTGCGTGTGTGCTAATTCAGTATAAATGAATCAGGTGAGTGTTTATGTATGTATGATTTATGTTTAAGTTTGCTTAGTAATTGGGGGGAGAGTAAATAGTCTTGTTGTGACATGGGGATTTTAAGGTTAGATTGTCATCTAAATTGGTCAAGTATTAAATGGCTTTAATATTCAGTATATTAGTGTGTTTTCGTTGAGTGACTTACTAAGTGGGATGTTTCTGGGAGGCAGTCACCTTCACGTCGCATCTCATTTAGGGTGTAAATAAATATTTTCCCCCGATTCGTGTCTTTCGTTTTAGGACGTTTTTTTTTACGATGTAAGGAGAACTGTGATTTCAGGGCTACAACTTTGGGTTGTTTTATCAGGTCCTTACGTGAGTTGATACTCCGTTGGCGTTATAGTGTCTTGACGATCCGAATACTAACATACTGTTGTAAATGGGGAATTTTAGGATTGTTCAGGGAAGGGAGCATGTATGTCTGGTGGAGGTATGAATGTATTTCTGTGGTTGATTGTGTTCAGGGTGAAAGAGTATGTGTGATGCGATTTTTATTGCTGCCCTGACTAGGAATCGAACTGGTGTTCTTTGGTGGTCAAAATTGTATTTATTTTCTTTTGTGATCCTTCGGTTTTTTTAAATCCTGCTGATTGAATGAAAGTCATGTGTGAATGAATTGATGTAGGTTTGCAATTTGAATTTGGGTGGGAGTAATTGAGGCCTAATTGCCAGTAACGTAAGATGGATTATTATTAATTTGATATTAGTTGTATTAGTTGTATTTTGAAAATGGACCTATTATGCAGATGTGCTTCGTATGGGGATCTACTGTCAGGAGTCCATTTAATTTGGGGTGTGAGTACCATCTTGATTGGGCCCGGACAGGGTGTATATAGTATTTGCCCGAGTCGAGTGACTATAGGAATGGGACTTCGTTATCTCGGTGAAAGGCGAATTTTTTTTTGGGGTAGTTGAGGCCGCTCAGTCAGTGGGGAGTCGGGGTTAAAAGACCTCTACGGAGGCCCTCTTGGTAAGAGTCCGCAATACCATTAGTTTTGGTTCATGATATTTGTACGATTGCTAATTTGCATAATTGAATGTAATGGGTTATTGTCGTGGGTGGTAAAATCTTATAATGGTATGTTTGAGAAGGATGTGTGATGGATGATGGATAAATGTTAGGAACTGGAGTCCTGTGTTCGAGTTCCAGTGATGAAGTTGCTAGCTCTGGGAATACTTGTTGATTGTTGGTATATATATAAAAAAATTATTTGGTAGTTCGGTTGGTGAAAGTTTTCCTTTAGGGAGATATCCTGCGGTGGCATGCTGAGCTGTCGTTGTATGTCAGCTGCTGTGTTCACTAGTCTGATTTTGAGATTTTTGGGAGGTTGCAATGCTTCGTTTGCGATGGCATTGAAATGGGCTGGTTCGTTAGTTATTCATAACTTGCAGTTTCTTGCTGTTAGGCGGCTAGGTTATTTCTATTGTGGTCGCATTTCTGAGGGGTTGTAGGTTCGTGAGATTTCATGTAGACTCCCGTTAGCTTGGGTGTGTTCACTTCACAATCAGCTGTTGTAGGCGTTCATGCATATTTTGATATTTTGATTCTGGAGTTTTCACTTGAGGGTGCTTCAGTGCATTAGTTGGTTAGTTATTTATAACTTGCAGCCTTGATCTGTTAGACCGCTAGGGTCTCTGTTGTAGTCTCAACTCTGAAAAGTTCTGGGTTCGTTAAAATTTCGAGTAGCCCCGTCATCTTGGGTGTGTGCGAGTTCGGCTGTTGCCACCGGATGTTCTGATCGATTGTGAGCCTTAGTGACAGTTAGTGTCCTGGGTAGATACTGGAGTAATCATCTTGGGTGGTAAATAAATTTAAATTCTCTGAGTAATAGAGTGTTGGTAGTTTGGCAGTTTTTTTTAGTGCGAGGTTCCAATGTGGTTTGGTGAGAGCTGGATTTATGGATTTATTTTGAAGATTTTAATTGCTTCGTGCCTTTTGAGATGTAACATCTGTCACTTCTGTGATTTGTAATTCTGAATAAATTAGTTTTGATATTCTGGGAGGAATTTTATTGGCGTTAGAATTTGGGGAGATACAGACACGTGTTGTTAGTCAAGGAGGTTGTGAATTTTGAGTTTTTAAGTAGCTTCGTGAAGTTAATGTTTTAAGAACGTTTTGATGACAGTGGTGAGTTGAAGCATCATGGGTTCGATTTGAGTGTGGTCATAAAGTGTCACCCGGTATTTGGATGGTGAATATTAATGGTAGGTGACACACGTTGTTAGTTGGAGAAGTCTGTAGTCTGTGGTAACGCCACGTAGAGAAATTTTCGGGGTTGTGATTGTCTGTGTTGTGTGATTGGAAGGTGAACCACGTGCACTTGGGTGTGTGTGACGCTTAGTGGGTGCCCTACCTTGTGTCGAATGTGTATTTATGTTTTGGTAATGTGTTGTACTGTCATCTTCTGAGGCGGCCATGCCTTTGTAGGGGAAGATGTTAATTACCCTCTGTGGGGTCGTGTGTTGACCGGAGGGGGAGCTCAGGTACCGAGCTGATTTTGTCGTGATGGCCAGGGTTTGGTGGCGCAAGAGTGATGTTCCTCCCGGTGTCATAAGGGAGAGGACCTGTCATGTGAAGGACAGGGCGGTGTTTGTTTGTGTAGTGTGTGAATGACAGTGCATACTGTTTTAATAATTCACGTCAGGTTATGAACTGCAGTCCTCGTGCTGTTTTCCTGGTTCGCTAATTGTCCTATGGAATTTAGGGTTATTTATGTTTTGTGTTGTCGCCGGGAACAAGTGCCCGTAGGCAGTTATGGAGTGGGAGCGTTGTGTTGTCGCCGGGAACAGAGCCCGTAGGCAGTTATGGAGTAGGGGACGTTGTGTGTCACCGGGAACAGTGCCCGTTGGCAGTTATGGAGTGGGAGAAATATCGGGGTGACAGCCCGATGGAATTGAGGGCATTCTTATTGTTAAAGTGTGAATGTGTGTGTGAATTACGTGGGTGACGTGGTTTTTCCTTATTTGGTTTGTCTTGCTGCTAATGCGCTTGCGTGATAGGATGTTGTGGTCTCTGTTCCTCCTGTCCTTGGAGGCCACTGAGGGCAGTGTGGGTCAGGAACATGTAAAATTGAGCAAGACATGTAATTTGTGTTTGTGTGCATATCAAAACGAGCTCTGTGTGATGCCTTCAGTGCGGTAGGTAATTTTGTAATGTATTAACTTGAGCGGTGTCACGGGCGGTATAGTAAATGTAGTTCTGATGGAATGCCCCGTGCGGCATGTTAATGTAATTGTCATTGTGAATTTTGGAAATAGTTACGTGCTGTCCTGATTTCGTGAAGTCGCAGAAAAATGGTCCTTGGGTTTTGGTTAAAATAAATTCATTTTTGAAAAATTGTTTAAAAATTTTGGTGGGCAAGTTTGTGGGTGCCTTTGATTTGCATATTCTAAAGAAAAATTCTGGGTTCTGTACACCTTAGTTAAATTTTAGTTATTCTTGCTAAGTATTGTAGTGAACTTTCAATTAAGCTTGTTAACGTCAGTCATATCGTATAGTTGGTTGCCCCTTTCGTGTGTTTTTCATACTTCGGTGGACCTTTAATTATGCCCTGGACACTATCTCTTTGCGCAGAACCTTGTTTGAAGCATCAAGTGTCCCTTGTGATTTGAAAGACTCTTAAATGAACTTCGATGGCACACTAATGCTTCGTGTGATATTTTTTTTTTATCCTTCCTGGGATAACTTCAGCTGTTATGGGCTGGTTGGCTGGCCTGGAACGATTGTTCCCTCTAAGGGAACTGTATTTGGACCATACGCTGCTGTTCTGATGTGTGTTTCAGTGGTCACTATGTGGGACGTGTGCCACCAATCTGGGCCCAGTTTGGAGGTACCATCTAGGTCCCATGGCATCATTTTACCCGAAGAGATCTACTTCAAGGTCCGCTGGCGGGGATTGGAGTAGCCTCTTCAGCTGCCAAGAGACCAGCTGGACACCATCACCCTGTTCATCATCTCCCCATCGTTTTCCTTTGGAGGAGGAGGATGTACCAATTTTGCAAATCGGTACATGTTCATCTTATCTTCGAGACGCAGCGGGAGGTCCAGGTCTGACCAGATTATCACGAGAGCATACACCAGGGCCTTTCTGAGAATTCCATTCACCAAGTTGACACCTGGCTACTGCTGAAATGGGTTCGCCTAGCCCTTTCCGACATGATTTGTGCCCTTGTGTGTGCGGTCACCTAAAGGTTTATAATAAATGGAAAAGAGGGATAAGTCAAGCTTTGATCCGTGAACTTTTGAAAGGTGAACAATTCCTGTCAGCTGCATTCGCCAAGTTTTTATTCTGAGAAAGATCTTACAAAGGACATTCTGTAACACCTCGACTCCTAGAAGGTTTCTACGCAGTAACCTGTATGGGGTGATATTCTATAGTACCCACTCAAGACCTTGAACCCTGGCTTTTGTGCAACTAGTCGCAGTTGGTGCTACTGGAGGTTTGTGGTGGGGATAGGCTGATATACAAGGGTGGAATCGGTGACTCAAAACAACAGTACGAGAGGGACAGTGTGTGAGGAAGTTTCCTGACAGAAAGACTCTTGACCACTTGCCTCCGGGGAAAACGTGTGTGCAGTTTTCCCCGGAGGGTTCGAAGACACCAGGTGGTACTATCTGATTTAATTACTAAGGGGCATAACCAAGGACAATCAATACAAACTTTGACTGCTAAATTTTGTAACGTCATTTTAAGGCCGCGTGTCGGCGGTCGGTAAGCTTAACTAGATAAAGTCTATTTTAGCACTTTAGTATGTAATCTTTTGGAGGGTCTAGTAATATTTTGGTGGTACCTTTATATGTAATTACTGCAGGGTGTATTATTATTGCCCCATTTCCCGTTAGCTGGATGGGAACCTCGTGGGTTTTAATTCTTGGTCAGACAGCCTTGACGGACGGTCAATGCTGGACTGTGGAGGTTGTCAGACCTCTCCGTTCCACTAAGGGGCGTTTCGGTTGTTTGACGCAGCATTGTTTTTTGAGAAGGCATTGCCTTTCTCATGTTGTTTTTCCTTTTTCTTCTACTTCCGGATCCATTTTGAAATTCATGTTTTAACCTCAAATGTAACTGTGAAACGTTGCCAAGCGGGCAAGTGTCTGGTTTGTTTAAACTAAGTCATTCATTTGTGTTTAATTAGATCATATTTGTCAGTTAGTTAATTAAGTGGTGGAAGGTTTATCTTGTAATTTGTTTGATCTTAATGTTCAATACATGTTAGCTTATTTCGATTTGTCATATTATTTATTGCATGAAGTCACTACGAAGATTATTCCCCTTTTCATTCTTCATCTTTGGCAGGGTCAATTTAATACGGCCTGCTGAGGTACGCATTCAGCGTTCCACCCAACAAGCTGGTCTTGACATTGGTTTCGTCCCGCCTGTTCTCTCTTTCTAAATCAAATCGGGGATGTTCTTGAATACCAAGCAAATCGGAACATTCACTCCTAGGTTTTTTGCTGTGAACTCAGCTGGCCTAGCGAGTAATTAAATTAGGCCTTTCATGTGTTTTTTATTATTAATTCTGGGTGTGGTAATGTCATGTGATCATTTTTTTGATATGCTAATATTATTATTATTATTATCATTTTGGCCTATAAACAGGGTAAGGAGGGATGGGGCTAAACTGTTACAGTACTCTCTAATTTCTTTAGCTGTCTTTTCATTTGTACTGTTCATTATCAATTCTCCTAGGTATTCCTTACTTTACTTCATTCATTAGTTTACTTATCTCGGACCTACTTAGTTTTAGATTTCCAACCTCTACAGGGTCCAGGATAACTGTTTGAATATATATTAGAAATAACAATGTAAACCTTGGAAACAGTGCATCCAATAAATTATTGAATCGATAGAAGCCATTTTTCATTGTTGCCTACTGTAGTTCTATTAAAGAAAGCTTTCATATAACCATACAATTAGGGCATCAGTTAAAATAGGAACGGTTTACTTAGATCATAAATAACAAAATAGTGTAGACAACATCATTCCTGAAGTTAGTGAGAATAATAATTCAATAGATCACATAAACTACATTAATAATAACGCAACAACCATAGAAGTGGGCAATACATTCTGTAAATAAGTTGGACGCATTACACAAGTTGTTACGAACATATGTAAGCTAAACATTGTATATATATTTGAGCGTATGTGTAACTCATAAACATCCCACATTAACTACAAGTCTAACTGAGCAGGATCTGATGATGATGGCTTGACGATCGAAACATGTCATCATTTGGTACATAAAAGCAAGTTATTTTGTTATTTCTTTCAGGTTAGGGCATGTAAATAATATTTTCCCGCCTAATGTACTGTAATTGGGGACCAAGTGTTGACCAATTGGAAAACTTTCTTTAATAGAAGAAATTACTCATAGCAATTTCAATTTGAGTTTTTAATTAAAAGAAAATTAACCCAAAACCGTGACAAAATATAATAATTTTCCAAAAACAAATTACAAGTCATTTATTCATAAACTTCACCGTGAGTTATTAATGTAAGATTCTAATATATCAAGGAGAGTTAGAAAATTGATTTTAGTATCTTCTAAAATTTTCGAATAATTGTATTGCACATTCTGGTGTATTCAATGAATATAATAATAAAAAATTCAAATGTTTTTCTATTGGTCAATATGATTGCACTAAAATTAATTAACTAATTAATTAATTAACTAAATTAATCAAATGCACCATACGGTAATGATCTTCAGGTTTAGGGAATAACATCCATTACAACTCGGTTCGAATCATATTGACCGACTGAAAATAATTTAAATTTAGTTAACTAAAGCATCACTGAAAAATTGTTTCCAACGCGATAATAATTACAAGATTAGTTGGTTAGTTATTGCTATTTGAAGTGACGGAACAGGAAGGTCATCTGCCCCTAATAATGAACAATAAATGTGGAACAAATTTGGGTAAATAACATGTTTTCGAAATGTAAATAATGCATCAGTTTCTTATAATTTCACAAGAAATTATAATAAATAGATTATCATAAATAACTCTTTCAGTTACTAACTCTTCAAGATCTTCAAGATACATTTATATGTCTTACTTTCCTACCCAATTAATTAGTTTAGGACAATAATTCTTTTACAATAATTGCTGCACTGCTGAATGGTTTTGTTTGCAAAAATTATTAATTAATATTCTGCTCAAACTTCAACAATATACAATTCCTTTTTATAAAAGATAGCTTTGAAGCCATGAATAACATCGTAGCTTTCATTTGGTCAATTTAAAATCATTCCAATTACTGGAATATGTGAAGAATAACCTGAAATAAATAATATGTGATTAAGAATTATATATTGTTACTGAATTAAAATTTTCTTCTTTTCTACTTATTTATTAGTCCGTAACAATATACAGGGTGATTCAGCTAAGTTGACCACCTCAAATATCTACGGAACCGTTTAAGATATCGTCATTCTGTATTCAAATTCTTAAATCGTATTAAGGGGCTCATACAACACAGTCCATTTGGCCCCCAATACATACGTATTTACGAAAAAAAAAAACGGTTGTAACTTTGTTTTTTATATGGGACTAATTTCACCCACTGGAAGAACTGAAATTCAAGTGTCAAATTCAGTGATGTGCTTATTTTGCAAATCCGACGAGTACTTTTTGAGATATTAAAGGTTTCCATATGTCGGCATTAGACAGAAAGCGATGCGCCAACCACTGGAATGTGGAGTGCATGATTCTCATGCGTTACCCACTCCTTGTTGACAAACATACAAACCGCACTTATTCCATTCATAGCATACTGTGATGTGTACAGTTTCAAAATTTTGATGATTAACCGGACTCGTAAGAATTAACATTAGACGAGACGTTCGCAATGAATAAAATGGGTGAGTTTTGTTACATTTCTGATTTTAATAATTATGTACATTAAGTCATTGTCGCAGAGTTGCCAGCACTAAAAAATTCCGTACATCATTTATCCTCTTCATTGAGGTGTTTTCAGATATGTCCGCAAGGATTCAGGACGAAGTGGAGAGGGAAAAAGGCACACGTACATAAGAGACTTGATTTTGATTATGTACACAAAATTCGGTATGTATGTTTGTCAACAAGGATTGGGTCACGCAAGAGAATCATGCACTCCGCATTCCAGTGGTTGGCGCATCGCTTTCTGTCTAATGCCGACACATACGTATGGAAACCTTTAACATCTCAAAAAGTACTCGTTGGATTTGCAAAATAAGCACTTCTCTGAACTTGTAACTTGAATCTTTGTTGTTCCAGATGTTGAAATTAGTATAGTTCCATTTAAGAAACCAAAGCTGCTGCTGGTTTCTCTGTAAATACGTATGTGCTGGGAGCAAAATGGACCCCTTAATACGATTTAAGAATTTGAAAAAAGAATGGAGATATCTTAATTGGTTCCTTAAATATTTGAGATGGCCCTCTTGTAATTGTAAATTTGTTTTCTCTGTTTTGAAATTGACGTAATACTTATTTTACAATAGGAAAGTTTCATGTGAAAGGTTACCCTGGTAGACAACGCCCATATTACCACTTTGTATTTTATTCCATCGGACACCGCAATCCACGCCCACCGTTATATATATAAAGCAATCAAAGAACGCATGATTAACAGGTGTGGCTTTATAACCGTATCCATCGTGTCGGTATTTTCCTCCATGACGTTAACTTGCAGTTCTTTTTTCTTCCATCATTCCTTTCATCTTACTGTTATTTTTAATTCAAGGTTGATACAACTCACAAGAGAGGAATGAAATAATGAGGTATAATTTACGTCGGAAGTGGACCTGTTTCTCAAAGGTTATTGGTTCGACCATAGTTGTCTTTATGTTCTCCTTGAGTTGCCTAGCTCAAGGTCTGTATATGGAGCAGTCAAGGAATTACACTGCCGGTAGTAGTTTTTCAATGACATGTTTAGTTGACTTATTTGGAACATCTCCTGAGGCTAAATAGAAGACAACATGGTTTACGTAACTCCTTAAGATGATTAGATAATTTCCACCATGCGTGTATACTTCCGTAAACTGATGATGATGATAATATTGGTTTTTAAGGGAACCAGGTAGTATGGAATGACCGAAAATAGCTTTCTTTTTAGGTTTAAAAAATCTCCATTCTTTCCCGAGTGCACCAATATATAACACTTAGGTATAGAAACCATATTTGACGTCATTGCTGAGTTTTAATGTAACCATGCATACGTCAATTTATTACATGAAACGACTGAATCTTTAACCTTAATTTTCTCCAGATTTAAAATTTTCGATATTTTGGACCTTTTTCTCAGTAACCACATGCCTGATCAAGTTAAAATTTTCTGAAGTTATAGATGCTTCCAAACCAAAAGCTGCGAAGCAAAATGCCAGTAATCGAAAAAAAAAGATAAAAATATTAGAAATTAAAAAAGAACTTAAATAATGGCCAAAAGACATAGACAAAATCAAAAATTCATAAAATCGAAACATAATGCCTAACAACAATAACTTTACATCACAGGCTCTATCAATAACATTAGATTAATAATTATGGATTTCACCCAATTATCTATTTTAACATCAGAGAAAAAGGTACTAAAATACAAGGACTCTTCTAAAATGTTCAGAATTTACAAATGTTCATTATTTTTCAAATATGTTTTCAATTTCTATAATTCACTATCAAAACACTGTCATGGATTTACAAATCTCAAGTTTCTAGTTGTCATGGTTATTTAATAACAAAGCTTTTATTAAAGAGTTGCATTATTGGCTAATCTACACTACCCGGTTCCCTTAAGGGGCCTAACATCTAGGATATTGGCCCCTAGTGAAAATGATAAATGAAATGGAAACGAAAACTCGAGTAAAGAATTCATGGCGAAAGTAATAAATGTAAAACCAAAATAATGGAATACAGCAGACAGATATCATAAATCCGTAAGGACGTCAAATTGGCAGATGAGAAGCTAAAAGAAGTAGGAGAAGTAGGAAGCGAAATAACCAGTGATGGACGAAGCAAAGAAGATATAAAAAATACCTTGGCTCTGGCAAGGAACGAGTTTCCACAGAAAAAAAAATCTGTTGAGATCAAATATAGATTTAGGTATTAGGAAATAATTTTTAAAGCCTTCGTCTGAAACGTGGCGCTCTATGGAAGTGAAACTTGGACTGTTGGTGCAGCAGAAATAGGAGAATTGAAGCGTTTGAAATTTGGTATTACAGGAGAATGATGAAAATCAGATGGGTAGATAGGGTTACAAACAAAGAGGTATTAATACGAGTGGGTGAGGATAGAAGCTTCTGGTGACTACTATGAAGAGAAGATATAGGTTGGTCGGACACATACTAAGGCACCCAGCAATAGCAAACTTAGTTATGGAAGGAAGGGTCAAGGACAAGAACTGTAGAGGTAGACCAATGTTAGAATATGTTAAACAGATTGGCTCGGATGTAGGATGTGGTAGGTATGTAGAGATAAAACGATTAGCTCAGGACAGGGTTGCTGCATCAAACAAGTCAACAAGTGAAACTAACTTCAAACCTATATACTGCACCCTTCAATAACACATGGTTTTCTCAAGAGTCATCTACGGGGTCGTGTTCAGTCCAGACTGCGTTACACAGCAAAGTTCGCTTAAAAACACATGCTCTAATGAATAGAAAGGTCCATGACAGAGGCTATACTAGAAATAAAATGAATAACAAGTAGAATAAAAGATATTTAATGACTGAAAATTATGTGCATAATAATAATAATAATAAATAAAAGAAATCCTCCCTGACTTTTACCCCCTTAATAAATAATAATATTACTGAGCGGTAGGAACTCGCTTATCACAACAAAACAATGTGAATACAGCTTCACACAAAATAATTAATCATAACATAAACTTTGAGCTGTAAGAACTCGCTCGTCGACATATGGATACAAGTCCATTTTTTCTGGTCAAGAAGTTATATAATGCGTGGTGTACTGCTCGTTAATAAGAAACTGAGTACTGATGCGAGTCCGTTTACAACTGAAACAGACATGTTGCTCACGGAGTTGTATCTTTTAAATCACACTACGGCTATGGGACCCACCCTTAATTAATACACTATAATTACTACTGACACATGCAAGATCTAATAATACAAAAATATGAAGAATCTCCCCGAGATTCTAGCTGGTGCCAGAGCACATAAATGAACAAAAGAAGCATGCCATAAATAGGCCAAAACGCTCTCATCATAACTTGGGAACATAGCCTCGCGCACCCTATTTTGACACGGGTCATAGAACGCGTAAAATAAACACACAAAAATTGAACCAACAACAACAAAATACAAGCCTAACGGCTGAAAAACTATGTTTACATTTTTATAAAACGCCAGACAAACACGAGTTTCGGAAGCTACCTTACAACTATGGACAGCACCCATTTAATCAATCAATACTCATTATAACCGATCAGGTTTTGAGAATTTAAACAACGTCTTAAATTGAAGAACAGGAACCAAGCCTGTTACTAATGACAAGTCGCGTTATCTGATTTGAGCGCGCCCCTCTTGTATGAGTCATCGCTGTCTCCAATATCTCTCTCAGTCGCTCAAGCTAGATGCAGTTTCCATCTGGAAACGCAAACATATCTCACTCATCCCCTGGATGGCAAGAAAACACAAATATCTACCACAAGTCCAGCCTCGCAAGGTCATGAACTGGGCTAATGTGGAGCAAGTCAGAATAATCACCATGATATATTCTCGCTAGCACATCATAAAAAATCACACAACGCACCAACAGCTTGGACTGACTCTCATAAACTTACCACCGGGTCGGCTCAAAACAGATCAACAATATTGCGTCCATTGACACATTTAAAAAAAATACACAACAAAAACTCGGGTGCAAAGTGCCATCCCGTTCAGCTCTGCTGGAAAGCAACTATCAAAATAATCCTGATCCGTCATAAAATTCTACTCATAAATAATCTTTACCCTCCAAATTCTATTTTTAGCCTATTTTCAATTTTGAAAAAATAGGCTTATGAGATCACCTTTTGTCCGTGTGTGTGTGCGTGTGTGTGTGTGTGTGTGTGTGTGTGTGTGATTCGTGTGTGTGTCCCCCCCCTAATAAAATCTAAACGGCTGGAGCGATTTCAATGAAACTCGGTATGTTCATAGCACTATTCCCGGCGACCTCGACCGTGCCCTTCAAATTTTGTTACGTCTCACCAATGCAAAATGGCGGCTGTGCGAAATATTTCACTAGCATTCAATATCTCCGAAACTATTACCGATACCGCCCCTGAAATTGTGTACGGTGATAAAGGGTACTACTAGAAGTTCACCTATGAGACTTTCAAAAACCTGGTGACTACAAAACCAACATGGTGGTCAAGCGAATTTGAGACTTTTAAATAGACTTTCATCGCGATTTAACTATCCACACGTAATGAAACTTGGTACAGCAAATATTTATGCACATTGTAATGCACTGGAGTCTAATTTAGTTCAATTGTTTACATAACTTCAAAATGGCGGCTGTGCGAAATATTTCACTGACATTCTATATCTCCAAAACTATTACAGTTATCACCCTGCAATTTAGTACGGTGATAAAGGGTACTGATACAAGTTTACCTATGAATATTTCATAAACTTTTAAAGTAGAAAACGAACATGGCGGTCAAGCGAAGTTGAGACTTTTAAATAGACTTTTCTCGCGATTTAACTATCCACACGTAATGAAACTTGGTACAGCAAATGTTTATACAAATTGTAATGCACTGGAGTCTAATTTAGTTCAATTGTTTACATAACTTCAAAATGGCGGCTGTGCGAAATATTTCACTGACATTCTATATCTCCGAAACTATTACAGATATCACCCTGCAATTTAGTACGGTGATAAAGGGTACTGATACAAGTTTACCTATGTATATTTCATAAACTTGTAAAGTAGAAAACGAACATGGCGACCAAGCGAAGTTGAGACTTTTAAATAGACTTTTCTCACGATTTAACCATCCAAACGTAATGAAACTAGGTACAGCAAGTGTTTATACACATAGTAATGCACTGGAGTCTAATTTAGTTCAATTGTTTACATAACCTCAAAATGGTGGCTGTGCGAAATATTTCACTGACATTCTATATCTCCGAAACTATTACAGATATTACCCTGCAATTTTGTACTGTGATAAAGGGTACTGGTACAAGTTTATCTATATATATTTCATAAACTTGTAAAGTAAAAAACGAACATGGCGACCAAGCGAATTTGAAATATTTTAATAGACTTTCCTCGTGATTTAACTCTCTGAGCGCAGTGAAATGTGGTACAGTAAGTGATTTTGCAGATTGTAATGCACTGCCATCTAATTTAAATCAATTGTTTACATAACCTCAATATGGCGGCTGTGCGAAATTTTAAAATTAAGTTTTTATTTCTTGTGTCGTAATCATGCGATCGAAGTGAAAGTTTGAATAATGAACCTAGGCATTAATTTTCCTTGAATAGTACATAATTCTATGGCCTATACATATAAAAATCCTAAATGGCGAGCTTCCGAAATATTTAGACGGTTCTCAATATCTATGAATCTTTTACAGCAACCAAACTGTTTTTTTTATGTTCATAGAGACTATGAACATATGTTCACCTATAGGACTTTCATTAACCTGGTGAGCACAAATCCAACATGGCGGCGACGCGAAGTATAAATATTTAAGTGGACGATTCTCGCGAATTAACTATCCGAGTGCCGTGAAACGTTGCACGTTAAATGCTTTTACAAATGTTGATCCACTGGCATCTAATTTATTTCAATTGTTTGCATAATCACAAGATGGCTGCTGTGCGTAATTTTAAAATCTCGTTTTTACTTCTTGTGTTCTAATCATGCGATTGAGGTCTGAATACCACACGTACACAATAATCTTAATGTAATAGTACAAAAATAAATATCCAACCTGGCGACAATCTGAAATATTTAGACGGTTCTCAAAATCTACGAATCTGTTACAGCAATTAAACTGAAATTTTGTATGTTGTTAGAAGAAATTAACATGAGCAGGATATATGAAAATAGGCTGTATAGTTCTTTACGGAACTACTTGTTAATCTCAAAATTAATTCAGTTCCATTTTTGTTACAAGGCATACCTCCGAATAATAATGCTTGACCGCGATTTACGCAAGCGAACGCGAGCACGGGCTGCGCGTTGCCCCGTAAAGTTGAACAAACACAAATCACAATATTTACAAATTACACAACGCTCGGCTTGTCCCATATTTAATGTGTCAGTAAAACAAGAACTAATATCTACATTACCAAACAAGCAAACAAATATCTACAAAATATGTCCCATAATACCATAGGTGATTTAATAAATAAATAAATTCATTTGTACTCAATCCTTTTAAAACAGCATCAGGGAAACGTCTGCAGCCATCTCCTTTAAGATGTTTATCTCGTCATCGACATCTTCTGGCAAATGTCCTGCTGGTTCCAAGATCCGGCCTCGTTCCTAGACGTCATCTCGTGCTGAATTAAATAAAGTCTTGTCAGATACACACACGATATATTTCCTACTACATTCACCTATCAAGTACTAAATTCCTTGACAGTCTATTTGGTGAATTATTTCGATGAACTGGTCCTACTGATAGTGCTAGGACTACAAATAAGTCACTGAAGTTACACTTATAACTTGACGAAACTGTTCCATGTTCAAATAAAAATCAACGTCACGTCCTCAGGTGCACAAATTAAAGAGTGTGAACGTTACGTCCTCAGACGCACAAAAATAAGTAATGACGTTACGTCCTCAGACGCACGAAAATAAGTGATTGAACGTTACGTCCTCAGATGCACAAAAATAAGTGTTCTCTCGAAGCATCCTGGATCCTTATAAATGAAACTGACTAGGGTAGGTGTGGAAGGGGATTTATGAGAAAATATTCCATAATAATTATCAGACTAGCATGCGATCGGTATCATTGAGTTCGTAGCTGTGTGGAGGTTACGATTATGCTGTAGCCGGCTCGAATCGATCGTGGAATTAATCTGTAGATAACTCCCGCGTTAATTTACCAGGATGCGTTATCAAGCCGAGTTGCCGCTAAAACAAGGCGTCTTGATATTATTGGCCCAGACTCTTGTATGTCTTTGCGCGCTTTTACATGTATTTCTGCACTAGGGAGTGGTTAACATGATGATTGACCAATTGCCTCGTAACATTCGATTTTCTTTTTGGCGCCAACCTTCATAGCAACAGGCCATAATGTGCGTGCCCAAGCCGTCTTCCGCGCTAAAAGTTGCGCCTGTCCTATGTGTCAAGAATATCAATGCTTCTTCCTAAAATACCACAGGAGCTTAAACCATTGTGTCCTCTCGGCCACTGATTTCTCAATGTTTCCCAACGCCGTCTGGCTCACATATCTGCTGTGTGTAGAAATGTATCAAAAGATGATGAATAATTATTAGAATCCTTTATACAGCATGTGGATAAAGGGTTCACAATCCTCCTGCATTGAAAAAATCGAACATAGCATATAGTCGATTTTTTTAAGACATAACATCTCTAATCCATTTCTGCCAATCCTAAGAAATCTCCCTCTCCCAGTCTAGTCTATCCGCCACTGTCGTTGGAGTGTCAACACGGACTCGTGTTTACTTCCAGCTTCCTCATTCATTCAGACATTCCCAAGCCTGCCTGCTTGTCTGATCGCCTAAGGCTAGTACCTCCCCTTTCCAGTACCCTTATCTCTCTCGCTCGTTCTCTCGCTGTGTCGTCATCGTCAGAGCTCATTAGTGTTTGACCACAGCCGGCTGCTCCCTACTTCCTCGTTCAACTGACGTACTCACTGACCCACGTTTAGTTGGATGTGCAAAAGTACTTCCCTATATTCAATTTGCTGCATTATTTCTGCGTTCCCAAGGTTCACTAGTAAAATACAATTTTAAATTCGCCGCGTTGTAGACAGACATTGTACCTGTACTCAATTCTTTCACTCTGTATGCGGTGTTACAAAAATTACGTACAATACGTCCGATAAATTTTGGACTAAACTTGTTAAATACCTTCTTCTCTGGATCAAATGTCGCTGGCTTCCGTACTAATACAAGCTCGTTGACTAATAGTTCTCTGTGATACCTCTTATTTCTGACACGACGTAATCTGCGATCCGCCTGGTTTCTCATATGGACTCTCGTTCTCTCAATTCTCAACTCATGACCAACCATGGGATCTTGTGGGCAATTGATGATGTTGCTCCTGTAATAGTTCTTCAAACTGAGTATCGCTGTCTTCTCCTTCTGCTAGTAAAGCCCACATCTCCTGAGAGTCACTCTCTTCATTTAATTCCACAACAGCCACATCTATAAGGTCATCTTCCGCCTTTCGTATCTCCTCTTCTTTCTCCTCTGCTATTGCCTCCAATGCCCATGAACTCACGTCTTTCCCTGTAGTGATTTCATCCATGTGTAAGCCCACATCCTTCAGTTTATCAAACTCCTTAAAACTTACTGTATTCTTGTGCAAATCTATGACTGCCTGGTAGTCACAAATGAAATTTGCACCCAGAATAATGTTAAAATTCATTTTAGCCATTATGATGAAAGTCTGTCCAAATATATGGTCTAATATATCCAATTCTATAAATGCCTGACGTTTGCAAGTGACGGTGCTTTCGGGAATAACGCCCCTCACCTTGAGTTGCGGTACTGGAATCACAGGAATATTCTGACTCCGTCCCAACTCTCGAACCAAAGCCTCCGATACAAGACTGATTTGTGACCCCGTGTCAACTAAGCATCTCACGTTAATTCCACCAATCTTGGCATAAATAATAGGTAGTTGTTTGATATCATCGTTCCGTGGTTTTACAATCTCCTCCAGGCAATCTTCCGGAAAAGCTATCCACTCTTGTATGTGTGCGACGACCCATCCTTCTTCACCATCCGGCTGTTGCTCTCACAGGGTGAGTCCTTTTTCAATTATTGTTTTTTTTTACAACCCCCGCGACTACCATCATCCTTCTGTCGCCTATTTCCCTGACGTTCTTCCTGCTTCTATAAACTCTCGGCCCCCTCAATGTGAGTGTCTGGATTTGACCTCCTATTAATTGCATGTTCCCAATGTTTTTGTTCGTCCCCTCCATTAGCGTGTAATTCTTCCAGGTAACGCTGCGATTCGGCGTGCCTGTCGTTCCATTCATTCCTATAATTTTGATAGTCCCCCTGGTTCTGATATCTTCTTTCACGCCACTGTCGATTCCCATTATTGTTATTTTCGTACCGTCTGTAGAGTCCCTCATTTCTCCTATTATTTCTCCATTGTTGGTATCCTCGCTGCTGATACCTATTGTTGCCCTGGTTCTGACTATCATTATTATTTTCATGACGTTAGTGTGACCTATTTTCGTCACCCTCCTGACCTCGTCTTGGTGTTGTTGACACACTTGTATTGTGGCCTGCGACCTGGTGTGTACTTGAGCGGGTTTAACCACCTCCGTTGTGTTTACAAGTTCCAGCTGTCGTCCCCCTCTCTGCTCCAAGTGAGATGTTGTCTCGTCAATCTGACGTAAAATTTGTTCGGCTCGAACCGCTGTGTCCACGTTTGCTGCTACTAACACCTGCTGAACATTTACTGGCAACTGCCGTGCAATCGTCATAACCAGGTCCGATTCTTCTAAAGGGTGATCAAGATCCCGGAATTTCAACAATAGTAGCGAAAGGAAATCTGAATATTTCGTCTGCTGAGTTGACTGATATTTTCTCGAATAAAGTTCCATTCTAAGGCTTTGTTGTAGAGAAGCCGACCAATACTTTTTAAGGAACGCGTTCTTGAACTCGTCCATCCCTCCGAAAGTATACTTGAAGCTCAAGAACCACGTAAGTACATTTCCCGAAAGAAATCGTTCCATCAGTCTTAAACGACGCGCGGGCGGTATATTATTATCATTAAAATAGTGATCCATCTCTTTAAGATTCGCCTTCAGTGTGACACCAGAATTTTCTGTGAATTTATTAGGTTTAAATTCATGTGATCGAATTACTTGTACGACTTGAGGGTGCTGATAGCCATGTTGAGGAGTAGAGGTTCCACCAACGTTGTTGTGAAATCCTTCTGTGTTAGTCGTTAATGGGCTGCCTGTCAGTCCGTGGCCACTCTCCGCGCTAATTGCCCCCTGGCTTGTTGAGTAACTTCCTTATCTTTAGCGTGCTCTGTCTGAAATAACGTGTTCTGTCCTAGTGAACGCAACTCTGCTTTTATGATTCTGTCCGACTGTTCTTTCATTTTACTCTTGATTTCTTCCTCAAGTGCTTTAATGCGTGTATGGTTATCACCTTCGGTCTTTATAATCGTTAACCGTTCTTCTTTAGAGTCGCTGCTCATCTTACGCCAATCCTTTCTGATGCTATCTTCAATTGCTCCCAGTTTTTCTTCCATCTGCTGTTTCGTGTCCTCCTGATTCGATTCTATCTTCTCAAGCCTGTCTTCTAGACGTAGATTATTTTCATCTATCGTACTCTTTAAATTATCCTGGTCCGATTCTATGTTTCGCCATCGCTATGCTGATTGTATTTCTAACTTATCCATGTCTTTTATCAGGCCCGTAATACTTTCATTTACTGCTGACAATTGACCCTGGATAAACGTAGAATCCTCCTCCATTTTATCAAATCGCTTTTCAAGACCATCCTGTGCCGTTTTAACCTCACTGATATTTACCGTGCATGCTAATTCTATCTGAGCTAGTTTTGCTAATACAGTTTTGTCCAAATCATTTAATTTACGGTTGAAGGTGTCCTCTAATTTTTGTATTTGACCTAGCTGTTTGTCGTTATTCTTACTTATATCACGTGCGAATTGAACCATCTGCTGGGTAGTGTACTCTTTCATCTCCGCAGATAATGTGGCTAACTGACTCGTATTTCTACTCTCTTGCGCTTCAAATTGTTTGTTTATATTTTCATTTACTTGCGCTTGTAATGAGTTACCCTGTTCAATTAATTTATTTTCTAATGACTCATTTTGTTCTGATAATTGTGCATTCTGTTCAGATATCTTAGTGTTTAATTTTTCACTCTGTTCAGCTAATTGTGTTTTAAACTCGCCTGACTGTTCGTTTAATTGTTTAGTTATAGTGTCATTCATTTGAGTCTGGAATGACTCATTTTGTTCCGCTAATTTAATATCAAAATTTTCACTCTGTTCCTTTAATAGTTTCTGGGTTCGTGCCGTGGCACTTTCAATGATCGCCTGGATTTCCGCTACTGTTGCCATTATCACACACAAAAATATATATCACTGAGAAAACAGGAGCATGGCATGCAAACGTCTCCCTGACACACACATATATAATTCTTGACATACACTTACTTCATTTGACCACTTTCAGTTCATTTAAACTTATTCCCTTTACTCCCACAAATCAATCATCACTGAATGGTTCTTGCTTTACATAATAAATGTTTAACCCCGCACATATTCAGTCATAAAATTAATATCCAGATCTGATGTTAACACTGACTAATTAACAAAGTATTAATTGTCATTTAAGGCTACCAGCCTCCTAATATATTCATGAGTTTGACTTTCTAAACAAATCTAATTTTATACTTAATCAATGGGCGCCCGATTTCGCGTACATTACTTTACTAATTACTTCAATAAACAAAACATGAATCGTATTTTAACTTGCAAACTCGTGATTCTAATGTATATTCCATTTTCTTGTCGGTATTTCTCTTCGCCGTATTTACGTTAACAAAATACCACTTCCGGTGATTTCAAACAGTCAAAAACAGCGAAACACCACATGTAGGGTAACAGCTTGTCTATGATCCGCTAGAAAAGCCCAAAACAGCGAAACGACCCACAGCTTGTCTATGCACCGTTCAATAAAACATGGTTTTCTCAAGAGTCATCTACGGGGTCGTGTTCAGTCCGGACTGCGTTACACAGCAAAGTTCACTTAAAAACACATGCTCTAATGAATAGAAAGGTCCATGACACAGGCTATACTAGAAATAAAATTAATAACAAGTAGAATAAAAGATATTTAATGACTGAAAATTATGTGCTTAATAATAATAATACAAAAAAGAAATCCTCCCTGACTTTTACCCCCTTAATAAATAATAATATTACTGAACGGTAGGAACTCGCTCGTCACAACAAAACAATGTGAATACAGCTTCACACAAAATAATTAATCATAACATAAACTTTGAGCTGTAAGAACTCGCTCGTCAACATATGGATACAAGTCCATTTTTTCTGGTCAAGAAGTTATATAATGCGTGGTGTACTGCTCGTTAATAAGAAACTGAGTACTGATGCGAGTCCGTTTACAACTGAAACAGACATGTTGCTCACGGAGTTGCATCTTTTAAATCACACTACGGCTATGGGACCCACCCTTAATTAATACAATATAATTACTACTGACACATGCAAGATCTAATGATACAAAAATATGAAGAATCTCCCCGAGATTCTAGCTGGTGCCAGAGCACATAAATGAACAAAAAGAGCATGCCATAAATAGGCCAAAACGCTCTCATCATAACTTGGGAACATAGCCTCGCGCACCCTAACTTGACACGGGTCATTGAACGCGTAAAATAAACACACAAAAATTGAACCAACAACAACAAAATACAAGCCTAACGGCTGAAAAACTATGTTTACATTTTTATAAAACGCCAGACAAACACGAGTTTCGGAAGCTACCTTACAACTATGGACAGCACCCATTTAATCAATCAATACTCATTATAACCGATCAGGTTTTGAGAATTTTAACAACGTCTTAAATTGAAGAACAGGAACCAAGCCTGTTACTAATGACAAGTCGCGTTATCTGATTTGAGCACGCCCCTCTTGTATGAGTCATCGCTGTCTCCAATATCTCTCTCAGTCGCTCAAGCTAGGTGCAGTTTCCGTCTGGAAACGCAAACATATCTCACTCATCCCCTGGATGGCAAGAAAACACAAATATCTACCACAAGTCCAGCCTCACAAGGTCATGAACTGGGCTAATGTGGAGCAAGTCAAAATAATCACCATGATATATTTTCGCTAGCACATCATAAAAAATCACACAACGCACCAACAGCTTGGACTGATTCTCATAAACTTACCACCGGGTCGGCTCAAAACAGATCAACAATATTGCGTCCATTGACACATTTAAAAAAAATACACAACAAAAACTCGGGTGCAAAGTGCCATCCCGTTCAGCTCTGCTGGAAAGCAACTATCAAAATAATCCTGATCCGTCATAAAATTCTACTCATAAATAATCTTTACCCTCCAAATTCTATTATTAATCTCAAAATTAATTCAGTTCCATTTTTGTTATAAGGCATACCTCCGAATAATAATGCTTGACCGCGATTTACGCAAGCGAACGCGAGCACGGGCTGCGCGTTGCCCCGTAAAGTTGAACAAACACAAATCACAATATTTACAAATTACACAACGCTCGGCTTGTCCCATATTTAATGTGTCAGTAAAACAAGAACTAATATCTACATTACCAAACAAGCAAACAAATATCTACAAAATATGTCCCATAATACCATAGCTGATTTAATAAATAAATAAATTCATTTGTACTCAATCCTTTTAAAACAGCATCAGGAAAACGTCTGCAGCCATCTCCTTTAAGATGTTTATCTCGTCATCGACATCTTCTGGCAAATGTCCTGCTGGTTCCAAGATCCGGTCTCGTTCCTAGACGTCATCTCGTGCTGAATTAAATAAAGTCTTGTCAGATACACACACGATATATTTCCTACTACATTCACCTATCAAGTACTAAATTCTTTGACAGTCTATTTGGTGAATTATTTCGATGAACTGGTCCTACTGATAGTGCTAGGACTACAAAAAATCACTGAAGTTACACTTATAACTTGACGAAACTGTTCCATGTTCAAATAAAAATCAACGTCACGTCCTCAGACGCACGAATTAAAGAGTGCGAACGTTACGTCCTCAGACGCACAAAAATAAGTAATGACGTTACCTCCTCAGACGCACGAAAATAAGTGTTCTCTCGAAGCATCCTGGATCCTTATAAATGAAACTGACTAGGGTAGGTGTGGAAGGGGATTTATGAGAAAATAATCCATAATAATTATCAGACTAGCATGCGATCGGTATCATTGAGTTCGTAGCAGTGTGGAGGTAACGATTATGCTGTAGCCGGCTCGAATCGATCGTGGAATAAATCTGTAGATAACTCCCGCGTTAATTTACCAGGATGCGTTATCAAGCCGAGTTGCCGCTAAAACAAGGCGTCTTGATATTATTGGCCCTGACTCTTGTATGTCTTTGCGCGCTTTTACATGTATTTCTGCACTAGGGAGTGGTTAACATGATGATTGACCAATTGCCTCGTAGCATTTGATTTTCTTCTTGGCGCCAACCTCCATAGCAACATGCCATAATGTGCGTGCCCAAGCCGTCTTCCGCGCTAAAAGTTGCACCTGTCCTATGTGTCAAGAATATCTATGCTTCTTCCTAAAATACCACAGGAGCTTAAACCATTGTGTCCTCTCGACCACTGATTTCTCAATATTTCCCAACGCCGTCTGGCTCTCATATCTGCTGTCTGTAGAAATGTATCAAAAGATGATGAATACTTATTAGAATCCTTTATACAGCCTGTGGATAAAGGGTTCAATACTAGAAGAACAAATCAAAATAGGATTACGGGAAATAAATGACAGGAGGAAAAGAAATGCTCTTGATCCTCCAAGAATGAGAATTGAGGGACTCGGAAGAAAGGAGAGCCATTAAAGGTAGATAGGAAAGGGACTGAAGAGAGGGTCCATCCCAGAGGCACTGGAAAATGGTGGAAAAATTGACCCAACACAGGGATACCGCGGGGTAGCCAACTTCAAGACTAATCAACCGTGAGCTTTTGAGGGTGTAGCAATATCCAGGGTGCATGGGGATAAACACACCCTTCTTCCTTAAGGGCCTTGAGCAGAAGGCAGGAGATACCGTGAGCCCTTTAGGGTACACCCTATCCAGGGTGTGTTTACATACACCCTGTCTCCTTGAGGGCCTTTTGCAGAAGGCAGGAGAATTTAATTTTTCTATGCCCAAGGTCGCGGGTTAAAACCCGGAATTTTGAAAGCGTTAAAAATCCCTCAGGATGCCTTCGTTCGTAGGGGGAAGTAAAGCCGGCGGTCCCATGTCATAGAATTATGGCACGATAAAAAACCTTCCATTAATTACACTTGTGTGATGCTAAATTATAGGTTAGATTTGACTAACACTCTTAGGTTCCTACGTTCGCCGCCAGGAGCCGACTGTGGTGGCATCTAGTAACCAAGTTCAGAACTAGTTGGTCGTTTATGGTGGCGTTTCGTAGCAAAAGTTGGAACTACTTGAAAATCGAATGTCTGCAGTCCTTACTTGAATTAAAAACAGATAACACATACTAATACAGCTATCACAATTAACACAGGTTATCAGACAGATTCTACATACACCCAAAGTACACGGGGCTACATGACGGCGTTGTCGCAGCCCCTAAACTGAGGAGCCAACCAACCAATTTAAAAGAAATTAAATTAACGGAAATGTCGTGGCTGTTTTTAATTGATTTTAGGGGCTTGGAACATCTTGGTCATCAGGCGCGTGTAGTCAGGTGCGTGTTTACCTCGTCTGGCAACCTACGAGCCTACAGTGCCTTTCTACAATGAATAATACCGCCTTCAATGTATAGAAGTTATTGTGTTATTAGTGGGGACCCGGGGAACAATACCTTCATTTTTGGCTGCAACGTGTAGACAATTATGGATCCACCACTACAGCCGAACCTTGTCACAAGAATGTTGAGAGGTTATATACAGGTTTGCCTTATACCCAGGTTGTCTTATAACCAAGCTTAGCCACTTTCTTGTATGGAGTTTGTTTCGGCTTAATTGGCACTGTAATAATAATAATAATAATAACATCGTATGCCCTTGGATGCCGAGTGCAAGCTTTGTTATTTGACACCCAGAGGGCAGCTTGCATGTCGAATTTTGTTGTTCCTTGAAGCACTATGAAATTCGAGGAGGTTGGATATCTAAGCCCCTTGACACTATAGCGCTTTCTAGTAGATAAATTAGGAACTTTGTGTTGGCGGAAAATCTCGAGATTAGTTTTGACACTATGAACACGGCCTACTGAATTCAAATGGGTTCTTTAACATGCCAACATCGTATGGCATGCGTGTCGTATTTTTGCGGCCTTTCAAAAGTCACTTATCACGGCCAGGAGCGAACCTGCAAGATTGGGGTTAGTAATTCGACACGATAACCACTCACCCACCGTGGGCACTGTAATCATACCGTAGCACGTTTATTCCTAAACACAGACTGAACTCTGACAATAGAAACAATGCTGTACAGTACGGAGTCTGATGCAGAGAGTTAGCAGGGCAAACAACAGGAGAATAGAGGCACCACTTGGTTAGGTAGAGGTCATGAACCTAATTTCTTTCCTATACAGAGGTAAACGAGTCCAACACAACTTTCTTATACTGTACAGAGGTACAAATGTTTCTCGTATATAAGTAGGAGACTTATGTAACTTAGGAAGCAAAATAACCTGTGATGGACGAAGCAAAGAGGATATAAAAAGTAGGTTGGCTTAGGCAAGGAAAGCATTTCTACAAAAAAGGAATCTGTTGACTTCGAATATAGATTTAGTTTTTAAAATTTATTTTATTTAGCCTACTACATGCTTAATTATAACTTATTAATCATTTTAGAACAAAACTATACAATTTATATTATAAATATTTGATATCTATGGCCTGTTAAAAGAAATTTGTGTCACTAAAATAATACCTTTCAACATTAGCAGTTAAGAAAATATAAATAAAAATTACCTATTTAGTGTTTCAAAAGAGATAGAGTTTGCAAAACTAATGAATTCCCTAAAGTAGTTTCTAACAAGTTCATCCTTCTTTATAGGCCAGTTTACTGTTCTTAAAACATGTGCTAATAATAGGCTATACATCTTTATTTCCCTAATAACTTGCACTCATATAGTAAGTGATCCTCAGTCTGGTGACCGTTATCGCATATACATGTTGGACTATCTATAATTTTAAATCTGTATAAGTATGATTTAATATTGCCGTGTCCTCTTGTCATAAACGTAAAATTGGCGTTATATTCATTTAAAATTTAGTCTGTCCTGTACACTGGTGAAAAATGACTTTGTAATTTCGCCCTCTTATGTATTAGGAAGTGATTTTTGATAGCCTTTGTCTGGAGCGTGGCACTCTATGGAAGTGAAACTTGGACTATTGGTGCAACAGAAAAGAGTGTAATTGAAACCTTTGAAATGTAGTGTTACAGGAGAATGATGAAGATCAGATGGGTAGATGGGGTTACAAACGAAGAGGTATTAAGACGAGTGGGAGAGGGGAGATATTTTTGGCGACTGCTAATGAAGAAAAGAGATAGGTAAGTAGGACACATACTAAGACACCCAGGAATAGCAAGCTGAGTTATGGAAGGAAGGTTCGAGGACAAGAACTCTAGGGGTAGACCAAGGTTAGAATATGCTAAACAGATTGCCTCGGATGTAGGGTGTGGTAGCTATGTAGAGATGAAACGATTAGCTCATGACAGGGAGGCATGGAAGCTGCATCAAACCAGTGAAAAGACTGAAGACTTAAACAACAACATAGAGGTTTTAGCCGTAAAAATGACGGGACCAAGAAGTTTATTTCCAGCACAGAGGTTTCTCTTATATAGAGGTTTACTATAACCAGGTTTGACTGTATTAACACCATAGCAGTAACTGCCCTTAAAGGATCTAATAGTGTTTTGAGAAAGCATAAATGATGTGCATTTTATGATAATCAACTGTATTCTTCTTCTTTTCCTTTCGTCGTTATGCCCATTCAAAGAGTGCGTTTAAACTTGTTAGTTGGCCTGAGAGTTTTCACCTTCTTATCCTCCCAAAATCTCTTCATGAATGCACTGTGTTGCATCTTGAGTTCTGTCGATCACTTCCTACCAGTTTTCTTTATGGGTTTCTCCCTAAATTTATGGTTGGCTACCTTTGTCCTAAAAACCCGACGATTGTCTATGATATCGTCTGTGATATTCATTTCTTGGAGGTCCGCCTTAGTTTCTTCTAGCCATTTCATCTTGACCTTCTTTGAGTTGGTAACTTTGAGTAATCTCTTAGTCTGTCGCTGTTCTTTCTGTAGATATGGCCATAGAAATTGAGGCGTCGCTTCTGTATGGCATCAGTGAACCTGTCAGTGAAGGAGTAGAGGTCCGCTGTTCTCCTCTTAATCCACATTCCATTTTCTCTCGTGGGACCATACATTTTTCGGAGAATTTTCTGTTAATGTTTTTCAATGTCTGCAATTTTAGTGTGGCCACCCAGGCATACGGTATCTGAGGCATATAAAGCTTCCGGCAATACAACTGTCTTGTAGTGTCGTAATTTTGCATTACGCGATATGACTCTTTTGCTGTAGTAATTCCATGTCAGACTGTACGCCTTATTGAGTTTGGTGGTTCTTTCTACATTGGCACTGCTCTCTAGTCCTAATGGTAGTATTAATTAATTATTTATTTTTAGTTGCTGTTTGCCCACTTTTCAGTATTTTTGTGTTTTTAAATTTATATGTGTGAGATACATTTCATAGTTCATTATTTTGTTAACCTTCTAATTTTTCTTCTTTCACATTAGTTTGAATGTTAGCCTTAGTTGTGTATGTAAGCAGCCTTGTAAGTCGAGGAAGCATATGAAATTCAAATGTGTTGACGGAAGCAGTGTGTGTATTAGGGTCAGGGATAAGGTAGGTGCCCCGGAACTTCAAGTAAGGTATTATGCCAGCAGCATTTTCCTGCGAAAACCTGGGCGAAAACCCACACACAGGATAGCCTCTGACAGCTCCGGGAATCAAACCTATGATCTCCGGACTTGGTGTGGTTACCCGCTCGGTCGTGGTTCACAATTTAAGAAGCATGGCTACGCCGCCGAACAACATACATATATAAGAAATAAATTTCATGAGCGTTAATCTCGCGATCATGAGCCATCGGACCTCCTTTTTACGTGGAATCCAGACCACAGGACATGGCATTTCACTTTGAAAATGCCGCATGCATTGACATGGAATCGAACCCGGTCCGCTGTGTTGACCGCTGCGCCACCACGCCCCAAATATTGAAACGTAATTCATCAATTTAATGTTGTTGTTGTTGTTGTTGTTTCATTTGAGGGACTTGAATATCGTGATCATTTACCCCTGTGTATTTGGGTGTGTGTTGAATATGTCTGATAATCTGTGTTATTGTGGTATCAATAGTAGAGTGGGTGTGTGTGTATGTATTTCTAATTCAGATGAATGGGAGCGTGACTCAGCGGTAACATTCTTTCCTGTTGTGCCCAAAGTTGCAGGATCGAATCTTGGCGTAGTCAGCTGGCATTTGAGGGTGCGTGAATGCGAGGGAGTCGTTTCTTTAGATTTACTGGCTCGTTAAAGATCCCCTATGGGGCAAAATTCCACTCTAAAAGGTACAGTAGTTATAAGGGACGTAAAACCAATAACATTATTATGTAATTCAGATGAGGACTGGGCAGGAGGCGGCCGTGTCCTCTAGTTAGGAACCATCCCGACATTTGCCTAGAGTTGAAATGGGAAACCACGGAAAACCACTTCCAAAATAGCGTGGTGGCGCAGCGGTGAAGCTGTTGGCCTCTAACAAAGGTGGACTTGGTTCGATTCCCGGTCAATGCATGTGAGATTTTTGAAGTGAAATGCCATGTCCTGTGGTTCGGATTCCACGTAAAAAGGAGGTCCCGTGGCTCATAATCACAATATTCACGGTCACGTAAAGCTACAATCTTCCTTCCTTCCACCTCATCTCAGGATAACAATTTCTCGGCTGAGCCGGGAATAGAACCCGGACCTAGAATGCTAGCCACTACACCATGAGGTGGTCCATCATATGAATAAATGCAAGGGGAAGAAAAAGAAGTGTACAGCGCATAAAAGAATGACCTTGTATTATTTCTAACATGGAGTAAATTACAGTACAGTACATGTTTTATGCCATACATATAATATAATATCCAAGTTAAAAACGTAAACAACTTTCGCTGGCCTTGCATGTTTGACGAAGAGAGAGCGAATGAAAAAAAAACTATCTTATAACGTTTTAGGTTCGGTTTGATGGACGAGGACTATTGTGTCTTTCACAAATAGCATCACGTCTGTAACAGGTTTGGTGGAAATAACAATGGCTCTTCAGAGGGTAACAATAAAATTAAGTCCTTCGAGATAGCCTTCAACATTCCTGTGGATATCTATTACGTACGACACAGTTGTAGCAATATTATTTAAGACCAGCTTTCATTGGAACTTACATGCTTCTCTTTTTTACCAAGGAGGCCACGGGTTCGATTTTAAGCTCCGTCGGGGGAATTTGTACCTGACGTGAGGTCTGGAATGAGGTGCACAGTGCGTGGTGGGGATATACATACTAAAGTTGGTAATGAGCGATATTCAATTAATCGATTAAAAATGAAATTAATCGATTAATCGACTTACCAATAATAAATAAATCGACTAACCGAAGAATCGATTAATTGGTCAATAGACACGAGATAAGAAAAGAAGTTCAAATGACAGGTCATCGCTTAAGTTGAGTTACGATTATTTTCGGAATGATGAATAGAAATCTATAAAAGTTAGGTTGGGTCCTTACTTTAGGGGCTGCAACAACGGGGTAATGTAGCCCCGTGTACTTTGGGTGTGTGTAGAATCTGTCTGATAACCGGTGTTATTGTGATGGCTGTATTAGAGTGTGCTATCTGCTTTTAATTTAAGTAAAGACTGCAGACAATATTTGCAAGTAGTTCCTACTTTTGCTACCAAATGCTACCATCCACGACACCTAGCTTGCCGACTTGGTTACTAGATGGCATCGCAGTCAGCACGTGGCAGCGAACGTTCGAACTAATTCCGCAATTCTAACGGACAAATTTTGGATTCACACAAGTGTAGTTAGTGGAAAGTTCTTTTTCATGCCACAAATTTGTAATGTGGGACCGCCGGCTTTACTTCCCCTCTGAGGGAGTTTTAACGCTCTTAAATATCCGACGACTTCGGCCTGGTTTGAACCCGCGACCTTGGGCATAGAAACTCAGCATGCTACCAACTACGCCACAGAAGGTGCCCTATCAAAGTTACCTTTTGACTAAATATACAAAGTGTTCTTCCTTGTTTATGTGAACAATAACCAATTAAGAGTCAGTGACAGTGGAATAGCAAACATCAAACCAATTGGGAAGGGTTTTGAAAAAGAAACGAAGAATATTCAGCAATGATTTAGAATTCTTGTACAATGTTTACAATTTAGGGCAGGAGCATTTTTGTTTTGCTGAGTTTCAGCCGAGATTTCACAAAGAAGGTAGATTTAAAAGAAATCTAAATATACACTCACCGGCAAAGAAAGCGAAACACTACGAATTTCAGACTAAACTCACTGTTGGACCATTTCAAACCATATTGTATTAATCAAATATTATGGCATTACAACAATATGGCAATGAATTAGAAGTCAATTACCGTATCCTAATTAGCACAGTGATTGAAAAATGAAAATCCACAGTCTGCTTCCAGTCTCCGACCGGGTCAGGAATGGAATTAATGAAGCCCCCATCTAGCGGCGTGGATATGGACTGTGCCGGCTGCCGAGGCCTGACGCACTCCTCTGGGGAAATGATTAAATGAATGACAGATGAAATGAAATGATAGTGGAGAGCGTTGCTGGAATGAAATTTTGGCAGGGAAAACCGGAGTACCCGGAGAAAAACCTGTCTGCCTCCGTTTTGTCCAGCACAGATCTCACATGGAGTGACCGGGATTTGAACCACGGACCCAGCGGTGAGAGGCTGGCGTGCTGCCGCCTAAGCCACGGAGGCTTAATTAGCACAGTAATTAATAAACATTATTGACCATTACAATCACAGCAGTGCACATACACGAATTTGGAAATGTCGAAACTTGAACTCCATCGCACTGTCCTCCGATCTGTTGCTCTGTAGACAAACCGTTAAGTCCACAAAAATACGTAACACAGCAATAAACCTTAAGACTGCAGTTTGTGGTTATTGTTGTCTAAAGGCGGGAAACGGTAACATTGCTGATGTGATTGTCACGATCAACAATGCGTATCAATTGTTGCGCTGAAACTTCTAAAATGAGCTAATTAAATCACGTCACATTACCATATCGCTGCAAAGTCGCAGTATTCAATTTATACCAGGTTTGTCTGATATTCGTAGTTTTTCGCTTTTTTTTTTTTGCCGGTGAGTGTACAATACGCTAAGGTGTATGTTTCACAAAACACAAGCTCCTAACCCAGAGGGAGTTAGAAGGTGTGGTTTGTACCAAAATCTTACAAATTGTCTAAATAGTACAGGAAAAATCTTGCATTTCTTGAAAAGTCAACGGAAATATATTTATTTGTTTATAAAGTGGTTTAAAACAAATAAACAAGACGATAGCCCCTGGCAAAACTGTGTCACGTACATCTGCATAGCACTACTGTAGTGATAGGCGGGTAGTCTGTAAACATGGGGCGCACACAACCCATTGTGCAACCAGCAGCAGTGATGAATATTGCTCTCTGATTTCATACATATCGACAAATTGTTTAAAAAGTGCGTTTAAAGAAATTAACACAATATAGAAGCCCGCATAACAGTAAAGCCAGGTGGTTGGTTTATACACAAAGTCCGCATAACAGTAAGGACAGGTGGGTGGTTTATACACAAAGCCTGCATAACAGTAAAGCCAGGTGGGTGGTTTATACACTACTACTCCTATGCAGTGACAAGTGTAACACCTTCGGGAAGGTGAATGCAGGAAGAAAGAAAGAGTCTGGTGCCCGTAAACCGGGCTCCTTTTACTCTATTTTCATGGTAGAAAGTTTGGAGGGTAAAAATTATGATAATGAGTTGAGAGAAACTTGCTCTAGCTATAGTATAACAGATAGCTGTTAGCCAGAGTATATGCAGTGCGATGGTTTTTAGTTATTTTTTAGGATAACTGATAATTAGCATAACTAGTTAATTATTCAAATAATTAATTAATTACTAATGTGCAGTGCAAGTTAAAAATAAGAGTAACAGATTGTCTCAGATTTTGTTCGGGTCAGGAAGTGAATATTGGCCATTGTTGGCCAGTCACGTACCTGCCGATGCTGTAGGTGTTATCGTTATCACTACGCTCGCCATGGTTTAGCTGTGTGTGATTTTGCAGTGTGTGTAATGGTTTTAAGTTGTGCAGCAGCTTCGTAAATTACGGTGAAAAGATAGAAGACCTTGTGTAGGTTGAAATTTAGTAGTGTTTTGGTGAGATGAAAAATAAAGACCAGTAGTAGGTTTGGCATTGTTTTGAAACATTATTATGCTTTGAAAAGGCTTCAGCTTCCACCTCTAATGGCTAATATTTGTGTTAAGTATTTGTGAATAGTGTAATTGTGGTGTAAAATCTGTCACTGAAGCGGGGGATTTGAATTTTGTAGTACTGTGCTCTGATTGGTTGGAGATGGGCTCTGATTGGCTGTTGCTAGTATGAAATTTAAATGTGTTAGTAGGTAAAACTATTGGTAAGCTATATTATGATTAAATATTATTAATTGAGTCTGTTTTTGGTGTAATTGGTTGATGGATTAAGCAGGGTGTCAAAGCTCGCATAACAGTAAAGCCAGGCTGGTGGATTATACACATGCGAGAGTTCTCGCACGGATCCGCTAGTATACGATTATTAACGAAATGTTTGTTTTGCTTCTGTGAGAGCATAGTGAAAGTGCATCGATTATTTGACCAACCAATTAATCATTTAAACGCACAATCGACTAATCGATATTTTTAGCAATTAATTGATTTTATGTTTCGATACATCTATTATTTGATAAATGAAATTAATCGATTTAAGTACCAGCCCGTTTTATAACTGACATAAGGACTGGAAGAGCCTCCGTGGCTTAGGTGGCAGCACACTGGCCTCTCACCGCTGGGTCCGTGGTTCAAATCCTGGTCATTCCATGTGAGATTTGTGCTGGACAAAGTTGAGGCAGACAGGTTTTTCTCCAGGTACTCCTGTTTTCCCTGTCACAATTTAATTCCAGCAACACTCTCCACTATCATTTCATTTCATCTGTCATTCATTTAATCATTGCCCCAAAGGAGTGCGTCAGGCTTCGGCAGCTGGCACAGTTCATATCCTCGTCGCTAGATGGGGGCTTCATTCATTCCATTCCCTGACCCGGTCGGTCGACTGTAAGCAGGCAGTGGATTTTTTTATTAAGACTGGAAAGAGCTGCACCATAAATGGTTGGGCTTCACTGGTGGCCTTAATTTTATAGTTAAATTGTTTTTCAGTCGATTTCTTTGGGCGGGGATTTACAATTAATTTCCTTGGTGCGTGAAATAAACTACATGAATTATGGAAGTGATAGCTGGGTTGATTCAGAATATCTGATACATAAGCTGGAGGTAACTGATAATGAGGATTGTACGAATGATTGCAGGGACAAACAGAGGGTTTTATTAGGAGCTTTGCGACATCATGGTCATGTAGCCCCGTGTACTTGGGTAAGTGTAGAATTTGTCTGATAATCTGTGTTATTGTGATGGCTGTATTAGTGTGTGTATTTGTAATTCAGACGAGGATTAGAAAGGAGGCAGCCGTCGTCTTAATTAAGGAACCATCCAGTATTCGCCTGGAGTAGAAGCGGGAAACCATGGAAATCCACTTCCAGGATGGTTGAGTTTGGAACCAAACACGCCTCTTCTCAGTTTTGCCTCTCAAGGCTGATGGTTGGTTGGTTCCTCAGTTTAGGGGCTGCGGCAATGCGGTCATGTAACCCCGTGTACTTTGAGTGTGTGTAGAATTTGTCTGATAACCGGTGTTAATTTGATGGCTTTATTAGTGTATGTTATCTGTAATTCAGGTAATTTCAAATAGTTCCTACTTTTGCTACCAAATGCTACCGTGAATGACACCTAGCTGTGAACTTGGCTACTAGTTGCCACCACAACTGGCACCTGGCGACGAACGTTGGACCTTAATGGAGCATTAATCAAATCTAGCCTATAAATTTAGCTTCACAAAATTGTAGTTAGTTAAAAGTCCTTTTACATGCCATAAATCTATGACATGGGCTTTACTTCCCCTCAGAAGGAAGGCATACTGAGCTATGTTTAACGCTCTTAAAAAATCCGATGACATCTTTTAAATTTGAACCCACGATCATGTGCATAGAAGCTCTGCATGCTACCAACTACGCCACCGAAGCCACCCTCTTGAAGATGAGTGTACCCCGTTTCAGCGCTCAGAACAGAATTACATTAAATTTGTTGGCAGGGCAGGGAATCGAAGCCCGGCCTCCGTGGTGACAGCTAGCCACTACGCAACGAGGCGGACATACAAACAGGTGGGAGCAATGGTAGGAGGGTACACGTAATGAAGGGATAAAGGCTTAGTAAGTAAGAAATAAACACGCTAGATGAAGCTGTTCGTATGAGTGTACTCAGATGGTGGGGTCACGTGAAGAGAATGGGAGAGGAGAGATTACCTAAGATATTAATGAGTTTGGCTGTAGAGGGTAAGATAAGTAGAGGTAGACCTAGCAGGCGTTGCACAGTGGGTCAACATCGAAATCTAGGAGGACAAAATTATTTATTTTCATATTTAAAAAAATCAAAATGTATTACTTCTACAGCATTGTCGTATAATTGCCGCTCACTATTCTGGGATATAAACGCATCTTAGTGTAAATCTGTCACCACTGTTCGAGCAGTCTGAATTGGAGGGTGAATGTAAGTGGCTGTGGTTTGGTTGTCTTTGTGGTTAGTGTGATGCTTTAAGATGGAACATGCAGCTAAAGGTATGATACTTGTAACGTGTTTCAGTTATTAATGGGCGTAATTGTTACGTAATTTTAGCTATATTTGCTTTACATAATATATATATATATATATACACCGCGGACAGGCCAACAAGGACCACGCAAATATCACTTCTTTATAGGTCTAGTTTCCTTCTTTCTCTTCCAGAAGTCTTTCATCCTGGTCGACTGTGCAGCTCTTCTTTCAGCAGTCCATTCTCCTCTGTTGAGATTTTTCTTCTCCCCGACAAGAATTTTGAGACCAAAATTTTTGTTTCTGTACTCTATTCGATTTAGACAATCTTCTTCAGTAATTTTGAATTTTTACATAATATTTAACTATTATTTTAAAATTATATTTTCACTTAGATTTTTAGTATGTCTCGTCACTCTGCGTCACTTTCTACTTAATGTTAAAATGTAGATACAGTCTTGTAGTTTACGCCTGTTATAAGATTTTTGCATCTTTTTGCAACTTACTTAGTTATTTTACGTTTTAGAAGATGCCGCGCAACCAGTTCTCACACGTTCACAACTGTTTGAAGCACTGGGTTCGACGATTATGTCAAAAGTGGACCTTTGTGACTTTGTTAAAAGTAAATTAGGGGTAGAAAATTGTTCTGAAGAGATAACTGAATACTCGATCCAACTTCTAGTCATAGACAATTTCTTGCATGTGTAGACGTAGCTTAAAAAGGTCTTAACTGATGTTTATTATGAAGTAAACAAATTACATACCTTGCTTTCACTCTAAATTCATGATTAAAACGTAAAAATAATTTTGTCCCCCTAGATTTCGATTTTGATCCACTGTGCGATGGTTAGATTCAGTGTTGAATTGTTTTAAAGTGAGAAGTGTAAAAGAATAGGCGGCTGCAGTGCTAACTGCTAATAATAGAGACATGCATATTAGACTGGAAGCTGAAAAGCAAAACGGTTACCAATCAAAATGTATGTATTTATGTATGAATATCACTTCACAAAACACTTCACACAAATTGGGGCAGGGGCACTATATTGGAGGTCTAGTTTTGTTCGTCAAGCGAGCATCATCAGATTCTAATCACATAAACTTAACTTCTACACAAAAGGAATCTTTGACATCAAATATAGATGATTATGATGATAATTTTTCTTTTAAGGGGCCAACATATAGGTTATCGGCCCTTAATGGTTTGGGTGATAGTGAAAGATGAGATGAGAATGTAAACTATAACTAATATTAATTACAAACTTACATACTAGAAGAAGAAATGGTAAACAGATAAAAGATAAGGAAAAATAAAGGACAGGAAGAAAAGAAATGCCCTCAACCTTCGAAGAATGAGGATTTATGGACTTGGAAGGAAGTTAGTTAGTTGTTGTTGTTTTAAGGGGTGGAACTATGAAGCCATCTGCTCAAACTTGGAAGGAAGGAGATCCATGAAAAGCAGATAGGAAAGGAAAAGAGGAGAGGGCCCACCCCAAGGTCAGAGAATAAAGGGAACAAAACGGACCCTCGGGGTCGCCAACTCCCAAACTCACCAGCCGTGAACCCTTGAGGGTGTAGCACTATCCAGGGTACACCAGAAGTGGTGGGGCTACATACACACCCTGCCTCCTAGAGGGCCTTGTGCAGAAGGAAGGAGATAACATGAAAAGAAAAAGAAGGCTGAAGAATGAGGGATCAGGAAAGATGAGACAAGGGCCAATTAAGACGGGATAGTGAAAGACTCCCTAGGCCTCGGATATCCTAATACCATCGGGGTCGAAACAGAACAATAGTTGACCAAGAGAGGTCGACAGGAATGAAGACGGAGAGGAGCCCAAGTAAGTAAGTGGAAGCAATGCCAGACTCAGCTGGGGTCCCATGATAGCCAACCCACGTCCCACTAGATGTGAGCCCATGGGGGGAAGATGTAGAATTAGGTATTAAAATGCCATTTTGAAGCCTTTGTCTGACGTGTGGCGCTCTATGGAAGTGAAACTTTGACTGAAGGAGCAGCATAAAATAAGAGAATTGAAATGTGGTGTTAGGTGAATGATGAAGATCAGAAGGGGTAAACAGGATACCAAATGAAAACAAGACAAATCGGGAGAGGAGAAGGAGAATTTTTTCTGGCGACTACTAATGAAGAGAAGAGAAGAGAAGAGATACGGTGGTAGGACACATACTAATCCACCCAGGAATAGCAAACATAGTTACACAAGGAAGGGTTGATGATAAGTATTGTAGGGATAGACCAAGATTGTATGTTAAGGGGAGACTGTACTCCCTATACTGAATGAAATCCACATCCTGCTTCCAGTCTCCGACCGGGTCAGGAATGGAATGAATGAAGCCCCTATCTAGCAGCGAGGATATGAACTGTGCCGGCTGCCGAGGTCTGACGCACTCCTCTGGGGCAATGATTAAATGAATGACAGATGAAATGAAATGATAGTGGAGAGTGTTGCTGGAATGAAATGTTGACAGGGAAAACCGGAGTGCCCGGAGAAAAACCTGTCTGCCTCCGTTTTGTCCAGCACAAATCTCACATGGAATGACCGAGATTTGAACCACGGACCCAGCGGTGAGAGGCCGGCGTGCTGCCGCCTAAGCCACGGAGGCTTACACTCCCTATACTAACAATGTTAAATTACCAACTTTGAGGTACACGTTCCTCAGAGACTAACCATTAAATATGAATGAAACTTTATACACATGTTTAATGTTTTCTTTCGTGTCTTGTGACATTTTTGTAAAAGTATCAAATTGAACAAAAACATTTGTGAAATTTTTGTGATTTTTTTTTTTTTTTTTAATATAAAACACTGTATGAACAAGTTTCTATTGGACGTGGGACCTGAGTAAATGTCATAATGTGTGTTTATACTGGTCGAATAAGCAGTGAAAATGTCATATATGTATGTTGGATAGTTTCCGAGAAATGTGTACCTTTATGTAAAAGAGTTAAGTTTTGAGATAATTGGTGTTCAAGTTAAGACATGACACTCGAACATTCCAGGTCCGTAATCACGATCCTTATCATTCTCTTCATCCTCCGTGGTCCTTTTAAATAGCATGGCATGCTGTCTGGACTGTCTCTTGGTGATTTACAAGTCTCTTTCAGACCTAAACCACATTGCCTCGCATGTAAGGTGTGGTATTTTATGTAGAGATATAACGATTAGCTCAAGACAGGAAGGTGTGGACAGCTGCATCAAACCAGTCAAAAGACTCAAACACACAAGGTAGTTGAGGCCATTCAATTATTTGAAATGTTACTACAGTTAGATATACTGTAGTGGCGTACACAAGACTTCCTTCTGGGGGGAGGTAGTTGTACATTAATATAACCTAATCGGGTAATTGTGTACCTTATTAAAGGGGTAGATGACCTTGATATTCCGCCTCTTAAAACGACAGTCATCATCATAATAAGAATGATATTTCGATTAATATTCATAAATAAAAAGATAACCGTTCTCTTTGCATGAAAACTATTTTAGGCCTCATGTTTTCGACACAATAAAAAAATGAAGAAACAATTCTAAAAAATATGGAAAACAGAAACTAAATATTAAAACTGAAATGATGCAGTGGAATCATCATGGCCATAGTTACGTGGTTGCTTAAAATATTGATAATGTGTGAGAGAAAAATAATGTTTTGCTCTCCGTGTTCCTACTGCCATTATTATAAAACTGTCTATCTTGATGGTTTTATCTGAATAATTAATTGGAATAAATTGCAGAAACTCCTCATGTACTGAATTATCTTTAAGGAAACGGTCACACACAATGAAAGCAATCCGAAGCGACGTGAAAAATGTTACCGATCGCACACTTCAACAGCAAAACTGATCCATGGCTATCTACAACACTGAAGGAGGAGTCTCGCTGGGAGTAGAGTACAGGTCATTTACCAAGTGACGAACATGATCACTATAAAAATATATATATGAGTTAAGGTGCCTTACTAGCGGTGATAGACGGGACAATATAAGGATTCAAGTAAACAAATATCTCTGGGGGCTTCGGTGGCGTAGTTGGTAGCATGCTAAGCTTCTATGCCCAAGGTCGCGGGTTCAAACCCGGCCGAAGTCGTCGGATTCTTTAAGATCGTTAAAAATCCCTCAGTATGCCTTCCTTCGGAGGGGAAGTAAAGCCGGCGGTCCCATGTCATAGATTTATGGCATGTTAAAGAACCTTCCACTAATTACACCAGTGTGAAGCTAAATTATATATATATTTTTTATTATTATTTAGTCAATTTACCCTCTAGGTTGGTGGTTCCCTCGGACTCAGCGAGGGAACTCACCACTACCGCCTCTATGGGCAGTGTCCTGGAGCTTGGAACATCTGGTCGGAATGCATACAACTGGGGAGGTGTGATTAGCACTTCGCCCAGGCAGCCTCACCTGCAAAGCGAACAGGAGCCTTAGGAGGGATGGGAAGATATGGAAGATGGGGATGGATAGGCTAGGAAGAGGAAAGGAGGCGGCCGTGGCCTTGAAGAAGGTACCATCCCGGCATTTGCCCGAAGACGAAGTGGGAAACCACGGAAAGCCACTTCGAGGATGGCTGAGGGGGAATCGAACCCCCTCTACTCATTTGGGCCACCCGAGGCTGAGTATACCCCGTTCCAGTCCTCGTACCACTTTTCAAATTTCGTGGCAGAGCCGGGAATCGAACCCTGGACCTCCGGGGCGGCAGCTAACAGTGCTGACCGCTACGCTACGGAGGCGACTTTAAATTATATATAGGTTAAACATTCGACTAACGGTCTTAGGTTCCGACGTTCGTCGCCAGGAGCCGACTGCAGTGGCATCTGGTAATCATGTTCTGAACTAGTAGTCGTTGACGGTGGCGTTTGGCGGCAAAAGCAGGAACTACTTGAAAAATTTCAATGTCTGCAGTCCTTACTTGAATTGAAAACAGATAACACACACTAATAAAGTCATCAGAATTAACACCGGTCATCAGACAGATTCTACACACACACCCAAGGTACATGGGGATACATGACCGCGTTATCGCAGCCCCTAAACTGAGGAACCAATCAACCCATCTCCGGGGGGGAGGGGGGTTAAACCCTAATCCTCCGTGGATACGGCACTGATTAGTCAGTATATTGGTTTTCACGGCCAGTGAATTAAAACTAAGAAAGTCTTCAAGGTTTGTGCCGTGTCTTGTGTGGGGTTTCAACTAGGCTCATCATCGGGCTCTCGGTGTCCCCACGCGGTCCCCCGGACCTAGAAGAATTGCTGAGTTTTAGTACCGTTATTCTATAATTCATTATCTAATCTCTCTCTCCTTTAATATTCAGTTTGTATTGTCCATGTTAACCAACCCTACTTGAGGTGTTATCCGGGTCGAGATCACGAGGAAGTAACCTTGTGAGACCCCTCCCAGGTCCGGCTTGGACAGGGCGTGGCAAAAATGTGGTCTGTTATCTCCATGGAGATGTATATAGTTTTGAAACAATTTTTCAGTTTTGCCAATTTGAAAATAATCGCTCGTTGTTGAAAGGCACTAAGTCCAATTTTTCAAGTTTTGAGATAAACACAAAAAACTTTTCTCCCGCTCTTGTTCTGAAATACGAGACGTAGTTCTTTGTATGTGGGAATTGCATACACACGCCGATATAATAAAATCTAAATAGCATTGTTCTGTATGTTGGTTGGTTCCTCAGTTTAGGGGCTGAGACAACGCGGTCATGTAGCCCCATGTACTTTGGGTGTGTGTAGAATCTGTCTGATAACCGGAGTTAATTGTGATGACTGTATTAGTGTGTGTTATCTGTTTTTAATTCAAGTAAGGACTGCGGACGATAATTTCAAGTAGTTCCTACTTTCGCTACCAAATACTACCGTTCACGACACCTAGCTGTGTACTTGGATACTACTAGATACCATCGCAACCAGCGCCTGGTGACGAAAGTTGGAACTTAAGAGCATTAATCAAACCTAACCTAAAAATTTTGCTTCACACAAGTTTTTGTTAGTGGCAGGTTCTCTTACATGCCATAAATCTATGATATGGGCCCGCCGGCTTTACTTCCCCTCCGAAGGAAGACATACTGAGGGATTTTTAACACTCTTAAAACATCCGACGACTACGGCCGGGTATGAATGCTTATTTATTATGATTTAAAATGAATTTACAACAATAATGGAACGACAGAACTACCGGTATATTAAAATGTGCAGGCTGATAAAAAAATACAGAAATCGTTAATTGGCAAAAATGCTCTCCTGCTGTAGAAACAACAGCGTTTGAACGTCCACGGTGACTTCCATGCTGTCCGTATATTGCCACTATTAGCCCTAGCAATACCTACGGGAGTGGATATTTTATGCCCACCAATTCCAATTTTTACGGAATTGCAACCTACAAATTTTGACTTCACGCAAGTGTAGTTAGTGGAAAGTTCTTTTTCATGCCATAAACCTATGCCATGGGACCGCCGCCTTTACTTCCCCTCCAAAAGAAGGCATACTGAGGGATTCTTAACCCTCTTAAAAAATCTGACGACTTCGGTCGGGTTCAAACCCGCGACCTTGGGAAGAGAAGCTCAGCATGCTACCAATTACGCCACCGAAGTCACCGTTCCGTCTGTTACTAAAACTTTTATTGACAAAATACGTAACTGGACTTAGTCCATTTCAACACGAAATAACTAACTTGACGGCTGTGGTTCCATTCAATACCAAAACATGCGTCTTGCTTCCCAGGATGCAAAATCGCGATAAATAGGACTTGTAAAAAAATGTGGACTTAGTGCCTTTCTTCAACGAGCGATTCATTGCATTTTATCATCAGAACATACCGGGACATGCATTAATAATAATAATAACAATAATAATAATAATAACAATAAGAAAGCATATGATTCAATCGACCGCGCAACTCTGTTTAATATACTTCGTGAATATGGTGTGGACAACAAAACAACTACATTAATCCAACAGACCTTGACAGATACAACTTCTAAAGTTAAATTTATGGGTGAAGTGTCCGAACCTTTTCACATTAGAACAGGCGTAAGACAGGGTGATGAGTTGTCCCCACTCCTATTCAACCTGGTACTAGATAAGATCATCAGAACATGGGAGAAAGAAATACCTGGAATAAGTATGGGAACAAAAGAACAACGAATCAACATAAAATGCTTCGCTTTTGCTGACGACCTAGCAATAATTACCCGGACTCCAGAAGAAGCCAGACATGCCATCGAGAAGCTTCATGAGATATCAATCAGAACCGGCCTCCATATCTCTTACGAGAAGACACAGTACATGGATTCCAAGAGCACAAACCTGGTATCAATTACAACCAAATATGGCGACATCACACAAGTTAAGCACTTCAAGTACCTAGGTGAAATTATCGGGAACACTGGTAACGAAAGAATGGCTAACAAAATACGTGCAGAAAAATTACGCAAAGCTTACACAATCACTTGGAATATTTACAACAAGAAATCACTTTCCACTAAAACCAAACTCCATCACTACCACACAGTCATCCTCCCAGAGGCACTCTATGCGATTGAGACGTCATCGTTAACCATCAACATCAAATACATTGAGAAGATAGAACGACAAATACTGAGAAAAATCTTTGGACCAAAGCTTCAGGACGGTATCTGGATGAGGAAAAGCTCAGACGAACTGCATTCACGGACTGAACGATTCGCCTCACTCGCACGTAAAAGACGCATGAAATTCTACGGACATATAGCTCGAATGGACAACTCCCGACTGACCAAGAAAATCTTCCTCATAGTCAATGGAAACCGACAAACCAAAGTACGCTGGCTAGCAGACACCCAAAAGGACCTCACTGAAATCAATATTGACCCACTGACAACGACGCGGACTGCATATAGACAAAAAGTAAATTCGTATAAGTTTCCACCCAAGATCCCTACGGGACAGAATTTGAAACTTAAAGCTGCATGGACACAAGAAAGAAGACAGGCACATAGCGAAAGGATGAGGAAGTTTTGGGAAGATAAGAAGAACAAGAAGACCAATGTTAACTAATGGTTCTACGTGCTCCTTAGAGGGCCAAACGCATTATATATATATAATAACAATAATAATGAATGTTGCTGTTGATATGTAAGAGAAATACATCGTTGGATAGCGGCAATACCTCAATGAATTGACTGTCTGATAATGAAAGAAGTCATACTACCAGATTTGGGGATTATAATAAATATCGCATTATATTATATATCAATCCCAGAGTATCTCCACACTGTGGTAGTGGAGGGTACTTGGTATTACTGTACACTAGAACTTCGCAACAAGTGATCGAGATTCGGAAATTGACATCGTAGCCCCTACAAGAATTATGTAACAAATCACTAATCAAAGCTAAGAAAATTCACGAAGCTTTCATGGTAAAAGACAAGTTGTACAGTAAAGAACATATAGCCTCCTTTCTCCTAAATGCATGGGTAAAGTTTTAACTCTTTGTCCTTTTCAAGGAGTATAATTGGATATTGGTTGTAGTAGCTTGTTGAAATACAACGTGTTATACGGATATTAAACATGAATATGATGTGCCCTTTGCTAGTGCTACCTCTGTACAAAATTTCATTCAGTTCGGTTTCACCGTGTTTGAATTGATGTGGAGAATCGATTTGCACACATACATGGCCGTTATCAGCAAACTATTGGGCTGATTACCTTGCAGTTCCGTCAAAAGATACTTCCCACAAAAAGGTACGTTGTTGAAAAATTTGGAAGAGATCTGATGATTAGGTTGGTCGTAATTTGATTTAAGCTTTTAACATTTGTGTGGCCGCTATTACGTTTGCGTCAAGATGGCGGCGATATAAAACATGACACTGAGGTGCCCTTTGCTAGTGCTACCTCTGTACCAAATTTCGTTCAATTCGGTTTCACATTTTTTGAATTGATGGGGGGAATCGATTTGCAGACATACATGGCCACCATCCACAAATTATTGGGCTGATGACCTTGTAAACTGGTCAAATGATCCTTCATACATAAAGGTTTAATGTTGCAAAATTTGGTAGAGATCTGATGATTAGGTTGGTCGTAATTTGATTTAAGCTTTTAACATTTGTGTGGCCGCCATTACGTTTGCGTCAAGATGGCGGCGATATAAAACATGACACTGAGGTGCCCTTTGCTAGTGCTACCTCTTTACCAAATTTCGTTGAATTTGGTTTCACATTTTTTGAATTGATAGGGGGAATCGATTTGCAGACATACATGGCCGCCATCCACAAATTATTGGGCTGATGACCTTTTAGTTTGGTCAAAAGATCCTTCATACATAATGGTTTAATGTTGCAAAATTTGGTAGAGATCGAATGATTAGGTTAGTCGTAATTTGATTTGAACTTTGAACATTTGAGTGGCCGCCATTACCTTTCCATCAAGATGGCGGCGATATAAGACATGACACTGAGGTGCCCTTTGCTAGTGCTACCTCTGTACCAAATTTCGTTCTATTCGGTTTCACTGTGTTTGAATTGATAGAGGGAGACAGACATTCAGAGTGCACACACTCACACACCCACACACACTCACACACAAACAGACACACTGACAGACACACAATTTTTTGGCCCTGTGTTGATCTCATAAGTCTACTTTCATATTTTGCAAAAATCGAAGGTAGGCTAATAACAATAACACTGAAATTATACTTTATTTCTTGGCTTGCTATTCTGAACATGTGATGTGAGGCACTTACCATTTATTATTATATATATATTTACATATCCAGCAGAATATAATATTATCGCACTTATATTCCTATCAATTAGTTATCATATCTTGTAGATGTAGATTATTTTCACTAATGCCATGAACGTTCTCTTATCCTTCCTTATTTTACCTTCTAAATTCAGCCTAAAACTTAGTACAGCTTCCAACGTTCCTAGGTTTCTCTCTTATTTCTACGTTGACTTCGTTAGTAACTTGCAATAGCTAGTGCATAGGTGAGGGGGGAAGAGGTGAAAACTCCCTTTATTCCTTCATCGATGCTTACCACCCACGCCAAACATAATGACACTGCGTGGGAGATGGAATTGAGGTCTACTCTAGTCGAATTTTCATGCACCAATGATCACTACTGTGCAATCCTTTCATGCATTTATGCATACGAGATTGGAATGGTATGTGTTTCACAACGTAACTTGTTTGTTTACGGGTTATTGCTTTGTTCTGCATGTCTGTGTGGGTTTCCAGGTCACCAAGTAGGGATTAGGGACGAGCGTTCATCAATTAATCACAAATGATTCAATTGTCATTATTTTATATTCCAATTTCATTTCAATAAACAAGCTTTCCGGGAAATGTTAAAAGAAAACCCACAGATTAAAGATATCATATTTATTTATCGGTGCCTTACACTATATTTACTGTACACTGAAGGGAGTCTCTGAAAAGAGCAAAGCCCCACTTCGCATTCGGGATGCCTAAGAGCCCCCACTATACAGTATAGGCTATACACTGGGTTATATTTGCATACGTACACAAGATGGCAATTAGTGAGAGTCGAGCAATGATTACATTATTCACAGTATAGTCTATATTAGGGGAATGGTACATGCACATTTACATAGGATATGGGAGGAACAATAAAAGAAGAGATCAAATATACAGTATATTGCAAATAGAGATTCACGGGAAACACTAGCACATCAAACAATCGGGGCATAATTTATGAAGAACAACCCACTTGTTGAACAAATAGTGTCGCAGCTTCCTCTTGAACTGTATGGCATTATTGTTGATGGTCTATTAGGGAACACGGTAGGCTGTTCCATGCACAGACCGATCTACTTACAAAACCAGTTTGTACGACTCAGTCCTGGGTAGTAGGGCGTACAGCGTAACTCCGCGGCCCTTCAGAGTTGATCGGTAGCCAAGGGAAATTTTGTCTAAAATAGCAGGTGAGTCTGTATTATTAAAAAAGTTTTCGCAGGTATGACAAATCAATTTGGGTAAATAGGTTCTCAATAGATGGAAGGCTACATTTTGGGCGTCTGATTTTACAGTATAAGTCGGAATTTTTCGAAAGAATGAATTTAGTGGCGGGATTTGCATCTGTTCTAGCTTAAGGATATTTCCCTTGGTACCGGGGCTCCATAAAGGGCACGGTCACATAGTCAGAACATGAAGGAGTACTAGAAGAGAAGAAACCCCGTGGTTCTCTGTAGGCCCAAACAGAATAATGATAATAATAATAATTTGAATTGCTTATCCTCTCAGCTCGGCTTCACCCATGGACTCTGCGAGGGGTCATTCCTCTCAGGTGGCCGCCGTGGACCTGTTAAAAGGAACCGTCCCGGTATTTGCCTGCTGGTCAAAATGGGAAACCTCGAAAACCATTTCAGGACAGCTGAGGTGGGATTCTAACCCACGCTCTGTGCCTTGCCTAAGGTTGCAAGATCGTATCCTGGCACAGTCAGTTGGTAATTAAGGCTGCGCAAATGCGAGGGAGTCGTGTTAGTAGATATACTGTCAAGTTAAGGATCCCCTTCAGGGCGAAATTCCGGCAAACTGGAGTCTCTAAAAGCCACAGTAGTCGAAAGGGACATAAAGATAATAACATTAATAAGTTATTACGAATGAATAATGTAAATAATATTAATAGTCTAATATTATCTCCCTTACAAGATTTTTTAACTTCACTCATTTCATCCCTCATTAACTTGAGGATCAGGAAGAGTATCCTGCCGTAAAAACGTCCCACTACGTAGGAATCCATCACATCTCATTCCCGATCCCGGGAATAGTCTATTTAGGCAAGACGTAATAATAATAATAATAATAATAATAATAGACCCTAGTAATAAAAATATTGATATGAAAACTGGAAACCTATCCAATGTTCTTAGGAAAATAAAAAAAATACTTTCTTGATCACGTGGTCTGAATGTACCCGAAAAGATTGACTGAAAATATAGCCTATTTGACCATTTCGACAGAAGACCAAAAAATAGAACGTAAATTAATTGGTTCATAGAAGTGAAAATATCTTAGGCTAACATAAATTAAAATCAAAAAGAAGAAATTATAGATAGCCTTAAGCCTACATTTCGAAATTCATATGCTTTCAGGGAAAACACAAAAAATTGTTTGGGCAGATGAAAGAAGGAAGAATACGGTAAAAGGGTGAAGAAATCAAGAAAGGAGACAAAATAATGAGGAAGAAATAGTGTACTGTAATAGCAATAATTGTTGTAAACGGCGAAATATCGAGATCATCTACCCTATTAAAATGATATTGGAAAATGATAAGATACTGGTTAATTTTATTTATTATTATATTTGAATTGCAGCCATTGGCCGTAGCTGGGCATTTTAATTGAACGCCCGTAGGCTCTATATCAAGTTCAATTTCAAGTAGTTCCAAATTTGTCTACGAGAGAGACAAATGTCACTGACACCTACTGGCGAATGTTGGTACTTGATAGAGTATTTCTAACCCAAATAACCTACAATTTTATCTACTCACTACCAGTTGTAGTAGTAGGTTATTTTACATGCCAGAAATCTATGACATGGGTTCACCAGTATTACTTCCCCTCCGAAGGAAGGCATACTGAAGGATTTAAAGTTCTTAGAAATCCAATGACTTCGGTCGGGTTGTAACTCGCGATCTTGGGCATAGCAATTCAGCATACTACCGAATACGCCACCAAAACCTTTCGTAAAAACATTCAAATTTTGTAATGTACGGCTACCGAATTATATTTATGAACTAGCAGAAGTACCCGCTCTTCGAACGGTCTTCGGTATTAATAACCAGACGTTATCATTTGAGCTACTGTTGCAATGGCTAGGGGCTTGTCATTCCTTCATAAGTTTATCAGAACGAAGTTAGTTTTCTGGGTATATCGCAGACACTGTTAATTTAATTTAAGGGCTATAAAATGTGGTTTTCGGAGACCCTTTATAGACTCCCTAGTTTTGTGTCACAAATTGAGAAGCTTTGGTCGTCCTTCTAGGATAATTTTTATTTTTCGCCTATTTTAGCTTGTATTTTGAAAAGTTGTTCCTTATAGCCTACTTACCCTTCTATGAGAAGTAGCCTACGTTGAAGAGTATTCTAAATGATTAGTGTATTGACTCATGGTTACAATACCTAATTTTACGATGCTCCAAGCACCCGCACATGAATTATAGGCGTACATAAACATAAATATATATCAACCACAGTATATCAAACAAAATCATCTTTAAGATGAACCAGTTTGTCGACAACAATATGATTACTTAAAATGTGCTCTCAAACTAAATTCACCTAACGTGTACTTCCTGACGTGAAAATAATATTGAAAACCTCGTAGACGAAACGCAATATATGTCAAATTAAAACTGACCCTCACCGTTATGGAAAGTCCCCATCCTCAGGAAGACCCCCGTAATCAATTATAAAGGCATGTGGTGCATGAAAATTCGGGATTTTTAGCCTCCAATGGCCCAAATTCCCAATAGCTGCAAAAAGCACTATTCCAATCCATGAATTTTTGAATATAATGTTGCTGTTTGGCGATATAATAGACCTTCTGTAAAACATATCGCATATCGCACGTGTAAGTCACGTGTAAAAATTCTAGGGTACCCCTTGACCCCCTTAATCGCATTGTTGAATTTTACAGTCTATGTTTTTGGGGGCGTGGTGGCTCAGCGGTCTAGCTGTATGCCTCTCACCAAGGCGGTCCGGGTTCGATTCCCGGTCAATGCATGTGAGATTTTCGAAGTGAAATGCCATGTCCTGTGGTTCGGATTCCACGTAAAAAGGAGGTCCCGTGGCTCATAATCACAAGATTCACGGGCACGTAAAACTACAATCTTCCTTTTTACAGTCTATGTTTGATTCCACGATAACCTTATAGCCATTTGCAAACGTTAACAGAAATGTAATAAATTGAATGGCATTGCTTCATACAGAAATAGATGGAAAGTTGGATGTCACCTATTGTGATACTGTTGTCATGGTTACCGGCTTGCATTACTTGATTAGTTTCTTCTCGTTCTTCTTCTTTCGGATGGGCCAGCTAAGGACCACGACGTTCAACTTTTCAACTTGGTGAGGGACTTGATGTTTGCCCAATATTCGCGCATTCTCTGGCTATGTTTCTCCTTCCTCTCTTTTGTCCAGATGATGCCGGTTTTCTTACAGGGTGGTCTGTCCTGAAAACTCTTCTGTTTAAGTATCTTTCTGAGATGTGATTGGCTTCTAATATCACTTTGCATTATCTTCAGTTCTTGGCTATCCTTGTTAACTACTGTTAGCGACGGTGTCAAGCTCTTTCTATTCCCCCAGTAGTTGAGAAGCCGGTTGATTAGTCTTGTTGGGTTCATCCATGAGACATGTCCGTAGAAAGCCAGACGTCTCATCCTGGCCACATCTGTGATTTTCTCAGTATATCTATATAGCTCCTGATTTGGTGTTCTTCTGTACTCGTCATCTATTTATTAGTTTATTAAAAGAAATTAGTTTCCAGGGAATATCTCAGAAACGTGGTTTTAGAGCCTTGAAACGTAGTAGCCTACGAGCCACCGAGGGGCTGAAAATGAGTTTTGTCTCGTCCTTGTACATCATAATATAATAATAATCGTAATAATACCACGAACCTACTACGCTGTCGTAGCAGGCGGAGAGGTGATACTCCGACGTGGCGCGTCCCAGGTGGCGGATAGGGGGGTCCTCACCGGCTTGCCGGCGGACTTGAGCGAAATAAAATAGCTCTCGCGGACCAAACACACTTAAGCCAGAGAACACCTAGAGGCACCTCTCGATCTCAACAATCGAGTAGTAATTTCGTGATCTTATCTTAAGATCAACACTAGTTGTATATTCAACTTGTAACTGAGGCATGATGGAACACACACTACTAACGCAACTACCCCAGGCCCCGGACACACGTCCGGTCTTTCCCGATCATCGGATTCTGGGGTATCGGGAACGAAATCATGATTCAGAGAAGGATCGGAGCTTCTCAAAATCTCTTCGCCCCAAGAAAAAGAACTTCTTGGGTACTATTAACATCAATACCCTGTTTAAAACAGGAAAGCTCAAACAACTGACTGACGTCCAGAACAAATTTGATATTCAAATCCTAGCAATTCAGGAAACACGATTCCAAGATGAGAACCATTTCGACTCTGAAAACTTCAGGATATTTAAGGGTAAACCAGCCATTAATATCACAGGCAATTTATTAATGTTTGGGACGGCTTTTGCAGTGAGGAAAACTATCTTAGATTCAGTTATCGACTTCGCATCGCCATGCGAAAGAATTTCAGTGCTTACAGTAAAATCAAGCAACAAGGCATATGCCTTGATAAATGCCCATGCTCCCACTAACATAGACAATAAGAGAAATCCACAGAATGTAGAAGACTTTTGGGAATTACTAGAGGAAACTACAAGTAAAATCCCCCAACATCACGTGCAAATCTTATTAGGGGATTTCAATGCACAGGTTGGCAGAGAGAAGATATACAGATCAATAGTAGGACTCCATCCCGCACATCGGCGGACTAATAAGAATGGAGAGCGTCTAATAAACTTTTGTACATTATTCATGCTGAGACTCATGTCCACGCACTTTATGAGACCATTACACAAAAAGAAAACCTGGAGATCACCTAACCCGTTATTAGGGGAATTTCAGATAGATCATGTGGCTATTTCCGCAAAGAATATGCTGGAGATTCAGAATGTTAAGGTACGGAAGGGAGTGGTAGATTCGGATCACTACCTCACGCAAATCAAGGTTCGGTTTCAACCAAACAGATCCAAACCTAAAGGCAACCGGTTTCCAAGAGTTGATCAGGACTGCTTGAGGAAGAACGCCGAGGTTTTCGTACGCGATTTACAGGAAGAAAATCCTAGGGAGTGGCCAGACCTTCGCAAAACATTACAGTCATCAGCCATGAAATTAGGACAACCACCTAGGAAAAGAAAGCACAGATGGTGGAACACAACGTGCGATGAAGCCGTCAATGACCGAGTCAAAGCATGGCATCGGTGGAATGGACATCGAACAGTGGAAAGATGGGAGAACTTCCTAAAAACTCAAAAACTGACCTCTAAAACAATCCGGCGCGAAAAACGTGCCTACAACAAAATCAGACTCGAAGGGTTAGAACAGGATTTCCAGAAAATCAACACTCGAAATTTTTACAAGATATTCCGTGAGGACTTGTCAGGGTACAAACCACCAATATTAAGTTTCCGTCGACGTAATGGACGACTAGAAACAAACAGTAAGGAGAACTGCAAGATACTGGCTGATTATTTCCAAACTCTACTGAACTGTGATCCTCCAGTGGAAAGACTGCAGTTTGAAAAACCTGTACCAAACCCAGACTCACTTCCCCCAACAACTCAAGAAATAAAAGAGATAATCCAATCGCTCAAAAATAACAAAGCCCCTGGGAACGATGGAATAACTGCTGAGATGTTGAAAATAGGAGGAGATGACCTCATAAGGAGAATTCATACACTCCTAACAGAAATATGGGAGAGCGAAATAATTCCGAAGGACTGGAAGAATGCCATTATCCATTCGTTGCATAAATAGGGCGACCGAGCGGACCCCAACAACTACAGAGGTATATCACTTTTACCAATTATATACAAGGTATTATCTAAAGCACTCTTAAACAGAGTAGAACAACAAACAGATCATTTGATTGGTGAATACCAGGCAGGCTTTAGGAAAGGTAGATCGTGTTCGGAGCAGATTTGGAGCCTAAAGACGATATTATGGATACGCCGCAGTACCAACACATTTGTCACCTTCGTGGATTTTAAGAAGGCGTGTGATTCTATTGACAGACAAACTGTTCTGAACACCCTAGAAGAGCTCAGAGTTGATCGGAAAACCAGGGACTTAATCCGCCAGACTCTCACTGACACAACATCTCAAGTGAAGTTTCTAGGTGAACTATCAGAGCCTTTCGAAGTACATACCGGAGTTCAAGGTGACGGCCTTTCCCCACTGCTTTTTAACATAGTGTTAGACAAAGTCATCAGGGAGTGGGAAAACAACATCAAAGGCATAAGCATTGGTACTCTGGAACAGAAAATAAAAGTAAAATGCCTACCTTTTGCTGATGATCTAGCTATCTTTACCAAGACTAGTGAAGAAACCAAGTATGCCATAGAGAAGTTACATGAGTTAGCATCAAAGGCAGGACTCCAAATATCGTATGAGAAGACGCATTTCATAGTAAATGGAGACCAGAATATCCCGAGATCTCCACTACAGACCAACTATGGAATAATTAGTCACGTACCTTCCTTCAAATATTTAGGAGAAATTATTGTACCGTCTGGATTTGACAGGAAAGCTAATTTAGAAAGAGCTACCAAACTTCAGAAGGCATACCGAATAACATGGAATCACTATAATAAAAGAGTGATGTCACGAAATGCAAAACTACGGCACTACTAGACAGTTGTTCTTCCGGAAGCATTGTACGCCTCCGAAACTATACCTCTAGGAGGCCACTCTCAAATTGGTGAAATCGAAATCCAGGAACGTAAAATTCTCAGGAAAATATATGGCCCCGTTTATGTTAATGGTATATGGATTAAAAGGAAAACCACAGACTTGTACACAGTAATCAATAAGTTCACTGATACCGTGCGTAAGAGACGATTGAAATTTTATGGTCACACCTGCCGAATGGACAACTCCAGATATGCAAAGAAACTGCTTGATATAATTAATTCAAAGAAGGTCAAAATCAGTTGGTTAGAAGAAATCAAACAGGACTTAAAGGAAATAAACATTACAGAAGATAGCATCATGAATCGCAAGACTTTTGGAACCCGAGTTACAAATCACACTTTCGCCGAAAAAGCTAAAAAGACCACTGGAAAAAAATGGACGAAGGAACGTAAGAAGGGGCATAGCGAGTTCATAAGGAGATTTTGGGAGGAGGAGAAGAGGAAAGCTCCATCAACCCGAGTCAACAAGTTCAAGCGCGCTCCCTGAGTGGGCAAAACGAAGAAAGAAGAGGAATCGTAATAATAATTTATTAATATAGGGATAGCGATATAATATACCTTTAGTACCACACCCGCCCGTGTAAATCACGTGAAAAAATCCAAGAGTACCCCTTGACCCCCTTAAGTGCATTATATACGTATTGATGAATTTTACAGCTTAAGTTGGTTCCGTGATAACCTTATAGCCATTTGCGAACGTTCACAGTAATGTAATAAATGGAATGGCATTGCGTCTTACAGAAATAGATGGACTTCAGAGATTGTGTTGCCATGGTTAACGACTTGCATTCTTTCAATAGCTTAATAAATGACATTTTTGTGGGTATATCTCAAAAACTGTTGGTTTTAGGACCTTAAAATGTGGTTTTCGGGGCCCGTAGGGCTCCCGAGTTTGTTTCTCACATTGAGACGCTGAAAATGAGCTTTGTCTCGTCTTTCGGCGCCCATTTCAGCATGCGTTTTAAGGGGTAGGCCCTCTTTTATGAGAGGTATGGAGAAGAGTTACATCAATGATTACTTTCGTGCCTCTAATGGACATCTGTACCAAATTTTACGTTGATCCACTCAGCCGTTCTCGAGTGATGCGCGTGCAAAGTTGTACACAGACAGACAAACAGACAGGCAGACACAAATTTTGTTTTTGCGCCCAACCGTCATAAACCAGTCTGAAACGCGTTAATAACTCAAACTTCCGTGGAAATTCAGAAAAAACAGACAACCTTTCATTTTTATATATATAGAGATGAGGGTTTTTAATTTTAGTACACCCCTCCCAGATATACTCAGTCCGTAACGTTTTGGTCCTACCTCGTTTGAGGTGAACCCTACAGGCTATTGTTATGATATGAAGTACGGAGCAATAAGAACAGGTGTTAAGGATCAGTAAGTTGTAACAAAGGAGTCATAAAACAGGTAGTTAGTGTCCAGTAGCCGGGATGAAGGTCGAACTCCGGGCGTGGTCACTTCTGACATTGACCACCACGCGCTCGCCTTGCCTTGCCCTGCCATACCTTACCTTGCTTGTCTTGCTTGCCTTTCTCTCGCTTTGTAGCGGCACATGCACGCACCATCTAGCTTTTTTTCTCTTTTTGCATAATAAGAACGGCTATTAGTTGTAATTGAAAAAGCTCGTGGTAGCTCAGTACGGGCTGGGTACATTTCCAGGTGACCACACAAGTGTGGACCGTTACTTCCTTCCTTCCTTCCCCTTCCACCCTTACTGCCTTCCATCATACATTCCTTCCACCCTTCCTGCTCTCTTTCCTTCCTGATCTCTTTCCTTCCTGCTCTCTTTCCTTCCTGCCTTCCATCTTACATTCCTTCCACTCTTCCTGCCATCCATCTTACATTCCTTCCACCCTTCCTTCTCTCCTTCCTGCCATCCATCATACATTCCTTCCACTCTTCCTGCCTTCCATCTTACATTCCTTCCACTCTTCCCTCCATCTTACATTCCTTCCACTCTTCCTTCCCTCCATCTTACATTCCTTCCACTCTTCGTTCCCTCCATCTTACATTCCTTCCACTCTTCCTTCCCTCCATCATACATTCCTTCCACTCTTCCTTCCCTCCATCTTACATCCCTTCCACTCTTCCTTACTTCCATCTTACATTCCTTCCACTCTTCCTTCCTTCCATCTTACATTCATTCCACTCTTCCTTCCCTCCATCTTACATTCCTTCCACTCTTCCTTCCTTCCATCTTACATTACTTCCACTCTTCCTTCCTTCCATCTTACATTCCTTCCACTCTTCCTTCCTTCCATCTTACATTCATTCCACTCTTCCTTCCACTCTTCCTTCCCTCCATCTTACATTCCTTCCACTCTTCCTTCCTTCCATCTTACATTCATTCCACTCTTCCTTCCACTCTTCCTTCCCTCCATCTTACATACCTTCCACTCTTCGTTCCCTCTATCTTACATTCCTTCCACTCTTCCTTCCCTCCATCTTACATTCCTTCCACTCTTCCTTCCTTCCTTCCATCTTACATTACTTCCACTCTTCCTTCCTTCCATCTTACATTACTTCCACTCTTCCTTCCTTCCATCTTACATCCTTCCACTCTTCCTTCCCTCCATCGTACATTCCTTCCACTCTTCCTTACTTCCATCTTACATTCCTTCCACTCTTCCTTCCTTCCTTCCATCTTACATTCCTTCCACTCTTCCTTCTTTCCATCTTACATTCCTTCCACTCTTCCTGCTTTCCATCTTACATTCATTCCACTCTTCCTTCCCTCCATCTTACATTCCTTCCACTCTTCCTTCCCTCCATCTTACATTCCTTCCACACTTCCTTCCTTCCATCTTACATTCCTTCCACTCTTCCTTCAATCCATCTTACATTCCTCCCACCCTTCCTTTCTTCCATCTTACATTCCTTCCACTCTTCATTCCTTCCATCTTACATTCCTTCCACTCTTCCTGCCTTCCATCTTACATTCCTTCCACTCTTCATTCCTTCCATCTTACATTCATTCCACTCTTCCTGCCTTCCATCTTACATTCATTCCACTTTTCCTTCCTTCCATCCTCCATACATTCCTTCCCCTTCCATCTTACATTCCTTCCACTCTTCCTTCCATCTTGCATTCCTTCCACTCTTCCTTTTTACATTCCTTCCACTCTTCCTGCCTTCCATCTTACATTCCTTCCACTCTTCCTGCCTTGCATCTTATATTCCTTCCACTCTTCCTTCCCTCCATCTTACATTCCTTCCACTCTTCCTTCCTTCCATTTTACATTCCTTCCACTCTTCCTTCCCTCCATCGTACATTCCTTCCACTCTTCCTTACTTCCATCTTACATTCCTTCCACTCTTCCTTCCTTCCATCTTACATTCCTTCCACTCTTCCTTCCCTCCATCGTACATTCCTTCCACTCTTCCTTACTTCCTTCTTACATTCCTTCCACTCTTCCTGCCTTCCATCTTACATTCCTTCCACTCTTCCTGCTTTCCATCTTATATTCCTTCCACTCTTCCTTCCCTCCATCTTACATTCCTTCCACTCTTCCGGTCTTCATCTTACATTCATTCCACTCTTCCCCACTCTTCCTTCCACTCTTCCTTCCCTCCATCTTACATTCCTTCCACTCTTCCTTCCCTCCATCTTATATTCCTTCCTCTCTTCCTTCCCTCCATCTTACATTCCTTCCACTCTTCCTTCCCTCCATCTCATATTCCTTCCACTCTTCCTTCCCTCCATCTTATATTCCTTCCACTCTTCCTTCCCTCCATCTTACATTCCTTCCACTCTTCCTTACTTCCTTCTTACATTCCTTCCACTCTTCCTGCCTTCCATCTTACATTCCTTCCACTCTTCCTGCCTTCCATCTTATATTCCTTCCACTCTTCCTTCCCTCCATCTTACATTCCTTCCACTCTTCCGGCCTTCCATCCTACATTCATTCCACTCTTCCTTCCACTCTTCCTTCCCTCCATCTTACATTCCTTCCACTCTTCTTTCCCTCCATCTTATATTCCTTCCTCTCTTCCTTCCCTCCATCTTACATTCCTTCCACTCTTCCTTCCCTCCATCTTACATTCCTTCCACTCTTCCTTCCCTCCATCTTATATTCCTTCCTCTCTTCCTTCCATCCATTCTTTGTTTCTATCTTTCTTTTTTCTTTCCTTCTTTCTTTCTTTCTAATTTTCTTTGTTTCATTACATTGTAATTGAGGTGGCCGTGGGTATAATTTAGGAACCATCCCAGGAGTCACCTGGAGTGTAGAAGTGAGGAAACTTCGGAAAGCCACTTCCATGATGTCTGAGGTGGGAATTAAGGCTGAGTGTACCCCGTTCCAGCCCTCAGAGCAGAATACTTTTCTTGTCAGAGCCGGGAGCCTCCGCGCTGACAGCCAAGGGTGCTCAGCAACAACGCAACAAGGCGGACGCTCTGAAGGAGGAGGCGGGTCACAAGACCTCGTTAAGTAAACACGTTTACATTCCTCGGCGCTAGATGGAGCAACTGGCCGGAATCAGGTTATACTAATAAATAAATATCCGCTGGCACTAGAGCCCGTAAAGGCCTAGGACTATCAAGCGACCGCTGTCCAGCCATTTGGCCTATAGATATTCGGGTGACGCGTGATCAGCGCATCGGGTCCCCTCGGCCGTTAATCTTGGTTTTCGTGATTGGGGCGCTGCCTCACTGTCAAACAGCTACTCAATTGTCCTCACTAGGCTGAGTGCACCCCGTTCCACCCCTCACGCCAGTTTCTAAAATCCCTGATGGAGCCGGGAATCGAACCCAGGGCCTCCGCGTGAGAGATAGGCGCGCTATCACAACACCACGGGGCCGGCTGGCTGGAATCAGGTTAGACTCGAGATTGTGCTTATGATAGTGATAATTGTTGCCTTCAGGGGCCTAACATCTAGGTAATCAGCCCCTAATGGTTTGGGTGATCGCGAAAGTGACGAAATGGGTAAGGTGCTACAACGAAAACTAACTTATGGCAGAGTGCACCAACCTCGGTATTCATCAGTCTTTACGAAACCGTGGTAAAACTTTTACCGTGGTATTGTCGTAAAAGCAGTGCACCATTACTATCGCCCGGTTTCGTTACCGCGGTTTCTTGACGCTTGCTTTTCTCGCGATTATTCCCCTCGGAAGAAATACGTTAATTTCGATAGTCACTTGTCTTCAGTTTATCCAGACGGCCAGCAGATGGCAGTGATCGTTTCGACAGGCACTTGTCTCCCATACTGTTTACATTTTATCTCAACGCGAGTAATCAGCTGTGCAAAACAATGGAAATATGGTGCTATCGTGAGTGACCTGGCCATCTTGGTACTATCTCTTATCATGAGGTTCGAATCGCTCACAGTTTGCAAGTTTAGAGAGAAATAGCCTTTCCTGTTTCTAAATACCTCCCCATTTTCACCTCCGGGAGACTGTATTCTCACATGAGTACAGTCCAGCCAGTGCCACCTAGAGAGAAAGCCTTGCGATACGATTTATGACGTCATAGCCTTCCGGCCGTCAGCGAGCGCGCTACCCAGCGCTGCTGCTATGAACAACCTGTGAGGAAACGCGACTGAGTGTTTATGTATCAAATTACGTTCTACAGACGCGAATAAATAAATAACGAAACCATAAATTAAACATATGGTCAGAAGTTGATGCGATCGATACATTACTCTAGCTAATAAATCGACGTTTTCGATCATAATCGATAAGTATGCATTTCGAACCTTGCGAGTGTGAACTTGACCGAAAACACTGATGTCTCAATAAATGCGATACAGTATATAGAAGAATTCATTAAAAAACTTGACAAATATTCACCCCATTTTAAGGTGAGATGTCAACTACACAACGAGAAGAAAAGACACAACAAATAACCAATTAATCTGTAACAGTTAAAGCAGAAATTAATATCTACAGTATAGTCAATCATATCTGTCCAAAGGTCTAGGTTTGATTCCCATCTCTGCCGAGAAATTATTGTTGTTTTAAGGGGCGCAATTACGAGGTCATCTGCCCCTAAAAATACAATTCTGATTTGATTGTGGAATGAAATTCACTCAGCCTCATGAGTTAAAACTGAACTGAGAAGAAGTGGGTTCGATTTCTCCTTTCTCCTCCAGGTAAATGCTGGGATTGTTCCTAGCAGAAGACCATGGTCACCTCCTTTCCAAGGGCAGATGACCTCGTAGTTCCTCCCCTTAAAACTACAATACCGTACCTAACCTTCCCAATTCTAGCATCACAATACATACATACAAATTCTACCCATATCCAAGTACACATGGCTGATGACAGTGATGTCATAACCCACTTACAAAACAACAACAACAACAACTAGCCACAGAAAGTTTTCATGCATGATATGAAAACAGGTAGTAATGGCATGCCTATGAAAGAAAAGGTTACCTACTGAAATGGAACAGAGCAGCAGTCATGAGACATGAGAACATTTACAAAAGAGGAAACTTTTTGTTGTTGATGATTCATATAGGGGCATGATGATGTGGTAATAATTTAGAAACAAACACTTGATATAGAGTAATCCTACAGTAACAGTTTTCATATGGCAATATTTACAATATCAGGCATGGCATAAGCTTACCCGACAATACATAAAACATGCTAATTACCAGTGATCTTAGCACTTTGTTCTCAACAGAATACAGTGAGTCATCTGCAAAAACATGTTGTTCTCATATTTTCTATGTTACACAAACTGTGCTGTTTCATAAAAAATAATAATAACTAAAAGATGGCCATACGTATCCTTCACTAGTTAAATAAATATCCATATCCAAGTACACATGGCTGATGACAGTGATGTCCTAACCCACTCACAAAAAAACAAGTAGCCACAGAAAGTTTTCATCCGTGATAAGAAAACAGGCTAGCAATGGAATGCCTATGACAGAAAAGGTTACCTACTGAAATGGAACAAAGCAGCAGTCATGACACATGAGAACATTTACCAAAGAGGAAACTTGTTGTTGATTCATAAAAGGGCATGATAATGTAATAATTTACAAACAAACACTTGCTATAGAGTAATCCTACAGTAACAGTTTTCATATGGCAATGTTTACAATATCAGGCATGGCATAAGCTTATCCGACAATACATAAAACATGCTAATTACTAGTGATCTTAGCACTTTGTTCTCAACAGAATACAGTGAGTCATCTGCAAAAACATGTTGTTCTCATATTTTCTATGTTACACAAACTGTGCTGTTTTGTAAAAAAAAAATAAGAGATGACCATATCTATCCTTCACTAGTTAAATAAATATAGCCTTTTCAAAAGATCCTTTCCACTTTTCAATACAAAATTGTTGTATTCCCTATTATATTGATAGCACTGAATGAAAGTAGAACGAGCAATAACATTCTCTATACCGGTAGTACATGAATTAGCCAAAATACCTCAACAAACGATGAGAAATAAATCAGGGAATGATGTTTTAATAGATGTTTCCTCCTCCGCTGTCTGTGACTCACCCAGCCATCCCAAATAGGATCACGACTTATGTAGGCAGAATTCCAGCTGTGGCCACCATTGTCCACATCAATCATCATCAAACCGGTATTGCCAACCTCGCCCTTACGGTACTATGCTGCACCAACACCCTTCGATTTGTCAAATCCAATGGTTTTTGACGCGTCCAGATCAATGGTTTTGTCAACCGTGCCCCGCTGGCTGCACTCGGCCAAAGTCGCTCCTACACCGACCATTCTAACCTTCGTTTTGTGGTATCCAATGGTTTTTGACAATGGTTACATCCTAACGTGTCCAGATCAATCGTTTTGTGTCAACCGTGCCCCGCCAGCTGCGCGCAGTCAAAGTCGCACCTGCACACGACCATTCTAACCTTCGTTTTGTCCAATCCAATGTTTTTTGACAATGGTTACAGCATAACGCACCCAGATCAATGAGTTTTGACAATGGTTACAGCTTAATGCATCCCGATGATTTCTTTGATCAACAGTGATTTTGTATCTCACATGTTGGGAACAATGTGTGCGCACCGGAGCGTGCAGCTAGAGTGAGCCGTGATGACAGTTGAACGAGATGCAAGCGCTGTAGAAACATGGCAGCCGTTTTTAAAATAGCAATAAATAAAAACACATATTTACGAACTTTAGCACATATATGAGGTTCAGTAGTGACAATTCAAATTGAAATCAACGGTAGCTATGAATGAAGATAGAACGCGCCATAAAATTCTCTACAATACATGAATTAGCCAAAATACCTTTTGAAACGATGAGAAATAAATCAAGGAGCGATGTTTAAATAGTTATTTCCTCCTCCGCTGTCTGTGACCCACCCAGCCATCCCAAATAGGATCACGACTTATATAGCCAAAATTACAGCTGTCAGCGCTATTGTTCAAATCAATCGTCATCAAAACAGTACGATGACAGTTCAGCCGCTAGTGCGCATCTTTAGTGCGCACACTTAGTTCATTACATCGTGCACCGAATTGAATCGTTTATTCACCATGGATTGTGGAAATTGCCTCATAACGAACTGTAATTTCAATCAGCGATTCTATGATCAACTTTTCCCCGCACAACTGTGGTTTTGAAAATGTTTACAGACTAACGCACCGAGCGTTTTGTGTCAACCGTGTCCCACCTGCTGCGGGCGGCCAAGGTCGCACCTACACCCGACCATTCTAACCTTCGTTTTGTCTAATCCAATGGTTTTTGACAATAGTTACTGCCTAACGCATCCAGATCAATGGTTTTTGACAATGGTTACAGCATAACACGTCCCGATGAATGTTTTTTTTAATCAACAGTGTGTGCTGCTAGAGTATGCCTTGTTGACAGTTCAACGAGATGCAAGCTCTGTCAGAACATAGCAACCATTTATAAAAAGATCGATAAATATAAACACATATTTATGTACTTTAGCACATAACTTATATGAGGTGCAGTATTGACCAGGTTTCCTAATTTCAATGTTGATGCAAGTGTATAAGCTGCATTCTACTTTCATTTAGAATTAATATTATATTATTTACAGGGTGGATACATTTTTAGGCATTTGCACCTTCAACAGTCCTTATGCGAACAGTTCCTAAAAATACTCTCTAGCACATAGTTACATTAGATTAAAACTTTTAAAATAGGCCTACATTAACGTTCATCCAATGAAACTAGATGTAAAGAAACTTGCAAGACTTCATTCAGTACATTGTTAAAAATCTGAACAAATAAAAATTTGTTCCAGTGAAACATTCTTCAGATTGTGTTCCATTTTATCTGTGAAATTGAAACAAAAGCCCTCTTAGAAATTGTATGTTAAAATTGCATGAAATATCCCATTTAAAGCGTACACTTACCCTCTCCATTCTAACCTTCGCTTTACAACCAACATTCTCCAAAACACTCTGCTGGTTGTAGAGCTATTTACCACTTTCTGGACTGGACGTTTAATGTGACTGTACACAGAGGTTATTAGTTGCATTTTAAACTGACATCTCCACTATAGGACAACTTCTTGCAATCAGTTCAACGTTTGGTATGCTAACACTACATGCCTCAATAATTTCAAGAAATGGTCACCTATTGAAAATGCCAATTCATTGTTCATCCTATACTTCAGTGGCGGCCGGTAATAAGGTTGCAGTGATACACAACGACCAGATTAATTCAATAAAAACAATTAATACCGTAATAATATTTTTAGTAATAAAAGCTGTACGTTTACTTTTATATGCATAGGAATTCATAATTCTGTTCTTTAATAATTCAGGAAATCTTATAGTAAGTTACTGTGAACTGTCTGAGAAAGCAAAGCGCGCCAACCGTTTAGGAGTGCTCGTTACCAGGCCCGAGCTCTGACTAGATCTCAATAGTGAAGGGTATGGCAGAGATGCTAGACCGAGAAGGTCCTATCCCAATAGTTAACTCGGCTGATCGTTGCTTCCTGATTGCAACAAGGGAGTCGAGGAGCGGACGGAGACATCTGAGATGCTCCGTCAACTGCCGATACCATGTCTTGCAGGTTTTCATGTAGCCTAACTATTTAATCCGGTGATCCAGTGGCAATGTGATGTTCTCTGAACTGCGGCATTCGTGATGAATGAGGTACATCCGTTTTACCGCACAATTGAATACAGTTTTCTTTGATACCAAGCAGTCTTTTATCCCCCCCCCCCCTTAATGAAAAAGGACAACACCCATAACTATTATCCACCAGCCGCCACTGCTATACTTACAGATTAGTAATTAGCCATGTAAAGATGTGGATCAAGTAACACAATATTAATTGAACCAGAAGGTCATTATCATGGTGCGCCCTGGAAATCGCGGCAAACTATGCCGTCATTTGACTGGTCAGGTGCGGAGCGAGTGGACCTTGCAATACCCTGCTCCGCTGACTCATATCGTTAGATCACACGTGTTTTGTCATTTATATGAATGTGTATCTGCAAAGCTTAGAAGTTAGTGTTGCACGTTTAGTGAGTATTGTGATTACTGTGATTGTTGGTCATGCCTAGACACCAATTGACACAACGCGAACGTGTGTATATCCATAATTCGTATATGAAAAGCAGAAAGTCTTGTTCTTAAACAAGATTAAAATGTCGAATCAAGTTTCCAAGAAGACCTGTGCGTAATGCCAGTACAATATAGGAGGCTCGCCAAACGATTCAAGAAAACAGGCACGGTAAATAATAAACATTTTAACAGACAACGTTGTGTTCTTACAGAACGGGGACACCAAGAGCCAGCTGATGAGCCAGCTTGGTGTCCTAGGCGAAACCCCACACAAGACACGGCACAAACCTATCAGAATTGCTGAGATTGTTGTCCATTCTTTCATCAGGAGATGTCAGGTGTGTGTTACAAGAGAGGGAGGACATTTTCAGCATCGACTATGAGCACTGTACATATTATTGAACATGGTTGGTAAAAGTGTTCAAGTGTGCACCAACCACCGACTGAACATTGTACGCGTGCCCGCGATCAGCGCCAGTCAACGCCGGCTGAGCTTGCCGTGTTTACCGGGGCGCACAATGATAACGACACTGTACATACAATGAAAGAATATTGTAAAATTCCTAATTTCTACTGAACGGCCATGAACAGTTATTGGACAAGCTTCCTCCTCTTATGCTGAGCCAAAGTTTTGGGTGAAAACCTGTCGTTAACATTGTGTACAAAATTATTAATCAAGATATTACTGGCAGTGCCCAGTACAGTCTTTTCAATTAATGCCCTGGCGTGCTTTGGGCAGCTGTGCCCCATAAACAGTACAGTGGGCAGACATCTTTGTGTTACATTCACCAAAACACTCTGCTGGTTGCAGTGATGCAAAAATTCTGTCTTGTAGCTATTGAGTAGCTTACTCATAACAACAAAAGTAAATGCAGCACAGTTGACTACATCTGCATGGGGATAGCATAGTCCTCCTCGGTTATTGGCATTTATTAGGCTGGCGTGATCACTCTGGCCTGCCTCATCGCAAAGAAAGACTTTGCAATAATTGCAATCATATCGCTTTAAAAAACCATATGAGCAATAACCACTGATATAGTGTAAGAGAGGCCAATACTCATCTTGTAGGACTTCTATATCACTATCATCAGCAACACAAGCATCAAAAGCACTTATGTCACATGTCTTGTCTTCTTCAAAATACTCACTCACTGCAGCATTGAGGTCCAGGATGCTCTGAAGGCGCAATTTATTCTCCACCTCAAACACTTGCCTCAGGGAAATATTGTACTGGCTCCCTGCCAGTTGTCGATATTTTCCAAATCGAGCTTCTAGGTTATCTGTCTGTATTTTGCCTGGTAGGAAGAAGCTATGGCCTTTCTCAGAGAGACAAAATTGTGCCATTTCAATCATGCACTTGGTAGAAAGGGTGATTGCCGCATGTGTTTCCTTGCTCAGCTTTCCAGGCGAGGCAATTGTTTTCCACCTATCTAGCCATGACACGATTTCCTGGAGGCACTCGATATGAGAAGAGTTGGTCGTTATTGGTTCCTGAAGAGGATTCCTAAGGCGTTTTCCTTTCCATAGGGTCTTAACGTTCATGATGTCCCACCATCTGCAAATCAACTCAATAAACTGTGCAGTACTGTCCCAGGAGGGCAAGTTCTTCTTCGGCCCAATCTCCCTTATTGCCACAGCTAGAGGTTTATTAAAAATTTGCAGAGCTAGTGGAACATTCTGTCGTTCCAAATTGGTAGGGTACAGGGATTTCAGAGTCAAGGTAAATCCATATTTCAGGAGATTGTTCTTCTCTAACACATGCAACTCCTTCAGTGAACCAAATGATGCAATCTGTAGTCTGTCATGCTCTGTCAAATCTGGAAAATGCAACTCTTGGTGCTTTGCATTCAGCCAGTTATTTCTAATACATTTGAGAATGTGCACAGTGTCAATTGCAAAGAAAAGCTTTCTGTGTGCATCTTTGGGGTGACTATAAATGTAATTTAATTCGGGTGGATCGCTCAGGAGAGATACAGCTTTCCTATTAATAGCACTGTTGTCTGAAATCAGTGCTAGAACTTCAAATCCGACTTCTTCCAGTCCAAGAATGACTTTCTTCATCATATTGAATAATGCTTCACATCGAATGTTCACAACGGGCATGATGTGAGCAACATCCTTGTATGAAGAAAGCAAGCTGTGGACCATAAACACATAAGCACTTGTTGCACACTCATCGCTATTTACAGCACTGCCTACAACCCTTCCCTTTTTGTAGTCTAACTGGGGTTTAATGTGAACCTCATCCATCGAAAGGAGGACTAGTTGATCTTCTTCTGATAAGAGTGAAAATTTCTTTCTCATATACAAAAGAAAATTATCACTTTGCTCCTGTATAGGATTCGTCAAAAGCTTGGAACACACTAATTTCAAGGTACGGGGTGCAGGAAGAGTGACATTTCCTGAACCTCTTATAAATCTATAGCAGTGAGGAGAAATAGAATGAACCAGCGATGAGAATACAAGCAATTCCCAGGAATAGTTTTTCACTTTACGCTTTGTTAGCAAGTGAACTTGCTCTTTTAAGAAGTCTAATGTATCCTTCTTCTCAGGGAACTTACTCTCCAAGTTCTTAAATAAACTGTCCATAACAGATACAGTATCCTCAACACTTTGATGTTCATATGCATCAGGATCAGCATACACTGAATGGGCATTCCTTATAAGTTCTTCAATTTCTAGCACTGTACCTAACTGTCTTGGTAAAGACATGTTTTTACAATGTTTCACTTCTGTATTCGATACATACAAGGAGGCACTCAAACCTTCTGTTATCTTAATGCAGCAACGCAAATGTGGACTAGGATTTTCCTTCATTAAAATAAAATATATACAAGATTCCTCTCTAATACAATTCCACTCAGGATGAAGACTCACACTGTTTAACTTCACCTTCAGTTCCTGAAAGTTTCTAAATGAAACTGCTTCCAGATTCTCCGCCAATGTCTGCATACTTTCAGCGAGAGCCTTCGATAAACTTTCATTATCAATCCTACGCCTCCTATCATCTGGATCTTTTCGGCAGACAGTTGCAGTGTCAATTAAATACTCTGGGCAGTTGGGGAACTGAGACGGGACTGCTCCTAGGAATTTAATTCGAACATTAACTTACGATACAATCATTTTATCACCTTGCATTACATTAATTACTCTATTTATTCTAAATGTATTCAATCTCCAACCTGATTCACACACACCTCTTCCCCCACCCCAATAAGAAATGTAGCCTAATGAATTAGATTACTGCAATAGAAAAAAACCTAGATTAATCAGTGCCTGCTACAGGTTATCGGTCTCTAACCTCATGCAGTTAGCTTGCAATATAAATATGAATACTATCCATATTAACACCCACTTATACCTCCCACTTGAAATTGATAGCCCCATAAAACAAATAAACCTAACCTACAACATTAGCCTGTAGCACATAATTTAGGTTAGAAAATTCTGACTTCTACATCTAAATGAATTTTTGTGAACAGAAGAGCTAGCCAATGCTATAATTTAGGGGTAGGACTATTTGCTTACTAACCTTTAATCAGTCTCGGTTTATACAACGGAGCAGTAACTAGCTTTCCATTCTTTTCATCATACATACTAGTGGTCCATTGAATTTCATGTGGCTTGAAATGGATGCCACAGACCTACAAGAAAAGAGACTTGGTTACAAAGTTCCTTCCTCCCATTATACTAAACTTGTGAGAATTGGAGCATAAGTATTGATTTAACACGTACCATGGAATATTTCGTAGGAATAAAATCCTTGCGGTGAATGGCTCGTATCCATTTCGACTTTTCACCTTCATCATTAGGAAAAGAGAAAACGTTTACTTTCGGTCCATTGGCGTAATTGCCTTTACAATTTGGAACGCTGCACTTATTAGGCATAACTTTACACTGCACTGATAACCATTAAGTATAACTGGGTAGGGAATCTGAGAAAATCAGTAACTGGGACTGTAAACACGACACACAACACGCGGAAAACACACCATAACCTGCAAACTAGAATGTTATGTCTCAATGTCCACGGCCGGGCCTCTGTGACGTCACTACCTTGTCAACTTCATATCGCAAGGCTTTCTCTCTAGGTGGCGTTGGTCCAGCGCACCCAATACACCAGGGAACCCAGATATGTGGAAGCCATCCATAACCTCTCTTTGATCCCATTGGGTAAGTACTATGTAGTTTAATAAACTGTGGCGATAACGAGGCAACTACATTAGAAACCCTTTGTATTATGCGGCATGTTGTTGTTCTGTCAACATCACACACGTCACCGATCACTCCCTGAAATGTCCCAGTTGCATAGAGCCGCAGTGCTATAAGAAGACGATTTCTAGGCGATATCGGAGAGTTTCTCCCAGTAGGGAATTCCAATTGTTCACCAATTATGTCCAAAATCCTTCCGTAATCGAAATCTTCTCTGAAATGAAGCATCGCTTAGTTTTTCGAATAAATCTCGCCTCTCTGCTATAACCCTCACTTCATTCCTTTCAAATCGATTAAGATACTGGAGATATAACCTGTAGTTGTTAAGCTCCATTTTGGAATCTTTACCACAGAATAGAAATAAAACTTTACCACGGTTTTCTTAGATAACCGGTCCCTCATGGGCGGTAAACATTTTACCGCGGTAAAACTCGAAACCGAGCTTGTTGGTGCAACAGAAATACGACTTTACCCCGGTAAACTAGGAAGTTTACCGCGGTATTCTCTTTACCGAGGTTGGTGCACTCGGGCATTAGACTAGAAGAGAAAAGAGTACAAACATAAAAGGGTGTGAGAAGTATAAGGTATAATATTATACAATTGTTAAGCGTCAGCTTAAAGGGCGCACGGACGGCAGGTGCCGTATGCGTTGATAAACCATTCATACTATTGCGAAGAAACTTTGGTGAGTTGTTGTGTACATTCCTGCAAAGGTTTCTGACTTAGTGAATCCATATTACAATACGTAGCGCACGAGTAGTTTCAACAAATGAGTGACGGGGCGGGAATCATTTCAACATAGTTCCGTCTGCGTTCATGTACTATTCATCCGATTGCGATGGAAATAGGGTGAGTTGTTGTCTACACTCCAGGGAAGGTTTATGACTTAGACAATCTATTTTTGAATAGGTAGCGCACGAGTATTTTCAACAAATGAATCACGGTGCCCGAATCAAATCGTTTCAAAAAAGTCCCATATGCGTTCATATATCAATCTTCCGACTGCGATGAAACTTTGGTGAGTTGTTGTGTACACTCCTGCAAAGGTTTTTGAATCAGTAAAACCATATTACAATAGGTGGCGCACGAGTAGATTCAACAAATGAGTGACGGCGCACGAATCGTTTCAACAAAATCCCCTATGCGTTCATATACCATTCATCCGATTGCGATGAAACTTTTGAGAGTTGTTGTGCACGTTCCCACGAATGTTTTTGTTTTAGTAAATCAATTTAACAATAATTTAGAAATAAAATATTGTGTATCCAATAGCACTTCAGCAAACAAAATTACAATTCTTGCGTTTTCTATGATTAGTATTGCAACGCATGCTGGGTACAGCTTTTGCTTAATAAATATTTTCAAACAGAAATAAAATAAGTGAGTTTGTTGAGTGATCATTTTGACATACCGTGCCTGACAGAAGCTTAGCGCACCATCACCAACGTATAATTTTACTCTTCTTACAAATATGTGACCCTCTCGGCCGGGGTATAACCCGCAATCTAATGAACATGAATCGCCCCACAGCAGGGGCGTATATACATTTTTTCAAGGGGGGGGGGGGTGACTATCCCGGAAGATTGTGAGTATTCTCCGAGGGTTGTCACCGCAAAATACCCAGAAATATAAAGCAATATCTTAGAGCATGTAACTTTGAGGAATTATTTAGGATAAGAGTTAATTGTAAAATTCTAAATTTATATAGCCTACATTTACTGGCAATACAAAAGTGTTGTAAAATACAACACAACACACAAATAACATTTTATACTTAATGAATTTTCTATCTAAATATTTGTCAATTTATTAAGCAGAAAGATAAACAGTTTTTTGTTTTTTTTTTGTTTACAAATTGATATTTTCTTTCTCAAAAGTACAGTACTGTGAAATTATCAGTTTTGCTTCACCAGGCTGAGTGTACCCCTTTCCAACACTCAGACCAGAATAAAAAGTTCTTGGCAGAGCCAGGAATCGAATTCGGACCTCCGGGGAGACAGTCAAGAATGCTAGCCACTACACTACTAGGTAGTCTAATTTCAATCTCAATATTGTTTATAACTTAGCCAATAAGTTGAGATTAGGGTACAACCAAATTTACAATTATTTTATGCTCTTACCAAAGCGACACGGGAGGGGGGGGGGGGGGAGAGAGCTGGAGCCCCCAGAGCTCCCCCCCCCCTCCCTTATACATATACGCCCCTGCCCCTGAGGACTGGGTTCAATGCCCGGCTATGTGCCAAGAAATTTTAATTCTGGTATGAGGGCTGGAACGGGGTACACTCAGCCTCCTAAAGCAAAACTTAGAGGAGGAGGGTAAAATTCCCATTTCAGCCATTCCGGAGGTTTTTAGGCTACTTTTCACATTTTGCAAAAATGAGGAAATAGTACATTATGCAACGAGCCTATAATGGCTATAATTAAGACACGAGTATTTTTTATAAAACGAGCGTATGCGAGTTTTATAATTTCGATACGAGTGTCTTAATTACCATTATAGGCGAGTTGCATACGGCTGTTTATGTTCGACTATAATTATTATAACTATTTTATGTTCGAAGATAAATATTCATAAATATCTGTTGAGATTTCGCCAGTTTTATGTACTGAACAGAGCGCATGAGACGCAGGGAATGCCTTGTATTTACCATGGCCAGCTCGATTACTCTACTATGACACTAGGCAAGGCAGTGTGATTTACATTAGAAGGCCGTGGTACTCAGCGCATCTAATTATCTAATTGGTCAAACGACTGTTTCTTGAGCTCTGATTGGTGGGAGAAACTGTATCATAATGAAAAATAATGTTATAATGAGTCTCATTATGATACAGTTTTCAGATACATAATAGTCAGGGTCGAACATAAAAGTAGACTTATGAGATCGATCCGGGAAAATGTGTGTCTGTCTGTCTGTCTGGCTGGCTGTGTGTGTGTCCCCCCCTATCAACTCCTAAACGGCTGCAGCAATCAAAACCAAATTTAATATGAGTAAAGATGTGCACCGGAATAGCTCACGTCCATATTTGAAAATGATGTCAGCGCTACCAACTGCTGAAAAAACGCACTAGAAATTTGAGCTCTATGTTGGATATCTTGCAAGGTATGCATGGGAGCTATTCCAAAATTGGCACACATGTAGATAATACTATTTCAGTTTAATTTCCAGGAGGCCAACAATGACAGTGTTGCCAAAATAATTTTAAGCCTTCTGATAGGTCCAATGTTTAAATGCATATAACTTCTACATTATCAATTGGATTTCAACCAAATTTTGTATGTAATATCTGTACGTAAACAGATATGATTGAGTGTATTCTTAAGAGCCACCAGGGCTGCCAACTGTTAATAATTGCTCTCTCTATTTTTTAAAATCCAAATACCAATATATCAGAATGTATGCAAGCCAACAGCTTTAAACTATGCACACGTATATTCCGACATTTTAGATTAATTTTGAGTAACTTATATACGTCAGTTCTACCAACATGATTATAAGCCTGCTGATAGTACCAATTTTTAAATACATGTAACTTCTATACTATCAGTTGGATTACAACCAAATTTCGTATGTGCTATGTGTACCACTGTAAGTGTTGTTAAGAGCAATCAGGGCTGCCAACTGTTAATAAATGCTGTCTATATTTTTTTTACCCTAATATCAATATTCAGAAAGTATGCAAGCCAACAGCTCTATACTTTGCACACGTATAGCACCTAACATTGTAGATTAATTTGGAGTAATTAATACAAGGCAGTGCTGCCAACATGATTCTATGCCTGCTGATATGTCCAATTTTAGAATACATGTAACTTCTATACTGAACCCTTCAGAATAGCAGTGTTTATATGCAAGAATCTTGATCAAGGGGTCGCGCTCAGTTCCTAGTGTGATGTTTACGTTCGCCAAACAACATGCTCTACTGAGGTAAGGGTCATAGGATTAAAACTATAATTAAGAAAGAAAGGTGACAAGACGTAAAATAATAACATGATTTAATGACTAATAGTGCATAAAAAAATATAAACAACAATAAAAAAATCCTCCCTGAATTTCCCCATGACAGGAATATCTATCAATGTTGAGGAGTCAGATGGATCTCCCCTTTATAAAAATGTGGATCCTAGTTCCACTAACTTGCATTTGGATTTTATGTACGCGTAATGACTAACTACGAGGAATGAGTACTTGGATAACTGTTCGTTTACAGCGGGTTAACAGCCACGATGCTTACGAACAATCATCTCGTAAATCAACGTTTACGGACATGGGACATGACACTAATAACAAGAAGTTCCGTGAAGAACTATACAGCCTACTTTTCATGCCAATGATTATTCTACAGAATATGAACCTATCTAGAATAATGACGAAATTAAGTTGCTAATATCGAAATTTCCAATTAGTTCGAAATACTGTATACCTGGCATAATGTATCCTAATAGAGCACTACAGTTGGCAGCCCTGATGACTGAATATATTCTTAGTTCCGTCTCTTACGGTACTAAATACAAAATTTGGTTGAAGTCCACTGGATAGCATGGACGTTACATGCAGGTAAACATTGGATCTAATAGCGCGCGTAAAATCATGTTGGCAACAATGTCATGCATGTATTGGTCAGAAATAATCTGAAATAATATGATCTATTGTTGTGCCAATTTTGAATGAAATCCATTAGTTAGTATAGAAGTTACATGCATTTTAAAATTGGACCTATCAGCAGGCTTAGAATCATGTTGGCAGCACTGACGTATATTAGTTACTCCAAATTCGTCTAGAATGCCAGGTACTATACGTCTGCAAAGTTTAGAGCTATTGGCTTGCATACTTTCTGATATATTGATATTAGGGTAACAAAAATAGGGACAGCACATATTAACAGTTGGCAGCACTGGTTGCTCCTTAGAATACGCATAGTCATATCTGTTATGGTACACATAGCACATACGAAATTTGGTTGAAATCCAAATGATAGTATGGAAGTTACATGTATTTAAAGTTGGACCTGTCAGCAGGCTTAGAATCATGTTGGTAGCACTGACGTATATAAGTTACTCCAAATTAATATAGAATGTCAGGTACTATACGTGTGCATAGTTTAAAGCTGTCGGCTTGCATACTTTCTGATATATTGGTATTTGGATTAAAAAAATAGGAGCATTTATTAACAGTTGGCAGCCCTGGTAGGTCTTAAGAATACGCTCAGTCATATTTGGTTATGTACACATACAACATACGAAATTTGGTTGAATTCCACTTGATAGTGTAGAAGTTATATGCATTTAAAAATTGGACCTATCAGGAGGCTTATAATCATTTTGGCAACACTGCCATGTTTGGCCTCCTGGAAATTAAACTGAAATATTATGATCTGTACGTGTGCCAATTTTGAAATAGCTCCCATTCATACTTTCCAAGATATCCAACATGGAGCTCAAATTTCAATTGCGATTTTTTAGCAGTTGGTAGCACTGACATCATTTTCAAATATGGCCGTGAGATATTCAGGTATAGATCTTTACTCCTACCAAATTGTGTTTCGATTGCTGCAGCCGTTTAGGAGTTGATGGGGGGGGGGGGACACACACACAGCCAGACAGACTGACAGACAGAAGGACAGACAGACAGACAGACAGACACATATTTGCCCGATCTCATAAGTCTACTATTTCCTCATTTTTGCAAAATGTGAAAAGTAGGCTAAAAAGCCTTAAAAATTTAATGCTGACACACACACACTAAAAAAAATCTATTATTTACAGGAATCTCCCTCGAGACCCTCCATTAGCGCGATGACGCACTGACAAAATGAGCTGCCAACTCCGGCCAATTGCTCAATACACAAACAAGGAAAATACAGCATCGCACGTGACTTCACGGGTCACTGATATAGAATATAAACATGGACTTAAACCAACAACAACAAAAGCCTGACTTGCTGAGATTACTTTATATGAACAAAACTGCATGTTAAGCTAACGCTTCGGAGATTATCGTGATTCGTAGGCAACTCCCATTTATTTAAACAAATTTTACCATTGATCAGTTCTTAATTCTGTATTTCAAGTAATTACGGAGTCAACAAGCACTCCCCACTAATGACCTCGCTTGCAACCTTCAGTCCGCCTTGTGAAACAGCTCCCCCTTCCTCAATACTTGTCATTGTCCCAACTCCAGTGTGTAAAAATAACTGACCAGCTGTGCCGTTATCTCAAAGAATCAACAGCAACAAATCTCAACCACCTAAACATATGGTCAGACATTAATCAAAATAGCCACAATTGCCCTCGCAAGGTAACAATATGGACTTGGCACCAAGCTGACAGAAATCAGTCTAGGCTGAAATTCCCGCTTGTAATGACCACAAAATACACACACTCACACTTCTGGGAATGACATGACGTTTTTCACACAGGTCGGCTGAATAGATGCTCACAAACTATTTAAAACAAGAAGTTCCGTGAAGAACTATACAGCCTACTTTTCATGCCAATGATTATTCTACAGAATATGAACCTATCTAGAATAATGACGAAATTAAGTTGCTAATATCGAAATTTCCAATTAGTTCGAAATACTGTATACCTGGCATAATGTATCCTAATAGATCACTACAGTTGGCAGCCCTGATGACTGAATATATTCTTAGTTCCGTCTCTTAAGGTACAAAATACAAAATTTGGTTGAAGTCCAATGAATAGCATGGACGTTACATGTAGTTAAACATTGGATCTAACTGCGCGCGTAAAATCATGTTGGCAACAATGTCATGCATGTATTGGTCAGAAATAATCTGAAATAATATGATCTATTGTTGTGCCAATTTTGAATGAAATCCATTAGTTAGTATAGAAGTTACATGCATTTTAAAATTGGACCTATCAGCAGGCTTAGAATCATGTTGGCAGCACTGACGTATATTAGTTACTCCAAATTCGTCTAGAATGCCAGGTACTATACGTCTGCAAAGTTTAGAGCTATTGGCTTGCATACTTTCTGATATATTGATATTAGGGTAACAAAAATAGGGACAGCACATATTAACAGTTGGCAGCACTGGTTGCTCCTTAGAATACGCATAGTCATATCTGTTATGGTACACATAGCACATACGAAATTTGGTTGAAATCCAAATGATAGTATGGAAGTTACATGTATTTAAAGTTGGACCTGTCAGCAGGCTTAGAATCATGTTGGTAGCACTGACGTATATAAGTTACTCCAAATTAATATAGAATGTCAGGTACTATACGTGTGCATAGTTTAAAGCTGTCGGCTTGCATACTTTGTGATATATTGGTATTTGGATAAAAAAATACGAGCATTTATTAACAGTTGGCAGCCCTGGTAGGTCTTAAGAATACGCTCAGTCATATTTGGTTATGTACACATACAACATACGAAATTTGGTTGAATTCCACTTGATAGTGTAGAAGTTATATGCATTTAAAAATTGGACCTATCAGGAGGCTTATAATCATTTTGGCAACACTGCCATGTTTGGCCTCCTGGAAATTAAACTGAAATATTATGATCTGTACGTGTGCCAATTTTGAAATAGCTCCCATTCATACTTTCCAAGATATCCAACATGGAGCTCAAATTTCAATTGCGATTTTTTAGCAGTTGGTAGCACTGACATCATTTTCAAATATGGCCGTGAGATATTCAGGTATAGATCTTTACTCCTACCAAATTGTGTTTCGATTGCTGCAGCCGTTTAGGAGTTGATGGGGGGGGGACACACACACAGCCAGACAGACTGACAGACAGAAGGACAGACAGACAGACAGACACATATTTGCCCGATCTCATAAGTCTACTATTTCCTCATTTTTTGCAAAATGTGAAAAGTAGGCTAAAAAGCCTTAAAAATTTAATGCTGACACACACACACTAAAAAAAATCTATTATTTACAGGAATCTCCCTCGAGACCCTCCATTAGCGCGATGACGCACTGAAAAAATGAGCTGCCAACTCCGGCCAATTGCTCAATACACAAACAAGGAAAATACAGCATCGCACGTGACTTCACGGGTCACTGATATAGAATATAAACATGGACTTAAACCAACAACAACAAAAGCCTGACTTGCTGAGATTACTTTATATGAACAAAACTGCATGTTAAGCTAACGCTTCGGAGATTATCGTGATTCGTAGGCAACTCCCATTTATTTAAACAAATTTTACCATTGATCAGTTCTTAATTCTGTATTTCAAGTAATTACGGAGTCAACAAGCACTCCCCACTAATGACCTCGCTTGCAACCTTCAGTCCGCCTTGTGAAACAGCTCCCCCTTCCTCAATACTTGTCATTGTCCCAACTCCAGTGTGTAAAAATAACTGACCAGCTGTGCCGTTATCTCAAAGAATCAACAGCAACAAATCTCAACCACCTAAACATATGGTCAGACATTAATCAAAATAGCCACAATTGCCCTCGCAAGGTAACAATATGGACTTGGCACCAAGCTGACAGAAATCAGTCTAGGCTGAAATTCCCGCTTGTAATGACCACAAAATACACACACTCACACTTCTGGGAATGACATGACGTTTTTCACACAGGTCGGCTGAATAGATGCTCACAAACTATTTAAAACAAGAAGTTCCGTGAAGAACTATACAGCCTACTTTTCATGCCAATGATTATTCTACAGAATATGAACCTATCTAGAATAATGACGAAATTAAGTTGCTAATATCGAAATTTCCAATTAGTTCGAAATACTGTATACCTGGCATAATGTATCCTAATAGATCACTACAGTTGGCAGCCCTGATGACTGAATATATTCTTAGTTCCGTCTCTTAAGGTACAAAATACAAAATTTGGTTGAAGTCCAATGAATAGCATGGACGTTACATGTAGTTAAACATTGGATCTAACTGCGCGCGTAAAATCATGTTGGCAACAATGTCATGCATGTATTGGTCAGAAATAATCTGAAATAATATGATCTATTGTTGTGCCAATTTTGAATGAAATCCATTAGTTAGTATAGAAGTTACATGCATTTTAAAATTGGACCTATCAGCAGGCTTAGAATCATGTTGGCAGCACTGACGTATATTAGTTACTCCAAATTCGTCTAGAATGCCAGGTACTATACGTGTGCAAAGTTTAAAGCTATTGGCTTGCATACTTTCTGATATATTGATATTAGGGTAACAAAAATAGGGACAGCACATATTAACAGTTGGCAGCACTGGTTGCTCCTTAGAATACGCATAGTCATATATGTTATGGTACACATAGCACATACGAAATTTGGTTGAAATCCAAATGATAGTATGGAAGTTACATGTATTTAAAGTTGGACCTGTCAGCAGGCTTAGAATCATGTTGGTAGCACTGACGTATATAAGTTACTCCAAATTAATATAGAATGTCAGGTACTATATGTGTGCATAGTTTAAAGCTGTCGGCTTGCATACTTTGTGATATATTGGTATTTGGATAAAAAAATAGGAGCATTTATTAACAGTTGGCAGCCCTGTTAGGTCTTAAGAATACGCTCAGTCATATCTGGTTATGTACACATACAACATACGAAATTTGGTTGAATTCCAATTGATAGTATAGAAGTTATATGCATTTAAAAATCGGACCTATCAGGAGGCTTATAATCATTTTGGCAACACTGCCATGTTTAGCCTCCTGGAAATTAAACTGAAATATTATGATCTGTACGTGTGCCAATTTTGAAATCGCTCCCATTCATACTTTCCAAGATATCCAACATGGAGCTCAAATTTCAATTGCGTTTTTTTAGCAGTTGGTAGCACTGACATCATTTTCAAATATGGGCGTGAGATATTCAGGTATAGATCTTTACTCCTACCAAATTTTGTTTCGATTGCTGCAGCCGTTTAGGAGTTGATAGGGGGGACACACACAGAGCCAGACAGACAGTCAGACAGACAGAAGGACAGACAGACAGACAGACAGACACACATTTGCCCGATCTCATAAGTCTACTTTTTCCTCATTTTTGCAAAATGTGAAAAGTTGGCTAAAAATATTAAAACCTACGATAGAGCTGACTGCTCTTCGTCACAAATCACATTGCTCCAAAGGCAATAATCTCACTGAATCTGATCAATAATAAACCTTAAAAAAATTTAATTACCCTCCAATCTACTGTATAATTATATTACTTCAGTCCTACTTCTGAAACACAACATATCTCCGAGAGACCTTTTTAACCGCATTGCGTAACATATGCAAACACGGCCGTCCACATAGCTACGTTAGTTAAAACAACAAACAAACAAGAACCTTCTACTAATAATATTTATGTGAGCTGTTTCCATGCAAAAGGTGTGTCAGACCAAAACTAAATATACTACGTTAATCAACACAAGCAAAATATTTACAAAAATATGTCCCATATATCATAAGTTAATTTATCAGATAATAAGAATATTATTTTGTACTCATCCTCGGCCAGTCACCCGTCAAAGGACGTCAGCTGCCATCTCCCAACTGAATGCTTCTTAGCTCATCTCAGCCATCTGGACGGAGTGTTGATAGTTCCAAACTTCTTCCATGGTAAACGATGTCATCTCTGTGCTGATTCAAAAAGTTAGATTATTATACACTTGATATCTGACTGCTAAATTCGCCGTTTCTGGTACTACTTTCCCCGGAACAGTCTGTTGGCAAATTGTCGATGCTACTGTCCCTACAAAATATAGTACTGTGACTATCTATCACTGAATTTAACACATTTATTAATAATTTCTGTGTCCTCATGATACGCAAAAGTATAAGTGTCTACGTCCTTAGACGCGCAAAATGTAAAGTAACCTGTGTCCTCGACACACAAAAGTATAATAACCTGTGTCCTCGACACACCAAATATAATAAGCCTGTGTCCACCGACACACAAAATATAATAATAAGCAATGTCTTGGCTCTTCACGCCACTTATAAATGAACCGGCCCAAGGTATTGATAGAGGGAGAAATTATATAAAAATTTCTCAAAATAATAGTGGTATAGGAATGGAATAAATATCACTGAACTCGTAAAATTGCGCAGGTCAAGAATATGCCCATTAATCCTAGAATCGATCGTAGAGATGTTGTCTAGCCGATCTCCCGCGTTAATGCTAGCCATCGCGTGCCCAAGCTAGACTTGCCGGGCTCGTAAGCATTCATCTCCCATTGGTTCCACATTTTCTGTAACTTGGCGGTTTTTATCAGACCTTGGCCTCGTAGGAGTGTCTAGTATTTTCATCAGCCACTCACGTTACTGCATCATTATTTTTTTCTAGGCGCGAATATTACAATGAACATACCAGAAGCGTGTCTCACTGCGCGTCCCTTCTATTTTGAGGTAGCCACCATCTGTCCTTCTGAAACATTGCTATGGTCCTTCTTTTCACAATCCTAAGTATTTAGCCTTTTGTCAAACTGCTGCAGGTATGTCCCCATTGTCTCCAACCAATGCTTGAAATTTCCTCATCTCCGTCTGGCTATTTTCATGATGCCGGTGGAAATATTTATTAATTGAAGAAATAAAACATCGAATCATTTATCCATCAGAGGATAAAGGGTTCAATACTAACAAATGGATTTCATCCAATATTGGCACAAGATATAATAATATTTCAGATTATTTCTGACCAGCACACGCATGGTATTGTTGGCAACATGCTTTTACGCGTGCTGATAGATCCAGTGTCTTAACTATATGTAACGTCCATTGGACTTCAACTTAATTTTCTATTCTGTACCTTAAGAGATGGAACTAAGAATATATTCAGTCACCAGGGCTGCCAACTGTAGTGCTCTATTAGGCTGCATTATACCAGGTATATTTTGAACTAATTTGATATTTCGATATTACCAACTTAATTTTGTCATTATTCTAGATAGGTAGAATAATCATTGGCATGAAAAGTAGGCTGTATAGTTCTTCACGGAACTTCTTGTTTTTTTACAAATTGATATTTTCTTTCTCAAAAGTACAGTACTGTGAAATTATCAGTTTTGCTTCACCAGGCTGAGTGTACCCCTTTCCAACACTCAGACCAGAATAAAAAGTTCTTGGCAGAGCCAGGAATCTGGTATGAGGGCTGGAACGGGGTACACTGAGCCTCCTAAAGCAAAACTTCGAGGAGGAGGGTAAAATTCCCTTTTCGGCCATTCCGGAGGTTTTTTCCCATGATTTCTCCACTTCTACTCCAGTCAAATGCTGACATGGTTCCTATTGAAAAGCCATGTCTGCCTCCTTCCCAATCCTTACCTGGATTACAAATAAACACAAAAATGCAGCCATCAGAATGAAAATCCACAGCCTGCTTCCAGTCTCCGACAGGGTCAGGGAATGGAATGAATGAAGCCCCATCTAGCGGCGAGGATATGAACTGTGCCGGCTGCCGAAGCCTGTCCCACTTCCCTAGGGCAATGATTAAATGAATGACAGATGAAATGAAATGGCAGTGGAGAGCGTTGCTGGACGGAAATTGTGTCAGGAAAAAAACAGAGTGCCCGGAGAAAACCCTGTCTGCCTCCGCGTTTTTCAGCACAAATCTCACATGGAGTGACCGGAATTCGAACCACGGACCCAGGGGTGAGAGGCTGGTTTACTGCCACCTAAGCCATGGGGATTACACAGCCATAAGAATAACACAGGTTATGAGACAAACTTTAACACACACACCCAAGTACATGGAGCTAAATGACCACGATGTCTAAGCTCCTCAAATGAAACAATAACTAGAGCATTGATCCGCGGAGGAAGGTTATTGGTTTGCTCTTACTAAACAGCAGACGAGCTCTAAGACAGGACGATGATGTAGCATTATGGAAATTGGAACACACCCTCGCCTATGGATACTAGTCTATATACTGTACTGTAGAACTGTTAGCATATACAGTTTACTCAACCTTCTAATACGTCCTTGAATCATGCCTTCAGGTCTGTCATGTTGGTATGCTTTGCGTCCTCTCCGCAAACTGTATTTCCGCAGTGAAAAAGGAACTAACCTTTGAGTGGGTGAAGCTCCACGCAGACGCACAATATACACCAAAAAATGTGTAACCCGCGGTGGATGCAATGAAATTTGACTTTTATAGCAGGGGTTCTCAAACTCTTTCTGTCGTGCCCCCTTCTGAAACATAGAATTACTCTCCCCCCCCCCCCTCTCCCCAACCTTCCCCATTCTTCTTTTCTTTGTTAGCAATTCTTATATGCAACTTCGAACAAAATTACCGGATCAACAGATCTACAGTATTTGCTTCAGTCTAATTACTGCAGCTACCAGTTAAATAATACAGTGAGTCCGGGAATGTTCTACGCAGCGCAGCGCCTACATGCGTCTGCGAGAGCTAGCTACAGAAGTTACGTTGGCAGCACGGCTGCATAATATTAGCCTTTCACGAAATGATTGCCAGCGGTCGAGATGGGAACAATTCTTTGTTTACTTGTGTCACTCGTCAGCCTGCTTCGTTGACAGGTACAGTTGCACGAGTAGGATATGACTCAGCTCAAGTAGCCTCTGTCATCGTTTAACTGTCCGTGATAACATGAGCTCCTATGACGCGCAATGCTGCTTGACTTATGTGCAGAATGAATTCTGTCATCGCTGTGTTCCCTAATAACAAGCAAACAGTATACATACGTTGTACTCACCACAGCCATTCATAACAGATACTGGAAGTGCTGATGACACATACGCTCGCTAATTGCAATACACACTGACGATTTCGACAGGTTACAGCCCACACGTGTGGGATTCACCCTGTCAAAGACACAGTGCTACCAACTAAACTGATGAGGCAACCACTCACAGCTGCATGTAACCACTGCGGAGAACATTCTCGGGTGCCCTGTACAATCTCTGCCGGAAAAGTTCGGTGAATGGGACTATATTACGAACGGATTGCTGGCTTACCGGAAACCGCTGTTACTGTCCTTCGACGTAATCCCCGTGGATGGTCATACACTTCTGAGAACGGTTGTACAAGTCCTGGAAACTCCAGGCATAGTCTTCTTTAGGGATAGCCTTTTCTCAGAATTCCTGCTGGCAGGATCTTCTGGTCAGTTCCAGTTCTTGAATGGTCGTGGGAGCTTCCTGCCTATAATAGGTTCATGGATATGAGGATAGCAATATATTTCAATCAGAGCCGACGCCCCCCTCCCCCACACCTTGATGACATCTGTTCTAGAGCATGCAACATGCAAGCAAATATGAATAATAATAATAACAAGTAGTTCCGTGAAGAATTATACAGCCTATTTTCATATATCCTACTTACGTTAATTACCACTATCAACATACACAATTTCAGTTTGATTGCTGTAATAGATTCGTAGATATTGAGAACCGACTAAATACTAAATACTGCGGATGGTCGCCATGTTGAATTTTTATATATGTAGGTCTTAGAGTTATGTGCTGTTACATGACGATTATTGTGTACGTGAAGTATTCAAACTTCAATCGCATGATTAGGACACAAGAAGAAAAACGAGATTTTAAAATTTCGCACAGCTGTCATCTTGTGCTTAAGGAAACAATTGAAAAAATTAGATGCCAGTGGATTAACATTTGTATAAGGACTTACTGTACCAAGTGTCACTGCACTCGGATGGTTAAATTGCGAGGAACGACCATGTGAATATTTATACTTCGCGTCGCCACCATGTTAGATTTGTGTTCATCAGGTTATTGAAAGTCCTATAGGCGAACCTATGTTCATAGCCCCTATGAACATTAAAAAATTCAGTTTGATTGCTGTAATAGATTCGTAGATATTGAGATCCATCTAAATATTTCGGTGGTCGCCATGTTGGATTGTTATATGTATAGGCCATAGAGTCATGTACCATTAAAGGAAAATTATTGCGTAGGTTCATTATTCAAACTTTCACTTCGATCACATGATTACGACACAAGAAATAAAAACTTAATTTTAAAATTCGCACAGCCGCCATCTTGAGGTTATGTAAACAATTTAACTAAATTAGATACCAGTGCATGTATAGGCCATAGAGTCATGTACCATTAAAGGAAAATTATTGCGTAGGTTCATTATTCAAACTTTCACTTCGATCGCATGATTACGACACAAGAAATAAAAACTTAATTTTAAAATTCGCACAGCCGCCATCTTGAGGTTATGTAAACAATTGAACTAAATTAGATACCAGTGCATTACAATGTGTATAAACATTTCCTGTACCAAGTTGCATTGCGTTTGGTTGGTTAAATCGTGAGAAACGTCTACTAAAATTCGCAACTTCGCTTGGCCGCCATGTTGGTTTTGTGGTTACCAGGTTTTCAAAAGTCACATAGGTGAACTTCTAGTAGATTCCTTTATCACCGTAAAATATTCCAGGGTGATATCGGTATTAGTTTCGGAGATATTGAATGCTGGTGAAATATTTCGCACAGCCGCCATGTTGAATTGGTGATCCGTAAGAAAATTTGACGGGCACGGTCGGGGTCGTCCGGAATAGTGCTATGAACTTCCCGAGTTTTATTGAAATCACTCCAGCCATTTAGAAGTTATTAGGGGAGGGACACACACCATCACACACAGACAGACACACGGAAAAAGGTGATCTCATAAGCCTATTTTTTTCATAAATGAAAATAGGCTAAAAATAGATAATAGGTTAATTAAAATGAAGAGAGCCTTATACAAGACGCAGGTTGTCGACAACAAAGAATATCTGTCCACATTCACCAAACTTCGTCATTACAACACGGATATTAAACCTGAGGTGCTTTATGCTAGTGAGACATTGACGTTACACACTAAGGGTGACTTGGAAAAAATCCTCACAAAGGAAAGAAAAATTATTAGGAAAATTATTGTACCAAAGCACACAGATGAAGGATACAGGCTTCACTCCAGAGACACCACCGAGAAATTGTCCAACCTCGCAGCAGACATCAGAAAGAGGCGACGAAAATTTGACGTCCACATCAACAGACTCCCACAAACCAGACTCACCAACAAAATTCATAGATACTGTACAGCCCGGGGGGGGGGGGGGGGCAGTACCCCTGAAAGCCAACCCCCATCTTTCACTAAAACCACCCCAACTGGCAACATCATAAGACCAGAACATTATCTTTACACAGCAAGAGGCGGCCACCCAGCTCGGGAGGTTAGCCAACTACTTGCAACACATGCATAAACATCTACACCAACAACTAACTGGGGCAGCTACGTTGACGCAATGCTGACCATGCAGCACCTAAAAGTATAAGAAGTGGAGTCCTAACTAGGAGCCACTATCTGTTCTACTCAGTGCGTCGCCTGCGGCCCTAGCCAACGTATGTTCCTGCTACATCAGGTGAGATTCAGCAAAGTGCTCAGACTCCTTTATTTTGTACCCCATACTTGTACACACTAGTTGTATTTTATATTTGCCTAAGACTTCCCAAGAGGGACTTATAAATTCACACTCGCTGACCAATAAACACATGGTCAGTAAATTACACTTGCATTGATAATTACACTCCTCTTCACGTCCTCATACCCTTCCTGACCTTCGTCACGATTGTCCGTGACCGTAGTAGCCAGTAACTGCTTTGTCAGACTGCATTGTATTTCCCAGCACGCGACTCGACTATATAACGTCGAGCCGCTGACATAAGCACGCCTATTGTATTACTCATACCGTCCAGCTGGCAAGCCATTATAGTAGCCTGCATTTAGAGGTCCATCCCCTAATAAACACTTGCATCTTTGCAGGAACACCCCCTAGCGTCTAAACACTAAACAACACTCTACACTAGTAAGCTCTCCCAGCTACGGGAAGCTGCTATCATTTAGGAACAACCATCCAAATCAGTACAGTGACACAAGTGTTTTATCCTTAACTACCCCCCAACTAAGGGATCTAAAACAATACATACAGCCGCTCAAGATTACTACACCCTGGATGATGCAAGTCAAAATTCATCTGGAAAAAGCACAGAAGACGTCATAGACAAAAGCGTCTTTCGACACAAGGTACACAAGTGGGAAGTGATGGCAGACAAAGCAGCACCTACAGCCCAAAGACCAAAGTGGACCGAAGAAAGGAAGAGGGCCTTTAGTGCGCGAATGACAGAGTACTGGAAAAACAGGAAGAACAAGACGTAGTCATGATTGCTTCGCGTGGTCTAATAGGCCTGCAATGTGTGAAATAAATAAATAAATAAATAAATAAATAAATAATACAAATGGATACTCTGAAAAGGTTACCGGTACATACGAGGCAAGGAAAAGACATCTATATTTTATTGACACGTCTCCAGGATGCATCCAACCAACCAGTTTCTCACATACTGGCAAAGAAGGAAGACCAAGTCACCATGGCTGATACAACTGCACAAAGTTCTGCTGAAGATGGAAGTTACAGACAAATACATAAAAGACCGAACGTCTTTCAGGAGTAAACTAAAGCAAATGAAGTTCCAGGACAAACCCCCAAGGTAGAAGACAGGTTTCCTCTAGACAAAGGAGAGAAAGGAGGATGCCAGAGGATGCCAGAGGATGCGTGACTACTGGGCAAACATCAAAACCCACTGCAAACACAATAGGTGAATGAGGTGGTCCGTAGTTGGCCTATACGGAACAAGAAGAATAAGAAGAAAATCAATAATTTCAAAATCACAGAAGGCCTAAAGATAGAGCGCTGCGCGGATGCGGATAACTTATCCGCAACAATTTTCACCATGAAGATATAGTCTGCATGGCTGTGTGAATAGCGGATAAGCTGCGGATAATGTTTCGAGTAAATTTGCGGATAGCTTTTAGAATACAATCCGAACTTGTTTAATATTATTATAAGGTGCGTTCTAAAAGTAACGAGCCGGAGGCTATAATGCGCAAACCGGTGACGACATCGGCTAATCGTGGCGTGTGTAACGAGGTGTGGTTCCGACCAGAGCGTGGAAGGTCACAGCCTGTCGCTAGAGGGCACGCGTGTACGTCACTTGACGATACAAAGCGAGCAGCAGCATGCATCAATCGTCCAACCAAGACCAAGACAGCAGGCCATTCGACATGCTTCCTGGTGTGGTTGAAGACTGCGGGGCACCCATTGGGCACACACTTTGCGCAAGTGCAGTCATTCCTTCATGATGGTGTGCACATTTCCGCCGCTCAATCCAACACAGCGGCTATGGCGTTCACTGTCACTCGGCGGTCCTGGGTAATAAGTGCATCAACCAGCTGGACGTTGTTATCGGTAATGCAGGGGGTGCTCCAGACTGGACATCATCGGATAACGACACCCGTCCTTCCCTGAAGCGCTTGTGCTACGCCTTGACCCTTGCAAGGGACATGCAGTGTTCGCCGTACACTTGTGACATTCGGCGATGAATGTCCGTTCCCCCGTACTCCTTTCGCTGTCAGAAACCGAACAACACCTCTTTGCTCTTCCTTTGATGCCTCCATGCCACTGTTTGCAATGCGACTGGCAGCGTTGGACGATTGATGCATCCTGCTGCTCGCTTTGTATCGTCACGTGAAGTGCACGCGTGCCCTCTAGCGACGGGCTGTGACCTTCTTCGCTCTGGTCAGAACCAAACCTCGTTACACACGCCACGATTAGCCGATGTAGTCACCGGTTTGCGCATTCCAGATTCCGGCTCGTTTCTTTTTGAACGCACCTTATATTAGAACGCGGATATTTATGAGATGACATACCATATTTTTCAGGTTTTTTTTCATGACAAATGTAAGGTAATTATTTCAGCTAATCTCATTCAAATTACATCATTAAGCATAATTAACACTCTGAAATGAAAAGGGTTGCAATTCTGGCTGTATAACATTCCTTTTAAACATAGCACTTGACACACAAAGCCTAAAGGAACGACTTTCTCCTCATATGTGTAAATGTGTTGCTTTAATGCGTTATGATTTATCTAATAAAAAATATTATAGTATGTCAGTAGATTCGGATAACAGTTGTGCGGACGTGGGGCGTATGCGTCTAACAGTCGTGTGGATGCGGGGCAGATGCGGATAATGTTTTCTTTATCCGCGCAGGACTCTGCCTATAGAATCATCTGGAACAGATTTAACAAAAAATTAATATCGAAGAATTTAAATTATAATAACACCACTGTAATGAAACATGAAGAATTATTTCCCTCGGAAACCTTGATCATTGGAGGTAGATCTCTCATTAAAAACGTAGAGAAGAAGAAAGGAAAATATTGAGGACAATCCTTGGTCCAGTCTGCTCAAAATGAATCTGGATGAAACGGAAAAGCATTCTGAAAAGATCAGGTGACTGAAGTTCCAACCAAAAGGATTCTCAACCTTGCTCTCTCAATTAAATTCAATAACAACTGGCTTGGTGGAATAGCAAAAAAAAAAACTTCAAGAAATTGACATTACAGTGGAAATTTTACAAGATCGACTCCGGTTCAGAACATTAATCAACAACCACCATTTCTCTGAGAAAATGACTGCCAGGACCAAGAAATCAAGGACGGAAGAACGGAGGAAGATTTTCAGTGCCCAGAATAAGAGATTTTTAGAGAAGAAGAAAACGTCATAAGCAAAATAAGTTCCATTTCGCTCCGCAGATGGGAATAATATTGTAAAAAAATATGCCTAATAATTACAAAAAAAATCTATAGAATCACCTGGAACAGATATAACGAAAAATCAATATCTCTGAACGCAAAATTAAAATACCATAGTACAGTGATTCAACCTGAAACATTAGGCGCATCAGGAATCCTGATCATTGGAGACAGTTCACTAATTAAAAATTTAGAAAATCAAGAAAGGAAAATCTTTGGCCCATTTTGCACAGGGAAAGATGGACGAAAAGAGGTTCCTCGAGTTATACCAACATTCTGAGAAAATATCAGACACTATAAGACAAATACGATTGTAATTTTATGGATATATTTAAGAATCAACAATGGAAGACTTACCAAAATGATACCTAATTTAAAGCCAAGATAAAATGTATAATAAATATTGAAAATGACATAGGACAGGGATGCACAACCCGTGGCACGCGGACCACTTGCGGCCCTCAAAGTCAGTTTATGCGGCCGGCGGATAAATATTTTATGGATACTATTGAAAACGTGAATACTTATATTTGAGATTTTTCCCATTATTGTATGCCCTAATTGAATAAGAAAATAATAAAAATGTTTCATTAAACGTAACCTAAAAAGTAAACAATTATTGGACAGATTTTAAGTTTTGCATTTTAAGTCTTTGATGAAACAAATAAAGTCAAAGTGTCGTTCCCGTTTAAGTGGTACACTATTGGAGGGAAACTTGCGCATTGCCATCTCTAACATTGAACCTGATAATGACAGACTATTGAAAAATAAGCAATCCCAAGCATCACATTAAGAGTATTACGCTACTACTTGATTTGATGGTCAATGTCACGATATATTGATTTTCATTTTTTATATACTTTGATGTTAAGAATTCTGTTCTTTGTAAAAATACAAGTTTTTCAACCTTGTGATAGTATTAATTTATATTATATACCCCTAAACCTTTTAGAATTAGGAGTGAGTTGATTGTAAATCAGAAATTTGATAACTTGATAACACAATTTGCTAAAAAAAATGGATTTAAACCACTTGAAATGAAAAATGAAAATCCACAGCCTGCTTCCAGTCTACGACCGGGTCAGGAATGGAATGAATGAAGCCCCAATCTAGCAGCGAGGATATGAACTGTGCCGGCTGCCGAGGCCTGACGCACTCCTCTGGGGAAATGATTAAATGAATGACAGATGAAATGAAATGATGGTGGAGAGTGTTGCTGGAATGAAATGTTGACAGGGAAAACCGGAGTACCCGGAGAAAAACCTGTCTGCCTCCGTTTTGTCCAGCACAGATCTCACATGGAGTGACCGGGATATGAACCACGGACCCAGCGGTGAGAGGCCGGCGTGCTGCCGCCTAAGCCACGGAGGCTTCTGATTTAAACCACATAATGGACACAAAAATGGTATTGAAACACATGTTTGTGTGCTGGTAAAATAGGGTATTCAGATAATAGTAAAAGTATCTTTAGCGGTAGGGTTTGGCAAGTGCCTATGTGGAATGGTAACTTGCAGCCCAACACTTATTATGAAAAAATAAACTTGCCCATACTTATAAAAAGGTTGTGCACCCCTGATCTAGAAGAAGTCCACGTAACAGACAGAAGTTTTTAAGACAGACCTAGCTTCTGATCGATGGTGAAGAATCATCATATTGATATTATTAGCCTACTTTTCACATTTTGCAAAAATGAGGAAAAAGTAGACAAGAGATCGATCCGGGAAAATGTGTGTCTGTCTGTCCTTCTGTCTGTCTGTCTGGCTGTGTGTGTGTCCCCCCCTATCAACTCCTAAACGGCTGCAGCAATCAAAACCAAATTTAGTATGAGTAAAGATGTGCGCCGGAATACCTCACGTCCATATTTGAAAATGATGTCAGTGCTACCAACTGCTGAAAAAACGCACTAGAAATTTGAGCTCCATGTTGGATATCATGCGAGGTATGCATGGGAGATATTCCAACATTGGCACTCATGTAGATAATACTATTTCAGTTTAATTTCCAGGAGGCCAACCATGACAGTGTTGCAAAAAATAATTTTAAGCCTTCTGATAGGTCCAATGTTTAAATGCATATAACTTCTACACTATCAATTGGATTTCAACCAAATTTTATATGTAATATCTGTACATAAACAGATATGACTAAGCGTAATCTTAACAGCCACCAGCGCTGCCAACTGTTAATAATTGTTCTCTCTATTTTTTAAATCCAAATACCAATATATCAGAAAGTATGCAAGCCAACAGCTTTAAACTATGCACACGTATATTCTGACATTTTAGATTAATTTGGAGTAACTTATATACGTCAGTTCTACCAACATGATTATAAGCCTGCTGATAGTACCAATTTTTAAATACATGTAACTTCAATGATGAACCCGCTGAGCTATGGTTCATGTGATATTTTTTTTTATGACAGAGCATTTATGATGGGATGTTGTACTTTTGAACACACCCAGGAAGCCACGTGGAGCTGAGAGATCACGCGATACTTTTTTAAGTAGCGGTGAATCGCACTTTTGACTTTGGTGAAAACTGCTAATTATTTATCTGAGGTCTTATTAATTAATTTTTATCTTTCCACAAGACTCAGAATATTCCATTTCGTCATGCTGCATTATTAAAACATTTTGGAGAATGTTTATTTTCACTTTAGGTAAGGTAATACCCTTGCAGATACGCAAAAAGGAACGTAAGTAGTCGCTCAACGATTTCGTTTTGACGACCTACTTTCTAGTGACACCCAGTGCCTTGCACTGCGTCTGGAGAATCCGCCTTGTGTAGGCGTGGAATTACATTTGTCCTACGAGACGTAGAAGAATATCCGCTGTTGAGCGTTGAAAGTGATTATAAGGTGCCATCGAGCCCGCTAATACTATTATTCACTGTTGTTGAAGCCCAGTGAACTAAAGAAGAAGTTTGGGAGATAATAATTGGCAAGTATAATGTATTGCACAACATTGCTGTAACTCCACATTTTACCCTCGCGTATGTGGAGGGCAGATGCATAGTGGAAATATACAGGTAATAGTGTTACGATTATCCTGAATAAGTGTGATTATAATTGTATGAGATATTTAAATTGCCATAGTGAAAATTTCATTTTTAAAACGACGTATAATTCACGGATGCTGCGTGCTACGAAAGTAGCGTCACTAGCACGTGCAGAATTATAAAACAGTGTTAGCTCACATGCTAATCCACATCTACGAAATTAAGGCTGTGTCGTATTTTACAATTGAAGCCTATAACATTCACGACGAACATTATAATTTTGAAAGTGAGAGGATGAATTATTACGCAACTTATTTCACTACCCACGTGGTTGGACTTTTCTTCACCATGATTGAAGAAGTCACCATGGGCTAATACCATCCCGGTATGAGGGTGATGTTTCTACGGGAACCAGCATGATGGTGGAACTTCCAGGACAACGAACGGGAAGGAAGGAGCCAAAAATGCCATTTCCAGGCATATCCACGAAGTTGTCGACAGGGACAAATCGAACCCTGGTCTTTGGAGGAGTCCAGATGGGAATCCTGATGAGGAGGATACCGTTCCAGAGAGCCAGAGAGGATTTTGTTCAACCCTTGTTGTGGAATAGAGGGCCGAGTGAGAGCTCCTCCATTTCGTGAGTTTTTGTCACACCCCTTTCTTGTTCTAGTTTCTGGTGGTATAATAGATTTAATGTAGTTTGTGAACCAACCGAACTCAGTGTCAGCCATTTTTATAGGTAGGGATGTAACTAGATTAGTTAGATGTCATTTATTTCAGTGTAGAGTGAGACATCCTTGGGTCAGACATTTTGGTCAGCCCTGCTGCAGCCTGATGAACGTCGTAGAACGTCAATGCCTACCTTTTGCTGAACCTGACCGTAGTCATTTTGAGGCTATTTTGTTCAACCCTACTTGGGGTAATTTTCAAGTCTTTGCTGACTTTAGTTATGGCAATCAGATGCCATGGTTATTAATTAACTGCATTCTTTGCAGCCATCCTTTGTTACACCCCTGACTGTCGTTAGAACGGTCGTATCATTTAGGTAGTCGACTGTAACTACCAGTTTTGTAAATGCATTATATTTCATTTTGAATAGGCTCAGAAGCTATTCTTGGTCAAGTTTGAACCTAACAACTAACTAGAAGGAATGTTTTGTTGCCTAGCATCGAACTCAGTTCCCAACGTATCATTAAGCGGATCCTTGTTGTGAATCTGCGCCACAATTATCATTTTTGCTTATGTCATGTAAGACACGTTTTTATTTGATGTACTAGCAACTACTGAATTGTATTTTTAAAGCAAAGAGCTCCAGTTATTGTAAGATTACTTTCATTTAGACGTCTTTGGTAGAAAGACGGGATTATATTATTATATTCAGATTTATTGCGTGTGTTTTATACACGGACTCTTTAGAAGTCCGTAACCTATGGTAAAGTTTTTTATGAACTGGCCAGGTGTAGAGGTTTATATTGATTAAATCGCCGGCCTTGAATAAACTGGTTATCTAACCCAGTGCCCTGAAAGCATGCCTGCTTCATTGTGAGACAAAACTACTATTGACAAGGACAGAGTACGATTTGTATTCGCATTTCCTTTCATTGCTATTTTGCTTATGGAAATCAGTTTCCACTCTTGCATTTGATCACATGTTTTATAGATCGCTTTTTGTTAGTTAAACGCTCTGCTGCTTGTATTGTCTTTTGACAGGTACAGTTATGTCAGGTTTTCTATAGTATGGTGAAGGCTACCCTGTTATAGCAGGATGTTATTGTATGAAGGTATTTTGAGTATGCCTTGTCCGGGACTGTTCCCGTTGACTTGATGTTATTGGAAGGTAACTGTCGTGGACAGGCCTATCCCAGAGTTATTGAACGCGAGCTTATCGCCGCTGGTAACCCGTGTTATTGTGTGTCCGAGTTGTTGTACTCATTGATTATATTCCGACTGTTGAGTCGAGGCTTTTTGGTGGAGAATGATCTTAGTGTAGACACTCCGTGCCCAGGCTATTGTCAATGTTATTCGCCATAAACCTACGATAAACCTATAGACGGAACTCTTAATAATAAGACGCATAATTGTTTTAAAACAAGGCAAACTAACGATTCTTTCTATCTAACTTTGTTCTTTGCATTTTGGAACTGTTGACTTAGCCGTGCAGTTGAAGATAATTTCCTTGTGGGGAAATGACTAGGACTGTTGACATTTTTGTAGCGACCTGAAGCATGCGCGAACCTAGAGTTCGTAGCTTGTGGAGCTCAGGCCATGCGATGTCAGACGTGGTCTCAACTACGCATTCGTCACCGTAATTATACACATTAGATGACTATGGCTTACAAAGAGTAAACCAAGGTGCAGGCAGGAATTTTTAATAAAACTACTGTGTCTATTTCATTACTTATTTATGATGTCAAGTGTATAAATCCTACATGTTACCTTTTTGTGTGCTGTTAGCACATAGTTATTAAGCATAATTAATTTGTTTGTTTTTCATGGCTGTACACTTAGCTTTTGGATGTAATTGTTTTCTTTTACGGACGTCATCGCCGTAAATTTTGTTAATTGATAGGACTTAGCTAGATGAATTAACGTTAAATGTAAATGTGGAGATGGTACCATCCTAACTTAGATTTGTTTTGCTACCCTGTTAAATGTAAATTCAGATAGTAGCTTAATCTTGTAACTTGAACTAGGGACTTGCGTTGTACCATATTCCAAGCGTTGCTGTTGTTGTTTTATTATTGTGAGTTAGATCTTTCGCGAGGGTTTTCCGTGACTTCTCAGGTAGGGACCTGCTCTTTATTTTCTTTTGTTTATTTATTAGCTTGCGGACTAGCCGATTGTAACCCTCCGAACTAGGCTAGGGGTTTGTGAATTTTATAAATAAATTTTCACGGTGATGTCTGGATGTTTATTTTCTCAGTCTAGTTTTAAGGTGAACCTTTCCTTAGGCGGTCTATGGCCATCGTCACCATGTACCACGATCCCTGTGGACTGCGGACTCTCGTGCCGCTTTAGCCTTTATGGAAGGTCACCTGATCCTCTCGGTAATTTTTCTTTTTTTTGTTTGTTTTTGTGCTCGACGGGTGAGATGTTAGGGAAGTCATCGCGGTTGTTGGCTATTCCTAACAACCTCCGACCGAACGGTTACAATACTATCAGTTGGATTTCAACCAAATTTCGTGTGTGCTATGTGTACCATAACAGATATGACTATAAGTATTGTTAAGAGCAATCAGGGCTGCCAACTGTTAATAAACGCTGTCTATATTTATTTTACACTAATATCAATATACCGGAAAGTATGCAAGCCAACAGCTCTATACTTTGCACACGTATAGCACCTGGCATTCTAGATTAATTTGGAGTATTTAATACAAGGCAGTGCTGCCAACATGATTCTATGCCTGCTGATACGTCCAATTTTAAAATACATGTAACTTCTATACTAACAAATGGATTTCATCCAAAATTGGCACAACAAGATATCATAATATTTCAGATTATTTCTAACCAGCACACGCATGACATTGTTGGCAACATGCTTTTACGCGTGCTGTTGATCCAGTGTCTAACTGCATATAACGTCCATTGGACATCAACCAAATTTTGTATTCTGTACCTTAAGAGGTGGAACTAAGAATATATTCAGTCACCAGGGCTGCCAACTGTAGTGCTCTATTAGGCTACATTATACCAGGTATATTTTGAACTAATTAGATATTTCGATATTACAAACTTAATTTCGTCATTATTCTAAATAGGTTCATATACTGTAGAATAATCATTGGCATGAAAAGTAGGCTGTATAGTTCTTCACGGAACTTCTTGTTTATTTAGCGTATGATGATTCATTTGACAATCGTTTGAAATGTATTTTAAATATAAATTGTTATTAGAAAAAAATATACATATTTATATACAAGGATATAAAATATTACAGACTAACTAGGAGACACGCATACACACACACACACACACACACACAGCTGCAGATTATGAGATTTCATCACAAGCTGATGTCTAGTCCTTCCAACCAAGTGAGTGCCGCAGGTGTTACTTGATATAGCTCCTCCATAGGCCCAGTGAATGCTCGTAGAGAACATTCTTTCACGATGTGGCTGATGGTTTGCACTTTATCACCACAGTTGCAGGAAGGAGACTACAACCACCCCCATTGGTGTAGTGCAGGAGCAGTTCTTCCTACGCCGCAGCGTATCTTCTTTAGTCTGGTCCAGATGGTGCGTGGGAGGTTGAACCCAGGAGGTTTTGCTGTTGGGTCATCGATGTTGATTAGGTCATGTGGGTGTAATCTGGCCCATTCTTGCTTCCATGCTTCGTCAGGTCTAAAAGGTACATCAACTAGATTCCTGGCCGTCTTCCAGGCAGGTTTCCGGGATTTCTGTCTCGCTACGTCGTATTCATCTGTATCCTAGTGGATGGGAAGTGAGCTGTTCATCATCACCATAGTCCATAATTATATTGATATAAAACCCCCGGAGGAGAGCCGACACTGCATGGAAACAAGAAAAATCCTACAAGGAGGATAAAGAGTTATGGGAAAAGAAGAAAGAAAATTCAAATTGACCTGTAAAATAGATTCAATCGCACTCCTTCATCATCACCATCTTCATTTCCCCTTTTCCAGCTGACACTGGGTGGGGGCAAATATGGTTCCTCTCCACTTTGTTCTGTCGTTCCCCCATTCCTCTTCCGACACGGTGTTCCAATCCAAGTTCCATTTTCTAATACTATTCTCCACCGAGTCCATCCAACGCATTCTTGGTGTTCCTCGTCCTCTCTTCCCTGTCATCCGTCGTTCCACTGCTCGTCTTGGTAGCCTTTCTTCATTCATCCGTTTGACATGTCCAAACCATCTCAATCTGTTTTGCTCCAGTTTGTCATTTAGTTTCTGTACTCCCAGTTCTTTCCGTATATCTTCATTTCTCACTCTATCTCTCCTCGTATTCTGGACCATACTTCTCAGGAATCTCATCTCAGCTGCCTGTACTCTGCTCTCATTCCTCTTAGTCATTGTCCAAGTTTCTGCAGCATATGTCATTATAGGAACATAATATGCTTTGTACATAACTTCTTTAGCCTTAATTGGTATATCCTTGTTCCATACTAGTCCCCGTACTTGTTGGTAGACAGCACTCCCGAGTTGTATTCTTCTACTAATTTCCAAATCTAGTCTTCCGTCTTCAGTCAGTTCACTTCCCAAGTATTTGAAGTGTTTCACCACTTCCAATTCCTTATCTCCTACTTTGATTACTCCTTTTCCTTCTTTATTAGCTCTAAACTTTTGTCCTAGAGATGCTATCATAGGCCTTTTCTAGATCAATAAAAGTCTATCCTTCCCACATTCGCACTCCTTAGTTGTGTATAATGATGTAAACTAATAATATTAATCTCTACATAGTGAACCCTTGCAAAGAAGCTTATGAGACTCAGTTTCGGGGGGTGTAACAGTCCATATCGTAAGTTGTTGTTAAAGCGCTTCATTAACATGCAAGGTAACATATAACAAAATATCATGCAGGAAAAAGTGAAGCCAGGGTTAAAACAAATGAATTGAATAACAAATCACCTAATTATACAAAAGAATTAACAAAACAAACTCCCAAAGACTCCCACTGAATAATAAAATATGCCGAAACTAGGCCAAATCTCTGGAGAGATTAAATACACGGACAAAGTGTCCTTAAGAAAATCAACAAAAGTGACAATGTATGCGCGTGTGCCGTTCTGCATGCTTCACGAAGTGTACAATCGAATGCATGATTCGTCATCATCCAGAATGAACATTCAGACAACGAATCCACATTGCTTAGAGCTAGACAGACGCGGGGAACAACTATACAACACTTAAAACTAAACCGACACTTCCTATACTTAAAATATACAACACAATCATTTCCGCGTGAAATTGGAATCAAACTGCCGTAGAAAAAACATTACTGCCTAAAAACTTAGGACTTCTCACACAAATCAACACAAGTAAGTTAACACGTGACCAATAAAAGAAATACACATATGACCGCCGTCAAATTTACAAGTACACTACCACTATACCACACGGGTGTGACATACAAAAATTACATGAATTGAGTCATAAACAAAATCACTAGGCTCAAAGCCAACGTCCTAGAGTTATGTACTGTTACATGCAGATTATTGTGAACGTGTAGTATTCAAACTTCAATCGCATAATTAGGACACAAGAAAAAACAAGGAGATTTAAAAAATTTTCACAGCTGCCATCTTGAGGTTATGGAAACAATTGAAATAAATTAGATGCCAGTGGATTAACATTCGGATAAAGATTTACTGTACCAAGTTTCACTGCACGCGGATGGTTAAATTGCGAGAAACGTCCATGTGAATATTTATAATTCACGTCACCGCCATGTTGGATTTGTGATCACCAGGTTATTTAAAGTCCTATAGGTGAACTTAAGTTCATAGCCCCTATGAACATTAAAAAATGCAGTTTGATTGCTAAAATAGATTCGTAGATATTCAGTATCGTCTAAATATTTCGGATGGTCGCCATGTTGAATTGTTAAATGTATAGGCCATAGAGTCATGTACCATTAAAGGAAAATTATTGCGTAGGTTCATTATTCAAACTTTCACTTTGATCGCATGACTACATCACAAGAAATAAAAACTTAATTTTAAAATTCGCACTGCCGCCATCTTGAGGTAATGTAAACAATTGAACTAAATTAGATACCAGTGGATTACAATGTGTATAAATATTTCCTGTACCTGGTTTCAGTGCGCTTGGAACATTAAATCGCGAGAAAGGTCTATTTAAAATGTTCAAATTCGCTCGGCCGCCATGTTCGTTTTGTAGTTAACCGGTTTTTGAAAATCTTATAGATGGACTTCTAGTAGTGCCCTTTATCTCCGAACAAAATTTTAGGGAGATACCGCTAATAGTTTCAGAGATATAGAATGCCGGTGAAATATTTCGCACATCCGCCATCTTGTGATTATGTAAACAATTGAACAAAGTTTGATGTCGGTGCATTACAATGTATATAAACATATACTGTACCAAGTTTCATTGCGTTTGATTGGTCAAATCGCGAGAAACGTCTATTTAGAAGTCGCAAATTCGCTTGGCCGCCATGTTGGTTTTTTAGTTACCAGGTTTTCAAAAGTCACATAAGTGAACTTATAGTAGTTCCTTCTATCACCATAGAAAATGTCAGGGTAATATCAGTAATAGTTTCGGAGATATTGAATGCTGGTGAAATATTTCGCACAGCCGCCATGTTGGATTGGTGAGTCGTAACAAAATTTGAAGGGCACGGTCGAGGTCACCGGGAATAGTGCTATGAACTTTCCGAGTTTCATTGAAATCGCTCCTGCCGTTTAGATTTTATTAGGGGGGGGGGGGTACACACACACGAATCACACACACACGCACACACACACACGGACAAAAGGTGATCTCATAAGCCTATTTTTTCAAAATTGAAAATAGGCTAAAAATATACATGAAATACACACTTCGAGTCCAATGTCACTGGCTCGACAAAACAAGTTTTAAAGCCTGACTGACTCACAGTCGCTATCACGCTCGGTAATCTTTACACTGCTCTGCATGACCTTCGCTCGGGTGAGCGCTAATTAGAATGTTACTAGACTTGCCCCTAAGAGCTGAAATAATTGTCTTTAAGATAATATTACAAGTTTCAAATCATCACGCACGCTGGCGTGAATTTAGCTCACAAAGCTCACAAAGTAATTGACTTCAAAATAATTAAGAGCGTTAAAAAATTTGCTGCGCAAACTAGCGTGAGTTTAGCTCATCAGAGCTCACAAATAAAATAACTTCGAATATATCAGAGCGTGAAAATCGTTATGCAAACGGGCGTGAAATTAGCTCACAGAGCTCGCACACAGAAAGACCTCGACAGCGTCACGTCGACCAATTTATTAGAAACTGACAGGGTGCGGAAGAGTGGGGTGGATTTAGAAAAATTTTCCAGAGTTTTCATCTCACACAGATGGGACTAGTATCAATCTTCTTCAAATAAATCAAACGTCTCATCGCACTCGTGCGGAGATAATTCCGATCGGCGGTTCTTTAGATAATCAATTCCGCGCGCTTTTTACCACTGACGCCTTCCATCGCGTGATATTGGCGTGGTCTCTCCTGATTGGTTGATTCAATCGTAGGTCGGTTGTAAGTAACTCGTGACCATTCCTTTATGATTCCAATTCTGGTGCAAGTTGTTACACGATTTGGCCTTGAACTCAAGTTTACCAGGCCGTTCTTCAAGAATAGCTACAAGCTCTCCTTATGTGGCAATCATTGCGACACGCTACCTGGCCTTTATTCTCGTCAACTTCCTCATGTACTGCCTGGGCTGAAGTAATAATAATAATAAATTATGAATACTTATTTATCGTAGATCAATAAGGGTTCAATAGTATAGAACAAAGTTCCCGATTCTTGATGTAACGGGTAATCTTGAGAACCACTGGATGGATGTTGATGTGGTTTACACCATTCTGTAAAGGATTTCTCGAGGAAGGTTTCTGTAGAAAAACATTCATTTATCATCAAGGAAGCCGAGCAGTACCGATTTCAGTGAACCTCCGGTCCGTGTGCCTTTTCAGTTCTCGCTGGGTAAACCGTTAAAAAGTATCTATACAGGGTGTCATTTATGTACTTGAGTACCCTTAAGGGGCGTGTTGGGGATGGGTATAGGATCAATTTGAGATAGGGGACCTGGGGTCGGAATGGCCTCCTAACTCCAGAAAACAGGTTTGTTTCAGGCCCTCCGCCCCTGTAAAGTAGGGAAGCGCGCCATGTGTTACTCTGAGGTCAGGCACTCGTTCGCTGTCAACGGTCTTGGTGCGACCATCGCTCAACGCTGCGTTAGCCGAGAGGATTGTAGTTGGTCACTAGTCGTGGCCGAGTGAGGTACGTGTGTGCGCACTGTGTGACCGCATTTGGAAGAGTGTACGGTTTCCTAATACCGGTGCTTCCTTAGTTCCACGTGCGTACTGACCTTCCGTGTGTCATTCGGACAATACTTTTTCAAGTAGTGTTCCAGATAGGACATCAAAACCAGAAACCCAGAAAACCCCGCTGAAAATCATGTCCGGATACCAGAGGAAGAACACCGTACGCTGCCAATGGGACAGGCAGAGTTCTCGCCCCTCACCAGGAGAAATTCACCGCTGGATTGGCGATACCCTCCGGTTGACTGTCGACCAAGTAGAAGCCATCCAGTTAAATGCGCACGAGAAAACCATGTACATCAAGGTAATCAGCATATCTACTTATCAGAAATTGTTAAATACGTTTGCAGATCCTATTAAATTTCAGTATGACTCAGGCGAAATGACAAATGTTAAGCTCTGCACAGCGGATTCCAATTTTACCACAGTGCGGATATTTAATGTCCCACTCGAAGTTCCTCCTGAAATTTTCAAATCCGTCCTGTCGAAATATGGCACTGTGAGTGACGTCAGGAAAGAACAATGGTCTTCTGCTTATCAGTTCCCGGTGTATAATGGAATACGTGCCGTCAATATGGAAATCAAACAAGATATCCCCTCCACTGAGACTTTTGGTGGCCATTCTGGCTATATAACGTATAATGGACAGAAACAGACCTGTTTAATTTGCAATGCTACCACCCATCTACGTATCAACTGCCCAAAGAAAATGATTCCCCTCGGTATAACTCCTACACAACAACGACGTGCCCAATACTCGGAAGTTGTGACTCAGCAAACGTCATATGAAAACATGCTTATTGATCAGTCAGCTGGGACAACACCAGAAGTGACCTCGGTTACATATGACGCAGAACTGTTACCTTGCCCTGACCAGAGCAGTGAGCCACAGAGTGCCCCTGTGATATCGGCAACCTGTATCGCAGCCTTAGAACCGACTATGCCGTCACTACAGCCTGCCACAGAAATTTTGTCTTCACTGCCACCACCTTCTCTGGTATCTACCGACTCACCTACGCAGGTTGATCGGGGATCCGAAAATGTATCTAAGAAGATTAAAACAAATGCCTCGATAGCCGTACCAGCCCCGAAGAATCAAACTGGCTCCACAAACGTTTCCACAGCTGTGAAAAAGAAACAAAATCTTCATTCTACGTCATCTAGGGACCCACGAACGCTCTCAAACGCTGACAGCCGGCCTATGAATGGCAGTCATAAGGAACTATCTCAACCTAATTTGACATAGTGCACCAGTATAATTCTCACCTGTGTCTTTTTTTTTCTTTTTTTCTCGAGTCCACCTTCCAGTATGTCTAGCACAGCTTTTATACTTTTCTTAATGGCGCAATTTCTCACTGTGGCCACTGTGAATATCAATGTAATAGAATGCCCTCTGAAATTTCAACTGTTGGAGAGATTCCTTCGAGATGCAGACATTGACATTGCCTTCATTCAAGAAGTTGCTCTACCCTGTTTGCCAATATCTGCCTTCTACAAACAATACATCAATACCGGTTATACGAATAGAGGGACCGGATTCCTCATAAGACATGATATCCCACTCGAAGGTGTGCTATGCCATCCATCAGGACGCATAATATCTGGACACATAAACAATACCACCCTGATAAATGTATATGCCCCATCCGGGTCAAATAAGCGTGTGGAACGGAAAATGTTCTTTCAACAGAGTATACTGCCTCATCTGCACGACGTTAAGGAAAAACTTATTCTTGCAGGGGATTTCAATTGTATTCAACGCCCAGAGGATTCCACTAGTTCATACCAAGGTATCAACCCGGCTCTCAGGACCCTTCTTAACTCCCTACACCTCATTGATGCTGTGGATAGTTTAAGGGTGCCCCTGCCCCATTACACCTGTATAAGTCACAACTCCTCATCACGAATTGACCGCATATACTTTTCACAGGAACTTATCCAGCCTAGACGATATGAAGTGATACCTGCCAGTTTCACTAACCATCATGCTGTCGTATGTACAATCTCTTACCCCCATCCCATATTTCACATAGGAAGAGGTTATTGGAAGCTGAATTGCTCGCTGTTACTGGAGGAGGAATGCCAAGATATTTTCAGACAACACTGGACTCGATGGGTCCAACAAAAATGCAAATTTCGCGACTGCGCAGACTGGTGGGATATTTTAGTTAAACCAGGGATCCGCCGCGTCTTTAAGAACATATCCTACCAACGAGGTCGGGAAAGACGGGATACATTTGAATTTTACTATCGAGTTCTTCGCCAGCCCCAGCAAAGATCTGATGCTGGGGAGCGTATATATGACCAGATTCGGGAAGTTAAAACCAAGCTCCTGTCCCTACAGCAAAGAACGCTCGCTCATATAAACGTGGCTTTAAAAGATCGTACAGTGCTCCCGGACGAAAGTGCAAGTGTATACCATATCGCCAAAGGACAACGGGAGCGGCAATGTAAATATATCCACCGCCTCCGCACCAGTACTGGAAGTGTCGTCACCTCCCCTGACGCTATACGTAGTGAAATATCATTATTTTATCAACGGTTCTACGCTAAGGCTGAAATTGATCCACAGCAGGTGACCCTATTGCTTTCATCTTGCAGTACCCAACTATCTCCGGACAACAAAACTCTGCTCAGCGCGGATATTACGGATGAAGAGATTCACTCTGTGGTTAAGCAGCTCCCAAACAACCGCTCACCTGGCATTGATGGACTGCCATATGAAATGTATAAACACTTCTGGCCTCTCATTGGCAAATAATTTTGTCATGTCCTGCGTACCATTCTCCAACGTCGTGCTCTTTGTCAGTCACATCACGAAGGTACCATAGTCCTCATACCAAAAACATCCTCTCCCATGGCAGTTGGTGACTTCCGACCAGTTACTCTGCTCTGCAGTGATTATAAAGTCCTTACCAAAGTACTTGCATGCCGATTGAAGACTGTTCTACACGATATCCTTGGTATTGAACAATGTTGCAGTATTCCTGGAAGAACTCTGTTAACAAACTTAGCGATACTACGGGACCTACACCTAAAAGCCGAAATGCTCCCCACTGAGCCAATGAGTTTTCTCACCTTAGATCTTGATAAAGCTTTCGACCGCATCAGTCATGAATACTTGTACATGGTCTTGCAACACTTTGAATTTCCTGAAATCCTTATTGACTACATTCGTATGATAAATTGTAATGCTACGTCTCGAGTGCTCGTCAACGGTTTTCTTTCCCCTCTGATTCCAATACAACGATCAGTTAGGCAAGGATGTCCCCTTTCCATGCTACTTTTTGTCATTGGCCTTGAACCGTTCATTCGGACTATCCAGGTGAAGCTACAGGGTTACAAACTGTCCACACATGTTTTTGGAATGTGCGCCTATGCTGATGACGTATCAATATTGATCCGCAATAATGAAGATATCTCCCACATCGATAGCGCCCTTCAGCTCTACCATATCGCCTCTGGAGCACAATCGAACCCCCAGAAAACTGCTTTGCTTCCGCTCAATACTAACTCAGTGATTACCCAACAGCCCTGGTTCCGGATAGTAAATGAGGTGAAAATTCTTGGCATTACCTGGAAGCAATCGCTTCTGGACACAATGCAAGCAAACTGGACTAAGGTCATTGCCAAAGTTAGGGGAGTGCTGATCCAATTTGGTCAAAGAAACCTCAATATAGTGCAACGGGTCATGATCCTCAACGTGTTTGCGCTCTCTAAAATATGGTATGTTGCACAACTTTTCCCACTTCCCAAAATGTTTGAGAGCCAATTGGCAAAATATACAGGTTGGTTTATATGGCAAGGATTTTTGTTCCGAGTACTACGGGAACAGTTGTATCTCCCATCCCGGCAAGGCGGGCTAGGGCTAACTGCTCATGGCATGAAATGCCGTGCACTCCTCTGCAAGAATGATATCACCATTCTTTCCCAACATGACACTTTTACGAAAGCGCTATACAAAGATATTCGAAACACAGCCCGTGGTTGTGATAGAGCTTTGCCGAAGATATTTAGGGACCATCAACAGCACCTTCTGGAAACTGTTCGCCAAATACCTTCAGGGACTGTTCCAACGACGAAAAGTATTTATAACATGTTGCGGCAAGTGGTACACTCCAAACCGCGAATCGAGACCACCACCCTCTACGTCCATTGGCCCACTGTTTGGAAAAATTTTGGGGCTATGACCATTTTTTCTGCTGTACACTCCCAGGTTTTTATCTTCCTCAACGATCTCATCCCAACCGCTCTACGGCGATATACCATCCGTCTTGAAGCTTACCCATGGTGTACTATATGTGGTCAAACTGATACGGCGATACACCGCTTCACATCATGCACGCGAATTGCCTCCACGTGGCTGTGGTGTAAGGGAAAAGTATGTCAACTATTAAATGTGCCCACGGATGACCTTGATGACAGGAAGTTGATTCGATTGTCGGTGACCGCCTTCCCCCAAATTAAACAGACTGCCATTGTGTGGATAATGGGCCAATATGTACACTTCGTGATGGACAATGATCAACATTTCTCGTTCCAGGATCTCAGGTACCACCTGCAAAAAGAGCGTTGGAAGCTTAGTGAAAATGGACAATTGTACGATAAATATGGACACTGTCTGGATTTCTTGTGATGTATTAGTATGGTATTTATCATATCTGAAAATTCTGTAATTCTGTAAAGAGCTAAAAAAAAAAAAAAAAAAAAAAAAAGAGGATAGCGGGGAGGTGTGGTGCCACGGTGGTCCCTGGTTCGTTTCTCCTGGGGTGGCAATCATTCATTTTTTTCTTTTTCTTTATGTTTTAGAGGGGAAGGAGGGGGCGTAGTCACAGTGCGTGTTTATTCTGTGCTGATTTTTAGCCTATCTTCAATTTTGAAAAAAAAAATAGGCTTATGAGATCACCTTTTGTCCGTGTGTGTGTGCGTGTGTGTGTGTGATTCGTGTGTGTGTCCCCCCCTAATAAAATCTAAACGGCAAGAGCGATTTCAATGAAACTCGGAAAGTTCATAGCACTATTCCCGGCGACCTCGACCGTGCCCTTCAAATTTTGTTACGGCTCACCAATCCAACATGGTGGCTGTGCGAAATATTTCACCAGTATTCAATATCTCCGAAACTATTACCAATCTTACCCTGACATTTTCTATGGTGATAGAAGGAACTACTATAAGTTCACTTATGTGACTTTTGAAAACCTGGTAACTACAAAACCAACATGGCGGCCAAGCGAATTTGCGACATTTAAATAGACGTTTCTCGCGATTTGACCAACCAAACGCAATGAAACTTGGTACAGTATATGTTTATATACATTGTAATGCACCGACATCTAACTTCGTTCAATTGTTTACATAATCACAAGATGGCGGATGTGCGAATTATTTCACCGGTATTCTATATCTCTGAAACTATTAGCGGTATCTCCCTAAAATTTTGTACGGAGATAAAGGGCACTACTGGAATTCCATCTATAAGATTTTCCAAAACCGGTTAACTACAAAACGAACATGGCGGCCAAGCGAATTTGAACATTTTAAATAGACCTTTCTCGCGATTTAATTTTCCAAGCACACTGAAACCCGGTACAGGAAATATTTATACACATTGTAATCCACTGGTATCTAATTTAGTTCAATTGTTTACATAACCTCAAGATGGCGGCAGTGCGAATTTTAAAATTAAGTTTTTATTTCTTGTGATGTAGTCATGCGATCGAAGTGAAAGTTTGAATAATGAACCTACGCAATAATTTTCCTTTAATGGTTCATGACTCTATGGCCTATACATTTAACAATCCAACATGGCGACCATCCGAAATATTTAGACGATACTGAATATCTACGAATCTATTTTAGCAATCAAACTGCATTTTTTAATGTTCATAGGGGCTATGAACTTAAGTTCACCTATAGGACTTTAAATAACCTGGTGATCACAAATCCAACATGGCGGTGACGCGAATTATAAATATTCACATGGACGTTTCTCGCAATTTAACCATCCGCGTGCAGTGAAACTTGGTACAATAATCTTTATCCGAATGTTAATCCACTGGCATCTAATTTATTTCAATTGTTTCCATAACCTCAAGATGGTAGCTGTGAAATTTTTTAAATCTCCTTGTTTTTTCTTGTGTCCTAATTATGCGATTGAAGTTTGAATACTACACGTTCACAATAATCTGCATGTAACAGTATACTCTAGGACCTACATATATAAAATCCAGCATGGCGACCATCCGAAATATTTAGTCGGTTCTCAATATCTACGAATCTATTACAGCAATCAAACTGAAATTGTGTATGTTGATAGTGACAATTAACATAAGTAGGATATATGAAAATAGGCTGTATAGTTCTTCACGGAACTACTTGTTTTTAAACTATCGTTGATTCTGTAAATTAATTGCCTTTTGATTATTAGTATCAACGAGTTACGTGTGTTTCTGTAGTAGTTAAAGATGACGGAACTATCAATTTGCAAGAGGAATGCAGCTCTCGGCTAACACAGTGTTGAGCGGTGGTCGCGCCAAGACCGTTGACAGCGAAAGAGTGCCTGACCTCAGAGTAACACATGCTTTCCTACTTTACAGGGGCGGAGGGCCTGAAACAAACCTGTTTTCTGGGGTTAGGAGGCCATTCCGACCCCAGGTTCCCTATTTCAAATTGATCCTATACCCATCCCCTACACGCCCCTTAAGGGTACTCAAGTACATAAATGACACCCTATATACTATGATTGTAGGAAACGTTCTACAAAGGAAAACAATCCCGTACAGCATATCTCTATCTTTAATACATCGTCCACTATAAGTGTTTTTACATTTTCATTTCTTCCAAGAATCTCTATTCAGCGGAAATTTAAATTACTAGCTTCGGAGCAATTTTACGAGCCTATCATCTCAGCTTTGGCCAGCATCAAACAGTCGAATCATGTCGAGTTAAGACTTCTTGAAGGGTATAATTAACTTACTTATTTCGAGATTTTGTCGCCTCCGTAGCGTAGCGGTCAGCATGGTTAGCTGCCGCCCCGGAGGTCCTGGGTTCGATTCCCGGCTCTGCCACGAAATTTGAAAAGTGGTACGAGGACTGGAACGGGGTTTACTCAGCCTCGGGTGGCCCAAATGAGTAGAGGGGGTTCGATTCCCCCTCAGCCATCCTCGAAATGGTTTTCCGTGGTTTCCCACTTCGTCTTCGGGCAAATGCCGGGATGGTACCTTCTTCAACGCCACGGCCACCTCCTTCCCTCTTCCTTGCCTATCCCTCCTAACCATCCCTTACCTTCCCTCATGAGGCCCCTGTTCGCTTGGCAGGTGAAGCCGCCTGGGCGAGGTGCCAATCCCACCTCACCAGTTGTATCCCTTCCGATTCGATGTTCCCAGCTCTAGGACACTGCCCGTAGAGGCGGTAGTGGTGAGTTCCCTCGCTGAGTCCGTGGGTTCCACCAACCTGGAGGGTAAACGACTAAAAAAAATTAAAAAATCGAGATTTTCTGTTCACCTCGGCTTTTCTGAATTGCGTCTGGGACCTGACGTCCGTGCGCCTTTTATGCTAACGACGGGTAAACCGTTAAAGATACCGGGGGAAGCCGGGGAGGGATGATACTAAACTAATGACAGTAATGTCTTTGGACGAGTCTTCAGTCTTTTGACTGGTTTGGTGCAGCCTTCCATACCTTCCTGTCCTGAACAAATCGTTCATCTTTAACTACCATACATATCATGCGAGGCGACCTATTTAACATATTCTAATCTTGGTCTACCCCTACAGTTCTTGTTCTCAACTCTACCGTCCATAACTAGGTTTGCTAATCCTGGGTAATCCTAGTCAGTAACCTACCAACCCCTCTCTTATCTTCATTAGCAGTCGCCAGAAACATTTCTCCTCTTCCATTCGTCTTAATACCTCTTCATTTGTTAATCCATCTCATATCCTCTTCTCTTCATTTCTGCTTCATAAACAGTCCAAGTTTCACTTCCATAGAGCGCCAGGTGGTTAAAACTCGTCTACAAGCGTCTTGCCACTATGAATTCTGTGTGAATTCGAAGTTTCTTTGATAGTTATTTTTGCTCTGCATTTGCAACATAAATATTGTTTCTTGTGCTATGGATTAAGATGCCTTACTTCAAATTTTCTCTCCAAGAAAGATGATTCATCATTGGCACATAATGGCTTCTCCCCGCTATGGGTATTTCGGAATCATAAAAAGATGGTATGCTAAACATGTGGAACATTAATTTGTAGGTATTCAACACTTGGCAAATTTGATTTATTGGAAACTAGCAACCCACCCCGGCTTCACCCGGGAACAGTTATGAATGCAAGGTGATAGGCTACTTTTAACCGAGGTCTTATAAGATTTCCTTGTATGCGGCATTAGTCATTTTCCCTCCAGCAGTAAACACGAAAGCTAGCTCGTAAACAGTCACCTCAGTAATTGAATGGAGCTTGTTTGAAGAAATGAAAACGTAAAACTACTTATAGTGGGCGAGTTATTGAAGATAGAGATATGTTCTCGTGGACGTTTTTGTAGAAAATTTCGTGCTGAACAATACTTACACTCATAGTATATAGGGTAGATATCTTTAACGTTTTGCCCAGCGTAAGCTTAATTAGCGCACGGAGGCCAGGTTTCTTTTCGACTTTTTCACTGAAATCGCTACTGCTAAGCTTCCTTTGATCATAAATAAATTATTTTCTACAGAAACCTTCCCCGAGATATTCTTTACAGAATGGTGAAAACCGCATTAAAATCCATCAAGTGGTTCTCGAGATGACCCGTGACATATGAGAACCGGGGACTTTGTTTTATGCTAAGTAGAGATATGTTTATTTGCCTGGTGAAATCTACCTCCGCCTTCTGGCGTGCCGAGAGGGATATATTTTCATTGAACTATATATTCTGGTTTTCTAGATGGGCCTCGTATTTATCGCAGTGGTGGAAGCATTCATTTTCATAATCACCTACATCTAACTTGATGTAACGATTTTTGCTTGGTTGGTTCCTCAGTTTAGGGGCTGCGACAACGCGGTCATGTAGCTCCGTGTTTTTGGGTGTGTGTAGAATCTGTCTGAAAACCGGTGTTAATTGTGATGGCTCTATTAGTCAGTGATATCTGTAATTCAGGTTAGGACTGTAGACGATCCATTTCAAGTTGTACCTACTTTTGCTACTAGATATTACCGTCAATGACACCTTGCTGCGAACTTGGCTAATAGATACCACCGCAACCGCCACCTGGTGACGAACGTTGAAACTTAATAGAGCGTTAATCAAATCTAACCTACAAATTTAGCTGCACACAATTGTAATTAGATGTAGGTTCTTTTACATGCCAAAAATCTATGACATGGCTCCTCCGACTATACTTCCTGTCCGAAGGAAGGCATATTGAGGGATTTTTTACGCTCTTAAAAAATCCGATGACTTCGGCCAGGAAAACAAATTCTACCAACCGTCGGTTTAACCTTACGAACTTGCAGGCGTGTTCGGGGACAGGTTGATGATGTTATACTATGGGAGAAACCTGCAATTGACACACACACCCACGCCTGTGGCTACTTAAACTAATCCATACAGCATGAATACTGCAGCTAGTTCTTCAGCCTTCTCATGTGACCTTGCATTACGCCTTCCGGTGTGAACTGTTAGTCAATTAAAGTACTGTAAAAACATTATGATAGATAATAAGTTAAATACAGAGGTGAATAGTTTCTGTTTGATGGGATCAACCATTAGTAGTAGTGGCTCATGCAGTCAAGAGATTTGCCGAAGACTTGCCCTAGGAAGAGCAGCTTTTAAAGGCCTGGATAAGATCTTCAAGTGTTCCGATGTTTCTTTGCCTACTAAAAAAAAGTCCTCTCGGCACGCCGGAAGGCGGAGGTAGATTTCACCGGACAAACTTGGGAATAGGTGAAAATAGGCAGAATATGCAGGTTTTCGTAGAAGGATCAGACCTCATTTATTGCGAGAAGGTATTTTATAATTGGAGCTTAATTAACTTTGTTTTTCGTAATTTTATGCTTATTTTAAACATTTTATTGTCTTATGGGAACGGTAACCTTCTTGTCATTTGGGGTCCATTTTTATACTTGTGGTCACACTGTCCTTATGCTAGGTTTCGACACTGATGTGTAACTATGTAACGGTCTGTTACTTCTTCACGCAAAATTATATCTCCCGCAGAGATTTTGGTTGGTTCCTCAGTTTAGGGGCTGCGACAACGCGGTCATGTGACCCCGTGTACTTAGGGATGGCTGTATTAGTCTGTAATTCAGGTAAAGACTGCAGACGGTCAATTTCAAGCATTAGTTCCTAATGTTGCTACCAGGTACTACCGTCAACGACACCTACCTGTGAACTTGGCTACTAGATGCCACCGCAGCCAGCAACTCGCAACGAACGTTGGAATTTCCCCTCCAAAGGAAAGCATACTGAGGGATTTTTAGCGCTCTTAGAAAATCCGACGACTTCGGCCGGCTTTGAACTCGCGACCTTGGGCATAGACATTCAGCATGCTTGCTACCAGTTACGTCACCGAAGCCGCTTCACACTTAGTCAGATGGAATTCTGAATATGATCTCGTGCAAGTGCGTTATCTTGGCAACGTCTGATGGCTCATCCCTCATCAATTTAGTAGAGTTGCCATGGCAAGCACTGATAGCTCTTGGCATTTTCTTATAATTCCGAAATCATTTTTCTCATCCCTTGGCATAATGGAGGGTCATATCAAAAATTCTTTAAGACAAAATTTTAGTTAATTATTAGGGGAATATTGTCCATTTTGTACGGTTTTGAGATTGTGCCTATTAAGAGAGATATGATTAATGTTTCCCGAAAAACCCACTTTTTCCCACCCCTTTGGTCAATGGTTGGTGCTATAAAAAAAGCTCTTCAAACATAAATTTTTGGGCTTTATCCGACACATAGTATGAACGTTGAACGGATTCGATATTTCACATATTAAGAGAGTTATAGCAATATTTCACTTTTTCGAAAAAAGCCCCCCATTTTCACCCCCTTCGACCGATTTAGCCCATTAACGAACTCGACCGAGATTTTATAGGTATACATATTCGGTAAAATAATCAAAGTGATTGGTGGAAAATTACGGCAGTTATCGTGTCCACAAGAAACTGATATGCATATATATATACATACATAAATTATATATAAACTTTTGAACTGACGGTGGTTTTGGGGTCTGGGGGATGTGAAACGCGAAGATATGTCGAAATTTTTCGGAAGTCGAAACATGATAGCCTACCCATTGCAATAGTTAGCTTTCTAATGAAATCTACCTCTGGTTGGTTCCTCAGTTTAGGGGCTGCGACAACGTGGTCATCTAACGCCATGTACTTTGGGTGAGTGTAGAATCTGTCTGATAAACGGTGTGAATTGTAATGGATGTATTAGTCTGTAATTCAGGTAAGGACAGCAGACGGTCAATTTCAAGCAGTAGTTCCTAATGTTGCTACCAGGTACAACCGTCAATGACACCTAGCTGTGAACTTGGCTACTAGATGCCACCCCAACCAGCAACTCGTAACGAACGTTGGAACTTCCCCTCCAAAGGAAAGCATACTGAGGGATTTTTAGCGCTCTTAGAAAATCCGACGACTTCGGCCGGCTTTGAAACCGCGACCTTGGGCATAGACATTCTGCATGCTACCAGTTACGTCACCGAACCCGCTTCCCACTTAGTCAGATGTCAAAGTCAACCCCTGGCACCAACCAGCCCATGACGGGCTAAGGCCGACCAAGCGACCGCTGCCCAGCCATTTGGCCTGCAGATATTGGGGTGACGCGTGATCAGCGCGTCGGGTCCCCTCGGCCGTTAATATTGGTATTCGTGATCGGGGTGCTGTCTCACTGTCAGACAGCTACTCAATTGTCCTCACGAGGCTGAGTGCACCCCGCTCCAACCCTCACATCAGTTTTAAAATCCCTGACGGAGCCGGGGATCGAACCCGGGGACTCCGGGTGAGAGGCAGGCGCGCTACCCCAACACCACGGGGCCGGCTTAGTCAGATGGAAATACTGAATCTGATCTCGTGCAAGTTCGTTGTCATGGCAACGGCCTATCCCTCATCAATTTAGTAGTGTTGCCATGGCAACCTCTGATAGCTCTTGGCATTTTCTTATAATTCCGAAATCATTTTTCTCATCCCTTGGCGTAATGGTGGGTCATATCAAAAATTCTTTCAGACAAAAGTTTTAGGTAATTATTAGGGGAATATTGTCCATTTTGTACGGTTTTGATATTGTGCCTATTAAGAGAGATATGATTAATGTTTCCCGAAAAACCCACTTTTTTCCACCCCTTTGGTCAATGGTTGGTGCTATCAAAAAATGTATTTGACATAAATTGTTGGCACTTATCCGACACATATTATGAACTTTGAATGGATTCGATATTTTGGGTATTAAGAGAGTTATAGCGAAATTTCAATTTTTCGAAAAAAGCCCCCCATTTTCATCCCCTTCGACCGATTTTGCCCATTAACGAACTCGACCGAGATTTTATGGGGATACATATTATGTAAAAAATTCAAAGTGATTGGTGCAAAATTACGGCAGTTATCGTGTCCACAAGAAACTGATATACATATATACATATATATATATATATATATATATATATATATACATAAATTATATATAAACTTTTGAACTGACGGTGGTTTTGGGGTCTGGGGGATGTGAAACGCGAAGATATGTCGAAATTTTCCGGAAGTCGAAACATGGGACCCATTGCAATAGTTAGCTTTCTAAAGAAATCTACCTAATAGAATGCTTAAGGCACTAGTCTTTCCCATAGCTACATATGGTTGCAAAAGCTGGACCACAGGAAACGAGATAGGAAGTATAAGGTGCGTTCAAAAAGTAACGAGCCGGAGGCTGGAATGCGCAAACCGGTGACTACATCGGCTAATCGTGGCGTGTGTAACGAGGTGTGGTTCCGACCAGAGCGTGGAAGTTCACAGCCCGTCGCTAGAAGGCACGCGTGCACGTCACGTGACGATACAAAGTGAGCAGCAGCATGCAACAATCGTCCAACGCTGCCAGTCGCATTGCAAACAGTGGCATGAAGGCGTCAACCGAAGAGCAAGGAGGTGTTGTTCGGTTTCTGACAGCGGAAGGAGTAGGGGGAACGGACATTCATCGCCGAATGTCACAAGTGTACGGCGAACAATGCATGTCCCTTGCAAGGGACAAAGCGTGGCCCAAGCGCTTCAGTGAAGGACGGGTGTCGTTAGGCGATGATGCCCGGTCTGGGGTATCCCCCTGCATTACCGATGACAACGTCCAGCTGGTTGATGCACTAATTACCCAGGACCGCCGAGTGACAGTGAACGCCATAGCCGCCGTGGTCGCTCCACGACAATGCATGTCCTCATACGGCCAACACAGTCGTGGCACTCCTGCAGAAATTCAAATGGGAGGTTCTCGACCAACCTCCATACAGTCCAGACCTCTCTCCCTGTGATTACGCCATGTTTGGTCCCTTGAAAAGGGCTCTGCGGGGCCAACGATTCACCTCGGACGCCGACGTCCAGCTGTACTTGCGGGACTGTTTCACATCGCATCCCAGGGAATTTTATGAGACAGCCATTCACCGCCTCATGTCACAGTGGGACAAGTGCCTCAACAGTTAGGGCCAATACTTCTAACATTCAGGTACTGGTTTCTGTAATTATGCCTGCGGCTCGTTACTTTTTGAACGCAGCTTATATATTGATGCTTTTGAGCTCTGGTGTTGGAGAAGGATACTGCGTATTCCTTGGACAGCCAAGAACACAAATGCATGGGTGATCCAAAAAATCAAACCAGATCTGTCCCTTGAAGCATTGATAACAAGATTACAGCTGTCATATTTTGGACACATTATGAGGCGTTCTGATTCGTTGGAAAAGACAATTATGCTTGGAAAGGTGGAAGGGTCTCGGAGACGAGGGCGGCCAGCATGGAGATGGATTGACTTTATCAAATCCATCATGAATGTGTCAGTGAAGTATATGGCTGAAGACCGAATCATATGGTGACAGTCCATCCATACAGCCGCTAGGAGTCGACGCCGACTTGATGGCACCTGATATCATCAAAACTAAGAACCCACTCGATTGCGTATCAGAAGAACGTGTGTATCCAACGGTGACTATAATCCAGCTCACAGTATGCCTATTATGACTTTTTGGGTGGTGTAGTCGGTAGCATGCTGAATTGCTATGCCCATGATTGAGGGTTCAAACCCGGCCGAAGTCGGTGGATGTTTAAGTGCGTTAAAATCCTTCGGAGGGGAAGTAAAGCTGGCGGGGCCCATGTGATAGATATATGGAATGTAAAGAACCTACCACTACAATTGGTAGTGTGTAGAAAACATTTTAAGTTATAAACTAGTGTCGAAAAGTAAAGCACAATCACTAAACGAGGCCCTACCACCTGAAAGGAATGTCAGACGGATTTCTGAAAAAACGGAAGCTAAATCACACACCATATGTCACACAACTTGTCCAACGAAACAGTGTCAAAGAGGTTCTGAGAGCTAAGGTACACCTTTAACAACAACTAACAATATTTGGCAATGTCTTCCACAACAAAATATGCTGTTAATAGGGTGTATGGTTACCCCTAACGGCCACAATTCTTCGCAGCGACGTGGCATGCTCTCTATCAGATGGTCCAAGAGCTCTTGTGGCCGTCGATCCCATTTCTCCAACAGGGTAATGCGAAGGTCTTGGAGGGTCCTTGGTGGAGGCTGAAGGGATGCAATTAGCCTCCCCAATGCCTCCCATGCATGTTCTATAGGATTCCGGTCCGCAGACTTCACTGGCCAATCCATGCGATGAATGTCTTCCCAACCAGAAATTCATCCACCAGAGCAGCGCAGTCCAATAAGAGGACGTCTGGACCAACCGCACCTCTGAAGAGTCAAACATGTGGTCTCAGTACCTCATCCCTGTATCTCCGATCATTCACGGTGTTCCTAGGACCACCCATGAAGATGTGCAGGTCCGTACAGCCATTCAATATGATTCCGCCCCACACCATGACGCCACCACCACCATACTGGTCCCGTTCCACGATGTTCCTGTGGTTGCATCGGCTACCCGGCAATATCCAGATTAATGTGCGAGGGGACTCGTTCTGCAAACTGAAGCGGGATTGATCTGTGAAGAGCACATGCCTCCATTCATTCATGGTCCTGTTTCGACGTTGACGGCTCCACAGTACACGGGCCCGTCTCTGTGCTGGAGTGAGTGGGACGCACACCGCTGGACGTCTGGCAAACAGCCATGCTGTTCTGAATCTCCGGTACACAGTTTGCCAGGAAACGACAACCCCTGAGACGGTTGCATGCTCCGCCGAAAATTTTATTGTCTTGCAAGTGCACTCTAATTTCGTCGGGCGGTTAAGGCCAGATATCGGTCCTGCTTTTTTTTTTTTTTTTTTTTTTTTTTTAGCGTATGGCTTTTAGTGCCGGGAGTGTCCGAGGACATGTTCGGCTCGCCAGTTTTGTAGCTGCTTCGAGACGGACACCCAAAGGGTGAGCTACAAGTACCGTTGGGGAGGGAAGGAGGGAAGTTGGAATGTAAGGACGAGGAGTTGGAAGGTAGTGGCTGTGGCCTATAGTTAGGGACCAACCCCGCCATTTGCCTGGAAGGAAGATGGGAAACCACAGAAGACCATCTTCAAGGTTGCCGGCGGGGGGATTCGAACCTCCTCGCCTCCCGGATGTGAGCGACTGCCATCAGTCATGCCGTAACCACCACGGCTAACTCACCCGGTATCGGTCCTGCTGTGGAGTGGTTACTCTTGGTCGACCTGATACTGGCCTACAACTAACGTCTCCAAGTCTGAAAATTACACTTTGAGGTACATTCGAGATACGGCGACTTTGGTCTGTGTCTGGCCTGCTTCAAGGTGGCCGAGTATTCTACCCTGCAAAACGGGGTGCAAATGACATCGTTGTGCCGTTATGTTGTCACGTTCACCACGAGGCTATACTCCGCATACTACAACAGGGCAAACACGACTGAGGGAATATGCGGCGCAGGCACTGGCTGTGTTTACCTTGCGGTTACGCCGCTAGTCAAAGCAGGGAATACTCCTTTCCTATACAGAGCGAACATGTACGGTTGGTAGGTGCATATGTCGTGCGATTTGTGGTCTATTTCCTGTTGCCCCGCTTATTCGTAACTTATGTTTAACTTTAGGACACTAGTATATTTAACTGTTTAGCAACGCTTTATCAAGTTACAACGATTGCCGCTAGGTATTAGTGACTGTAGCATCTGGTAGCCGAAGTTGGAACTATTTGAAATTGACACCTCAGGGGCTCACATCTAGAGGGACGTGGGTTGGCGACCACGGGCCCCAGCTGAGTCCGCCATTGTTTCCACTTACTTATGCCGGGCTCCTCATCGTCATCTTTCCTGTCGACCCCTGCTGGTCAACTCTTGTTCTCTTCCTACCCCGATGGTATTAGGGTAACCGAGGCCAAGGGAGTCTCTTCCTTTCCTGCCTTAATTAGCCCTTGTCTCATCTTTTCTGTTACCCTCCTTCTGCGAGGGGTCAGCCTTCTTTTTCTTTTCAAGTTGTCTCCTTCCTTCTGCTCAAGACCTTCAAGGAGGCACGGTGTATGTAGCCCCACCACTTCTGGTGCACCCTGGATATTGCTACACCCTCAGGAGCTCACGGCTGGTGAGTTCGGGAGTTGACGACCCCGAGAGATTCCTGAGCTGGGTCCGGTTTTCCCCGTATTTTACATTACCTCTGGGCCGGACCCCCTCCTCTTTCAATTTCTTATCTGCCTTTCATGGCTCTCCTTCCTTCCAAGTCCTTCAATCCACATTCTTCGAGTGTTGAGGGCATTTCTTTTCCTCCTGTCCTTTATTTGCTTTATTCTCTTTTTTTTCATTTCTTCTTCTAGTATATAATTTAGTTTTAGTTATAGTTTACATTTCATTATCATCTTCATGATCAGCCAAACCATTAGGGGCCGATAACCTAGATGTTAGGCCCCTTAAAACAACAATTATCATCATCATCATCATCATTATTTGAAATTGAGCTTATTGGAAGCCTATGGTGTTCAATTAAATAAAATACCCAGCTATGGCCATTCGGATGCAATTCATATATAATTTTAGTATGCCTATTATGGGGCGATGTAAAGGCCGCTTGATTACACCCTCAGCCTAATTATTGTTGTTTCACTTGAGGGATTTGGACAGCGTGGTCATTCAGCCCCGTGTAGAATGTTGCCTGATAACCTGACACTGGACTAAAGCAAGGATGTGTGTTATCACCATTATTGTTCTTAATGGTGATGGATGACATCATGAAGGCAGCAATGAAAGACTATAGTAGGGCAAGGATGAAGGTAATGTTGTTTACAGATTATGTTTTGATCTGGGGCGAGGATGAGAGGGAGGTACAAGAACAGTTGGACGTAATAAATGAAAAGATTGAGCAATGGACATTGAAGATATACGTGGAGAAGATTAAAACAGTGGAGATGAGTAGAGGTAAGAAACAAGGGAAAGGAGTAATCAAAGTCGGATATAAGGAATAGGAAGTGGTGAAACACTTCAAGTACTTAGGAAGTGAACGGACTGAAGATGAAATACTAGATTTGGAAATTAGCAGAATAATACAACTCGGGAATGCTTTCTACCAACAGGTACGGGGACTAGTATGGAACAAGGCTAAAGAAGTTATGTACAAAGCATACTATGTTCCTATAATGACATATGCAGCAGAAATTTGGACAATGACTAAGAGGGATGAGAGCAGAGTACTGGCAGATGAGATGAGATTCCTGAAAAGTATGGTCCAGAAAACGAGGAGAGAAATGAAGATATACGGAAAGAACTGGGAGTACAGAAACTAAATGACAAACTGGAGCAAAACAGATTGAGATGGTTTGGACATGTCAAACGGATGAATGAAGTACGGCTACCAAGACGAGCACTGGAACGACAGATGACAGGGAAGAGAGGACGAGGAAGTCCAGGAATGCGTTGGATGGACTCGATGAAGTATAGCATTAGAAAACGGAACCTGGATTGGAACACTGTCGGAAGAGGAATGGTGGAAAGACAGAACAAAGTGGAGAGGAACCATATTTGCCCCCGCCCAGTGTCAGCTGGAAAAGGGGAAATGAAGATGGTGATGATGATGATGACGAACCTGTGTAATTGTAATAGCTGTATTAGTGTGTGTATTTGTAGTTCAGGTGAGACCATGGCCTTAATTTAGGCACCATCCCTACATTTGCCTGGAGTAGAAATAGGAAACCACGCAAAACCATGATGACTGAGATGGGAATCGGATCCACCCCTCTTCAGTTCTACCTCATGTGATTGAGTGTACCTCGTCCCAACCCTCACACTAAAAGAAAATCTTGGCAGAGTCGTGAATTGAACCTGGACCCTCAAGGCTCAGATAAATTAGTTTGGATTTAGTTCATGGGGCGCTCCCCTCATACCAGACAACTTCTCCATTGTCATCACAAGGCTGAGTACAACCTGTTCCAACACTGACGTCAGATCATAAGTTGGTTGGAGCAGGCCCCGGGCTATAAACGCCAAATTTTAGGGGTCGCCGAAATTTAGGTAACGCTGAACGCAGAAAGAGGTTGACCCAACAATCCCTACATTAAAAATAAGTATGACATGGAAATCTTTAAAACAGTAGGATAAAATAACGATAATTTACGTGAATATAAAATAAAAGTAATATTAAATATCACGTACATTTGTAGTATTTAAGTTTAATCATGATTATATTATAACACAGTATTATAATATAATCAGTATTATCTGTGTTGGCAACAATGTTGGCAGTGATGCACGGTTCACGCTGTTGGCAATACTCATGGATTTAAATGGAGGAAACATCCATATTTCTGTCTTTACCAGTCGCCAACTGCTCCGCAGAAAGAGGATTTTCTGTTTTGACTCGGCTAAAGAATGTGAAAAGATCAACTCTTTCAGACAGCAAACTATATTCTGTGTTGTGAAAAAGACGCAACCCTTAGCACAGACTTTTCTGACATCATAAATAAATTTGCAAAGTTAAAAGCCAGAAAAAAGCGTATGATTTGAAATGTTTCTGTATATTGCACTTTTTTTAAATTTTTCTTTTGAATTTGTAGTCTTGGTTTTTAGTGTGATTGATGTATCAATAATTGGCTACAAAATTGTATGAACGACTTAATGCTCTTATTATTTCCTGTGATACAATATTAGTAACTTAGTTGTTTGAAAAAAAAAACACATTATGATTTTTTTTTAGCTTATGGCTTTTAGTGCAGGGAGTGTCCGAGGACATGTTCGGCTCGCCAGTTTTGTAGCTGCTTCGAGACGGACACCCAATGGGTGAGCTACAAGTACCGTTGGGGAGGGATGGAGGGAAGTTGGAATGTAAGGACGAGGAGTTGGAAGGTAGCGGCTGTGGCCTATAGTTAGGGACCAACCCCGGCATTTTCCTGGAAGGAAGATGGGAAACAACAGAAGACCATCTTCAAGGTTGCCGGCGGGGGGATTCGAACCTCCTCGCCTCCCGGATGTGAGTGACTGCCGTAACCACCACGACTAACTCACCCGGTACCATTATGATATTTCTATGGCACATAAATGAGAAAAAGGGCACAAGTAGACCATTTGCCCAGGGCGTCTATCACCTCAGCCCGGGGCCTGGGTTGGAGTCGGAAATCGAAGATAGGGCCTTGTGTAGTTGTTGCTGTTTCATATGAGGGGATTGGACATCGAGGTTATTTAGCCCCGTGTACATGGGTGTGTGTACAATAATTAACCTGTCTCATCTAACTGTATATTACAATATCATATTTTAATAGCGGCTTCTGTGGCTTACTGTCGACCAAAGTATTATGTGCACTCGAGTTTGAATGTTGTTTGTGAAGTAACCAATAGACCTACATACAATCCAATAACATCATCATTTTCGAAGTTCTATTTTACGTTAGTTCATGTAGATTTGGAATTTTTATTTATATTTTAATATTTTTTTTTCGCAGTTGGAACACAAAATGTGCCCGTTTTTAAGCGTGTTTCAACCATGCGTCACATTTAAGAATTATTATCTCAAAAGCCCGTCATCAGATCGAATGAAAATTTTAACACAATATACATTGGAATGTTGTATAACTGGTTTATTAATTTCAAAATTTTGTGTGTCCAAGAAACAAAGTTGTTATCATTTTTGTAAGATAACTTTTTCTCGGCTCGGGGTGGTTGGAAAATATAGTTCTTGGTCGCGTTGTAATCCTTATACATGAAGAAGTTATGCTGTATGACTGTGAAATACGTAAATTAATTCACTTATTTTATATCGGTTTGTATTTGTTCGTGGAAATAAGGCATGATTCACCAGCTAACCGCTCCGGGGTAAGTTGTACAGCGTTGCTGAGATGGAGCCCATCACTGCCGAGCGAGGCGAGGTCTTATTTTCCCGTTCAAATACAAACCGATATAAAATAAGTGAATTAATTTACGTATTTTAAAATCATACAGCATAACATTTTGATGTACAAGGATTACAATGCGACCAAGAACTACATATTCCAACCACCCCAAGCCGAGAAAATGTTACCTTACAAAAATGATAACAACTTTGTTTCTTGGACACGCAAAATTTTAAAAGTAATAAACCTGTTGTACGACAACGCCTCGTCAAAAAGAAAACACATCAGGAGACTGTCCAGACTTACCCACCGAGGTGGCGGCAGAATATTTGGCCGAGGGCATTGGAAAGCTGGTGTAACGATAGGAAAATGATTCAATCGTTTTGGCGATTATGTTGAGACATACCAATAAAACAAGCAAACATTTAGTAGTAAAATCGGTTTGGTGTGCCAATCTGTTATTTTATACAGTCCATCGTAACTTGAAAAAAGAAACAGCACTCGTATGTACTATGCGTGCGCTTTCAATAGTACAGCAGGGGGCCATGGCGCGCCATAAGCTCGGCCAAGGCCACCGCATCAGCGAATAATAAAACTGCCGCTTGCCATTCTTACTTTATATGAAAGACCCTGTCCAAATGAAGCAAAAGAAAGTGGCAGGGATCCTATCAGTGCTACGCGACAATGTGATGCACGTGGTCGACTCATGCCGAGGACGAACGCACCGTGAGGTGACGTAGGAAGGAGTGTATTGTCTCACTAACAGCTTACATTGCACATAAAGGAAATATATTTTTATGAGGATAGTTGAGAAAACCTAAAAGAAACATTGGACTAGTCTGGTTTCTGCCGTTGAATATAAAAATTAACAAGAAGTTCCGTGACGAACTAAAGAGCCTACTTTTCATGCCAATGATTATTCTACAGTATATGAGCCTATCTAGAATAATGACGAAATTAAGTTGGTAATATCGAAATGTCCAATTAGTTCGAAATATTCCTGGTATAATGTAGCCTAATTGAGCACTACAGTTGGCAGCCCTGGTGACTGAATATATTCTTAGTTCCACTTCTTAAGGTACAGAATAAAAAATTTGGTTGAAGTCCAATGGACGTTACATGCAGTTAGACATTGGATCTATCAGCACGCGTAAAAGCATGTTGACAACAATGTCATGCGTGTGCTGGTTAGAAATAATCAGAAATATTATGATATCTTGTTGTGCCAGTTTTGGATGAAATCCATTTGTTAGTATAGAAGTTACATGTATTTTAAAATTGGACCTATCAGCAAGCATAGAATCATGTTGGCAGCACTGACAAATATTAATTAATCCAAATTAATCTAGAGTGTCAGGTGCTATATGTGTGCAAATTATAGAGCTGTTGGCTTGCATACTTTCTGATATATTGATATTAGGGTAAAAAAATAGACAGCATTTATTAACAGTTGGCAGCCCCGATTGCTCTTAAGAATACGTATAGTCATATCTGTTATGTTCCACATAGCACATACGAAATTTGGTTGAAATCCAACTGATAGTATAGGAGTTACATGTATTTAAAAATTGGTCCTAACAGCAGGCTTAGAGTCATGTTGGTAGATCTGAAGTATATAAATTACTCCAAATTAATCTAAAATGTCAGGTAATATACGTGTGAATAGTTTAAAGCTGTCGGCTTGCATACTTTCAGATATATTGGTATTTGGATGAAGAAATTAGAGAGAGCAATTATTAACATTTGGCAGGCCTGCTGGCTCTTATGAATACACTCTGTCATATCTGTTTATGTACACATATTACATAAAAAAGTTGGTTGAAATCCAATTAATAGTGTAGAACTTATGCATTTAAAAATCGGACCTATCAGAAGGCTTAAAATTATTTTGGCACCACTGTCATGTATGGCCTCCTCGAAATTAAACTGAAATAGTATTATCTACACGTGTGCCAATTTTGGAATAGCTCCCATGCATACCTTCCATGATATCCAACATGGAGCTCAAATTTCTATTTTTTCAGCCGTTGGTAGCACTGACATCATTTTCAAACATGGGCTTGAGATATTCCGTTATACATCTTTACTCATATTAAATTTGGTTTCGATTGCTGCAGCCGTTTAGGAGTTGATAGGGGGGGGGGACACACACACATACACACAGCCAGACAGACAGAAGGACAGACAGACAGAAGGACAGACAGACAGGCAGACACACATTTTCCCGGATCGATCCCATAAGTCTACTTTTTCATTTGTTTTTTCAAAATGTGAAAAGTAGGCTAAAAATATTTTAATCCTCAAATAGGATTAAATACCTTGCGATCACCCTAAAGACAAATGGTACGGCAGTCAGTAAGCACATAAAGGAAAGAGCGGCAGCAGCTACCATTGCGTCAAACAGTATACAAAATTTTAATAGGTTAACGGTAGTGCTAGGTCAGCGGTTGTCTCACTTCTTATTGAGCCACCCCTGAAGCGGCCCCGAACCTGATATCTCGCTAACCAATAATGGGATTTGAACATACAAGGTGTCCTAGAACTCGCAGTAATGCCCCCTCTTTTCCTATAGCCTCATTATTTAATTAAAAGACAAACACTAAAAGGTCATTCGCGAGTAGTGGGGTAGTGTATGTTCTGTTGCAAGTCGCGTGTGTGCTTGAATACGTATGGCTATTTTGAGAAAAGGTTAGGTGGTGGGAGAGGACTAGGGTTGAGTGAGAGGTCGTTCAGATGGTATTTTCGCGCTCTATTTGATGGCGATGTTATTTTTTTTAAATGGGTGGAATTTGGAAACGCAATTTGAAGTAAACGTGCGTTTTTGACATTTTGGCGATATTTAATGAGCTTGTAAGGCTAGAACGATGTGTGCTTTAGGAATGGGGTGACGTCTTCTTTGTTATGAATGTGTGTTGTTTTTTTTTGTTTTTTTTGAAAATTGTTTTTTTTAAATTGGCGCTATTTTGGAAACGGTGATGATGAGAAAAAAAGTTTGTTTGACGTCAATGAAAGGACCCAATGCCCTCTAGGCTGACAGCAAGTTTCAAGTGTGTAGGACAAAACAAAATGATAGTCTACTTCCTGGCGAACATTGGCGATAATTCGCGAACGCGTGGTCGGATTTGAGCATATAGGGTGTCGTAGGACTCGTGCTGAACCCCCCTTTGCTATGGATGAGGTATGTCCACCCCAAAATAAAAACTACCCTTACCCGGGGGTGAAGTAGTGATTATTTTTTTGTATTCATGCGCACGTGAAGGGGACTTTTATAACAGAGCAGACTTTTTAAATGATTATTTATAGATGAGATTTTTTAATATTCATTAAAAAACAAAAAAACTAATAGGTCATCCGCATTTTAGTATCTCGCTAACCAATAACAGGATTTAAACATAATGGGTGTCGTAGGACTCGTGGTGAACCCCCTTTCCTATGGACTAGGTATGCCCACCCCAAAATAAAAACTACCCTTACCCGGGGGTGAAATAGTATTTTATTTGTATGCATACGAACTTGGCGGCTTTTGTAAGTGAGTGGGCTTTATAAATGATTATTTATAGATGAGTTTTTTTAAATATTTATTTAAATAAACCCAAAAAACTAATAGGTCATCGGCTTTTTAATATCTCGCTAACCAATAATGGGATTTAAACATATGGGGTGTCGTATGACTCGTGGTGAACCCCCATTTCCTATGGACGAGGTATGTCCACCCCAATATAAAATCTACTCTTACCCGGAGGGGGGAGGGATTTTTTTTTGTATGTATGCACACCGGCGGCTTTTGTCAAAAGGGCCTAACTACACTTTTGTCACTATTTTCTGAACCCCTGATGAGATTTTGCCATAGGCAGTATCCTAGCACTTGGGGTGACGCTCCGTTTTTGAATATATGATTCGTTTTTTGTCAAAAAGGCCTAACTACACTTTTGTTAATATCTCGCGAACCTAGGGCCATGTATGAGGGGTCCTAGCACTGGAGCGACGTCCCCCTTTGGGGGGGGGGAGGTGAATCTACTCATTCAGGGCCCATATACAAGAAAGAGCTGCTGCCGCCATCAGAGGAATGTTTGAAATCAAAAACATCACCAAACTCTCTCTACAAACAGCCATTGCGCTATTTCATGCCAAAATATCTCCAGTTATAACATACGGCATTGAAATAATATGGGAAAGTCTAACCCTAACGGACCTTACCAACCTTGAGAAAATCAAATCGAGATATTTGAAGAGAGCACTTGGAGTAGCGAGAACGACCAAGTCCAGACTGGTATATGCACTGGCAAGGGAACCGTTCTACATAGAGGACCTGAAACTCAAGCTGCTCCTACCTCACACCAAGCAAGTATCTCAATTAATAGAGCTACGGAAACAAAAAACAAAAGAAATACCCGAAGACTTTTACGCTACAGACGCCATGATTGACAGGAGATGGGCAAAAGCGAACCCAGAACTGCGATCGGTGCTAACCAGTCTTTCAGTGCACGGCTATCACCACAAGATATGTAGAAATGACAAATTTCACGAACCAAACAATGCATGTGTATGCGTACTATGCAACGAACATTGTGAAAAATACCACCTAACTAAATGTCGTAAGAGGACAAATTCAATCATTGACTATAGCAAAGACTAGAACTAAATATATCTAACATTGTACATAGGATATAAGTCTTTATGTATGTACATTTGTGCGCATTGTATGTAATAAGAATCTAACCCCCCTCCAAAAAAAAATTGAAAATCAATATCTTGGAAACTAAGAACCGTAAAATTAGGTATGATGACTTAAAAAATTGGTCATGACATAGGCTTTTACTTGGATAGATCATATCACCCTTAAAACAGTTAATAGTAATTTTACAAGAAAAAAGTGTTAAACACTTAGAAATGATGAATGAACCTAAAATATTTTGTTTTTGACGAAAAATAACAGGAGGGTGAAAACTACCCCCTAATTGAAAAATCGATACCTTGGCAACTAAGAACCCTAAAATTAGGTGTGATAGCTTATAAAATATGTCATAACATACGCATTTACCTGGATAGATCATTTCGCCCCTAAGCAGTAAATAGGGATTTTAGAGGGGGAAATAGGTGTTCAACATGTAAAAAATAATAAGTGAACCTAAAATCTTTTGTTTTTTATGAAAAATTGTAGGGGGATGAAAATTAACCTGAAAATTGAAAAAATCTATAACTTGAAAACTAAGAACTCTAAAATTAGGTGTGATGGTTAAAAAATAGTTGATGACGTACGCTTTTACCTCGATAGGTTATTTGACGCATAAAACAGGGAATAGTGATGTTACAGGAGGAAAAGTTATTAAACACCTAAATAGCATATGCATTTTGTGAAACCTTGCTTTAATGGACGTGTGTATGGAGGATGACTAGCTTGCTTATTATTATTATTATTATTATTATTATTATTAGCTAATTATGGATTAATGTGTGTATATACTGAGACCGTCAGAGGAGCTGCCAGGACAGCCAACAACCGAAATGACTTCCCTAACGTCTCATCCGCCGGACCTAACTGCCGAGAGGATCAGGTGAACTTCCAAACAGGCCAAAGCGGCACGAGAAACTAACGTCCACGGGGATCGTGGTACATGGTGAAGAAAGGTCATAGACTGCCTAAGGAAAGGTTCACCTTAAAAGCTAGACTGAGAAAAGAAACATCCAGACTTATGTAAAACATCGTGAAAATTTATTGTAAAATTGACAAACCCCTATCCTAGTTCGGAGGGTTTCTATCGGCTAATCCGCAAGCTAATAAATAATCAAAAATAAAGAGCAGGTCCCTACCTGAGAAGTTACAGTAAACCCTCGCGAAAGATCTGTCTCACAATAATAAAGCAACAACAGCAACACTAGGAAAATGGTACGACGAAAAACCCTAGGTCAAGTTACAAGATCAAGCTAATATCGAAATTTACATTTAACAGGGTAGCAAAACAAATCTAAGTTAGGATGATACCATCTCCACATTTACATTTAATATTAATTCATCTAGCTAAGTCCTATCAATTAATTACAAAATTTACGGCGGTGACGTCCGTAATATCAAACAATTACAATCAAAGCTATGTGACAAGCCATAAAAAAATATCTAATACATCCTTACAAACTAGGTGCTAATCAGCACACAAAAGGGTAACATGGAGGATTCGTACACTTTTACATCAATACATAAATAAATACGAGACCACAGTTTTATTCAAAGCCTGCCAACACCTTGGTTTACTGTTTGTAAGCCATAGTCATTTAACGTGTGTAATTACGGTGACGACTGCGTAGTGAAGACTACGTCTAACATCGTATGGCCTGCGCTCCACGAGCTACGAACAAAAGGTTCGTGCAAGCTTCAGTCGCTACAAAAAGTGTCAGCTGTCCTCAAGTCATTTCCTCCAGGAAATACCTTCATTAGCACGGCTATGTCAGCAGGTTCCAAATGCAAATGAACAAGGTTAAATAGAAAGGATTCGTTAGTTAACATTTTGTTTATCAAAATTATGCGTTTTATTATTAAGATGTCGGTTTAGATTATCGTTGATTTATGGCGAATAATAGCTGACAAGCCTTGGCATGGAGCGTCTCCCTGAGATCATCTCTGCCAAAAAGCCTCGACTCAAAAGTCGGTATACAATCAACGAGCAATAACAACTCGGACACACAATAACACAAGTTACCAGCGGCGCGCAGCTCGCGTTCAATAACTCTGGGACGGGCCTGGACACATCAGTTACCCTCCTTAAATATCTGGTCCACGGGAACAGTCCCGGACATGGTACACAAAATACCTTCACACATGAAAAACCCTCTCCACGGGGCTAGCCTCCAACATACTATAAGAAACCTGACATAACTGTACTCGTTGAAACAACGGTACACGAAAAAGGCGTTTAACTAACAAATGACAATCAAAAGAACATGTGAGCAGATACAGAAGTGGACACTGGGTTCCATGATCTATCAATGCAATGAAAAATAAATGAATGCTACAAGCATTCTGTCCTGTGTTAACATAAGTCTGTCTCACTTAGAAGCAAGCGCTCTCACTCGGGCGCTGGGAAGTATTCAACCACCTGTCTCTGTGTCACAGCGGGCTACAAGCTCCCTGTAGTGTATGACACAACACGTTGACTGGGCCGGCAGTTTAAGCAAGAAAATAACTGTAAAACTGGCCTCATAATAATACCTTTACCATAGGTTATAAACCTTGAAGAATGTGTGCATTAAAAGCACGCTATAAAGCTGAATACAAACATATAACTCTGTCTTTCATAGCAAAGACGTTTAAAAGATAGCAATGTCACTCATTGCTGGAGCTCTTAGCTCTCAAAGAAAAAACACTTCATTTGTTACTTGTATCAAACATTCAAATAAATCACGTGTCATCACACTTGACACTAACAAAATAATATTATGGCGCAAACTCCACACTGCTGGATCTGCTTAATGATACGTTGGGAACAGGGTTCGATGCTAGGCAACGAAACATCCCTTTTACTTGAAAGGTCCACACTTGACCTGGATGGCCTCTGAGCACATCTCGAATGAAATATAAATGCAGTTACAAAACTGGTAATTACAGTCGATTACCCAAATGATACGACTACTCTAATGAAGTCAGGGGCGTAACATTGACTGGCTGCAAAAAGTGCAGTTAAAGAACCATGACCATGGCATCAGTTTGCCATAACAAGAGTCTGCTAAGACTCGAAAATCACCCCAGATAGGGTTAAACAAAGTAGCCTTAAAATGACTACAGTCACGTTTAGCAGCAGACAGAAATTGGCGTCCTCTGACGTCCATCAGGTTGCACCAGGGTTGAACAAAATATCAAACCCAAGGGTGACTCACAATCACTGTAAATAAATGACATCTAATTATACTAATTACATTCCCTACCTATGAAATGGCTGTCACTAAGTTCGGCTGATTTACAATCTACACTAATCTAACTATACCACCAATGACTAGAACAAAGAAGAATTGTACAAACTCACGATATGAAGGAGCCCACACTTAGCTCTCTGTCCAACGACAAGGGTTGAACAAAAGCACCAATGGATTTCAGGATTGGCATCGTCCTTATCAGAACTTCCATCTTGGCTCTCCCAAAGACCAGGGTTCGGTCTGTCCCTGTAGTTGACATCGTGAATGGGTTGGACATGCCTAGGAAAGGCATCCTCGATTCCTTCCTTCTCGATCGACGTTCTTGAAGTTCCATAATCATGCTCGTTCCATCCGAGACATCTCCCTCATACCATAATGGTACTTAGCCTATTATCTCCGACTCGAACATGGTGTTGTAAATGTCGAACACGTGGTCGGTAATATTAGACATCATGTAGTTCATTATTACTTAAAAATTACGGTATGCTTCGTAGATATCACAGGCGTTAAACATATATCTGATAACACAGCCTCTACACTTTGCAGATATCATTAATAAATGGCCATGCACTGATCTGCTGTTTCACACGTGCACAGATTCTACTTTGGCAATCACGTGGCATCCGTGAAATGGGCGTCGATTTCCTGTGGATAAATCCACCGTAGCAATTCATATAAGATGCGTATTTAGTATAACACCTGTCTAATGTAACAATATCACAATTACCTGTATATTTCGCACCAGGCTTTTGGCCCTCCAAAAATCACGTGGGTATAAAAATGTGGTGCTACAGAATTGTAGAAAATTCACAATACTTTCCAAATAAGTTCACTTTACTATTCGTGCTGATCACTACACTTCAACAACTGTGATTTGCAATACAATGGTGCTCGATGACACTTGATAATATTTCTTCGCTGAAAAGCGGACTGTTTTCACGTCTTATACGACGGATATCACAACACGCCTCAATCGGGCGGATTCTCAAGACGTAGTGCACGGAACTGCGTCCCTCGTGGAATCTAGTCGTCAAACTGAGTCGTTGAGCGACTACTTACATTCCTATTTGCGTATCTGCAATGATATTACCATACCTTAAAGTGAAAAAACTTTCTCCAAAATGTTTCAATAATACTGAATGACGAAATGGAATATTCTGAGTCTCGTAGAAAGATAAAATTGATTAATAAGACCTCAGATAAATAATTAGTTGACTTCACCAAAGTCAAAAGTGCGATTCTCCGCTACTCCAAAGAGAATTGTATAAGCTCTCAGCTTCTCGTAGCTTTCTGGGTGTGTTCAAAGGTAGTACATCCCATCATAAATGTGTTGTCATGAAAAATATCACATGAACCTTAGCTCAGCGGGTTCAATATAGCTAATGAATAAGGCTACAGAGTTGTATGAGGTGTTGTACAAGTCAGGATGGCCAACCTGTTGCCATGTCCCATGAATTTACCCAAACGAGCCAAAACGTTAAGGTTATCGACCTGAGATTTTATAAACTAATTACGGGAGAGGGTGAAGTAAGATGTGGTAGGACTCACAATGGCTAACCCTTTCCCTTGATTTATGAATTGATCCAAAACCATTTACCTGACAAGACTGAGTGTACCCTGTTGCAGCCCTTAGAAAAAGAACCCGGACCTCTGTGGTGGCAGCAGAGTGATAAAGTAGCATTTTAAACAAACACATGTTTGATTGCATTTGCTCTAGTTGCTGGCTGTGGGCGGACTAGTTGGGAAGAACTTGAGACACTTTGTGATAAGAATAGTGCACTGTTGTCAGAAAGTATAAGGTTTCTTGTCTGACTGATAGTACATGTGGAGTTGAAGCAGTCTGCACTTCACAACTTAGGCAAACACTGCATACTTACTTAATTACTTAATTACTTACTTACTTATTGCTCGGTACTCCAGTCCCTGAAAAACCTTGGCATCCTTTATCACCTGCCTCGACGCTAGGATAGTTGTAATTCAAAAAGCCACGGCCGCCCTGTTTTCAATTCTACACTGTACTCCGCAGTTAAATCAAAAAATTCATGATCCGGTCAGGAATTGAAGCTGGTGTTGTTTCGAAGAAAAGACAAGCGTTCTATAAACTTAACCACTTAACCCCTAATGGTTTGGGTGATCGTAAAGATGAAAATTATATATAAATTATAACAGAAACTAACTACACACTTATATATTAGAAGGATAGAAGTAATTTAAAAAATGGCCCTCAACCCTCAAGAATGTGGATTGAGGGACTTGAAAGGAAAGACAGCAATAAAAGGTAGATATGTAAGTAAAAGAGGAGAGGCTCTGTCACAGAAGTAATGGACAAAAAAAGGAGGAAAACCAAAGCCAGCTCAGGAATCCCTTGGGGTCGCCAACTTCCAAACTGATCAGTCGTAACCCCCTGAGGGTGTAGCCATATCCAGGGTGCACCACAAGTGGTAGGACTATATATATACACCCTACCTTTAGTGGGAATTGAGCAAAAGGCAGGAAATAACATGAAAATAAAAAAAACAAGGCTGCCTCCTCACACAACGAGGGTATCAGAAAAAAATTATTAAACAACGACAAATTAAGTTGGAAAAGGAAGAGACTCCCTATGCCTTGGATACCCTAATAATGTCAGGGTCGGTAGAGAACAAGAGTTGACCAAGTGTAGTCGAAAGGAAAGAAGACAGAGACGAGCCCGGCACAATTTAGTAGAAGCAATGCCGAACACAGCAGGGACCCCGCGGTGTCCAACCCGCATACCACAAGATGTAAGCCCATGTTTGGGGGGGGGGGGGGGTGAAATAAAGACCTCTTTTGTTTTATATCACTGGCTTCAAGAACGCTAACACATGGCATGCCTTTATAATGCGATACTGGTCCTTGGGGTATGCAAAATTGTTTTAGATACTCAGTTAATAATAGTGTACATGACCCCTTATTATTTTCTCTAATTACAGTACAGTACATGGGAGTGATGACCATCATTTCCAAGCCCCTAAGTAAGGCAAAAACAAATTATTTTCATTTCCAAACAGTTGGGGTGAGGTTAGGTGAGTTTTCTAAACGTCAAACTTATGTGGTTTTCCACTTGTACTACAGGTAAATGCCATTGCTGCCCACTGAAAAGCGCAAAGAAATCAAAACATGTTATGTTTGGATAAATTCCATACCTACATGGCAACATGTACTTAAAATAACAAGTAATGAGCATTTTATGTTAACAATAGTGAGATGGTTGCACATTGCCAATGCTTAGAGTTCATTAGCAGCTTTTTAAGGGTGGCATGCAGTACACTTACTTGAAAAACTAACAAGAGGAGTGTTCGATTTTCCCACAACATGCATCCTGAAAGTGAATATATATGACTATGCACTTAAGTCCATAACCACCTCCTTTCCATTCCTACCCTTCATAGTCAAAGGCACACATTAATACAGGCACCACAGTGACAGTGGTTATTTGTAAAATACCTAAATATCTGAGATTTACCTTGAAATTGACCTGAATTTTGTAAAATCCACAAAATTTACCGCAAATTTAGCAAATTCCACCTAATTGTAGCAAAATCCAACAAATGACTAACAGATTTATTGAAATGGCATTGATTTATCAAAGAATGGTTTAAACTACCTCCAGTTGATCTAAAATTACCCGAATATAAATGAAAATTCACTAAATTTACCAAATTTAGCCAAGTGGTCTACAAACCACGAAATTTAACCAATTTATTTAATTCACTACATGTACTCGAAAATTCCATAATATTCCCTTTACATGTACGCATTTTTGTTGTTATTTCGGTTACCACACTCCCTGGAGAAAAATACCTCATCATGACTTTCTCCTAGACTATGAGCTCCACATTCGACATGATAGCTGAGTTTCATCTCCCATAAACTTGTCTCTTAGGTGGGTGTCAGGAAAAGGCATCCAGCTGTAAAAACCACACTCTCACATATACTTTCATAAACTCTTACGTTGAGGTTCATAACACTAACTACATTGGATGATTGAACGGTTTCCTTTTCACAATTTCGGTCTATACTTTCCTCTTCTAGGTTGCAAGATGCTTGCAAGGTTCCTAAAACGCAATTAAATTTAATAAATACCTTAAGATGGTTTCATTTGTTTAATGATATGGTGTTAAGACTAATTTTTTTAGGTCTTGACTGGCCTTGCAATAAGAATTGACTAACCAAACATGGGTTACCAATCAGGGAAACATTTTGGCCACTATGTTGGTTATTGAACGGTGAGTACAGTTCTAGAAGGCTGTTTATCATTTTTTCAAATCATATACAACAGAGGCATAGACCTATAGACAAACCGTGTGACCATACTTGTTAAACAAGACATTATACCAGAGACAATTAGGATACTTATGTAGAGCTTACCAAAAATAATGTTGTGCAACAGTAAATACTAGTCAACAAACAGTTATGCAGTACAAAAAAAATAAAAAATCATCATACAATACCTGAGAACTCTTCTATAATTATTGAGGTGTAACATGTTTCCACTCGCTTGCTACATTCTTTTGGTGTGGGGGTGGTCTTCAAGAAATGAAATGCAAATGGAACTGAATTGCAACACAAACAATGAGGGCGCGCGGTGGCTGAGATTGATACCACGACGCACTGTCGGTTATGTAGCTATGTGAAATGTATATCACATATGGATTACTTCAATGTTTGGAGATCCCATTAAAGATATTCCTACAATAAATGATGTTGAAATGGTCATTCTTTGGTGTGAAAATATTTATTATATGATATTTAATGAAAACAATTATGATTTAAAAGAATGTTTATACGTTTACTGTATTGTTATTTAATGTAAGCTATCGAGGCACTATCGACCAAAATGCAGCACTATCTGGAATGTATATTGCATACTTGAAGGTTTGGTGGTCCCATTAAAGGTATTTCTACAATAAATTATTTTCGAGTTGTCGTTCTATGGCGCGAAAATATTTAATCTTATATATAAAAGTGAAAGTCTGTATGTACACACATCAAAAAAAGTTTTGCATCACCTCGGTTCCCAGATCTCCGGCATATAGACGTTGACTGTGTATATTGTATCCAAGATACAGTCCCTTTGACTGCTCATAGATGTCACTAAAACTGCTCAAAGATGTAAACAACCATGCATGAGCAGGGCCTATTAGACGGAGGGGGTACGACAGCCGATCAGTTCCAGTCATTCCACCAGGACGAAGGTACGCTGCTCATGTTGTCTGTAGTTCTACCATGCCTAGAAGGTCAATACCGCAGTTCGATCGCGTCCGCATTGTTACTTTGTGTCAAGAAGGGCTCTCAACAAGGGAAGTTTCCAGGCGTCTCAGAGTGAACCAAAGCGATGTTGTTCGGACATGGAGGAGGTACAGAGATACAGGAACTGTCGATGAGAGGCCTCGCTCAGGCCGCCCAAGGGCTACTACTGTAGTGGATGACCGCTACTTACGGATTGCCGCTCGGAGGAACCCTGACAGCAATGCCACCATGTTGAATAATGCGTTTCGTTCAGCCACAGGACGTCGTGTTTCAACTCAAACTGTGCGCAATAGGCTGCATGATGCGCAACTTCACTCCCGACGTCCATGGCGAGGTCCAGCTTTGCAACCCCGACACCATGCAGCGCGGTACAGATGGGCCCAACAACATGCTGAATGGACCCCACGGAATTGGCATCACGTTCTCTTCACCGATGAGTGTCGCATATGCCTTCAACCAGACAATCGTCGGAGACGTGTTTGGAGGCACCCTGGTCAGGCTGAACGTCTTAGACACACTGTCCAGCGAGTGCAGCAAGGTGGTGGTTCCCTGATGTTTTGGGGTGGCATTATGTGGGGCCGACGTACGCCACTGGTGGTCATGGAAGGCTCCGAAACGGCTTTACGATACCTGAATGACATCCTCCGACCCATAGTGCAACCATATCGGCAGAATATTGGAGAGGCATTTGTCTTCATGGACGACAATTCTCGACCTCATCGTGCACATCTTGTGAATGCGTTCCTTCAAGATAACGACATCGCTCGACTACAGTGGCCAGCATGTTCGCCAGACATGAACCCTATCGAACATGCCTGGGATATGTTGAAAAGGGCTGTTTATGGACGTCTTGACCCACCAACCACTCTGAGAGATTTACGCCGAATTGTCGTTGAGGAGTGGGACAATTTGGACCAACAGTGTCTTGATGAACTTGTGGATAGTATGCCACGGCGAATACAGGCATGCATCAATGCAAGAGGACGTGCTACTGGGTATTAGAGGTAGTGGTGTGTACTGCAATCTGGACCACAAATGCTGAAAGTCTAGCTGTATGATGGTACAACATGCAATGTGTGGGTCTCATGAGCAATAAAACGAGCTGAAATGTTGTTTGTGTTGATCTCTATTCCCTTTGTATTTAACGGTTCCGGAACTCTTGGAACCGAGGTGATGCAAAACTTTTTTTGATGTGTGTATGTATGTATGTGGGTGGGTGGGTGGGTGGGTGGGTTGGTTCCGTATACAAATCTACACCGTTCCACCAATGTCAACCAAATATTGCATACACATAGTTTAGGACCCAGAAGGAACCGCTGGCTACATGAATTTTCGATAGTCTTTCTCATTCTTCTGATTTCGGCCCTTTTGCACTCAAGCACAGGCTAATCAAATCACAAAATATACTCATGAAGGAATGGCTAGGCAGATAGTTCCCATGGCAACATAGCTCAAGTCGAGACACGGCCGACTGGATGCCATTTGCGCTCTGCACTACCGGTATAGAAAATGAGCATCTTTACTTGAAATCCCGTTAGTTACTCACCTACTCACACAGCACTGTCAACCGAGTTTAGCATAACAAAGACTTGACACTATCTTCTACTATATATTTGTCAAATACCACTCACTCACTCATTCTTTCATCACGAAATCTCAGAAACCACCGAACGGATTGGAATGAAATTTGGTATGCTGCTTTCCCAAGGGTCGCAAATGCCCACTAAGAGAAGATTTTTGTATATTCAGGTTCTAAAGGGGTGTTAAGGGGGTAGACCTGCATTTCATTGAATAGCAATATCTCCCGATTGGTTTCATTGGGGGATGTGATACTCGGCACATAAACTCATCATTAAAAATAAGAAGACACGAGTCTGAGGGTTTTTCGATGTGGCGTATATTATGAGGTGAAAGGGGTGAAAAGTGGGAATTGAAAGATTCCTAACGGAGCGTGTATCTCTTAAACGACATAGGTGAGGAGTTTGAAACTCAGCGGAAAAAATCAGCATACAAATAAGTAAATTTCATAAATCCAATTTAAGGGGCCCATGGTGAGGGGTGAAATTCTGGGGAGAGGGGGGGGGCAGGAAAGAAAGTGTCCTAACTGATTGACTGACTCACTCATCAAACTCAGGGGGGAAAAACTGCTTTAAAGTAAGTAAATAGCTGGTCGAAAGTTTTTTTTCATAAATCAAATTTAAGGGGTTCATGGGGAGGGGTGAAATTCTGAAAAAAGAAAATTGAAAGAAAATGTCCTGACTAACTCACTCACTCACTCACTCACTCATCATCGCCCAGCCAAAATTATTGAAGTTAGAAACATGACAGATTGGGGATATGTTCATTGTATGTCAAAACCGTCTACTAAGGGAGGATTTTCGGATATTCAGGTTCTAAAGGGATCTTAAGGGGGTTAAACCTGCATTTCATTGAATAACAATATCTCCCGATTGGTTTCATTGGGGGATGTGATACACGGGATATAGACTCATCATTAAAAAGTAAGAAGACGCGTTTCTGAGGGTATTTCGATGTGGTGTATATTATGAGGTGAAAGGGGTGAAAAGTAGGGATTGAAAGATTCCTAACGGAGCGTGTATCTCTTAAACGACATAGAGGAGGAGTTTGAAACTCATCGGAAAAAATCAGCATAAAAAATAAGTAAATATGTGTTTGACCGTTTTTTCATAAATCAAATTTAAAGGGCCCATGGGGAGGGGTGAAATTCTGGGGGGAGGGGGGGACAGGAAAGAAAGTGTCCAAACTGATTGACTGACTGACTCACTCATCACACTCAGGGGGAAAAACTGCTTTAAAGTAAGTAAATAGCTATTCGACAGGTTTTTTTGATCAATCAAATTGAATGGGTTCATCCTGGGGGTGAAATTCTGAAGAAAAACAAATGAAAGAAAATGTCCTGACTCATTCACTCACTCATCATCACCCAGCCAAAAATATTGAAGTTGGAAACATGGATTTCTGGGGATATGTTCGTTGTATGTCAAAACCGTACACTAAGGGGGGATTTTTTGGATATTCAGGCTCTAAATGGGTGTTAAGGGGGTTAAAATTGCATTTCATTGAATAACAATATCTCACGAGTGGTTTCATTTGTGAATGTGATACTCGGCATATAAACTAATCATTAAAAATAAGCCGACATGTGTCTAAGGGTTTTTCGATGTGGTGTATTATTATGAGGTGAAAGGGGTGAAAATTGGGGGTTGAAGGATTCCTAACGGAGGGTGTAGGCCTATCTCATAAACGAAATAGGCGAGAAATTTGAAACTCAGCAAAAAAAATCAGCTAAATAAATAAGTAAATCGGTGTTCGACCGTTTTTTCATAAATTAATTTAAGGGGCCAATGGGGTGGGATGAAATTCTGGGGGAAAAAGGAGAGAAAGTGTCCTAACTAACTCACTCACTCATCAAACTCGGGGGAAAAAGACAGCTTAAAAAATAAGTTAATAGGTGTTCAAGAGTTTTTTCATCAATCCAATTTAAGGGGCCCATGGGGAAGGGTGAAATTCTGGTAAAAATAATTGAAAGAAAATGTCCTGTCTGACTCACTCACTCATCACGCCCAGCGAAAACTATTAAAGTTGGAAAAATGAAATTTTAGGAATATGTTCGCTGTATGTCGAAAACGTCAACTAAGGAATGATTTTTGTTTATTCGGGTTTTAAAGAGATGTTAAGGGGGTAAACGTGCATTTCATTGAATAACGATATCTCATGAGTTTTTTTCTTTGGGGATGTGATATTGTACAGTCCCCCAGGGGTATGCACCCCCTGGAGGCCATCCCCCCATCATCTATTTAAATCACCCCTAACTGGAAAATCTTGTAAGTCCAGACCAACATCTATTAACACCGCAAGGGCAGCTAACCAGTCTGGAAAGCTTACCCAATACTTGCATCACTACCACAAACAGCGACACACAATTAACTGGGGCATCTATGCAGCGGAATGCTGACAACACAACGCCGGAGAATATAAGAGGGAGCCTTAAAGAGGACAAGCTTTTTCAATTACCAGTCTTACAGTGCGTCGGCCGGAGGCTATCGCTGTTATCATCAGGTGAGTCAGCAGTGTTCAGAATCCTGTACTTTGTAACCTTTACCCACAAATTGTATACACAAGTTTGTACACATACATTGTAACATTTACTACATCCCTTAAAAGGGACTCATAATTCCATATTACTGACCAATAAATACTTGGTCAGTACACTACACTTGTATTACTGTTTTTCACGCTTCTTTACGCCCTAACTCCCTTCCTGAATCCTCCGTCACGATTAGACGTGACGTACAGTAGCCAGACACTTGCTAGCACGAGTATCATTGTATTCCCGTATAGGCCCGACTGCTAGGAGCAGCACGCGCCATATAGCTGACGCGTGCACGTCGGTTATATAACCAGCCAGCCAGCTGGAAGACCAGCACATCGACCTGTACGCTAAGTTCCATCCCCTAAAACACACCTATGTCTTTTATAGGAGCAATCCCTAGCATCCTAACACTAAACAACACTCTACACTGGTCAGCTTGCCCGACTACGGGAAGCTACCCCCTTTTAGGCACTTCCTTATAAATTAACACAATAACTCTTCCGTTTTAGATCCAACCACCCCCCAATAAGGGATCTAAAACAGATGGTGGAGGCGCCTCTACTACGCACAGTAAAATAGGACTCAAACAACGAGCCCTCGTAGTAGAAACGACCCCTTCCGTACCGTACGCAGCCAAGCGAAAATAGGTGAATTTTTTTTTTTGGTAGAAGGCATTATTTTTCCCTTCCCCTAGCTACACGAGAGAAATTTTTCTCTTTCCCCCCTTTATTACACGGGGACTCGTGTTATTATTAACAACCCCCAACCAGAGTCATTTTTTTCTTTTTTCTTTCATCCTCAACATAATATACAAGCATGAACTCAACAGGCAGTACACCCAAATTTGGGACGAGTACCGCGAACTCCAGAATAACCAGGCCATTTTCGAGTACATGGCAGGGCCACCAGCCCAGCCGAGAGAGGACATAAGCGTAGATACGCTAACTCGGCAATTTGCGAGGATGTCCCTCTCGCCATGTACTGCCACACATGGGAAGGAGGACACCATGGCCACAGTCCAGGAGACGGCCAGGTTAGACTCCAATACACTGCGGGGACAAGCTTACACCATTACACATCCCTTAGCTCCGGTTCGGAAGGCAATTTTGCCAAGCCGGGTAGCAGAACCTTGACCAACCCCCTCGCAACGGACGAACGAGAGGGAGTTGAAGCCAGGACCCTCAGACACACATAGCATAACAGGGAGACAACGGGAGGTAACCACGTCATGGGCTGAGGACGTAGAGCCCGCCCTACAGCACATAAAGCCTACATACACCTACACAAGGGGGCAAACACAATGGCAGGAGTCTACCGTGGCCACAGGCCAGAAAGCGGGCAGGCTACACGCCACCACATTGCCAGGGCAGAGACAGGCAATTAAGCGGCCTTTACCGCCAGTTCAAAGGGCAAGTTTGCCAGAACGGAGGCGAACACCGGCATTAGTACCCCAGGTGCGAATGCATAAGAGGGTGTTGCATTCAGGCCCTCAGGATGCACGATACACGCCCGCACATTGTGACCACGCACTCACACACGGTACACGGGGTATAGGAAAGGTGTTATTACCTACCCCACAAAACCACTCAGTCAAAAATACACACACCCCCGTAAACTCTACGAGGGTAGCGCAGAGCGCAATTAGGCCCTCGAATACAGGCACACTCAGACCAGCAGACGGACGTTACGGTGGAAGTAGGCCCAGGCTTACTCTGCTAGAAATTCCGCCGGAAAATAGCAAAGGAGCACCTCAGTGGATTTCAGGGGCCTATACCCTCGTAACAGGGCGGAAGTCTTCACCTTCCAGAGCACGGACGCTCGGACGGGAATAACGACTTCCACCAGGGACACAGAAATAAACTAATAACACTTGCACCTATATTAGGGACACACATAAGCTCGTTTACACGGGAGAAATACGGCAATAAACACATAAAGACTCACTAACGTAAACGGCACATTTTTTTTCACGTATATGCAGTGCAACATGGCTAAACCAACAGTATATAATTCTAAATTCTTCTTGGTTGTTTTTTTTTTTTGGCCACTAGCATTTTTTTTCTCTCAGGCCATCAATGGTTATTGAACATAGTGGTCCATATTATAACTCGGATAACGTAAAGTTTCTAATATGCAAAGACAAGCGGAAGCCCATCAGGTGAGCCACGCGGCTTAAGGCCGGAAAGAGATATTCCGAACACAGCTTAAGCATCAAATCACAGCATAGAGCTTACGCGGGTCTTTCTAGGTGGAAATGACTAAATGTTCTATGATCTGGTCCCACAGTTTGATAGATTCTCTTGTGGCGGGCGAGAGCCCTGATTGTAGCAAGAATTAAGAATCTCAAACTATTTTTCAAAAGTGGTAGATTCCCCTGAGACGCAACTAGAGTACTGCCGTACTAACGTCACCTAATGGGCGGATACTACACTCAGGTCCTACTTCTCATTTTTAAACATTTTTCATATTGTTTACGACACAATTTTTACAGGCTACCGCCGTCGGGCAAACCGCCTTAATAAGCATAACGCAGTGGGCAGGCGAGAAACAATGTAGTTTCTCTATTTTTTTTCCCAAAGTGCTCTCTTAATGCGGAGCGGGACATAGCTCATTTTTTTCTCTTCTTTCACTGCCTCAGTCATTAGGCCCGATGAAGGAAAAATTGGCCAAGTTGAACTGTATATATTGCATCCATAGGCATACGTGACACGTTACACTGCCTATAACATGACTTTTTTTCACCTCCATAACAACACGCAAGCTAAAACGCAAACACACCGTAGGGTGAAAATCCCACACTTTGGGAAACCCTACATATTTTTGACAGTCACACAGTCAATTTACATTGCCACATAACAGTAATACACTACCAAACTGTCCCGGAGGCACAGCCTAGAATGGCACCAGAAACAATTACTCTGGGTAAAGACGGTCTCAAAACCCGCAACCTTCTGAATACCAGGAATGTCAGGTCGGGTAGCTATCCAGTTGCAGGATAGAAAAGTAGGAAGCTAAAACAGATTGGGACAGTTCCACTAACAGATGTTCATAAATGAAAAACAACAAAATCGCCTCCGGCACCTAGTCACCAAACACGCGACTAGCGGCTCGGAGACACTAGTGTATAACGACATTTTGTACAATGGATAGGGACATATTCGACCCACGTTACAGTTAACACAAAACTTGGGGACACGAATGTAGTAGTGAGAGGTTCTTTTGTATGGCGGAAAACCCCACTCGCAATTACAGAGTTAGCACTCAGGCTAAGAGGCACAAACATACAGACACGGAGCATTGTCAAGCAACTAACAAGATAACGCACACGTGAGTGAAACTAGAGACTATCGCGTCAGCGATAACGCACTCACCGTGGGCGACCTTTGCTGGCACAGACAGACTGCGAGCACTACAAACGAACCTGGGAAATACGCGTTCATTTACGCCGAGTTCAGAACCACACAACTCCCCGAATTACACTACGAGGAGAATTCAAAAACACACAAACTCTTCATAGGAATGCGTATTCCCATCTGCGCATTTCAAATACACGGTACATGTGCCATAATATATACGGCACAGATAGCGTCGTAACAAGCCTTTACAGTAAGCCGGGTCCGAACCCATGATCACACACCACACTCGTACAAAAAACTAACTAACCAACGGTATTTTTGGTACGAGAGACACAAGCAAAAACCACACTGAGGACACATAAATCCCAGAAACACAACGCAGTCATAGAACACAGAGAATGACATGAGATCACGGGTCCAAATCCCAGCAAAAATTGGACACCAGGGAAAACAACTATCAAGGCTTTCAATCACACCGAAATTGGCCCATACAACTACAGAACCAGATAATACCACATTTCCTTCGGCCAAAAGCCAGGCATAAAATTTCAATTACACCTGACATGGAAAATATATTTCCCAGACACAGGTATAGAAATTTCGTATGACAAAGGTCTTATGGAATAGTGGCCACACAACAGTACTAGCTAAATAGGACGAATTGCTACATTGGTCCGCCCGGAATCTAGAACAATGGCAACACTCACATACTGGCGAAAAATCACGTACGCAAACAAATGTAAGCACAACATGACGAAAATACTGACTTGCAGATTTCGTCACATTGCAATACTGCTGGTGACAGACACTATTGTTGTATCGGCATTGACCATGAAATTACAAGCACAAAGCAATCATAATGCCACACATTTTTTAACATGCAAAAACAATTGTGACATTTAGCAATGGACAGACGTGACAGACCGGAACTTATCTTGGGCCCATAGGAGCACTTTCTCAAAGACGTTGACAAGCCACGGACACCTCCTGCCCATACACGCGATACACATTAGGACTTAGCCTATAACAGACCAACCGTCCGCGTGGTGTAGCGGAACATAGTCACACACACACGCGCTCACTAATCAGGAGCGAACACAGACAGGGGCTCTGAGGAAACAAGACCTCCCCCCTAATAACTTCCTTTCGCGATTTTATTTCTAAAATAAATCATTCCAAGCGATTAGGACTTGGCCAGTCACACTACGACCACTGGCCACATTCACACTACAAATGGCAGACCAGATTAAGTCGTGACGTCACAGCGTCACGACGCTTTACTATCCCAAGAAGCGGATAGAGAACAGACATGGACCAAGGGAGAATGACTGAAGCATAGGTGGATAATCCCAGCGGGATTACCGACATACCACCCAAAGGCTACCATTTTGAATACCTTACTCCTTTCCAATAGCCTTCCCACGTCCAACATGACCAACGCAGACACATGAACACGATGAAAACACCTACACTACATTACAAAGTATATATAGGGGTTGATAGACTTCATGCGTTTAAAGAGAGGGCTTACTACGCCTTGGATCTCGATGCTGCCACCTGAGTATTAGGGGTGGGTCGGCAAACAACAATTAAGCATAATGCGCATCTCCAAATGAGAGATGATGCCACAATCATATATTAACCATTTTTTTTAATTAAATACTCCCACATGACAGGAATATATTATTATTACGCCTCACCCTACACCTATCCTTACATGAGTGCAGATGCCTCATATCCAGATACGTGCATGGAATATCCCATCCATTTACCAAGGGTTATTACTATCAAACCTGCATGGAATTTTTATATTTTTGCAATCCCGGGAATTACCTCCCCCGTCCACTCATTGTAAGAGCAATCCTAGCAGCATTAACGGCTCAAGGCCACCATGTATTTGAGCCCAAAGATGCGCAACCTCTTCCTACCATGCTTTTAGCCCACTCTACGAATAACTACCCCCAGATTCTAATAACAGGGTACCTAACATCATAGACCCTACTAACACCTCCATAAAGGTTAACAGAGCATTATCGCTGGACAGCCGACGTAGCAATAGTAGACCTAAAGTAGTCTATGCACTTAGAAGCTCTACAACCCCACAACACTTGAAATATTTTACATTTTTACACAAAATAAATTATTTACACAGGTTACGCCCACATTTTTTTTATTACATGAAAAGGAATCTGAAACACTCTGATTGGTGATAGCGGCACAAGCCGAAGGCCAGAGGCACCACACTGGAGCTGAGCTGGGGAAGGTGATGGTGACCCTTACCCCAGTTGGCTCAACAGCTCAGTGACCTTACTCAACTTGACGACTAGACCAAACAGACGAACCACGTAAGGTTGAGGCACTCGCGGCCTGGCCGGGCAAGCTCTGGAATCCTAGGTGCGCCTAAACTGCCCCTGGGAGGAAGGGATGCTACACCCACTATGTGCCACGGTCATCGACGCCAAGACCTGCAGGGAAGACTTTCTGAGGATGGTGGGAAAAATAGCTCGCTCCACGCCGGACCCAGAAGTTCACCCTAGGGACGACCAAGCTAGGACTAGACTCTTAGGTAAATGTAAGTAAGTACGGCTTCTACAGCGGGAAGCAAGACTCCCACGCGCGGGAGTGAAATATTATTGCGGCCGATAAAGGTGAAGAGAATTATTATACTGCGAAAAGCATACTACGGCGGCCAATAAAGGCGAAGAGATTATTATACTGCGTAAAGCATACTACGATTGCCAATAAAGGCGAAGATAATACTATGCCATTGGACAATGTCCAATGCCCACATAAATGGCGACGCATCGGGCAGCCAAGGGCATTAAATGAGGGGCACAGCGAGCAACTCAGAGGGGTTAAAGTGGGCGACCCAACTACGACAACGTCTGAAAAAACAACGGTAATGAGCAGGAAAGTACAGCAGGCGAAACGGTTTGCTTCGTGGCACCGTAAGCCGCCTGTGACTAGATTAGTACTAGTTAGTAAGACCTAGAATAGACGTCGACAACTAGAATTAAGGGAGCGGAATCCGGCGATTCTAGAGACAACCGGTGTTTCTAGGATTCGTACGGGTGGTGCCCTGAGGAAGTAAATTGCCTCAGGCGATCGCTCCGGTCCAAATTTAGCAAATAAGACAGTTGCACTTTGGTACGCAACTTAGGATTAAGCAAATTCTTAAACCGCTGTTGCCGAGTAATGGCACAGCACATTTCGGCAATAGAATAAGGCCACCGATTCGGCTTAGTAATAGAAGCCATTTTTTATTTTTTATCATAATTAAGATAGATAGTGTTAAGTAACGCCGCTCGGCACCTGATGGCCGACAAATCCGTCATCAGGATAAGTCCGATAACACATTACAATACATTATAATACATTAGAATACATTATAATACATTAGAATACATGATAATACATTAACATAAGTATAATTGAGGTGGAATATATCGGCACCCGGTAACCAAAATTCCGCTACCGGGGTAAGACCGACAACACATTAAGAAACGACATTACGGCACCGTATAGGGTAAGCCCGGCCATACATCGATTAACACTAACCATGCCAATTTTTTCACAGGTCAAAAGAGCTTCAGACTGTGGACACACTACCACAGGAAGCGGCATAGAAAATAGGCAATATGTTAATGTTTTATTAACCTCTCCATTTTTTCCAGGCATCGTCACCAGGAATATGGCACTGGTGACTATGATTTTGCTGCCATATAGCAGCAGCATGCTATTAATGCCCTCTTATTATTGTATTACACCTGTGCGCACTAATTTATATTTAATATTCATCTTCACTTACAGGCTCGCCACATTTTTACAGCTACACTTTAAACATCTGCACAGCACAGCTGATACCTGTGGGGTATCAGGCTCGCTGGCAGATCAACGTACACAAGAAACATAAGGTGTCAAAAATGCGGTGCAAATTACGGCAATGAGGGCGCAACCGATTTGTGGCAGCGACTCTCATTGTCAAGTGTGAAAGCATTCACCCACAGGGAATGCTTCACAGATTAAGGATTAAGGATACATTTCAAGCGGTACGACCACTAAACCATAACAGGAAGTGGCCGTACAGGATTAGCCGTGAGACGGCAAGCGTACGTACAAACGGGTAGCGTGCACGCGAGGTACCAAAAACTAGAATCATAAGAAATTAGCGCGCTTAAGTTAGATATAAGATCATTGTAATTGATAATTTTAAAGGGTAACTTAAAACAAATTCATGCGCCCACGGGCAATTATTCCACTAGAAATCAATATATATATAATACTTCACACCCCCACATTGTCGGCGGCGTTGATCAATAATATTCCTAAATGTCAACATATGAACATCGCAACATAGCACATTAAACGGTATACTTTTTTGTTTGTTTGTTAAAATCACATGTACACAGTGTCTATGATTTGTTTTCTTTCATTTTCTTTCTTCTAACTTCCCCATTTGTCAGGGTGTTCCGTTTTATCCCAAATCAATAAATGCATTTTGAATATTTCCCTTAAATTATACCCTGGAACACCCATTTTTGTCTATTTCTTCTATCTTTCTCATTGCAGGGAGCACTTTTTCCCTAAGATAGGGAGGACGGCACAATCTTCCGTCCTGCCCTGGGTTTTTTTTCCTCTCTGCACAACAATGTACCGAATAACTCAGCACCATGTATTTTTTTCTTCAAACTTTCAATATGTCAATATCGATTTTTTTCATGCACTATTTTTATAATGTCTATGCCAATGTCAATGTTATATATATATATGTATATCCCATAACCCACCCCTCTGAACACGAGCTGACCTCACACCTACACATCAACACGACATCACCACATCATACGACGCCGAAGAAGAGGACACCAACAGGAGATACGAGGGGGCTTCAAGAACTAAACTGCTGCATCAACATCCCAACCTCAAGTTCCGTTCCCGTTCGCGGGGACGCGAACTAAATAGGGGAAGTGGCTTGTACAGTCCCCCAGGGGTATGCACCCCCTGGAGGCCATTCCCCCATCATCTATTTAAATCACCCCTAACTGGCAAATCTTGTAAGTCCAGACCAACATCTATTAACACCGCAAGGGCAGCTAACCAGTCTGGAAAGCTTACCCAATACTTGCATCACTACCACAAACAGCGACACACAATTAACTGGGGCATCTATGCAGCGGAATGCTGACAACACAACGCCGTAGAATATAAGAGGGAGCCTTAAAGAGGACAAGCTCTCTCAATTACCAGTCTTACAGTGCGTCGGCCGGAGGCTATCGCTGTTATCATCAGGTGAGTCAGCAGTGTTCAGAATCCTGTACTTTGTAACCTTTACCCACAAATTGTATACACAAGTTTGTACACTTACATTGTAACATTTACTACATCCCTTAAAAGGGACTCATAATTCCATATTACTGACCAATAAATACTTGGTCAGTACACTACACTTGTATTACTGTTTTTCACGCTTCTTTACGCCCTAACTCCCTTCCTGAATCCTCCGTCACGATTAGACGTGACGTACAGTAGCCAGACACTTGCTAGCACGAGTATCATTGTATTCCCGTATAGGCCCGACTGCTAGGAGCAGCACTCGCCATATAGCTGACGCGTGCACGTCGGTTATATAACCAGCCAGCCAGCTGGAAGACCAGCACGTTGACCTGTACGCTAAGTTCCATCCCCTAAAACACACCTACGTCTTTTATAGGAGCAACCCCTAGCATCCTAACACTAAACAACACTCTACACTGGTCAGCTTGCCCGACTACGGGAAGCTACCCCCTTTTAGGCACTTCCTTATAAATTAACACAATAACTCTTCCGTTTTAGATCCAACCACCCCCCAATAAGGGATCTAAAACAATATTCGGTATATAAACTAATCATTAAAAGTAATCAGACATATATCTAAGGGTTTATCGATGTGGTGTATATTATGAGGTGAAAGGGGTGAAAATTGGGGGTTGAGGGATTCTTAACGGAGCGTGTATCTCTTAAACGACATAGGCGAGAAGTTTGAAATTCGGCGGGAAAAAAACAGCTTAAAATACCAGTAAATAGGTGTTCGACCGTTTTTTTCATAAATCCAATTTAAGGGGCCCTTGGCGAGGGGTGAAATACTGGGGAGGGGGGGAGGCGAACAGGAAAGAAAGTGTCCTAACTGATTGACTCACTTACTCATCAAACTCAGGGCGAAAATAGCTTTAAATAAGTAAATAGGTGTTCGATCGTTTGTTTCATAAATCCAATTTAAGGGGTTCATGGGGAGGGGTGAAATTATCAAAAATAAATGAAAGAAAATGTCCTGACTCTCTCACTCACTCATCATCGCCAAGCCAAAATTATTGAAGTTAGAAACACGAAATTTTGGGATATGTTCGTTGTATGTCGAAAACGTCCACTAAGGAAAGAGTTTTGAATATTCAGGTTCTAAATAGGTGTTAAGGGGGTAAACGTGCATTTCATTGAATAACAATATCTCACGAGTGGTTTCAATTGGGGATGTGATACTTGGCATATATACTAATCATTAAAAATAAGCTGACACATGTCTAATGGTTTTTCGATCTAGTGTATATTATGAGGTGAAAGGGATGAAAAGTGGGGGTTGAAAGATTCTTAACGGAACGTGTATCTCTTAAAAGACATAGGCGAGGAGTTTGAAACTCGGAGGAAATCAATCAGCTTAAAAATAAATAAATAAAATAAATAGGTGTTCGACCGTTTTTTTTTCATAAATCCAATTTAAGGGGCCTATGGGGAGGGGTGAAATTCTGGATGAAAAACGTCCACTAAGGAAGGATTTTTGGATGTTCACTCTCATCGACCAACCCAAACTATTAATGTTAGCAGAATGATATTTTGGGGATATGTTTGTTGTGGGTCGAAAACGTCTACTAAGGAGGGATTTTTGGATATTCAGGTTCTAAAGGGGTGTTAACGGGGTTAAACCTGAATTTCATTGAATAACAATATGACACGACTATGACGCGAGCGATGCGAGGCTAAAAATGAGATGGTATGTCTCTGTGTATTACTCGATCACGCAAGTACCACTGGTCCGATTTACATGAATTTTACATGGAAGTAGCTGATTTACCTGGTTAACATATAGGTTACTTTTGCTTTCAATACTTTGCACTATTTAAAGATGGCGACCCTTTTAGTGACGTCACTACACCCTTTGGTTTAAAACTTTCATATTTCCATTTCAAATAAAAAGAGAACGCTAAGAAATAGCAAACTTTTGATGGCATATACGAGGTTTAAAATTACATTTTCTATCCGAAAGGTATCTCCAACCGGTAGCGAGTAAATCCTAAATTTGTGTTATAAAACACGGTCAACGCCGAGCGGTGTAGTTGGACAAAATGTTCCACCCTTAATTTCCCTCTGCGCAGCACCTCGCCTATCCCCTGTTTTAACTGTCACCTTCACATTTTATTTTATTTATGACGCGTAGCGAAGCACGGGTACTTCAGCTAGTATATGATATTTGCTAACAGGATTTGCCACTGGAATCATTTTACTTGTAGTTATTTAATGACCAACAGAGTTCACTGTTAAGAAGTTAGAGGCCTATGTGGAATGTAGGACAACATGTAACATGTTATACATGACATGTGACAACTGTAAGGCTTGTGATTTTTTAAAAGATGCCTTTATCCCTATATTAATCACCTAGTTTACAAGACTGATAACTGTAATGTGACGGAAATAACAAAACAAAAATCTGCATTCAAAAACCAAAAAGTGGTTGAGCAAATATACACTCAACATGCAAAAAAAAAACCAAGAAATATATACAAACTATGTTAATTAATTTAATTCATATATATATATATATATATATATATATATATATACATATATATTTACAATAGGTATACACACACAAACACAGAATACAGCTCTTTTTTTTAATGTTTGCTTGTTATAGTTTTTAAATATAACACTTGTTGAAAATTATTTTTAGGGGATGGGGGTGTTGCTACGTTGACCCATTACACAATAATACCAGCTTTAATGTTCATCTTCTATTATTAATAGCTTTTCCTCATAACCAATATGACCAGCCTGTTTACAGGCATGCAAGAGCTGTCGACGTTCGACTAATATATTAGGATCGTTCCATTTGCTATATTTTATGAATGGTTTCAAAAACTCGGGAAGCAGTTCATCATTATCACCATCATCATTATCATTCTTATCATTATAATCATCTTCATAATGATCGTCATCATCATCGTCATCATGACCATCATAATTTCCACCTGTGTCCACAGTCTGTTCAATGGTTTGAGTTGCATTTGATAGTGTTGAAAGCTTCTTTTTAGATGTGCTAGAGTGCTTTAACATTGTTATGTTATTATTATCACCTTCACCATCCTTTTTACCTTCCCCCACCAACTTCTTGATGGGGTATGTTGTCTCTGATAGAGTTGAGGGCTTGTGAGATGTGGGTGTGTGTCTGAACATGGGTTTTACAGGAGGTGTTAAAGGTTTCTCAGGAATTGTGAAAAGGAAAACGTCCAATCATTCAATGTAGTGAGCGTTATGAACCTCAACGTAAGAGGAGGTTATGAAAGTCTCTGTGAGGGTGTGGTTTTTACAGGTGGGTGCCTTTTCCTGACACCCACCTCTGAGACAAGTTTATCGGAGATGAAACTCAGCTATCATGTCGAATGTGGAGCTCATAGTCTAGGAGAAAGTCATGATGAGGTATTTTTCTCCAGGGAGTGTGGTAACCGAAATAACAACAAAAAATGCGTACATGTAAAGGGAATTTTATGGAATTTTCGAGTACATGTAGTGAATTAAAGAAATTGGTTAAATTTCATGGTTTGTAGACCACTTGGCTAAATTTGGTAAATTTTAGTGAATTTTCATCTATATTCGGGTAATTTTATATGAACTTGAGGTAGTTTAAACCATTCTTTAATAAATCAATGGCATTTCAATGAATTTGTAGTAATTTGTTGGATTTTGCTACAATTTGGTGGAATTTGCTAAATTTGCGGTAAATTTTGTGGATTTTACAAAATTCTGGTCAATTTCAAGATAAATCTCAGATATTTAGGTATTTTACAAATAACCTCAGTCACTGTGATGCCTGTATTAATGTGTGCCTTTGACTATGAAGGGTAGGAATGGAAAGGAGGTGGTTATGGACTTAAGTGCATAGTCATTTATATTCACTTTCAGGATGCATGTTGTGGGAAAATCGAACACTCCTCTTATTAGTTTTTCAAGTAAATGTACTGCATGCCACCCTTAAAAAGCTACTAATGAGCTCTAAGCATTGGCAGTTTGCAACCATCTCACTATTGTTAACATAAAATGCTCCTTACTAGTATTTTAAGTACATGTTGTCATGCAGGTATGGAATTTATACAAACATAGCATGTTTTGATTTTCTTTGCGCTTTTCTGTGGGCAACTATGGCATTTACCTGTAGTAAAAGTGGAAAACCACATGAGTTTAACGTTTAGAAAACTCACCTCACCTAACCCCAACTGTTTGGGAATGAAAATAATTCGTTTTTGTCTTACTTAGGGGCTTGGAAATGATGGTCATCACTCCCATGTACTGTACTGTAGTTAGGGAAAATCATAAGGGATCATGTACACTATTATTAGCTGAGTATCAAATACAATTTTGCATACCCCTAGGACCAGTATCGCATTATAAAGGCATGCCATGTGTTAGCGTTCTTAAAGCCAGTGATATAAAACAAAAGAAGTCTTTATTTTCCACCCCCCAAACATGGTCTTACATCTAGTGGTATGCGGGTTGGCGATCACAGGGGCCCCAGCTGTGTTCGGCATTGCTTCTACTAAATTGTGCTGGGCTCGTCTCTGTCTTCTTTCCTTTCGACTACACTTGGTCAACTCTAGTTCTCTACCGACCCTGACATTATTAGGATATCCAAGGCATAGGGAGTCTCTTCCTTTTCCAACTTAATTGGTTGTTGTTTAATAATTTTTTTCTGATACCCTCGTTGTGTGAGGAGGCAGCCTTGTTTTTATGTTATTTCCTGCCTTTTGCTCAATTCCCACTAAAGGTAGGGTGTATATATATAGTCCTACCACTTGTGGTGCACCCTGGATATGGCTACACCCTCAGGGGTTTACTACTGATCAGTTTGGAAGTTGGCGACCCCAAGGGATTCCTGAGCTGGCTTTGGTTTTCCTCCTTTTTTTGTCCATTACTTCTGTGACAGAGCCTCTCCTCTTTTACTTACATATCTACCTTTTATTGCTGTCTTTCCTTTCAAGTCCCTCAATCCACATTCTTGAGGGTTGAGGGCCATTTTTTTTATTCCTTCAGTCCTTCTAGTATATAAGTGTGTAGTTAGGTTTAGTTATAGTTTAGATTTAATTTTCATCTTTACGATCACACAAACCATTAGGGGTTAAGTAGTTCAATTTATAGACCGCTTGCCTTTTCTTCGAAGCAACACCTGCTTCAATTCCTGACCGGATCATGATTTTTTTTATTTTAAGGGACACTAGGACTTAATTTGGGTCAGAAATCGCAAAAATATTGTTTTTTTCTGTGGTATAATTACGCAACTGACCCCAGCGGATAATTTGGTGAAAGTCTTTTCCGAATTACGCCATATTTAAAGGTCCAGCGAATGCTTGAAATGTCTAGTGCATGGTATTTAAAACGCCCCCTATTCAAGGACTTTCATTGAGGCGAGTATTTCTGGACTTATCTTCCTAATAAGGAGCTCAGAAAAGCAAGAAAGAGTGTGTTAACATATGGTGCTGGGCAGTTTTAGCTGATAAGGTAAGCTGATAACTAAAAAAATATGCATGGCTTTATAAAAGTGCATTTTTCTCAGCTTCCCATTTTATAGACAAAATTCGCCCCATATGTATCAGGCTTGTAGCTATAATGTAGCAAATTTTTATACATATTCTGTATTAAAGCATCCACAAGTACAGTGATTAGTTTTACTGTAGTATTCATAGTTTTGCCATTAAAAATATTTTAATGTTCAAATAATAGGCAATTAATGGGATAAATAAATTGTGAAATATGTCAATTTATTTCTCAACAAATATTCATATGAACTTAAAACCAATCACTAGGATTGCTTCCATACTAAATATCTATATGGGAAAGTCATGATAAATGACCTACCTCTATCCGTTTAACGCAAGGACCAATTTCAAAATTTACATATTTTTCATATTAAATTAATCATATCTCCTAAACGGTTAGAGATAGAAAGGTGTAAATCAGTAGTCTAGAGTATATTAATATTAGAGTGCTGTGTGTAACATTAGAACAATATCCATTGATAATTATCTAAAATTGAAAGCCGATAACCAAAAAATATGCATGTTTTTATTAAAGTCCATTTATCGCGACATCCCATTTTTTGATACAACATTTTGTCCTTGCGCATTAGATTTGCTGCTATAATATTGCAAATTTGTATTCATATTATATATCAATGCATCCATAAGTTCAGTGTTAAGTTTTACTGTAGTATTCATAGTTTTTGCCATTAAAATATTTTAATTTTCAAATAATAGGCAATTAATGGGATAAATAAATTGTGAAATATGTTAATTTATATCTCAACAAATTTTCATATGAAGTTAAAACCAATCACTAGGATTGCTTCCATACTAAATACCTATATGGGAAAGTCATGATAAATGACCTACCTCTATCCGTTTAACGCAAGGACCATTTTCAAAATTTGCATATTTTTCATATTAAAATAATCATATCTCCTAAACGGTTATAGATAGAAAAGTGTCAATCAGTAGTCTAGTGTATATTACTATTAGAGTGCTGTGTGAAACATTAGAATAATATCCATTGAAAATTACCTAAAAATGAAAGCGTATAACCAAAAAATATGCATGTTTTTATATAAAAGTCCATTTATCGCAACTTCCCATTTTTGGATACAACATTTGGTCCTTGCGCATTAGATTTGATGCTATAATATTTCAAATTCGTATTCATATTCTATATTAATGCATCCATAAGTTCAGTGATTAGTTTTACTGTAGTATTCATAGTTTTGCCATTAAAAATATTTTAATTTTCAAATAATAGGCAATTAATGGGATAAAAAAAATTGTCAAATGAGTTAATTTATATCTCAACAAATATTCATATGAACTCAAAACCAATCACTAGGATTGCTCTCATACTAAATATCTATATGGGAATGTCATGATAAATAAGCTACTTCAATCTGTTTAACGCAAGGACCATTTTCAAAATTTGCATAATATCTATAGAAAAATAATCATATCTCCTAAACGGTTAGAGATAGAAAACTGTAAATCAGTAGTATAGGGTATATTAGTATTTGAGTGATGTGTGTAAAATTACAAAAAAATCCATTGATAATCACAGAAATATGAAAACTCAGTCCCAGTGTCCCTTAACTGCGGTGTACAGTGTAGAATTTGAAAGAGGGCGGCCGTGGCTTTTTGAATTACAACTATCCTAGCGTCGAGGCAGGCGATAAAGGAGGCCAAAGTTCTTCAGGGACTGTAGCGCCGAGCAATAATTAAGTAAGTTAGTAAGTAAGAAAGTAAGTAAGTAAGTAATTAAGTAATTCAGTAATTAAGTAATTAAGTAATTATGTAAGTAAGTAATGTTTGCCTAAGTTGTGAAGTGCAGACCGCTTCTACTCCACATGTGCTATGAGTCAGACAAAAAACCTAATGCTTTCTGACAACAGTGCACTATTCTTATCACAAAGTGTCACAAGTTCTGCCCACCTAGTCCGACCACAGCCAGCAACTAGAGCAAATGCATTGAAAAACGTGTTTGTTTAAAATGCAAATTATCACTCTGCTGTCACCACAGAGGTCCGGGTTCGATTTTCTAAAGGCTGCAACTGGGTACACTCAGTCTTGTCAGGTATAAAGTTTTGGGTCAATTCATAAATCAAGGGAAAGGGTTAGCCATTGTGAGTCTTACCACATCTTACTTCACCCTCTCCCATAATTAGTATATAAAATCTCAGGTCGATAACCTTAACCTTTTGGCTGTTAAGGTTAAATTCATGGGACATGGCAACAGGTTGGCCATCCTGACTTGTACAACACCTCATACAACTCTGTAGCCTTATTCATTAGCTATATATACACATTAATCCATAATTACCAAATAATAATAATAATAATAATAATAATAAGCAAGCTAGTCATCCTCCAAACACACGTCCATTAAAGCATGGTTTCACAAAATGCATATGCTATTTAGGTGTTTAATACCTTTTTCTCCTGTAACATCACTATTCCCTGTTTTATGCGTCAAATAACCTATCGAGGTAAAAGCGTATGTTATCAACTATTTTTCAACTATCACACCTAATTTTAGGTTTCTTAGTTTGCAAGATATAGATTTCTTCAATTTGGGGGGTAGTTTTCATCCCCCTACTATTTTCATAAAAAACAAAAGATAATATATATATATATATATTGTTGCTTTAAGGAGCGGAACTACGAGGTCATCTTCCCCACAAAAGATTTTAGGTTCAATTATCATTTTTTACATGTTTGACACCTTTTCTCCCCTGTAAAATCCCTATTTACTTTTTAGTGGTGAAATGATCCATCCAGGTAAATGCGTAAGTCATGACATATTAATTAATCTATCACTCCCAATTTTAGGGTTCTTAGTTTCCAAGGTATTGATTTTTCAATTTGGGGGTAGTTTTCAACCCCCTGCGATATTTCATGAAAAACAAAAGAACTTAGGTTCATTTATCATTTTTAAGTGTTTAACACGTTTTTTCTCGTAAAATGACTATTTACTTTCTTAGGGGTGAAATGATCTATCCAGGTAAAAGCCTATGTCATGACCAATTTATTAAGCCATCACACCTAATTTTACGGTTCTTAGTCTTGATTTGGGATGGGGGGTAGTTTCACCCCCAAAAGGGAGACGTCGCGCCAAGTTCTAGGACCCCTCATACAAGTCCCTAGCATGACTCGTTCACGAGATATTAACAAAAGTGTAGTTAGGCCCTTTTGACAAAAGCCGCCGGTTTGCATACATACAAAAATATTATTTACCGCCCCCCCCCCCGGTAAGGGTAGTTTTTATATTGGGGTGGGCACACCTCATCCATGGGAAAGAGGGGTTCACCACAAGTCCTACGACACCCGATGTGTTTAAATCCCATTATAGGTTAGCGAGATACTATCAGCCGATGACCTATTAGTTTTTTGGGTTTACTAAAATAAATATTTAAAAAGAAACTCGTGTATAAATATTCATTTAAAAGCCCGCTCTCTTACAAAAGCCACCAAGTTCGTACGCATAATAAAACAAGAAGTTCCGTGACGAACTAATGAGCCTACTTTTCATGCCAATCATTATTCTACAGTATATGAATCTCTCTAGAATAATGACGAAATTAAGTTGGTTATATCGAAATGTCTAATTAGTTCGAAATATACCTGGTATAATGTAGCCTAATAGAGCACTACAGATGGCAGCCCTGGTGACTGAATATATTCTTAGATCCATCTCTTAAGGTACAGAATACAAAATTTGGTTGAAGTCCAATGGACGTTACATGCAGTTGGACATTGGATCTATCAGCACGCGTAAAAGCATTTTGACAACAATGTCATGCGTGTGCTGGTCAGAAATAATCTGAAATATTATGATATCTTGTTGTGCCAATTTTGGATGAAATCCATTTGTTAGTATACAAGTTACATGCATTTTAAAATTGTACCTATCAGCAGGCATAGAATCATGTTGGCAGCACTGACATATATTAAATACTCCAAATTAATCTAGAATGTCAGGTGCTATACGTGTGCATAGTATAGTTCTGTTGGCTTGTATACTTTCTGATATATTGATATTAGGGTTAAACAAGATGTTCAGTAAAGAACATATAGCCTACTTTCTCCTAAATGCATGGGTATTGTTATAACTCTTTGTCCTTTTCAAGGAGTATGATTGAATGTTGGTTGTAGTAGCTTGTTGAAATACAACGTGCTATAGGGATATGAAACATGAATATGAGGTGCCCTTTGCTAGTGCTACCTCTGTACCAAATTTCGTTCAATTCGGTTTCACCGTGTTTGAATTGATAGGGGGAATCAATTCGCACACATACTTGGCCACCATCTGCAAACTATTGGGCTGATGTTCTTGCAGTTTGGTCTGAATATGTTTCCCACATAAAGATATGGTGTTGCAAAATTTGGTAGAGACTAGATTATTAGGTTGGTCGTATTTACATTTTAGCTTTTAACATTTGGGTGGCCGCGATTACGTTTCCGTCAAGATAGCGGTGATATAAAACATGACACTGAGGTGCCCTTTGCTAGTGCTACCTCTGTACCAAATTTCGTTCCATTCGGTTTCACCGTGTTCGAATTGATAAGGGGAATCGATTTTCACACAAAGATGGCCGCCATCCGCAAAATATTAGGCTGATGACCTATTAGTTTGGTCAAAGGATGCTCCCTCCATAAAGGTATGTTGTTGCTAAATTTGCTAGAGATCGGATGATTAGGCTAATCGTAATTTGATTTAAGCTTTGAACATTTGTGTGGCCGCCATTACGTTTCTGTCAATATGGCGGCGATATAAATCATGACACTGAGATGCCCTTTGCTAGTGCTATCTCTGTACCAAATTTCGTTCCATTCGGTTTCACCGTGTTTGAATTAATAGGGAGAATCAATTTTGACACAAAGATGGCCGCCATCCGCAAACTATTAGGCGAATGACCTATTAGATTGGTCAAAGGATGCTCCCTCCATAAAGGTATGTAGTTGCAAAATTTGGTAGAGATCGGATGATTAGGTTAATCGTAATTTGATTTAAGCTTTGAACATTCGTGTGGCCGCCATTACGTTTCAGTCAAGATGGTGGCGATATAAAACATGACACTGAGGTGCCCTTTGCTAGTGCTACCTCTGTACCAAATTTCGTTCCATTCGGTTCCACCGTGTTCGAATTAATAGGGGAATCAATTTTGACATAAAGATGGCCTCCATCCGCAAACTATTAGGTGAATGACCTATTTGATTGGTCAAAGGATGCTCCCTCCATAAAGGTATGTAGTTGCAAAATTTGGTAGAGATCGGATGATTAGGTTAATCGTAATTTGATTTAAGCTTTGAACATTCGTGTGGCCGCCATTACGTTTCTGTCAAGATGGCGGCGATATAAAACATGACACTGAGGTGCCCTTTGCTAGTGCTACCTCTGTACCAAATTTCGTTCCATTTGGTTTCACCGTGTTTGAATTAATAGGGGGAATTGATTTTCACACAAAGATGGCCGCCATCCGCAAACTATTAGGCTAATGACCTAGTTATTTGGTCAAAGGATGCTTCCTTTATAAAGGTATGTTGTTGCAAAATTTGGTAGAGATCGGATGATTAGGTTAATCGTAATTTGATTTAAGCTTTGAACATTTGTGTGGCCGCCATTACGTTTCTGTCAAGATGGCGGCGTTATAAAACATGACACTGAAGTGCCTTTTGTTATTACTACCTCTGTACCAAATTTCGTTCCATTCGGTTGCACCGTGTTCGAATTAATAGGGGGAATCGATTTTCACACAAAGATGGCCGCCATCCGCAAACTATTACGCTGATGACTTATTAGTTTGGTCAAAGGATGCTCCCCCCATAAAGGTATGTTGTTGCAAAATTTGGTAGAGATCGGATGATTAGGTTAGTCGTAATTTGATTTAAGCTTTGAACATTTGTGTGGCCGCCATTACGTTTCCGTCAAGATGGCGGCGATATAAAACATGACACTGAGGTGTCCTTTGCTAGTGCTACCTTTGTACCAAATTTCGTTCAATTCGCATTCACCGTGTTCGAATTGATAGGGGGGGACAGACATTCAGAGTACACACACTCACACACACACACACAGACACACACACACACAGACTCACACACACACATACACACACACAGACAGACAAACTTTTTTCGCCCTGTGTTGATCTCATAAGTCTACTTTCATTTTTTGCAAAAATCGAAAGTAGGCTAAAAATATAGACAGCATTTATTAACAGTTGGCAGCACTGATTGCTCATAAGAATACTTATAGTCATATCTGTTATCTAACACATAGCACATACGAAATTTGGTTGAAATCCAACTGATAGTATTGAAGTTACATGTATTTATAAATTGGTACTATCAGCAGGCTTATAATCATGTTGGTTGAACTGACGTATATACGTTACTCCAAATTAATCTAAAATGTCACAATATACGTGTGCATGGTTTAAAGCTGTTGGCTTGCATACTTTCTGATATATTGGTATTTGGAATTTTAAAAAATGGAGAGAACAATTATTAACAGTTGGCATCCCTGGTGGCTCTTAAGAATACGCTCTTTTATATCTGTTTATGTACAGATATTACATACAATATTTGGTTGAAATCATGTTGATAGTGTAGAAGTTATATGCATTTACACATTGGACTTATCAGAAGGCTTAAAATTATTTTGGCAACACTGTCATGTATGGCCTCCTGGAAATTAAACTGAAATAGTATTATCTACGAGTGTGTCAATTTTGGAATAGATCCCATGCATACCTTCCAAGATATCCAACATGAAGCTCAAATTTCTCGTGCGTTTTTTCAGCAGTTGGTAGCACTCACATCATTTTCAAATATGGGCTTGAGATATTCCGGTATACATCTTTACTCATACTAAATTTGGTTTCGATTGCTGCAGCCGTTTAGGAGTTGATAGGGGAGGACACACCACAGCCAGACAGACAGACACACATTTTCCCGGATCGATCTCATAAGACAACTTTTTCCTCATTTTTAGCCTATTTTCAATTTTGAAAAAATAGGCTTATGAGATCACCTTTTGTCCGTGTGTGTTTGCGTGTGTGTGTGTGTGTGTGTGTGAGGTGTGTGTGAGTCCCCCCCCTAATAAAATCTAAACGGCTGGAGCGATTTCAATGAAACTCGGTAAGTTCATAGCACTATTCCCGGCAACCTCAGCCATGTCCTTCAAATTTTGTTACGTCTCACCAATCCAACATGGCGGCTGTGCGAAATATTTCACTAGCATTCAATATCTCCGAAGCTATTACAGATATCGCCCTGAAATTGTGTACGATGATAAAGGGCACTACTAGAAGTTCACCTATGAGACTTTCAGAAACCTGGTGACTACAAAACCAACATGGCGGTCAAGCGAAGTTGAGACTTTTAAATAGACATTTCTCGCGATTTAACTATCCAAACGTAATGAAACTTGGTTCAGCAAATGTTTGTATACATTGCAATGCACTGGAGTCTAATTTAGTTCAATTGTTTACTTAACCTCAAAATGGCGGCTGTGCGAGATATTTCACTGACATTCTACATCTCCGAAACTATTACAGATATCACCCTGCAATTTTGTACGGTGATACAGGGTGCTGTTACAAGTTTATCTATGTATATTTCATAAACCTGTAAAGTACAAAACGAACATGGCGACCAAGCGAATTTGAAATGTTTTAATAGACTTTTCGCGTGATTTAACTCTCTGAGCGCAGTGAAATGTGGTACAGTAAATGATTTTGCAGATTGTAATGCACTGCCATCTAATTTAATTCAATTGTTTACATAACCTCAAGATGGCGGCTGTGCGAAATTTTTAAATTAAGTTTTTATTTCTTGTGTCGTAATCATGCGATCGAGGTGAAAGATTGAATAATGAACCTAGGCAATAATTGTCCTTGAATGGTACATAACTCTATGGCCTATACATATAACAATCCTAAATGGCAAGCTTCCGAAATATTTTGACAGTTCTCAATATCTATGAATCTTTTACAGCAACCAAACGTTTTTTTTTATGTTCATAGAGACTAAGAACATATGTTCACCTAAAGGACTTTCAGTAACCTGGTGAGCACAAATCCAACATGGTGCGACGCGAAGTTTCAATATTTAAATGGACGTTTCTCGCGAATTAACCATCCGAGTGCCGTGAAGCGTTGCACGATAAATGCTTATACAAATGTTGATCCACTGGCATCTAATTTATTTCAATTGTTTGCATAATCACAAGAAGGCTGGTGTGCGTACTTTTAAAATCTCGTTTTTACTTCTTCTGTTCTAATCATGCGATTGAAGTTTGAATACCACACGTACACAATAATCTTAATGTAATAGTACAAAAATAAAAATCCAACCTGGCGACCATCTGAAATATTTAGACGGTTCTCAATATCTACGAATCTGTTACAGCAATTAAACTGAAATTTTGTATGTTGAAAGAGGCAATTAACATTAGCAGGATATATGAAAATAGGCTGTATAGTTCTTCACGGAACTACTTTTTGCAAAATGTGAAAGGTAGGCTAAAATTACTACTTCACTCCACGGGTAAGGGTAGTTTTTATTTTGGGATGGACATTCCTCATCCTTAGGAAAGGGGGGTTCAGCATGAGTCCTACGACACCCCATATGTTTAAATCCCATTATTGGTTAGCGAGATACTAAAAAGCCGATGACCTATTAGTTTTTTGGGTTTATTTAAATAAATATAAAAAACTCATATATAAATAATCATTTAAAAAGTCCCCTATCTTACAAAAGCCGACAAGTTCACATTATACAAAAAAAAATTAACCCCCGGGTAAGGGTAGTTTTTATTTTGTGGTGGACATGCCTCATCCTTAGGAAAGGGGGGTTCACCACGAGTCCTACGACACTCCTTATGTTTAAATACCATTATTGGTTAGCGAGATACTAAAAGGCCGATGACCTATTAGTTTTTTGGGTTTATTTAAATAAATATTTAGTAAAACTCAAATAATCATTTAAAAAGGCCACTCGCTTACAAAAGCCGCCAAGTTCACATGCATACAAAAAAAAAAAATAACCCGCGGGTAAGGGTAGTTTTTACTTTGGGGTGGACGTACCTAGTCCATAAGAAACGGGGGTTCACCATGAGTCCTACGACACCCCATATGTTTAAATCCCATTATTGGTTAGCGAGATACTAAAAAGCGGATGACCAATTAGATTTTTGGTTTTTTAATAAATATTAAAAAATCTCATGTATTAATAATCATTTAAAAAGCCCGCTCTGTTACAAAAGCTCCCTCCAAGTGCGCATGCATACAAAAAAATAATCACTACTTCACCCCCGGGTAAGGGTAGTTTTTATTTTGGGGTGGACATACCTCATCCATAGCAAAGGGGGTTTCACCACGAGTCCTACGACACCCTATGCTCAAATCTGACCATGCGTTCGCGAATTATCGCAAATGTTCGCCAGAAAGTAGGCTATCATTTTGTTTTGTCCTACACACTTGAAACTTGCTGTCAGCCTAGAGGGCATAGGGACCTTTCATTGACGTCAAACAAACTTTTTTTCTCATCTTCACCGTTTCCAAAATAGCGCCAATTTCAAAAAACAACAATTTTCAAAAAAAAAATACCAACACACATTAATAGCAAAGAGAACGTCACCCCATTCCTAAAGAACACATCGTTCTAGCCTTACAAGCTAAATAAATATCACCAAAATGTCAAAAACGCACGTTTACCTCAAATTGCGTTTCCAAATTCCACCTATTTTAAAAAATAACCTCACCATGAAATCTAAACGACCCCTCACTCAACCCTAGTCCGTGCCCACTACCTAACCTTTTCCCAACATAGCCATACGTATTCAAGCACACACGCGACTTGCAACAGAACATACACTACCCCACTACTCGCGAATGACCTTTTAGTTTTTGTCTTTTAATTAAATAAAGAGGCTATCGGAAAAGAGGGGGCATTACTAAGAGTTCTAGGACACCCTGTATGTTCAAATCCCATTATTAGTTAGCGAGATATCAGGTTCGGGGCCGCTACGAGGGTGGCTCAATAAGAAGTGAGACGGAACCGCTGACCTAGCACTAATGTTATCCATAGATACAGCAATGAAATTATTCCAACTTAAGACAATGCCAATCGTGACGTACGGACTAGACGTAATATGGGGACAAAAAGTAACCTAGAAGATATAGAAAGAATAAAAGCGAATTTCTTGAAGCGAGCACTATGCTTTTCAAAAACTACAATATCGAGACTTGTGTATGTACTGTGACCGATCCAGTCAGGGTCAATTACCGGCCCCGGATGATAGGAGATCGAGAGGAGACTGGAGTGTCAGTATGACGTCATGGCATTACGCGGCGAGGCAACCGCTGGAGTAGGGGAATGCTCCAGAAGATTCCAACCCCTTCCATTTTTTTTCTCGAGAGGAGGACACAGTTCCGGAATGTTCAGTTAGTCAGCGTGGCATGGACGAGTATGTTACTAAGCGTGGCACGGACGAGTAGCCTATGTCATGTGGACTGAAATTTGCATCGGGAACTTGAACGGTTTACGTGAGTGGTCAGCGCTCGTGGCCATTTAATACGAGGAGTGATCAGCAGGCCATGAGGCTAGCGTAGGTGTAGTGCCAGTGAGTTGTTTACAGTGAAGTGTGTCAGTTTGTTTGTTGAACAGTGTTCAGTAAGGTATCACTAGAACGATAATCGTGAATTTCAAGACGATATCGGACTCGCTAGTATGTGAGGAAATAATCAGAACTGATAAACGAAGGTCCGTTAAATTCATGCATATGCTACTATTGATATGGGAAGACGCGTGGAATATTATACAGTACTTTACCATTTTGATTACGAAGATTAAGGCACGTGGTCCAGTTAAGTTAGCGGATAGAAAGGTGTTGAAGGCATGTACTGTGGTAATAGCAAGACAAAATTGTGCGCCTTTGAACGTCCGAGTGGAGGCCGTAATGAAAAACTGAATTATAATGCCGACAATTTATGTTAATTAAAGGTGAATACCCAGAGGTGTTTAACATTACGAGTATCGGGGGAAGAACAATAATAACGATAGTCGAGGCGAAGCATTTTCGCGAGGCCCTATATTGTGACAGACATTCCTTCGAAAATAGCATAGCAGTGCTGGCATTTAAAAGACGCAGTGAGAATGTGATGGAAGGCTACATCTGCTTTAGGCTTGTGTTGAAGGACTGCAGGCGACTTCATATGTCGGTCAAGGCCAGGTCGAAATAGCTTCTCGTGGAAGGAAGTGTGTCACTGGTTGAGGAAAGTGAGTACATATAATTCACGTGAACCAGGAACTGGACGCTATAGTGCGTGGGCGTGAAAGTGCTCTGATATAGTGAAATGTAATATTGCTACACGGCAGCATGAACCTTATAACCATGGAGTCAAATAGTCTGTTAATCAACATGCATATTAATACGCAAATTATGCTGCACTGAACCTCTAAAGGGGCCATAATGGGGTGAACGGTTGCGACGAGATGGACGAGTGGACCATGGTTGGGACGTCAGGAGACGCCGTCGCTGACGGTGACCGGAGGCAACCAGTGGGCGGACATGGGCGTCGCCAGGAGATCGAGAGGAGCCGGGGGCGAATACCTCTACCAGTACGCTGGGAGACCACATCGCGGAGACGCTGGAGGAACAACGCCGCTCAAATGCCGCAGGCGACGCCGACGCCAAGGGTTTCCGTGTCTAAAGTAAGACGTTCCATTTCCATCCTTGTTCATCAGGAAGAAGAGAACTTCTACCTCGGATAGCCGTGCCATGAGATGACCTGAGATCGTGTAACTTAACGCCATTCATAATCATTTATTCCAGATTGAACAAGAGCATCATTTTCTCATAGGGTTGTACAGATATTTTTTCCCCTTTCTTTTCGGGTCGTTTTGACTTACATAAATTAACAGTATCAATGGTAGGAGTAAGACATACATTTATTCCGAGACCTAATAATAATAATAATAATAATAATAATAATAATATTAATAAGTTGAAATTGGGTAACGATAATATGAGATGCCCATTTTGCGGGGAGATTCTAGCATTTCGATTTCCGAGGTCATTATATGAATTTAATTCTGAAAGGTTTGTCACGGATTTCATAGATTTTAATGGCAAAAGGATAGCAAAATGAATATGGTTGGAGATTGTCGAGTAAGGTTCCTTGGATAGGATGCTATATTATCATACGATTTCGTGGTCCCGATAAAGTTGATACGCTCTGTAAAGTGCGGGTTCTTGAGACATGCTAATAATGCATGATTTTTGTAATGATGTTGTGTAAAGTTAATGTGAAAATTAAATATGGTATTATTCCGTCATATGTGACGAGGTTATTCACGGGGCGACGTATGACCGTTGAATTGAATTTGTGAGGACAGGGTCCTTTACTCTTGACGAACGTGTTACGTTTATCGATGAGTTGTGTATTGAATAGCGCAGGGGTGTAATTGATAGTGCGCTCTACAGTCAAATTGTTCGGATCCTCACACAGAGTGTTCGACGGAAGGGTTGCGATTAAATGTTCGTTGTGAGAATGAAATACACTAGGGTGCCTTATTACGAGGTTCTTAACCTTTCCTAAACGTTAGACAATGCTATAATTTAATTACAATAACAAATATGACAGTGTGGATCAAGGTTGTTGGAACGGCGAATATATATCAGTAATAATAATAAGAATTAGTAGTGTAAATATGTGAGCACAATCTGGGTGTGTTAGTAATTTATGATAAGTTATAATTAATTGTTGAAATGCCATATTATGTGAAGCTGAGTTGATGTTTGAGTGTTATTTGATGTGATATGATTCTCTTTAGTTATTAATTTGCAGTTCGATAGAGGAGATCCGTCCATTGCTGTATAAGGGTAGACAGTTTTGATATACACAGATATTCGTTTTTTTTTCTTCGAGTTTTTGCCGCAGGTGCACTTTGTGATGAGTGGCCAGTGATGTTTACATGCGTGTGCACCGATAAATTAAGGGTTAATTAGTTTTTGAAAGGCGATCTCCTTGTCGGAACTTTAAGAGAGGACACCCACGAGTTTGAATAAGTATAATTTTGTTTATTTGTTTAGGGACTATGAACTTTATTTTTTACGGACTTTGTCCCACCCTAACTCTATACTCGTGCGTGGTAGGCAGGTTGCATATTTATTTGTCCTTTGGCCAATAAAGGAGCAGATGTGATTTTACGAGGGCTTTCCTTTTCTTTTCTTCTCTGTTTGTTAATTCAAGTTAGGGAGTTTGCTTTTGAATCCTGGTTCAGTTTATTAGCCATCCCAACCCGTAAAACGACCCGAGACCCTTTGTCTCTGGCTCGCTGGAGCATTTCTTTTATTCTTGTCTGTATGAGCCAAGATTCACGCCCTAATCTTTTTCACCCACTCCCTTGGCCGTTTCTTCTGATGGGGCCGGGATGTTGGAGGGGTGATCGCCTGTCCCATTGGAGAAACGGGCACAGGCAGGGGGAAGTGGCGCCGCTAACATGTTGGCTCGACGACGGTGGTGCGTGTCGTCTCCGTCATGGGCATGCTTTTTACTCAATCATTTGTTGTTGTGATGGGAGTATACTGAGTGGTCAGATTCGTGCCTTTGATGGGGGCGAGATGCTTGCCATGTGTAATTCTTTTGTGTAAAATTAACCTCGTATCACACTGAGCCTTTAGTGAACCATTTGACAGGGTTGGTACACGATCTCAGGTCATGGCTATACTCGACGACCTACATTCCCCTGTAGGCCCCTATATTTAAGTTGTATTGTAGGATGTCACAAGTAGTAACCGCAGAAAATATAGCTGATATATTAAAACAAATCCAAGATGGATTAAATGGTCTAACCACTGAAATGAATAATGTTAAGGATAGTATTGGGTCAATTATGACAAACATGAAGAGCGATATGGATCGCTTACAGACGACACAAGTGGGTGTCGGTACTCAAATAGCAGAGGTACAGAAGACACAAGAGGGTGTCGGCACTCAAATAGCAGGAATAAAAAAAGATGTTAGTGATAAAGTTGATGATCTCAGAACCGACTTATTAGAAGTCATGGGATCTAATCTTAAGAGTTTAGAATCTCATTTGCAGAAAAACATTGATGCTGTAGAACGTAATCTTATACTATCAGGAAAGCCTATAGATAATAAGATTAATCTACTCGATAAAAAGGTAGAAACTACATTTCAAGTGCTCACCGCCGAGATCAAAGATTCTATGGCACGGCAAATCAGGGATACTCAGAGTTCGCTTCGGGGGAATATTGAGGGACTTGAGGAGAAGTTGAACAGTAATATTAAAGGCATGGGACAAGATTTGACGGCAAAAATTGAGCAAATTGGTCAGTCTAACGAGGAAACCCTGGATAAGTTGAAACAGGACGTGCCAGGTTGGAAAGAAGAGGTCGCGAAGGACGTGAAAAACATACAGATACAGGTTGAATCATTCCAGGACACGTATGACAGGAAAATCGCTCATTCCCAAACGACATTATTCGAACATGTGAGAGAATCTATCCACACTTCCATTGTTGAGTTGGAGGAGAAGATCATTATTCAACAGGGAAGGCAACTCACTCGATTAGGCAACTTAGAGGCGGAAATGACGCAGATAAAAGACAAATCGGAGTCAGAAAGGGTTAGATGGTCCGAAATTGAAAACACGCGACCTCTTAACGGGACGGAAAGTGAAAACACCCCATCTTCTAGAAAGGCAGGAGAGGTAGTTTCAACGCCGAGAATACAGAGTACAAACCCCGCGAGACACCTGACTATCATTAGAAGTATAGACCACCAGCCGAGGAAATTCTCGGGGAACAATGGGACTAATAACGTCACACCCATCGAATTTATGAGGGAGGTCCGTGAATACATGGCAGAAAATAAGATACCACGTGAGAGGGAACTAAGAGTTATTGAGAGGTCCCTGGAATCGACAGCATTAACTTGGTTTCGCGCATTTCGATACACGTTCACGAGCACGGACGAGTTCGAACGACTATTAATCAAACGCTTTTGGAGCCCTGAAGAACAATTGAACATACGGGCGGAACTATACGCTAAACAGTATGCGACATCCAATCCGACTAGGTATGCGGGGTACTTCGCATCGCAACTCGCCAGGCTGCAGTATTTGACTCCACCAGTGCCGGAGGACGAATTGGTCCAATCCATTATACGACAATTACCTGTAGAGGTCCAGAAGAGTGTAATAGCTTCAGGAGCCGAGACTTTAGAGGGATGTAAAGAGATTCTTCGAAAACTTGACCACACTAGCGCACAGTTACAGGCGAGATCCGGACGACAGGAAAATAGAGATGTAAACACGGTCGTGATTGACAAAATTGCGCAGACGGAAGAGCGAACGCCGCGGAGACGGACAGGCCAAGAGACACAGGGTACTATCGGAGCCGAGATAGGAGCTACGGTGGAACAGACGAGCGACCCAGGTGGAGGAATAAACCGTACGAAGAGCGTAGGAGATCCCGATTCAACAATACGAAGGGACGATATGGTGAATATCAGCGAAGGCAGTCAAATCAATATTATCAGAGTCAGAATGCCGATAGGGATTCTCGTTCCCAGGGGTCGCGGCCGAGTTATACGGAAAGACATCGAGAGAGCCAGGAATATTTACAACAATTACGGAGTAATCCATCCGCACCACCGGGGGAAGCTGACCGACCACCTGACACAAGTCGGTCAGATCAACAAAAAAAAAACTTCAAATTAAGAAATTCCTCAAACCTTGGTCCTCCCGAACTGATCGAAATTCAAGAGATATTTCAGGCTACCAACGAAGACTTGATTCATGAGGAAGACGTTATCCGCCGCGGGAAAGTGTATCCTTTGCCAATCATAACAGTAGAGGTGCTCGGTAAACAAAAAAAACCCTGATTGACACCGGAGCGATGATTACTGTGGTGTCTCAGTCATGTTTGGACGAGATAATGGAGGCAGGACCCGTATATACCCTACCAGTAGCGAATGTAAAGGTTAGAGGTGTAATTCCCGTTCGCTCAGTGAGATGCAAGCTGCAGGCCCTGTTGATGATCAAAATTGCGGGGAGGTTTTATGAGCACGTGTTCGTGGCCATCTCCAACATCAATTTTCAAATAATTCTGGGTGTTGACTTTATTTCGGAGTACGGCTGGATTATAAATATGCAAGAGGGTGTTATGTATGTCGGACACGAATTGCCGAGCAGAGGATCGAAAGATTATATCAATGCCAACTCGAGCACGCTCTTCTTGGAGAACACTCTTGAGAATATCGTGGAACGTGAAGAAGAGACGATCACGGAACGCAGTTCACGAGCGCCGAATTTCAAGAGGCAATGGCACGACTCGGCATAAGGCGTATCTTGAGCTTCATAAGATACCCAGAAGGAAATCCAGTTGAAAGGGTAAATGCAGAGATTTGAAAATAGTGCCGGATTTATTGTCATGGACAGCATCATAGATGGATGGAAGTGGTACTCATAATTGAACGCTGCTTGGAATCTACAACACATGAAAGTACCAGACAAATTCCTTGTCTTCTGCACCATGGACGAAAACCAAGTAGACCATGGCATGCTGTTATACAGGCATCCCCAGAGATTGAGCCGTCGGTGCAAAGGAGAAACGAACTGGCTCGGGAGAGGATGCAGCTACAGGCGCAGAAAGGGAGAGAAGGAAGGCTGGCCACCGTTTTCGCGAACCACTTCGAGTCAATGACCTGGTGCTGATTCGGAAACCTACGTCATCAAACTTACCACTCAGAGTGTCTGGGAAATTTGCGCGCTCATTTTCGGGACCCCATAGGATTGCCAGAGTGATGGACAACAAATGCTATAGGATGGTTGACAACGTCACGAATGCACTTGTTGGGAACTTCAATGCCGCGAATCTGCGGAAGTATCACAGGCAAGCCCGTTAGTCAACATTGAGGAGATGACTGAAAGGATCGTAGACATGCATCATTTGAGGAAAAATATAAGCTATGTTCCCACCGCTTTTATTTTGAAGGCCGCGGGAGAGATGTGACCGATCCAGTCAGGGTCAATTACCGGCCCCGGATGATAGGAGATCGAGAGGAGACCGGAGTGTCAGTATGACGTCATGGCATGACGCGGCGAGGCAACCGCTGGAGTAGGGGAATGCTCCAGAAGATTCCTACCCCTTCCATTTTTTTCTCGAGAGGAGGACACAGTTCCGGAATGTTCAGTTAGTCAGCGTGGCATGGACGAGTATGTTATCCAGCGTGGCACGGACGAGTAGCCTATGTCATGTGGACTGAGATTTGCATCGGGATATTGAACGGCTTATGTGAGTGGTCAGCGCGCTCGTGGCCATTTGATTCGAGGAGTGATCAGCAGGCCATGAGGCTAGCGTGCGTTTAGTGCCAGTGAGTTGTTTACAGTGAAGTGTGTCAGTTTGTTTGTTGAACAGTGTTCAGTAAGGTGTCACTAGAACGATAATCGTGAATTTCAAGACGATATCGGACTCGCTAGTATGTGAGGAATTAATCAGAACTGATAAACGAAGGTCCGTTAAATTCATGCATATGCTGCTATTGATATGTGAAGACGCGTGGAATATTATACAGTACTTTACCATTTTGATTACGAAGATTAAGGCACGTGGTCCGGTTAAGTTAGCGGATAGTAAGGTGTTGAAGGCATGTACTGTGGTAATAGCAAGACAAAATTGTGCGCCTTTGAACGTCCGAGTGGAGGTCGTAATGAAAAACTGAATTATCATGCCGACAATTTATGTTAATTAAAGGTGAATACCAGGAGGTGTTTAACATTACGAGTATCGGGGAAAGAACAATAATAACGATAGTCGAGGCGAAGCATTATCGCGAGGCCCTATATTGTGACAGACATTCATTCGAAAATAGCATAGCAGTGCTGGCATTTAAGAGACGCAGTGAAAATGTGACGGAAGGCTAAATCTGCTTTAAGCTTGTGTTGAAGGACTGCAGGCGACTTCATATGTCGGTCAAGGCCAGGTCGAAATAGCTTCTCGTGGAAGGAAGTGTGTCACTGGTTGAGGAAAGTGAGTACATATAATTCAAGTGAACCAGAACTAGGCGCTATAGTGCGTGGACGTGAATGTGCTCTGATATAGTGAAATGTAATATTGTCACACGGCAGCATGAACCTTATAACCATGGACTCAAATATTCTGAGAATCAACATGCATATTAATACGCAAATTATGCTGCACTGAACCTCTAAAGGGGCCATAATGGGGTGAACCGTCGCGACGAGATGGACGAGTGGGCCATGGTTGGGACGTCAGGAGACGCCGTCGCCGACGGTGACTGGGGGCAACCAGTGGGCGGACATGGGCGTCGCCAGGAGATCGAGAGGAGCCGGGGGCGAATACCTCTACCAGTACGCTGGGAGACCACATCGCGGAGACGCTGGAGGAACAACGCCGCCCAAATGCCGCAGACGAAGCCGACGCCAAGGGTTTCCGAAGATGCCGGATCTAAAGTAAGACGTTTCATTTCCATCCTTGTTCATCAGGAAGAAGAGAACTTCTATCTCGGATAGCCGTGCCATGAGATGACCTGAGATCGTTTAACTTAACGCCATTCATAACCATTAATGCCAGATTGAACAAGAGCATCATTTTCTCATAGGGTTGTACAGATATTTTTTTCCCCTTTCTTTTCGGGTAGTTTTAGCCTACATAAATTAACAGTATCAATGGTAGGAGTAAGACATACATTTATTCTGAGACCTGATAATAATAATAATAATAATAAGTTGAAATTGGGTAACGATAATACGAGATGCCCATTTTGCGGGGAGATTCTAGCATTTCGATTTCCGAGGTCATTATATGAATTTAATTCTGAAAGGTTTGTCACGGATTTCATAGATTTTAATGGCAAAAGGATAGCAAAATGAATATGGTTGGAGATTGTCGAGTAAGGTTCCTTTGATAGGATGCTATATTATCATACGACCTCGTGGTCCCGATAAGGTTGATACGCTCTGTTAAGTGTAGGTTCGTGACACATGCTAATAATGCATGATTTTTGTAATGATGTTGTGTAAAGTTAATGTGATAATTAAATATGGTATTATTCCGTTATATGTGACGAGGTTATTCACGGGGCGACGTATGACCGTTTAATTGAATTTGTGAGGACAGGGTCCTTTACTCTTGACGAACGTGTTACGTTTATCGATGAGTTGTGTATTGAATAGCGCAGGGGTGTAATTGATAGTGCGCTCTACAGTCAGATTGTTCGGATCCTCACACAGAGTGTTCGACGGAAGGGTTGCGATTAAATGTTCGTTGTGAGAATGAAATACACTAGGGTGCCTTATTACGAGGTTCTTAACCTTTCCTAAACGTTAGACAATGCTATAATTTAATTACAATAACAAATATGACAGTGTGGATCAAGGTTGTTGGAACGGCGAATATAAATCAGTAATAATAATAAGAATTAGTAGTGTAAATATGTGAGCACAATCTGGGTGTGTTAGTAATTTATGATAAGATATATTTAATTGTTGAAATGCCATATTATGTGAAGCTGAGTTGATGTTTGAGTGTTATTTGATGTGATATGATGCTCTTTAGTTATTAATTTGCAGTTCGTTATAGAGGAGATCCGTCCATTGCTGTATAAGGGTAGACAGTTTTGATATACACAGATATTCGATTTTTTCTTCGAGTTTTTGCCGCAGGTGAACTTTGTGATAAGTGGCCAGTGATGTTTACATGCGTGTGCACCGATAAATTAAGGGTTAATTTAGTTTTTGAAAGGCGATCTCCTTGTCGGAACTTTAAGAGAGGACACCCACGAGTTTGAATAAGTATATATTTTTTTTTTTTTTGGACTATGAACTTTATTTTTTTCGGACTTTGTCCCACCCTAACTCTATACTCGTGCGTGGTAGGCAGGTTGCATATTTATTTATCCTTTGGCCAATAAAGGAGCAGATGTGATTTTACGAGGGCTTTTCTTTTCCTTTCTTCTCTGTTTGTTAATTCAAGTTAGGGAGTTTGCTTTTGAATCCTGGTTCAGTTTATTAGTCATGCCAACCCGTAAACGACCCGAGACCCTTTGTCTCTGGCTCGCTGGAGCATTTCTTTAATTCTTGTCTGTATGAACCAAGATTCACGCCCTAATCTTTTTCACCCACTCCCTTGGCCGTTTTTTCTGATGGGGCCGGGATGTTGGCCGGGTTATCGCCTGTCTCATTGGAGAAACGGGCACAGTACTGACAAGACAAATATTTTTCATTGAAGATCTGCGTCATCAGCATGCTACCAACTACGCCACCGAAGTCACTAAACACAACTATGTTAATACGGACAATACATGATTTTAATACATTTCTATGGGACAATACCAATTGAAATTGCCGTCCAATATGACTTGTGCACTGGCAATATGTGCTAAATTGCGTAAATATTATATATGAATCTCAGCCAATGGTCAAAAGCTGGGCATTTTTGATGTGTAACGTCTTTCCGCTCGGTTGCTGGATAGTTTTGTGGGAGTGATTTTGAAAATTGGGGACGGAAGTGGGTCGGAACGATCGAGCTGGCAGTGGTGGATCGAACGGAAGTATGCCCTGACCGATCGATCGATCGAACGGAAGTGTACTAGCTGGCAGTGGTGGAAAACGGAAGTATGCACTGCCCGCTCGATCAATCGAACGGAATTGTACTAGCTGGCAGTGGTGGAAAACGGAAGTATGCACTGCCCGCTCGATCGATCGAACGGAAGTGTACTAGCTGGCAGTGGTGGAAAGCAGAAGTATGCACTGTCCGCTCGCTCGATCGATCGATCCAGCGAGCAGTGGTAAGACCCAGCTGGCAGTGGTTCGAGAAACAATGAGCGCGCGGTGTCCGAAACTGATACCATGACGTACTCTCGGCCATGTAGAATGTATATGACATAGTGAACGGAAAACGCTCATGCGAACTCTGGTGTGAAGCGATAGAAGCAAATGACATGGTACATGTTCGAAGTCTTCGTATCAGTATTTAAATGGTAAAATGCCTTAATATCAAACATTGTAAGTAGTCGGCTTTCCCGGTAATATATTTCTGCACAATGGCTATTCAAATATTAACCCACATAACGGTAATGCAGTCATCAGTATAATATAATCGTTGTGGTTATACGAGAATTGAGCATGCCTTCATGAACTATTACTTAATACATTCTCTTTACTCACAAGAGGGCATATTCATAAGGCATTTTAAACTCAATTTCACGCAGGAAGATTATCGAAACAAGCAAAATATAAATGAAACTTAATTCCGTAATGCAGTATTACTGGAACGTGGAAATAAGTCACCATCTTGTGCCCAAATGTTGCGTAGTCGAAATAGCCGTGTGGTTAGTGCTTATGACTGTGAATGTAGAGATCTTCGGTTCGAATCCCGGAAGGGGTAGATAGACATTTTGCTACCAGATTATCATTTTAAACGATATTTATCATACCAATATGACTCATTTTAACAGAATTATATGAAATTAGTTGTTGGTCTGTGAATGAAGAGGACCTATTTATAAGGAATTTAAGGTTATGAGCGGTGTCGCGTCTATTAATCTAGTTGATCCATATCGTATTCTTTATTTAGGCTAGTACTGGTGGAAGCTACAAATCATCTAATAAAATGAGTTCCGTATTATAAACTACTATATATGTAAAACACTCCCTTTCACAATAGATTAATATTTGTGCCAATAATAGTATAAAATACCGGTGTATCAAAAATTTCACGTGAGGTTTCTTCTATGTCAGATGTTACACATCATATGCGACTACTGTAAGGCTCGTAATTTTTAGCCTATTTTCAATTTTGAAAAAAAAAAAAAAAGGCTTGTTAGATCACCTTTTGTCCGTGTGTGTGTGTGTGTGTGTGTGCGTGTGCGTGTGCGTGTGTGTGTGTCCCCCAATAATTTCTAAACGGCTGGAGCGATTTCAATGAAACTCGATAAGTTCATAGCACTACTTCGGGCGACCCCGACCGTGCCCTTCAAATTTTGTTACGTCTCACCAATCCCTCATGGCGGCTGTGCGAAATATTTCACCAGCATTCAATATCTCCGAAACTATTCTTGATATCAGCCTGGATTCTTTTACGGTGATAAAGAGAACTACTAGAAGTTCACCTATGTGACTTTTGAAAAACTGGTAACTACAAAACCAACATGGCGGCCACGCGAATTTGTGACTTTAAAAAGACATTTCTCGCGATTTAACCAACCAAACGCAATAAAACTTGGTACAGTATATGTTCATACACATTGTAATGCACCGACATCTAACTTCGTTCAATTGTTTACATAACCACAAGATGGCGGATGTGCGAAATATTTCACCAGCATTCTATATCTCTGAAAATATTAGCGGTATCACCCTGAAATTTTGTACGGAGATAAAGGGCTTTACTAGAAATTCATCTATAAGACTTTCGAAAACCGGTTAACTACAAAACGAACATGGTGGCCAAGCGAATTTGAAAATTTTAAATAGACCTTTCTCGCGATTTAATGTTCCAAACGCAATTAAATCTGGTACAGGAAATGTTTATACACATTGTAATGCACTGGTATGTAATTTAGTTCAATTGTTTACATAACCTCAAGATGGCGGCTGTGCGAATTTTAAAATTAAGTTTTTATTTCTTGTGCCATAATCATGCGATCGAAGTAAACGTTTGAATAATGAACCTACGCAATAATTTTCCTTTAATGGTAAATGACTCTATGGCCTATACATTTAACAATCCAACATGGCGACCATCCGAAAAATTTAGACGGCTCTGAATATCTACGAATCTATTATAGCAATCAAACTGATTTTTTAATGTTCATAGGGGCTATGAACTTAAGTTCACCTATAGGACTTTAAATAACCTGGTGATCACAAATCCAACATGGCGGCGATGCGAAGTATAAATAATCACATGGACGTTTCTCGCAATTTAACCATCCGAGTGCAGTGAAACTTGGCACAGTAAATCCTTATACGAATGTTAATCCACAGGCATCTAATGTATTTCAATTTTTTCCATAACCACAAGGTGGCAGCTGTGCGAAATTTTAAAATCTCCTTTTTACTTCTTGTGTCCTAATCATGCGATTGAAGTTTGAATGCTACACGTACACAATAATCTTCATATAACAGCACATAACTCTAGGACCTGCATATACAAAATCCAACATGGCGATTATCCGAAATATTTAGTCGGTACTCAATATCTACGAATCTATTACAGCAATCAAACTGAAATATTGTATGTACATAGAGGCGATAAACATAAGTAGGATATATGAAAATAGGCTTTATAGTTCTTCATGGAACTACTTGTTTATTAATTGAACGCCCGAGGGCTCCCAACAAGTTCAATTTCAAGTAGTTCCAACTTTGGCTACCAGATAGTACTGCCACTAACACTAGCGGCGAACGTAGGAACATGATAAAGCGTTCCCAACCAGCCAAATATAACCTACACATTTTTACTACACACCACCAATTGCAGTGGTAGGTTCTGTTACATGACATGGGCCCACCGGCTATACTTCCCCTCTGAAGTAAGGCATACTGAAGGATTTTAACGCTCTTAAAATAATTACGTATATATATGTGTTTGTTTCCTGTTCATTGAACGACAGCAGCCATTTTGCTCAACGCTTACCATTCGTTAACTGTTACAAGGGTGGAAGCAATGACGAGACATGACAACACATTCACATCACGGTGGTATTGCCAACATGTAAGATATAAAATACACCACCACATGAGATCGGTCTAGAAAAAGATTAATGCGTGACTATTTGCACTGTGCGTGACTGTGCAAACGCGGCCCACAGGCTAAATCCATTGGATTGGACAAAACGAAGGTAAGAATGGTCGAGTTGAGAAGCAGCCTAGGCCGCGGGAAGCTAGCGGGTCATTGTTGACAACACATTAGGCTGTAACCATGGTCAAAAACCATTGATCTGGACGAGTTAGGCTATAACCATTGTCAAAAACCACTGATCTGGACGAACTAGGCTGTAACCATTGTCAAAAACCATTGATCTGGACGAGTTAGGCTGTAACCATTGTCAAATACCATTTATCTGGACGAGTTAGGCTGTAACCATTGTCAAAAACCAATCATCTGTACGAGTTGGGCAGTGACTATTGTCAAAACAAACATCGGATATGATGTAACCTGTCAAAACCACTGTTCCTTTCATTTGAACCCCTCAGGGAACGCTACCTAGACCGCCTATACAATTAGTACCGTATGGGTGGGGTTTCGTTGGGGTTTGCAATATTGTACTTGTGCATAATTCACGCGGATGGTGGCCGACACAGCTGGAATTTTAGTGTATAAGTCGTGATATAATCTGGGGAGATGGATGGGTTACGGACAGGGAGGAAAGAACTACATCTTTTCCACGTCTATTTTGAATCATAATAGGAGATATTTATGGCTTACATCAGTAGTTAAGTAATTTTTTTGGTACAACTTCCCTTGACCAGAATCAAAGTAAAAAATTCTTAAAACTGTAACCCACCCACCTTCCCAAATTCGATCACGACTTATTTAGATGAAATTAAGCTGACTCTACCTTTTTTAGCTACATGTACAGTATTGCCAATCCCACGCATTCGGTACTATTTCTTATCCGATATCGTGAAACAAAAGAAGACCGTAAAGTTAATATGAAAGTGTGTCACGTTTCATTACAGTGGTGAATACTGTTCTACTTAACAAACCTAACCTGGGGCTTAGGCCCAGACCCCCTTGCTTGGAGTGCAATCAGTAAATTTCGTCCAGGCAGCCATCTAACCAAGTAGCGACCAATAATACCAGTAGTTTTGTCCAGACAGTCGTCTAGCCAAGTAGCAACCAATGGTTTAATCCAGACATCCATTTAATGTATGGTGTATTTTGTATCAGACATGTTGACAGAGGTAATAGGACGTGATATGACGTCAACATGTGTGTATTAAACATGGCTGACGTCGTTGAATGAACAAGAGATAATAGTACATTATGCAACGAGCCTATAATGGCAATAATTAAGACACTAGTATGTTTATAAAACGAGCGTATGCGAATTTTATTATTTCCATACGAGTGTCTTAATTACCATTATAGGCGAGTTGCATACGACTGTTTATGTTCGACGATAATTATTATAACTATTTTATGTTCGAACATAAATATTCATAAATATCTGTCGAGATTTCGCCAGTGTTATGTATTGAACAGAGCGCATGGGCCGCAGAAAATACCTTGTATTTGACCATGGCCTCCTCGATTACCCCACTATGACACTAGGCCAGGCAGTGAAATTTAAATTAGAAAACCTTGGAACTCAGCGCAGGTGCGATGCTATCCTTACCTAATTGGTCAAACAACTGTTTCTTGAGCTCTGATTGGTGGGAGAAACTGTCTGTCCTATAATGAAAACTTGTACTATAATGAGCCTCATTATAGTACAGTTTTCTGACATATAATATTTACATTTCGACATCGTCGAACATAAAAACATTTATTTACGTAATAAAACAGCTATTTCCGGTGCAGCAGACAGACAGACAGCCATTGATTGACAGTAATTTCAATTACTAATCAATTTTTAATGACTCCCAGAAAGGTATGCGAATCATGAATCATTTATTTTCAGTAATCTGCCATGTAAAAGTGTAGGTGGCAGTTTACAATGGAGGATCCTTTGTATAAACATTTTTTAGCCTACTTTTCGCATTTTGCAAAAATGAGGAAAAAATAGACTTATGAGATCGATCCGGGAAAATGTGTGTCTGTCTGTCTGTCTGTCCTTCTGTCTGTCTGGCTGTGTGTGTGTGTCCCCCCTATCAACTCGTAAACGGCTGCAGCAATCAAAACCAAATTTAGTATGAGTAAAGATGTACACCGGAATAGCTCACGTCCATATTTGAAAATGATGTCAGTGCTATCAACTGCTGAAAAAACGCACTAGAAATTTGAGCTCCATGTTGGATATCTTGCAAGGTATGCATGGGAGCTATTCCAAAATTGGCACACATGTAGATAATACTATTTCAGTTTAATTTTCAGGAGGCCAACCATGACAGTGTTGCCAAAATAATTTTAAGCCTTCTGATAGGTCCAATGTTTAAATGCATATAACTTCTACACTATCAATTGGATTTCAACCAAATTTTGTATGTAATATCTGTACATAAACAGATATGACTGAGCGTATTCTTAAGAGCCACCAAGGCTGCCAACTGTTAATAATTGCTCTCTCTATTTTTTTATCCAAGTACCAATATATCAGAAAGTATGCAAGCCAACAGCTTTAAACTATGCACACGTATATTCTGACATTTTAGATTAATTTGGAGTAACTTATATACGTCAGTTCTACCAACATGATTATAAGCCTGCTGATAGTACCAATTTTTAAATACATGTAACTTCTATACTATCAGTTGGATTTGAACCTAATTTCGTATGTGCTATGTGTACCATAACAGATATGACTATAAGTATTGTTAAGAGCAATCAGGGCTGCCAACTGTTAATAAATGCTGTCTATATTCTTTTTACCCTAATATCAATATATCAGAAAGTATGCAAGCCAACAGCTCTATACTTTGCACACATATAGCACCTGCCATTCTAGATTAATTTGGAGTAATTAATACAAGGCAGTGCTGCCAACATGATTCTATGCCTGCTGATATGTCCAATTTTAAAATACATATAACTTCTATACTAACAAATGGATTTCATCCAAAATTGGCACAACAAGATATCATAATAATTCAGATTATTTCTGACCAGCACACGCATGGTATTGTTGGCAACATGCTTTTACGCGTGCTGATAGATCCAGTGTCTAACTGCATGTAACGTCCATTGGACTTCAACCAAATTTTGTATTCTGTACCATAAGAGGTGGAGCTAAGAATATATTCAGTCACCAGGGCTGCCAACTGTAGTGCTCTATTAGGCTATATTATACCAGGTATATTTTGAACTAATTAGATATTTCGATATTACCAACTTAATTTCGTCATAATTCTAGATAGGTTCATATACTGTAGAATAATCAATGGCATGAAAAGTAGGCTGTATAGTTCTTCACGGAACTTCTTGTTTAAAACTGAAATTACCTGAATTAATAGTCGGGAGAATATCTGGAGAAGATTTAGTATTAGATTTTCACTCCTCCGCTGTCTTAGACCCACCAACCCACCTTAATAGGAGCACGACTTATATAGGGTGTATTTTATGTACTTTGGAGAATGATAGGTCGTGTAGGGGACGGGTATAGAAGTAATTTGAGATAGGGAACTTAGGGTCGGAGCGGCCTCCTTAACCCCTAAAATAAGGGTTGATTCAGGCCCTCCACCCTGTCAGTTGGGCAACCGACCGAAGCCTCTATTACCTTTCTCAATCCTTTAACTCTTGGCAAGATTCATTTCACCATGTGGCACTGGCGTAATGGATATTTGCGGTGCGAAAGGCCAGTAGTCCCGGGTTCGATTCCGGGCTTGGGCAAAATCTTTTCTTATTTTTTTATTTTTTATGCTATTTATCGTATTTGCACTCTCTTCTCTGACGTAGCACCAGACTGTATCATGTGACTGCAATATTACAAATAAAATTTAAAATTTCATTATTCATGTTGGCAACGTGTCACGTGGGGTACGACGTTGTGTCCGATGTCAATGTAAAATGACGGACGTTGTTCAAATGAACACGAACGAAAATGCTTTATTTACGTAAAAACGAGACATTCAGTCTGGAAACTGGACTTTATAACATTTTAAATGCTGAAAAATGCTCGAAAGGCTGGTGGCTTCGAGCGAGCGCGTGGTGAAAGGAGGGAGCTGGCTGGATGACGTCACGCTCGCCGTGTCGTTGCCATCTCGTAACGCCAGAGCTCACCAGTGAACTCAGTACACATGCACCAAGCAGTACTATGACGTCACACATCTCAGTGCATTCTCGGTACATTTCGTGACGTTGCCGTAACGTAACGATGAAGTCGACAAGATCATTTAAAATGATAAAACAATTATATTTCCGGTGCAGGCAGTGGGAATTCAAACAAATGAACTCGCAAGGACTCCCAGAATGAAAAATAAAAATCCACAGCCTGCTTCCAGTCTCCGACCGGGTCAGGAATGGAATGAATGAAGCCCCCATCTAGCGGCGAGGATATGAACTGTGCCGGCTGCCGAGGCCTGATGCACTCCTCTAGGGCAATGATGAAATGAATGACAGATGAAATGAAATGATAGTGGAGAGTGTTGCTGGAATGAAATTTTGACAGGGATAACCGGAGTACCCGGAGAAAAACCTGTCTGCCTCCGTTTTGTCCAGCACAGATCTCACATGGAGTGACCGGGATTTGAACCACGGACCCAGTGGTGAGAGGCCGGCGTGCTGCCGCCTAAGCCACGGAGGCTTCTAAGGACCCCAGAAAGGTATGTAAATCATAAATGATATATTTTCAATAAGCTATCTTGTTAAAAATTACGAAAAGGGAGGATATTCTACTGTAAACTTTTAATAAAGTGTAAAAGCCAATAATATTCATTGCCAAGCTTTATTAATTTAAATTTTTCTGTGAGCTCACCTCTCGTAAACTGCTACCCCTTGTCACATCATGTGTCTGACATTCCTTAACTTGGGAGTGCAATAAACCTGGCATGAGCTTGCTCCATTTAACGTGTTCTGTCACTTAAGGTGTAGAGATACACTTTAGAAGGATCACTGAACTTTCACACTAGCACTATTAATACATCACCCACTTGTATTTTAATAACACCTGGGACTCGTCCCGACTCAAGGTTAACCAGACTGCATGGCGCGAAGCGAGACATGCACATCAATGACGAGGATGCGCCACACTGAAGGTTGTGGACAAGTCGTGAACTTGAACCGGTCTGACCACACACTCCCACCACCAGGGTCGCATGGAGATCAGTTTACTCTTCATTCTAGTATTCTCCAAGGTGAATGTCACGGTTAAAGCGAAGGCTGAATTAATAGAGATGATTACTTGAACTGACTCATCTCTACCGTTATTATGATTCATACTCTTTAAAGCAGCATTTAACTTCCTGATGTTCGGTTTGTGTTCAAGTGTCAACGTAATAATTAGGGCCCGGATGTTGCTGACAGGTCATCTTTTTACTGAGCTGTCTAAAATAATGCTGAAGTACATAGACTCTCCAGATGGGCCACCCCGTCTTCAAATATGTCATTTTTATTTTGCATCGTTTTGCATTTCCCCCCTATTTTTTTCATTTTAAGAGCATTTTTTTAAGTTTGGTAGTTTTTTTCGGTCTTATTTTAGAGAAATTGGGGTTTTGAGTTTTTTTTTTCCAATTTAGTCATGTCACAGGTTTAGACGAGGGAGTTACATGTCTCAGAGTTAAGAAGAAGCTAGTAGCTGATACAAGATAATTTAAAATATTGAAATATTGATTCCATTTCCTTAATCAACCGGGTGAAAGCTGGTCCTAGCAACAATCGTGGCGAAATGCTGCGGGTATTGCATCAAAACTGAAACAAGTGCTGGGCAAAAACACCGGGCATAACACATTCTGCAAAATCTCAGACATTCTGGTGAAAAATTACTGCATGGATGGGATTGAGGAGGATTTAGCAGAAAACGACCTTCGTCACTTCAAGTACGCTCCGATCACATCAGTTGATGTTGATCGCAGCATTTCGAGCTATAAATACTTGTTGGCTGATAACCGCAGATCATTTACATTTGACAACATCAGAATGACATTTGTAGTGCAGTGCAACTCAGACTAAAGTGAATATAAATCTTTTGTTAAGTGCTAGAAATCTATTTTGATTCTCCATTTTCTAGTGCATTTTTTTTGAATTTTTGAAATATCGGTGAGTATATTATTATAAGGGGGGCGTGGTGGCTCAGCGGTCTAGCTGTGTGCCTCTCACCTAGGCGGTCCGGGTTCGATTCCCGGTCAATGCATGTGAGGTTTTCGAAGTGAAATGCCATGTCCTGTGGTTCGGATTCCACGTAAAAAGGAGGTCCCGTGGCTCATAATCACAAGATTCACGGTCACGTAAAACTACAATTTTTCTTCCTTCCTTTATATTATTATCATTTTCTCCATTTTATAGTTCATTTTTCGAACTTTTAGGTCATTCATTACAGCCATTTTTGAAAGTTTTAAGTGCATTTTTAGCCTATTTTCAATTTTGAAAATATAGGCTTATGAGATCACCTTTTGTCCGTGTGTGTGTGTGTGTGTGTGTGATTCGTGTGTGTGTCCCCCCTAATAAAATCTAAACGGCTGGAGCGATTTCAATGAAACTCGGTAAGTTCATAGCACTATTCCCTGCGACCCCGACCGTGCCCTTCAAAATTTGTTACGACTCACCAATCCAACATGGCAGCTGGGCGAAATATTTCCCCAGCATTCAATATCTCCGAAACTATTACCGATATTACCCTGACATTTTGTATGGTGATAAAGGGAACAACTATAAGTTCACTTATGTGACCTTTGAAAATCTGGTAACAACAAAACGAACATGGCGGCCAAGCAAAGTTGCGACTTTTAAATAGACGTTTCTCGCGATTTAACCAACCAAACGCAATGAAACTTGGTCCAGTATATGTTTATATACATTGTAATGCACCGACATCTAACTTCGTTCAATTGTTTACATAACCACAAGATGGCGGTTTTGCGAAATATTTCACCGGCATTCCATATCTGTGAAACTATTAGCGGTATCTCCCTGAAATCTTTTACGGAGATAAAGGGCACTACGGAAGTCCATCTATAAGACTTTCAGAAACCGGTTAACTACAAAACGAACATGGCAGCCAAGCGAGGTTGAACATTTTAAATAGACCTTTCTCGCGATTTAATGTTCCAAACGCAATGAAATCTGGTACAGGAAATATTTATACACATTGTAATGCACTGGTATCTAATTTAGTTCAATTGTTTACATAACCTCAAGATGGCGGATGTGCGAATTTTAAAATTAAGTTTTTATTTCTTGTGATGTAGTCGTGCGATCGAATTGAAAGTTTGAATATTGAACCTACGCAATAATTTTCCTTTAATGATACATGACTCTATGGCCTATACATATAACAATTCAACATGGCGACCATCCAAAATATTTAGACGGCTCTGAATATCTACGAATCTATTATAGCAATCAAACTGAATTTCTTAATGTTCATAGGGGCTATGAACTTAAGTTCACCTATAGGACTTTAAATAAGATGGTGTTCACAAATCCAACATGGAGGCGACGCGAAATATAAAAATTCACATGGACGTTTCTCGCAATTTAACCATCCGAGTGTAGTGAAACTTGGAACAGTAAATCCTTATACGAATGGTAATCCACTGGCATCTAATTTATTTCAATTGTTTCCATAACCTCAAGATGGCAGCTGTGCGAAATTTTAAAATCTCCTTGTTACTTCTTGTGTCCTAATTATGCGATTGTAGTTTGAATACTACACGTACACAATAATCTTCATGTAACAGTACATAACTCTAGACCTACATATATAAAATCCAACATGGCGACCATCCGAAATATTTAGTCAGTTCTCAATATCTACGAATCTATTACAGCAAACAAACTGAAATTGTGTATGTAGATAGAGGCAATTAACATAAGTAGGATATATGAAAATAGGCTGCATAGTTCTTCACGGAACTACTTGTTTAAACTCTTTTACGGCATCAACATCCGAGCCCTAGTATTTTTTTATTTTTCTTTAGTCGTTTACCCTCCAGGTTGGTGGAACCCACGGACTCAGCGAGGGAACTCACCACTACTGCCTCTGCGGGCAGTGTCCTAGAGCTGGGAACATCTAATCGGAGGGGATACAACTGGTGAGGTGTGATTGGCAACTCGCCCAGGCGGCCTCACCTGCAAAGCGAACAGGGGCCTCATGAGGGAAGGTAAGGGATGGTTAGGATGGATAGGCAAGGAAGAGGGAAGGAGGCAGCCGTGGCCTTGAAGAAGGTACCATCCCGGCATTTGCCCGAAGACGAAGTGGGAAACCACGGAAAACCACTTCGAGGATGCCTGAGGGGGAATCGAACCCCCTCTACTCATTTGGGCCACCCGAGGCTGAGTAGACCCCGTTCCAGTCCTCGTACCATTTTTCAAATTTCGTGGCAGAGCCGGGAATCGAACCCAGGACCTCCGGGGCGGCAGCTAACCATGCTGACCGCTACGCTACGGAGGCGACCCTAGTATTAATAATAATGACTATGGGGCCTGTGCGAGAAATCTCGCATGTTTAGTAATAATGTAATAATAGTGTTATTGGTTTTACGTCCCTCTTAACTACTGTGGCTTTTAGAGACGCTGGGGGGGGGGCCGGAATTTTGCCCCGTGCCAGTAAATCTACTGACACGGCTCCCTCACATTTGCGCACCCTCAAATGTCAGCTGATTGCGCCAGGATACGAACCTGCAACCTTGGGCCCAGGTAGCAAGCGCATGTTTAGTAACCACCAGCTTTTATAAAAGAAAATCCACAGCCTGCTTCCAGTCTCCGACCGGGTCAGGTATGGAATGAATGAAGCCCCCATCTAGCGGCGAGGATATGGACTGTGCCGGCTGCCGAGGCCTGACGCACTCCTCTGGGGCAATGATTAAATGAATGACAGATGAAATGAAATGATAGTGGAGAGTGTTGCTGGAATGAAATTTTGACAGGGAAATCCGGAATACCCGGAGAAAAACCTGTCTGCCTCCATTTTGTCCAGCACAGATCTCACATGTAGTGACCGGGATTTGAACCACGGACCCAGAGGTGAGAGGCCGACGTGCTGCCGCCTAAGCCACGGAGGCTGGTACCACCAGCTTTTATAAATGCACTTTTTAAACAAATTGTCGATATTTATAATATCAGAGTGCAATTCGTCACTGTTGCGAGTAATTCTGTTTGAATATTCTTTTCAATGCACAATGGGTTGTGTGCGCCCCACCTGTATAGACTACACCAGGGGGATGACAGTTCATAGGGAGCGCGTGGTTTTCGATCAAGCTCCGCTATAGATGTTCTGCCAACCAATGAAGAATTAATTTCAGTACTATGTTTCCGTAGTTGGCACTCACCCAACGCTCACACCAAACCGACTGGCGGAAGCGGGAATTGTCTGTTTTGATTGATTTTCCTCGTGGTGTTGTTGGTTGTTTTGATTTGTTCAGTATTTTGATTATTTATTTGAATTGAATTGAGAGTCAATCATGCCACTGCAAGGGAGGAAAAATTGCCAAGCACCGGGATGTAAGAATTATAATGATAGTAAGAACAATACGGCAATTTTCATCTTCCTGGAGTCGACCATGTGTAAAACTAGTGGACAATATGGACTATTCTCGAATAAAAATATATAGAGAATAAATGTGTGCAATTCATCTCTTGTTTGTTTTCTTACCCATTCCCCTTTGCATTGCAATGCAATTTGTGGTTTAGGGCTACGGGGAGGGGTGGGTGGCAGCCGGCATGCTACGCAAAAAGTGAGGTTATGGCAACATAGTGTGTGCATTTGGACAGTTTTCTTTAAATTCATCGAATATCCCAACAATTCTGTAGAGTAGGATAGCAATGTTTAATTAGCCTAAAGGTGAATTAAGCTCTAGAACGGCATCACTGTGTCCTTCGTGACAAATCTATTGCCAACATTGATATATATCAAAATGTATTATTTTCCTATCTGGACGTATATTTCAGCGCCTAGCGAAAGGCGCAGTTATTTTTGTGTTATTTTCATCAATAATCAATATCGCATCGCAGAACATACTGTTCAATTACGTGTAATAAAGGCTACATTCATATGGCTTTTTACTTTTTATGTTGCCAGACTTGGTATAGCAGTACATAGCCTCTGGCGGTGCTCTCTCTCGGAATTCTATAACCAAAAGTGACGAATCTCTTATACTTACATGATCCTTGGACTACCCTACACGCGGCACAGTTCTGCCCGGAGCTACGGTCTTTTTATTTGTTTAAACACACTTTTTAATCAAATAAATATATTTCCGTTGACTTTTAAAGAAATTTAAGATTTTCCGTGCACTATTGAGACGATTTAGAAGATATTGGCACAAAAACGCACCTTCTAACTCCCTCTAGTTCAGGAGCTTGATTTTTTTGTCGGATGAACTTAGATTATTAAACGGTATAATACACACACGTTACCAAAATCACTGACGTGATGTGAAAGAGTAGGATTATGTTCCATGGTCATTTAACAATGCGATTGACAAACACAATCTTTTCTTACGTTCTGGGTAAGAAAACGAAGGGAACGTGGTTTACAGAGATAGTAATTAATTTAAGAGAAGTGGGAATTACATACAACGATATTCAGATGAGTACGCCCCTTAAGATGAAACTAAAAGAACACCAGAGCTTCCAGGAAAAGCCTAAGCTAACAACAGGCAAGACGTGATCTGCAGCCAGGAAACAGCAGCATCGAGAACACATGAGATGTTACTGGGTGAATGTGAGAGCTCGAGGAACAGAGCAGTTGAATTAACGTGGTCCATAGCTGGCTGAAACGTCAAGAAGAAGAATATAGGAAGAGACATGATTTTGTTAACAAGCCTCCGTGGCTTAGGCCGCAGCACGCCAACCTCTCACCGCTGGCTCCGTGGTTCAAATTCCAGTCACTCCATGTGAGATTTGTGTTGGACAAAGCGGAGGCCGACAGGTATTTCTCCGGGTACTCCGGTTTTCCCCTGTCACAAATTTCAATACATCAACACTCTCCACTGTCATTTCATTTCATCTGTCATTCATTTAATCATTGCCACAGGGGAGTGCGACAGGCTTCGACAGCCATCACCGTTCATATCCTCGCCAATAGATGGGGGCTTCATTAATTCCATTCCCGGACCCGGTCGGTCGACTGAAAGCAGGCTGTGGATTTTCATTTTCACTTGATTTTGTTGTCAAGGTAGTACATCAAGAACTGGCTATACACCTTCCACTGCTGAGTCAAGAGAAAGTAGCGTACTATTAATAATCCCCAGAAACTGTACTGAAAAATGTTTACTTTACCCTGTACTGGGATCGTACTGTATTGACTAGTCAGCCGTGCACAAATGACGTGATCTGGTTCTTGTTGACAAGGCGCAGCACCTTCATAGATGTGGGAATCCCAGACATTGGCAACATGCTAACAAAACACGTTGAAAAGCTGTCAGAATACACAGAGCTTTTAGAATTGATCAGGAAGTAATGGCACATGACACAAGTCAGGACAGTTCCTCCGGCACTAAAAGCCATACGCTATGTAATAAAAATTGTCCACCTTTTCTAATGGACTCTAGGTACAACAACTCATAGACTAATATAATGTAAAGATATCCATAGAAAAAAGGTGACAGTCAGTCTGAAAGACTAGACTTTGTATCATTTTAAATGCTACAAATGCTGAAAAATGCTAGAAAGGCTGACATGTTAGAAAATTATCTGCATAATACTAATCTTGCTTATCTTGTTTCAAATTACTCGCGAACGACAAGTGCAAACCAAGGGCATAGCAAGGCCAAGCGGGGTGCCGCACGTTCACCAGAGCGCGCGGGGACGTGTCTCTTCCATCCAGTCTAAAAACACTTATAGAGGGCGATGTATTGAAGATAGAGATATGCTCTCGCGGACTTTTTTGTAGAACTTTTCATGCTGACCAATTCTTCGGCTCAAAGTATATTGATATTTTTAACGGTTTGCCCAGCCTTAGCTTATGAAGCGCACGGACGCCAAGTTTGTTTTCGACTTTTTCACTGAAATCGTTACTGCTTGGCTTCCGTTGATCATACATAAATTATTTTCTACAGAATCTTTCCTCGAGATATCCTTTACAGAATGGTGAAAACCGCATCAAAATCCATCCAGTGGTTCTCGAGATTACCCGTGACATCCAAGAATCGGGGATTTTTGTCTTATACTAACGAAATAGAGATTGTCGGGGAACATATGCACCAAAGGGTACTATGACGTCACACACCTCAGTGCATCTGGGTACATTTCTTCCGGTCACCGTAACGTAACGCCAGACCCCAGCGTAACGACGAAGTCGACAAGATCATGTAAAATGATAAAATAAAATGACAGAAGTTTAAACAATTCAAATTTCAAATAATTTTTCACTTTGACAATAAATAGATAAGTAAATATCGTCTTAGACGTCGGACTTTAGGGTAAATGCCAATTATTTTTCCCTTAAGGATGGAAAGTAGGCGATGAGATGTCTTTGCGTTTCATGAAAAGTTATCAATTCCTTTGATGTTTATTAGTGCTATAAAATGCCTATTTGACCCGTTGGTGCCTATTTTATATTTTTAGTGCCTAAAATGCCTAAAAGTGCATTTCAGTGTATTACTAGGATGGTTTATTAGAGCCTCCGTGGCTTAGGCGGCAGCACGCCGGCCTCTCACCGCTGGGTCCGTGGTTCAAATCCCGGTCACTCCATGTGAGATCTGTGCTGGACAAAACGGAGGCAGACAGGTTTTTCTCCGGGTACTCCGGTTCTCCCTGTCAAAATTTCATTCCAGCAACACTCTCCAGTATCATTTCATTTCATCTCTCATTCATTTAATCATTGCCCCAGAGGAGTGCGACAGGCCTCGGCAGCCGGCACAGTCCATATCCTCGCCGCTAGATGGGAGCTTCATTCATTCCATTCCTGACCCGGTCGGAGACTGGAAGCAGGCTGTGGATTTTCATTTTCACTAGGATGGTTTATTGTAAATTGACGGTGTTTATAAATTAGTAACTCAAATAAGGTTCCGTAGTATGGAAACTGTAATTGAAAAAGATTAGAATACAAAAAGGCGATGCTAGTACTGAGTCCAATCATTCGACTATACTGCAGTTTATTGCACCCCGAAGGTCACATTCCTAGAGAATGTCACTCCAGGGGCTCACATCTAGTGGGAGGTGGGCTGGCGACCACGTAACCCCAGCTGAGTCCGGCATTGATTCCACTTACTCGTTCCGGGCTCCTCTCCGTCTCCTTTCCTATCGACCCCTCTTAGTCAACTCTTGTTCTCTTCAGACCCCGACTGTACTAGGGTATCTAAGGTCTAGGAAGTCTCTTCCTTTACCGCCTTAATTGGCCCTTGTCTCATCTTTCCTGATACCCTTCTCCTGCGAGGGGTCAGCCTTCTTTTCCTTTTCATGTTATCTCCTGCTTTCTGCTAAAGGTCCTCAAGGAGGCAGGGTGTATGTAGCCCCAACATTTCTGGTGCACCCAGGATATTGCTACACCCTCAGCGGCTCACGACTGGTAGGTTCGGGAGTTGGCGATCCAAATGGATTCCTAAGCTGGGTCCATTTTTTCCCCTTTCTCCACTGATTTTAGGGCGGACCCTCTCCTCTTTCCCTTTCCTATCTGCCTGTCATGGCTCTCCTTCATTTCAAGTCCCTCAATCCTCATTCTTCGAGGGTTGAGAGCATTTCGTTTCTTTCTATCCTTTATTTGCCTTCTCTTTTATTTGTTCCTCATTTCTTCTTCTAGTATGTAAGTCTGTATTTAGTATTAGTTATAGTTTTCGTTCTCATCTCATCTTTCACTATTACCCAAACCATTAGGGGCCGATAACCTAGTTGTTAGGCCCCTTAAACCAACAATTATCATCATCATCAACCTAGAGAATGAAGAGGGTGGCGAGATAACATAAGTGAAAGTTGTCAGGAATGCAGATAAGAGGGTGCTGGGTGCAACATCTGTTTCAGTAGAAAAATGTTTTAAATGATTTTATGTTCGACCCTAACTATTATGTGTCAGAAAACTGTATCATAATGAGGCTCATTATAACACTATTTTGCATTATGAAACAGTTTCTCCCACCAATCAGAACTCAAGGAACAGTTGTGTGACCAATTAGATAAGGGTACCTTCTCGCATGCGCTCAAAGTCCAACATGTCTATATAAATTACCGAAATTGCACCGTCCATATGTTCGCGTAAATAAACTGGTGAATATGAGACATGAAATGGCACTGTACCTTAATATCCCCAAAATCAATTTCTACACAGCGCGTGGTTTTGAAACGACTTCGGTGACAGTTTTACTGAATACTGGAGCACAATCTGTACATATGGCATTGAAGCACACAGAGCGCATGCGTCGGTTGTCCAGAGAGCTTGGAAAACAGAGATATACTACCCACCGCAGCACCCGATCACAACATTCTAGCGACTGAACAGATATTAATGAATATTTATGTTAAAACACATAATAAAGTTAATATTATCGTCGAACATAAACAGTCGTATGCAACTCGCCTATAATGGTAATTAAGACAATTGTATGGAAATTATAAAACTCGCATACGCTCGTTTTATAAAAATACTCGTGTCTTAATTATAGCTCGTTGCATAATGTACTATTGTCGGACAAAATTCACAATCTGACAATTTGGAAACAATGTTAGTAATCTACTGTGTAGCCAACAGGACATTATCCACAATATGAGAACAAGCTCCACAAAGAGACAGTTAATTGAATTTGTATTTAGGCTTGCTCCTAGTTCCTGAATAATATTACTGTTTAATTTAGTGACAAATACATTGTTTTCTTGTCGTTACTTATTTATGCATCAACTGACTAACTGACAGATTCCCTATGACAGTTGGCGTTCATCAGGGCTCAGCTCTGTCTCCACTGCTCTTTGTAATTGTAATGGACACCATTACACGCAAACTTCAGTAATGTGTGCCATGGGCAATGTTATATGCTGGGATGCTTGCGGCACACACCAGGAAGGATCTTGAAGCCCTAGTCCACACATGGTATGATCGTCTGCAAAGATTTGGCCTTCGTTTAAATATCCACAAGACTGAATACCTTGAAACGATTTCAACTCCTGGAACTTTGAAAATTAATGGAGCACCTCTCGCCAAGGTGGAAACATTTCGATATTTGGGTTCTCGATTACAGAGTGGTGGCAGTATAAATGAAGATGTGCGAGCCAGAATCAACGCATTGTGGATGCGATTCAGAGATCTAACTGGTGTTCTTTGTAATAAGAAGATGTCCATCCACCTAAAATCACAGATATACCGCTCAATGGTGAGGCCAGTTGCATTGTATGGTACGGGGTGTTGGCCAGCACCTGAAAGTGCTGAGCACTCGCTACATGTCATGGCAATGCGGATGCTGAGAAGATCGTTAGGTATTTCTCTGCTCGACCACATCATCAACACAATGATCCGACAACTAGCTGGTGTTTCTCCAATCGATGAGAAAATGCAGGAATGGAGAATTCGTTGTATGGCCATGTCGTATGAGCACCGCATGGTTCAGTCATCAGCTCAGCCTATCATCTAGCTGTTGAAGGCCAGAGACACCGTGGGAGACCTAAGCTAAGATGGCTAGACACTATAAACTCAGATCTAGATCAAGAAGCCTAAACCCACAGGAAGCGCTTCATCGAAAGAAATGGCCTGCATTGACTAGAAACGGGAACACGCGAAGGAGACGAAAAAGAAGAAGGAGAGGAAGAAGAAGAAAACTGATCACTCACTTCTTTAATTTTCAGCCTATTTTCATTTTATGAAATAATAGGCTTATGAGATCACCTTTTGTGCGTGTGTCATGGTGTGTGCGTGTGTCCCCCTAATAACTTCTAAACGGCTGGAGCGATTTCAATGAAACTCGGTAAGATCATAGCCGATCCCGACCGTGCCCTTCAAATTTTATTGTGTCTCACCAATCCAACATGGCGGCTGTGCAAAATACTTCACCAGCATTCAGTATCTCCGAAACTATTACCGATATCACCCTGAAGTTGTGTACGGTGATAAAGGACACTACTAGAAGTTCTCCTATGAGACTTTCAAAAACCTGGTAACTACAAAACCAACGTGGCGGTCAAGCGAATTTGAGACTTTAAAGTAGACTTTTCTCGCGATTTAACCATCCAAACCTAATGAAACTTGGTACAGCAAATGTTTAAGTTAGTTCAATTGTTTACATAACCTCAAAATGGCGGATGTGCGAAATATTTCACTGGCATTGTATATCTCAGAAACTTTAACAGATATCACCCTGACATTTTTACGGTTATAAAGGGCACGGGTACAAGTTAATCTATGTAATTTTCATAAACCTGTACAGTACAAAACGAACATGGCGGCCAAGCGAATTTTAAACATTTTAATAGACTTTTCTCGAGATTTAACTCTCTAAGCGCAGTGAAATGTGTCACAGCAAATGATTATACATATTGTAATGCACTGGCATCTAATTTAGTTCAATTTTTTACATAACCTCAAGATGGCGGCTATGCGAAATTTTAAAAGGAAGTTTTCATTTCTTGTGTCGTAATCATGCGACCGAAGTGAAAGTTTGAATAATGAAGCTACGCAATAATTTTCATTTAATGATACATAACTCTATGGCCTATACATATATCAATCCAAAATGGCGAGCATCCGAAATATTTATACAGTTCACAATATCTACGAATCTTTTACAGCAATCTAACTGAATTTTTAATGTTCATAGAAGATATGAACATAAGTTCACCTATAGGTCTTTCAGTGACCTGGTGATCACAAATCTAACATGCCGGCGACGCGAATTATAAATATTTAAATGGACGTTTCTCGCGATTTAACCGTCCGAGTGCAGTGAATCTTTGCATGTTAAATGCTTATACAAATGTTGATCCACTGGCATTTAATTTATTTCAATTGTTTTCATAACCACAAGATGGCAGCTGTGAGAAATTTTAAAATCTATTTTTTTACTTCTTGTGTCCAAATCATGCGATTAAGTTTGAATACCACACGTACACAATAATCTTCATGTAATAGTAAATAAATCAAAATCGAACCTGGCGACCATATGAAATATTTAGACGGTTCTCAATATCTATCACAACGTTCAAACTGAAATTTTGTATGTAGATAGAGGCAATTAAGGTGAGTAGGATATATGAAAATAGGCTGTATAGTTCTTCACGGAACTACTTGTTACTACTTAATATTAATAGGTTGCAACCTAATATACCATTCTTTGTGCCGAATATTAATAGGTTGGAGCCTAATATACCAGTTCTAAGGCCTATTTTAGGCGCCTCAAGCAGTAGTTTTGGTGCCTAAAATTCCGAGGTCTAATTTCATCATTGCGGCCTTTGAAACCCAATTCTTGGAAATAAATAACTGTGCAGAAATAGTCCACATAATTCCGTATAACGATTTCTTCTGCATGATACAACAATCATGAACGATGAATATCCGGCATGTTGCGAAAATTAAGGATTGAATTTATGAGTTTTTATTGTTCAGTTTTCTTGATTTATGAATGAAAAATATTACTTTCGATATCAGTCCTATGTCGTACTGTAGTACAGATATTCCATATTAGCATCTTTAAGGACATCAGGACCAGATAGACCAGGAGAAGTGAAAGGTTACTGTGACGGTGAACTGGCTTCAAATAAACTAGTTTCGCAAAGAAAAAAGTGAATCATATTCTCGAGTGGATACTTGTTAACGGTCAAGGGTTCTACGCCCAACACGGGTTGGATGTATGGTATAAAAGACATGGGGTTTAGTCATTGGAGCACAGAGCATCTCAGCGAGTACTGGAGTAGAAACCAGCAGCGCTACCAACTTAACAACATGCAGCTTTTGGTGAGTTTACAGTATGTCTTTTAAATTTCTTTGCTTTATTTTCAAGTCCCTTTTAGACGGTCTGGATTCAAATTAATTTCTTCGACTACCAAACTGTAATTTTCTTTAAAGAAAGGATGCTTAAAATTCTACGTGACTGGTTAATGTTCCATCAAAATTCATGGGACGTCCTTTTAACGTGACATTCATATCACGTGATGTGACATTTCACATAGAAAACCTTACAAGCTTTAACCGAAAATCTAACCAGGTCCACATTGGTGAGCGACAAACACCTTAATCACTGCGCCATCACAACCCCCTTCAGTAGTTTGTTTTAGTGTAATAAAATAATAATAATAATCATAATAATTCATAATAATAATAATAATAATAATAATAATATGACACCTTCAAAGCTGTAGCTGTCAGCTATATGCCCGTTAAACCCCCGTTTTCAAAAACGTTTTGAATAACAGAGTTGGGCGCATTTTAAGAAATTTTGTTTAAACTGAAATTATTATTAAATACTATAAAATTTTTCGTTCGTTTTAGGGGCAGACGACCTGACTTCTCGCCCCTTAAAATAACGATAATTAACTAACATCCCTTTTAAAAGACGTCACGGTACCCTATTCTGCTCTCTACTGAATGTTTAATGTGTTAGTAAATCTACTAACATGAGGCTGATGCATTTAAAATTCTTTACGTGCGATACGTTTCAGTCGGAATCGAACTCACGTTCTTGTTTTTTAGAAACTGAATGTAATCAACTGCGCTAATTAGGCTAACAGTCACAATTTTGCAGTTATGTTATTGAAAATAATTATTTTAATTACTCATATAGCCTATATGTCTTCAAATATAATAATTATACATTTCGTGAATTTGAGAATTAAAAAATATACCCTCACATTTTTCTTCCTTTCACAATAATTGTGCACGGCACAAATTTATATTTACGGCTCTCTGAATACTTTCATCCTGCTTCTTGGAGCAGTATACCTCTTACATCTGATTACTGCTTTATGATAAAATATTATTATTAGTTCAATAACATCATGACAATAGCTGACAAACTACCTACTTTAATAGCTTGTCTTGTATATGGTGTTTGTTTTTCGGGCTGATACTGTGCCTGTATGCACTCTATTGTATATATTTTTTCCATTATTATTATTATTATTATTATTATTATTATTATTATTATTGTATTAACACTGTCTTGTGAATATTGTGAATGTAAGTGAAATGTTTTATTTTTATAAGACCTAACCTAATCTCATTTATGTAGGGCTCTTAAGCTCCAAGTGTAGCCGTGGAAATAAAATCATTCAATCAATCAATCAATACGGAAACCCTACTCAACTACCTCTCCTTTTCAGATCGTCTTGTGCGCCTCTTTGGCCGTAAGCCTGGCTGGTTACCTAGCGGGTCCTGCCGCAATTGGTGCACCCGGAATTTTAGCTAATCCTGCAGCCGCCTTGGCTGCTCGCGGTCTCATTGGAGCTCCTGGAATCCTGGCAACTCCTACTGCAGCTTTGGCTGCTGGTGGTATCCTTGGCGCACCTGCATTGGCTGCTCGTGGAATTCTTGGAGCTCCTGCCTTGGCCGCCCCTGGAATCCTCACTGTTCCTGGTCTGGCGGCTACTGGAATTCTTGGAGCCCCTGCCTTGGCTGCTCCTGGAATCCTGGCTAATCCAGCTGCAGCTGCTTTGGCTGCTAACGGAATTCTGGCATCTCCTGCTGCACTTGCTGCACCATCACTCGCCGCTGCTGTGGCCGCTCGTGGTATAATTACCGCTCCTGCTGCAGCTATCGCTGCACCAGCCATTGCCGCTCCCGCTATTGCTGCAATCGCAGCTCCTGCGCTTGTGCCCGCTGCAGCGCACCCTGCCGCTACACTCAGCGCTGGAGGTCCAGCTGGAGTCACCGCTATCTCTGCTGCTGGAACTCCCATTGATACACCCGCCGTTCAGGCTGGAAGAGCTGCTGATGCCGTAGCTCACGCTGCCGCCAAGGGGGTCCTTCTTGGATAAAACATCCATAACTTCAACCCTGTAGCAAATATTAGATAAAAGTATGTAAATATATAACCTATTTTGAACCAATTGCTCTAATAAATCTGTGTATATACGTGATATTGGAATTATTAATGAAAACCTAACCTGAAAAATATTCCTTCTTCTTCCAGCATACGGTATTCATTTTTCAAAATGCGTAAATTATATTTTGAAAGCATCTCTGCGTAGCATATAATAAACTCCCCGATTCTTGGGTGAAACGGGTAATCTTGAGAATCACTAAATGGATTTTAATGCCGTTTTCACCATCTCTCGAGGAAGGTTCCTGTAGAAAATAATTTATTTATGACCAAAGGAAGCCGAGCAGTAACGATTCCTGTGAATCCAGTCAAAAAGAACTACTATCCGTGCGAATTTTAAGCTTACGCTGGGTAAGCCGTTAAAAATATATGTATAGCCTACTATGAGTGTAAGAATTGTTCAGCTTGAAATGTTCAAAAAAAAATGTCCTGGACAGCATCTTCAATACATCGCCCACTATAAGTGTTTTACATTTTCATTCCTTCTAACAATCTCCATTCAATTACTTGCTTCGGAGACAGTTTACGAGCTAGCTAGTGAGTGAGCCTATCACGCTAGTTTCAGCCTTCGTTCCTCATAATACACAGTCGAGTTTAGATTGGACGAAAGGGGGCTTTGTGTTTCATGCACCTCGCCATTCTTAAAATACGTCTTACAATAATTCGTTGCGCATGTTATCTCCATGATAATACAGTATAATTAATAGTCTGGTCAGTGATTTTAACCCATTATACCGAGACGGAAAGAGTATATAGGTCGTAGTGCACTGAAATCGAAAAAAATACGTTTTCTAAGTTTACGCTGTATAAACCGTTAGAAATACCGGGCGAAGTTTTAAATAAAACAAAAAATAATGGAAGTCGACCAGAGGAAATCATAAAACCCTATAGACATCAAATTGACAGATGAAAAAGAGACTTATACGTCAGTCTGAAAGACTAAATGCTAGCAGCCGAGTACAAAGAAGGCAGTGCAAGAACAGAGTTTCAAGATTCTATTTTGTTTCTTCACTGCCTACTGGATTGTTCTCGCACTGCCTTCTTGAAACTCTGTTCTCGCACTGCCTTCTTGGTACTCGGCTGCTATATCGTACTATCTTTTTGACTCATACAGTATTTTTCCGTATTGACTTAATGTACCAAACAAAAGTTTGTCAGTTCCACCTCGTCAATAAAATATATTTAAAACTTCATGAAATAATCACATGTCACACTCTCCTAATGGTACATGTTTCAACGCCTACATATATTGGCGTCATAATCAGCCTTATATCATATTAGCAGCACTTTAAATACACTTGGTAATAACATATGTTACAAGTAAAATATTGACATTAAACACTCAAAACACATATACACTGAACACATTAAAAGTTTCCTTAAAAAGTTTTATAATTATGGTCGGCACTCGTTGCAAGATCCCTTAAAGTTTAGAAGCCCATCTTGAGGTATACACAGTTCAGTTCTTGTTGTTGTCACCTAACTTGCTGAAGGGTTTCCATTCGCAATTTATTTGCGGCAAGAGTCCTACATAGCCGCGCTGTGCTATCTGGAGGCTGTGCTACATTGACCTGGCATGTAGCAGTGTGTAAGCGGCCAGCGAGACCGTACGGTATATCGTACTATGACGTCACACACTTCAGTGCATTCTCGGTGCATTTCGTCCCGTCACCCTAACGTAACGCCAGACCTCAGCGTAACGACGAAGTCGACAAGATCATTTAAAATGATAAAAACCAAAGGGAGAAGGATATTTCTGCTACTTGGATAGAAAAATAAGCAGTGAAGGACGAATCAAATAGATATAACATGTAGGATGATACAGTCGTGTTATCCACTTTTTAAAGAAAATAAATCTGTTCACATAAAATATAGATTTATATCATTTATGAAAGCCTTTGTAAGCCTCCGTGGCTTAGGCGGCAGCACGCGGGCCTCCCCCCGCTGGGTCCGTGGTTCAAATCCCGGTCACTCCATGTGAGATCTGTGCTGGACAAAACGGAGGCAGACAGGTTTTTCTCCGGGTACTCCGGTTTTCCCTGTCAAAATTTCATTCCAGCAACACTCTCCACTATCATTTCATTTCATCTGTCATTCATTTAATCATTGCCCCAGAGGAGTGCGTCAGGCCTCGGCAGCCGGCACAGTTCATATCCTCGCCGCTAGATGGGGGCTTCATTCATTCCATTCCTGACCCGGTCGGAGACTGGAAGCAGGCTGTGGATTTTCATTTTCATGAAAGCCTTTGTATAGATTGTGGCACTCTATGGTAGTGAAACTTGGACTGTTGACGCAGAAGGTAAAAAGTGAATATAAGCATTTGAAATGTGGTGTTACATGAGAATGGCGAAGATGAGTTTGGTAAAGAGAGTAACAAACGGGGAGGTATTAAGACGAGTGGTGGAGTGGTAATGAAGGGAAGAGATAGGTTAGTAGGGCAGATACTAAGACATCCAGGAATAGCAAACTTAGTTATGGAAGAAAGGGTCGAGGACAAGAACTGTAGGGGTAGACCACGGTTAGAATGAGATTTCCTCGGATATAAGATATGGCGAATTCGTAGAAAAACAGGAAGTTCCGTAACGAACTAAAGAGTCTACTTTTCTTAAAATTTAAGATCTATGCCAATGATTAATCTATATGGATCTATCTAGAATAATGACGAAATTAAGTTGGTAATATCGAAATTTCTAATTAGTTCGAAATACTGTACACCTGGCATACTGTAGCCTAATAGAGAACTACAGTTGGCAGCCCCGGTGACTGAATATATTCTTAGTTCCATCTCTTAAGGTACAGAATACAACATTTGGCTGAAGTCCAATGGATAGCATGGACGTTACATGCAGTTAAACATTGGATCTAACAGCGCGCGTAAAATCATGTTGGCAACAATGACATACATGTATTGGTCAGAAATAATCTGAAATAATATGATCTATTGTTGTGTCAATTTTGAATAAAATCCATTAGTTAGTATAGAAGTTACATGCATTTTAAAATTGGATCTATCAGCAGGCTTAGAATCATGTTGGCAGCACTGACGTATATTAGTTACTCCAAATTAATCTAGAATGCCAGGTACTATACGTGTGCAAAGTTTAGAGCTATTGGCTTGCATACTTTCTGATATATTGGTATTAGGGTAACAAAAATAGAGACAGTATTTACTAACAGTTGGCAGCCCTGGTTACTCTTAAGAATCGGCATATACATATCTGTTATGGTACACAATGCACACACGAAATTTGGTTGAAAACCAAATGATAGTATAGAAGTTACATGTATTTAAATTTGGACCTCTCAGCAGGCTTAGAATCATGTTGGTAGCACTGACGTATATAAGTTTCTCCAAATTAATATAGAATGTCAGGTACTATACGTGTGCATAGTTTAAAGCTGTCGGCTGGCATACTTTCTGATATATTGATATTTGGATAAAATAAATTGAGAGCATTTATTAACAGTAGGCAGCCCTGGAGGATCTTAATAATACGTTCAGTCATATCTGTTTATGTACACATAGCACATACGAAATTTGGTTCAAATCCAATTGATAGTGTAGAAGTTATATGCATTTAAAATTTGGACCTATCAGAAGGCGTATATTCATTTTGGCAACACTGCGATGTATGGCTTCCTGGAAATTAAACTGCAATATTATTATCTATACGTGTGCCAATTTTGAAATAGCTCATATTCATACCTTCCAAGATATCCAACATGGAGCTCAAATTTCAATTGTGATTTTTCAGCAGTTGGTAGCACTGACATCATTTTCAAATATGGGCGTGAGATATTCAGGTTTAGATCTTTACTCCTACCAAATTTTGTTTCGATTGCTGCAGCCGTTTAGGAGTTGATAGGGGGACACACACACACAGCCAGATAGACAGACAGAAGGACAGACAGACAGAAGGTCAGACAGACAGACAGACACACACACATTTGCCCGATCTCATTCTACTTTTTCCTCATTTTTGCAAAATGTAAAAGTAGGCTAAAAACCAAAGGGAGAATGATATTTCTGCTACTTGGATAGAAAAATAAGCAGTGAAGGACGAATCAAATAGATATAACATGTAGGATGATACAGTCAAGTTACCCACTTTTTAAAGAAAAGAAATCTGTTCACATAAAATATAGATTTATATCATTTATGAAAGCCTTTGTATAGATTGTGGCACTCTATGGTAGTGAAACTTGGACTGTTGACGCAGAAGGTAAAAGGTGAGTATAAGCATTTGAAATGTGGTGTTACATGAGAATGGTGAAGATGAGTTTGGTAAAGAGAGTAACAAACGGGGAGGTATTAAGACGAGTGGTGGAGTGGTAATGAAGGGAAGAGATAGGTTGGTAGGGCAGGTACTAAGACATCCTGGAATAGCAAACTTAGTTATGGAAGGAAGGGTCGAGGACAAGAACTGTAGGGGTAGACCACGGTTAGAATAAGATTTCCTCGGATGTAAGATGTGGTGAATTCGTAGAAAAATTATTACAAAATGCTGTTCAGTCAGTCAAAACGATTGTGCCTAATTGCACTAGCTGGGGAGAACAAGTATTTAAACGCCCTAACCAGAATTAAGTATTAAACGAATTCATTATTACTTAATTTACACAAAAAGAAGGGAGGAGGAGGGGATAAATTGGATGACATGTTTCGATTAGCACGCGATCATCATCAGGTCCTGTTGACCTAGGCTTAGATAAGATATGGCGGATTCGTTTATACTAATGTAGAAATATATTTACAATGTTATTAAATTACAAATGTTATTTAACTCTTTTAACGTGTCGTTCTTATTTACAGATATTACTTGTCAGTTGGTCTATAGCACTTCCATGAAAAGTGTTGCGCTATTATTTATATTGTTTAAGTAGGGTAAAATCAAAAGCCTCCGTGGCTTAGGCGGCAGCACGCCGGCCTCTCACCGCTGGATCCGTGGTTCAAATCCCGGTCACTCCATGTGAGATCTGTGCTGGACAAAACGGAGGCAGACAGGTTTTCCTCCGGATGTTCCGGTTTTCCCCGTCAAAGTTTCATTCCACCAACACTCTCCACTATCATTTCATTTCATCTGTCATTCATTTTATCATTGCCCCAGAGGAGTGCGTCAGGCCTCGGCAGCCGGCACAGTTCATATCCTCGCCGCTAGATGGGGGCTTCATTCATTCCATTCCTGACCCGGTCGGAGATTGGAAGCAGGCTGTGGATTTTCATACATTCAAGTAGGGTAAAATCGGGAGGAATGGTGCACCCCCTGTCAAAACGACTGTAGTTGAGGTAGGTCGTTTGAAGGTTGTTTAGTGGAAACATCACTGAAGTAGATTTGTACCAATAGTTTTGTAGTGCGTTTTGTTACATACTCTTGCTCTGAGACGTGATTTTCATAAAAGAAGGGATCTTTTGCAGCTTCTCGGTCGGTCAACACGATTATGCCGAATGAATGTACGGGGTCAAGATAAAAATATACAGGGTGTTTCAGCAATACTTTTACAAACTTTGGGGATTGGCTCCTTACAATAAAACAAGAAAAAAGTTCATATACACATATGTCCCAAAATCTTTCATTTTCGATTTATTAATGACAGAACATCGTACGGTGACACATTAATTGACAGCCTGTGTGGAAGTGTTTAACACATGAAGTCACATCAAAAAAGGTTCCTTACTCCGACAGATGGAAAAACTGTCAAATGCACAGGTGTTCCAGACAGACTCGCCATCAGCACCAGTTTAGGATTAATGTGTGAGCTGGCATTGTAGGTCCATACGTTCTACCAGCACGTCTTACAGGTGCTGTCTTCAGAGACTTTATCCAGAACACTTAGACTTACTGCATGACAATATGCCCCTGCAAATACGACAACGTATGTGGTGGATGCATGATGGGGCTCCTGCACACTTTAGTCACCTTGTTCGCACTGCACTGACGGAGATCTTTCAGGACAGATAGTTGGGCAGAGGAGCACCCGTTCCATGGCTTGCACGGTCCGTCAGACTTTTGTCTCTGGTGTCAGGAACCTTTTTTGATATGAGTTCATGTGTTAATGTGTCACTGTACAATGTTCTTTCATTAATAAAGCGAAAACGAATGATATTGGGACATATTTTGTGTATATAAATTTTTTTTCATGTTTTGGTGTAAGGAACCAATACCCAAGTTTGTAAAAGTATTTCTGGAACACCCTGTATAAATACACACCAGGAAAAAATACATAAATTAGTTAATATTCACAATTTAGTGGGGTAATTTAGAAATACGCGTTTCGACCCTCAAGTGGCCATCATCAGGCCATGATCACTGTGTAAAATTTTATTATTTCACGACTGTAAAATCAATACTGTAATTCAATAGCACGTCGTTAGGTGATTTTAATATGATTTGCAATTTTAATCTCGTTACACGTTAGGTTTGTTTTGTGGATTACGTGATTAACGGTGTATATGAACGTGCTTACAATTTAGAATAACACACTGTAATAATAATAAATCAATTTACAAATTTTAGCATGCACTAGGAAAATCTAATTATAATGTTCTCTTAACTTGTTGTTGTTCTCCTCACGGAGATGTTGACTTATCGTCCTTCACACCACTACTGACGCAGTGAGCTCTAACCCTAACCTAGTTCGCTGTCATCCTGCGTGCCATCTGTTATCGGAAGTTGTAATTGAAGTTTTGAATGAATTATCGTTGTACCCGAACCAACTGAATGAGGTTGGAATGACTTACAAAAAATGTACGTTATGGACTCCGGAACTGTTTTCATTACCATCGTAGGCAATTTAAGCCGTCTGCATTAACTTAGACATCTGTCCATTTGTTGCCACACGGTCTATTAGACGGTATAGGATCCTACGAAACGACCCATATACAGGTTGAAAATAGACACAATATGCATCCTCATCCTAAACTATATTTCCAAATTATCCCTTCCCGTTTGCATTTCTTGCTTCATTTTATTAGTGTGGTCTTAATGTTAGCAGCGCGAATAGTGGTGATCTTTCTAAAAATATATCTTCATTCGGATTCGTTGGATTATCTTTCTTTGCTAGATATATTTCTATGGGTTTTTTTTTAAATGTGGATAGCTGTCCACTTTACCTAGTGGTGTATAATTTGCAAGTATGTTTCTATGTTACTGAAACGGTGATTGTTATGCATGTTGTAGCATATGGCTGAATGTTAGTTGTTTTTAATCATATTTTTGTGTTCTTTGTAACATGTTCCGATTTTTCTAGCACTTTGCCCGACAAAATTAGCATTACTCCGTCATCTTGGTAAGTGAACAGATATAGGCCTGATTTTCGTGCGGTTTTTCCTGTGTTTGGTTGCTATTGTGTAGGTGTTTACCGAGCTAGTTGTCAGTTCTGAAAGCTATCTTTAGTCATTGTTTCTTGAAGATATTTGTTATTTTATAAGTGTTTATATTCACGAAATTGAATCGAATGTATTTATTTTCATTTTGGGTTGGTGATCTGCCCTCTTTTTTCTTTCGTTGTTTGTGTAGTATCTGGTTTACTGTGTGCGGCGGACAATTATTCTCCAGTGTTATTATTAACTAGATTTTCCCTCACCATCAACAAAGGAAATTTATCTTATATTCATAGGCGTGTGTTCATGAAGAGCAGTTATTTTCCCACGCTTCTTACGTGAAATTTCCATTTTAACACAAAGACATAGTTTTCCTGTCGAGAACACAGAAATAGCACACACGCTGTTTCCTCACATACAAGCGCTCGACTAAACTCGAAGGGACCTACAATTGTTTATAGTCAAGGCAACAATAGTCCGCCAGGAGTCCAACAATTGGGCGGATAAAATTACTTACAGCTAACCAATTTAAATTCCTTGTAAAATAAGGGCTTATGCCAAATAATTAGCACACAACTTATGAGAACTATATTTTCTCATGTATTCTTTCCTACTGTAAAACCCCTAACGAAACCGGAATTCAAACCCGGACCTACGGGGTAACAACCAAGAATGCTAGCCACTACACCACGAGATGGTCGAAATGTGTTTATCATGTGGGCAAATTTAGAAGAAGAAGAAGAAGAAGAATGAAAAAATACGCACTATGTTGAGAAAGTAGGTTGTCAGTTGGTGTTGTCACATTTATCATCTCTCCAACACAATTGCGTCACTTAGCCCACCCCAGTGGGAGAGATGAGGAAAATAAGTAGGATCTTTTTTAATATATTTTTCTTTTTCTCAGATACGGTACTAAGGTGCACAAAAAGGTATCCTACTATCCACAAATAGGCTTCGGTGGCGTAAGTTATAGCATGCTGAATCGATATGCCCGAGATCGCGGGTTCAAACCCGGCTGAAGTCGTTGGATTATTAAGAGCGTTACAATCCTACTTGTACTTGAACTTGCTGGGCAGCCTACGAGCGTTCAATTGACAAAAAACGCTGTGGTCATTGGCTATAATTCAAATATAAATAATGTTGGTTGGTTCCTCAGTTTAGGGGCTGCGACAACGCGGTCATATAACCCCGAGTACTTTGGGTGTGTGTAGAATCTGTCTGATAACCGGTGTTAATAGTGATGGCTGTATTAGTGTGTGTTATCTGTTTATTTAATTCAAGTAATGATTGCAGACAGTAATTTTAAGTAATTCCTACTGTTGCTACCAAATGCTACGGTCCATGACACCTAGCTTGCGAACTTGCCTACTAGATGTCATCGTAGTCAGCACCTGGTGGTGAACGTTGGAATTACTAGAGCGTTATCAATATTCTAAGTTACAAATTTTGGCTTCACATAAGGTTCTTTTTCATGCCATAAATCTACGACATGGGAGCGCCGACTTTACTTCCCATCCGAAGGAAGGAGGGATGTTAAATGCTCTTAAAAAATACGACGTCTTCGGCCGTGTTTGAACCCGTGACCTTCGGCATAGAAGCTCGCTTTGCTATTGAAGGAATTATCTAGGAAACCATAATGTTCGACAGAAGAATTACTATTATAGTTAAAGGTCAACAGGGATCTAGTTCTAGTTCACATATCTAGCAGCTCATATGAAAGGTGAACTACTAACCGGTTCAAACAAACTTGCTTTCTAGACAAAAAATGGTGTCGTAGGCAAGGGTAAATATGTGGGCTCTTAGCGGTCAAGGAGATGTATGAACTCCACCCTAGGTTGGACACAAGGTATATAAGACCAGGGTGTTGACCACGGAGACACACAGCAACTCAGCGAGTACTGGAAGAGACACCAGCAGCGCTACCAACTTAACAACATGCAGCGTTTGGTGAGTTTCACAGCTTAAATCCGTATTTCCGATAATATCAAGTACTATTCACAGTAATGACCGAAGTTGCATGAAGGAATTGTATGGGTGAACTACTGTGTATACAAGTAAATGCTGTCTTGTACGCTGCAGGGACTATGACACTAGGCAGGCATGGAGCCGAACAACTGGTGAAGGAAGAGAGAAAAATACTGAGGAAAATACTGGGAGGGTGGTTTCGGTGGCGTGGTTGGTAAGATAATGAGCTTCTATGCCCAAGGTCGCGGGTTCAAACCCGGCCGAGGTCGTCGGATTTTTTAAGAGCGTTAAGAATCCCTCAGTATGCCTTCCTTCGGAGGGGACGCAAACCCGGCGGGTCCATGGCATAGATTTATGGCATGTTAAAGAACCTTCCATTAATTTCACCTGTGTGAAACTAAATTATATATATGTTAAACATTCGACAAACGCTCTTAGGTTCCGACGTTCGTCGCCAGGAGCCGACTGCTGTGGCATCTGGTAATCAAGTTCTGAACTAGTAGGCGTTGACGGAGGCGTTTGGCGGCAAAAGTAAGAACTACTTGAAAATATTCAATGTCTGCTGTCCTCACTTAAATTGAAAACAGATAACACACACTAATACAGTCATCACAATTGACACCGGTTATCAGAGAGATTCTACACACACCCAAATTACACGGGCCTACATTACCGCATTGTCGCAGCCCCTAAACTGAGCAACCAACCAACCTGCTATGTAGGGATGAAACGATTAGCTCAGGACAGGGAGGCATGGAAATCTGCATCAAACCAGTCAAAAGACTGAAGACTCTAACCACCACGCTCCTAAATAATCGACAGCAAAGATAAATTGTGAAATCCTTTCTTTCCAGATCATCTTGTGCGCCGTGGTGGCCATAAGCCAGGCTGGTATTTTGGCCGGAGGACCTGGAGTGATTGCTCCTGGTCTCTTGGGACTGAATCCTGCCGCCGCTGCTCTGGCTGCTGGAGGAGTGCTTGGTGCCCCTGGATTGGCCGCTCCAGGAATTTTGGCTGCTAACGGTCTCCTTGGCGTACCTGGTGCTGCTATCGCTGCTCCCGGAGTTTTGGCTGCCCCTGGTATTTTGGGTGCCCCTGGTGTGTTGGCCGCTCATGGACTGATCGCTCCAGCTCTGGTTCCCGCTGCAGCTCACCCTGCCGCTACCCTCAGCGCTGGAAGTTCCGCTGGAGTCACCGCTCTGTCTGCCGCTGGAACTCCCATTGAGACACCAGCTGTCCAGGCTGGAAGAGTCACTGATGCTGTTGCTCACGTCAACGCCAAGACTGCCGCTATCTTGGGATAAATCACCAAATTCTAGTCACCAACTGTGTTCTGCAAAATTATGGCTTTGTTAATTCTTACTTTACGAGAAATATTATGTTGAATCAATAAATTAGTTGAAACATTATAATTATGTTCGCACCACTCCGTTTACCCTAGAAAAACCAGAATTCTTCACAACTTAACCCTATATACTATATTAAACTTAATACCACAATTTACTATAAGGTCAATTGATATTTTCAAAGGGTAAGTTATGTGGGTAAAATTGTCCGTGGACGTATTAATACATTTAGAAACTCAAATGTGAATGAAAAATCACAGCCTGCTTCCAGTCGACCGACCGGGTCAGAGAATGGAATGAAAAAAGTCCCCATCTAGTGGCGACGTTGTGAACAGTGTCGGCTGCCGAAGCCTGTTGCACTCCCCTGGGGTAATGATTAAATGAATGACAGATTAAATTAAATGATAGTGGGGAGAGTTGCTGGAATGGAATTTGCGACAGGGAAAACCAGACTACCCGGAGAAAGACCTGTCTTCCTCCGCTTTGTTCAGCAAACGTCTTACATGAAGTGACCGGGATTTAAACCACGGACCCATCGGTGAGAGGCCGGCGTGCAGCCACCTAAGCCACCGAGGCTGTTAGAAACTCAAATATTAATTTAAATGAGATAAAATTGGATAAAATTAAAAATTATAATATGTAAAAATACAAAATATGTTCACTCGGCTGAATTGAAGAAATAGCATTCCGAAAGGATGAAGTCGTGGTGGGCTAACAAGAAGAAAAGGAGTTGATATCTCGCGGTCCCTAGTGGCCAAAACGATAACAGTAATGTAAGTAATACCAGGGGCCTGTTCCACGAATGAACTTTGCATCTTTTCACCTTGCACTTTGCACTTTTCAGGTCAGATTTTGTTCCACCATCACCTTTCAGATTTGACTTGCAAACTGAAAAGTGAAAAGTTAGGAATCTTTTCACTTTTGAAGTCTGTTATGATCCTCCATTGGTGCAGAAATGCAAAGTGCAAAGGAATGCAGTGAAAAATTTTCAGAAATCTTTGCAAAGAACGATTCTCTTTTCAGCTGTTAATGAACAAGTCTCTACACTAGTTTCTCGGCGCAGAATTTGGTTTAGTGTTATAAATATGTTACGACGAGAGCTTTTGTTATCATCATGTGAGGATAGTGATGGAGAATCCAACAAGAGGACGTACAAAGACTGAATGAATTTTCATAAACTCACTTCGATGGAATTTCGTGAGTGTTTTCGTATTACCCCAATATAAGCTGACTATATTCTTGAAATAATTAGCCATTTATTGAAACCTGCAACAAAAAGAAGTCGATCTCTTTCCGATAAAGAACTAATTCTTATATGCTTACATTAGATAAGAAATTGTGCCCAGCACGGTATAGCAGCAACGCATGCGACATCAAAATCAACTATTTGCAGAACTGTTACTAAAGTCTTGAAATTCACCACGAAAAATAAAGCATTAAATCATGGAGTATTATACAGTTTGTCCATGGAATAAACATGATCGGATCATTCCTACGCAAAGACTTTTCACTTTGCAAAGAAATTGAAAAGTAATACATAGATCTTGGTGGAACAGGAAGACTTTGCACTTTGCAAGAATTGTAAAGTGCGAAGTGAAAAGTGAAAAGTTGCAAAGTACATTCGTGGAACAGGCCCCTGGTGAATGAGCTACCCCTAAAAAAATTGTCGTATGCAGCCCAACGGACGCGTGTTATCAGATAGGTCGATATTTCTCTCCTGCATCCGGTATGGTACTAATGCACTGCAAGCATATCCTGCAAACGATACTGAACACTATTATGTTTTCAGCGTAATAGTCTGTAGTCGAACTAATAATGTTCAGTATCGTTTGCAGGATATGATTGCAGCGCATTCGTAACATATGGGATGCAGGCAGAGAAATATCGACCTACCTGACAACACACGTTATTTGGGCTGCATAAAACAATATATTTAGGCGAAGATGGCTTAGGTGGCGAAGTCGGTAGTATGGTGAAAAGATATGCCCAAGAGCGCGGGTTCAAACCCGACCGAATTCGTCAGATTTTAAAGAACGTTAAAAACATTCAGTATGCCTTCCTTCGGAGGGGAAGTAAAGCCGGCGGGCACATGTAATAGATTTATGGGATGAAAAAGAACCTACCACTGCAATTGGTGGTATGCAGCAAACATTGAGGATTATCAAGTTCCGAAGTTTGCCAATTGGTATTAGTTGCAGTAGCATCTACTGTCGACCGAAATATTATGTGCACTCGAGTTTGAAGGTTGTTTGTGAAGTAACCAATAGACCTACATAACATCCAATCACATCATCATTTTCGTCGTTCTATTTTACGTTAGTTCATGTAGGTTTGGAATTTTTAATTTATATTTTAATATTTTTTATCGCAGTTGGAACACAAAAAGTACACGTTTTAAGCATGTTTCCACCATGCGTCACATTTATGAATTATTATCTCGAAAACCCGTCATCAGATCGAATCCAAATTTTAACACAATGTACATTGGAATGTTGTATAACTGGTTTATTAATTTCAAAAATTGTGTGTGTCCAAGAAACAAAGTTGTTATCATTTTTGTAAGGTAACTTTTTCTCGAGTCGGGGTGGTTGGAAAATGTAGTTCTTGGTTGCATTGTAATCCTCATACATCGAAACGTTATGCTGTATGACTGTGAAATACGTAAATTAATTCACTTATTTTATATCGGTTTGTATTTCTACGGGGAAATAACACATGTTTCACCTGCTAGCCGCTCCGGCAAAAGCTGTACAGCGTTGCCGAAATGGTGCCCACACGCATCATGGCGCGTCTCGGTCGGAAGTGATGGGCTCCATCTCAGCAACGCTGTACAGCTTTTGCCGGAGCGGCTAGATGGAGAACCATGTGTTCTTTCCTCGTACAAATACAAACCGATATAAAATAAGTGAATTAATTTACGTATTTCACAGTGAAACAGCATAACGTTTTGATGGATAACGATTACAACGCAACCAAGAACTATATTTTCCAACCACCCCGAGCCGAGAAAAAGTTACCTTACAACAATGATAACAACTTAGTTTCTTGGGCACACAAAATTGTGAAATTAATAAAACAGTTATACAACATTCCAATGTATATTGTGTTAAAATTTGGATTCGATCTGATGACGGGCTTTTGAGATAATAATTCTTAAATGTGACGCATGGTTGAAACACGCTTAAAAACGTGCACTTTTTGTGTTACAACTGCGATAAAAAATATTAAAATATAAACTAAAAATTCCAAACCTACATGAACTAACGTAAAATAGAACGACGAAAATGTTGATGTTATTGGATTGTATGTAGGTCTATTGGTTACTTCACAAACAACCTTCAAACTCGAGAACACATAATACTTTGGTCGACAGTAGTGGCTCAGGCGTTCAATCAAAAATACCCAGCTATGGCCATTGGCAGCAATTCATATACAATAGATTATTAGGGCCAGTTGATTTACCTGGTAAATAGTAGTAATATAAATACAAATCAAAGAAACCTAAATTATAATTGAAGATATGAATATTAACATAAAAACTACAAATAATAAAGCTGTAGATGTCGAAACTTGTGAAATGCGAGCTCGCAAGTGTATGTTCTCTCAGTTACATAGGGTGGCGTGATGGCGCAGCGGTCGAGGTTTTGGCCTCTCATCACGGTGGCTTGGTTTCGATTCTTGGCCAATGCATGCGAGATTTTCGATGGGAAATGCCAAGTCCTGTGGTTCGGATTCCATGTAAAAAGGAAGTCTCGTGGCTCTTGATCGCATGATCACGTACAAGTAGAAGCTTCCTTCCTCTTGTTTCCAGTTACTGAAACACTGAGGACTTAGTCGTTCATAGAAACTGCTGAAACCCCTTCGAGGACCTGTAATTTAACCTGCTTTATTCAGTGATGGCTATTTCAAAGTTGCATTAGCCAGTGTAACACAACTGAGGGCTTCGGTAATTTTTCTGAATTTTTCCCCTATTTTTTCTTTTTCGATCTATAAAATGATCCTTTTGGATTAGTTATTACCATGGAGTGATAATACTGTGTATCCAAGTTCAAATTTGTATATCAAACATAATCGGCTTGATTCTTATCGTTTTTTGAATAAGAATCTTGTAAAACCTAGCAATTATTCTAGGTTTATGCCATGTCTTGTGTGGGGTTTCACCTGTTAACACCAAGCTGGCTCATCAGCGGGCTCTTAGTGCTTCACTCCCGGACCCGCACAGAAGTAGCAAACTGTGCACTACCTATAACAATTGCTGAGTTTTAAATTACGGGCCATGAAAGCCTTTTGGAAGCCTTTATAGGTGAGCCACCAGAGCTGCCAACTGTTAGTAAATGCTCTCTCAATTCTTTTATCTTAATGCCAATATATCATATCGTATGCAAGCCAACTGCTCTAAATTTTGCACACATATAATACCTGACATTCTAGATTAATTAGGACAAAATAATATATGTCAATGCTGCCAACATGATTCTAAGCCTGCTGATAGGTCAAATTTTTAAATGCATGTTACTTCTACACTAACAAATGGATTTCGTCCATAATTGGCACTATAGTAGATCTTAATATTTCAGATTAATTCTGAGCAACACATACATGACATTGTTGCCAGCAATAATTGACGCGCACAGATAGAACCAATATCTAACAGCATGTAACGTCCATACTATTCATTGGACTTCAACGTAATTTTGAATGTACATTATGTACCTAAAGAGATGGAACTAAGAATATATTCAGAGTCACCAGAGCTGCCAACTGTATTGCTTTGTTAGGCTACTGGGGTTCCCAACCTTTTAGACACTGCGACCCCCTTTTTAGGCTTAGTACTTTGGCGACTCCCCAAGTTTTAACGTTAAAATAATAATTAAAAACTACAATAATATTGTTTTAAAGGGGAACACCCAGAACTGTCGACAACACTGTTTAAAACTTTGATGCCATTTTCTCCACCTTAGAACTGTGAATAAGGATTCTCCATAATGGTGAATTTAAAAACCAAATCAAGAAATCCTTTGATACTGAAAAATGACTTTGTTTAGTGTGTTACAAAAATCATTCCGGACATTCAGAAATAGGGTAATTCCAAACAAGCTCAAGTTGTGAGTGTATTAATTTTTAGCCTATTTTCAATTTTGAAAAAAAAAATAGGCTTATGAGATCACCTTTTGTCCGTGTGAGTGTGCGTGTGTGTGTGTGTGTGTGTGTGAGGTGTGTGTGTGTCCCCTAATAACGTTCAAACGGCTGGAGCGATTTCAATGAAACTCGGTAAGTTCATAGTACTATTTCGGGCGACCTCGACTGTGCCCTTCAAATTTTGTTACGTCTCACCAATCCAACATGGCGGCTGTGCGAAATATTTCACCAGCATTCAATATCTCCGAAACTATTACCGATATCACCCTGGAATTTATTACGGTGATAAAGGGAACTATTAGAAGTTCACCTATGTGACTTTTGAAAAACTGGTAACTACAAAACCAACATGGCGGCCACGCGAATTCGCGACTTTTAAATAGACGTTTCTCGCGATTTAACCAACCAAACGCAACAAAACTTGGTACAGTATATGTTTATACACATTGTAATGGACCGACATCTAACTTGGTTCAATTGTTTATATAACCACAAGATGGCGGATGAGTGAAATACTTCACCGGCATTCTATATCTCTGAAATTACTTGCTGTATCACCCTGAAATATTATACGGAGATAAAGGGCACTACTGGAAGTCCATCTATAAGACTTTCAAAAACCGGTTAACTACAAAACGAACATGGCGGCCAAGCGAATTTGAAAATTTTAAATAGACCTTTCTCGCGATTTAATGTTCCAAATGCAATGAAATCTGGTACAGGAAATGTTTATACACATTGTAATGCACTGGTATCTAATTTAGTTCAATTGTTTACATAACCTCAAGATGGTGGCTGTGTGAATTTTAAAATCAAGTTTTTATTTCTTGTGTCGTAATCAAGCGATCGAAGTGAAAGTTTGAATAATGAACCTACTCAATGATTTTCCTTCAATGGTATATGACTCTATGGCCTATACATTTAACAATCCAACATGGCGACCATCCGAAATATTCAGAAGACTCTGAATATCTACGATTCTATTATAGCAATCAAACTGATTTTTTTATGTTCATAGGGGCTATGAACTAAAGTTCACCTATAGGACTTTAAATAACCTGGTGATCACAAATCCAACTTGGCGGCGACGCGAAGTATAAATATTCACATGGACGTTTCTCGCAATTTACCCATCCGAGTGCAGTGAAACTTGGTACAGTAAATTCTTGTACGAATGGTAATCCACTGGCATCTAATTTATTTCAATTGTTCCCATAACCACAAGATGGCTGCTGTGCGAAATTTTAAAATCTCCTTTTTACTTCTTGTGTCCTAATCATGCGATTGAAGTTTGAATGCTACACGTACACAATAATTTTCATCTAACATTACATAACTCTAGGACCTACATATATAAAATCCAACATGGCGACCATCCGAAATATTTAGTCGGTACTCAATATCTAAGAATCTATTACAGCAATCAAACTGAAATTTTGTATGTTGATAGTGGCAGTTAATATAAGTTGGATATATGAAAATAGGCTGTATAGTTCTTCACTATACTACTTGTTTTAAATATAAAACTACAGCAATAACTCATTTTATTCACTCTCTCTCCGTATCTCGCGACCCCACAAGACACTCCTGTGACCTCAAGGGGGTTGCGACCTACCGGTTGATAACCCATGGGCTACACTATTTCCGGTATATTTCAAACTCATTAGAAATGTTAGTGATACCTACTTAATTTCGTCCTTATTATAGATAGGTCTATATAGATTAATCTTTGGCATGAGTCTTTAATTTTAAGAAAAGTAGGCTCTTTATTTCACGAAGGAACTACTAGTCTATGATAATTTGTGATTCAACTGTAACTGTATTAAACTCACTGAAAATTAAGCAAAATAGTCATTCCCTGGAAGCATCCATCTAATACCGTGTAACACCGCCCCTAGGCTTGATAATCACCTTAATTTGGCAAAACAAGGAGTCAACAAGTTTCTACAGGTATGCTATATCTATTTAAAGTCACACGCCATGATTGGACACAACAAAGTCTTCAAATTGTTGAGGTACTTATTTCTGTGCTTACCAACTGTTCCAATGAATTCCACATATTTGTTTTCGATCCAGATCGGGTGATTTAGCAGGTCACTCCAGTGACTATTAGACTCAAATGACCATCAGTGAATTCAAGGCCTTGTATTAATTGAAAACAGCCACGACTATGACTCGTCGGTCCACACAACAGCGACTGATGTGATATTTAAAGGGTGTGACTAATGTGTTGTCTTGTGAGCTTATCATTTATTTGATTGCCCTCGATCTGTTGATGTTCATTCAACGATCGAAACATATGATCCTTGTAAACCCCATTCTTTACTGCAGTATCTGCGTAAATAATAAACAATTACATGAAAATGTTATTTCGGATAGGTTCCCATATTTCTCACGTATTGAGTTCAAATTGGTGTCGAATGACTGAAATCCATCAATTATTTGTTAGAGAATGTTAGAATAGTACCTAACTAGAAGGCCATAACCACCTCCCTAATAATCAGAACTTGCTCAGTAGAGACAAAACAATGGCTGAATTTATCATTTTCAAAAAACAGATATACGTATACATTCCATGGTATATTACGTAAAACAAAATTATGGAATGCAGCGAGAAGAAGTCCGGATTTTTTTTTAAGGAAACTTGTTTATTGTCTTCATATATTTAAGGTACATAGGTATGATGAAATAGCAAGAGACAAAAAAGATGTAATGTGTTATTGTCTACAACATAGGCCATGTATAATTTTACACTCAGACATATTAAGTCCCCCTCCCCCCATAATTTCACCCCTCTCCATGGGCCCCTTATATTGGATTTATGAAAAAATGGTCAAATACATATTTTGTTATTTTGTATGCTGATTTTTTTCGGCTGAGTTCCAAACTCCTCGCCTATGTCGTTTAAGAGATACACGCTCCGTTAGGAATCCTTCAACCCCCACTTTTCACCCCTTTCACCTCATAATATACACCACATCGAAAAACCCTCAGACACATGTCTTCTTATTTTCAATGATGAGTTTATATGCCGAGTATCACATCCCCCAATGAAAGCAATCGGGAGATATTGCTATTCAATGAAATGCAGGTCTACCCTCTTAACACCAGTTTAGAACCTGAATATCCAAAAATCCTTTCTTAGTGGGCGTTTGCGGCCCTTGAGGAAGCGGGATACCAAATTTCATTCCAATACGTTCGGTGGTTTCTGAGATTTCGTGATGAATGATTTTTTTTTATTGTCTTGATATATTTAAGGTACACAGGTGATTGTGAGGTGGTAGATGAATAACAATCATAGATATTGATGAGTTATCACAGTTATACTAGTCTACTTAATGTTCAATGTTCAATCACTATCACAATGCACAAAACACTCACATGATGCGGGTGAGCTGCTGGGCATAGTCCCCCAGCCGGCGAGTTCTTGTAGTACAGCGAAGGCTCGTGAGGACACACTCACTTACCTCGGACAGCATTTCGAGTTCTGTATATGGCCCCGTAGTTTTCAGCACACAGTGCACATAGCAACCGAGGAGTAACACTACCGCACTGTTCAGTTGGGGCGGTTGAAGGCTAAATGTTGGTCGGATCACCCATTCAGGAGTGATGGAGGTAGTAGGACAGTTCATGAAGCTATTCAGGACCCTGGTGAAGCGGTTCCAGGTCGATCGAATCGGATCACACTGCGTAAATCGGTGCAGGATTGTATCTTGATGAGAACATGAAGTGCATAAGGCGTTCTCCACCATGTGAATGCGATGGAGTCTGCTGTTTGTTGGTATAAGGTCATGGATTACTTAATACCTGAAGAGAGTTTGATAATAAATGTGAAGAATATACTCTGGTGGACTGTAATTTATAGTGCTGGGATTTCAAATCACTGGACTTCTGTGGAACATTTAACTAATTAGATTATATTACACAGTTATATACAATACATGTTGATACATTAATACACTGTCACTCGTTCGATATAGTCTTCCGAGTTTGCATAGCAGCAGGTCTGCAGCACCTTTCACCCCGTGGTGACTGGTTTGAGCACAATAGTGGCACTGTCGAAAGAATGTACGGTACTTGGAGAGCGGGGTGAGGCAGGTAGCAAGGACACCCCTCCCGACCAGTGGATATAACGGGATTCTGCCACAGGCAAGGCGAGGCTTGGCGAGCCGTTTAACACTTGTTCCTAAACATGCCGCCCGCCAAAAAAGAGTTTAACACTTTTTTCCAGAAACAGTCACCTGAAATATAACACCAACAAACAAACGAACACAAAGCAATGAACATAGTTAGTTAGTCAAAACACCACCTTCACAAATGCCGTTGTCTGGCATGGGAAGTGGGCAAAGTTTTGTAATGGGTCTCTTGAATGTACCGGAAGAGGTACGTATAGTGGCAACACGTACGAGCCCATCAGCTCCAGGGTGGACCTGATCAACCACTGCAAGCTTCCAGCACAGTGGGGGAAGTTTGTCTTCTTTCACGATCACCAGCGTGCCTGCCTGGACGTTGCGCCCTTCCTTCTTCCATTTTCCTCTCTGTTGTAGATGGGACAAGTAGTCGGTTGACCACGCCTTCCAGAATCCTTGGAACTGTCTTTGGATTTGCTGCCATCTGGAAAGCAAGCTTACACGCACATTACTCAGATCTGGTTGGGGTAGTGCTGTGATTGGTCGGCCAATGAGAAAGTGACTAGGGGTAAGGACAACTAGGTCGTCGGGATCATCGGATGCCGGGACTAGAGGCCTCGAATTGAGACATCCTTCGATCTGGGTTGTGAGTGTGGACAATTCCTCGAAGGTAAGGTATGCGGTGCCCATCACTCGCCGAAGATGGTGTTTAAAAGATTTGACACCTGCCTCCCATATTCCTCCAAAGTGCGGAGCTTGAGGAGGAATAAAATGCCACTGAATTCCTTCACTGCTTGCAAAGGTTGATAGATCACGTTTATGCTGTCCCTCGTTGAACAATCTTCTTATCTCCTCCAGCTCCCTATTGGCTCCAACGAAATTTCTGCCGTTATCAGAAAACACATGGGCTGGCCTGCCTCTACGGGATATGAAACGCCTTAGAGAAGCAATGAAGGCCTGGGTAGTCATACTGCTTACAATTTCTAGATGCACTGCCCTAGTAGAAAGGCATACGAAGAGGGTTACATAACACTTGATTTTGGATCTGGTTTTGCGAGAGCCTGCCTTTATGTAGAATGGTCCCGCGTAGTCGATTCCGCAGTGTATAAATGGATTGACTGGAGTTACTCTGTAATTCGGCAGTTGACCCATTAGTTGTTCAGCGTTTTTTGCCTTAAGTTTGTGGCAGATAATACAAAAATGAATGATGTGACGAATCGTACTCTTGCCATTAGGTATCCAGTACTGCTCACGTAGCGACGACAGTAGTAGTTGACATCCAGCATGAAGCAGGCGTAGATGTTCATTTTCAATGATCAGTTTAGTTAGGTGATGCCTTGGCGGTAAAATTATCTGATGTTTCTGGTTAAACGGAAGATCAGATTGTTGTAGTCGACCACCTACTCGAAGGAGTTTTTGGTCACAGAGGAAAGGATTCAGAGGTAGTAACTTGCTTCCTTTACTAATGGCCCTTGTCATCCGAAGGTCGTTAATTTCTGGACCATATTCTGAAGCTTGGGCTATTTTGATGCATGCATGTAATGCAACACGCAGTTCTTCGAACTCCAACTCACCCGTTTTTCTTTGAATGCGAGGATGTCTGGCATTTGCGGCAAATCTGATACAATATGCCGTTACTCTCGTGAGACGCGTTAACTTGGAGAATCGCTTCATGAAATCATCTTGAGGTTGAGCTGCTATCAGGCTAACAACAGGTTTTTTCTGTTCTGGGACGTCCTGAGGTATTATTAAAGGGGCTGATGTAGGCCAGGATGCCGAATGCTTCATAAGCCACGACGGTCCGTTCCACCACATGGCGTTGGAAATGAGAGTTTCTGGAGTCACCCCCCGAGAAATCATGTCAGCAGGGTTATCAGCTGAGGCAACGTGTTTCCAGTCCCTAATCGATGTGGTTTGCTGAATTTCCGCAACTCGATTGGCAATGAACGTCTTCCAGCGGTTGGGAGACGCTGCAATCCAGGCAAGAACTATTGTGGAATCAGTCCAGAGATGAACGCTAGTGACATTCAGGTTTAGGATTGAGTTGACCTTCTTAATCAGCCGAGATAAAAGTAGGGCTCCACACAACTCTAGGCGGGGTAGAGAAACGCGCTTCAATGGTGCAACTCTGGATTTAGCACTCAACAGTTTCGTAACGCAGTCTCCATCTTGAGTTTCAGATCTAAGATAAATGCAACAACCATATCCCTTCTCAGATGCATCCGAAAAGCCATGTAGTTGTATGTTCAACGGAGTTCCCCTTGCCAATACAAGTCTGTCGATCCGAATTTGGTTGAGAAGTGGAAGTTCGCCGCACAACTTCTGCCAACGATGAAGTAGCTCTGGTGGTAAAATTTCATCCCACCCTAGACGTAGCTGCCACAGTTGCTGTAAGAAGAACTTGCAGGAGATGATGATTGGACTCACTAGCCCAAGTGGGTCGTAGATTGAAGCTATGGTTGATAGTACCTTCCGTTTTGTTACTGGGTTGCGTAGTTGTAAGTTGCCGTTTACGATTTGCAGTTGGTCACTAGCAGGATGCCAAAGCAAGCCTAAAGTCTTAATGTTTTCCCCATTATCTAGTTGAAGTGGGAGCTGGGTTTCTCGCCACTCCGAAGGAACTGCTTCAAGTAGTCGGGGATGATTCGAACACCATTTTCGTAGCTGGAACCCTCCAGTTTGTAGAAGGTTGATGAGTTGATTTTGAGTGTCTAACGCGTCCTCGACGGTCGCACTTCCAGACATACAGTCATCAATGTAGAAGTCTCTCTGTAAAATCTTCGCTGCTTCAGGAAAGCTGTCTGATTCTTCCATAGCGAGCTGTTGGAGGCATCTAGTGGCGAGGAAGGGTGCTGACGCTGTGCCGTAGGTGACGGTGTTGAGCTGGTAATGTTTTACAGGATCTTCTGGGGATGATCGCCACACGATTCTCTGAAGTCTGCGGTCATGACTATCAACCCTTATCTGCCGGTACATCTGTCGAATGTCTGCCGTAAAGCATATTTGGTGAGTGCGAAATCTGGTGATAATGGACCAGATATCTTGCTGGATTGTCGGCCCAACCCTGAGGATGTCATTGAGTGACCGTCCGGTGGTAGTACTGGCGGAGGCATCGAATACAACCCTGGTTTTTGTAGTTGAACTTGACTCCTTGAACACTGGATGATGGGGCATGAAGTTGCTCTGTTCCTCCTTATCAGACGCCGTGGTTATAGGCTCCATATGCCCTAGAGTCTCGTACTCTTCTAAAAAGCTGACGTAATCCCCCTTCAACTGAGGGTTTCTTTCAAGGCGTCTCTCAAGATTGTGAAACCGTGACGTAGCCATTGTTAGTGAGTTTCCAAGTTCTGATGGTTTTCCACAGAGTGGGAGTCGTACCGTGAATCTACCTTCTGCATCCCGCCTGACTGTGTCAACAAAATGCCTTTCACACTCGATTTCATCATTCAATCTGATTGGTTGCGTGATCTCTTCTAATTCCCAGAATCGTTGAAGTTGCTGGTCGAGTGAATGGTCATTCATAGTGAAGAATGACTGTACAGGTGGTGAACCCGGACCGCTCGCCTTATCCATTTGAAACTGTCCCGCTACAATCCAACCGAATTCCGTGTTTTGAAGAACTGGATAGGGTCCGCTCCTCGTGCGTCTTTCAGGCCTAAGAAGATCAAAAAATATCTCTGCCCCGATTAACATATCAATCTGACCTCGTTGGTTGAAGCTGGGGTCAGCTAAGGTCAGTTCTTCGGGAATTTGCCAGTCTTGATAATTAATGTATGATCCTGGCAATTCAGCTGAAATTCGTGACAATACAGCACAATTAATAACTACTTGATAGTTGCTAGTAATGGAATGCACCTCTATGTTTGCACTATGATGCGACTCTGCGTCGATACTACTTATACCCTGGATTGGAATTCTATTCCGTACCTTCTTTAAGTTCAGTCGTTGTGTGCAGGCAGTCATGATGAAGTGTGCTTGACTGCCCGAGTCTAGTAGGACTCGGCAAGTCTGAAGTTGGCCCTCCCCATCACGCACTTTTACTAATGCAGTCGAGAGCAATATATGAGTATGCGGTTTAATTTTCAGTGAGCAATAGGACGCTGTGTCGGCACGTTGTTGCGTAACAATAGAGTTGTTGGGTCTTGCCTGTTGCCTATCATGCGTGTTATCAGGCGGCCGTGGGGTAGGAGAACGACCAGTTCCTCGGTTGCGGTGAAGTAGTGTGTGATGCTTCAAACCACAAGAATAGCAAGAACCTGAAGAACAATCACCAACAATGTGACCATGTCTCAAACAATTTGTACACAATTTATGCTGTTTGGCAAATTCTGTTCGTTGTGCAACACTAACACTGGAAAAGTCTTGACATTTATAAAGAGGGTGCACGCCAGTACAAAATAAACAATTATTGTTACTTGAAACATACACTTGTCTGACTTGGTTCGTGAGCTTCTTTCTTGTGATGTTTTGAGTGGTAGAATTGACAACTGGGGTAGGAATTCGGTTACCATTGATTAATTCTAGGGCTTGACATCTGTCCTCTAAAAATTTACTTAGCACTTCCAGTCTTGGGAGTTGTGAATTTGATGACGACAGCTCCCACTGTTTTCTGCTGACGTCATCAGTCTTTTCAAGAATTAATTGCGCTAGAAGGATTTCGTGAAGAGGGATTTCAAGTTCAAGTGCTTCAAGTGCATTTAAGTTACTTGATACCTGATTTAGAAGTGCTCGTAACTCTGTGGGTGATTCATTGTGTACACGTGGAAGGTTCAGCAAGTTGTTGATGTGTGCTGTGGCAATTAATCTAGGATTATTGTATCTCTGACAGACAGTTTGCCAAGCAATTTTAAAATTAGGACCTGTTATGGGAAGGTTCTTAATCTGGCCATGTGCTTCACTCGTTAATGAAGATAACAAATAGTGGTATCGTTGTATATCGTCAATGGCTTGATTGTTTATTACCAGGCTAGTAAATGTGTCACAAAAATGACGGAATTCAGTGACCTGTCCGCCAAAGGAAGGTAATTTAATTGTAGGAAGTGTCAGCTCTCTCTTGCCGGAACTAGACTGACCATCACTTTTAGTACTCGAAGGATTGTTCTGTTTTGATAGTAACTCTACGCTATCTTCAATTAACGTGGTCATTTGTTCAACGAGATCATAATACATAGTCTCAAAAGTATTCCTATCTTCACTGTGGTCCTCGGATTCGTCTTCTAATTCTAATCTCTCCTGCGCGTCTTCAAACTTCTGCCTTAATTTTGGTAGATCGTCTAACCTTGCCCTTATTGCGTTAATACTTGACCCTGGTTGGAAGCTCTTGACGAAGTTATGTAAACGAGTAATATTTGCCTTTGCGAGGCCCCTAGTCTTTACGAGAAGTGCTTTCAATTTAGGATCCATAATGGGAATAGCATACAGGAATACAGGTAACCAGAAATGAGTATGTACTTACCGAAGCTGCTTAAAGTTGAATTCTTTCCATGTGTAATGTCTCGAGGTTCAATATGCACCACTGCGCGCTGTAGTTAATACGAATCATCGAAGAAACACACGATTACCGCTCATACTTCGCGTTGAGGCTACCTTAACAATGTACAATGCGAGGCGTCAATATGAAATGATGCACGAACTATAACACACGTCCGTTGTTCCACAGAAATCCGGCCGGTAGGACCATGAAGAGAGTTTGATAATAAATGTGAAGAATATACTCTGGTGGACTGTAATTTATAGTGCTGGGATTTCAAATCACTGGACTTCTGTGGAACATTTAACTAATTAGATTATATTACACAGTTATATACAATACATGTTGATACATTAATACACTGTCACTCGTTCGATATAGTCTTCCGAGTTTGCATAGCAGCAGGTCTGCAGCACCTTTCACCCCGTGGTGACTGGTTTGAGCACAATAGTGGCACTGTCGAAAGAATGTACGGTACTTGGAGAGCGGGGTGAGGCAGGTAGCAAGGACACCCCTCCCGACCAGTGGATATAACGGGATTCTGCCACAGGCAAGGCGAGGCTTGGCGAGCCGTTTAACACTTGTTCCTAAACAATACCAACTTTCCTTCGCTGCGCTGGGAAGAATGCGATTGGAGACATTCCTCCAGACTCGATTCCAGTTGACGATCAATGCGGATTGCATAATTCTGGGGGCAACATACTGTTGTGCCATGATAGAACGATACAGCTTTTTCGTTGAGATAGACCTGATGACGTCTTGTGGCACGTAGCTTAGTTCAACTCTCAGATACCGGACATGAGGTGCATGATGATTGATATCATAATAAGCTGGTGGGTTCGAGCAGTCATAGGGACTACACCATCTCCGTAGGAAGTTATGTGACTCATCGGTCCCGAAGCCTGTAAGCAGTTGCAGGTGTCGTTTGAGGAATAAGGTTCTAGCTTTCTTTTCAACGTCGATGAGTCCCAGACCTCCCTGGGATTTATGCAATGTTAATGTGCTGCGGGAAAGACGTAATAGAGCTCCTTGCCAAATAAACCATCCGACGGCGGAAATAATACGTGTACCCACCATTCTTGGCATAGGAAGAATTTGACTGAGATACCATATTTTGCTTAAGCTGAACATATTCACGTACATTGTTCGTTGGTGTAAGAGGAAGGAGCGGTACCGCACTTGTTGCAAGGCACCACGCACAGAATGTAGGGCAACGTCCCAGTTCTTTTTAATCATTTGGTGTACACTATTCAAGAAAGATATGCCTAATATTTTGAGTTCTGAGGCGATCGTTACCCACGCCGGGAGAACCCCTTGGACGCGGTCCAATTTCCCAATCCACATCGCCTTTGTTTTTCGTCGGTTCAGCCGCGCACCAGAATATCTCCCGTACTCATCAAGGTCCGTGAACAATTGCTGCATGTCAACGGTTCGATCCACCCCAAGGGTGACATCATCCGCATATGCAAAAATACTGATCTCCGTGCCATTGAAAGATGTATGGAGATTACAAAGAAGGGGTTCCAGGGATATAACAAAAAGAAGCATGGACATCGGACACCCTTGCCTGACTCCACGATGGATGAGGAGCGGTCGTGTGAAATACCCATTTACACTCACTTTTGAAGATCCACCATGAAGAATTTTGCTCACGAGGGCAATAAACCGCATATCGAAGCCAATAGCTTGAAGGGTCGCAAGGATGTATTTATGGTTTACCCTATCAAAGGCATGGTCGAAATCCAGTGATAATAACAGTTTCTTCTTATTGCCGACCAGCGACTCACTAATGACATTGCGAATAGCACATGTAGTGTTGACAATGCACCTGCCTGGTACCCCACCCGATTGGTGGCGAGATGTGGCTTCCTCCATAAAGGCCTGAAGTCTCGTTTTCATACATTTCGTGAAGATCTTGTAGTCAAAGTTTAAAAGCGTCAGTGGGCGAAAGTCCCTGAGCTGTGTTGGTTGTGTAATTTTTGGGACTAATACCACCAGGCCATCTTTCAGGGTGTCGATATTTCGTCCAGGACGACAAGCATCATTCACTACGGCTGTAAGTTCATCGCGAATGGTGGTCCAAAACGTCATGTAGAAAGCTCTCCCCAGGCCATCAGGACCAGGACTCTTGTTTGGCGCACTGTGGAGTATGGAGGTATATATTTCTTCGGCGGTGATGTCCTGGGTCAAGCACTCTTGTTCTCTGTGCAAAAGTCTTCCTCGTACACCATCGAAGAACGGATGCTGGTGGTGAAGTGGGACTGGGGCGTCGTCTGTGTACAAGGACTGAAAGAAGTTCTCTACCGTTCCTGTGATTAAGGTATGACTAGTCACCATTTGTCCCTCAGGTGTCATAATGCGGTTGATGTACTTCTGACGGCCTTTGCGGCACGCCCGTATAGAATGATAAACGGAGGGTGCCTCTGATGCCAGATGTTGATGATCTTGTGCTTGAAGTTTGAGTCCTTACAATGCTTTGCGCTGCAGCGTGAGGAGCTGCGCTCGGATTTTCTTTATTCGGCGATATGTATTGGGGTTGGTAGGGTCTTCATTGTATAAATGTCGTAAACATTTATAGTAGAAATCTGTCGTCTGATGGATGTGGCGTCTTCTCTCGGCACTGTAGGCCTTCAATAACCTAACAGCTCTGGGTTTCGCATACTTCAGCCACCACTCAAGAGTATCTTGAAACCGGTGAATGTGGCGTTTCCAGTTATGCCATTCAGTGGCAAAGCTATCTTTCATGTCCAAGTGTGTCAGAATAGAATCATTTAACCTCCATGTTCCTCTCCCACGGCGAGGTCCCAATTCTGGTTGGCGAATCTTGCACAGATACGCACAATGGTTTGAAAACTCCACCGGGCATACATCTGTTTCTCTCACGTGTTCTTTCAATTCCCCGCTGACATATATTCTATCCAGTCGAGAAGCACCATTATGGTAGTAGTACGTGTAACCGGCTGACCCCGACGGCTTCAGTTCCCATGTGTCTTTTAAGCGTAACCCTTGTATTAACGCAGATAGTGCAGGGCAGCCCTGAAAGTGGCCACTTTGGTCTTTGGGCGATAGCACAGCGTTAAAATCCCCACCGAGGATTATATTGCCGGTATGATTATGGAGAAGTGGGAGAATATCTGTGGTATAGAAGAGCCGGCGTTGTATCCTGGCCTGCGAACCTGAGGGAGCATATACATTGACAATCAAAAGATCTCGAATACGGATACTGATTCCGCGTGAGTTGACTAACTGGACTGGATCCGCATATGGTATATGGTCCTTAATGAAGATAGCTGTACCACGTTTGTGCTCATTGACATTAACTATTTTATCGTAGCCAGAGATGGTAAGGAGGTCTTCAGTAGCCACTTCTTGCAACAGAACAATATCCACATCTTGGTCTCGTATGAGGTTGCGTAAGAGTGACTGTTTACTAGCAGTTTGAATGCAATTTACTTTGAGTGTCATTAGCGTGTATGTCAACAACATCGTCAGATAGATAGACATGTTTTTTACCGAAATAAACAAGATGGAGATGGGGTGGTCTTTAACGCTTTTCGCTCGACTTCCCGCCTTGTAGTCGGGGGTCCCTGACCCCGCACAAGGCTTGTGCGTTCCCTCTTTTGACGCCCGGATTGTTTTAGCTTTGGAGGAGGTTTTCAAAGGTGCCTGTTCTTTAGGAGTTATTTCCTTGTTGTCCATGATCCCCTGGTCCCGTGACCCCGTCTCTTCTGTATCCATGTGTCTGGAGGGGTCGTCTTCTATTTCATCCGACCATCGTATACCAGCGGTCTGTGGTTCACAACTAACTATGGACTGGTTTGAGGGTGGCATACTGGTAGCATTGTCCCCTGAGGTCACGCCTTCTGTGACCGCATCAGGGCTGGCAGTGCTAGTGTCAGGTTTCTGGTCAGTTTTAGGAACTAGAGAATTGTCCGTCCTACCTAGACTGCCATTGGTGTATTGGCTAGTATCAGACAAACCTGGCAACGCTGTCTGCCCGTGGAGTTCCTGTTGTAATGTGGGAGTATGTTGTTGTTTACTAGTGGAGGGCAATGGCCCAGCTGGTTGCGGCGATAAGGCGGTGGAGTGAGAAGGCGACACGTCCATCGTGTCTTGTGCTACAGCTGACGTATCAAGTGGGGCAAGTTGTTCGGCAGAAATACTGACGTTAGATGAACAAGGTGCCGATAAGGCAGGCGAGACAATGTCACTGTCCTTGTTGGCTACAATTTCACTGAGAAGCTTAGGGCCGGTTTTATTTTCAGTTTCACCGCGCCTCACTGGGCATTCCTGTCTAAAGTGATCAGTGGCATTACAATAAAAGCATGATCGAGGTTGTCCATCATACACCACCTGTGCTTTGTAGCCATCCATAGAAATAATGGGTGGAATTGCAGTTTTTAGTTCAATCCGCATAGCCCGAATACCACTCAAAATATTGAATAGGTAGGTAGCTGACCATCGTTCCTTTCTAATTTCACGAACTTTCCCGTACTTACTAAAGTACGACATTATCCGGTCATTCGGCAGTTCAATGGGAAGGTTCATGATTCGGATTAATTTGCTGTCAACATCCGCACAAGTTATAATTACCTCAGTTTTAGAGCCATTAAATTTCCGTACCTGGGATTTTCCGTTGGTACTGTTGAGGACCTTCTCCATCAGTAGTTTGCTGGTGAACTTGATGAAAACAGCAGCTTCCAGATTGTCTAGTTGAATGGCTTCTAATTGGTCCACGTGGAGTTTTAGGGTGTACTGAATCCACTAATGTATTTCTGCAGGGCCTGGTTTATTGGCCTTGTCGGGGAAAGTACATTTTATAGTGTTTTTCCTAATACTGTTGGTTGCCATTTTTACTGTACTTGAAAAGACTTGAAAGTTAGACACTCGAATACGTCACTCACAACGAAGCAAAGCGCAGCGACCCGGTCGCTGCCAGGGTTCAGACCGGACTGAGTCTTCAGTCTTTCGACTGGTTTGATGCAGCCCTCCAAGCTTCCCTCTCCTGAGCTAATCGTTTCAATTCTACACAGATACCACACTCTACATCCGAGGCAATCTGTTTAACATATTCCAAACTTGGTCTACCCCTAAAGTTCTCATCCTCGACCCTTACTTCCATAACTAAGTTTAATATCCCTGGGTGTCTTAGTACGTGTCCTACCAGCCTATCTCTTCTCCTCATTAGCAGTCGCCAGAAACATCTCTCCTCTCCCACTCGTCTTAATACCTCTTCATTCGTAACCCTATCTACCCATCTGATTTTCATCATTCTCCTGTAACATCACAGTTCAAACGCTTCAATTCTCTTCTTTTCTGCTGGACCAAAAGTCCAAGTTTCACTTCTATAGAGCGCCACGCTCCAGACAAAGGCTTTCAAAATTGACTTCATAATACCTAAATCTATATTCGATGTCATCAGATTCCTTTTCTGTAGAAATGCTTTCCTTGCCTGTGCTTACCTATTGACAACAAATTGACATTTGGAAAGCCATAAAAAGGAGACTTCAGCTACTTGGGAAGCAAAATGAACAGTGAAGGACGAATCAAAGTATATATAAAAAGTAGGATGTAACAGGCAAGGTAAGTTTTCTTCATTATCATCATCATCATCATCATCATCATCATCATCATCATCATGTATTGTTCACAACAGGCCATGAAGACGCATGACAGAAAACAGATGATATACATTTCATTACAAAAGATATACAGTGCAATGATATTCAATGAAATAACAACGAAGAAAATAAAATAAAATCAAAGGTTCAATCACATATGAGATACTTGTTACTGGTCACATTTTCAAATACATATTGATTGCAGATGCGGTTTCATTTCCTTTTACATGGATGGATGGATGGATGGAGCGCTGCATCAAACCAGTCCTAGGAGCGAAACGTTACACACACCCAAACCAACATGATTTAGAAGAGATACCGAGAAATTTTGAATTTTGTGTGAGGAGAAACAATAAATTGTTAGGCAACTAAGGGTCTCTAAGCATATCGAAGAAATGGTGTATGAAACCATAATGTACGAAGCAATAATCATTAATACTATAGTTAAAGGTCAGCAATGATCTAGTTCTAGTTCACATATCTAGCAGCTGATATGGAAGGTTAACTACTATCCGGTTCATATAAACTTGATTTCTAGACAAAAGAATGGTGTCATAGGCAAGGGTAAATATGTGGGCTCTTAGCGGCCAAGGAGATGTATGAACTCCACCCTAGGCTGGACTCAAGGTATATAATACCAGGGTGTTGACCACGGAGACACACAGCAACTCAGCGAGTACTGGAAGACACACCAGCAGCGCTACCAAATTAACAACATGCAGCGTTTGGTGAGTTTCAAGGCTTAAATCCGTATTTCCATTAATATCATAATATATATATTATGAATAACAATCAATGGATTTTTTAATCACTTATCTTCGCAAATGGGACGCTTCGAGGTGTCATTCCTCTACCGTCGCAAGGACAGTGTCTGTTAGCTGACACACTTAAACAGTAGATACAACTGGGGATGGTGAAACGCGACCGCTAACTGGGGATAATTAAGGAAGGGTCAGGCAAGGGAATTTGTAAGGAAGTCTGCCGTGGACCCAATGAAAGGAACCGTCCCATCATTTGTCTGGTGGTGAAAATGGGAAACCAAAAAATTCATTTTCAGGACGGCTGAGGTGGCATTCAAGGTCGAGGGTTCAAGTGCCGCTGCGATCAAAAATTTTAATTCCTCAATTTCCATCTAAATGCCTTGCAGTATTTGCGGTGGCGAAATCAAACACTTGGTATATTGTTATGGGCTTTTTGAAATACTGCAGCTTATAGGGACGCCAAAATGTCCAAAATTTGCCCTGAAGGGGATGTTAATCGTGCCAGTAAATCAACTGATACGATTTCCTCACTTTTAAGCTCCCTCGTATGACTGGAGTAGGTTTGGTTACCGCAATCTTGGATACAGCAGGTGGGAACGTTAACACCGCTATAGATAAACGATATTCAATAAAAATGGGGTAATTAACTAAAATAACGGATCATTATTTTGTGTTCCCGTACAATGATCACAATCCCCCATATTGAAAAGAGGCTGCTAGGGTAAATCATTGGTGATAATTGCGGCGTATTGGCTGCTATTCTTGTCTGTCAAAGTGAAGGTTAAATTTCCAGCTCTGCCAATAAATCTTCTGGTCTGAGGGCTGGAACGAGTCTCACTCTGTCTTGTGAAGCAGAACTGAGAAGAGATCAGTTCAATTCTTATCTAAAAAATCCAATTATAGTTCGACCATCTGGAAACAATATATTAAAAACGACAAATAGGATTCGAGAGGATTCTCTCCAAGGTTAGATGACTTCCTCTTTTTAACATTTTATGCGCTGTTCCTTATCATTATGCCTGGCCGGAAGCAACATCCCATAGCTCTGAGCGGCGACGTCCATTAGACAGTCTATTAAGGTAGATTTATATTAAGTGTTATACTTTTTCTTTTATAACTTTCTAAAAAATATTTTGTGAACTTTCGTTTATTTAAATTCTAATGCTTGTGTAAGGATATCCGTTCAGTCTTTGGTATTTGTTAACATAGTTTTTAAGAATCTCCACGCAGATGATGGTATCATTGTCTATACTGAAACATGTACGTTTTAATTTAATTATTAAACTTCTTAGTGTATGACAAGGCAGATTTTATATTTGCATATCAATTATAGTTATCCAATTTTACTCTAGGCAAATGCTGCGATGGTTCCTAAATTAAGACCACCACCGATTCCTACCCAAATCTGAGCATCAATGACAAATACACACGCTAGTATCTTATTATTCGTCACAAAGCTCCTAAATAATCGACAGCAACGATAATATTGTGAAATCGTTTCTTTCCAGATCATCTTGTGCGCCGTGGTGGCCATAAGTCAGGCTGGTATTTTGGCTGGAGGACCTGGAGTGATTGCTCCTGGTCACTTGGGACTGAATCCTGCCGCCGCTGCTCTGGCTGCTGGAGGAGTGCTTGGTGTCCCCGGATTGGCCGCTCCAGGAATTTTGGCTGCTAACGGTCTCCTTGGCGTACCTGGTGCTGCTATCGCTGCTCCCGGAGTTTTGGCTGCCCCTGGTATTTTGGGCGCCCCTGGTGTGTTGGCCGCTCATGGACTGATCGCTCCAGCTCTGGTTCCCGCTGCAGCGCACCCTGCCGCTACCCTCAGCGCTGGAAGTTCCGCTGGAGTCACCGCTCTGTCTGCCGCTGGAACTCCCATTGAGACACCAGCTGTCCAGGCTGGAAGAGTCACTGATGCTGTTGCTCACGTCAACGCCAAGACTGCCGCTATCTTGGGATAAATCACCAAATCCTAGTCACCAATTGTGTTCTGCAAAATATTTTGCTTTGTTAATTCTTACGATAAATGTTATGATGAATCAATAAATTAGTTGAAACATTATATGTTCGCACAGCTCCTTTAACCCTAGAAAGTCTAACCATTTCCACAACTCAACCCTTTATGATATAATACGAGGCACGTCCAGAAAGTAAGCTCCGTTTGGTAATTAAATTAAATTGTGTACAGATACAGAAAAAATATTTATTGCACAACATTCTACACCTCTTAAACTACCTTTTCACATAACTGCCGAACTTTTGCAGGCATTTGTCATAGCGTGGCACAAGTTTTTGGATACCTCTTCATAGAAGTTTGCCGCCGACCCGTAAACGAGAGTGAAGACTCCCCTTAAGATATCCTACTGTTTGGTCACTACTGTTAGGCAAATTGCGTGCTTACCAGGAGAACTGCGTATGTTTAAGAGTTCTCCTGACCACATACGCAATTTGCCTAACAGTGATGGCCAAACAGTAGGATATCTTAAGGGGAGTCTTCACTCTCGTTTACGGGTCGGCGGCAAACTTCTATGAAGAGGTATCCAAAAACTTGTGCCACGCTATGACAAATGCCTGCAAAAGTTCGGCAGTTATGTGAAAAGGTAGTTTAAGAGGTGTAGAATGTTGTGCAATAAATATTTTTTCTGTATCTGTACACAATTTAATTTAATTACCAAACGGTGCTTACTTTCTGGACGTGCCTCGTATAATGTACTTAATAACAACAAGAAGTGTTAATAAATCTAAACACCAAATTCTATTTCAGTATCCCTTTAACGACACTGCTGGATAAAATTATAAATTAATAAAATGTAAAAGTGTATCATAAATATAAAAAATATTAAATTACAATTAATTGTAATAACTTATGGAATTAATACATAAATTAAAACTACCAAAATATAAAATATACAGAAATAAATTTCAAAATTGCATATATAAAAGTGAAATTCAAGGAATAGTTATAATAAAAGTAAAGATAACTTCGAAGCCATTTTTCAGTGTTGCCGTATTAACAATTAATAATCATGATAATGAAATTATAAAGATTCCCGAAGAAATGAATATCAAAATAGGAGTTGTAAAATGGACATATGCCATATTAGGTATTTGTGACATTAGTATAGGCAGATAGAGTTCACAAAATCTGTTAAAAATACACCAATCAAAGCATAACTAAACATATTTCTTTATATATCAAAGGTACATATTTCAACCCAGCAACGAGGCCTTTTTCATTCAACAACAAGAATATATAGTTAAAATGTCATTCTAATATCTAATTCTACTAATCAATGTTGGTTAAGTAAGTAATATGTTACATTTTATAATTAAATATAAAACTACGTAATAAAATGGATAAACTTACAGAAAGATTAAAATTAGTGAAATATAATATAGCCTAGTGTTTCTCAGGAAAATTCCAATATCAAAAGAAGGGAATGTAGAATATGAATTATACGTTGGTTGGTTGGTTCCTCAGTTTAGGGGCTGCGACAACACGGTCATGTAGCCTGTGTACTTTGAGTGTGAGCAGAATCTGTCTGATAACCGGTGTTAATTGTTATGGCTGTATTAGTGTGGGTTATCTGTAATTCAGGTAAGGACTGCAGACGATCAATTTCAAATAGATTCTACTTTTTCTACCATATGCTACCGTCAACGACGCATAGCTATGAACTTGGCTACTAGATGCCACCACAACCGGCAGTAAACTTTGGAACTTAATAGAGCGTTAATCAAATCTAACCTGCAAATTTAGCCTCAGACAATTGTAGTTAGTGAAAGGTTATTTTACATGCCAAAAATCTATGACATGGGCCCACCAGCTTTACTTCCCCTCGAAAGGAAGGCATACTGAGGGATTTTTAAAGCTCTTAAAGAATCCAACGACTTCGATCGGGTTTGAACCCACGATCCCTGGCATAAAAGCTAAGAATTCTCCCAACTACCCCACTAAAGCTGCGATATAGTTTATAGTCCAAATACTTTTCTTATGTTGCAAGAAGAAACTGAATAATTTAGAATCTTAATGTAACCCTTTAAGGCTGTCCTGTATACATTTTCAGGTGCTACATCATAAAGGCAGACGTCCTCGCAGTTTGACTCTTTAAAACAACATCAACAACAACAATCATTATCCCCAATTTATATCTCTTTTGAACCGGGAAGTGCTAAGACAGAGTCAAAGTTGAGTGTTTGGAGCCATCCTGACGGCATTTCGGATTTGGAGATGCCTGCAATCCTACGGCACCATTATAATACTCTGAGACTGGGTCACTCTGTCTCCAACTTGCCCTGTTTACCGCCTAATTTAAAAATAAGTGATAAAAGGAGTACAGTATACGTTGGCAACGACTCACCGTCACTCAACCGAATATCAAGATAACGGACTTGGCTGGAATAGCAATGATCCTCCGGCGCCGAACAGTGTTTCAGAAATGTTATGTAACACGTGACCTGTCTTTGCTTTGTCACTACAAGTAGGGGGACCGTAGCCTTGGAATGAGGCATTCATCCCTTCTTGAGATATCCTATGCCTTTTTCCGCTCCAGCTTCTTCTTAGCCACCCTCAGCCTACTGTCGACCAAAGTATTATGTGCACTCGAGTTTGAAGGTTGTTTGTGAAGTAACCAATAGACCTACATAAAATCCAATAACATCATCATTTTCATCGTTCTATTTTGCGTTAGTTCATGTAGGTTTGGATTTTTTAATGTATATTTTAATATTTTTATCGCAGTTGGAACACAAAAAGTGCACGTTTTTAAGCGTGTTTCAACCATGCGTCATATTTAAGAATTATTATCTCAATAACCCATCATCAGATCGAATCCAAATTTTAACACAATATACATTGGAATGTTGTATAACTGGTTTATTAATTTAAAAATTTTGTGTGTCCAAGAAACAAAGATGTTATCATTTTTGTAAGGTAACTTTTTCTCGGCTCGGGGTGGTTGAAAAATGTAGTTCTTGGTTGCGATGTAATCGTTATACATCAAAACGTTATGCTGTATGACTGTGAAATACGTAAATTAATTCACTTACTTTATATCGGTTTGTAATTGTACGAGGAAATAACACATGGTTCACCAGCTAGCTGCGCCGGGAACAGCTGTACAGCGTTGCCGAAAAGGTGCCCACACGCACCATGGCGCGTCTCGCTCGGCGGTGATGGGCTCCATCTCAGCAACGCTGTACAGCTTTTGCTGGAGCGGCTAGCTGTAGAACCATGTGTTATTTCCTCGTACAAATACAAACCGATATAAAGTAAGTGAATTAATTTACGTATTTCACAGTCATACAGCATAACTTTTTGATGTATAACGATTACAACGCAACCAAGAACTACATTTTCCAACCATCCCGAGCCGAGAAAAAGTTACTTTACAACAATGATAACAACTTTGTTTCTTGGACACACAAAATTGTGAAATTAATAAACCTGTTATACAACATTCCAATGTACAGTATATTGTGTTAAAATTTGGATTCGATCTGATGACGGGCTTTTGAGATAATAATTCTTAAATGTGACGCATGGTTGAAACAGGCTTAAAAACGTGCACTTTTTGTGTTCCAACTGCGATAAAAAATATTAAAATATAAATTTAAAAATCCAAACCTACATGAACTAACGTAAAATAGAACGACGAAAATGTAGATGGTATTGGATTTTATGTAGGTCTATTGGTTACTTAACAAACAACCTTCAAACTCGAGTACACATAATACTTTGGTCGACAGTAGTAGATAAGAATGCAGTTCTTTTTTCACTACTTCCGGTTGAGTTTCCGAGTTAGCTTCCACCAACACAATAACAGATGAAATCTGAAAATGCCGAGCAAAGTTTTACACACACGTATACTTTACTTCACTTATTTGGCCACACGAACCGAAGTCGGGTCATTGCCTCACTCTTTAGCCTCTTCCATTGCTTTCTGTCTCCGGCCATATTCTCGTTGGCTCCCAGGGCCACCAGATCTTTCCTGACTCCATCCTTCCATCTCAACTTTGGTTAACCGAGGGATCATTTCCCTTGTGGTTTTCCTTCTAGCACTCATTATACCATCCCTTCTTCCCTTCTCAGTACATGTCCCAGCCATTCTATTCTTCTGCTCCTTATTACTGCTATCATATCCGGTTCATTATATAGTACGAGAATTTCTGTGTTTTTTCTTCTGAAGTTTCCCTGCTCTAATACCAACCCGAAGATTTTTCTTAACATTTTGTTATCAAAGGTCAATATTCTCCTCTCCATCTTCCTGCTCAGTGTCCATGTCTCTGCCCCATATACACACATCAAAAAAAGTTTTGCATCACCTCGGTTCCCAGATCTCCATTGTATCCAAGATACAGTCCCTTTGACTGTTCATAGATGTCACTAAAACTGCTCAAAGATGTAAACAACCATGCATGAGCAGGGCCTATTAGACGGAGGGGGTACGACAGCCGATCAGTTCCAGTCATTCCACCAGGACGAAGGTACGCTGCTCATGTTGTCTGTAGTTCTACCATGCCTAGAAGGTCAATACCGCAGTTCGATCGCGTCCGCATTGTTACTTTGTGTCAAGAAGGGTTCTCAACAAGGGAAGTTTCCAGGCGTCTCAGAGTGAACCAAAGCGATGTTGTTCGGACATGGAGGAGGTACAGAGATACAGGAACTGTCGATGACAGGCCTCGCTCAGGCCGCCCAAGGGCTACTACTGTAGTGGATGACCGCTACTTACGGATTGCCGCTCGGAGGAACCCTGACAGCAATGCCACCATGTTGAATAATGCGTTTCGTTCAGCCACAGGACGTCGTGTTTCAACTCAAACTGTGCGCAATAGGCTGCATGATGCGCAACTTCACTCCCGACGTCCATGGCGAGGTCCAGCTTTGCAACCCCGACACCATGCAGCGCGGTACAGATGGGCCCAACAACATGCTGAATGGACCCCACGGAATTGGCATCACGTTCTCTTCACCGATGAGTGTCGCATATGCCTTCAACCAGACAATCGTCGGAGACGTGTTTGGAGGCACCCTGGTCAGGCTGAACGTCTTAGACACACTGTCCAGCGAGTGCAGCAAGGTGGTGGTTCCCTGATGTTTTGGGGTGGCATTATGTGGGGCCGACGTACGCCACTGGTGGTCATGGAAGGCTCCGAAACGGCTTTACGATACCTGAATGACATCCTCCGACCCATAGTGCAACCATATCGGCAGAATATTGGAGAGGCATTTGTCTTCATGGACGACAATTCTCGACCTCATCGTGCACATCTTGTGAATGCGTTCCTTCAAGATAACGACATCGCTCGACTACAGTGGCCAGCATGTTCGCCAGACATGAACCCTATCGAACATGCCTGGGATATGTTGAAAAGGGCTGTTTATGGACGTCTTGACCCACCAACCACTCTGAGAGATTTACGCCGAATTGTCGTTGAGGAGTGGGACAATTTGGACCAACAGTGTCTTGATGAACTTGTGGATAGTATGCCACGGCGAATACAGGCATGCATCAATGCAAGAGGACGTGCTACTGGGTATTAGAGGTAGTGGTGTGTACTGCAATCTGGACCACAAATGCTGAAAGTCTAGCTGTATGATGGTACAACATGCAATGTGTGGGTCTCATGAGCAATAAAACGAGCTGAAATGTTGTTTGTGTTGATCTCTATTCCCTTTGTATTTAACGGTTCCGGAACTCTTGGAACCGAGGTGATGCAAAACTTTTTTTGATGTGTGTATTAATAGACTACTGGTCGTACAAGTGTCTTATGAACACGGAGTTTTGATATCCTTGATAACAGTTTATTCATTTCAAACATGCACCTCTCTGCAGATTTTATACGGTTCATTATCTCTTCCTCCATGCTGTTGTTCCAATTTACGATACTTCCAAGATATTTGAAGGATCCAGTCTTCTTAAACAGCAAGTATCTTAGCTCTAGTGCCCCCATCGCTTCTTCTTTGTTCTCCCTTGTAATTACCATACACTCCGTCTTCTCTTGATTGATCCTCAGACCCACTTTATGTGCCTCCTCTATTTACACATTAGCCGTCCTTTTTAGTTCCTCTTCACACACGTATACAGGTTGGAAAACTTCAGAGCGGCAAAGATACTACTCAACATCATAACAAAGAGAAAATGCGTCACGGGATAGCTGACAGAGGTCCAGAGGGACCCACAACAGATCAACATAGAGGATCTCGAGGACCGCACCGAGTGCTGGAATAAAACAACAAATGTTAAGTTTGAGCATGGACCATCACGACAGCCTGTAAAAAAGTGGACAGCTGAGCGGAAGAAGGAGCATTCCGAGAGGATGAAGAGATTTTTGGAAGAAAAGAGGGAAAACGCCATGAATCAAGATCAATCGTTCTCCTAAAGGGGAACAATCGATTAAATGAATACATAATAAAAATAATACTTTATTTATTTATCGTATGGCTTTTAGTGCCGGGAGTGTCCGAGGGCAAGTTCGGCTCAGCAGAGGCTGTAGATGCTTCAAGCGGACACCCATGGGGTGAGCTACAAGTTCCGTTCAATTTCAAGTAGTTACAACTTCCGCTACTGACACCTGATGGTGAACGTTGGAACTATGATAGAGCGTTTCACACAAGTTTAGTTAGTGGAAGGATCTTTTACATGCTATAAAACTATGATATGGGACCGACGGCTTTACTTTCCCTCCAAAGGAAGGCATACTGAAAGATTTTATCGCTCTTAAAACATCCGACGACTTCGGCTGGGTTTGATCCCGCGATCTTGGGCACAGCAGTTCAGCATGCTACCAACTACGCCACCGAAGCCGCTAATAATAATAATTTCATCCAGCATATCACAGCGGGCTACACAACAATTTCATCTACGTACTACGTGAAGAGGCATGACCAAGTAGCCAAGATAATCCAACTGAATCTGGCAAAGATACACTGCTGAAGTAATAATGTTCTGCCTTACGATCAAAATATTCATGATGCTGTTCTGAAGAACGATACACACAAGCTATTCTGGGACAGGTCAGTGATCACAGATAGACCTATATCAATAAACAGGTCAGACATTGTTTTTATTGATAAAGTGCAAAATAAAACTCTTCTAATATACATCGCAGTCCCTAACTCGCATAATATCCAACACATTTATGCCGAGACAAAGTGACGAAATAGATGTGGCTAAAGAGATCCGACAGATGTGGTGACAGGAATTTGTCATTCTATTACCTATCATAATCTCTACCACTGGGATAATACCGAAGTCACTGAAAGCCAACCTCGATAAACTGGGGCTCCACCATAATCTGCATACTAGTATGCTGAAAGTAGTTATTTTAGAGACCTGCTTCATAGTTCGTTCGTTCCTCAACCTACCAATATAGAGAACTCCACTCCATCTTGCAACAAATGCCTATGAAATGGCGAATTGCACCCAATGAAATGGTGAGCATATGAATAATAATAATAATAATAATAATAATAATAATAATAATTATTATTATTCTTAGTCGTTTACCCTCCAGGTTGGTGGAACCCACGGACTCAGCGAGGGAACTCACCACTACCGCCTCTACGGGCAGTGTCCTAGAGCTGGGAACATTTAATCGGAGTGGATACAACTGGTGAGGTGGGATTGGCACCTCGCCCAGGCGGCCTCACCTGCAAAGCGAACAGGGGCCTCATGAGGGAAGGTAATGGATGGTCAGGATGGATAGGCAAGGAAGAGGGAAGGAGGCGGCCATGGCCTTGAAGAAGGTACTGTCCCCGTTATCAGGATAGTAGGCTGTCAGATATCCACCCCCTCAATCGGATTGCCAATAATCAATCGCACCGGCACAGCTACATCAATGAAAATGGCACTGACAGATACTATCGAGATTAGAGCACAATAGTTAACAAGAAATTATTGTAGAACACACCAAAATATACGGGGGTTCATACTTACCTTTTACTTACCTCTTAAATTTATCTCGGGGATGGGTTGTCAACTGGATCACTTAAAGTATGCCCTCACAATAACCTCCACCATGATATTTAAATGAACCAAAACGAAGACGAGAAACTTTAAACTGCACAATAATTTATTTCACATAAAGAATGAATTTAACAAAAATAAAACAACAAAATCCACGTGGCAATCAGAAGTCATTGTCCACATAACTATGTCCTCCTGTAGAACTTGTATACTCTACATACAATTTTTCAGCTTTCTCAAGCTCAAAATAACGTAATTATAATAATGCACTTGGAATGGAAACGGGATTTGGGACGAGACACATATCAATTGTTTTGCGTGTTTATATACTTCACATTTTATTTATAGCCACAAGGCTATTATGTAAACGTCCTTGGCCTCTATCATACAGTTGTCCGGGCCAGCTGCAATGCACCTGCATCGTCAAAGTGGACTCACCCATCCGTTCAACCCTAGCATATGCGAGTTACATCAGAGCTTAGCTCTCCTTTCAAAACACGTTAAATGTCCACTTCTCAACTCAAATATTATCACGCAAATCTTTTAAATGCTCCATTCAAACACCAGTGGAATACTCTAAAAATCCTGAATCATGTTTAATTGTTCAATCCACTTGCTTAATTAGCGTTGTTTAGAGTATAAAAACAAAACTCCTAATGTTTATAACAAAAGTTCATTAATTATTTATAACAATAATAAATTGTTTATAACAATGTCAAACGACAATTGAAAATTTTATACACGCCTCTATTAATCCCTTTCATTTCAAATTGTTATCAAAGATATTTACAAAATTATTTACAATATTATATTGTTTATATTATTTATACAAGAAATACATTAAACCACACGTTTATCCGGTTGATAATTACTCAAATCGTGGTGATATAATCGACCAATGAAGGTTAGTTATATTTAACTGTCAAATTCAGGTTTAATAAGGTTTAATAATAATTATAATTATTTGTGACGGTAACCTCCATTCAAAATCTTTATCTCAAATTATTTAACACTCTTGTTAACTTTAACAGTATTTTCACATGAATAACTTTCAAAGAACCAGGACAATACATTCAGCGGAAAAATACTTCGCTCAAAACGCACAAAATTGCACAAAAATAGGCCCAGAATTCATCATATATCTCAATATATATGGCATCAAAATCTCCCAAATTACATACAAAAACCTCCACTTATAAATTCATCAACTTCATTAATTACTGTGGGAACCTCCTTCATTATTCAAGGGCATTACTCATCAGCGACTTTTACACGTCCACTGAACTAACGATTATACATCCATTGTTCCTCTTCAAAAATTCTTATATTCGTCAATTGTATTAATGACTGTTATTATTTAACCTTCGTGGGTTCTATTCATGAATCGATATGAAGTAAAAATTTGCCAATCACAAATAAATTTAATAGCAAATACGATTAGACACTCCTCCCTGGTCTATCAAAATTGAGATTAATATCTTCAAAGTAACGCAGTATAAAAATACTATCTTCAATCAAAGTTCATCTAAACTGCATAAATAGTCGAATAGAATACAATTAGACTGTGGAATGCAAACATTATTGTTCCAATCTAGAATTGAGAAAAACTCCTATCAAAAGTTCATTACTATAGTGTATTCAATAAATTGTAATCAAAGTTCATATTTCATAAAATTGTCTATAATGCAATGATAAATGTCTATGTTGCAATCATGTTCATAAGACGACTAGTATTTCAAAGATCGTCGATAACGTAATAGATTTTAACGCTCTAAAATCATTTAATCATTCTTCTTTCTTGAGGATGACAGAAAATTGGTCAAAGTAATTTACTGAATAGAATTACTTTAATAAAGTGACAAGCTGTCTGAATTCAAATCTGCCATAGAAAATCGTTAACTTTACAGTCAAATCGTGACTACAAAAATACGCAAATTAATGAAAGAATCTAAATTATCAGTCTCAACTGATCCAAAATTAATTAAGTATGCCAATGACATAACAATGTCTCAATAAATCGTAGAAAAAGGCATAAATCATCGAAGTGTACTGAGTACAGAAATGTCAAACAAGAAAATGGGGCAAAAATATAGGACAGAAAATATGGGAAAAATTGTTGACTCAAATAATACAAGAAACGTTCACGACTACCTTATCTGTTGATTGAAGTTCTAGAGGAAAGTTTTCAAAGAAAACTGCTGTTGGTTCCATTTCACCAGCGTGAAGATGTGCTCCGACCTCGAACCTGGAATCAGCGTCCTCGGAGAATCGAACTGCTTCCTCCTCCGGAAATTGCACTGCTCCATGTATACGAAAGACATCCTTCTGGCAAAATTCTTCTTTGTGAGCCGGGTCCACCCTGGCCTCTCTTGAAAATTCCCTGAAGTTCTGGTCGCAATTCGCCATGAAGTTTATTGCAGTTATTTCAGCAGAAATATTCATAATCGTGGAGTATGAAAATATTTCCACTGTCATTTGATATTATTCAGCGATGGATTCACGATGCATGAGTGTAGTTGGATGTTCACTACATGCTCGCTTTTGTAGAATGACGATTAACGAAGTTCCATGCTGTTATTTCACTCCATCGATATATGTCCCAATTGCATTAAAGCCTTAGCCTTCCATCTTCACTTCTGTTATAATCATTGAAAGCACTGCCAGACTATAATGTTCCATAGTAGAATGTATCGTTGTATTACCGAACGTATTCTCCAAGATCACGGTTGCGATATACGTGTCAACCGTAGTGTATAATGTGGAATTTTAAAAGTGCTTCTCAGATGGCGAGAAAATCACTTTTGTCTGCAGCCTTAAAATGCCAATATCTTTCAAATTATAACTGTGAAATTGTTCAAATCTTCTACACACCTCAATGTTGTACTGCCCAATTGAATTATAATGAAGTCAGAAGTTAACTCTTTATATCTTATCTGGTAGAAACGTTAATGTGAGCGTTTCAACTTCGCCTAGTTTCGAACAGCGTAAAATGGAACTGCTCCGTGTTCGTTCGATGCGCCGGGCTTTAACCACACGCTAAAGACAACTTGCTTCACTTATTCACTCGAAAATGACTATATAACATCTGAAATATATATGCGGTATCAGAAATCAGATATGCGGTTATGAGAGATATCAGAGCTCCTCTCTCCTGTGCACGACCTTTTATCAACTTCTTAAGGGGCGTATCCATCCCTTCCATAGTTCGTTCCTCCGTCATTGCTAGAAGTTTTAACTTTGGCTATACTTGACGGATTCTCAAATTTCAAAAACTCAAAATTAATTTCTTCAAAATTCCAAATCAATGCCATAACTGAAAATAGATTTCCACAAATCTGATTGCCAAAAGCAATCAAATATCGTAGTTTCAGCAATCTCCGTCTTCCTTCCAAACTATCGTTCATTGGTTCGAGTCTCTCCTCCAATAGCGTAACTTCTTCCTTAGCACAATACCTTGTTTCCTGCGACTGCGTCGTAAATTTCAGATCTTTCTCGAACAAAATCATGACGTCACCAAGAATCTCAGCTCAATCAGCCTACTTGCATGAAGTCTACGTCATCCGTGCCTACGTCATGAATATCCACGTCACAACTATGACATTCATAACTTTATTCATTTATGCCAATACAGCCATCGTGGTCTCAATATAATTCAATTTACGGGGGCAGTACCATCCCGGCATTTTCCCGAAGACGAAGTGGGAAACCACGGAAAACCACTTCGAGGATGGCTGAGGTGGGAATCGAACCCCCTCTACTCATTTGGAACACCCGAGGCTGAGTAGACCCCGTTCCAGTCCTCATACCACTTTTCAAATTTCGTGGCAGAGCCGGGAATCGAACCCCGGACCTCCGGGGCGGCAGCTAACCATGCTGACCGCTACGCTACGGAGGCGACTTATTATTATTATCTTCTTCTATCTCTTTACATCATTCCCACTCCTACAGCGGTGGCCAAATTATTAGACTAAAGTTCCGTAAATCCATTACTCAATTTTCCTGAGTACACTTTTATTTGTGTTTCTTTGGTAATAGACAGTGGAGATGTTACAATGATATAGGGACATTAGGATAGTGTTTTTAGGATTTTCTGTCTCACAGTTTGGCAAAACTCTTACAAATGATGGTCTGCTGTGTCAAGGAACTATTTATTTCTGTGCACATGTGGTTGGTTGTTAGAGATTTACCAAGAATTTAGCGATCGTTTGGTTACTATGTGTCGCTTAATTCCATCAGCAGAGCGCTTGTGCTTTTTGCTGACATATTTAAACCTATATTTGCGACGTGATTAGAAGGCAGTGCTTAACATAGACCAATCAAAAATTGGGCTGATTGAAACTTTGGTACGGATTTGGTACCTTGACAATGACATCAAAAGCAATTATCAAACACTCATTGAAAGTAGGGATGCCCAAAAGGGGGAAAATGCTTATTTCTAACAAAGTATTGAGGCACATCCATGTTCGATTTTCATTTGTAAGGCTACCCGGGAAAATGAAATATGTTATTTTCCAAGATTTAGTCTAATAGTTTGGCCACCTCTGTATATGGGGTTGATTTTTCTGACAGCTCTCCTCCATTTAACCCGGCCATGCATATCTTCCGACAACTGTTTTTCTCTGATGTACTCCTGAACACAATCCATCTATCGTCGTTGAGGCCTGCCTCACATTCTCACTCTCTGTACTGCATGTCTAGCATCTTCCTCCCCACGTAGGATTCATCTCTTCTTCTTAGATGCCCCTTTTGTTGTATCTTCTTAGATATTTCCACAACCTTCAATGTTCCTCTTATTTTGACAAATTCTACTCTATCACGCTTAATCACTCCACTCATCCACTTGAGCATTTTCATTTCCGTGACGTCAAGCCTGTTTGTGTGTGTCCTCCGTGCAGGCCATGTTTCAGAGCCATACAGCAATGCCGGTCTTAAGACAGTTTTATAAACTTTCCCCTTAACCTTAGGTTTGATCCTGTGGCCACAGAGCACTCCTGACACCCTCATCCAGTTCATCCAACATATCAGATTTCCATCTGCAGTCACCACCGAACCGAGCTATTTGAACTCATCCACTCAATAGAAATAATAATAATAATAGTAATAATAATAATAATAATAATAATCGATGAATTTCAAGTCTTCTGGAAATCTAGTTACAAATACTGGAATGCAGCCGAAATAAATCAGAAACCTCTATGGACATCAAATTGGCAGGTGAAAAGCTGAAAGAAGTAGGAGACTTCTGTTATTTAGGAAGCAAAATCACCAGTGATGGACGAAGCAAAGAGGACATATAAAGTAGGTTGGCTCAGGCAAGGAAAGAATTTCTACAAAAAAAAAAGGAAACTGTTGACATCGAATATGGATTTAGGTATTAGGAAGTCATTTTTGAAAGGCATTGTCTGGAGCGTGGCGCTCTATGGAAGTGAAACATGGACTATTGGTGCAGCAGAAAAGAGGAGAATTCAAGCATTTAAAATGTGGTGTTACAGGAGAATGATTAAGATCAGATGGGTAGATAGGGTTACAAACGAAGAGGTATTAAGACGAGTGGGAGAGGAGAGATGTTTCTGGCGACTGCTAATGAAGAGATGAGATAGGTTGGTAGGACACATACTAAGACACCCAGGAATGGTAAGCTTAGTTATGGAAGGGTCGAGGACAAGAACTGTAGGGGTAGACCAAGGTTAGAATATGTTAAACAGATTGCCTCGGAAGTAGGGTGTGGTAGCTATGTAAAGAAGAAACGATTAGCTCAGGACAGGGAGGAATGGACAGCTGCATCAAACCAGTCAAGACTGAAGATTCAAACACACAGTTACAAATCACTCTTTCACCGAAAAAGCTAAAAAGACCACTGGAAAAAATGGATGGAAGAATGTAAGAAGGGACGTAGCGAGTTCATGAGGAGATTTTGGGTGGAGAAGAAGACAAAAACACCATCAACCCAAGTCAACGTGGGGGAAACAAAGAAGAAAAGAAAGGAAGAATGAAAGAAAGGACAATAATCAAGAAGTAAATGAGCAGCGATTTCGGTTTTCCAGCTTCGAACTGGTTGTTTCAATTACTATCTTTGGTTCCCTGAAGCCTGTATTTTGTGATGCACCAGCAATGTGTTATGTGCATATAATAATAATAATAATAATAATAATAATAATAATAATAATAATAATAATAATAATAATAATAATAATAATACAAATGTTGTAGATAAAGAAGCAGACTCGAGCTCAGATAATGGAATTGGTCTACATTATCGAAAGATATTTACAACGGAAAATCACTCTCATTAACATGAAAAATTCGACATTACAACGCTATCATAAAACTGGAATGTTTTATGCAGCGAAATGCTCAAGCCTAAACAAACAAATAAAAACAGTAAACGAAGTATTGGAAAAAAAAATGGGGAACTAACAAGATAAATATTTAGACTAAGGAAAGTTGGGAATATTAGGATACGCAGAAGTATTAAAAACAATTTTCAACCAAACAGAAAAACTGGCAGATGCTATCACACAAAGAATGTGTTATGGTCACTTGGTCCGAATGGACCCGGAATAATTGTCTAAATAAATATTTCGCCATTTTTGGCAAAAATTAAAAAACAAAAATTAGTTGGTTCATCAAAGTGAAAAACGATTTAACAGAAATAATAATATATGATTCAGAGCCAATGGCCATGCGTTGGACATTTTTAATTGAATGCCGGAGGACTCCCACCAAGATCAATTTCATGTAGTTCAAACTTTGGCTACCGTTGGAACATGATAGAGCGCTGTTTACTAGCCAAATATAACAAATATTGCTATACAACACCAATTGCAGTGGTAGGTTCTTTTACATGCCATAAATCTATGAAATGGGGCCGCCGGCTTTACTTTCCCTCCAAAGGAAGGCATACTGAATGTTCGTAACGCTCTTAAAAAATCCGACGTTTTTGGCCAGGTTTGAACCCGTGATCTTGGGCATAGCAGTTCAGCATGCTACCGACTACGCCAACGATGCCGCTGATTTTACAGAAATAAACATTACAAAGGAATACATTTTTGAAGTTATCATATAGAAGATATAAAGTGCATAATTGTTTAGAGAAATGAGAGAAGGAAAGAGCACAGAGAACGGATGAAAGAAAGGACCTACTAGAAAACTCAAAATCAAGAAAGGACACAAAATCATGGGAAAGTTATTTCAGGCGATCCATAGATGACCGAAATCGAAGAAAGTAAGGAAGGAAAGAAAGAAAGAAAGACAGAAAGGAAGGAAAAACAAAGAAGGGAAGAAAAAAAAGAGAACGGCAAAAGGAAGGCAGATAAAAGAAAGAGCGAAAGAAAGAAGGCGAAAAGGAAGAAAGAAAGAAAGAAAGAAAGAAAGAAAGATGTAAAGAAATGAAGGGAAGAATGAAAGGTAAAAAGGTAACAAGAAAGAAGGACGGAAAAAAAATAGAAAGAGAGAAAGGAAGAAAGAAAGAAAGAAATGAAGGGATGAAAGAAGTGTAAAAAGGCAACAACGAAGGAAGAAAAAAGAAAGATAGAAAGAAAGAACGGAAGCTACAATGAAAAAGAGGAAGAAATTAGGAAAGAAAGGATGATGATGATGATGATAATTGTTGTTTTAAGGGGCCTAACATCTAGGTTATCGGCCCCTGATGGTTTGGGTGATCGTGAAGATGAAAATGAAAAGCGAACTTAAAACTAAAACTAACTACTAACCTACATACTAGAAGAAGAAATGGAAAACTAAAGGAGAATACGGCAAATAAAAGGACAGAAGGAAAAGTAATGCCCTCAACCCTCGGAGAAGGTGGATTGAGGGACTTGGAAGGAAGGAGAGCCATGAAAGGCATATAGGAAAGTGAAAGAGGAGAGGGTCCGCCCCAAAGGTAAGGGACAAAAGGGGAAAACGGACCCAGCTCAGGAATCCCTCGGGGTCGCTAACTCCCGAACTCACCAGCCGTGAGCCCGTGAGGGTGTATCATTATCTAGGGTGCACCAGAGGTGGTGGGGCTACATACACCCGGCCTCCTTGAGGGCCTTGAGCACAAGGCAGGAGGTAAAAGGAAGAGAAAAAGAAGGCTGACCCCTCGCAGAAGGAGGGTATAAGAAAAGATGAGACGAGGGCCAATTAAGGCGGGAAAGGAAGAGACTCCCTAGGCCTCGGATACCCTAATACCTTCGGGGTCAGAAGAGAACAAGAGTTGACCAAGTGAGGTCGACAGGAAAGAAGAGAGAGAGGAGCCCGGCACAAGTAAGTGGAAGCAATGCCGGACTCAGCTGGGGCCCCGTGGTCGCCAACCCACGCCCTTAAGATGTGAGCCCCTGGGGGGGGGAAGAAAGGAAAAAGGAAAGAAAGAAAGAAAGAAAGAAGGGAAGAAAGAAGGAAAGAAAGAAAGAAACAAACAAATAAATAAATAAAGAAAGAAAGACAGAAAAACACAGAATGGAAGTGAGAAACAAAGAAAGTCAGAAAGAGAAAAGGAAGAAGAAACTGAAGAAAGAAGGAAAGAAAGAAAGAAAGAAAGAAAGAAAGAGAGAGGGAAAGAAAGAAAGCCGGAAGTAAGAAACAAACAAAAGAAGACATAAAGAAAGAATGAAAGAATGAAAGAAAGGAAGAAAGGAAGAATAAAGAATTAAATAATGAAAGAAGGAAAGAAAGAAAGACGATGAATAGTAATTATGTTTATAATACCCATTTTAACTGCTGAGGCTTTAGATACGTCAAGATGCAGGAATTTAGCCCCCAAGGTAATCCTTAACTTGCCAGTCAATGTACTCACTAAGCTCCCTCGCATTATACGTAATATTTGGCAGTTCTATTCTTATTACGAAACGGACCTTACTTTCTTCTTCTTCTTCTCCTTCCGAATTTGGCCAACTATGGACCGCAGGGAACTTCTTGGCCTTCCTTCTCTTTTCTTCCCAGAACCTCTTCATTCTATCGCTCCTTATCTTTCTCTCCTCCTCGGAAATGATCCACATGGGTCTCTTTGCAATTGGTTTCTCTGCAAAAGATTTTAAACTGTCTACCTTTCATCTAAACTCACTTCTAACGTGGATCAACTCTGGAGTAATTCCAACTTCTGCTCCATCCCTCTTGAACTCTTCTACCCACATAGAGGTGGCCTTTAATCCCATGATGTATTTGAAGATCTTTTTGGTTAGTCGGTTCTCGTCCAATCTTACCAGGTGTCCACAGAATTTCAGCCTTCTTTTCCGCATTGTGTCCGTGATCTTTTCAGAACACCTGTAGAGCTCCTCGTTTTTCCTCTTCTTCCAAGTTCCATCAGAAGTCTTCTGAGGTCCCAGAATTTTCCTCAGAATTTTCCTTTCCTTTTTCTCGAGTTCTTGCAGCTCCCCTTTTTTTATTTAAAACTAGCTGTACCCGGCATGCGTTGCAATGCCAATCAAAGAAAGTGTTGGAGTTTTGACTTTGTTAGTTGCAGTGCTTTTGGATTCCCAATATTTTCTTCTTTTTCCGTTAACCACCACTAAACTATTATAAAAAATAATTTACTATCTCAGAAACATTCACGGGAGCGTGATCAACACTCACGAAAGTTACATCGCAATGAAATGAATGGTATATGAACGCATACGGGACTGCTGAAACGATTAGAGCGCCGTCACCCATTTGTTGAATATACTCGTACGCTACCTATTGTAAAATGGATTTACTAACTCAAAAACCTTTCCTGGCGTGTACACAACAACTCATCAAAGTTTCATCGCAATCGGATGAATGGCATATGAACGCATACGGGATTTTGTTTAAACGATTCGCGCCGTCACTCATTTGTTGAACCTTCTTGTGCGCCACCCATTGAAAAACGGACTTACTAATTCATGAACCTTCGCAGGACTGTACTCAGCTCTCCAAAGTTTTATCACACTCGGATGAATGGTATATGATCGCATACGGGACTTTAATGAAACGATTCACACGCTGTCGTTTATTAGTTAAATCTACCCGTTTGCTACCAGTTGTAAAATGGATTTACTAAATCAGAAACCTTCGCGGTAGTGGAAACAACATTTCACCAAATTTCATTGCAATCGCATAAATGGTATATGAACGCCTACGGAATATCTTTTAACGATACGCGGGCAGTTACCCATTTGTTGAATCTACTCGTGCGCTACCTATTGTAAAATTGATTTACTAAGTCAGAAACCTTTCCGCGGGTGTACACAACAATTCACTAAAGTTTCATCCCATTCGGATGAATGGCATATGACCGCATACGGGACTTTGACTTTGATAACACGATTCACGTGCCGTCGCTCATTTGTTGAATCTACTCGTGCGCTACCAATTGTAAAGTGGATTTTCTAACCCAGAAACATTCCCTGAAGTGTACACAACATTTCACCCAAGTTTCATCGCTATCAGACGAATAGTATATGAACGCATACGGGACTTGGTTGAAACGCTTCGCGGGTCGTCGCTCATTTGTTGAATCTACTCGAGCCCTACCTATCGTAAAGTGGATTTGCTAAGCCAGAAACCTTGCCTGAAGTGTACACAACCTCTCGCCCAAGTTTCATCATTATCGGACGAATGGTATGTGAACGCATGCAGGGCTTTGTTGAAACGCTTCGCCCGTCGTTGCTCATTTGTTGAATCTACTCGTGCGCTACCTATTGTTAACTGGATTTACTAAGCCAGAAACCTTACCTGATGTGTACACAACAACTCACCTAAGTTTAGTCGCTATCGGACGAATGGTATATGAACGCATACGGGACTATATTGAAACACTTCGCGTGTCGTCGCTGATTTGTTTAATCTACTTGTGCGATACCTATTGTTAAGAGGATTTACTAACCCAGAAAGCTTCCCTGAAGTGTACACAACATCCCACCCAAGTTTCATCGCTATCAGACGAATAGTATATGAACGCATACGGGACTTTAATGAAACGCTTCGTGAGTCGTCGCTCATTTGTTGAATCTACTCGTGCGCTATCTATTATAACATGGATTTACTAAGCCAGAATCCTTGCCTGTTGTGTGCACAACCTCTCACCCTAGGTTCATCGCTATCGGACGAGTGGTATGTGAACGCATACAGGACTTTGTTGAAACGCTTCGCCCGTCGTCGCTCATTTGTTGAATCTACTCGTGCGCTACCTATTGTTAAGTGGATTTACTAAGCCAGAAACCTTAACTGAAGTGTACAGAACATCTCACCCAAGTTTCATCGCAATGGGATGAATGGCATATGAACGCATGTTTGACTTTCTTGAAACAAACGCACGCCATTTTGTTGAAGCTACTCGCGTGCCATCTATTGTAAATTGGATTTACTACGCCTATAACTTTTCCGAGACTGTGCAGAACAACTCACCAATATTTGATCGCAATCGGATGAATTGTATATGAACGCATCGCCATTACGCATTTGTTTAAACTACTCGCGCGCTATCTATTTTGAAATGGATTAACTATACCTATAAACCTCCCGGAAGTGTTCACAACAACTCACCAAAATTTGTTCGCAAACTGATGAATGGTTTATGAACGCATAAAAGACGAACACACAGACATTCCTTTATATATATAAGATAATATATAAGATTAGACACTCTGAAGCGAACAATCCTTCTGGTTACCTTACTTTAATAATGATCCTCGTTTTTTTTGTCATGATTGATTGTTCAAATTGCAAAAGATCCAAAAATTATTCCACTATAAGATATATTTTACCTCGTAAAATAAATCACAGTATATGTAATTAAAAGGAGCAAAGGTAAGAGAATAAAGAATTCCAGCTTGTCTAGGTTAACGGGAAGTGGAGTTGATTGATCGATTATTCAGATGAAACTTAAGCATTTGCTATCAAACGAGAGCAAGGTAATCCACCTGACTGCCTGACTCACGTATGAAGGAATACCACTTCGTCATTGAAAGCTCCTGAAAGAAAAGTGAACGTAGATAATTGAATTACAATTTACTAGCGGACCCGTTCGAGAAATCTCGCATGTTCATAACCAATAGGTTTATAATAAGATACTTAAGGAGAAAGAATATTATATTTTTATTTTAACCTAATGAAATTAGGGCCCGGATGTTGATGACATAAAAAGTTTAAAAAATGCACTTAAAATTTTCAAAATTCAATAAATGCACTATAGAATGGAGAAAATGATCTTACAATAATATATTCACCAATATTTCTAAAATGACATCTTAAGCTCAAACTGAAAAGTCAATCAAAATAGATTTCTCGCTCTTAACAAAAGGTTTATGTTCACTTTAGTCTGATTTGCACTGCTACGAATATCAATCTGATGTTGCCAAATGTAAATGATCTGCGGTTATCAGCCAACAAATTTTTATATCTCGAAAAGCTGCGTTCACCATCAACTGAGGTGATCGGAGCGTACATGAAGTTAGGAAGGTCGTTTGTTGCTAAATCCTCCTCAATCCCATCCATGCAGTAGTTTTCACCAGAAAGAATGTCTGAGATTTTGCATAATGTTTTATACCCGGTGTTTTTGTCCAGCACTTTTTTCAGATTTGATGCAATACCCGCATCAATTTCGCCATGATTGTTGCTAAGACTAGTTTCCACACGGTTGATTAAGGAAATGGAATCAATATTTCAATATTTTAATTATCTGGTATCAGCTACTAGCTTCTTCTTAACTCTGAGAGACGTAACTTCCTCATATAAAGCTGTGGCATGACTAAATTGAAAAAAAAAAAAAGAAAAAAAAAAGATGACATTAAAAGGCCGTTTTTTCTAAAATAAAACCAATAAAATTTACCAAACTTAATAAAATGCTCTTAAAAGGAACAAATAGCAAAAAAATGCTAATAGATGCAAAATAAAAATGACATATTTAAGAACGGGGTGGCCCGTCCGGAGTTTCTATGTACTTCAGCATTGTCATAGACAGCTCAGTGAAAAGATGACATGTCATCAACATCCGGGCTCTACTAATGATTATATAACATGATTTACGTTTCACACGTAACTGAACAGCAATGATGTCTTGTATTTTCAAACAGCAACAGTATTTGCAAATCGCACACTACTTACAAAAATTTATATTTATGAAATTAGAATGCAATTCGTCACTGCTAATGTAATTTGTGTGCTGAGTGCATTGATTGACAGCTTAGCCGTAACACTCACCGATTATTCGATATTTATGGAATTATACAATTTGAGTACTCATTCCTTTATTTATTTATTTATTTATTTATTTATTTATTTATTTATCGTATGGCTTTTAGTGCCGGGAGTGTCCGAGGACATGTTCGGCACGCCTGAGTCTGTAGCTGCTTCCACCCTAAAGGGTGAGGTACCAGTTCCGTTCAATTTCTAGTAGTTCCAACTTTCGCCACCAGACATCAATGATACCTAGTGGCGAACGTTGGAACTTAGATAGAGCGTTCTGACGAAATCTAACCTAACAAATTTTGCTTTACACAAGTTTAGTCTGTGAAAGGATCTTTTACATGCCATAAATCTATGACATGGGACCGCCGGCTTTACTTCCCCTCCGAAGGAAGGCATACTGAAGGATTTTTAACGCTCTTAAAAAATCCGACGACTTCGGCCGGGTTTGAACCCGCTATCTTGGGCATAGCAGTTCAGCATGCTACCGACTACGCCACCGAAGCCGCTACTCATTCCTTTAAATTACTGTTTCTGAAATCCATGCAAAATGATATAGGAAAATCTCAGAATGTTAAAATGACATGAAACAGTCGTCACAACAGCCAAAATGTGAAGTGGACAACGTATCTTCCTCCAGGAACAGTATCTGCAAATCGCACACTTCGTACAGAATTTTAAATGTCATCTTTTAAGTAAATTATATATATTTATGAAATTAGAGTGCAATGCGTCACTGGTAATGTATATTCTCTTTCATTTGAATGCTCATTTGTCACGATCGGTCACTTGTGAGCTCCGCAGCAGGGATCTATACTACTGAAGTAATATATACTAGCATTACCCGTCGCGGCTTCGCCCGCGAATACTCTAGTTGTAAAGAGTACACTTAGCAAAATCTCAATCATGAATGCTATGACTGATTCATCCTTGGTATGAATAATCAGACTTTATCAATTCAATTACTGGTGCAGTGGTTAGGGGTTTGTCATTCCTTCATAGGTATATCAGAGCGAAGTTAGTTTTCCGGGAATATCACAGACACTGTTAATTTAAGGGCCTTTAAATGTTGTTTCCAGAGACCCTTTATAGTCGGGTGAAAAAGACCTTAAGTACCACACTCACAAGTGAAAAATGCGTGAAAAATTCTAGAGTGCCCCTTGACCCCCTTAAGCGCACTATACCGTATGTATTATAGAATTTTACAGCTTAATTTGGTTCAGTGATAACCTTATAATCGTCTGGAAGCTTTCACAGTAATGTAATAATTGGAATTGCATTGCGTCTTACAGAAATAGATGGACCTGTGAGATTCTGTTACCATGGTTACTGTGTTGCATTCTTTCATTATTTCATTGTAAATATACATGTTTTAAGGTATTTATTTAATTCTGAGGCATTTAAAGAATAAGTGAGTGCATTTCACTTACGCATTGGGTTATGCTGAACTTGTAGGTACCCCATATGTGTAGGTTGGTGCTAACGGGACCTTATTTCTGGTAAACACAGGAATGGGACCTTAGCAGAATAATATAGGGAGGGATGATGATGATAATGATGATGATGATTACATGTATTACATGGGACTAGTATTTTTAATCGATTAATTTTAATTTTAGTATAATCGATTAATCGAATAAAAATATCGATTAATTGCCACAAAACGATTAATCGCTTGTGCGTTTAAACGAATATTTTGTTTGTCGAATAATTGATTAATTGTTGTGTCGATGAATCGATGTACGTCACTCCTTACACTACCCTCTGACAGAAGCAAAACTGACATTTATTTAATAAAGAGAGAACTGGGCTAAAACAAAGTAAAATAAAAATATTCCTGTCCTAAATTGTAAAAAATGAAGAAGAATTCAAAATCTTTGCTGAAAACTCTTCGTTTTCTTTTCTAGAAACCCTTCCCAATTAGATTGAGGTTTGTCCTTCCACTCTCACTGACTCTTATTTGGTTATTGTTAACATTAAAAAAAACACTGATAGTCAGTCTGAAAGATTAGACTATATATCATTTTAAATGCTACAAATGCTGCGTGAACTCCATTAGCAAAAAAAAAAAAAAAAAGATACGAGACTTACAGTAGTCGCATATGATGTGTAACATCTGACATGTTATCCTACCTTGAAGTTGATACCGTTTTTATTATCCTTGACATTCATCAACATAAAAAAAAAACTTTTTTTATTTTGTACACTCTCATAATACATAACAATTCCAAGACTCTCTCTCTTTTTCTTCACTGCCTACTTGATATTACTCTCGCACTGCCTCCTTGATACTCTGCTGTTACATCACTCTCCTGCCAGTAACTAAGTTACGTTAACAGAGGCTGACTTTTTTTATTCACTGCCTACTTGATATTTCTACTCTCGCTCTGCCTTCTCGATACTCTGCTGTTACAAAGTAAACCATCTACATATATAAAATCAATGTAACGTGATAGTTTGTCTGTGGGTATGTCTGTGGGTATGTCTCCTATGCGTTCATATACCATTCGTCCGATTGCAATGAAACTTGGGTGAGATGTTGAGTACACTCCAAGGAAGGTTTCTGACTTTGTAAATCCATTTTACAATAGGTAGCGCACGCGTAGATTCAACAAATGAGCGACGATGCGCGAAGCATTTCAACAAAGTCCCGTATGTGTTCATATCCCATTAGTCCGATAGCGATGAAACTTGGGTGAGATGTTGTGGACACTTACGTGACGGTTTCAAACTTAGTAAATACATTTTACAGTAGGTAGCGCACGAGTAGATTCAACAAATGAGTGACGGAGCGCGAATCGTTTAAACAAAATCAGATATGCGTTCATATACTATTCATCCGATTGCGATGAAACACTGATCAGTTATTGTGTACCCGCCAGGGAAGGGGACTTAGTAAATCCATTTCACAATAAGTAGCGCAAGAGTAGGTGCAAAAATTGGGTGACGACGCGCGAAGCGTTTCAACAAAATCCCCTATTGCGTTCATATAACATTCTTCGATTGCGATGAAACCTTGATGAGTTATTGTGTACACGCCAGGGAAGGGCTTCGACTTAGTAATACATGTCTCAATAGGTAGCGCACGAGTAGATTCAACAAATGAGTGACATCGCACGAATCGTTTAAACAAAACCCCGTATACGTGCATATACAATTCATCCGATTGCGATGAATCATTGATGAGTTATTGTGTACACGCCAGGGAAGGGTTTCGACTTAGTAAATCCATTTCACAACAGGTAGTGTACGAGTAGATTCAACAAATGAGTGACAGCGATGAAACTTTTGAAAGTTGTTGTGCACGCTTCCACGAATGGTTCTAAATTAGAAAATCCATTTTACGATAGCTTAGAGGCAGTTAACATGTTGTGTATCCAAAAGCACTTCAAGAAACAGAATTACAACGCCAACACTTTCTTTGATTGGCATTCAACGCATGCCGGGTAAAGCTTGTATGTGATAAACATTCCACATGGTACCACTGCCAGCTGGATCACATCCCTTCTGGTTGCTAAAGCAGCCAGGAAGGATTCGATCCAACTGGCAGTGCGTCTTACACACTTCCGTCCGATCCACTTCCGTCCCATTTTTCAAAATCACAAAATATCCAGCAACCGAGTGGAAAGATGATACACATAAAAAAAAAGAAAAATAAAAAAAGAAAGAAAAAAACAAGGGAAAACCAAGGTCAAAGGAGGTAGCTGGCTGGATGACGTCAGGCTCACCGGAGCGCGCGGAGAAAGGATGAAGCTTAAGCAGAACTATGACGTCACACACCTCAGTGCATTCTCGGTACATTTCGTCCCGTCACCGTAACGTAACGCCAGACCCCAGCGAAGCGGACATAATCATTTAAAACGATAACAATAAAGGGCACTTTGCGTACTTAGGCAAAAAGTAACTTTTATAAATTTCTATACATCATTCCAAAAATAAGCGTAAGTGAACGTTAGCGTGAACCTCGCATTTAATCTTATTTTCTCATCTTGGGTCTGCTAATGAAATAATTGACTCTTGGTTAGTCAATTAATCTATTGAACGGTCAGTCGTTTAATCAATCAATCGTCTTTAATTAAGTTTATATTAATCGTTCAATTTATTATTAATGAAATGAACATAGGTCAAACAGTGAACCAAACCCTTTACATCGAAGATTTGAAACGTTTGCGACAAGCAATTCGACGTCACCGCCCTGAAATATGGCATTCTCAGGACTGGTTCTTACTGCATGACAATGTAAGACCCCATACTGTTTGATCTGTTACCGAGTATCTGGCCAGTCATTCTGTTATTGCCATTCCACGGCCGCCATAATACCCTGACCTCTCCCCTTGCTATTTTTCTTGTTTCCGCGACTGAAAAGGCGACTGAAAGAAAATATTCATCAATATATCGCAGACATCCAACGGACTATGGAAGATGAACTTACAAGCATCGCAGTTGACAATTTCCCTACTTGCTTCCAAGACCTCCAGAGACGTTGTTAGTTGTGTAGAGATAGCCAAGGGGACTATTTCGAAAGGAACTAGGATCATTTCTTGGTAAGTGCAATTTTTATTCCCAACCTCTGTCCTGGAACTTTTCTGACAAAGTTTGTATTTGAGGGGACATTACAGGAGAATTTCACAAAAGCCACAGATTTCTTAAAATGGATGCATCAGGGGTATTAGTTGAAAAGCCGCCAAATTTGGCACACTTGTGAAAAACACTTTGTTAATTTTTTGACTTTTAAAGTCGCACATTTTTTCGTATTGACAGAATGTAATAATAAACAAGTATTGACTAGGCTGAAGCCTAAAAAACTTTGTTTATTATCACTTTGTTAATTGTAAATGATACAGTGAAAATTTACAATTTTCAACTATTGTTTAAAACAGTTCCCATTGAAATGTTTACAACAATTTTTACACTTATGGCATTACGTTGGAACTAGATAGAGCGTTTTAAATCAAATAACCTACACACTACCAATTGTAGTTGTAGGTTCTTTTACATGCCATACCTCTATGACATGGGACTGCCAGCTTTACTTCCCCTCCGAAGGAACGCATACTCAAAGATTTTAACGCTCTTAAAAATCCATCAACTTCGCCGGGTTTGGACCCGCGATTTTGGGCATAGCAGTTCAGCATGCTACCGACCACGCTACCGAAGCCAGCGTTTAAAATACAACAGTTAAATGAGATACCTAAGTCTAGTTCTGTTTCTTGGCCATATCGTGAAAATAAACGTATATTTCAATAGTTAATACGACAGATTAGTTGCGCTCGACGCAGACTTAATTTTTAGCCTACTTTCATTTATGAAGAAGTACTGTAGACTTATGAGATTACGTTTTGTGTTTGTGTGTGTGCGTATGTGTGTGTGTGTGTGTGTGTGTCCCAAATAAAATCTAAACGGCAGGAGCGATTTTAATGAAATTCCGTAATGACATAGTACTATTTTGCCAAACCCAACCGTGTCTTTCAAATTTAATTACGTCTCACCAATCCAACATGGTGGCCGTGCGAAATATTTCACCGGAATTCTATACCTCCGAAAAGATTACCAATATCACCCTGAAATGTTGTACGGTGATAACGGGCACTACTAGACGTTCATTTGTGTAACTTTCAAAAACCAGTTAAGTACAAAACGAACATGGCGGCCAAGCAAAGTTGAAGAATTTTAATAGATTTCTCGCGATTTAACGATCTGAGTGCAGTGAAATATGGTACAGTTTATACACATTGCAATGCACTGGCATCTAATTTATTTCAATTGCTTACATAACCTCAAGATGGTGGCCATGCGAAGTTTCAAAATTAAGTTTTATTTCCTGTGTATTAATCATGTGATCTAAGTGAACGTTTCAATAATTAACCTACACAATAATTGCCATCTAATAGTACATAACTCTATGGAGTACATTAAAATCCAACATGGCGACCATCCGAAATATGTATAAGGTTCTCAATATCTAATTATCTATGACAGCAATCAAACTGAAATTTTGCATGTTGATAGAAGCTATATACATAAGTTCACCTATGGGACTTTCAAGAACCTGGTAAGTACATATCCAACATGGCGGCGACGCGAATTAGAAATATTTAAATGGACGTTTCTCGCGGATTAATCATCCGAGTGCAGTGAAACTTGGTATAGTAAATGCTTATACAAATTTTTATCCACTGGCATCTAATTTATTTCAATTGTTTTCATTACCACAAGATGGCAGGTGTGCGAAATTTTAAAATCTCGATTTATTTCTTGTGTTCTAATCATGCGTTTGAAGTTTGAATACTACACCTACGCAATAATCTTCATGTAATTGTGCATAACTAAAAGATCTATACGGTATATATAAAAATCCAACATGGCAGCCATCTGAGATATTTAGACGGTTCTCAATATCTACGAATCTATTACAGCAACCAAGCTGGAATTTAGTATGTTGATAGAGGCAATTCACATAAGTAGGATATATGCAAATAGGCTGTATTCCACGAACCTACTACGTTGTCGTAGCAGGCGGGGAGGTGATTCTCCGACGTGGCGCGTCCCAGGTGGCGGATAGGGGGGTCCTCACCGGCTTGCCGGCGGACTTGAGCGAAATAAAATATCTCTCGCTGACCAAACACACAAAATCCAATAGTGTCTGTTCTGGTATCCAGCGATTATTGGTCAGCGTCTGTTCACCTAGTTGGTGCGGCTGTGAAATATGTCTTGATCTCAACAATCAAGTCAGCAATCATCGTGATCTTTCTTTAAGATCGCCACAACCACCTTCAACTTGATGTAATCATGATGGAACGCAAGGAAAGAAATCCGCTACCCCAGGCCCCAGTCACCGTGCTGGACTTTCCTGGTCATCGGATTCTGGGGGACCAGGAACATCATGAGGAGAAGAGTCGGAGCTTTTCAAAATCTCTACACAAACACTACATTGGCACTCTCAATGTTAATACTCACTGCAAACTTGGAAAGCTAAAACAACTCACAGACATGTTAGAAAATGTTCATATAAAACTTCTTGCGATTCAGGAAACTCGTTTTCAAGATGAAAATCATTTCAACACAGAAAATTATAGGATTTATAAAGGTAAACCTGCTGTCAGAAGAGGTACACCATCATTGTTTGGAACAGGATTTGCAGTACACAAATCAGTCATGGATAGCATTATTGACTTTAATTCCATATCAGAAAGGATCTCCACACTCTCCTTCAAATCAGGTAATAAAGGTTACACGATTATCACTGCACATGCACCTACAAATGAGCATAATAGAAAGAAACCCCAAGAAGTTGAAGACTTCTGGGAAGACATGGAAGAAGTAACCAACAACATACCAGAAAGGCATGTTAAAATTTTAATGGGAGACTTTAACGCGCAATTAGGTAAAGAGAGAAAATACAGACAAATCACAGGCCCTCATTCAGCACACTATCGCACAAACAACAAGATGTTCAGTAAAGAACATATAGCCTACTTTCTCCTAAATGTATGAGTATAGTTATAACTCGTTGTTATTATCAAAGAGTATAATAGAACTATTCTTTGTTGAAGACCTTAGAAACGATTTACCTCTACCAAACGCCACAACCTAGATAAAAACTGCTACCATCATTGAAGAAAGAAAGATAAGAAGTATCTAAAGAATGTTATGGATCTGGAGACATAATCGACCGGACTGGCGGCGTGGCTCAGCGGTAACGTTCTCGCTTGCTGGACCGTATGTTTCAGGTTCGTATCCTGGCGCAGTCAGCTGGCATTTGAGGGTGCACAAATGCGAGGGAGCCGTGTTAGTAGATTTACTGGCACGTTAAAGATCCCCTTCGGGACAAAATTCTGGCACCCCGGCGTCTCTAAAAGCAACAGTAGTTAAAAGGGACGTAAAACCAATAACATTATTATTATTATTATTATTATTACTACATAATCGGCCTGACGCGGGCAACATCCAACTTTGAGTTGAGGCATGTCTTTACACGTCTGGCTGCGTATGACTTTCACAACCCTAATTGAATTAACAAATCTTTCCATGACCCTACAGAGACGTGTGTATACCAACTATGTGGATATTTTCGATTGCTATTTGGCTGAAATAGAAGTATTAATTAATATCCTGAACTAGCACCAACGGTAGAGTTCAGATACTATGTGAAATCGTTTTGTTCTTTACTTCAATTAACATTTTCAAATAACGCACAATAGGCTGTTACAAACCCTTTAAAATAGAAAGTAAAAATATATCGTAGTATCATCTTGTCATTCTTCAAATTCGATGCGCATAGAATGCAAATGGTATAGTAATCAATGGAGCCCCACGTAGACTAGTCGTGATATCTAGTGGTGAAATATCTAACAATATAATCCTAACAGAGCGAGTGCATTCTAGCGGCCAGAAGAAGAAACTTTTCAATAAAATCTGGTCGGCGTGCAGTTACCTTTTTGGCAGCTAGATGTCTCGAGTAAATCTGCTGGCGAATTATGTTTTAATTAAATATATATTTTACACCATAATATGCACAATATAACGCTTAATTTTAAAACATCTGAGTCATTACAAAACAATAAACATATAAAATTTCAAGAAAAAAAACTAGCTCTGATCGGGTTTGAACCATAGGGATTTGAGCGATAGGCTAACTCTCTACCACTTTTTTTTTATTAGCTCTTTACAGAATTACAGAATTTTCAGATATGATAAATACCATACTATTACATCACAAGAAAGTCCAGATAGTGTCCATATTTATCGTACAATTGTCCACTTTCACTAAGCTTCCAACGCTCTTTCTGCAGGTGATACCTGAGATCCAGGAATGAGAAATGTTGATCATTGTCCATCACGAAGTGTACATATTGGCCCATTATCCACACAATGGCAGTCTGTTTAATTTGGGGGAAGGCGGTCACCGACAAACGAATCAACTTCCTGTCATCAAGGTCATCCGTGGGCACATTTAATAGTTGACATACGTTTCCCTTACACCACAGCCACGTGGAGGCAACTCGCGTGCATGATGTGAAGCGGTGTATCGCCGTATCAGTTTGACCACATATAGTACACCACGGGTAAGCTTCAAGACGGATGGTATATCGCCGTAGAGCGGTTGGGATGAGATCGTTGAGGAAGATAAAAACCCGGGAGTGTACAGCAGAAGAAATGGTCATAGCCCCAAAATTTTTCCAAACAGTGGGCCAATGGACGTAGAGGGTGGTGGCCTCGATTCGCGGTTTGGAGTGTACCACTTGCCGCAACATGTTATAAATACTTTTCGTCGTTGGAACAGTCCCTGAAGGCATTTGGCGAACAGTTTCCAGAAGGTGCTGTTGATGGTCCCTAAATATCTTCGGCAAAGCTCTCTCACAACCACGGGCTGTGTTCCGAATATCTTTGTATAGCGCTTTCGTAAAAGTGTCATGTTGGGAAAGAATGGTGATATCGTTCTTGCAGAGGAGTGCACGGCATTTCATGCCATGAGCGGTTAGCCCTAGCCCGCCTTGCCGGGATGGGAGATACAACTGTTCCCGTTGTACTCGGAACAAAAATCCTTGCCATAGAAACCAACCTATATATTTTGCCAATTGGCTCTCAAACATTTTGGGAAGTGGGAAAAGTTGTGCGACATACCATATTTTAGAGAGCGCAAATACGTTGAGGACTACGACCCGTTGCACTATATTGAGGTTTCTTTGACCAAATTGGATCAGCACTCCCCTAACTTTGGCAATGACCTTAGTCCAGTTCGCGTGCACCGTGTCCAGAATCGATTGCTTCCAGGTAATGCCAAGAATTTTGACCTCATTTACTATCCGGAACCAGGGCTGTTGGGTAATCACTGAGTTATTATTGAGCGGAAGCAAAGCAGTTTTCTGGGGGTTCGATTGTGCTCCAGAGGCGATATGGTAGAGCTGAAGGACGCTATCGATGTGGGAGATGTCTTCATTATTGCGGATCAATATGGATACGTCATCTGCATAGGCGCACATGCCAAAAACATGTGTGGACAGTTTGTAACCCTGTAGCTTCACCTGGGTAGTCCGAATGAACGGTTCAAGGCCAATGAGAAAAAGTAGCATGGAGAGGGGACATCCTTGCCTAACTGATCGTTGTATTGGAATCAGAGGGGAAAGAAAACCGTTGACGAGCACTCGAGACGTAGCATTACAATTTATCATACGAATGTAGTCAATAAGGATTGCAGGAAATTCAAAGTGCTGCAAGACCATGTACAAGTATTCATGACTGATGCGATCGAAAGCTTTATCAAGATCCAAGGTGAGAAAACTCATTGGCTCAGTGGGGAGCATTTCGGCTTTTAGGTGTAGGTCCCGTAGTATCGCTAAGTTTGTTAACAGAGTTCTTCCAGGAATACTGCAACATTGTTCATCACCAATGATATCATGTAGAACAGTCTTCAATCGGCATGCAAGTACTTTGGTAAGGACTTTATAATCACTGCAGAGCAGAGTAACTGGTCGGAAGTCACCAACTGCCATGGGAGAGGATGTTTTTGGTATGAGGAATATGGTACCCTCGTGATGTGATCGACAAAGAGCACGACGTTGGAGAATGGTACGTAGGACATGACAAAATTCTTTGCCAATGAGAGGCCAGAAGTGTTTATACATTTCATATGGCAGTCCATCAATGCCAGGTGAGCGGTTGTTTGGGAGGTGCTTAACCACAGAGTGAATCTCTTCATCCGTAATATCCGCGCTGAGCCGAGTTTTGTTGTCCGGAGACAGATGGGTATTGCAAGATGAAAGCAATAGGGTCACCTGCTGTGGATCAATTGGAGCCGGAGCGTAGAACCGTTGATAAAATAGGGATATTTCACTACGTATAGCGTCAGGGGAGGTGACGACACTTCCAGTACTGGTGCGGAGGCGGTGGATATATTTACGTTGCCGCTCACGTTGTCCTTTGGCGATATGGTATACACTTGCACTTTCGTCCGGGAGCACTGTACGATCTTTTAAAGCCACGTTTATATGAGCGAGCGTTCGTTGCTGTAGAGACAGGAGCTTGGTTTTAACTTCCCGAATCTGGTCATATATACGCTCCCCAGCATCAGATCTTTGCTGGAGCTGGCGAAGAACTCGATAGTAAAATTCAACTGTATCCCGTCTTTCCCGACCTCGTTGGTAGGATATGTTCTTAAAGACGCGGCGGATCCCTGGTTTAACCAAAATATCCCACCAGTCTGCGCAGTCGCGAAATTTGCATTTTTGTTGGACCCATCGAGTCCAGTGTTGTCTGAAAATATCTTGGCATTCCTCCTCCAGTAACAGCGAGCAATTCAGTTTCCAATAACCTCTTCCTATGTGAAATATGGGATGGGGGTAAGAGATTGTACATACGACAGCATGATGGTTAGTGAAACTGGCAGGTATCACTTCATATCGTCTAGGCTGGATAAGTTCCTGTGAAAGGTAGATGCGGTCGATTCGTGATGAGGAGTTGTGACTTATACAGGTGTAATGGGGCAGCGGCACCCTTAAACTATCCACAGCATCAATGAGGTGTAGGGAGGTAAGAAGGGTCCTGAGAGCCGGGTTGACACCTTTGTATGGACTAGTGGAATCATCTGGGCGTTGAATACAATTGAAATCCCCTGCAAGAATAAGTTTTTCCTTAACGTCGTGCAGATGAGGCAGTATACTCTGTTGAAAGAACATTTTCCGTTCCACACGTTTATTGGACCCGGATGGGGCATATACATTTATCAGGGTGGTATTGTTTATGTGTCCAGATATTATGCGTCCTGATGGATGACATAGCACACCTTCGAGTGGGATATCATGTCTTATGAGGAATCCGGTCCCTCTATTCGTATTACCGGTATTGATGTATTGTTTGTAGAAGGCAGATATGGGTAAACACGGTATGGCAACTTCTTGAATGAAGGCAATGTCAATGTCTGCATCTCGAAGGAATCTCTCCAACAGTTGAAATTTCAGAGGGCATTCTATTACATTGATATTCACAGTGGCCACAGTGAGAAATTGCGCCATTAAGAGAAGTATAAAAGCTGTGCTAGACATACTGGAAGGTGGACTCGAAAGAAGACACAGTTGAGAATTATCCTGGTGCACTATGTCAAATTAGGTTGAGATAGTTCCTTATGATTGCTATTCATAGGCCGGCAGTCAGCGTTTGAGAGCGTTCGTGGGTCCCTAGATGACGTAGAATGAAGATTTTGTTTCTTTTTCACAGCTGCGGGAACGTTTGTGGAGCCAGTTTGATTCTTCTGGGCTGGTACGGCAATCGAGGCATTTGTTTTTATCTTTTTAGATACGTTCTCGGATCCCCGATCAACCTGCGTAGGTGAGTCGGTAGGTACCAGAGAAGGTGGGGGCAGTGAAGACAAAATTTCTGTGGCAGCCTGTAGTGGCGGCATAATTGGTTCTAAGGCTGCGATACATGTTGCCGATAGCACAGGGGCACTCTGTGACTCGCTGAGCTGGTCAGTGTAAGGTACCAGTTCTGCGTCGTGTGTAGCAGAGGCCACTGCTGGTGTTGTCCCAGCTGACTGATCAATAAACATGTGTTCATGTGACGTTTGCTGTGTCACAACTTCCGAGTATTGAACACGTCGTTGTTGTGTTGGAGTTATACCGAGGGGAATCATTTTCTGTGGGCAGTTGATACGTAGGTGTGTGTTAGCATTGCAAATTAAACAGGTCTGTTTCTGTCCATTATAAGATAGGTAGCCAGAATGGCCACCAAAAGTCTCAGTGGAGGGGATATCTTGTTTTATTTCCATAGTGACTGCGCGTATTCCATTATACACCGGGAACTGATAAGCAGAAGACCATTGTTCTTTCCTGACTTCACTCACAGTGCCATATTTCGACAGGACGGATTTGAAAATTTCAGGTGGAACTTCAAGTGGGACATTAAATATACGCACTGTGGTAAAATTGGAATCCGCTGGGGAGAGCTTAACATTAGTCATTTCGCCTGAGGCATACTGAAATTTAATAGGATCTGCAAAATTATTTAACAATTTCTGATAAGTAGATATGCTGATTACCTTGATGTACATGGTTTTTTCTTGTGCATTTAACTGGATGGCTTCTACTTGGTCGACAGTCAACCGGAGAGTATCGCTAATCCAGCGGTGAATTTCTCCTGGTGTAGCGCGAGAACTCTGCTTGTCCCATTGGCAGCGTACGGTATATTTTCTCTGGTATCCGGACATGATTTTCAGCGGGGTTTTCTGGGTTTCCTGGTTTTGTTGTCCTATCTGGAACACTACTTGAAAAAGTATTGTCCGAATGACACACGGAAGGTCAGTTCACCCGTGGAACTATCGGAAGCACCGGTATTAGAAAATGTACACTCTTCCAATGCGGTCACACAGTGGGCTCACACGCACCTCACTCGGCCACGACTAGTGACCAACTGTCCACTGAGCTAATTGTGTCAACGAATATCGTTCTATATAAAATGACTTACATAAAACTTGTTAGCAAATAGTGATTTATACTAAACGATTTCATCACTGGAGTATATTATTTATATATAAAGCATTTCATACAAAGTTTATTTATTTTATATCAGTACGCTATATTGCATGCAATACTCAAATTAGTGAAATATAAGTCAGGCACAAGATATCCGCTGCCATCTTGTCTTATTAGTGAATCGGGTCAGCTTTTTAAAATCACGTCTGCACTATAGTATTACAAAATAAACTTTTAATTTCGAACGTGCCTCTTCCTTTAGAACAGTTAAAACGATTCTCGGCTCGATAATCGGAACTGGTGGGTCCCATGATATGGATTATAAAGTTTGCATAATTCGCACGGCCGCCATCCTGAAATGGTATGGTGGACGACCTTGTAGTTTGGTCACAAGACGCATCCTATACGAAGGTATGTTGTTACCAAATTTGGTAGAGATCGGATGATTTGGTTAGTCGTTATTTGATTTTACGTTTTGAACGTTTGAGTGGCCGCCATTCAGTTTTAGTAAAGATGGCGGCGATATAAAACATGACACTGAGGTGTCCTTTGCTAGTGCTACCTTTGTACCAAATTTCGTTCAATTCGCATTCACCGTGTTCGAATTGATAGGGGGGGACAGACATTCAGAGTACACACACTCACACACACACACACACACACACACACAGACACACAGACACACACACACACTCACACACACACATACACACAGACAGACACACTTTTTTTCGCCCTGTCTTGATCTCATAAGTCTACTTTCACTTTTTGCAAAAATCGAAAGTAGGCTAAAAATGGAGAACACCTCATAAAATATTGTCAAAATTTTAACCTCAAAATTATGTCGAAACAATTTCAAAAGCCTAGACGAAAACTTACAAAATGGAAAGCACCCAACACCGTATGGGGAGAATTCCAGATTGATCATGTGGCCATTTCTAACAAAAATACACTGGAAATTTTAAATGTCAGAACGCGTAAAGGGTTCTTCGAGTCTGACCATTATTTGTTATAAGTCAAGATTAGACCAATCCCAAGACAGAAAAAGACAACAAAAAACAAAATTGGGAAGCCTGATCCAGAATATTTGAAGATAAACAGGGACAAAATCATTGAAGAAATTAATAGGCATCCAACAGACACTTGGACAGATCTTGCGACCACAGTTCAAAAGGCAATGCGTTGGGCGCAACCTCCTAGAAAACGAAAACATAGGTGGTGGAACGTAATTTGTGATCAAGCCACTGAGAGAAGAACACAGGCATGGATGAAGTTCAGCAGTAACAGAACATCCGAAACATGGAAGGAATTTCACGAAGTTCAAAAATAATCATGAAAGGAAATCAGAAGAGAAAAACGAGCGTACGACAACAACAGGCTAAAAGAAATTGAAGAAGATTTTAAGAGAAATAACACAAGAAATTTTTACAGAACATTCAAAGAAAATATTAAGGGTTATCAGCCTCCTAGCCTCTGCTTTCGAAGAACAGATGGGTCCCTGGAAACAAACAAGAAAGAAAACTGTAGAATTCTCAAACAATACTTTAATAATCTTCTCAATTGTACGGAACCCACGGAGAAATTGACCTTCCAAACAACCACATCCAATCCCGATTCTACTCCACCTACAATAGAGGAGATCATACAACAAATGAAAAATAACAGATCGGCAGGAGAAGATGGAATTATTGCTGAAGTATGGAAGCTTCAAGATAAAAACATCACCAAAACAATTCATAAGATCATCACAGACATTTGGATCACAGAGAAAATGCCAGAGGAATGGAAATGTGCATTGATCCACCCATTACATAAAAAGGGTGGTAAGTCAGATCCAAATAATTACAGAGGGATTTCTCTAGTGCCAGTTGAGCCATGTTTAACATCTCTCTTTTCTTTATTTTCTTTGGCAGCTGTCCCGGTTGACTCAGACGCCATGTGAGATGCTTTCTGTCCGGACGTGCCTTGAGGCTCTCCGCCTTATTATTTAAAATGTAATGTTTTTCCTTTTTATTTAACATTTTCATTATGTCGAAGCCTTCCATTTACTCATGTAAGTAACACATCTAACCTTGTGTCCACTATGCTCATTTCCTAAATTTAACCTTTCTCTTTGATCTTCGTCGTGTGCTTGGATTTGCTGTGGAACCAATCGTAATGGCGGTCTCCTGTTTTATTTTGTTTGAGTCTTCGTTTAACCTTTTATTTGTGCCGTGAAATATATCTGCGAGTGATTTTGTGAGTGTGTGTTTTTCTTGCTGCCAGGTGCATTGATGCTGTTTTGATTGGGCATATCTTCGAATGGGTCTCCCGTGGTTTGTGGACGTTGGCGTTTCGACCATTCTCCCAACACGAGGCATGACACCATATATTTTAGCCCTTATGTTTTCCCTTCATTCCATGCTTCGGGCAACTGAATCACGGCGGTAACTTTAAGTAGGCCTTACCGTATTCAGCTCGAACTCGGAACGTAGTTGGGGACTATATAGGTTTAGCATATTTTGCTAGACTACCTACAAGCACGAGTTGCTTTGTGTTTTATTACTGCATCGACGGCTGGCATTTTGTGTGTTTGATTGCGTGTATGTATCATGATATATTTCACGGACACTTGACGTCATTTGTTTCTCCTTGTAGTATCTTTGGTTTTTGCATTTCTTTTCTCTGGGGACTGCCAGCTCGATCGCATCCCCATTGCTCGCCACAGCCTCTGCGACACGCATACAGCCGCTTTTTTTATCTTTGCTATGCTTGTTATTTGTGGTCGTCATGACAACCATCCATCTCTAGGCTGAGAAGTGATTGTTGTTGACCAGCGACCGGCTCGATTGCCTCTTGATCATTTACTTCCTCCCTTTTTACATCGTTTTCACGGAAGTGAGCACAGGTATGAATATAATTTGTTAACGTTATTTACTATCGTAAGTTATTTCTTGTTAGTTATATTTATCTTCCCCGTTTGAAACTGACTTTATTTGACCCCTAGGGGAAGGGTATTCTTTTTGTGTGTGTTATTCTGGCCGGGTTTCTTTGTGTGTTCGGTTTCAATTCATTAAATTTCCATTTCTTTATCGATGTGTCTTATTTAGTAGTGTTTGGCGATCGGGCTGCTCTCTCTCTCTCTTCAAACCTAGGCCTAACTTATTCTAGCTTTCTAGCACCAGGAGGGTATTCCTACCACTCGTCGTGGGACCACCTTCATGGAGTCTGGAGTCGCTCGGCACATCTGGCCTGCAAATACGGGCCCAGCACAGATCAGAAATTAACATCCATTTCCACTGCGTACTCCTTTCTTTTCTAGTTGGTTCCAGTGATGCAGCTAGGAGGCACGCCAAGAATATGTTTATTTTAATAGGGCGGTGCACAGTCGCTTACAAAATATTCTCTAAGTGTTATTGAACAGACTAGAACCACAAGCAGATCCACAAATAGGAGAATACCAGATAAGCTTCAGAAAAGGGAGATCATGCATCGAACAGATCTGGAACTTGAGAACACTGCTGAAAGTCAGACAGACAAAAAAACACTGTAGTTACCTTTGTGAACTTTAAAAAAGCATACGACAGCATTGATAGACAAACGCTCTTTGCAGTACTGGAAGAATATGGCATTGACAAAAAAAACAGGGCACTTATACAACTAACGCTCACGGACACCACCTCTAAAGTTAAGTTCATGGCTGAAATTTCAGAACCCTTTCATATACGCACAGGTGTCAAACAAGGAGACGGCCTCTCACCAATCTTGTTCAACATGGTCTTAGACAAAATTGTTAAGCAGTGGGAGGAACAAGTTAAAGGAATACAGCTAGGAAGAACCCGCGAAACAAAAACAATCATAAAATGTCTGGCATTTGCAGATGACGTAGCCTTACTCAGCAATAACACACAGGAGGCAAAGGAAGCACTGGAACGATTACATGAAATAGCTGCTAAAACAGGTTTACAGATATCTTATGAGAAGACCCAATACATGGAACGACACACCAACAATGTACAAACCATGCATACCATATATGGATCCATACAATGAGTTGAAAAATGTAAGTACTAGGGAGAATATATACAAATAGGAGGATCAAACAAGGTGTCTAACATAGAACGAACGGAAAAACTCCAGAAAGCATACAAACTTACATGGTCACATTATAATAAGAAAAGCATATCAAGACAGGCCAAACTTAGACACTACAAAACAGTTGTATCACCAGAAGCATTGTATGCGTCAGAAACGACCACAATTGGAGCATCTGGCATCATAGAAACAGAAAAAATTGAACGTACAATTCTGAGAAAAATATTTGGAGCAGTACACAGAGATGGGATATGGATGAAAAGACCTACCAAAGAGCTATATGAACACACAGATAGACTCACAGATATCATTAGAAAACGCAGACTAACTTTCTACGGGCACATACAGAGAATGAACAATAAACGACTTACAAAGAAAATCTTTGATGTAGTAAACAGTTCAAAAAGGAAAACAAATTGGTATCATGAAATAGAAGACGACTTAAAGCAATTAGGGATCAACAAGCAAATAATAGAAAACAGAGAAAAATTCAGAAACAAAATTAAGAACGCCAAATTTTTAGTAAGTGAAAGGAAGAAGATAGGAACATTGTGGACGGAACAAAGGAAACAGGAACACAGTCAAAGGATGAAGAGATTTTGGGAAGAGAAGAAGGGAAAGAAGAGATAATGGTGACATCATGAGATATTTAAGTCCATACACTGTCCATAAGGGCAAAAATGATGTAAGAATAATAAATAGGCTGTATAGTTCTTCATGGATCTACTTGTTTTAGCCTACTTTCGATTTTTGCATAAAATGAAAGTAGACTTATGAGATCAACACAGGGCCAAAAATTGTGTGTCTGTCTGTGTGTGTGAGTGAGTGTGTGTGTGTGTGTGTGTGTACTCTGAATGTCTGTCTGTCCCCCCCCCCCTATCAATTCGAACACGGTGAAACCGAACAGAACGAAATTTGGTAGAGAGATAGCACTAGCAAAGGGCACCTCAGTGTCATGTTTTATATCGCCGCCATCTTGACGGAAACGTAATGGTGGCCACCCAAATGATCAAAGCTTAAATCAAATTACGACCAAGCTAATCATCCGATCTCTACCTAATTTTGCAACATTATACCTTTATGTATGAAGAATCTTTGGCCAAACTACAAGGTCATCAGCCCAATAATTTGTGGATGGCGGCCATGTATGTGTGCAAATTAATTCCCCCTATCAATTCAAAAACGGTGAAACCGAATTGAACGAAATTTGGTTCAGAGGTATCACTAGCAAAGGGCACCTCAGTGTCATGTTCTATATCGCCGCCGTCTTGACGCAAACGTAATGGTGGCCACCCCAATGTTAAAAGCTTGAATCAAATTACGACCAACCTAATCATCAGATCTCTACCAAATTTTGCAACAACATACCTTTTTGTGGAAGCATCTTTTGACTGAACTACAAGGTAATCAACCCAATAGTTTGCTGATAGCGGCCATGTATGTGTGCAAATCGATTCACTATATCAATTCAAACACGATGAAACCGAATTGAATGAAATTTTGTACAGAGGTAGCACTAGCAAAGGGAACGTCATATTCATGCTTAATATCCGTATAACACGTTGTAGTTCAACAAGCTACGATAACCAATATCCAATTATACTCCTTGAAAAAGACAAAGAGTTTAAACTTATGTTCCTATATGTTCTTTACTGAACATCTTGTTTCTTGTGTCCAATTATGCGATATAAGTTTGATCCTGCGCAATAATCTTCATGTAATAATTCGTAACTCTATGATCTACATTTATATAAAAATCCAACATGGCGACCACCCGGAATATTTAGAGGGTTCTCAATATCTACGAATCTATTACAGCCACCAAACTGAAATTTTGTATGTTGATAGAGGCAATTGCCGTAAGTAGGATATATGAAAATAGGCTGTATATTTCTTCATGGAACTACTTGTTCATTATTATAATTATTATGCTGAGGAAAACATTTGGACCACATTTCAGGGCGGTAGAAAAGCTCAGAAGAACTGTATTCACTGACTGAACGATTCACCTCACTTGCACGGAAATGACGCATGAAATTCTATTGAAATGTAGCTCGAATGGACAACACACGGCTGACCAAGAAAATCTTCCTCATAGTCAATGGAACGCGACAAACCAAAGTACGCTGGCTAGCAGACATCCAAAAAGGATATCACTGAAATCAACAACGACACGGACTGCATTTAGACAGAAATTAAATTCATATAAGTTTCTACCCAAGTTCCCTACTGGACAGAATTTGAAACTCAAATCTATATGGACACAAGAAAGTAGACAGGCACATTGCTAAAGGATGAGGTAGTTTAGGGAATATAAGAAAAACAGGAAGACCAACAAGATGGTGTATTGGCTTTCATGGCCAGTGAGTTAAAACTCAGCAATTTTTCTAGGCGGAGACACCAAGAGCCAACTGATGAGCCAGTTAGGTGTACTAGGTGAAACCCTACACAAGACGCGGCACAAACCTAGAAGAATTGTCGAGTTTTAATTCACTGGCCGTGAAAGCCAATATACCGCCCTTTTGGAAGCCTTCATAGGGAGGTTATGGCTGCTTGAGCTTTTAGTTCTCGCAGTAAAGAGGCGCAGATGCGCTTCATAAAAAGGGAGGTAGCGCGCAGTTCGCTACTCCTGTGGAGACCGGGCAGGGACACCAAAAGCCCACTGATGAGCCAGCTTGGTGTCCTACGCGAAACCCCACACAAGACAAGGCACAAACCTAGAAGAATTGCTGAGTTTTAAGAAGACCAATGCTAAACAATTAAAATTAATTGTGTTAACCTACTGAAAAGTATGGCAATGCTGATAAACATTGTGTTTTGTAGAACTACTTTGTCTTGTATATGAAAATCAGAAGAAACTCTCTTGATGAGAGAAACATGTCATCTCTTAGTTTTGTCATTCCTCCATAGACTATATCAAATTTACAGTAGTAATGGCGTTACAATAACAGTCATTAAATAGATGAATCATAAGAAAAATTCAAACACCACATAATTAAATTCAAACAGAAAATTTGAAGCAGTCTAGAATTTTCTTATGATTTATCTACCTATCAGATTTCAAACTATCATACATATAATGAAATTTATATCGTGAGATCTAATATGTATTATAACGGGAGTGACTGTTTATAGCTAGTAAAGCACTAGTTGTTGGCCTTACTTAGGGTCAAATAGCCAACAACAGCAATATATTGCATCAGCTAGGCTAATGGGATTCAGCCTCCACACTGGATCTAGCTAGGTATATATAGATCAGCCAGAGGACACTATGATCATAGCGAGTACTGGATTCCAGCAGCGCAATAACACCTTCAACATGCAGCTCCTGGTAAGTCCTTAACTCTTCAATTCCTGTATTTAGTTCCTGTGGCAAAAATCTATGCTGTTTCACCGATCAGAACCAAATTGTACACACTTACCCTTTCGAAACCTAGGAGCAACACTGTCTATTTGAAATTTCGGACAGACTACTCCATTCCCTGCATTTAGGCCCTTTGGCAAAAATCAACTCTGTTTCACCGATCTGAACCAAATTTTACACACTTACACTTTGGATCGCGACGAGCAACACTGTCTGCTTGAAATTTCGGACAGACCATTCCATTCCCTCCATTTAGGCCCTTTGGCACAAATCTACACCGTTTCACCGATCTCAACCAAATTTTACACATTTACTCATTGGAACCTGACGAGCAATACTGTCTTCTTGTAATCTCGGACAGACGAATCCATTCCCTGCATTTAGGACCTTTAGCGCAAATCAACACCGTTTCGTCGATCTGAACCAAATTTTGTATGCTTACCCCTAGGAACCCTGTGGGTAACACTGTCCATTTTAAATTTTGGACAAACCACTCCATTGCCTCATTTAGGCCCTTGAGCACAAATTTACACCGTTTCACTTAATTGCACCGAATTTTATGTACTTATCCTTTAAAACCCTGCTGGTATCACTGGTCACTTAATATTTCGGACAACCCTCTCTATTCCCTACATTTAGAATAACAGACAAAATAAACATGACAACCTTCAACATGCTGCTCTTGGTAAGTCCTAAACTCTTCAATTTGGAGATTGTAGTGAGCTCCGTGTTTGATTCCCTACCGGGTTGTGGGTTTTCATCATTGTATGTTTAATTCTATCGGCCACGGCGGCCGTGAGCGCTAACTCGATAGCTCTTGCCTCGCTGTCATCTGGAGGGAGTGGATTAGAATCACACATTGGTCATTCTGAAAATGGTTTTTGTGGTTTCTTAATTTCACCACCAAGCAACAGACAGTAGTGGCTACGCTGGCTCTCTCTGCTGACTCGGTAGACGCGTGGGTTTGAGCCCCACCGTCAACCATCCTTGAAATGGTTTTCCGTGGTTTCCTCCTTTTCAACACCAGGAAAAATGCTGGGACGGTACCTTCTGACAGGCCACGGCCGCTTCCTTCCACATCCTTGCCCAGTTTCATTCCTCTTCATCAATTCCATCACTCATCCCAACACGCAGGCCGCCCAAGGGCGTCGACTGTAAAGATCTGCACTCGGCCTCACAGGAGGCCACAAGACAGAAAGAAAAATACCAAGTCAGTTCCTTTCAGCAGGTCCACGGCCGACACCTTGCCAATTATCTTCCAGAACCCTTTCTTTAATTGAACTAATGTTGGTGGTCGCCTGTCACCATCCCCAGTTGTATCTAATGATAAAGTATGTTCAGCTCCCAGATACCATCCTTGCGACGGTAGAGGAATGATCCCTCGCAGAGTCCATGGATGAAGCTGACCTGGGAGGATAATCCGGCTTTGGTGGGTTAGTCGGTAGCATGCTAAACTGTCATGCCCAAGATTGCGAGTTCGAACCTGGCCGAAGTCGTTGGATTTTTAAGAGAGTTAAAATCCTTCAGTATGCCTTCCTTCGGTGGGAAAGTAAAGCCGGAGGGCCCATGTCATAGACCTATGGCACGTAAAGTAACCTACCACTGCAATTGGTAGAGTGAAGAAACATTTCTAGGTTATGTATATTAAGGCTTTCTCGGCCCGGATTATATAAATAATTCATGTGTTTTGGGCTAATGTCGTGTGTATTTAGATTAGAACCATACGTTTCGGAGAAACCTTACCTCCTTTTTCAATGGAAATCAAACTATGTGGCCAAAGAAAGTATATCAATGAGATACAAAAATTCTTCTTCGCCTCAACTTACTAAATTTAGATGATTGTCGAACAACTTCCTCTCCATAGAGGAAAACCTCAATATACATATTAGAAACCTCTACGACTATAGCCAATAAACGTCGTCGTAGCATATTTACTTGTCAAGATACATCAGTTTTAGTATTAGGTGCCAGTTCTTCCCAATTATTTAAATGTTTAAGATCATTATAATCCAGCCCCGTGGTGTTCGGATAGTGCGCCTGCCTCTCGCCCAGAGGCCCCGGGTTCAAATCCCGGCTCGGTTAGGGATTTTAAAAACTAACAAGAGGGCTGAAACGGGGTGTATTCATCCTCGTGAGAACAATTGATAAGCTGTTATTTTGGGACAGAGAAACTAGTTGTAAATTCTTTAACTTCTTCTTTCTTTCTTTCTTTCTTTCTTTCTTTCTTTCTTCGTCATGCCCGTAAGGAGCGCGATTGAACTTATATAGCTGATGGCATTGCCTTTGTCTTCTCCCAAAATTTCTTCATCTTCTCGCTGTGGCTTCTCTTGCGATCTTCTGACCAGGTTTTGTTGGTGATAGTGCTTGAATGGTCTGCAAAGCGGTGATTATCGACTAATTCTCTGAGCTTAGCTCTGTATAGTACAATGTCATCTGTGATGCAAATTTCCTTAAGATTTTTCCAACTTCAAGCAGGCACGTCTCTTTAACTTTCATTGACAGGGCAAGAATAAGCATCCTTTTGGTCAGTCTCTCTGATTGCCCATCCTGAGGATACGCCCGTAAAATTTCAATCTTTATCTATTGTTTTAAAAATTACATTTTCTATTTCAGCTCGTCTTGTGCGCCGTGGTAGCCGTAAGCCAGGCTGGTATTTTGGCCGGAGGACCTGGAGTGATTGCTCCTGGTCTCTTGGGACTGAATCCTGCCGCCGCTGCTCTGGCTGCTGGAGGAGTGCTTGGTGTCCCTGGATTGGCCGCTCCAGGAATTTTGGCAGCTAACGGTATCCTTGGCGTACCTGGTGCTGCTATCGCTGCTCCCGGAGTTTTGGCTGCCCCTGGTATTTTGGGCGCCCCTGGTGTGTTGGCTGCTCATGGACTGATCGCTCCAGCTCTGGTTCCCGCTGCAGCGCACCCTGCCGCTACCCTCAGCGCTGGAAGTTCCGCTGGTGTCACCGCTCTGTCTGCCGCTGGAACTCCCATTGAGACACCCGCAGTCCAGGCTGGAAGAGTCACTGATGCTGTGGCTCACGTCAACGCCAAGACTGCCGCTATCTGGGGATAAACAATGGAACTTCCTGTTACCACCACCATATGAGGCTGCAAAAAACAACTGTACTGATCGTCATCATTGGTTGAGCTCTATGTATATATCCATTATCTCCCATTTCTTTTGTTAAGTTATACAAATAAATTTTGCCAGCAAATCATACATAAACTGCCTGTTATTTAAATCGTTTTGCCTCCTCAACCTATCATCTCCACATTTGACGAGTGCCTGACACTTTCAGAACAAAATCTTGAATATGACAAAAATATTGTGATCTCCCGATTATATGTTCCCACTATTCGAATACCTCGTATAGAGTACTGTTTCTATGCCATGTGTTGAGCCTATGTATACTTACTTCAGAAAATATCAATGTATTTCACTCCAGAAAAACTAGAAATTCCTGCTTGTAACTGACGTAATTCAGTCAGTCATGGTCTTATGCCTATTGCTTATTTGAAATGTGATGAATTACGGGCAAGTCCATAGCTTACAAGACAACATTGAATTAATTAACGACTTAAATCTGGTTCATAAATTGGCGGTTGACAACAAAATGACAAGTAGTCTCGACAATGTAGTCTCATGAGAACAGGGAGAGGGAGTAGGCATGGTTTTCAATATAATATCGGCTCGGATTAACTTGCAGAAGAAGACTCGACCAAAAATTCTTGGGGAAACATATAAGGAATGATTTGAAAGCAAGTATCATTATGGGATGTGTTGTCTCCTAAGCGTACAAATCAGTTCATTTATTAATGAGGTTGATAATCTATAATCCACAAAACAAATAGGAATTTTATCCCTGCTGAGGCCAATCTTCAAATACGGCTCAGCGGTTTCGGATACATATCAAGCAGGGCTAACCAATGAGCTGGAAATGCTACATAGAAAGCTGTTAGCTTTGTGCTCAATGGTTTTAACCCTAAGAGTAGTGTAACTCGATTGATAGAAAAACTAGAGTGGGAATCTCTGGAAGATGGATAAAATCCAGACTATACGCTATGGTTAACACTTACCCTAATCGGCCAGTAAGGGGAGAACTAAGTAAACGTCTGCGAAATCTCACCTACCTGAGCAGAGTTGATCTTCCGCATAAAATATTGTGCACATACACCGTCGGATGTCAATTGTTAATCTTTTAAAATGATTATGTCGACTTCGCAGGGGTCTGGCGTTACGTTACGGGGACGGGACGAAATGTACCGAGAATGCACTGAGGTGTGCGACGTCATAGTACCACTTGAGCTTCCTCCACTCCCCGCGCGCTCCAGTGAGCGTGACGTCATCCAGCCAGCTACCTCCTTTGACCTTGGTTTGCACGCATTAGGCTTTCACCCAGCATTTTTCAGCATTTAAAATTATATAAAGTCTAGGCTTTCAGACTGACTATCAGTCTTTCTCCTTTTACATTTAAATGAAAGACAATATATTTCTCAAGATATCTGTTAAGTTTTATAACTAAGTTCAGCGTTTTGGCAGAGATATAGCGTATTAATTGAGACCATGCGCCTATCTGTCAATGGAGTGTTTAATATTCAAACCTGTTTTCCCGATTTTTTAGCCTACTTTCGATTTTTGCAAAAAATGAAAGTAGACTTATGAGATCAACACAGGGCGAAAAAAGTGTGTCTGTCTGTGTGTGTGTGTGTGTGTATGTGTGTGTGTGAGTCTGTGTGTGTGTATGTATGTGTGTGTGTGAGTCTGTGTGTGTGTGTGTCTGTGTGTGTGTGTGAGTGTGTGTACTCTGAATGTCTGTCCCCCCCCCCTATCAATTCGAACACGGTGAATGCGAATTGAACGAAATTTGGTACAAAGGTAGCACTAGCAAAGGACACCTCAGTGTCATGTTTTATATCACCGCCATCTTTACTAAAACTGAATGGCGGCCACTCAAACGTTCAAAACGTAAAATCAAATAACGACTAACCAAATCATCCGATCTCTACCAAATTTGGTAACAACATACCTTCGTATAGGATGCGTCTTGTGACCAAACTACAAGGTCGTCCGCCATACCATTTCAGGATGGCGGCCGTGCGAATTATGCAAACTTTATAATCCATATCATGGGACCCACCAGTTCCGATTATCGAGCCGAGAATCGTTTTAACTGTTCTAAAGGAAGAGGCACGTTCGAAATTAAAAGTTTATTTTGTAATACTATAGTGCAGACGTGATTTTAGAAAGCTGAGCTGATTCAGTAATAAGACAAGATGGCAGCGGATATCTTGTGCCTGACTTATATTTCACTAATTTGAGTATTGCATGCAATATAGCGTACTGATACAAAATAAATAAACTTTGTATGAAATGCTTTATATATAAATAATATACTCCAGTGATGAAATCGTTTAGTATAAATCATTATTTGCTAACAAGTTCTATGTAAGTCATTTTATATAGAACGATATTCGTTGACACAATTAGCTCAGTAGTAGAGCGTTAGCCTATCGCTCAAATGCCCATGGTTCAAACCCGATCAGAGCTAGGTTTTTTGCTTGAAATGTTATATGTCTATTGTTTTGTAATGACTCAGATGTTTTAAAATTAAGCGTTATATTGTGCATATTATGGTGTAAAATATATATTTAATTAAAACATAATTCGCCAGCAGATTTACTCGAGACATCTAGCTGCCAAAAAGGTAACTTCCAGATTTTATTGAAAAGTTTCTTCTTCTGGCCGCTAGAATGCACTCGCTCTGTTAGGATTATATTGTTCGATATTTCACCACTAGATGTCACGACTAGTCTACGTGGGGCTCCATTGATTACTACACCATTGGCATTCTATGCGCATCGAATTTGAAGAATGACAAGATGATACTACGATACATTTTTACTTTTTATTTTAAAGGGTTTGTAACAGCCTATTTTGCGTTACTTGAAAATGTTATTTGAAGTAAAGAACAAAACGATTTCACATAGTAAATGAATTCAAGACGTTGGTGTCAGTTCAGGTTATTAATTACTACTTTTATTTCAGGCAAATAGCAATCGAAAATATCCACATAGTTTGTATACACACGTCTCTGTAGGGTCATGGAAAGATTTGTTAATTCAATTAGGGTTGTGAAAGCCATGCACAACCAGACGTGTAAAGACATGCCTCAACTCAAAGTTGGATGTTGCCCACGGCAGGTCGTATATGTAATAATAATAATAATAATAATAATAATAATAATAATAATAATAATAATGTTATTGGTTTTACATCCCTTTTAACTACTGCTGCTTTTAGAGACACCGGGGTGCCGGAATTTTGGCCCGAAGGGGATCTTTAACGTGCCGGTAAATGTACTGACACGGCTCCCTCGCATTTGTGCACCCTTAAATGCCAGCTGACTGCACCAGGATACGAACCTGCAACCTAGGGCCCAGCAAGCGAGAACGTTACCGCTGAGCCACGCAGCCAGTCCGGTCGATTATGTCTCCAGATCCATAACATTCTTGATATACTTCTTATCTTTCTTTCTTCAATGATGGTAGCAGTTTTTATCTAGGTTGTGGCGTTTGGTAGAGGTAAATCGTTTCTAAGGTCTTCAACAAAGAATAGTTCTATTATACTCTTTGATAATAACAACGAGTTATAACTATACTCATACATTTAGGAGAAAGTAGGCTATATGTTCTTTACTGAACATCTTGTTTCATTTTGTAGGAAAAACACAATATCTCGTGAACTATGTAATGAAACTGGATGAAACTCGGCAGATACATTTCAACCCATGATTATCTTGGCGGGGCAGTCTCCGCCTACTTGCAAGTATATGCTTATAATTTTTATGCCGTATTATTATTCCAATTTCAACACAGTTGGGGGCCCTTCCTGAAGTTAGCCAAATGAGAGTTAATGAGAGATGAAAACAAAATGTAATGTTTTTTAGTGGTCAACACAAATTTGCACAATAACTGGGTGGGGGTACAATGTATATAATAAAATGAGTAATAAGTAAATATCACTCTTGGAAAAAATTACATGTATTAATTTATGACTAGACGACCCATACTGCTCCGGATCATTCATTTCAACAATCCTACAGCACTTCTTTCCATGTGCCATTTGCAGTTCAAATGTCTTCATGCTATTGACCTGAACAGACATTTACGGTACCGTTGCTTTTGGGTAAATGATGAATTTGACTTATGAGTTCAAATGTGTGGGTGTCTGCCTGTCTTCTGTATGTGTGTCCCACCTTAACATTTACGGTTTACCGAACGTAAGCTTAAAAGGCACTCGGACGGTAGGTCCCAGACGCAATTCTGAAAAGCCGAGGTGAATAGCGAAACTCCAAATACTTCTTTGAAGTATTAACTCGACACAACTAGACAGTTTGATGCTGGCCGAAGCTGGGGTGATATGGTCGCGCGCAATCTGTGTGACCTTCAATTGTCTACAAAATGGAGTTCCGCAGCATTCACTGAAACAATCCTACAGCACTTCTGCCCATATTACATTTGCATGTCTTCATGCTAGTGACCTGAACAGACAGTTCGGTAGCGTCGCGTTTGGGTAAATGCTGAAGTAGACTTATGAGATGAGGTAGGTTCTTCGCCAATCATAGCTCAGGTTTTTCATTATGATACAGCTGTTTGACCAATTAGGTAAGGTTAGCATCGCATATCGCCTCCACCACTACAGATAGAATAGTAAGTAAAGGCGATTGATGAGAACTGAAAATATAACTCATACATAAAGAATTAATATTCATTAAGCTGTACATTTGATAGAAGTTATAGAACTGAGGGAACGAAAGAACAGGATGTAGGATAAAAATCACCGATGTAGGACAACAGCACGTTATTTTTTAGCCTATTTTCAATTTTGAAAAAATAGGCTTATGAGATCACCTTTTGTCCGTGTGTGTGTGCGTGTGTGTGTGTGTGTGTGTGAGGTGTGTGTGTGTCCCCCCCTAATAAAATCTAAACGGCTAGAGCGATTTCAATGAAACTCGGTAAGTTTATAGCACTATTCCCGGCGACCTCGACCGTGCCCTTCAAATTTTGTTACGTCTCACCAATCCAACATGGCGGCTGTGCGAAATATTTCACTAGCATTCAATAACTCCGGAACTATTACCGATATCGCCCTGAAATTGTGTACGGTGATAAAGGGCACTACTAGAAGTTCACTTATGAGACTTTCAAAAACCTGGTGACTAAAAAACCAACATGGCGGCCAAGCAAAGTTGAGACTTTTAAATAGACTTTTCTCGCGATTTAACTATCCAAACGTAATGAAACTGGGTACAGCAATTGTTTATACACATTGTAAAGCACTGGAGTCTAATTTAGTTCAATTATTTACATAAACTCAAAATGGCGGCTGTGCGAAATATTTCACTGACATTCTATATCTCCGAAACTATTACAGATATCACCCTGCAATTTTGTACGGTGATAAAGGGTACTGATACAAGTTTACCTATGTATATTTCATAAACCTGTAAAGTACAAAACGAACATGGCGACCAAGCGAATTTGAAATATTGTAATAGACTTTTCTCGTGATTTAACTCTCTGAGCGCAGTGAAATGTGGTACAGTAAATGATTTTGCAGATTGTAATGCACTGCCATCTAATTTAATTCAATTGTTTACATAACCTCAAGATGGCGGCTGTGCGAAATTTGAAAATTATGTTTTTATTTCTTGTGTCGTAATCATGCGATCGAAGTGAAAGTTTGAATAATGAACCTAGGCAATAATTGTCCTTGAATGGTACATATCTCTATGGCCTATACATATAACAATCCTAAATGGCGAGCTTCCGAAATATTTAGACGGTTCTCAATATCTATGAATCTTTTACAGCAACCAAACAGATTTTTTTATGTTCATAGAGACTATGAACATATGTTCACCTATAGGACTTTGAGTAACTGGGTGAGCACAAATCCAACATGGCGGCGACGCGAAGTATACATATTTAAATGGACGTTTCTCGCGAATTAACTATCCGAGTGCCGTGAAACGTTGCACGTTAAATGCTTATACAAATGTTGATCCACTGGCACCTAATTTATTTCAATTGTTTGCATAATCACAAGATGGCTGTTGTGCGTAATTTTAAAATCTATTTTTTCTTCTTGTGTTCTAATCATGCGATTGAAGTTTGAATACCACACGTACACAATAATCTTAATGCAATAGTACAAAAATAAAAATCCAACCTGGTGACCATCTGAAATATTTAGACGGTTCTCAATATCTACGAATCTGTTACAGCAATTAAACTGAAATTTCGTATGTTGATAGAGGCAATTAACATGAGCAGGATATATGAAAATAGGCTGTATAGTTCTTCACGGAACTACTTGTTTCCATTACCACAGGACAGTTATTAGGGATGCGGACGTCCTTGTATAATTGTTATTTAATTTTTGCCCCGTTTGCTGAGGTCTGTGTTCCTCCGCAACATTCGTTTCAACATTCTTCCTTACGAACATTTGCTGTTCACTTGCCTTTTGGTTCTATTTGAACTTTGACGCCATGAAAGGATTTTGCTCGCGATAATGCTGTGCCGTTATTACGACACAAGACATGTCTCTACTCTCAACACCATCTGATTTGTGTATTTGGTTTTTGCGAGTATGATGTGTTAATGCTGGCTCTTGACAGAGCGCACCACCAAACAGGTAAGAAGGAAGTCTTCTGCTTGTGGCGATGCTCTATAAAGCTGTTCCTGTCGTCTGTTTACCAAGATGGTAGGTCTGCCTTGTTGTCGGTCGTCACTACGACAATTGTTAAGTTTTTAGAAGCTACTAGAGAGATATGTTGGAATCATCGAGCCGATGAGATGTAGTAGACATAGGTGGAGTTTCCCGAGGAGGCTGGGATAGCCTGGGCCTATTCACAAGCTTCTGCCCTGTTTTATTTACATCGGAGGAATGACAGGTACCATGTAAGAAGGAAATAACAACTTAAAATTGGAATTTATTATTGTATTGAAGAAATCAGGAAGTCTGGATGGGATCTCACATGTTTTGGAAACGATGATGTAGTATTTGGTATCCTGGAAATGATCATCTTGTCGAAGGAAGAACCTGCCGTATGAAGGATGTTCGGCTTATTATTTGTGATTTTGATCACTGTAGAATATCACGTTCAATGTCGGAGGGAAATAAGTAATATTGTGTTTGACGAAATGTTGCTAAAATTTGTGAGGGTAAAGAAAGATGTCTACTGAAAGGTACGTTGAGCTGTATTATAACTTGTTGATATGTGAGGTAAGCACCTGAAGTGTATTTATGATTTATTGAGTCGCCGGCATTGTGATACCGTGTTAGGGTTGACTATCATTTTGTTATGTGGTTAGTAGAATTTATTTCATTAGTAAAGTAATGTAAATGTTCGCTTTTTCCCTCTAACCACTGTAGGATATCCTGGTTAGGATCTGTTTCAACATGTTATTTAGCACGGAGTATAGTTTGAGATATCTGGCGATGACGATCGTCTTAGTTTTCCTTATTAGAAGTTATCTTCAGTTGGTAGCGAACCACCATTATCGACGAACAGCTGATTATGTAGTACTGTAGTTTAACGACGGCAGCCATGTCACTGGTTTGGTGATTGGAATGACTAGCTCTGTGTTCATGCTATTAATAGGAGTTGGAGTTTAATGAAGTGATCCACTCTATGATAAATGTTTTGTTTATCGGCATTGATTTTCAGTTGGTAATATTGGTCAAGGATATGTGCATGTTGTGTTAGTCGTGAAGTAATGTACCTTTGCTTGTGATATATGTAACTCTGTTCGTCTAGTGTCAGCTGAAGGTTTTCATCTTATACGAAAAGGGAAAATGTTAGGGATGTTTTAATTAACTACTGTAGGCCTACTATACTTCGTCTTGCTTCTGAAGGGAACGGTTTAAGGGCAATTAAGGGTGATTTCCATGTCTTATTTTGATATTGTTGAATTGTTTGTTGTTTTATTTGTAAATGTACTCTGTTGGCCAATAGAATGTCGTTCATACCGGAGTAACAGTGTTTTCTTTTAAGCTTAGACTCGACAACACGATTCTAATAAGTGTACCTAGGGTTATGTTGGCAGAAGGCCCAGCCCTTCCGCTACCATTCTTAAGTCGTACAATTAACGGTAACAGAGGTTCGGACCTCGATAATTATTGTATTGTATTTTAGGCCAGTTCAAATGCGACATAGAGTTGTCCGTGGCTAAACATCGGTTGAGGTAAATAAATACCTACTTGATCAAGTGTTTGACCTTGAGCTTTATTGATAGTTATACAAAAAGCCAAATGTACTGGTAACTGCCTCCTTTTGAAGGAAAATGGCATAGAAGTATCTGATGGCGTAAGGTCAAAGCGATGAAGTAGGACATTTTTCCAACATTTACGCCAGTAATAATTTCCAGGTGTAAGCAATTGTCATGCATCTTCCGAACTAACGGTCTAGAACCGTTCAACAGACCTTGGGTAACATTAATATTTCTCAACAAAATCACAATTGAGCGTTCTTTTAGTCGAAGGTTATGAGGTGGCAATCCACTTATGTCCATGCAGTCTAAAAATTCTGCTGGGAATTTTAGAAGTTCACACTCATCTTCAGTAATCAAATTATTTACACTGATGTAAGTTCTCGATGATCATGGGATTATTTCTAAATCTTTGTAATTGATTTCTTGACAGTGTTCATATTTAGATGCTAAAATCGCTATTTCAGAAATGCGTGAAATATCTTTTCAGCGTGGAAATTTCGTTTCCATATATTTCAGGGATGATATCAGTTTTAGCAAAGATGGAGGGTGGTAAGTCGACTAATTCTGAATTTTCTCCATCGACGTGAGGGTATTCACCGTTACCAATTTGTATCCAGAAGTTTGCATAGCATTTACATACGTATCGCTGATGCCTATAATAAAAGGAGAATAATTATTCCAGTTGCCTGTAACATGTTTAAAAATTCATAAACTCTGATTGTTGTACACACAATATGCCAATGACCTGAACAGACAATTTCCGTCTCCTTTAATTTTTATGAAAATCCACAGCCTGCTTCCAGTCTCCGACCGGGTCAGGAATGGAATGAATGAAGCCCCCATCTAGCAGCGAGGATATGAACTGTGCCGGCTGCCGAGGCCTGACGCACTCCTCTGGGGCAATGATTAAATGAATGACAGATGAAATGAAATGATAGTGGAGAGTGTTGCTGGAATGAAATTTTGACAGGGAAAACCGGAGTACCCAGAGAAAAACCTGTCTGCCTCCGTTTTGTCTAGCACAGATCTCACATGGAGTGACCGGGATTTGAACCACGGACCCAGCGGTGAGAAGCCGGCGTGCTGCCGCCTAAGCCACGGAGGCTGCCCTTTAATTTTTATAACATTTGTAATTGAGGGGCGCCTCTCACTCATCATTTGATTCATCGTTTTGATTGAACACGAATGGCGGTTCCAACGTTCGACTGTAGTGGCATCTGCTACTAACCCGAGCATGTAGAAGCTAATTTGGTAAACAAAATAATCGCGTATAGCGTAAATCGCCAAAGCCCCCCACCCCACCTTTTCATCCGTTCTTATCCATAGAATGCAAACACATTTGGCATTGAAATCAAATGTTTTTAAATATCCGTATTGATGTTAGAATTAAACGTTTAAATTATACGCCAAATCAATACATAAACAAATATATATATATTGTTATATATTAGTACAATTTTGTGTATATTTTTAAAGCTTAACATTTTTACACTCACCGTTAATAGTTCTTATTTTCTAACTACTTTTTTTAAATTATTGTTGAAAGACCAATCTTATATTTATTTAATTAATACTACTTTGTAAGGATATCCAATTGTATTACTATATTTTATTTTTTACAAATATTATCTTTAATTTTTCATTTTAATTTAGATTTAAGGCACATATGCCATTTTAGTTGTTAATTCTTAATTGATTTTCTTTTTAGGCTGCCCCATTGTAAATCGAAACATGTACTAATATATAACAAAAAATATATATATATTCTTTCTTATCCACTCATTTTATTATTGTATGCTTATTCCAAAATCAATGTTTTTCAGTCGGTCAACACGATTGTACCCAATTGTTATTGGAGTTATCCTAATCCGGAAACATATTAAATGAAATTAATAAATAGGCAACACTTGGATGACAGTTTCGATCGTCAATCATCCAAGTGTATTTATTAATCACATGCGATAATTTTTTCAGGATTAGGGAACCTGCCATTACAATTGGGTACAATCGTGTTGACCAACTGAAAAACATTAAATTTCGATTATTAAGGCAACACTGAAAAATGGCTTCAAATACCATATCCTATCTCCAATTTACACATGTTAGTGTAACAATCACAATAATGCAGGTTATTACACAAATTCTACACACACACCCATGTACACGGGGCAACATGACCTCGATGTCTAAGCCTTGCAAATGATATAAGAACTGTCTATACATGAAAACTGCAAAATGGTGATAGGAGAATGTAGGAATGTTTGCCACTACATTACATTACATTTTGATAATATGCTGATTAACTGTGCATACGATAGCATAGAGAATACTACAGTCGAATAAATCCTTGAGCAACACTGAAAAAAGGCTTCAAATACCATATTATATCTCCTATTTACACATGCTAGTGCAACAATTACAATAACGCAGGTTATCACAAAAATTCTACACACACACCCATGTACACGGGGCAACATGACCACGATATCCAAGCCCTGCAAATGAAATAACAACTGTCGACACATGAAAACTGCAAAATGGTGATAGCAGAATGTAGGAATATTTGCAACGCAGGTTATCACAAAGATTCTACACACACACCCATGTACACGGGGCAACATGACCACGATGTCTAAGCCCGGCAAATGAAATAACAACTGTCGACACATGAAAACTGCAAAATGGTGACAGGAGAATGTAGGAATGTTTGCCACTATATTTCTCTGACAGAATAGCATTACATTACATTGTGCTAAAATGCTGATTAACTGTGCATACGATAGCATAGAGAATACTACAGTCCAATAAATCCTTGAGCAAAACTGAAAAATGGCTTCAATACCATATTATATCTCCTATTTACACATGCTAGTGCAACAATTACAATAACGCAGGTTACCACAAAAATTCTACACACACACCCATGTACACGGGGCAACATGACCACGATGTCCAAGCCCCGCAAATGAAATAACAACTGTCGACACATGAAAACTGAAAAATGGTGATAGGAGAATGTAGGAATGTTTGCAACGCAGGTTATCACAAAAAATTCTACACACACACCCATGTACACGGGGCAACATGACCACGATGTCTAAGCCCCGCAAATGAAATAAGAACCGTCTACACATGAAAACTGCAAAATGGTGATAGGAGAATGTAGGAATGTTTGCCACTATGTTTCTCTGACAGAATAGCATTACATTACATTGTGCTAATATGCTGATTAACTGTGCATACGATAGCATAGGGAATACTACAGTCCAATACAATCCTTGATTCACAATCGGTCAGTTTTCCCATGTGTCCTTAAGCAAATTTTTCCGGACTATCATTCTTCTTTCCTAGCGTTTATCCCAGTACGGGTTCCGCAGCTCTACTACATCTTCTCCACTTTTCCCTGACGTTGACATCTGCTGGTTGTAAGCCAACATCGTGCATATCCGTCTTAATGTTGTCGATCCAACGCTTTGCAGGTCATCCGCGTGGTGGCATTCCACCTGGGTCCAGGTTGAAAGCTATTTTGGCGACAGAGTCGCCCAGCATTCTCATAACATGACCATGCCGACAGAGAGACGAGCTTCCCTCACTTTCTCCGTAATTGGTGTGACACCTAATTGTTGCCTAGTGACAACCTGTCCATCAATGGCGCGGCGTTGACTATCGTGATGCAGTGTTAGTCGTTGTTGCCTAGCGACAATTTGTCCATCAAGTTAGTTAGTTATTGTTGTCCCCAGAAGCCTTCGAAGATTTCTCCACCCCAAGCATGCAAAGAACGTGTGCTGAACGTCATCCCACTGATCATCACAATAAAGACACCGTGAACTTGGTGAAATTCAAATTCGATGGAGGTATGCTTCCTAATAACCATGGCCAGAGAGAAACATAGCAATGTAATAATTGACCTCACCATGTTCTCTCGACAACCATGGCTTCAGTTGCTTGATAATAATGATAATAATAATAATAATAATAACCCGTGGGGGTTTCTGCCTGTTCCCCTATCGGGCGCGGCCCAGGTGGCGGATAGGGAGGCTCGCCGGACTTGTCCGGAGGGTTTGAGGGAAATAAAATACCTCTCGCGGACCAAAAACAGGCACAGCTTGACAACATCTTCAGCAACCTCTGAAGCTCACTACTTCAGTTGTAACCATGACACCGACATAGATCGATGTCCCCACTACTTTCAACTTGTTAGCATGATGGAAACAACCTACAATATAACTACCCCAGGCCCTAGAAGATATACTAGTTATTTTTCTCGGTCATCGGATTCTGGGGGACCGAGAACATCATGCGGGAATGTATCGGAGCTTCCCAAATCTCTTCGCCCAAAATGCAAAACTTTCATTGGTAGCTTAAACATCAACACACTTCGGAAAACTGGCAAGTTAAAACAATTAACAGACATGTTGGATAACTTCAACATCCAAATTTTAGCACTACAGGAAACCAGATACACGGATGAAAATCATTTTGAATCAGGAAATTATAGAATTTATAAAGGCAAGCCAGCAATCTCCCTCCATATGAAGCCACTACAATTTGGCACTGGATTTGCTGTCAGAAAAAACATTATAAACTCAGTGCTTAACTTTTCCTCGCCTTCTGAAAGAATTTCAACACTATCCGTTAAATCAGGAAACAAAGCTTATACGCTTATTAATGCGCATGGACCCACCAACAACTACAATCGTAAAGATCCACAAAAGGTGGAAGACTTCTGGGAACTGCTGGAAGAAACTACAGCCATCATTCCAAATCATCACATAAAAATCCTATTGGGAGATTTTAATGCCCAAATTGGTAGAGAAAGGAAATTCAGGACCATTGTAGGACTATATCCAGCACACAATAGAACTAATAAAAATGGAGAAAGATTACTTGATTTTTGCAAAACTTTTGATCTCAAACTAATGTCAACACATTTCCTGGCACTTCCACACAAGAAAAAGACCTGGAGATCCCCTAATTTTCACTTAGGAGAATTTCAAATAGATCATGTGGCTATTTCCAAAAAGAATCAAAAAGAAATTATGAATGTCAAAGTCAAGAAAGGAGTCATTGACTCTGACCACCATCTATCCTTAATCAAGGTAAAATTTCAACCGAACAGATCCAAACCAAAAATAACAAAAAATCTGCGCGTCGATCCAGAATTTCTTAAACAGAACGCCAGTACTTTCCAAGAAAGTATCCCTACTCACGATTCTTCTGGCTGGTTAGAACTCAAAGATATACTTTCGAAAGCTTCTCAAAACATTGGCACACCGCCCAGGAAACGCAAGCATAGGTGGTGGAACGAAACCTGTGACAAGGCTATAAACTTCAGAATTAAAGCCTGGCAGAATTGGAATTCTCACAAAACGGAAGAAAATTGGCACGAATTCACCAAAGTACAGAAACAAACCTCTAAAATCATCAGATCTGAAAAACGCAAGTACGATCACTACAGATTGGCTGAAATTGAACAAGATTTTACTAAAAACAATACACGAAACTTCTACAAAACCTTCAGAGAAGAATTATCAAATTATCAGGCACCCAGTCTTTGCTTCAAACGCCCGGATGGGACATTGGAAACAAATAATCAAGAAAATTGCAAACTTCTAGCAGATTATTTCAAGGATCTTTTAAACTGTGAATCCCCTAAAGAACAACTCATCTTTGAAAAACAAACATCCAACCAAGATTCAGAACCCCCAACATTGGAAGAAATTAAAGAAATAATCCATGGACTCAAAAATAATAAAGCCCCAGGGGAAGATGGTATAATTGCCGAAATGCTGAAGATAGGTGGTGAGAACGTAGCCCGGAAAATCCACTCAATTCTTGAGAACATCTGGATCACCGAAGAAATACCTGAGGATTGGAAATGTGCGCTAATCCATCCACTGCACAAGAAAGGGGATAAAACCAACATCAATAATTATAGAGGAATTTCCTTGATACCAGTTATTTATAAAATTTTCTCCAAAGCCCTGCTCACTAGACTTGAGAAACAAACAGACCGTCTGATTGGAGAATACCAGGCAGGTTTCCGAAAAGGAAGATCATGTACGGAACAAATTCTCAATCTCAAAACTATCCTACAAATGCGCAAAACCAGACAGACAGTCATTACCTTTGTAGATTTCAGAAAAGCATATGACTCTATAGATCGTCAAACACTTTTCAATACTCTAGAAGAATTTCAAGTTGATAGAAAAACAAGAGAATTAATCAGACAAACACTAACTGGCACTACGTCAAAAGTTAAATTCCTCGGCGAAATATCTGAGCCTTTTGCAATTAACACTGGGGTCCGCCAAGGAGACGGATTATCTCCGTTACTGTTCAGCCTCGTACTTGAGCAGATAATCAGGACCTGGGAAAAGGAAACTAAGGGAATAACCCTTGGCAGACTACTCAAAGATAGAATTCATGTACATTGTTTGGCCTTTGCTGATGACATAGCAATCCTTTCTAATAACAGACAAGAAGCAATTCATTCCATTGAAAAATTACATGAAATTGCCATCAAAACGGGACTTCAAATTTCTTATGAGAAAACTCAGTACATGGAAGGAGCCTCACGATACTTAGACGGACAACCTATGAGAACTAAATTCGGCAAAATCTTTCAAGTGAACGAATTCAAATATTTGGGAGAAATTATTCAGCCCTCTGGTTTAAACCGTGAAGCAAATAAAGAGAGAATTTCCAAATTACAGAAAGCTTACAGAATCACTTGGAATAGGTATAACAAAAAATCAATATCTCGGAAAGCAAAACTTAGACATTATAATACAGTAATCAAACCGGAGGCGTTATATGCATCAGAAACCTTAATCATTGGTGGCAAATCTTTAACCAAAGAGATTGAAAAACAAGAAAGGAAAATTTTACGAAAAATTTTTGGCCCAGTTTTTATAGAGGGAATCTGGAGGAAAAAGTCATCCCAGGAAATATATCGCCAATGTGAAAAAATGTCTCATACTTTTCGGAAAAGACGATTGAAATTTTACGGGCACATTATCAGAATGAACAATGGCAGATTGACTAAAAGAATTCTCAACTTGGCCCTCTCACTAAAAACCAAGAACAGCTGGCTACGTGAAATTGAAACAGATCTCCAGGAAATCAACATTTCAGACAATATTATACAGGACAGATGCAAATTCAGAACCCTAATCGACAATCACCAATTTGAAGACAAACCCAACACCAGGGCCACCATAACTTGGACAGAAGACCGAAGAAAGGCGCTCAGCGAGAGGATGAAGAGATTTTGGAAGGAAAAGAAGGCCAACACATCAGCTAAACAGGTTCAACCGTGCTCCTGAGTTGGGCATAACGATGCAAGAATAATAATAATAACAACAATAATAATAATATTAATAATGATAATAATACAGCCAAATGTTGTTGATAAAGAAGCAGACTCGAGTTCAGAAAATGGAATTGTCCATTTACCGAAATATATTTACAGCGGAAAATAACTCATTAAAATGAAAAATTCGACGTTACAACACAGTAATAAAACTGGAATGTTTTATTCAGCGAAATGCTTAAGCCTAAACAAGCAAACAAAAATCAGTAATTGAAGAAATAGAAAAAAATAAGAAAGGACATAGATAAATATTTAGACTAAGGAAAGTTGGGAATATTTAGATACGCAAAAGTATTAAAAACAATTTTCACCCAAAATGAAAAACTGGCAGATGCTATCACAGAAAGAATGTGTTATGATCACTTGGTCCGAATGGACCCGGAATAATTGTCTAAAACAATATTTCACCATTTTTGCCAAAAAATAAAAAACGCAAATTAGTTGGTTCATCAAAGTGAAAAGCGATTTAACAGAAATGAATCGAAGCCAATTGCCATAAGCTGGGCATTTTTGATTGAACGCCCGAGGGATCCCAACAATTCCATTTCAAGTAGTTCCAACTTTGGCTACCAGATGCTAACTGTCACTAACACCTAGCGGAGAACTTTGGAACTTGATGGAGGGTTTCTAACCAGTCAAATATAACCTACAAATTTTTCTACACACCACCAATTGCAGTGGTAGGTCCCTTTACATACCATAAATCTATGACATGGGCCCGCCCACTTTACTTCCCCTCCAAAGGAAGGCATACTGAACATTTTAACGCTCTTAAAAAATCCGATGACTTCGGCCAGGTTTGAGCCCGTGAACTTGGGCATAGCAGCTCAGCATGCTACGGACTACGTCACCGAAGCCGCTGATTTAACATAAATAAACAATACAAAGGAATACATTTTTGACGTTTTCAAAAAGATGATATAAAGTGCACGATTGTTTAGAGAGATGAGAGAAGGAAAGAGCACAGAGAGCGGATGAAAGAAAAGACCTACTAGAAAACTCAAAATCAAGAAAGGACACGAAATCATGGGAAAGTTATTTCAGGCGATCCATAGATTACCAAAATCGAAGAAAGGAAGAAAGAAAGAAAGGATAAAAGAATGAAGGCAAGAAAAAAGAGAACGCAAAAGGAAGGCAGATAAGAGAAAGAGTGAAAGAATGAAGGCAAATAGGAAGAAAGAAGGATACAAAGAAAGAAAGGATGAAAGAAAAGTAGAAATAAATGAAGTGAAGAAAGAAGGGTAAAAAGACAACTAGGAAGAAGGAAGAAAGGAAAAAGGAAAGAAAGATAGAAAGAAAGGAATAAAGGAAGGGAGAAAGAAAGAAAGAAAGAAAGAAAGAAAGAAAGAAAGAAAGAAAGCATGCAAGCTACAAAGACAAAGAAGAAGAACTAAGGAAAAAAGGAAGAAGGAAGGAGGAAAGAAAGGAAGAATGAAAGAAAGAATGGAAGCTATAAAGAAAAAGAAGAAGAAATAAGGAAAGAAAGGAAGAAAGAAAGAAACAAACAAATAAATAAATATAGAAAGAAAGAAATGAAGACAGAAAAAACACAGATTGGAAGTGAGGAACAAAGAAAGTCAGGAAGAGAAAAGGAAGACGAAACTGAAGAAGGAATGAAAAAATAAAGGAAGAAAGAAAAAAGACAGAAGGAAATAGAAGAAAGAAAGAAAGAAAGAAAGAGAGAAAGAAAGAAGTCCGGAAGTAAGAAACTAACAGAAGAAAACAGAAAGAAAGAATGAAAGAAAGGACGAAAGGAAGGAAGAAAGAAAGAAAGAAAGAAAGAAAGAAAGAAGATGAATAGCAATTATGTTTATAATACCCATTTTAACTGCTGAGGCTTTAGATACGTCATGATACAGGAATTTAGCCCCCAAGGTAATCCTTAACTTGACAGTAAATGTACTCACTAGGCTCCCTCGCATTATACGTAATGTTACGAAACGGACCTTACTTTAATAATGATCCTCGTTTTTTGTCATGATTGATTGTTCAAATTGCAAAAAAGATCCGAAAATTATTCCATTATGACGTATATTTTACCTCGTAAAATAAGTCACAGTATATGTAATTAAAAGGAGCAAAGGTAAGAGAATAAAGAATTCCAGCTTGTCTAGGTTAACGAAAAGTGGAGTTGATTGATCGATTATTCAGGTTAAACTTAAGCATTTGCCATCAAACGAGAGCAAGGTAATCCACCTGACTGCCTGACTCACGTATGAAGGAATACCATTTCGTCATTGAATGCTCCTGAAAAAGAGAATTAAAATTTATTTCATGGATTACAGGGGACTGCTTCCTTTAATGGATTAATTTCAATTTTCGATTAAATTAGTCGAACTAAAACATCGATTAATTGCTACAAAACACGATCAATCGCTAGTGCGTTTAATCGATTAAAAGTTTGTCGAATAATCGATTTTTGATGAATAGATGTACGTCGCTCCTTACACTACCCTCTCACAGAAGCAAAACATACATTTATTTAATAATAATAATAATAATAATAATAATAATAATAATAATAATAATAATAATAATAATATCATATTAGCTCAAGACAGGGAGGCATGGAGAGCTGCATCAAACCAGTCAAAAGACTGAAGACTCAAACAACAACATGGCCTCAGCTGCCAGGTGCAAGCTTTGTTAATAGACTTCCCAGAAGGCAGCTTGCATGTAAAATTTTGTTGTTCCTTGGAGCGCTAGGAAAGTCAAGAAGGGTAAATATCTAAGTTCCTTGACACCATAGCGCTTTTTAGTAGAGAAAGGAGGAACTTTAGGGTCGCCGGAAAATCCCGAGATTGATTTTGCCATTATGGACACGGCCTACTGTATTCAAATGGTTTTTTTTAACATGCCAACAACGCATGACATGGGTGTCGTGATTTTTGTCGCCTTTCTAAAATCACTTACCATGGCCAGGAGCGAACCTGCAAGCTTGGGGTTTGCAGACCGTCACGATAAGCACTCACCCACCGTGGCAAGCATTATTTAATTAAAATATATTGTTAAAAAATATGCCTTCTTTGTGTAAACTGGTCTAAAACAATATAAAACAAATATGTTCCTGCCCTAAATTGTAAAAAATGAAGAAGAATTCAAAATCATTGCTGAAAACTCTTTGTTTTCTTTTCTCGAAACCCTTCCCAATGTGATTGATGTTTGTTCTTCCACTGTCACTGACTCTTATTTGGTTATTGTTAACATAAACAAGGAAGGACACTTTGTATATTTAGGCAAAAAGTAACTTTTATAGATTTCTATACATCATTCCAAAAGTAAGCGTAACTGAACTTGTGATAACCTCGCATTTTAACACATTTTCTAATCTCGTGTCTACTAATCAATTAATCGATTATTTGGTTAGTCAATAAATCGACTGAACGGTCTGTCAAATAATCAAATAATCGTTTTTAATTAATTTTAAATTAATCGTTAAATCGATTATTAACTAACTGAACATAGGTTAAACAGTGAACCAAACCCTTTACATCGAAGTCTTGGAACGTTTGCGACAAGCAATTCAACGTCACCGCCCTGAAATGTGGCATTCTCAGGACTGGTTCTGACTGCATGACAATGCAAGACCCCATACTGTATGATATGTTACCGAGTATCCGGCCAGACATTCTGTTATTGCCGTACCATGGCCGCCATATTCCCCCAACATCTCCCCTTGCGATTTTTCTTGTTTTTGCGAGTGAAAAGGCGACTGAAAGGAAAGATTCATCAAGATAGCAGACAACCAACGGACTATGGCAAATGAGCTTCGAGGCATCGCAGTTGACAATTTCCCTGCTTGCTTCCAACACCTCGAGAATCGTTGGCAGTTTTGTCGAGATAGTCAAGGGAACTACTTCAAAAGGAACTAGGATCATTACTTGGTAAGTGGAATGTTTATTCCCAACCTCTGTCCTGAAACTTTTCTGATAAAGTTTGTATTTGAGGGGGCATTACACGAGAATGTCATAAAAACCACAGCTTTCTTGAAATGGATGTACCATCAATAGTATTAGTTGACAAGCCGCCAAATTTGGCACACTTTTGAAACACACTTTGTAAATGTAAATGATACCGTGAAAATTTACAATTTTCATCTATTGCTTACGACAGTTCCCATTAAATATTTACAACAATTTTTACAATTATGGCCTTGCAATGTACGTTTTCTCAGAAACCAGTAAGTGAATACGGTTATTTTAGCCTATTTTCTATTTTGAAAAAATAAGCTTATGAGATCACCTTTTGTCCGTGTGTGTGGGCGTGTGTGTGAGTGTGTGTGAGAGAGAGGTGTGTGTTTGTGTGTGTGTGTGTCCCTAATAACTTCTAAACGGCTGTAGCGATTTCAATGAAACTCGGTAAGTTCATAGCACTATTCCGGACGACCCCGACCGTGCCCTTCAAATTTTGTTATGTCTCACCAATCCAATATGGCGGCTGTATGAATTAAAACCAACATGGCGGCCACGCGAATTTGCGACTTTTAAATTGACGTTTCTCGCGATTTAACCAACCAAACGCAATAAAACGCGGTACAGTATATGTTTATACACATTGTAATGCACCGACATCAAACTTCGTTCAATTGTTTACATAACCTCAAGATGGCGGATGTGCGAAATATTTCACCGGCATTCTATATCTCTGAAACTATCAGCGGTATCACCCTGAAATATTGTACGGAGATAACGGGCACTACTGGAAGCTCATCTATAAGACTTTCAAAAACCGGTTAACTACAAAACGAACATGGCGGCCAAGCGAATTTAAAAATTTTAAATATAGCTTTCTCGCGATTTAATGTTCCAAACGCAATGATATCTGGTACAGGAATTGTTTATACACATTGTAATGCACTGGCATCTAATTTAGTTCAATTGTTTACATAACCTCAAGATGGCGGCTGTGCGAATTTTAAAATTAAGTTTTTCATCTGTCGTAATCAAGCGATCGAAGTGAAAGTTTGAATAATGAACCTGCGCAATAATTTTCCTTTAATGTTACATGACTCTATGGCCTATACATTTAACAATCCGACATGGCGACCATCCGAAATATTTAGACGGCACTGAATATCTACGAATCTATTATAGCAATCAAACTGAATCTTTTTATGTTCATAGGGGCCATAAACTTAAGTTCATCTAAAGGACTTATAACCTGGTGATCACAAATCCAGCATGGTGGCGACGCGAAGTATACATATTCACATGGATGTTTCTCGCAATTTAACCATCCGAGTGCAGTGAAACTTGGTACAGTAAATCCTTATACAAATGTTAATTCACTGGCATCTAATTTATTTCAATTGTTTCCATAACCACAAGATGGCAGCTGTGCGATATTTTAAAATCTTCTTGTTACTTCTTGTGTCCAAATCATGCGATTGAAATTTGAATGCTACACGTACACATTAATCTTCATGTAACAGTACATAACTCTAGGACCTATATATATAAAATCCAACATGGCGACCATCCGAAATATTTAGTCGGTTCTCAATATCACCGAATCTATTACAGCAATCAAACTCAAATTTTGTATTTTGATAGTGCCAATTATCATAAGTAGGATATATGAAATAGGCTGTATAGTTCTTCATGGAACTACTTGATTAATGTGTGTATACCTAAGACATAAACAAAATATCTGAATCAATTAGTTTTTTATTTGCTGTTGTATTTTTTATAAATAACCAATTTATTTTTACTCTTTATTACAAATTTGGATGACTATTCTTATATTTAAATAAAATGTAAATCCATTTTCAGCATTCTAAATGATTCAGATTGGTTTATATACACTAATAAGCATACAGAAAAAAAGAGCAGTTCAATCAGTTAGTTAGTTTCAGAGAAAAGGGACAATGTATAGCCTAATCAAAATTATAAATTTATATCTTTATTTATATGCTTTATATCTTTCCACCCAACTTTATCAGCTTCAATGTTCTCCAGCACCATAATCTTTATCTTTATCTCCCTTTCCTTTTCTCTCGGGCCCTTATTGCTCCTCTCTTCCTTGTTCCACATTGATTTTAGTCCTGATATCAGCTTGTCGCATACGAAGGTTGTGGAGTTTCTTCAGCACTCTGTCACACCACATCCCAGAAACAATGCCCATCTTCTGAAGAATTATTTTCCTAGTAATGTTTCCATAATTGAAGCTTGCTATGGTATCATGAACAGCAAAATCTAGAGTCTTCTTACCAAGAAATTAAGTTTTCGGACACCTATCGCAGATCATTGAGTTCAATGCCTCATTCACATTTTGAGTTTGTCCATGTAGCCTATTTCTTTAGAAGGTCCACATTAGCCAAATCTCCTTATATGGGCTTAATAGTTTCAACTACAGTTGTAGTAAAACTCAGCAATTCTTCTAGGTTTGTGCCATGTCATGTGTGCGGTTTCGCCTACGACACCAAGCTGGCTCATCGGCAGGCTCTTGTTGTCCCGGCCCGTACCCCCACAGGAGTAGTGAACTGCCCACTACCTTCCTTTTTATGAAGCGCACCTGCAGTTCGCTACTCCGGTGGGAGTTCGGGCGGTGACACCAACAGCCGGCTGATGTTGGTGTCCTGGGTGAAACCCCACACAAGACACGGCACACACTTAGAGGAATTGGTGAGTTTTAATTCACTGGCCGTGAAAGCAAATATACCATCTTTTTGGAAGCCTCCATAGGGAGGTTATGACTGCTTGCATTTCTGGTTCTCGCAGTAACGAGGCGCAGATGCGCTTCATAAAATGGGAGGTAGCGCGCAGTTCGCTACTCCTGTGGGGGTCCGGACGGGAACAGCAAGAGCCCACTGATGAGCGAGCTTGATGTTCTAGGCAAAACCCTACACAAGACATGGCACAAACCTAAAAGAATTGCTGAGTTTTAATTCAATGGCTGTGAAACACAATATACCATCGTTTACAGATACAGTATAATACTTTGATCCGACTAGCTGACTTCTATTATACTTGTGCCATGTGCCATGACCCTTTGGACATAACATGTGCTCAGGATGGTCATCGGTCGATGCTCTATGTAGGAATGTAGCCCATACTGCCTTTAAATGGCAAAACCAAGGGAAAGTGGCACATTAAAAACAAGTAGTACCGTGAAGAACTATACAGCCTATTTTCATATATCCTGCTCATGTTAATTGCCTCTATCAACATACAAAATGTCAGTTTAATTGCTGTAACATATTCGTAGATATTGAGAACCGTCTAAATATTTCAGATGGTCGCCAGGTTGGATTTTTATTTTTGTACTATTACATTAAGATTATTGTGTACGTGTGGTATTCAAACTTCAATCGCATGATTAGAACACAAGAAGTAAAAACGAGATTTTAAAATTACGCACAGCAGCCATCTTGTGATTATGCAAACTATTGAAATAAATTAGATGCCAGTGGATGAACATTTGTATAAGCATTTAACGTGCAACGTTTCACGGCACTCGGATAGTTAATTCGCGAGAAACGCCCATTTAAATATTTATACTTCGCGTCGCCGCCATGTTGGATTTGTGCTCACCAGGTTACTGAAAGTCCTATAGGTGAACAGATGTTCATAGTCTCTATGAACATAAAAAAATTCAGTTTGGTTGCTGTAAAAGATTCATAGATATTGAGAACCGTCTAAATATTTCGGAAGCTCGCCATTTAGGATTGTTATATGTATAGGCCATAGAGTTATGTACCATTCAAGGACAATTATTGCCTAGGTTCATTATTCAAACCTCCACTTCGATCGCATGATTATGACACAAGAAATAAAAACTTAATTTTAAAATTTCGCACAGCCGCCATCTTGAGGATATGTAAACAATTGAATTAAATTAGATGGCAGTGCATTACAATCTGCAAAATCATTTACTGTACCACATTTCACTGCGCTCAGAGAGTTAAATCAGGAGAAAAGTCTATTAAATTATTTCAAATTCACTTGGTCGCCATGTTCGTTTTGTACTTTACAGGTTTATGAAATATACATAGGTAAACTTGTATCAGTGCCCTTTATCACCGTACAAAATTGCAGGGTGATATCTGTAATGGTTTCGGAGATATAGAATGTCAGTGAAATATTTCGCACAACCGCCATTTTGAGGTTATGTAAACAATTGAACTAAATTAGACTCCAGTGCATTACAATGTGTATAAACAATTGCTGTACCAAGTTTCATTACGTTTGGATAGTTAAATCGCGAGAAAAGTCTATTTAAAAGTCTCAAATTCGCTTGGCCGCCATGTTGGTTTTGTAGTCACCAGGTTTTTGAAAGTCTCATAGGTGAACTTCTAGTAGTGCCCTTTATCACCGTACACAATTTCAGGGCGATATCGGTAATAGTTTCGGAGATATTGAATGCTAGTTAAATATTTCGCACAGCCGCCATGTTGGATTGGTGAGACGTAACAAAATTTTAAGGGCATGGTCGAGGTCGCCGGGAATAGCGCTATGAACTTACCGAGTTTCATTGAAATCGCTCCAGCCGTTTAGATTTTATTAGGGACACACACACACACACCTCACACACACACACACACACGCACACACACAAGGACAAAAGGTGATCTCATAAGCCTATTTTTTCAAAATTGAAAATAGGCTAAAAATGGCTAGATTCCTTAGACGAGAATTGAAAAGAAATTAAAACATCTCATGTTACGCCTCCTTTTATTGCAGCCAATGGCCATTATGGCGTATTTGAATTGAACGACGGTAGGCTTCCCATGAAGTTCTATTCCAAATAGTTCCATTTTTGGCTACCAGAGGTGCCACCTAGTGGCGAACGTTGGAACTTGATAGAGCGCTTCTAACCTAATAACCTACGAATTTAGCTACACTCTACCAATTGTAGTGGTAGGTTCTTTCACATGCCATAAATCTATGACATGGGCCCGCCGGCTTTACTACCCCTCTGAAGGAAGGCATACTGAAAGATTTTAACGCACTTAAAAATCCGTCAGCTTCACCGGGTTCGAACCCATGATTTTGGGCATAGCAGTTTAGCATGTTACCGACTACGCCACCGAAGCCGGCGTTAAAAATACACCAGTTAAATGAGATACTAAATTCTAGTTCTGTTTCTAGGCCATATCATGTAAATAAACGTATATTTCAATAGTTATACCACAGATTAGTTGCGCTCGACGGAGACTTAATTTTTAGCCTATTTTCATTTATGAAAAAATACTGTAGGCTTATGAGATCACCTTATTTTTCGTGTGAGTGTGTGTGTGCGTATGTGCATGTGTGAATTTGAAACTCAAAGCTGCATGGACACAAGAAAGAAGAAAGGTACTTAGCGAAAGGATGATGAAGGTTTGGGAAGATAAGAAGAACAATGCTAAATAATGAAAATTAAATGTTTAAACTGACTGAAAAGTATTGCAATGCTGAAAAATATTGTGGTTTGGTAGTGTTTTGCAGAGCTATTTTGTCTTTTATTTGAAATTCAGAAGATGCTCACTTGATGAGAGAAACGTGTCATCCCTTAGTTTTCTCCTGCTTCCATAGACCTTAACAAATTTACACTAGTAAAGGCGTTACAATAACGAGTTGCCCTCCAAGCCTGATGTACAGTAGATAATTGAATCATAAGAAAATTCAAACAGCACATAATTTAGAGTCAAACAGAAAATTTGAATCAGACTAGATTTTTCTTATGATTTATCTACCTTTATCAGATTTCACATTATCATACATATAATGAAATCTATATCGTGAGATCTATTATATTATAACGGAAGTGACTGTTTATAGCTAATAGAGCAATGGTTGTTGGCCTTACCTAGGGTCAAATAGCCAACAACAGCAATATATTGCATCAGCTAGGCTAATGGGATTCAGCCTCCGCACTGGATCTAGCTAGGTATATATAGACCAGCCAGAGAACACTATGATCATAGCGAGTACTGGATTCCAGCAGCGCAATAACACCTTCAACATGCAGCTCTTGGTAAGTCCTTAACTCTTCAATTCCTGTATTTAGGTCCTTTGGCAAAAATCTACACCGTTTCACCGATCTCAACCAAATTTTGCACACTTAGCCTTTGGAACACGACGAGCAACACAATCTACTTGAAATTTCGAACACACCTGTCCATTCCCTGCATTTAGGCCCTTTTGCAGAAATCTACACCGTTTCACCGATCTGAACCAAATTTTACACATTTACTCTTTGGAACACGACGAGCAACACAATCTACTTGAAATTTCGAACAGACCTGTCCATTCCCTGCATTTAGGCCCTTTTGCAGAAATCTACACCGTTTCACCGATCTGAACCAAATTTTATACTCTTACTCTTTGGAACACGACGAGCAACACAATCTACTTGAAATTTCGGACAGACCAGTCCATCCCCTGCATTTAGTCCCTTTAGCACATATCCACACCGTTTCACCGATCTGAACCAAATTTTGTATACTAACTCTTAAGAACACAGTGGGTAACACTATCCACTTTAAATTTCGGACAGATCCCTCTGTTCTCTGCATTTAGGCCTTTTAGCACTACAACATTTCACCTAATTGCACCGGATGTTACGTATTTACCCTTTGAAATCCTGCTGGTAACACTGTCCACTTGATATTTTGGACAACCCTCTCCATCTGTCATCTGGAGAGAGTGGGGTAGAATCCCACATCGGTCTTTCTGGAAATTGTTTTTGTTGTTTCTTATCATCACCGCCAGGCAACCGACAGTAGTGGCAACGCTGGCTAAAGCGCAGCGTTCGATCATGGGGTCAAGCTCCCTGCTAACTCGGTAGACGCGTGGGTTCGAGCCTCTCCGTCAGCCATCCTTGAAATAATTTTCCGTGGTTTCCCCCATTTTCAACACCAAGCAAATGCTGGGACGGTACCTTCTGACAGGCCACGGCCGCTTCTTTCCACATCCCTGCCCAATTTTATTCCTCTTCATCCATTCCATCTCTTGTCCCGACGCGCAGGTCACCCAAGGGCGTCGAATAGAAACACCTGCACTCGGCCTCTCAGGAGGCCACACGACAAAAAGAAAAACACCAGGCAAACACCAGGACGGTTCCTTTCAGCAGGTCCATGGCCGACTACCTGGCAAAATCTCTTCCAGTACCCTTTCTTTATTTGGATCCATGTTAGCGGTCACCTGTCACCATCCCCAGTTGTACCTAATGTGAAAGTGTGTTCAGCTCCCAGGCACCATCCTTGCGACGGTAGTGGTTGAAGCCGAGCTGGGAGGATAAGCCGGCTTCAGTGGCGTAGTCGGTAGCATGTTGAACTGCCATGCCCAATCTCGCGGGTTCTAACCCGGCTGAGGTCGGCAGATTTTTAAGATCGTTAAAATTCAAAAATACCCAGCTATGACCATTTGGCTGCTATTCATATACAAAACAGTATAAGCAATTTTAAAAAAGTCTTACTCGGGGACTAAGGCGTAGGTCACGTTTTCATCATTAATCCAGTCCGGTACAGGGGATAAAGTGTCAGCATATTAGGCTTTTGACCAAAAGGTCCCGGGTTCTATTATTACTAGAAAAGCTGTGCCGTTCCACAGCATTAATTTCAACAATCCTATAGCACTTTTCTTTTTCGACATTTTCTGTTCGAATACCTTTATGTAAATAATCCAACCTGCCGCCTTTCATTTTTGCGAAACCGGCTGAAATCGTCGGATTTTTTAAGAGCGTTAAAAATCCTTTAATATGCCTTTCTTCGGAGGGGAAATACAGTAAAGCCTGGGGTTCCATGTCATATATGTATGGCATGATCAGGAATCTTCCACTAATTACACTTGTGTGAAGCTAAATTATAGGTTATATTTGACTAACACTCGTAGGTTCCAACGTTCGTCGCCAAGAGCCGACTGCAGTGGCATCTAGTAACAAAGTTCTGAACTTGTTGGTCGTTGACGGTGGCGTTTGGTAGCAAAATTGTAACTACTTGAAAAATCGATTGTCTGCAGTCCTTATTTGAATTAAAAACAGATAACGCACACTAATACAGCCATCACAATTACCACCGGTTATCAGACAGATTCTACTCACACCCAAAGTACATGGGGCTACATGACCGCGTTGACGCAGCCCCTAAACTGAGGAACCAACCGTCATTTTTGCAACTTCTGTAATTGATGTTAGTCCCCGACTCGTTACATGAATCATCGTTTTGAGAACACACATAACCTCTAAGAACAAATGCTGTTACAAAATGCCAACTTGCTAGCGCTTACATGTTGCATTGGGGTAGACCATGTGGTTCCTACGCACATGCGTGTTACAGAACAGTCGATTCATTCCTCCCTTCACTACGACCAGCTCACAGCTTGGTCAGATTTGTGACCTTGGTTAAATAATTATTCGCATTTATTTTAATTCGTAAATGACATAAAATGGATGCTGAAAATAAGCTGGACGGAGAAAAAAAACCAAACGGGTCCACGAAGAAGTAGACGAAACATGGAAATTGATCACTATTATAGAAAAGAGGAAAGCAAAATTCATTGGCCACACCCTACGTCCTAATGTGTTACGGACCACCATACTGGAAGGAAAAGTTTTGGGGAAGAGGAAAGAGGAAGACCGCGGATGGCTCATCTGGATTCTGTAATGCATGGACTTCAATTAAAACAGTAAGCTGACTTAAAGCGTTCAGCAAGTGAGAGACAAATGTGGTTGCGGTGACAGGGTCTAGCCTTTAGATGATGATGATGATTATAATGATGATGATGACAGAATTGAGTAATTTTGGGCTCAATGGATAATGTGTAACGTGCATAGTCTCTCAAGCCAATAAACGTCGTCGTAGCATATTTACTTTTCGAGATACGTATGTTTTAGTATTAGGTGGCATTTCCTTCCAATTAATTAAATATATAAGATCATTATTACCCACCCCGTGGCGTTGGGGTAGTGCGCCTGCCTCTCACCCTCTCCCGGCTCCGTTACAGATTTTAAAAATTGATATTAGGGCTGAAACGGGGTCTATTCATCCTCTTGAGGACAATTGAGAAGCTGTTATTTTGGAACGGAGAAAATAGTTTTAATTCTGTATTGTTTTTAAAATTACATTTTCTATTTCAGCTCGTCTTGTGCGCTGTGGTAGCCGTAAGCCAGGCTGGTATTTTGGCTGGAGGACCTGGAGTGATTGCTCCTGGTCTCTTGGGACTGAATCCTGCCGCCGCTGCTCTGGCTGCTGGAGGAGTGCTTGGTGTCCCCGGATTGGCCGCTCCAGGAATTTTGGCTGCTAACGGTCTCCTTGGCGTACCTGGTGCTGCTATCGCTGCTCCCGGAGTTTTGGCTGCCCCTGGTATTTTGGGCGCCCCTGGTGTGTTGGCCGCTCATGGACTGATCGCTCCAGCTCTGGTTCCCGCTGCAGCGCACCCTGCCGCTACCCTCAGCGCTGGAAGTTCCGCTGGAGTCACCGCTCTGTCTGCCGCTGGAACTCCCATTGAGACACCCGCAGTCCAGGCTGGAAGAGTCACTGATGCTGTTGCTCACGTCAACGCCAAGACTGCCGCTATCTGGGGATAAAAAAATGGAACTTCCTGTTACCACCGCCATAAGAGACTGCAAAAAATTACTGTACTGATCGTCATAATTGGTTGAGCTCTATGTATATATCTTTATTTCCCATTTCTTTCGTTAAGTTATACAAATAAATTTACCAGCAATTCATACATAAACATCCTGTTATTTAATTTTTTCCCTCCTCAATCAATGATCTCCACATTTTACAGGAGCCTGTCACTATTGCAGAACAAAATATTGAATATGACAAAAATACTGTGATATCCTGATTATACGTTCCCACTTTTCGAATACCTCGTATAGAGTACTGTTTCTGTGCCATATGTTGAGGCTTACTTACTTCAGAAAATATCAACATCTTTCACTCCGGAAGAACTAGAAAATCCTGCTTGTAACTGACGTACTTCAACCAATCATGATCTTATGCCTTTTAATTATTTGAAATGTGATGGACTACGGGAAATTCCATAGATCACATGACAATATTGAGTTAATAGCCGACTTAAATCTGGTTCAAAATTCGGCGGTTCAAAACACAATTGAGACAAGTAGTCTTAACAATGTAGTCTCATGAGAATAGGGAGAGGGCGAAAACATGGTTTTCAATATAATATCGGCTCGGAAATACTTGTAGAAGAAGACTCAAGCAAATACTTGGTCATCAATGTACGGAATAATCTGAAATCAAGTATCATTGTGGGAAGTGTTAGTCCTAAGCGTACAAATCACTTAATTTTGTAATGAGGGTGTTAGACGTCTGTAGTTCCACCACAAAAGAAATAGGATTGTTATCCCTGGTGAGGCCAATCTTGAAATATGGCTGAGTGGTTTTGGACCCATATTAAGCAGGGCTAACCAATGAGCTGGAGATGGTACAACAGTTATAACCCTATGAATAGTGTACCTCGAATTATAGAGAAACTAGGATGGGAATCTCCGGTAGATAGAAGGACGAAAACCAGACTATTCCCTATGTTTAACACTTAAACTAATCGGCCAGCATGGGGAGAACTAAGTAAACGTCTGCGAGATTCCACCTACCTGAGCAGGGCAGATTATCCACATAAAGTTAAGGGCCGTCTACAGCGTACAAATTGTGGGAAATATTATTTTATTAATCATTGTATTGGTGATTCGAACACATTACCAGCCGCAGTCTTAGAGTCTTTCCATTTGGTGTGTTTAAGCAAAGTTTCATTCCGTTTGGATTATTAAATAGCGAGAAAAGTCTATTTAAACTTTCAACTTCGAAGGCCGCCATGTTCATTTTGTAGTTAACCGGTTTTCGAAAGTATCATAGATGAACTTCCAGTAGTGCCCTTTATCTCCGTACAAAATTTCAGGGTGTTACCGGCAATAGTTTCCGAGATATAGAATGCCGGTGAGATACCTTGCACAGCTTCCATCTTGAGGTTATTTAAACAATTGAACGAAGTTAGATGACGGTGTATTACAATGTGTATAAACATACTGTACCAAGTTTCATTGTGTTTGGTTGGTAAAATCGTGAGAAACGTCTATTTAAAATTCGCAACTTCGCTTGGCCGCCATGTTGGCTTTGTAGTTACCAGATTTTCAAAAGTCACATAGGTGAAATTCTAGTAGTTCCCTTTATCACCGTGCAAAATTCCAGGGGGATATCGGTAATAGTTTCGTAGATATTGAATGCTGGTGACATATTTCACACAGCCGCCATGTTCGATTGGTAAAACTTAACAAAATATGTAGGGCACGGTCGGGGTCGCCCAAAATAGTGCTATAAACTTACCGAGTTTCATTCTAATCTCTCCAGCCGTTTAGATTTTATTAGGACACACACACGAATCACTCACATACGCACATACACACAGACAGACACCCGGACAAAAGGTGAACTCATAAGCCTATTTTCTCATAAATGAAAATAGGCTAAAAATGCAATCGTGTGCACATATCTTCTAAAAGCGTGTAGTAACTTCTATTAATGTTTGTGAAATAATATTTGTGGATTGGGAACATGAATTTGGCAATTTTAACACTGTGAAGATAGGGTGTACCACCTCTGCTTATTCACACCAAAAGGATAGATTGTATGACAACGGCAGGTAATGTGTTCGAATTACCAATACAATGTATAATAAAAGAATATTTCCCATAATTTGTACACTGCGGACGGCCAATAACTTTGTGCAAATGATCTGCTCTGCTCAGGTAGGTGGGATTTCCCAGCCGTTTGCTTACTTCTCCCCATGCTGGCCGATTAGTATAAGTCTGGATTTCGTCCTTTTATCTACCAGAGATTCCCAAAATAGTCTCTCTATCATTCGAGTTACACTATTCTAAGGTTATAACTGTTGTACCATCTCCAGCTCATTGGTTAGCCCTGCTTAATATGGGTCCAAAACCACTCAGCCATATTTCAAGATTGGCCTCACCAGGGATAACAATCCTATTTCATTTGTGGTGGAACTACAGACGTCTAACACCCTCATTACAAAATTAAGTAATTTGTACGCTTAGGACTAACACTTCCCACAATGATACTTGATTTCAGATTATACCGTACATTGATGACCAAGTATTTGTTCGAGTCTTCTTCTACAAGTATTTCCGAGCCGATATTATATTGAAAACCATGTCTTCGCCCTCTCCCTATTCTCATGAGACTATATTGTTAAGACTACTTGTCTCAATTGTGTTTTGAACCGCCGAATTTTGAATCAGATTTAAGTCGGCTATTAACTCAATATTGTCATGTGATCTATGGAATTTCCCGTAGTCCATCACATTTCAAATAATTAAAAGGCATAAGATCATGATTGGTTGAAGTACGTCAGTTACAAGCAGGATTTTCTAGTTCTTCTGGAGTGAAAGATGTTGATATTTTCTGAAGTAAGTAAGCCTCAACATATGGCACAGAAACAGTACTCTATACGAGGTATTCGAAAAGTGGGAAAGTATTATCAGGATATCACAGTATTTTTGTCATATTCAATATTGTGTTCTGCAATAGTGACAGGCTCCTGTAAAATGTGGAGATCATTGATTGAGGAGGAAAAAAAATTAAATAACAGGATGTTTATGTATGATTTGCTGGTAAATTTATTTGTATAACTTAACGAAAGAAATGGGAAATAAAGGATATATACATAGAGCTCAACCAATTATGACGATCAGTACAGTAATTTTTTGCAGTCTCTTATGGCGGTGGTAACTGGAAGTTCCATTTTTTTTTATCCCCAGATAGCGGCAGTCTTGGCGTTGACGTGAGCAACAGCATCAGTGACTCTTCCAGCCTGGACTGCGGGTGTCTCAATGGGAGTTCCAGCGGCAGACAGAGCGGTGACTCCAGCGGAACTTCCAGCGCTGAGGGTAGCGGCAGGGTGCGCTGCAGCGGGAACCAGAGCAGGAGCGATCAGTCCATGAGCGGCCAACACACCAGGGGCGCCCAAAATACCAGGGGCAGCCAAAACTCCGGGAGCAGCGATAGCAGCACCAGGTACGCCAAGGAGACCGTTAGCTGCCAAAATTCCTGGAGCGGCTAATCCGGGGACACCAAGCACTCCTCCAGCAGCCAGAGCAGCGGCGGCAGGATTCAGTCCCAAGAGACCAGGAGAAATCACTCCAGGTCCTCCAGCCAAAATACCAGCCTGGCTTACGGCCACCACGGCGCACAAGACGAGCTGAAATAGAAAATGTAATTTTAAAAACAATACAGAATTTAAAACTATTTTCTCCGTCCCAAAATTACAGCTTCTCAATTGTCCTCACGAAGATGAATACACCCCTCACATCAGATTTTAAAATCCCTAACGGAGCCGGGATTTGAACTCCAACACCACGGGGCCGACTAATAATGATCTTCATCATCATCTTCATTTCCCCTTTTCAAGCTGACACCGTGTGGAGGCAAATTATGGTTCCTCTCCACTTGGTTCTGTAGTTCCACCATTCCTCTTCCGACACAGTGTTCCAATACAGGTTCTGTTTTCTAATGCTATTCTTCACCGGGTCCATCCAACGCATTCTTTCACTTCCTCGTCCTCTCTACCCTGTCATCCGTTGTTCCAGTGTTCGTCTTAGTAGCCTTACTTCATTCATCCGTTTGACCTGTCCAAACCATCTCAATTTGTTTTTCTCCAGTTTGTCATTTAGTTTCTGTACTCCCAGTTCTTTCCGTACATCATCATTTCTCAATCTGTCTCTCCTCCTTTTCTGGACCCTACATCTCAGGAATCTCATCTCAGCTGCCTGTACTTTGCACTCATCCCTCTTAGTCATTGTCCAAGTATTCGCTGCATATGTCATTATAGGAACATAATATGCTTTGTACATGAATTCTTTAGCCTTAATTTATATACTGATCTTATATAATTAATTAATTGGAAGGAAATGCAAGAGAACAATAGTTGACCAATGCATGTATCTTGACAAGTAAAGATGCTACGACGACGTTTCTTGACTGGAGACACTACGCACGTAACGTGGGAGCTGAACACAATTATTACTCATTACATACAACTGGGGATGGTGACAGGCGACCACTAACATGGGTCCAATTAAATAAAGAGTTCTGGAAGATATTTTACAAGGTAGTCAGCCGTGGATCTGCTGAAAGGAGATGATGATGATGATGATAATAGTTGTTTTAAGGGGCCTAACATCTAGGTTATCAGCCCCTAATGGTTTGGGTGATCGTGAAGATGATAATGAAATGTAAACTATAACTAAAACTACTAACTTATATACTAGAAGAAGAAATGGAAAACAAAAGGAGAATAAGACAAATAAAGGACAGGAGGAAAAGAATGCCCTCAACCCTCGAAGAATGCGGATTGAGGGACTTGGAAGGAAGGAGAGCCATGAAAGGCAGATAGGAAAGGGGGAAAAGGAGAGGGTCCACCCCAGAGGTAATGCTTAAAAGGGAGTAAACTGGACCCAGCTCAGGATTCCCTCCGGATCTCCAACTCCCGAACTCACCAGCCGTGAGCCCCTGATGGTGTAGCAATATCTAGGGTGCACCACAAGTGGTGGGGCTACATACACCCTGCCTCCTTGAGGGCCTTGAGCTGATGGCTGGAGATAACATGAAAAGAAAAAGAAGGCTGACCCCTCGCAGAAGGAGGGTATCAGAAAAGATGAGACAAGGGCCAAGGGAAGGAAGATACTCCCTAGGCCTCGGATACCCTAATACCGTCGGGGTCGGAAGAGAACAAGAATTGACCAAGTGAGGTCGACAGGAAAGAAGACGGAGAGGAGCCCGTTACAAGTAAGTGGAAGCAATGCTGGACTCAGCTGGGGCCCCGTGGTCGCCAACCCACGTCCAACTAGATGTGAGCCTCTAGGGGGGGGAGGGGGGGGGGCTGCTGAAAAGAACCGTTCTGGTATTTTCCTGGTGGTAAAAATGAGAAACCACAAAAACCACTTTTCTGAAAGACCGATATGTGATTTTAACTAACTCACACCAGATGACAGCATGGCTCGAGCTAGCGTGTTAGCGCTCTCAGCCATCGTGGCTGGTAGAATGATGAAAACGTACAACCCAGTCGGGAATCGAACACGGAGTTCACTACAGTCTCCAAATTGAAGAGTTAAGGAAGAGTTTAAGGTTTTGAAGTTACTTTTGTCTGTTATTCTAAATGTAGGGAATGGAGAGAGTTGTCCAAAATATCAAGTGGACAGTGTAACTAGCAGGGTTTCAAAGGGCAATTACGTAAAATTCGGTGCAATTAGGAGAAACGGTGTAGATTTGTGCTAAAGGGCCTAATTGCAGGGAATGGAGTGGTCTGGCCAAAATTGGAAGTGGACAGTGATACTCACAGGGTTCCAAAGGCTAAGTATACAAAATTTGGTTCAGATAGGTGAACCGGTGTAAATTTGTAAAAAAAAAAGGTTCTAAATGCAGGGAATGGAGTGGTCTGTGCAAACTTTCATCGCAGACAGTGTTGCTCGTTGGGTTCGAAAGGGTAAGTGTGTAAAATTTCGTTCAGATCGGTGAAAGGGTGTAGATTAATGCCAAAGGGCCTAAATGAAGGAATTGAAGAGTTAAGGACTTACCAAGAGCTGCATGTTGAAGGTGTTATTGCGCTGCTGGAATCCAGTACTCGCTATGATCATAGTGTCCTCTGGCTGATCTATATATACCTAGCTAGATCCAGTGCGGAGGCTGAATCTCATTAGCCTAGCTGATGCAATATATTGCTGTTGTTGGCTATTTGACCCTAAGTAAGGCCAACAGCCATGATCTAGTAGCTATAAACAGTCACTCCCGTTATAATATAATATATCTCACGATGTAGATTTCATTATTTTTATGTCTGATAATTTGAAATATGATATAGGTAGATAAATCATAAGAAAATTCTAGACTGATTCAAATTTTCTGTTTGAATCTAATTAGGGTAAACTGGCACTTTAAGGACACTAAGTTGTTTGTCTCATTTATTTTTCTCATATTCTATAATTATTAAGAGACTAAATATAGAGCCTTAACCTATTATAAATCGGTTATAAGTGAGCAAACAGACAGTACTTGCTACCTTGGTCTGGTACCGTTCTTGGCACCTTTCTTTTCTTTGGTATTTTGTATTTTTAATACAAACATGTAGAACAATATTCTTTCCCACTTGAAACGTATTGCTCAAGACCTTAGACATGGAACAAGACTGTGAAAACCAAAATCATAGTTATTGGCACAGTGTGACAAGTACTGCATTTTATCGTTATTTTTAATACAGTAATTGGCACCCCAATTACACAGAATAATTATAGGTTAGAGTGCTTCATAAACACAGATAAAATACATTAAGGCGTATTCAACATATTTTCACATTTGCCCTTAAAATACAGTTTGTATACTGAGCTCTGAACATCGAAGTTTGGAACTAGTAACCTTAACAAAACTGTAAGATGTCAACAAAATACCATCAGTGATGAACAACACCAACTTGTTCCAACATTCACTTCAAAACTGTTCACCAGGTGGCAGTAAGATGAAGTATAGAGGCCAAGGAGTAATGGAATGGAAAGATAAAACACTCTGTGGCAATGTTATTGTTGTAAAAATACTATTATATTCAAGTAAATGCAAGCAGTGCCAATAACTGTCAGAGTGCCAATGACTCTACAGTTTACCCTATGTGGTGTTAGAATTTTTCTTATGATTCATCTATTTATCTAATGTTATTGTAACGGCATTACTACTGTAAATTTGATATAGTCTATGGAGGAAGGACAAAACTAAGGGATGCATATTTCTGTCATCAAGCGAGCATCTTCTGATGTTCATATACAAGACAAAATAGCTCTGCAAAACATTACCAAACCACAATAATTTTCAGCATTGTCTTACTTTTCAGTAGGTTAAAACAAATAATTTTAATTATTTTGCACTGGTCTTCTTGAAACTCAGCAATTCTTCTAGGTTTGTGCCGTGTCTTGTGTGGGGTTTTGCGTAGGACACCAAGCTGGCTCATCATCGTCGGGTTCTTGGTGTCCCTGCCCTGACCCCCACAGGAGTAGCGAACTGCTCGCTACCTCCCTTTTTACGAAGCGCATCTGCGCCTCTTTACTGCGAGAGCTAAAATCTCACGCAGCCATAACCTCCCTATGAAGGCTTCCAAAAAGATGGTATACTGGCTTTCACGGCCAGGGAATTAAAACTCAGTGATTTTTCAAGGTTTGTGCCGCGTCTTGTGTGGGGTTTCGCCTAGGACACCAAGCTGGCTCATCGGCGAGCTCTTGGTGCCTTCGCCCGGACCCCCCACAGGAGTATCGAACTGTGCTCAACCTCCCTTTCCATGAAGCACATCTGCGCCTCTTTACTGTGAGAACTGTATAAGAGCTCAAACAGCCATAACCTCCCTATGAAGGCTTCTAAAAGGATGGCATATTGGCATTCACGGCCAGGGAATTAAAACTCAGTGATTTTTCAAGGTTTGTGCCGTGTCTTGTGTGGGGTTTCACCTAGGACACCTAACTGGCTCATCAGCTTGCTCTTGATGTCCCTGCCTGGACCCCCACAGGAGCAGCGAACTGCGCTGTACCTCCCTTTCCATGAAGCGCACCTGCGACTCTTTACTGCGATAACTAAAAGCACAAGCAGTTTTAACCTCCCTATGAACGCTTCCAAAAAGATGGTATATTGGCTTTCACGGCCAGTGAATAAAAACACTGCGATTTTCTAATGTATTGTGCCGCGTCTTGTGTGGGGTTTCGCCTAGGACACCAAGCTAGCTCATCAGCTGGCTTTCGGTGTCCCCGCCTAGAAAGATTTCTGAGTTTTAATTCACTGTCCATGAAAGCCAATATAACATCTTAATGGTCTTCGTGTTCTTCGTGTTCCTCATCCTTTAGCCATGTGCCTGTCTACTTTCTTCTGTCCATGTAGCTTTGAGTTTCAAATTCCGTCCCGTAGGGAACTAGGGTGGAAACTTATAAGCATTTACTTTCTGTCTATTTGCAGTCCTTGTCGTTGTTACTGGATCAATGTTCATTTCAATGAGACCCTTTTGAGTGTCTAATTGTCGGCGTACTTTGGTTTGTCGGGTTCCATTGACTATGAGGAAGATTTTCTTTGTCAGTCGGGAGTTGTCCATTCGAGCTATATGTCCGTAGAATTTCATGCGTCTTTTCCGTGCAAGTGAGGTGAATCGTTCTGTCAGTGATTACAGTTCTTCTGAGCTTTTCCTCATCCAGATACCGTCCTGAAGCTTTGGTCCAAACGTTTTCCACAGCATAATAATTAGAATAATAAAACTTTAGTTCCGTGAATAAATAATTAGCCTATTTTCATATATCCTACTTATGTTAATAAATTGCCTCTATCAATATACAAAATTTCTGCTTGGTTGATGTAATAGATTTGCAGATATTGAGAACCGTCTAAATATCTCAGATGTTCGCCAAGTTGGATTTGTATATATGTAGATCTTACGGTTATGTACTATTACATGAACATTATTGTGTAGGTGTAGTATTAAAACTTCAATCGCATGAATAGGGCACAAGAAATAAAAACGAGATTTTAAAATTTTTCACACCTGCCATCCTGTGGTTAGGAAAACAATTGAAATAAAATAGATGCCAGTGGATACACAATTGTATTTGCATTTACCGTACCAAGTTTCACTGCACTCGGATGATTAAACCGCGAGAAACACCCATTTAAATATTTTATATATCGTGTCGCCGCCATGTTGGATTTGTGCTCACCAGGTTATTGAAAGTCCCATACGTGAACTTATGTTCATAGCCTCTATCACGATACAATATTTCAGTTTGATTGCTCTCGTAGATAATTAGATATTGAGAACCGTCTAAATAATTCGGATGGTCGCCATGTTGGATTTTAATATATCTACGCCATGGAGTTATGTACTATTAGATGGAAATTATTGCGTAGGTTCATTATTCAAACGTTCACTTCGATCGAATGATTAATACACAAGGAATATAAACTTAATTTTGAAATTTCGCACAGCCACCATCATGAGGTTATGTAAACAATTGAAGTAAATTGCATTGAAATGAGTATAAACATTATTCATATATTATATATATTGTACCCCACCCAATCATTGGGCAAATTCGTATTGACCGACTGAAGAGTGGCCGCTGACAACCAAGGAGCATGAAAGAAAAAACAAAAAACAAGAAGTTCCGTGACTAACTAAATAGCCTACTTTTCTTAAAATTAAGATTCATGCCAATGATTAATCTACAGTATATGGCCGTATCTAGAATAATGACGAAATTAAGTTGGTAATATGGAAATGTCTAATTGGTTCGAAATATGCCTGGTATAATGTAGCCTAATAGAGCACTACAGTTGGCAGCCCTGGTGACGGAATATATTCTTAGTTCCATCTCCTAAGGTACAGAATACAAAATTTGGTTGAGGCCCAATGGACGTTACATGCAGTTAGACATTGGATCTACCAGCACGCGTAAAATCATGTTGGCAACAATGTCATTGTGTGCTGGTCAGAAATAATCTGAAATATTATGATATCTTGTTGTGCCAATTTTGGATGAAACCATTTGTTTGTATAGAAGTTACATGTATTTTAAAATTGGACCTATCAGCAGGCATAGAATCATGTTGGCAGCACTGACTTATATTAGTTACTCCAAATTAATCTAAAATGTCAGGTGCTATACGTGTGCAAAGTATACAGCTGTTGGCTTGCATACTTTCTGATATATTGATATTAGGGTAAAAAATATAGAGAGTATTTATTAACAGTTGGCAGCCCTGATTGTTCTTAAGAATACTTATAGTCATATATGATATGTTACACATAGCACATACGAAATTTGGTTGAAATCCAACTGATAGTATAGGAGTTATATGTATTTAAAAATTGGTCCTATCAGGAGGGTTGGAAACATGTTGGTGGAACTGACGTATATAAGTTACTTCAAATTAATCTAAAATGTCAGGTACTATACGTGTGCATAGTTTAAAGCTGTCGGCTTGTATACTTTCCGACATATTGGTATTTGGAGAAAAAAATAGAGAGAGCAATTAATAAAAGTAGGTAGCCCTGGTGGCTCTTAAGAATACGCTCAGTCATATCTGTTTATGTACACATATTAAATATGAAATTTGGTTGAAATCCAACTGATAGTTTGGAAGTTATATGCATTTAAAAATTGAACCTATCGGAAGGCTTAAAGTCATTTTGGTAACCCTAGTATGTATGACCTCCTGGAAATTAAACTGAAATAATATTATCTATATGTGTGCCAATTTTGGAATAGCTCCCATGCATACCTTCCACGATATCCAACATGGAGCTCAAATGTCTAGTGCATTTTTCAGCAGTTGGTAGCACTGATATAATTTTCAAATATGGGCTTGAGATATTCCGGTATGCATCTTTACTCATACTAAATTTGGTTTTGATTGCTGCAGCCGTTTAGGAGTTGATAGGGGGGGGGGGTGGCACACACACAGCCAGACAGACAGACACACATTATCCCGGATCGATTTCATAAGTCTACTTTTTCCTAATTTTTGCAAAATGTGAAAAGTAGGCTGGTAACCCCTGGCACTAGAGCCCATGAAGGACCTAGGCCTACCAAGCGACCGCTGCCCAGCCATTTGGCCTACAGATATTGGGGTGACGCGTGATCAGCGTATCGGGTCCCCTCAGCCGTTAATCTTGGTTTTCGTGATCGGGGCGCTGCCTTACTGTCGGACAGCTAGTCAATTGTCCTCACGAGGCTGAGAGCAACCCGTTTCACCCCTCATGTCAGTTTCTAAAATTCCTGATGGAGCCGGGAATCGAACCCGCTACCCCGCTACCCCAACACCACGGGGCGGGCATACCAAGGAGCATGTATTATTGGTAAATAAGACGAGCGAAATCAAGCAATAGAAGAATGATTAAATCATCTAGAAACATAAATGGATGTTATGACGCCAAATACATGTTCCACTTTGTACCTTCTTCTCTTCTTTCGGCTGTATGCCTCTCACCAAGGTGGTCCGGGTTCGATTCCCGGTCAATGCATGTGAGATTTTCGAAGTGAAATGCCATGTCCTATGGTTCGGATTCCACGTAAAAAGGAGGTCCCGTGGCTCATGATCTCAAGATTAACGGTCACGTTAAACTACAAGCTTCCTTTTTCCTTCTCCTCTTTCGGATGGGCATACTGGAGACCAAGCTTATTCAACGGGTATTGAGTTTAGCCCAGAACAGACGCATATTCTCCCGGTGTATTTCTTTACTTTCTTCCGAACAAGGGAGAGTAGTAACTTCATCATTTTAGGAAATTACATGGATATAATTCTCTCAAATAAGCCATTTTGACAAATATTTAACTATGTTGTTGGATTTACTGACTTTAAATCATTTCATATTACTAAGATTGTTAAGATTATTTATGTTGGCTGCTTTGGATGCATGTTTCTTGTATTTTTATATTTCTTGTGGTTATTTAGATCGTAGGCTTGAGTTTGAGTACGGTGGAGAAAAAGTTCTGCCCTAAAACTTCCCCATACGGGAGAACGAAACGCATCAGGCGAAAGCCTGGACAAAATAACTACTGTGGTCAAGAAAATTAGACTGAAGCGGTGCGGGGTAGTGGGCATGAAATACGTGACTAGAAAACCAATGTAGGTAGCAATACATTAACAATTTTTATTTCTAATAATAAATTTATAACCAATAAACATGTGCTTATCACAGAAATGAACAATTATAAAGGTAGCAAAGTGTGAGGGCCTGATGACAGAAACCCAGATTAAAGAAAGGTCAATGAAACAAGCTTGCTTGATTGGAGAGAAGTTGAGCTTAACATAAAAAAGGGATGCACTTTATAAACAGAGAGAACCATAAAAATGATTAAGAGTGTAAAATAACTGGTATGATATAAACTCTTCGTAAAATTTGAACTTATCTTTGAAGAGCCAGCTCCTTAAAAGTTCCAGCTAGCAAACGTTGATTTAAAAGTCCTCACGGTTTCTTCAGAAGGAGGCGTACATGGCCTAGAGATATGTGCACCATTGATAAAATGTCAACTCTTGCGAAGGAATGACATTTATAGCTTCCAAGTGCTTATCACAGAAATTCGAAAGACGATTCAAAGTATCCCATCTAAGGTGAAGGTGAAGAGTACAACAGCTGGCAATTAGTCTTGCCATCTTGAGTAATACATCATGGTGCAGATCTCGTGACGTAACTGATAGGTAGCGTAGAGACTAGCGATGGTGTCATGAGATGCAGTAGCGGTGACCAGCAGGTTGAAGTAATCAGAAGTGATGATTGATCAGAAGTGGTGAAGAACGCCAGCAAGTGGCGTCTTAAATAGGGATCATGGAACCCTCTCGAAGCTGGAGATCGCCCGACTGAACAAAGACCTGCCATTGGTCGAACGAAAGTCAGGGTGACGTCAGTCGACACTACTCAGCGGACAGTGGATCAACCAGTAGATGCCCTTTATGTCGGGAGTGAGGACGCTTGAGGTAGCGAGCGACTGGAACACTCAAGGTGAGAACTATAATATCTATGAATAAGTGATTGATAACAAGATTATGCATATGGTTTAAGCAATTAACACATTTGTAAAGAAATAATTACCATTCGGGGATCTCGGTAACAAGAAATAAAATTTGACCGACAAATGGGCCAAGCTAAACACTGAAAGTATCACGAAAGTGATCATGCTCCGAGAACTCCAAATGAAAACAAACAAAAGAATCAGTCAAAGCAAAACATGGATAACAGACGAGGAGAAACTAAGACTCGAAAGGCAAAACAGAGATAGCAGAGATGGGTCTAGTATAAAGACCTTTACTAGTTAAAACATTAACAACTCTGACGCGTTTATCACGGCCAAAGTGGCAGTGAATAACTCTGCCTAGGTTCCACACGAGAGGCGGAGATGGGTCTCGAAGAAGAACCATGTCCCCCACTCGTACATCTGGTTGAGGAAGCCGCCATTTCTCACGCCTATTTAGCAAGCTGAGATATTCTAACTTCCATCGGCGCCAAAAAGAACAGCGCAAAGATTCTACTTTTCTCCAAAAGATAGGTAAGTTAGGATCACAGCGTCGAACCAGCAAAGGCGGAGTAGCAGCAAGCGAACAGCCAATCAGGAAGTGACTGGGTGTTAAAGGTAAAAGATCCTTAGGTTCGTTTGAAAGAGGGGTCAGAAGTCTGGAATTTAAAATACCTTCGACTTGAATAATTAAAGAGTTGAATTCCTCATAAGAAAGTATGGTAGAACCAAGAGTTTTCTTAAGCTGTCTTTTAGTAAGTTTGATGCAGGACTCCCATCGGCCCCCATGATGGGGAGCATAAGTCGGGGTGAAATGCCATTTGAAACCTTTAGAATAGGAAAAGTTGGAAATTTTTTCTTTAGCAGTAGGGGAGCTTAACACCTTTTTCCAGAGATCAGAAGCGCTTACAAAAATTTTTGCATTATCTGAAAAAACTTCAGATGGAACACCCCGTCTAGCAGCAAATCTAGAAAAGGCGGCCAAAAAGTAGGATACAGAAGCGTTCGTAACCAACTCAAGGTGGATAGCTCCCGTCACCACACATACAAATAACGAGATGTAAAATTTACCTAAGATTTTGCGCTTAGATGAAGAGGGATTGGTCTGATATACGTAAGGACCAGCGTAATCGATCCCAGTAAGAGCGAAGGGCTTACTAGGTTCTGAACGAAATGGAGGTAAATTACCCATAATCTGCGTGGCGGGCCGTGGTTTAACCTTAAAGCAAGGTATACACTTTTTGACAACAGAAGAAACCTCATGAACGCCATTGATGATCCAGTAGAGTTCACGAATTAGACAGAGCAAGGTGCGAGTGCCAGCATGAAGGTGTTTATAATGAAACTTTTTTATTATAAGGGTAGTAATAGGATGCTTTGAAGGAAGGATGATGGGATGCTTTTCCCCATCCTCACAACTAGACATAGCTAATCTTCCACCCACACGTATTATGCCGTCCTGGTCTAGAAAAGGAGTGAGTGGTGAAAGCCTGCTAGACTTGGGTAAATCTTTACCACTTATAAGAGCTTGCTTTTCAGGAGCAAATACTTCCTGCTGAACAAGTAACAAAATCTTGCAAGTAGCAAATTCTAACTCTACTCTGGAGAGAAAGGGTTGAGGCTTCAATGGTTGATCAATTACTAAATATTTCCATCGGAAGATATAAGACACTACACGAATCAATTTATCAAATGAAGAGTATCTATGAAAAAGGCTAGTAGAAGTAGAAGTAAGATGCGACGCGACAGGGTCATTACGGGCATCAGGTATTTCTTCTGCAAATTGATTAGCTAAGCGAGGCCAGCAAGATGATTCCTGACTTAGCCAAGGAGGACCATTCCAGTACAGGTCTGAAGAAATCAATTTTTTAGGCGTGCAACCACGTGATATTATATCCGCGGGGTTTTCACGGCTAGGAACATGTCTCCATTGTTCAGAATGAGAGACTTCATGAATCTTAGAAACGCGATTTGCCACAAAGGTATTCCAATGAGAAGAAGGCTTGGAAATCCAAGCTAATACAATAGAAGAATCGCTCCAAAAAAATGTGCGGGAAAATTTTAACTTTAAACTGACATTTAGTTTAGTAGCTAATTCTGTTGCCATTAAAGCAGAGCATAATTCTAATCTCGGCAATGATACCGTTTTAAGTGGAGCAACTTTTGATTTAGCGCACACTAAATTAGAAAATCCAGGGAAAGTGGCTGAGGAACGTCCTACTATGTATGCACAACAGCCATAAGCCCGTTCTGAACTATCAGAAAATACATGCAGGTCATACTGCTGGTATAAGGAATTAGAAATTAAAGGGCGGGGTATAGAAACCTTGGAGAGATCCAGCAAACTGCTGCGATACTCTAACCATTCTTCTACAAGAGGAAGGGGGAGATTTTCATCCCAGTCTGATTTTAATGACCAAAGCTTTTTTTTTTGCAAGAACATTTTTGCAACAATAACTATAGGAGCAATATATTGCAAAGGATCAAAGATCTTTGCGATTTCTGACAGAACTTGTCTCTTAGTTACAGGGGGAGATTCTGACATATGTACCTGATAAGAGAAGGTATCAGAAGAAGGACACCAAAAAACACCCAATGCTTTTACGGCTGCTTCATCAGTAGGAATGGCAACAAATTCATCAACTGGGACCTCTGATGAAAATTTTGATATAAATTCAGTGGAATTTGAAGTCCATTTATGGAGCGGAAAACCACCTCCTAGGAGCAGGGACTTCAAATCTTCGCACACAAGGAGTGCTTCAAAAATATTAGGGAAAGAGCACAAGAAATCGTCAACATAAAATGCCGTTTTTAATGACTCAGAGGCCAAAGGATGATACAGATGACCATCTTGCTCGGCTAACATGTGGAGAGACCGAATCGCAAGAAAGGCTGAAGGCTTCAGGCCATATGTCACAGTCTTCAATCTAAATATCTTTATGGGTTTGGAACTCTCATCGCGCCACAATATTCTTTGCAGATCTTGCTGCTCAGAATTTACGAGAATCTGCCGGTACATCTGCTTAATATCTGAGATTACAGCAATAGGAAACCTTCGAAAATTAAGCAAAACAGAGGTGAGATCTGTTTGAATCGCGGGACCACATTGCAGGGTATCATTTAAAGAGATTCCATTGGAATCTGGTGATGAGCCATTGAAAACTACTCTTATATTGTCTTGTGTTAAGGAATTTTTCCATACCGGGTGATGATTTAGATAAACTATTTCATTTAAAGGATGGTCAATTTCTTCTGATTTAGAAATTACCTCCATGTGATTGGATGATTCGTATTCCTCCATAAAGGAAGCATACTGAGTTTTGACAGAAGCATCTTGTTTGAACCGATTTTCAATAGCAAATAGTGCCCTAAGTGCTCTGGAATGCGAGCCCGTAATGGCGGGAGGATTGGGAATACGTGGAAGAGTTACTATAAATCTGCCTTCAGCAGTACGGACAGTGGTTTCCTTGTATAACTTTTCACAAATTTCGTTAGAAGAAGAAGAAGTAGCCTGAACATTCTCAAGATCCCAGAACTTGGTTAGCTCTTGACTCAAATCGGTACCAACAAAATAACAATTTGATACAGTTTGAATAGGATTACGGTATATTTGGCCAGTAGCAATCCAACCAAAATCAGTTTCACGGAAGAAAACATTAGGAGCAATTTTTACTTTATTGGAATGAAGACATTGCCAAAATACGCTTGAGCTGAAAAGAAGCTCTACGGGCGAAGCTCTGTTGAAATGAGGGTCAGCTAGCTGGACAAAATTCGGGATATTCCAACTTTGAATAGGATAAGAAGTGCCAGGAATATTGTTGCCTATAGACTTGATAATCAAAAAATCTAATTGCAACTGCGTACCAAGATTATTAGAGTCCTTCAGATCCACTTTAGCAATGCTTAAGGATTGCGATTTAGAGCAGTTTATTCCTGTAACCTCTATTGAGGTAGGATGTTTTGGGAGGCCTATCTTTTGTACCAACGATTCATTAATAAAATTGTTGGTAGCGGCATTGTCCAATAATCCCCTGACAGATACCCATTTTCCGTGAGAATTTTTCAATAGAACCTGCACGGTAGATAATAAAACCTGGACTTTGCCAAGCGAGGTAGAACTTTGAGCATACGACTGCGCACTATTTTGAGAAGTCTCAGAATTAGACTTGGTATTGGAACTGCTTGGTCCTGATAACCGTGATCTTTCATGTCTGTGCAAAAGGGAATGGTGTCTAGCCTTACAATGAAAGCATAAACGTTGTGAACGGCAATTGTTTAACATATGCGTTCCTGACAAACAGTTGAAACAATGTTTTTTGTTCGTAATGAACTTTCGTCTTTCATCTACTGATAAAGATTTAAATTCATCACAATTGTATAAAGTATGCGATTGCTGACACAGACCGCACGTTTGCATTTTGTTAGGTGACTGAGCATCAACAGGAAGAGCCTGTGATCTTAAAATTCTTTGATTAGAACTGCTAACCTTATCTTTTGAGAAGGCTTTTGAATCTGAACTACTAGTTTTTTGATTAGCTATGGCGGAAAAGACTTGGCTTCTGGCCTTCAAAAAGTTAATAATCGCCTCATAAGTGCATTGCAAATTCTGGGAAAGTTCTGTTTCCCAGGCTTTTAATGTATTTGCATCCAATCTTGCAGAAATGAGGTGAACTAGAAATAAATCCCAGTGATTTACAGGTTGGTTTAAATTGGACAATGCTCTGACGTGTAGCTCTGCAGTGTCAATCAACTTACGAAGTGATAAACTGTTATCTGCTAGCACGTTAGGTAACTCGAATAAGCTTTGTATATGGCGTTGAATAGATAAACGAATGTTCCCATATCTATCCTTAAGAAGATTCAGAGCAACTTCATAATTATCACTGGTCAAAGAAAGTGCTTGAATCAGGTTAAGTGCGTTGCCTTGAACTGCCAGACGCAAGTAGTGAAATTTTTGTATTACTGGTATAGAAGTATTCTCATGTACTAAAGAATTGATTAATTCAAAAAATGGTTCCCATTCTATATCTTTACCAGTGAATTTGGGTATTTCTAATTTGGGTAATATAATGCGTGAAGAAGATGTAGAAGATGCTGCAGAAGTTTGATCTTCTTGTTTTTCTTTTAAAGTTAAAGCCCTAATAAGCTGTTTAGCTTCAGCAAATCCCTGATAGTATAATTTTTCAACTTCCAACCTATCACTTTGCTGGTCCGGATGCTGAGTTTCTATACTGCATTGTATCTCATCATATTTCTCAAAGGCTTGTTCATAATTCTTAAGCCTCTGCGAAATTATGTCAAGATTACGCTCTTGGGGTTCGAGCTCCGTTAAGAAAGTACGAAACCGTGTGAGCTTGCCCTTACCAGAGGCTCTGGCGTTGCTGAGTTTTTCATCAAGGTTAGGCATGTCAAAATTGTTTGTTACTCACGTCAATATTGTGACTTCGAGTACTGGAAGTCAGAGGATGACAGCTTGCTAGGTAGTAAGGTTTAGTCTGATGCGGAAGAAACCGGCTTACCATACGTTTCTCTCCTCCTCTGCTGAACATGCGCCTCAAGCTGAAACGTACAATGTGAATTAGTGTTGAAACACAATGAACAAAAATTGTTAATGTAAAATCCAAAATATGAAACTTGTATAGGGATCCAGGGTGCAACAGATATGTTTCCCGGGTTTCGGCACCAAAATTTATGGAGAAAAAGTTCTGCCCTAAAACTTCCCCATACGGGAGAACGAAACGCATCAGGCGAAAGCCTGGACAAAATAACTACTGTGGTCAAGAAAATTAGACTGAAGCGGTGCGGGGTAGTGGGCATGAAATACGTGACTAGAAAACCAATGTAGGTAGCAATACATTAACAATTTTTTTTTCTAATAATACATTTATAACCAATAAACAAATTGCACTTAAGTGCTTATCACAGAAATGAACAATTATAAAGGTAGCAAAGTGTGAGGGCCTGATGACAGAAACCCAGATTAAAGAAAGGTCAATGAAACAAGCTTGCTTGATTGGAGAGAAGTTGAGCTTAACATAAAAAAGGGATGCACTTTATAAACAGAGAGAACCATAAAAATGATTTAGAGTGTAAAATAACTGGTATGATATAAACTCTTCGTAAAATTTGAACTTATCTTTGAAGAGCCAACTCCTTAAAAGTTCCAGCTAGCAAACGTTGATTTAAAAGTCCTCACGGTTTCTTCAGAAGGAGGCGTACATGGCCTAGAGATATGTGCACCATTGATAAAATGTCAACTCTCTCTTCTTTTCTTGCGAAGGTATGACATTTATAGCTTCCAAGTGCTTATCACAGAAATTCGAAAGACGATTCAAAGTATCCCATCTAAGGTGAAGGTGAAGAGTACAACAGCTGGCAATTAGTCTTGCCATCTTGAGTAATACGTCATGGTGCAGATCTCGTGACGTAACTGCTAGGTAGCGTAGAGACTAGCGATGGTGTCATGAGATGCAGTAGCGGTGACCAGCAGGTTGAAGTAATCAGAAGTGATGATTGATCAGAAGTGGTAAAGAACGCCAGCAAGTGGTGTCTTAAATAGGGATCATGGAACCCTCTCGAAGCTGGAGATCGCCCGACTGAACAAAGACCTGCCATTGGTCGAACGAAAGTCAGGGTGACGTCAGTCGACACTACTCAGCGGACAGTGGATCAACCAGTAGATGCCCTGTATGTCGGGAGTGAGGACGCTTGAGGTAGCGAGCGACTGGAACACTCAAGGTGAGAACTATAATATCTATGAATAAGTGATTGATAACAAGATTATGCATATGGTTTAAGCAATTAATACATTTGTAAAGAAATAATTACCATTCGGGGATCTCGGTAACAAGAAATAAAATTTGACCGACAAATGGGCCAAGCTAAACACTGAAAGTATCACGAAAGTGATCATACGGACACCAACTCGTACCTACCCATGATTAAGGCTCCTGCAATGACAGCCGAAACGTCGGGAAACAATCACCGATATATGACTCGACTCCATCCTGTAAGCCTAGATGATAAAGACTTTTTGTGTTTAGTTAGGATGTTATCATACACACATCAAAAAAAGTTTTGCATCACCTCGGTTCCCAGATCTCCGGCATATAGACGTTGACTGTGTATATTGTATCCAAGATACAGTCCCTTTGACTGTTCATAGATGTCACTAAAACTGCTCAAAGATGTAAACAACCATGCATGAGCAGGGCCTATTAGACGGAGGGGGTACGACAGCCGATCAGTTCCAGTCATTCCACCAGGACGAAGGTACGCTGCTCATGTTGTCTGTAGTTCTACCATGCCTAGAAGGTCAATTCCGCAGTTCGATCGCGTCCGCATTGTTACTTTGTGTCAAGAAGGGCTCTCAACAAGGGAAGTTTCCAGGCGTCTCAGAGTGAACCAAAGCGATGTTGTTCGGACATGGAGGAGGTACAGAGATACAGGAACTGTCGATGACAGGCCTCGCTCAGGCCGCCCAAGGGCTACTACTGTAGTGGATGACCGCTACTTACGGATTGCCGCTCGGAGGAACCCTGACAGCAATGCCACCATGTTGAATAATGCGTTTCGTTCAGCCACAGGACGTCGTGTTTCAACTCAAACTGTGCGCAATAGGCTGCATGATGCGCAACTTCACTCCCGACGTCCATGGCGAGGTCCAGCTTTGCAACCCCGACACCATGCAGCGCGGTACAGATGGGCCCAACAACATGCTGAATGGACCCCACGGAATTGGCATCACGTTCTCTTCACCGATGAGTGTCGCATATGCCTTCAACCAGACAATCGTCGGAGACGTGTTTGGAGGCACCCTGGTCAGGCTGAACGTCTTAGACACACTGTCCAGCGAGTGCAGCAAGGTGGTGGTTCCCTGATGTTTTGGGGTGGCATTATGTGGGGCCGACGTACGCCACTGGTGGTCATGGAAGGCTCCGAAACGGCTTTACGATACCTGAATGACATCCTCCGACCCATAGTGCAACCATATCGGCAGAATATTGGAGAGGCATTTGTCTTCATGGACGACAATTCTCGACCTCATCGTGCACATCTTGTGAATGCGTTCCTTCAAGATAACGACATCGCTCGACTACAGTGGCCAGCATGTTTGCCAGACATGAACCCTATCGAACATGCCTGGGATATGTTGAAAAGGGCTGTTTATGGACGTCTTGACCCACCAACCACTCTGAGAGATTTACGCCGAATTGTCGTTGAGGAGTGGGACAATTTGGACCAACAGTGTCTTGATGAACTTGTGGATAGTATGCCACGACGAATACAGGCATGCATCAATGCAAGAGGACGTGCTACTGGGTATTAGAGGTAGTGGTGTGTACTGCAATCTGGACCACAAATGCTGAAAGTCTAGCTGTATGATGGTACAACATGCAATGTGTGGGTCTCATGAGCAATAAAACGAGCTGAAATGTTGTTTGTGTTGATCTCTATTCCCTTTGTATTTAAAGGTTCCGGAACTCTTGGAACCGAGGTGATGCAAAACTCTTTTTGATGTGTGTATTTATCGTAGTCCGTTTACCCTCCAGGTAGGCTTTTCCCACGAACTCTGCGAGGGATCCCACCTGTAACACCTCAACGAGCAGTGTTCTGGAGCTTGACATCAGGTCGCGGGATACAACTGGGGAGGAGGGACTAGTGCCTCGCCCAAGCGGTCTTACCTGCAAAGCGAACATGGGGCCTCTTGAGGGATGGGTCGGGATGGAGGCGGCCGTGGCCTGACAGTAGGTACCACGTTCCACACCGGCATTTGCTCGAAGACGAAGTGGGAAACCGCAGAAAACCACTTCGAGGATGGCTGAGGTGGGAATTTAACCCCTCTACTCATCCGAGGCTGAGTAGACCCCGTTCCCGTCGTCAGGCCACTCAAATTTTGGGGCAGAGCCGGGAATCGAACCTTGGACCTCCGGGGTGGCAGCTAAGCACGCTGACCACTACGCAACGAAGACGATTAGGTTGTTACAATTTTTTTTTTAATATTGTAAATTTAATAGTTGTTGTTGTTGTTTGTTTATAATCACTTTAAGCATCCCTCTGAAGAAGCAGGAAAAAAAAGCACTGAAACTTGTGCTGTACGTCCAATTAAAGCATTGATAAGAGGAACAGTGTTTCAATTGTTAATTAGTACTTGACGGGACATGGTGGTTGATTGCCCTAACGCGCTAGCTCGTGCCTCAGGAGAGCGTTGGTTCGAATTCCACCTCAGCCACCCTGAAAATAGTTTTCGTGGTTTCCCCATTTTCACCACCAGGCAAATGCCAGGACGGTTCCTTAAAACAGGTCCACGACCAACGTCCTTCCAGAATCCCTCCCCTGTCCATTACTTAATTAGACCTTAGTTGGTTGTCACCTGTCACCATCCCCAGTTGTATCTGCTAATAAAGTGTGTTCAGCTCCCAGACACTGTCCTTGTGATGGTAGAGGAATGATTCCTCGCAGAGTCCGTGGGTGAAACTGAGCTGAAAGGATAAGAGAGTTAAATATTATTGTTATTATTATTATTATTATTATTATTATTTTTATTATTATTATTATTATTATTATTACCGAAAGCGGTAGCTACAGTATGATCACTAACGCGCAGCTCTAGGCTGTAGGGCCAAGATCTCTGTGGACTCGGTAGACGTGGGTTCGAATCCCACCATTGGCCGCCCTTGAAATGGTTTTCCGTGCTTTCCCATTGTCAACTCCAGGCAAATGTTGGACGGTACCTTCTGATAGGCCACGGCCGTATCCTTCCACATCCTTGCCCAGTTTTATTCACCAACATGCATTTCATCTCTCATTAACTTGGCGTCAGGAAGGGTATCCGGCCGTAAAACCATCCGCCATAAAGACATTCATCACATTTCACCCCCGATCACGTTCAAGAACGGGAATAATAAGGGATAGACAAACATACATAATAATAATAATTATTATTATTATTGAAAAGAAAATCCACAGGCTGCTTCCAGTGGACCGACAGGGTCAGGGAAATGGAATGAATGAAGCGGCGAGGATATGAACTGTGCTGGGTGCCGAAGCTTGTCGCACTCCTCTGGAGCAGTGATGAAATGAATGACAGATGAAATGAAATGATAGTGGAGAGTGTTGATGGAATGAAATTTGTGAAAGAGAAAACCGGATTACCCGGAGAAATACCTAACTGCCTCCGCTTTGTCCAGCACAAATCTCACATGGAGTGACCGGGATTTGGACCACGGACCCGGCGGTGAGATGCCGGCGTGCTGCCGCCTAAGCCACGGAGGCTTATTATTATTATTATTATTATTATTATTATTATGCGGCTTCGGTGGCGTAGTTGGTAGCATGCTAAAGTGCTATGCCCAAGATAGTGGGTTCAAACCCGGCCGAAGTCGTCGGATTATTTAAGAGCCTTAAAAATCCTTCAGTATGCCTTCCTTCGGATGGGGACGTAAAGCCGACGGTCCCATTTATGGCATGTAAAACATACTTTCAAAGACTAACTTGTGTAAAGCTAAATTGTTAGGTTAGATTTCGTCAGAACGCTCTATCCAAGTGCCAACGTTGACCACTAGGTATCATTGATACCCGGTAGCGAAAGTTGGAACTAATTGAAATTGAACGGAACTTGTAGCTCACCCTAATAAGGGTGTCCGCTAGAAGCAGCTACAGACTCAGGCGAGCCGAACATGTCCTCGGACACTCTCGGCACTAAAAACCATACGATAAAATAATTATTATTATTATTATTATTACTTTCATCGTTAGGCCAGTCAAAGGAGTGCGATTGATACTATTCAACCGATCTTGCTTTCTTGTCCTCCCAAAATCGCTTCATATTCTCGTTATGGCTTAATGATTATCTCAGAGAATATGAATGAGTAGGTTGACTAACACGACAAGGTAAGCCAGGGTCAGAGAACTTGGCAACAGATCCAAGCGACCGTGTGCTAGAGACAAGGACCTGAGGCGTGGTAAACTATTCTGGTTCGAGACCCGTCTAGGACAGATATGTGTCAATGTTATGACAACGCCCATAATGCAAGTCATGTAAGGAATTGTGTACCTTAACATTCCGAAGGATAACAACGACAGTGGAAATAGTGCGTGTCTGAGAGATTTATGGTGAGCAGATGACTTAAATGTCCACTAATCGTCCCCACCCATTTACTCTACAGAGTGTTAACCCTTTTCAGGGTAGGATATTATCAAATATATTTTATTTGTATTTATTTACATTTAATTTTAGTTATTTTAGAATAATTTTAATTATTATAAATTTTATTTCAGTTTTCTTTAACATTTTAAAGTTCATTTTTATTTTTATAATTTTATTGTTTACATAATTTTCATAATTATTTTAATTGTAAATTTATAAACCTAATTATTTATAATTTTTAAGATATTTATTTTTAGTCTGTATTTGTATTATCATATTTCAGTTCACTTTTTTATTTCAATTATTAAAAAAAAAAAAAAAAAAAAGCACCTTGGGTTAAGGAGGTAAGGACATAATATTCGGCTTTCAGAAATATTAACACTTCCAAAAGAAATTTCTTGATATATGGCTGAACGATTCAACCATATTCATCTTAACAGTACAGACCACTAGCCTATAAACGGCCAATTAAAAATATTCTATGTTTAAAGTGGTGTTCAATATGATAGTAATTCATTGCAATAATAATAATAATAATATCGTATGGCCTCGGGTGCCTGGTGCAAGCTTTGCTATTTGACACCCAGAGGGTAGCTTGCATGTCGAATTTCGTAGTTCCTTGACTATGAAAGTCAAGGAGGTTAGATGTTAGATATTTAATCTCCTTGAACACAATAGCGCTTTCTAGTAGAGAAATGAGGAACTTGTGCTGGCGGAAACTCCCGAGATTAATTTTGCCATTATGAACTCGGCCTACTGAATTCAAATGGGTTCTTCGACATGCCAACATCGTATGACATGCGTATCGTATTTTTGCCGCCTTTCAAAAATCACTTACCACGGTCAGGGGCGAACCTGCAATCTTGGGGTTAGTAGACCGACACGCTATCCACTCACCCACCGTGGCAAGCATTCATTGCAATGTCTCACTCTGTCCTTCAAAATAAGTAAGGGCCATTTCACCAACGTTAATTATCTCTTAATTAATTTTTAAAGGATATTTAACTTTTCACTAGTATTTAATCAAACAGAAATGCTTGTCAAATTACAACTAACAAGCAAATACGTTAAATGGCCAAATCTGACCACTCAACTCCCTAAAGCATCGTTAAATGGGAGGAAAACAGCTGAAATCTACCTCACGCATTTTGCAGTGGTGGTAGATTTGGTTTGTTTCCGACTTTCATACGAACTTTCATCCATATGAATATAAAATATTTTTATGTTCGACCCTGACTATTATATGTCAGAAAACTGTAGCCTACTATAATGAGGCTCATTATAACACTTTTTTTTTCATTATAAAAAAGTTTCTCGCACCAATCAGAGCTCAAGAAACAGTTGTTTGACCAATTAGATAATTAGATGCGCTGAGTTCCACGGCCTTCTAATTTAAATTTCACCTCCTGGCCTAGTGTCATAGTAGGGTAATCGAAGAGGCCATGGTCAAATACAAGGCATTCTCTGCGACTCATGCGCTCTGTTCAGTACATAAAACTGGCGAAATATCGACAGATATTTATGATTATTTATGTTCGAACATAAAATAGTTATAATAATTATCGTCGAACATAAACTGTCGTATGCAACTCGCCTATAATGGTAATTAAGACACTCGTAGGCTTGAGTTTGAGTACGAACACGTACGCTCGTTTTATTAACATACTCGTGTCTTGATTATTGCATTATTGGCTCGTTGCATAATGTAGTCTGGGGGCGTGGTGGCGCAGCGGCCAAGCTGTTCGCCTCTCACCACGGCAGACCAGGTTCGATTCCCGGTCACTGCATGTGAGATTTTCAAAGTGAAATGCCATGTCCTGTGGTTCGGATTCCACGTAAAAAGGAGGTCCCGTGGCTTATGATCTCGCGATTAACGGTCACGCAAAACTACAATCTTCTTCATAATGTAGTCTACTATTATGGCAATTAAATTATAAAAGATCACAGATGTTTACTAATACCTAAAAGGAAGAACACGGAAATACACGTAAAAAGACATATACGAGGTGGGATTCAAACTCCCTCCGGCTCTGCATAATGAACTTCAATGCAACCACCTACGCTACGAAAACAACGGGGAGATTGTTTGCTATTTAGCTAAGTAAACAATATATACACACTTTAAGTTTTTGCCATGAATAAGGTGTTCTTTCCTTCTTCCCTTCTTTTTTAAATATGTTTCAGAAAATCAGAAGGAAGCAACACAAACAATGATCAGTGCTACACGCTTCTTGATCTGTCCACCATGTTTCTCCAGGGCGAAACAGGGTCTACGCATCCACAAGAGCTGTAAAGCGTATTTAAGTAATTACGAACCCAAATGGCCACTTGAAATGCATCGACGATAACCATGCATTAACTCTCGCATTTAAGTTAAATAGGAATTAACTATATAAATAATTCATGCTTTTGGGATAATGCCGTGTGTATTTTTAATTTAAACCATACGTTTCGGAGAAACCTTGCCTCCTTTTTCAATGGAAACAAACAATGTGGCCAAAGAAAGTATATCAAAGATATTACAAAAAATATAGATAAATTCCTCTGTTCGTCACCAGAGAGCAGCTGCCAGAAATTACTGTATGGACCATGGTGGAACGGCGGACAGAGAAGTTAGTAACGAGAAGGTAAAGGGGGCGGTGTGAAAATATAGAAACTCCTCGAAGAATGAGGAGGGGGGGGGGGGAGGTGGGAGGGTTAGATGGATATAAGGAAACATAAACAAAAGGGAAGTGTATCTGAACGATACCTAACGTCATACAGTCAACGGCGAAAAAACAGATGGAAACTCCTCCAGTGACGAACAAAGGAGATCAAATCCAGGCTCTGAGCCCTAGAGGGAAAATGTACAATTTTAAATATGTGAAGAACAGAGAGACTGAGAGGAACTATCTCCCTAGATCCTTAATAACTGGTAGCCAAGTGTCACTTAGCTGATATCCAGTGTCTCTGTTAAAATTATTGGGATTTTTACGAATTTCAACTGCCTCCCTTATAATTTTAAACCAGTTGTGCTTAACAAGGGCAAGCGCATGAGCATCTTTGAAACATACATCGTGCCCTGAAAACAGGGCATGTTCAGCTATAGCTGATTTGTCAGGTTGGTTTAGACGGATGTTCCTTTGATGCTCTTTGATGCGAGTTGCAATGGACCGTTTTGTGATGAGTTGGTGAAAGCGCCCATAAGACACCACGGTACGTATCCAGAGTTAAGATTGATGTACACTAACATGACTGTCATCACACAACTGAACCTGTTAGACAGAGTGCGGTTCTTCTCACGTTCACAATCAGACTCTTGTTTTCGTTATCCCTTGCGCAGTATCAATATTCAATATCAGGGGTGTCAACTATGATAATCTGATGCCTGCACCCCCTGTAAATAAGTACAGTCGGACTTGTATAATTCGAAACGGAAGGGACAAACAAAAAATTCCTATTATCCAAATTTTGGAAACAGAGAAGTTACATATTTTTTTTGGTTTGAATATACAGTATGCCCACAAGCCTCCGTGGCTTAGGCGGCAGCACGCTGGCCTCTCACCGCTGGTTCCGTGGTTCAAATCCCGGTCACTCCATGTGAGATCTGTGCTGGACAGAACGGAGGCAGACAGGTTTTTCTCCGGGTACTCCGGTTTTCCCTGTCACAATTTCATTCCAGCAACACTCTCCACTATCATTTCATTCCATCTGTCATTCATTTAATCATTGCCCCAGAGGAGTGCGACAGGCTTCGGCAGCCGGCACACTTCATATCCTCGCCGCTAGATGGGGGCTTCATTCATTCCATTCCTGACCCGGTTGGAGACTGGAAGCAGGCTGTGGATTTTTTCATACAGTATGCCCAATAAGTGCTTGAAATGGTCCATCATTCAATTAGGAAATAATTATTGAGAAATGTTATTTAGGAAAGAAATGCACATGATATTTAACTCTAGAATGGTTGTGTTCGTCTCCGCTACGAAAACGGGACACACTTCTTTTTCCCCAACTTCTCCTTTTGTCCAATCCACACCAGTGTTTATCAGTCCTAAAATACTAAGCAAATTAGTCAAAATACAAAAATCACAAAAAATCAAAATTTCTCAAACTCCATAAAACTCCAAAAGGCAATCAAAATTAGTCAAAAATTGTCAAAAAAAATATTCAAAGAGTAAAAAAACGAAAAAATACTTAAAATCTAAAATAAAATCATAAAAGTCAAAATTCAAAACGAAATCAAAATTAGGTAAGTAAAAAATGCCCAAAAAGTAGGAAAATAATAGAAAATCCAAAAAGAAACAGTCAAAATTAGTGAAAAAAGCTCAAAAATTCCAAATAAATAAATTAAAAATTACTCCAAATCCAAAGAAAGAAAATTAAAAAATCAAGCTAAATTTTTCAATAACTATCTCCATTTTGCTGGGTAGAGAGTTTAATAAAAGTTGACGTAAGTGGTATTTATTATCAGTTTGTCGAAAATATTTACTGAAGGATTCTCTTGTACAGTATGCATTTTTTGAACGATTACGACTTGACACTTTTGCAATTTTAAGGGCGTCGAGAGATCGACTCCGCAACATATAATTGGCCATGACTGAAACCCTCATGAGGCAAATAGAGACCTATACGTTCCAGAGTTTCCCCTTGAGCTTAACTGATAGTGATAAAGTACGCCAAGCGAATTGGAAATTAGAAAATTGAAGTATTTTATCGGAAGATGTTAAATTAAGTCTAAGGATTATAGCTCTCTGCCCATGAAGTGATTTGCCTCCACATATACTTACTCTAAGAGTTTGAGTCATAGGCTAGAGCAACAACAATATGTCCTCCCTATTTAATTATCATAAACAAAAATCTCAGTAAGAAGCGGCGGGATCCGCCTTTTCTCGGGTGGAATAGATCCATTGTACGCAAGTGCGGGAGCGAGAAATATTACATTTTTATTTAATAATTAAACAAGTAGTTCCATGAAGAACTATACAGCCTATTTTCATATATCCTGCTCATGTTAATTGTCTCTATCAACATACAAAATTTCAATTTAATTGCTGTAACAGATTCATAGATATTGAGAACCGTCTAAATATTTCATATGGTCGCCATGATGGATTTTTATTTTTGTACTATTACATTAAGATTATTGTGTACGTGTGGTATTCAAACTTCAATCGCATGATAAGAACACAATAAGTAAAAACGAGATTTTAAAAGTACGCACACCAGCCATCTTGTGATTATGCAAAAAATTGAAATAAATTACATGCCAGTGGATCAACATTTGTACAAGCATTTAAAGTGCAACGTTTCACGGCACTCGGATAGTTAACTCGCGAGAAACGTCGATTTAAATATTTATACTTCGCGTCGCCGCCATGTTGGATTTGTGCTCACCAGGTTACTGAAAGTCCTATAGGTGAACATATGTTCATAGTCTCTATGAACATAAAAAAAATCAGTTTGGTTGCTGTAAAAGATTCATAGATAATGAGAACGGTCTAAATATTTCGGAAGAGTTATGTACCATTCAAGGACAATTATTGCCTAGCTTCATTATTCAAACTTTCACTTCGATCGCATGATTACGACACAAGAATAAAAACTTAATTTTAAAATTTCGCACAGCCGCCATCTTGAGGTTATGTAAACAATTGAATTAAATTAGATGGCAGGCAAAATCATTTACGGTACCACATTTCACTGCGCTCGGAGAGTTAAATCACGAGAAAAGTCTATTAAAATATTTCAAATTTGCTTGGTCGCCATGTTCGTTTTGTACTTTACAGGTTTATGAAATATACATAGGTAAACTTGTATCAGTACCCTTTATCACAAAATTGAATGATGATATCTGTAATAGTTTCGGAGATATAGAATGCCAGTGAAATAATTCGCACAGCCGCCATTTTGAGGATATGTAAACAATTGAACTAAATTGGACTCCAGTGCATTACAATGTGTATAAACATTTGCTGTACCAAGTTTCATTACGTTTGGATAGTTAAATCGCGAGAAATGTCTATTTGAATGTCTCAATTTCGCTTGACCGCCATGTTGGTTTTGTAGTCACCAGGTATTTTGAAAGTCTCATAGGTGAACTTCTAGTAGTGCTCTTTATCACCGTACACAATTTCAGGGTGATATCGGTAATAGTTTCGGAGATATTGAATGCTAGTGAAATATTTCGCACAGCCGCCATGTTTGTTTGGTGGGACGTAACAAAATTTGAAGGGCACGGTTGAGGTCGCCGGGAATAGTGCTATGAACTTACCGAGTTTCATTGAAATATCTCCAGCCGTTTAGATTTTATTAGGGACACACACACACACACCTCACACACACACACACACACACGCGCGCACACACACACGGACAAAAGGTGATCTCATAAGCCTATTTTTTCAAAATTGAAAATAGGCTAAAAATATACCCTAACATATATTTTCCTGTTAAAGACAATCAGTAAATAAACATGCCACGAGCTCTCGTTAGCATGCATTACGAATTCAATCGGTTAAGACGTTTTCTTAATCTCGCGGTAACAAAAATCATCTTAGTGTTTTAAATATATAGATTGCATCACAAAAGCACCCAATTAAATAGTAATTACTCTTGAGTGCACAATTGCAGAATGTTTATTATATGAAATGAAAGGTTTTTAAAGAATTGTGAAATGTTTTATAGAATGACAACTACAAAGTGGGAAACACCGTCACCACAGTTTGAGGGAGCAGTAAGTAAGATTTCCAAGAATGACTCAGGTACTAGACAATGGCGGGTTTATACGGGGACAACAGTAACAACAACAGAGCGATGACCACTATACAATAATGTTGTTGCCGTTGTTTCTTTAGGGGATTGGAGACATCGTGATCAAGTACCCCGTGTACTTGGGTGAATGTAGAAATGTTCTGATAACCATGTTCACTGTGATGTCAATAGCAGTGTGTGTACGTGTAATTGGGGCTGGATTTGGGTAAAAAGCGGACGTGGCCTCAAGTTAGATACCATCCCTGCATTTGCCGGGAGTAGAAGTGGGAAACCAAGAAAAGCACTTCCAGGATGGCTAAGGTGGGAATCAAACCCACTTAGTATCAGTTTTTCCTCACGAGGCTGAGTGTAAACTGTTCCAGCCCTTAGACCAGAATTAAATTTCTTGGCTAAGCCATGAATAGTACCCGGATTTCAGGGATCACAGCCAAACATACCAACCACTACGCCACAAGGTAGTCATAATATTTCTTTCACAATATTAGGTTAGTATCAAACCCATGACGTAGCCGTGCACGTTAATTGTTTCACCACGAACGTGATGGTGAGCTGTATCAATACTGGAGATCGGAAGTTCAAGCCGCAGGTTTCATCCACACTCCATCCAGGAAAGTACCAGGATATTACCTTAGGTCAAGTTCCAGGGCTCCTATCCTTGACCCTAATAATTACAGTTCCTCACTCTACAACAGCTACAACAGAAACACAGCTTATCAGAAAAATTTAACTCACATCCAAGTACAAGGGGCTGATAACCAAGATGTCCCAAGCCCCAAAATTAAATCAACAACAACAAAAAAGCTACATTTGGTAGCTTGAGTGAAAGGGCTGGTTTGTTGACCTTACACTTGCACTTTCACCGTTGTACTGTTGGTCCATTATTATTACACATATGTCACGGACACGAGGGTCAGACTTCACTGAGCTGCGGTACAGTATATAAGAGGGGGCAAAGGACCAGACAGGTACACAGCGAGTTCTGGAATAACCAGCAGCGCCACACACACCATCAACATGCAGCTCCTGGTGAGTTGAGGAATATAGTCTTCACCAGAAAATAATAGAACACTGAAATTCCAGACGATTCATTACAAAGCTACAACATATTACCTTATAGTTCATAAAGTGGCTTTCGATTCAGGCTGTATTTCTATAAGAAATCAAATTTTCGTTTAAGAGATTCTTTTCAATTAAATAAATTCTCACAGTCTAGGAAAAAAAATATAACTTTATTAAAGATCATAAAATGTCACACGTAAACTACATTCTCTATACTAATTAAGACTCTTATGTCAAACGACAATATTCAACTCAGCAAGTTATTATTATAACTATAAATATCATTATTATTATTATTATTATTATTATTATTATTTCCCTTTGTCGTGCCCATGAAAAAAGCGCATTTGAACTTGTTATTTGGTTTTCGCCTTCTATTCCTCCCAAAATCTCTTCAATATTATTATTAATAATATTATTAATATAATTAATTGTAAGGAAGGATGCCGAAATGCGAAATCAGTCAGATATCAATTTTAAACACAATATTAAAGTACAAACTGTATTTATTTCTATATAAATCCGACTTATCTCCGTTGTTGACATTGATGGCACATTCCTGTGAAATGTCTGTCGAACTGGTTCACTCGAACAAAGCTTTCCACGGTGGGTGAGTGGTCAACGTGTCGGTCTACTAACCCCCAAGTTGCAGGTTCGCTCCTGGCAGTGGTAAGTGATTTTTGAAAGGCGGCAAAAATTACGACACCATGTCATACGAGGTTGGCATGTCAAAGAACCCATTTGAATTCAGTAGGCCGTGTTCATAATGGCAAAATTAATCTTGGGAGTTTCCGCCAACACAAAGTTCCTCATTTCTCAACCTAAGCGCTATTGTGTTCAAGGAGCTTAGATATCTAACCTCCTTGACTTTCATAGTGCTTCAAGGAACAACGAAATTCAACATGCAAGCTACCCTTTGGATGTCAAATAAAAAAACTTGCACCCGGCACCGAGACCATACGATATTATAATTTTATTATTATTACTCGAACAAAAAGTCTTTACTCACTCCAAGATTTTCCTTGATCCTGTTTAATCCAGACCTTGCCTCGTGGTGCAATGGATTGCATTGTTGGCTGCCACCCCAGAGGTTTTGGGCTCGATTACCAGCTTTGCCAACAACTTAAAGGTCTGGTACAGGGTCTTCCAGTCTTGTTGATGGTAAATGGGAACCTGCCAGGTGCTGTGGCAGGGAAATATGTAAAGGAAACAGGTCACTAAACCGCACGTAAACTTTGGCTTACGACGCCCGGTTAGAGATCCGTTAACACAACCAGGGACTCTAATTGGGTCGTTGTTAGTTGTTATTGTTTTAAGGGGCGGAACTACGAGGTCATCTGCCCCACTCTAATTGGGTCGCTTACATCCCTTGTGGATATGGCACTCTTTGATCATGTTTTCCGTTTAATCTTGATCATATCCCAAAGGGTGGATTGAAACCAAGAATCGTTGTTGTGTTTGTTGCTCGAAAATTAAATGCTGGAAGATCGAACCAATTACAATTGCGTAATCGTTACAGAAACATTTCCAAGTTCTCAGCAATTTCTTTCGTCAGATCCTTCGGCACTTTTTCAAGTCTATTACTAGAGTTGTGAGTCCCGAGACTCATCCAAAATGACTAGAGATTGTTTTTATTTAAACCTTTCGACAAGACTTTATATTTTCATTGTTAATTTATAATTATAAAAAAATAGGAAACATGTTTACTGAAAAATTACATTTTCTCTCTCTAATATCTAGGGACAAAATTCACGAGATATTATAAGCCGCGAAGAACACAAATTCCCAACTTCACTATAGCACTGCTATTTTTAACGTTAAGGTTTTTAATTCTTACTTCTGCGCATAATATTCTCAATCATTGAATTATTTCCGAATATTTCCAAAAGCATTGTTCCTACATCACAACATTAACAGAAGGATTAGACTACTTGTTGCGATTTTTTTTAAATGCTTGATACTAAAAATAATTATTTGTTTTCCAGATCGCCCTTTGCGCCGTCATTGCCGTCAGCCAGGCTGGCTACCTCGCCGGAGGTCTTGCCGACTATGGAGCTCCCGGACTTCTCGCCGGAGCTTATGGTGCTCCCGGACTGGTCGCCGGAGCTGACGGCGCTCCTGGACTCTTGGGTGGAGCTTACGGCGCTCCTGGACTCTTGGCTGGAGCTTATGGAGCGCATGGTCTTGTAGCCGGAGCTTACGGAGCTCACGGAGTAGTTGCCGCACCTGTTGCCGCCTACGCCGCCCACGCTGTTGTCCCAGCCGCCGCTCACCCCGCCTCTACCCTCAGTGCTGGCGGACCCGCTGGATACACTGCCCTCTCCCCCGCTGGTACCCCCATTGAGACCCCCGCCGTCCAGGCTGGACGTGCTATTGACGCTGTTGCTCACATCAACGCCAAGACCCACGCCTACCTGGGTTAAACCATCCCCTTCCTTCCCACAACCCACCCACCGCTCTGATATTATTCCGTTGGAAAACAAATGGTAAAAATTGTAAATATTAATTTATACCAATAAAATTATGACGGCAATAATGTAATTCATCTTATGTTTATTATCACCCCTGCTATAACCTACCCAGCAACCTAGTCATGTGCGTTAAGTCACATACCCATAACTACAAATGGGAGATAGAGTTATTTTGCAATCTCCATTGTCAGTATTTCATTCCAAGCAAATAGTACTTATGGCAAGTTCCAGGAAACACATCCCAATTCTAGACCTTAATAATTGCATTCAACAAATTATAATGTTCACCACAGAAACATAGGTTATAAAACATACGGAACATAGGGACGGTCAAGAAACGAATATCATGGAGGAATTCCTTCAGGATCAAGTCAAAATCACAGGAACTTAAATCCGGTGAATTCGGTGGCTAGTAAAGGCCAGAGAATGAATAAATCGGCTACAGGGTGTGTCGCATTTGAGGAGTATTTGAAATAAGCACTGTTCCCTTTTGTCTTTTGCTGGTTTCTGGTGATGTTGAAATACATTATGGAAGTACTGTACGTTATTAGTCTGTCCTTGCGATATGACATGAGTTAGGATAATGCCATGGAAACCATTGGGAAATAAACCCATAATTTTCACACTGGTAAGGGTTTGAAAAATGTTTGTTTTGTGTGGTGACCTGTATTGTCGCCACTTACTGGATTCAAGGGCGTATATACAATTTATTCGAGAGGGGGGGGGGGGGGGTCTGGCTATCCTGGAAAATTGTGAATATCCTCGGGGGATTGTCACCGAAAAATACCCAGAAATATCAACCAATACCTTAGAGCATATAACTTTCTGTAATTATTTTCGATAAGATTCAAAGTTTATATAACCTAAAATTAGTGGCAATACAAAAAATAGTTCTAAATTCAACACAACACACAAATAAAATCTTATACTTAATGAATTGTATATTATGCTCTATGGAGTATGAATGGCAAATGAATTGGTCAATTTACTAAGCAGAAAGGTAAACATTAAAAAAAAAAAAAATTTACAAGTTGATAATTTATTTCAAAAAAGTACCGTACTGTGGAATTAACAGTTTTGCCTCACAAGGCTGAGTGTACCACGTTCCAGCCCTCAGACTAAAATTAAAATTTCTTGGTAGAGCCGGGAATCTAATTCGGACCTCAGGGGCGGCAGCCAAGAATGCTAGCCGCTACACCAAGAGGTATTCTAATTTCAATCTTAATATTGTTTATAACTTACTCAATAAGTTACGATTAGGGTACAAACAAATTTACAATTAATTTATGCTCTAACCAAAGCAAGAATTTCTTAATTTTTGATGGCATCTTTCGGGGGGGGGGGGGTCTGTAGCCCCCTACCCCCCCCCCCCTTGTTAGCCCCTGACTGGATTAGCATTTAAGTTGAAGCACGTAAGACCTAGCTCATATCTTATCAAACTCTGAGATACTGCTGGGAGTAAATCACCATTCAGAGACATCAACAGAACATGCATTACTACAGGGATTCTACAAATTCCACATCGCTGCCAACGAGTTGTAGGCAATGCTAATGACTACAGTGATGGACCTTAGAGATTTAATGCAGGCAACACTATTGTGTTTGTAGTGTGTATGTTTGAGTCTTCAGTCTTTTGACAGGTTTGATGCAGCCATCCATGCTTCCTTGTCATGAGCTAATCGTTTCATCTCTACACAGCTACCACACCCTACATCCAAGGCAATCTGTTCAACATATTCTAACCTTAGTCTACCCCTACATATCTCATTCTCGATCCTTAGTTCCTTAACTAAATTTGCTATCCCCGGGTGTCTTAGTATATACCCTACTAACCTATCTCTTCTCTTCATTAGCAGTCGCCAGAAACATCTATCCTCTCTCAGTCGTCTTAATACCTCTTCATTTGTAACCCTATCTACCCATTTGATCTTCATCATTCTCCTGTAACACCACATTTCAAAGGCTTCAAATCCCCTCTTTTCTTGCCCATCAACAGTCCGAGTCCAAACAAAGGCTTTCAGAAATGACTTCCTAATACTTAAATCTATATTCGATGTCAACAGATTCTCTTTCTGTACGAATGCTTTCCTTGCCCGTGCTAACCTACTTTTTATATCCTCTTTGCTTCGTCAATCACTGGTTATTTTGCTTACTAATTAACAGAAGTCTCCTACTTCCTTTAGCATTTCAGCAGTCAATTCAACGTCCATAGGGAATTTTGATTACCTTCGGCTGGATTCCAATATTTTTGTTTTACATTTATAATTTTTCATCGCGAATTCTTTCCTCAAGACAGAATGAAATAAGTATTGAGGATTCTGTATATCTGCCCCTCATTATTCCCGTTTTTCAACGGGGTAGGGATGTCTTACTATGAAAGTCTTTGTGGCGTATGATTTTTACGGCCGGATTGCCTTCCCGTCACCAACCTCATGAGTGGTGTTAATGAGAGGTGAAATGAATGAAGTTGACTGAAACTGGGCAAGGCTGTGGAAGGAAGCAGCAGTAGCCTGTCAGAAGGTACCGGCCCAGCATTTGCCTGGAGTTGAAAATGAGGAAACAACGGAAAACTATTTGAAGGACGGCCGACGGTGTGACTCGAACCCAAGTCTTCCCAGTCCGCAAAGAGCTTTTCCCCTTGGCTAAGTACTGCGCCTTAGTGATCGTAGCTACCGCAGTCGGTCAACGCAATAATGTGCCCAATTGAATTTGGTGGTGGTTAAAACTTATTTACTGTACACACATCTGCTAATTTTGAATACATTTGGTTAGGTTATATGGATTAAATATACGCGTTTAATACCTTTCTAGAAAGGGGGTTAATAATGGGTATCATGTTTCATTCATCAGGTGAACGTCATCAGGTCCTATTCACTTAACTCTATCGATAGTGTGTTCGCTGTGGCAATCGACTTTTGTCGGCTTGGCACTTGACCGCTTCTTCTCACACGATCATTGTTAACAAAGCAGCCTTTAATAATGCGTACTTAGTTCTTGAGCACGTACTATGAATTGTTGAATTCAAAGCCACGAGTATTGTTCCCGTATTTATTTCTTTTTACTTATCGCCCGACCGGTGATATTGTCTCTGCGCTCTGTCCTACAGCATCAGTGAGTAGCCGATTATTTTAAAGAAGTAGGAGAGTTTTGTTACTTAGGAAGCAAAATAACCAGTGATGGATTAATTCCATTTATCCTGGGCCTATCGTCCAGCCTTTTCACATCTTCTTCCAATTCATAATGTAAGCCAAGTTCTGGACATCCCCCTCACAGAATTGGCTTAGGCCATCACGGACATCATGTAGACGTTGAAAAAGATTGCGTCCACGTGGTCAAGTAGAATCATGATGTTAAGTGGTAAATATGATTAAACACTGAATGTAGAAATCATAGGTTGGTTACGAGTAACACAGACTCTAAACTTTTGCAGACTTATTAAAAAATGGCCCTTTTGTCTGCCACCGAATTTAAGATACAACAGGTATCTGTTTCACAGCTTCTAATACTTGAACAACAGGTTATAACTAAATATCACAATAATCGTACGTTGAAAAATACTAGCATTAACACGGCTTGGTTTTAATATGATGAATTGTGAACTCACACTAATTATACAACGTCTTATAATGTTGTTCTCCAATATTCACGACTTCTCACTTTAAGTTGGTGTCTACAACGTGGTATAATATAACTGACCACGTGCAAAACCACAAAAATCACAGTTTCACGAACAATGAGTGAATTTTCTTCTGGTGTTATTCCTCGTGCATTTCGCACGGATTCCTTAAAAATCACTAGCACACTGTGCCCTTGGCCCCGGTACCGTCATATCATTTCCTCGAGTTTGAACAGTGCGCCATGCGCCGAGTTTCAAACGAGCACCGCTGGGAAACCAGCCAGTGTCTCGCTTCCGCGCGGAGTTATGACGAATGGCATAACATCGATGGTTGCAGAATAATTTAAGATTCTGAGATACTTGCTTATCAAGAAAGAGAACTAAGCCATATTATTGCTTTTGATTTTTGAATCATCCTGGAAAAAGAAGCATGGAAATGGAGCTACGCATTACAGAGATATGTTTTATGTTGAAGCACATTACGTCATGAATGTCACAGGCGGGTAGCCGGACATAATGTAAGCAGCATACGGGACTGCAGAGGCAGCTGAGCTGTGCTCATCCTACGATTGGGAATGTTACCCAGTTATAGTGCACCGTAAATATAAAATCTGCTGAACGCCGAGTTGGAACGTTACGCTATGCGAAGTATTGTCAGGTCGTGGAACTTAGAATATTCGAGAACATTGTGTTCTTGCAGAACGAAGGAATAAGTATGAAACTCTAATTATTTTCGTCATACAAGTGAGTGATAGAATATGTTTCAAAGTCGTTTGGTATTTCAATTTTGATAACCTAATGTGATAAATGATAAATGTGAGTAATTCAGAAAAGTGCGACGAATTTACCCGTTTGAAAATATCTGAAAGAGATGATTTTGAAACTGATAAAATATTACAATGTGATAATGGACACGATTGAACACTGATTAGTGTAAAGGACTTTCTTATCCTAAATAACATACATTTACATAGTTTTGTAGGATCTCGGGGGTAGGAAACTATGAATTTTAGCTACCCTGGAGTTGCTAGGCAGGAGTGTTTAGCATTTATGCTTTTACTATTTTAATAAAAGAGGAAAGGTTTTATCTATTTTGAGTGTTACTTTTCATCCTACTTATATTCAGGCGGGGATCTCGAATTCAGTTAACACCTTGAGTTTTTCGAGTCTCGTGCACAACTGGTTTCGAGATTCTCGCATATGTGGGCGGAGGTCTTCGGGCTAACGGGCACAACACTAGGGTGTTTAAACATAGTGATGCAACTGGATTTAAAGTTAAAATTATAATATGGACGACTAAGGTCAGACGCGTGGTCCCTCTGCGACCTCAAAAACACCTGCGTTTACTCCGAACTCACAATAGTTTTCTCTTCCTCTTCTCTGGGGAAGATGTTCCGACTTCAAAACTCCCAAAGTCATGTAGCGACTAATTAGGTCCGGTTGGCATATATGCGATGAAGTAACTTTACCTTTGATTAAAAATCAATAATTGGTCACAATGACGTGATAAATTACGCAGAATAACATATGATAAATTCTTGAAGTTTGAAAAATAAAGTTTCAAATATAATTGTCCAGGAAAAATACATATGAGATCTCTGCAGAGTCAAAAGAATATTTGAAGCTTGAGCTAGCTTCCTGAGTACGTTTAGCACTTCATCGCTGTAAAATAATCATGCTTCCAAAGAAACTATCACCAGCATGAGCGAATACAGGCTTAGTAAACAAATTTAATGCAGCTTGCAGTACAAATGGTACCAGATGTATTGCAATTACACTCGAATGTACAATAGCAGAATGTTATTTATGTAACATTATGAAGGTTTTCAAAGAATTAAGAAATTATGGATTGTTTCGCAGAGTTAAGCACTTTCATGTGATAACTACAGTATGTCGGAAGCGCTGTAACCACAGGGTGGGGGTAGGTTGTTGTTTGAGTCTTCAGTCATTTGACTGGTTTGATGCAGCTCTCCATGCCCCCTGTCCTGAGCTAATCGTTTCATCTCTACATAGCTCCGACACCCTACATCCGAGGCAATCTGTTTAACATATTCCAACCTTGGTCTACCCCTACAGTTTTTGTCCTCGACCCTTCCTTCCATAACTAAGCTTGCTATTCCTGGTTGTCTTAGTATGTGTCCTACCAACCTATCTCTTCTCTTCATTAGCAGTCGCCAGAAGCATCTCTCCTCTCCCACTCGTCTTAATACCTCTTCGTTTGTAACCCTATCTACCCATCTGATCTTCATCATTCTCCTGTAACACCACATTTCAAATGCTTCAATTCTCCTCTTTTCTGCTGCACCAATAGTCCAAGTTTCACTTCCATAGAGCGCCACGCTCCAGACAAAGGCATTCAAAATGACTTCCTGATACCTAAATCTATATTCGATGTCAGCAGATTCCTTTTTTGTAGAAATGCTTTCTTTGCCTGAGCCAACCTACTTTTTATATCCTCTTTGTTTCGTCCATCACTGGTTATTCTGCTTCCTATGTAACAGAAGTCTCCTACTTCCTTCAGCTTTTCACCTGCTAATTTGATCTCCATAGAGGTTTCTGATTTATTTCGGCTGCATTCCAGTATTTTTGTTTTACATTTATTCATTTTCATCATGAATTCTTTCCGTAAGACGGAGTCCATACCATTCAAAAACTCATTCAAATCCTCAGGCTTGTCGGCCAAGATGACGATGTCATCAGCAAATCTCAGAGTTGAAATTATTTCTCTTTGAATCTTCACTCCCACTTTAAATTTTTCTCTAATTTCCTTCATTGCTTGTTCAATGTAAAGATTGAAAAGTACGGGTGATAAGTTGCAGCCTTGCCTTACGCCTTTCAAAATACCAGCTTCTCTCTCATGTCCTTCAACTCGAATGACTGCTGTCTGGTTTCTGTACAGATTGTATATCACCCTCCTATCCCTGTACATTATTCCAATCGATTTCAAAATGTCAAACAATTTAGTCCAATCAACATTATCAAAAGCCTTTTCTAAGTCTACAAAAGCCATGAACGTTCTCTTATCTTTCCTTAGTCTACCTTCCAAAATCAGCCTAAGACTTAGTACAGCTTCCCTTGTTCCTACATTTCTCCTTGAAACCAAACTGGTCTTCACCCAACTCCGTTTCTATCTGGCTTTCAATCCTCTTGTAAATTATTCTAGACAGGATCTTTGAAGCATGAGTAATCAAGCTGATTGTACGGTAATCTTCACATCTGTCAGCTCCCACTTTCTTTGGTATAGGGATGATTAAATTCTTCTTGAAATCAGGGGGTACCTCACCTGTCTCATAAATCCTACACACCAAGTGAAATAACCTGATCAGACCTTCATCTCCTATGCAGCGTAGAAACTCAATCTGTATATCATCTATATCTGGTGCTTTGTTCCTGCTTAAGTCTTCCAAAGCTCTATCAAATTCTGATCTCAATATTAAATCTCCTTTCGCATCCTCATCAATTTCCTCCTCCCTTTCCATTACATGATTCTCAATCTCCTTTCCCTTATACAAACTCTCGATGTAATCTTTCCATCTCTCAACCTTTTCTTCCCTATCTGTTAGAGGCTTTCCATTTGTGTCCTTAATATTACAGCACTTAGTCTTCTTTTCCCCAAAAGTATTCTTAATCTTTCGATAAGCTGTGTTTACTTTTCCTAATTTCAGACAATTTTCTATACCTGCACATTTCTCTTTCAACCATTCTTCTTTCGCTTCCTTGCACTTCTTGTTAACCTCATTTCTCAGACGTCTGTATTCTGCTTTCCCCTTTTCATCTCTTACATTCTTGTGTTTCCGCCTTTCATCCATCAATTCTAGTATATCCTGAGTGATCCACGGTTTTCTCCCTATTCTTTCTTTCCTACCAATGTTTTCTTCTGCGGATTTTGTTATTTCATTCATCAAAAGTGCCCATTCGTCTGCAATTGAAGTTTGTTTAGGGTTTTTCTTTAGTCCTTCCTTTATACTCTTCTTGAATCTTTCGTTTACATCCTTCTCTTTCAGTCTGTCTATTGCCCACCTTTTTGGCTTTTGACTTTTCTTCAGTTTCTTCATCTTTAATCTGCAATTCATTACAACCAGATTGTGGTCAGAGTTTATGTCAGCACCAGGATATGTTTTACAATCCAAAATCTGGTTTCGAAACCTCTGCTTGACCATAATGAAGTCGATTTGGTAACGCCCTGTATCTCCTGGTCTCATCCATGTGTATATTCTTCTATTGTGGTTATTGAATAAGGTGTTAGCTATGACCAATTCATGCTCGGTGCAGAATTCTACCAGCCTGCTTCCTCGATCATTCCTTTCACCTAATCCGAAATCTCCTACTATCTTCCCCTCTCTCCCTTTTCCTACCACAGCATTCCAATCTCCCATTACTATAACATTTTCATCACCCTTGATATACCTCAGAATTTCGTCTATTTCTTCGTAGACCTTTTCAACATCCTCATCATCAGCTTGACTGGTTGGCATATAGATTTGTACCACTGTGGTGCAGGTAGGTTTAGTATTGATTTTTGCTACAATAATCCGTTCACTATATTGCTCATAATATTCCACCCGCGGTCCAAGTTTCCTACTCAATATGAGGCCAACCCCTGCTTGGCCATTGTTTGATTTAGTGCTAATGACCCTATAGTCTCCTGACCAAAAGTCCTGTTTTTCCTGCCAGCGCATTTCACTAATCCCAACCAAATCCAACCTCAACCTATCCATTTCCCTTTCTAAGTTTTCTAACCTTCCACTTCCTAGCAGACTTCTAACATTCCACGCTCCGATCCGTAGAATGTCAGATTTCCTCTTTGTCACTTCTGTGATGTTAACCCCCTCTCGAGTAGTCCCCACCCGGAGATCCGAACGGGGGACTAGTTTACCTCCGGATTGAAATTTTACAAGGGAGGAGGCCATCATCACATGTAATTATGCATAGAGAGGAGCATATCCTCGGGAATAAGATTACGGCTGTAGGGAGGAGTAAGTAATATTTCCAGGAATGACTCACGTACTAGACAATGGCGGGGTTTTAGACGGGGACAACACCACCTGAAACAACAGAACGATGACTCATACACAATAAGGTGGTTGTTGTAGGTTAATTCTTGGCAACCGAAATACGACAGTGCTGCCAACATGATTCTACGCGTGCTGATAGGTGAAATGTTGAATCACAAGTAACTTTCATACTAATAAATGCAGTTCCTTCAAAATTGGCACATATATATATCATAATATTTTAATGTAAGTTTTAGCATCCCATTTATGGCAGTGTCGCCAACCTGATTTTACCCATGCTGATAAATTCAATATTTAAATACGTGTAACGTGCATACTATCTATGGGACCTCAACCAATTTTTGCTTGTGCGTTGCGTACCTTAAGAGATGGAACTAAGAATATAGGGCCACCAGGTCTGCCAACTGTTGATATATACGGTCTCTATAATTTTAATAAAAGTAGGTTCTTTAGTTCGTCACTGAAGTACTTGTTAACATTTACATTTTTAATCAACAATCTCTGCTCTTTTCTTTTTATCACTCTGAAGTTCCAAAAAAATGGGTCAGGTCATGGCCTTCTAGATGTTTCAATTACAAGTGCATGTCCACTACATATCTGTAATCCAGGTAGGATTTGGGCAGGAAGATCTGTTGCCTTGAAGCTCGGTACCATTTCGTCAGATACCTGGAGTGGAACTGAGAAGCCAAGAGAAGCACTTCCGGGATAACTGAGGTAGGAATCAAACCCATCTATTCTCATTATTACCTCACGAGACTGAGTGTACCCCGTTTCATCCCTTAATCCAGAATTGCATTTCTAGGCAGATCAGTGAATCGTACCCGGATTTCAGGGATCACAGCCAAACATGTTAACAACTACACCACGAGGTAGCCAATAATACTTCTTTCACAATATTTGGTTAGTAACAAACCACGAACGTGATGGTGAGGTGTATCAATTCTGGAGGTCGGAAGTTCAAGCCATGGGTTTCTTCCACACTCCATCCAGAAGAGTACCAGGAAATTACTTTATTTCGAGTTCCAGGGCTTCTATCCTATCCTTGACCCTAATAATTACAGTTCCTCACTCTACAACAGCTACAACAGAAACACAGTTTATCAGACAAATTGAACACACGTCCAAGTACACGGGGCTGATGACCGAGATGTCCCAAGTTCCAAAATCAAATCAACAACAACAATAAAAAGCTAAATTCGGGAGCTTGAGTGAAAGGGCTGGTTTGTTGACCTTACACTCTTGTACTTTCACCGTTGTACTGTTGGTGCATTATTCCACATACGTCACGGACACGAGGGTCAGACTTCACTGAGCTGCGGTACAGTATATAAGAGGGAGCAGAGGACCAGACAGGTACACAGCGAGTTCTGGAATAACCAGCAGCGCCACACACACCATCAACATGCAGCTCCTGGTGAGTTGAGAAATAAGTTCTTCACCAAGAAATAGCCCATAAAATAATAGAACACTGAAGTTCTAGACGATTCATTTCAAAGCTACAAGATATTACCTAATAGTTGTTAAGTGACTTTCAATTCAGGCTGTATTTCAATAACAAACAATTTTTCGTTCTAGAGATTCTTTGCCAACAAATAAATTCTGACAGTCTAGAAAAAAATATTTTACTGTATTATAGATCATAAAATGTCACACGTTAACTAATTAAAATATTATGTCCAACAATGTTATTCAACACCCAAAGTTATTATTATTATAAATATTATTATTCTCCTTCATTATGCCCATTAAAAGAGAGAATTTGAACTTGTTAGTTGGTTTTTATTCATCCTCCCGAAATATCGTTATTATTAATAATAATAATAATAATAATAATAATAATAATATAATTAATTGTATGGAAGGATGCCGAAAGGCGAAATCAGTCGGATATCAATTTTAAACACAAAATTAAAGTACAAACTGTATTTATTTCTATATAAATCCGACTTGTCTCCTTTGTTGACATTGATGGCACATTCCTGACAAATGTCAGTCGCACTGGTTCACTCGAACAAAGAGTCTTGACTCACTCCAGGATTTTCCTTGATCCAGTTCAATCTAAACCTCGCCTCGTGGTGCAATGGATTGCATTGTTGGCTGCCATCCCAGATGTTTTGTGTTCGATTACCGGCTTTGCCAACAATTTAAAGGTCTTGTACGGGGTCTCCCAGTTTTGTTGTTGCTAAATGGGAACCTGCCACAGTCCACCATACCGCACGTAAAGTTTGGCTTAGGACGCCTGGTTAGAGATTCGATAACACAGCCAGGGACTCAAATCGGGTCGCTTACATCCCTTGTGGATGTGCCACTCTTTGATGTTTTATTGTGTTTAATCTTGATCATATCCCAAAGGGTAGATTGAAACCAAGAAGCGTTCTTGTGTATGTTGCTCTATAAAGGAATGTTGGAAGAACAAACACATTCCGATTACGTAATCCTTACAGAACCATTTCCAAATTCTCAGCAATTTATTTTTGGTCATATTCTTTTTCAGGGCTATAACTACAGTTCTGAGTCCAGAGATTCATCTAAATTAGGTTTATTTTTATTTAAAACTTTTGACATGGCTTTATATTTCCATTGTTAATTTATAATTATAACAAAATAAGAAACATGTTTACTGGAAAATTGCATTTTCGCTCCCTAACATATAGGGACCAAATTCTCGAGATATTATAAGCCGCGAAAAATTTGAATTCCCAACTAAACTTTACCACCGATATTTTTAACTTTAAGGTGTTTTATTCTTACTTTTACGCATGATATTCTCAATCTTTGAAAAATTTGCAAATATTTCCAAAATAATTACTCCTACATCACAAAACTAACAGAAGGACATTAGGTTACCTGTTAAGATTTTTTTAAATGCCTGATACTAAAAATAATAATTTGTTTTCCAGATCACCCTTTGCGCCATCATTGCCGTCAGCCAGGCTGGCTACCTCGCCGGAGGTCTTGGTGGTTATGGAGCTCACGGACTTCTCGCCGGAGCTTACGGTGTTCCCGGACTGGTCGCCGGAGCTTACGGCGCTCCCGGACTTTTGGGTGGAGCTTACGGCGCTCCCGGACTCTTGGCCGGAGCTTATGGAGCTCACGGTCTTGTAGCCGGAGCTTACGGAGCTCACGGAGTAGTTGCCGCACCTGTTGCCGCCTACGCCGCCCACGCTGTTGTCCCAGCCGCCGCTCACCCCGCCTCTACCCTCAGTGCTGGCGGACCCGCTGGATACACTGCCCTCTCCCCCGCTGGTACCCCCATTGAGACCCCCGCCGTCCAGGCTGGACGTGCCATTGACGCTGTTGCTCACGTCAACGCCAAGACCCACGCCTACCTGGGTTAAACCATCCCCTTCCTTCCCACAACCCACCCACTGCTCTGATTTTATTTGCCTTGGATAAAAATTGTAAATAATAATTTAAACCAATAAATCATGATGGCAATACCACAATTCAGTGTACATTTACTATATTTACTATATTTCCTACAAGTATTAATATTAAGGCATTATAGCCGACACCAAGGAATCCACAATATTTTCGTTTAGTTTCATCGAATATCTGCATGTCTGGTAAAGTGGTAAGGCTCGGCATGATACAAAATAATATAAAACTTTATTGCTTCCCCCCTCCGCGCTAAACTGAGAAACAAACAATCTGTTTATGTTATTATTATGTCGTTAAAAACAATTAGGTAAACCTTTGTTATGCTCAGAAATACGAGAGAACTTATATGCTAATATTTGAAGTGGTGTATTCGATGTTAGATCAACAAAGTTCGTATTTTCTTACATCTCTTTCATATCAGTAGGCGACCATTTAACTACTCCAAATAAAAATATTATTATTCTTAGTCTTCTTCTTCTTATTATTATTATTATGGAACAAAAATCAATTAATATTCTCTACTTTCGGTTGGTATAAAACACAATAATTCCAATTACTGGGATATGAGAAAAATAACCTCATATTAATTACATTCATTACAAAGGCAACCCTCTGACTACAGTCTCCCATTTCGGTACCTGGGGGTGACTATGCAGACATCTGAGAACATCTTTACGATGCACATGAGAGAGGCTATGAGCGACATCGAGCATCTACGCAGCTTATCCATGAAGACGGCAATACGACTCTTTTGGTTAAAATTAGCACCAGTCGCGATGTATGGCCTGGAAATTATTTGGCTAGGCGGCTTCGGTGGTGTAGTCGGTAGCATGCTGAGCTTCTATGCCTAAGATAGCGGGTTCAAACCCGGCCGAAGCCGTCGGATTTTTTAAGAGCATTAAAAATCCCTCACTATGCCTTCCTTCGGAGGGAAAGTAAAGCCGACGGTCCCATGTCATAGATTTATGGCATGTTAAAGAACCTTCCACTAATTTCACCTGTGTAAAGCTAATTTGGATAGGTTAATAATGTAAAAAACACTCTTAGGTTTCTACGTTCGTTGCCAAGAGCCGACTGCGGTGGCGTCTGGTCGCTAAATTCTGAACTTGGCCTAGTATTCGTTGACGGTGGCGCTTGGCGGCAAAAGTAGGAACTATTTGAAAAATTCTAAGTTGCAGTACTTAAATTAAGAAACAGATAACACACACTAATACAGTCATCACAATTAACACCGGTTGTCAGACAGATTCTACACACAGCCAAAGTACACGGGGCTACATGACTGCGCTGTCGCAGCCCCTAAACTTAAGAACCAACCAACCAACGAAATTATTTGGAAACATCTTAGGCGCCGACATCTGGCAACGCTGGAAAGTATCAAGGCAATGTATCTAAAAAGAGCCTTATGCCTATCCAAGTTCACGCCCTCGCGGCTTGTGTATGTCTTGACAGGGGAACTACCCTTTATGGAAGAAGTCAGATTACAGATGCTCTTGCCGCACACACCGGGATATGGGGACTATTTACGTCTCATGACAGCAAAGAGAAATGACATTTGGCATGAATTTTATACGACGGACGATATGACTACACAGGACTGGATGCAAGGATCCTACGAGCTGAGACATGTTAACTTGACGCGCTTTGCGGTCCATGGTTTCCACCACCGGATCTGCATGAGAGACGTCTATCACCAACCAGACGAACTATGCGTGTGCAAGCTTTGTAAGGATCCTTGCGACAGATAACACGTGAGGACGTGCAAGTCTTTGACGAAATTTTGTGAAAATTAGAAAGAGGCATTTACAGTGACAACGACAAAATTTTGTATTAATGATGGTTCGTAAGAACCACGTTCATGCACATTGTGCGCAATGAAGTATTTATTGTTAATTGGTAATTACATGTCATTAAGATATAATACAGTGAGATTCTTTTGCTGGAGTGGGGCCAACTGAGCTAGGGTCGCAGGGTTGCGTCGAGGCAAGATAACCAGGGTCACTTAAGTCTTTAAGTCACTAAATTTTCATAAAGGTAACATAAACAACAGCATCCTGCAAGATTTAATTAAAGTAACACATACGTGTTTTTTTTTCTTGGAAATCTGGATGACCTCACGTCACTAGTTAAAGATTGGAACTTACCTTTTTTCAGAGGATGCTGAAAATGTTATCATTCCCCTCCCCCGCGCGTGTTTACTGTAATTAATCGAAGTACGGATCTAATCCCGTTTGTAGTATAATTGTGGGGTAATTTAAAATTAAAAGTGTACAGATACCCTTACACTAGTGGAGATGGAGAACAATATACGATAGCAGATATCTCTCACAACAGAAGGGAATTACAACGTGTAAACGCTAATTCATTTACACGGTACATCGCCTGCTTGTCACCTGAAGGAGAACACTCTCAGCATCTTGTGTAAAAAGATAAGTTCTTTAGTCATGATTTGCTGGTGAATTTACCATTAATTAGTGTACTTTGTTGCGGTTTCCACCTTCGTGCAATCCACGGCCCAAGCTCGGTTGGCTGGCAGAAGACGTGCGAACCCAGCAGCTGGACGCCGGACCCGCTCCAGCAAAAAATCTCCTTGTATATACCGAGTGAATCAGCAGCGCCTACGGATATCGTTTGCTACAACCCAACTAACGCGTGTTGGCAGGAATTTTTTTCTGCCAGCATCTCGTATGGCAATAATGCACTGCAAGCATATCCCGCAAACGATACTGAGCACTATTGTTATTCCCCCGTAATAGTCTGTAGTCACATCGAGAGAAAATAATAGGGTTCAGTATCGTTTGCAGGATATGCTTGCAATTTAATACCATACGGGATGTAAGCAGAGAATTATCGACCATTCTTGCCAACACGCGTTAGTTGGGTTGCAGCAAACGATATTTGAAGGGGCTGCTAAATCACCGGTTATTTCTTGCCGTGGTCTGTTGAAGAAGGGATGTCATGTTTCGCTCGTCAAGTAATCATCATCAGATCCAAATCTACAAGTCCAATAGCTCTACAAACCACTACCAAAACTACAGTGACTCCCACAGCCAGCTTCTGGCCTCCAAAAAGAAAAAAATAATCTGTTAGGAAACTTGGTAAGAGTGGTAACTATCTATATATATAAAAATCAATCTTACGTGATAGTTTGTCTGTGGGTGTGTGTGTATGTCTCCTATGCATTAATATACCACTCAACCGATTGCGATGAAACTTGGGTGAGATGTTGAGTACACTCCAAGGATGGTTTCTGACTTAGAAAATCCATTTTACAATAGGTAGCGCACGCGTAGATTCAACAAATGAGCGACAATGCGCGAAGCATTTCAACAAAGTCCCGTATGTGTTCATATACCATTCGTCCGATAGCGATGAAACTTGGGTGAGATGTTGAGTACACTCCAAGGAAGGTTTCTGAATTAGTAAATCCATTTAACAATAGGTAGCGCACGCGTAGATTCAACAAATGAGCGACGATGCGCGAAGCATTTCAACAAAGTCCCGTATGTGTTCATATACCATTCGTCCGATAGCGATGAAACTTGGGTGAGATGTTGAGTACACTCCAAGGAAGGTTTCTGACTTAGTAAATCCATTTTACAATAGGTAGCGCACGCGTAGATTCAACAAATGAGCGACGATGCGCGAAGCATTTCAACAAAGTCCCGTATGTGTTCATATACCATTCGTCCGATAGCGATGAAACTTGGGTGAGATGTTGAGTACACTCCAAGGAAGGTTTCTGACTTAGTAAATCCATTTTACAATAGGTAGCGCACGCGTAGATTCAACAAATGAGCGACGATGCGCGAAGCATTTCAACAAAGTCCCGTATGTGTTCATATACCATTCGTCCGATTGCGATGAAACTTGGGTGAGATGTTGAGTACACTCCAAGGATGGTTTCTGACTTAGTAAATCCATTTTACAATAGGTATCGCACGCATAGATTCAACAAATGAGCGACGATGCGCGAAGCATTTCAACAAAGTCCCGTATGTGTTCATATACCATTCGTCCGATAGCGATGAAACTTGGGTGAGATGTTGAGTACACTCCAAGGATGGTTTCTGACTTAGTAAATCCATTTTACAATAGGTATCGCACGCATAGATTCAACAAATGAGCGACGATGCGCGAAGCATTTCAACAAAGTCCCGTATGTGTTCATATACCATTCGTCCGATAGCGATGAAACTTGGGTGAGATGTTGAGTACACTCCAAGGAAGGTTTCTGACTTAGTAAATCCATTTTACAATAGGTAGCGCACGCGTAGATTCAACAAATGAGCGACGATGCGCGAAGCATTTCAACAAAGTCCCGTATGTGTTCATATACCATTCGTCCGATTGCGATAAAACTTGGGTGAGATGTTGAGTACACTCCAAGGAAGGTTTCTGACTTAGTAAATCCATTTTACAATAGGTAGCGCACGCGTAGATTCTACAAATGAGCGACGATGCGCGAAGCATTTCAACAAAGTCCCGTATGCATTCATATACCATTCGTCCGATAGCGATGAAACTTGGGTGAGATGTTGAGTACACTCCAAGGAAGGTTTCTGACTTAGTAAATCCATTTTACAATAGGTAGCGCACGCGTAGATTCAACAAATGAGCGACGATGCGCGAAGCATTTCAACAAAGTCCCGAATGCATTCATATACCATTCGTCCGATAGCTATGAAACTTGCGTAAAATGTTGTGTACACTGCAGGGAAATCTTCTGGCTTAGTACATCCACTTTACAATAGGCAGCGCACGATTAGATTCAACAAATGAGCTACGACGCGCGAAGCATTTCAACAAAGTCACGTTTGCGTTCATATACCATTCGCCCGATAGCGATGAAACTGGGCTGAGATTTTGTGTGCACTCCAGGGAAGGTTTCTAGCTTAGTAAATCCCTTTAAAAATAGGTAGAGCACGAGTAGAATCAACAAATGAGCAACGGCGCGCGAAGCGTTTCAACAAAGTCCCATTTAATTTCATATACCATTCATCCGATAGCGATGAAACTTGGGTGAGATGCTGTGTACACTCCAGGGAAGGTTTCTGGCTTAGTACATACATTTTACAATAGGTAGCGCACCAGTAGATTCAACAAATGAGCGATGACACGCGAAGCGTTTCAACAAAGTCCCGTATAAAGTCATATACCATTCGTCTGATAGTGATAAATGTTTGGTGAATTGTTGTGTACACTCCAGGAAAGGTTTCTGGCTAAGTAAATCCATTTTACAATACGAAGCGCACGTTTATGTTCAACAAATGAGTGACTACGCGCGAAGCGTTTCGACAACGTCCCGTATACATTCACATACCATTCATCCGATTGCGATGAAACTTGGGTGAGATGTTGTGTACACTCCAGGGAAGGTTTCTGGCTGAGTACATCCATATTACAATATGTAGCGCAAGAGTAGAATCAACAAATGAGCGACGACACGCGAAGCATTTCAACCAAGTCCCGTATGCATACATGTACCATTCGTCCGTACCTATGAAACTTGGGTGAGATGTTGTGTACACGTCATGGAAAATTTCTGGCTTAGTAAATCCCCTATACAATATGCAGCGCACAAGTTGATTCAACAAATGAGAGACGACGCGCGAAGCGTTTCAACAAAGTCCCGTATAAGGTCATATACCATTCTGCCGTTAGCGGTGAAACTTGGGTGAAATATGGTTGACACTCCAAGGAAGGTTTCTGGCTTAGTAAATACATTTCACAGTAGGTAGCACACGAGTAGATTTGACAAATGAACGACGATAGCGATGAAACTTGGGTGAGATGTTGTGGACACTTACGTGACGGTTTCTAACTTAGTAAATACATTTTACAGTAGGTAGCGCACGAGTAGATTCAACAAATGAGTGACGGAGTGCGAATCGTTTAAACAAAATCAGGTATGCGTTCATATACTATTCATCCGATTGCGATGAAACATTGATCAGTTATTTTGTACCCGCCAGGGAAGGGGACTTAGTAAATCCATTTCACAATAAGTAGCGCAAGAGTAGATGCAACAAATGGGTGACGACGCGCGAAGCGTTTCAACAAAATTCCCTATTGCGTTCATATAACATTCTTCGATTGCGATGAAACCTTGATGAGTTATTGTGTACACGCCAGGGAAGGGCTTCGACTTAGTAATACATTTCTCAATAGGTAGCGCACGAGTAGATTCAACAAATGAGTGACAGCGCACGAATCGTTTAAACAAAAACCCCTATACGTGCATATACCATTCATCCGATTGCGATGAATCATTGATGAGTCATTGTGTACACGCCAGGGAAGGGTTTCGACTTAGTAAATCCATTTCACAATAGGTAGCGTACGATTAGATTCAACAAATGAGTGACAGCGATGAAACTTTTTGAAAGTTGTTGTGCACGCTCCCACGAATGGTTCTAAATTAGAAAATCCATTTTATGATAGCTTAGAGGCAGTTAACATGTTGTGTATCCAAAAGCACTTCAAGAAACAGAATTTCAACGCCAACACTTTCTTTGATTGGCATTGCAACGCATGCCGGGTACAGCTTGTTACTAATAAATATTAAGGCTTTAATCATCCGAAATAGGAGCTATTTATTTTAATGTTGCAAAACTTAAAAATTACGACCCCATCAACAAACAAATAGTTCCATGACAAACTAAAGAACCTACTTTTCTTAAAAATTTAGATTCATGCCAATCTATATAGACCTATCTAGAATAAAGACGAGATCAATTTGGTAATACTAACATTTCTAAGTACTGCAGTAGAGTTAAAACATAGAGAGAGAATTTATTAACTGTTGGCAACCCCGGTGGCTCTTTAGAATACGCACATTTGTTGTAGTACACATAATACATACGAAATTTGGTTCAAATCCAATCGATATTATAGAATTTACATGCATTTAGAAATTGGAACTATCGGCAAATTTAGAATCATATTGGCAACACTGGAATTTATGGACTTCTGTTAATTAACCTGGAATGTTATTATCTATAGGTGAGCCAATTTTTGAATAGTTAGCATGCATTACTCCTGAGATATCCAACCTAGGGCTGAAATTTCAATTGCGATTTTTCAGCAGTTGGTACCACTGATGTCAATTTCAAATATGGTCGTGAGATATACAGATATAGATCTTTACTCTTACTAAATTTGGTTTCGATAGCTGCAGCCGTTTAGATTTCATAAGTCTACTATTTCTTCATTTTTGCTAAATGGGAACAGTAGGCTAAAAATCTTCCTCCCCCAACTAATCCACGAAGATGTAGCCTCTACTGCTGTGACACACTTAAGCAGTGCTCTTTTCTCAGGGGCAACGCCGGGTTACGCGTACACCTTAAATATTTGAAAACTGTTTAAGAAAAAAATATTGGTACATTTGTATCTAGCCTGCGTGCTTATAAGAAAGGAGTGCCGAGTTGCCGACCAAAAGAAACTGTTTCGATAGATCGATTTAAATCGAGGATTATTCGATATCTCCTTCAGCTGTTGTGAACCGCGCGTTGATGCCAGCTGATCGATCAACTTTTATGTCGGAAGTTATATTTGCCGGACTTCTTCTTCTTCGCGAATGGGTCACTTAGGACCACGCGGAATCAACATTTTCTGAGCTCTATATGCTTCAGAAACGCTCAGTTTACATCGTAAGACCTTAAAGGAAAAATTAGAGATTAAAGAAAGGAAAATCATGAGGAATTCTTAGGGCCCAGAATTGTAAATGGCATACACTACCCCAAACCCAACTCTGAAATTTATAAAAGAGTTTCTAAATTAACTGATACAATGAGATTGCGACGAATTCAGTTTCTAAGCCATTTGGAAAGAATGAATCCTTCCAGACTCACTTATCGAATCCACAAATTTCTGCAAATCAAACGCACAAGACCAAAATGGTATAAACAAGTAGAGAAAGACCTTAATGAATTGAGTTCACCAAATTTACAAGATAGAAATATGATCCGGAAAATTGTTCACACAAGGGGATTTGAGGAAGATGAGAAGAAACCACAGCGACGTACCTGGTCGGAGGAACAGAAATTACAGCAACCAGTGAAAATGAAGAACTATTGGGCAAGGAGGAAAGCTCAGAAAATGTTGATTCCGCGTGGTCCTAAGTGACCCATTCGCGAAGTGGAAGAAGTCCGGCAAATATAACTTCCGACATAAAAGTTGATCGATCAGCTGGCATCAGCGCGCGGTTCACAACAGCTGGAGGAGATATCGAATAATCCTCGATTTAAATCGATCTATCGAATCAGTTTCTTTTGGTCGGCAACTCGGCACTCCTTTCTTATAAGCACGCAGGCTAGTGTTTGGAGGTGGGGTAGGTTGTTATTTTGAGCGTGTGGATAGTTTTGAAGGATGAAGAAATTAACGAACTATTTAACATCCACCCAGGCATCGAAAAAGCTGAAAGTTAATGATTCGAACACAAACAATGACCGGACTTTGCAAATTTCCGAAAATTGCAAGATCGTGATGTTTTGTCGACTGCAACTGAGAGTACACCTTATTTTTTTTAAGAAAAACGCACTGCCCTTAAGCAATAAGCCCTAGACTACTATACATTTGCAAACTAATAGGCCTATGCGGAATTGACCTACAAGTACTCTATTGAGATGATAGTAAAAAGCTGTAACTACAACATACGATATATTGCTTGGCTACTATTGATGTATTGAATGATCTGTTTAGATACTTATCTGAAATTGTGGAACGTCTACAGGCTGGTCAAGTGATTGTGTTTGAGTCATCAGTCTTTTGATTGGTTTGATGGAGCTCTCCATCCTCCCTGTCGTGAGATAATCGTTTCATCTCTACATAGCTACCACACCCTATATCCGATACAATCTGTTTAACATATTCTAACCTTGGTCTACCCCTACTGTTCTTGTCCTCGACCCTTCCTTACGTAACTTAACCTGCTATCCCTGGGTACGTGTCGTACCAACCTATCTCTTCTCTTCATTAGCAGTCACCAGAAACATCTCTCCTCTCCCACACGCCTTAACACCCCTACATTTGTTACCCTATCTACCCATTTAATATTCATCACTTTCCTGTAACACCACATTTCAAATGCATCAATTCTCCTCTTTTATGCTGCACCAATAGTCCAAGTTTCACTTCCTTATAGTGCCACGCTCCTGACAAAGGCATTCAAAAATGACTTCCAAATACTTAAATCTATATTCGATGTACACAGATTCTTTGTCTGTAGAAATACTTTCCTTGCCTGAGCCAACCTACTTTTTATATCCACTTTGCTTCGTCCATCACTGAGTATTTTGCTTCCTAAGTAATAGAAGTCTCCTTCTTCCTTTTGCTTTTCACAGGCTGGTCAGAGAACCACTTTTGATTTGCATAACTGAAAATTTTTCAAATCTTAGTTATGCTGATGACATCATCATCTTGGCCGACACGCCAGGGGATTTGATTGAGTTTTTGAATGATATGGACTCCGTCTTGAGGAAGGAATTCATGATGAAAATTAATAAAATATGTAAAAAGAAATATTGGAATGCAGCCGAAATAAATCAGAAACCTCTATGGACATCGAATTGGCGGGTGAAAGGCTGATGGAAGTAGGAGACTTCTGTTAATTGGGAGGCAAAATAACCAGTTATGGACGAAGAGGTTGGTTGGCTCAGGCAAGGAAATAATTTCTACAAAAAAGGAATCGGATGACTTCGAATAAGATAGATTTTTGTATTAGGAAGTCATTTTTAAAGCCTTTGTCTGGAGCGTGGCACTTCATGGAAGTGAAACTTGGACTGTTGGTGCAGAAGAAAAGAGGAGAATTGAGGAGTTTGAAATGGGGAGTTACAGGAGAATGTTGAAGATCAGTTGGGTAGATAGGGTTACAAACGAAGAGGTATTAAGACGAGTGGGGGAGGAGAGATGTTTCTGGCGACTGCTAATGAAGAGAAGAGATAGGTTGGTAGGACACATACTAAAACACCACAGAATAGGAAGCTTAGATATGAAGGAAGGGTCGAGGTCAAGAATTGTAGGGGTAGACCAAGGTTAGAATAATTATGTTAAACAGAGTGCCTCGGATGTAGGATGTGGTAGCTATGTAGAGATGAAACGATTAGCTCAGGACAGGGTGGCATGGAGATCTGCAGCAAACCAGTCAAAAGTCTGAAGAGTCAAACAACAACAACTACTTTTTTAAAAGCTACTCAAAGAATATTAATTTTTAAAATAATCGGCTATTCACTGATGTTGTGAGTCAGAGCGCACAGACAATATCACCGGTCGGGCGAAAAGAAAAGAAATAAATAAATAAATACAGGCCTACTACTCGTGTCTTTGCATTCAATAATTCATAGTACGTGCTCAAGAACTAAGTACGCATTATTAAAGGCTGCTTTGTTGACAATGATCGTGTGAGAAGAAGCGGTAAAGTGTCATGTCAACAAAAGTCGATTGCCGCATCGAACATACTATCGTTATCGCAGCGAAAGAGTTAAGTGAATAGGATCTGATGACGTTCACCTGATGAATGAAACATGACACCCATTATTAACTCACTTTCTAGAAAAGTATGAAAAGCGTATGTTTAATCCATATAACCAAATTTATTCGAAATTAGCAGATGTGTGTACTGTATCAGGAACAATCCAATCTTCACCTTTGGAATGGTTACCACTTCTCTCCAACATCCCGCCTCCTCATCTTGGAAGACAAATGGCACTGAAGAGAGAATGGCTTATATGTTGTGACAGCCCTCTCCTGCCAATACACCTAGACTGCTCACCTTAAGATCTCAGGCTGAAATCCTGGAATCCTTCTTGGACACAAGGAATAACGTTGGTTCAAGACCAGTTTCAAGTGAATGAAGCTTGGCGCAACGAGTGTATGACTTCAAATCCAGACAGACTAGGTCTTATCACGGATCCAGTTAAGCAACCCCCTGGTTTTGACCTCCCCAGGAAAATCTGGACGTCACTGAATCGTATAAGAACTCAACACGGTAGATGTCAGTTCTGGAAGCACCAATGGAAAATTTCCGGGAATCCTTTCTGCAACTGAGCAGATGTGCCTCCCACCGTCTGTCACATCGCTATGGATTGTCCAGTCCGAAGGTTCAATGGTACCATGAAGGATATTCATCAAGCTAGTGATGAAGCTGTAGAATGGTTACAGAAATTAGACATCCAGCTCTAGCAACACTGAAGTTACTTGAAGATCAAGGTCTCAATCTGTATACATTTACTTGTAAATACTCTATATGTAAATAATTGTATATTGCATCTTCATGCCATACGAAATATATATATGTGTACAATAAATAAGTTTTAATCGCCACCAAATTCAATTGGGAACATTAATGCGTTGACCGACTGCAGTAGCTACGCTCACTAAGACACAGCACCAAGCCATGGGGAAAAGCTCTTTGCTGACTGGGTAGACCTGGGTTCGAGCCCCACCGTCGGCCTTCCTTGAAATATCTTTCCATGGTTTCCTCATTTTCAACTCCAGGCAAATGCCGGGACGGTACCTTTTGACAGGCCACGGCTGCTTCTTCCACAACCTTGCCCAGTTTCGTTCAATTTAATTCATTTCATCTCTCGTTAATGTGACTCACGATGTTGGTGACAGGAAGGCCATCCGGCCGTATAAATCATACGCCATATAGACTATCATCGCAACTCATCCCTACCCCGTTGAAAAACGGGAATAACAAGGAGGAGATATAGAATACTTACCGCTAACAGAATCCCCAAGAGAGAGTTCATTCTGTCTTGAGGAAAGATTTCATGATTAAAATCAATAAATGTTAAACAAAAACATTGGAATCCAGCCGAAAAAAATCAGAAACCCCTATGGATGTCAAATTGACAGGTGAGAAGCTAAAGGAAGTAGGAGATTTCTGTTAATTAATAAGCAAAATAACCAGTGATGGACGAGACAAAGCGGATATAAAACGTAGGTTAGCACACGCAAGGAAAGCATTTCTACAGAAAAAGAATCTGTTGACATCGAATATAGATTTAGGTATTAGGAAGTCATTTTTGAAAGCCTTTGTTTGGACTTGGACTGTTGATGCAGCAGAAGAGAGCAGAATTGAAGCGCTTGAAATGTGGTGCTACAGGCGAATGATGAAGATCAAATTGGTAGATACGGTTACAAATGAAGAGGTATTAAGACGATTGCGAGAGGATAGATGTTTCTGGCGACTGCTAATGAAGAGAAGATATAGGTTAGTAGGGTATATACTACGACACACAGGGATAGCAATTTTAGTTAAGGAAGTAAGGGTCGAGAATAAGATCCGTAGGGATAGACTAAGGTTAGAGTATGTTGAAAAGATTGCCTTGGATGTAGGGTGTGGTAGTTATGTAGAGATGAAACGATTATCTCAGGACTGGGAAGCATGGAGCTCTGCATCAAACCAGTCAAAAGACTGCAGACTAAAACCCAGTAACTACTAACATAATAGTGATTCCTGCATGAAATGTCTATGGTCTATCACTGCAGTCACCAACATTGTCTACAACTCGTTGGCAGCGATGTGGAATTCATAGAATCCCGGTCGTAGTGCTTGTTCTGTTGATGTCTCTGAATGGTGATTTTACTTTCATCAGTATCGCAGAGTTCAATGAGACATGTGCTAGGTCGTACGTGCTTCAACTTAAATGCTGATCCAATAAGTGACGATATTACAGATCACCATACAAAACAAACAGTTTTCAAACCCTTACCAGTGTGAAAGTTATGGTGACATATTTCTATGGCTTTCATTGCGTCATCCTAACCACATGTCATATCGCAAGGACCGACCGATAACTTTCAGTAGGGTAGAGTCAAGTTACTCCGTGATATCAAGGAACACCGTGATAAAGCGCATTTCGTCTATCACGACGTTGGTTCAATTTCGAATGTTCTATGTTTTTACCAACAGATGGCACTAGAAACCAGAAATCCAGGAAGCCCTTCCGCTCTCTATTTGTCCAACTCGAAGACGTTTAAAAATATATACAGAGAGTGGACATTTCCACAAGTGATACATATCCAGTGAAATCAGTGGTGAAGATTTTAATTTTTATAAACAGCTGTTTCATTGTATAAGTTTCAGTCTAACGCCAGTCAGAGGTAAGATACATACCATTCGCATTTTCAAACTTACTTGTATGTAGCGTTACTCATCCAAGGTGCGTGAGCTTAACAATAAGTTCGTTTTTGTTAGTTTGGACGCTGAGATGGCGCCAAAACGGAATAACGTGGCTCGTTCCTACACAGTTGAAACACTTAAATGAGCACTGCGGTTGGTGAAGGAAGAAGCGTCGACAGTATGTTAGGCCAGTTGACGTTTTAGTATCCCGTGGAGTTCACTAAAGGATTATTGCACAAAATATTTTGCCGATGCAGGAAGTGCAACCCTTGCGAAAATTGGAAAACCATTCGTTATGCCACCTGAACTTGAAGAGGAGATAGTGTGTCAAGATAGACATAATAGGTCGGTCTAGGCCTAATTCCATACCCCAGAACAATGGTGATTATGGTTGTGGGGCGTGCGGTGGCTCCCCTTGCGGATGATGGCAAGAGGAAGTATGGAGCCGAATGGATGGAGTGCCAGTTTTGTAATGTGTGGTACCTACAATGTCTATTTTATGTGTCATAGGTGCAAGGAATCAGATAGTGACTAAGAAGAGCCGAGTAGTCTTAAAATAAGTTTTAATGGTATGATTTTCTTTGTGTGTGTGTGTGTGTAGTGAAGTGTTTCAATATAGGCAGTATGGGGTAATACAAACTTATACATATGATTTGAACACTTTCATTACATTCAACATTAGATTTCACGCAAGAAAAGTACACTGAATGGTAAACGCCATGCTATCACGGAATAACATGAACACTATCACGGAGTAACTTGAATATCACGGCGTTATCTACTTCTACTACCCAAATTTAATAACTTATGGATATTTGTATGATATATACCGCAAATGTTCCTTAGGGTACCCTCTTTAACATGAAACGAATCGTAATAACTGAAACCTAAAATTTCTGAAATGGTAACAGAAAAAGCTTAGTTCTGTATCATGGAGTTACTTAACTTTACCCTACTTCCATAATGTATTTGAACATCACTAGAAACCAGCATTGCAAAAAAAAAGGGAACAGTGCTTCGTTCAAATACTCCTCAAATGCGACACACCCCGTAGCAGATTTATATATTCTATGGGCTTTACTACCCACCGTATTCACTGGATTTAAGCTCCTGTGATTTTGCCTTGATCCTGAAGGAATCACTCCATGATACTTGTTTCCTGACCGTTTCTATCTTAAGTTTGTCCGATAACCTATGTTTCTGTGGTGTCCGTTATAATTTTCTGAATGTAATTATTATGGTTTAGAATTTGGATGTGTTTCCTGGAACTTGCCATCAATACCATTGGCTTGGAATGAAATACTCTCACTCGGGATTCCATCTCCCCTTTGTAGTTGAGGGTATGTGACTTAACGCACATGACAAGGTTGCAGGGTAGGTTAGGGCAGGGGTGATAATAGATATAAGATGATTTATATTATTGGCATCATAATTTTATTGGTATAAATTAATATTTACAATTTTTACCATTTGTTTTCCAAGGTAATAATATCAGAGCGGTGGGCGGGTTGTGGGAAGGAAGGGGATGGTTTAACCCAGGTAGGCGTGGGTCTTGGCGTTGACGTGAGCAACAGCGTCAATGGCACGTCCAGCCTGGACGGCGGGGGTCTCAATGGGGGTACCAGCGGGGGAGAGGGCAGTGTATCCAGCGGGACCGCCAGCACTGAGGGTAGAGGCGGGGTGAGCGGCGGCTGGGACAACAGCGTGGGCGGTGTAGGTGGCAACAGGTGCGGCAACTACTCCGTGAGCTCCGTAAGCTCCGGCTACAAGACCATGAGCTCCGTAAGCTCCAGCCAAGAGTCCGGGGGCGCCGTAAGCTCCGGCTACAAGACCATGAGCTCCATAAGCTCCACCCAAGAGTCCGGGTGCGCCGTAAGCTCCGGCGAGAAGTCCGGGAGCTCCATAGCCGGCAAGACCTCCGGCGAGGTAGCCAGCCTGGCTGACGGCAATGACGGCACAAAGGGCGATCTGGAAAACAAAGAATTATTTTTATATCAACCATTTTAATAAATCACAATAAGAAATGTCTATCAGTTAATGATGTGGATATATTTGTAGGAGCAATGGTTTAGGAAATATTACACAGGAAACAAAGGAAGGATTGAGAATATTATGCGTTAAAGTAAGAAGAAGAAGAAGAAGAAGCCTGATCGTTTAAATAATGGTGGTAAAGTGAAGTTGGGAATTCATCTTTTGAGCGGATTATGACATATTGTGAATTTGGTCCCTAGATATTAGCGAGTGAAAATGTAATTATTCAGTAACCATGTTTCTTATTTTGTTATAATTATAAATTAACAATGAATATATAAACTCATGTCGAAAGGTTTAAATATTAACAATTTCTAGTCATTTTGGATGAATCTGTTTACTCAGAGCTGTAATTATAACCTTGAAAATGTACTCGTAGAATTTGACAAAGGAATTGCTGAGAACTTGGAAATGGTTGTGTAACGATTACGCAATTGGAATTTGATCTTTCTTCCAGCATTCCATTTTGGAGCAACAAACAGTACAACGCTTCTAGGTTTCAATCTACCCTTTGGGGTACGATCAAGATTAAACAGAATAAAATATCAAAGAGTGCCATATCCACAAGGGATGTGAGCGAACCGATTAGAGTCCCTGGTTGTGTTAACGGATCTCAAACCAGGCGTCCTTGGACAAAGTTTACGTGCGGTGTGATGGCCTGTTTCTTTTCCACTTTATTTCCTACCACAGCACCTGACAGGTTCCCATTTAGCACCAGCAAGATTGGGAGACCCCGTACCATACCTCTAAGTTGCTGGCAAAGCAGGTAATTGAACCCAAAACCTCTAGGGTGGCAGCCAACAATGCAATCAATTGCACCACTTTGTACGAGTGAACCAGTGCGGGACATTTCACAAGAATGTGCCATTAATGTCTACAAAGGAGACAAGTCGGATATATGAGAAAATAAATACAGTTTGTACTTTAGTTTTGTATTTAAGATTGATATCCGACTGATTTCGCCTTTCGGCATCCTACAATACAATTAATTATATTAATATTATTATTAATAATAATGAAGGGGTTTTGAGAAGATAAGAAGGTGAAAACCAACTAACAAGATCAAATACGCCCTTTTAATGGGCATAACGAAGGAGAATACCAATAATATTTATAATTATAATTATAACTTGCTGAGTTGAAATTTATCGTTGGACATAAAAGTTTTAATTAGTGTACAGAATGTAGCATATGTGTGATATTTTATGATTTTTGATAAAGTTCTTTTTTTTAACCCGTAGACTTTCAGAATTTATTTAATGGCAAAGAATCTCTTGAACGAAAATTTGATTTCTTATAGAAATACAGCCTGAATCGAAAGTCACTTATGAACTATAAGGTAATATCTTCTAGCTTTGTAATGAATCGTCTAGAACTTAAATATTCTATTATTTTCTGGCCTATTATTTTGGTGAAGACTATATTCCTCAACTCACCAGGAGCTGCATGTTGATGGTGTTTGTGGCGCTGCTGGTTATTCCAGAACTCGCTGTGTACCTGTCTGGTCCTTTGCCCCCTCTTATATACTGTACCGTAGCTCCGTGAAGTCTGACCCTCGAGTCCGTGACGTATGTGTAATAATGGACCAACAGTACAACGGTGAAAGTGCAAGTGTAAGGTCAACAAACCAGCCCTTTCACTCGAGCTACCAAAATTACGGTTTTATTGTTGTTGTTGATTTGAGTTTTGGACTTGGCACATCTTGGTCATCAGACCCGTGTACTTGGATGTGTGTTCAATTTTTCTGATAACCTGTGTTTCTGTTTTAGCTGTTGTAGAGTGAGGAACAGTAATTATTTGGGTCAAGGATAGGATAGGAGCCCTGGGACATGACATAAGGTAATATCCCGGTACTTTCCTCGATGGAGTGTGGAAGAAACCCTTGAACTTGGCTTGAACTTCCGACCTCCAGAATTGATACACCTCACCATCACGTTCGTGGTGAAACAATTAACGTGCACGACTACGTCGTGGGTTTGTTACTAACCAAATATTGTGAAAGAAGTATTATTGACTACCTCGTGGTGTAGTTGTTAACATGTTTGGCTCTGATCTCTGAAATCCGGGTACGATTCACTGATCTGCCGAGAAATGTAATTCTGGTTTAAGGGATGAAACGGGGTACACTCAGTCTCGTGAGGCAAGAATGAGAATAGGTGGGTTTGATTCCTGCCTCAGCCATCATGGAAGTGCTTTTCTTGGCGTTTTATTTCCACTCCAGGTACCTGGCGGGTTTGTACCTCACTTTAAGGCCGCAGCCTGTTCCAGCCCAAATACTACCTCGATTACAGATATGTAGCGGACATGCACTTGTAATTGAAGCATCAAGAAGGCCATGATCTGACACATTCTCTTTGGAACTTCAGAATGATAAAAAGAAAAGGGATGCAGAGATTGTTGATTGAAAAGATAAATGTTAACAAGTACTTCAGTGTTGAACTAAAGAGGCTACTTTTCTTAAAATTATAGAGACCATATATCAACAGTTGGCAGACCTGGCGACTCTATATTTTTAGTTCCATCTCTTAATGTACACAACAAACATGCAAAAATTGGTTGAGGTCCGTTTGATAGCATGCACGTTACATGTATTTAAATATTGAATTTATCAGCATGCGTAAAATCAGATTAGCGACACTGCCATAATTGGGATGCTAAAACTTAAAATTGAAATATTATGATCTATATATGTGCCAATTTCGAAGGAACTGCATTTATTAGTATGGAAGTTACATGTGATTCAACATTAAACCTATTAACACGCGGAGAATCATGTTGGCAACACTGTCGTATATCGGTTACCGAACATTAACCTACATTGTCAGGTCTATATGTATGCAAAGTTTAGAACACTTGGCCTGCATATTTTCTGATATATTGAGATTAAGATAATAATGTATAGATTGCATTTGTCAGCAGTTGGTAGCCTTGTTGACACTAAAAAACGCATATTCATATCTGCTCCGGTGCGTAAATCACATACCAAATTTGGTTGAAATCGAATAGATAATATGGAAGTTACATGCATTTAAAGATTGGACCTATCAGTAGGCATAGAATCATATCGGCATCACTCTCATGTTTGGGCTCCTCTAAATTATGCTGATATAATATTATCTATAGTTGTGTCAACTTTGAAACAATTCCCTGGCCTAACTTTTGAGATATTCAACATAGACCTCAACATTCAATTGCGATTGCAGTTGGTAGCACTGACATCATTTTCAAATATGGCCGTGAGATATTCAGGCATAGGTCTTTTTTTTCACGCGAATTGACCACTTAGGATCACGCAACAACTTTATTTCTTTTTCTTATTCTTTGCCTGGAGTTTCCTCTGTCTCCAATATGCCTTCATGCGTTCACTGGCATTTTTTCTTTGGTCTTCTGTCCAAGTTCGTCCACTTCTCTTAGGTCTTCCTTCATCTTGAAACCCTTCCAGATTGTTCACTTTGCTCTTAAATACATTTCTTTCTAGCATTTGAGATTCTGTGATGTTTAACTTTTCTAAATCTTTCCTAACTTCCTTAATCCATGTTGTGGTGGTCTTTTTCTTCCAGAGATAGTCGAATATTTGTTTAGTTAATCTATGGTCGTTCATTCTATAGAGATGTCCGAGGAATGTCAGCCTTCTCTTCCGCATAGACGCGGAGATTCTTTCCACGTTCTGGTAGACTTCTCCGTTGCTTCTCAGTCTCCATCCATCTTCAGTCTGAACTGCACCCATGATTTTTCTAAGAATTCTCCTTTCCATGACTTCTAGCTTTTCGAGGCTATAGTTCATCGAGAGGCATTCACTGGCAAAGAGGCACTCTGTTTTTACGACAGTGTTATAATGCCTTATTTTGGCATTCCAGGAGATGCACTTTTTGTTGTAGATATTTTTGTTAATCCATACGCTCTTTCCATTTTTATAATTCGATCTCCAACAGCTGCTTTTTCTAACCCATTCTCCTGTATAGTCTCTCCTAGGTACTTGAACTTTTTTACCCTTTCAATCCGTCCTATCTCCGTGTCAAGGAACTTTGGTCCATGTTTGTCATTTGTCATAAATTTTGTCTTTTCAACTGATATCCTTAGTCCTGTTTGGCTAGCGATATTTTCCAAGAGGTTGATTTGTATGACTGCTTCTTCCGTGGTTTCCGATAGTACTGCAAAATCATCTGCAAACGCCAGGCAGTTGACTTTAATTCCTACCGACTTCCTCCCGAGGCAGATTGGGTTTATTCCTCGACTCTCCAATTCCGAGTTCCAAATTCTCACAACCTTCTCTAGGACACAGTTGAAAAGGATTGGTGATAGGCCATCCCCTTGCCTGACTCCTGTCTTAATTTCGAACGGCCGAGAAAGCTCTCCCATGAACTTCACCCTGGATGTTGTGTTTGTTAGGGTCTCTTGGACTATATTTGCTAGTTTGGTTTTGATTCCAAATTCCCTTAGGATCCTGTCTAAGGTCTCTCTGTCCACTGAATCAAATGCCTTTTTAAAGTCTATGAAGGATACCACAATTTTCTTATTACTCAGCAGTCTGTGACGGATTATTGATTTCAAGTTGAAGATCTGCTCAACACAGGAGCGTCCTTTCCTAAACCCTCCTTGGTACTCGCCTAGTTGTTTGTCCAGCGTATCTTCTATTCTGTTTAGAAGAATCTTGGAGAGAATTTTATAAGCAATTGAAAGGAGGGACACACCTCTGTAGTTGTTCACGTCTTGCTTATCCCCTTTCTTGTGGAGCGGATGGATCAGCGCTGTTTTCCATTCTTCTGGAATTTTCTCGGTTTCCCAGTCTGCACCAAGGATTCTGTGAAGGTCGTCTAGAATTTCTGGCTCAGCCCATTTAATCATTTCTGCTGTTATCGAATCTTCTCCACTTGCTTTGTTGTTCTATAGCTTCTTGATGACATCCCTGATCTCTTCTTTTGTTCGTGGTGCATCCTCTTTTGAGTTTGCTGATGAGTCTGCTATTTCTAATCTAGAAGTGGGGGTTGGACAGTTCAAAAGATCTTGAAAGTATCCAGCTAGTATTTCGCAGATTTCATGGTTGTTCAGTCCAATTTTTCCCTGCTCATTTCTAAAACTCATACTTGGGGCTTGGTAACCCTGAAGTTTGTTTTTGAATGTCTGGTAAAAGTCTCTGGAGTTGTGTTTAACGAAGTTGCTCTGAAGATTTTCTAACTGTGCTGCTTCAAACGATCGCTTGGTCCTACGGAAAATTCTGGATGTTTCTTTCCTCTGTTGTCTGAATTGTTCCAAGTGTTCCCTTTTTCCAGAAGATTTCCATCTTCTCCATTCCTCAGACCTCTTACTGAGAGCTACATCGCAGTGTTCGTTCCACCAGATTTCTCTTTTCCTCTTTGCCAACCCCAGTGTCTTCTTTGCGGCGTCATTGATTCCTGTACAGAGTTGTTGCCAACTTTCCTTTTTGGTGCTGCGGATTTCTTCCCTAAGGTTCTTAACAATGACGTGGGAAATATTCAATTTGCTCATGTTATATTTGGTTATTCTAGGTGGGTCTCTCTTTTGTCGTAGCGGAAGGAAGCGGATTTTGGCTTTGGAAAGGTAGTGGTCTGAATCGAAGTCACCGTTTCTAATCACCTTGACATTCATTACCTCTTTTGCGTTTTTCCTTGATATCGCTACATGGTCCAGTTGGAATTCCCCTAAATTTGGATTTGGGGATACCCAGATTTTCGCTTTTCTTGGGAGTTTCCTGAAATTTGTTGACATTATTCTAAACTGGAATGCTCTGCAGAGTCTTATGAGCCTTTCCCCATTTCTGTTTGTCCTCCTATGCGCTGGGTAATCTCCCACGATGTCCCTGTATTTTCTCTCTTTTCCTATTTGTGCATTAAAATCTCCCAGGAGAATTTTTATGTTTTTCTCGGGTATCTGCAAGATTTCATTGTCTAAGAGATCCCAGAAATCGTCCACCTTCTGTGGATTCTTTTTGTTGTCTTCATTAATGGGAGCATGGCAGTTGATAAGCGTGTACTTCTTGTTTTTACACTTGAATGTAAGTAGCGATAGCCTTTCTGATTTCGATGTGAATTCTGTGACACTAGTCACTATCTTTTTGTTTACGTAAAAGGCAGTCCCTAGTAGAGGCATGTTTCCCATTATTTTTATTGCTGGCTTTCCTATAAATACTCTGTAGTGTTCAGTGTCCACAACATTATTGTCTAAGAATCTGGTCTCTTGCACAGCTAGGATCTGGATTTGATTCTTGTCTAAAAGCTTTTCAAGTTCTTTTTGCTTTCCTACTTTGAGGAGCGAGTTAACATTTATGGTCCCAATGAAGTACTTATGTTTAAATCTCAGCTTGGAAGGTATTTCAAGACGCTCCGACTCGTCTTTGTTGCAGTTGTTGGGACTCCCCAGAACCCTAGGTCCCGATGCATTGCATAACGCAATGGTGGATTTCTCTTTCGAGCTACCACCTGGGGTAGTGCTTTCTTTCAGCGGACTTTCCATTCTGCAAATAAAGTTGTGATTTGTTAGGGGAGGAATTATCTTCCAAAGTAAGATCGGATTGTGAGTCCGAAATGATTGTTTTTTCGTGGTTTACTCCACTAGGTTCTTCCGCTCTCTCTGCCGTTGGGAAATACTTTGTTTCCTCTTCCGCCTTTGAGACCGATGACCAGTTTCACCTAGTAACCCTAGGTAGGGGCCCTATGACAGGGTGCTACCATCCGGAGCCAGATGGACCCTGTTTTTTTTACGAGGTTGATACTCCTCCTGCTCCTCCTTCCTCTCCACTGCGAGATGAGGCCCCGGGCTTGCAACCGGCACTGGCGGTCTTTACTCATACCAAATTTGGTTTCGATAGATTCAGCCGTTTAGGAGTTGATAGGGGTGGACACTCAGACAGACACACATTTTCCCAGACCGATCTCATAAGTCTACTGTTTCCTCATTTTTACAAAATGTGAAAAATAGGCAAACATAACGAAAGTACATTGAAGAGTGATTATGACTGTAAGGCATGTAAATAAGCACGCGGTTGTACTTACACATACACTAGTGCAGGCCTGACAGTGACACACTTATCACAACACTTCTACACACAACTGAGCACACGGGGTACATGACCAGATGTTACAAATCCCCTTAAGAAATAACAAAAACCTTATTGTGTAGAAGTCATCGTTCTGTTGTTTCTGGTGGTGTTGGCCCCGTGTAAACCCCGCCATTGTCTAGTACATGAGTTATTCCTGGAAATCTTACTTAATACTCCCTACACCCCATGGTTACAGTGCTTCCAACATACTGTAGTTATCACTTGAAAATGCTTAACTCTGCAAAACAATCCATTATTTCTCAATTCTTTGAAAACTTTCATAATGTTACGTTCTGCTATTGTTCATTCGAGTGTAATTGCAAATTAATCGGGTACCTCTTGTACTGCAAGCTGCATTAAATTTGTTTACTGAACCCGTATTCGCTCATGCTGGTGATAGTTTCTTAGGAAGCACGATTATTTTACAGCTAGGAAGTGCTGAACGTACTCAGGAAGCTAGCTCAAGCTTCAGATATTCTTTTGAATCTGCAGATGTATCATAAATATTTTTCCTGGACAGTTATAATTGAAACGGTATTTTGCAAACTTCAAGAATTTATCATATGTCATTCTGCGTAATTTATCACGTCATTGTGGCCCAATTATTGATTTTTAATCAAAAGTAAAGGCATTTCATCGCAGATATGCCAACTGGACCTAATTAGTCGCTACACGACTTTGGGAGTTTTGAAGCCGGAACATCATCCCCAGAGAAGGACAAAAAAACTATTGTGAGTTCGGAGTGAACGCACGCGTTTTTTAGATAACGGAAGGACCACGCGTCGGACCTTAGTTGTCCATATTATAAGTTTAACTGTAAATCCAGTTGCATCACATTGTTTACGCACCCTAGTGTGCTAGTGATTTATGAGGAATCCGTGCGAAGTGCACGAGGAATAACACCAGAAGAAAATTCACGCATTATTCGTGTAACTGTGATTTTTGTGGTTTTGCACCCGGTCAGTCATATTATACCACGTTGTAGACACCAACATAACGTGAGAAGTCGTGAATATTGGCGAGAAACATTATAAGACGTTGTATAATTAGTATGAGTACGCAATTCATCATATTAAAACCAAGCCGTGTAAGTGCTGGTATTTTTCAACGTACGATTATTGTGATATTTAGTGACGTGTTGCTCAAGAATTAGAAGCTGTGAAACAGATACTTGTTGCATCTTAAATTCAATGGCAGACAAAAGGGCCATTTTTTAATTAGCCTGCAAAAGTTTAGAGTCTATGATACTGATAACCAACCTACGATTTGTAAATTCAGTTTTTAATGTTATTTGCCACGCAACGCTATGTTTCAACTGGACCACGTGGACGCAATCTTTCCCACGTCTACATGATGACCGCGATGGCCTAAGCTAATTCTGTGAGGGGATGTCCAGAACTTGGCTTACATTATGAATTGGAAGAAGAGGTGTAAGACCCAGGATAGATGGAATTAACCCATCACTGGTTATTTTGCGTCCTAAGTAACAGAAGTCTCCTACTTCCCTTAGCGTTTCACAGGCTGGCCAGAGAACCACTTTCTGATTTGCATAACTGAAAACTTTTCAAGGGATAACTGCTTTTCTTAAATGCTACTCAAATTCATAGAATTAATCTTTAAAATCATCAGCTACTCACCGGAGTTGTAGGTCAGAGCGCCGAGACAATATCACCGGTCAGGCGATACGAAAATAAATACAGGCACAATACTCGTCGCTTTGCATTCAAAAATTCACAGTACGTGCTCAAGTACTATGTAGGCATTATTAAAGGCTGTTTGTTAACAATGATCGTGCGAGAAGAAGCGGTTAAGTGTCAAGTCAACAAAAGTCGATTGATGAAGCGAACACACAATCGGTACCGCAGCGGAAGAGTTAAGTGATTAGGATCTAATGGTGTTCACCTGATGAATGAAACATGACACCCTTTATTAACCCCCTTTCTAGAAAGGTATGAATCGCGTATATTTAATCCATATAATCAAATTTATTCAAAACTAGCTGACCCGGCAGACGTTGTCCTGCCAATCAAAGAACGTGTTGGGGTGTTGACTTTGATAGTTGCAGTGCTTTTGGATTCCCAATATTTTCTTCTTTTTCCGTTAACCACCTCTAAACTATTATAAAAACAAGTAGTTCCGTGAAGAACTATACAGCCTATTTTCATATATCCTACTTATGTTAACTGCCACAATCAACATACAAAATTTCAGTTTAATTGCTGTAACAGATTCGTAGATATTGAGAACCGTCTAAATATTTCAGATGGTTGCCTGGTTGGATTTTTATTTTTGTACTATTACATTAAGATTATTGTGTACGTGTGGTATTCAAACTTCAATCGCATGATTAGACAACAAGAAGTAAAAACGAGATTTTAAAATTACGCACAGCAGCCATCTTGTGATAATGCAAATCATTGACATAAATTAGATGCCAGTGGATCAACATTTGTGTAAGCATTTAACGTGCAACGTTTCACGGCACTCGGATAGTTAATTCGCGAGAAACGTCCATTTAAATATTTATACTTCGCGTCGCCGCCATGTTGGATTTGTGCTCACCAGCTTCCTGAAAGTCCTATAGGTGAACATATGTTCATAGTCTCTATGAACATTAAAAAAATCAGTTTGGTTGCTGTAAAAGATTCATAGATATTGAGAACCGTCTAAATATTTCGGGAGCTCACCATTTAGGAGTGTTATGTGTATAGGCCATAGAGTTATGTACCATTCATGGACAATTATTGCCTAGGTTTATTATTCAAACTTTCACTTCGATCGCATGATTACGACACAAGAAATTAAAACTTAATTTTAAAATTTCGCACAGCCGCCATCTTGAGGTTATGTAAGCAATTGAATTAAATTAGATGGCAGTGCATTACAATCTGCAAAATCAATTACTGTACCACATTTCACTGCGCTCAGAGAGTTAAATCACGAGAAAAGTCTATTAAAATATTTTAAATTCGCTTGGTCGCCATGTTCGTTTCGTACTTTACAGGTTTATGAAATATACATAAGTATACCTGTATCAGTACCCTTTATCACCGTGCAAAATTGCAGGGTGATATCTGTAATAGTTTCGGAGATATAGAATGTAAGTGAAATATTTCGCACAGCAGCCATTTTGAGGTTATCTAAACAATTGAACTAAATTAGACTCCAGTGCATTACAATGTGTATAAACATTTGCTGTACCAAGTTTCATTACATTTAGATAGTTAAATCGCGAGAAAAGTCTATTTAAATGTCTCAACTTCGCTTGGCCGCCATGTTGGTTTTGTAGTCACCAGGTTTTTGAAAGTCTCATAGGTGAACTTCTAGTAGTGCCCTTTATCACCGTACACATCTTCAGGGCGATATCGGTAATAGTTTCGGAGATATTGAATGCTAGTGAAATATTTCGCACAGCCGCCATGTTGGATTGGAGAGACGTAACAAAATTTGAAGGGCACGGTCGAGGTCGCCGGGAATAGTGCTATGAACTTCCCGAGTTTCATTGAAATCGCTCCAGCCGTTTCGATTTTATTAGGGGGGGGACACACACACACGAATCACACACACACTTACACACACACACACACACACACACGCACACACACACGGACAAAAGGTGATCTCATAAGCCTATTTTTTTCAAAATTGAAAATAGGCTAACAAGAAGTTCCGTGAAGAACTATACAGCCCACTTTTCATGCCAATGATTATTCTACAGTATATGAACCTATCTAGAATAATGACGAAATTAAGTTGGTAATATCGAAATATCTAATTAGTTCAAAATATACCTGGTATAATGTAGCCTAATAGAGCACTACAGTTGGCAGCCCTGTTGACTGAATATATTCTTAGTTCCACCTCTTTAGGTACAGAATACAAAATTTGGTTGAAGTCCAATGGACGATACATGCAGTTAGACACTGGATCTATCAGCACGCGTAAAAGCATGTTGCCAACAATACCATGCGTGTGCTGGTCAGAACTAATCTGAATTATTATGATATCTTGTTGTGCCAATTTTGGATGAAATCCATTTGTTAATATAGAAGTTACATGTATCTTAAAATTGGACATATCAGCAGGCATAGAATCATGTTGGCAGCACTGCCTTGTATTAATTACTCCAAATTAATCAAGAATGTCAGTTGATATACGAGTGCAAAGTATAGAGCTGTTGGCTTGCATACTTTCTGATATATTGATATTAGGGTAAAAAGAATATAGACAGCATTTATTAACAGTTGGCAGCCCTGATTGCTCTTAACAATACTTATAGTCATATCTGTTATGGTACACATAGCACATACGAAATTTGGTTGAAATCCAAATGATAGTATAGAAGTTACATGTATTTTAAAATTGGTACTATCAGCAGGCTTAAAATCATGTTGGTAGAACTGACGTATATAAGTTTCTCCAAATTAATTTTAAATATCAGAATATACATGTGCATAGTTTAAAGCTGTTGGCTTGCATACTTTCTGATATATTGGTACTTGGATAAAAAAATAGAGAGAGCGATTATTAACAATTGACAGCCCTGGTGGCTCTTAAGAATACGCTCAGTCATATCCGTTTATGTACAGATATTACATACAAAATTTGGTTGAAATCCAATTGATAGTGTAGACGTTATATGCATTTAAACATTGGACTTATCAGAAGGCTTAAAATTATTTTGGCAACACTGTCATAGTTGGCCTCCTGGAAATTAAACTGAAATAGTATTATCTACATGTGTGCCAATTTTGGAATAGCTCCCATGCATACCTTGCAAGATATCCAACATGGAGCTCAAATTTCTAGTGCGTTTTTTCAGCAGTTGGTAGCACTGACATCATTTCCAAATATGGACGTGAGCTATTCCGGTGCACATCTTTACTCATAATACATTTGGTTTTGATTGCTGCAGCCGTTTAGGAGTTGATAGGGGGGGCACACACACACAGCCAGTCAGACAGACAGACAGACAGACAGACACACATTTTCCCGGATCGATCTCATAAGTCTACTTTTTCCTCATTTTTGCAAAATGTGAAAAGAAGGCTAAAAATAATTTACTATCTCAGAAATATTCACGGGAGGGTGATCAACAACTCACGAAAGTTACATCGCTATGAAATGAATGGTATATGAACGCATACGGGACTGCTGAAATGATTAGAGCGCCGTCACCCATTTCTTGAATATACTCGTACGCTACCTATTGTAAAATGGATTTACTAACTCGAAAGCCTTCCCTGGCGTGTACACAACAACTCATCCAAGTTTCATCGCAATCGGATGAATGGCATAAGAACGCGTGTGGGATTTTGTTTAAACGATTCGAGCCGTCACTCATTTGTTGAATCTTCTTGTACGCCACTCATTGAAAAACGGACTTACTAATTCATGAACTTTCGCAGAACTGTACTCAGCTCTCCAAAGTTTTATCAAACTCGGATGAATGGTATATGATCCAATACGGGACTTTATTGAAACGATTCACGCGCTGTCACTTGTTAGTTAAATCTACCTGTTTGCTACCAATTGTAAAATGGATTTACTAAATCAGAAACCTTCCCTGGAGTGTACACAACAACTCACCAAAGTTTCATCTCTATCGGACGATTGTATATGAATGCATACGGGTCTTTGTCGAAACACTTCGTGGGTCGTCGCTCATTTGTTGAATCCATTCGTGCGCTACCTATTGTAACATGGATTTACTATGCTAGAAATCTTCCCTGAAATATACACAACATCTCACCCACGTTTCATCGCTATCCGACAAATGGTATATGAACGCATACGGAACTTTGTTGAAACACTTCGCGCGTCGTCGCTCATTTGTTGAATCTACTCGTGCGCTACCTATTGTTAAGTGGATTTACTAAGCCAGAAACCTTCCCCGTGTGTATACAACATCTCACCCAAGTTTCATCGCATTGGGTTGAATGGTATATGAACGCATGTGCAACATTGTTGAAACAAACGCACGCCATTTTGTTGAAGTTAATCACGCGCCATCTATTTTTAATTGGATCTACTATGCCTATAACTTTTCCTGGCGTATGCACAACAACTCACCGAAATTTGATTGCAATCGGATGAATTGTATATGAACGCATCACCAACACTCATTTGTTTCAACTACTGGTGCGCTATCTATTGGATTAACTATGCCTATAACCATCCCGGAAGTGAGCCAAACAACCCACCAAAATTTGGTCGCAATCGGATGAATTGTAGGCTATATGAACGCATCGCCAACACTCATTTGTTTAAAATACTCGCGCGCTGTCCATTGTAAATTGGATTGACTATGCCTATAATGATTTTGGAAGTGTTCCCAACAACTCACCAAAGTTTCATAGCAATCGGATGAACCCATACGGGACTTGTTTGAAACGATTTGCGTGCCGTCGCACATTTGTTGAATCTACTTGTCCGATACCTATTGTAAAGATGATGTACTAATCCAGAAACCTTCCCTGATGAGTACACAACATCTTACCCAAGTTTCATCGCTACCGGACGAATGGTATATGAACGCATACGGGACTTTTTTGAAACGCTTCGCGCGACTTCGCTCATTTGTTGAGTCTACTTGTGCGCTACCTATTGAAAAATAAATTTACTAAGCCTAAAACTTTCTCTGGAGTGTACACAACAACTCACCCAAGTTTAGTTGCTATCGGACGAATGGTATATGAACGCATACGGGACTGTGTTGAAACACTTCGCGCGTCGTCGCTCATTTGTTTAATCTACTTGTGCGATACCTATTGGTAAGTGGATTTACTAACCCAGAAACATTCCCTGAAGTGTACACAACATCTCACCCAAGTTTAGTCGCTATCGGACGAATGGTATATGAACGCATGTGGGACTTTCTTGAAACAAACGCACGCCATTTTGTTGAAGCTTCTCGCGCGCCATCTAATGTAATTTGGATTTACTACGCCTAGAACTTTTCCGGGACTGTGCACAACAACTTACCAAAATTTGATCGCAATCGGACGAATTGTATATGAACGCATCGCCATTACACATTTGTTTAAACTTATCGCGCGCTATCTATTGTGAAATGGATTAACTATGCCTATGATCATCCCGGAAGTGTTTACAACAACTCACCAAAATTTCATCGCAATCGGATGAATGGTTTATGAACGCATAAAAGACGAACACACAAAACATTCCTTTTTATATATATACTAACTGAAGTACCCGTGCTTCGCTACGCGTCATAAATAAATTAAAATGTGAAGGTGACAGTTAAACAAGGGGATAGGCGAGGTGCTGCGCAGAGGGAGATTAAGGATGGAACATTTTGTCCAACTACACCGCTCGGCGGTGACCGTGTTTTTTAGCACAAATTTAGGTTTTACTCGCTAATCGTTGGAGATACCTTTCTGATAGAAAATGTAATTTTAAACCTCGTATATGCCATCAAAGTTTGCAATTTCTGAGCGTTCTCTTTATATTTGAAATGGAAATATGAAAGTTTGAAACCAAAGGGTGTAGTGACGTCACTAAAATGGTCGCCATTTTTAAATAGTGCAAAGTATTGAAATCAAAAGTAGCCTATATGTTAACCACGTAAATCAGCTACTGTACATCCATGTAAAATTCATGTCAATGGGACCATTGGTACTTGCGTGATTGAGTAATACACACACACCATCTCATTTTTAGTATCGCTTCGCTCGCGTCATAGTCAAGTCATAATGTTATTCAATGAAATGCAGATTTAACACCGTTAACACCCCTTTAGAACCTGAATATCCAAAAATCCCTCCCTAGTGGACGTTTTCGATATACAACAAACATATCTCCAAAATATAATTCTTCTAACTTTAATAGTACTGGTTGGTCGATGAGAGTGAACATCCAAAAATCCTTCCTTAGTGGACGTTTTTCTTCCAGAATTTCACCCCTCCCCATAGGCCCCTTAAATTGGATTTAAGAAAAAACGATCGAACACCTATTTATTTTAATTATTTATATATTTATTTATTTATTTATTTTTAAACTGATTGATTTCCTCCGAGTTTCAAACTCCTCGCCTATGTCGTTTAAATGATACACGCTCCGTTAGGAATCTTTCAACCCCCACTTTTCACCCCTTTCACCTCATAATATACACCATATCTATAAACCCTTAGACATATGTCTGCTTATTCTTAATGTTGAGTTTATATGCCGAGTATCCCATCCCCAAGGAAACCAATTGGGAGATATTGTTATTCAATTAAATGCAAGTCTACCCCCTAAATACCCTTTTAGAATCTCAAGATCCAAGCATCCTTCCATTGTGGAAGTTTTTGACATACAACGAACATAGCCCCAAAATGTCATGTTTATAACTTCAATAATTTTGGCTGGGCGATGATGAGTGAGTGAATAAGTCAGGACATTTTCTTTCATTTATTTTTCAGAATTTCCTCCTCTCCTTAACCCCTTAAATTGGATTTATGAAAAAAAAAATCGGTCGAACACCTATTTACTTATTTTGGAGCTGTTCTTCCCCCCCTGAATTTGATGAGTGAGTGAGTTAGGACACTTTCTTTCCTGTTTTCCCTCCAGAATTTCACCCCTCCCCAAGGGCCCCTTAAATTGGATTTATGAAAAAACGGTCGAACACCTATTTACTTATATTTTAAGCTGTTTCTTTTCGACGAATTTCAAACTTCTCGCCTATGTCGTTTAAAAGATACACGCTCCGTTAAGAATCCCTCAACCCCCAATTCTCACCCCTTTCACCTCATAATATACACCACATCGATAAACCCTTAGACATGGCTGATTATTTTTAATGATTAGTTTATATACCGAATATCACATCCCCAAAGAAACAACTCATGAGATATCGCTATTCAATGAAATGCACGTTTACTCCCTTAACACCTCTTTAACACCCGAATAAACAAAAATCATTCCTTAGTTGACGTTTTCGACATACAGCGAACATATTCTCAAAATTTCATGTTTCCAACTTTAATAGTTTTCGCTGGGCGTGATGAGCGAGTGAGTAAGACAAGACATTTTCTTTCAATTATTTTTACCAGAATTTCACCCCTCCCCATGGGCCTCCTTAAATTGGATTGATGAAATAACTCTTGAACACCTTTTAACTTTTTTTAAGCTGTCTTATTCCCCTGAGTTTGATGAGTGAGTGAGTTAGTCAGTCAGTTAGGACACTTTCTCTCCTCTTTTCCCCCAGAATTTCACCCCTCCCCATTGGCCCCTTAAATTAATTTATGAAAAAACGGTTGAACACCAATTTACTTATTTTGTTAAGCTGATTTTTTTTTCGCTGAGTTTCAAATTTCTCGCCTATGTCGTTTAAGAGATAGGCCTACACGCTCCGTTTGGAATCCTTCAACCCCCCCCCCCCCCCCACACACACACACACTTTTCACCCCTTTCACCTTATAATATACACCATATCGATAAACCCTTAGACATATGTCTGCTTATTCTTAATGATGAGTTTATATGCCGAGTATCACATCCCCAATGAAACCAATCGGGAGATATTGCTAATCAATGAAATGCAGGTCTACCCCCTTAACACCCCTTTAGAACCTGAATATCCGAAAATCCTTTCCTAGTGGGCGTTTGCGGCCCTTGAGGAAGCTCTATACCAAATTTCATTCCAATCCGTTTGGTGGTTTATGAGATTTCGTGATGAATGTATGAGTGAGTGAGTGAGTGGTATTTGACAAATATATAGTAGAAAGTGTCAAGTCTTTGTTATGCTATACTCGGTTGACAGTGCTGTGTGAGCAGTTGAGTAACTAACGGGATTTCAAGTAAAGATCCTCATTTTCTATACCGGTAGTGCAGAGCGCAACTTGCATCCAGTCTCGACTTGAGCTATGTTGCCATGGAAATGATCTGCCTTGCCATTCCTTCATGAGTATATTTTATGACTTTTATTAGCCTTTGCTCGAGTACAAAAGGACCGAAATCAGAAGAATGAGAAAGACTATCGAAAATTCATGTGGCCAGCGGTTCCTTCTGGGTCCTAAACTATGTGTATGCAAAATATGGTTGAGATTGGTGGAACGGTGTAGATTTGTATACGGAACCAACCCACATACATACATACATACAGACTTTCACTTTTATATATTAGAAGATAAGATTAGCAGATGTGTGCACAGTAAATAAGTCTTAATCGCCACCAAATTCAATCGGGCACATTAATGCCTTGACCAACTGTGGTAGCTACGCTCACTCAGGCGCAGCACTAAGCCATGGGGAAAAGCTCTTTGCGGAAACGGTAGACCTGGGTTCGAGGCCCACCGTCGGCCGTCTTTTAAATGGTTTTCCATGGATTCCTCATGTACAACTCCAGGCAAATGCTGGAACGGTACCTTCTGACAGGCCACGGCTGCTTCCTTCCACAGCCTTGCCCAGTTTCATTCATCGCCATCCATTTCATCACTCATTGACTCCGCTCATGAGGATGGTGAAAGGAAGGCCATCCGGCCGTAAAATCCATACGCCACATAGATTTTCATCGCAACTCAATCTACCCCATTGAGAAACGGGAATAATAAGGGGCAGATATACAATACTTACCACTAAAAGAATCCTCGGGACAGAGTTCATTCTGTCTTGAGAAAAGAATATATGATGAAAATCAATAAATGTAAAACAAGAAGTAGTTCCGTGACGAACTAAAGAGCCTACTCTTCTTAAAATTTAAGATTCATGCCAATATATATACGTAGACCTATCTAGAATAATAACGAAATCAAGTGGGTAATACTAACATTTCTAACTACTGCTGTTTGAAATACACCAGAAATAGTGTAGCTTAATAGAGCAATACAGTTTGCTGCCATGGTGACTCTGAATATATTCTTAGTTCCATCTCTTAAGTTATAGAATGCACATGCAAAATTTGACTGAAGTCTAATGAATAGTATGGACGTTACATGCTGTTTGATATTGGATTTATCAGTGCAAGTAAAATCGTGTTGGGAACAATGTCATGTAGGCCTATCTGATGCTCTGATGCTCTGATGATGTATTATAGTGCCAATTATGCATAAAATCCATTTGATAGTACAGAAGTTACTTGTAATTAAAAACTGGAACTACAGTATCAGAAAGCGTAGAATCATGTTGGCAGCACTGAAGTATATTAGTTACTCCAAATTAATCTAGACTGTCAGGTACTGAATGTGTGCAAAGTTTAGGGTTGATGGCTTCTTATATATTGACATTAGAATTGAACAAATATAGAGAGCATTTATTAACAATTGGCATTCCTGCTGGTTCCTACGAATACGCATAGTCATAACTGTTATGGTACACAAAGCACATACTAAATTTGGTTGAAATCCATTTGATAGTAAAAACGTTATATTCATTTAAAAACTGGACCTATCAGTAGGCTTAGAATCGTGTTGCCAGCACTGATGTATATACGTTACACCAAACTAAAATAGAATGTCAGGTACTATACGTGTGCAAAGTTTCGATCAATCGGCTTGCATACTTTCATATATATTGTTAAAACATAGAGAGAGCATTTTTTAACAGTTGGCAGCCCTGTAGGCTCTTTAGAATACCCACAGTCATATCTGTTGTAGTACGGATAGGACATACGATTATTGGTTGAAATCCAATCGATAGTGTATACGATACATGTATTTAGAAATTGGACCTATCGGCAGCATTCGAATCATGTTGGCTACACTCACATAATTATATAGACTCCTGAAAATTAATCTGAAATGTTATTATCTATGTGTGTGCCAATTTTCGAAGAGTTCGCATATATAACTTCTGAGATATCCAACATTGAGCTCAAATTTCAATTGCGATTTTTCAGGAGCTGGTAGCCCTGACGTGAATTTCAAATATGGCCGTGAGATATTCAGGTATAGGTCTTTACTCTTACCAAATTTGGTTTTTGATAGCAGCAGCGGTTTTGGAGTTGATAGGAGGAACACACACAGAGACAGACACAGAGTCCGACAGACAGACATACACACATTTCACCGGATCGATCTCATAACTCTACTTTTACCTTATTATTGCAAAATGAGAAAAGTAGGCTAAAGATATTGGAATTCAGCCGAAAGAAATCAGAAAACCCCGAGGATGTCAAATTGACAGGTGAAATGCTAAAGGAAGTAGGAGACTACTGTTAATTAGTAAGCAAAATAACCAGTGATTGACGATGCAAAGAGGATATAAAAAGGAGTTTAGCACGGGCAAGAAAAGCATTCGTACAGAAAAAGAATCTGTTGCCATCGACTATAGATTTAAGTGTTAGGAAGTGATTTCTAAAAGCCTTTGTTTGCACTCGGACTGTTGATGGACAAGAAAAGAGGAGATTTGAAGCCTTTGAAATGTGGTGTTACAGGAGAATGATGAAGATCAAATAGGTAGATAGGGTTACAAATGAAGAGGTATTAAGGCGATTGAGAGAGGATAGATGTTTCTGGCGACTGCTAATGAAGAGAAGAGATAGGTTAGAGTAGGGTATACAGAGTGAATGTAAAATGCCGCACTTGGAGGTCGTCATGCGATTCCTCGTCGAAATTCACGACAAAAGTTTATCTTGCAAAACCTAGTCCTGCCAATAGGTTTAACAGAAATGCATGTTAAGAAACGAGTCTCTGGCAACGCTGTAACTGCATGCAGCGTGGCCAAAAACTGATCGGAGGAACTCGGCACTCTGCCGGAGCTGTCTCATTTACTCAGTTGGTCACTAGACGTGGCCGAGTGAGGTGCGTGTGTGCGCGCTGTGTGACCGCATTGGAAGAGTGTCCGTTTCCTAATACCGGTGCTTCCGATAGTACCACGGGTGAACTGACCTTCCGTGTGACATTCGGACAATACTTTTTCAAGTAGTGTTCCAAATAGGACAAAAAAACAGAAACCCAGAAAACCCCGCTGAAAATCATGTCCGGATACCAGAGGAAAAACACCGTACGCTGCCAATGGGACAGGCAGAGTTCTCGCGCCACACCAGGAGAAATTCACCGCTGGATTAGCGATACTCTCCGGTTGACTGTCGACCAAGTAGAAGCCATCCAGTTAAATGCGCAAGAAAAAACCATGTACATCAAGGTAATCAGCATATCTACTTATCAGAAATTGTAAAATAATTTTGCAGATCCTATTAAATTTCAGTATGACTCAGGCGAAATCACTAATGTTAAGCTCTCCACAGCGGATTCCAATTTTACCACAGTGCGTATATTTAATGTCCTACTTGAAGTTCCCCCGGAAATTTTCAAATCCGTCCTGTCGAAATATGGCACTGTGAGTGAAGTCAGGAAAGAACAATGGTCTTCTGCTTATCAGTTCCCGGTGTATAATGGAATACGCGCAGTCACTATGGAAATCAAACAAGATATCCCCTCCACTGAGACTTTTGGTGGCCATTCTGGCTACATATCTTATAATGGACAGAAACAGACCTGTTTAATTTGCAATGCTAACACACATCTACGTATCAACTGCCCAAAGAAAATGATTCCCCTCGGTATAACAACTACACAACAACGACGTGTCCAATAATCGGAAGTTGTGACACAGCAAACGTCACATGAAAACATGCTTATTGATCAGTCAGCTGGGACAACACCAGAAGTGGCCTTGGATACACATGACGCAGAACTGGTACCTTACACTGACCAGCTCAGCGAGCCACAGAGTGCCCCTGTGCTATCGGCAACCTGTATCGCAGCCTTAGAACCAATTATGCCGTCACTACAGGCTGCCACAGAAATTTTGTCTTCACTGCCCCCACCTTCTCTGGTACATACTGACTCACTTAAGCAGGTTGATAGGGGATCCGAGAACGTATCTAAGAAGATTAAAACAAATGCCTCGATTGCCGTACCAGCCCAGAAGAATCAAACTGGCTCTACAAACGTTCCCGCAGCTATGAAAAAGAAACAAAATCTTCATTCTACGTCATCTAGGGACCCACGAACGCTCTCAAACGCTGACAGCCGGCCTATGAATGGCAGTCGTAAGGAACTATCTCAACCTAATTTGACATAGTGCACCAGGATAATTCTCACCTGTGTCTTCTTTCGAGTCCACCTTCCAGTATGTCTAGCACAGCTTTTCTACTTCTCTTAATGGCGCAATTTCTCACTTTGGCCACTGTGAATATCATTGTAATAGAATGCCCTCTGAAATTTCAACTGTTGGAGAGATTCCTTCGAGATGCAGACATTGACATTGCCTTCATTCAAGAAGTTGCTATACCGTGTTTACCCATATCTGCCTTCTACAAACAATACATCAATACCGGTAATACGAATAGAGGGACCGGATTCCTCATACGACATGATATCCCACTCGAAGGTGTGCTATGTCATCCATCAGGACGCATAATATCTGGACACATAAACAATACCACCCTGATAAATATATATGCCCCATCCGGGTCAAATAAACGTGTGGAACGGAAAATGTTCTTTCAACAGAGTATACTGCCTCATCTGCACGACGTTAAGGAAAAACTCATTCTTGCAGGGGATTTCAATTGTATTCAACGCCCAGAGGATTCCACTAGTCCATATAACGGTGTCAACCCACCTCTCAGGACCCTTCTTACCTCCCTACACCTCATTGATGCTGTGGATAGTTTAAGGGTGCCCCTGCCCCATTACACCTGTATAAGTCACAACTCCTCATCACGAATTGACCGCATCTACTTTTCACAGGAACTTATCCCGCCTAGACGATATGAAGTGATACCTGCCAGTTTCACTAACCATCATGCTGTCGTATGTACAATCTCTTACCCCCATCCCATATTTCACATAGGAAGAGGTTATTGGAAACTGAATTGCTCGCTGTTACTGGAGGAGGAATGCCAAGATATTTTCAGACTACACTGGACTCGATGGGTCCAACAAAAATGCAAATTTCGCGACTGCGCAGACTGGTGGGATATTTTAGTTAAACCAGGGATCCGCCGCGTCTTTAAGAACATATCCTACCAATGAGGTCGGGAAAGACGGGATACAGTTGAATTTTACTATCGAGTTCTTCGCCAGCTCCAGCAAAGATCTGATGCTGGGGAGCGTATATATGACCAGATTCGGGAAGTTAAAACCAAGCCCCTGTCTCTACAGCATCGAACGCTCGCTCATATAAACGTGGCTTTAAAAGATCGTACAGTGCTCCCAGACGAAAGTGCAAGTGTATACCATATCGCCAAAGGACAACGTGAGCGGCAACGTAAATATATCCACCGCCTCCGCACCAGTACTGGAAGTGTCGTCACCTCCCCTGACGCTATACGTAGTGAAATATCACTATTTTATCAACGGTTCTACGCTCAGGCTCCAATTGATCCACAGCAGGTGACCCTATTGCTTTCATCTTGCAGTAACCATCTATCTCCGGACAACAAAACTCGGCTCAGCGCGGATATTACGGATGAAGAGATTCACTCTGTGGTTAAGCACCTCCCAAACAACCGCTCACCTGGCATTGATGGACTGCCATATGTAATGTATAAACACTTCTGGCCTCTCATTGGCAACGAATTTTGTCATGTCCTGCGTACCATTCTTCAACGTCGTGCTCTTTGTCAATCACATCACGAGGGTACCATAGTCCTCATACCAAAAACATCCTCTCCCATGGCAGTTGGTGACTTCCGACCAGTTACTCTGCTCTGCAGTGATTATAAAGTCCTTACCAAAGTACTTGCATGCCGATTGAAGACTGTTCTACATGATATCATTGGTGATGAACAATGTTGCAGTATTCCTGGAAGAACTCTGTTAACAAACTTAGCGATACTACGGGACCTACACCTAAAAGCCGAAACGCTCCCCACTGAGCCAATGAGTTTTCTCACCTTGGATCTTGATAAAGCTTTCGATTGCATCAGTCATGAATACTTGTACATAGTCTTGCAGCACTTTGAATTTCCTGCAATCCTTATTGATTACATTCGTATGATAAATTGTAATGCTACGTCTCGAGTGCTCGTCAACGGTTCTCTTTCCCCTCTGATTCCAATACAACGATCAGTTAGGCAAGGATGTCCCCTTTCCATGCTCGTTTTTGTAATTGGCCTTGAACCGTTCATTCGGACTACCCAGGTGAAGCTACAGGGTTACAAACTCTCCACACATGTTTTTGGCATGTGCGCCTATGCTGATGACGTATCCATATTGATCCGCAATAATGAAGACATCTCCCACATTGATAGCGTCCTTCAGCTCTACCATATCGCCTCTGGAGCACAATCGAACCCCCAGAAAACTGCTTTGATTCTGCTCAATAATAACTCAGTGATTACCCAACAGCCCTGGTTCCGAATAGTAAATGAGGTGAAAATTCTTGGCATTACCTGGAAGCAATCGCTTCTGGACACAGTGCAAGCAAACTGGACTATGGTCATTGCCAAAGTTAGGGGAGTGCTGATCCAATTTGGTCAAAGAAACCTCAATATAGTGCAACGGGTCAATAGTCCTCAACGTGTTTGCGCTCTCTAAAATATGGTACGTCGCACAACTTTTCCCACTTCCCAAAATGTTTGAGAGCCAATTGGCAAAATATACAGGTTGGTTTCTATGGCAAGGATTTTTGTTCCGAGTACAACGGGAACAGTTGTATCTCCCATCCCGGCAAAGCGGGCTAGGGCTAACAGCTCATGGCATGAAATGCCGTGCACTCCTCTGCAAGAACGATATCACCATTCTTTCCCAACATGACACTTTTACAAAAGCGCTATACAAAGATATTCGAAACACAGCCCGTGGTTGTGAGAGAGCTTTGCCGAATATATTTAGGGACCATCAACAGCACCTTCTGGAAACTGTTCGCCAAATGCCTTCAGGGACTGTTCCAACGACGAAAAGTATTTATAACATGTTGCGGCAAGTGGTACACTCCAAACCGCGAATCGAGGACACCACCCTCTACGTCCATTGGCCCACTGTTTGGAAAAATTTCGGGGCTATGACCATTTCTTCTGCTGTACACTCCCGGGTTTTTATCTTCCTCAACGATCTCATCCCAACCGCTCTACGGTGATATACCATCCGTCTTGAAGCTTACCCATGGTGTACTATATGTGGTCAAACTGATACGGCGATACACCGCTTCACATCATGCACGCGAGTTGCCTCCACGTGGCTGTGGTGTAAGGGAAAAGTATGTCAACTATTAAATGTGCCCACGGATGACCTTGATGACAGGAAGTTGATTCGCTTGTCGGTGACCGCCTTCCCCCAATTTAAACAGACTGCCATTGTGTGGATAATGGGCCAATATGTACACTTCGTGATGGACAATGATCAACATTTCTCGTTCCTGGATCTCAGGTATCACCTGCAGAAAGAGCGTTGGAAGCTTAGTGAAAGTGGACAATTGTACGATAAATATGGACACTATCTGGATTTTCTTTTGATGTAATAGTATGGTATTTATCATATCTGAAAATTCTGTAATTCTGTAAAGAGCTAATAAAAAAATATAAAAAAATAAAAAAATAGCTCAGTGCGACGTGGTAATGCCATAAATGCCGGTTGTGCGGATGCACCGATGTTCGAGTCGCGTTCGTGCCATTTTTTTTCAGGTAATGTACCAAATTGCATCCAATGTACACCTCCACTATGTAATACACTATGTCTTACCGTTACAGTTACCTGTATTTAATCATTCAAGCGTAACATGAACTTCTTACAGAGTTAAACAACCCCTTGTTTCGTCCATGGCACAAATAAAGCCAATAGAACATAATAGTGGATACAGTAGCATCGTCTCTATCCAATGCGGTACAAAGAAGCACAATACTGTAGGTAGCCTAGACTAGATTGCCCATTATACCACGCACCATAATTCCATAGTGTACGTTTGACGTCCAGCTTTATCTTCACAGAGCCGGTACGTACACTTACGAGCAACGCCTTCATTTCACAGCAGATGTTCAAAGCGACCTCCTTGCATTTGCAAAAACTTCGCCACTCGTTGGAGCATACTTTGCCGGGCCCTATGCAACACACTAGCATCCACCATTACCGATGCAGCATGCACGCGAGCTATTAGGTCTTGTACATCCATGGGTGGAGTACTATAAACTTGTTCCTTTAAGTGTCCCCACAAATAAAAATCTAGTGGATTAAGGTCCGTGGAACGTAGCGGCCTGAACATTGGACCTCCATGACCAATCCATTTCCCTGAACAATCCATTTCCATGAACACGCTTCATTTAAACAGTTACGCACAGTCATTCCAAAGTGTGGTGGTGCAACATCATGCTGAATCCAAAGCTGTAGCCGAACACCAAGTGGAACGTACGATAGAGGGGGGTAATAAACTTGTCTGGCAATAGGTAAGGGCCTAAAAGCACTCCTTCCACGATTCCAACCCACAGGCTTATGCCAAAGCGTGCCTACAATCGTTCACGGGTGGCATGCGGGTTGTGGTCAGACCAATAATGACTGTTGTGATGGTTGAAAATACCTTCCCGAGTGAAGCTACATTCGTCACTCCATAACACATTCTTGATAAAATATTCGTTTTCTTTAACTCAGAACTGTACTCGTTGAATGTGGTCTTCTGGCCGCTTGTGTTGAGTTAACGTGTAAATATATGGATTCAGTTCTTCGTCGTGCAACACGTCAACAACCAGTGTTGGAGATACCTGGAATTGCCTTGCAATATCACGGGTACTCCTCCGAGGTGATTGGTGAACGGTTTCAAGAATTGCGTCCTCCTTTTGTGGAGTAGGCTACGTCTAGTCCTTGGACGACCTCTGTCCACTACTTGTGGGCGAAGATTACCGGTTTCCCACAGGCGATGCTCAAAGCGACGAAAAACATTCTTATCGGGATGGCGCCTTTGAGGGTACGGTGCCGCATACTCACAAGCAGCACCCAACACTAAAAGCATATCGACGTATTCACCATTTGTGAACTCCATCATGAAGTCACCCTACATGAACTTGACAGCACCAGTTATGGTTGTGCAATGCGTGGTTAGTAGACTCATGCATGCCGTTTAATGGACCACACTGTTCGTTCTTTTTTCCGTTAACGTTTTACGGACTAAGCGAGAATCCCACCATTACCGCCACTGAGGACAGTGTACTGGAGCTTGGGACTATGAGTCGGGATACAACTGGGGAGTGTGGCTAGCACTTTGCCCAGGCGGCCTAACCTGCAAAGCGAAGGGATGGGAACAGTGGGAGGGTTAGGCAAGGAAAGGGGAAGGAGGCGGCCGTGGCCTTACGGTAGGTACCATCCCGGCATTTGCCGGAAGACGAAGTGGTAAACCACGGAAAACCACTTCGAGGATGGCTGAGGTGGGAATCAAGCCCCCTCTACCCATTTGGACCACCCGAGGATGAGTAGACCCTGTACCAGTCCTCAGACCACTTTTCAAATTTCGTGGCAGAGTCAGGAATCGAACCGCGGACCTCCGGGGTGGGGGCTAATCACGCTGACCACTACGCAACGGAGGTGACTCACACTGTCATGTGACAAAATGATGTGATGCCATACTTAAAAACGCAGTTAAACGACGGGAACTACGTAACAAAAAAACAAAAAAAAACAAAACAACCTGACGTAGATTCGAACCGTAGCTCGATGGTGTATTTGGGTTTGATAACTCAGCGGTCTACTCAGAGAGCTGCGACGAATAGTACGGTATTGCGGGCTGATACACATTTCTCCGTACATTCCGATGCGCTTCAGTACGTGACAGTGTTGCCAGCTCCTCGCTTTCATACTTGTGGTTTTAAACACCACCTGATCCGATTTTGCTATAGAAACTTTTGTCTTGTAATTGGATGAGGAATCGCATGCCGACCTCCAAGTGCGGCATTTTACGTTCACCCTGTATACTAAGACACCCGGGGATAGCAAATTTAGTTGAGGAAGTAAGGGTCGAGAATAAGATATGTAGGGGTAGACTAAGGTTAGAATATGTTGAACAGATTGCCTTGGATGTAGGGTGTGGTAGCTATGAAGAGATGAAACGATTAGCTCAGGACAAGGAAGCATGGACGGCTGCATCAAACCAGTCAAAAGACTGAAGACTCAAACATACACACTACAAACACAATAGTGTTGCCTGCATTAAGTGTCTAAGGTCTATCACTGTAGTCACTAGCATTGTCTACAACTCGTTGGCAGCGATGTGGAATTTGTAGAATCCCTGTAGTAATGTTTGTTCTGTTGATGTCTCTGAATTGTGATTTACTTCCAGCAGTATCTCTGAGTTTGTTGAGACATGAGCTAGGTCGTATGTTCTTCAACTTAAATGCTAATCCAGTCAGGGGCGTAAATTTGGTTGTACCCTAATCTTAACTTATTGGCTAAGTTATGAACAATATTAAGATTGAAATCAGACTAACTCATCGCTTAGTGGCTAGCATTCCTGGTCCAAATTCGATATTTGCCATTCATATTCCATAGATCATAATAAAAAATGCATTAAGTATAAAATTTTATTTGTTTGTTGTGTTGTATTTTACAACTTTGTTTTGTATTGCCACTAGGCTATATAAACTTTGAATCGTATCTAGAATAATTATACAAAGTTATATGCTGTAAGATATTGGTTGATATTGAGACCGTTCGTCGAGTAAACAACCGCAATGACTTTCCTAACATCCCATAAGTCGAATAAAATTCCCGTGAGGATCAGGTGAACTTCCTAAAAGGCTAAGCGGCACGAGACACTGTAGTCCACGGGGATCGTGGTACATGGTGACGATGGTCATAGACTGCCTAAGGAATGGTTCACCTTAAAAACTAGACTGAGAAATTAAACATCCAGACTTAAGTAAAACACCATGAAAATTTATTAAAATTCACAAGCCCCTAGCCTAGTTCGGAGGGTTATAATCGGCTAGTCCGCAAGCTAGTAAACAAAAGAAAATAAAGAGCAGGTCCCTACCTGAGAAGTTACGGAAAACCCTCGCGAAAGATCTAACTCACAATAATATTGCAACAACAGCAACACTAGGAAAATGGTACAACGCAAGTCCCTAGTTCAAGTTACAAGATTAAGCTAATATCAGAATTTACATTTAACAGGGTAGCAAAACAAATCTAAGTGAGGATGATACCATTTCCACATTTACATTTAACGGTAATCATCTAGCTAAGTCCTAACAGTTAATAACAAAATTTACGGCGATGACGTCCGAAACAGAAAACAATTACAACGAATCTAAGTGTACAGCCATAAAAAACATTTAATTATTCTTAATAACTACGTGCTATCAGCACACAATAAGGTAACATGTAGGATTTACACACTTGTACATCATAAATAAGTAATGAAATAGACACAAATCTTTATTAAATTCCTGCCTACACCTTGTTTTACTCTTTGTAAGCCATAGTCATCTAATGTGTGTAATTTCGGTGACGAATGCGTAGTTGAGACCACGTCTGACATCGCATGGCCTGAGCTCCACAAGCTACGAACTCTAGGTTCGCGCATGCTTCAGGTCGCTACAAAAGTGTCAACTGTCCTAGTCATTTCCACACAAGGAAATTACCTTCAACTGCACGGCTATGTCAACAGTTCCAAAATGCAACAGAACAAAGTTAGTTAGAAAGAATTCATTAGTTAGCTTTTGTTTTACCAAAATTATGCGTTTTATTATTAAGATGTCGGTTTAGGTTTATCGTTGGTTTATGGCGAATAATACTGACAATAGCTCGGGCACGGAGTGTCTACACTGAGATCCTTCTCCACCAAAAAGCCTCGACACAACAGTCGGAATATGATCAACGAGCAATAACAACTCGGACACACAATAACACGGGTTACCAGCGGCGCAAAGCTCGCATTCAATAACTCTGGGATAGGCCTGTTCACAACAGTTACCTTCCAATAACATCTAGTCAACGGGGACCCTCCCGGACAAGGTAATCACAAATACCTTCATACAATAAATTCCTGCATTTAACAGGGTCGCCTGCAACTCACTATAGAAAACCTGACCTAATTGTACACGTCAAAACGGTACACGCAAGAAGTGCGCTCAACTAACAACAATCAATCAATAAAACATGTGATCTGAGACAGGGTTGAAAACTGGGTTACATAAGCTAAGTTGCAATGAAAGAAAGAGCGAATACAATTGCATTCTGTCTCTTGTCAAAGTAGTCCTGTCTCACAAACAAATGAAGCGTGCTCTCAAGGGCACTGGATTACAAAACCAGTTTATGTCACCAGCAGGTTACCACATTCCTGCGCTCGGTCGACACAAAACACACATTATTCAAGGCCGGCGATTTAATCAAAATAAAACTATACATCTGGCCTGTTCATAAAAAACTTTACCATAGGTTATGAACCTCTAAAGAATCCGTGTATAAAAAACACCCAATAAATCTGAATAGAATAATATAATTCCGTCTTTCAACCAAAGACGTCTAAATGATAGTAATGTCACAATTACTGGAGCTCTTTGCTCTCAAAATACAATTCAGTAGTTGCTAGTACATCATCAAATAAAAACATGTCTTACATGACACAAGCAAAATGATAATTGTGACGCAAATTCCACACAAGGATCTGCTTAATGAATCGTTGGGAACCGAGTTCGATGCTAGGCAACGAAACATTCCTTCTAATTGTTAAGTTCACACTTGACCAAGAATAGCTTCTGAGCTTATTCAAAATGAAAATATAATGCATTTACAAAACTGGCAATTACAGTCGATTGCCTAACTGATACGACTGTTCTAACGAAAGTCAGGGGTGTATCAAAACTGGCTGTAAAGAATGCAGTTAAAGAAATAACCATGACATCTAATTGTCATAACTAAAGTCAGCAAAGACTTGAAAAATCACCCCAAACAGGGTTGAACAAAATAGCCTCGAATGACTACGGTCACATCTAGCAAAAGATAGGCTTTGACGTTCTACGACGTTCATCAAGCTGCACCAGGGTTAACCAAAATGTCAGACCCAAGGGTGTCTCACTATACTGAAATAAATGACATTAAATTAAACTAGTTACAATCCCTACCTATAAAAATGGCTGACACAGAGTGCGGTTGATTCACAAACTACATTAAATCTAATATACCACCAGAACTAGAACAAGAGAAGGGATGTCCAAAAACTCACGACATGGAGAAGCTATCACTCAGCCCTCTATTCAATAACCAGGGTTGTACAAATTCATCTCTGGATCTCTGGAACGGTATTATCCTCATCAGGATTCCCATCTGGACTCCTACAAAGACCAGGGTTCGATTCGTCCCTGTCGACAACTCCGTGAATATGCTGGATATGCCTGGAAATGGCATCTTGGATTCCTTCCTTCTCGTCCTCGGTTCTGCAAGCTCCACCATCATGCTAGTTCTCGTAGAAACATCACCCTCATACCAGGATGGTATTAGCCCATGACGACTGATTCAAACATGGTGTAGAATAGTCTGGTCACGTTGACGGTGAAATAAATTATGAAGTTTTCTTTCACTTTCCAAAAATATAATGTTCGTCGTAAATGTTGTAGGCTTTGATTGTAATTAATAACACAGCCTTAATTTCGTGGATGTGAATAGATACGTGAGCTAGCACTGCTCTATGATTCTGCACGTGCTAATGACGCTACTTTTCTATCATGCAGCATCGGTAAAATGTACGTCGTTTTGGAAATAAAAACTTCACTCTGGCAATCCAAATATGTTACACAATCATAATCACACTTATTTAAAGTAGTTGTAATACATTTACCTGTATATTTTCCACAAGGCATTTGGCCCTCCACAAACACGTGGGTACTAAAATGTGGTGTTCCGGTAAAGTTATATAATTCACTAATACTTGCCAATAATTATCTTCAATATGTTTCTGTGGCTCACTGTGCATAAATAACAGTATTTTACAATATGCCAGTACACGATGGCACCTGATAACCAATTCAACGCTAACAAGCGGATATTCTTCTATGTCTTACAGGACAAATACAATTACACGCCTGTACTGGGCGGATTCTCCAGACGTAGTGCAAGGCACTGGGTGTCTCGAGGAAGTAGGTCGTCAAACCGAAGTCGTTGAGCGACTTCTTACGTTCCTATTTGCGTATCTGCAAGGGCATTACCTTACCTTAAGCGAAAATAACATTCTCAAAAATGTTTTAATAATACTGCATGACGAAATGGAATATTCTGAGTCTTGTGAAAGAATAAAATTAATTAATAAGATCTCAGATAAATAATTAGCAGTTTTCACCAAAGTCAAAAGTGCGATTCAACGCTACTTCAAAGAGTATCGCGTGAGCTCTCAGCTCCAAGTGGCTTCCTGGGTGTGTTCAAAGGTACAACATCCCATCATAAATGTTCTGTCATAAAATATATCACATGAACCATAGCTCAGCGGGTTCAATATATATTTATTTATTTTTGCAGTGAAAATCCTCGGAGAATACTCACAATTTTCCAGGATAGTCCCCACCCCTTCCGAAAGAAAATTGTACATACGCCCCTGAATCCAGTAAGTGGCGACAATACAGGTCACCACAAAAGCAAACATTTTTCAAACCCTTACCAGTGTGAAAGTTATGGTAATATTTTTCAATAGCTTCCATGGCGTATTCCTAACACATGTCATTTTGCAAGGACAGACTGATAACGCACAGAACTTCTATAATTTATTTGAACATCACTAGAAACCAGCATTGCAAAAAATATAAATACAAACAGTGCTTATTTCAAATACTCCTCAAATGCGACACACCCTGTAGCAGATTTATACGTACTCTGGGCTTTACCAGCCACTGTATTCACCAGATTGTAGCTCCTGGTATTTTGAATTGGTCCTGAAGGAATCACTCCATGATATTTGTATTCTGACCGTCTCTATGTTACTTATATCTGATAACCTATGTTTCTGTGGTTACCGTTATATTTGATGGAAGTAATTATTATGGTCTAGAATTAGGATTTGTTTCCTGCAACTTGCCATAAGTACCATTTGCTTGGAACGATATACTCACACTCGGGATTGCAAAATAATTCCATCTCCCCTTTGTAGTTGTGGGTAAGTAACTTAACGCACATAACTAGGTTGCAGGGTAGGTTATGTCAGGGGAGATAATAAATACAAGATGATTTATATTATTGGCGTCATAATTTTATTGGTATAAATTAATATTTACAATTTTTACCAGTTGTTTTCCAAGGTAATAATATCAGAGCGGTGGGTGGGTTGTGGGAAGGAAGGGGATGGTTTAACCTAGGTAGGCGTGGGTCTTGGCGTTGACGTGAGCAACAGCGTCAATGGCACGTCCAGCCTGGACGGCGGGGGTCTCAATGGGGGTACCAGCGGGGGAGAGGGCAGTGTATCCAGCGGGACCGCCAGCACTGAGGGTAGAGGCGGGGTGAGCGGCGGCTGGGACAACAGCGTGGGCGGTGTAGGTGGCAACAGGTGCGGCAACTACTCCGTGAGCACCGTAAGCTCCGGCCAAGAGTCCTGGAGCGCCGTAAGCTCCACCCAAGAGTCCGGGAGCTCCGTAAGCTCCGGCAACCAGTCCGGGAGCTCCGTAAGCTCCGGCGACCAGTCCGGGAGCACCGTAAGCTCCGGCAAGACGTCCGGGAGCTCCATAGCCAGCAAGACCTCCGGCGAGGTAGCCAGCCTGGCTGACAGCAATGACGGCACAAAGGGTGATCTGGAAAAGAAACATTACGGTTTAATTGAGGTTATACTATTGTGATTTCATTAAGACCGTACTTCTGTTTGCGTTGTGAATGAATTAGTGGAAACGGGGATAAATGGACCTCATCTCAACTATAGACTACCGATGTAGAAAAATGTTGAACAAAATTGAAAAAAAAAAATAAAGAATACAGTTAAAACCCTGTTTGTCATAATAGTAACTTATAATTTAATAATTAATTTAATTAATTTAATTTAAGTTTGTTAAAAAATTAATAATTTACAATTTCGTATATTATCGCTCTTAATCTCCTAAGTTTGACTAAATTATTGCTGATCGAAGGTGAAAAAATAAACAGCAAAACGTAAACACCTCTCATTGACAATAACTTATCTCCTATTTTTCCAAATTGAACCAAATTTTGACTACGGTTGGTTTCACGAATGAGGGGTAAATATTTTCCCGTTTATAGCAAAATGTTGATGACTCGGGGCTATGCGATATCATGGTCATGTTGTCTCGTGTACTTGGGTGTGTGTAGATATTTGTCTGATAACCTGTCTCATTCTCATGACTGTAATATCGTGTCTTTTCTGTAATTCAGACTAGAGTTTCGAGAAAGGTGGGCACTAACTTAAGTTAGAAACCTTCACGGACAGCTGAGGTGTGAATCGAATCCTACTCATCTCAGTTTTGTCTCATATGGCTGAGTGTATCCCGTTCCAACTCTTAGACCAGAATTTTAATTCCTGCCAGAGGTGGGATTCAATTTCTGTATATATAGAATTTGAATGCCTATTCATAGACCACAAAAGGAAGAAGATTTGTGATCATTAAATATCAAAATTAATTTAATGGTTCCATAGTGCTCCGCTTTTACAGTTTTATAATAAGTTACAGAGGTGTGAAAATTATTTCCTACTCACCGCCATTTTCCAAAAATTGTTTTTCATATCTCTTGTGACTTTATACATTATAAATGTTTAGTAGGAATATTTAATTATGCCAAATATTAAACATATGGCTATATCTGTAGATATATATAATTGTCTTTTAGGACACTGACAATAAAAATAATTTTAGAATATACTCGTAAGGAGGAGCCTTGCTAATCTATAATGTCACATGTTTTGTTTTGGTCGATTTATTCTAGCTCTTGTCTGCGTATGGAAGAGAACGAGAGGTGGCGCTTGAGAATTACTCAAAGATTCGTGGACCATGGTTTGAAATCACTTGATTTGAAGGTCTTACCAAAGTTAATAGAAAATTAGGAAATTAACATAGCTGAGGTGTCCTTCGGTATCCTCCATTCCGAAATATTTCAGGCGCGATTCTTTACAATAAAAGTTGTAAATATCTAGGCGAGAACACATTACTAAGCAGGCTCATAAAAGATTTAACAAGTTTGTCAATAAATTGATTTCAAATAAAAAACGGAGACTGATTTAAATTCATTATTTGATTGTAGTATTGTGCACATCTCTGTAACGTATTGGACAGTGATTAAATATATGTTAAAATTGATTTACTTACATTTTTTCTTAAGTGTTCGAATTTCGTTTTAAGTTTCTATAGCCAGCCCGAACTTTTAAATTCCAGGAAAGGTGTAGTTTACACCGCTATTACTCAAACTGTATATGGAGGGATGTTGAAAGGTGAGCTGGCAATCCTGCCACGAATTTTCAAATCTTTCTTTCTCCCGTTTTTACAATTTACTGACATTTCTTGTTTGTCTTTCAAATGAAACAATGTCAGTAAAAGTTGAGCTAAGAGGTTTATATGCTAAGTAAAAGAACATGATTTGGGGCATATTTTGAAATACAGTTGTTAAAAATATGGTAATGCTGAGAAGATAGCAGTGTTTATGGAAAAATATATTGAAAATCTTTTACGATTTTTCTCTAAACCATCCTTTACTTCAAAAATTAAGTTTTGAAATTAATCCACTAATCTGATTCATAACTTTATAAGCAGAAAGCTTGGAGTCCACATTTTGTCTGCTACTACTCACCAGGAGCTGCATGTTGATGGTTTGTTTGGCGCTACTGGTAATTCCAGGACTCGCTGTGTGAATATATCGTCCATTGTCGCCTCTTATATACCAGAGACACAGTAGAAGTGTCCATGACATAGCACAGTGAATGTACGCACGCGACTAAGGTCAGCAATCCTGTCCTTTCACTTGAATATGGTCATTGAGAGAAGCCGGTAGTACCCAGTGCAGTCAGTAGTGGTTTTGCAGGGGTTCTATACCCTCCTCCTCCTCCTCACCCTCCTCACAAGATGGTTAACTGAACCAAAAAGTTTCAAAAAATTTCAAGATGGCAACCATTGCTTAACTTAACCGAGCCTAACCTAAATTAATCTAACCTAACCTAACATAACATAAGCTATCCTAGCCTTACCTATGAGGTGTGATCAAAAAGTTCCAAGTTGGTGATTATAGCTTAACTCTATTAGCATAAACCCCTCCAGATTGCTTATATTCCCACCGCCTCACATTTACTGCCCCACCTTTATCGCCCTACCTTTACCGCTCCCAGGTCTTCCGCTCTACCTTTTCCTGCCTCTTCAATGGCGGCAGTAGCTTAACTTTAGCCTAACCTAAGAAGATGTCAGCTGTAGCTTAACTTAACTTAGCCTAACCTAACAAGATGGCGACCATAGCTTAACTTAATCTAACCTTACTTATGAAGTGTGATCAAAAAGTTTTAAAGAATTTTAAGATGACAGTCATACCTAAACTTAACCTAGCCTATCCTAACCTAACCTAATCTTACTTAACATAAGCTAACCTAACCTCATGGCAGATGACCTAGGTGTTACAACGCCTAGCTAACACAGCGAATTATTCCAATAATTAGACTAAAGTTTAGAATTGTTTTAACTTACGTGAGACAGATGTTTTTCTTGGTCAAGTCTTGTTCTTTTTAGACCCGGACGGTTTTAGGATAACCCAGGCCAGGGTTTTAATAATATAATGACATTGAGGGTTTCCTGATACGCTGTAGTGTGACGGTAGATGTGAGTCAACGAATGGTAACGACTTAAACTCTAAACACACGTGACACGATGCTTGAAATGTTCCTAAAATCTAATTAAATTTAATTAAATACCTTAAGATGTCTCGAATTTCTATCCCAGGGTGTCTATGACTGATATATCCCTAGTCATTTACATATTTAACAACACAAGTCAGATGACCTCCCTGTTTACAATTTTTAACCGTACAGGTCGGATAAACGAAATAATGCAATTGACCAACATGAATTAGACACTAGCAAGTATACTAGGCAAATGACTGAAATATTCCCAAAACCTTACACGCACACACACAAATACACGAGGCTACATGACTACGATGTTCCTTAAAAGTTCACAGCGAACTCTACTGGACTGAAGCGGAGGTTAATTCCTCTTTGCTACCACCCAGACTGCCTATGGCCTCTGGCGAGCTAATCATGTCTTCGGACACTCCTGGCACTAAACGCCATACGCTACGTAAATATTAATAGCGTAAGATAATTGGCATAGAGACCTTTCGTTTAACGTCACATACAATACCACGATTTCCAGTTTAAAATATAGCTTACTTTCCAAAATAAAATAATTATCTAAAAATGTAAAAGTACAATGATTTGTTCTAATAATAACGGACAGAGAGACTTGTCGTTTAATCCATCATACTACTTTGTATGATTTATAGTTTAAATGTTAACTTAACCAAATCTATAAGGTGTGATCAAAACTTTCCTCGATAGTGGCCACTTTTCCGCTCTGTAAAATGCTATACCTAAACAAACCCTATGGGCATACAGGTAGCGAGTTTGCTATAACGTTTAAACATTAAAAGTCTTATTACATGTCGTTACAGGTAGCTGAGTAGTGCAGGAGAATCAACAACAACAAATGCACTTATACAGAAAAGAAATAATTGACAATAAATATGGATTTAGCTACTATAAGTTATTTTAAGAGCCTTTGTATGGAGCGTAGAGATTTATGGAAGTGAATCTTGGATTTTTAACGCATTAAAAGAAGAAAATTCAAGCTTTTGATATGTGGTGTTACAGGGGAATTATGTTTTTAGATGAGTACATGGAGTAATAAATAAATAGGAATGAAAAGGTGTTTTTGTCGTCTTCTTACGAAGAGGAGAGATAGGTTGGTAGGACACTTACTAAGACATCTAGGAATAGCAATCTTAGTTATGGAAAAAAGGGTTTAAACCAGTAACTTTAGGGGTAGACCAAGGTTAGACTATGTTAAATAGAATGCCTTTGATAAAAGGTGTGCTAGCGATGTAGGGATAAAACAATTAGCTTAGGACTGGAAATGCATGGATAGCTGTATTAAACCAGTGAAAAGACTCAGTCAACGACAGCAACAAAAGCATTTCTACAGAAAGGAAATAATTGCCATCAAAAATAGATTTAGGTATTAGAAGTCATTTTAAAAGCTTTTGTAAGCCGCATAGTGCTTTACGGAAGTCAAACTAGAATTGCGAACGCACTAGGAAAGAAGAGAATTCAAGCTTTTGAAATGTGTTGTTACAGGAGAATGATAAATATTACATGGGTACGTGAAGTAACAAATAAAGAGGGTTGAAAAGGTGTTCTTGGCATCTACTAACTTAGAAAAGAGATGGGTTGGTATGGCACTTACTAAGACATCTGAGAATAGTAAACTTAGTTATGGAAGAAACGTTGAGGTCAAGAACTGTAAGGGTAGACGAAGGTTAGAATATGTTTAAAAAAATTACCTCGGATGTAAGGACATACAGGAAGTGGGATTTACTTTAACAACCAGAACGATCTTGTCGCATGTTGTTACAACTAGCCGGGTAGCGTAAGGGAATGGAATACGAACTATTAAATCACGAGGGTTTATATAACACGCATGGACATACAGGTAGTGGGATTTACTTTAACGACAAGAAAGATCTCGCCTCATATTGTTACAAGTAGCTGAGTAGCGTAAGAGAGTAGTGTGTTTTGGATGTTTCCGCAGCCTCCTCCTCCTCCCCTCCTTACAAGAAGGCGGCGGTGCGATATCTCTCGAACCCATGGTTGGATTTTAACTAGGGGGTGAAATTGTAATTTTTTAGAGAAACTCTCTTTCCAATTGCAACATGTGAGAGTTTGAATGCCGATATGGATTTAAACGTTGTTCTACATAAAGTGCATGTGTACGGTCGATAGTCACTATGAATTAACATGCATGTTTTTTGTTTTTGTTTTTTTACGCATGCCCACTCATGGCTTTTGTAAGAGGGTGGGGGAGTGGATCCCTATGGATGGGTTATTGTTGACGGGTCATTGTTGGCGGGGTCATTGTTGTCGAGTACTTGTGGACAGGTCCTTGTGGACAGGTCCTTGTGGACAAGTCCTTGTGGACGAGTCCTTGTCCCTTTGGACTGATCCCTTTGGACTGGTCCCTTTGGCTTGGTTCCTACGGACGAGCCCATGAATGTATTTAAATTATGTCAAAGGGCCTAACTACATTTTTGTGTGTTGAATTGACGTTGTTCACTAATCCCCCACTACTATAATGGGATAACGATATGAAAGGGAAGTGACGAAATACATGTGAACATACAAGGGATCTAACTTGGTGGATGGATGTGTTCTAACGAGTCATTTGTAGTTGAAAGAGAATAATGCATGTTCTTAAGATGTTAAAACTGAGGAGATGGCATGTACAGTAAGACGTCTTGTTACTTCCTGTGTCATATTACAGACATGACAGAGAGCGCACAGATCTGTTGCTATGACTAACACTGCAGTAATTTGAAACTGCAAGTGTTCATTAAGACAATGGATGATGATCATGCAAAGTTAGCAGTTATTGGATATTACACAGGTGTTCCTTCCGGTGTCATGTTGCTGACATACCAGAGAGCGCACACTGCTGTTGCTATGACTGACGCTGCAGTAATTTGAAACCCCATATGTTGATTAAGACAATGGTTGATGATCATGCAAAGTCAGCAGTCATTGGATACCACACAGGTGTTCCTAGTGTACTTTGGACTCTCAGCTGTATTGGGAAAGGAATTGCAATGATCTGCAAAAAACTGCTGACACGAGCGATGAGAGTTTATATAAGAGAGGTGTCCTATATCTCCCTACTGTCAGTCTTTATTACTCGCTTTGAGTGAACAGTGCTCTATTACTGCTCAAGAGTTGTAAAAAAGCCGTTTTGGTAGAAAATCATTACATTATTTTGCAACGTAAGTACTTATTATTAATGGATTGTAGTCTTTTATTACTAATTGATGTTGAAGTTATTGATTGATTTTTTGATTGTTTTGTTTACAGATAATTGGGTACCTGTAGGCTACCAGATTCCTACAATCTGTTCATTCAGTGGCAGCAGTTGATAAATTATAAAAAGGTAAGTGCCCCTCTAAGAACTTTTAAACAGTTAGAGTGATATTTTCCAATGTTCACTACTAGATGTCAGTGAAAATGGTATATTTGGCAGTCAAAAGTTGGAACTACTTGACCATGGTGTGTAAAGCTAATTTTGTAGGTTAGATTTTGATTACCGCTCTATTAAGTCTGAATGTTCATTGCTAGGTGTCAGTGACATAGGGAATATTTAAAGTCTTAACCTCAGTTCACCTAACATAACCTAACTTTACCTAACTTAACTTTATCACTTGACATATTTTACAAGTTTAGACTTGCTTTATAACTGACTATGACGCCACACTTAGCTCACTTAACTGGTGGCTGCTGGTTTCTATCACGTGACATGTTCTACAAGTTTAGACTTGTTTTAAGACTGGCTATGACGTCACACTTAACTCACTTAACTGGTGGTTGCTGGTTTCTATCACGTAACATGCTCTACAAGTTTAGACCTGTTTTAATACTGGCTATGACATCACACTTAGCTCACTTAACTGAAGATCACTGGTTTCTATCACTCTATCATGTTCCAATGTTCACCGCTAGATGTCAGTGACAGTGGTATATAGTAACCCTCAGTTAGAACTACATGAAGTTAGACTAGCTAGGAGTTCACAGATGATCGATTTAAATACCCTGCTATAACCATTGACTGGAATATAATTAAACTATTGATATTGTACTTTGTTTTTATCATTTATTAACGTTTATGATTTCTTTCTTTTATAGGTAATTTCGAAAGGGATCATCATATTCAAGTGTGGTGACTGTAAGAAACAGTTCTCAAGACCTGACAACCTTCAACGACACGCAAATGTTAAACATAACATTAAAATGTTTGTGTGCAGTCATTGTGCTACCACCTTTAACAGACAAGATAATCTTACACGTCATGTAAATTTAAAGCATGTTAGTTCAGCACCATTTTCATGTTCAGTTTGTGAACTTGGTTTTTCTGCTGTAAAGCGATATCAATCCCACATGGTTGAAGTGCATGGTGAACAACAAGAATTAAAAACTGTAAAACCAACAACTAGCACGGAATCTTTAAACGAAAGTGATGCTCAAAAGCGTAAACGTTCTCAAGATTGTGAAAATAGTTGTGCAACAAAAAGAAAAAAGAATGGTGAACCTTCAATAACACATTGTAATGTATGTAATATTGATTTACCTTCTTCAATCATTCATGGACATTTACGCAGTATTCATCATAAAAATAACGCTTGCCATGAAAGAAATTCTGGAAATGTTCAACAAATTGGTAGTGCATTTAAAAGTCGAATTGCTAGTTATAGACTTTATAGTAAAGAAAAAACTCAAAGTATTGAATCATTTTTAAAAAATGTTCAACCAACTGTGTTTGGCTTAGTAGAAAATGTTTTAGTAGAGCATAAACAATTAAAATGAATTTTGAACTTTTTGGCCTCCATGTAAAATCTGGGAGCGAAGGTGAAATTACAGATATCAAATCTTTTAATACAAAAAACATAATTGTTAGCGAATCAACTAATATTAGTGATATATATCAAAATATTTCAAGTGCCATCATCGTGAAGAGTGAAGAGTTCCAGGAAAAGGAGTCAGGCTGGGCGTTGGTTGAAGTACTTTATTTAGAAACCAACCTGAATAAATATAATCCCCTTCGAGCATCATCATACATTGATTTACCTGCATGGATTAAACGGAATAATGCTTGTGTAAACGTTATGAATAATGATGACGCATGCTTTGCATGGGCTGTAACCTCAGCTCTCCATCCAGCAGCGATGAATGAAAAGAGAACGTCATCATATCGTCACTATTCTTCAGTGTTAGATTTAAAAGAAATAGAATTTCCTATGGCGATAAAAGACATTCAACGTTTTGAAGAGCTGAACAATGTAAGTATTAATGTTTATGGAATTGAAAATAAGAGTATAGTTGGTCCTCTATAATATACTCAGGAAAAAAAGGATGCTCATGTAAATTTACTGTACATAACCGAAGATGAAAATGCTCACTATTGCTGGATAAAACATTTAAGTAGACTTGTTGGTAGTCAGCTATCAAAAAGAGAAAATAAGAAGTGGTTGTGTGATGGCTGTTTGCTATATTTCAGAAAAGAGGACCATCTAACTCAACACCAAAAATGAGGGTGTAATCATGTGTGTACGGTATTACCGACTCCTAAAAATAACATTCTAAAATTTAAGGATTATGAGAAACAGCTTCGAGTACCATTTGTTATATATGCTGACTTCGAGGCTTTGCTAAAACCATTTAATACATGTTCATCAAATCCAGCCCAACCTATCACCAACACTACTCACATTCATGAACCTTTTAGCTTTGCATATTATATTAAATGTAGTTATGATGACTCTTTAAATAAGTTTGAGCTCTATAGAGGACCTGATGCACCTAAAGTTTTTGAGAAAGATGCCGTCCGTATATCCTCTATTTTAAATACGATCATTCCAATGGAGCCACTAACTTCATTAGAGCAAATGAATTTTGAAACTGAAACTAATTGTTTTATATGTGGTGAATGTTTATGTACAGACAGGGTTCGCGATCATGACCATTTAACAGGAAAATATCGTGGTGCGGCTCACCAAGAATGTAATTTAAATTATAGAGTAAGTAAATTCATTCCGGTCATTCTACACAATGGTAGCAAATACGATAACCACTTTATCGTTAAAGAATTTGGAGCTTCAGATGTGAAAATTGATGTTATTGCAAATAATAAGGAACAATACATATCGTTCACAAAATACATCAAAACTAGCAATAAAGAAAAATTAAACTGCGATTTTTAGATTCATTCCGCTTTATGTCGAGTAGTCTTGATAAGCTGGCTAGTAATTTAAAATCAGATCAGTTTCATGAAATTCAACGTGTCTTTCCTAAAGAAGATGATTTTAATTTGATTCGTCAAAAGGGTATATTCCCTTATGAATATATTAACTGTGTGGAACGTCTTGAGGAGTGTTCTTTACCACCGAAAGATGCATTTTACAGTTCCTTAAACACAAGGCATATCAGTGATCAGGAATATTTACATGCACAACGTGTATGGACACAGTTCGACATTCAAAATTTAGGAGAATTTTCAGACATATATTTGAAGACATGTGTTGTTATTAGCAGATGTTTTTGAAAATTTTCGGAATGTTTGTATGAAAACTTATGACCTTGATCCTTGTCAGTATTTCACAGCTCCTGGGTTAAGTTTCAGTTCAATGTTGAAAAAAACGAAAGTAAATTTAGAATTAATGACTGATATAGACATGATGAATTTTATAAAATCATCAATTCGAGGTGGATTAAGCCAATGTAGTGGACGGTACTCTAAAGCGAATAATAAATACATGCCTAGCTACAACCCTTGTGAAGAGTCAAAGTATATTGTCTACCTCGATGCAAATAACCAATATGGTTGGGCTATGAGTCAATATCTACCACTGAAAGATTTTCGCTGGCTGCCACAACCTGAAATTGATGTCTTACATGTTGACACTCTTAATGATAACGATGATAAAGGATATATTTTAGAGGTAAATCTTGAGTACCCTAAAGAGTTACATGATGATCATAATGATTTACCATTTTGTCCTGAGAATATGAAATCTCCATACATCACATAACGAACAAAAATGTTAATTTCTAATGTAAATGATAAATGTAAATATGTAATACATTATCAAAACTTGAAACAGTGTCTACAGCATGGATTGAAATTAACTAAAATTCATCGCGTATTGCAATTTCATCAGTCAGCATGGCTCAAACCGTATATTGATCTAAACAATAATTTAAGAACGCAGTCAACAAACGCGTTTGAAAAAGATTTTTATAAACTCATGAATAATAGTGTTTTTGGAAAGACTATGGAGAATGTTGATAAACGAGTTGATGTAAAGCTGATAACAAAGTGGGAGAATGATGGTAAAAGGTATGGTGCGAGCAACTTAATAAGCAGGCCTAACTTTCATAGCTGTTCAATTATTCATGAGGATTTAGTTGTAATACAAATGAATCGTCTTAAAGTAACTTACAACAAACCCATATATGTGGGTTACACCATTCTGGAATTATCAAAAACACTTATGTATGAATTTCACTATGATTATGTAAAGAAAAACTATCTTGATAATGCCAAATTACTCTACACAGACACAGATTCTTTTATTTATGAGTTTAAAACTGATGATTTTACGAGGATATCAAAACTGAGCTAAATAGGTTTGATACAAGTGACTACCCCAAGGATAATATTTACCATTTACCTCTAGTAAACAAAAAGGTTCTTGGGAAATTTAAGGATGAATGTGCTGGTGTTATTATAGACACCTTTGAAGGCACAAAATCTAAATCATACAGCTATATGACAATTGATGATGTAGTAGTAAAAAAATTAAAAGGATTGAAAAAGAATGTTGTTAGTAAAGAGTTAGATATAAGTGATTATAAAAACTGTATAGTTAGTAACCCACCTGTATTATATAAGAAAATGTGTGTATTTAGAAGTAAAAATCATCAGCTACATACCAATTTGTTGAAAAAAGTTGCTTTAAGTAATGAAGACAACAAACGATTCATTATACCCAACACATTTAATACTCTTGCTTGGGGAAACAGTCGTATTGACGACTATTACTTTACTTAAGTCTAATGATCACTATATTGTAATATTTGTAGTGTGTTTTATATTGTAATATTTTTTGTAAAAACTGTAAGTAGAATGTATAATGTTAGGCTACAGTAGTTTAGTAAAAATAAGATAAGTAACTTAATACATTTTAGTGTAAAATGTTTGCTTTTGTATATTACGAAAAAGATTTTAAAAACTTTTACTGAATGTGTGAACTAAACAAGGGGAATGTAAAAAATGTTAAGTGGAAATTGTAAATATCCATGTGTGAAAAAGTGAAATGGCTATCACCATTTTAAAATTAAAAAGACATTGTAATCTGGTAAACCTCGTTTTTTATTTCACAACAACAAAAATGTACAGAATGTGTAAACTAAACACGGGAATGTAAAAAATGAAAAGTGGAAATTGTAAATATTCATGTGTGAGAAAATGAAATGGCTATCACCATTTTAAAAAAATAAAAGATATATTGATTTAGTGAAACTTATTTATATTTCACAAAAAATGTACAGAATGTGTGAACTAAACAAGGGAAATGTAAAAAATGTAAAGTGGAAATTGTAAATATTCATGTATGAAAAAATGAAAATGAAGAAATGACTATCACCATTTTTAGAATTAAAAGACATTGTGATCTGGTAAACCTTGTTTTTATTTCACAACAACAAAAATGTTCAGAATGTTTAAACTAAACAAGGGGAATGTAAAAAAATGTAAAGTGGAAATTGTAAATATTCATGTGTGAAAAAAATGAAATGGCTATCACCATTTTTTAAAATAAAAGACATTGCGATCTTGTAAACCTTGTTTTTATTTCACAACAAATAGAGCTTTACAAAAATAGAATACAAAGAAATACCAATTCCTCAATCCTTTTCAATGTCCATGTCCACTCATTATTAACTTTCCTTTTATAACATTAATCACATTGACGACTGCCAACCTCTCTCCCACTGAGACATCACAGAATGTCAAAAGTTGTTTAGCTTTTCAACGATACTTTATCCACTACACGTCTTAATGCAGAATGACTGTGGTGATAAGAAAGGTGCATGCTTGATCCAAAGGATTAATAGGTATATCACTATGCTGCAAAGGTTCTTCAAGACAAGTTCCAGGACTACACAAATAATAACCAGGTAGGTAGATTTCGAAAGTCAAGTATTGAATTACTTTGTTAATGACGCCATTGCCAGTACAGGTCTGGCATATCCTTTTCCATCGATGGTAAAAAGGTTTGATCTTCCTCTTCCTCTGTGGATGATGTTTGTTGTTGTTGCTTTTTTTCTTCATTACTCCCGTGGTATGAGGAAACAAAGTCTTTACACTGACTTTTATGACCATGATACAGTTTGACTAGCTGACAAGTAGCACACTGTCGCATAGAGGGTATTTTTTCCATAGCCACTTGCTTATGGTGACCATAATCCGTACATGGTTGCAATTCACTTAACACAGGGTCTTGAGTCCATGATTTTGGTACATGTTGCCAGATTTCTTTCACTGCATTTGCTGCGACATAATAAATGAATGATTTTGGAAGAGCCAATAATTCTTCTTTAGTAAAACTGTCTAGTTTCTTTTTACACACAAAGAACTTTCCAATCGCTTTATCGGTAGCATCCCCTTTCTCCATGGTATTACGTTGATGTTTACACGTCGCTTGTAGAAATCTCACTGGTGTCATCCACAGGTAAACCTTTAGTTTTAATTTTATTTAACAACTCCCAGCAGGCATTGGGGGATAGCCAATGAAACAATTGCCACACTTGTGCCAAGGCTTTATGGGTAATATTGTCACAGGGGCAGCGATCCATGAGTTTTTGCAGCGATGGACAGCCCATGTCCATTAAATCGATACATTGACAGTAAGACGCTAAAAATGGTCGTAGCCATTGACGTTTTTCACTACCTTTCACAAATATTACATGGGCAGAAGACAAGTGGGCTTTCATGACCATGTCCAGGTGCTTATATGAAATGGTTCCCTGCTTCCAGTCTAGTTGCATATGAGTTTCAATCCACTGGGTTTGTTTACGGTCTTTATAACACCACAAATCAAACGCATAAGGTGGTTTAAACACCAAATGAGTAGCTTGTGATATCCAAAAAGTGGAACAATCGATGATGGCCACTTCTTGAAATATAAATTTGTTATCTCTAATTTTAAACCCTTGACAGTCGACAATCAGTGTACGCAACATGTTCACTCTTGTCTGGATCAAGTCCAACTGACCACAGACTGACAATTGTTCAGTAAGGTGTACCCATGTCATTTACTTACATTCCATTCTAGTAAAAGGAAAGAAAAACATCGAGTAGTCACTATAGAGGTTAGGATATGACAGGGGGTATAGGAAATAATAATATAACAACAACAACCAATTTTTTATTTCATTATTTTATTAGCATAACAAGTTTTACATTCTTTTTTCATTCTAGGATAGAGGCGGTACCATCTCATACAACAAAAAAGTCTTTTGTGGTTATAGTGTCCATAACACCGATGATATCCCAATGTCTCTAAACTGGATGTTTTTAACTGTGAGCTGCTCACTGAAGCACTGCCAGCACCATAAAGTCCACACGTATCATAACTTTTTTCATCACTCAGAGGCATGAGTGAGGGGTAACTTGAATGGCAGGATATATTACCCACTTCCATTCTGCACAGGTAGGGGCAGGCAGGTGACCAGCGCTGATGTTCCTGCATGGGTTCATCGCTCTCTTGCCATTGGTCTAAGATGATGGGACAAAACACACATTTCACTTCATCTCTTCTTTTTAAATAGTAGAATCCAGCGGCTGCTAAGGCTTGAGGGTTTATAAAAGGCACCGGCCACGTCGCAAAGGACTTGAAACGTTGTTCCTCAGATTTTAAATTCATGGATGTAACTTCTCTTGAGGCTTGAAAGGAAGACATGACTGAGCGGTTTGATGTGTGTTGACCTGCTATTTATACACTTGTCACTTGGTTGGACAGTGGATAATAGTTGACTTGTTTGTGATGAATAATAAAACAGTAGGCCGTGGTATTGACTGGAACATTGTCATGCGTTTCAAAATCTAGTCGAATGTCAATATTGGATGGTTTGACAGACTCTTCCAAGTAGGAACAAAGACAATCAGTGGCGCCCTTGTCTTAAAAGCTTGGGGTGATAACATTGGACAATTCTCTTTTTGATAATACGACCATCTAAATTTAGAAAACAAGTCGTACAGGGGGGCAAACTTATTTTTTGAAAAATCTAAATCCAGCCCTTCATAGGGAAACACAGCACCGTTGAGGAAAAGACGTGCATTTCTCAATTGCAGGTGATCAAATTGCGTGACATCTTTGGTTTGTTGATACTTGCGATTCGTTTGAAAACCCACAATCATGTAGAGAGGTCTCTCTGTATAGCGGGCTGTTTTTATAGACCAACTATGTGTGTTGGTGGTAGGCAATAACGGGTACTCATGGAGTGCCCAGCTTCTAAATTCCATGGGTAGAGGTATATCTCTCTTTACCATTTTGAGTATGTCCAGTTTTTTGCTATCGTTAAGGGTCACATGAGGCACTTTCCATAGCAAGCGTTGTAGTTGAATTTTTGAATCAATGGGGGCATTGTCGACTCCCTTGAGTGCATTATTATCACTCCTGTCTCTCACCAGATAAAGCACTTGCCTTGCGTTGACCACAATGCGCTGGTGATCTTCAGCAAAGCCTAAAATCAGTTTAAGAGGTAAATATCCAGTGAAGGTGCCATCGGTGTGTACCATCCAGTCATTGGTCGAGTCAGGGCACCAACCCGCCATGCAAAGTGTTTTAGCTTCTTCCTCACTATAAGAGGGATATAGTTTCATGACACTGGAAATACCCACATTTCGAGTGCTATCCACCACGATATCGTTAATGACATAACGTACTTCAGAAAACAGGAAGGCGAAAGCATGGTTGGCTAACTTGGATGTAGTGGGTGTAGAACCATCGGCTTTGGTGAGCCGACCTTCAATCTGAATAACACTTTCATGCGGTAGAGTGTAAATATCTTGGTTGTTGATAACAAATTGAATTTCATCATTGTTATTGAGTCCAGGTGTTTGAGCTTGATAAGAATGCAGATCAATTCTTACCACTCCTGGTTGCTCCTCGATGTGGTTCGCTACCTCTAGAATAGAATTCATCGCGGGGGTTAATGTGGTAACCCAAATGCTGTAAAATCTGCTTGTTCTGATATGTTAACGTGTATTCACGTGGTAAACAACTAACACCATTCCTAGACGGTGCTGTTGCTTTATATACAAACTTCATAGTGGTTTTAGCACCAACTTGTAAGTCACTGGTGTGGTAGAATCTAGATCAATGAGTTGTTGCTCTCTATTGATCAGTCTTAATGTTATATTACTAATACCATCGACAGCCACAGAATGAAAAAGCACCACTGGAGGGTTTTCACGAATAATATAGCCATTGGGCGATGTTACAATAAAGTCATAAAGCGAATGCGACGGTTCTTGATTGGTGTACACTTGACTAATAATATTACACGTCACCGACACATGATGGTCCTCAATGAATTTTACTTCATTGTCTGATTCATGTTTTTTGTTGGACTCTAACACACGTGGTTTAAATCCTAGTAATGGACCAATGGAATCGGGGTGAGTTTTAAAGTCAATTTTGAATGTAGAAAAAATACTGCAGCGATGAGTGTTGGTATTTCCTACAAGTTCAAACTTGCGCGTTCCATCGAGAAATGACTTTAAACCATATTCATTGATCAACACCACATAAATGTGTTCATAAATGTCATCTATCGTGTATCCACCAGAGTTCAGGGTGAGCACAGAATCATCATAGTAAAACTTGTTGTTCACATTTTCACGTATGTTGTATATTCGATTGTACGTTTCAAGAGAAACAAGTCCTAAACCATAAGGTTTTTCACTCAATTCGATAGGTGGGTAAAAGTCTAGACTCACTTCAGGTCCACGTCCATGCAGTGTAAACGCCTTACTTTCCACCGACATACTGTTGACGTTTTTGCTTATATTGCGTCTTATATAAAAAAATTAAACACAAACGTCCACACTGTTGGCTGTTAAACGTTTGCTCACGTTTCACATTATAATATATCTTGATCCTGTTTCCAAAATAGGCAACTAGTTCCATGAGAGGGGGCAAATTCCCAAAACTGTCAAGGTACCATACAGTAGATCCCTCTTTGACATAAGCTACATAATGTGTTCCAGGTCCTCGGTGATCATCCAAATTGACAACAGCACATTCATGTTTCCAGGGTCGTGAGGGTAAATGGTTTCGCATAAACACACCTCGAAAATGAGAAAGCTTTAGTTGTTTAGCATAGCTTTCCACTTGCTGATGCGTCAGGGCATGTCTTGCTATGGCTGAGGTTAAAGATTTTTTTTTAATTTCGAAAAGGTGAAATTCCAAATCCTTGTTGATAAAAGGCTGGCTTCAAATTGACATTTCTAGCCCCCATAGCAATGGCCTCCATTGTTTCATTGTGTCGCTGACTTTCTTTGAGTTGTTGCTTGCCCTGTTGCGCGGCTTTAATAGTTTTTGCCACTGCACTGGCACCGCCTAAAAGTGAACCCAGAGCAGCCAGACCAGCGAATAATGCAGGTAAAAATCCCGCTTGTTTAGGGACGGGAATCACTCGCCCTTGTTTTGAACCCTGTCGCTGACGTTTTGGAATAACATGTCTCTGTGCTACTCGAAGAGCTTTCCTTATGGTCAACACATTATTTTTTCTTTTTTTCTTTCGTAAGGGCTTGTCCACGAATGTCATAAGCCCAGGCTTTGCCAAGGACAGGCTCATATTTTTTGTCTTTCTCACCACATATCTTTGTTTCACCATGATGATGATGACCAACAACCTTTCACAAGAAAGTTTAAGTCACAACTAACATTAGATTGTTATTTCATGGCTGTATATTCCAATTCTACATAAAGTGGGAAATCATTTATGGTTTTTCCAGCTTGCTTTTCATTCCATGTCAACAGGAGATGAAAGGATAATTCGTCTCCTGCATTGACCATTTCATGGTTATGGATCAACATCCTATGACCATTTATCTCTATTTGTAAATGGTTCTCATCAGGTATGGCATATTTGATGTGAATGGTTCCATTATAGTGTAGTCGATAGTGGCTTAAACCTGAAGCAAGCACATAGGTCAAGTGCTGGTCATGAACTAGCGGTATAAGGTTTCTCTCATTCACAGGTTTTACATTTGTCAGATGCACTAAAAATACAGATGGGATAAATTTATAAAGCCTTTTCATTTCATAGGTCACGTATCGCTTGGTACAGACATCATTATCTTCTTGTGGGTCTTCCACGTGAATAATGCGGTGATGATTAGCGCTATAGCCATCCACCGTAAGCTGAGGCACTTTATCATAAAACTCATACACCTTGTTATCCACATACTTTTTTGTAGTAACGTCTGTAGACACTTGAGGATGTTTTACATGAGTTAACCGCTTTCCTTTAAAGTCATAATCTCCTTTTTTTGTGCGTGGCACTACTGACCTATCCGCATAGTGTTTATTAGCAGGATCTGTTTCTTGTTTACGATCATGTATGGGAACAGGCCTAGCTTTGACCATCAACGCACGTCCAAAGACATCCATCGTCAACCTGTAGTACGAGTCTACTGTTTCTATGACAAGGCTCGGTGCGATGTATATAGACAGCCTGCTAGCCTCTCTAAGCCTTAATTGAAATGAAGCTAATTAAGCAGCAAGAGTCATTCCCCGTAAGGGTCATGGTTTCCCATCTCTGCCCCACATCACGTGAACAACGCCATGGTTCACTGTTTCCATCTTCCATTCGCTGCATCATTGTGGGACCTTCTGGCTGTGGAAAGACCAATCTTCTGCTGACACTTATTACAGCGCCCAATGGTCTGTGTTTTCAAAATATTTATATTTTCGCAAAATCTCTCTACCAACCCCTCTACGTGTTTCTGGATCAAGTCATGTCTGGATTTAAAAAATGAGAATATGGGGTATTTTACATTTTCCACGCAAGAAAATGTTATTTCACCGGATGAGGTAAAGCCTGTTTCACCCATGAGTTTCGATGAAGTATCCACTGAACGACAAGGTATCATTCAAAGCTATTTCAGCATGGGTCGACACAAACATATCGATTGCTTCTATCATGGACAAACATATTCTAAAATGTCCAAACAGTTGATTCGTGACAATGCCAATGTCATTGTTTTATTTCGCCAGGACGAGAGGAACAGTCGTTACATTTATAATGAACATGTGAATCCGGATATGACCTTTCAAATGTTTACAGAATTGTGTGGCAAGTGCTGGAACACACAACGTCATGCCTGTTTAGTGATTGATAAACAAAGTGATCTCAACCAAGGGCGGTATCGCTTAGGGTTTGATCATTTTATTGCTATTTAAGGCACTGTATCATTCCCTCTCAAGTCATTTGTCACGACATCATGGCGTTAGCAGAGAGTCAATTAAAAAAGCATATTATTAGAGCAAAAAATACTATTCGCCAAAAGTTTCGTCAATTGAAACGATCGCGTGCGGATCATGCTTTGTTTATTCAACAACATTTAGCACCTCCGCTAAAAGCTATGTTGAAACCCTCTTTCAAGCCATCTGAAACGCTACCTACCGTTTCACAAGCCACTGAGACGCACCACGAGGACTCTGAGGAAGAGGAAGAGGAAGAGGAACAGGAAGATTCAACTAGTGTTAGCGAAGTTGAGGATGATGAGGAACAAGTGTTTACGCCTCAAAAAAAGGCATCACCCCTTGCAGAGTTTTTAAGAAAAAGGAAATCCTTGGCCATGGTCGAAACCCCTTGCCCTTCCAGATCGTCTCCATTTTCACAACTCTTGGCCACCCCTCAACATAAAGCTCAACTGAAAAACATTTTAATAAAATATTATGGATCAACACTGGAACCCTATTTCACCAATCTATTTGTTGGAAACACAGATACCACATATGGCGTTCGCTATGAGAATGATAGTTTTAAAATTGGTGATTCATCGATTAAATTTAGTCCTACTAAAGCTGTCATTAAAAAGATCAACTATAAATTAACACCAGGACTGTTAAAGCTACTATTCTCTCGGACTCCCTCATCTCAAGATTATACGTCAGAGGACCTTAGTAAAAATAAATCCATTTTATTGGATACCCATGCTCACAAAAGACAGTATGATCCCACTCAACAAGTGAATGCCAATATATCCCAAAAATATAAAACCATCATTGCAAAAATGTTCCCCACTAGTCAAAGTGGTCGTCGTAAAGTGTCCGCTTCAGGGGTGACATTTAAACCATTAAAACCCCTTGTGGATGTTACCTACTGGCACAATCCAAATAAACTCGTCCAGCGACTACAGCTGTTGCATGCTTCACGTCAAGCCGGCCATACTGGTCACGATTGGGAAATTCAAGAAATTGAGGAAGAACTTCGAAATGCCAAAATTATTGTTTAAGCCCTCACCCATTAAAATGGGTATTGCTCACGAGTTGCATCGTCCAGATAGACGTCACTATCAGCGACTCAAGGTGATTTCACAGGTTGTGGATGAACTTTGGCAAGCAGACTTGGTTGAAATGATTCCCTATGCTAACGTTAACGATGGTGTACGCTATATGTTGACGGTCATTGATGTTTATTCCAAAATGGCGTTTGTTGAACCTGTGCGTCGCAAGTCTAGTCCACTAGTCACCAAAGCCTTTCAACATATTATTCAACAATCTAAACGTCAACCTCAGCTGCTACAAATCGACCAGGGAAAATATTTTTTCAACAAGGATTTCTCCAGTTTTCTCAAACCTAAGGATATTTACCATTACACCACGTACAGCAATCTCAAAGCCAGCGTGGTCGAGCGGTTCAACCGAACATTGAAAACCCATATGTGGAAAGCAAACGCACGTTACAACGACACCAAACACAGAACCATTGGGATCAAGCCACGACTTGTAACTAAAAATATTCCACAACTGGATAAACTGTTTAACCCCATAAAAACAGCAGACCCTAAACGTCATCGCCTTAACATTGGGGACCATGTTCGTGTGAGCAAATTCAAGTCCGTCTTCGACAAGGGCTACACACCAAATTGGGGGACTGAACTATTTCGAATTCGTCAAGTCAACCTGAACAGTCCAGTCACCTACTTACTCAAGGACCTCAACCATCAACCCATAAAAGGCAGGTTTTATCTTCAAGAACTTCAAAAGACAGCGTTTCCTAAACATTACCTTGTGGAAAAAGTGTTGAAACAAAAAGGAAATAAACTATATGTAAAATGGTTGGGATTTAGCTCAGCCTTTAATTCTTGGATTAATAAATTACATGTTGTGTGAACCTGTGTGTCTTGTATTTATTTATTTACTCATGTTGTACTTAACCTACAGTCCTATGTACAGTCCTCAGCTATACATGTATTATGAGCAATACATATTTCTTTCTCTCTTCACCTGTGTTCTCTCTTACACTAACCCCCCCTTCACCTCCCACCACTGTCAAAACAGGTTGTGACTTGTTAGCTCTTATCGTGCGCGTGTACAAGTGAACACCTGTGTGTTAGATCATATTACACATGAACTCACATTTTCTCACGTATGAAGCAAAACAGGATGTGACTTGTTTCACAAGGAGGACGGTAATAAGGTCATTTCACACGTGTTCACATGCATTTCGTCACTTTCCTTTCATATCGTTATCCCATTATAGTAGTGGGGGATTAGTGAACAACGTCAATTCAACACACACAAATGTAGTTAGGCCCTTTGACATAATTTAAATAAATTCATGGGCTCGTCCTTAGGAACCAGGCCAAAGGGACCCGTCCAAAGGGATCAGTCCAAAGGGACAAGGACTCGTCCACAAGGACCTGTCCACAAGGACTCGTCAACAATGACCTGTCCACAATGACCTGTCCACAAGGACTCGTCCACAAGGACCTGTCAACAATAACCCATCAACAGGGGCCCGACAGCAGGGGGCTCGTCAACAATAACAGGGGCTCTCACCTCAAGGCCTAACATGCCCCTCTTTGATTATTGGTTTGCAGAACAACGTTACATTCCATATCGGCATTCAAACTCTCACATGTTGCAATTGGAAAGAGAGATTCTCTAAAAAATTCAATTTCACCCCCTAGTAGGGTAGGTTTTATTTTTGGGGTAGAAATATGTTGTCCATTGGAAAGGGGGTGTTAGCCCGAGTTCAATGACACCTCATTCATCAAAATCCGACCATAAGTTCGAGCGATATCGCACCGCCGCCATCTTGTGTGGAGGGTGTGGAGGTGGAGGTGCAAGAACCATCCAAAACACACTACTTAAGAGAATGGAATATCCACTATTAAATCACAAGGGGTTTTTTAAGATGCATAAACATAAACATTTACTTTAACAACAAGAAAGATCTTGTTGCATGTTGTTGCAAGTAGCTGAGTACCGTAAGAGAAACCGTCTGCAGTGGCTACGCTCGCTAAAGCGCAGTGCTAGGCCATGAGGCCAAGCTCTCTGCTGACTCGGAAGACGCTTGGGTTCGAGACCCACCGTCGGCCGTCCTTGAAATTATTTTCTGTAGTTTCCAAATTTTCAACACCAGGCAAATGCTGAGACGGTAACTTGTGACAGGCCACGGCCGCTTCCTTCCACATCCTTGCCCAGTTTTATTCACCTTCATTCATTCCATCTCTCATCCCGACGCGCAGGTCGCCCACGGGTGTTGACTAGAAAGAACTGCACCTGGCCTCGCAGGAGGCCACACGACAAAAAAAGCGTAGGAGAATGGAATATGCTCTATTAAATCCCAAGAGGTCATTCAACATGCATGGACTTACAGGTAGTGGGATTTATTTTTATCAACAAGAAAGATCTTGTCGCATGTTGTTACAAGTAGCTGAGTGGTGTAAGAGAATGGTATATGTACTATGGAATCACAAGTGGTTATTTAACACGCATGGACATACAGGTAGTGGATTTACTGTAACATAATATCTATCGATTGATAATATTGATCGATTGATTGACTAGAAAAAGAAAAAATTGCTAGGCTACACTTAAAATAGACAGCATATACTACTCAGAGTAAATTTTTACACGGAGTGACAGGGAGTAAGCCAAGCAGATAGGATATTAATAAATGACAAGATTTATTGACCCAGAAACATTTTTGGTACAGTTAAACCCCAACCATTATACAAAGAGATTTTTCATATGTTTTAACCACTTTCTTCCACCAGGAAATGTTTTGGAAACGCCGTCTTTTGTAATTATTGAACGTAGAAGCCTTATTGTATAGGTTGTCCTGATTCGTCTTAGAGTAAATAGGTGGCTGGATTATGAAGTTTTACTTTTCGAATACGAAAAATCTCTGTGCTTTAGTTCAGTGTGTATTCATTGTCGATAACAGTCTCAGGGGATGGGGTGTTACTACTGTGATCCATCACACAATAATACCAGCCTTACGAAGTTCATCTTCTATTTCTAATAGCTCTTCCTCATAACCAGTATGACCAGCCTGTTTAGAGGCATGTAAAAGCTGTAGGCGTTTGACTAATATATTTGGATCGTTCCAATAGGTATTATTGATGAGTGGTTTCCCACATCGAGCTATGACTGCTGTTTTTAAAATCTGGGAAAGCGGTGATGGTTTTATAGGTGTAAAAACGTCATCATCATCATCATCATCATCATCGTCATCATTATCTTCATAATTTTCACCACTGTCCACAGTCTCTTGATGGTTTGAGTTGCCTTTGATAGTGTTGAAAGCTTTTTTAGATGTGCTGGAGTGCTTTAACATAGTTATGTTATTATTATCATCATCACCATCCTGACGATGATGACCTTTCTAGAAAGGTATGAAAAGTGTATAATTAATCCTTACAGCCTAATTTATTCCAAATTAGCAGATGACAGTAAATAAGTAATAATCCTCGCCAAATTCAATTGGGTACATTGAAGTGTTGACCGACTGAACAGGAATTCTTCGACTAGATTATGAATAGGAAACATTGAAAATTCACTTCAAAATGTTCATATTTATTTACTACTAACCTACCGACAGTGGTGCCTACGCTCGCTGACGCCCAGCACTAAGCCATGGGAACAGGCTCTTTGCGGGCTCGGTAGACCTAGGTTCGAACTCCACCGTCGGCCATCCTTGAAATGGCTTTCTGTGGTGTCCCCATTTTCAACCACACTCAAATGCTGGGACGGTACCTTCCGACAGGCGACGGCTGCTTCCTTCCACATCTTTGCCCAGTTTCATTCACCTTCATTCATTTCATCGCCCAAGAACTCCTCTCATGTGGTTGGCGTAAGGAAGGCCATCCGGGAGTTAAAAATATCCGCCACATTGAATTTCATCGTAACTCATCCCTACCCCGTTGAAAACGGGATTAATAAGGGGCAGATATACAATACTTACCACTAACAGAATCCCGAAGACAGAGTTCTTTCTCTCTTGAGGAAAGAATTCATGATGAAAATAAATAAATAAATAAATAAATAAATAAATAAATAAATAAATAAATAAATAAATAAATAAATAAATAAATAAATAAATGTAAAACAAAAATATTAGAATCCAGCCGAAAGAAATCAGAAACCCCTATGGATGTCAAATTGACAGGTAGAAGGAGATTTCTGTTAAATAGTAAGGAAACTAACCAGTGATGGACGAAGTAAAGAGGATAAAATCGTAGGTTAGCATATGCAAGGAAATCATTTGTACCGAAAAGGAATCTGTTGACATCGAAATTAGATTTAAGAATTAGGAGGTCATTTCTCAAAGCCTTTGTTTGGACTTGGACTACTGATGCAGCAGAAGAGAGGAGAATTGAAGCGTTTGAAATGTGGTGTTACACGAGAATGATGAATATCAGATGGGTAGATAGGGTTGCACATAAAGAGGTATGAAGACGATTGAGAGGGGATAGATGTTTCTGGCGATTGTTAATGAAGAGATGATATAGGTTGGTAGGTCCCTTACTAAGACACCCAGGGATAGCAAATTAAGTTATGGAGGTAAGGGTCGAGTGTAGGGGTAGACTAAAATTGAATATGTAAAACAGATTGCCTTGGATGTAGGGTGTGGTAACTAAGTAGAGATAAAACGATTGGCACAGGACAGGGTATCACGAAGAGGTGCATCAAACCAGTCAAAAGACTGAAGACTGAAACACAATAGTGTTACCAGCAGGAAATGTCTAAGGTCTATCACTGTAGTCACCAGCATTGTCTACAACTCGTTGGCAGTGATGAGGAAATCGTAGAATCTCTGTAGTAGTGTTCTGTTGATTTCTCTGAATGGTGACTTACTCCCAGCAGTATCTCGGATATTGATGAGACATGAGCTAGGTCGTACGAACTTGAACTTAAATTCTAATCCAGTAAGTGACGATATTACAGAGCACCACAGGAAACAAACAGTTTTCAAAGACATACAAGTATGAAACTTATGCTTATATTTTTCAATGGCTTCCGTGGCGTCTTTCTGACATTGCAAGGACAGACTGATAACGCACAGTACTTCCTTAAATTATTTCAACATCACCAGAAACCAACATTGCAAAAGACAAAAGCGGAGAGTACTTATTTCAAATACTCTGCAAATGCGACACATCCTGTAGCAGATTTATATATTCCATTGGTTTTTATCAGCCACCGAATTCACTAGATTTAAGCTCCTGGTATTTTGACATGATCCTGAAGGAATAACTCCATGATATTCGTATTCTGACCGTCTCTATGTTACGTATGACTGATAACCTATGTTTCAGTGGTGACCATTAAAATTTATTGAATGTAATCATTATGGTCTAGAATTGGGATGTGTTTTTTGGAACTTGCCATAAGTACCTTTTGCTTGTAACGAAATACTCACAATCAAGACTGCAAAATAACTCCATCTCCCCTTTGTTGTTGTGGACATGACAAGGTTGCAGGGTAGTTTATGGCAGGGGAGATAATAAATATAAGATGATATTTTATATTATTGCCGTCATAATTTTATTGGTATAAATTAATATTTACAAGTTTTACAATTTGTTTTCCAAGGCAAATATAATCAGAGCAGTGGGTGGGTTGTGGGAAGGAAGGAGATGGTTTAACCCAGGTAGGCATGGGTCTTGGCGTTGACGTGAGCAACAGCGTCAATGGCACGTCCAGCCTGGACGGCGGGGGTCTCAATGGGGGTACCAGCGGGGGAGAGGGCAGTGTATCCAGCGGGACCGCCAGCACTGAGGGTAGAGGCGGGGTGAGCGGCGGCTGGGACAACAGCGTGGGCGGTGTAGGCGGCAACAGGTGCGGCAACTACTCCGTGAGCACCGTAAGCTCCGGCTACAAGACCATGAGCTCCGTAAGCTCCAGCCAAGAGTCCAGGAGCGCCGTAAGCTCCACCCAGGAGTCCGGGAGCTCCGTAAGCTCCGGCAACCAGTCCGGGAGCACCGTACGCACCAGCGACCAGTCCGGGAGCACCGTAAGCTCCGGCGAGAAGTCCGGGAGCTCCATAGCCAGCAAGACCCCCGGCGAGGTAGCCAGCCTGGCTGACGGCAATGATGGCACAAAGGGTGATCTGGAAAAGAAACATTACTGTTTAATTGAGGTTACAATATTGTGATTTCATTATGACCGTACTTCCTTTTACGTTGTGATTGAATTAGTGGAAACGGGGATAAATGGACCTCATCTCAACTATAGACTACCTATGTAGAAAAATGTTGAACAATATTGATATAAAATTAAGAATATAGATAAATCCTGTATGTCATAATAATAACTTATAATTTACTTATTAATTCAATTAATATAATTTAAGCTTTTTAAATATTTAATAATTCACAATTTCGTATATTATCGCTCTCACTCTCCTATGTTTGACTAAATTATTGCTGATCGAAGATGAATAAATTAACAGCAAAACGTAAAAACCTCTCATTGACATTAACTAATCTCCTATTTTCCCAAATTGAACCAAATTTTGACTACGATTGGTTTCACGAATGAGGGGTGAATATTTTTCCGTTTATAACAAAATGTTGATGATTCGGGGCTATGCGACATCATGGTCATGTAGTCCCGTGTACTTGGGTGTGTGTGTAGATATTTGTCTGATAACCTGTCTCATTTTCATGGCTGTAGTATCGTGTCTTTTCTGTAATTCAGACTAGAGTTTCGAGAAAGGTGGGCAGTAACTTAAGTTAGAAACCTTCACGGACAGCTGAGGTGTGAATCGAATCCTACTCTTCTCAGTTTTGTCTCATATGGCTGAGTGTATCCCGCTCCAACTCTTAGACCAGAATTTTAATTCCTGCTAGAGGTGGAATTCAATTTCTGTACACCTAGAATCTGCCTATTCATAGACCAGAAAAGGATGAAAATTTGTGATTTATAAATATCAAAATGAATTTAATGTTTCTATAGTGCTCCGCTTTTCCAGTTTTATAATAAGTTACAGAGGTGTGAAAATTATTATAATCACCGCCAGTTTCCCAAAATTGTTTTTCATTCTTCTTGTGACTTTATACAGTATAAATGTTTAGTAGGAAGATGAAATTATTCCAAATATTAAACATACGGCTATATTTGTAGATATATATAATTGTCTTTTAGGAAACTGACAATAAAGTATTTCTTTAGAATTTACTCGTAAGGAGGCGCCTTGTTAATCTATAATGTCGCATGCTTTGTTTTGGTTGATTTATTCTAGTTCTTGTGTGCGATTTGAAGAGAAAGAGAGGAGGCGCTTGAGAACTACTCAAAGATGCGTGGACCGTGGTTTGAAATCACTTGATTTGAGGGTCTTCCCAAAGTCAATAAAAAATTAGAAAATGAACACTGCTGAGGTGTCCTTCGGTATCGTCCATTCCGATTTTTTTCAGACGAGATTCTTTACAAGAAAAGTTGTAAATATTTCGACGAGAACACATTACTAAGCAGGCTCCTAAAAGATTTAACAAGTTTGTCAATAAATTGAATTTAAATACAAAATGGAGACTGATTTAAATTCGTTTCTTGGTTGTGGGATTTGTGCACACCTCTGTAACGTATTGGACAATGATAAAATATATGTTAAAAATTGATTTACTTACATTTTTGCTTAAGTTTTCGAATATTGGTTTTAAGTTTCTAATGCCAGCCTGAACTTTTCAATTTAAGGAAAGGTGCAGTTTACACCGCTATTACTCAAACTGTATATGAAGGTGTGTTGAAAGGTGAGCTGGCAATCCTGCCACGAATTTTCAAATCTTGCTTTCTCACGTTTTTACAATTTACTGACATTTCTTGTCTTTCAAATGAAACAATGTCAGTAAAAGTTGAGCTAAAAGGTTTATATGCTAAGTAAAAGAACGTGATTTGGGGCATATTTTGAAATACAGTTGTTAAACAAAATGGTAATGCTGAGAAGATAGCAGTGATTATGGAAAAATATATTGAAAATCTTTTACGATTTTTCTCTAAAACATCCTTTAGTTCAAAAATTAAGTTTTGAAATTAATCAACTAATCTGATTCTTAACTTTATAAGCAGAAAGCTTGGAGTCCACATTGTGTCTTGCTACTACTCACCAGGAGCTGCATGTTGATGGTTTGTTTGGCGCTACTGGTAATTCCAGGACTCGCTGTGTGAATATATCGTCCATTGTCGCCTCTTATATACCAGTGACACAGTAGAGGTGTCCATGACATAGCACAGTGAATGTACGCACGCGACTAAGGTCAGCAATCCTGTCCTTTCACTTGAATATGGTCATTGAGTGAAGCCGGTAGTACCCAGTGCATTCAGTAGTGGTTTTGCAGGGGTTCCATACCCTCCTCACCCTCCTCACCCTCCTCACCCTCCTCACAAGATGGCGGCCGCGAGCAATCAAGATGACGGCCGTAGGTTAACTTAGCCAAAAAGTTTCAAAAAATTTCAAGATGGCAACCATTGCTTAACCTAACCTAGCCTAACCTAAATAAATCTAACCTAACCTAACTTAACCTACTAGGTGTGATCAAAAAGATTGAAAAAATTTTAAGATGGCGACCGAAACTTAACTTAACCTAGCCTAACCTAACCTAACTTAATCTAACCTAACCTAACTTATCATTAGCTATCCTAACCTCACCTATGAGGTGTGATCAATAATTTCCAAGTTGGTGGTTATAGCTTAACTCTATTAGCACTAACCCCTTCAGATTGCTTATATTCCCACCGCTCTACCTTTACCGCCCCACATTTACTGCCCCACCTTTATCACCCTACCTTTACCGCCCCCACGTCTTCCGCTCTACCTTTTCCTGCCTCTTCAATGGCGGCAGTAGTTTAACTTTAGCCTAACCTAAGAAGATGTCAGCCGTAGCTTAACTTAACCTAGCCTAACCTAAGAAGATGGCAACCATAGCTTAACTTAATCTAACCTTATCTATGAGGTGTGATCAAAAAGTTTTAAAGCATTTTAAGATGGCAGTCATACCTTAACTTAACCCTTAGATACACGCTAGGCGGCACTGAGTGCCGCTTTTTTGCTAAATTTTGTTTGACGTGGTAAACACTTACGAGTTCTGTGAGATCGCCCGCTATATCCTTTGTTCGACATGTGCTGCAGGGGAGGGAGTAGGTTCGGAGCCTGTCTGGTTCCCAGTTAGTCTGAAACAGGTTGTCAAAGTTGCGAGGTGCGCAAATGCGGCATTCCGTACCGCTAGCGTGTAACAACTGGCTGGAATCGGCGTTGAGAAATAATGTAAGTATTTAACATATTTTGCCTTTGTTGTTTCTTTCCATGCTTCTATCATTATTATCGATGTCAGCACATAGTCTGCACGCTTGCCTTCTGTTTATAGGTCTCGACATGGCTGTCAACAACAGGAGATTGAGAGGTTGCTCCCAGAACTTGATGAGCAAGAAGGGTCACTGGATGAAGAGGATCTATTCGATTTTTAAGTCCTAGAGCAGAGTTATACTGCAAATTAGCAGAAAGTGTCCTTTTCCAAGCCAAGAATCTAAGTGTGTAGGCCTACATGATTCCGACAAACAGTTTTTCTTTTACTCTAGTGTATTTCTTGAGCTTGTTGAGCATCAGGTACAAGGTCTTGTAATATGAGCCTGAAAAAAAGGGCAATCTCAATCCAATAATTCTCAATATCTCTTTTGAGTGCGAAAATTATTATCTTTTCTCTGTTGTCCAATAAATGTTGATAAGAATTTTGTATTACATTAGTAAATATGTCCTTATCCCATCCCTCACAATAATATATTTTTAATAAGAATTTCATACATACTGACAAGATTTTTTCAATGTATTCTCATGGGTTCTGTATAATTCTCCATACAAATCAATTTTAGCCGTTTAGCAAGTCACTAAATTACGAAAAAGAATGAAAAAATATGTTGCGGCATGGAATGCCGCTAGCGTGTACAAATGTTAGTGAAAGAGATGCGTGTAGCTAAGGGTTAACCTAGCCTAACCTAACCTAACCTAATGGCAGATGACCTAGGTGTTACAACACCTAGCTCGAGCGAATTATTCCAAAAATTAGACAAAAGTTTAGAATTGGTTTAACTTACGTGAGACAGATGTATTCCTTGGTCAAGTCTTGTTCTTTTTAGACCCGGACGGTATTATGATAACCAAGGCCAAGGTTTTAATAATATAACGACATTTAGGGTTTCCTGATACGCTGTAGTGTGACGGTAGATATGAGTCAAAGAATGGTAACGACTTAAACTCTACACACACGTGACACGATGCTTGCAAGGTTCCTAAAATCTAATTAAATTTAATAAACTGCCTTAAGATGTCTCGAATTTCTAATCACAGGGTGTCGATGACTGTTATATCCCTAGTCATTTACATATTTAACAACACAAGTCGGATGACCTCCCTGTTTACAATTTTTAACCATACAGGTCTAATAAACGAAATAATGCAATATACCAACATGAATTAGGCACTCGCAAGTATACTAGGCAGATGACTGAAATGTTCCCGAAACCTTACACACACACACACACACACACACACAAATACACGAGGCTACATGACTACGATGTTCCTTACAAGTTCACAGCGAACTGCACTGGACTGAAGCGGAGGTTAATTCCTCTTTGCTACCACTCAGACTACCTATGGCCTCTGGCGAGCTAATCATGTCTTCGGACACTCCTGGCACTAAACGCCATACGCTACGTAAATATTAATAGCGTAAGATAATTGGCATAGAGACCTTTCGTTTAACGTCACATACAATGCCACGATTTCCAGTTAAAAATATAGCCTGCTTTCCAAAATAAAATAATTATCTTAAAAATCTTAAAGTACAATGATTTGCTCTAATAATAACGGACAGAGAGACTTTTCGTTTAATCCATCATACAACGTTGTATGATTTATAGTTTAAATGTTAACTTAACCAAACCTATGAGGTGTGATCAAAAAGTTCCTAGATAATGGCCACTTTTCCGCTCTCTAAAATGCTATACGTACACAAACCCTATGGGCATTCAGGTAGCGACTTTGCTATAACGTTTAAACAATAAAAGTTTTATTACATGTCGATACAGGTAGCTGAGTAGTGCAGGAGAATCAACAACAACAACAAATGCATTTATTCAGAAGAGAAATAATTGACAATAAATATGTATTTAGCCTCTATAAGTTATTTTAAAAGCCTTTGTAAGGAGCATAGAGCTTTATGGAAGTGAAACTTGGATTTTTAACGCATTCAAATAAGAGACTTCAAGCTTTTGATATGTGGTGTTACAGGAGAATTATGCTTATTAGATGAGTACGCAGAGAATGAGCCTCCGTGACATAGGCGGCAGCACGCCGGCCTCTCACCGCTGGATCCGTGGTTCAAATCCCGGTCACTCCATGTGAGATCTGTGCTGGACAAAACGGAGGCAGACAGGTTTTTCTCCGGGTACTCCGGTTTTCCCTGTCAAAATTTCATTCCAGCAACACTCTCCACTATCATTTCATTTCATCTGTCATTCATTTAATCATTGCCCCAGAGGAGTGCGTCAGGCCTCGGTCGCTGGCACAGTTCATATCCTCGCCGCTAGATGGGGGCTTCATTCATTCCATTCCTGACCCGGTCGGAGACTGGAAGCAGGCTGTGGATTTTCATTTTCAGATGAGTACGTAGAGTAATAAATAAATAGGAATGAAAAGTTGTTTTTGCCGTCTTCTAACGAAGAGGAGAGATAGGTTGGTAGAACATTTATTGCGTCATCTAGGAATAGCAATCTTAGTTATGGAAAGAAGGGTTTAAACCAATAACTGTAGGGGTAGGCCAAGGTTAGACTATGTTAAACAGAATGCCTTGGATGTTAGGTGTGCTAGCGATGTAGGGATAAAACAATTAGCTAAGGACTGGAAAGGTATGGATAGCTGTATTAAACCAGTGAAAAGACTCTGTCAACGACAGCAACAAAAGCATTTCTACAGAAAGGAAATAATTGCCATCAAATATAGATTTAGGTATTAGAAGTCATTTTAAAAGCCTTTGTATGGCACATAGTGCTTTACGGAAGTCAAACTAGTAATGCGAACGCGTTAGAAAAGAAGAGAATTCAAGCTTTTGAAATGTGTTGTTACAGGAGAATGATAAATATTACATGGGTACGTGAAGTAACAAATAAAGGGGAATGAAAATGTGTTCTTGGCATCTACTAACCTAGAAAAGAGATGGGTTGGTATTGCACTTACTAAGACATCTAAGAATAGCAAACTGAGTTACGGAAGAAAAGTTGAGGTGTAGACGAAGGTTAGAATATGTTAAAGAAATTACCTCGGATGTAAGGACATACAGGTAGTGGGATTTACTTTAACAATCAGAAAGATCTTGTCGCATGTTGTTACAAGTAGCTGAGTAGCGTAAGGGAATGGAATATGAAGTATTAAATCACGAGGGTTTATTTAACACGCATGGACCTACAGGTAGTGGGATTTACTTTAACGACAAGAAAGATCTCGCCGCATATTATTACAAGTAGCTGAGTAGCGTAAGAGAATGAAACATCCACTATTAAACCACAAGGGTTTATTAAATACGCATAATCATATAGGTAATGGGATTTACGTTAACAACAAAAAAGATCTTGTTGCATGTTGTTACAAGCAGGTGAGTACCTTAAGAGAAACCGTCTGTAGTGGCTACGCTCGCTAAAGCGCAGTGCTAGCCCATGAGTCCAAGCTCTCTGCTGACTCGGAAGACGCTTGGGTTCGAGTCCCACCGTCTGTGGTTTCCACATTTTCAACACCAGGCAAATGCTGAGACGGTAACTTCTGACAGGCCACGGCCGCTTCCCTCCACATCCTTGCCCAGTTTTATTCATGCCCAAGGTTGCAGGTTCGTATCCTGGCGCAGTCAGCTGGCATTTGAGGGTGCGCAAATGCGAGGGAACCGTGTCAGTAGATTTACTGGCACGTTAAAGATCCCCTTCGGGGCAAAATTCCGGCACCCCGGCGTCTCTAGATGCCAGAGTAGTTAAAAGGGACGTAAAACCAATAACATTAAAATAAAATAATTTAATTTTTATTCATCTTCATTCATTCCATCTCTCATCCCGACGCGCAGGTCGCCCACGGTTGTTGACTAGAAAGACCTGCACTCGGCCTCTCAGGAGGCCACACGACAAAGGAAAAGCGTATGAGAATGGAATATGCATTATTAAATCCCAAGGGTTTATTCAACACGCATGGACTTACAGGTAGCGGGATATACTTTAACAACTAGAAAGATCTTGTCACATATTGTTACAGGTAGCAGACTAGCGTAAGAGAAGGGTATATCCACTATTTTAATCACAGGGGCTTTTTAACACGCATGAACATACAGGTAGTGGGATTTACTTTAACATAATATTGATCGATCGATTGACTAGAGAAAGAAAAAAATGCTAAGATACACTTAAAATAGACAGCATTAACTACTCAGAGTACATTTTTACAGGGAGTGATAGGGAGGTAAGCCAAGCAGATAGGAAATTAATAAATGACAAGATTTATTGATCCAAGAACATTTTTGGTACAGTTAAACCCCAACCGTTACACAAAGAGTTTTTTAAATATGTTTTAACCACTTTCTTCCACCAGGAAGTGTTTTGGAAACGCTGTCTTTTGTAATTCTTGAACGTAGAAGCCTCCTTGTATAGGTTGTCCTGAGTCGTCTTGGAGTAAATAGGTGACTGGAATGTGAAGTTTTACTTTTCGAATACGAAAAATCTCTGTGCTTTAGTTGAGTGTGTATTCATTGTCGATAACAGTCTCAGGGGATGGGGTGTTACTACGTTGATCCATCACACAATTATACCAGCCTTACGAAGTGTATCTTCTATTTCTAATAGCTCTTCCTCATAACCAGTGTGACCAGCCTATTTAGAGGCATGCATGAGCTGTAGGCGTTCGACTAATATATTAGGATCGTTCCAATAGGTATTATTGATGAGTGGTTTCCCACAGCGAGCAATGACTGCTGTTATTAAAAACTGGGAAAGCGGTGACAGTTCTATAGGTGTAAAAACGTCATCATCATCATCATCATCATCGTCATCATTATCATCATAATTTTCCCCTCTGTCAACAGTCTCTTGAACGGTTTGAGTTGCCTTTTATAGTGTTGAAAGCTTTTTTTTTTTAGATGTGCTGGAGTGCTTTAACATAGTTATGTTATTATTATCATCATCACCATTCTGACGATGATGACCTTTCTAGAAAGGTATGAAAAGTGTATAATTAATCCTTACAGCCTAATTTATTCCAAATTAGCAGATGACAGTAAATAAGTAATAATCCTCGCCAAATTCAATTGGGTACATTAAAGTGTTGACCGACTGAACAGGAATTCTTCGACTAGATTAGGAATAGGAAACATTGAAAATTCACTTCAAAATGTTCATATTTATTTACTACTAACCTACCGACAGTGGTGCCTACGCTCGCTGACGCCCAGCACTAAACCATGGGAACAGGCTCTTTGCGGGATCGGTGGACCTGGGTTCGAGCTCCACCGTCGGCCATCCTTGAAATGGTTTTCCGTGGTGTCCCCATTTTCAACCACACTCAAATGCTGGGACGGTACCTTCCGACAGGCGACGGCTGCTTCCTTCCACATCCTTACCTAGTTTTATTCATCTTCATTCATTTCATCACTCATGAGCTCCTCTCATGGGGTTGGCGTAAGGAAGGCCATCCGGGCGTTAAAAATATCCGCCACATTGAATTTCATCGTAACTCATCCCTACCCCGTTGAAAAAGGGATTAATAAGGGGCAGATATACAATATTTACCACTAACAGAATCCTCAAGACAGAGTTAATTCTCTCTTGAGGAAAGAATTCATGATAAAAATAAATAAATGTAAAACAAAAATATTAGAATCCAGCCGAAAGAAATCAGAAACCCCTATGGATGTCAAATTGACAGGAAGTAGGAGATTTCTGTTAATTAGTAAGCAAAATCAGTGATGGACGAAGTAAAGAGGATACAAATCGTAGGTTAGCACGTGCAAGGAAAGCATTTGTACAGAAAAGGAATCTGTTGACATCGAAAATAGATTTAATTATTAGGAGGTCATTTCTGAAAGTCTTTGTTTGGACTTGGACTCATGATGCAACAGAAAATAGGAGAATTGAAGTGTTTGAAATGTGGTGTTACAGGAGTTTGATACAGATCAGATGGGTAGATAGGGTTACAAATAAAGAGGTATTAAGACGATTGAGAGGGGACAGATGTTTCGGGCGACTGTTAATGAAGAGAAGATATAGGTTGGTAGGGCACTTACTAAGGCACCCAGGGATAGCAAATTAAGTTATGGAGGTATGGGTCGAGGGTAGGGGTAGACTAAAATTGAAATGTAAAACAGATTGCCTTGGTTGTAGGGAGTGGTAGCTATGTAGAGATAAAACGTTTAGCTCAGGACGGGGAAGCACGGACGGCTGCATCAAACCAGTCAAAGGCTGAAGACTGAAACACAACAGTGTTACCTGCAGGAAATGTCTAAAGTCTATCACTGTAGTCACCAGCATTGTCTATAACTGGTTGGCAGTGATGAGGAATTCGTAGAATCCCTTTAGTAGTGGTTGTTCTGTTGATTTCTTTGAATGGTGACTTACTCCCAGCAATATCTCGGAGTTTGATGAGACATGAGCTAGGTCGTACGGACTTGAACTTAAATGATTATCCTGTAAGTGACTATATTACAGATCACCACACGAAAAAAACAGTTTTCAAACACTTACAAGTATGAACATTATGGTTATATTTTTCAATGGCTTCCCTGGCGTCATTCTGACACATGTCATATTGCAAGGACAGACTGATAACGCACAGTACTTCCTTAAATAATTTGAACATCACCAGAAACCAACATTGCAAAAGACAAAAGCGAACAGTACTTATTTCAAATACTCCTCAAATGCGACACACCCTGTAGCAGATTAATATGTTCCATGGGATTTATCCACCACCGAATTCACCAGATTTTAGCTCCTGGTATTTTGACTTGATCCTGAAAAAATCACTCCATGATATTTTTATTCTGAACGTCTCTCTGTTACATATGTCTGATAACCTATGTTTCTGTGGTGACCGTTTTAATTTGATGGATGTAATTATTATGGTCTAAGGATGTGTTACCTAAAATTTGCCATAAGTACCATTTGCTTGGAATGAAATACTCACACTCGGGATTGCAAAATATTTCTATCTCCCCTTTGTAGTTGTGGGTATGTGACTTAACGCACATGACTAGGTTGCAGGGTAGGTTATGGCAGGGGAGATAATAAATATAAGATGATTTATATTATTGGCGTCATAATTTTATTGGTATAAATTAATATTTACAATTTTTACCATTTGTTTTCCAAGGCAAATATAATCAGAGCGGTGGGCGGGTTGTGGGAAGGAAAGGGAAGGTTCAACCCAGGTAGGCGTGGGTCTTGGCGTTGACGTGAGCAACAGCGTCAATGGCACGTCCAGCCTGGACGGCGGGGGTCTCAATGGGGGTACCAGCGGGGGAGAGGGCAGTGTATCCAGCGGGACCGCCAGCACTGAGGGTAGAGGCGGGGTGAGCGGCGGCTGGGACAACAGCGTGGGCGGCGTAGGTGGCAACAGGTGCGGCAACTACTCCGTGAGCTCCGTAAGCTCCGGCTACAAGACCATGAGCTCCATAAGCTCCAGCCAAGAGTCCGGGAGCGCCGTAAGCTCCGGCTACAAGACCATGAGCTCCATAAGCTCCACCCAAGAGTCCGGGAGCTCCGTAAGCTCCGGCGACCAGTCCGGGAGCGCCGTAAGCTCCGGCGAGAAGTCCGGGAGCTCCATAGCCAGCAAGACCTCCGGCGAGGTAGCCAGCCTGGCTGACGGCAATGATGGCACAAAGGGTGATCTGGAAAAGAAACATTACGGTTTAATTGAGGTTATACTATTGTGATTTCATTAAGACCGTACTTCTGTTTACGTTGTGAATTAATTAGGGGAAACGATAATAATTAGGACATCATCCAAACTATACCATATATAGAAAAATATGGAACAAAATTGATATAAAATAAAGGTCATTAAAACCCTGTATGTCATAACAATGATTTACAATAATTCGCAGATTATCGCTAATACTCTCCTAAGTTTGACTAAAGTAATGCTGATGGAAGACGAATAAATAAACAGCAAAACGTAAACACCTCTCATTGACATTAACTAATCTCCTATTTTTCTAAATTGAACCAAATTTGAACCAAAGGCATACTGAAGGATTTTAACGCTCTTAAATATCCGACTACTTTGGCTGGGTTTTAACCAACGATCTAGGGCTTAAAAGCTGAGCGTTTTACCGACTACGCCACCGAAGGAATGTTGAAAGGAGATCTGGCATTCCTACCGCAAATTATCAAATCTTGCTTTCTCACTTTTATACAATTTACGGACGTTTCTTGTCTTTCAAACCAAACAATGTCTGTAAAAGTTGAGCTAAGAGTTTTATATGCCAAATAAAAGAATATGATTTGGGGTATATTTTGAAATACAGTTGTTTAACTAAATGGTAATGCTAAGAAGATAGCAGTGATTGTGTAAAATATATATTGGAAATCTTTTACGGTAGAGCCACAAAAATGATTACGGCTGGCCAGGAAAATTTTTGCTGGTGAAAAACGAATTGATTGGAAATGGTGCAGTTGTCTTTAAAAACTTCAGTTAGTTCAAAAAATAAGAACTGTAGTGAAACCAACTTCATAACTTTATAAGCAGAAAGCGTGTGTCTGCTATTACTCACCAGGAGCTGCATATTGATGGTGTGATTGGCGCTACTGGTAATTCCAGGACTCGCTGTGTGAATATACCGCCCATTGTCGCCTCTTATATACCAGAAACACAGTAGAAGTGTCCATGACATAGCACAGTGAATGTACGCACGCGACTAAGGTCAGCAATCCTGTACTTTCACTTGAATATTGTCATTGAGTGAAGCCGGTAGTACACAGTGCACTCATTCCAGGTCATTCATTCATTCATTAATCATTCAGTCATTCGATTGTATTCTTAATAGAAAAGAACTCTAATTTTTATTTTTATTATTTTATTTAACAAATATGCAATGCAGGTGGAAAATTAAAAATCCCTCTCTGCACGCCAGAAGGTGGAAGTAGATTTCACCGGGCAAAGAATTATTTCGATTTCACTAAATATGTCAATAGTCCTGTATACATTACCTCTTATTAGTCTGTAGTCACAACGAGGGAAAAATAATAGGGTTCAGTATCGTTTGCAGGTTATGCTAGCAGTGCACTAGTACCATACGGGATGCAAGCAGAGTTATCGACCTTCCTCCCAACACTGCCAACACACGTTAGTTGGGTTGCAGCAACGATATTGGAAGGGGCTGCTGAATCACCCGGTATATATATCAATTATTTTCAATATAGTATTGATTTTGGTGGAATATTTTATCTATTCATAGGTATTTTAATGTATTTGAGTTCTAATAAATGCTATTAAAATGAAATTATTATCGAATTATACTGTAATATCCATTTTTCTTGGGGGCGTGATGGCGCAACGTTCAAGCTGTATGCCTCTCACCAAGGCGGACTGGGTTCGATTCCCGGTCAATGCATGTGAGATTTTCGATGTGAAATGCCATGTCCTGTGGTTCGGATTCCACGTAAAACGGAGGTCCCGTGGATTATGATCGCGAGATTAACGGTCACGTTAAACTACAAGCTTCCTTTTTTCCATTTTTCTTAGACTTGCATATTCTAGATAAGATAGTTTAGTGTTGAATTTTCTTCTTCTTCTTCCTCTTTCGAATAACCCATTTGGAGGGTACGATCAATCAACATTGGCTATTTTTCATTGTATTCTCTTTCCTTTGCTTCCAAATTTCCGTCATCCTTCTAGACTAACGTTCCTTGTCTTCTTGGGTCCACTTTCATCTAGTTGTTAATTTCTCCCTCTCCTGAAATCCTGCCATTTGAGTAACTTCTCAAAGAGTGTTTTCTATTTTGTCTGTGTTAATTCCAGCGTTTTTCATTTTTTTTTAAATTTTGAAGGACCATATGGGTTGGGATTTGTAACTGTTCAGTAAGTTGGATATCTGTTGTTGTCCATTCTGTAATTGTGCCTAAGTAACTGAAGTCTTCTCTTCCTCACTACTGAAAACCTGGCAGGAATGTGGAGTGGAGTGAGTAAGCCAGTGATGACTTAGCACTGTACTATACTAAGCATAAGCATGGCCCGGAAATTCCCTCGCTCACTCATTGTTCCCGCTCCCCTTACCTCATACCCCGCGTCCTCAGAGCTGGCGCGGGGACAGTACTTCAGTTAGTTTTTCAATTTTCAAATATAACTCTCTGTTTGGTCTTAACCTATATTCTGCAAAATTATTTATTTTAGCTTCCAATATTTTTCTCAAATCCCTCTTTTAAGCTTCTCTAATTTTTATAGATCTCCAATTCTTGTTGGTTTAATTATTTATTTTTTAAAATATATATTTCACTTGTTTTATATAAATTTTCATTTCAGCTCTAATTTCAATTTTATTTATTATAATTTTCCTTTTGATTTAAGTTATTATGCAATATTATTAATGTTATTAATATAAACTTTAAAACCTTTCGTTAGGTATTTTAAATTTTTTATTTTTTTATTTTTTTATTTTGTAATATTCTGTGTGTTTTATTTTAATTTGTATATGTATGTTTTATTTTACTGTTTAATTTTAATATTCTTGGTTATACTGTATTTACAAGTTGTTTAATCTATCACCGTAGTTCATGGAGACTGATATAATATTTACCTTTCAGATATAACACATCTACGGTACAAGAAATGTTGATGTAATTAGTCTGAAAGTTTCAACTATTAGCACCTTTTGTAATAGTCTACAAACTCCTTTTATAGTAGGTGGTAGGGTTAAGGGTTTCTGTCGCATACAGTGTTTCGGGTCTGACCACTGTTTGGTTGCGTCTTAAGTTCATGTTCCAATTTGTGCACTCTACTTTCTATAATAGCTGTCATTTCTTTAGTGTTGTTGGTTATTCATTCTCCTAGGTATTTAAACAGTTGAATTTTTTTTTCACAGAAAATAACCATTTTAGTATACGGGGTGTATCACTCTGTATGCACAGTGCCGAGGGAATCTCCCACATGTGCAAACTGTGGCGAGAAGCACGCTGCCTCCTATCCCGGGTGTAGGTACATCAAGTCAGCCATAAAACACCAGCAATTAAAGTCACGACAACGCCAAGAACACCTGCGCACTCAACATCATGCACATATCCCCTCACTACTCTCACTAAGCATCTCCCCTCCACTGACAGTAGTGGCTACGCTGGCTACAGTTCAGCGTTAGACCATGGGGCCAAGCTATATGCTGACTCGGTAGACGCGTGGGTTCGAGCCCCACCGTCGGCCGTCCTTGAAATGGTTTTCCGTGGTTTCCCATTTTCAACACCAGGCAAATGCTGGGACAGTACCTTCTGACAGGCCACGGCCGCTTCCTTCCACATCCTTGCCCAGTTCCATTCATCTTCATCCATTCCATCTTTCATCCCGACGTGCAGGTCGCCCACGGGCGTCGACTAGAAAGACCTGCACTCAGCCTCTCAGGAGGCCACATGACAGAAAAAACAAGAAGTTCCGTGAAGAACTATACAGCCTACTTTTCATGTCAATGATTATTCTAGAGGATATGAACCTATCTAGAATAATGACGAAATTAAGTTGGTAATATCGAAATATATAATTAGTTCAAAATATACCTGGTATAATGTAGCCTAATAGAGCACTACAGTTGGCAGCTCTGGTGACTGAATATATTCTTAGTTCCATCTCTTAAGGTACAGAATACAAAATTTGGTTGAAGTCCAATGGACGTTACATGCAGTTAGACAATGGATCTATCAGCACGCGAAAAAGCATGTTGCCAACAGTGTCATGCGTGTGCTGGTCAGAAATTATCTGAAATATTATGATATCTTGTTGTGCCAATTTTGGATGAAATCCATTAGTTAGTATAGAAGTTACATGTATTTTAAAATTGGACATATCAGCAGGCATAGAATCATATTGGCAGCACTGCCTGGTATTAATTACTCCAAATTAATCTAGAATGGCAGGTGCTATACGTGTGCAAAGTATAGAGCTGTTGGCTTGCATACTTTCTGATAAATTGATATTAGGGTAAAAAAATATAGACAGCATTTATTAACAGTTGGCAGCCCTGATTGCTCTTAAAAATACTTATAATCATATCTGTTATGGTACACATAGCACATACGAAATTTGGTTGAAATCCAACTGATAGTATAGAAGTTACATGTATTTAAAAATTGGTACTATCAGCAGGCTTATAATCATGTTGGTAGAACTGACGTATAAAAGTTACTCCAAATTAATCTAAAATGTCAGAATATACGTGTGCATAATTTAAAGCTGTTGGCTTTCATACTTTCTGATATATTGGTATTTGGATAAAAAAATAGAGAGAACAATTATTAACAGTTGGCAGCCCTGGTGGCTCTTAAGAATACGCACAGTCTTATCTGTTTATGTACAGATATTACATACAAAATTTGGTTGAAATCCAGTTGATAGTCTAGAAGTTATATGCATTTAAAGATTGGACTTATCAGAAGGCCTAAAATTATTTTGGCAACACTGTCATGGTTGGCCTCCTGGAAATTAAACTGAAATAGTCTTATCAACATGTGTGCCAATTTTGGAATAGCTCCCATGCATACCTTGCAAGATATCCAACATGGAGCTCAAATTTCTAGTGCGTTTTTTCAGCAGTTGGTAGCACTGACATCATTTTCAAATATGGACGTGAGATATTCCGGTGCACATCTTTACTCATACTAAATTTGGTTTTGATTGCTGCAGCCGTTTAGGAGTTGATAGGGGGGGGGGGGGGACACACACACAGCCAGACAGACAGACAGACAGAAGGACAGACAGACAGGCAGACACACACACATTTTCCCGGATCGATCTCATAAGCCTACATTTTCCTCATATTTGCAAAATGTGAAAAGTAGGCTAAAATCTCCCCTCCAAGATATACACAATCCCGAGGCACAGCCTTCACGCCCCGCGACGCCGCTGTGTATCTGCTCGAGTGGCTGGCCACGGCCGGCCCACTAGGGATGGTACCCAGTGGCCCACGTGCTCGCTTCCCCTACTAAGCCTCACTGCACCTCATGCCACTTGTTGATGACACTCTTTCTTCCCTCTTTCAAATTCTTGTCTCTCTAACTACTATTATTTACGAGCCACCTGGCTCATTTTTAGCCTAATTCGATTTTTGCAAAAAATGAAAGTAGACTTATGAGATCACTACAGGGCCAAAAATTGTGTGTCTATCTGTGTGTGTGAGTCTGTGTGTGTGTGTGTGTGTGTGTGAGTGTGTGTACTCTGAATGTCTGTCCGCCCCTATCAATTCGAACACGGTGAAACCGAATTGAACGAAATTTGGTACAGAGGTAGAACAAGCAAAGGGCACCTCAGTGTCATGTTTTATATCGCCGCCATCTTTACCAAATCTGAATGGCGGCCACTCAAACGTTCAAAACGTAAAATCAAATAGCGACTAACTAAATTATCCGATCTCTACCAAATTTGGTAATAACATACCTTCATATAGGACGCGTCTTGTGACCAAACTACAAGGTCATCCGCCGTACTATTTCAGGATGGCGGCCGTGCGAATTATGCAAACTTTATAATCCATATCATGGGACCCACCAGTTCCGATTATCGAGCCGAGAATCGATTTAACTGTTCTAAAGGAAGAGGCATGTTCGAAATTAAAAGTTTATTTTGTAATACTATAGTGCAGAAGTGATTTTAAAAAGCTGAGCCGTCTCGGAAAGAAGACAAGGTGGCAGCGGATATCTTGTGCCTGACTTATATTTCACTAATTTGAGTATTGCATGCAATATAGCGTACTGATACAAAATAAATAAACTTAGTATGAAATGCTTTGTACATAAATAATATACTCCACTGATGAAATCGTTAGGTCTAAATCATTATTTGCTAACAAGTTCTATGTAAATCATTTTATATAGATCAATGTTCGTTGGCACAAATGGCTCCGTGGTAAAGCGTTAGTCTGTCATTCAAATGCCTATGGTTCAAACCCCATCAGAGTATGGTTTTTTGCTTGACATTTTACATATTTGTTGCTTTGTAATGACTCAGACATTTTAAAATTAAGCCTTATATATTGCATATTACGGTGCAAAACATATATTTAATTAAAACATAATTCGCCAGCAGATTTGCTCGAGACATCTAGCAGCCAAAAAGGTAACTGCACGCCGGCCTACTTATTAACTTCCAGATATTATTGAAAAGTTTCTTCTTATGGCCGCTAGAATGCACTCGCCCTGTTAGGATTATATTGTTCGATATTTCTCCACTAGATTTCACGACTGGTCTACATGGGACTCCATTGATAGTATACCATTGGCATTCTATGCGCATCAAATTTGAAGAATGACAGGATGATACTATGATAAATTTTTGCTATTTATTTTAAAGGGTTTGTTACAGCCTATTGTGCGTTATTTGAGAATGTTATTTGAAGTAAAGAACAAAACGATTTCACATAGTAACTGAATTCTAGCCGCTGGCACTAGTTCAGGTTATTAATACTTTTATTTCAGGCAAATAGCAATCGAAAATATCCACATAGTTTGAATACACACGTCTCTGTAGGGTCATGGAAAGATTTGTTAATTCAATTAGGGTTGTGAAAGCCATGCACAACCAGACGTGTAAAGACATGCCTCAACTCAAAGTTGGATGTTGCCCACGGCAGGTCGATTATGTAATAATAACAATAATAATAATGTTATTTGTTTTACGACCCTTTTAACTACTGCTGCTTTTAGATACGCCGGGGTGCCGGAATTTTGGCCCGAAGGGGATCTTTAACGTGCCAGTAAATCTACTGACACGGCTCCCTCGCATTTGTGCACCCTCAAATGCCAGCTGACTGCGCCAGGATACGAACCTGCAACCTAGGGCCCAGCAAGCGAGAACGTTACCGCAGAGCCACGCAGCCAGTCCGGTCGATTATGTCTCCAGATCCATAACATTCTTGAGATACTTCTATCTATCTTTCTTCAATGATGGTAGTAGTTTTATCTAGGTTGTGGCGTTTGGTAGAGGTAAATAGTTTCTAAGGTCTTCAAGCAAGAAATGATTCTATTATACTCTTTGATAATAACAACGAGTTATAACTATACTCATACATTTAGGAGAAAGTAGGCTATATGTTCTTTACTGAACATCTTGTTTATTTTTATCATTATGCTGTATAATGAAGAACCCTACTCCCATCCTTTTTCCCATGTACCTCAGGTCACATTCTGGCCAATTCGATCCCTGAATGTATCACCCACATATCCACACCCACTCAGTCACTGAAACTCAATAACCTCTTGATACAGCACTAAAGGCTCCATAGTTGAGCTGAGAGGCCAAAATTTGAGGCGTGCTGAAGCCAGCTCGCAATCGCAATCGCATTACAGAATGTCACAAAAATGTACGCCACAAATTGCAGGACACACTCTTCACACGTGGATGATGAAATTATGTTATATGAACATGGGTCCGGAATCGCTTTGTATCCATGTCATACCTCATTGTCTCCAAATGTTTAATCATGAGAAACACACAAGAATAGAACGTTCGAATCTTGGGGAACATGCACAGTTGGTTACGTCTGGTTACGTTGTTGCACCGTAGGTGCACCGCCAGTGTTTTGTTTTACATGGCCCTATTGCCATGCGACTTACACAGTAACACTAACTGTTTCAGTGATCAGTACGACCTTATTTTAGTGTTAATGTCCGTCAGCTTCTAAATAACAGATTCGGTGGCAGATGGGTAGGTAGTTGGTTGGTTGGTTCTTAAGTTTAGGGGCTGCGACAACGCAGTCATGTATCCCCGTGTACTTTGTGTGTGTGAAGAATCTATCTGATAACTGGTGTTAATTGTGATGGCTGTATTAGTGTGTGTTATCTGTTTTTTTAAATTCAAGTAAGGACTGCAGACTTTTGAATTTTTCAAATAGTTCCTACTTTTGCCGCCAAACGCCGCCATCAACGACTACTAGTTCAGAACTTAGCTACCAGACGCCACCGCAGTCGGCTCTTGGCAACGAACTTAGGAAACTAAGAGCGTTGTTTACATTCTTGACCTATACAATTTAGCTTCGCACAGGTGTAATTAGTGGAAGGTTCTTTAACATGCCATAAATCTATGACATGGGACCGCCGCCTTTACTTCCTCTCCGAAGGAAGGCATACTGAGGGATTTTAACGCTCTTTAAATAATCCGTTGACTTCGGCCGGATTTGAACCAGCGATCTTTGGCATAGAAGATGGATAGGTAGAAGTGGACCAAATGCCTGGCCTCCACGCTCTCTGGACCTAAACCCACTGGACGTTTATTTGTGGGGGTATTTGAAAGCTCTTGTATATCGAACCTCTGTACAAGATGTTCAGAGTCTGCGTGCCAGTACTATGGAAGGCTGCGAATCCATACGCATTACTCCAGGGATATATCAGCGCATCCGAGATTCTCTACGACGGCGGGTTGATGCATGCATCAATGCACATGGAGGGCATATTGAACATCTCTTGTGAAAGAGCTGCATGTGGTATGCTGGTACGCTCCGTTCTTATGCGTTCCCATGATTAATGAGTTTGAGACCATGAGGTGTTAAATGGAAACGAGCGTTTCCGGACCCATGTTCATATAAAATAATTTATTCGTCGAAGAGTGAGGAATGTGACCTGTATATTTTTGTGACACCTGTATCAGTATGTTATCTTAATCCAATCCATGCTGATAAAGACTCCAATGAAGGGTTGGAAACATGTTTCATTCAAGTATTGACATAAAAAAATCTTTTAAACACATTTCCCGTTAAAGTTAACGATTTTGCTTCATATATCAGGTGGCTCATTTGCCCTGTACAGTCTACTTTTAGGTGTCCTGCATGTACTAATGACGAACGGGAGGTCTAATAACTGAATACCTAAGGGGTATCCTTTAATGTAAGCAGGTTACGTCAGAATGATAAGAGATAACAACCGGACGGCCATTCGTTGCATAGTACCCAGTGCTCTCGTCTAATGCGCCCCATTGCGTTGTGAAACCTCGAGATTTGACGGCAATACGACCAACTTCTCCATAGATTAGTATGATGCCCTTGTACTTGTTGTTTTTGAATACACCAGCCATTGTCAATATGCTGCCAGCAACTGTCCTGTTGTTGTGCCACATTACGCTCTCAAATACGAGGTTGCATAACGTAATGGGGTGCATTAGCACTGAGGAACATGTAGCGAGTGGCTATCCGGGTGTTATCCCTTCGTATTTTGATGTAATCTGCCAGTATGCAGTGTAACCCCTGTGGAACTGTGAAAGTTAGCCGTGGTCGTTACGGCGTGGCTGCAGGCAGTCGCTTACATCCGGGAGGCGAGGAGGTTCAAATCCCCCCGCCGGCAACCTTGCAGATGGTCTTCTGTGGTTTCCCACCTTCCTTCAAGACAAATGCTGGGGTTGGTCCCCAACTATAGGCTACAGCCGCTACCTTCCAACTCCTCGTCCTTACATTCAAAACTTTCCTCCCCAGACAACACTCCACACGCGACGGTACTTGTAGCGCACCCAATGGGTGTCCGCATAGAAGCAGCTACAAACTCTGGCGAGCCGGACATGTCCTCGGACACTCCTGGCACTAAAAGCGATACGCTTAAAATAATAAAATCCCTATGGAAATCAGTTATTAGACACCCCATACAGCACTAGTGTATGCGGGACATTTATAGATAGATTGGACGGAGAAAATGAACCAACTGGGATAGTAATATAAAGTGTTTGGTACAGGTACAGAGGCGAGGAAAATCAATTGCAACACTTTTTATACTTTATTGTGCTATTGTAATTAAAACAATTATAATACATTACATTGCTTTTTTCTATTCTGTAACAAATAACAATTGAGATTATAAATTTTACTCAAGATTTTGAATAAGATCAATTATGTCAAATCAATCACAATTTTGAATTTAATTTGCTAAAAATTGGTAGAAGGTTGACTTTGGTACATCTGTTATTTCTTTAATATAGAAGGTAAGTGTTGTTCAAAACTCTTTGGTATTGATGTTAGAATATAGTACTCCTTGTTCTGAGACGAACCATCAAAGTATCTCTTTTCTACGGAATAGTTTTCATTCGTCAGCTCATCTTTGAGTAAATAACTTGAGAATTTATGAACCATTGTCAAATGAAAGTATGGACACCTAAGGAGAATGAATTATTAATGGAAGTAATCAATAGAATTGAGATAATTTAATGGTTGGTCTCAGAACAAGGTGCACTATAATCTAACATCAATACCAAAGAGTTTTGAACAACACTTACCTTCTATATTAAAGAAATAACAGATGTACCAAAGTCAACCTTCTACCAAGTTTTAGCAAATTAAATTCAAACGGCAGTAACAAAAATGTACAATTATAATTTCAAAAATCTTTGTCAAAGTCAGAATAACGATTATTATTGTAGATGCAAGAAATATTTCCATGCAGTGAATTTGTTATGATTTTTAGATAATCTTTAAATTCTGATAGTAACAAATGAATCCCTACTATTACTACAGTATATCTAAGCTGATTTATTAACTTTTAAAATGTGATGTTGGAGGAAAATTACGAGTAGATAAGGTAAAAAATGACGAGGTATTAAGACGAGTGGGAGAGGAATATGATTCTGACAAATGTTAACTTCATTTATTCACAACGAATAAAGTGTAATGTTAATGTTTCAAAGAAAAAGGAAATATAATATTAAAACATATGCATGGTTTTCCAGCTTAATTTATTTAAGTAAAAATCAAAAATTAAATGAATCATGCTTGTATACCCCTAAGAAAAATAAGACAATTAAAACATCGTTTTTCCAGCCACAGTTTATTTTAATTAAAGAAAGTCACCAATGTTTTCTTTATTTTTTTTCTTTCTAGAGGAGAAATTTTTATTATTGTATTTGATGTACTTTTTTGAAATGAATTTCATTATTTGACATATTCTCATCATGATCATATTCTAAAGGCTAGAGCCTTGTCGATGCAACCACACTCTTCTGTCGTTGGTGGTTCGTTTCAGTTCCATGTAGCCTAATTGTCACATCCCATTGTATTCTTGATGTCTTCCAAATACTTCGTCCTAGGCCATCCTCTTCCTTTCATTCCCAACATTTCCCCTTCAAGAATATTACCGATGAAAGTGTTGTGTCTGATGACATGTTTTAATAAATTTTGATTTTTCTCTTTCCCATTTCCTTCATTAATCTTCTCTCTTCTTTGACTTCCCTTAAGACTTCCAGGTTGGTTTTTCTTTCCATCCGGGTCATTCTTGCCATTTTCCGCCATATTCACATTTCAGCAGCTTCAAGTCGATTCTTTTCCAATCTGCCCAGAGTCCAAATTTCACTTCTATGGAGCAGTTTACTCCATGCAAATTATTTTGCAAAGTATTTTCTTACATCTATATTCATATGTCTGCTGGATAAAATATTTTTCTTAGTCATAAACGCCGGTTTTGCCAATGCAATCCTTATCTTAACTTCCATTAAGCATCTATTGTATTATGTGATTATACTGCATACTAGTGCAGCGTAAAACATCTGTTACGCTAAGCGGCACTGTCTTGACTAGTAATGTCCGAGGAAGCATGCTACTATCGTGCGTCAATATTCTCAGCCAGGGAAGTATTTGGCACTATCCCCTCACCACTCTACACTCTACACTCCCCTTTTACCACTCAACTCCAAAGGTCAAGTGCAGACCTAGTCGCCGAGAACCCTGCCACGTCATACACCTAAAGCAACCTGATTTTGCATTCCTCTACAGTTCCTTGTCTCCCACCATTCCTTTACTGGTTAAGTTTGGTATTCCTGGATGCCTTAGCAGGTCCTTTGTCACTAGGACTGGTTTAGGTATGGGGACATGATAAAAAGAATGATTCTTTCTTTATTCGTTACGAATTGATGTAATTGACGTACTGTGCCTACGTTATACAGGGTCGTCGAAAAATAATGCCAACAGGTCAAAATATTATAGCACAGAAACCCTTTATGTTAAACGTGGAATTCTTTCACTGAACGCCAGCTGGTTAAAGTAAGTTTTGTTTTGGAGGGGACGTGACCTTGCTATGCGCACACTAGATGCGCAGTAGCCAAGGTTGGCCGGCGGCGCGCGCGCCAATGAAGTCTTGACCTCACCCCTTTGGATTCTTTTTCAGAGGGTACATTAAAAACATTGTGTATGAAGAAAAATTGGGATTTGGAGCACCTGCGGGAGCAAATTTCTGCCGCCATCTTGACAGTTACTCCTGAAATGATTGCACGTACCAATCCAGCCATTGGGAAAGCGTGCGTTCAATGCTGATGTTGGTGGTCGGCCTGGCCTAGATTTTTTCTCTACAGTCCCTGTTTCCTTAACCTGATTAAACCATCAAATGGCAGCTTTTTAATCAGGTGCAGTTTGTCGGGTGGTGCAGTCATTGGCGCGCGCGCCCCCGGCCGACCTTGGCTACTGCGCATCTAGTGTGCGCATAGCAAGATCACGTCCTCTCCAAAACAAAACTTACTTTAACCAGCTGGCGTTCAGTGAAAGAATTACACGTTTAACTTAAAGGGTTTCGGTGCTATCATTTTTAAATATTCGCATTATTTTTCGATGACCCTGTATATCTGCCGGTGAGCTATGTCATTACTTCCAGGAAAGAAATGCCTCAACAAAGACATTTTTCAAATTGGCACACAAACAATTGTGTGGAAAGCACTAATGAGTGTGCCGAGTGCATTATGCTAAGCTGGCCATCAGAATTCCCGAGCCCCACACTGTGAGGTAATGTCTTATGAATAGGAGTAGAGGAGTTGACAGGCCGAATTCTCAGAAATACAACGGTCCTCTCCGGCAGAGATATAATGCGAACACTGTAATTCGCAACGGATGAAGTTTAATGTTACTTTCAATACAATGTCGTTTGTTTCTATTAACATTAGTATAGGCTATGTTTGGGACTCAAATGGAGCGTTCATAACTTTTCTTCCTTCCCTAAAAATCACTTGTGAGTTCAGTGGTAACAGTGGATCGTAGAGCGGTGAGGGGATAGTGCCAAATACTTCCCTAGCTGAGAATATTGACGCACGATAGTAGCATGTTCCCTCGGACATTATTAGTCTATGCCAGTGCTGCTTAGCGTAGCAGATGTTTTACACTGCAGTAGTGTGCAGTATAATCACAGAAGACAATAGATGATTAATGGAAGTGAAGAGAAGGATAGCATTGGCAAAACAGGCATTTATGACTAAGAAAAACATTTTAATATAGATGTAAGAAAATCCTTTGCAAAATCATTTGTATGGAGTAAACTGCTCTATGGATGTGCAATTTGGACTCTGGGCAGATTGGAAAAGAATCGACTTAAAGCTGCTGAAATGTGGATATGGCAGAAAATGACAAAAACGAGCTGGATGGAAAGAAAACACAACCTGGAAGTCTTAAGGGAAGTCAAAGAAGAGAGAAAATTAATGAAGGAAATGGTAAAGAGAAAAATACAATTTATTTGAACATGTCATCAGACACAACACTTACATCGGTAACATTCCTGAAGGGAAAATTGCTGGGAAAGAAAGGAAGAGGACGGCCTAGGACGAAGTATTTGGAAGACAGCAAGAATAGAATGGGATGTGACAATTACATGGAACTGAAACGAACCGCCAACGACAGAAGAGTGTGGTTGCATCGACAAGGCATTACTGTCGACCAAAGTATTATGTGTACTCGAGTTTGAAGGTTGTTTGTGAAGTAACCAATAGACCTACATAAAATCCAATACCATCAACATTTTCGTCGTTCTATTTTACGTTAGTTCATGTAGGGTTGGATTTTTTATTTTATATTTTAATATTTTTTTATCGCAGTTGGAACACAAAAAGTGCACGTTTTTAAGCGTGTTTCAACCATGCGTCATATTTAAGAATTATTACCTCAAAAAACCGTCATCAGATCGAATCCAAATTTTAACACAATATGTATTGGAATGTTGTATAACTGGTTTATTAATTTCACAATTTTGTGTGTCCAAGAAACAAAGTTGTTATTATTTTTGTAAGGTAACTTTTTCTCAGCTCGGGGTGGCTGGAAAATGTAGTTCTTGGTTGCGTTGTAATCGTTGTACATCAAAAAGTTATGCTGTATGACTGTGAAATACATAAATTAATTCACTTATTTTATATCGGTTTGTATTTGTACGAGGAAATATCACATGGTTCACCAGCAAGCCGCTCCACGGAAAGTTGTACAGCGTTGCTGAGATGGAGCCCATCACTTCCGAGCGAGACGCGCCATCATGCGTGTGGGCACCATTTCGGCAACGCTGTACAACTTTCCGTGGAGCGGCTTGCTGGTGAACCATGTGTTATTTCCTTGTACAAATACAAACCGATATAAAATAAGTGGATTAATTTACGTATTTCACAGTCATACAGCATAACTTTTTGATGTATAACGATTACAACGCAACCAAGAACTACATTTTCCAGCCACCCCGAGCCGAGAAAAAGTTACCTTACAAAAATGATAACAACTTTGTTTTTTGGACACACACAATTTTGAAATTAATAAACCAGTTATACAACATTTCAATGTATATTGTGTTAAAATTTGCATTCGATCTGATGACGGGTGTTTGAGATAATAATTCTTAAATGTGACGCATGGTTGAAACACGCTTAAAAACGTGCACTTTTTGTGTTCCAACTGCGATAAAAAATATTAAAATATAAACTAAAAATTCCAAACCTACATGAACTAACGTAAAATAGAACGATGAAAAAATGATGATGTTATTGGATTTTATGTAGGTCTATTGGTTACTTCACAAACAACCTTCGAACTCGAGTGCACATAATACTTTGGTCGACAGTAGTCTTTAGAATATGATGAGTATGCAGGAGGAGGGAGTCGGGCAACTGCAGAGCTAGCTGCCGGTATCTGTATATAGGCTATATATACAGCCTGTTCCGATTCAACACGGAACTGTAAAATGGGTTGCCTACCCACCAGCAAAAGGCTTGTAATATGCTCGCAGCGCGCTAGCGACGGGGCTGAGTTCGATTTCACTGATTGCCGCCTTCTTATGCAGCATTGCAAAATATTTTTCTCTTTCAAAATATATTTAGAGAGGCTTCACAATAAGTTTGAACGATTTATGTTTCAGAACTTGTTATTTTACGCTTCTGTTAATGGCTTTTGCAAAGAATTTGTATGAAATAAAATTGTATTGTACAACATAGCTTATTACAACACAATGTATGTTCGTGTTGTATTTTATTTACAACACAATTTATTGCCTTTTAACCTTATACCACAAAACGAGATACAATTTGGAAATAATGATGTGTTACAAAATCGTTATCAGTCTTCGACGCGACATATTCTGAAGGAGCAAAATACTTTGCAATGCTGCATAAGAGGGCGGCAATCAGTTAAATCGAACTCAGCCCCGTCACTAGCACCCTGCGAACAGATTTCAAGCCGATTGCGGGTGGGTAGGCAACCCATTTCACAGTTCGGTATTTATTTATTTATTTATTTATTTATTTATCGTATGGCTTTTAGTGCCGGGAGTGTCCGAGGACATGTTCGGCTCGCCTGAGTCTGTAGCTGCTTCCAGCGGACACCCTAAAGGGTGAGCTACAAGTTCCGTTCAATTTCAAGTAGTTCCAACTTTCACCACCAGATATCAATGATACCTAGTGGTGAACGTTGGAACTTTGATAGAGCGTTCTGACGAAATCTAACCTAACAATTTTGCTTTACACATGTTTAGTCTGTGAAAGGATCTTTTACATGCCATAAATCTATGACATGGGACCACCGGCTTTACTTCCCCTCCGAAGGAAGGCATACTGAAGGATTTTAACGCTCTTAAAAAATCCGACGACTTCGGCCGGGTTTGAACCCGCTATCTTGGGCACAGCAGTTCAGCATGCTACCGACTACGCCACGAAGCCGCCCACAGTTCGGTGTTGAATCGGAACAGGCTGTAGATATGAAATGATTAGATCATGACAAGGGGTGAATAATGAGGTGAATATTTCAATTTTCGTACTACATTTTTCTAGCAAACAAGGACTACCCAGTTTTCTCCCAGTAACTAACCACTACGCTGCACCAGTAGTTGCATCTCATTCTACTGTACTACAAGGAACCTCCTCAAGCCATCCCAGCGGGCCCTATACCAGTCTGGGCCCCGGTAGGTGTCATTGTTGCGGAGAGCATTCAAGGAGCACCAAAAGTGCCTGAAAGTCCAGAAACCAAACCAGTTGCACTGCTCGTAAGTTCTGTGATTAGTCCTGTTACAATGCTCAGGACAGTGCCCAGACGAGATACTACAGATCCCAGCGGTAGTGTAGGAACAACCGGGCCTCCTGGAACAGGTGCGGTGCCTGGGGGGCGAAGTTGTGGAGGAGCAGCCTGGATCACGGCCACTACAGCACACAGAGTGATCTGGAATTAAACATAACATAGTTAAAGGTTGTTCTGTTTAGCTTTTAACCCTCTCAGTGCCATGCGCCGTTCGGATCGGCTCTCGCTGCTCGCGCCAAAAGTGCCATAGCCGATTCAATCGGCGCGCTGTTTGTCTAATATTTGTTAGCCTACTTTCGATATTTCCAGAAAATGAAAGTAGACTTATGAGATCAACACAGGGCGAAAAAAAGTGTGTCTGTCTGTGTGTGTGTGTGTGTGTGTGTGTGTCTGTGTGTGTGAGTGTGTGTACTCTGAATGTCTGTCCCCCCTATCAATTCGAACATGGTGAACGCGAATTGAACGAAATTTGGTACGAACGCAGCACTAGCAATGGACACCTCAGTGTCATGTTTTACATCTCCGCCATCTTGACGGAAACGTACTGGCGGCCACACACATGTTCAAAGCTTAAATCAAATTACGACTAACCTAATCATCCGATCTCTACCAAATTTTGCAACAACATACCTTTATGGGGGGAGCATCCTTTGACCAAACAAATAGGTCATTAGCCTAATAGTTTCCGGATGGCGGCCATCTTTGTGTGAAAATCGATTCCCCCTATTAATTCGAACACGGTGAAACCGAATGGAACGAAATTTGGTACAGAGGTAGCACTAGCAAAGGGCACCTCAGTGTCATGTTTTATATCGCCGCCATCTTGAAAGAAACGTAATAGCGGCCACACAAATGTTCAAAGCTTAAATCAAATTACGACTAACATAATCATCCGATCTCTAACAAATTTTGCAACAACATACCTTTATAGGGGGAGCATCCTTTGACCAAACTAATAGGTCATTAGCCTTCCGGATGGCGGCCATCTTTGTGTGAAAATCGATTCCCCTTATTAATTAAAACACGGTGAAACCGAACGGAACGAAATTTGGTACAGAGGTAGCACTAGCAAAGGGCACCTCAGTGTCATGTTTTATATCGCCGCCATCTTGACAGAAACGTAATGGCGGCCACACAAATGTTCAAAGCTTAAATCAAATTACGACTAACATAATCATCCGATCTCTAACAAATTTTGCAACAACATATCTTTATGGAGGGAGCATCCTTTGACCAATCTAATAGGTCATTAGCCTAATAGTTTGCGGATGGCGGCCATCTTTGTGTCAAAATAGATTCCCCCTATTAATTCGAACATGGTGAAACCGAATGGAACAAAATTTGGTACAGAGGTAGCAATAGCAAGGGGCACCTCAGTGTCATGTTTTATATCGCCGCCATCTTGACGGAAACGTAATGGCGGCCACACAAATGTTCTAAGCTTAAATCAAATTACGATTAACCTAATAATCTAGTCTACACCAAATTTTGCAACAACATATCTTTATGTGGGAAGCATATTCTGACCAAACTGCAAGATAATCAGCCCAATAGTTTGCAGACGGTGGCCAAGTATGTGTGCACATCGATTCCCCCTATCAATTCAAACACGGTGAAACCGAATGGAATGGAATGAAACCGAATTTGGTACAGAGGTAGCACAAGCAAAGGGCACCTCAGTGTCATGTTTTATAACACCGCCATCTTGACGGGAACGTAATCGCGACCACCCAAATGTTAAAAGCAAAATGTAATTACGACCAACCTAATAATCTAGTCTCTACCAAATTTTGCAACAACATATCTTTATGTGGGAAGCATATTCTGACCAAACTGCTAGATCATCAGCCCAATAGTTTGCAGATGGTGGCCAAGCATGTGTGCAAATCGATTCCCCCTATCAATTCAAACACGGTGAAACCGAATTGAACGAAATTTGGTACAGAGGTAGCACTAGCAAAGGGCACCTCAGTGTCGTGTTTAATATAGCCGCCATCTTGACGGAAACGGAATGAATGCCACCCAAATGTTAAAAGCTTAAATCAAATTACGACCATCCTAATAATTTGATCTATACCAGATTTTGCAACAAAGTGCCTTTTTGTGGAAAGCATCTTATGACTGACTACAAGGTCATCAGCCCAATAGTTTGCAAATAGCGGCCTTGTATGTGTGCAAGTACATTCCCCATATCAATTCAAACACGGTGAAACCGAATTGAATGACATTTATTTACAGAGGTAGCACTAGCAAAGGGCATCTCATATTCATTTTTAATATCCCTATAGCACGTTGTATTTCAACAAGCTACTACAACCAACATTAAATTATACTCCTTGAAAAGGACAAAGACTTATAACAATACCCATGCATTTAGGATAAAGCCAAAAAGGTGGGCAATAGACAGACTGAAAGAGAAGGATGTAAACGAAAGATTCAAGAAGAGTATAAAGGAAGGACTAATGAAAACCCCTAAACAAACTTCAATTGCAGACGAATGGGCACTTTTGAAGAATGAAATAACAAAATCCGCAGAAGAAAACATAGGTAGGAAAGAAAGAATAGGTAGAAAACCGTGGATCACTCAGGATATACTAGAATTGATGGATGAAAGGCGGAAACACAAGAATGTAAGAGATGAAAAGGGGAAAGCAGAATACAGACGTCTGAGAAATGAGGTTAACAAGAAGTGCAAGGAAGCAAAAGAAGAATGGTTGAAAGAGAAATGTGCAGGTATAGAAAATTGTCTGAAATTAGGAAAAGTAGACACAGCTTATCGAAGGATTAAGAATACTTTTGGGGAAAAGAAGACTAAATGCTGTAATATTAAGGACAAAAATGGAAAGCCTCTATCAGATAGGGAAGAAAAGCTTGAGAGATGGAAAGCTTACATAGAGTGCTTGTATAAGGGAAAGGAGATTGAGAATCATGTAATGGAAAGGGAGGAGGAAATTGATGAGGATGCAAAAGGAGATTTAATATTGAGATCAGAATTTGACAGAGCATTAGAGGACTTAGGCAGGAACAAAGCACCAGGCATAGATGATATACCGATTGAGTTGCTACGCTGCGTAGGAGATGAAGGTCTGATCAGGTTATTTCACTTGGTGTGTAGGATTTATGAGACAGGTGAGGTACCCCCTGATTTCAAGAAGAATGTTATCATCCCTATACCAAAGAAAGTGGGAGCTGACAGATGTGAAGATTACCGTACAATCAGCTTGATTACTCATGCTTCAAAGATCCTGTCTAGAATAATTTACAAGAGGATTGAAAGCCAGATCGAAACGGAGTTGGGTGAAGACCAGTTTGGTTTCAGGAGAAATGTAGGAACAAGGGAAGCTGTACTAAGTCTTAGGCTGATTTTGGAAGGTAGAATAAGGAAAGATAAGAGAACATTCATGGCTTTTGTAGACTTAGAAAAGGCTTTTGATAACGTTGATTGGACTAAATTGTTTGACATTTTGAAATCGATTGGAATAAAGTACAGGGATAGGAGGGTGATATACAATCTATACAGAAACCAGACAGCAGTCATTCGAGTTGAAGGACATGAGAGAGAAGCTGGTATTCAGAAAGGTGTAAGGCAAGGCTGCAACTTATCACCCATACTTTTCAATCTTTACATTGAACAAGCAATGAAGGAAATTAGAGAAAAATGTAAAGTGGGAGTGAAGATTCAAGGAGAAATAATTTCAACTCTGAGATTTGCTGATGACATCGTCATCTCGGCCGACAAGCCTGAGGATTTGAATGAGTTTTTGAATGGTATGGACTCCGTCTTACGGAAAGAATTCATGATGAAAATTAATAAATGTAAAACAAAAATACTGAAATGCAGCCGAAATAAATCAGAAACCTCTATGGAGATCAAATTGGCAGGTGAAAAGCTGAAGGAAGTAGGAGACTTCTGTTACTTAGGAAGCAGAATAACCAGTGATGGACGAAGCAAAGAGGATATAAAAAGTAGGTTGGCTCAGGCAAAGAAAGCATTTCTACAAAAAAGGAATCTGCTGACATCGAATATAGATTTAGGTATTAGGAAGTCATTTTTGAAAGCCTTTGTCTGGAGTGTGGCGCTCTATGGAAGTGAAACTTGGACTATTGGTGCAGCAGAAAAGAGGAGAATTGAAGCATTTGAAATGTGGTGTTACAGGAGAATGATGAAGATCAGATGGGTAGATAGGGTTACAAACGAAGAGGTATTAAGACGAGTGGGAGAGGAGAGATGTTTCTGGCGACTGCTAATGAAGAGAAGAGATAGGTTGGTAGGACACATACTAAGACACCGAGGAATAGCAAGCTTAGTTATGGAAGGAAGGGTCGAGGATAAGAACTGTAGGGGTAGACCAAGGTTAGAATATGTTAAACAGATTGCCTCGGATGTAGGGTGTGGTAGCTATGTAGAGATGAAACGTTTTGCTCAGGACAGGGAGGCATGGAGAGCTGCATCAAACCAGTCAAAAGACTGAAGACTCAAACAACAACAGGCTATATGTTCTTTTTGAACATCTTGTTGATTTCTGTAGGCATATGTCCGTGATTATTTCATAGTGTTGGAAAGGTCAGGTTTCAAGCTTGCCCGTGTGGTGTTTGCTTTCTTCCTTTGAAGTCCGTTACGCAATAGGATTGAGTTTGTATTCACGCCTTTCCTTTGCGCGCGGAATTGCGGTGCAGTTGTTTTCTTCTTGTTGAAGTTTTTCTGCCTACAAATGTATCTAATAGCTTTCTACGTACTGTAGTGTTTCTTCGATTATGACTCTTAGATGTCCTTAATTTGGACCCAAAACTGATTTTTTTACAAAAACAAATGGGAAAAATTGAACAATTATCATAATAACTTCAATAAAAATGTTTAGAAGCCGTATTTACTTTTATGAACATAATGTATGAAAGAATGAGGTATTGGTTATAATGCAAAGCAAAAATAATGATTCTATCGTTGGAAATGTGTTATTCATGATATTTTTTTTCGAATAGTCTGCATGACCATTGAAAATGGCTTGGCATTCTTGGCAAGTATTTCAGGAAATGGCTTGGCACTAAGAGGGTTAAGATGGCCCTTGTGATGTTTATTTGTGTGTCACTCTGTGATTGTACTGTGATTGGGTTATTATGTTGGGTGCCACTCATATAAATGAGAAAATGTAGATCACGAGATCTCTCTGCTACCAGGGTGTAGGCAATGAGCTTGCTTATGGCAATACACCCCTTTCACGTGTTAACCCTCTATAGGTCCTCGGGATAATATCTTCCCACCATGTATTTGTTGAACGGTGTTAGGGAGATAATCTTCCCACCCCTTTCATTTCAAGCAGTTCCACATGCATCCACAAGCTAGCTGCACAGAAATATTGAAAACCCATTAATTTGATGTATACTGTCATCAGAAACCAAAGATGGGAAGTATATATCCCAGTGGTCTCCACAGTGCACGTGCTCGCTAGATCGGTTGTGTTGAGTGAATGCAATGCATTGTTTTACAGAAGAAGGTGTCTTTATTGAAGATAAGGGATTTGTAAACGTTGGTATATAATTGAAATATAATGTTAATAATGGTTTTGGTCTTGGTCTTTGGTCTACAAGCTCAGTGAGGTGCGCAGCAGGAATGTCCGATACCTTCCAAATCACTGTTGGTGTCCATCAAGGATCAGCCTTGTCCCCCTTGCTCTTCATACCCTGCATGAACGCCATCACAAATGACATCCAAACCAGGCATCCATGGACATTATTATATGCGGATGATGTCATGTTAGCTAACGAGACCCGTGGGTGCCTCAGACAGCAAGTACAAGAGTGGAAGTTACGTCTTGAAGAATTTGGGATGAAATTGAATCTGAAGAAGACGGATTATCTGGAATGCGGTGACCAAACTGATGGCACGATCACTGTTGGTGAGGTTCAACTTAATAAAGTGACCCAATTCAAATACCTTGGGTCATGCATCACCTCAGACTGCAGCACGATTCCTGATGTCAAAACAAGAGTCACTGCCGCATGGATGAAATGGCGCCAAGTTACTGGAGTCCCATGAGATAAGAAAATTCCATTACATTTAAAATCTAAGGTATATCGCACAGTGATTAGACCGGTGGCCCTTCATGGATCTGAATGCTGGCCTACAACATCGAAGCACGAACAGGTGCTTCATGTAATGGAAATGAAGATGTTGCGGTGGTCCAATGGTATGACTCGACTGGACCATATTAGGAATGATGCCGTGCGGAAGGATTTCAAGGTTGCCCCAATCACAGAGAAAATGCGTGAATGGACATGTGCTCCGTAGAAGTGAAACCTCAGTTGCTAAGACTGCCCTTCAACTAAATGTGGAGAGTCGACCTCAAACACGCTGGTTGGATAGGGTGAGAGATGACATGCGGCTCACTAAACTCCGCCCCCGAGACGCTATGGATCGATTGAAGTGGAGGAAACATTGCAGGAAGGCAGACCCCACATAAGTGGGAAAATGCAAAGAAGATGATGAATGGTTTTGGTCTGTTGAGTAAATATATTTTAGCTAGAGAGGAAATCATTATCCTGTTGAGGGTGTTTCCCACAGAATAGAAAATTTTAATTTTTTTTGTGTTTTTAGTAAATACTATTTTGAAAGTATTGAATTAAATTCGAATATACTAACTTTTAACATTCCAAAATCAATTTATATTTTTTGTGCAGTTTTCGGCAAAGATGTTATAGGTCACTGGCCTTGTGTTGCGTGGGAATTACGTTTTTTTTTATTATAGGGCGTGATGGGTGTTTTGTGTACACTATATTATGTTAAATAAACCTCATTATTGAGTGATAAACACAGTGTCATTATAATTTAGAGGTGGGAAATTACTACCCCATTGCACATTTAAGAAAACATACTGTCGGATATGGGCAGTGGGATAATAATTTCCCACCCCATATTTCATAAAATAGAATCCACACGTATAAAATTGTTGTGTATTCATACTCATCTATCACCCCCAATTATAAATGTGCAAGAAAATGTATACCCCCTGTCTTTTGCCCTATAAAAGGTCAAAATGTGAATGAATAAAGAAAATAGCAAAAATAACGTCACAGAATACGATGAAATGAAATGAAAATAATTATATTCAGACAAATAAAGTATGAGAAAGTACATTACATCACTCGTTCTGTAAATCTAACCAAGGCTATGATAGGAGTGTAATTGGATGTGCTCTTACCAATTGCAGGAGTAAGTGATTTCCATTTATTTGGTAGGGAATAATACGTCGATATTTAATTTCAAGTAAGCTGTAAGTTTGCAGTATATCTTCCGCATTCTTTTAAAATAATCCATGTATTTAATCAGCTTGCCTCTGTCAGAGATAGACCGTACTTCATTGCTCTCTACAGAATACAACAATCATCCAAGGACATATACATCATCATAACAAATTGTATTCGAAATTCCATGGACTAAGAATTTCGTACACCACCATCAAGATCACACTAGATTTCCAATCTAAGTCGCATTAGTTCGACATGGTCCGGGTCGCTACTTAATGCCATCGTTGAGGTATATCGAGAGCCTCTAAGTTACAGCGGATCAAGTCTTCAAATAATCCTTCTTGCCATTTAACCACTCAGAGTGAAAGGAATACCTTTATATCAATGCCGTCATACACCGTAGTGATACATGCTTCATCATGAACTCAAGCCCATCAGTCAATAGCCTGGCTGCTTATTAATAATCCTTAACTTGCACTTTCCGACAAAATTACATAATTTGAAACATACGTATCCCTTTAACTTATAATTAACATAATATATGAAACAATGACGCAAACGACCATAAGTGAAATAGAGAATTACTTGATATAACAAGAAGTTCCGTTACGGACTAAAGAGCCTACTTTTCTTAAAATTTAATATTCATGCCAATCTATATAGACCTATCTAGAAAAATAGCGAAATTAAGTTGGTAATATCGAAATTTCTAATTAGTTCAAAATATACATGTAGCCTAATAGAGCACTACAGTTGGCAGCCCTGGTGACTGAATATATTGATAGTTCCATCTCCTTAGACACAGAATACAATATTTGGTTGAAGTCCAATGGATAGCTAGGACGTTACATGCAGTTAGAGAGTGGATCTATCAGCGCGTAAAATCATGTTGGCAACAATGTCATGCATGCGTTGGTCAGAAATAATCTGAAATATTATGATCTCTTGTTTTGCCAATTTTGGATGAAATCCATTTGTTAGTATAGAAGTTACTTGTATTTTAAAATTGGACATATCAGCAGGCTTAGAATCATGTTGGTAGCACTGATGTACATAAGTTACTCCAAATTAATCTAGAATGTCTGGTACTATACGTGTGCATAGTGTAAAGCTGTCGGCTTGCATACTTTCTGATATATTGGTATTTGGATAAAAGAATAGAGAGATCATTTATTGACAGTTGGCAGCCCTCGTGGCTCTTACGAATACGCTCAGTCATATCTGTCTATGTACACATAATACATACAAAATTTGGTTGAAATCCAATTGATAGTATATATGTTATATGCATTTAAACATTGGACCTATCAGCAGGCTTAGAATCATTTTGGCAACACTGCCATGCATGGCCTCGTGGAAATTAAACTGAAATATTATTATCTATACGTGTGCCAATTTTGAAATAGCTCCCATGCATACCTTCCATGATATCCAACATTGAGCTCAAATTTCAATTGCAATTTTTCAGCAGTTGGTAGCACTGACATGATTTTCAAGTAAGACATTAAGATGTTCCGGTATAGGTCTTTACTCATACCAAATTTGGTTTCGATTGCAGCAGTCGTATAGGAGTTGATAAGGGGGGACACACACAGAGACAGAAGGACAGACATTTCCCCTGATCGATCTCATAAGTCTACTTTTTCCTCATTTTTGCAAAATGTGAAAAGTAGGCTAAAAATGACATAATTAAAATAACATAATAATAACTGATGTGGAGTGTCTGGGCTGATCCAAGATCTGTCACACCCTAGCTAAGGTTTCGGTTGAAAATCATCTTTTCTCTTTTCTGTTGTTTTGGGTTTTCAGCATATTGTTATGACCCGGTGTCGGTTCAAGGCGAAACCATACCGGACATTGCAATTCAGTTCAACCAGGTCAGCAAGAATCGTGCTGCCTTATTATCAATAGCTGCGGATTCAGGTGTGAGGGGTCTGTCAGGCAATGTAGAGACGGAAGTCTGACAATGTGAGGTTGTTAGCCTGCTGATCGAGAGATCGGGCAATTGGGGTCTTCAAACGCTCGTTGTCAAAGGGGCACGGAGTTCATCCAGTACTTCGGAGCACCATAGTAGGTGAGAATCAACGTTTCTATTTCATTCATTTTCATCAATTCAATCCTTGTATGTATGTGGCGGATTCCTTTACTCCCTTAAAGGAATATACTGGGAGTTAAGCTTTCAATCTCTTTCATTGGGGAGCATTCCCTGATTCCTGAATCTCCTCCCAATCTCATTTCCTTGTGTAATAGGGGTGTGCTGTAATCGCTATCAGAAGCTATCGAAAGGAAACGATATCGATCCTAGTACTTGATCTTGGAGAACCCCTGATCGGCCTATGACTTACGCCGTGCCATCAGGTAGGGACACAACAATTGGTGGTGGCACAACAATTGGTGGGGCACAACAATATCATAGGAAGTTTGGAGCAAAAAAGGTTTATCTTTTTTCGAGATAAAGGTTCTTGAAGACAACTACAGATTACAAAATAGATCTCCCAATAAGGCCAATGAGATGGATTCACCCAGTAGATATTATAGGCACTGGAGACTCAGAAGTAGCAGGAAATGACCACATCCTATGGAAAATCTACATGGACGGAAGTAAAAGCAACGATGGAGTAGGAGTAGGGGTAGCTATATTTAAAAAAAATATACGAGCCTTATAGTAGTCGCATATGATGTGTAACATCTGACATAGAAGAAACCTCACGTGAAATTGTTGATACACCGGTATTTTATACTATTATTGGCACAAATATTAATCTATTGTAAAAGGGAGTGTTTTACAGATATTGTAGTTTATAATACGGAACTCATTTTATTAGATGATTTGTAGCTTCCACCAGCACTAGCCTAAATAAAGAATACGATATGGATTAACTAGATTAATAGACGCGACGCCGCTCATAAACTTAAATTCCTTATAAACAGGTCCTCTTGATTCACAGACCAACACGTATTTTCATATGGATTCTGTTAAAATGAGTCATATTGATATGATAAATATCGTTTAAAATGATAATCTGGTAGCAAAATTACCTACCCCGTCCGGGATTCGACCCCTAGATCTCTAGATTCACGTTCATAAGCACTAACCCCAAGGCTATTTCGACTACGCAAATTTCGTGCACAAGATGGTGACTTATTTCCACTGCATACTGCATTACGGAATTAAGTTTCATTTATATTTTGTTTGTTTCGATAATGTTCTTGCGTGAAATTGAATTTAAAATGCCTTATGAATAGGCCCTCTTGTGAGTAAAGAGAATGTATTCAGTAATAGTTCATGAAGACTTGCTCAATTCTCGTAGAACCACAACGATTATATTATATTGATGACTGCATTACCGTTATGTGGGTTAATATTTGAATAGCCATTGTGCAGAAACATAATACCGGCAATGCCGACTACTTACAATGTTGGATATTAAGGCATTTTACCATTTAAATACTGATACGAGGACTTCGAACATGTACCATGTAATTTGTTTCAATGACTTGACACCAGAGTTCGCATGAGCGTTTTCCGTTCAGTATGTCATATACAGGGTCATCAATTTAAGTCACGCATCCGATACCGATCACGGCGCGGCAAGTTCTCGCGCTAACACCCGCTCGCTGGCCGGTAGAAAGTGCGCGACTTCTCCCCATTACTTCGCGTCAACATACAGTCATTTAATAGCAATTTCTAGTGAAAATAATTATCTACAAACTTACCTGATTTTACAAGAAATGTTCAAAGTGTTGTCCGTCAGCTCGCAAGCATGCCTGACACCTCGTAAACAAGTTTCTAGACACACGGCGAAAGTCTCCCTGAGTGACATGCCGAGAATGGACCCGGTGGAGCGGAACTTGTTTACAATATCGCGTATCGTGTGCCTATATGGAGGACGGATACCAGGAAATTCCCGAATGAATCGAAAACGGCACTCTCTAACAGAAGAATACTTCGCATAAGAAAGCACAATGAATACACGTTGTTCTATAGAAAACATCACTTCGCATAGCAAAGCACAATGAATACACGTTGTTGTATAGAAAACATCACTTTAAGGCAACACATAAACTGTAAGATTGCCCAGAGACTGCACTGTATGTTAGGTCAAATCAAATAGCACTTCACAAGCTTGAATACGCCGGAGATACTGACAGCTTATTGCAACATTGCCGATCGCAGCGCACGTGTTCATTGCGGGGAGAACGCCAAGGCCACCTTGACCGGCCTAGCGGCCGCATCTGCCAAGGCCACCTTCACCGGCCTAGCGGCGCGTACATGCGGGAAATAAAATGATGACCCGGTACATTCCACATGGCCGAGAGTACGTCGTGGTATCAATTTCCGACACTGCACGCCCATTGTTTCTCGTACCACTGCCAGCTGGGTCTTACCACTGACCGCTGGATCGATGGATCGAGCGGGCTTGTGCATACTTCCGTTTTCCACCACTGTCAGCTAGTACACTTCCGTTCGATCGATCAAGTGGGCAGTGCATACTTCCGTTTTCCACCACTGCCAGCTAGTACACTTCCGTTCGATCGATCGAGCGGGCAGTGCATACTTCCGTTCGATCCACCACTGCCAGCTCTATCGTTCCGATCCACTTCCGTCCGCAATTTTCAAAATCACTCCCACCAAACTATCCAGCAACCGAGCGGAAAGATGTTACACATCAAAAACAACTAATAATCCAACTGAAATTTAAACTTCACGACCGATGTTCAAACAATCAGGCTAAGCAATTGGCCATAATGAAAGCTATAGAATATTTAGGAATTAGGAGGATTGAGGACAACGTAGAAAAAAGAGACACTGTACACACGCATAATAAAGTAGCAATTCACTCCCTAACGGATAGTAAAAATCACAATCACTTAATTGAGATAATTAAGAAAAATACGGCAACGTTAATCACAAATAATTGGAGTTTACAGTTTAAGCGGATTAATGCACGTATAGGTTTACAAGGCAACGAGTTGGCAGATGAACTAGCAAAGGAAGCAAGAAAATTAAATAAAATCTGTTACGACAAATTACCTCCATCAACATTAAAATCTGAACTCAGGAGAGAATCTACTAATGAACTGCAGCAGAAATGGGAAGAATCTTCAAAAGAAACTATCACAAAGAAAATTTTTCCGACAGTAGAAAGCAGATAAACAAGCAAAATTAATCGCACGCCAAATTTGACAACATTAATAACAATACATGGAAATATCAACTCCTATTTACACAGACTTAAAATTGTACGCAGCCCCGCGTGTTCTTGGAACGAAGGACCCCCAAACAGTGGACCAAATAATATTTGAGTGTAGTACAGTGAATAGTGAGAGAAATGATTTATTTAACAGTGTTTCCATAGAAGGATACAGGCCGATTCATATTTATTTTTTAATCAGAAAATTTCTTCAACTATTTTCAAGTTTCGTGATTGCTTTGGACTTTACTGCGATGAAAGAAAATCAAGATCATCAACCATCTGCAAATAATATAATAGGACAAAATGTACCGTTTATTATAATTACACAATTGTACGAAATTATTTAAGAGCATGTAGTAATAATAATAATAATAATGAAATGAAAATCCACAGCCTGCTTCCAGTCTCCGACCGGGTCAGGAATGGAATGAATGAAGCCCCCATCTAGCGGCGAGGATATGAACTGTGCCGGCTGCCGAGGCCTGACGCACTCCTCTGGGGCAATGATTAAATGAATGACAGATGAAATGAAATGATAGTGGAGAGTGTTGCTGGAATGAAATTTTGACAGGGAAAACCGGAGTACCCGGAGAAAAACCTGTCTGCCTCCGTTCTGTCCAGCACAGATCTCACATGGAGTGACCGGGATTTGAACCACGGACCCAGCGGTGAGAGGCCAGCGTGCTGCCGCCTAAGCCACGGAGGCTACAATAATAATAATAATATCGTATGGCCTCGGTGCCGGGTGCAAGCTTTGTTATTTGACACCCAAAGGGTGGCTTGCATGTCGAATTTCGTTGTTCCTTGAAGCACTATGAAAGTCAAGGTGGTTAGATATCTGAGCTCCTTGAAAACTATAGCGCTTTCTAGTAGAGAAATGAGGAACGTTGTGTTGGCGGAAACTCCCGAGATGAATTTTTCCATTATTAACACGGCCTACTGAATGGGTTTCTTGACATGCCGACATCGTATGACATGGTGTCGTAATTTATGCCGCCTTTCAAAAATCACTTACCACGGCCAGGAGCGAACCTGCAAGTTGGGGTTAATAGACCGACACGTTGACCACTCACCCACCGTGGCAAGCAGAGCATGTAGTACTATGACTATAGTGGAACATGCAGAGAGTATATTAATGAAAATTAACACACTTAAGGGACACTATGACTGATTTTTGGTCAGAAATCCCAAAAACATGTATGGTTTTATTCTTTGGTATAATTACGCCCCTGACTCCAGCGGATAATTTAGTGCAAGTCTTTTCCGAATTCCGCCATATTTAAAGGTCCAGCGCATGCTTGAAATGTCTAGTGCATGGTATTTAAACGCCTCCTATTCCGGGACTTTCATTGAGCGAGTACTTCTGTACTTATTTTCCTAATAAGGAGCTCAGAAAAGCAAGAAAGAGGGTGTTAATATATGGTGCTGGGCAGTTTTAGCTGATAAGGTAAGCTGATAACTAAAAAAATATGCATGGCCTTATAAAGGTGCATTTTTCTCAGCTTCCCATTTTTTTTTAGACAAAATTCTTCCCATATGCATCAGACTTGTAGCTATAATGTAGCAAAGTTTTATACACATTCTATATTAATGCATCCATAAGTACAGTGATTAGTTTTACTGTAGTATTCTTAGTTTTGCCATAAAAAATATTTTAATTTTCAAATAAGAGGCAATTAATGGGATAAAAAATTTGTGAAATGAGTTGATTTATATCTCAACAAATATTCATATGAACATAAACCAATCACTAGGATTGCTTCCATACCAAATATCTATATGGGAAAGTCATGATAAATGAGCTACCGCTATGTGTTTAACGCAAGGACCATTTTCAAAATTTGCATATTTTCTATATAAAATAACCATAGCCTATCTCCTAAACGGTTAGAGATAGAAAACTGTAAATCAGTAGTATAGTGTATATTAGTATTTGAGTGATGCGTGTATAATTAGAACAATATCCATTGATAATTACAGAAATATGAAGACTCAGTCCCAGTTTCCCTTAAAAGAAAGGGCTCTTGAAGTTTGTCAACATTGGCAAACATCTACCAAATCTTTATTCATCTAACATTCCAGACATTTCACTGACAGCCATCTCTCACAACTTTTATATTTATGCAAATAAGGAACATTATCACAGAAATTAGAAGCCTCCGTGGCTTAGGCAGCAGCAAGCCGGCCTCTCACCGCTGGTTCCGTGGTTCAAATCCCGGTCACTCCATGTGAGATATATGCTGGACAAAACGGAGGCAGACAGGTTTTTCTCCGGGTACTCTGGTTTTCCCGGTCTAAATTTAATTCCAGCAACACTCTCCACTATCATTTCATTTCATCTGTCATTCATTTAACCATTGCCCCAGAGGAGTGCGTCAGGCTTCGGCTGCCGGCACAGTTCATATCCTCGCCGTTAGATGGGTGCTTCATTCATTCCATTCCTGACCCGGTCGGTATCTGGAAGCAGGTTGTGGGTTTTTCATCTCATAAATTACTGCACGGATCTATTTGAAAATTTCACAGTATCTTTATATACATATAGTGCATTAAGGGGACACTATACCCAAACAATTTATTTTGCTCCCAGTGATCCAAACTGCACCAAATTTTATTTCCGTACGACCAACATCCTTCATGAAGTAAAAAGTGCAAAATTATTCCTTTCAATTGATCACTATGGGCAAAAATTACTAAAAGATAGTTCTTTTCTTAAAAGAATTGATACCAACTATTCACCACTAAAAATTACTGAACATTTACAATTCATTTACACTATGTACTCATTGCAGAGACTAATAATTCTGTGCATGGGTTTGAAAAAATATAAAATAGTTTCTGAAATAAATTTTTCTTTCACAAAATTATTTTATTTTTGGCCAAAATTGAAAGTTAAAAATTATTTAAAAATAAACAGCAACTATTTTAACTAATATGGATGCACAGATTTATGGGGGATAGATATCTTAACATGCTACAAAAATATTATTGAGATTGGTTGATATTTGCTACTAAATAGTTGGTGCAAAATCCAAAAGAAATGAATTGTGCGGCAAATTGATGAAAAATGATTAATTGTGATTGAAGCCATTCCATTTCACTCAATTAAAATACCGTATTTAGCATTCTGACAACTGACTCTTGTCCACGCCCCCTGCAGATCTAATTATAAATTGTTATTTGACCCATTTGTAATAATAATTGGATCAAATCCTTTTGTGGCATGAAAGCACTATAACTAAGGATGAAACATTTTAAATAAAAGATACCACAAAAAAGCCGATTTTTTGGGGTATAGTGTCCCCTTAAACTAATCTAGAACAATGGCAGCAGTATTTATGAAACTTGAGAAATATTGCATTGCATTAAAGTTTTTTAAACTTATCATAAAATGTTTACAAATAAAACGTTAGAAGCACTAGAATCTTGATTCTAATTCGGATTGCAAGCCATGAATTCTTCTTCCATTGTGTTAAGTTTCAAGCCTTTAACTTCAATAGTTAGTTTTCAAAATATTAATTGTAATGTTGATATCATTGAATGATAATGCCTTTTCAGTAACTTAACTATCTTATGCTATGAAGGCAAATGTTGATAAATGTCCATTACATTGAGTCAGCAGTTTGTGTGGTTGGGCATATTAAGACTGAACTGTGTTGTTAAACTATCCTGTTAAGGACCAAACATTTCGTTTTTTGAAATACGAGGGCTGTTTTTTAAGTAAGGGCCGTTTTTTTAATTAACCGAACATCTTTTTTTAAAACCACATTTATTTTTTTAGGTTTTACATGCCTTCCTCTATCTTTCTACATAGTTACCTTGTTTATTTAGGCACTTGTCATACCTTAACCCTTTCCGAGCGGATGCTTTTATGTCTCTGAGCGGATTTCTTTTTAAAAAATTCAAAATAAGATGATTATTTTTAATTATTACAACTCACTTATATTTCGCTTACTTGTTGACACTTGAAGTTTGAGTAGCATCTGAAGTTTGTAAAGTTAATTAATTAATAAATATTAATTAATTAATAATTAAGTGTGGAATACTTCAAACCATCCCTCAAATCCAAAGCAGACAGTATATCTTCATCATTCCATAGCCTTTTCCGTGAAATTATGCTCACATCACCAAATAAATACTACAAATATGCACTCACTTCACCAGCTACGCAATGACACGTGTGTTCATCTGAAGCAACAACTACCTGGGGGTATTTATGAAGTCATAAAAGTCTCTTGGGGTGACATAATTAACTATCAAACATGTGCCTGCATAGTAATCTCTGAGGCTTAACATTAACTATTTTGATGGAAAACGGTGCCATATTTACATTTTCGAATTTTCGGGATATATCGGTTTCCCGCTCGCACCAAAAGTATGCGCCAGATATATCCGTATTTCGCTCCGCAAGGGTTAAAACTAAGTTCTGAAATCCCTCTTCATAAAAGTTTGCCGCCTGCTCTGACAACCAAGAATTCACGGCTGTTATCACTTTTTCATTGTCGGCGAAGCGCTTCCCACCAAGATGACGAAGGGCTATACGTTGGGTGATCCAAAACTTCCCACCCAAAAGAGTCAATCAGTTCCCAAGTCCGGGCAGCAGTGCGAAGACTTGCCATGGTCTTGCGCTATGACGGTAAAGTGCCAAAATGGGTACGCGAGTTCAAAATGTTCATTGCATTATCACCATATACCTCACAAAGCTGACATGTTTCTTGCACTCAAAAAAAGTATCACAGATCGTACCTTACACGCGGCGGGCGAATCAATAATCTCGAACATTGTAAAGAAGCACAGTTCAGCGTACAGGTTAGCTACACAGCTACAATTGACGCCTGCTTGTTCGCAAAGGATGCCGGGAGGTAGCGCGCATGCTTGTTGCGGCGTGCGCACTAAATACGGGCTTTTGAAAAATATGGTCCTTTCTTTAAAAAAAAACACGTAGCATCTTTGAATTGAAGACTTATCATTTTATCGAATACCAGCACCACACATTTGATGATCCAAACGGAAAATAAAGAAGGAACCAAAACAATTAGACCTCGAAACATGTCCCCAATGACCTAAAAGTGATGAAAATGAAAATCCACAGCCTGCTTCCAGTCTCCGACCGGGTCAGGAATGGAATGAATGAACCCCCATTTAGCGGCGAGGATATGAACTGTTCCGGCTGCCGAGGCCTGACGCACTCCTCTGGGGCAATGATTTAATGAATGACAGATGTAATGAAATGATAGTGGAGAGTGTTGCTGGAATGAAATTTTGACTGGGAAAACCGGAGTACCCGGAGAAAAACCTGTCTGCCTCCGTTTTGTCCAGCACAGATCTCACATGGAGTGACCGGGATTTGAACCACGGACCCAGCGGTGAGAGGCCGGGGTGCTGCCGCCTAAGACATGGAGGCTTTTACCTAAAAGTGATAATTTATTAAAATAAAAGTTATTGATTAGGCGGAACGTTTGCCACAATTCTTACTAACCACTATCAAGGCCAATTATAGGCTGCTGTTACGAAAATTATTGCCCTTTTTCGACATGTTAAATTCCAAAAATGTAAATAAACCTCATTTTAAATTGGGAATAGTTCAGGGGACGACACCAGGTGTAAAATTATGTTATGAAAATCCGTTCGACTACGACACAAATGGAGTGACAAACTATGGGCCAAAGTGACTCGGCGCCAGTCCTCGTGTAATATGTTTCACGCCAGTTCTCAAGAGTTAAGCGTATCATTCCACGCCCGACAGTGGGTGTAACATTTTTTATTCGTTTGGAAGTGCGAGTGGAACGCACGAAAGCACGGCTAATGAAGGGCGTGATGTAGAGATTGATTTGTTTGACACGCAGAGCAACATTTCTCTTCATTTTAATACAGGCTGCAGCGAGCCAGGTTAAGACTGTACAGAATGATATGAGTGTTGGTTACATATAGTTCTGAAGAATCAAAAGGCCCTGAAAACAGGTTTTATTCTAATGCAGATTCGATAAACGAGTTCTTTTTACATTTACACACATCTTTTATGTTGGAGAGAAATTCACATTGAATTCAGACTAAAAACGACGAAAATACAGAGCATTTAAGCAGGCTTGGATAGTAGGAGGCCTGGGTTTACAATTCACATTGGTTACAGCTATCAGCTGTTATTTAACATGAAAGAGAACGCATTCAGCTATGTTTACAAGGGAAGATTGTTATGTTTAAATAAGATGAAGGTTTAGGTTGCCACTATTATTATTATTATTTTCGTATGGTACATCACAAAGCATCAACATAAACAATATACATACAGTTTATACAATAGGTAACACATTACAACTGTAACAAGAAGTTCCGTGAAGAACTATACTGCCTACTTTTCATGCCAATGATTATTCTACAGTGTATGAACCTATCTAGAATAATGACAAAATTAAGTTGGTAATATCGAAATATCTAATTAGTTCAAAATATACCTGGTATGATGTAGCCTAATAGAGCACTACAGTTGGCAGCCCTGGTGACTGAATATATTCTTAGTTCCATCTCTTAAGGTACAGAATAAAAAATTTGGTTGAAGTCCAATGGACGTTACATGCAGTTAATCACTGGATCTATCAGCACGCGTAAAAGCATGTTGCCAACAATACCATGCGTGTGCTGGTCAGAAATAATCTGAATTATTATGATATCTTGTTGTGCCAATTATGGATGAAATTCAACTGATAGTATAGAAGTTACATGTATTTAAAAATTGGTACTATCAGCAGGCTTATAATCATGTTGGTAGAACTGACGTATATAAGTTACTCCAAATTAATCTAAAATGTCAGAATATACGTGTGCATAGTTTAAAGCTATTGGCTTGCATACTTTCTGATATATTGGTATTTGGATAAAAAAAAATAGAGAGAGCAATTATTAACAGTTGTTAGCCCTCTTGGCTCTTAAGAATACGCTCAGTCATATCTGTTTATGTAAAGATATTACATACAAAATTTGGTTGAAATCCAACTGATAGTGTAGAAGTTATATGCATTTAAACATTGGACCTATCAGAAGGCTTAAAATTATTTTGGCAACACTGTCATTGTTGGCCTCCTGGAAATTAAACTGAAATAGTATTATCAGCACGTGTGCCAATTTTGGAATAGCTCCCATGCATACCTTGCAATATATCCAACATGGAGCTCAAATTTCTAGTGCGTTTTTCAGCAGTTGGTAGCCCTGACATCATTTTCAAATATGGACGTGAGATATTCCGGTGCACATCTTTACTCATACTAAATTTGGTTTTGATTGCTGCAGCCATTTAGGAGTTGATAGGGGGACACACACACACAGCCAGACAGACAGAAGGACAGACAGACAGACACACATTTGCCCGATGTCGTAAGTCTACTTTATCCTCATTTTTGCAAAATGTGAAAAGTAGGCTAAAAATCATGCAAAGGAAGAGTGTTCAAATATTAATGTCTGCAATTTTTGGCCGTCTTATGGCTTCAGTGGAGGCCATTGCAAAGTCCTGTATTGATCCAGTGAATATCCTATTAATACATTTAGTGACAATACGGTTCATAGTCTGTTTAACTGCACCACAATCACAGGTTGGGGAAGATCGCATACCCTACTTAAACATCATTGATCCGCATCTCCCGTGGTGAGTGCGGACTCTGTTGAGAGTTACCCATGTCTTGCGGGGCAAATCAAAGCCAGCTCGCAGATTTTGAATGTTGAACAATGCCTGCCATTGCATTGGAGCTATGATGTTTCACAGCTTTTGGATCATAAACCTTCCTAACCAGTTCCTGTGTTCTTGATTTGAGGTGGCTATATCCGATGCTAGCATCTTCATGAATGGGGAGTTCAGGATTGGCCAATATCTGACCAAGTTGTTCAGTCTTCTAATTATAGGAGGTTCTATGTGACTAAGCACAGGCAGCCATAAAAGAGGGGTTGAAATACAATTGAGTAACCCATTTAATTTAACCATTTTCTATAAATTAGGGTAGCGTAATTGTACCGTCCATTTAGTGACACGTTCTGGAGCACATCCAGGGTGCTAAATATTTATACAGTGAAGGCAGCGATGGGCAGGTTACCACGTTGGCCATTACAAGACTGCTTTTGACAGTTTTCAAGTGTATTCCACTTCTATTGGGTGATGATGATGTTTTCTTTTGTTATTATATATTATATATTATATATTGTTATTTTATTATATCTCTGGGTGAGATGTTTGTGTGAGCGATGGCTACACATATGAGTTTATATGGATGTGAGGATGGATTCCCTTTCTACGCTACGATTTTTTCTACGATTTTTTTTTGCGTTTCTTTAATAAACAGTCAACTAAATTGAAACCAGGGATAAAATAGAAACTAAACGTGTGTTAATAATCAATGAAATTAAGTTTGGTCATAATGAAATTCTGATAATCAAAAATACTCTGATTAAAACACTGAATGATAACCGTAATATTTTTAAGTTACCATGAGGAAGAAGAATGTTGATTCTTTCACGTTGCTATGCTTTTCTAGGACATATATAACCCACTTGCGAAACGACAGTTGCCGTAACGTGAAATGTGCGTAAGATCACGGTTGTGTGCAATAATGCGACATGAGCCATGAAGGGAGCTTCATGCAGTTGCCAACATAACTTTACTCCATTGTCAGATGACCGCTTATCATATACAGCGAAAGGGCACAAAGCGTGCGCCATTAGGAGTGTGATTTTCGTGTGCACATTTGTGTTGTTATTTTATATTTTTATTTTTGCATAGGGAAACTGTGCATATCTTTAGCTTAGCATTTTTTGTTTGCTAGACGCTTATCGTCCACTTACAGTAAAATTTAAATTCACTACAGGTTTAGCTAGGAAGAATTAACGTAAAAATAAATGTACGACGTGACACCGTCATAACAACAATATGCTTATTTTAGCCATTTATTAAATGTAACCAACTTTATTGTTGTTGTTGTTGTTTGATTTTGAGTCTTCAGTCTTTGACTAGTTTGATGCAGCACTCCATATTTCCCTGTCCTGAGATAATCGTTTCATCTCTACACAGCTACCACACCCTATATCCGAAGCGATCTTTTTAATATATTCTAACCGTGGTCTACCAAAACAGTTCTTGTCCTCGACCTTTCCGTCCATAACTAAGCTTGCTATTCCTGGGTGTCTTAGTATGTGTCCTACCAACCTATCTCTTCACTTCATTAGCAGTCGCCAGAAACATCTATCCTCTCCCGCTCGTCTTAATACGTCTTCAATGGTAACCCTATCTACCCATCTGATCTTCATCATTCTCCTGTCACACCACATTCCGAAAGCTTCAATTCTCCTAATTTCTGCTGCACCAATAGTCCACGTTTCACTCCCATAGAGCGCCACGCTCCAGACAAAGGCTTTCAAAAAAGACATCCTAATACCTAAATCTATATTCGATGTCAAAAGATCCCTTTTCTGTAGAAATGCTTTCCTTGCCTTAGTCAACCTACTTTTTATATCCTCTTTGCTTCGTCCATCACTGGTTATTTTTCTTGATAAGTAAGAGAAGTAGAAGAGAGAAATTTGATTTGCCGTAGGATCAGGAGTAATTAATTTTACTATTAATTAATGGAATTGTATTTGCATAGGGGAAGTTAATGTGACCCGAATCATAGCTTGGTTTGCCATTCATTTTGTAACTAGGATTTCTAGAAGGGATTTGAAGGAATAGTTAGACGACGGTTTTCATAATTCAGGTTAGATTAATTTAGAGTGGAATAGCTGCCATGCCCCTTCTTCGACTTAGGCTGGGGATCTGATTCTTGAATACATTGAGAGAATATTTACTAGAGCCTTGGACCTTATAATTGCAAACTTGTTTTTTCCTTTGGATGTGTTCTTGCGGCTAGTTCAAACTTCCCACAACTTTTCTCCTAACCCTTTACTCCCTGAGATATCAGTCTCGTGCCAAGCTGGTCAAATGTACACGTCCCAGTTATATGCCTCGTTGGAAAGGGGTCTCGTGAGGACTGACTTCGATCCGCTGTTCCGACAATATCTTGATTTAACGAGCATGGTCTGTAATGTAATTGTTACACAAAACCAATGACTTCTCACCTATAATGTTAGTCACTGGTTAGCACCGAAGTACATTACTTATTACAACTAGAATTCACACATCCTATCGAGTGACAAGATTCAGAACATTAAACACTGGAAGAAGGATTTTTGGTGTTGACCAAAACCTGCGCAACGCCTTGAGAATTTATCTTGTTTTGATAGTGTTCCACAGAAGTCATATAAATATTTTTTAAATTTCGATTTTATAATTAAATATTTTTTGAGGATATCCATTTTACTTATGATCTAATTTTAGCCTAGATACAACGTTAGGAATGATGTTTTTATTCCAGATTTTACTTCGGATATGTATTTTGCCATTCAGAAAGCTGAAGATGACCATATCGAAGGGAACAAACATGTACTGTACTTCTCGTAATCTCTATATAGTATAAAAAAGTCCCCGATACTTCGATATAACGGGTAATCTTGAGAACCACTGGATGAATGTTGATGCGGTTTTCACCATTGTGTAAAGGATTTTTAGAAGAAGGTTCTCTAAATAAACATTCATTTATGACCAAGGAAAGCCGATCAGTAACGTTTTCAGTGAATTGAGTCAAAGAAAAACCTGCCGTACATGCGCTTTTCAAACTACGCAGGTTAAACCGTTAAAACATCTATATACAATGAGTGTAAGAATTATTCAGCATGAAAATTTCTACACATAAGTCCTGGACAGCATATCTCTATATTTAGTACATCACCCACTATAAGTGCTTTGACGTTTTCATTTCTTCCAACAATCTCCATCCTGTGGAAATTTCCATTACTAGCTTCGGAGCAAGTTTACAACCTAGCGAGTAAGCCTATCACCCCAGCTTCGGCCAGGATCAAACTGTCGAGTCGTATCGAGTTAAGATTTCAGAGACGAGTATATATGTTTGGAGTTTCGCTGTTCATCTCGGCTCTTCTGAAATGCATCTGGGACCCGCCGTCCGTGCGTCTTTTAAGCTTACGCTGGGTAAAGGATTAAAGATCCCGGGTGAAGACGGGATGGGTTGATAGTTATAGATATTATAGATATTAATGTTACATGACTTTGTATTGATAGGCGTCATTTTTATTTAGACTACATTTTATAGCAAATCTGTTAAAATTAGGATTTTGTGCAATATTTTACAGGATGGTCCATTTTAATTCATGGACATTATATCTCAAAAAGTACTCATCGGATCTAAATAAAGTTAGGTTGGTTGGTTGGTTCCTCAGTTTACGGCAGTGACAACGCGGTCATGTAACCCCGTGTACTTTGGGTGTGTGTAGAATCTGTCTGATAACCGGTGTTAATTGTGATGGCTGTATTAGTGTGTGTTATCTGTTTCTTTTTTTAGCGTATGGCTTTTTTAGTGCCGGGAGTGTCTGAGGACATGTTCGGCTCGCCAGTTTTATAGCTGCTTCGAGGCGGACACCCAATGGGTGAGCTAAAAGTACCGTCACGTGTAGAGTGTTGTCTGGGGAGGAAAGTTTGAATGTAAGGACGAGGAGTTGGAAGGTAACGGCTGTGGCCTATAGTTAGGGACCAACCCCGGCATTTCCCTGGAAGGAAGATGGGAATCCACAGAAGACCATCTTCAAGGTTGCCGGTGGGGGGATTCGAACCTCCTAGCCTCCCGGATGTGAGTGACTGCCAGCAGTCATGCCGTAACGACCATGGCTAACTCATCCGGTTTTAATTCAAGTAAGGACTGCAGACATTCGATTTTCAAGTAGTTCCAACTTTTGCTACCAAACGCCACCGTCAATGACCAACTAGTTCTGAACTTTGTTACTAGATGCCACCGCAGTTGGCTCCGGGCATCAAACGTTGGAACCTAAGAGCATTTGACAAATATAACCTATAATTTAGATTCACAAAAGTGTAATTAGTGGAAGGATTTTTATCATGCCATAAATCTATGAAGGAAGGCTTACTGAAGGACTTTAACTCTCTTAAAAATCCGACGATTTCGGCCAGGTTTGAACTCGCATAGCAGGTCAGCATGGTACCGACTACACCACTGATTAGTCATGAAGCTGTGATTATATGGAAGCTACTGAGGTATGGGTGGTGATGAGTAAGATATTTGAGGCTCAGCTAATGTCTGTGGATGTTGTGAAAATCTCTACTGGTTGGGCTGGTACTGCTGTACCGACTCAGTGAGGAATGCAATGACAAACTACTTCAATCCACACCTTGCCTATTATGCCTAATTTTAGTACTGCGTAAGTTTTGTGGAATGCAGCCGCAATAAATCCGAAAACTCTATGGGCATGATATTGGCAGGTGAAAAGCTAACGGAAGTAGGAGACTTCTGTTACTTAGGAAGCAAAATAACCAGTGATGGACGAAGCGGAGAGGATATAAAAAGTTGGTGGCTCAGGCAAGGAAAGCATTTCTACAGAAAAGGAATCTGTTGACATCGAATATAGATTTAGGTATTAGGAAGTCATTTTTGAAAGCCTTTGTCTGTCTCGTGGCGCTCTATGGAAGTGAAACCTGGACTGTTGGAGCAGCAGAAAAGAGGAGAATTGAAGCGTTTGAAAAGTGCTGTTACAGGATAATGATGAAGATCAGATGAGTAGATAGGGTAACAAGTGAAGTGGTATTGAGACGAGTGGGAGAGGAGAGATGTTTCTGGCGACTGCTATTGAAGAGAAGAGGTAGGTTGGTAAGACACATACTAAGTCACCGAAGAATATCAAGCTTAGTTATGGAAGCAAGGGTCTTGGACAAGAATTGTTAGACAGATTGCTTTGGATGTAGGATGTAGAGATGAAAGGATTAACTCAGGACAGGGAGGTATTGAGAGCTGCATCAAACCAGTCAAAAGATGATGATGATGATGATAATTGTTGTTTTAAGGGGCTTAACATCTAGGCTATCGGCCCCTGATGGTTTGGGTGATCGTGAAGATGAAAATGAAATGCAAACTTAAAACTAAAATTATCTACCAACCTACACACTAGAAGAAGAAATGGAAAACTAAAGGAGAATAAGGCAAATAAAGGACAGGAGGAAAAGAAATGCCCTCAACCCTCTAAGAATGCGGATTGAGGGACTTGGAAGGAAGGAGACTCATGAAAGGCAGATAGGAAAGTGAAAGAGGAGAGGGTCCGCCCAAAGGTAAGGGACAAAAGGGAAAAACGGACCCAGCTCAGGAATCCCTCCGGGTCGCCAACTCACGAACTCACCAGCCGTGAGCCCCTGAGGGTGTAGCATTATCCAGGGTGCACCAAAAGTGGTGGGGCTACATACACCCTCCCTCCTTAAGGGCCTTGAGCACAAGGCAGGAGGTAAAAGGAAAAGAAAAAGAAGGCTGACCTCTCACAGAAGGAGGGTGTCAGGAAAGATGAGACAAGGGCCAATTAAGGCGGGAAAGAAAGAGACTCCCTAGGCCTCGGATACACTAATACCGTCGGGGTCGGAAGAGAACAAGAGTTGACCAAGTGAGGTCGACAGGAAAGAAGACGGAGAGGAGCCCGGCACAAGTAAGTGGAAGCAATGCCGGACTCAGCTGGGGCCCCGTGGTCGCCAACCCACGCCCACTAGAAGACTCAAACAACAATGTCGTCACACTTCTTTGTCTATAACAAATATATGAATACTTTAATTACACGTGAAAAGAAATAATAGGAATAATAGGAATTTGTTTCGTATGTTCCAGTAATTGAGGTTTTATTGTGTTGACCGACTGAAGATTTGCAATATTAATTGGAGCTAAATGGCCACGATGTCCAAGCTCCTCAGATGAAATAACAATAACGAAAGATCTCCGTGTACTTACCCACAGCCGCATTTTGATGTTCATAGCGCTGTTAGTTCCTCCAGTGCTCACTGTGTATGTCTCGCCGTCTCTTATATAGCCTACTCGTCACGTAGGGTTCACCTCTCTTAGACCCTGCTCATCCAAACAGGCGCGACCTAAGATCAAGAAAACGTGCCTACAACACCGTGACTTTCTCACTGTTCTACATCAGTGGTTCCCATCCCCAAATCTTTCTGAAATTGAATCATATACAGTATGGACCAGAGCCTCCGTGGCTTAGGCGGCAGCACGCCGGCCTCTCACCGCTGGATCCGTGGTTCAAATCCCGGTCACTCCATGTGAGATCTGTGCTGGACAAAACGGAGGTAGACAGGTTTTTCTCCGGGTACTCCGGTTTTCCCTGTCACAATTTTATTCCAGCAACACTCTCCACTATCATTTCATTTCATCTGTCATTCATTTAATCATTGCCCCAGACGAGTGCGACAGGCTTCGGCAGCCGGCACATTTCATGTCCTCGCCGCTAGATGGGGGCTTCATTCATTCCATTCCTGACCCGGTCAGAGACTGGAAGCAGGCTCTGGATTTTCATTTTCATTTCACAGTGTGGACCACTCAATACTCACCCCATACCTCCTCAGCGCCATAACCATAATAAAATGCAAAGATAATTAATAGTACATTATGCAACGAGCCTATAATGGCAATAAGTAAGACACGAGGATGTTTATAAAACGAGCGTACGCGAGTGTCTTAATTACCATTATAGGCGAGTTGCATACGACTGTTAATGATCGGCGATAATTAATATAACTTTTTATGTTCAAACATATATATTCAAAAATATCTGTCGAGATTTCGCCACTTTTATGTACCAAACAGAGCGCATGTGACGCATAGAATGCCTTGTATTTGACCATGGCCACCTCGATTACTCTACTATGACACTAGGCCAGGCAGTGAGATTTACATTAGAAGGCCGTGGAACTCAGCGCATCTAATTATCTAATTGGTCAAACAACTGTTTCTTGAGCTCTGATTGGTGGGAGAAACTGTTTCATAATGAAAAATAGTGTTATAATGAGCCTCATTGTAGTACAGTTTTCTGACATATAATAGTCAGGGTTGAACATAATAGTACATTATGCAACGAGCCTATAATGGCTATGATTAAGACACGAGTATTTTTTATAAAACGAGCGTATGCGAGTTTTATAATTTCCATACGAGTGTCTTAATTACCATTATAGGCGAGTTGCATACGACTGTTTATGTTCGACGATAATTATAACTTTATTATATGTTTTAACAGACATATTCATAAATATCTGTTCTGTCACTAGAATGTTGTGATCGGGTGCTGCGGTGGGTAGTATATTTCTGTTATCCAAGCTCTCTTGGCAACCGACGCATGCGCCCTGTGTGCTTCAATACCATATGTTCAGATTGTGCTCCAGTATTCAGTAAAACTGTCACCGAAGTCGTTTCAAAACCACGCGCTGTGTAGAAATTGGTTTTGGGGATATTAAGGTACAGTGCTATTTCTTGTCTCATATTCACCAGTTTATTTACGCGAACATATGGACGGTGCACTTTCGGTAATGTATATAGACATGTTGGATTTTGAGCGCATGCGCGAAGGTATACTTATCTAATAGTTCACACAACTGTTTCTTGAGCTCTGATTGGTGGGAGAAACTGCTTCATAATGAAACATAGTGTTATAATGAACCTCATTATGATACAGTTTTCTGACACATAATAGTTAGAGTCGAACATAAAACAGTTTATAATAGTTTAATACTGCCAATGGCCATAAAATACAACTTAATTTCTGTAGATAACAATCGCACGATTACTATTAAAACATTGTAAATTAGTATTGATCTCTGCAGTACTCTAACAGTGATTTCGTTCTTTTGGAACATTCTCCAAAATGGTATCGTGAGCACGATTTGTTACACAATTTTCATACGCATTCTGGTAAAGGGTCGTGAAAGTCTGTTATGTTGCAAAGTTTATAGAACATATTATCATCATCATATACCAGATGAATCTAGGTTGGACATCCACCGATAATGTGATCCAAGGTTTCACCATGTTTGCCACATTTACGACCCTTATTATTATTCCTTCAAGTTTGGACTACTGTGAACGACGAGAAACAATTGATTTTCTGGTCAGTTCCTTTTTCTTCACCCAGAATTCCTCGTTCCTTTCGCTGTGCTTCCCCCTCCTTTCCTATGACGAGGTGATCTTGGTCGTTCCACTGGGTCTTTACTTGAGGGAGGATGTGTGTAAAAATGAGTATAATTAGTATTTTTTTATTCGCCCATAATTTACCTTACGGTATGAAGATTTTAATTCCAAAATATTACAGTTCAATACCATCTGTAAATGTGAGATAAATTAGTATATGTAGCCTAACTGTTTGTATACTGCCACACCCTCTTCTGTAGAAAGAGTTTTGTTTCCTTTACATCAAGAAGGCTGTGAAAAAGGATGATTGTCGCATAGTTACGGTTCTTTTGTTGGCATTGTGTTTATTTAAATGTGTTTCTTGTGGTGATTCTATTGTTTCAAAACCTACTTACTAAGTGCTAATTTTGTGAGTTATGTGTTCTCCAAAGTAACAGAATAACTCTTGGTGACCGTAATGTTTTTAGTAAAGTAGAGAAAGGCCGTGTTTAGGAATTGGAAAGGAAGGTACCAACTTATTTTGTGGAATTATGAACATGCACATCCAGTTGCATGGTACACTCATACAAACAGAGAACTCATAGGTGCCCTTAACAAAGAATGTGAGGATAATCTGATATCAACAGATGATGAAATTGGAAACAAAGGCTAATCAAAGGAGAAATTCAATGAGGAAACTTCTGGAGGAGGAAGAGGAATCAGGGGAATATAGATATGGTCTGCACTAATTCATTAGATGAGCGGCAATACAACATAAACAAACTCAAATCTTTTATTCAAGTTTTCCATAACTTGCATTTTTGTAAGTTTATTGTACCTTTTCTCCTACTTCATTAAAGATACAGTGATAAAAACTTGGTATGCTGCTGTAAACCATTATTCAAAATAACTTCCTGGAACATATTTTTTAAGAACATATTTCGGATTTTAAGGGGTAACATGTCATTACTTTTACTTCAAATGAAGTCTATCAGATTCTGAAGTGCTGTTAAAAATAAAGTCAATAAGATATCAACAATTTGTTCCACAGATATATTTAAACTGGTCCGTAGATACTACATGTCACATTTTGTAACTTACAATGTGATGGTTTTGTAGAAATGGTACAAATTAAGGGTACATGTTTCAGAAAATTCAAATATTCCCAGCTGAAGACCCATTTGAATTATCACCACCACGAAAATCAATACAGGCATGCATAGCACACAGATAATCATGTGTGTCAAATTCTATAGCATTATCTTTAAAACTCTGGGAGTTATAATAATTATTTTACTGGAGTGCAGTTTTGAATACGTCCCCCCTTAATCCCCTTGAAGTTATTAATTTTAGCTCAAAATACAGCCTTATTCCAGATGTCTTTTGGATATACGCTAACTTCCTCCATGTCTCTTTTGGGTTCTTTTACCCACATAGTAGTCGCCTTTAGCTTGGTGATGTGACTTTTCTTCTTATTATTATTATTAGTCAAAGCAAGCGTCGGCTACTGATGTCCACAGCTCTCCTGAATGGAGTGGAGATTTGGTCTGATTCGCTGAGAGTAATGAGAGTAAGGAAACTCTTGGCTGCAATTCAGAGGAAAGGAGTCTGAGGGTGGCTTGTGCTCATCGTACAGTTTCGGAACCTGCAGTTCTGGTTATCTCAGGTGTTGCGCCAAATTGACTTACTCGCGCAAGAACGTAAAGAAGTATACTGCCCACGAGTAGAACTGGCCAAGGTTCAAGCCCGGAAGGAAACACTCAAGATGGAACTTTTGTCAGCAGAGGTTGAATTACGATCTTACGGGAAGAAAGGACAAGTAGAAAACATGGGGAGGTTAATTACTTTCTGACTCAGATATTGACAGGTCACCGCTATTTTCCAAAGTAAGGAGTTCAGTATATATTTATTGCGAGAGCGAACGAGATGATGTATATCATACGTTCTTCTTCTGCGCTCGTTGAGCAGTGGAAAATCAACGAATTGAAGCTGAAGTTGGTGCAATAACGCCGGACAATATTAAGTAGAGCTTTAATTATCCGAATCATTGGGGACCAGTCTCCATTCGGATAATCAAAAATTCGGATAATTGGATTTACTTACATGGTACACACATATATGCTTTTTAAAGAAGATGAGCTTATTTTCGGTACTGTATGCATTTTAAATGCACTCCAAATAAATTCAAGGACACCGTGTCTGAACTTGAAATTTCTTAGCCAGTCGTTACTTGCTTTTAAGGATGAATAACCAAGCTTTTGTGCTAAGATTCTAGCTTTTACGGAAAGAATCGTACCCGAAATTGGGCTTCCCATAGAACGTTGCTGCAAAACACACTTGAAAACGGCATCTTCTAAATCTTTGTTTGTTGCTCTCTTCATTGATTATATTGGTTTTTTTTTCTGAAAGCGATTTGGATAGTTGGAGTTCGGATAATTGGATTCTTCTGTGGTTGGAATTATGCTGAGGACCCAACTCAGCTGGGATACGGTCACTTTATTCTTAAGAAGAAAAATGGGGACTTGCACGATTAGGTTATTACGTCTGCGTACCGCGGACTGAAGTATGAATTGATATGTAAGAAGGTGCTTATGATGCAAATAAAATGACTCCTTCCTGAAATAATACGAAAGTGGTCCCTGGATGGATCTTTGTCCAGAGGTCAGGGTGTGGTTTTTGGAGAGTAAGAATCCCACACGCTTAAGGAGTGTGGACTCTTCTCAAGTGTCTGATGTAAGATTTCTCACTTCCCTCGTAAAACAAGAAGTGACGAACTAAATAGCCTACTTATCTTAAAATTTAAGATTCATGCCAATGATTAATCTATATGGAACTATCTAGAATAATGACGAAATTTAGTTGGTAATATCGAAATTTCTAATTAGTTCGAAACACTGTATACCTGGCATAATGTAGCCTAATAGATCACTACAGTTGGCAGCCCTGGTGACTGAATATATTCTTAGTTCCATCTCTTAAGGTACAGAATACAAAATTTGGTTGAAGTCCAATGGATAGCATGGACGTTACATGCAGTTAAATATTGGATCTAACAACGCGCGTAAAATCATGTTGGCAACAATTACATACATGTATTTGTCAGAAATAATCTGAAATGATATGATCTATTGTTGTGTCAATTTTGAATGAAATCCATTAGTTAGTATAGAAGTTACAGGCATTTTAAAATTGGACCTATCAGCAGGCTTAGTATCATGTTGGCAGCACTAGCGTAGGCCTATATTAGTTACTCCAAATTAATCTAGAATGCCAGGTACTATGCGTGTGAAAAGTTTAGAGCTATTGGCTTGCTTACTTTCTGATATATTGATATTAGGGTAACAAAAATAGAGACAGTATTTATTAACAGTTGGTAGCCCTGGTTACTCTTAAAAATCGGCATAGTCATATCTGTTAAGGTACACATAGTACACATGAAATTTGGTTGAAATCCAATTGATAGTACAGAAGTTCATGTATTTAAATTTGGAACTCTCAGCAGGCTTAGAATCATGTTGGTAGCACTGACGTATATAAGTTACTCCAAATTAATACAGAATGTCAGGTACTATACGTGTGCATAGTTAAAAGCTGTCGGCTTGCATACTTTCTGATATATGGGTATTTGGATAAAAAACAATAGAGCATTTATTAACAGTTAGCAGCCCTGGTGGCTCTTAAGAATACGCTCAGTCATATCTGTTTATGTACACATAACACATACGAAATTTGGTTGAAATCCAATTGATAGTGTAGAAGTGTGCCCTTTCAGCAAGAAATATGCAAATCACAGTATGCCAGCATTGCTCAATTCGGGATTTTCGGGGCTGCGGTAAGTTCTCCCACTCTATGACTTACACATTTTGGATTAAATAGAGGATACACTTGCAAAAATAACAACAAAATCAACTCCTATTTTAACACATTTAATTAAACAAAATTATGGCGCTACAAACAATAAAACAAATAAACTACTGACCAATATCTTTCTACTTGTTCAAAGTGAACAAGGAATAGCATAAGAATAAAACAAATATTAGATTAAACACATGGTTTTCTTTAAAACCAACAATTCATGATTATTTTCACTTCCATAAAGTACCTATCTGAAAGTTCCATATAACTACGAGCTTCTTTGGCTCGATACTTTCAATAATAATGGTGTCATACTTTTGTACACCTCAAGAACTATTTTTATCCTTTTTTATCATCAAAACAAATATATAATTACATTTAAAATTACATGTTAATTATCTACTTCAATATTTGGGCACTTCACATGTTCTCAGCATTTACCACCTCTCTCAAGTTTTGCAATTTCACTACGGTGATCGGGAAACTACTTGTGTACTCCAGAGTTATAAAGATTACTTGACAAAGTCAAAAACTATGATTACTCCCGAAATCTAGTTACCTTCATAAAACTCGTGGATTCCTTATTTCCATACAACATTACAATAGGGATTTTTATTTATTTTATTTGTCTTATAAGACTATTATCACATAAGAAAACTACGATCTGAACTGGCAAGCGATAATATCAATCTACAAGGACCTCGGTTCAACGCCCGGGTCATTAACAACTTTTAAACACTCACGGTGTATTTAGCACTTCTTACAAACAGCCTTTCCCCCAACCCCCATGCAACGAGGGTCTGGTCAATTACTTGAGCGTGATTTATGACTATGCGGGAAACCTCCCGTCTCGTCCGCAGTTGGAGTTCTCCTTAATGCTTTCAAAACAAACCTTCCTTCTATTTTCAGTTCTATGGAGAGACATGGTATTTAACTTCTCTTTTCACTTTCAACAATATTATTGGGCTCATAAACCACTCTCGTAACCTTGGCATTTATTAATTATGAAGGGTCCTCGTTGATTGGGAAGAGTAATACACATTCTACGACGAATAATTAGGGGCTTCAACAACAAGAGGATTCTAGGTTCGAATCTCTTAACATGCCTAGGGAACCATTCCCATATTGGAGGACTTATACAAATTGCGATTTAAAGTCGGCCGTGGCCTACATGACAAACGCTCAATAATACCATACATTTGCTCCCTTTGATATAATAACACACACATGGACTCGTGATCTACGTCACAATTAGAGGGCTTACAACATATCTCAATTCAATACAATCAACTACCCCCCATAAGTAATTTACCAAGTACATTTAAATTCTACGCATTCCTAGCGTGACTTTTTATTTAATTGCATCCCATTGCGCTACACATTACTTTACGGCCAAATGTCTTCCAAAGAACTGATAAATTTCATAGTAACAATTGATACATATCTCAATGTTTATATTTATCTTTTCTGTTGACAATAAATCGCTCCATTTTTAAGAACATGCATTCACATCATGTCTTATACATTTGTTAAGGCTCCAACGCTCTAAATTTTTATATCATTCAATTTAATCTTTATTTAGATTTCTTTACCTTGTTATTATTATTATTATTATTCACATCATGTCTTCATTCCTTACAAAAGCTAAAAAGCTATTTCTTTCATATAATTCAATTTTACCTTTATTTAAATATCTTTGTTATATTTATTATTATTACGCTTGCTTTTATAACCTTCGTCAAATACACTGACATTTTATTCCAGGCATTTCCTCTACAGGATTTATTCTTTCACATAATTATTTATTATTTCTCAAAACTTTATTTTTTGTTCAGATCGCGTTCTTATTCAGTTATTATTTATTTAAAAACATCCCTTTTATTCAAAACTCCGGTGGAATTGTGCACAAAATTTTCCCCCGACACCAAAACATAATGAAAATCTTTACTCACATGTCTAAGGTCGTTTTCTGACCTTCATTCTCGTTCGATGTGTCATTTTGGCCCACCTTCTTGACTTACTCCATATTGTACAAATTCATCTCATGTACAGACATTTCTTGACACATATTCAATACATTTAACACTGACAACATTTTTAATACACGGGTGTATCCGTTTAGAATACACAATAAAACACTAAAAAATATATTACTTTTAACACACAATCTTGATATATTTACACTTCACAACTTTTGATCACTAGGCCGTCTTTTCTAGCCTATCACACGTGACCTCTTAATCTCCCGTCTCCAAGGGTGAAATGTATTCAATGTCGGCTTCCTATCCTGCACAATACGAAAGTCTCGAATCATCTACTTATTCCCTGGAATAACAATTCTTCGAATCCTGTTCCTGATGATCGGCTATTTCTCTAGCTTGAACGGCTCCCCTTTTAGATCTGGTTTATCGATCCTAGCGAAAGTCTGTTCTGATCGAGATCCCCTCGATAACCTATCGGTGACCTATGGATTTTTTGGCAACTAATACTTCTCGAGTCTTAGTGCTTTAGAATAGTTCGTCTGCTTTCTTGAGAAAATGTCTATAGTTTCCGTTCTTCTTTGTTTATTCGGTTCTCGCACTTCTAATTTTCTGGAATACGTTGCGAAACTTACTCTGTTCTTCCCTGTTCGGGTTCTTTAAAATTGATAAACTGTTTATCTCGCTGTTCCGGTACTTCCGTACGTTATGATACTTTTGGTCGTTTACTGAAAGACCTATCGCCTGAATCCTAAGTTCGCAGCCTGCTTTGACTGTATTTTAGGAACTTTTACGGTAAACTTTGCAATGTCGGACCTAAATCCTTTAACTAGGATTTTCCTAATTTTTCAACACGGCGATACTTTAATATTTCTTCTTTGCAACTCCTTATGGAGGCACGCAAGTTATTAATACTGCGACGCCCGTGGCTATCGGATATTAATTCTGCGGTGTAATACAGCGTTTCTCCCCTCAAGAAGTACTGGTAAACTGCCTTCGATGTCTGATACAGCGTAACGTCCCTTTTGGACTGTCGGAATAACTGCACTGCCTTGATACAGCGTAACGCCTCCCTGGGCTATCGTAAACTGCATGATTGGCTTGGTGAGGCCAGGGTTTTTATACCTTTTAGTCAAAAAAGATAAAATCCTAGTCCTTTTCGTGACCAACTTTTGAACTAATTGTCGTACAATTATAAAAATTATATCTCCGGAAAGCTCGTCTTCCAAACGTAAAATGGTCTTCCTGTGCATGGAAATCGATCGTGCATTTCCGAGATATTAATTAATTTTACGTCTTCAACTGTGTGGGTGGTGCTGTTCATTTTTAATTCTCCCACTCCTTGGGTCCCGGTGAATTCCCAATGACGTATGCTGAATTTGCACTTCTCTCTTGTGCAATTATTAAAGGGTTTTTCTTTACACAAAAATCTCTAATCCGAAATGATTCACCGTACTGTATTTGTTTACTTATTTTTATTCTCGCAAACGGGTTAAATTTAATTATTCTTGTTCTGACTCAGCGGCGAGGTTGCCGTTTTCCTGCAACGTAAGAGCAATTTCCGAGTCGAGCTTCTTCGTCTTACAGTCCAAATTTTCCACTCGTTCTATTAATATCCATGACTGGCTCCTTATAAATGTCAAGAGGCATGAGCTCATCTTATGAACACCTGGTCCTGCAGCTTGCGCAATGTTAGGCTAGAATCCTGGCTTGAAACCTCTCTCCGTTCCCTTAGAGACTGTATGATTCTTTCATTCCTTTCACAAAATACATGGATTCGACCCCCTTTGAGGCCAATGGTACATGGGTTCATCTCTCCCCTCCTTAGGTAAACAAATTTTCGAAAAATTTTGAGGAAATTTATTTCAATTGTCCAAAAAAAATATTATTTTTCCTTTTAACTGTCGAAGCCATCATAACGTTATCCGTACCTTCTGATTTTTTTCCTTAAAAATCCCACGATAATTTGGTTTCTTTCATTTTTTTAAGTCATATCCGGTAATTGTGTAGGTTGGGTACGCTCTGTCCCTACCCTTTCTTTCCCCTTGTTATCTGTCTGGACTTCAGGTTTCCAGAACCTCATTCTTCTTTACGGGTGTGGTCTATCCCAACCCGTTCCTTTATTTCATCATTCTCCTTTCTTAAATTGAAATTTTCTTCTTCAATAAAATCAATTATTTCTTTAATTTACCAATATAATTTCTCCAATTCGCATTCGCACTCGAATGTTTGAGCTTTGTTTCCTTTTTCTATCTCATTCTCGTTTTTATCAAAAGTGGATTCCTCATCTCTAAATTGTTCCATAACCAGGGCTTGTTCATTGGCTTCATCGAAGTCTTCGGGAGGGTAATATACTTTTAAATTCGCTGAGTTCATGGTCATTTCGTGATTCGTTTCGCAGTGCCGAATTCTATAGGCATTATTTCTCAAATCCCTTATTATTTGATACGGTCCGTGGTACATTTTCTGGAACTTTTTGTACACGCGGTTCCCTGGATCTGAAATGGCTGGTCTTTTTACTAACACCATTTCCCCTGCTAATAGTGGCCGATGATACCTCTTGTGCCTATTTATTCTTTGCCTCCTGTCGGCTTGAGCTTTTAGATGGTCAAAGGCTCTTCTAATACGTACATCTCTTCCAGGCTGAGCGTCTGCTGGCCTAGGAATTACCAGACTCCAAGGTCTCTCTGGTTGCTCATTCCAATGTAACGTTATTGGTATCTCTCCCGTAGATTCATGGATTGTATTGTTTATACAAAATTCGATAATATCCAAGATATCTATCCACTTACAATTTTCTTCGGCACAGTATATTCTACAATACTTGGCCGTCGCCCTCATCACTCTTTCTACAGGATTTGCCTCAGGATGGCGAATACTTGACAAAATCTGACGTATTCCAAGTCTTTCTAATTCTTGTCTGAACTCTACACTGGTGAAACAACTACCGTGATCCGACAACAAATTCTCAGGTTTTCCCAGAATCGGTATCACTTTTTCTTTGAGTCGTTTTAACACCTGTTTGGTACTAGTCTTCTGTATGGGAGCAAGGACAACCATTTTAGTGAAGACATCCATAGCCACCATTATGTGTCGATTTCCTCTTCTTGCCTTTGGCAAAGGTCCGAAGTTATCAATAGATAAGATTTGACCTGGCCTTTCGGGCAACAATGGTATAGGCTTTTGTCTCATCAGAAATGCATTTGGTTTAATCCTTTGACATAGATCACATGTCTTTAGCGTGTCCCTTACAGTTTCTCTCAGTCTCGGCCATACAAATGCTTCTTTCAGCATCGAGACTGTTTTGTCGACTCCCATATGTCCGAACGATCTATGGGCTAACCATACTATTTTCCTCTGCAAAATTGCAGGTACAACAATCCTTAATCGTGTATGGTCAGAGTCCTCAAACTTATATAATAATCCATTATAAAATGTGTAATCTTGAGCTATCTTATTAGCTTCCGTGTACGCTGGTGTTCCCCTTATCAAACTTCCTTCAAGGAAAGATATGAGCATGTTCATCCATGGATCCTCACGTTGCCGTTGACTAATGCTCCTTAACTCATTTAGAGTACGCTGATCGCTGTCTTCCAAATCAATAGCCATTACTTCCTCTTCTGTGGACTCTGGCTGTCTACTTAAATAGTCTGGAACTATATTTTCTTTTCCTGGGCAGTATTCTATCTTTACATCAAACTGTTGAATGTATAAAGCCCAACGCATCAACCTTTGACTGGATAAATGTCTTCATCAAAAAGGTTAAGGCTTTATGATCCGTTCTTAAAGTGACCTGAAATCCATATACGATCTTTCGCCAATATTGCAGCGCGTGCAATATCGCTAACAGCTCGATTTCGCTGATCGTATAATTTTTCTCGTGTGGTTTCAGTCTCCGACTTGTGAAAGCTAAATAATTTCTCTTATCAGGGTTATCCGGGTTTTCCTGATATAGCATTGCCCCTATTCCAATCTGGGATGCATCTGTTTGAATTATAAATTTCTGATTAAAATCAGGATATCCTAGCTTCACATAGTTTAAGAGCATTTCCTTGGCCTCCACAAATGCTTTTTCTGTTTCCTCCGTCCATTTCCACTTGCCCCCCTTCTTCAGAAGGTCCTGTAGTGGTGCAACAGTTTTTGTGTATGATGGACAATGTCCTGAGAAGAAACCAATCAATCCCAAAAACTGGCGAATGTTCTTCACCTTCAAAGGCCTTGGAAAATCTCTTATCGATTCTAATTTGCATGGATTTGGTTTAACACCATCCTTGTCAATCACATGCCCTAAAAATGTTACTTGTCTTTGACAAAAATTTGACTTCTTTAAATTGATTTTAAAATTTGCCCTACTTAAGTCTTCTAATAATTTCTTCAACTTTTCTAAATGTTCCTCAATATTCTCCGAGGTAAGCAAAATATCATCCACATAACGGATAGTGCAATCTTTCACTTCCTCTGACAGGTTTCGATCAAGCGCTCTTATTAAGGCAGATCCCGCGGTCTTCAATCCAAACGGACATCTCCTAAAACAATAGGTTTGTTGGTCGAACTGAAATCCAGTCAACAAGCTGGTTTTCTCTTCCAGTTCGAGATGATGATACGAAGAAGTCATGTCAATATTTGTGAAAATCTTCTTGCCTTTGAATTTTCTCAGTATTTCTTTTAAGGGTGGTGCCGAATCATTTTCTGGTATGATTTTTGCATTTAAATTTCTGGCATCTAGACACACCCTTACTGAGTCATCCGGTTTACTCACAATCACTAATGGACTAACATATGGTGTCGCCATCTTTTCTATAACACCTGCATTCATCATCTCCTGCAGTGTTTTCTTAGTTTGTGGGTAATGTTTTTCCGCAACTGGGTATGGTTTTTGTCTGAACGGTGCCCAATCATTGACTTGGAACGCATATTTAAAATTTTCAATCTTCCCTGGCTTGGAATCAAATACGTCCCTAAAATTCAATAATAATTTCTTTAATTGTTCCTTGTTTTCGAGGTTAACTTTAGCTTCCTCTACTTTTCTTGACAGGTTGGTCTCGAACTCAGTTTCCAAATTATCTTCGAGTTCTATGTTGAGGACTTCAAATATCTTTTCTATGTCCTTATAACCTTCCTCAGTTACTTCTTCCACGTGCCATACCTGTTCTCCCATTTTCACATCCTGTTCCTGTAGGTTAATGTTTTGTTCATCCACATCCTCTCTTTGAATTTTAATGCAGTTTTGCGCTAGGTCTATGATGACCTTGTTCTCACGGATAAAATCAATACCTAATATGACATTATACGGTAATTGATTTACCAGCAAAAAGCATTGCGAAATTTCAGCGTTACCCATGATCAGATCAATGTATACCTGAAATTTGCATGTTAAATATTTTCAGGGATAATCCCCTTAATCTTTACACTTGATGTGGGAATTTTTAATACGCGGCCTCTTGTTTCCAATTCATTCAGAAGGGTTTGCGTAATTAAACTTATTGTGGATCCGGTATCGATTAATGCCCTGACCAGTAATCCTTCTATCCTTAGCATAATTATGGGTAATTCTCTTTTGATAGGTGGGATTCCTTCCACATCCTCATTAATTAGCTCATCTGGCCTTGCTATCCAATTCACAATTTCTACCTCCTCCCAGCTCCTGATATGTTTCCACTTTTGACGATTTAAATTTGGAGTTTTTTTTTATCCTGAGGGCTTCCTTTCCCCTCATTCTTTAACTGAGCTTGTAGTTCCAAGCTTTGAGCTCCATCTAGTCGGTCGGGTGATTTCCGGTTCTTTATTGCTTCACTCCAACGGACTTTTTGCCTTTCAGGTTCGTCTGTTCGTTCGTTCATGTAACGAAGACTTTCCTGATATCTTTCCACTATTTCGGCCCGATATTCATCATCCCTATCCTCTGGCCTTACGTTCCTTCTGGGATAATTCTCCCATTTCTTTCTGTTTTCTTGCCTCTGATGGTTATTGTTATAGGGTCGGCTTTCTTGTTGCCTGTAACCCGTATTCCTAGGATTTCTTCCTCGATATCCTCCTTTGTAGTATGGCTGTATTCCTCTAGGCTCTTGGTGCCCATACTCTCGACCTAGTCCTTGAGTATCAGTGCTAGTGGACTGATTCCTGGTCGATGGTTTTTCTCTGGTTTCCTGACTGCTGGCCATGTGTACCTGTTCAGTCTGTCTTTGATGCCTAGGAGTTACGTGCGAAGTCGTCATATCCAATTGACGTAATACACTCTCCACTTCCACAGCACTTCTGGCTTTGGATGAGATTAACAGCCTCTGAATCTCATATGGAAGTTGTCTTGCAATGGCGGCACACAGGTCGTTCTCGGCTGGAGCAATGTCAAGTTCGCGGAATTTACACAGCTGAGCGGTAAAAAATTCCGAGTACTTAGTTGGTGCATTTGTGCTGTACTTCCTAGAGTACAGATCTAGCCTCAAATTCTCCTGGATATCTGCTGCCCAATATCGTTTTAAAAAGGCTTCTCTAAAGCCTTCCACCGTATCAAAGGTGTACCTTAAGGTTCTGAACCAGGTGAGACAATCACCTGCCAACAACTTCTCAATAGCTCTCGGTCTCCGATCCTGAGGAACCTTCATTTCGTTTAAGTACTCTGCGACTTCCTTTAGCCAGTATTTTGGAGTAATTGACATGTTATTCCCAGTAAATTTTACCGGTCTGTCCTCATTCGATTTGATAATGTTTATTATCTGACCATTTGTCTGATTCATGTATGGGGTTGACATCGCCATCGGATATCCTGGGTTCTTATAAGGGCTCTCCCCTCCTAAGTCCCTATCTGTATCTGTGCCTTGTTCACGAGGATCTGTCCATCCTGTCTTTGGAAACTCATCCTGACTTTCAAATTCTAATTTCCTTTCCCTTCGGGCACTTTCTTCATTTGCCATGAGTTGGATTTCCATTTGACTATTTTTGTGTTCAGTCCTTTCCAACCGTGATCCTAATTCATTTTGAATTCTTTCCTGATTTTTCTTACTAGTTTCCAGTTCTCTTTTGAGTTGGAATTTCTCATCCCTGAAGCTATCCCTGATTTCATTTAGGTGTTCTTCTACCTCTTTCTTGATGACCATGACCTGTTCTGTTATAATTTCTGGTTTCACGTCACCTCTGGTATCTAGGTCTTCTCGTATTTCTTTTATTTTCTTCTCCATCTCTCTTTGTCCTTTGACCATATCTACTTTAATTCCTTCAAGCTTTTCCTCAGTTTTCCCTAGGCTCTTAGACACTATCGTCAATTCATTTTTGACCTGATTTACTTCGGTACTGGTTTTTCCTACTTGTATCTTTAATGTTCCGATGGTTCCCCGAACATCATTAATACCCTGACTTATTTCATCTATCTTATGGGTATTTTCCTTATTTTCTTTCTCTCGTTGTTTCCTTTCATCCTGGAGATGCTCCTCATATATACCGAATTTTTGATTTATTTGCTCCCCGTGCCTCTTTAAGTTCTCATCTACCTGCCCGGTAAAAAGATCAATCTGCCCTTTCATATCCTGTACATCTTTTTGATTTTGATTTTTCATCTCAGTTACTTCAGTCTGAACTGCACCGATTTTGTTCTCGAGGGTTCCTACTTTCTCCTCAACCTTTCAAAATCGGGTTCCTAGCTCATTCACACTTTCTTTTATCTCATCCCGGGATGTTTTACAGATATCGCTGTTAGATTTTATCTGAGCTTCTAATTTATCCTGCACACCTTGGATCTGGGTTACAAGTTTCTATTCACATGCTTCTACATTTTTTTACAAGATTCTTCCATTCCAACCAATTTAGTCTCTAAATTTTCAAAATTTTCTTGACACTTAGTTTGGGATTTTATCATATTTTTATCTAAGGTCCATATTTGGCCTTGCAATTCTGACTTAAGGACATTATTTTCTCTTTGAATTTCACTTGTGATTTCCCCTTTAAAATCATTTAACTTCTTCCCAAACTCAGTGTCAAAACCTTGAAATTTGTTATTCATTGTTATACAGTCGGCCTCGATAGTTTCTAATTTAGTCCCCATGCTATCACCGTATGTTTTTAGTGACTCTAAACTTTGATTCATGGATCCTAACTTTTGGTTATTTTCCTCCTGTTGGCTGTCCAACTTATTCAAACTCTCATTTATGGATTCTAAATCCCTTTTATTTTCACTCTGTTGACTATCCAACTGATTCAAACTCTCATTTATGGATTCGAACTCCTTTTTATTTTCATCCTTTTGGAGGCCCAATGTATTGTCTATTGTTCCCAATTTATTGTTTATGGCCTCCAAGAGCCGTTGCATCTCTTCACTCAATGCCATCTTATTAGAATATAGTGGGCTACTAATGCCACATCGCTAGAACATGCTTGAGAGATGGTAATCTGAACTTTTGAGTCCCAATTTCTTCAAAAATTTACTTTGGTACGGGTTTTTACTACACCGTACCCTTTTGATATTCTTCTTCAAACTTAAAGACCTTTATGGAAGTATTTAAAATTCAAAATTTCGAAAAACCATTTTTTTCAAAAAAATGAAAATTTTGATTTTTCGAGAAAACTCGGGTTTTTCCTAGGAAAACTCAGGCCTGCGTACTGGGCGCCAAAAAGTAAGGTTTGCTGGGGGGTCGTTTAATCCAGGGCTGCTCGGTGTGAGTTTCCAGGGACCCATGCGGTCAGTTACATTATACGTTGTAGCTACTCCTATCATTACTTTACTTTTACATGAATTAACCGTCTTTAGTGTTCCTCTAATCATTAATCCAAGCACAGTACTTCTATTCACCCCCCTGTGCCCTTTCAGCAAGAAATAGGCAAATCACAGTATGCCAGCATTGCTCAATTCGGGATTTTCGGGGCTGCGGTAAGTTCTCCCACTCTATGACTTACACATTTTGGATTAAATAGAGGATACACTTGCAAAAATAACAACAAAATCAACTCCTATTTTAACACATTTAATTAATCAAAATTATGGCGCTACAAACAATAAAACAAATAAACTACTGACCAATATCTTTCTACTTGTTCAAAGTGAACAAGGAATAGCATAAGAATAAAACAAATATTAGATTAAACACATAGTTTTCTTTAAAACCAACAATTCATGATTATTTTCACTTCCATAAAGTACCTATCTGAAAGTTCCATATAACTACGAGCTTCTTTGGCTCGATACTTTCAATAATAATGGTGTCATACTTTTGTACACCTCAAGAACTATTTTTATCCTTTTTTTATCATCAAAACCAATATATAATTACATTTAAAATTACATGTTAATTATCTACTTCAATATTTGGGCACTTCACATGTTCTCAGCATTTACCACCTCTCTCAAGTTTTGCAATTTCACTACGGTGATCGGGAAACTACTTGTGTACTCCAGAGTTATAAAGATTACTTGACAAAGTCAAAAACTATGATTACTCCCGAAATCTAGTTACCTTCATAAAACTCGTGGATTCCTTATTTCCATACAACATTACAAAAGGGATTTTTATTTATTTTATTTGTCTTATAAGACTATTATCACATAAGAAAACTACGATCTGAACTGGCAAGCGATAATATCAATCTACAAGGACCTCGGTTCAACGCCCGGGTTATTAACAACTTTTAAACACTCACGGTGTATTTAGCACTTCTTACAAACAGCCTTTCCCCCAACCCCCATGCGACGAGGGTCTGGTCAATTACTTGAGCGTGATTTATGACTATGCGGGAAACCTCCCGTCTCGTCCGCAGTTGGAGTTCTCCTCAATGCTTTCAAAACAAACCTTCCTTCTATTTTCAGTTCTATGGAGAGACATGGTATTTAAATTCTCTTTTCACTTTCAACAATATTATTGGGATCATAAACCACTCTCCGTAACCTTGGTATTTATTAATTATGAAGGGTCCTCGTTGATTGGGAAGAGTAATACACATTCTACGACGAATAATTAGGGGCTTCAACAACAAGAGGATTCTAGGTTCGAATCTCTTAACATGCCTCGGGAACCATTCCCATATTGGAGGACTTATACAAATTGCGATTTAAAGTCGGCCGTGGCCTACATGACATACGCTCAATAATACCATACATTTGCTCCCTTTGATATAATAACACACACATGGCCTCGTGATCTACGTCACAATTAGAGGACTTACAACATATCTCAATTCAATACAATCAACTACCCCTCATAAGTAATTTACCAAGTACATTTAAATTCTACGCATTCCTAGCGTGACTTTTTATTTAATTGCGTCCCATTGCGCTACACATTACTTTACGGCCAAATGTCTTCCAAAGAACTGATAAATTTCATAGTAACAATTGATACATATCTCAATTTTTATATTTATCTTTTCTGTTGACAATAAATCGCTCCATTTTTAAGAACATGCATTCACATCATGTCTTATACATTTGTTAAGGCTCCAACGCTCTATATTTTTATATCATTCAATTTAATCTTTGTTTAGATTTCTTTACCTTGTTATTATTATTATTATTCACATCATGTCTTCATTCCTTACAAAAGCTCAAAAGCTATTTCTTTCATATAATTCAATTTTACCTTTATTTAAATATCTTTGTTATATTTATTATTATTACGCTTGCTTTTATAACCTTCGTCAAATACACTGACATTTTATTCCAGGCATTTCCTCTACAGGATTTATTCTTTCACATAATTATTTATTATTTCTCAAAACTTTATTTTTTGTTCAGATTGCGTATTTATTTAGTTATTATTTATTTAAAAACATCCCTTTTATTCAAAACTCCGGTGGAATTGTACACAACATTTTCCCCCGACACCAAAACATAATGAAAATCTTTACTCACATGTCTAAGGTCGCTTTCTGACCTTCATTCTCGTTCGATGTGTCACTTTGGCCCACCTTCTTGACTTACTCCATATTGTACAAATTCATCTCATGTACAGACATTTCTTGACACATATTCAATACATTTAACACTGACAACATTTTTAATACACGGGTGTATCCGTTTAGAACACACAATAAAACACTAAAAAATATATTACTTTTAACACACAATCTTGATATATTTACACTTCACAACTTTTGATCACTAGGCCGTCTTTTTTAGCCTATCACACGTGACCTCTTAATCTCCCGTCTCCAAGGGTGAAATTTATTCAATGTCGGCTTCCTATCCTGCAGAATACGAAAGTCTCGAATCATCTACTTAATCCCTGAAATAACAATTCTTCGAATCCTGTTCCTGATGATCGGCTATTTCTCTAGCTTGAACGGCTCCCCTTTTAGATCTGGTTTATCGATCCTAGCGAAAGTCTGTTCTGATCGAGGTCCCCTCGATAACCTATCGGTGACCTATGGATTTTTTAGCAACTAATACTTCTCGAGTCTTAGTGCTTTAGAATAGTTCGTCTGCTTTCTTGAGAAAATGTCTATAGTTTCCGTTCTTCTTTGTTTATTCGGTTCTCGCACTTCTAATTTTCTGGAATACGTTGCGAAACTTACTCTGTTCTTCCCTGTTCGGGTTCTTTAAAATTGATAAACTGTTTATCTCGCTGTTCCGGTACTTCCGTACGTTATGATACTTTTGGTCGTTTACTGAAAGACCTATCGCCTGAATCCTAAGTTCGCAGCCTGCTTTGACTGTATTTTAGGAACTTTTACGGTAAACTTTGCAATGTCGGACCTAAATCCTTTAACTAGGATTTTCCTAATTTTTCAACACGGCGATACTTTAATATTTCTTCTTTGCAACGCCTTATGGAGGCACGCAAGTTATTAATACTGCGACGCCCGTGGCTATCGGATATTAATTCTGCGGAGTAATACAGCGTTTCTCCCCTCAAGAAGTACTGGTAAACTGCCTTCGATGTCTGATACAGCGTAACGTCCCTTTTGGACTGTCGGAATAACTGCACTGCCTTGATACAGCGTAACGCCTCCCTTGGCTATCGTAAACTTCATGATTGGCTTGGTGAGGCCAGGGTTTTTATACCTTTTAGTCAAAAAAAGATAAAATCCTAGTCCTTTTCGTGACCAACTTTTGAACTAATTGTCGTACAATTATAAAAATTATATCTCCAGAAAGCTCGTCTTCCAAACGTAAAATGGTCTTCCTGTGCATGGAAATCGATCGTGCATTTCCGAGATATTAATTAATTTTACGTCTTCAACTGTGTGGGTGGTGCTGTTCATTTTTAATTCTCCCACTCCTTGGGTCCCGGTGAATTCCCAATGACGTATGCTGAATTTGCACTTCTCTCTTGTGCAATTATTAAAGGGTTTTTCTTTACACAAAAATCTCTAATCCGAAATGATTCACCGTACTGTATTTGTTTACTTATTTTTATTCTCGCAAACGGGTTAAATTTAATTATTCTTGTTCTGACTCAGCGGCGAGGTTGCCGTTTTCCTGCAACGTAAGAGCAATTTCCGAGTCGAGCTTCTTCGTCTTACAGTCCAAATTTTCCACTCGTTCTATTAATATCCATGACTGGCTCCTTATAAATGTCAAGAGGCATGAGCTCATCTTATGAACACCTGGTCCTGCAGCTTGCGCAATGTTAGGCTAGAATCCTGGCTTGAAATCTCTCTCCGTTCCCTTAGAGACTGTATGATTCTTTCATTCCTTTCACAAAATACATGGATTCGACCCCCTTTGAGGCCAATGGTACATGGGTTCAGAAGTTATATGCATTTAAAATTTGGACCTATCAGCAGGCTTATAATCATTTTGGCAACACTGCCATGTATGGCCTCCTGGAAATTAAACTGCAATATTATTATCTATTCGGGTGCCAATTGTGAAATAGTTCCCATTCCTACCTTCCATGATATCCAACATGGAGCTCAAATTTCAACTGCGAATTTTCAGCAGTTGGTAGCACTGACATCATTTTCAAATATGGCCGTGAGGTATTCAGGTATTGATCTATACTACTACCAAACTTTGTTTCGATTGCTGCAGCCGTTTAGGAGTTGATAGGAGGGGACACACACACAGCCAGACAGACAGACAGACAGACAGAAGGACAGACAGACAGACACACATTTGCCCGATCTCATAAGTCTACTTTGTCCTCATTTTTGCAAAATGTGAAAAGTAGGCTAAATATGTTTCTATTACGAGTAGAAAATGGCAAGGCTCAAGCCCGGAAAGAAGCCGTGGCATAATTGTTGGGACTTCGGCAACAGAGGTGGAATTACAGCATCTAATTGTTGTTATTATTATTAATATATTTGTAGAAATTCTGATTTGAAATACGCGTCAGCAACAGACAAAAAAAACTTCGTCATTGTGTTTGCTAGAATGAGCACGTTCCCATAATTACAGTAGAGGTAACTAAGCCAGAACGTTTACGCCAGACAGACGTTATGGAAACTGTGTGTAACATAATTTTTGTATCTTGCGGCACGTACGAGCATTAACACTGCCGTAAAGACTGCTCTAGTGTGCAGCAAACTTTAAAAATAACTCGTTCATACTTCATAAAATTAAGTGTTTACTCCAAACATTTAGGGTAGCAATAACTGATTAGTTGATCACAAACATTTAAGATGGCGCTATCTGATTAGTTAAACAATACAGTGCACTTTCCTTATATGCTCCACCACCCAAACTACTGAATCAATGTAATGGAAATTTATCAACAATTACCTTTATGAGATAAGATAGTTATGTTACTGAAAAGGCTTCGGTGGCGTAGTTGGTAGCATGCTGAACTGATGTGCCCAAGATAGCGGGTTCACACCCGGCCGAAGTCGTCGGATTTTTTAAGGGGGGACCTACACCTTTAAGAATCAAAATTTGTCATTTTTCAATTTTTTTTCTACGTTTATTGATTCTTCCTCTTCAAATCACTGCAACAATTTCTTTGATACGTATAATACCTTTGAAGTTATGACCAAAAACGTGCAGGGGAGTTTAGGAAGTTTGCCTACACATTGGAAACTTTGTTGCTCGTTTCCCGAAACTTGGATTTTCAAACCCGTTTCCTTAGTAACTACCAGAGTTTTCAAGATAATGAAGTGAAATTTAGTATACATGTGGTATCTTATAGGGAAGAACAATATGACCTAGAACTGTTGTTGTACATGTCATAGTTTCGGTTTTAAAAAAATCAGTGAAAAAAATTGCAAAAAAGTTTCACTTTAATATAAGCTTTTAAAAAAAATCTTTATAGATTCCAATGATTCTAAGTCAATCTCTAGCTACCGTATTAGTAAATACAATGAAAAAAGAATTTTTGAAAAACAATGATATTTGTGTAAAATATTAGGGAAACGGTGGATCAGTGCACAATATGCAGCCGCCATTTTAAATGCCTAATTTGCGGAAATGCATTCGCCATATGTCTTGTAAATACACGAACATATTGGCAAAGTATAGTGTGATTGGCAGAACAAATTACAATGCTTTAGTACTTTCCGTTGCTGTGGAATAAAAAAGAGAAGAGCGTTAAAAATCCGTCAGTATGAATTCCTTCGGAGGGGAAGTAAAGCCGGCGGTCCCATGTCATAGATTTATGGCATGTAAAATATCCTTCCACAGACCAAACTTGTGTGAAGCTAAATTGTTAGGTTAGATTTCGACGGAACGCTATATCAAAATTCCAACGTTCACCACTTGGTATCATTAATATCTGGTAGCGAAAGTTGGAACTACTTGAAATTGAATGGAACATGTAGCTCAGCCGAAGGATATCCGCTGGAAGCAGCTACAGACTCCGGTGAGCCAAACCATGTCCTCGGGCACTCCCGGCACTAAAAGCCATACGATAAATAAATAAATAAATAAATAAATAAATAAATAAATTATTCACTGATACCAACATTACAAATTAATGATATTTTGTAAAGGAATATTAATCAAACGGTACATTTATGACCTAACTGTTGAAAAGTTAAAGGGTTAAAACTTCATTTAATTGAAGAAGATTCCATGACTTGCAATCGAAATTAGAATACTAATTCTAGTTCTGTTGTTGCTTGAGTCTTCAGTCTTTTGACTGGTTTGATGCAGCTCTCCATGCCTCCCTGTCCTGAGCTAATCGTTTCATCTCTACATAGCTACCACACCCTACATCCGAGGCAATCTGTTTAACATATTCTAACCTTGGTCTACCCCTACAGTTCTTGTCCTCGACCCTTCCTTCCATAACTAAGCTTGCTATTCCTGGGTGTCTTAGTATGTGTCCTACCAACCTATCTCTTCTCTTCATTAGCAGTCGCCAGAAACATCTCTCCTCTCCCACTCGCCTTAATACCTCTTCGTTTGTAACCCTATCTACCCATCTGATCTTCATCATCCTCCTGTAACACCACATTTCAAATGCTTCAATTCTCCTCTTTTCTGCTGCACCAATAGTCCAAGTTTCACTTCCGTAGAGCGCCACGCTCCAGACAAAGGCTTTCAAAAATGACTTCCTAATACCTAAATCTATATTCGATGTCAACAGATTCCTTTTTTGTAGGAAGGCTTTCCTTGCCTGAGCCAACCTACTTTTTATATCCTCTTTGCTTCGTCTATCACTGGTTATTCTGCTTCCTAAGTAACAGAAGTCTCCAACTTCCTTCAGCTTTTCACCTGCCAATTTGATCTCCATAGAAGTTTCTGATTTATTTCGGCTGCATTCCAGTATTTTTGTTTTACATTTATTAATTTTCATCAGGTATTCATTCTGTAAGACGGAGTCCATACCATTCAAAAACTGATTCAAATCCTCAGGCGTGTCGGCCAAGATGACGATGTCATCAGCAAATCTCAGAGTTGAAATTATTTCTCCTTGAATCTTCACTCCCACTTTAAATTTTTCTCCAATTTCCTTCATTGCTTGTTCAATGTAAAGATTGAAAAGTATGGGTGATAAGTTGCAGCCTTGCCTTACACCTTTCTGAATACCAGCTTCTCTCTCATGTCCTTCAGCTCGAATGACTGCTGTCTGGTTTCTGTATAGATTGTATATCACCCTCCTATCCCTGTACTTTATTCCAATAGATTTCAAAATGTCAAACAATTTAGTCCAATCAACGTTATCAAAAGCCTTTTCTAAGTCTACAAATGCCATGAACGTTCTCTTACCTTTCCTTATTCTACCTTCCAAAATCAGCCTAAGACTTAGTACAGCTTCCCTTGTTCCTACATTTCTCCTGAAACCAAACTGGTCTTCACCCAACTCCGTTTCTATCTGGCTTTCAATCCTCTTGTAAATTATTATTCTAGTTCTTCAAACGTTTTATTTGTATTTTTTTTTTCTGCTACGTTGAAAAAGCTTTGAAGCAATGGAATATTTCTCAAGTTACATAAATACTGAAGCCATTACTCTAGGTCAGATTAAGGCACATATGCGCATACAGATACTGTAAAAATTTCAAGTACAGAGGTGTGCAAATTATAAGAATCGATGCCAGTTTTCCAAACTTTAATTTGTACGTTTTGTGGCTTAATACCGTGGAAATAATTTACAAGGCGCTGAAATTATTTAATATGTATAATCAATAATCTTAATAACACATTTTAAAGAATCTGACAGTTAACTGATATTTTACAGTTTCCACTAAAAGAGAAGCCTTGTTAATGCCACACGTTTTGTTTTGATAGCTTTATTCTAGTAGCCGTGTGAATTTAGACCTGAAAGATTGGAAGTCTTTTATTACCGATTGCCCACTCTCAACTATTCCAAGATACTTAGACAATGGGTTTAAATCACCCAATTTACAGCATGCATTCCGAAGTCAAGGAAGAAAAGAAATACTGGACCCAGCTCAGGTGTGCCTCACAATCAGCAAATTTGGAAATTTCCAGATGAAATTCCTTATGGGAAAAGTTGTTGGTTGGTTGGTTCTTCAGTTTAGGGGCTGAGACAACGCAGTCATATAGCTACGTGTACTTGGGGTGGGTTTAGAATCTGTCTGATAACCGGCACCAATTGCGATGACTGTATTAGTGTGTGTTACCTGTATTCAAATCAAGTGAGGACTGCAGATATTGATTTTTTTCAAGTAGTTCCTACTTCTGCCGCCAAACGCAACCGTCAACGACTACTAGTTCAGAACTTGATATCCAGATGCCACCGCAATCGGCTCCTGGCCTCAAACATCGGAACCTAAGGGCGGTTTTCGAATGTATGGCATAATATATTATAATTTAGCTTCACACAGGTGTAATTAGTGGATCGTTCTTTAACATGCCATACATCTATGACATGGGACCGCCGCTTTACTTCCCCTCCGAAGGAAGGCATACTTAAGGATTTTAGCGCTCTTAAAAAATCCGACGACTTCGGCCGGGTTTGAACCCGCTATCTTGGGCACAGCAGTTCAGCATGCTACCAACTACGCCACCGTAGCCGCTATTCCAAAGTCAATGAAGAAAAGAAATACTGGACCCAGCTCAGGTGTCCCTCAGAATCTCCAATTTCGAAACTTTCCAGATGAAATTTCATATGGGAAACGTTGTAAGTCCACAGGGGAGAAAACATTACTAAGTAGGGCAATAAAAATGAAATAAAATATTTTTGAATAAAAAATTGTGACTAATATAAATCGTTTTTTGAGTCCAATAATTTTCACACATGAGTAGATCGATGCAGTGATTTCTAAAATACTGTACCTTATTTACAGAAACATAATATTACATTATGCAACGACCCTATAACGGCAATAATTAAGACACGTATGCGAGATTTATAATGTCCATACGAGTGTCTTAATTACCATTATAGGCGAGTTGCATACGACTGTTTATGTTCGACAATAATTATTATAACTATTTTATGTTCGAACTTAAATATTCATAAATATTTGACGAGATTTCGCCAGTTTTATGTACTGAACAGAGCGCATGGGACGCAGAGAATGCCTTGTATTTGACCATGGCCTCCTCGAATACCCCTCTATGACACTAGGCAACGCAGTGAATTTTAAAATATAAGGTCTTGGAACTCAGCGCAGGTGCAATGGTAACCTTATCTAATTGGTCAAAAAACCGTTTCTTGAGCTGTGATTGGTGGGAGAAACTCTTTCTTAATGAAAAATAGCGTTATAATGACCATCATTGTGATACAGTTTTCTGACATATAATAGCGAGGGTTGAACATAAAAGTAGTAAGAAATGGCTGTGAAAGAAATGTCTGCAAAGTTAGATGAATAAAGATTTGGTAGATGTTTGCCAATGTTGATAAACTTCAAAAACCCTCATCACAGAAACATATTAACATTTTTGCTCCAAACTAACTTCCTGTGATATTTCAATATGCAGAGAACCCAAAACATCAGAAAAGAGAAAATTAAATTTTTCAACCGAAACCTAAGTTTGCGCCACCTTAACTAACTCTGCACGCCAAGGCACGCGGTTATGGGGCCAGGCTATCTTACGACTGAGTTTGGAACCCTCCGTCATCTGTGCTTGAAACGGTTTTCAGTAATAACTTGTTTTCAATTCCTCTCCAGGTGGTACCTTGTAATAGACAATACTGCTTAAATGGGGCACGAACTTTGCAATAGAGGACTATTTTATATTTTCCTGGAAAGTTCTGGTAAGAGTAATAATTGGGGATGCTGACCAAGAAGAGTGTATATAAATCAAATCAAGGAGAAAATAAACTACCAATCCTACACTGAGCTAAAACTGATGCCACAAGTAAGATGTGTGAGGTAAAGATGTTATGCTGCAAACCAATCTTTGGAACTGAAAACTAAATAATCAATAATTAACAGTTTAATCAGTTGTATATTAAAACAATTAATACCTTAGCCCGGGAGTGGTGGCGCGGGTTCTTTTGTGACCTGGCGCAAATTCATTTTGTTAGAATGTGCTTGTTTCTAAACTTAGAGACCTCGGCTACCACATATCACTCCCCACATTCTTTGCCGTTAGTCTTAGGTCAGTAACATTGAAGTGAAAGGTGTTCATTCTTAGAAAGTGGGATTATTGTCCAGCGGTGCGTGTTAAGAAAGCCCCATAGTTGATTTATTGAAAGTCTGTTCTTTAGAAAGTTTTGTAAATATTGGTTGGATGGTTTCTTGGTGTATCATTTAGCTACTGAACACATCGCAATAATTGCCTCCTTGAACTAATTAGGCGTATAATAGTAAATTATGCAACGAGCCTATAATGGCATTAATTAAGACACGAGTATGTTTATAAAACGAGCGTAAGCGAGTTTTAATTTCCATACAAGTGTCTTAATTACCATTATAGGCGAGTTGCATACGACTGTTTATGTTCGACGATAATTATAACTTTATTATATGTTTCAACATAAATATATTGTTTTAGATCCCTTAGTTGGGGGTAGTTAGATCTAAAACGGATGTGTTATTGTGTTGATTTGGAGAGTGATTCCTAGAGGGGGGGGGGCAGCTTCCCGTAGCTGGGTAAGCTGACCAATGTAGAGTGTTGTTTAGTGTTAGGATGCTAGGGGCTGCTCCTATAAAGACGTAAGTGTATTCCAGGGGATGAAACTTTGTGTACAGGTTAATGTACTAGCCTCTCAGCTGGTTGGAGAGAGTTATGTAACCGACGTGCGTGCGTCAGCGATATTGCGGCTCGATGCTCTGGCAGTCGGGCCGCTGCAGGAAGTACGATGAAGCTTGCGCTAGCAGCTATTTGGCTACGGTCTGTCACGGCTAATCGTGACGGGAATCAGGAAAGGAGTTAGGACGTAAAGAGGCGTGTAAACAGTAATACAAGTGTAGTGTACTGACCAAGTATTTATTGGTCAGTGATGTATGAGATTATGAGTCCCTTTTAGGGGAATGTAATGAATCTTATAAGTATAAGTGTACAAGTTTGGGGGGTAAGTTACAAAATAAGGATATCTGAACACTTCACTGATGCTCACCTGGTGATAGCAGCTTGCAGTCGTAGAGCCTTCCGGCGACACACACTATATGACCGATGATTGAGAGAAGAGCCTGTCCTCATTAAGGTCCTTCTTATATGCTTTGGTGCTGCTTCGTCGGCATTCCAATGCATAGCTGCCCCAGTTAGTTATAGTATAGATGTTATGTGTGTGATGCAAGTATTTGGCAAGCCTTCCGAGCTGGCCGGCTTGCCCTTGCTGTATAAAGATACTGTTCTGGACTTACGAGATTTGCCAGTTAGGGGTGGTTTAAATAGATGATGGAGGATGGCTTCCAGGGGGTGCAGCCCCCTGGGGGCTTGTACGAGCCTCTTCCTCTGTTTAGTTCGCGTCCCCGCGAACGGGAACGGAACGTGGAGTTGGGGTGTCGATGTAGTAGTTTGTTCTTGAATCTTCCTTGTATCTCTTGTTGGTGTCTTCTTCGTCGTATAGATGTAGTGATGTCGTGTTGATATGTCGATGTCGTGTAGCTGTGAGATCAGCTCGTGTTCAGAGGGGTGAGTTTTGGGATATACATATATATAATTGATAATTTAAAATAGTGCATGAGAAAAAAAATTGACATCGTAAGTTCCACAAAAAAAATCATGGCTATGCACATTAGGCGATATTTTTGTTGTGCAGGGAGGAAAAAACCCAGGGCTGGACGGAAGATTGTGCCGTCCGCTCTATCTTAGGGAAAAAATTGCTCCCTGCAATGAGAAAGATAGAAGAAATAGAAAAATGGGTGTTCCAGGGTATCAGTTAAGGGAAATATTTAAAATGTGTTTATTGAGTTGGGATAAAACGGAACACCCTTACAAATTGGGACGTTAGAAGAAAGAAAAATGAAAGAAACAAATCATAATCATAATCATAACCACTGTGTACATGTGTGTGACAAAACATGAGTATTCATAATGTGTGGCGTCATACTTTTGTGTGTAGTGCCTTGGAACAATGTTGCTGTATTTTGTGTTGCATTCTATTACATTATATGCTTATGTCTATCTATCTTACTTATTAATTATCTTATATCTAGACGGCCGTGTTTATGGTACTTCGCGTGCACGCTACCCTTTGTATGTGTGCGCCGTCTCACGGCTAAACCTGTACGGCCGTTTCCTGGTATAGTTTGGTGGTCGTGCCGCTTGAAATATATCCCTATTCTGTGAAGCATCCCCTGTGGGCGAATGGCTTCACACTTGACAATGAGAGTCGCCGCCACAAGTCGGTTGCGCCCTCATTGCCGTAAGTTGCGTCGCATTTTGACGCTTTACTTTCTTCTGTTTACGTTGATCTGCCAGCGAGCCTGATACCCCACAGGTATCAGCCCTGCTGTGCAGATTTTTTGAGTGTAGCTGTAAAAAATGTGGTGAGTATGTGAGATTGTGTTAGGTTTAGTGCAAGTTGACGTATAAAAAATAGTACATAATCATGGCATGCTGCAAATAATATGATGCCGCTATATGGCAGTGAAATCACTGTCACCAGTTTCATATATCTGGTGACGCCGCCTGAAAAGTGGAGAGGTTAAAAAAAACATATTAGTATGGCATATTCTCTATGTCGCTTCCTGTGTCCGTGTGTCCACAGGCTGAAGCTCTTTTTCCCCTGAAAAAAATAGCATGATTAGTGTTAACTTGATGTATGACCGGGCTTACCCTACACGGTGCCGTAATGTTGTTTCTTATTCTCAAGGTGTTTATATAACCTAGTTAATCTAGTTAGTCTAACTTAATGTATTACCTTAATACCATTTATCTTACTATGTTGTCTTAAATATGTTGTCGGTCTTACCCCGGTAGCGGAATTTTGGTTACCGAGTGCCGAGATATTCTACCTTAATTATAGTAAATAAAAATGCTTGCTATCTCTAAGCCGAATGGGTGGCCTCACTTTATTGCCGAAATGTGCTGTGCTCTTATTTGGCAACACCGGTTAGTAAATTTGCTTAATCCTAAGTTGCGTACCAAAATGCAACTGTCTTACATGCTAAAATTTCGATGGTATGCAATGTATAGGGTGCTATTGGGATTACGGGTGCCTCCTAGGGCTTACCTGCGCCTTTGACTGTTCGAAATACGCGAGCATGCGTATAGTACCCAGGGACCCTCGCCCAATTTGCAGTGTGGTGTCGGTAATCCGAGTGACTACGCATGCAGATTGTGGTTTGGGCACTACGTTTCGTGCTCAACACGGCTCCTCCATTGGACCCGTACGTATAGTAGTTTGGAATTACCTTGCGCCTAGGCGGAGTTACCCCTACCTATTGACCTCCCTTGTACATTGTCACCCATGTGTTTTGTGGGGTGCTCCCCTTAATAACTAGTTGTCGCCTTTTATATTAATGTTTACTAACTAGTATTAATAAAGTTCCGGGCAGCTGCGGTGCCCAAAAGAGCAAACGATGCGCCCGGTATACTTGCCCGTATGATCATCCTGTGTATTGCCGTTGTATCTGCATTGTTGTCGTTGTTGGGTCTGCCCACTTTGACCCCTGTTGAGGGCTCGCCGTGCTCCTCATTTAATGCCCTTGGCTGCCCGCTGCGTCTCCATTTATGTGGGTATTGGACGTCGTCCAATGGCATAGTATCATCTTCGCCTTTATTGGCAATAATCGTATTCTCTTCGCCTTTGTTGGCAGTAATAATAATCTCTTCGCCTTTGTTGGCCGCAATAATAATCATCCGGGATTTGAGCGTCCGGATCCTCTTCGCCAGTGTTGGCATTGTTGGGTTGGCCCACTGAACCCCTTTAAGTGCTCGCTATGCTACTCATTTAAGATCTCTGGCGACCCGTTGTCAGCCATTTACGTGGGCGCAAGACCGAATGAGCGCGTACATTCCATATATATATTCATATTTCATTCTTCATTATTTGTTGATTTCGTAGTCTTCACCTTCGCCTCGCGGGGCAAGGACTTGTCGGATCTAGGATTGGTCCTGCTGAACCCTAGGATCCTGCTTCACTCCTGACGAATAGGAGTCTGACTTCCCGCCATGGAAGTCCTACTTACTTATATCCTAAACTAATAGTTTAGTGATAATTTGGTCGTCCCTAGAGTCAACTCCTGAGTCCGGCGTGGAGCTAGCTATTTCTCCCACCATCCTCAGAAAGTCTCCCCTGCAGGTCTTGGCTTCGACGACCGTGGCACATAGTGGGTGTAGCATCTCTTCGTCCCGGGAACAGGCTAGGCCCCCTGGGATTCCGAAGCTTGCCCATGCCAAGCCGTGAATGCCTCAACCTTACGTGGTTCGTCTGTTTGGTCTAGTCGTTAAGTTAACTAGGGAAGGCTGAACATCGCCTTACCCGCTCTGCTCCAGTGTGGTGCCCCTGGCCTTTTGCTTATCGCGTTATCACCAATCAGCGTGTTATCTGATTCCTTTTTATGTAAAATATATAAGTGTAACCTGTGAATAATTTGCTGTGTATGAAATGTAAAATTTTTCAAGTGTTTTGGGGTTGTAGAGACTTCTAAGTACATAGACTACTTTAGGTCTACTGTTGCTACGTCGGATTTCCAGCGATAATGCTCTGTTGACTTTCATGGAGGCGTTAGTAGGGTTTATAGCGTTAGGTTCCCTGTTATTAGGATACGGGGGGCGTTATTCGTTGAATAGGCTTGAAGCAAGGTAGGAGAGGGTTGCGCATCCTTGGGCTTCATGTAAATGGTGGCCTAAAGCCGGTGATGCTGCTGGGATGCTTCTACAATGAGTGGACGGGGGTAGGTTTTTCCCGGGATTGCAAAAAGTTTTATAAAGTGCCATGCAGGTTTGATAGTAATAACCCTTGGTATATGGATGGGATACTCCATGCATGTTTCTGGATATGAGGCATATCCGCACTCATGTAAGGATAGGTATAGGGTGAGGCGTAATAATAATATGTCCCTTTCATGCGGGATTATTTAATAAAAAAAGAATTGTTAATATATAAAGTTGGCCTCATCTCTCACTTAGAGATGCGCATTACGCTGAATTGTCGTTGTCCGACACACCCCTAATATTCAGGTGTTAGCATTGAGATCCAGGGCGTAGTAAGCCCTCTCTTTAAACGCATGAAGTCTATCAACCTCGATGTATACTTTGTCGTGTAGTGTAGCTGTTTTTATCGTGTCTGTATGTCTGTGTTGGTTAATGTTGTAATTGGGAAGGTTATGGAAGGGGAGTAAGGTATTAAAATGGTAGCCTGTGGGTGGTATATTGTTAATCCCGCTGGGATTGTCCACCTATGCTCCTGTCATCCTCCCTTGGTCCATGTCTGCTTTCTATCCGCCTCTTGGGATAGTAAAGCGTGGTGACGCTGTGACGTCACGAGCTAATCTGGTCTCCCTTTGTAGTGTGAATGTGGCAAGTGATCATAGTGTGCCTGGCCATGTCCTGATCGCCTGTAATGATTTTTAGCCTATTTTCAATTTTGAAAAAATAGGCTTATGAGATCACCTTTTGTCCGTGTGTGTGTGCGTGTGTGTGTGTGTGTGCGTGTGCGTGTGTGTGTGATTCGTGTGTGTGTCCCCCCCTAATAAAATCGAAACGGCTGGAGCGATTTCAATGAAACTCGGGAAGTTCATAGCGCTATTCCCGGCGACCTCGACCGTGCCCTTCAAATTTTGTTACGTCTCTCCAATCCAACATGGCGGCTGTGCGAAATACTTCACTAGCATTCAATATCTCCGAAACTATTACCGATATCGCCCTGAAATTGTGTACGGTGATAAAGGGCACTACTAGAAGTTCACCGATGAGACTTTCAAAAACCTGCTGACTACAAAACCAACATGGCGGCCAAGCGAAGTTGAGACATTTAAATAGACTTTTCTCGCGATTTAACTATCTAAATGTAATGAAACTTGGTACAGCAAATGTTTATACACATTGTAAAGCACTGGAGTCTAATTTAGTTCAATTGTTTACATGACCTCAAAATGGCGGCTGTGCGAAATATTTCACTGACATTCTATATCTCCGAAACTATTACCGATATCACCCTGCAATTTTGTACGGTGATAAAGGGTACTGATACAGGTATACCTATGTATATTTCATAAACCTGTAAAGTACGAAACGAACATGGCGACCAAGCGAATTTAAAATATGTTAATAGACTTTTCTCATGATTTAACTCTCTGAGCGCAGTGAAATGTGGTACAGTAATTGATTTTGCAGATTGTAATGCACTGCCATCTAATTTAATTCAATTGCTTACATAACCTCAAGATGGCGGCCGTGCGAAATTTTAAAATTAAGTTTTAATTTCTTTTGTCGTAATCATGCGATCGAAGTGAAAGTTTGAATAATGAACCTAGGCAATAATTGTCCTTGAATGGTACATAACTCTATGGCCTATACACATAACACTCCTAAATGGTGAGCTCCCGAAATATTTAGACGGTTCTCAATATCTATGAATCTTTTACAGCAACCAAACTGATTTTTTTTATGTTCATAGAGACTATGAACATATGTTCACCTATAGGACTTTCAGGAACCTGGTGAGCACAAATCCAACATGGCGGCGACGCGAAGTATAAATATTTAAATGGACCTTTCTCGCGAATTAACTATTCCGAGTGCCGTCAAACGTTGCACGTTAAATGCTTATACAAATGTTGATCCACTGGCATCTAATTTATTTCAATGGTTTGCATTATCACAAGATGGCTGCTGTGCGTAATTTTAAAATCTCGTTTTACTTCTTGTTGTCTAATCATGCAATTGAAGTTTGAATACCACACGTACACAATAATCTTAATGTAATAGTACAAAAATAAAAAATCCAACCTGGCGACCATCTGAAATATTTAGACGGTCCTCAATATCTACGAATCTGTTACAGCAATTAAACTGAAATTTTGTATGTTGATTGTGGCAGTTAACATAAGTAGGATATATGAAAATAGGCTGTATAGTTCTTCACGGAACTACTTGTTTTTTATAAATAAAGTCGAGAAAAGAAGTTATTAGGGGGAGGTCTTGTTCCCTCAGAGCCCCTGTCTGTATTCGCCCCTGATTAGTGAGCGCGTGTGTGTGGGACTATGTTCCGCTACGCCATGCGGGCGGGAGGCCTGTTATCGGCTAAGTCCTGTCTTGTGTCGCGTGTATGGGCAGGAGGTGCCCGTGGCTTGTCAACGTCTTTGAGAACGTGCTCCTATGGGCCCAAGATAAGTCCGGCCTATCACGTCGGTCCATTGCTAAATGTCACAAATGTTGTAACAGTGCTGAAAAATGTATGGCATTATAATTGGTTTGTGTTTGTCATTTCATGGTCACTTCCGATATAACAATAGTGTCTGTCGTCGGCAGTGTGGCAATGTGGCGGAATCTGCAAGTCAGTATTTCGTCATGTTATGTTTTCATTTGTTTATGTACATGAAGTCTTTGACATTGCGTATGTCAGCTATTGGAGCGTGCCTTTCTGCCAGTATATGAGTGTTGTCACTGTTTGGGATTCCAAGAGTGCCAGTGTGTCAATCCGCCCTGATTTTGCTAGCACTGTTGTGTGGACATTATTCCATAAGACCGTTGCCTTATGAAATTTCTATACCTGTGTCTGGGAAATCTATTTTCTATGTCGGGCGTAATCGAAATTTATGCATGGTGTTTGGCCGGAGGAAATGTGGTATTACTTGTTTATGTACCTGTATGGGCCAATCTCGGTGTAATTGGGAGTCTGGATAGTTGTTTTCCATGGTGTCCGATTTTTACTGGGATTCGGACCCGCAATTTCATGTAATTCTCTGTGTTCTATGTCTGTGTTGTCTGTTGGCTTTGAGCGCCCTTTGTATGTATTTTGATTGTGTTTTTCGTACCAAAAATACCATTGGTTAGTTAGTTCTTGGTACGAGTGTGTTGTGTGGTTATGGGTTCGGACCCGGCTTGCTGTAAGGGCCTGGTATGACGATATCTGTGCCGTATATACCATGGCACATGTATCGTGTATTTGAAATGCGCAGATGAGAATACGCATTCCTGTGAAGAGTTTGTGTGTTTTTGAATTCTCCTCGTAGTGTAATTTGGGGAGTTATGGGGTTCTGGACTTGGCGTGAATGAGTGTATATTTCCCAGGTCCGTCTGGAGTACTCCCAGTCTGTCTGTGCCAGCAAAGGTCGCCCACGATGAGTGTGATATCGCTGACGGCGATTGTATCCAGTTTCATTGACGTGTGCGTTATCTTGTTACTTGCTTGACAATGCTCCGTGTCCGGCACGTGTGTGCCTCTTAGCCTGAGTGCTATCTCTGTAGTTGCGGGTAGGGCTTTCCGCAATATAAAAGAACCTTCCGCTAAGTACATTTGTGTTCCCAAGTTTCGTGTTAACTGTAAGCGTGGGTCGAGTATATCCCTATTAACGGTACTATATGTCGTTATGCACGAGTGTCTCCGGGCCGCTAGTCGCGTGTTTGGTAACTAGGTGTCGGAGGTGATTTTATTGTTGTCCGCGTATGAGTATCTGCTAGTGTAACTGTCCCTCACTTTCCTATCCTGCAACTGGATAGCTACCCGACCTTACCTTCCTGGTATTCAGGAGGTTCCGGGTTCGAGACCGTCTTTGACCAGAGTAATTATTTCTGGTGCCATTCAGGCTTGTGTCTTCTGGACAGTTCTGTCAAGTATTAGGGTCGTATCCCGGTGCGGTCAGCGAGGTCCGAAGGCTATTTCTTGGCCTTCTTTCCACGTCTGCCAGTGGGATCACTTCCCTTTCTTTTGGTGGTGTTCCAGCCTGTACGTGTAGGTGTTGTTTGGCGGGTGTGATATGCCTTCATCCGGCGGGCGTGTATGGTGTCTTTGATGAGTTTTCTCCCATGGCGCACGCTGACTATGTAATTTAGGTCAGATACCTTCCTGCAGACTCTGAAGGGACCTGACCAGCGTGGCAGGAGGAACTCGGACACATTTTTCTTACGGGCAGAATTGGAGACCATGACCAATTGGGTGTGTATTCCACGGTCTTTCTATTCCGATCGTACCGTTCTTTTTGTTTCTTTTGCGCCGCGGCTATGTTTTTTCTAGCGTTCATGCGAGCTATCTGCAAATGCTCTAGCCGGGCGGCATTGTCTGTGTGCGTGTCCTGTGGGATGTATATATTATCTATGGGACTTCTGGGCGTGTACCGTGCAATAGGAAGTGTGGAGAGTGTTTTGCAGCCGTGGATATGGAAGTGTTATAACTAAAAGTGATGGGCTGCAGGTAATCATCCCAGTCTGTTCCTGCGTCCTCTGTGAATTTAGCCAACGCTATTCCGAGTATTTTATTCATACTCTCCGTGAGTCCGTTGGTTTGCGGGGAAAAACTCGTGGTAGTGTATGCCTTAATCCTGAGTATCTCCAAAAACTGTTGGAGCACTCTCGAGGTGAAAATAGTACCTCAGTCGGATAGTAAGGTTTGGAATAGGCCATATCGTGTAACTATGTCAAATAAGAATTCGGCTATGCTGTTCGTGTCTGCTTTGGGAACAGCCTTCGTAATCATGTATCGGGTAAGATACTCGGTGGCAACCAGTATATATTTATTGCCTTTCTGAGATGTTGTAATAAGGCCTTTAACATCTATTCCAACTCTGTGAAATAGCTCACCTACGGGAATTGGGTTGAGTAATCCATGAGGCTTGCCAGGCCTTGTTTTGAATCGCTGGCAAGTGTGACATGTCTTTACACAGGTGTCTATGTCGGCCTTCATGTTTACCCAATAATACTTGTCACGGATTCTAAGGTATGTCTTATGCGTACCCAAATGTGCCCCTGCCATTGGGCTATTGTGGTGTCCGATCATTATATTCTCTTTCAATGACTCCGGAACCGCTATAGGTGCGTTATCGTGCATGGCTGTGGGCTTAAATTTCAGTACCCCGTCTTTGTCTAGGAAAAATCGCCTAGACAGCCGTGCTGTCTTGGAGTCCACTTTATCCAAGTTTTCTAGTGCCATTAGAATCTGTTTCAAGTGCGGATCACGTTCTTGCTCCTGCTTGATGTTAATCACCGTCAGGGCAAAAGTGGGCATGTCGTCCCATTCGTGGTCCTTACTGTCATCCGGGGGATCGGCTACTGGCAGCCTAGACAACCCATCTGCGTCTAGGTGTGTAGCGCCTTTCTTGGTTTGACCACGAAGTCATATTCATACAGGCGGAATATAAACCTGTTGAGCCGCGAATTTGGGTTTTTAAATTTGTCCCAAAAAAGCAAGCTCACGTGGTCAGTCACTACCGTGAACTGGATACCATAGAGGTATAACCTAAAATAGTGCACTCCCCACGAAAATGCCAGCATTTCCCGCTCTGTGGTAGAGTATCTATTCTCAACGGCCGTTAGTTTCCTGCTAGCGAAAGCAACGGGCCGTATGCGCCCTTCTGCATCTTCCTGCAATAGGGCCGCCCCGAGCCCATACTGACTGGCATCCACGTGTAAGAAGGAGGGCCTATCACTATGGAAGTGTTTCAGTAATGGTGGTGAGGTCAATAGTTGCTTCAGTGTGTTGAAGGCATCTATGTGTTCCTGTTTAATGCTGAAGGGCGTCTTTTCCCGTGTGAGCTCAGTTAAGGGGTGGGCGATTTGCGCAAACCTGTGGATATATTTGCGATAATATGAGGCCAGGCCAATAAAACTGCGCAATTGTTTCAAATTTGTTGGCATTGGGATGCCCGTTATTGCGTCAGTTTTCGCTGGGTCGGGAATAATGCCCTCTCTGTTTACAATGTGGCCCAATATGTTAATCTGCTGTCTGGCAAATTGACATTTCGCAGGTTTAAGCCTTAACTTGGCCTCTCTGATCCTTGCGAAAGCCTCCTCCAAATGTACGATATGTTCGTCAAAGGTATGGGAGAAAACCGTTATGTCGTCCACGTAGACTAATACGGAACGCCACTTAAGACCTGAAAATGTCTTATCCACTAGCTTTTGGAAGGTTTGGCTGGCGTTCCGGAGGCCCATTGGTAAGCTTGTGTAGGTATATAGACCGTTCTCTGTGACGAACGCCAGCTTGTGCCTATCTGGTTCATAGACGGGGATTGAATAGAATCCACTATAACAATCCATCGAACTGAACGAGCTAGCTCCGCCGAGGGCATCCAAATAGGTGTCCGCCCTTGGTAGTGGATAATTATCATTTTCGACTAACTTATTGAGCCTACGGTAGTCAGTACAAAATCTGTGAGATCCGTCCCGTTTTTTGGTCAGCAGAACTGGAGAGCTGTAACTTCAAATAACGGGAACAATGACTCCTGCCTCGAGCATCTCTGAGATCTGAGCGTCGATGGCGTGTCTCTCCTTCTGGCTTACTCTGAAGGGAGGCTGGTGTACTGGCCGGTCACTAGTGAGTGTGACGTGGTGTTCAATGAGGTCTGTCACAGCGAGATCCTTCATTGAATGGGCAAAAATATCCCTGTTGGTCTCCAGGAGCTCCGTGAGCCTTTTATTTTGCTCCGGAGTCAGGTCCTGTCCGTGGGGGTGTTTGGCCGCCTTATCTGTGTGTGTGTCTGTGTGTTGGCTGATAGTGTGCAGTGCAGAGGCCTGGTGCTCGTGATTTTCTCGCTCCGCTCGAATCCCATCTGTGTTCCTGGTGTATATCATGGGATGTGTGGTGAGCCTCTGGTCGTGCTTTAAAAGCATCTGACCGCTAGCGAAATTTATGCTAGCCTCATATTTAGCGAGGAAATCCATGCCAATTATGGCTGACGCAGAAAGATGTTCTATAACGAACATGGGATGTATTGTGGCAAAATGGTCTAGCCTAAGATGTATGTTTGCCACCCCCGCGTTTTCTAGCGTCTGAGCATTGGCCGCTACCAGCCGGATGTCACCCGTGACATCGTGTATTTGGCCTTCGGTAACGTGTCTTCTAATAACACAACTTACCGCTGCCCCAGTGTCAATTAGGGCCTGCACTCTGTGCCCATTTATGTTGGCGTGTATCGTGAGGGCCGATACCTGAAACCCATTGCCCTGCACCGATGTATTGTGTAGGGTATATGTTGTTGTTGTTGTTACCGGAGTGACATCTGTACTGGGAAGGCATGGAGCGGGCCGCTTATCGTACCGGGCACGCTTAGCCTCTAAGCTTGCTTCCTGTCCCGAGTGCTTTGCCTCAGTCAGCAAAGTGCGCTCACCAAGTACGTTGCCAGCTCTCTTAATCGGTCTCGCTGTTAGAATAGTAGTCTGCTGGCGAACGTTTAATGCACTGACCGTCCCCATCTTTTGTGTAGTTGTGTTGTTGTTGTTTTCTTCCTCTCGGGAAGGTGTGTTTGCAAACGTGACCCTGAGCTTGCCCTTGTAACCCCGTTTTTTGTTCCAGGCGGTCGCGAGTTCGACTCCTGTTGCTGGCTTTCCAGTGCCGAGCGACCTCGCGTCCTGCACCTGTGTGTGGTCACTTCCCACCTTGCGTTGTGGTGAAGGGGGTAGGGTTTTCTGTTTGGAGGGTGTGGGTTTACTCTCAGTCTGTTTGTGCGTAATTATGAGGGGAGTATAATGTCCCGCCTTAGGGTTCCCTGTAAAAAGTATATGCAGGTCCCTGTCAAATCCCGCAGTTGAAAATAGCGGGGGCGTGTGCACATTAGTGTATACGTGGATATTTGCTTGGAGTACCTTGCCGAGGGCGGTCACCTCTACGGCGCTGGCATAGGTACCGTCCCTACCCATGTATTGTCTGTAATCCGTCCCAGTCTGGAATGGGTTTTCCCGCTCGTCCGGCACAAAGTCTCGGTACTCTTTCCAGTTGGCCAGGATGTGTTTGACCGTTTCCTGCCTGTATTCCTTATGATGGTCCTCGTTATGCCGAACCAGGAAGCTAATAGTCCTAAACAGGCAGTTGCCGTCTCCTTGTACGGGGTGTGTTTGGAAACGGCCCGGGGGCGGATCGTCAGCCTTCGCTTTAGCTGGCTGCTTCTTCCCCTTACTCTTGCGAGTTTGCTTGGGGGAAGGGCCTTTCTGGTGTTGTGTTGGGGGAGGAACCTCAGCTGCTTCATCAGCTAGCCGAACCTCCCCGTCTAGGCGTTTTTTTGGAACGTAGGTGAACGCCTGCCTGTACTGTATGTGCGCCCCCCCTCGGGGTAGCTGCGCCAGCTCCCCGCCTGCGGTGTGTGGCTAGGTGTGGGGAGTATTGCCCCCCTGTCTGTCCGGCGGGGTGTCTCATCCCTGAACTCCCTCGGGTATTCGTCGGGGAGGGGGTAGTGTTCCGGGCCCATTGTGTATTTATCTATATTGTCCCGTCCTCTTGTGGGTTTTCTTCCCTGTCGGTTATTGCCCGGTGGTCCGTTTCCCTGTCTCCGCCAGGTTGGGGTGTATATCTGCTGCTGCGGGGGCGGGTTTTCCCGTCGATTCCCCTTTTCCCTGTACTGGGCAGCTGCATACCCCTGTCTGGTCGGGGGTGGGTTTCCTCGACGGTCCCCATTTCCCCTGTACTGTGGGGGTGCATAACTTTGCCTGCGTGGGGGCGGGTTCTCCCGATATTCCCCATTTCCCCTGTACTGCGGGGCTGCATAGCCTTGCCTGCTTGGGGGCGAGTTTTCCCGGTACTCCCTGTCTGCCCTGTATTGTGTGGCAGCGTAGGACTGTCTACTTGGTGGCGGGCTGTTTCGTCGGGGGATGGTGTGCTCGTACTCCTCAGGGTAGTACTCCTGTGTGTACGGGGATGGTGATCGCCGTGAGGGGTATGTCGGCTCTGTGTCCGAGTACGATACCGGTGAATACCGAGGTGGGTAGTGTGGCCTATCCTGTGGGTGAGGTGTTGTTGGCCGCTGTGGAGGGTAGTAATTCTCTTCCCTCCCGTAGCGTCTCCTTTCTGTGTACCCCCTGTCCCTCTCAGGATAATAGCGCTCTTGTGTGTCTATGTGTTCATCCCTTAGCGGTCTCCCGCCTGCTTGTATGGCAGCTATGGTTAACTTCTCCATCCTGTCCACTAATTCGTCCATTTTATGATTAGTGTCGTCCTTTTGTGTCTGAAAGTGCAGATCCACGGCTTTTTCCGTAGCTTTTTCCGTGATCTTTCTCCCTTCCTCTATGGTCTTTATGTTGTTCAACATATGTTGGACCGTGGGGTTGTTCATGATACACAACTTTTCCACTATGGATGGTCTGAGGCCCTGCATTAACAGCTTGACTTTCTGTTTGTTCGTCATGGCTGCGTTATACTTGTCGCACATTATCAACTTTACATTGATGTATGCCTGGGCGCTTTCTTTGGGTCCCTGTGACCTCTGTCTAATTTGGTCGTAGAGATCGTTATCATCTGGTATGAGCTGGAATTCACTTTTCAACAGTAAAGCGGTTTCCTCCCATGTGGCAGCTTCTAGTGTGTCCTCATGGAGCTCATACGATGTCATGGCCGCCTTTGTGAGGTATGCAGGAAGGAGCCGTTTCCTAACTTCCTCGCTCCAACCTTTGATCCGGGCCGTTCTATTGAAGGCCTTGAGGTATTCCTCGGGATCCTGGCCTTCCCCCGTGAACTTTGTGGGGTGGATCATGGGGTACTCTGTGTGTCTATTCATCTCGTGTTCGGTTATTTCTTGTTGGCTGTTTAGTGATTGCGATCTGTCTAAGCTGTTCGCACCGCTATCGTGTGCCGAGGTGTTTGAGTTATTTAGAGGGGAATTAGCCTCGCTTCCCGTGTATGGGCATGATAATCAGTCCTGTCTAAATCCTGTTTCACTGTTTCTAGAATAGTGTGGATGTCTAGAACTGCCTCTGTCGTGTGATTATCTGACTTAACCGTGTCTGTCTCTAGTAAGTGTGTAATGCGCTCGAGCAGATTACCAGTTTTCTGCTCTGCGATTTGCAGTTGCTGCAACAATAAGGGGTGGAGTGTTGGCAGGCAATCTACTTCACTAGCGCTGGATATTGGTGACTCTTGTCTGTGTTCACTGGCCTGGGATCGTGTAAAATGTATAACTTGTGCTGCGGCTGCAGGGTGTTGAGCGCGGATTTCTGATGTCTTGAATTCAAGGTCCCTAAGAAGTTGTACTGCAGTCTGGTCAGTTATCAAGTCACTGTTCTTAATTCTTAGCTTCGGCAGGAGTGGAGTCGTACTAGCCGACAAATGGTGTGCAAAGTCCCTTAGTGTAGTTCTAAATGTGGACATTTAATTTCCACCGACTTTGCTCTATGGGGCGGATGGGGGTGGGTGTAATAATACCAACTCCTATGTAATAGGGGAAAAAAATGTGTGACGTAATATGAAATAAAAAAAAAAATCCAGTCTCGCTTGGCTGCATGCGGTACGGGCCGTTTTGACCACGAGAACCCGTTGTATGAGCCCTATTTTACTGTGCATGGTACCCGGCCTCCACCAATCTGTTTTAGATCCCTTAGTTGGGGGTAGTTAGATCTAAAACGGATGTGTTATTGTGTTGATTTGGAGAGTGATTCCTAGAGGGGGGACAGTTTCCCGTAGCTGGGTAAGCTGACCAGTGTAGAGTGTTGTTTAGTGTTAGGATGCTAGGGGGTGCTCCTATAAAGACGTAAGTGTATTCCAGGGGATGAAACTTTGTGTACAGGTTAATGTACTAGCCTCTCAGCTGGTTGGAGAGAGTTATGTAACCGACGTGCGTGCGTCAGCGATATTGCGGCTCGATGCTCTGGCAGTCGGGCCGCTGCAGGAAGTACGATGAAGCTTGCGCTAGCAGCTATTTGGATACTGTCTGTCACGGCTAATCGTGACGGGAATCAGGAAAGGAGTTAGGACGTAAAGAGGCGTGTAAACAGTAAGACAAGTGTAGTGTACTGACCAAGTATTTATTGGTCAGTGATGTATGAGATTATGAGTCCCTTTTAGGGGAATGTAATGAATCTTATAAGTATAAGTGTACAAGTTTGTGGGGTAGGTTACAAAATAAGGATATCTGAACACTTCACTGATGCTCACCTGGTGATAGCAGCTTGCAGTCGTAGAGCCTTCCGGCGACACACACTATATGACCGATGATTGAGAGAAGAGCCTGTCCTCATTAAGGTCCTTCTTATATGCTTTGGTGCTGCTTCGTCGGTATTCCAATGGCATAGCTGCCCCAGTTAGTTATAGTATAGATGTTATGTGTGTGATGCAAGTATTTGGCAAGCCTTCCGAGCTGGCCGGCTTGCCCTTGCTGTATAAAGATACTGTTCTGGACTTACGAGATTTGCCAGTTAGGGGTGGTTTAAATAGATGATGGAGGATGGCTTCCAGGGGGTGCAGCCCCCTGGGGGCTTGTACAATATGTTGAGATTCGGTCACTACAATGTTGTGATCGGAGTGACAGCGCTGGGTAGGATATCTCTGTTTTCCAAGCTCTCTGACCGACCGACGCATGCGCTCTGTGTGCTTGGTAGTTTATTTACTCAAACATATGGATGGTGCATTTTCGATAATTTATATAGACATGTTGGATTTTGAGCGCATGCGAGAAGGTATCCTTACCTAATTGATCACACAACTGTTTCTTGAGCTCTGATTGGTGGGAGAAACGGTTTCATAATGAAAAATAGTGTTATAATGAGCCTCATTATGATGCAGGTTTTCTGACACATAATATTTACATTTCGACATCGTCGAACATAAAATTAGGTTCATAACCTGTGCTAGTGTGGTATCTATGGATTCATGTATGTTGTTTGTTAACCTTTGCTGTGACCATGACAGAAAGCAAAGAAACATAACATACACATCAAATATTCAACATTGCATAACACTATCCTACTCAATCACTTAGGAAGAATCATTAAGAGCTTTTTTAGAAGTAGAAGTAGAATACCCTCTGCTCCAAATCTCGGATATTAAGAGAGGATTATTTATTCCCACTATCACCTGATATATGCGATTCATACAATGTTTAGAAATAATATACAAACTTACAACTAATTTACAATTTAAATTTTAACAAGACACTAACAATGACACTAACTTAATCGTATCCTATTTGTTACAAAGAGGCACTCCTAGACTTTAACTAAATGGTGTGAAGTTAATATGCATATCTATACTAATATAATAAAGCTGAAGAGTTTGTGTGTTTGTGTGTTTGTGTGTTTAAACGCGCTAATCTCTGGAAGTACCAGTCCGATTCGAAAAATTCTTTTTTTTATATGATAGCCAGGTTCAAGAAGAATAGTTTAGACTATGTAGCATAAGGCTACATCCCTCAGGTAACCTTAAATATTGATTTTTGTTCAGTAAGTCGGTAGAACAAGCGCTCCCAAACAGCTCTATCCGCATGCGCTGGCGTTATGGCTAGTGATACGTACACCGTTTCACCGATCTTAACCAAAATTTGTATACATACTCTTTGGAACCCTGCGAGTAACTCTGTCCACATAAAATTTATGACAGACCAGTCCATTCCCTGCATTGAGGCCCTTTGGCACAAATCTACACATTTCCACCGATCTGAACCAAAATTTGTATACTTACCCTTTGGAACCCTGCGAGTAACACTGTTAACATGAAATTTCGGACAGACCACTCCATTCCCTGCATTTAGGCCCTTTGGCACAAATCTACACCGTTTCACCAATCTGAACCAAAATGTGTATACTTACCCTTTGGAACCCTGCGAGAAACACTGCCTACATGAAATTTATATGACAGACCAGTCAATTCTCTGCATTTAGGCCCTTTGGCACAATGCTACACCGTTTCACCTATCTGAACCAAAATTTGTATACTTACACTTTGGAGCCCTGCGAGTAACACTGTCTGCATGAAATTTTGGACACACCACAACATTTCCTGTATTAAGGCCCTTTGGCAAAACTATACACCGTTTCACCGATATGAACCAAATTTTACATACTTACCCTTTGGAACCCGATGAGTAACACTGTCTGCTTGAAATTTCGGACCGACCACTCCATTCCCTGCAGGTCCTTTGGCACAAATCTACACCGTATCACAGACCTGAACTACATTTTGTATACTTACCCTTTGGAACCCTGCGGGTGACACTGTCCACTTTAAATTTTGGACAGACCACTCCATTCCCTGCATTTAGGTACTTTATCACAAATCTACACCGTTTCTCCTAATTGCACCAAATTTTACATACACTTTGAAACCCTGCTGCTGTCCACTTGGTATTTTGGGCAACGCTCTCCATTCACTACATTTAGAATTACAGACAAAATTAACTTGAAACCCACGTATTAAGGCCCTAGAACCATTCATGTCCGTACTAGTGAAACTGTAAGTGTATTTTAATAAGTCTATTGTTGACGGGCAGTTCGGGCTGCATCACGTCGCCCCTACCAGTGTTCTGGTGCAGAATTGCGAAAATAGTTGCATCTTGCGCTGTTTATAAATTGCAGTCACGGGGAGTACTTAGTGCAAAAAGATTTCTTAGGCCCCTTAAAACAGTTATCATCATGACAATATTATGCCTCTGTACACGTGCAATGGTGTTGGTGCAGTACATTGAGGTTACCAGCTGCAATAAGCGTTGGTGCTTTCTAATTTACCCTCATTTATTCCGAACCTTATCGTTGAGCGCTATGTGGCGATAAATGATTCTATTGCTACCTCAGTAGCTCGGGACAGCTGAAGTTTTCTAAAGTGTTCTGATTATTTTCCTACTGCGCTATGCGACAAAAGACGACACTATTGGTCTCTTTATTTCTAACAGCCAATGAGATATTGGCCCTAGGCAGTGACTTTTATTTCACTTACTCCTCTTTCTGAAATAAAATTCACAGCCTGTTTCCAGTCTCCGACCGGGTCAGGAATGACATGAATGAAGCCCCTATCTAGCGGCGAGGATATGAACTGTGCCGGCTGCCGAAGCCTGTCGCACTCCCCTGGGGCAATGATGAAATGAATGACATACGAAATGATATGATAGTGGAGAGCGCTGCTGGAATGAAATTGTGACAGAGAAAACCGGAGTACCCGGAGAAAAACCTGTCTCGCACCGCTTTGTCCAGCACAAAACTCACATGGTGTGACCGGGATTTGACCCATGGACCCAGCGGTGAGAGGCCAGCGTGCTGCTTCCTAAGCCACGGAGGCTTACCCTCTTTCTAATCATTTGTAGCCTATTTTCATTCATGAAAAAATAGGCTTATGAGATCACCTTTTGTCCGTGTGTATGTGTGTGCGTGCGTGTGTGTGTGTGTGTGTGTCCCTAATAAAATCTAAAAGGCTTGAGCGATTTCAATGAAACTCAGTAGGTTCATAGCATTATTTTGGGTGACTCCGACCGTGCCCTTCATATTTAGTTACGTCTCACCAATCCAACATGGCGGCTGTGCGAAATATTTCACCATTATTCAATATCTCCGAAACTATTACGAATATCACCCTGGAATTTTTACGGTCATAAAAGGAACTACTAAAAGTTCACCTATGTGACTTTTGAAAACCTGGTATCTACAAAACCAACATGGCGGCCAAAAGAAGATCCGACTTTTAAAAAGAAGTTTCTCGCTATTTTATTAACCAAACGCAATAAAACCTGGTACAGTATATTTTTATACACATTGGAATGCACCGACATCTAACTTCGTTCAATTGTTTACATAACCTCAAGATGGCGGCTGTGCGAAATATTTCACTGGCATTCTATATCTCTGAAACTATTAGCGGTACCACTCTAAAATTTTGTACGGAGATATACGGCAATACTGGAAGTTCATATATAAGACTTTCAAAAATCGCTTAACTACAAAACGAATATGGCGGCCAAGTGAATTTGAAAATTTTAAATAGACCTTTCTCGCGATTTAATTATCCAAACGCAATGAAACTTGGTACAGGAAATTTCTATACAAATTGTAATGCACTGGTTTCTAATTTAGTTCAATTGTTTACATAACCTCAAGATGGTGGCTGTGCGAATTTTAAAATAATGTTGTTATTTCTTGTGTCGTAATCATGCGATCGAAATGGAAGTTTGAATAATGAACCTACGCAATAATATTCCTTTAATGGTACATGACTACATGGCCTATACATATAACATTCCAACATGGCGACCATCCGAAATATTTAAATGGATCTCAATATCTACGAATCTATTACAGCAATCAAACTGATTTATTTAATTTTCATAGGGGCTATGAACATAAGTTCACCTATAGGACTTTCAATAACCTGGTGATCACAAATCCAATATGGCGGCGACGGAAAATATAAATATTCACATGGTCGTTTCTCGCAATTTAACCATCCAAGGTCAGTGACACTTGGTACAGTAAACACTTATACAAATGTTAATCATCTGGCATCTAATTTATTTCAATTGTTTCCATAACCACAAGATGGCAGCTGTGCAAAATTTTAAAATCTCGTTTTTACTTCTTGTGTCCCAATCAAGCGATTGAAGTTTGAATGATACACGTACACAATAATCTTCATGTAAAAGTACATAACTCTAAGACCTACGTATGTAAAAATCCAACATGGCGGCCATCCGCCATATTTTGTCGGTTCTATTACAGCAATCAAACTGAAATTTCGTATGTTGATAGTAGCAATTAACATATGTAGGTTATATGAAAATAGGCTGTATAGTTCTTCACGGAACTACTTGTTATAAAATTTGTTTGTAAATTACATGTAGTTAGTAAATAGCTGTTTCCCTATTCATAATTATCAGTATTATCATTACGGCAAAATGACCTGAATGTTACGTCCATTATACTGTACTGCTTATCACCCCCACTACAACCACGACCTCCACAAAAAGTTATATTTTTAGCCTACTTTTCGCATTTTGTAAAAATGAGGAAAAAGTAGACATGAGATCGATCCGGGAAAATGTGTGTCTGTCTGTCTGTCTTGCTGTGTGTGTGTGTGTGTGTGTGTCCCCCCCCCCCCTATCAACTCCTAAACGGCTGTAGCAATCAAACCCAAATTTGGTATGATTAAAGATCTCTATTTAATATCTCAATGCCGTATTTGAAAATGATGTCAGTGCTACCAACTGCTGAAAAATCGCAATTGAAATTTCATCTCCATGTTGCATATCTTGGAAGATATGCATAGGAGCTATACCAAAACTGGCACACATATAGATCATAATATTTCAGTTTAATTTCCAGGAGGCCATACAAGACAGTGTTGCCAAAATGATTCTAAACCTGCTGATAGTTCCGATTTTTAAATACACATAACTTCTACACCATCAATTGGATTTAAACCAAATTTCGTTTGTGCTATGTGTACTATAACTGATATGACTACGCGTATTCTTGAGAGCAACCAGGGCTACCAACTGTTAATAAATGCTGTCTCTATTTCTTTACCCTAATATCAATATATCCGAAAGTATACAAGCCAACAGCTCTAAACTTTGCACACGTATAGTACCTTACATTCTAGATTAATTAAGAGTAACTAATATACGACAGTGCTTCCAACATGATTCTATGTCTGCTGATTTGTCCAATTTTAAAATACATGACCTTCTATACAAATAAATGGATTTCATCCTAAATTGGCACAATAATAGATCATAATAGTTCAGATTATTTCTGACCAACATATGCATGACATTGTTGCCAAAATAATTTTACGCGCGCTGATAGGTCCAACGTCTAACTACATGCAACGTCCATGCTATCCATTGTACATCAACCAAATTTTGTATTCTGTACCTTAAGAGATGGAACGAATATATATCCAGTCACCAGGGCTACCAACTGTAGTGCTCTATAAGCTACACTATGCCAGTCCTATTTCGAGCTAATTAGAAATTTCGATATTACCAACTCAATTTTGTCATTAATCTAATTAGGTCCATATAGATTAATAATTGGAATGAATCTTACGATTCGAGAAAAGTAGGCTCTTTAGTTCGTCACGGAACTTCTTGTTTAAAATATATTTTTCTGTTAGTTTAAGTATCATGAGCCCGTTCCGTAGTAGTAGGTTATTCATTATCATCCATGAAACTAATAAATCCACCGGGCGAAGCCGGGTACTACTGCTAGTATTTTCAATAAAATATCATGTATTTGAGTTTAAACAAGAAGTTCCGTGACGAAGTAAAGAGCCTACTTTTCATGCCAATGATTATTCTACAGTATATGAACCTATCTAGTATAATGACGAAATTAAGTTGGTTATATCGAAATTTCTAATTAGTTCAAAATACTGTATACCTGGCATAATGTTGCCTAATAGGGCACCACAGTTGGAAGCCCTGATGACAGAATATATTCTTAGTTCCATCTCTTAAGGTACAGAATACAAAATTTGGTTGAAGTCCAATGAATAGCATGGACGTTACATGCAGTTAAACATTGGATCTAACAACGCGCGTAAAATCATGTTGGCAACAATGTCATGCATGTATTAGTCAGAAATAATCTGAAATAATATGATCTATTGTTGTGCCAATTTTGAATGAAATCCATTAGTTAGTATAGAAGTTACATGCATTTTAAAATTGAACCTATCAGCAGGCTTAGAATCATGTTGGCAGCACTGACGTATATTAGTTACTCCAAATTCATCTAGAATGCCAGGTACTATACGTGTGCAAAGTTTAGAGCTATTGGCTTGCATACTTTCTGATATATTGATATTAGGGTAACAAAAATAGGGACAGTACATATGAACAGTTGGCAGCCCTGGTTGCTCTTAAGAATACGCATAGTCATATCTGTTATGGTACACATAGCACATACGAAATTTGGTTCAGATCCAAATGATAGTATGGGAGTTGCATGTATTTAAAGTTGAACCTGTCAGCAGGCTTAGAATCATGTTGGTAGCACTGACTTATGTAAGTTACTCCAAATTAATATAGAATGTCAGGTACTATACGTGTGCATAGTTTAAAGCTGTCACCTTGCATACTTTCTGATATATAGGTATTTGGATAAAATAAATTAGGAGCATTTATTAACAGTTGGCAGCCCTGGTGGGTCGTAAGAATACGCTCAGTCATATCTGATTATATACACATACAACATACGAAATTTGGTTGAATTCCAATTGATAGTGTAGAAGTTATATGCATTTAAAAATTGGACCTATCAGCAGGCTTATAATCATTTTGGCAACACTGCCATGTATGGACTCCTGGAAATTAAACTGCAATATTATTATCTATACGTGTGCCAATTTTGAAATAGCTCCCATTCATACCTTCCAAGATATACATCATGGAGCTCAAATTTCAATTGCGATTTTTTAGCAGTTGGTAGCACTGACATCATTTTCAAATATGGCCGTGAGATATTCAAGTGTAGATCTTTAATCCTACCAAATATTGTTTCGATTGCTCCAGTCGTTTAGGAGTTGATAGGGGGGGGGGACACACACACAGCCAGACAGACAGACAGAAGGACAGACAGACAGACAGACAAACAGACAGACACACATTTGCCCGATCTCATAAGTCTACTTTTTCCTCATTTTTGCAAAATGTGAAAAGTAGGCTAAAAAATACATCAATGTATATGATACATATAACTTAGTAATTTTTGTTATCAGAGAAAGTTCCGTCATAGGGGTCAGAAAGTCCCCCACGCCACCTCTCACGTTGCATCAACAAGCGCCACCTTTCCAGGGTTGTTACTGAAATGTACTTTTAATATTAGCGTACCGGTTTCGGCCATATTGTGACCTTCCTCAGCAAAATAATACATAATACAATTCGAGTTGCAAACCTCTCATTAAAAAGTTTCATAAAAAAGACTGTTTTCAAAAATATTTCTAAAACTAGCAGACGTACCATACCCGCACGTGTAAATCGCGTGAAAAAATTCTAGAGTACCCCTTGACCCCCTTAAGCGCATTGTATGTATTGATGAATATTTCAGCTTAATTTGGATCCGTTATAACCTTATAGCCGTATGCAAACAATCTCAGTAATGTAATAAATGGAATTGTATTGCGTCTTACAGAAATAGATGGACCTGTGAGATTCCGTTGCCATGGTAACCGGCTTGCATTCTTTCGTTATTTTATTAAATGAAATTAGTTTCCTGGAAATATCTAAAAAATTGTTGGTTTTAGGGCCTTAAAACTTTCGTTTCTCACATTGAGGGGCTGAAAATGAGCTTTGTCTTGTCCGTCTACGCCTATTTCAGCAAGTATTTTAAGGGGTAGGTCCCCTTTTATGAGAGGTACAGAGAAGAGTTACATCAATGATTATTATCGTGCCTCTGAAGGATATCTGTACCAAATTTTACGTTGATCCACCCAGCCGTTATCGAGTCATAAGGGAACAACAACTTTTTCCGCGGACAGACAGACAGACAGACAGACAGAGAGACAAACAGACAGACATACAGACAGACAGACAAAAAATTATTTTCGCTCGCATCCGTCATAAAACAATCTGAAACGCGTAAATAACGCAAATTTCCGTAGAAATTGAGAAAAAACAGACAAACTTTCAATCTTATATATAGAGAGATTACAATATATAATCTCTAAAAAACTAAAAATACATTAAAAGACTAAAAAACCAGATCTGTTAGAAATTTAGAATAAATGCGAAAGATATAGCTCTAGAAACGGCCAGCTTGAAGTGTAATCTATCAGTGATGTGGATGTTATAATTCAAGCATAGAAAAGTTGAGGTTCGGATTGATATAAACATGTGTTTACGTGAGAATAATTATCTTTATGACGATGTTGCTGTGAAAAAATACAAAGCAGGAAAATTGAGTATTCACAAAGTAATGTTTGGGCAAGGAAATTATAAGGTGCGTTCAAAAAGTAACGAGCCGGAGGCTGGAATGCGCAAACCGGTGACTACATCTGCTAATCGTGTCGTGTGTAACGAGGTGTGGTTCCGACCAGAGCGTGGGAGGTCACAGCCCGTCGATAGAGGTCATGCGTGCACGTCACGTGACCATAAAAAGCGAGCAGCAGCATGCATCAATCGTCCAACGCTGCCAGTCGCATTCCAAACAGTGACAAGCAGGCGTCAACCGAAGAGCAAAGAGGTGTTGTTCGGTTTCTGACAATGGAAGGAGTAGAGGGAACGGACATTCATCGCCGAATGTCACAAGTGTACGGCGAACACTGCATGTCCCTTGGAAGGGTCAAGGCATGGCACAAGCGCTTCAGGGAAGGACGGGTTTCGTTAGCCGATGATGCCTGGTCAGGGGCACCCCCCTGCATTACCGATGAAAACGTCCAGCTGGTTGATGCACTCATTACCCAGGATCGCCGAGTGACAGTGAACGCCATAGCCGCCGTGGTCGCTCCACGACCATGCACGACCTCATACGGCCAACACAGTCGCGGCACTCCTGCAGAAATTCAAATGGGAGGTTCTCGGCCAACCTCCATACAGTCCAGACCTCTCTCCCTGTGATTACGCCATGTTTGGTCCCCTGAAATGGGCTCTGCGAGGCCAACGATTCACCTCGGACGCCGACCTCCAGCTGTACGTGCGGAACTGGTTCACATCGCAGCCCAGGGAATTTTAAGAGACAGCCATTCACCGCCTCGTGTCACAGTGGGACAAGTGCCTCAACTGTCAGGAACAATACTTCTAACATACAGGTACTGGTTTCTGTAATTATGCCTCTGGCTCGTTACTTTTTGAACGCACCTTATGTATCAACATATAAAATGTCAGCTTGATTGCTTTAATAGATACGCAGATATTGGGAGCCGTCTAAATATTTTGGATGAACGCCATGTTAGAGCGTTCTATAAGTAAGTCACAGAATTATGAATCATTAGATCAATATTATTGCTTTGGTTCACTATTCCAACCTTTGCTACGATCGCTTGTTTAGGACACAAAATATTATATGAAGAATAATTTTAAATTTTTTCCACAGCCACCATCTTGAGGTAATTAAAGTAATTGGATGAAATTAGATTCCAGTAGCTCAAATCATGTATAATTTTGTGCCGTACCTACAGTAGTGTCACTGTACTAGGATGATAAAGTCGCGAGAAAATGCAATTTATATAGTTTAATCTCACTTCACTGCCATGTTGTTTTGTAGACAACAGGATTTCCAATGACACGTAGGCCTAGATGAATTTATAATAGTATTCTCTATCACCATACGAAATTTCGGCGTGATATCAGGAAATAAATTCGGAGATATAGAATGTCTGAGAAATATTTCGCGCAGCCGCCATGTTGAATTTTTATATATGTACGCCATAGAATTAGGTACCATTATATGAAGATTGTTCTGTAGGCTTATTATTCAAACATTCAATTTGATCGCATAATTAGGACTTAAGAAATACAAACTCAATTTTTGAATTTCGCACAGCCACCATATTGACGTTATGAAATTAATTGAACTAAATTAGATGCCAATAGATTAGAATGTGTATAAACATATACCGTATCAAGTTTCATTCCGCTCGGTTGGTTAAATCGCAAAAAAAAGTCCGTTTATATATGTCAACTTCGCTTGGCAGCCATGTTGAATTTGTAGTTCTTGTAAAATTAAATATGTGAACTTCTAGTAGTGCCTTTCATCACCGTAATATCTGGTGATATCTGTCACTGTTGCGGAGATATAGAATGCCGGTGAAATATTTCGCCCGGCCGCCATGTTGCATTGGTAAAACTTATCAAAAATTAAAAGGCATGGTCGAGGTCAGACGAGGTTGTAGTATGCAATTACAAAAGTGTCATTTAAATCGCATCGGCCATATAATATTGGCTGATGTAGGGGATAAAAGCAATTAATCCCTGAATCATGTATCAGGAGCGACTCAAGTAATAATTCCTTTCGTTAATGTATTGACTAAGGCGGTTGTATAATTATTGTTAAAAACTAACTATTAAATGAAAATAGGCTAAAATGGCTTCCAATACGATATATTTCGGGTAGAATGATTAGTTGCATAACTACTGTACTATAAGGTGCGTTCAAAAATTAACGAGCCGGAGGCTGTAATGCACAAACCGGCGACCACATCGGCTAATCGTGGCGTGTGTAACGAGGTGTGGTTCTGACCAGAGCGTGGAAGGTCACAGCTCGTCGCTAGAGGGCACGCGTGCACAACACGTGACGATACAAAGCGAGCAGCAGCATGCTTCAATCGTCCAACGCTGCCAGTCGCATTGCAATCAGTGACATGGAGGCCTCAAACGAAGAGCAAAAAGTTGTTGTTCGGTTTCTGACAGTAAAAGGAGTAGGGGGAACGGACATTCATCGCCGAATGTCACAAGTGTACGGTAAACACTGCATGTCCTTTGCAAGGGTCAAGGCGTGGCACAAGCGCTTCAGGGAATGACGGGTGTCGTTAACCGATGATGCCCGGTCTGGGGCACCCCCTGCATTACCGATGACAACGTCCAGCTGGTTGGTGCACTCATTACCCAGGACCGCCGAGTGACACTGAACGCCATAGCCGCCGTGGTCGGATTGAGCGTCGGAAGTGTGCACACCATCATAAAGGAACGACTGCACTTGCGGAAAGTGTGTGCCCAATGGGTGCCTCACAGTCTTCACCCACACCAGGAAGCATGTCGAATGGCCTACTGTCTTGGTCCTGGTTGGACGATTGATGCATGCTGCTGCTCACTTTGTATCGTCACGTGACGTGCACGCGTGCCCTCTAGCGACGGGCTGTGACCTTCCACGCTTTGGTCGGAGCCTCACCTCGTTACACACGCCATGATTAGCCGATGTCCTCACCGGTTTGCGCATTCCAGCCTCCAGCTCGTTACTTTTTAAACGCACCTTATATAATTATAAAGACAAATCATTGCCGTAGCCTGGGGATGGGCCCAGAACCTTCCCCTCTTCCGAAAGGAAGAATGACGAAGCACAGCCGCTGACTACGAGCGGTGACATTTAGTGGCTTCTGATCAAAGCATAGATTGCCAACTTGGAGGCCCTGAGTCTACTCTTCAAAAAGACTAGCAAAGCAATCGACCCCTTAAAACCAATTTCTAATTGAAAATACTTTCACGAAAAGGCAATAACTCATACCATTTTCTTCTTTTCTTCGAAATTCGATGTCTAACTACATAGCTTTCCCTCGCCAATACTGCGAAAGGAGCAGATCCTCATTTTGAACAGTATGCCTTCCATTGGAGGGGAAGTATAGCCAGCGGGCCCATGTCATAGATTTATGGCATGTAAAAGAACATTTCAACAACTACAATTGTGTTAAGCTAAATTTGTAGGTTAAATTTGATTAATACTCTATTAAATTCCAACGTTCGCCACAAGGGGCTGGTTGTGGTGGCATCTAGTCACCAGGTTCAGAGCTAGGTGTCGTTGACGGTAGCATTTGGTAGCAAAAGTTGGATCTACTCGAAATTGATCGTCTGCAGTCCTTACCTGAATTAAATATAATAATAATAATAATAATAAATACAGCCCTTTAATCCCCTAAGGGCAATGGCCTCCTGCCTATGCAGGGATTTTGCTCCATTACACTCATTAGGTGAGCAGTCCTGAAGAGTAGTGAGGCACCTATTGGCTAGTTAGTCTCTGTTCTTGAATTGTTCTTATAGCTATTGATATATCTATTCCTAACCTAGTTACAGTATTGTCTATGTTCTGTATTCTTGTTCTTATATCTAATATTTGTAAAATTGTTAATGTTTCTAGCACGTTCACTTTATTTTAGTAGAGTTTTAACTGTCCTCAATACATTATCGCTATTGTAGCCTATTTAAGGTTTCACTATGTTGCACTGAGTTGCTCCTTTCCTTTCCTCGCATATGTTATGTTTTGAAAAGAATCCTCTCTAGGGTCTTCCACTCTTGTCTGTCTCTTGCTCTTCTTGTCCATTGTGGTCCGGCAAATTTCTTGAATGTGTCAGCCCAGCGTGTCCTCTGTCTTCCTACGTTTCTCCTGCCGGTTCTGGGGTCCCACATCGTTAGTCTGTGCGTCCACCTTCTATGCTCCATCCTCGCTACGTGGCCTCCCCATTTCCATTTTAGTCTGTCCGCTGTGTTGATGACGTATAACATATAACACACACTAATACAGACATCACAATTAACACCGATTATCAGACAGCTTCTACACACACCTAAAATTCACGGTGCTACATGACCACGATGTCGCAGCCCCTAAACTGAGGAACCAACCAACCAACCAACCCTATTTTGACAGTCTAAATTACTTGAGAACATCTCGAGGTGTAGCGACTAGCATTCTTGCCTGTCACCCTGGAGATTCCCGACTCTTCCAAGAAATGTAATTCTGGTCTGACGGCTGGAACGGGGTACACACTGTCTCGTGATTGAAAACTGAGAAGAAGTGAGTTTTATTCCCACCTTACTTATCCTGAAATTAGTGGCCTTCCATAGTTTCCCACTTCTACTCCGAGCAAATGCAGGGATGGTTCTTAACTTGGGGCCACGGCTGCCTCAATCCCAGCCCTCACCTGAATTACAAATACATACACAAATAAAGACACCATGCTTAGACTCAAGGAGGTCAAAGCAAGATATCTGAAGGTGGTGATTCTAAATACACCCGCTCAAGGCTGGTATACGAACTTGCCAGAGAGGAGCCCTTCTTATTAGAGGATTTGAGATACAAGTTCTTGCTGACATCTACGGACTCCTGGAACACGTCAATAGAAGACCGCACCTTAAAAAAGGAGATGATATTTATAAAGGAACTGCGCACAAATGAGCATTACATTTTCAAGTAATCCAATAAGGACAGTGTTCTCTTAGAGCATTTACTAAAATGGTATCGACCACACTGCTTAGCACATAATATGCATACACACTGTTCAGAAGGTTCGTTAAAACCACGTCGCACGCACAGCTTATGATGGAATACGTGTACAACAAGTCTATTCAGAGGACTCCTCATTTCATAGTTAGGTTCAGTCCAATTTCTCTGAGACATGGCATCATTCTCATAGAATTCTAGGTCGATTTCCGTTCGCTTTCTTTGTCTCATCCTTAGCAATTCCTGTTCTTGTCTTGTAAAATGCATTTGTAATCGAAATCTTAAATCTTCAATAAGAAAAGTTTCCCTGGCAAGTTCATAAAAAAGTCGGGAGTGCGTGCATCTTGATAGTCCTAGGTCAGCCTTTGAGTATCGCGCTTTGACTTTTTCAATTGATCTGAGATCGCTCAAGCTTAATTTATCCCAGACTATGTCTAACCCATATGTGAGGACTGGAAATATCTTGACATCAAAGAGTGCTAAGGCGGATTACAGTGAAAGTCGAGATATGTTTCTAATATCGAAAATAGCTTTAGTGGCCGATGCCACCCGCTGTTTTATGTGAATCCTGAAGGATTGCATAGTAGTTTGCAGAGTGAAGCCGAGATAGGTGAAGCTATTTACAATTTGAAGGGGAGTTTGTTTCAAAATTATATTGTCGTCCTTGGACGCTCGTCCGCCTTTCCTGAAGATCATATATTTCGTTTTCTCAATGTTAACCTGCAAATTGTTGGTAGACGCCCATCCCTCCAGAGAAGAGACATCCGATTATAGCTCACTGAAGTCACGGGAGACCAGAACAATATCATCCGCATAAATGTACAGTTTTATTTCCGGCGAGTCTTCTTTAACCTTCATGCGTTCGCGCCAACCTGAGTCACACCGGCGTTCGCGCGGGCTGTCAGTTGACCGCCCAGGCTTCTTCACGATTACCATAATGTTTCTTGTTTTTTTCATGAATGATTGAATGCAATGAAAACAATGGAACTCTGATACAAGTCGGCAAACTCATTTATGATCAAAATTCTTTATTTAAACAATATATAGTTAAACATCATACCAATATAGATTTTAGCTTAAAAAAAAATTCGTCAACCATTATCTCTCAAAAGTATTTTTTTTCCAATTTTTCCTTGTCATCACATTCTCCGTCAACTAAGTCAATGTCTGAGTCACTGTCATGGTCACTCACTTCGATGTGTTCGGGATCATAGTCCGGGTCATTATCAACGTCAGCATCGATGAGTGCTTCTTCCGCTTCCTCTTCATCTCCGCCATCTCTCTCGATTTCCACCAGCACCTGAGCTATCTGATCATCTGTTACATATAGACGATCCCTACACAAATAAATGAATAATGATAAAAACAATGTTGACACAGCAGAGAAGGAAGAACAACAAAACTGATAAAATGAAGCCGTAAACTTCACTCATACACAATATCTGGAGGACTGGAAAAGATATAAACTGTAGCAATCGTGAAGAAATAAATACAATGTTACTTACATTGAGCATTGATGTGGTGAAAAATCTTCTTCTGCTTTCGCCAAGGCTGTCGCCTGACAACCAGTGTGAATTCCCCTCGGCGTTCGCGGGACTGTCACCAGACCGCCCGACACTGCGTCTCCGAGTTTATAACTGTACTGAGTGACATGAGGGGGATGAGTCAATCAAATCTGTTCCGGAACAGGCGGTCAAGAGTGTAACTAAGGAATACATGCCTGTCTCACCTCACCCAAAGCTCACTAGGGGATGCATCATTCGAAATACCAAAAAAGCGGTCACTTGACAGCCCGCGCGAACGCTTGAAGGTTAATCGCACGAACAACATCGTGGGTTGCGACGTTAAAGAGAAAGGGACTCAGGGGTCTCCCTGAAGTACGCCATTTGTTTGCAATATCTCTTTCGATACTGTTACATTGTCAGAAATTTGAACATAGTTACTCCTTAATATTTGGATGGAGTTTTACTCAACAGAAACCATGACAAATAGAGTTCGGACAGAAGCGAACCAAGACTTACGAAATTTTGTCATTTCACTAGCGGTGAATGGCTACCACCACATCATGTGCAAGATTAAAATGCTTCCACGAACCCAACCCGATGTGCATCTGTGAATTCTGTAACCAGAATTGTGACCGCTACCATGTGATTAACTGCACAAGCCGTGGTAAATCCTTCATTGACTTCTGTACAAACTGATCGATACACAGGTTATTGTATATTTTGTAATTTGCACAATTTGTGCGCATTTGAAATTAATAAAATTGCATACACACATTCCAGCAACACTCTCCACTATCATTTCATTTCATCTGTCATTAATTTACTCATTTCCACAGAGGAGTGCGTCAGGCCTCGGCAGCCGGCACAGTCCATATCCTCGCCGCTAGATGGGGGCTTCATTCCATTCCTGACCCGGTCGGAGACTGGAAGCAGGCTGTGGATTTTCATTTTTTCACATACACACATCCATGTACACGTGGCTAAATGACCACGATGTCCATTTTCTTCAAATGCACAACGACAAGTTAATTGCTTGAGGTAGGTTGGCTGTGACAACGCAGTTATGTAGCCCCGTGTATTTTGGGTGTGTATAGAATGTATCTGGTAACCGGTGTTAATTGTGACGGCTGTATTAGTGTGTGTTATCTGTTTTTAATTCAAGTAAGGACTGCAGACATTCGATTCTTCAAGTAGTTCCAACTTTTGATACCAAACGCCACCGTCAACGACCAACTAGTTCTGAACTGTGTTACGGGATGCCACCGTAGTCGGCTCCTGGCGACGAATGTTGGATCCTAAATGCGTTAGTCAAATATAACCTATAATTTAGCTTCACACAAGTGTAATTAGTGGAAGGTTCTTTATTATGCCATAAATCTATGACATGGGACATCCGGATTTACTTTCCTTCTGAAGGAAGCCATACTGAGGGATTTTTAACGCTCTTAAAAATCTGACGTCTTCAGCCGGGTTTGAACCCGTGACCTTGGGTATAGAAGCTCAGCATGCTACCAACTACGCCACCGAAGCCGCCTTGCTTGAGGTAGTTTGTGAAACATGTTATGGATTTTACATCCCTCTCAACTACTGCGGCTTTTAGAGACACCGGGGTGCCGAAATTTTGCCCTGAAGGGGATGTTTAACGTGACAGTAAATCTACTGACATGGCTCCCTCGCATTTGAGCTTCCTCAAATATCCACTGACTGTGCCAAGATTCTATCTCACTATCTTGGGATCAGCAGGTAAGGACATAGCCGCTCAGCCACGCAGCAAGTCAAGAGAAACTTTGTAAAGGGAAATTGGATTATGTTCAAGGATAGATAAGTATGAGCAATAACTTTGGCGCCTAGGATTTTATTATTTTGATAATTTATGAAAAGGAAAATAGCTTTTTACAATAACAAGAGTAAGCATGAGAGTAGAGGGTAAGACGGGCAAAGGTAATTAACCCAACAACGTAGCAGCCTTGGCGTTCAAGTGAGCTGTAGTATCAGCAGCTCTGGCGATCTGTACTGCGGGGGTGTCTATGGGGTTGCCAGCAGGGGTCAGGGCGAGACCCGCAGGGCCTCCAGCACTAAGAGTGGCTGCAGGATGAGCAGCGGCAGGGGCGGCAAGGAGTCCGGGGGCAGCGAGCAGACCAGGGGCGGCCAAAGTTGCGGGAGCAGCGAGAAGTCCTCGGGTAGCCAGAAGTCCAGGGGCGGCAAGGAGTCCTGCAGCGGCCAAAGTGCCTGGTGCAGCGAGAAGTCCTGGGTTGGCCAAAGTTCCAGGAGCGGCTAGCAGTCCTGCAGCGGCCAAAGTGCCTGGAGTAGCGAGAAGTCCAGGGGCGGCCAAAGCTCCGGGAGTAGCGAGAAGTCCTCGGGTAGCCAGAAGTCCAGGGGCGGCCAAAGTTCCAGGAGCGGCTAACAGTCCTGCAGCAGCCAAAGTGCCTGGTGTAGCGAGAAGTCCAGGGGCGGCCAGCGCTGCAGCGGGTGAAGCGATGAGCCCTCGTGATGCCAGGAGACCAGGTGCAGCTAATGCGGTAGGACCAGACAGAATCCCAGCCTGGCTTACAGCCACGGCCGCACACAGAACGATCTGAGAGGAAACAGAGAACACCTTTAAATATACTTCAACAATTGATAAAATGAAAATTCGCCCGATCAATAATAAGAGAAGTTGTTTAATGAAATTGTAAACGACGTACATTCGGAATATGAATGATTCCACCCTCAGCGTGAAAATTATTACACCTTTTACACTAGTTAAACAATGTCGAAAAATGGATATAAATAATAATACTGTTAATTTAAATTAATGAACAAAATGTAAATATATGCATTGGTGTGAAATTAGACAAACCACTTTATGTTCGACCGTGACTATTATATGTCAGAAAACTGTAGTATAATGACGCTCATTATAACACTATATATCATTATGAAACAGTTTTTCCCACCAATCAGAGCTCAAGAAACAGTTGTTTGACCAATTAGATAAGAATGGCATCGCACCAGTGCTGAGTTCCACGACCTTCTAATTTAAATTTCACTGCCTGGCCTAGTGTCATAGTAGGGTAATCGAGGAGGCCATGGTCAAATACAAGGCACTCTCTGCGTCTCATGCACTCTGTTCAGTACATAAAACTGGCGAAATCTCGACAGATATTTATGAATATTTATGTTCGAAAATAAAATAGTTATAATAATTATCGTCGAAAATAAACAGACGTATGCAACTCGCCTATAATGGTAATTAAGACTTTCATATGTCTTAATTATTGCCATTATAGGCTCGTTGCATAATATACTATTAAAATACCATATGATATTCTTTAGTATTACGAAAAAATATATTAACAGGAGACTGCTATTTTCGAATGTAGATATGTGAGAAGGCAAGTAAACTGTCGTTAAAATTGGATGCATTTTTTGACCAAGACGCAAGTATCGTAACATAAAAAGCCAAATAATAAGTATTGTTTTCAAGTCATTTGGAGGTTAGAAGAAGCTATACCGATACACTTTACTTTACTCCAACTGGAAGACAGTTTTCATAAGATGATATTTTTTGGCAAGTTTTTTGAAGATTACTGCTGACATGTAAAGTATGCTTGAATATTAGTTGCTATTATAGAATTTTTACGCACATTGTGTTGCCAGTGGATCATAAAAATCTACAAAGTGAAGAATCTTCTTGAAATTTCGACTGATTTTTGATAATATTTATTTACGTGTTTTTTTATCGAAAATAGAATTATTTCACGTAGAAGACTGGATTTTATAGTTTAATATCAATTTTTTTGTAATTTTTTTTTTGTTGTTGTAAATTTTCGAACATTTGCACATTGAAAAGTGCAAAATCAATCCCTAATGAAATGAAACACAAAAAATTATAGATACCCCAAGATGTTTAGAAACGTTGGGACCGTATTTTAGCTTTTATTTACTATGCTTCGTTATGTCCGAGCCCTCACCCCGAATGTTATTTCGACTCTCGTCCCTCTCTAGAAGTAAACCCTTTCACTTACGCCACGACAAGACTATGCTGGTCAAACGAGAATATTAATAATGATAATTGTCGATACCACGTTACTAGCTTGCCACGGTGGGTGAGTGGATAGCGTGTCGGTCAGGTTTGCTCCTGGCCGTGGTAAGTGATTTTTGAAAGGCGGCAAAATACGACACGCATGTCATACGATGTTGGCATATCAAAGAACCCATTTGAATTCTGTAGGCCGTGTTCATAATGGCAAAATTAATCTCGGGAGTTTCCGCCAACACAAAGTTCCTCATTTCTCTACTAGAAAGCGCTATAGTGTTCAAGGAGCTTACTAGAGCTCAAGCCAGCCGGGAAGGCGGTGCGCAGAACACAACGCTACCATTACGTCATGCCTCACTTCCATCCCACCAATCACAGTCAGTCTGTCTTGAGAATCTGAGCTAGTGTGTTGTCAGGAAAGCCAAGTGTAAAGCAGTGTGAAAGAGACAGGCTCGATGAGCTAAGCGACGGTGTTGCCATACTGCAGGAACTCATGGCAGCAGCCTGCGGTGTGGGGCTTGGACATGGTGGACCTGTTGCAACAGTGGACATGTCTCTCTTTCTCTCTCTGCGCAAATCCCAGAGAGCCGGCCGCCTTCCGTGCTGACGTGTGCTCTAACCTCCTTGACTTTCATAGTGATTCAAGGAACAACCAAATTCAACATGTAAGCAACCCACTGGGTGTCAAATTACAAAGCTTGCACCCGGCACCCGAGGCCATACGATATTATTATTATTGTTATTATTCAAAGTCAACCCCTGGCACTATTCAGTCCATGACGGGCTAAGGCCGACCAAGCGACCGCTGCCCAGCCATTTGGCCTGCAGATATTGGGGTGACGCGTGATCAGCGTGTCGGGTCCCCTCGGCCGTTAATCTTGGTATTCGTGATCGGGGCGCTGTCTCACTGTCAGACAACTACTCAATTGTCCTCACGAGGCTGAGTGCACCCCGTTCCAACCCTCACGTCAGTTTTAAAATTCCTGACGGAGCCGGGGATCGAACCCGGGGCCTCCGGGCGAGAGGCAGGCGCGCTACCCCAACACCACGAGCCCGGCTTATTATTATTATTATTATTATTATTATTACCACGTTACTGGGAATAACATTCATTCTTGCCTCCAATACCGAACGGAATTGGCGTGGTCTTTACCTGACTCTAGTTTTTATTATCATCCACTCACCAAGAGCTGCATAATGGTGTTGTTGTTGTTGCTTCTTTCAGCGCTGCTGGTTCTGCCAGTACTCACTGTATGATGTCAACCAACACCGCCGAACGCTTATATACCAGTCATATGTGGAGGCTCGCCTAGACCATCGTAAATACAGCTGATGCAATACTGTCCGATGTTGATCAGAACACCCGACCTAAGGTCATCACCATACTTGCCCACTACTTCAGCCTTTCACTGCATTAAAGATATTAATAAAAATATCAGATTGATATTTTTATGAAGTTAACTGAATAGCCTCTTGGTCTAATTTACATTGACCTTTACAGCAATACTTGGCATAATTGTTCTATAGATTCTAATTATACCATTAGAGTTTTAGCCTTTTGTCATTTATGAATAAACTAGCAACCCTACCCGGCTTCGCCCTGGAACAGTTATGAATGCATTACGTGATAAGCGCTTTTTTTTTCAATGACAATGAACAACGACCAATATCCGTTTTACGACTCGGCATGATGGGTTAAAATCACTGACTGGACTATTAATTATATTATCATGAAGATGCATGTGCAACAAATTCTTGTCAGACGTAATTTAAGAATGGCGAGATGCGTGAAACACAAATCCCCCTTCCGTCCAATCTTAACTTGACAGTGAATTTTGCGGAACGAAAAGTTCACAGGTGAAATGAAGAAAAGCCGAGATTTACTTCCAGGGAAACTCCAAACACAACCACTCTTCTCTAAAGTTTTTAACTGAACACGAATCGACAGTGTGCTGCCGGCTGTATCCGGGGCAATAAGCTCGTACGCTAGTTAAGCTGTAACTGGGGTGATAGACTCGCCCCTAGCTAGCTCGTAAACTGTCGCCTCAGTAGCTGAACGGAGATTGATGGAAGAAATGAAAACGTAAAAACACTTTTAGTATGCGATGTATTGAAGATAGATATATGCTCCCCGGGCTTTTTTGTAAAACTTTTCATGCTGAAACATTCTTACACTCATAGTCTATAGATATTTTTAACGGTTTGCCCAGCGTAAGCTTAAAAAGTGTACCGACGCCAGTTTCTTCTTCGACCTTTTCACTAAGATCTTTAGTGCTTGACTTCTTTTGGTCATAAAAACATTATTTCTCTACAGAAACCTTCCTCGAGGTATCCTTTACAGAATGGTGAAAACCGCATCAAAATCCATTCAATGGTTCTCGAGATTACCCGTGACATCCAAGAATCGGGGATTTTGTTTTATTCTAAGTATCGATTATACGCTAATCCGTATAATTAAATATAATATAATCCCTCTTCCGTCCAATCTTAAATTGACTGTGAATTTTTCGGAACGAAAAGTTCACAGGCGAAATGAGAGTTGCACTTCCGGGGAATGGCGAGGTGAATGAAACTTCCCCTTCCGTCCAATCTTAACTTGACTGTGTTTCACAGGCGAAATTAATAAAACCGGAGTTGCACTTCCAGGGAAACTGCAAATACAACCACCCTTCTCAGAAGTCTAAACTCAACACAACTCAACGGTTAGCTGCTGGCAGTATCTAGGGCAATAGGTGCACCCGCTAGCTGGGCTGTAGCAGCGATGACGGACTCGCCCTTAGCTAGCTCGTAAACTGTCGCCTCAGTAGTTGAATGGACACGGTTGTAAGAAATTAAAACTTAAAAACACTTATAGTGGGCGATGTATTGAAGATAGACATATGGTCTCGCGGACGTTTTTGTAGAACTTTTCATGCTGAACAATTCTTACACTCATAGTATTTAGATATTTTTGACGGTTTGCCCAGCGTAAGCTAACAAAGCGCTCGGACGCAAGGTTTTTTTTCGACTTTTCCTCTGAAATCGATACTGCTTGGCTTCCTTTGACCATATTTTTCTACAAAAATCATCCTCGAGATATCCTTCACAGAATGGTGAAAACCGCATCAAAATCCATCCAGTGGTTCTCGAGTTTACTTGAAACATCCAAGAATCGGGGACTTAGTTTTATACTAAGTGGAGATAGGCTTATCAAATAACCTTTGTCTGTGTCTGTGTATGTGTATGTGTGTGTGTGTGTGTGTGTGCGTGTGGCCCACAGCCCCTCCTAATAATATCTAAGCGAATGGAGCGATTTCGATGAAACTCGGTATGGTCATAGTACTATTTCGGCCAACCCCAACCGTGCCCTTCAAATTTTATTACGTCTCACTAATCAAACATGGCGGCTATGGCAAATATTTCACTGGCATTCTATATCTTCAAAACTATTACCAATATCACCCTGAAATATTGTACGGTGATAAACGGTACTAGTAGACGCTCAGCTATATCACTTTCAAAAACCTGTAGAATACAAATCTCACAAGGAGGCCAAGCAAATTTGAACCTTTTAAATAGAGTTTTCTCGCGATCTAACTATCCAAACGCAATGGAAATTTTTAGAGTAAATTTTTATATTCATTGTAATGCATCACCACATAATATAGTTGAATTGTTTACATAACCTCAAGATGGTGGATGTGCGAAATTGTAAAATTAAGTTTTCATATCTTGTGTGTCATTTGATCGAAGTGAACGTTTGAATAAAGAACCTACTCATAAGTCGTAATCTAATAGTACATAACTCCTAGGCTTACGTATATAAGAATCCAACATGGCGACCATCTGAAATATTTAGACAGTACTCAATATCTATTAATCTATGACAGCAATCAAACTGAAATTTTGTATGTTGATAGAGGCTATGAACATAAGATCACCTATGGGACTTTCAATGACCTGGTGAGCACAAATCCAACATGGCGCCGACACAAAATTTAAATATTTAAATGGACGTTTCTCGCGACTTAACCATCTGAGTGCAGCAAAACTTGGTACGCTAAATTTTAATCCACTGGCTTCTAATTTATTTCAATTGTTTTCATAACCTCAAGATGGCAGGTGTGCGAAATTTCAAAATCTGGTTTTTATTTCTTGTGTCCTAATCATGCGATTGAAGTTTTAATACTACACCTACACAATAATCTTCATGTAATGGTACATAACTCTAAGACCTATATATTGAACCCATGTACCATTGGTTCAAAGGGTCTAATCCATGGTTTATTGGTAAGAGAAGAAAGGAAAAATACAGTCTTCAGTGGAAGATAGAAAGATTTTATGCAAGAGAACCGGTATAATGTTGTGCAAGAATAAGAGACCAGGTGGCCAGGAAATGATATCATGCGTGACGCACCGATAGGGAGCCGGTCACGACTATAAATAGAACGATCAAAACTTTCCGCTCTGGGGGAGCGAGAAGAGGTTTCGGAAATTGCTCTTACGCAGCAAGAAAATGGCATCCTCGCAGTTGTGCAAGAGGAAGAATAATTAGATTTAAGCCATTTGCGAGCATATAATTAACAAAAGAAATACATCATTGTGAATCATTTTGGAATAGAGATTTTTGTGTGGAGAAAAAGGTTATAATAATTGCCCACGAAAGAAGTGCAAACGCGGCATTACGTCATTAAAAGTTCCCCGAGACCCGAGGTGGTAGGGATTGAAAATAAAACTCAACACCCACGTATCTGAAGAGCAAAAATTATTTAATATCTCGGAATTGTACGATTGATTTTCATGTGCAAAGAAGTCAGTTTACGTTTAGAAAACAAGCTTTCCAGAGATATAAGTTTCAAAAGTGTGCGACTATTGCTTCAAAAGTTAGTTATGAAAAAGACGTGGATTATATATTTTTGTCGCCGATTTGTATAAAAGCCCTGGCAGAGCCAGGCCAATCATGCAGTTTTAGACCGTCCAGGGGACTTGACGCTACATCACATCGTTAATGCAGTTTCCGACAGCCTGAGGGCACGGTGCTGTTTCGCAGATCATCAGATACAGTTATTCCGTGAGCACCGAGACGCTGCACGATGAAGCTTCACAGTATAAGAAGTATCAATTAGTATCGCCGTGTGAAGACTTAGTAAAATCCTAAGTACAGGATTTAGTTCAGCAAGCGTCAGTATTTATAGTGAAAGTTCCGTATTACAGTCAAAGTTAGGCTGCGAACTTAAAAAACAGGCAATAGGTCTTCAAATAACAGTTCAGTTAAACAACAGAAAGTATCGTAACGTTTTGAAGCACCAAAGATAGTGAAACAAACATTTCTATCAAAGTTAAGGAACCCGATCAGGGTCGAACGATATAAGTAACGCCTAGTGTACCGAAAAGATAGGAACTAGGGAGCAGAATTAAAAAAAGTGAGAATTTAATCCAAGACGTTGTCTAAAGAAGACAAACGAACAGTAAAAAGCAATAAGCTACGAAACGAAGGAATAGCAGTAAATGCTAGGAAATCATAGGTCACCGATAAAGTATTCGAGAGGCCGTAAACAGGACAGACTTTATCTAGACAAACTAAATAGTGTCTAGAAAGAAACGATTTCAAGCTAGTAAAAATAGAAGCCGAATAGTCAGGAAACCGGATCTGAAGAATAACCGTTCCAGGGAGGGGTAGATTGATCGAGACTTTCATCTTCTTGCCAGATTAGGGAGCTGACGTCTAAGAGTATCACCCTTGGAGACGGGGAAGAAAGAAATCACGTGTGTAAGGCAAAAATCAAAGCCTCAGTGATTAAAAGCAGTGTAATGTAAATATAGAAAATTTGTGTTAGTGTAATAATTTTTAGTGAATTTATTTGTGTGTGATAAAAGAATACAAAATTGTATTCAATATGTTACCAGTGTTTAAGGTAACTAATGTGTATGTGTATCAAGAAATGTCATTGTGTGCAATGGGATTTGAGAAAATGGCTTAAACACATTACGTGGGCAAAAATGAAACATCGCTGGAAGATTCGGTCGGCGACCGTAATATCATGTGAGTAACCATTTCATTATGTTATGTGTTGGGAAGATTTGTGTACAATCCACCTGAGAACGAAAGATAGGGATTTTTTATAACAAATAACAGAATAATAGCGCGATCTGAACGATTAAAAATTGAGAAAGTATAAAATAATTATATGAAATAAATAAATCCCGTGTGGGATATGTATGAAATAAAATATCAGTGTATTTGATAAATGATTTAAATATGTGAAAGCAAGCGTAATAATAATAATAACAATTATATAAATAAATGAAGATTATGATGAATTATAGAAAAGTAGTAGCTTATGAGCTCCTTTAAAAGAATTAATACATGTTGTGAACACATGTTCTTATGAAAATGCGATTATTGTCACGGGAGAGGATTAATATAGAATTGAGATGTACAATCAAATGTTGATTTTGAATTACCAGTTCTTTGAAAGCAACTTGGCAGTAAAGTATTAGAGCAATGTAGCGCATTGAAGTAATTTGTCACGCTAGGAATGCGTTGAAATACTTGGTAAATTAATTATGAGGGGCAGTTGGTCGTGGTAATTGAGCTATGGTAAGTCCTCTAAATAGTGATGTGATCACGAGGCCATGTGTGTATTGTATTATAAAAGGGTGCGAAATAGTAATTGTATTAGGAGCGCTGGTTCAAGGTTAGAGGCCTGCTATAAGTCGCCAATGTTATAAGTACTCCAGTATGGGATATGGTTCCCGAGGCAGTTGAAAGAGTCGAACCCAGATTCGTCTATGTTGAAGCCCCTAAATATTGTTGTTGTATTGAATTATTCTTACCCACCAATGAGGACACTTCATAATTAATAAATGCCAAGTTTATGAGAATAGGTTTGTGGAACCTAAATATGTTGATAAAATAAGTAGAAAAAAAGCCTTGCTTGTTCAAAGAACCGCATTTAAGAAACAGCTGTATAAAGCTAAGGGTAGCTCGTCTTTTGTGAGTATGACCGTGACGTTCCTGCTCATGACAATAAATCACGCTAAGTGGCCAGGCCAGACCCTTACTATTGATGTGTGTGGTAGGTCTGAAGAGCCGTCTGTTTGAAGTTATAATACACAGAGTGTTTAGAGTTTGTTTTAACGACCCGGTCTTCGAACCGAGGTTCTTGTAGATGAAGATTACCGCTTGCAAGTTCAGATCGTTGCTTTCTTATGAGATAATGGTCTTTTAAGACAAATAATGATAAATCCCTAATGTAATGTTATATAATGTAGTGATTCACGAGTTTAGTGAGGACAATTAGATTTCGGGAGTGATCTTAATTTTTGACTTGTTCAAGTAGTCTTCGGTAGCTCGGGAGTACGCAAATGTTTCCCAATCACGGTAGTGAATTGTTGACTTGAGATAGGTGGTAACCTAAGAACATTGTGAAAGCCCAAAAATTTAAGTAAAGGAGTAACAGTACTTTAATAAGAATTATATATTTTTTATTATAAGATACTCATATAATAGGAAGTGATGTGTTGTAAAAGAATAACACAGTGTATTCAAAAAGTATCGAGCCTATTGGAGCTCTTGATTTTATTGAATTTTAAAAGGACACTATATGGAATTGAAAATAAATATAAGTTTGTTGGTTTATGGAAAACCATTTATTATGATTTAATCTTTGTTTTATTATGTATTCCTTGTTCACTCTGAACAAGTATGAATTATGGGTCAGTATTTTATTTGTTTAATTTGTTGTAGCGCCATATATTTGAGTAATTAAATATTTTATAGTAGGAGTTGATTTTGTTTATTTTTTGGAAGTGTATCCTCTATTTAATCCAAAATGTGTAAGTCACAGAGTGGGAGAACATACCATAACCCGGATAATCCCGATTTGAGCATTGCTGGCATACTGTGATTTGCATATTTCATGCTGAATGGGCACAATATATAAAAATGCAATATGGTGTCCATCCAAAATATTTAGACGGTTCTCAATATCTACGAATCTATTACTGCAATCGAACTATAATTTTGAATGTTGATAGAGGGAATTAAAATAAGTAAGATAGGTATGAAACTGGGCTGTAAAGTTCCTCACGGAACTGTTTGTTTTATTTGGAGTGATATTCCACGGCTGCTTCTGGACGTAGGGATGGAATTTCGCTGGTTTTTTTTTTCTGTGGCATATTTAATGAATTTTTTATGAAGCACCTTTAACTTTGATGTATTTTACCTTCCTAACGTAACATGGCAGCTGCTCAGAATATTTAGCCTATTTTCATTTATGAACGAAATAGGCTTATGAAATCACCTTTTGTCCGTGTGTGTGCATGTGTGCGTATATGTGTGTGTCCCTAATAAAATCTAAACCGCTGGAGCGATTTTAATGAAACTCGGTAAAGTCATAGTAGTATTTTGTCCGATCCAGACCGTACCCTTCAAATGGTATTACATCTCAACAATCCAACATGGCGGCTGTGCGAATTATTTCACTGGCATTCTATATCTCCAAAAGTATTTCTGATATCACCTGATATTTTCTACGGTGATAGAGGGCACGACAACTTTCAAAAACCTGTTCAGTACAAGACGATCATGGCGGCCAGGCGAAGTTGAATCATTTAAATATACTTTACTCGTGATTTATTCATCCGAGCGCAGTGAAACATGGTACAGCAAATGGTTGTACATATTGCAATGAACTGAAAAAAAAAGTTTAATTGTTTACATAACCTCAAGATGGCGTCTGTGCGAATTTTTTTTTACATTAAAATTTTATTAATTGTGTCCTAATCATGCGATCGAAGTCAACGTTTTAATAATGAACCTACGCTATAATCGTCATCTAATAGTGCATAACACTATGGCGTACATATAAAAAATCGAACATGGTAACCATCTGAAATATTTAGACGGTTCTCAATATCTACGAATTTATTACAGCAATCAAACTAAAATTCTGTATATTGATAGAGGCTATAAACATAAGTAGGATATATCAAAATGGGCTGTTTAGTACTTCACGGAACTTTTTGTTTTACCAATGTTTAATATCTTGGAACCTGTTAATGAATTGCCATTACTTTTCCAGTCCTATGTAAATATTTGTTTACGTTATTATTCATTCCTTTGAGGGTTTTGGCGGCAAAGTGTGTATAATCTGTCTGAATACCTGCATCATTGCGATGGCTGGCGTATATACAGTATTATTTTAGAATTGGGGCTAGGGTTTGGACTCAGATGTCCACGGCGTTATATTAGAAAACGTCCCGGATTTTGCCTGGAGTAGAAAAGGGAAAACCATAAAATATGACTTCCAGGATAGCTAAAGTGGGAATTGAACCCACTTTTTCTCCTTTTAACCTTACGAGACTGGTGTACGCCATTTCTTCCCTCACACCAGAATTAAATTTGTTTTCAGAGCCGGAAATTGAACCCTGTCTTCAGCAGTGACAACACTGCGCCACGAGATGGTTCTAAGAAACAAAAACAAAATGCAAAAAGAGAAAACAGAAAACCAAAAGAATAAAATGAAGAGAAAAAAAATCTAGAGCATAAATCAGAAAATCAAAATCAAAGCCATGAAACAAAAAATGCAAAAACAAAAAACAAAATACAAAATGTAAATAAAAACAAAAGCAAAAAACACACAACAAAATCAAAGAAAAATCCAAAGCACAAAAAAAACAATAACACTTAACGGAAACCAAAATCAAAGAAAAAAGCACGCAACTGAAAACAATATCAAAGAAAAAACAAACCCACAAATCAGAAAACATAATCAAAGGAAATACAAAAGCACAAAACAGAAAAAATCGAAGAAAATATAAATCATCAAAACAGAAAAAGAAATCACAGAAAAATCAAAAGCACCAAATAGAAAAAAAATCAAAGAAGGAACAATAGCTCAAGACAGAAAAAGAAATCAAAGAAAATCAGAAGTGAAAAACAGAGAACAAAATCAAAGAAGGAACAAAAGTACAAAACACAAAACATAATCAAAAAAGTCAAAAATAGAAAACAAAAGCAAAGAAGGAACAAATGCTCAAAACAGAAAACAAAATAAAAGAAAAGTAAAAGCAAAAGTACAAAACAAAAATAAACAAAATCAAAGAAAAGCAAAAGTACAAAACAAAATAAAAATCAATGATACAACAAAAGCACAAATTAGCAAACAAAAATCAGAGAAAATACAATAGCACAAAATGGAAAATTAAATCAAAGAATGTACAAAAGCTCAGAACAGAATCAAAGAAAATCAAAAGTACAAAACAGAAAACAAAATCAAAGAAGGAATAACAGAACAAAACAGAAAACCAAATCAAAAAATACAAAAGCACAAAATAGAAAAAAATGCAAAAAAGCCCCAAAGAGAAACCAAATTCATGGAAGGAACAACAAATCAAAACAGAAAACAAAGTCAAATGAAAACAAAAGTACAAAACAGAAAAAATCAAAGAAGGAACAAAAGAACAAAACAGGAAACAAAGTCAAAAAATACAAAAGCACAAAATAGAAAACAAATGCAAAAAAACGCAAAAAATAGAAAACCATACCAAAGAAGGAACAAAAGCTCAAAACAAAAACAAAATCAAAGACGGAACAAGGGCACAACGCAGAAAACAATAACAAAGAAAAAATTAAAGAAAAAAAACAAATCATAGAAAAAACAATATTTCTAAACATGAAACTAAATCAAAGAAATTACTAAAGCACAAAACAGAAAACGAAATCCAAGAAGGAACAAAAGCTCACAACAGAAAACAAAATCAAAGAAAAACAAAGGTACAAAACAGAAAACAAAATCAAAGAAGGAAAAAAGGCACAAAACAAAAAACATAATAAAAACAAGAGCACAAAATAGAAAACAAAAGCAAAGAAGGAACAAAAGCACAAAACAGAAGATAAAATCAAGGAAGGAACTCAAGCACAAAACAGAAAAGAAATAAAAACAAAATCAAAAGCCCAAAATAGGAAAAAGCAAAGATGGAACAAAAGCACAAAACAGAAATAAACATCAAAGAAGGTACAAAAGCACAAAACAGAAAACAAAATCAAAGAAGGAACAAATGTAAAAAACAGAAAACAAAATAAAGAACACAAAATAGAAAACAAAATCAAAGGAGGATCAAAAGCACAAAATATAAAACAAAATCAAGATAGAAACAAAAGTACAAAAAAAGATCTGGGAACTCATTAAGGGCTTGGAATTTATAGATTTCTTCACTAACCTTGAACTTTCTCTGGAAAGATTTCCTTAGCAATCGAACTTTTAATCCTGATTTTTTTTAAACCAACCGCGGTGGCCGAGAGTGCTAACGCACTACCTAGTGCCTCGCAGACATTGAGAGAGCGTGAGTTTGAATCCCACCTCGGCCGTCCTGAATATGGTTTTCGTGGTTTTCCATTTTTACCACCAGGCAAATGCCGGGACGTTTCCTTTGAATAGGTCCACGGCCGATTTCCTTCCAATATCCCTTCCCTGACCCGTCCTGAGAAGAAAAGTACATGGCCATTGGCTGCATTAATAAAGGTATTATTAAATGCATAAATCAAATGAGAGTTTAAACATTTCTGGAAAGAACAATATCAATCTAACACCAAAACCCAGAGCAATTATTGTTTCTATACATCTTAACTAAATGTGTTTTCAAAATCAGCTTGATCAAACAAAAACCTTCGTCGCAAGGGACTTATTTTGTGCCACCCCTTTTTTAATACAAGAAAGGGCAATAACTCAAAACGTAATAGGCATATAAATCATAAGTTATAACATTATATACCAGCAACAGTCTATGCAACTGGTTAAAATTCTGAAATTATATGATTAGAAATGTGGAAGTTGCAAAAATCAGCCATAATCTCCCCTTAGGGCATTTCTACGGGCTTCTTTTGTTAAGTTTCTAGGCTATTTTTGAGTAATTTATTGGGTGACTTTTCGAGGACCTATTGATGACTATTAGAGCCTTGGATTGGTGTGTGTGCTGCGGGAATTACAATAAGGTACCATCCCAGCATTTACCTGGGGAGAGTATGGAAAACTCGGCAAAAAAAAAAATACTGGTGCAAAATGGCTATTTTCAATACCAAGATTTGAATCTTCGATATCCGAACTTGTTGTAGATTAAAACTCAGTGATTTTTCTAGGTTTATACCGTGTCTTGTGTGGGGTTTCGCCAAGGAGCACCAAGTTGGCTCATTAGCGGGTTCTTGGTGTCCGGCCTGAGTTTTAATTCATTAGCCGTGAAAGCGAATATACCATCTGTGTCGTCCAGTTGCAAAACTCGTTTAATCCACTTGTGAATAAGGATCATGTCGTAAAATTATGTATTTAATTATTTTATTTTATTTTATTTTATTTTATTTTATTGTATTTTATTTTATTTTATTTTATTTTGTGTCATTCTATCTTGTTTTTTATTTTGTTTAGTTTATATTGTTTTTATTTCGTTTTATTTTGTTTTGAAATGTTTTGTTTAATCTTTTATTTTGTTTTTTGTTTAGTTTTATTTTATATTCTTATTTGTAATTTTTATTTTTTTAAATTTATTTTGTTTTGTTTTATTTTGATTTTGTTTTTATTTTGTTTTAATTTATTTTGTATTGTTTTGATTTTTCAGATAACAAACACAAAACCAAAACCAAAAAACACGAAGCAAAAAGCAAAATTCAACAACAAATGCAAAAGCAGGAAACAAAAAACAAGAAGCACAAAGCAAAAAGCAATAGGCCTATTCAAAAGAAGCAAAAGTAGAGAACTAACACAAAACCAAGAAAGAAAAGCTAAAAGTAAAACAAACACAAGATCAAAAACCAAAAATACAAAGCAAAAAGTAGAAAACAACAAACATAAAAGATACGCGAGGCAAAGTCCAGAGAAACGTTTCTCATGAAAATGATTCTTATTCACAAGTGGATTAAACGAGTTTTGTAACTGGACGACTCAATTCTTGTAATAGATTTCTGTCTTATATTAACGCACATGGCAAAGCTGCTGGTTAATAAGAAAAAAGTCTTAATCCAGCTAAAAACAACCAACAAAATAATCTCCTTCCCAACATAGGCCTACATGGAATTATTGAAACCAGTCTAGAAATTATTGTGCTTTATTTTATGCAAATTAATTATTCTGTAAAGTTCATAAGAGCTTGATTAATGTCAGCTTTTTGCAGTGAAAGGCGGTGCAAGTATTATCATGGCCTTAGGTCGAGTTTACTGATCAACACCAGAAAATATTGCATCAGCTGTCTTGAAGAGGGTTTAGGCGAGTCTCCGCGGGTACACGGTATATAAGAGAAGGTAGCAATGGACGGGAATCATACAGTGTTTACTGGAAGAACTAACAGCGCTTACAACAATGCAGCTCTTGGTGAGTAGATGGTAATAATCTATAATTATAAGATCCGCCTAGTCAATCACTAGAAGGTAGTTTACTAATGAATATACACGCATATGTTTTGTTATTACATTGATAACTTTTTCAGCGTAAGAAAATATTTGAAATATTTACATAAATTCATTAATTTAAAATAATTGAATGGACACAAAAGGGAATAATTTATTTATTCACAAGTTGTACCCGGCATGCGTTACAATGCCAATCAAAAGAAGTGTTGACATTGTAATTTTGTTTCTTGAGGTGCTCTTGGATACACAATATTTTCTTCAATTTCCGTTTACTGCCTCTAAGCTATCGTAAAATGGATTTACTAATTTAGAAATATTTGTGGGAGCGTACGCAACAACTCACCAAAGTTCCATCGCAATCGGATAAATTGTATATGAACGCAAAAGGAACTTTGTTGAAACGCTTCGCGAGTCGTCACTCATTTGTTGCATCTACTCGTGCGCTACCTATTGTAAAATGTATTTACTAAGTCGAAAACCTTCCTTGGCGTACACACAACAAATCATCAATGTTTCATCGCAATCGGATGAATGGCATATGCACGCATACGGGATTTTGTTTAAACGATTCGCGCGCCGTCACTCATTTGTTGAAACTACTCGTGTGCTACCTGTTATACAATGGACTTACTAAAGTAGAAACGTTCCCTGCAATGTACACAATAATTTACTCAAGTTTCATCGCATTCGGATGAATGGTATATGAACACATAAGGGATTTTATTTACATGATTTGAGCGCCGTCACACATTTGTTTAATTTACCCGTGCGCTACCTATTGTACAATGGATTCACTAAGTCAAAAACCTTCCCTGCTGTGTGCACAAAAAACTCACTCAAGTTTCATTGCAATTGGATGAATTGTATATGAGCGCATACGGGACTTGGTTGAAACGCTTCGGGCGTCGTCACTCATTTGTTGAATCTACTCGCACGCTATGAATTGTAAAATGGATTTACTAAGCCAGAAACCTTCCATGGAGTGTACACAAAATTTCACCCAAGTTTCATCGCTATCGGACGAATGGTATATGAATGCATACGGGACTTTGTAAACGCTTTGCGTGTCGTCACTCATTTGTTGAATCTACTCGTGTGCCATCTACTGTGAAATGTATTTACTAAGTTAGAAAGCTTCACATAACTGTACACAACGTCTCACCCAAGTTTTATCGCTATCGGACGAATGGTATATGAACATATACGGGTCTTTGTTGAAAAGCTTCGCGCGTCGTCGTTCATTTGTTGAATCTACTCCTGCGCTACCTATTGTAAAATGGATTTATTAAGCCAGAAACCATCCTTGGAGTGTACTCATTATTTCACCCAAGTTTCAGCGCAATCGGATGAGTGGTATATGAATGCATAGGAGACATACCCACAGACAAACTATCACGTAACATTGATTTTTATATATATAGATTAATCGTATGGCTTTTAGTGCTGGGAGTGTCCTAGAACATGTTCGGCTCGCCATAGGCTGTAGCTGCTCCAAACGGACACCCATTGGGGGAGCTACATTTTCCGTTCAATTTCAAGTAGTTCCAACGTTCGCTACAAAATGTCACTGATACCTAGTAGTGAACGTTGGAATATTGATAGAGCATTCCAACGAAATCTAACATAGACATTTAGCTTCACACAAGTTTAGTCTGTGGAAGGATCTTTTACATGCCATAAATCTATGACATGGGACCGCCGACTTTTTTCTCTCCAAAGGAGGGCATACTGAAGGATTTTAACACTCTTCAAAAATCCGACGACTTCAGCCGGGTTTGAACCCGCTATCATGTGCACAGCAGTTCAGCATGCTACCAATTACGCCACCGAAACCACTTTAAGGGAATAATAAAAACATAGGACGTATGGAATATATCGGCATTGCTATTCCAAACTGTAAATATATTCCATATTATTATATCTATGTTTTTACCATTCAATTTTTTGTCCACTCAATTATTTTAAATTGATGAATTTCTGTAAGGATATCCATTTTCTTTTTGGTTCTTTGTTGATATAATTTTCTAAGATTTTCATACGCTGACGAAGTCATCAATGTAATAACGAAACATGTCCGTATACTTCAATTAGTGAACTACCTTCTATTGTTTGACAAGAAGGATCTTATAATTATACAGGATCATCGAAAAAGGTGGCCTTAATTAGGTAGAAAGCTAACTATTGCAATGGGTACCATGTTTCGACTTCCAGAAAATTTCGACATATCTTCACGTTTCACATCCCCTAGACCCCAAAGCCACCGTCAGTTAAAAAGTTATATATAATTTATGTATATATATGTATATATATATATACATATATCACTTTCTTGTGGACACGATAACTAGCGCAATTTTGCACCAATCAATTTGAATTTTTTACATAATATGTATCCCTATAAAATCTCGGTCTAGTTCGTTAATGGGCACAATCGGTTGACGGGGGGTGAAAAAAGGGGCTTTTTTTTCCAGAAAGTGAAATATCGCTATAACTCTCTTAATATTTGAAATATCGAATCCATTCAAAGTTCATACTATGTGTCGAATGAGGCCCAAAAATTTATGTGTGAAGAGTTTTTTGATAGCACCAACCATTGACCAAAGGGGTTGGAAAAAGTGGGTTTTTCGGGAAACATTAATCATATCTCTCTTAATAGGCACATTATCAAAACCGTACACAATGGACAATATTCCCCTAATAATTACCTAAAAATTTTGTCTGAAAGAATTTTTGATATTACCCACCATTACGCCAAGGGATGAGAAAAATGATATCGGAATTATAAAAAAATGCCAAGAGCTATCAGAGGTTGCCATGACAACACTACTAAATTGATGAGGGATGAGCCATCAGACGTTGCCATGACAACGCACTTGCACGCGATCACATTCAGTTTTCCATCTGACTAACTGAGAAGCGGCCTCGGTGACGTAACTGGTGGTATGCTGAACTTCTATGCCCAAGTTCGCGGGTTCAAAGCCGGCCGAAGTCGTCGGATTTTCTAAGAGCGCTATAAATCCCTCAGTATGCTTTCCTTTGGAGGGGCGATCCATTGCTCGTTGGGAGTTGCTGGTTGCGGTGGCATCTCGTAGCCAAGTTCAGAGCTAGGTGTCGTTGACGGTAGTATCTGGTAGCAACATTTGGAACTACTGCTTGAAATTGACCGTCTGCAGTTCTTACCTGAATTATAGACTAATACAGCCATCACAATTCACACTGTTTATCAGACAGATTCTACACTCACCCAAAGTACACGGGGTTACATGACCGCGTTGTCGCTGTCCCTAAACTGAGGAACCAACCAAAATCTCTGCGGGAGATAAAATTTTGCGTGAAGACTTAACAGACCGTTACATAGTTACACATCAGTGTCGAAACCTTGCATAAGGACAGTGTGACCACAAGTATAAAAATGTACCCCAAATGACAAGAAGGTTACCGTCCCCATAAGACAATAAAATGTTTAAAATATGCATAAAATAACGAAAAACAAAGTTAATTAAGCTCCAATTATAAAATACTTTCACGCAATAAATGAGGTCTGATCCTTCTACGAAAACCTGCATATTCTGCCTATTTTCGCCTATCCCCAAGTTTGCCCGATGAAATCTACCTCCGCCTTCCGGCGTGCCGAGAGGACTTTATTGATTTGTAACAGCCCAGGCTGTAATAAAGATAATTTAATTACTTTTACACCAAAAGATAGAGAAAATCATAAAATTTTGTTTACCTATTTAGTAGGTTTCGATGTGAGCATCGTCTGTGGCACGACACCCACCCAAGCGATAGTCCACCTCCGACCAGGTGTGCGGAGTCATGTTAGGAGTCGCAGATGCTATCGCATCGGTGATTCGTGCCACAGATGGAGATCACATTGAAACCTACTAAATACGTAAACAAAACTGTATGATTTTCTCTATCTTTTCATATATATTTTTCAGAAGATTAACCATATAATTACCTAAATTTTCATAGATAATTTTAAGGATTTATAAATGTTTTTCAAAATTATTCTTTTAAGACGTATTGTAAGGATATTCATTTTTAATTTAAATTTTTCCTTAGAATAAGTTTTTAGCCTATTTTCAATTTTGAAAAAATAGGCTTATGAGATCACCTTTTGTCCGTGTGTGTGTGCGTGTGTGTGTGTGTGAGTGTGAGGTGTGTGTGTGTGTGTCCCTAATAACTTTTGGTCGGCTTGAACGATTTCATTGAAACTCGGTAAGTTCATAGCACAAATCCGGACGACCCCGACCGTGCCCTTCAAATATTGTTACGTCTCACCAATCCTAAATGGCGGCTGTGCGAAATATTTCACCAGCATTCAATATCTCCGAAACGATTCCCGATATCACCCTGGAAATTTTTACGGTGATAAAGTGAAGTACTAGAAGTTCGCCTATGTGACTTTTGAAGAACTGGTAACTACAATACCAACATGGCGGCCACGCGAATTTGCGACTTTTAAATAGACGTTTCTCGCGATTTAAACATCCAAACACAATAAAACTTGGTACAGCATATGTTTATACACATTGTAATGCACCAACATCTAACTTTATTCAATTGTTTACATAACCACAAGATGGCGGATGTGCGAAATATTTCACCGGCATTCTATATCTCTGAAACTATTAGCGGTATCACCCTGAAATGTTGTACGGAGATAAAGGGCACTACTGGAAGTTCATCAATAAGACTTTCAAAAGCCGGTTAACTACAAAACAAACATGGCGGCCAAGCGAATTTGAAAATTTTAAATAGACCTTTCTCGCGATTTAATGTTCCAAACGCAATGAAATCTGGTACATTAAATGTTTATACACATTGTAATGCACTGGTATCTAATTTAGTTCAATTGTTTACATAACCTCAAGATGGCGGCTGTGCGAATTTTAAAATTAAGTTTATATTTCTTGTGTCGTAGTCACGCGATCGAATTGAAAGTTTGAATAATGAACCTACGCAATAATTTTCCTTTAATGGTACATGACTCTATTGCCTATACATTTAACAATCCAACATGGCGACCATCCGAAATATTTAGACGGCTCTGAATATCTACGAATCTATTATAGCAATCAAACTGAATATTTTTATGTTCATAGGGGCTATGATCTCAAGTTCACCTATAGGACTTTAAATAACCTGGTGATCACAAATCCAACATGGCGGCGACGCGAATTATAAATATTCACATGGAAGTTTCTCGCAATTTAATCATCCGAGTGCAGTGAAACTTGCTACAGTAAATCCTTATACGAATGTTAATCCACTGGCATCTAATTTATTTCAATTGTTTCCATAACCAGATGATGGCAGCTGAGCTAAATTTATAATCTCCTTGTTACTTCTTGTGTCCTAATCATGCGATTGAAGTTTGAATGCTACACGTACACAATAATCTTTATGTAACAGTACATAACTCTGAGACCTACATATATAAAATCCAACATGGCGACCATCCGAAATATTTAGTCGGTTCTCAATATCTACGAATCTATTACAGCAAACAAACTGTAATTTTGTATGTTGATAGTGGCAATTAACATAAGTAGGATATATGAAAATAGGCTGTATAGTTCTTCACGGAACTACTTGTTTCTCTCTCAATTGTGCTGAAGAAGAAACCATTGTTGTTTCGAAACATGTACACTTCAAATGATCTATAAATTGTAGACATTTAAATGTGTTATTATTAGTATTGATTTGGCGTATAATTAACTTGAGTGTCTTCTTAGTTATTCTGTCAATACGGATCAAAACAATTTGCTATTATGGCAAATATTTTTGCTTACTATCTTTTGGTGTAAAAATAATTAAATTATCTTTAATACAGCCTGAGCTGTTACAAATCAAAATTAAGGCCACCTTCTTCGATGACCCTGTAGATCAATGTTCAGTCAACACGGATACTAGTTATACCATCTTTATAATGACTGCTGTCTGCCCATATTATGAGTAGATGGTATTGAAGGATGTTCGTAAAAATTCATTCAAGCCTGCGAAAATCATTACGGAACAAAAAATATAAGCAAACTAATGTCTAAGATGTGACGATCGCAATGATACAAACTATACGTCATGAAGAGTTTAGCAAAATCCTTAAAAAATTCACAGTGAGGTGAGGGCTGGAAGGGGATGTACTAAGCCTCGTAAAGGACAATTGAATAGCTGTCTGAGAGTGAGGCAGCGTCCCGGTCACGAAATCCGAGATTAATGGCTGAGGTGATCCTCCGCGCTGACCTCGTGTCATCAGCAGGCCAAATGGCTGAGCAGCAATTACTTGATAGGCCTAGGCCCTTCATGGGCTGTAGTGCCATGTGTTGTTTCATTTATTTCTTTATATATTGTGCCCTTTTAGCAAGAAATATGCAAATCACAGTATGCCAGCAATGCTCAAATCGGGATTTTCGGGGTTATGGTATGTTCTCCCACTCTGTGACTTACACATTTTGGATTAAATAGAGGATACACTTCCAAAATAAATAAACAAATCAACTCCTACTATAAAACATTTAATTAACCAAATATATGGCGCTACAACAAATTAAACAAATAAAATACTGACCCATAATTCTAACTTGTTCAGAGTGAACAAGGAATACATAATAAAACAAAGGTTAAATCATAATAAATGGTTTTCATAAACCAACAAACTTATATTTCTTTTCACTTCCATATAGTGTCCTTTTAAAATTCAATAAAATCAAGAGCTCCAATAGGCTCGATACTTTTCAATATAAACTGTGTTATTCTTTTACTACACATCACTTCCTATTATCTGAGTATCTTATAATCAAAACAATATATAATTCTTATTAAAATACTTTTACTCATTTACTTAAACTTTGGGCTTTCACAATGTTCTCACGTTACAACCTCTCTCAAATCAACAATTCACTACAGTGATTGGGAAAACATTTGCGCACTCCCGAGCTAGAGAAGACTACTTGAAGACGTCAAAAATTAAGATCACTCCCGAAATCTAATTGTCTCCACTAAACTCGTGAATCACTACATTATATAACATTACATTAGGGATTTATCATTATTTGTCTTAAAAGACCATCATATCAATAGAAAGCAACGATCTTAACTTGCAGGCGGTAATTTTCATCTAAAAGAACCTCGGTTCGAAGACTGGGTCGTTAAAACCAACTCTAAACACTCTGGTGTACTATAACTTCAAACAGACGGCTACCAGACCTACCGCAATATCAATGGCGAGGGGTCTGGCCTGGCTACTAAGCGTGATTTATTGTCCGGGAGCAGGCCTTTTATGGTCAGACTCGCAAGAGGCGAGCTACCCTCCGCTTTCATACAGCTTTTTCTTAAATGTAGTTCTTTGAAGAAGCAAGGCTTTTCATTCACTTATTTTAACAACTTATTTAGGTTCATTAGACCATTCTCGTAACCTTGGCATTTATTAATTATGAAGTATCCTCATTGGTGGGTAAGAGTAATTCAATACAACAACGAATATTTAGGGACTTCAACAATAGACGAATCTGGGTTCGACTCTTTCAACTGCCTCGGGAACCATATCCCATACTGGAGGACTTATACAACTGCAACTTAGGGTGGCCTTTGCCTTGAACCTGCGCTCATAATACAATAAATATTTCGCACCCTTTTAAAACACAACACACACATGGCCTCGTGATCGCATCACTATTTAGAGGACTTACTATAGCTCAATTACCACGACCAACTGCCCCTCATAATTAATTTACCAAGTATATTTAACGCATTCCTAGCGTGACAAAATTCTTTAATGCGCTTCACAGTGCTTACATATTATTGATCCAAGTTGCCTTCAATGAACTGATAAATTCAAAAATCACCATTTGATTATACCTCTCAATTTTATATTAATCCTCTCCCGTGCAATAATCGTTTTATCTTAAGAACATGTGTTCACAACATGTATTTATTCTTTTAAAGGAGCTCAAAAGCTACTACTTTCCTATAATTCATCATAATCTTTACTCATTTATATCATTGTTATTATTATTATTATTACGCTTGCTTTCATACAATTAAATCATTTATCAAATACACTGATATTTTATTTCATACATTTTTCCCTAAGGGATTTATTCATTTCACAGAATTATTTTATACTTTCTCAATTTTAATTGTTCAGATCGCGCTATTTTTCTGTTATTTGTTATTCAAAAACATCCCTATTTTCTCATTCTCAGGTGGATTGTACACAAATATTCCCCAACACATAACATAATGAAATGGTTACTCACATGAGGTCACGGTCACCGACCGTATTTTCCAGCGATGTTTCATTTTCGCCCACTTAATGTGTTTAAGCCATCTTGATTAATCCCATTTCACATAATGACATTTCTTGATACACATACACAATATTTACCTTATACACTGGTAACATTTTGAACACAATTCTGTATTCTTTTATCTTACACAAATACATTCACAAAAAATTATTACACTAACACAAATTTTCTATGTTTACAATACACTGCTTTTAATCACTGAGGCTTTGATTTTGCCTTACACACGTGGTTTTTTCTTCCCGTTTCCAAGGGTGAAACTCTTAGATGTCGGCTCCCTATCTGGCAAGAAGTTGAAAGTCTCGATCAATCTACCCCTCCCTGGAACGGCTATTCCTCAAATCTGGTTTCCTGACTATTCGGCTTCTATTTTACTAGCTCGAAGTCGTTTCTTTCTAGACACTATTTAATTTGTCTAGATAAAGTCTACCTTGTTTAAGGCACCTTGATTACTTTATCGGTGACCTATGATTCTCTAGCATTTACTGCTATTCCTTAGTTTCGTAGCTTAATGCTTTTACTGTTTGTTTGTCTCCTGTAAGACAACGTCTTGATTTAACTTTTCTCTTCTTATTTTCTTCGCTCTAGTCCCTATCTTATCGATACACTAGGCGTTATTTATTTCGTCCGACCCTGATCGGGTACCTTAACTTTGCTGGAAATGTTTGTTTCACGATCTTTGGTACTTCAAAACGTTACGATACTTTCAGTCGTTTAACTGAACTGTTATTTGAAGACCTATCGCCTGTTCTTTAAGTTCGCAGCCTAACTTGACTGTAATACTGAACTTTTCACTATAAAGACTGACGCTTGCTGAACTAAATCCTGTTCTAGGATTTTCCTAAGTCTTCACACGGCGATACTATTATGATACTTCTCGTACTCTGACTTGGACACTGTGATGCAGCCCCTCTCCACGAGGTCTGCTGTAAACTGCATGATTGGTCTGTCTCTGCCAGGACTTTTATACTTTTTGGCTAAAAAAAGATGAAATCCTCGTCTTTTTCTTAACTAACTTTTGAAGCATTAGTCGCACACTATTGAAAATTATATCTCTGGAAAGCTCGTTTTCTAAACGTAAACTGACCTCTTTGCACATAAAAATCGATCGTACAATTCTGAGATATTAAATAAAATTTGGTCTTCAGATACGTGGGTGTTACAGTTGATTTTTAATCCCCACCTCCTCGGGTCTCGGGGAACTTTTAATTACGTAATGCCGCATTTGCACTTTTTTCCTGGGCAATTATTATAACATCTTTTCCCACACAAAAATCTCTATTCCGAAATGATTCACAATGATGTATTTCTTTTGTTAATTATATGCTCGCAAATGGCTTAAATCTAATTATTCTTCCTCTTGCACAACTGCGAGGATGCCATTTTACTGCAACGTAAGCTCAATTTCCGAAACCTTCTCTCGCTCACTCCGAACGAAAAGTTCCTCTCGTTCTAATTATAGCCTTGATCGCTCCTTATCGGTGCGTCACGCGTGATATCATTTCCTGGCCACCTGGTCTCTTACACTTGCACAAGATTAAACCAGTCCTCTTGCATAGAATCTTTCCAAGTCATTCTAAGGACTGTATTTTTCCTTCCTTCTTTTACCAATAAATGATGGATTCGGCGCTTGAACCAACAGTACATGGGTTCAATATATATTTTTTAGATTTGCTGTTTGCCTTTTCTGCCACTACAAGCGCTAGTGGGAGTGAATGCAGAGTCTCACTTAAGCCCTTATAACTACTTCCAGTGTGAAGATTTTTCAAAATATCAAAGAACGCCTGAGGGTATTGAACCAAGTAACACACCAAATGAATAATTATGTTATTAAGATAATTTGGCCAGGATTTGAATAAAATGGGAAACGATTAATGGTTGGTTGGTTCCTCAGTTTAGGGGCTGCGACAACGCGGTCATGTAGCCCCGTGTACTTTGGGTCTGTGTAGAATCTGTCTGATAACCGGTGTTAATTGTGATGACTGTATTAGTTTTTAATTCAAGTACAGTAAGGACTGCAGATGATAACTTCAAGTAGTTGCTACTTTCGCTACCAAATGCTACCATCCACGACACCTAGCTGTGAACATGGCTACTACTAGATGCTGACGGAACCAGCGACTGGTGTTTAACGTTGGAACGTAAGAGCATTAATCAAACCTAACCTACAGTTTTAGCTTCCCACAATTGTAGTTAGCGGAAGTTTCTTTTAAATGCCATAAATCTATGACATGGGCCCGCCGGTTTAGTACCCCTCCAAAGGAAGGCACACTGAAGGATTTTTAATGCTCTTAAAGAACCCAAATACTTCGGCCGGGTTTGAACCCGCAATCTGAAAACGAGTGAATAAACAAGCGTTTTTAGGCTAGTTTTCTGGAACTGCATTTAAGCTGGAAGAGATTTTTTGAAAATTGATTTTTAATTTGATAGTTCTGTCAAAAACTCACAAATTGATACATTTTTGGGCCCTCTAGCCCTTTATCGTTTTCCACAATTGAGGAGATTGCTTAATTTTATGTTTTTGCTAAGATGGGCACCCCTACTTTGTCATCTAAAAAAATATTGTCGACATTAAAAATGTATTTTGGTACAGAATGTAATATCAAAATACAAAATAAATTATAAAATAGTTTTGAAAATATCACATAGTCCCTAGTTACATAAAATATGCTTCTCCGTGAGGAGAATCTGCCAAGGACTTTAATTCTGACCTGAGGTCTTGAACGGGGTACATTTAGCTTCGTGTGGTAAAACTGAGAAGGGGTAGTTCTATCCCCTCATCAGCCTTTTTGAAAGTAGTTTTCCGTGGTTTCCAAATTCTACTCCAGGGAAAGTACTCAGATGGTTCATAACTTAAGGCCATGGCCGCCTTCGACCAATCCTCATCTGAATTAGGCTGTAAATACAAACACTAGTACATACACCACAATAACACAGGTTATCAAACACAATCTAAAAACCTGCTCAAGTATACGGGGCTACATAACAACGAGGTTAAAGCCCCTTAAATGAAAATAACAAGAACATTTCTTCGAATGTTGTCTTGCAATTCTGTTGTTACTTCATTTAGGGCTTCAGATTATGGTTGTGTGTATAATTTGTCTGACAATTTGTGTTACTGTGGTATCTTTCGTAGTGCGTGTATTTGCAATTCAGGCTGGGATTGAGAAGGAGATGGCCGTTGTCTTAAATTACGTATCATCCCAGCATTTGCATGTATTAGACGTGGATAACCCTTAGAAAACCAGTTCCAGGATGATTGAGGTAGGAATCGAACCTAGCTCTTTTTTGATTCACCTGGTAATTATATCAATATTATTCCTATCCAGTTCCTCTCAAACATTTTCTTATAATTCTTTATCTTTACTACGTCATTCAATTGAATTTGTCTTCAAGAACAGAAGACGAAAGTAGTGTTGGATTTTAACGTTATTCCTTAAGGCGTGATTTAGCTCAGCAATTAAGCTTTCATGGTAGTGAAATTTTAACAAAATATGTTCAATTTCTTTCTCCGTTTCCCCTCAGATCGTTCTGTGTGCCGCCTTGGCTGTAAGCCAGGCTGGGATTCTGGCTGGTCCTACCGCATTAGCTGCACCTAGTCTCCTGGCATCACGAGGGCTTCTTGCTTCACCCGCTGCAGCGCTGGCCGCCCCTGGACTTCTCGCTGCACCAGGCACTTTGGCTGCCGCAGGACTGCTAGCCGCTCCTGGAACTTTGGCTGCCTCTGGACTTCTCGCAGCACCTGGAACTTTGGCCGCCCCTGGACTTCTCGCTGCACCAGGTACATTGGCCACTGCAGGACTCCTTGCCGCCCCTGGAATTCTGGCCACCCGAGGACTTCTCGCTGCTCCCGCAACTTTGGCCGCCCCTGGTTTGCTCGCTGCCCCCGGACTCCTTGCCGCCCCTGGAACCTTGGCTGCCCCTGGACTTCTGGCCACCCGAGGACTTCTCGCTGCTCCCGCAACTTTGGCCGCCCCTGGTCTGCTCGCTGCCCCCGGACTCCTTGCCGCCCCTGCCGCTGCTCATCCTGCAGCCACTCTTAGTGCTGGAGGCCCTGCGGGTCTCGCCCTGACCCCTGCTGGCACCCCCATAGACACCCCCGCAGTACAGATCGCCAGAGCGGCCGATACTACAGCTCACTTGAACGCCAAGGCTGCTACGTTGTTGGGTTAATTACCTTTGCCCGTCTTACCCTCTACTCTCATGCTTACTCTTATTATTGTAAAAAGATTTTTTCCTTTTCTTTAATTATCAAAATAATAAAAACCAAGGCGCCAAAGTTGTGTTTTTATCATTTCAAATGATCTTGTCGAATTCATCGTTATGCTTTGGCCTACCGTTATGCGTTACGGTTACGGCGTGTATGACGTCATCATGTGGTTCAGTGCATATGCATAGAGTGTGAGTTTACTCCTGGGGTCTGGCGTTATGCGATACGCAGACGGCGAGTGCGTGACGTCATGCAGCAAAGTGCACCTCCCGATCTCCGTTCCCCGCTCGGGAAGTCTTAAGTTAAAGGGTAATGGAGTCTGTTGAGTCTGAGTTTACTCCTGGGGTCTGGCATATGCGATACGGAGACGGCGAGTGCGTGACGTCATGCAGCAGAGTGCACCTCCCGATCTCCGTTCCCCGCTCGGGAAGTCTAAGTTAATGGGTAATGGAGTCTGTTGATTCTGAGTTTACTCCTGGGGTCTGGCATATGCGATACGGAGACGGCGAGTGCGTGACGTCATGCAGCAGAGTGCACCTCCCGATCTCCGTTCCCCGCTCGGGAAGTCTTAAGTTAAAGGGTAATGGAGTCTGTTGAGTCTGAGTTTACTCCTGGGGTCTGGCGTTATGCGATACGCAGACGGCGAGTGCGTGACGTCATGCAGCAGAGTGCACCTCCCGATCTCCGTTCCCCGCTCGGGAAGTCCTAAGTTAAAGGGTAATGGAGTCTGTTGAGTCTGAGTTTACTCCTGGGGTCTGGCATATGCGATACGGAGACGGCGAGTGCGTGACGTCATGCAGCAAAGTGCACCTCCCGATCTCCGTTCCCCGCTCGGGAAGTCTAAGTTAATGGGTAATGGAGTCTGTTGAGTCTGAGTTTACTCCTGGGGTCTGGAGTTATGCGATACGCAGACGGCGAGTGCGTGACGTCATGCAGCAGAGTGCACCTCCCGATCTCCGTTCCCCGCTCGGGAAGTCTTAAGTTAAAGGGTACTGGAGTCTGTTGAGTCTGAGTTTACTCTTGGGGTCTGGAGTTATGCGATACGGAGACGGCGAGTGTGTGACGTCATGCAGCAGAGTGCACCTCCCGATCTCTGTTCCCCGCTCGGGAAGTCTAAGTTAAAGGGTACTGGAGTCTGTTGAGTCTGAGTTTACTCCTGGGGTCTGGCATATGCGATACGGAGACGGCGAGTGCGTGACGTCATGCAGCAGAGTGCACCTCCCGATCTCCGTTCCCCGCGCGGGAAGTCTTAAGTTAAAGGGTAATGGAGTCTGTTGAGTCTGAGTTTACTCCTGGGGACTGGCATATGCGATACGGAGACGGCGAGTGCGTGACGTCATGCAGCAGAGTGCACCTCCCGATCTCCGTTCCCCGCGCGGGAAGTCTTAAGTTAAAGGGTAATGGAGTCTGTTGAGTCTGAGTTTACTCCTGGGGTCTGGCATATGCGATACGGAGACGGCGAGTGCGTGACGTCATGCAGCAGAGTGCACCTCCCGCACACCATTTCCCGCGCGGGAAGTCTAAGTTAAAGGGTAATGGAGTCTGTTGAAAGAGTCCTGAGCCTTTCTAACATGTGTAGCATTTGAAGTATGCGTCAAGTGAAATAATATAAAGTCTAGTCTCTCAGACTGACTGTATCTTTTTATTGTATGAATACCCATGATAAAACATTGTCCTTTCACCCTTTGAATGCCAGTGTAATTCGCAGCTGACATACCCAATACCGCGAATGTCTAACTAACCTCCATGTTTACCTTATGGTAAATTACACTTAATAACTTCCGTATTTGAGTATATGTCTACCACTTATTATTCCCGTTTCCAACGGGATCGGTAATGAGATGCGATGAAATTCTATGTGGGGGATATTTTTTACGAACGAATGCCCTTCCTGACACCAACCTCATGAGAGGAGTTAACGAGAGATGAAATGAAATAAATGAAGATGGGTATGTTCAATTTCAATTAGTTCCAACTTTGGCTACCAGACGCCACCGTCAATCAGTGGCGAACGTTCCAAATGGATACAACGTTGCTAACCAAATAACCTACACATTTTTCAACTCACTACCAATTATTTTAGTAATTGGTCCTTTTTAATGCCATAAATCTATGACATGGGCCACCGGCTTTACTTTCCTCCGAGAGATGGCATACTGAAGGTTTTAACGCCCTTAAGGGGGATGGTACACCTGGAATGCATGCATTTTGTAAATTACTCTATATCGATGGAACCATAACAGGGATTTGAAATAAACTTAGTACACTTATAGTACAAATGCTGGGCATTCATTTGATGTATTCCGTTTTAAAATTCAGTAGGTACAAGTGTAATAAAATCAGCATATTAAAATATTAATTTTTTTTTAATGTTACAAAAAACATAATTTCTTGAAAACTATCAATGTGATTGGCATAAACAATTTTTTTCCTTAAAGACAACACTAAATTACCCAGGATAGACCTCTATGAACTTAGTGGAAGAATAAGTTACCCTCTTATAGGTATTTCATTTGATTATTGAAAAAAATAAGAATTTCGCATGGTGTTTTAGATGCACTGAGCATATTTCTCAAAGGAATTCAATAATTGAGGTTCATCCTCTATAACTTAGTTCCAACAACGGGAATTCATAATTTCATGCATTTTGGACCATTAGTTCTTGAGTTATTATGTTTTTTGAGTGAAATAAATAAACTTTTGAGAACATGGCTCTAAACATTGTATATACATTTCCACTTACACATAACACTCAGCTGACATTTCAGTACATGCATGGATTTAAATCGTAATATCTCGGTCAAAATTGGAAATGTCGCTATAAAACTTCAGATTTAGATAAAGAAATGGTTATTTCATTCGAGATCAAAAACAAAAAATGAAAAATATTCATATTTCAAGGTGTATCAGCCCCCTTAAAAATCTGACGACGCAGGGTTTGAATCCGCGATCTCAGGCAAAGCAGCTCAGCATGCTACCGACTACGCCAACGAAGCCGATGTAATAACTTCCGTATTATTCATGTTAAATGTGTGGGCTTTTTGTTTGTTTTTAAGGTGCTGTAATGTTAGAAGCATTGCATTAATGTAATTTTACATTCGACCCTGACTATTATATGTCAGAAAACTGTACTATAAATGAGGCTCATTATAACACTATTTTCCATTATGAAACAGTTTCTCCCACCAATCAGAGCTCAAGAAACAGTTGTTTGACCAATTTGAAAATTAGATGCGCTGAGTTCCACGTCCTTCTAATTTAAATTTCACTGCCTGGCCTAGTGTAATAGTAGGGTAATCGAGGAGGCCATGGTCAAATACAAGGCATTCTCTGCGTCTCATGCACTCTGTTTAGTACATAAAACTGGCGAAATCTCCACAGATATTTATGAATATTTATGTTCGAACATAAAATAGTTATAATAATTATCGTCGAACATAAAAAGTCGTATGCAACTCGCCTATAATTAATTATAGCCATTATAGGCTCGGAGCATAATGTACTACAATATTCCTCTAAATGATACTTTAAATTAAGTGTTCATTTAAAAATATTTACTTTGTTTGAAAAACAATTTTCATATTAAAAATTTTAAGAAGAAAAAACAAGTTTACAGGTCGGAAACTTAATTATTTTTAGAGTTATTGTTTCTAACACAACAAATAAACAAGTAGTTCCTTGAAGAACTATATAGCCTATTTTCATATATCCAACTTATGTTAAGTGCCTCTATCAACACACAAAATTTCAGTTTTATTGCTGTAATAATATATTAGTATATATTGAGAAACATGTAAATATTTTGGATGGTCACCATGTTGGATTTTTAAATGTTAGATGAAGATTATTGCATAGGTTTATTATTCAAACTTCAATCACATAATTAGGACAAAATAAATAAAAACGAGATTTTAAAATTTCGCACAGCCGCGATTTTCAAGTTATATAAACAATTGAACTAAATTAGATATCAGTGCATTGCAGTGTGTATAAACATTTTCTGTACCAAATTGCACTGCGCTTGGATGGTTAAATCGCGAGAAACGTCTATTTGAATGTTTCAAATTTGCTTGGCCGTCATGTTCGTTTTGTACTTAACAGGTTTCTGAAAGTTACATATGAGAACTTCTAGTAGTGCTCTTTATCACCGAACAAAATTCCAGAGTTATACGACTGGTAGTTTCGGAGATATAGAATGGCAGTGAAATATTTCGCACAGCTGCCATTTTGGATTGGTGAGACGTATAAAAATTTGACGAGCATGATCAGGTGTGGATGAAATATTACTATGTACTTACCGAGTTTTATTGACATCGCTCGAGGCGGATAGATTTTATTAAGCCTATTTTTTACATAAATGAAAATAGGCTTACAATTAGAGATGTCTATACAAAAATAACGTTACACTAAGGTTTTCTTAGTAGAGGTGTGAAGCTCATTAACTGACGTCTGTCAGTTGACTGCAATTAAATCAGCTACTACAATCAGCAGTGGCCCGAACCTAATAAAATGTTGTTTATATTTTAATTTATTACATTACTAGAGTGAAACATATATAAAGAACTAATTATTTTTTTATTTCGTATGGAAAAATGAAGATATATTGCGGCAAAGAATTAAAAGCAAACAGATAAGAAACAAGTAGTTCCGTGAAGAACTAAAGCGTATTTTCATATATCCTGCTTGTGTTAATTGCCTCTATCAACATACAAAATTTCAGTTTAATTGTTGTAGTAGATTAGTAGATATTTAGAACGGTCTAAATATTTTGGATGGTCGCCATGTTGCACTTTTATAAATGTAGGTCTTAGAGTAATGTACTATTACATGAAATTATTGTGTAGGTGTAGTATTCAAACTTAAATCGCATGGTTAGGACTAAAGAAATGAAAACTGGATTTTTAAATTTTGCTCAGCTGCCATCTTGTGGTTATGAAAACAATAGAAATAAATTAGAAGCCAGTGGATTAAAACTTGCATAAGGATTTACCTTAACAAGTTACACTGCACTCGGATGGTTAAATCGCGAGAAACGTCCATTTAAATATTTATATTTCGTGTCGCCGCCATGTTGCATTTGTGCTCACCAGGTTATTGAAAGTCGCATAGGTGCACTTGGACCTATGCACATAGCCACTATGAACATGAAAAATCAGTTAGGTATTGAGAACCGTCGAAATATTTTGATGGTTGCCATGTTGGATTGTTTAATGTACAGGCCATAGAGTTATGGATCATTAAATGAAAATTGTTGCGTACGTTCATTATTCAAACTTTCACTTTGATCGCATGATTACAACAAAAGAAATGAAAACTTGATTTTAAAATTTCGCACAGCCGCCATCTTGAGGTTAGAAAAACAAATGAACTAAATTAGATGCCAGTGCATTACAGTGGGTATCAACATTTACTGTACTGTACGATATTAACTGCGCTTGGATGGTTAAATCCCGAGAAAAGTTTATTAATATGTTTAAACCTTCCCTGGCCACCATGTTCGTTTTGTTCTTTACAGGTTTGTGAAAGTGACAGATGAACTTACAGTAGTACCTTTTATCACCGTATATACTTTCAGATTGATATCAGTAATAGTTTCGGAGATATAGAATGCCGGTGAAATATTTCGCACAGTCGCCATCTTGAGGTTATGTAAACAATTGAACTAAATTAAATGCCAGTGTATTACAATGTGTATAAACATTTGCTGTGCCATGTTACATTGCGTTTGATGGTTAAATTGCGAGAAAAGTCTATCAAAACATTTCAACTTTACTTGGCCGCAATGTTGGTTTTGTAGTCAACAGGATTTTGAATGTTTCATAGATGTATTATTTATTTATCGTATGGCTTTTAGCGCCGGGAGTGTCCGAGGACATGTTTGGCTCGCCATAGGCTGTAGCTGCTTCTAGCGGATACCCATTGGGTAAGCTACAAGTTCCATTCAATTTCAAGTAGTTTCAACTTTCGCTACCAGATGTCAATGATACCTAGTGGTGAACGTTGGAACTTTGACAGATCATTCCAACGAAAATTAACCTAGAAATTTAGCTTCATACAAGTTTGTCCTTGGAAAGATCTTTAACATGCCATAAATCTATGACAATGGACCGCCGCGGCCGGCTTTACTTCCCCTCCGAAGGAAGGCATACTGAAGGATTTTAACGCTCTTAAAAATTCCAACGACTTCGGACGGGTTTGAACCCGCCATATTGGGCACAGCAGTTCAGCATGCTACCAACTACGCCACCGAAGCCGCTGTCTCATAGATGAACTTCTAGTAGTGCCCTTTATCACCGTAGAAAATTTCAGAGTGAAATCAGTATAGGTAGTTCCGGGGACATAGAATGCTGGTGAAATATTTCGCACAGCCGCCATGGTGGATAAGTGAGACGAAATAAAATTTGAAAGGCACAGTCGGGGTCGTTCAAAATAGTTCTATGATCGCACCGAGTTTCATTGAAATCGATCCAGCCGTTTAGATTTTATTAGGGACACACACACACACGGACAAGAGGTGATCTCATAATCCTATTTTTTTTTCATTTTTCATAAATGAAAAAATAGGCTAAAATGAGATGGAAAGACAGGGTTGCAGGGGACCTCAGGGAAAAGGGGTGGAAGAGGGAGGAAGTATGGAATGGACATTTATATTTTAGGTAGATTTCATTAGAAAGCTAACTATTGCAATGGGTACCATGTTTCGACTTCCGGAAAATTTCGACATATCTTCGCGTTTCACATCCCCTAGACCCCAAAACCACCGTCAGTTCAAAAGTTTATATATAATTTATGTATATATGTATATATGTATATGATAATAATAGGCTAAATGAAATAGAACAGGACTTCACTAAGAACAACACTAGAAATTTTTACAAGACCTTTAGAGGAAATATAGCAGGCTTTCAACCTCCTAGTTTATGCTTCCAACGACCTGATGGATCTCTGGAAACAAATACGAGCAATAATTGTGAAATTCTAGCTAAATATTTCAGTACACTCCTTAATTGCGAAGCACCTTCTGAACAACTTCAATTTGCAAAACCAGTGCCCAACCTTGATTCACTTCCACCATCACATGAAGAAATAGTGGACATAATCAAGTCATTAAAAAACAATAGAGCCCCTGGTGAAGATGGACTTATTGCAGAAGTTTGGAAATTGGATCATGAACACATAACACCAAAAATTCACTAATATCAGATGTCTGGAAAACAGAGAAAATCCCAAAAGAATGGAAGAGTGCTTTGATACACCCACTCCATAAGAAGGGAAGCAAAACTGATCCGAATAATTATAGAGGAATTTCGCTTCTTCTAGTCGCTTATACAATTCTCTCTAAAGCTTTGCTGAATCGACTCGAGCCACAGGTGGACCACCATATTGGATAATATCAGGCAGATTTCAGGAAGGGAAGGTCCTGTATTGAGCAGATCTGGAACCTCAAGACCATACTGCACATCCGACGATGCAGGAACACTACAGTCACATTTGTGGATTTCAAAAAGGCTTTCGATTGGGTTGACAGACAAACCTTGTTTAACAGACTAGAAGAATTAGGAGTTGACAGGAAGACCAGGGCCATCATCCAGGAAACATTATTGGGAACTACCTCAAAGGTGAAATTCATGGGAGAAATCTCTAACTCTTTTGCAATACATACTGGAGTTCGACAAGGGGATGGTTTATCAGCACTCTTGTTCAACATCGTACTGGACAAAATCATCACAGAATGGGAAAAGCATGTGAAAGGTATCCAAATTGGAAAGGAGAAAGGGAAAAGAGTCACTGTGAAATGCTTGGCCTTTGTAGATGATTTGGCCATCTTAACAAACAACAAGGATGAAGCCATATTAGCGCTAGAGAAACTACATGAAATCTCCAGTAAAACGGGACTTGATATTTTCTATGAAAAAACACAATATATGGATACCAAATCAACAGGAAACATCACCTTGCGAACGCAATATGGAGAAATCTCGCAGGTCACTCACTTCAAATATTTAGGAGAAGCCATCCAACCCACAGGATTGAACACAATTTCTAATACAGATAGAATAATAAAATTTCAGAAGGCGTACAAGCTGACATGGAATCATTATAACAAAAGAGCAGTATCTCGCAATGCAAAATTGCGCCATTATAACACAGTTGTCTTGCCTGAAGCCTTGTACGCGGCAGAAACCACCGTCATTAGAGGAATGACAAGAATTCATGATATTGAGAAACAAGAACGAAAAATTCTTAGGAAAATCCATGGCGCTGTTTTCCGTAATGGAATTTGGGTCAGGAGACCAACAAAGGAACTTAATGAAAATACAGACACCATTATAGATAAATTTAGGAAGAGACGTCTGCAGTTATATGGACACATACAGTATATAGGATGGATGAGAACAGACTCACTAAGAAGATTTTCAATATCGTGAATGCAAGTAAATTAAAGACCACTTGGATTAAAGAAGTACATGAAGACATGGAATTACTTAAAATCTCTGATGACGACATTAAGGACAGAGAACAATTTATAAATAAAATCAGAAACACGAAAATTGTACAAGTTTCAAGGAAAGATACATCAGGGAAAAAATGGTCAGAGGAAAGGAAGAAAAAGCACAGTGAACTAATGAAGAGGTTTTGGGAAGAAAAGAAGAGAGGAAAAGGAAGTGAAGCTGTGATTGTCTCAAGTTCTCACGCTCTCCTGAAGGGGAATAATCGGAAATAATAATAATAATATATCTATATATATATATGTCACTTTTGTGGACACGATAACTACCGCAATTATGCACCAATCACTTGGAAAGTTTTACATAATATGTATCCATATAAAATCTCAGTCGAGTTCGTAAATGGGCACAATCGGTCGACGGGAGTGAAAATGGGGGGCTTTTTTCGAAAAATTGAAATATAGTTATAACTCTCTTAATATTTGAAATATCGAATCCATTCAAAGTTCATACTATGTGTCGGATAAGGCCCAAACATTTATGTTTGAAAAGTTTTTTGATTGCACCGACCATTGACCAAAGGGGTGAGAAAAAGTGGGTTTTTCGGGAATCATTAATCACATCTCTCTTAATAGGCACAATATCAAACCCGTACAAAATGGACAATATTCCCCTAATAATTACCTAAAACGTTTGTCTGAAAGAATTTTTGATATGACCCACCATTACGCCAAGGGATGAGAAAAATAATTTCGGAATTATAAGAAAATGCCAAGAGCCATCAGAGGTTGGCATGACAACACTACTAAATTGATGAGGGATGAGACTTCAGACGTTGCCATGACAATGAACTCGCACGAGATCACATTCAGTTTTCCATCTGACTAAGTGTGAAGCGGCTTCGGTGACTTAACTGGTAGCATGCTGGACTTCTATGCCCAAGGTCGTGGGTTCAAAGCCAGCCGGAGTGGTCGGATTTCCTAAGAGCGCTAAAAATCCCTCCGTATGCTTTCCTTTGGAGGGGAAGTTCCAACGTTTGTTGTGAGTTGCTGGTTGCAGTGGCATCCAGTAGGTATGTTCACAGCTAGGTGTCGTTGACCGTAGTATTTGGTAGCAACATTAGGAGCTACTGCTTGAAATTGACCGTCTGCAGTCCTTACCTGAATTACAGACTAATACAACCATCACAATTCACACCGTTTATCAGACAGATTCTACACTCACCCAAAGTACACGGGGTTACATGACCGCGTTGTCGCAGCCCCGAAACTGAGGAACCAACCAAAATCTCTGCGGGAGATAAAGTTTTGCCTGAAGAAGTAACAGACAGTTAGATAGTTACACATCAGTGTCGAAACCTTGCATCAGGACAGTGTGACCACAAGTTTAAAAATGGACCCCAAATGACAAGAAGGTTACCGTCCGCATAAGAAAATAAAATGTTTATAATATGCACAAAATGATGAAAAACAAAGTTAATTAAGCTCCAATTATAAAAAACTTTCTCGCAATAAATGAGGTCTGATCTTTCTACTAAAACCTGCATATTCTGCCTATTTTCGCATATTCCCAAGTTTGCCCGATGAAATCTACCTCCGCCTTCCGGCGTGCCGAGAGGACTTTTTTAATTGGCATTCTGCCCGAAGGCAGGTCTGAGTCTCCAAAGAGGCTTTCCTCAGCCGGAGTTTACGTGCAGTAGGGTGGCCAGGGCCTTTCCGCTCCTCCTTATGTTAGCCAACAAGACGCTGTTCCTAGAACCGGCATACCATCCAAGTTCCGAAAACGCCCAATGCTGCTTTACCGCGGAGTTATCATGGGATCCGGTGTTGTAACATGGCCAGGCCGTTGCACAGTGGGTCAAAATCGAAATCTAGGGGGACAAAATTATTTTTACGTTTTAATCATGAATTTAGAGTGAAGGCAACGTATATAATTTGTTTACTTCATGATGAACATCAGTTAAGACCTTTTTAAGCTACGTCTACACATGCAAGTAATTGTCTATGACTAGGAGTTGGATAGAGCATTCAGTTAACTCTTCAGAACAATTTTCTACCCATAATTTACTTTTAACAAACTCACAAAGTTCCACTTTTGACATAATCGTCGAACCCAGTGCTTCAAAGAGTAGAAAACTTGTGAGAACTGGTTGCGCGGCATATTATAAAATGTAAAATAACTAAATATGTTGCAAAAAGGTGCAAAAAATCTTATAACAGGCGTAAACTACAAGACTTAATCTACATTTTAATATTAAGTAGAAAGTGACGCAGAGTGACGCGACATACTAAAAATCTAAGTGAAAATATAATTTTAAAAATAATAGTTAAATATTATATAATGCAAATATAGCTAAAATTACGTAAGAATTACGCCCATTAATAACTGAAACACGTTACAAAGATCATACCTTCAGCTGCATGTTCCATCTTAAAGCATCACACTAACCACAAAGACAACCAAACCACAGACATTTACATTCACCCTCCAATTCAGACTGCTCGAACAGTGGTGACAGATTTACACTAAGGTGCGTTTATATCCCAGAATAGTGAGTGGCAATTGTATGAGAATGCTCTAGAAGTGATACATTTTGATTTTTTAATTATGAAAATAAATAATTTTGTCCTCCTAGATTTTGATTTTGAACCTCTGTGCGTTGGCCGGACATTTATAGAATAGAAAATTCCAACAAAGTAACGCTGACCCTAAGTGACGAGGAATATGGCTGAGATAAAGAAGAGGAGGAAGAAGAAAATTAACATCTTACCTACTATTATTGAAAGTTCGTATGGCCATCAGTCGCGAGATAGTACGAACTCGTTGTGTTGCACTAAACCAGAGGTCCCCATTAGGTGGTCCGCGGACCCCAGGGGTCCGCGATGGTTGGCCAGGGGATCCGTGAAGTGTCGTCAAGAAGTAACGCAATAATGAAAAACGGAGGAAGTACAAAGATGTCCTTAAAATAATAATAATTATGCGTTGCCACCCACAGCATAAGTGGCGCACACATATGTGGCGCAGCGTAATTTGAGCTTTTCAAGTTTCCCGCTAGAGAGCGTTCTGCTCCTGTTTTTCCGTGTTGTGCTCCGCTGCCATTGTGTGTGTTAACATAATATTTACATGAGTTTTGAAAGTTGAAACTTTAAATTGATTTTATTGTTAAAAGTCCATTGAATATGGATCGTTGGTCGAATAGTGGATCTTTAAAACGAAGTAGGCCCACTGCTACAGATAGTGACGAAGAGGAATCTGTGGTAATAAATATAGAAGTGAATGGGCCACCTGCTGCCTCTCTTGAGCCTATTCATTCAACGAGTAAGCCTACTATGAAAAGTAGGAAATACGACATAAAATAATCGGAAATTTGCTTTACGTATTGTGGACCTGAAGATTGTCCTAGGCCTCAATGCGTGATATGCTATGAAACTCTTGCCAATGTACCTGCAAATTTAAATATTTTAAGTCTTGACTTAAAACATTTTGGAGCAGAGGGTCCGTGCTAGCATAACGATCGCTTTAGGGGGTCCGAGAAAAATTCCTGATGGGAACCTCTGCACTAAACGATAAATCTAACAACTAATGTGAGAACTACTACCAGCTCATTGTCTCCATACATCAAGATCAGGTCTATAAAGCGAGTAATTGATATGAATGTGAGTTGAGTACTGCACATGGATATGTAATGTGATGTGATGTAATATAGATAGGTAGATATCCTGTATCAGCACGCACTCTACTATTAATCAAGACATAATGAGCACGTTCAATTAAGGAATCAGTGTTATATCTCCTATGCCGATTTTCGACATTATCGTGGAGCAAAAGTGCCATTTCTTGGAATCTTCTCATCCTAGTCAATTCTATAAACTTCTGCATAAAAATTGTTTTATCACCCATGACTGTTTAATCTACACTAATGGCTCCCTTACACCAAGCTCTGATGGAAATGACAGTGTTGGCTGTGCCTTTGTAGTTTATGAGAATGATACTGAAATATTTTCTGCTCAGTATAAGCTTTCTCCCAGTTGTTCAATTTCTCAGGCAGAACTTGGGCGTTAAAGTGCACAATAGAATGGGTTATAGCTAACAATAAAAGAGTGAGGATTTTCAGCGATTCACAATCCGCATTGTATTCTATAAATGACAAATATAATTCTAACCCAATAGCTGTCTACATCAGGGCAACAGCTCAGGAGTGCTCACATATATACACATCAAAGATGTGTGGCTGGCAATGAAAGAGCAGACCAATTAGCTAAATCAGCGGCTACGACACATATTGAAATAACATATAGTAAGTCTCCAATATGTTACGTCCTGAACAACGTCAAAACGTGCTCGACATAATCGAGGAATATCAGTATCATTTAACTCAATGATACGCGTTTGCGTGCAGTATAACTGCTGAGTGTATTTAAAACCATCAGAAATAGTAAATTCTGAATATTTGTGAAATTTCAAGTACTATCTAATACAGGCATTGAGCACGCCGCCAAACCACGTTTTCATAAGTGCAGCGAAATTTATAGAACAGTGCAGAACAGTGAAGGACAGTTTACGTGTGAATTTAAAGTAAACCAGCTTTTAGTGTGTAATGTAGCACAAGCTACAAGATTTAAATTCTGTGCGCGGAAAACCAATGGCCTTTATAACATGCTAACCGCTACACCAGTGAAATTTCAGTGCAATTGCTATTTGAGGCGTAATAGTAAATTCAGTGCAACCAAATCTCACGGCATCATGGCATTATTAACGCACATTTATTGTACAGAACAAATGCCAATTATTCATTCAACTAAAACTGTAGAGATGATGTAACAAACCCCATAGGATGGCGGGGTTTAGCGATGGTTGGATCGCACTACAAATGGGTTAGCGTTGGTTGAATCGCATCACCAATGGTCTAGCGACGGTTGTATCTCACTACGAATGGATTAGCGATGGCTGGATCGCACTATAAAGCAAGCACGTGGACTACAGGTATCCCATCTACATGCCTAACTTGCTATTTAAACCCTGCAAGAAAATATGAAGAGCACACGTGAGTCTGGCGGATTGCCGAACATATTTTTATGTACGATCCTGATTTTGGGGATTAGATTAGTTATGACCTTACGACGCACATTCTTAGGTAGGCTTTATTTATAACATGTACTCTTAGTGGTTGAGGAACCACAAAATATCGTATCAATTGCACTTGCTGAGGATAAATATATTTGCCAACAGTTTTTGTAGATAACGTTTTATATAACTTCGACAGAGCATCGAATCAACACACTTTAGCGTGTAGGAATTGTGACACAGTCATGTCTCAATAGTTGTACTTTATTTGAGCAGTGAAACTCAACGACCAGCTATTGGCCGTGAAAGAAGCCAATATCACACTTTATTTTGTTTATTTTGACCTTGTAAACGCTATGACAGCGCATTCTTTTCTTTATTAAATTACATAGAAGGCAGTGGGCCCAGTGAATATCGAACATTACTACTTGAAACCCCGTTTATGCAGTGTGGAGAAGTGAAGCAAATAATTGAATTAATTCGACAAGCAAACGACTGCCAAATCTGCTATGAATTATAACATTATAAGATGAGCTGAGCAAGCTATCTTGGGTTAGAAAGAACGGGTCATTTTATAGGACTGTAATCAAAAGACCATGGTTTATAATACTAGATTTCCAGACATTAGGCGTCTGATATATAAGTAAATGAAACACCTTTATATAAATTCAGGGTATACAGCTGTTGTGACAGCACTATTAAACCTTATCTTCAAGCTTGGATTGTATAGATTTAAACAGAACTATGTTATGTTAAAACGCACTACAGCGGTAGGATATAATTACCATTAGATGCAAGTACAAGTTTTAGCACTTTATGGGCTGGTAACGTGTACGACTTTTGTCACGTCATTACAGCGGATGATCAATGGATCAGTGGTATTGATCAGCACAGAGATGTGTTATTTGAGGTTGTGGAATTGATTTTTCTTCCAAATATGTGTTTGTATTGGATGTTTGGTACACCAATTGTTTGCACTACACGAGTTTAACATTGTCATTAAAAATACAATGGAACTGATAGGACTCAACTAATCTGATATATATAAACGTAATAATCAAATGTCAGGATTTTCAACTAAAACTGAGTATAAACCAAAGGCTAGGAACTCTAATAACATTTAACCGAACCTATAAACTTAAATGAGCCTTGATGACCACAACTTAGATTTTCTTCTTCGATTCTTTTTAAATATAGCTTCCCCTATTGAGCAACGACAGTCAGTAGTTACGTGTCTAAACGCAGTAACTAACTGATAATGCGAAGTTAGACATGTTTTACTCATGCTATCGCCGACGTAACTTTTCTCTCCCAACACAAACATGACTCAAGTTCACAAACAGTGGATTTGCGAGGTAGGAAGGTAACTGCAGTGGCGCCCATTGCGCACAAAATTTAAGAGTGTTTACATGCTATACATTTGTGTTGTAATCAGGCTGGATTTTTCATACTTTCTGTTAGGATCAGAATGTGCATAGCTCTAGCTTGGAAATAAATTTTGGATGAAACGCTTCTCGTTTACATCGTTGCTATTATTATTAACGTACGATAGGCTTTAGATTAAATGATTTTAACGTTAAATGTTGGAGATGACACCATCATAGCGAAGCCTTAAACTTATTGTGCTTTAAATGTAATTAATATCTTGCATTGTAAACAAGTAAATAACTCACCTTGCTGTAGAATCATTCTTGTACTATTACTATTATTGAATCTCCGAGGTAATTGGATAGGGAAAATCTACGTGTCATTCTCTTAGATTGCATTCTTTGTTTTTTCCATTTTTGCGTAGGACGTCGAGAGGCTTAATTTGTTAGGATTATCGCACGGAGACGACTTACATTATTATGATCATTGTTAGCACGGACTAGCCGTTTTTACCTCTCGGAAGTAGTTAGGGGTCTGCCACTTTTTTTAATAAACTGAGTGTGATTTAAATGTAAGCCATGCCTCTTTATTGTATTTGTTGTGTTTGTATTCCTCTGGACTGGTAGTTTTTCCTCTCATTACACCCGACACCCCGAGTACAGTTTCTTGAGTGCTTTCCCAGTCCAAGAATGCATTCCTTCCCGACCTATATATCTTCCTGGGAGATGGGGGTTTCGGAAGGGTCATTTAAGGCCGATGGCTCCCCGGAATCCTCGTCAATCAGGGTCATATAGAAATATTTTAACTGGCGCTACAACGTGATGGGCTTGATTTTGAGAGGTCTAATTGGTGGCAAACGAATATGAAAACTCGAATTTGAGAGATCGAGATCTCATGTTTGTTTCTAGGGTATGATAGCATCTGCCAGGTCAGTGACGAATCGGTATTCGTACGGCTGGACAGTAGCTGCATGGCACTCATGTTGAGATAGGACCATGAAGTCAGTTAGCATTAATTACAGTTAATAAGTAGAGACATTTTCACTAGTAGCCAAAACTGATCTTAAGTAAATGTAATTGTAAGTTTGTGTGTTTAACTTTTATTAGGACAGAGGCACAGCAATGATCCCTTAGTTTATGAAGAGTGCAGACTTTCCCCAAAGCTTGATCTTAAGATGTACCATAGTGTTTAAGTTTCAGCCAAACTATTCCCCGCCTGATTCTCAAATTGCATTTATTGTGATGGTAAGTGAAGAAGGGTTGGACATTATCGCAACTTTGCCAGAGTTGCTGAGGACTTTGCGCATGTCCATTAATCAAGTTCAGGTGAACCAAGCTGGTATGCAAGCTAACTTGAATGACATGGGAGAAAACTTTCGAGCTGAAATACAGGCTAATACAGACAATGTAAACGCGAGTATAAACAATGCCGGGGCCGACATGACTGCAAGCATAAACAATGTTAGGACTGATATGCCTGCAAGCATAAACAATGTTAGAGCCGAAATAGGGGCAGATATGCAGGCTAACACTGACAATATGACTGCAAGCATAAACAATGTTAGGGCTGATATGCAAACTAATTATGACATCATGAACACTAACATAAACAATTTGCGCATAGAGGTCAGAAATTATGTTGAAGATCTGCGAACAGACATTACTGATATGCAAGCAGATATAAACAGAGTTAGAGGCGACATTCAAGCTACTTCGATTAATCTCAGGGCTGATTTCGCGAAACAGATCAAAACGAATATCGCTAAAACAATGGGTGACGTTAGGTCAGAGATTGAAACAGATCGGCGTAACTCAGAGGTCATACTTGAGGCAGTTAAAACAGAAATCCGCACTAACCTGGCTGACAATATTCGGAAGCTGGAAGAGATACGTGTTAACGCAGCAGAATTTAGAGTCGATTTTGACATTCTTAAGGGCGACCTAAATGAAAACAAGATGAACATTACTAACTTGGAAGAGAAGATGGGCAACCTTTCAATAGAAACCACGAATTCGAACGACAGAATACGTGAATATGTGGGTAAAACTATTGATAAATTAGGAGAAGAAATGGATGAGAAATACCATGACTTAGATGGCATCGTCAGGGGTAAGATCGAACGATTAGAAATCCAGATGAACGCCTTGCGTGAGGAACATAAACAAAAGCTAACTCGAGTAACTTCAGAAAGGGAGAAACGATACTCAAGTGTTACTATGAACAAATACTAGCTGACACACCTACAACACCGAGGGAGGAAAGGCGACCGAATCCTATCGAAGCTTGGAAGAAGTATTTTGAGCAAGAGAATGCCAATGCTACACCAACGTCACGGAGTGAAGTACAACCAAATACTGACGAAACACCTGTCGGATTTAACATCCCGACATTTAGTAGAACTCCGAGTATGATTCAGACACCTCATTCGAATGTTGTATTCTTGAAGAGTCAAGACGAACGCTCACATAAATATACTGGAACCGGATCTCAGACACCTTTAGAATTTCTCCATAATTTGGAAAACTACATGCGTGAAACGATGGTAACACCCGACAGAGAACTAAGAGTAGTGGAGAGATTGCTAGACGGCGCTGCTCTAACTTGGTTTAAAGCATTTAGCTATTCTTTCCGGAGTTATCAAGACTTTAAAGAAGCGTTGCTAAAACATTTTGGTTCGTGGAGATACAACAGGGGATTAGAGCTGAAATGTACAGCAAACGTTTTTTTTTTGCATCTTACCAACGAAATATGCATCGTACTTCTCACAACAGCTCTCTAAACTTCAATGTCTACATCCACCAGTATCTGAACAAGAACTAGTACAAACCATCATCAGACAGTATCCAGGAGATGTTCAGAAGTCACTAATAGCTTCAGGAGCAAACACGTTCGCCAAATGTGATGAAATCTTGCGCAGATTAGACTGTAGCAACGAACAATTTGCACCAATATGACATCGTGATGAAACTCGTCAGGTAAACTTAACATCTGTAGATCGGATGGTACAAACAACTAACCGTACGGATAGGGAGAAAAATAGAGGAGCTCGCAACCGAAATAATAATGATCAGAGAAGTGACGGAACACCGTATGACAGAAACAGAGAAGCGGAGGAGTATCGACAGAGGCGATACCAGGCTTTGAGAAACGATCGACCACGTTGAAATCGTGACCGAAACCAACGCAACAACAAAAATAACAACAACGATGACAACCGGTATGATCGTAGGAACAATAATGATAATCCAAGAAGAGATTATAGGTACAGTGGAGACTATCGGAGAGATAGGGAGCCCAGGTATCAAAGCAACAACAACGATCGCAGGAATGACAGAGCGGATAGAGATGGCAAGGTAAAGCAGAGGAGAGCCAGAGGTATTTACGCGAACTTCGTGATAGAAGGAGAGAGGATCGTGATAGAAATCCGACATCGAGGGAACAGAGACCCAGAGACAATCAACATGTCACAGTCGCTGATGTTCATCAGATTGAACTAGCTGAAGACCGTATGTCAGACGAAGAATTTCGAAACATAACAGACAGAGAGGTTCGGGCTAGAGAACAGAACAGAAGACAACGGAGTTGATGACCCAAAGGTCGAGTGTAAATAATGACGGACGACGAACTACGAACGACGAGTGTTGTAAATACTTTATGTGTGAAATGTTGAACATCGTGAGAGAGCGAGATAAATAAAAATGTTTATCATCATTTTTATTTCGTTAACGAAGGAGCATATGAACCTGATGTCACATTTGCCATGTTACCTCTTTGGCTCATGTAGAGTTCACCATCCATGGAGGAGGCCGATTGAGTGCTCATTTGACTTATATGAGTTGCCGCACCGAGAGTGTATTATATTTTTATATTTTGTAAAACACATGATTTTTAACCGATGTTGTAAATATTTTCAATGCACAGAAGAAGAATATGATTTATTAAAATAAGAGACATGATTATGAATGATCCCTAATGAATGCCATAGATATTTACATACTCGCGCACTTGACTATTGATTAGAGAGTCCATCCCGCATCTTGATGAAACAGTCGTTCTCCTATCGCATGCATGATAGCTTGACGTGTAACCTTTGACAGGCATGGTCCTGAATAACGTCAAAACGTGCTCGACATAATCGAGGAATATCAGTATCATTTAACTCAATGATACGCGTTTGCGTGCAGTATAACAGCTGAGTGCAATTAAAACCACCAGAAATAGTAAATTCCGAATATTTGTGAAATTTCAAGTACTATCTATTAAAGACATTGAGCTCGCTGCCAAACCACGTTTTCATAAGTGCAGCGAAATTTATAGAACAGTGCAGAACAGTGAAGGACAGTTTACGTGTGAATTTAAAGTAAACTAGGGTTTAGTGTGTACTGTAGCACAAGCTACAAGATTTAAATTCTGTGCGCGGAAAACCAATGGCCTTTATAACTTGCTAACCGCTACACCAGTGCAAATTCAATGCAATTGCTATTTGAGGCGTAATAGTAAATTCAGTGCAACCAAATCTCACGGCATCATGGCATTATTAACGCACATTTATTGTACAGAACAAATGCCAATTATTCATTCAACTAAAACTGTAGAGATGGAGTAACAAACCCCATAGGATGGCGGAGTTTAGCGATGGTTGGATCGCACTACAAATGGTTTAGCGATGGTTGGATCGCATCACCAATGGTCTAGCGACGGTTGTATCGCACTACGAATGGATTAGCGATGGCTGGATCGCACTATAAAGAAAGCACGTGGACTACAGGTATTCCATCTACATGCCTAACTTGCTACTTAAACACTGCAAGAAAATATGAAGAGCACACGTGAGTCTGACGGATTGCCGAACATATTTTTATGTACGATCCTGTTTTTGGGGATTAGATTAGTTATGACCTTACGACGCACATTCCTAGGTAGGCTTTATTGATAACATGTACTCTTATTGGTGGAGGAACCACAAAATATCGTATCATTTTCACTTGCTGAGGATAAATGCATTTGCCAACAGTTTTTGTAGATAACGTTTTTATATAACTTCGACAGAGCATCGAACCAACACACTTTAGCGTGTAGGAATTGTGACACAGTCATGTCTCAATAGTTGTACTTTATTTGAGCAGTGAAACTCAACGACCACCTGTTGGCCGTGAAAGAAGCCAATGTCACACTTTATTTTGTTTATTTTGATCTTGTAAACGCGACGACAGAGCACTCTTTTCTTTATTAAATTACATAGAAGGCAGTGGGCCCAGTAAATATCGAACATTACTACCTGAAAACCCGTTTATGCAGTGTGGAGAAGTGCAGCAAATAACTGTATTAATTTGACAAGCAGACGACTGCCAAATCAGCTATGAATTGTAACATTATACGATGAGCTGAGCAAGCTATCTTGGGTTCGAAAGAACGGGTTATTTTATAGGACTGTAATCAAAAGACCCTGGTTTATAATACTAGATTTCCAGACATTAGGCGTCTGATATATAAGTAAATGAAACACCTTTATATAAATTCAGAGTATACAGCTGTTGTGACAGCACTATTAAACCTTATCAAGCTTGTATTGTATAGATTTAAACAGAACTATGTTATGTTAAAACGCACTACAGCGGTAGGATATAATTACCCTTAGATGCAAGTACAAGTTTTAGAACTTTATGGGCTGGTAACGTGTACGACTTTTGTCACGTCATTACAGCGGATGATCAATGGATCAGTGGTAGTGATCAGCTAACAGATATGTTATTTGAGGTTGTGGAATTGTTTTTTCTTCCAAATATGTGTTTGTATTGGATGTTTGGTACACCAATTGTGTAAACCACACGATTTTAACATGGCCATTAAAAAAATACAATGGAACTGATAGAACTCAACTAATCTGATAAATATAAACGTAATAATCAAATGTCAGGATTTTCAACTAAAACTGAGTATAAACCAAAAGCTAGGAACTCTAATAACATTTAACCAAACCTATAAACTGAAAAGAACCTTGATGACCACAACTTAGATTTTCTACTTCGATTATTTTTAAATACAAATATAGCTTCCCCTATTGAGCGACGACAGTCAGTAGTTACGTGTCTAAACGCGGTAACGAACTGATAATGCGATCTTTTACTCATGCTATCGCCGACGTAACTTTTCTCTCCCAACACAAACATGACCCAAGTTCACAAACAGTGGATTTGCGAGGTAGGAAGGTAACTGCAGTGGCGCCCATTGCGCACAAAATTTAAGAATGTTTACATGTTATACATTTGTGTTGTAATTAGGCTAGATTTTTCATACTTTCTGTTAGGATCAGAATGTGCATAGCTTTAGCTTGGAAATAAATTTTGGATGAAACGCTTCTCGTTTACATCGTTGCTATTATTATTAACGTACGATAGGCTTTAGATTAAATGATTTTAACGTTAAATGTTGGAGATGACACCATCATAGCGAAGCCTTAAACTTATTGTGCTTTAAATGTAATTAATATCTTGCATTGTAAACAAGTAAATAACTCACCTTGCTGTAGAATCATCCTTTTACTATTACTAATATTGAATCTCCGAGGTAATTGGATAGGGAAAATCTACGTGCCATTCTCTTAGATTGCATTCTTTGTTTTTTCCATTTTTGCGTAGGACTTAGAGAGGCTTAATTTGTTAGGATTATCGCACGGAGACGACTTACATTATTATGATCATTGTTAGCACGGACTCGCCGTTTTTACCTCTCGGAAGTAGTTAGGGGTCTGCCACTTTTTTGAATAAACTGAGTATGATTTAAATGTAAGCCATGCCTCTTTATTGTATTTGTTATGTGTGTATTCCTCTGGACTGGTATGTTTTCCTCTCATTACACCCGACACCCCGAGTACAGTTTCTTGAGTGCTTTCCCAGTCCAAGAATGCATTCCTTCCCGACCTATATGTCTTCCTGGGAGATGGGGGTTTCGGAAAGGTCATTTAAGGTCGATGGCCCCCCGGAATCCTCGTCAATCGGCCACAATATGTCCCACTTATGTGGTGAAATGAATGTGATAACAATAATAATAATAATAATAATAATAATAATCATATGAAAAATCCACAGCCTGCTTCCAGTCTCCGACCGGGTCAGGAATGGAATGAATGAAGCCCCCATCTAGCGGCGAGGATATGAACTGTGCCGGCTGCCGAGGCCTGACGCACTCCTCTGGGGCAATGATTAAATGAATGACAGATGAAATGAAATGATAGTGGAGAGTGTTGCGGGAATGAAATTTTGACAGGGAAAACCGGAGTACCCGGAGAAAAACCTGTCTGCCTCCGTTTTGTCCAGCACAGATCTCACATGGAGTGACCGGGATTTGAACCACGGACCCAGCGGTGAGAGGCCGGCGTGCTGCCGCCTAAGCCACGGAGGCTTACAATAATAATAATCATATATGAATTATAATTTATTTTGTGAAATAGTTGTCTGGCATTTCTTTGTTTACATCGTTATGTCCATCTGAGGAGTGAGATAGAATTTATTTCGCTAATTATGTTAATTTTTTCTTCTCCCAAATACTCTTCTTCTGGGCTCTGCAAATATTCCTCCGTTCTTCAGTCCATGATTTATTGTTCGTGGTTGTTATGTTTTCATAAGAATGATGGTTGTTGATTTATTCATTTATTTGATTTATTTATCGTATGATGCTAACACAAAAAAGAAAAGACATGAATACAGTGTCACAAACATCCGAACAATATGACAACAAGACATACAACTAATAAAGTTGAAAATATCATAAATCAACATCCAGTCTATTTAACCAATTCACTGCTACTGTAGAAGCACAATTTAAATCCTCCAGACTCCCCGGAAACGCTCGGCAGGGACAATCAAACACTATGTGTTCCAATGTCTGCGGAATGACATCACAGTCAGAGCATGGCGATTCTTTCCAACCCCAAGTATGTAGTACAAAGCACTTCTTCCCACTCCTCATCTAATACGAAAGAGTCTACTCCAGGTAAGTCTCGGCAAATTGAAACCAGCAAGTTTTTTAGTTGGGTTCCAAACTTGTACGATGCATCGCGGAGGAGCTCTTGTCCACTCAGACTGCTGGCCATTATTGGCTTTGAAATTGCCGTTTGTTAGTTCTAAGGCCGTTTACCATACAGGCTTGCGAGATTTCAGTCTAGAAGGGCCCAACTGTTGAACGTCATCATGGATTGGAAGTGTCCACTTCTTCTGTATTCTGGACCAAAGATGAACCAGATTTTTCTGTCATCTGATATGAGAAGGTGCGATATTACTAAGCACTAGTAACCACTGGATCATTTGTAACTTCCCCAGTGATTCCTATTTCTTATTATTATTATTTCTTTTCGTCCTGACCTTCTATGGACTACGCTTGGCCTGTCGACCTCACTTGGTCAACTCTTGTTCTCTTCCGACCCCGACGGTATTCGGGTATCCGAGGCCATGGGAGTCTCTTCCTTTCCCGCCTTAATTGGCCGTTGTCTCACCTTATCTGATACCCTCCTTCTGCGAGGGGTCAGCCTTCTTTTTCTCTTCATGTTATCTCCTGCCTTCTGCTCAAGGCTCTCAAGGAGGCAGGGTGTATATAGCTCCACCACTTCTGGTGCAACCCCGATATTGCTACACCCTCAGGGGCTCACGGCTGGTGAGTTCGGAAATTGGCGACCCCGAGGGATTCCTGAGCTGGGTCCGGTTTTCCCCCTTATATCCATGACCTCTGGGGCGGACCTCTCCTCTTTCCCTTTCCTATCTGCTTTTCATGGCTCTCCTTCCTTCCAAGTCCCTCAATCCGCATTCTTCGAGGATTGAGGGCATTTCTTTTCTCCTGTCCTTTATTTGCCTTATTCTCCTTTTGTTTTCCATTTCTTCTTCTAGTATATAAGTTAGTAGTTAGTTTTAGTTGTAGTTCACATTTCATTATCATCATCACGATCACCCAAACCATTAGGGGCCGATAACCTAGATATTAGGGCCCTTAAAACAACAATTATCATCATCATATCTGCCCGTATCTTCTCATCCTTTCTCATACTTCCGTCTTCTGTTATTCTGTGTAGGTTCTTTTGTTTGTCACTGCCTCCTCCCCCGTATCCAGGAAACCTCTTTAATTAGTCGTCTAAATTCTTCCCTCTATTCTATGTCGTCTTCTTGTTCCCCTATATTGGCTAGGTGCGTTCTAACTTCTCGAAACCATTTCTGCTCCGTCTCTATCTTCCTGAAAATATTCGAAAATGAATTCCATAATGGGTTAGTTGTCCAATCATTAGACTGGTCAAATCAAGTCATGCTTTGCACGTTTAGAACTAAGATTGTAAGTCCTAGAGCATTTGAAACAGCCTCTTCTCACATGGAACAAGAAGTTCCGTGAAGAACTATACAGCCTAATTTTCATGCCAATGATTATTCTACAGTATAAGAACCTATCTAGAATAATGACGAAATTAAGTTGGTAATATCGAAATATCTAATTAGTTCAAAATATACCTGGTATAATGTAGCCTAATAGAGCACTACAGTTGGCAGCCCTGGTGACTGAATATATTCTTAGTTCCACCTCTTAAGGTACAGAATACAAAATTTCGTTGAAGTCCAAGGGACGTTACATGCTGTTAGACACTGGATCTATCAGCACGCGTAAAAGTATGTTGCCAACAATACCATGCGTGTGCTGGTCAGAAATAATCTGAATTATTATATCTTGTTGTGCCAATTTTGGATGAAATCCATTTGTTAGTATAGAAGTTACATGTATTTTAAAATTGGACATATCAGCAGGCATAGAATCATGTTGGCAGCACTGCCTTGTATTAATTACTCCAAATTAATCTAGAATGTCAGGTGCTATACGTGTGCAAAGTATAGAACTGTTGGCTTGCATACTTTCTGATATATTGATATTAGGGTAAAAAGAATATAGACAGAATGTATTAATAGTTGGCAGCCCTGATTGCTCTTAACAATACTTATAGTCATATCTGTTATGGTACACATAGCACATACGAAATTTGGTTGAAATCCAACTGATAGTATAGAAGTTACATGTATTTAAAAATTGGTACTATCAGCAGGCTTATAATCATGTTGGTAGAACTGACGTATAGAAGTTACTCCAAATTAATCTAAAATATCAGAATATACGTGTGCATAGTTTAAAGCTGTTGGCTTGCATACTTTCTGATATATTGGTATTTGGATTAAAAAAAATAGAGAGAGCAATTATTAACAGTTGGCAGCCCTGGTGGCTCTTAAGAATACGCTCAGTCATATCTGTTTATGTACAGATATTACATACAAAATTTGGTTGAAATCCAATCGATAGTGTAGAAGTTATATGCATTTAAACATTGGACCTATCAGAAGGCTTAAAATTATTTTGGCAACACTGTCATGGTTGGCCTCCTGGAAATTAAACTGAAATAGTATTATCTACATGTGTGCCTATTTTGGAATAGCTCCCATGCATACCTTACAAGATATCCAACATGGAGCTCAAATTTCTAGTGCGTTTTTTCAGCAGTTGGTAGCACTGACATCATTTTCAAATATGGACGTGAGCTATTCCGGTGCACATCTTTACTCATACTAAATTTGGTTTTGATTGCTGCAGCCGTTTAGGAGTTGATAGGGGGGGACACACACACAGCCAGACAGACAGACAGACAGACACACATTTTCCCGGATCGATCTCATAAGTCTACTTTTTCCTCATTTTTGCAAAATGTGAAAAGTAGGCTAAAAACAGACGCTGACCACAACGCCGCCCGATTCGGATTTTGTGGATCTTCTGCCCTGTCCACCGTTGGGAATTTCTTCCTCTTCCAGTTTCTAGGCCGTTACCAATTTTCACCTGTATCCCTAGGCAGGGGGCCTCACAGGTGGCTACCATCTGGTGCCAAATGGACCTAGTTTTTTTAACGAACCATTTTATTATTATTATTCGTAGTAGTAGTAGTAGTATTAGTAGTAAGGGGACAAAGTAAGGAGTCCAGTATGCATTTACTGCGAGAACGAACGAGATGACGAATATAATACGTTCTTCGTCAGCACTCGTTGGACAGCGGAAAAACAACGACTTGAAGCTGAGGTTGGTCCAATAATGCCGGACAATATAGTTGGAATTATGCTGAGGAACGAGCTCAGCTGGGATACGGTTGCTTTCTTCGTTGAGGTGGTTCTTCGTCAGAAGAAGTCGGATGGGGACTTGCACGATTTAGTTGATTAAGTCTGCGATCCGCGGACTGAGTATGAATTGAGAAGTAAGAAGGTGCTTGTGAAGCAAAGAAAATGGCTCCATCCTGAAGTAATACGAAAGTGGTCCCGGGATGGATTTTGTCAAGAGGATAGGGTGTGGTTTTTTAGAGGCAAGAATCCCACACACTTCAGAAGTGCGGACCCTTCTCAAAGTCTTATGCAAAATTTTCCACTTCCCTCGTAAAAATTAAAATAAAATAAATAAGTAGTAAGGGGCTGTATAGCGCAGCCGGTAGAGGCTCTGAGCTTCTAACTGATAGGTAGTGGGTTCGATCCCCATACAGGTAGTGGATTTTACTAACGAAACTACCACTTTCTGAAACTCAAAAAGCCCTAGGATTCACTCAGACTACACCAGGGTAATTCCTGAAGCATGTAGCTGACAACTACATCCCATCTAGTGCTCTGATCACAAGGAGTGGAAGCCTCTACTACTCCCAAGGCCTCCATAGCCTGTATGGAGTTCGCTTTTTAGTGTCAGAGTAGTAATAATAATGTTCTTGGTTTTATGTCCCTTTTAACTACTAGAGACGCCGGGATGCCGGAATCATGCCACGAAGTCTTCTTTATCGTGCCAGTAAATTTACTTGCATTGCCAGGACAACCAGGACAAATAAATCAAGGGCTGAAAAACGGAGTAGGATTCTCAGTCCTTGGCTGACTGCACCAGGATTCGATCCTGCAACCTGGGGCACATGCATTAGTAGTGGTAGTATTAACGGTATTAAAATCCGCAAAACCCTCTGGCACTACAGTCCATGAAGGGCCTAGCCCAGTCTGTTCCAAATCCACGAGTTTGAGTATGCGTATACGCGAGTACTCACCAGTGATAATCGGAGCATGGTTGAAGAGGGACTGAGGGTGATAGCCAATACGTCACTGGGCGAATGTCATAGTACAAGTCCATGCACTTCCTGCCAGTCTTGATAATCCACCGCTTAGTAACGGCCGCCCCTACAGCAGAGCTGTATTGCATATTGCAGGTATACACACACAAGGCGGCGAGTACTCAGCAGTGATGCTCGGAGCACGGTTGGAGAGGGACTAGGGGTGATAGCCAATACGTCACTGGGCGAAGGTCATAGTACAAGTCCATGCGCTTCCTGCCAGTCTTGATGCTTCCACCGCTTAGTAACGGTCGCCCCTAGAGCAGAGCTGTATTGCATATTGCAGGTTTACTCACACAAGTGGTGAGTACTTAGATGCTCACGGGCGAGCAGCTCGGCTGGAACAGCCAGGCCCTAGCCCAACCAAGCGAATGCTACCGAGCCATTTGGCCTGCAGATTGTGGGATGACGTGTCGGGTCCCCTTGGCCGATAATCTTGGTTTCGGTGACCGGAGTGTTACCCCACTGTCATAAAGATACTCAATTGTCACGAGGCTGAGCGCACCCTTTTCCAGCCCTCAGGTATGTTTCGAAACTCTCGGATGGAGACAGGACTGCTTTAATAACCTTATTATACTACGCTAAGGTGTATGTTTCACAAAACTCAAGCTCCTAAACCAGAGGGAGTTAGAAGGTGTGATTTGTACCAAAATCTTCCAAATCATTTCAATACTACAGGAAAAATTCTGCATTTCTAGAAAAGTGGACGGAAATATATTTATTTGTTTATAAAGCGCTTTTAAACAAATAAACAAGACGATAGCTCCTGCAGAACTGGGCCACGTACAGCCCGCACAGCTATAGGGCTGAGCGGGTAGTCTGTACACACAACCTGTTAAGCGAGAGTTCTCGCACGGGTCTGCTAGTTATTATTATTAATAATATTATTAATATTAGCCTATTGTTAAAACCACCCTACTTTATGATTTTAACATTCCTTCAAATTGAAGTATTATACACCATTTTCCAGTGATGCTTAGTAATCTATTATAATAGAATGGTTTTCAGTTGGCCAACACGATTGTATACAATTATATACGGTGCGATTTTGAATATTTATGCATCCAAACCTGAAAGAAAGTTGGTTGGTTGGTTCCTCAGTTTAGGGGCTGCGACAACGCGGTCATGTAGCCCCGTGTACGTTGGGTGTGTGTAGATTCTGTCTGATAACCGGTCTTAATTGTGATGGCTGTATTAGTGTGTGGTATCTGTTTTTTAAATCAAGTAAGGACTGCATACTTTTGAATTTTTCAAATAGTTCCTACTTTTGCCGCCAAACGCCACCGTCAACGACTACTAGTTCAGAACTTAGCTACCAGACGCCACCGCAGTAGGCAACGAACGTAGAAACCTAAGAGCGTTGTTTACATTCTTAACCTATAAAATTGAGCTTCACACAGGTGTAATTATTGGAAGGTTCTTTAACACGCCATAAATATATGACATGGGACCGCCGGCTTTACTTCCCCTCCGAAGGAAAGCATACTGAGGGATTTTTAACGCTCTTAAAAAATCCAACGACTTCGGCCGGGTTTGAACCCGCGATCTTGGGCATAGAAGCTCAGCATGCTACCAATTACGCCACCGAAGCCGCCGACCTGAAATAAATATTACATGAATTAAGCGGCTGCCTCTTATCTGGAGACCGGCTCCGTCAGGGATTTTAAAAACTGGTGTGAGGGCTGGAACGGGGTGCACTCAGCCCGTCTGATCACGCGTCACCCCAATATCTACAGGCTGGGCAGCGGTAGCTTGGTTGGCCTAGGCCCTAAATGGGCTGTTGTTCTTTTTTTCATTATCACTTTATTAACACATAATCAAAAGGTGGGGGGAGATGATTAAATGAATGACATGTTTCGTTCATCATGGGATCATCATCAGATCCGGTTTATTTAGGCTTAGATAAGGTACTGTGGATATGTTTACAACTATGTAAGCTAGAAACATAGATACAATTATTGAATTATACGATTCACAAGGTTTAAAAGAAAGTTGTAATTTAATACTCATCAATATATTTTTACATAAGTGTAAACATATCCGCAGGTAAGTCTAAGTGAAGAGGACTTGATGATGAACGCATGGCGATCGACACATGTCATTCAAATAGTTACCCTCCCCCCATTGTTAGTGTGTTAATTAAGTGACAATTTATTAATGTAATATTCATTTCAGTTTATGTTGTTGTTTGAGTCTTCAGTCTTTTGACTGGTTTGATGCAGCCTTCCATTCCTCCCTGTCCTGAGCTAATCATTTCATCTCTACATAGCTTTCACACTCTACATCCGAGGCAAACTGTTTAACGTATTCTAACCTTGGTCTACCCTTACAGTTCATGTCCTCGATCCCTCCTTCCATAACTAAGCTTGCTAATCCTGGGTGTCTTAGTATGTGTCCTACCAACCTATCTCTTCTCTTCATTAGCAGTAGCCAGAAACGTATTTCCTCTCCCACTCGTCTTAATACCTCTTCGTTTGTAACCCTATCTACCCATCTGATCATCATAATTCTCCCGTAACACCACATTTCAAACGCTTAAATTCCCCTCTTTTCTGCTGCACCAATAGTTCAAGTTTCACTTCCATAGCGCGCCACGCTCCAGACAAAGGCCTTCAAAATTGACTTCCTTGTACCTAAATCTATATTCGATGCCAACAGGTTCCTTTTTTGTAGAAATGCTTTCCTTGCCTGAGCCAACTTACTCTTTATATCCTGTTTGCTTCGTCCATCACTGGTTATTTTGCTTCCTCAGTAACAGAAGTCTCCTACTTCTTTTAGCTTTTCACCTGCCAATTTGATGTCCATAGAGTTTTCTGATTTATTTCGGTTGCATTCCAATATTTTTGTTTTACATTTATAAATTTTCATCATGAATTCTTTCCACAAGACGAAGTCCAGTTGATAGAGTTTGTTTATTTGTACTCCTCGACTTATACAATTGGGCATAATCATGTTGCCCGACTGAAAAGCATTCTTTATAATTTCCTTCAAACGGCATTAAGGTTGTCAAGATGCCAAAATTTCACTCTTATTTCAGAACCCAAAGCATCCATCCAAATTCCACATCAAATGTTGTTTTATTTGAGGGGTTGACCATCGTGGTCAGTCTCGTTTACATGAATGTGTGTAGAATTGGTCTGATAACCTGTGCCACTGTGATGTCTGTATTAGTGTGTGTATTTGTACTTGTGGAGTGAGTTGGGTGGGAGGTGACCGTGGCGATAAGATAGGAACGATAATGAAATTTGCCTGAAGTAGAAGTGGTAAACCACTTCCAGGATCGATGAGGTGGGATTTGAACCCTCATCTTCTTAGTTTTGCCTTACGAGTTTGAGTGGACCTCGTTTCAGGCCTCAGACCAGAATTGAATTCCATAGCCTAGCCGGAAATCGAAACAGGACCACCGGGGTGATGGTCAATAATGATATCCACTGCGCCACGAGGTGGACATTTTCATATCAAATAAAGTTATGGTTGTATCACGCACGCTTCAATAATTCGGAACCAAGTTCAATTGTTACCATGGTAACTAGGTGTCGAAATATTGTCGACACAATAGGCTTAAGCGATTGGGAACTAAGTCCTCTTGTTACCATGGTAACTAGGTGTCGAAATAATGTCGACGCAACACGCTTCATTGAATAGGAACTAAGCAGGGTTGCATCAGTTGCCATGGTAACTATGTGTCGGAGATTTGTTGACGCAACACACTTCATTGACTGGGAACTAAGTAAGCTTGCTGCCCAATGCCGCGGATTCAAACCCGGCCGAAGTAGTCAGATTTTTTAAGAGTGTTAAAAATCCCTCAGTAGGCTATGCCTTCCTTCGGAGGGGAAGTAAAGCCGGGGATCCCATGTCATAGATTTCTGGCTTAATAAAGAACCTTCCACTAATTACACTTGTGTGAAGCTAAATTATAGGTTATATTTGACAAACGCTCTTAGGTTCCAACGTTCGTCGCCAGTAACTGCCGACTGCGGTGACATCTAGTACCAAGTTAAAAACTAGTTGGTCGTTGACGGTGGCGTTTGGTAGCGAAAGTTGGAACTACTTGAAATCGAATGTCTGCAGTCCTTACATGAATTATAAACACATAACAACACCTTAATACAGCCATCACAATTAACACCGGTTTTCAGACAGAATCTACACACACACAAAGTACACGGGGCTACATGACCACGTTGTCGCAGCCCCAAAACAGAGGAACCAACCAAGTAAGCTTGCATTTGTTACCATCGTAGTAAGGTATCGAAAATATAACGACGCAACATGCTTCATTGATTGGGAATTAAGTCCGATTGTTGCCATGGTAGCTAAGTGTCGGAAAATTGTCAACGCAACCCGCTTCATTACCCGACGCGCTGATCACGCGTCACCCCAATATCTGCAGGCCAAATGGCTGGGCAGCGGTCGCTTGGTCGGCCTTAGCCCGTCATGGGCTGTATAGAGCCAGGGGTTGGTTGAACCCGCTTCATTGAATAGGAACTAGTGGCTTCGGTGGCGTAGTCGGTAGCATGCTGAGCTTCTATGCCCAAGATAGCGGGTTCAAACACGGCCGAAGCCGTCGGATTTTTTAAGAGCGTTAAAAATTCCTCAGTATGCCTTCCTTCAGAAGGAAAGTAAAGCCGGCGATCCCATGTCATAGATTTATGGCAAGTTAAAGAACCTTCCACTAATTGCACCTCTGTGAAGCTAAATAGGATAGGTTAAGAATGTAAACAACGCTCTTAGGTTTCTACGTTCGTTGCCAAGAGCCGACTGCGGTGGCGTCTAGTAGCTAAGTTCTGAACTTGGCCTACGTAGTAGTCGTTGACGGTAGCGCTTGGCGGCAAAAGTAGGAACTATTTGAAAAATTCTAAGTTGCAGTACTTTAATTAAAAAACAGATAACACACACTATTACAGTCATCACAATTAACACCGGTTATCAGACAGATTCTACACACACCCAAAGTACACGGGGCTACATGACCGCGTTGTCGCTGCCCCTAAACTTAAGAACCAACCAACCTGAATAGGACCTATGCAGGGTTCCATCTGTTGCCATGGTAGCTAAGTGTAGGAAATTCCTAAACGCAACTACTTTGCGATGTCAGTGAGTACTTGCTAACGAAGCATGCAAAAGAAAGTCACTGATCAGCTGTCTAAGGCCAAGTGGTAACCTCACGCAATTCTGAGAACAAAAAACCCAGTAGACATTACGACATAATAGCCATTTGTCACTAACCACACCATTTTTCAAGTATTTCATTGTCAAAGCCCGTGTCTTAACAATAGATCTGTATTGACCTTGCTCTAAACGACCCCGGTTGGCGTGGCGCGATACTCAGATGTGAAAGGGTTCGATCGTTTTCCTCAAGGCGCAGCAGCGTACGGTATAACATGCAATTATTGACCATGAAAGAGCAAAAATATCTACACCGTGAGAAGGTAAAAAAGTCCTATCTCTTGTGGTATTACGACAGTTAGGAGGGGCGGAAAAAATCACAGGTGAGAGTATATAAACTCTGGGTTGGGTCCATACCGTCACACACAGCATCACAGCGAGTACTGGATATTACCAGCAGCGCCCAAAACACCTCAACAGCACCATGAAGTTCTTGGTAAGTATCCTGATATACAAATTCATACGTCTATGTCCAAGATCATGGGTTCAAACCCGGCCAAAGTCGTCGGTTATTTTAAGAGCGTTAACAATCCCTCAGTATGCCTTCCTTCGGAGGGGAAGTAAAGCCAGCGGTCCCCTGTCATAGATTTATGGCATGAAAAAGAGCCTTCCGCTAACTTCACTTGTGAAAGCTAAAATTTTTAGGTTAGTTTGATAAAGCTATATTAGTTCCAACGTTCACCGCCAGGTGCTGACTGCGATGGCATTTAGTAGCCACGTCTGCAGCTAGATGTTGTAGATGGTAGCATTTGGTAGCAAACGTAGGAACTACTTGAAAAAATTAATCGTCTGAATCACAGATAATACACACTAATACAGCCATCACAATTAACACCGGATATCAGACAGATTTTACACACACCCAAAATACATGGGGCTACATGACCGCATTGTCACAGCCCCTAAACTAAGGAGCAAACCAACCAACTAACCAAATTCATACGTCGGCCTCCTGGTGTAGTGGCTAGCATTCCTGACTGTCGCCCCCTGGTTCTGCCAACAATTTTAATTCTGCTCTGAGGGATAGAAATGGGTTCACTCAAACTCTTGAGACAAAACTGTGAAGAGGTAAGCCCGATTCCCACCTCAGCCATACTGGAAGTGTTTTTCCGTGGTTTTCCACTTCTACTCCTGGCAAATGCCGTGATGGTTCCTAACTTAAGGCCACAGTCGCCTGCTATCCAAATCCTACCTGAATTACAAATACACACACTAGTAAAGACACCACAGTGGCACAGCTAATCAATGAAATTCAACACACATCCAAGTGCACGGGGCTATATGACCACGAGAGCGATTAGGGGCTGCAACACGACTGGAGGTGGAATCTAGTCATTGACAGCGGCTATGCTGTGTACTTTATTTCAAGTCCCGGGGCACTTACCCCATTCCCGACTAATTATATTTACACACAGTACAACAGTCACAACAAAAGTACAGGTTAGCAGACAAGTTGAACACACACACAAATCCACGGGGCTCCTCTAGCACGATGTCGCAAAGTCCATAACATGAATCAAAAACAAAGTATACTACTGTAATCTCAGCTGTTTCTTCTAGCCTTACTATTATTTGTACTCATTATAGATAACTCTACCAAATATTTGTAAACGTAATTTACCTAGAATAAATATCGTCGTGAAATTGTAATACTTATTTTCGACACCATCCGGAGATTTAACCTAAAATAAAATACATGTGAATAAAAATCTGTTTATATTTCGTATCGTCAAGCGAGCATCATCAGATCTAAATGGAAATAAATAGTTATGGTTTCGATAACGTAATACGATAGTATTCAACAGTAATAGTTAAAAGACACTTTCAAAGTATTTGCGCTCTTGTTTTATTTTTGAATGGCAGAGACCTTTAATGTTGTCATTATGGGTTTGGTAAGGGATTTGTAGAGCTACTTTGTCTTGTAAATTTGAATCTGATAATGCTCGCTTTGTGAGCGAAACATGCCGTTCTTATTAGCTCACATGTAATATTTTTCAGGTAGTTTTCTCAGTATTGTGATTACATTGTGTTGACTAATTGAAAAATGGCTACAAATCTGTCTATACTTATTTTTGAGACTAAATATTGATGCTTTTTTTCTCTCTCTTTAGATCGCCCTTTGTGCCATCATTGCCGTCAGCCAGGCTGGCTACCTCGCCGGAGGTCTTGGTGGTTATGGAGCTCACGGTCTTGTCGCCGGAGCTTACGGTGCTCCCGGACTGGTCGCCGGAGCTTACGGCGCACCCGGACTCTTGGGTGGAGCATATGGAGCTCATGGTCTTGTAGCCGGAGCTTACGGCGCTCCCGGACTCTTGGCTGGAGCTTATGGAGCTCATGGTCTTGTAGCCGGAGCCTACGGTGCTCACGGAGTAGTTGCCGCACCTGTTGCCACCTACGCCGCCCACGCTGTTGTCCCAGCTGCCGCTCACCCCGCCTCTACCCTCAGTGCTGGCGGTCCCGCTGGATACACTGCCCTCTCCCCCGCTGGTACCCCCATTGAGACCCCCGCCGTCCAGGCTGGACGTGTCATTGACGCTGTTGCTCACGTCAACGCCAAGACCCATGCCTACCTTGGTTAAACCAACCCCTTCCTCCAATGCCCTTCGCTCCCCAAACCCCAAGTCTATGAGGCTTTCTCTGGTACAACAATTGTAAATGATTCACTTCTATTTTTTTCTATTTATATGAATAAAAATAATATATTTGCAATATAAATAATTATGTACTTGTTTATTACCTGTTGACAAATTTTTACTGTTCTACAATTTCCTCACCATGCCCGTGGTATGGTAAAAAAAAAAGGTTATTTAGAAAATATTAATTTCAGATATGAAAACATACAACAAAATAACAAGGGTTATGAATGCTTAATGCAAACGTTTAAGAAATTACTGCAGAAATATACAAGCGTCATGAAATTGACTGTAATTTTAAATAATATTTATTCCAGTATCAAATAATATACAGTATGGTGGGATTACCAAACATTTTTTTTTAAGAATACGTAAAATAATTACATTCATACGATTATAAGTATGTAGGGACCCTGGTGTTTTGGTTAGTAAGCAAAATTGCGCTCAGAAAAAGAGTGGTAAATGAAATTCTTCAAATAATATATACATCATTTAAGGTAAAAATACCTATTATATTTAAGAGAAATACAGTACGTAAAACAATTCATGTGATTTTAAGTATGAAGGGATTCTAGATTATTTGGTAAATAATCAAAATTGTGGTCAGAAAATGAACAAAAATCAATGGTGCACCCTAAATGAAATTTAAAAAACATGATTTATTGTCGAAATAATACCATCGTATATACAGAGGAATACGAAAAATCATTACTTTCATGTGATTATAAGTAGGAAGGGACCCTGGTTGTTTTGGTATAATCAAAATTGCGATTAGAAAAAAGAAACAAAGAACGTAGTAAAAAAATCAATTACGGTGTTATTTCGCAAAACAAAATCCGATCAATTTTAACAATTTAGTTTGTTTAAAATGCACTTCATTACGTACACAATTAATAAACATCACACTACTGCATATAGACAATTTTAGAACGATAATGTATATAATTATGAATAAAGCTTGTAAGCCAACTTTTAGTTATGCCAAAATAACTTTCAGGCGGTCTTTTCGAATTCATGCCTAATGGTATTAGGCGGGAAATAATAAATTGTGCCTGAAAAAGTGTACCTGAATAATTATTTGCCACGATTACAAAAATGACACGTTTCGTTTGTCAAACGGACATCTTCATATCCAGATCAATCAAATCAAACGAAAGCTAATTCTAATCACAAATCATAACCTGTCTCTCCAAGATAACGACAAAGTGTGTATAGAACACAATAAAGGACATAGAGAAAATTGGAATAAATCCAAAAGGGATCTGAAATAGGGGTACGTTTCAAGATAAAATTGATTAATTCTAAGGGTTTTAGGAAAAATAAAGTAAAAGGGGTAAGAACACCTGGCCAGAGGAAAGGAGTAGGAATGACGGTGGAAGAATAGAATCACAAAGTTTTGGGAGGAGAACAAACAACTAACGAACAATCCAATTGATTTTCCGTGGTCCCCTGAAGGTCAGTATCGATGAAAGAATAATTATAATAATAATAATAACTTTTAATTGCCAAATTTGGGAATATGTCAAACAGATATATGCAAGAATTTCATTCATCCAATAGGTTTATATCAGTAGACCAACAGTAAAAGAATTGCAATGTTACGAAAAGCATATAATATTACCTGGAACAGATATAATAAACATTCATATCACAAAATACAAAATTACCATTCTACGTTACTCTCATCAAAACAAATAGTAAATTATGCAACAAGCGCAAGGACAATAATTAAGACACGAGTATGTTTAATTTCCATACGTGTGTCTTAATTACCATTATAGGCGAGTTGCATATGACAGTTTATGTTCGACAATAATTATAACTTTATTTTATGTTCGAACGTAATTATTCATAAATATTAGTCGAGATTCCGCCAGTTTCGCTTACTGAACAGAGCGCATCGGACGCATATAATACTTTGCATTCGACCACGGCCTCATTGAATACCCCACTATGACACTAGTCACGCAGTGAAATTTAAAATAGGAGGCCATGGAAGTTTGCACTGGTGCAATGCTATCCTTACCAAATTAGTCAAACAGCTGTATCGTAATGCAAATATTGAGCTCTGATTGGTGGAGAACCTGTATCATAATGAAACTTCAACTATAATGAGCCTCTTTAAGATGCAGTTTTCTGCCATATAAAAATTATATTTGGCATGGTCGAACATAAATCACTTGACGCATCTGAATTTTCAATAACTTGGAGCAGAACACAGATTTTCAAAACCTCGAGAAACAAAAAACAAAAATCACGAGAAAAATCTTAGAATCAAAATATGAAAGTGGTGTTTGGATGATAAAGAACTCACATGAAATCTATCAAAGTACTTAAAGAATCAAAAATCCATTTTACATAGACGGCAATGATGACAATAGGCTAACAAAGAAAATTTCTGAAAGAACACTAAAATTGTGTGGAAGAAATAACAGAAGATTCACACCAAACAGGTATTAATGAAGAAACCATTCACATTAGAACAACATTTAGAACCCAAATTTGCCCAGAAACAGAGATACATTGGGGAAAAAGAGGAAACATTGTGTTAATAAGTTCTACCACGCTCTTTAGTTGGGCATCCACTTGATATGGGACCGACTAACGAAGAGAGATCTGGCCCCCATCGAAGGAGTTACAGCCCAATTGCTGAAAACCTTAATGGGCATCTCAAAATACACGAGCTCCCACCTAACATATTAATTAGCACGGGAACCCTTCCTCGTCGAAGAAATAAGGACAAAATTACAGCTTCCATCATCAAAGAATGCTGAAGCGCTCGTACCACTAACGCACATCTCGCTAGAATTTTACAGCACAGATGCCATGATCAACCGGAACTGGACCAACGCCAATCAGAATCTAAAACATGTGGTGATAATGTTAGCAGTGCATGGGCTCCTCCATAAAATTTGTAAAAACCTGTCCTACCACGCCCCAAATGAACTCTACGTGTGATTGTTATGTTATCAGTTCTGTGACATAAATTACATCATACGATGCATAAATAACCAGAAATCACTGTGCGATTGTGGCAAGGACTAAATTAGTGTAAATCTATGTTATGCACACTCGTGTGCTTTTCTGTTAATACTGTAATAATGAATAATAATAATTATAATAAAGATAATATTAATATTATTAATAATAATAATAATAATAATAATAATAATAATAATAATAATAATAAAGATATAATACTTATAGAAACATTTTTAGATAAATATTTCTTCGGATTATAAAGTGAAGATGATGATGATAATTGTTGTTTTAAGGGGCCTAACATCTAGGTTATCGGCCCCTAATGGTCTGGGTGACAGCGAAAATGACAATGAAGGGGAAAACAGAATAAAAATTAAGTGAGACGTAAAATACTTACAAAAAGGAACTCATTGAAACTACTCACAAAATGGAAAGCGGTAATACTTTTCAAAGGGAATTTAGAACGAAAATACTCACAAAAGGAATAGTTTGAAAAATACGCACAAAATGTAGGATAGTTCAAAATACGTACAAAATGCAATGTACAGTCGAAATACTCACAAAATGCAAGTGAAATTCAAAATACTTACAAAATGCTAATGTGATTGAAAATACGTACAAAATGCAATTGAGGTTTAAAATACTTACAAAATGTAATTGAAATTGAAAATACGCAATGCAATTCAGATTGAAGTTCCCATTTCAAATCCAAAATATTCACAAAGTGCAATTGAAATTCAAAATGCTTACAAAATGCAATTGAAATTGAGAATGCTTACAAAATGCACGGTAGATACAAACTACTCATTTGGATAGACAATACTTACAAAATGCAATTTAGATTGAAAAACTTACAAAATGTAATTTAGATTCAAAATACCCCAAAATGCAATTGAGAATCAAAATACAGTACAACCTGTCACATCCGGACCAGTGATATCCGAACCCTCCCATATCCGGACACATCTCCGAATGAATTTTTAAGTCGTAGTTGAGAGCGAGGATACATTAGTGTGCTAGCCAGGGAGGACAACGCCCCTATAATGAGTCACTCTGAGGCATTCAAGACCATAGAATCTTTAATCACTTATGTAGAAAATCAAGTTAAAACGAGTGTGACTGAGGTGATGCTTTTAAGAAGATTGAGGGACATGGCATCCAAACAGCGTGTACAGTGCGTGAAGCAACAGAAAATCACAAACGTTTTCAAAAACTAATGTAGAAACAGTAGGCCTAAGTGAAGTGCGTGAAGCAACAGAAAATGACAAACATTTTCAAAAAATTATGTAGAAGCAGAATGTACAGTGTATTTATGTAAGTACATGTACTGTAAAGCATATTACTATAATTTAATTATTTTAATTTAGTTTAAAGCAATTCTATTTCTTAGCCTATGTACAGTATACAGTTAACAAAATGATACTAAACCGTTAAAAACATTAAAATTAATCAACAACAAACTCGTGAATTATTTCTGGTCATCTAGCTATTTGTAAACATAGCCTTGCGATATCCGGATTTTTCCATATCCGGATCGCCTGGTCGCCACATTATCCCGGATATGACAGGTTATACTGTACATGCAAAATTCCGATGATACAAAATGCAATTTAGATTGAAAATACTTGCAAAAAGGGGTTTAGGTTGAAAATACAAAATGCAATTGAAATTCAAAATACTCACAAAAGTTCCGGCCCGGATACTGAAAGACTTACTAAAAAGCAATTTAGATTGTCAATACTTACAAAATGCAATTGAGGTTGAAAACACTCGCAAAATGCAATTTAGATCGAAAAAACGTACAAAATGCAACGTATATTGAAAATACCTACAAAATTATGTTGATGCAAAAAAGCTACGGAATTTAGATACACGGGGGCCAATTAATAAAAACAGTGCGGGAAACTTAAAGAGAAAAGGAAATTTAATGAAAAGAAAACAAGAGGTCTGACCCCTCGAAGAAGGAGGGATCAGGAAAGATGAGACAAAGGCCAATTAAGGCGGGAAAGTGAAAGACTCCCTAGGCCTCGGATACCCTAATACCGTCGAGGTCGGAAAAGGACAAGATTTGACCAAGAGAGGTCGACAGGAAAGAAGACGTAGAGGAGCCCGGCACAAGTAAGTGGAAGCAATGCCGGACTCAGCTGGGGTCCCGTGGTCGCTAACCCACGTCCCACTAGATGTGAGCGCCTGGGGGAATGACGTGAAGAAAACCGACTGGTTTCTTCCAAGAAATGTTGACTAATCTGTACAATAGTCGTTGAAATCCGTTAACGACCACCTCGTGGTGTAGTGGCTAGCATTCTTGGCGGTCACCTCGGAGGTACCGGTTCGGTTTCTGGCTTTGTTAAGAAATTCTAATTCTGATGTGAGGGCTGGAACGGGGTACACTCAGCCTTGTGCGGCAACTCTGAGAAGAATAGGGTTCAATTCATCTCCTCAGACATCCTGGAAGTGGTGTTTCGTGGTCTCCCACTTCTACTCCAGACAAATACCGGGATGGTTCCTAACTTAATAACTTATTGCCAAGGCCGGTTCTTACCCAAATCCTACCTCGATAGGCCTATCAAGTACACACACTAGTACAGACAAGGCAGTGACACAAGTTATCAGACATCTAATACACACAACCAGGTATACGGAGCTATATGACCACGATGTCGCAAAGCCCCTAAAGAAGTCATGGGCACAGTACGCCCGCGGGCCAAATGTGGCCCTTGAGCTAGTCTAGTCCGGCCCGCGACATGGTATCGAATTATAATAACCCCTGGCACTATAGCCCATGAAGGTCCTAGGCTTACCAAGCGACCGCTGTCCAGCAATTTGGCCTGCAGATAGGCCTATTGGGGTGACGCGTGATCAGCGCATCGGGTCCTCTCGGTCATTAATCTTGGTTTTCGTGATCGGTCCGCTGTCTCACTGTCAGATAGCTACTCAATTGTCCTCACGAGGCTGAGTGCACCCCATTCCAGCCCTCACGTCAGTCTCTAAAATCCCTGACGGAGCCGGAGATCGAACCCGGGGCCTCCGGGTGAGAGGCAGGCGCGCTACACCAACAACTCGGGGCTGTCGGTTTCGAATTATACGACCTACAATTACACATAGGTCATATATTCTGTTCTGTGTACCAAGAACTGAAAAACTGTTTCAATCTCAATGCGTTTATGCGTTTTGTGTAATAGATTTGCAGCTAGAACTGATTCACAATGTAACAATGAATTGAAGCAACTATTCCTCAACGTTTCAAAAATTGAGTTCTACAAGAACCTACCAAAATCAAGCTTCCCAAAATTGAAATCTCAGGCACAGAAGATAACTGCCATATTCGCATCTTCCTATATTTGTGAACAGGTGTTTTCTACAATGAAGCTTCGCAAAAATAGCGTCAGAAATACATTGACAGACCACAATTTACCTGCGCTACTAAGAATCAGCTCATCCCAGAGTATGAAAATCTTTTAGAAGCACAGTCACAGTTTCACTTAGTCACTTACTCCTTCCTCTTCTAACAAAATAATGAAGGTGTGTTCTTTTTTCCTATGTTTTCTACCTTCAATCAATCAATAGCAGTCGTTTCATTCCACCGCAGGGCGGTTGTTGTTTTAAGGGGCCTAACAACTAGGTTATCGGCCCCTAGTGGTGTGGGTGATCGTGAAGATGGAACTGAAATGTAAACTTTAACTAACACTAACTACTAACTTATATACTAGAAGAAGAAATGGAAAACAAAAGGAGAATAAGGTAAAGAAAGTACAGGAGGAAAAGAAATGCCCTCAGCCCTCAAACAATGCGGATTGGGACACTTGGAAGGAAGGAGAGCCATGAAAGGGAGACAGGAAAGTGAAAGAGGAGAGTGTCCGCCCCTCAGGTAATTGATAAAAGGGGAAATACCGGACCCAGCTCAGGAATCCTTCGCGGTCGCCAACTCCCGAACTCACAAGCCGTGAGCCCTTGAGGGTGTAGCAATATCCAGGGTGCACCAGAAGTGGTAGGGCTACATACACCCTGCCTCCTCGAGGGCCTTGAGCAGTAGACAGGAGATAACATGAAAAGAAAAAGAAGGCTGACCCCTCGCACAAGGAGGGTATCAGAAAAGATAAAACAAGGGTCAATTAAGGCGGGAAAGGAAGAGACTCCCTAGGCCTTGGATACCCTAATACCGTCGGGTTCGGAAGAGATCAAGAGTTGACCAAGTGAAGTCGACAGGAAAGAAGATGGAGAGGAGCCCGGCAGAAGTAAGTGGATTCAATGCCGGACTCAGCTGGGGCCCCGTGGTCGCCAACCCACATCTCACAAGATGTGATCCCCTGCGGGGTCGGGCCAAGGAGATATGATTTTTGGGAGAGGTGTAATTTTGGTGATGGGGGAATTTGGTTTTTGAATTTGGATGATGGTGTGTTGGAATTTTAATTTGGGGCATAGCGGTGATATTTGCAGATGGGATGACGGGGGAGTATCGCTATTGGGATGGGAGATTTAGATGTAGAAATAGGGATGGGGTGAAGGGGTGACTGCTTTATTAGTGGTAGGTATAACTTTAAATTACCTATATTTGTTTGAAAACAATGGAAACACGGAAAACAACCGTCGCAATAGCCAAACGTAGATTGATTATCTTATATTGCTCGGGGATTTGTAAGTGTTTGGTTGTTTGGAAGTAAATGGAGTGATAAGGGGGCTGTATTTACGTCCAGATCATAAGGTCGTGGTGAGGATGATGTGTGAATAAAGTATAGGTCGATGTAATGGGGATGATGTTGAATGGCATGAAGCACTGCTGTAACGATGTTGGGCGGAGATGTAGCTGGATGAATGATATATGTAGATTTTTGTTTTGTTTTGAGAGGGATGTTTGTGGTGAGTTCTTGCGTCGATGAAGACGTTGTGGTAATAATGGTAGATGATATTGCGGGATGAACGTGGTGAAGAGGTGTGGGAATGAAGCTTAGTATGATGTATTGAGGTGCAACGTAGGATGTTAGACGAAAAGTGAATGTAGGATGAATGAGGTGAATGCTTGTGATGAAAATGATTTCTTTTATTATATAGCGGTTTAAGCGGATGGTCGTGGTGAAGACAATGTGGAATGGGGAATAGTAAGGTGCCTAGCGGGTAGCGTAGAATAATGATGGATTAAGATTGTATGGAGGATGAAGATGGAGAATGCTTGAGTTGTTAATGATGGTGTGAACTACAGTATGTAGAGATAATTGAGGGGGATAGTAATTTTTCTACCTTTCTAGCCTATAAGTTTTGTTTGATTTGAAATGCTGAAATAAAAAGTTTATAATCTATCTATAAACATGTGTTGTTTCCTTTTTCGGCCCGCCTAGATTATCTTGCATTGTATCTGGCCCTGTCTCTAAACAGAGAGAATCAACAGGAACTATAGTGAATCACCACTTGAGCAGAGCAAGGCATGGTGCCAACACGGAACGGTATCGCACTTCACTCTCACTCCATCTATAGTGAGGCCACTGAACTTGATGACCGTGACTACAGGGCTCAGCAGGGCGTGTCCGAAGGTGTGTGCGAACGTCATTCATAGCGGCTCTTGTGATTACAGTAGGTGCGAGGGAAATATTTCATCTGGTTTGTAGGCTGCCACGAGGACAAATAGCACAATATTAACAGGGATATATGTAATTTAAAATGTAATAAATGTAAAAAAAAAAATGGAATGCAGCCGAACAAAATCAGAATTTGTTTGGGCAAAAGGCTGATATTGATATCCAGTGGTTACCACAGCAACAAGTGTTCTTTAACTAGGGCTATGCATTCTAGTTCAGTATGTTCCTATGAGAGCATCTTACATACAGTACTGTTATTGAAAGTCTATTTCCGAGAATATTTTACATTCTAGCATTTATCATTTCAACATTTTACATTTTACATTTTTACATTGTACATTTTACATTTTACATTATGCATTTTACATTTCACATTTTACATTCTACTTTTTACATTTTACGTTTTACATTTAACGTTATACAATTTACATTTTACGTTTTACATTTTACAATGTACGTTTTAAATTTTATATTTTAAATTTTACATTTTACATTTTCCGTTTTACATGTTATATATTACGTACGGTATTACATATTACATTTGACATTTTATATTTTACGATTTACATTTTACATTTTGCATTTTACATTTTACATTACACATTATACATTATACATTTTACGTTTTACCTTTTACAGTTTACATTTTACATTTTATATTTTACGTTTTACATTTAACATTTTACATTATACATTATACATTTTACGTTTTACGTTTTACAGTTTACATTTCACATTTTACATTAGGCTATACATTATACTTTTTACATTTTACATTATACAATATACATTATACATTTTACGTTTTACAGTTTACATTTTACATTTAACGTTATACAATATACATTATACATTTTACTTTATGCAGTTTACATTTTACATTTTACATTAGGCTATACATTATACTTTTTACATTTTACATTATACATTATACATTTTACGTTTTACAGTTTATATTTTACATTTTACATTAGGCTATACATTATACTTTTTACATTTTACATTATACATTGTACATTATACATTTTACATTTTACAGTATACATTTTACATTTTACATTAGTCTATACATTATACTTTTTACATTTTACATTATACAATATACATTATACATTTTACGTTTTACAGTTTACATTTTACATTTTACATTAGGCTATACATTATACTTTTTACATTTTACATTTTATATTTTACATTAAATTTTTTCATTTTACACTTTGCGTTTTACGTTTTACATTTTACGTTTTACATTTAACATTTTGCATTTTTCTTTTTATATTTTAAATCTTACATTTTACATTTGAACTTTTAACATTTTATACTTTTCGCTTTACATTTTAGCATTTTGATATTTTAATTTGTGACATTATACATTATAACTTAGGACAAACTAAAAAAATTCTACTTAAAAATTTCGCACAGCCAGATATTACGAACTCGTAGTGTTAAACTGAAAAGTCCATAAATTTACTAAATATCGATCAAAATTCCAATTAATTTATTTATTTATTTTTGCTTCTTCTAGCGTCTCCAAGTGTCATTTTAATTTCAAAGATCAGTGTGGCCAACATAAAATTTTATTGTCACCAAAAAATCTCTAATACGTTACTAAATTGAAATTTCTTCGAAAGTATTATTTCAAGTGCGTGAGTTATCTAAACCTTTGAGGTTACCAAGGCAATAGGACTCCCAAACTGGGACATTACTATGAATTACATCAAATGTTGCCTCGTAATAATAATAATAATTGACACGTGGTTGGCCAGGGTGGCCTTACCTGTCTTCAGAGGTCCGCATCGCTTCCACAGCAAAATCACCTCCAGATGACATGCCCCAACAGAAGAACACCCAAAGGGGTGGAAGGAAGATGGAGAAGGGGAAGGCACAGGCTATTCTACAGACACCCTCCGATAACCAATAGAACTGCTGCCGACGAAATAATGCCACAACAGTTGCTTAAAAATTTAAAATAAAATTTAATTATCAGAAGGAAGCAAGAAAAAAAAGAAAATTTGACAAAATCATTTAAAAAAAGGAAGAAACTCTATGGCCAAGGCACCCTCTGAAGATGCACGTGGCTTAAGGCCAAAATAAGACAATTATCTTAGAAAACTAGATAAGGCTTTACATGCTTGCTTGCTGAACCAAAACGAAAACATTAAATTAAAAAAAATTAAGCCCAAAGGAAGAAAATCAGTAGACAGGCATTATTAAATGAGAAAGGGCTTGATAATTTACTAGAACGCAATACCGACCCGACATGCAGAGATCCAGGCCACGACGCAAAACGAAAAATTTTAAATTAAATTAATAAAATAAAATATGATTAAGAAATCCACAACATTCGTGACTGAGAAAAACACAGGAATATTCACCAAAAACACAAGGTTAAACCAACAAGTTTACCATAAAACAAATTAAGCTAACACTACAACACGTTTGAATTTCCCGCTCGACGCCAAGATACTGCACTCCCAAGACCAGAATGCATTCGGGCCAAACAAAAAACAAACATGGCCACCAAATAGATGACCGCATGTCCGATCGAATTACGGCAAACAATTAGCATAAAATTAATTTAAAATCACCAGAGAGAACAAAAGGGAAGGAAAGAATTACGCCTTAACACTATTGACTTGAAACAATTTAGGGAGCAACGGATCGTAAATTAAATTAATAATAGGGCAATCCCAAAGACTACCCAAAAACTAAATAAATAAAAATTCACAACGTAAAATAAACTAGAAGCGTGTCTCCAAATGTACGAAGAAAACAATAAAAAAATTACATATCTGGTAACATTAGTAAAGGAGAAAAATTTGGCCTACCAGGTGAAACAAAATACAAATTTAAAACAATAATATAAGGCCAATATCGGAGCTCCATAACAAAATATATAAACTAATTAAATAATTACGTACCTTAAAACTTCTCTGAGGAGACACAATAATAATAAAATAATGAACACATTTTAAATAACATAAAAGATATGAACTGCCTACACATTGCTGCGGTAGAACACATAATCCGCTTTGATCATCCAGGAGGCTTTCCTTGTTGTAGGCAGTAAAATACGCAGATCACACGTCATCTTCCAGGCAAATGATAAAATAACAGCCTAGGAGCATATGCATTTCCTTAGTTTTTTTTATTAAAGTCATGTTTCGTAGAGGCTAGGGGCCACAGCCCCCAGCACGACGGAGAGACCCTCTTTCACAACCAACTATCTAGTTGCTTTCTTGACGACAGACTATCAAGCTCACAAGATGGCGGGGAATTCCAAGTCAAAAACAGCATTGCATTCATGTTAATGTAATTGTCCAATCACAGCTTGACACATCAAGCAACAATGTGATTATTAAGTAATTAATTTGGCGGTATCATGTATATACAGTCTTTTGTTCCATGACGTAGAATATAATAGCCTTCAAATATATCTAGATTAGGATGACACCAGAAGGCACCCCAAACACACTCTAGCGGTTGAAGAAGCAACTCCGACTAGGGACGTCGATAGATGCTACCATCTCGTGTTCACAATCGGAATCAAGCCATCAGGCGGTCGTTTCAAAGGTCGGGAAGTCACATATAGGGGTGATACATATTTGAAAACGTTGGTACGGGCATTGCACGTAACAATAATAATAGTGATAATAATGATCATCGTCCTTCCCGACCCGAAATTCCTTCAGTTGTTGGACCATGATCACCATGGATGATGTGAAATATGCGATTAGGATAGTGAAAAATGGTAAGGCTCCTGGTCAAGATGACATTCCAGTGGAATTATTGAAGATCTAGGATGATGATAGCATTGTGACGCTCACTAATTTATATAACAAGATATACAACACGGGCATATTACCAGAAGACTGGCTCTTGTCTACATTTATTGCTCTTCCGAAGAAACCAATGTTTAAGTCATGTAGTGACTTTATGACAATCAGTCTTATGAGTCATGTGCTCAAGATATTTCTCTAAGTTATCCATAATCGCATATACAGGAAATGCGAGATGAATATCAGTGACACGCAGTTTGGGTTCCGCAACGGTCTAGGAACTCATGAGGCTATATTTGCGCTTCAAGTTCTTTTCCAGAGATGCCGTGAGGTAAATCAGGATGTATATGCATGTTTTCTGCACTATGCAAAAGCCTTTGACCGTTGTCAGCATGGTAAGTTGTATAATGCACTCAAGAACTCAGGAATAGATGAGAAAGGCATTCGGATCATCATTAATTTATACTGGGGTCAAAAGGCTAGTATCAGAATTGATGGACATATATCGAGATCAGTGGAAATAATGCGTGGTGTGAGACAAGGATACATTCTTTCACCGCTTCTTTATAATATCTATGCAGAACAGATTTCCTCTGAGGCACTTGATGGCATTCAACAAGGTATTAAGGTCAATGTTAATTATATTAATAATATACGGTACGCAGATGATACTGTATTTGCAAATAGTTTCGAGGGACTTAAAGAGATTGCTACTATGGTGTATCAAAAGAGTAAACAATATGGCCTTGACCTCAACATTAAGAAGACAAAATATACGATAATATCGCGAAAACCAGCATTGTCACAAGTCCTTTTAGTCGATGGACATCAGATTGAGCGAGTCAAGAGTTTGGTTTATTTAGGACAGAATATTAATGAGAATTGGGATCCTTCGGTTGAAATAAGATGCCGTATAGAGAAGGCTAGGCCCATCTTTATGACAATGAAACAACTACAATGCTGTCGAGATCTCAGTATGACGCTTAAGAAAAGAATTGTGAAGTGTTATGTTGTCCCCACCCTTCTTTATGGTGTTGAAGCTTGGACCTTCTCCGTAGCTACAGAAAAGAAGATTCGAGCTTTTGAAATGTGGATATACCGGCGGATTCTTAAAATCTCGTGGAAAGAACATGTGAGTAATGCCGAGGTTCTTCAGCGTGTGAGCAGCCAACCTGAGCTGTTAAACACAATTAAGAAGAGGAAATTGGAATACTAGGGACACATGATGAGGAATCCAAAATACCGTCTGCTCCAAGTTATACTTCAGGGTAAAATTGAAGGTCAGCGTGGACCGGGAAGGAGACGAATAACTTGGATGGATAATTTACGAACGTGGTTTGGGTTGTCTTCCACGGAACTCTTCAGGATTGCACAGGATAAGAAGGTGTTAGCCATGGTGGTAGCCAACGTCCGTATCGGATAAGGTAGAAGAAGAAGAATAGTAATAACAATAAAAATAGTATATTAATTTGGTATAATAAATGGTCCCCTATTGAAATAGAAGAGATATGTAGAAAAATACGAACATTGTCGACCAAACGTCGAATACACCATTTAAATTTTAGCATAGATGTTGTCATATCTGATCGTAATATTGTCCAAATTATTTCTACATTTGTAGTTGTTTGTGCCTTCAGTCATTTGACTGATTTGATGCAGAGCTCCATGTTTCCCTGTCCTGAGCTAATCATTTCATCTCTACATTGCTACCACACTCAACATCCGAGGCAACCTGTTTAACATATGCTGATCTTGGTCTACCCCTACAGTTCTTGTACTTGACCCTTTCTTCCATAACTAAGCTTGCAATTCCTTGCTGTCTTATTATGTCTCCTACCAACCTATCTCTTCTCGTCATTAGCTCTCGTCAGAAACGTCTCTACACTCTTCTTAATACCTCTTCAATTGTAACCCAATCTACCCATCTGATTTATATCATTCTCATGTAAAACCACAGTTCAAACGCTTCAATTCTCCTCTTTTCTGCTGCTCCAGCAGTCCAAGTTTCACTTCCATATGGTGCCACGCTACAGACAAAGGCTTTCAAAAATGACTTCCTAATACCTGAATATACAGTATATTCGAAGTCAACAGATTCCTTTCCTTGCATGTGCCAACTAATTTTTATATCCTCTTTGTTTCGTCCATCACTTGTTATTTTGCTTCCTAAGTAACAGAATTCTCGCACATCCAATTAGTTTTTCACGTGATATTTTGACATCCATAGGGGTCTCTGATTTATTTCGGCTGCTATCCAATATTTTTGTTTCATATTTATTAATTTTCATCATGAATTCTTTTCTTAAGACAGAACCCATACCATTTAGAAACTCATTCCAATCCTCTGGTATGTCAGCTAATCGACGATGTCATGAGAAAATCTCAAGGTAGATATTATATCTCCTTGAATCTAATCTCCTACTAGAATTTTTCTCTAATTGCTTGTTCAATGTATATATTGAAAAGAGTGGGTGATAATTTGCAGCCTTGCCTTACAACTTTCTGAATACCAGCTTCTGTTTCATGTCCTTCGGGTCAAATATCTGCTGTCTGGTTTCTATGTAGATTGTAGAGCACCCTCCTATTCCTGTACTTTATTCCAATCATTTTCAAAATGTCAAACAACCTACTCCAATCACCGTTATAAAAAGCCTCTTCTAAATCTTCCTATTGAAAGACGTACAGTATGATAATAATAATAATAATAATAATAATAATGCTAATCATAATAATAATATATCTATCATCATCATATATATATTATTTCAGTAGTATAGATCCCTCCTGCGGCGCTCACAAGCGACCGATCGTGACAAATGAGCATTCAAATGAAAGAGAATAGACATTAGCAGTGACGAATTGCACTATAATTTCATAAAGATCTGTAATTTCTTTAAAAAAAGAGACTTTTTAAATAATGTACGAAGTGTGCGATTTGCAGATACAGTTGCTGTAGGAAAATGCGCCCCATAATTGCTGTCCACTTCACATTTTGGCCGCTGTGATGCCTGTTTCATGTCATTATAACATTCTGAGGTCTTTCCTTTACCATTTTGCATGGATTTCAGGAACAGTAAATCAAAGGAATGAGTACTCAAATCGTATAATTTCATAAATATCGAATAACCGGTGAGTGTTACAGCTAAGATGTCAATCAATGGACTCAGCACACGAAAGACATTAGCAGTGACGAATTGCATTCTAATTTCATAAATATAAATTTCAATAAGAAGTGTGCGATTTGCAAATACTGTTGCTGTGGGAATATAGGCGACATCATTGCTGTTCAGTTCGCATTTTGGCCGTAGGGACGGCTGTTTCGTGTCCAAACTAATAAACGTTAATTCATTTACAGGTTCGCTCTCAATCAATGGACTCAGCACACAAATGACGTTAGCAGTGACGAATTGCGTTCGAATTTCATAAATATCGATTTTTGTAAGAAGTGTGCGATTTGCAAAGTCTCTCATCATAAACCTATTAAGGAAAGTGTGGTTTATGAACATGTGAGATTTCTCGCAAGGGTCCGCTTGTGATTTTAATTTTCTCAATGTAGCGAAGTAACTTCCAACATTTTTAGACCACCTCACGATGTAGCGACTAGCATTTTTGCCTGTGTCCCAGGTTGTCCAGGTTTGATTTCCAGCTTTGCTAAGTTTTTAAATTCTGGTATGAGGGCTAGAACAGGGTACAGTCAGCCTCGTGAAGCAAAGCTTAGGAGAGGTTGGATCGTTTCTCACATCAGTCTTGCTGGAAGCGGTTTTCCGTGCTTTCGCACTTGTACTGCAGGCTAATTCCGAGAAGGTTACGAACTGAAGGCCACGGTCGCCTTCTGCCCAATCCACACTTGAATTACAAATACACACACTCTGGTAAGTTTCCCTGGTTGATGGATTTGGGCTGAAGGTGGAACAGAAATGACTGTACTCTTTGACGTCAAGGCTGGTGACAACGGTGTGTGACAAAGCGATGCTATTTAATAAAAAGTTCCCCTCGCGGGGAACGGAGAGCGGGAGGTGCAGTGTGCTGCACGACGTCACGCGCTCTCCGTCTCCGTATCGCATAACGTCATAGCCCATGAGTAAACTCAGGCTGTGCATATGCACTGAACAACATGATGACGTCATACGCTCAAGTGCAACCTTAGTACATTTCCTCTCCGTAACCGTAACGCATAACGATGAAGTCGACAAGCTCATTTGAAATGATAAAACCTGGCTGCGCGGCTCAGTGGTAACGTTCTCGCCTGCTGTGCCTAAGGTTTCAGGATCGAATCTTGGCGCAGCCAGTTGGCATTTGAGGGTGCGCGAATTAGATTTACTGAGAAGTAAATCGTGTCAAAATTCCAGCACCCCGACGTCTCTAAATATCACAGTGAAAGGGACGTATAACAAATAACACTATTATTATTATTATTATTATTATTATTATTATTATTATTATTTAATATAATTTAATTTAATTTATCGTATGGCTTTTAGTGCCGGGAGTGTCCGAGGACATGTTCGGCTCGCCTGAGTCTGTAGCTGCTTCCAGCGAACACCCTTATTAGGGTGAGCTACAAGTTCCGTTCAATTTCAAGTAGTTCCAACTTTCGCCACCAGATATCAATGATACCTAGTCGTGAACGTTGGAACTTTGATAGAGCGTTCTGACGAAATCTAACCTAACAATTTTGCTTTACACAAGTTTAGTCTGTGAAAGGATCTTTTACATGCCATAAATCAATGACATGGGACCGCCGGCTTTACTTCCCCTCCGAAGGAAGGCATACTGAAGGATTTTTAACGCTCTTAAAAAATCCGACGACTTCGGCCGGGTTTGAACCCGCTATCTTGGGCACAGCAGTTCAGCATGCTACCGACTACGCCACCGAAGCCGCTATTATTATTATTATTATTATTATTTAATAAGAAAACGAGCGTACACTCCTCTTGAGATAATAATTAATACCTTCTTGGCGAAAGTACACTATCACTGAACAAAAACCAGCACCATAGGAATTGGCCACCACATGGTGTAGTGGCTAACATTCTTGGCTGTCGCCCCAGTGGTCCGGGTTCGATTCCCGGCTCTCCCAATAAACTTGAATTCTGGTGTGTGAATTAAAACGGGTTCAATTCAGCCTCGTGAGCAAAACTGAAAATAAGAGGTTCGATTCCCACCTTAGCCAGGTTCGAAGTGGTTTTCCCACATCTGTTGTTTGTTGTTGAATTTTTAGGGGTTTTGCAACATCATGGTCATGTAGCATCGTGTATTTTTGGGGTGTGCTGAATTGTAAAATAATAAAAATAATAACAGTATGTATGTCTACCCCTAATGTGGAATATCATTAATTCAAAGGGAACCATATGGACATAGTTTCAAGATTGTGACGAAGACCTCATGGCAATTAGTATTCCAAAAATAAAATCCATGTAAGATTTGAATTTAGAAAAATTATTAAAAACTACCGTTTTTTTAATGTGGAATCTGATCCAAGGAGACGGAGAGGACCTCTACCAGAAGAACGAATGAAGACGCTGACTCTAGAAACACTGGGAGGATGTCAAGGCCGGTAGAGTTGTTGATTCAATTAGGAGCTTTGCGACATCGTGGTCATGTAGCCCCGGGTACTTGGGTGTGTGTGAGTGACATTTGTCTGATAACCTGTGTTATTGTGATGGCTGTAGTAGTGTGTGTATTAGTAATTCAGACTAGAGTTGGGACGGAGGCGGCCTTGGCCGTAAGTTAGGCACCTAAGGTGAACTTTTGTTGAAATTCGACATGTCTAGTTTGGAGTCTGGAAGGTAAGTAAATGATATGAAATTCCTTTATAAAGTTATTAACGTTCAAATTGATAACTCATTCATCCTATCGCTCCTAAAGTTCAAGATCCCTCGTTTAACTACAAGATCAACCATGACATTCAACAAGTAGTTCCATGAAGAAATATACAACTTTATTTCATACTAGCAGAAGTACCCGTTCTTCGAACGGTGTTCGTTGTTAACACCAGGCATTATCAATTGAGCTACTGTTGCAATGGTTAGCGGTTTGTCATTCCTCCAAGTTTATCAGAACGAAGTTAGTTTACTGGGAATATCATACACACTGTTAATTTAAGGCCCTTAAAATGTAGTTTTCGAAGACCCTTTATAGATTCCCGAATTTTGTGTCTCACATTGAGAAGCGCAACATATGCTTTAGTCGTCCTTCTAGGATAATTTTTATATTTCGTCTATTTTGCATATATTGAGAAGTTTTTCTCTATATCCACCCTTCTACTGTATGAAAAGTACGGTGAAGAGTTTCAAAAATGATTGGTGTATTGACTCTCATGGTTACCATACCTAATTTTACGATGCACCAAGCATCCGAACACGAGGTATAGGCTTACATAAAGATACACAGAAAGACAGACAGACAATTCTATTGTCTACAACATATTACCCAGATATCCAAATATGGGTATATCTACCACACAGTATCAAATAAAATCATCCTTACGCTGAACCCGTATGTCGACAAAAAAAAAGTTAAAATGTGCTCTCAGACTAAATTCACCTAACGTGTACTTCCTGACGTGAAATACAATTGAAAGCCTTGTAGACGAAACGCAATACACGTCACATAAAAACTGACCCTCTACGTTGTGCTAGTTGCCCATACACAGGAAGACCCCTTTCATAAATTGTAAAGGCTTGTGGTGCATGAAAATTCAGGTTCTTTAGCCTCAAATTGCCCAAATTCCTAAAAGCCGCAAAAAATGCTGGTTCAATTCAGGAATTTTTGAAAATAATATTCCTGTTTGGAGATATAATAGACCTTCTGTACTATATGTCGAACGTGAAAATTGCATGAAAAAATTCTAGGTTACCCCTTCACCCCCTTAATGGCATTGATGAATTATACGGTCTACGTTAGATCCGTGTTAACCTTATAGCCATTTGCAAACTTTCACAGAAATGTAATAAATGGAGTGACATTGCTTCTTACAGAAATAGATGGAAAGTTGTATGCCACCCCTTGAGATAATGTTCTCATGGTTACCGATTTGCATTCCTTCATTAGTTTGTTAAATTAAATTAAATTAGTTTTCTGGGAATATTTTAGAAACTGTTGGATTTAGAGCCTTATAACGTAGTTTTCGAGGATCCTTTAGGGCCCCCGAGTTTTGTTGCTGGCACCGAGGGGATTTGTCTCGTCGTTGTACGCCATAATATAATACTAATAATAATATAATATAGGGAGAAATTATAACACCTATTTTTATTTTATTTTTAATTCAGCCAATGGCCATGTACTTTTCTTTTCAGGACGGGTCAGGGAAGGGATATTATCAGAGAAAGAAGCATTCACATCACGCATGAGCAAAATGGAAATGGCCTACCATTTAACTAAGGGCATCTATAAGAAAAGGTCAATATCCTTCAACGCAAAACTAAAACATTACTGCAGTGTCATCCGTCCGGAGGTCTTGCATGCTTCTGAATGCCTCACGATGATCAAAAAAGGCTTGGTCGAGAAACTGGAGGCCAAAGAAAGGAAAATTTTGAGAATGATATTGGGTTCCATCAAAGACAATGGGGAATACAGAAGACGGCATAACCATGACCTATATACTCATGTGGAGAAGATAAGCAACGTCATCCGGAAGAGAAGGTTACCATTTTTTGGGCATGTGAAACGAATGAGCCCAGCGAGACTGACCAACCGCAACATAACTTACTTTCAGGAGAGGAAAACAAAATGGGCCTGGTGCATTGAACTGGATAAAGATCTGAAAGAAGTGGGGATTACACCAACAGACATTCAGGAGCGCGCCCCACTCAAAGGGAAACTTCAAGCTTGTAAAGGTTTCCAAGAAAAACCGAAGCTGAAAACTGGAAAGATTTGGACCCAGGAACGGAAGGAAGTCCACCGAGAACGAATGCGGGCGTACAGGGCAAACATCAAAGCCAGTAGGAGACGGTTGGAATGACGCGGTCCATAGGTGGCATATACGAAATGAATGAATGAATGAATGATATGGGTATAGGAATATAATAGACCTGCCGTACCACACCCGCAGGTGTAAATCGCGTGAAAATCTTCTAGAGTACTCCTTGATTCCCTTAAGCGCATTATACGTATTGATGAATTTTACGGCTTAATTTGGTTCCGTGATAACCTTCTAGCCGTTTGCAAACTTTCACACTAATGTAAGTAATTGAATTGCATTGCGTCTTACAGCAATGAGAATCCGTTGGCATGGTTACTGGCTTGAATTCGTTCATTAGTTTATTAAATTAAATTAGTTTTCTGGGAATATCTCAAAAACGGTTGGACTTCGGTCCTTGAAATGTGGTTTTCGGGGACCCGAGTTTTGTCTCTCACATTGAGGGGCTGAAGATGAGTTTTGTTTCGTCCTTCTACGCCTATTTCAGCATGTATTTTAAGGGGGTAGGCCCCCTTTTATGAGAGGTACGGAGAAGAGTTACATCAATGATTAGTGTCGTGCCTCTGATGGATATCTGTACCAAATTTTACGTTACCCAGCCGTTCTCGAGTTATAAGGGAACAAATTTGTCCACAGACAAACAAACAAACAAACAAACAAACAAACAAACAGACAGACAGATAAAAAAATATTTTCGCGCGCATCCATCATAAAACAGTCTGAAACGTGTAAACAACTCAAATTTCCGTAGAAATTCAGAGAGAAACACACAAATTTTCATTTTTATATATAGAGATATATACTGCACCGCTCGGTGTTGACCGTGTTTTATTGCACAGATTCTGGTTTTACTCGCTGACCGTTGGAGATATACGAAAAGTGATGAGGACCTTTCGGATAGAAAATTAAATGTTAAAGCTCATGTATACCATCAAAAGTTTGCTATTTCTTAGCGTTCTCTTTTTATTTGAAAAGGAAATATGAAATTTTGAAATGAAAGGGTGTAGTGACGTCACAAATGTCGGTTTTACTCGCTAACTGTTGGAGATACACGAAAAGTGATAAGGACCTTTCGGATAGGAAATTAAATTTCAAAGCTCATATGTCCCATCAAAAGTTTGCTATTTTCTACCGTTCACTTTTTATTTGATATAGAAGTATGAAATTTTGAAACCGAAGGGTCTAATGACGTCACTAAAATTATCGCCATTTTTTAATAGTGCAATATTTCGAAATTAAAAGTATCCTATATGTAAACCTGGTAAATCAGCTACATCCATGCCAAATTTCATTTAAATCGGACCAGTGGTTCTCGAGTTATTGAGTAACAGACAGACAGACACACACCATCTCATTTTTATATATTAGTATATGATATCCTACCTATGTTAATTGCCTCTATCAACATACACAATTTCAGATTGATTGCTGTAATAGATTCGTAGATATTGAAATTGAAATTCATTTATTTTACGTTAATTACAATTGGGACTAAAAGTCCCTTTAGCTGCAACTAACTGCCTCTACTATACATTTTTATTTTATACATAGTCTTAAATTAACCTAATTAAACTAAATACTACGGAAAGAAAGAAATATATACAAAACTGTTTAACCTACTTAATTAATATGAATCAACGAGCGAATATTCGGGTGGATAATATGTTGTCCAATTAAGTAAAAATTCGACGTGGTGTTCGACAAGGCTGTGTGCTGTCTCCAATGCTCTTTAAATTATATTCGGAGGCAATCATGTCGGAAGCCTTGGATCGGTTTCATCAATGCATTGTCATCAACGGCACAGTCATCAATAATTTCCGATATGCAGATGACACATTCCTGATCGACGGATGTATTGAATGTCTCCAAGCATTGCTGAATCGCGAGAACGCAGTTAGCAATGATTATGGCTTAAGGATGAACATTCGCAAAACAAAATGCATGGCTGTCACCAAAGAAGTAATTGATACCACATTATCAGATACTGATAAAGCCATCGAGCGAGTTCATTCGTATAAATATCTAGGATGCTACCTGAATGACAAATGGGACTGCAGCCATGAAATCAAAACTCGCATTGAGCAAGCCAGGGGTGTCTTTATCAAAATGAAGAAAATGCTGTGTCACCGAGATCTTAGTCTGAGAACGAGACTAATTGCCCTCAAGTGTTACATAATTAGCATACTAATGTATGGACACGAGGGGTGGACGTTAACCAAAACCTTGGAGAAGACGTTGGAAGCATTTGAAATGTGGCTGTATCGTCGCATGCTTCGAATATCGTGGACCGACAGGGTGAGAAACACCGATGTGCTGGATCGAATGGGCGAGGAGATGGAGGTGCTCTACAACATCATGCGACAAAAGCTACAATATTTTGGCCACGTGATTCGAAATAACAACTACCCACTCCAGCAGCTAATCATGGAAGGCAAGATTGAAGGACGGCGCAGACCAGGGAGGAGGAGGATCTCCTGGCTCAAGAATTTGCGGGAATGGTTTGTACTTGACTCAGCATCTCTGTTTCGTACGGCAAACTCGAGGCAAGGGATTGCAATGATGATTGCCAATCTTCGACTCGGAGACGGCATATAAAGAAGAAGAAGAATATTATGTTACAATTTTATCATAAACTTATACAGTACACGTTTTAATAATTACACAGATAATAGGAGTGAATATGCAATTTCAGAGCCTTGACATTCATCTGCCGTACTTCGCCCAGTCTTAAATTTTTATATATTTTCGAGGCATTTACCACAAATGATTTATTACCTTTCATTGTACGAAGCTGAGGGATCTGCAGAGTTGTAGCGGTGATTCTATTGTTCCGATCATGCACTTCACTCATTTGAACAAAGAATTTAGCCAGGTAAGGGGATGTATTAGTTTTTAAAATTCTCAATAGTAGGCAAGAAGTCGAGTACGACCGTCTTTCGCTAAGTTTTAGCTAGTCAAAGGTTTTATAAAATGGTGTTTCATTACATTGTTTACGAATTTTGAAGACAAAACCTAGACATGCATTCTGTACTCGCTGCAGCTTCATATTGTATTTATCTGTAATCATCATCATCATCTTCATTTCCCCTTTTCCTGTTGACACTGAGTGGGGGCAAATATGGTTCCTCTCCACTTTGTTCTGTCGTTCCACCATTCCTCCTCCGACACAGTGTTCCAATCCAGGTTCCGTTTTATAATACTATTCTCCACCGAGTCCATCCAACGCATTCTTGGTCTTCCTCGTCCTCTCTTCCCTGTCATCCATCGTTCCAGTGTTTTTCTTGGTAGCCTTACTTCATTCACCCGTTTGACATGTCCAAACCATCTCAATCTGTTTTGCTCCAGTTTGTCGTTTAGTTTCTGTACTCCCAGTTCTTTCCGTATATCTATTTCTCACTCTGTCCCTCCTCGTTTTCTGGACCATACTTCTCAGGAATCTCATCTCAGCTGCCTGTACTCTGCTCTCATCCCTCTTAGTCATTGTTCAAGTTTCTGCTGCATATGTCATTATAGGAACATAATATGCTTTGTACATAACTTTTTTAGCCTTAATTGGTATATCCTTGTTCCATACCAGTTCCCGTACCTGTTGGTAGAAAGCACTCCTGTGTTGTATTCTTCTGATAATTTCCAAATCTAGTCTTACATCTTCAGTCAGTTCACTTCACCAAGTATTTGAAGTGTTTCACTACTTCCAATTCCTTATCTCCTACTTTGATTAATCCTTTTCCTTCTATCTTATCTCTACTCTAATATCGCTGTATATTAATGACCCGTAATGTAGAATAGCAAATATCACGCTTTGTATCAAGGTCTTTCTTACATCAAAAGGAAGATATGGTAGTTTTCGACGGAACTGGTGAAGAATACCAGTCACCTATTTGACTACATGGTTGGTATGGTTGGACGAACAGAGAGTATTATATATGTAGAGTCCCAAGATTTTAACACATTCTTTATATTTGACCACAGATCCATTCACAACTATTAGAGGAATGACACTGTTGATTAGATTTGATAAGAGTTTTCGGTTCCCTACAAACATGGCTAATGTTTTATTTTCGTTTAATAGAAGACTATGGCTTTGAGCATATTCGAAGAGCCTTTCAATGTCGGAATTTACTTTGCTAATGCAGTCATTGAGACAGGTTACAGGAAAATGGTAGTAAATTTGCAGATCATCAGCATACATGTGATGTTTTGTGTGGGAGAGAATTGTAGGTAGGTCATTTATATATAATAGAGAGAACAATAAAGGGCACAATATAGAACCCTGTGGTACACCAGAGAGCACATTAGACCAATTTGAAACATTAGATTTGTCGAAAATCACACGCTGAGACCTCCCTTTCAAAAAATCTTCAATCCAAAATAGAGCAAATCGTGAAATGCCTAAATTTTGCATTTTACTGAGAAGGAGGTCATGATGAACCCTGTCGAAGGCTTTGCTGAAATCGAAAAGAACCAGGAGAGTAATATTATTTACGTCCATAGCAAGCTTAATATCGTCTGTAACTTTTAGAAAAACTGTTACAGTGCTATGGCCATTTCGAAATCTGGACTGGAAATAATTGAAGATAGAGTGTGCATTTAAGTAAGTTGTGAGCTGTTGGTAGACATTTTTTTCTAATCCTTTTCCCAGAAGTGACAAAATGCTGATTGGTCGAAAATCCTCAACTTTCTGGGGATATTGAGAACCGTCTACATATTTCGGATGATTGCCATGTAGGTCTTAGAGTTATGTACTATTACATGAAGATTATTGTGTAGGTGTAGTATTCAAATTTCAATCGCATGATTAGGACACAGGAAGAAAATACGAGATTTTAAAATTTCTCACAGCTGCCATCTTTTGGTAATGAAAACAATTGAAACATATTAGATGCCAGTGGTTTAAAATTCGTATAAGCATTTACCGTACCAAGTTTTACCGCGTTCAGATGGTTAAATCGAGAGAAACGTCCATTTGAATACATAAATTTCGCGTCGCCTCCATGTTAAATGTATGCTCACCAGGTTATTGAAAGTCTCATACGTGAACTTATGCTTAGAGCCTCTATCAACATTCAAAATTGCAGTTATATTGCTCTCATAGATTAATAGATATCGAGAACCATATAAATGTTTCGGATGGTCGCCGTGTTGGATTTTTATATGCGTAGGTCATAGTGTTATGAACAATTAGATGACGATTTTTGCGTAGGTTCATTATTCAAACGTCCGCTTCAATTGCATGATTAATACACAAGAAATAAAAATCTAATTTTGAAATTGCGCACAGATGCCATCTTAAGGTTATGTGAACAATTGAACTAAATTAGATGCCACTGCATTAAAATGTGTATAAACATTTACTATACCACATTTCACTGCGATAGATGGTTAAATCGCGAGAAAAGTCTATTGAAAAGTTTCACTTTCACTTCGCCACCATGTTCTTTTTGGAAATCGCATAGCTGAACTTTTAGTATTACCCTTTATTACCATACAAAATTTCAGGTTGATATCAGTAATAGTTTCTGAAATATAGAATGCCGATGAATAAATTCACACAGCCGCCATCTTGAGGTTATATAAACAACTAAATTAGATGCTAGTGCATTACAATGTGTATAAACTTTTGCTGCACCAAGTATCATTGCGTTTGGATGGTTAAATCGTGAGGAAAGCCTATTTAAAAGTCTCAAATACGCCCTGCCGCCATGTTGGTTTTGCAGTTACTAGGTTTTTGAAAAAACGCATTGATGAACTTCTAGTAGTGCCCTTTATCATCGTGTCAGGGTGATATTGGGAATAGTTTTGGAGATATAAAATGGTGGTGAAATATTTCGCACAGCCGCCATGCTGGATTGGTGAGACGTTATAATATTTGAAGGCACCGCAGGGGTCAGCCAAATGGTGCTATGTCCTTACCGAGTTTCATGGAAATCGTTCGAGCCGTGCAGAAGTTATTCCAGGGGGGCATACACGCACATACGCACTCACACACACACACGGACAATAGGTGATCTCATAAGCTTATTTTGTTTTCATAAAATGAAAATAGGCTAAAATTAATGTTGTAGCGTGATCCTAAGTGGTCAATTCGCATGGAAGAAGAAAGTAGTACAAATCACAAAATTAATAAATATGCAAAACCTTTGAGTTTATTTCACTGCCGTAGTATTGAACGCAGTATCCATAGATCTGCCCTTCTTTCAGGTTTGACCTGTGATATATACATTTTATTGTAAGAATTCAGAATACAAGAGGGGGATATCCTTAGCGGACGCCCGTGAGTTTGACCTCTGAATGCTGATATTTTTCTAGGCACGCAGGATATGTTGTAGCAAACAAAGACCCGCTAAGACATTGCATCAGCCAGTTCATAATTCTAGGCAAGGTGAATACCACCACTACTGAACTAGTGTTGAGTATATAAGACCGAGAATTTTCTAATAGACTTACACACGGCGAGTACTGAACATTCAGCAGCGCTAACAACAACAGCAACAACAACAATATGAAGCTCTTGGTGAGTTACAGAGGACGCTAGATTAGTGTATGCTAATGTCTATAAAGATTGTGTGAAAATAATTCCACGGTTATTGAATTCTTGACAGCATTTCACGGCAGACATCTTAGCAAAAAATGCAAAATTTAGCAATTCTCTTCATTGCGCTACTCGTTGAAGGTCTGAAGGGCCTTGAAAGGTTTCAAATAGTGAGTCCCTCTATCAAACGAGACAATCAAATTCTGAAAATCACTTCCGGAATAAATAGAGTTCCAGAAAAATCGCCTAAAATTGCTTGTTGCTTTACGCGTTTTCTTCTTGATTCAAATCCTAGCCAAGTTAACTTATTTGCATACTTTTTTTCTTTAACGTGTTCCTTGATTCAATTCCCTCAGCCGTCTCTTTTGTTTTCTTGAAAAATCTTTACACCGGAAGTAGTTATAAGGGCTTAAATGAAACTCTGCAATGACACACTAGTGATCTAGAATGCCAGTGAAATACGAGGCACGTCCAGAAAGTAAGTTCCGTTTGGTAATAAAATTAAATTGTGTACAGATACAGAAAAAATATTTATTGCACAACATTCTACACCTCTTAAACTACTTTTCCACATAACTGCCGAACATTTTCAGGCATTTTTCATAGCGTGGCACTAGTTTTTGGATACCTTCTTCATAGAAGTTTGCCGCCGACCCGTAAACGAGAGTGAAGACTCACCTGTAAGATATCCTACCGTTTGGCCACCACTGTTAGGCAAATTGCGTGCTTACCAGGAGATCTGCGTATGTTTAGGAGTTCTCCTGACCATAAACGCAATGTGCCTAACAGTGGTGGCCAAACAGTAGGATATCTTACAGGGGAGTCTTCACTCTCGTTTACGGGTCGGCGGCAAACTTCTATGAAGAAGGTATCCAAAAACTTGTGGCACACTATGACAAATGCCTGTGAAAGTTCGGCAGTTATCTGGAAAAGTAGTTTAAGAGGTGTAGAATGTTGTGCAATAAATATTCTTTTCTGTATCTGTACACAATTTAATTTTATTACCAAACGGAACTTACTTTCTGGACGTGCCTCGTATTTCACACAGCCACCATGTTGGATTGGCGAGACGTAATGAAATTGGTAGGGAATATTAGGGGATGGACGAAATATTACTCTTTTATAACCGCTCTAGCCGTTTAGATTTTATTAGGGACCCACATACATACGCACATGGAGAAATGGTGATCTCATAAGCCTATTTTTTCATAAATGAAAATAGCCTAAAAATACCTTCAGGAAATTGACATCTCAAGTGATATGGTAATCGAAAGGATTAAATTCTAATAATAACTTCATTAAACACAAATTGTATACTTTAACAAACGAATATTCACATCGTGCAATAATTAATAATGGAGCATGATCGCTGTGTGCATTTCTGAACATGGTACCGTACATAATGCTGATCACACAGCTTACAAACACAATTAGATGAAGGCTCGTGATAGAACTTGAGCTTGCAAACTCTATGTTTTTTTTTTTTTTTTTTTGCCTATGGCTTTGTGTGCCGGGAGTGTCCGAGGACATGTTCGGCTCGCTAGTTTTGTAGCTGCTTCGAGGCGGACACCCAATGGGTGAGCTACAAGTACCGTCGCGTGGGGAGTGTTGTCTGGGGAGGAAAGTTTGAATGTAAGGACAAGGAGTTGGAAGGTAGCGGCTGTGGCCTATAGTTAGGGACCAACCCCGGCATTTACCTGGAAGGAAGATGGGAAACCACAGAAGACCATCTTCAAGGTTGCCGCCGGGGGGATTCGAACCTCCTCGCCTCCAGGATGTGAGCGACTGCCAGCAGTCATGCCGTAACGACCACGGCTAACTCACCCGGTAAATCTATGTGTTTTTTTTTTAAATCGTATGGCCTCGGGTGCCTGGGGCAAGCTTTGCTATTTGACACCCAGAGGGTAGCTTGCATGTCGAATTTCGTTGTTCCTTGACTATGAAAGTCAAGGAGGTTAGATGTTAGATACCTAAGCTCCTTGAACACTATAGCGCTTTCTAGTAGAGATATGAGGAACTTTGTGTTGGTGGAAACTCCCTAGATTAATTTTGCCATTATGAACTCGGCCTACTGAATTCAAATGGGTTCTTTGACATGCCAACATCGTATGACATGCGTATCGTATTTTTGCCGCCTTTCAAAAATCACTTACCAGGGCCAGGAGCGAACCTGCAATCTTGGGGTTAGTAGACCGACACGATATGATGATAGCCATTTACTGCCATGGTGTTCGCATCTGACCATGTCCTGTTCATCATGGATTCAGTCGAGTAGAACTGTAGCCTTTCTTCCAACAAATTCTGGGGACTAGTTGACAATCGTCAATTTTTCAACTACCCAAACATTACATCAAACATAACCTGGACGGAAGAGCGAGATGATGGGTTCGGAGTTTAGTTTAGATTCGTCTAGGAACCTTAGAAATTGGGATTTCACTGCGATGGCTTCAAAACTACAGAGCTGTGTAAATTATTAGACGAATCAGTAACAATCTTTAATTTCTTATTTTTTTATTTTATTTAGTCAATTTACCCTCTAGGTTGGTGGTTTCCACGGACGCAGCGAGGGAACTCACCACTACCGCCTCTATGGGCAGTGTCCTGGAGCTGGGAACAACTGGTCGGGATGGATACAACTGGGGAGGTGTGATCAGCACTTCGCCCATGCGGCCTCACCTGCAAAGCGAACAGGGGCCTCATGAGGGAGGGGAGAGGATGGAAGATTAGGATGGATAGGCTAGGAAGAGGGAAGGAGGCGGCCGTGGCCTTACAGTAGGTTCCATCCCGGCATTTGCCCGAAGACGAAGTGGGAAACCACGGAAAACCACTTCGAGGATGGCTGATGTGGGAATCGAACCCCCTCTACTCATTTGGGCCACCCGAGGCTGAGTAGACCCCATTCCAGTCCTCATACCACTTTTCAAATTGAAGGGCGTGGTGGCTCAGCGGTCTAGCTGAATGCCTCTCACCAAGGCGGTCCGGGTTCGATTCCCGGTCAATGCATGTGAGATTTTCGAAGTGAAATGCCATGTCCTGTGGCTCGGATTCCACGTAAAAAGGAGGTCCCGTGGCTCATGATCTCGAGGTTAACGGTCACGTTAAACTACAAGCTTCCTTACTTTTCAAATTTTGTGGCAGAGCCGGGAATCGAACCCAGGACCTCCGGGGCGGCAGCTAACCGTGCTGACCGCTACGCTACGGAGGCGACAACAATCTTTATTCAAAGTAATTTTACTGACCAACTGGTTACATATTTTATTAGTCTATTAATAATGATCGTATATTGGCTTTCACGGCCAGTGAATTAAAACTTAGCAATTCTTCTAGGTTTGTGCCGTGTCTTGTGCGGGGTTTCGCCTAGGACACCAAGCTGGTTCATCAGCGGGCTCTTGGTGTCCCTGCCCGGACCCCCACAGAGTAGCGAACTGCTCGCTACCTCCCTTTATAAGCAGTGCAACTGCACCACTTTACTGCGAGAACTAAAAGCTCAAGCAGCCTTAACCTCCCTATGAAGGCTTCCAAAAAGATGGTATAGTGGCTTTAACGGCCAGTGAATTAATACTCTGAGTTGTGTGTGCCTCTGGACTAAAGATGGCCTGAAGATGTTATTTATTAGTCCTGTGACCTTAGTGAAGTTAATGATTTTGTGCTGCATATCGGTTTCTCTGTATTTAATGTTTTCTTCTCATTCTGTCCGTAGATCGTCCTTTGCGCCGTGGTGGCTGTCAGCCAAGCTGGTATCATCGCAGGAGGCATTGCTGGTCTGGGTGTCCCTGGAGTCATTGGCGCTCCTGGTATTCTAGGCGCGCCTGGTATCCTTGCTCCAGGACTGGTAGCTCCAGGACTCATTGGTGCCCCTGGACTGATCGCCGCCCCTGCAATAGTACCCGCTGCGGCCCATCCTCTCTCCACCCTCGCTCCTGGAGGTCCTGCTGGACTTGTTCTTACCGCCGCTGGCACTCCAGTTGAAACAATAGCAGTCCAGGCTGGCAGAGTCGCTGATGCTGTAGCCCACGTCAATGCTAAGACCAACGCTATCTTGGGTTAATGAACTCATAGTCACATCCTTGATTACAGCCTGTCACTGCCTGATTGTGTATCTCATTGTTTTAGCATGTACCTTGGTAAATAAATATTCTTCTTTATTAGGAATAATCTACAATAGAGTAGTTTTCCTTCAACCTAAACGTACTCTACTCCTCCACAAATTTCGGTCTTAAGCATCTTCCTCGGTTAAACCTCTGGTAGCCATGCTTCTCTTTACACCATCCATCCATTGTTTTCCTGGTTTACCCCGTTTCCGTTTGCCTTCAACTTACCAATGTAACATCAAATTTGGAATTCTACTATTCTGCATTCTTTTCACATATCCAAACCACTAACTTCTAGCACATTTTTTTTACCTGCATAATTTTTCTGATTCTCGTATTTCTAATTTTATCCAATCTTGATTTTCTTGCCGCCCTCCTCCAATAATCCATCTCTGTTACTAATAATTTGTTTGCTTGCTGTCTGCTTATCGTCCACGTTTCTGCTCCATATTACAAAATACTTTGTTCCATTGAACTGTAAATAAGTCTCTTAGTGTTGTTTAAAATATTTCTGCTCCATAAAACGGAATTAAATGCTCCAATTGTTCTCCTAGCCTCACTTACTCTTTTCTCCATTTCAGATGAACTTGTTCCCCCAGCTTCTATTACTGAACCCAAATATTTAAATTCAGTGACTGAATTTATGCATTTCCGATCTGTAGTTTCTCAGCACTATTATTCTCTAATGTATGGTATTCCATTTTTTTGAAAATGAATTATTCTGCACTTGATTCTTTATTCCTTAATATAACAACTCTTCAGCTAGACAATACAATATAATCACTATTACTCAGAAATGCGAGATAAACAAACTTAAAGAAAGTACATTTGTTTAAAATTATTCGTCACAAATTACAGAATAGGGAGAAAACTATACAGGGTGTCAAAAATTACGTCGACAAACTGAAACCACAGGTTCTGGCCCTTATCTGAAGCAACTTAAGACAGGGCACTTATGGCCGGAAACGAACAGTTAAAAATCCATGCGACGTTAAACATTTAACGAGGCAAATTGGCAATACCATGCCAAGAAAGTGCGACTTTTTCTGATGTTTCCGTTCCGTTCCAGTCACGGAGGAATGCCGCTTGTTCCTTGAAACGAGTCATTTGGTAGTGGTTCGAATCAGAGCCAGCGAAAGTGATTTCTTATCATAATTTTTCCAATTTTTGCCTTGCACAATACCACTGAGCTTGTTCGCCAGATCGGTAGTAGCGACATTACTCCGCGGCTGGTATGGAACGGAAACATTAGAAAAAGTCGCATTTTCTCAGCGCGGTATTGCCGATTCGCCTTGTTAAAATTTTAACGTCACACAGATGTTTAATGTTTCGTTTCCTGCCATAAGTGTCCCAACTTAAGTAGCTTCAGATAAGAGCCGGAAACTCTGGTTTCATTTTGTCGACGTAATTTTGCGACACACTCTATAATGGTATGTTTCGCTCTTCAAATGAGCATCATCATGTCACGAAATTCAAATCTACGAGCCAAATTACCTTTACAAGACATTACTTGATCCTACAATGTGTATCATGAAACGGAAAGTCGGTCTCTTAACACCAACCCTCATAGGATCGACAGAACCTTAAGAAATACAGCTGTTAGGAAAACTGAAGTTTTAAGACCCCTAAGAAAGAGAACTTCGATTAATATCAACAATCGATATTGTAACTTTCAGCCGGTCAACACATAATATTTCATTTAATGGAATATGTGAAGAAATAACCCGAAACAAATTACATATGATTAATACTATAAGGTGCGTTCAAAAAGTAACGAGCCGAAGGCTGGATTGCGCAAACCGGTGACTACATCGGCTAATCGTGGCGTGTGTAACGAGGTGTGGTTCTGACCAGAGCGTGGAAGATCACAGCCCGTCGCTAGAGGGCATGCGTGCACGTCACGTGACGATACAAAGCGAGCAGCAGCATGCATCAATCGTCCAACGCTGCCAGTTGCATTGCAAACAGTGACATGGAGGCGTCAAGCGAAGAGCTAAGAGGTGTTGTTCGGTTTCTGACAGCGGAAGGAGTAGGGGAACGGGCTTTCATCGCCGAATGTCACAAGTGTACGGCGAACACTGCATGTCTCTTGCAAGGGTCAAGGCGTGGCACAAGCGTTTCAGGGAAGGACGGGTGTCGTTAGCCGATGATGCCCGGTCTGGGGCACCCCCCTGCATTACCGATGACAATGTACAGCTGGTTGATGCACTCATTACCCAGGACCGTCGAGTGACAGTGAACGCCATAGCCACCGTGGTCGCTCCACGACAATGCACGAACTCATACGGCCAACACAGTCGCGGCACTCCTGCAGAAATTCAAATGGGAGGTTCCCGGTCACCCTCCATACAGTCCAGACCTCTCTCCCTGTGATTACGCCATGTTTGGTCCCCTGAAAAGGTATGTGCGGGGCCAACGATTCACCTTGGACGCCGACGTCCAGCTGTGCGTGTGGAACTGGTTCACATCGCAGCCCAGGGAATTTTATGAGACAGCCATTCACCGCCTCGTGCCACAGTGGGACAAGTGCCTCAACAACCAGGGCCAATACTTCTAACATACAGGTACTGGAGTGCATTTGTATAGGCTATTACATGCTTTGTACCCCGTCCAGTCATTGGGCAAATTTATATTGATCGACTGAAGAACTAAATATGACAGTGAGTAGAATTTGTCTCATAATCTGTGTCATTGTGTTGTCTGTAGTAGTAGTAGTTAAGTGTGTATTTGTAATTTAGGCGAGGATTGGGAAGGAGGTGCAGTGGCTTTATGTTAAGAATTATCCCGACAATTGCCTGCAGTGGAAGTGGGAAAACATGGAACATCACTTCCAAAATGGCTGAGATGAGAATCAAACACACCTCTTTCAGTTTTTCCTCACGAGGCTGAGTGTATCCTGTTCCAGTCATCAGACCATAATTAAAATTTCTTGGCAGAGCCAGGGATAGAATCTGGACCTCTAGAGCGACAACGAAGGACAGGTAATATGATACTAGCCTATTATAACAATGATAATAATAAGAATAATTATAATTATAATATCCTATGGCCTCGTGTGCCGGGCGCAAGCTTTGTTATTTCACACCCAGAGGGCGGCCTGCATGTCGAATTTTTTCCTTCCTTGGAACGCTATGAAAGTCAAGGAGGTTAGATATCTAAGCCCTTTGACACTATAGCGCTTTCTAGTAGAGAATAGAGGAACTTTGTGTTGGCGGAAAATCCCGAGATTAATGTTTCCATTATGAACACGGGCTACTGAATTCAAATGGGTTCTTTAACATGCCAACAGCGTATGACATGCATGTCGTGATTTTTGTCACCTTTCAAAAATCACTACCACGGCCATGAGCGAACCTGCAAGCTTGGGGTTGGTAGTCTGACAAGTTAACCACTCACCCACCATGGCAGGCCATACTATAAAAGTAAGTAATCAAAGGTGCAAGTCAGTAAGTTAACAGATGATAAACGGTGTCTCCTAACATGTAAGTCCATGGGAGGAACCCGGAACACGCCCCCACACAGAGTGCTCGAGGAACAACTAACACTGGTCACTATGTTGGGTGTGGTCGCCAAGGACCGCGGGGCATCCAACTCCAGACGGAAGTGGAAGTGTACGCAAGCTGGTCTCAAGGTTGCCCATATGCCATTAGTGTCTCAATATGCCTACAGTTAAAATTAATTACTGTTACTCCTTTGAAAGCGGCATGTCTTATAATTGGAAGTCTGTCAAAAATATAGCCGCTTTTTCATCTTCATGGAATGTTGTAGAATTTACAGCTCAATACATCATGTCTAGATTTAGCTTTCGTATGACATTCTGGGAAAAACAGGAATGCGTACTTCATCCTAATCGGGCTAGGCCTATACAGGGCAATACACATAGTTGTACATCAAAAATGTAAGATCCGTAGGTGATTTAACATTCCAGAAAGGTTTTCCTGCCACATGACGTAATGTTTCTAATTTATGTCCAAATTTCTTCCATGATTTCCTTTTGGACTCCAATAATATCGAGGATGATCTTCAAAAGGTCTGCTTTGGAATACTGAGAGCATCAATCCACATGCTGCATAATCATTCATATCTCTCTCTATTCGTTTAGCCGATTCCGACTCTCCGTGACCCCATATACTAGACTACGCCAATTTCTTCTGTCCTGCACTGCCTCTCGAAGATTTTCCAAACTGGAATTTAGTGCTTCTGTGATCCATCTCATTCTTTGCCTCCCTCTTCTTCTTGTGCCTTCTATCTTCCCCAGCATCAAGGTCTTCTCTAATGAATTATGTCTTCTCATGATGTGTCCAACGTAGCCCAGTTTTTGTTTCAGGATTAAGCCCTCCAAGGAACACACTGGTTTAATTTGCTGTAAAACTGACTTATTGGTTCTCTTCGCAGTCCATGGAACTCGAAGAACTTTTTTCCAACACCATAATCTATTCTACGGCGTTCAGCTTTTCTTATGGTCCAGGTCTCACATCCATACATCACAACTGGAAAAACCATAGCCCTTACTATACGGACCTTTGTTGTTAAGGTTAGGTCTCTACTCCTTAAGATATTGTCCAGATTTGAAAATGCCTGTTTACCAAGTAGCAATCGTCTTTTGATCTCATGACTGCAGTCACCATCGGCAGAAATCTGTGAGCCAAGATAGTTAAAAACAGAGACTATCTCCATATTTTCTCCTCCTACTTGCCATGAATTGACAGTTGTAGTTGTCATAATTTTTGTATTCTTGACATTCAACATTAGTCCAGCCTTTGAACTTTCCTCTTTCATTTTCAGTAAGAGATTTTTTTAAATCTTCTTCAGTTTCAGCCATCAGGATTGTATCATCTGCATATCTCAGGTTGTTTATATTTAACGCAGCTATTTTGATTCCTGTTTCTTCTTCATCTAACCCCACATTCCTCATAATGTGTTCTGCATACAGATTGAAAAGGTAAGGTGACAATATTCAGCCTTGCCGTACTCCTTTTGAATCTTAACTCATTTAGTGTTTCCATATATGGTTCTCACTGTAACTTCTTGATCAGAGTATAAGTTCCGGATGAGGTTAATGATATGCTCTGGTACTCACATGTATTTTAGTACTTTCCATAACTCATTATGATCAACACAGTCAAAAGCTTTAGCATAATCAATAAAACAAAAATATACATCTTTCTGGAATTCTCTTGCCTTCTCCATTATACATCGTACTTTGGCGATTTGATCTCTGTTGTACCATAATTAAAGCCCAGCGCTGATGCTGATATCCGCGGATAAACCCGCGGCTATACGCAAAATATTCACCCTGCGGATATAGTTTGCATGGCTGTGGGGATAGCGAATAAGCTGCGGATAATGTTTGGAGAGAATTTACGGATAGTTTTTAGAAAACAATCCGAACTTGTTGAATATCATTATTAGGACCCGGATGTTTATGACAAATCATATATTTCCGTAATGTTTTTCTCATGGCAAAATAATGTAAACGATGATTTATCTAATCTCATTCAAATCATGTCATTAAGCATAATAGTAACACTCCGAGCAGGAAAGGGTTGCAATTCTGGCTGTATAACATTCATTTTAGATATAGCACGTGACATACAGTACATAACTTAGGGGAACGACTTTTTCCTCGAATGTCTAAATATGTCGCTTCAGTAATTTATGCTTTATTTAATAAAACTATTATTGTAATGCCAGTAGATTCGGATAACAAACGTGCTAATGCGGGAGAAAGTCATGCGGATGCGGGGCGGATACGGATAACAGTCGTGCGGATGCGGGGCGGATACGGATAACAGTCGTGCGGATGCGGGGCGGATACGGGTAACAGTCGTGCGGATGCGGGGTGGATACGGATAACAGTCGTGCGGATGCGGGGCGGATAACAGTCGTGCGGATGCGGGGCGGATGCGGATAACAGTCGTGTGGATGCGGGGCGGATGCGGATAACAGTCGTGCGGATGCGGGGCGGATAACACTTGTGCGGATGCGTGGTGGATGCGGATAACAGTCGTGCGGATGCGGGGCGGATGCGGATAACACTCCTGCGGATGCGGGGCGGATGCGGATAACAGTCGTGCGGATGCGGGGCGGATGCGGATAACAGTCGTGCGGATGCGGGGCGGATGCGGATAACAGTCGTGCGGATGCGGGGTGGATGCGGATAGCAGTCGTGCGGATGCGGGGCGGATGCGGATAACAGTCGTGCGGATGCGGGGCGGATGCGGATAACAGTCGTGCGGATGCGGGGTGGATGCGGATAACAGTCGTGCGGATGCGGGGCGGATACGGATAGCAGTCGTGCGGATGCGGGGTGGATACGGATAACAGTCGTGCGGATGCGGGGTGGATGCGGATAACAGTCGTGCGGATGCGGGGCGGATGCGGATAACAGTCGTGCGGATGCGGGGCGGATACGGATAACAGTCGTGCGGATGCGGGGCGGATGCGGATAACAGTCGTGCGGATGCGGGGCGGATACGGATAACAGTCGTGCGGATTCGGGGCGGATGCGGATAACAGTCGTGCGGATGCGGGGCGGATGCGGATAACAGTCGTGCGGATGCGGGGCGGATACGGATAACAGTCGTGCGGATGCGGGGCGGATGCGGATAACAGTCGTGCGGATGCGGGGCGGATGCGGATAACAGTCGTGCGGATGCGGGGCGGATACGGATAACAGTCGTGCGGATGCGGGGCGGATGCGGATGACGTTTTGTTTATCCGCGCAGGGCTCTAACCATAATGTAGGCATTTAGCCTACTGTACCTAGGTACAGTATGTACTATAGAGCACACAATGTATCGTATTTATTCTGGATCTGTATGGTCTCCCGGAATGCCGGGCAAATGTCCTTGTGGAAATATATATATTTGTAAAGTTCTGTTTCTTTCCACTACATAAAGATCTCTGTCTGCCGGATTCCTTGTTTGGAGCCATTTGTTGTAAGCCTCCTTAGCCTATTTTCACTTATGAATAAACAAGCCTATGAGATCACCATTTGCCCGTGTGTGTGTCCACATTAAATCTAAACGGCTGGAGTAATTTCAATGAAACTCGGTAAGTTCATTATACGACTTTGTCCGACCCAGATCGTGCCCTTCAAATTACATTACGTCTCACCAATCTAACATGGCGGCTGTGCGAAATATTTAATCGGCATTCTATATCTCCGAAACTATTACTGATATCACATTGAACTTTTGTGCGGTGATAAAGAGCACTACTGGGATTTTACCCATGTGACTTTCAAAAACCTGTTAACTACAAAACGAACATGCTGGCCAAGCAAATTTGAAGTATTGAAGTAGACTTTTCTCGCGATTTAACCATCCGAACGCAGTGAAACTTGGTACAGCAATTGTTTATAGACATTGCAATGCACTGATATCTAATTGTTTACATAACTTCAAGATGGCGGCTGTGCGAAATTTTAAATCTCGTTTTTATTTCTTGGATCATAATCATGCGATTGATGTTTGAATAGGTATGTAATTTAATAATTGAAGCCACGTAGCCATACTTAGCAGAAGGAATACATGCATAATTTAAAATACAACCCAGAATTCAGTAACTGTTTTTGGCCATTTCTTGCAATGTAACACATGATATTTATCACATTGTAGTTCACAAACTTAACACAGATACTTATTCGTCACTATAAGAAAACTACTAATGGAACACACTTTATGGTTAAGACCATGTACTGCCAGTCGCGTTACATCATTCATCATGCGTTCATTCGGTCCTGTCCATCTCCTGTCGAACATAGCAGCTGTTGCATAGAAATCATCTTCAATGTCTCCTCTCTTATCATATTTTCCGACATCAGCTCCCTATACTCCGCTGTTACTGCAAGTAGCAACGTATAATGCAGATCTTCCAACGAAAAGGACACCCCAATTACTCTCTTGGGAAAGGTGGCCTTCACAGTCTCCCAATATTTTTAGCCATTCTTTTTTTAAGAATTCCCATACTAAGTGTATGCCATATGTCAAAATTGGGACAATTTTCACTCGAAAGTGGGTCATTGCCGTCTCTAGGGAGATTTGTTGAATGCGATCTATATCTGCCATGACTTTTATGGCAATTATGGCCTTTTGTTTGGCATGTATTCGAAATGATATCGCGGTTGTTTGCAAGGTTAGTTGGTTGGTTGGTTCCTTAATTTAGGCACTGCGACAACGCGGTCAAGTAGTCCCGGGTACTTTGGGTGTGTGTAGAATCTGTCTGATAACCGGTGTTAATTGTGATGACTATATTAGTGTGTGTATTTGTTTTATTCAAGTAAGGACTGCAGACATTCAATTTTTCCAAGTAGTTTCTACTTTTGCCGCCAAACGCCACCGTCAACAATGAACTAGTTCAGAAATTACTTACCAGATGCCACCGCTGTCGGCTCTTGACGACGTACGTAAGAACCTAAGAACGTTAATCAAATGTTTCACCTACAGTATATTTAATTTAGCTTCACATAGGTGTAATTAGTGGAAGGTTCTTTGACATGCCATAAATCTATAACATGGGACCGCCGGCTTTTCTTCCCCTCCGAAGGGAGGCATACTGAGGAATTTTTAACGTTCTTAAAAAATCCGACGCCTTCGGCCGGGTTTGAACCAGCGAACTTGGGCATAGAAGCTCAGCATGCTACCAACTACGCCACCGAAGCCGCCTGTTTGCAAGGTTACTCCTAAGTATTTATAGGCGTTCATTATGGTGAGCTCTTCTCCTCGAAGAGTGACCGTTTCAGCAGATTTTCTCTTCCCTCGTTTTCGAAAGGTCATCTGAGTTGCCCTCGTCATATTAATTTGGAGACCACTGTCATCTACCCACGATATTAATTGGTTAAAGCTCTGCTGCAGGTCCACTAATACCATATCATTAGCATAGATATATAACCTGGTTTTCGTATTGTCCATTGCCTTCGTAACATCTGATGCTGCTGTTAAACAACAGGGGACTCGATGGATCCCCCTGTGAAACTCAATTTGTTTGTGTGATAGGACAGGAGTTGGAAGTGCCATCTTGCACGGTGACAAGATTACTGTAAAATAAACCCTATAAATTTGCGTAAAGTAGATGTCTTTCCCTATCATACCTTCCAGTTTCTCCAAGAGCTTCCTTATGTCAAGTAGGTCAAATATTTTCTGGTAGTCCTCAAAAATGACACGCAATTTGCCCTTCCGCACTTGTAAGGCTTCATTAATACCTCGCAGCAAATTGGAGACTGCCTGTAGTGTGAATCTTCTTGTCCGAAATCCAAATTGTTCATCTGGTGGATCCCTTTCTCTCAGTTGAGTCAGTCCGGCCGTCAAGATTTTCGTAAAGAGTTTGAAGGCTGTATTCTCCAAAGCAATACCTCTGTAAGAGTCTGGTGATTCTGTATCATCTTTCCCTTTATACATTACCTTAATTTTTGATGTTCTCCAAGCTTCAGGGATATCGCCCACTTTTATACATATGTTGAATAACTGCACCCAAGTTTTTCCTAAAATTGATTTGGGGCCTTTTATGTGTTAATTAAAGATTATATCTGGGCCTGCTGCTTTCCCATACTTTAAATTGTCTATTGCTCTTTCCACCTCTTGGATAGTGATTCTGGGAAAATCATCCATAGTTAAATCAGCTGATTTCACCTTCCTACATACTTCTATATGACGACAATTGCGTAATTGGTCAAAATGTGCTTCCAGGTGTGCATCTCTATCACCGAAGCGAAGGTTGGTTTCCTTGGTTCTAGTACTGCAAAGGGATTATTTTGAGTCGCTGCTACCAATCTAAAGGCTTCTTACTCTGTAAACTTATCCTTCTTATTCTTCAATAGAGTTTTATATCGTCTCCTTGCACCTTCGTATTGGAACAAGTCATCAGGGTTCCTTGTAAAATTTGAACTGTGAAGCATTTCAAGGACGTTCTTATGCGTTCCTGATAACACTCCTGGTCAAACCATTTATGTGCTTTCCTAAAATGCACTCTAAATTGTTGAGTAACTTTTATTTCCAAAATTGAAAGTCAGTAATGGTATCGTCCATTATTGACCTGGTTCCTCTACCCTCCCGTGTATAGGCGTATGTGAATCTCCTTATGTTTAGAGAATGAGTTTGCAACAGATAACCCCATGCCAGCACAAAAGCCCATATTTCTTGATACTAGTAAACTGTTTTACGTTCATAGGCTGTGCTGAGAAATGAAATTAAAGCGGTCGTATATTTGATAATGTGGAGTTGAATTCTCGTTTATCGCAATTAAATCACCTCCCTACAGTCACCAAAGACCTGCTGATGAGCCTGACTTATTAGGAAGGAAGTTTGAAGTTTTACGTGACTGTTAATCTCGTGATAATGAGCCACGTGTCCTACATTGTTACGTGGAATCCGAACCATAGGATGTGATAATTTTCTTAGGGAATCGAACCCGGTCCACCTTGGGGAGAGGCAAGTTGTTTGACCATTGTACCACCCACTCCCGAAGACTTATTAGGAAAAACCTCCCAAAAACCTACAGGAATTATTGGATTTTAGCGTTATTTGTTATTAGTCGCTATAATAAGAGCGGAAGCGGCTTCGGTGGGGTAGTTGGTAGCATGCTGAGCTTCTATGCCCAAGATCGCGGGTTCAAACCCGGCCGAAGTCATCGGAATTTTTAGAGCGTTAAAACTCTCATTATGCCTTCCTTCGGAGGGGAAGTAAATCCGGCGGTCCCATGTCATAGATTTATGGCATGTTAGAGAACCTTCCACTAATTACACCTGTGTGAAGCTAAATTAGGTTAAAAATGTAAACAACGCTCAGGTTCCTACGTTCGTTGCCAGGAGCCGACTGCGGTGGGGTCTAGTAGCCAAGTTCTGAACTAGTAGTCGTTGACGGTGGGGTTTGGCGGCAAAAGTAGGAACAACTTGAAAAATTCAAAGTCTGCAGTCCTTACTTGAATAAGAAACAGATAACACACACTAATACAGCCATCACAATTAACACCGGTTATCAGACAGATTCTACACACACCCCAAGTACACGGGGCCAAATGGCCACGTTGTCGCAGCCCCTAAACTGAAAAACCAACCAACCAATAAGAGCGGGTGATTTTTGCTTCGAGGGAATGAACATGATGGTCATGTGCTCCTTTAATACGATGAGTTACGTAATGAATCAATGAGACTAAAACGTCATCCGAGTGTTTATCCACTTAAAGTTATCCCCTAGAATTAAGGATAGTCACGTAAACGTGTGTGGAGCACGGCAATGTTCTGAAATCCGTGAGAGTAAGGGCGGGTCAGGAAAGGAACCATGTGAAGGCCAAGGTTAGTTGGGCCAGTGGCGGTATATATAGTGGAGATCACGGTCAGGGAGGTACTCTGTATCCCAGACACAAGCCTACCAAAACCATGAAGCTGCTGGTAAGTACATGTTCGAAAACTTAGGCAATTAAAAATAATTTTAAATAATAATAATAATTATTATTATTATTATTATTATTATTATTTTGCGATTCTTATCCTTCTGCTTCTTCTTGGTCGTAGTTCGATTTCGAATGCCGTCACCCTTCACGCATTTTTTTATGTTCGTCCCTGGCGAAATGTAAATAATATATGTCAGAAAACTGTACTCCAATGAGGCTCATTATAATACAGTTTCTCCCACCAATCAGAGCTCAAGAAACAGTTGTGTGATCAATTAGGTGAGGATAGCATCGCACCTGCGCTAACTTCCATGGCCCCTTATTTTAAATTTCACTGTGTGGCGAGTGTCATAGTGATGTATTCCAGGAGGCCATGGTCATATACAAGGTATTCTCTGCGTCTCATGCGCTCTGTTCAGTACATAAAACTGGCGAAATCTCGACAGATATTTATGAATATTTATGTTCGAACATAAAATAGTTATAATTATCGTCGAACATAAACAGCCGTATGAAACTCGCCTATAATGGTAATTAAGACACGAGTATGTTTATAAGACGAGCGTAGCGATTATAGCCCATTATAGGCTCGTTGCATAATGTACTATAACAATACCCTGCCATACAGTGCGGTCTTCTGCTGTGTGCATTCATTTATGAAGTGGCAGATTAGTCAGACTCTTTATCTGGTAAGGCACCAGTTCGGGGCAGGTCCCTCCAGCCATTTTCCGTCAACTTTACCCTGGATGATACACTTCTCAGTGCCATCTCGCCGGATGACATGGCCAAAGAATTTCAACATTTGCCTTTGGATGTTTAGGAGTAAGCATGCTTTAGGAGCAATCCTTAGCTCGTTCAGAATAGATTCATTTGTTCTTCTTGCTACCCACGATATTCGTAGCAATTTTCGATAACCCGTCATCTTGAAGGCTTCGATTCTCCTATGGCGTGCAGCAATTATGGTCCTGGACTCAGATCCATTCGTGACGATAGGAAATACCAAACCTTGAACCAGTCGCTTATTTGTTTCCTTGGTAATATGATGATCTTTCGACATTCTTGTTAGACTAGACAGTGCTTTCTTAGTCATATCAATTCTTCTTTTAATTTCTCCTTCACAGTTTTCCTTAGTGGAAATGCGAACTCTTAGGTAGAATATTTCTTCCTTGAGATCGATATCTCAAGATACCTAGCAAGATATTCGTTGTGTATCTGAAATATGGAACCTTTAATGGTCCATAGACAAGAGCAGTCAGTAGCTACGTTTACTAGGTCAAGTTATTTGCGGACTCAGTATACTTGGGTTAGAACCCCATCGTTGTGCATATTCAAATTGGTTTCCATGGTTTAGAAATTTGAAACCCAAGGAAATGCTGAGATGGTTGATTGGTTCCTCAGTTTAGGGGCCGGCGACAACACGGTGATGTAGCCCTGTGTACTTTGGATGTGTGTAGAATATATCTTAAAACCGGTGTTAATTGTGATGGCTGTATTAGTGTGTGTTATCTGTTTTCAATTCAAGTAAGGACTGCATACATTGAATTTTCGAGTAGTTCCTTCTTTCACCGACAAACGCCACCGTCAACGACTACTAGTTCAGAACTTGGTTACTAGACGCCACCGCAGTTGGCTCCTGGCGATGAACGTTGGCACCTGAGAGCGTTGTTCAAATAACATAACCTATAATTTAGCTCCACACAATCGTAATTAGTGGAAGGTTCATTAACAGGCCATAAATCTATGATATGGGACCGCCGGCTTTACTTCTCCTCCGAAGGAAGGCATGCTGAGGGATTTTTACGCTATTAAAACATCCGACAACTTCAGCCGAGTTTGAACCCGCGATCTTGGGCATGGAAGCTCAGCACGTACCAACTACGCCACCGAAACCCCCTGTTCTACTAGGGCTTTAAGAAGAATTCCAACACTCTTAAGGCTGGCCACGAATGACCGTTCCATCTACAGTATACCTGTTGAAGATCAGACGGGTAGATAGGGTTACAAACGAAGCGGTATTAAGACGAGTGGGAGAGGAAAGATGTGTCTGGCGACGGCTAATGAAGAGAAGAGATAGGTTGGTAGGACTCATTTTAAGACACCCAGGAATTGCTTGCTTAATTATGGAACGAATGGTCGAGGATAAGAACTATTGGGGATAGATCAAGGTTAGAATATGTTAAACAGATTGCCTCGGATGTAGGGTGAAGTGGCAATGTAGCGATGAAACGATTAGCCCAGAACAGGGAGGTATGCGGTAGCATGCTGAGCTTCTATGCCCAAGATAGCGGGTTCAAACCCAGCCGAAGCCGTTGGATTTTTAAGAGCGTTAAAATCCCTCAGTATGCCTTCCTTCGGAGGGGAAGTAAAGCCTGCGGTCCCATATCATAGATTTATGGCATGTTAAATAACTATCCACTAATTACACCTGTGTGAAACAAAATTGTATAGGTTAAGAATGTAAAAAACGCTCTTAGGTTGCTGCGTTCGTTGCCAAGAGCCGACTGTGGTGGCGTCTAGTAGCTAAGTTCTGAACTAGGCTTTGTAGTCGTTGACGGTGGCGTTTGGTGGCAAAAGTAGGAACTATTTGAAAAATTCAAAGTTGCAGTCCTTACATGAATTTAAACAGAAACACACACTAATACAGTCATCACAATTAACATCGGTTATCAGACAGATTCTACACACACCCAAAGTACACAGGGCTACATGACCGCGTTGTCGCAGCCCCTAAACTAAGGAACCAACCAACCAAGGGAGGTATAGAGAGCTGCATCAAACCAGTCAAAAGACTGAAGACTCAAACAACAACATGGTTAATTCTAAGGAATTAATTCTGTGTGTACGAGTACATGACTAATAATTTATTTATTTTTCAGATCGTTCTGTGCGCCGTGGTGGCTATCAGCCAGGCTGGATATTTGGGAGTTCCTGCAGCTTATGCAGCTCCTGCAGTCGTTGCAGCCCCTGCTGCCTATGCCGCACCTGCTGCATATGCTGCTCATCTGGGCTATGCCGGACTGGCCTCTCCCTACGCTGCCGCCTACGCTGCTCCCGCTATCTCCGCCTACGCCGCCCCCGCTCTGGCTACTTACGCCGCACCTGCTGTCGCCACCTACGCTGTCCCCCATTCTGACAACATCCTGAACACCCTCAGTATTGGAGGACCCGCCGGTCTTGCCCTCACCCCTGCTGGTACCCCTGTAGACACACCCGCAGTACAGGCCGCCAGAGTAGCTGATGCCGTAGCCCATGTGAATGCTAAGACCAACGCTTACCTGGGATAATTTGTCGCCATGCCTGCCCATTTTCCCTCTATGACTGTCCTCCAATCAAAATTTCAGCAATATGTAAAAATGTATTTATAAAAAAATAGTAAGTTATTGAAATAAAACAGCAGTATTCAAGCAATCTGATTTGTCTCATTTGATAATTAATTAAATTTTTAATTGTGTGTGTTTGAGTCTTCAGTCTTTGACTGGTTTGATGCAGCACTCTATGATTCCCTGTCCTGAGCTAATCGTTTCATATCTACATAGCCACCACACCCTACATCCAAGACAATCTGTTTAACCCTGTATAGATTGGTGGTCTGTAAATTAACCACCTTTTTCTGGAACAATTTATACTGACAAAGATGCTGATGGTTTTATCTTTCAGCAATATTTCGAAGAATTTTCAGAAGGAAGAGCTAGTATTTCTAAATCTCAAATATGATATAGCCTATGCATATTTTTGACCTAAGGAGAAGGATACAATTTTAATAATGTACATAATAAACACAAAACAAACCTAAGTGTAACAAGTAGTTCCGTGAAGAACTATACAGCCTATTTTCATATATCCTGCTAATGTTAATTGCCTCTATCAACAGGGGGCGTGGTGGCTCAGCGGTCTAGCTGTATGCCTCTCACCAAGGTGGTCCAGGTTCGATTCCCGGTCAGTGCATGTGAGATTTTCGAAGTGAAATACAATGTCCTGTGGTTCGGATTCCACGTAAAAAGGAGGTCCCGTGGTTCATGATCTCGAGATTAACGGTCACGTTAAACTACAAGCTTGCCTCTTTCAACATACAAAAATTCAGTTTAATTGCTGTAACAGATTCGTAGATATTGAGAACCGTCTAAATATTTCAAATGGTCGCCAGGTTGGATTTTTATTTTTGTACTATTACATTAAGATTATTGTGTACGTGTGGTATTCAAACTTCAATCGCATATTAGAACACAAGAAGTAAAAACGAGATTTTAAAATTACGCAAAGCAGCCATCTTGTGATTATGCAAACAATTGAAATAAATTAGATGCCAGTGGATCAACATTTGTATAAGCATTTAACGTGCAACGTTTCACGGCACTCGGTTAGTTAATTCGCGAGAAACGTCCATTTAAATATTTATACTTCGCGTCGCCGCCATGTTGGATTTGTGCTCACCAGGTTACTGAAAGTCCTTTAGGTGAACATATGTTCATAGTCTCTATGAACATAAACAAATTCAGTTTGGTTGCTGTAAAAGATTCATAGATATTGAGAACAGTCAAAATAATCCGGAAGCTCGCCATCCAGGATTGTTATATGTATAGGCCATAGAGTTATGTACCATTCAAGGACAATTATTGCCTAGGTTCATTATTCAAACTATCATCTCGATCGCATGATTACGACACAAGAAACAAAAACTTAATTTTAAAATTTCGCACAGCCGCCATCTTGACGTTAGGTAAACAATTGAATTAAATTAGATGGCAGTGCATTACAATCTGCAAAATCATTTACTGTACCTCATTTCACTGCGCTTAGAGAGTTAAATCACGAGAAAAGTCTATTAAAACATTTCAAATTCGCTTGGTCGCCATGTTCGTTTTGTACTTTACAGATTTATGAAATATACATAGGTAAACTTGTATCAGTACCCTTTATCAACGTACAAAATTGCAGGGTGATATCTGTAATAGTTTCGGAGATATAGAATGTCAGTGAAATATTTCGCACAGCCGCCATTTTGAGGTCATGTAAACAATTGAACTAAATTAGACTCCAGTGCATTACAATGTGTATAAACATTTGCTGTACCAAGCTTCATTACGTTTGGATAGTTAAATCGCGAGAAAAGTCTATTTAAAAGTCTCAAATTCGCTTGACCGTCATGTTGGTTGTGTAGTCACCAGGTTTTTGAAAGTCTCATAGGTGAACTTCCAGTAGTGCCCTTTATCACCGTACACAATTTTAGGGCGATATCGATAATAGCTTCAGAGATATTGAATGCTAGTGAAATATTTCGCACAGCCGCCATGTTGGATTGGTGAGACGTAACAAAATTTGAAGGGCACGGTCGAGGTCGCCGGGAATAGTGCTATGAGCTTACCGAGTTTCATTGAAATCGCGCCAGCCGTTTAGATTTTATTAGGGGAACACACACACACATCTCTCTCTCACACACACACACACACACACGCACACACACACGGACAAAAGGTGATCTCATAAGCCTATTTTTTCAAAATTGAAAATAGGCTAAAAATAAAACTATATTAAAAATTTAAAATAAAGCCTATATTAAATAAAAATAAAAGTTAAATAATAATTATAAAAATAAAACTTACGATTACATAATAGTACATTATGCAACTCGCCTATAATGGCTATAATTAAGACACGAGTATTTTTATAAAACGAGCGTATGCGAGTTTTATAATTTCCATACGAGTGTCTTAATTACCATTATAGGCGAGTTGCATACGACTGTTTATGTTCGACGATAATTATAACTTTATTATATGTTTTAACATAAATATTAGCGGCTTCGGTGGCGTAGTCGGTAGCATGCTGAGCTTCTATGCCCAAGATAGCGGGTTCAAACCCGACCGAAGTCGTCGGATTTTTTTAAGAGCATTAAAAATCCTTCAGTATGCCTTCCTTCGGAGGGGAAGTAAAGCCGGCGGTCCCATGTCATAGTTTTATGGCATGCAAAAGATCCTTTCACAGACTAAACTTGTGTAAAGCAAAATTTGTTAGGTTAGATTTCGTCAGAACGCTCTATCAAAGTTCCAACGTTCGCCACTAGGTATCATTGATATCTGGTGACGAAAGTTGGAACTACTTGAAATTGAACGGAACTTGTAGCTCACCCTTTACGGTGTCCGCTGGAAGCAGTTACAGACTCAGGCGAGCCGAACATGTCCTCGGACACTCCCGGCACTAAAAGCCATACGATAATTAAATAAACATAAATATTCATAAATATCTGTTGAGAGTCAGCTACTGGAATTTTGTGATCGCAGAGCGAGCGTTGGGTGTTATATCTTTGTCTTTCAAGAGCTTTGAACGACCGACGCATGCGCTCTGTGGGCTTGCAATGCCATATGCAGCCATATGTTTACATCAGCCGTCCCTCAGTAATATTGTCACCGCAGTCATTTGAAGACAATGCGCTGTGTAGAAATTAGTGTTGGTGATTTTAAGGTACAGTGCTATTTCTTGTCTCATATTCGCCAGTTTATTTACGCAAACGTATGGACGGTGGGTATTCCATGTCGGTAATTTATTATAGTTCGATGTTGTGTTTATGTCCGACATGTTGGATTTTGAGCGCATGCGCGAAGTTATCGTTACCTAATTGGTCAATGAACGAGCTCTGATTGGCTGGAGAAACTGTATCGTAATGGAAAACAGTGTTATAATGACCATCATTATGATACAGTTATCTGACACATAATAGTGAGGGTCGAACATAAAGAAATATAAAAATTAAAATAATAAAACTATTATAATTATAGAAATAAATATTATGTAAATAATTATCAATTGTAAATCATTAAATGATTTAATTAATCATAAATAGTAAAATCAAATTTTATAATGACAAATTTAAAACAAAAAAAATACAATTTTATTTACCGTATGATACAAAAAACAACACAATACATAGTATAATCTATAGATAATTACAACAGCATTGAAAGGAAATTAACTACAGTACAGTGGAACGTGGCTAATTCGAACTTCTATAATTCGAAATCTTCATTAATTCCAATTTTTGTCTTGGTCCCTAGCATTTTATATACAATCAATGCTAAAAAATAGTGGTTAATTCGAATTATATTTTGGATAATTCGAAGTTTTTACGTGTAAAAAGCCGATCAGAGGCGAAACAGTTCGGTCAGAAAGACAAGATGGCGACGACACATCTGGCGATGAACTCGTGGTTGAAGTTTCCGAAAAAACTGTTCCGAGTGCTGACCAAGCAACATACCACATCACGGAACTTGGGCGTTTTTTTAATTTTTTGAAAGTAGAATTGACGTAAGTGATTCTGTTTTCAGTTCCTTAAATTTGTTAGACTCTTTTGTGATGGCCGAGAGACTTAATTGTAGGAAACAAGTAAAGATCTCAAACTCTTTGATAAACAGTAGATTTCTCTCAGACTTAACTAGATTGCTGGATTACTACTGTCGTTAAATAGGTGAATAGTACATTTTGGTTTTATTTTATCATTTGAAACTTTTGAGGTTATACACGATACAGTCATTATACAGCTTAATAAAGGTTCTTGAATGAAAACTTAAAGTTTGAATATTTTCTCTACCCTTTTTAAAGAACTTTCTTCATTTGAATTTTTGGATAATTCTAATTTTTTATTGGTCCTTTAAGGTTTGAATTATCCAAGTTCCACTTTATACACAAGGCTGAACTCAGATACGGGTCACAATATCAGATTTACATCTTTTATATAGTCAATGCAGCCTCCGTGGTTTAGGCGGCAGCACGCCGGCCTCTCAACGCTGGGTCCGTAGTTCAAATCCCGGTCACTCCATGTGAGATCTGTGCTGGACAAAACGGAGGCAGACAGGCTTTTCTCCGGGTACTCCGGTTTTCCCTGTCAACATTTCATTCCAGCAACACTCTCCACTATCATATCATTTCATCTGTCATTCATTTAATCATTGCCCCAGAGGAGTGCGTCAGGCCTCGGCAGCCGGCACAGTTCATATCCTCGCCGCTAGATGGGGGCTTCATTCATTCCATTCCTGACCCGGTCGGAGACTGGAAACAGGCTGTGGATTTTCATTCATTTTCATATAGTCGATGCATTTTTGTGTAGCCATGATGACCTCAAATGAAGTAAAATTCAAATGTAAATAGCCTACACATGAAAATAGAAAAGAAAAAGAAATTGTTTTGCCCTATAAAGGGTTAACATATTCTAACCTTGATCTACCTCTAAAGTTCTTGTCCTCTACCTTTCCTTCCACAACTAAGATTGCTATTCCTGGGTGAATAGAGACATTTGAAATGTGATGTTACAGGAGAATGAAAATCAGACGGGTAGATAGAGAAACAAATTAGAAGTATTAATACGACTGGGAGAGGAGAGATATTTCTGGTTACTGCTAATGAAGGGCACATTGCGCCCTTAAGGGGTACATTCGCATACATCTATTGATCTACAATTATCTAAAAATCACATCTACATTATCTACACTATCTGCCACCACCTACACCACCATCAGCCCCCATTTCTAAAACAATACCCCAATCTCCCGAGGAAACCAACAACAACACACTTCATTTCCGCACCAAGTCAGCAGATACACACTAGAGCTCTTGTCCAAGGGCTTGCACAAACATCAACAATTATACAGGAACTGATTCTTACAACAACTGTGTGGCAAGCTTCGCAACAGTCAGCAATCTAAAAATACTTAAATAGGCCTCCCAAACAGAAGGGGATGTCTGTTGTATCCCGCAACTCTGCCCGTGCTATCGTCGACGCCATCGTACCTCAGGTGAGTGTGTATCTCTCATGGTCCCACACATAATTAACATCCTACCCATTTGTCGAACCCATTTACTTTGTAATACTGCTTTAATGAGCAGGCCCTACATTCACGGAAGCGCACACACTTTTTAAAAGGCCCAAAGTAAATAAGTACATTTTATTACCCTCGGCCGATTGTTCATTATTGTTGTCATCGCCCTGCTTACTGCCTGATTCCCTTCTCACACCTTACCCATTCGCTGCTTTAACACAGGATCGCTGCGCAAGCAATATCAGCTTCATTAGTACTATTGTCCTTGCCTTCTTGACAAGCACACACGCACACCGTCCGTAATACCGCGCCGTCAGCAACTCCTTAGCCTTACTCGCCGCGGCTCTCACTTAGCCCATCTGGCATTACCTTCATCCCTGAGGCGCAACCCTTAAATTATAATCACTATCTCGTAGAGCTTCGCCCGTTTCCTCCGACACCTTCCGATATCACATCCTCGCGGAGAGACCCACGGTCTTAAACACCCTTTGTACTCCCCCTAGTTATACGCAACCCTTCACACACACACGTACCCCCTAATACAACGTTTCAACCCCTCAAAAGGCTAAACAATAGGTAGGTAGGACACTTAATAAGATACCCAGGAATAACACACTTGGGTACGAAAGGAAGGGCCAAGGATAAGAACTGTAGGGGCAGACCAAGGTTAGAATATGTAAAGCAGATTGCCTTGGATTTGAGATGTGGTAGCTATGTAGTTATGAAACGATTAGCTCAGGACAGCGAGGCATGGAGGGCTGCATCGAACCAGTCAAAAGACGGAAGACTCAAACAGCAACAACAACTACAACATTTCATTGTAGTTCCAATCCTACAATCTTCGACATATAATACCAAATATATTAAAAGACGTTCTGGTAGTGTTGTTGGGAATATTATATTTTGAACTTTCTCGGGCTCCACAATCTCTCCTTATTTAAGCTGGTTTCTTTCATTGTTAAGATATGAGCAAGCAGGTTTTGTGATTATTAACCGCAGAGTAAACCTGTACTTATTTGAACTTCGAATTGTTTGCACTACCGAATTTTCAACCTATTCGATTATTCGAATTTCCAGATTCCAACATGGGAAGTATCAGGTAAGACTGGTCGAAACCTATCTTGAAACTTTGTGGACGCAATCGTTGTACTATAAGAGGACAACGTGAGGAAAATCAGCAGCCAGATTGAACTGCAAGCTCCGAAATCGTACCACACATCCTGGTATAACGGAACAAGTTAGACCTGAACCTTCCGATGCGCATGTGCGTCCAGGTGCATTGCGTCATCCCCCCGCCTGGATTATTTTTCAACCAGTGAGCACATAATTCATCACGCGCTGGTTAGATGTTTCCAAGTTGTCATTATTCCCAGAACCTTGGCAGGGTACAGATGCTGTCAAGGCATGCGAAGCAAGACTGAGCGGCTCTGTTCTTTGAGAAGCACGGCAACAACCTTGCTGTCAGGAGTGTGTGAAGTGGGCGCGCTCTCAGTTCATTACCACCAATACCAATTCTATGTCACTGAGAATGCTCCTATTCGATACTTTATGCTTGCATAATATAACCACGACGAGCAGCGAGCAGCTCCAAACAGCTGTTGCACCAAAGAGGGGAAATCGCATTTGCACCTAGTGATCCCACCACTTCCCCTCCTAGACGAGACTCCGCCATGACAGGCCAGGTCTAACTTGCCACGCTATACGCGGGCATGACAGCTGGAGAAGCTCGACATCCCTGTGGCACTTGGAGTAGTAGCGAAATGGGGCGTTTATGCTGACTGGAGTGTGTGGCTCCTTCGTACCAGCCTTGAGTGCCTGAGACGTCAGGGTTGTCCATTCAACATGTACGGTACCCGCTACCTCCCATTGATTTATATGAGAGATTCACCACATGATTTCGGAGCCTTGCAGTTCAATCTGGAGACTGATTTTCCGCACGCTCTCCTCTTATAGTACAACGATTGCGTCCACAAAGTATCAAGATAGGTTTTGACCTGTCTTACCTTATACTTCCCTTGTGAAACAGAAGCCAGCTTAACCCTGCGTTACTCGCGCACGGTCTCACGGTCCGGGCGTAGTTTTTTTTCTTACATAGCTATAAGTTGTCAAAAAGTGCGGCGAGCAAGTATAGTTTCCGTTTCCAACCCCCCAACCCCAACCCTACTGTTTCGTTCAGTCTGCGGTGTGACCTTCAGTTGTAACAGTGCTGTTTTCTCCAAGCCCGGTTTGTCATTCTGTGTGTGAGTAAATAAGTTTGTGCTTTTTCAACTTCATAGTATAGACTGTTATATCTATATCCTAAACAAAATGGATCATGATGAGTAGAGTAGGAATCTTCGTCTACTAAATGAAGTGTCAAGTGAACCTGATATAGGCTATGTGATGATCTTCTGGAAGAAACAGATTCAGACTAAAGAGTGTCAGTGTGTATGTGTAAAAGTGTCAGATGCTTACAGAGTTGACATTATGCTAGCCAAACAGATTTATTTACATTCTCGTTTTCTAAGATGCCATTTTCAAAAGCAATGTTGTTTGATAAGTTATTTCCAGTAAAAAGGATTTTTCAATAATATTTATTTACTTATACGTTTTTAGTCTATAATTACACATATTATTATAGGCTTGGACTTACGTAAAACTGGTAATTACCACTAGCATACTTGTATACTTCTTATGTAAATTAGAGTTTGCCAAAAATATCAAAATTTCTTCATTATAACTCAATTTTAACAATGAAAAGAAAAACGGTCTCTGATTCTGTGCGCGGGCATTGGTGTAACTGTGTTAGCGTGGGTAACGCAGGGTTAAACCAAACTATTCAAAGACACAAGTGTGTGCTTTCATCCGAGAAATAGGTAAGTCACTCGCAAGTTAAAGATAGAATGGTCAGGAGTCGAACTGGAACACTGTGAGACTCCGAAAATATCTAGGAATGACATTTGACAGATCTCTTAATTTCAAGAAGCATTGCATGAACTGTAAGTCGAATGTTTCCACGAGGAACAATCTCCTACGGAAACTAGCCGGATCACAGTGGGCGGTTCAGCCTGAAACAATCCGAAACTCTGGTTGGTTGGTTGGTTTAGGGACTGGGACAACGCGGCCATGTAGCCCCGTGTACTTTGGGTGTGTGTAGAATCTGTCTGATAACCGGTGATAATTGAGATGACTGTGTGTGTAATCTGTTTTCTTTTAATTCAAGCAAGGACTGCAGACGATAATTTTAAGTAGTTCCTTCTTTCGTTACCTAATGCTAGTGTCCACGACACCTAGCTGTGAACTTGGCTACTACTAGATGCCATTGCAACCTGCACCTGGTGACGAACGTTGGCACTTTATAGCATTAATCATACCTAACTTGCAAATGCTTTACACAAGTTTAGTTAGTAGAAGTTTCATTTACATGCCATAAATCTATGACATGCTGGCTTTACTTCCCCTCCGAAGGAAGGCATACTGAGATTTTTTAACGCTCTTCAAAAATCTGACGACTTCGGACGGGTTTGAACCCGCTACCTTGGGAATAGGAGCTCAGCATGCTACCAACTACGCCACCGAAGCCGCTTAATCTGAACCTCTGCAATGGCCCTATGATTTTCTGCGGCAGAGTATGCTTGTCCTGTTTGGCATAATCCAAAACAAGCCCCCCAGGTAGATGTAGCTCTCAACGACACCTGCAGAATTATAACAGGTTGCTTGAAAACCACTCCAGTTGAATGGCTTTACCACCTCGAAGGAAGAACACCACCTCCTGTTCCATGAGAAATAGCCGCGAACAAGGAAAGAAAGACAGTGGAGCAGGATAGAACCCATCCTCTGTATGGACATGACCCGCACCCGCAAAGACTTAAGTCAAGGAAGAGTTTCCGTGGAACTTAGAACAACTTCTGAAAAAGCTAGGTTACAACTGTGGACAGCTACGACCTACCTTCCCCCTGGTTAGAAAAGAATCTCTGAATTCTTACCTCGTGGCTACATCGAGGAATGGACGACTTGGAAGCCCCTTCTAAAGAAAACGATATTCATCAAGGAACAGAAAAAGCATTGGAAGTGGCCCAGTTTTGGGCAAAAATAATATAACTGTGTAAAATATGTATGATTTTGATACGAGAATAATAATAATTGGAATTTCGAAATATCCACGTTAGCGAAATGACCTGACTAATCTCTACTTAGTATAAAACAAAGTTCCCGATTCTTGGATGTTACGGGTAAACTCGAGAACCACTGGATGGATTTTGATGCGGTTATCATCTTTCTGTAAAGGATATCTCGAGGACGATTTCTGTAGAAAATAATTTATTTATGATCAAAGGAAGCCGAGCAGTAACGATGTCAGTGGAAAAGTCGAAAAAACACCTGGCGTCCAAGCGCTTGGTAAGCTAACGCTGGGCAAACCGTTAAAAAAAAAAATACTATGAGTGTAAGAATTGTTCAGCATGAAAAGTTCTACAGAAAAGTCCGCAAGAGCATATCTCTATCTTCAATACATCGCCCACTATAAGTGTTTTTACGTTTTAAAATCTCCCAACCATGCCTATTCAACTACTGAGGTGACAGTTTACGAGCTAGCTAAGGGCGAGTCTTATCATCCATGTTACAGCCTAGCTAGCGGGCGAACCTATTGTCCCAGATACAGCCAGCAGAAAACAGCTGAGTCTTGTTGAGTTAAGACTTATGAGAAGGGTGGTTGTGTTTGCAGTTTCCTTGGGAGAGCAACTCGGGGTTTCTTCATTTCGCCTGTGAAACACAGTCAAGTTAAGATTGCGCGGAAGGGGGATTTGAGTTTCATTTACCTCGCCAATCCCTGGTAGTGCAACTCTCATTTCGCCAGTGAACTTTTCGTTCCGCAAAATTCACAGTTAATTTAAGATTGGACGGAAGGGGAATTATATTATATTAAACTATACTGGTTGGCGTATAAACTCAACTTATTATAAAACAAAGTCCCCGATTCTTGGATGTAAGGGATAATCTCAAGAACAACTGGATGGATTTTGATGCAGTTTCCAACATTCTGGAAAGGATATCTTGAGAAAGGTTTTTGTAGAAAATTATTTATTTATGATCAAAGGAAGCCAAGCTGTAAAGATTTCAGTGAATAAGTCGAGAGAAAAACCTGTCGTCCGTGCGCTTTTTAAACTTACGCTGAGCAAACCGTTAAAAATATCCACATACTATGAGTGTAAGAATTGTTCAGCGTGAAAAGTTCTACACAAACTCTGGTAGAGCGTATCTCTATCTTCAATACTACGCCCACTATAAGTGTGTTTACGTCTTCATTTCGTCCAACAATCTCCATTCAATAACTGAGGCGACAGTTTACGAGCTAGCTAGCGCGCGAGTCTATTATCCCAGTTTCAATAAACAGCAAACTGTCGAGTCGTGTTGAGTTAACACTTCAGAGAAGAGTGGTTGTGTTTGGAGTTTCCCTGGAAGTGCAACTCGGCTTTCCTTCATTTCGCCTGTGATCTTTTCGTTCCCCAAAATTCACAGTCAAGTTAAGATTGGACGGAAGGGGGATTTGAGTTTCATGCACCTCGCCATTCTTAAATTACGTTTGACAAGAATTCATTGCACATGCAACTCCATGATAATATAATTAATATTCCAGTCAGTGATTTTAACCCATCATGCCGAGACGTAAAACGGATATAGGACGTTGTTCACGGAAATTGAAAAAAAAACACAAAAAAAAACCTTATCACGTAATGCATTCATAACTGTGCCCGGGCGAAGCAGGTTCGGGTTGTTAGTCAGTGATCGAATGATACGTCGAAGAAGTCGAATTATTGAAATGTTCAAATAATTATAATAAACATAAAAAAGTGAAAAGAAAGAAAGAAAGAAAGAAAGAGAAAGGAAGGAAGGAAGCTTGTAGTTTAACGTGACCGTTAATCTCGAGATCATGGGCCACGGGACCTCTTCCTTTTTACATGGAATCTGAACCACAGGACATGACATTTCACTTCGAAAATCTTGCATTGACCGGGAATCGCCACGGTCCGCCTTTGTGAGAGGCATACAGCTAGACCGCTGAACCACCAAGCCCCCTATGAAAGAAAGAAAGAAAGAAAGAAAGAAAGAAAGAATGAAAGAAAGAACGAAAGGAAGAAGGAAAGAAATAGGGAAAGAGAGAAAGAAAGAAACAAGGAAAGATGGAAGGAAAGTGAGAAAGATAGAAAGAAGGTAAGAAGGAATCACAGAAAGTAAGAAAGAAAAAGAGAAAGATTAAAGGAAATAAAAAACTAAGGAAAAATACAGAATGAAAGAAAGAAAGAAAGAAAGAAAGAAAGTAGGAAAGAAAGAAAAAAACGAAGGAAGAATGAATGAAAGAAAGAAAGGAGGAAATAAATAAATAAAGACGTAAGAAAGAAGGAAAGAAAGAAAGAAAGAAAGAAAGAAAGAATGAAAGAAAGAAAGAAAGAAAGAAAGAATAAAGGAAAGAATGAAGGATAGAAAGAAAGAAAGAAAGAAAGAAAGAAAGAAAGTAAGGAAGGAAGAAGCAAGGATGGAAAGAAAGAAAGAACGAAAGATTGATGAAAGAAAGAAAGAAAGAAAGAAAGAAAGAAGAAAATATAGAAGGAAAGACAGAAAGAAAGAGATTAAGAAAAATGAAAGAATGAAGGGAAGAAAGAAGGAAAGAAAGAAAAAGAAAGAAATATTGGAGACAGAATAAAGGAAAGAAATAAAGAAGGAAAGAATGAGGAAAGAAAGAAGGAGGGCAGAAAAGAAGTAAAGGAAGAAGGAAAAGAACGAAAGCAAGAAAGAAGGAAAGAAGGTAGGAAAGAAAAGAAGAAAGAAATGAAAGAAAGAAAGAAGGAAAGAAAGATGGAAAGAAAGAAAGAAAGAAGGAAAGAAAGATGGAAAGAAAGAAAGAAAGAAAGAAAGAAAGAAAGAAAGAATCGATACAAGGGATGACAGGATTGGTTTCGCCCCTACTTCGAACAACTCGTTCACTGGACATATTTCTTTAGATGTTTAGCCTACTTTTCACATTTTGCAAAAATGAGGAAAAAGTAGTCTTATGAGATCGGGCAAATGTGTGTCTGTCTGTCTGTCTGTCTGTCTGTCTGTCTGTCCTTCTGTCTGTCTGTCTGGCTGTGTGTGTGTCCCCCCCTATCAACTCCTAAACGGCTGCAGCAATCAAAACCAAATTTAGTATGAGTAAAGATGTGCACCGGAATAGCTCACGTCCATATTTGAAAATGATATCAGTGCTATCAACTGCTGAAAAAACGCACTAGAAATTTGAGCTCCATGCTGGATATCCTGCAAGGTATGCATAGGAGCTATTCCAAAATTGGCACACATGTAGATAATACTATTTCAGTTTAATTTACTGGAGGCCAACCATGACAGTGTTGCCAAAATAATTTTAAGCCTTCTGATAGGTCCAATGTTTAAATGCATATAACTTCTACACTATCAACTGGATTTCAACCAAATTTTGTATGTAATATCTGTACATAAACAGATATGACTGAGCGTATTCTTAAGAGCCACCAGGGCTGCCAACTGTTAATAATTGATCTCTCTATTTTTTTATCCAAATACCAATATATCAGAATGTGTGCAAGCCGACAGCTTTAAACTATGCACACGTATAGTACCTGACATGTTTCATTAATTTTGGAGTAACTTATATACGTCAGTTCTACCAACATGATTCTAAGCCTGCTGATAGGGCCATTTTTTAAATACATGCAACTTCTATACTATCAGTAGGATTTCATCCAAATTTCGCATGTGCTATGTGTAACATATCAGATATGACTATAAGTATTCTTCAGTGCAATCAGGGCTGCCAACTGTTAATAAATGCTGTCTATATTTTTTACCCTAATATCAATATATCAGAAAGTATGCAAGCCAACAGCTCTATACTTTGCACACGTATAGCACCTGACATTCTAGATTAATTTGGAGTAATTAATACAAGGCAGTGCTGACAACATGATTCTATGCCTGCTGATATATCCAATTTTAAAATACATGTAACTTCTATACTAACAAATGGATTTCATCCAAAATTGGCACAACAAGATATCATAATATTTCAGATAATTTCTGACCAGCACACGCATGGTATTGTTGGCAACATGCTTTTACGCGTGCTGATAGATCCAGTGTCTAACTGCAAGTAACGTCCATTGGACTTCAACCAAATGTTGTATTCTGTACCTTAAGAGATGGAACTAAGAATATATTCAGTCACCAGGGCTGCCAACTGTAATGCTCTATTAGGCTACATTATACCAGGTATATTTTGAACTAATTAGATATTTCGATATTACCAACTTAATTTCGTCATTATTCTAGATAGGTTCATATTCTGTAGAATAATCATTGGCATGAAAAGTAGGCCGTATAGTTCTTAACGGAACTTCTTGTTTTCTGTTAATTTCGGATACTCATTACCTTGGAATTGTTGAAATATTTGAACTGATCGAATAATTTTAATAATCCACTATTCGAAATACTCAGGTGGTACTTCAAATGTCCAAATAATTCGAACAAACGAAATCCACATTGTTTGAACATTTGAATACTTTGTGCATTTGAATATAGGCTTATAATTGACGAATTTTCAAAGTAGTCCAATCAATCGAATATTCTATTGATGTGAAATGCGTTTCTCTCGACTAATATTAGGTAACCATTCTTTCGTTTGCCAACGGCCATGCCATGTTGAATACACCAGTTGTCGTTTGATCACCGCAGTTAAGCAACATTGTGCGTTGTCAGTACTTGGATGGGTGACCGCTTGGGATCACTATGTGCCTTTAGCTCAAAAACAATTCCCCGTGGTGTTATCTTAGTGCGCCTGCCTCTCACCCGGAAGCCCCGGGTTCGATTCTCTGCTCCGATAGGGATTTTAGAAACTGATGTGAGGGCTGGAACGGAGTGCACTCAGCCTCGTGAAGACAATTGAGTGGCTGTCTGACAGTGAGGCAGCGCCCTGATCTTGAAAAGCAAGATTAACGGCCGATGGGACCAGATGCGCTGACCACGCGTCACCCCAATATCTGTTGGCCAAATGAATGGGCAGCGGTCACTTGGTAGGCTTAGGCCCTCATGGGCTGAAATGCCAAGGGTTATTGTTTTATTATTATTATTCTTTCTTTTGCTATGTTTCTGATATTATAGTTGTCGTTGTTGTTGAATCATTTGAAGGCATTACGACATCATGGTAATAAAGCCCCGTGTACTTTGTCTGATGAAAAATGAAAATCCACAGCCTGCTTCCAGTCTCCGACCGGGTCAGGAATGGAATGAATGAAGCCCCCATCTAGCGGCGAGGATATGAACTGTGCCGGCTGCCGAGGCCTGACGCACTCCTCTGGGGCAATGATTAAATGAATGACAGATGAAATGAAATGATAGTGGAGAGTGTTGCTGGAATGAAATTTTGACAGGGAAAACCGGAGTACCCGGAGAAAAACCTGTCTGCCTCCGTTTTGTCCAGCACAGATCTCACATGGAGTGACCGGGATTTGAACCACGGACCCAGCGGTGAGAGGCCGGCGTGCTGCCGCCTAAGCCATGGAGGCTTGTAATTCAGAATATTAATATTAATAATAATAATAATAATAATAATAATATTGGTATCCGTCCCTTTGATCTGCTCTTGTTTTCAGAGACGCCAGGGTGCCGGAATTTTGCACCGAAAGGATCTTTAACGTGCCAGTAATTCAACTGACTCGGCTCCCTTGCATTTGCGCACCCTTAAATGCCAGAATACGAACCTGCAACCTTGGACCCAACAAGCGAGAAATTTACCGCTGAAGCCACGCAACAAGTCATAATTCAGAATAGGATCAGGATTGGGGAAGGTGGCGGCAGAGACCAACCCGTTATTTACCTGGAGTAAAAGTGGGAAACCACGGAAATGCCCTTCAAGGATGGCTAAGATAGGAATCGAATCTGTCTCTTCTCAGTTCTGCCCCTCGAGGCTGAGTGTACCCCGTTCCAGTCCTCAGACCAGAATTAAATTTCTTGGCGGAGCCGGAAATTGAAACCGGGCCTTCGCGGTGACAGCGAAAATTGCTAGCCACTACGCAGAGTAGTCTCGGGGTGGTTCATAGACTGTTTGGATACACTGCAGAGGTCCGCTAATGTTTCCACCTCTTGGCTGTCACCGCAGAGGCTTGGATTCGATTCCCGACTCTGCCAAGGAGTAATTCTGGTTTCAGGACTGGAACGAAGTACACTCAGCTACGTGAGGCAAAACTGAGAAGAGGTGGCCATCTTTCTTGTGGTATTTCGTGGTTTCCCACTTCTACTCCAGGCAACTGTCAAATTATACCTAACGTAAGGCCACGGCCACTTCCTACCCAAATCCTACATCAATTACAAATACACACATTAGTACAGACTTGACCATGACATAGGTTAACAGACACTGCTTGCCATGGTGGGCGAGTGGTTATCGTGTCAAACTACCAATCCCAAGCTTGCAGGTTCGCTCCTGGTCGTGGTAAGTGATTTTTGAAAGGCGACAAAAAAACTACACGCATGTCATACATTGTTGGCATGTTAAAGAACCCATTTGAATTCAGGAGTTCGTGTTCATAATAGCAAAATTAATCTTGTGATTTTCCGCCAACACAAAGTTTCTCTTTCTCTACCAGAAAGCGCTGTAGTGTCAAGGAGCTTAGATATCTATCCAAGGAACGTCAAAATTTGACATGAAAGCTACCCTCTTGGCACAAATTACAAAGCTTGTTCCCGGCACGCGAATACACAGGGTTACATGATTACCATGTCGCAAAGCCCCGAAATAATCAACAACAACAACAACGGTAATTTTGCCCGGGGTAGAAAAAAGAAACCACATAAAACCACATCTAGGTTAGCTGAGGTGGGATTCGAACCCATTCCTCCTCAGTTCTGTCTCAAAAATCTGAATGCACCCCATCTTAACCCCCAGACAAGAGCCGGTATTCGAACCCAGGTATCTCAATACTTACCTGGAGACAAAAGAAGGTGGTTGATTGGTTCCTCAGTTTAGGGGCTGCGACAACGCGGTCATGTGTCCTTTGTGTGTGTGTAGAATCTGTCCGATAACTAGTGTTTGTTGTGACGGCTGTATAGTGTGTGTTAGCTGTTTTTAATTCAAGTAACAACTGCAGACATTCGATTTTCAAGTTGTTCCAAATTTGGCTGCGAAACGCCACCGTCAATGACCAACTAGTTATGTACTTGGTTACTAGATGCCACCGCAGTTGGCTCCTGGCGACGAACGTTGGAACCTAAGAGCGTCATTCAAATCTGACCTATAATTTATCTTCTTTTTTTTTGTTTTTAATCGATTTTACCCTCCAGGTTGGTGGCTCCCACGGACTCACCGAGGGAACTCACCACTACCGACTCTACGGGCAGTGTCCTAGAGCAGGGAACATCTGGTCAGAGTGGATACAACTGGGGAGGTGTGATCAGCATCAGACGGCAAAGCGAGCAGGGGCCTCATGTGGGATAGGAGGGGAAGATTAGGATGGATAGGCATGTAAGAGGGAAGGAGGCAGCCGTGGCCTTACAGTGGGTACCATCCCGGCATTTGCCCGAAGACGAAGTGGAAAACCACGGAAAACCACTTCAAGGATGGCTGAGGTGGGATTCGAACTCCCTCTACTCATTTGGACCACCCGAGGCTGAGTAGACCCCGATCCAGTCCTCATACCACTTTTCAAAGTCCTTGGCTGAGCTGGGAATCGAACCCAGGACGTCCGGGGCGGCAGCTAACAATGCTGACCGCTAAGCTACGGAGGCGAAAAATTTAGTTTCACACAAATGTAATTATTGGAAGGTTCTTTATCATGCCATAAATCTATGATATGGGACCGCCGGCTCTACTTCCCCTCCGAAGGAAGGCATACTGAGGGATTGTTAACGCTCTTAAAAATCCGACGACCTCGGCTGGGTTTGAACCCACGATCTTGGGCATAGAAGCTCAGCATGCTACCAACTACGCCACCGAAGCCGCCCTAAATAAGGTGGTGACAGCGAGATTAACAGTCACGTTAAAGGTACAAGCTTCCTTCCTCCCTAGGCTATAATCAACGTGTATTTTTAAGGCGAGTTTAAACGTTCTCGTGCGTCTGGACTTGTTTACTTAATGTCTACTTAATAAGAGCGAATAAAATGTGAAGGTTGAGATAAAGAGAAAGGTGTACCGAATTTCATCTGATCTCTGGTGGTAAGTGAGTTTTGACCCGGACCAAGGCTGTCTCACTCCATAACCCTGAGAGACAAGCGCTCCAACTGTGGGAAGTAATGTCACACCTTTGTGATACCGCTACAGTGGAAACATACGAGGTGCATCCAAAAAGTAAGTTTCCCTATTAAAAAAGGGGGGACATAGTTATATGCAAAACTTAATTGGCAACAGGTACCGCAATATGTCAGCTATTTTTCGACATGGGCACCAAACGAATTGAGACACTTGTCTACTTTTAATAAACATTTAATGCAGCCAAAGGCCATAGCAATACACAGTAATACAAAGGAAACCACCCTCTCAAGATTACAAATCCTGGTCGCCACACAAGTCCTTCAACGACAACCCCCGCTCACATCTCAGTGCGTGATATCTGTCACAAAGCCCACCACAAAACCGACAGATGGAACCTTGAAAGCTTTTGTCTCACACACTCTAAAGTGGAAACCATGTACTGAAAATCGTGTCCAGGTGTAGCGGAGCTCATAGTCTGGGCCTTTCCACTCAGAGTTTGTCATAGCCTCTGTTTCAAAAAAGTCCTCCCAAATAGTCTCACGCTTCGTTTGTAGCTCGTCGAAAAATTCACTAAAGGCGCCAGTAGCTGGCAAGAGCATCATCATTCGTAGCTGTTCTAAAAAGAAGGGTTCACCAGTAAGCACATTAGTCTGTCTTGGAGGGGTGCACTTTGATACGCAGAGAATTTTCCTGAGAAACGCCGATTTAACTTGCTCAATTTTCTTGAGGTTGTTTTTGTTGAGATAGTACCAAATCAATTCAATAAGACACAATAGGAATTATTTTGCTGGAGAATATTTACTTTGCTGTATGCATGGACTTTCTTCTGAGCAGTTTGATCTCATTCATCACTATTAATGCAGCCATTGTTCGACTTTCAATATCTACTTTTGGTGTACTGTGTCATAGAAGTCTGCCGTCTGCGAATGGAGCCAGCGTGTGACAGTCTTTAGATGTTCGTCAGTGTGAAAATGTTGACTGGAGAACATGAATTTCTTGAGGTGCAGGGAAAGGTGGAAATCGCTGGGAGCAAGATGAGAACAGCAGCTGTTCTGCAGAAATTTGGCTGGGAGCTGTTTGATCATCCACCGTACAGTCCTCATCAACAGGGACAGGGGCAGCCTGTGGTGGTCCATTCTGCTCAGGTGGCTGCAGAAAATCAGGCGTCTCCTTCTGATGGCATCTGTGAGGGGTTCCTAGTGTTTGCGGAGTTCACAATTTGGTTTGGAGAATACGCGCAAGAAGAGCTTGCCACAGAATCCTGCGCAGATCTTCGGCAATTTTCGGGTGGGCTCGGTAGCGGCAGACCACTCCCCTCCCACTTCGCTTTAGTAGCTCGCTGGCAGCAGTTCTGAATTGACCGTCTGCCCAGCTGGAAGCTTGGCATGCCAAAATATGACTGGGATTCAAGTGAGATCTCAGCGCGTGTATGTAATGCCTTACACAGTAGTTAGGTAGATTTCTTTAGAAAGCTAACTATTGCAATGGGTCCCATGTTTCGACTTCCGGAAAATTTCGACATATCTTCGCGTTTCACACCCCCCAGACCCCAAAACCACCGTCAGTTCAAAAGTTTATATATAATTTATGTATATATGTATCTATCTATCTATATATATATATATATATATATCAGTTTCTTGTGGACACGATAACTGCCGTAATTTTGCACCAATCACTTTGAATTTTTTACATAATATGTATCCCTATAAAATCTCGGTCGAGTTCGTTAATGGGCAAAATCGGTCAAAGGGGGTAAAAATGGGGGGCTTTTTTCGAAAAAGTGAAATATCGCAATAACTCTCTTAATACATGAAATATCGAATCCCTTCAAAGTTCATAATATGTGTCGGATATGTGCCAAAAAGTTATGTCAAATAAGTTTTTTGATAGCACCAACCATTGACCAAAGGGGTGGGAAAAAGTGGGTTTTTCGGGAAACATTAATCATATCTCTGTTAATAGGCACAATATCAAAACCGCACAAAATGGACAATATTCCTCCAATAATTACCTAAAACTTTTGTCTGAAAGAATTTTTGATATGACCCACCATTACGCCACGGGGTGAACAAGATGATTTAAATTATAAGAAAATGCCAAGTGCCAAGAGAGGTTCCATGACAACTTTACTTTTAAATGATAAGGGATGACCATCAGCAGTTGCTATGACAACGCCACTGCACGAGATCACATTCAGTTTTCATATGTCAGTGGGAAGCGACTTCGGTATCGGAACTGGTAGCATGCTGAACTTCTATGGCCAAGGTCGCGGGTTCAAACCCGGCTGAAGTCGTCGGATTTACTAAGAGCGCTAAAAAACCTGAGTTTGCTTTCCTTCGGAGGGGAAGTTCCAACGTTCGTTGCGAGTTGCTGATTGAGGTGGCATCTAGTAGCCAAGTTCACAGCTAGGCGTCGTTGACGGCAGTATTTTAGGTAGATTTCATTAGAAAGCTAACTATTGCAATGGGTACCATGTTTCGATTTCCGGAAAATTTCGACATATCTTCGCGTTTCACATCCCCCAGACCCCAAAACCACCGTCAGTTCAAATGTTTATATATAATTTATGTAATATATGTATATATGTATATCAGTTTTTTGTGGACGCGATAACTGCTGTAATTTTGCACCAATCACTTTGAATTTTTTACCAAATATGTATACCCATAAAATCTCGGACGAGTTCGTTACTGGACTAAATCGGTCGAAGGGGATGAAAATGGGGGACTTTTTTTTTCAAAAAAATGAAATATTGCTATAACTCTCTTAATATGTGAAATATCGAATCCGTTCAAAGTTCATACTATGTGTCGGATAAAGCTCAGAAATGTATGTTTGAAACGTTTTTTGATAGCACCAACCATTGACCAAAGGGGTGGAAAAAGTGGTTTTTTCGGGAAACATTAATCATATCTCTCTTAATAGGCACAATATCAAAACCGTACAAAATGGACAATATTCCCCTAATAATTACCTAAAACGTTTGTCTGAAAGAATTTTTGATATGAGCCACCATTGCGCCAAGGGATGAGAAAAATGATTTCGGAATTATAAGAAAATGCCAAGAGCTATCAGTGGTTGACATGGCAACACTACAAAATTGATGAGGGATGAGCCATCAGACGTTGCCATGTCAACGCACTTGCGCGAGATCAGATTCAGATTTCCATCTGACTAAGTGTGAAGCGGCTTCGGTGACGTAACTGGTAACATGCTGAACTTCTATGCCCAAGGTCGCGGGTTCAAAGCCGGCCAAAGTCGTCGGATTTTCTAAGAGCGCTAAAAATCCCTCAGTAAGCTTTCCTTTGGAGGGGAAGATCCAACGTTCGTTGCGAGTTGCTGATTGAGGTGGCATCCAGTAGCCAAGTTCACAGCTGGGTGGCGTTGACGTTAGTATCTGGTAGCAACATTAGGAACTACTGCTTGAAATTTAGCGTCTGCATTCCTTACCTGAATTACAGACTAACACAGCCATCACAATTCACACCGTTTATCAGACAGATTCTACACTCACCCAAAGTACACGGGATTATATGACCGCGTTGTCGCAGCCCCTAAACTGAGGAACCAACCAACATCTCTGCGGGAGATATAATTTTGCGTGAAGAAGTAACAGACCGTTACATAGTTACACATCAGTGTCGAAACCTTGCATAAGGACAGTGTGACGACAAGTATAACAAGTAGTTCCGTGAAGAACTGTACAGCCTATTTTCATATATCCTGCTCATGTTAATTGCCTCTATCAACATACAAAATTTCAGTTTAATTGCTGTAACAGATTCGTAGATATTGAGAACCGTCTAAATATTTCAGACGGTCGCCAGGTTGGATTTATATTTTTGTACTATTATATTAAGATTATTGTGTAAGTGTGGTATTCAAACTTCAATCGCATGATAAGAACACAAGAAGTAAAAACGAGATTTTAAAATTACGCACAGCAGCCATCTTGTGATTATGCAAACAATTGAAATAAATTAGATGCCAGTGGATCAACATTTGTGTAAGCATTTAAAACGTGCAACGTTTCACGGCACTCGGATAGTTAATTCGCGAGAAACGTCCATTTAAATATTTATACTTCGCGTCGCCGCCATGTTGGATTCGTGCTCACGAGGTTACTGAAAGTCCTATAGGTGAACATATGTTCATAGTCTCTATGAACATAAAAATTTCAGTTTGGTTGCTGTAAAAGATTCATATATATTCAGAACCGTCTAAATATTACGGAAGCTTGCCATTTAGGATTGTTATATGTATAGGCCATAGAGTTATGTACCATTTAAGGTCACTTATTGCCTAGGTTCATTATTCAAACTTTCACTTCGATCGCATGATTACGACACAAGAAATAAAAACTTAATTTTAAAATTTCGCACAGCCGCCATCTTGAGGTTATGTAAACAATTGAATTAAATTAGATGGCAGTACATTACAATCTGCAAAATCATTTACTGTACCACATTTCACTGCGCTCAGAGAGTTAACTCACGAGAAAAGTCTATTAAAATATTTCAAATTCGCTTGGTCGCCATGTTCGTTTTGTACTTTACTGGTTTATGAATTATACATAGGTAAACTTGTATCAGTACCCTTTATCACCGTACAAAATTGCAGGGTGATATCTGTAATAGTTTCGGGGATATAGAATGTCAGTGAAATATTTCGCACAGGCGCCATTTTGAGGTTATGTAAACAATTGAACTAAATTAGACTCCAGTGCATTGCAATGTGTATAAATATTTGCTGTACCAAGTTTCATTACGTTTGGATAGTTAAATCGCGAGAAAAGTCTATTTAAAAGTCTCCACTTCGCTTGGCCGCCATGTTGGTTATGTAGTAACCAGGTTTTTGAAAATTTTATAGGTGAACTTCTAGTAGTACCCTTTATCACCGTACACAATTTCAGGGCGATATCCGTTATAGTTTCGGAGATACTGAATGCTAGTGAAATATTTCGCACAGCCGCCATGTTGGATTGGTGAGACGTAACAAAATTCGATGGGCACGGTCGACGTCGCCGGGAATAGTGCTATGAACTTACCGAGTTTCACTGAAATCGCTCCAGCCGTTTAGATTTTATTAGGGGGGAACACACACCCACACCTCACACACACACGCACACACACACGGACAAAAGGTGATCTCATAAGCCTATTTTTTCAAAATTGAAAATAGGCTAAAAATGGACTCCAAATGACAAGAAGGTTACCGTCCCCGTAAGACAATAAAATGTTTAAAATATGTTTAAAATGAAGACAAACAAAGTTAATTAATCTCCAATTATAAAATACTTTCACGCGATAAATGAGGTCTGATCCTTCTACGAAAACCTGAATATTCTGCCTATTTTCGCCTATCTCCAAGTTTGTCCGGTGAAATCTACCTCCGCCTTCCGGCGTGCCGAGAGGACTTTTTAATTATTATTACCTGAGCCCGGACACAGTACCCTTTTACCTAATTAGCCTAATTGTTTGCTGCTTCCTTACACTCTACGCTTGAATTGCAGCTGTAGACCGCGTTTCGCAGCGAGCCCGCATGATTGAAGAATGCAGTGAGAAGTGAGCCCGGTAATGTGCATTCGGAGCACACGCAGGAGCCCTACAATGAGCATTATACTACACCAATTGATATTGGTCTCTGCGCATCGTTGAGTTTCGGCAAGCTCTTCTTGCGAGTATTCTACCATCGTCTTCCATCAGGACGATATTGAACAAGTGCCAGTTTTTAAATATCTAGGAAGCATACCAACGGATGATATGAGAAGCAGTAGAGTGGTAATAACTTGCATTGCCTTTGCTCAAGAAGCCTTCAACCAAAAGAAGACACTATTGTGTGGATGCTTGGACTTGAGGCTGGTAAAATGCTTTGTCTGGAGTGTGGCGCTATACGGAGCCGAGACCTGGACGCTAAGGAAGGATGACGAAATAATACTAGAAGCGGTTGAAATGTGGTTCTGGAGGAGGATGGAAATGATATCCTGGGTGGAAAGGGTCCGAATGAGGAGGTATTGGAACGAGTTGGAGAATATAGGAGGCTGTTACATACCATCCATACAAGGAAGAGGAACTGGCTGCGAAGACTGTGTTTGCTGAGGGATTCTCTCGGAGGATCAGTAAACGTAAAGAGAGGAAGGGGACGGAGAAGGTACCAGCTGGTGGACAGTTTCAAGATAGCAGGAAATTACCACTAAACAAAGAGAAAGGCTGAAGACAGAACTGCATGGAGAGCTGCTGTGTGAAGACCTGCCGAAGGGCAGAACACGTTATATACTGTATATATATCGTCTTCCATCTGGTTAGATCCTTGGTCCCACTATATTTCGCAAGAATTTCCTTTCCTGTACCTCGAGGTCCCTTAGAGCGGGAGAGGTCTACTTAGTTAGAAACAGGCACTCAGCTACGTAGAGGATTGATGGTCTGACTACTGCATTAAAGTGTCTTAGTTTGACAATCATCGACGGTTGTTTTGAGGCGTACAATTTTCTGCAGTTCTTTGGGTTCACGCCATGTGAAAATAACATAATGCCGCAAACGTTTTGCAAGGGGCCATGCCTACGTTTTCAATGTGGCCAAAAATGTGTGGCAATGAGCTTATAAATATTAAAACGAGGAAAATCTAATTATAATTTTCCTTTTCAAACAAGTTAATCACAACAAAAGTTTGGTGCTTTTCAGTCGGTCAACACGAATGTACCCAAATGAGATGGGTTATTCCCTAACCCTGAAAAAAATTACATGAGATTGATAAATAAATAGGATGACCAGTTTCGATCGTCAATCGATCATCATCAGATCCATTACACATAGGCTATAAAATCTATGTCTGAAAGTATGGGTGAAAATAATTACAATGCCGGTATGTACACTTATTTACTTGCAGTATTAGTTGAGATAATGCAACTCATCATTATTTTAATTTTATGATTTTGCTAGGATGGGGACCCCTACTTTGTCTGCTGAGAAATGAATTCAACATTATAAAAGGATAATTATATATTGTGAACACATTTCGTGTTCTAATCACCAAATGTGATATGACAGAACTTATACCAGTCAAATCTTATGATTCCGAGTGCCATGGTAATTTTGCCACCCTTAAAAACTCTAACGTATCGGGCAGAAATCAAACCTGAAATCTAGAGATCATGAGATGGGCACACCACCACTGATCCAACAAACAAAATCAACATCGTCATCATTATTCGCTTGAGAGAAATTATTAAAATATTCTGAGCCAAGGATTCTTTTTCCTTACTTATGGTTTAGCTTTATCTTGCTCTTACCACCTCGAGGTGTAGCGGCTAGCGTTTTACGCTGTAGTCTTGAAGGTCAGGGTTCGATTCCTGGCTCTGCCAAGAAATTTAATTCTCATCTGAGGGCTGACTCGGGGTATACTCAACATCGTGAGGCAAAACTGACAAGACAAGGGTTTGATTCCCACCTCAGTTATCATGGAAATGGTTTTCTGTAGTTTTCCACTTTCACTCCAGGCAAATGCTGGGATCATTACTAAATTTAGGCCACGGCAGCCTCCTTCCCAATCCTGTTCCAATATAAAAATACATACACTAGTTCATCCACCACAATAACACAGACTATCACTCAAAATGCTTTTGATAACATTGATTGGACTAAGTTGTTTGACATTTTGAAATCTATTGGAATAAAGTACAGGGATAGGAGGGTGATATACAATCTATACAGAAACCAGACAGCAGTCATTCGAGCTGAAGGGCATGAGAGAGAAGCTGGTATTCAGAAAGGTGTAAGGCAAGGCTGCAACTTATCACCCATACTTTTCAATCTTTACATTGAACAAGCAATGAAGGAAATTGGAGAAAAAATTAAAGTGGGAGTGAAGATTCAAGGAGAAATAATTTCAACTCTGAGATTTGCTGATGACATCGTCATCTTGGCCGACAAGCCTGAGGATTTGAATGAGTTTTTGAATGGTATGGACTTCGTCTTACGGAAAGAATTCATGATGAAAATTAATAAATGTAAAACAAAAATACTGGAATGCAGCCGAAATAAATCAGAAACCTCTATGGATATCAAATTGGCAGGTGAAAAGCTGAAGGAACTAGGAGATCTCTGTTACTTAGGAAGCAGAATAACCAGTGATGGACGAAGCAAAGAGGATATAAAAAGTAGGTTGGCTCAGGAAAGGAAAGCATTTCTACAAAAAAGGAATATGTTGGCATCGAATATAGATTTAGGTATTAGGAAGTCATTCTTGAAAGCCTTTGTCTGGAGCGTGGCGCTCTATGGAAGTGTAACTTGGACTATTGGTGCAGCAGAAAAGAGGAGAATTGAAGCATTTGAAAGGCGGTGTTACAGGAGAATGATGAAGATCAGATGGGTAGATAGGGTTACAAACGAAGAGGTATTAAGACGAGTGGGGGAGGAGAGATGTTTCTGGCGACTGCTAATGAAGAGAAGAGATAGGTTGGTAGGACACATACTAAGACACCCAGGAATAGCAACCTTAGTTATGGAAGGAAGGGTCGAGGACAAGAACTGTAGGGGTAGACCAAGGTTAGAATATGTTAATCAGATTGCCTCGGATGTAGGGTGTAGTAGCTATGTAGAGATGAAACGATTAGCTCAGGACAGGGAGTCATGGAGCGCTGCATCAAACCAGTCAAAATACTGAAGACTCAAACAACAACTTCATCCAGTTATTTTGAGTATTCATTTTGTATGTGTTATGTATTATCAAATATGCAATTGTGATCAAGTTGTATGTAATATTGGTCAGTCTCAAGTAAAGGAATGTTATTCTATGGGATGCAATTGAAATAAACTAGCAACCCACCCCGGTCTCGCCCGGGAACAGTTATGAATGCATTACGTGATAAGGGATTTTTTTCGATATCAATGAACTACGATCTATATCCGTTTAACATCTCGGCATGATGGATTAAAATCACTGACTGGAATATTAATTATATTATCATGGAGTTGGCATGTGCAACGAATTCTTGCCAGACGTAATTTAAGACCAGCGAGGTGCATGAAACACAAATCCCCCTTCCGTCCAATCTTAACCTGACTGTGTATTTGACGGAACGAAAAGTTCACAGGCGAAATTGAGAAAAGCCGAGTTGCACTTCCAGCGACACTCCAAACATAACCACTCTCCTCTGAAGGCTTAACTCAACACGACTCGACAATTTGCTGCTGGCTGTATCTGGGGTAATAGGTTCTCCCGCTAGCGGGGGTTATAGGCTCGCCTCTAGCCAGTTCGTAAACTGTCGCCTCAGTAATTGAATGGAGACTGTTGAAAGAAATGAAAACGTGACTACAGACTAATACGAGGGAAGAATAATAGAGTTCATTATCATTTGCAGGATATGCTTGCACTGCATTGCTACTACACGAGATGCAAGCAGAGAAATATCGACCTTCCTGACAACACGCGTTCGTTGAACTGCATAAAAAACAAGATGTTCAGTAAAAACATATAGCCTACTTTCTCCTAAATGTACGAGTATATAACTCGTTTTTAACAAAGAGTAAGAATCATTTCTTGGTCGAAGACCTTAGAAACTATTTACCTCTACCAAACACCACAACCTCGAAAAAAGAAACTGCTACCATAATTGAAGAAAGAAAGAAAAATAAGAAGTATCTCAAGATTTTTATGGATCTGGAGACATAATCGACCGGGCTGGCTGCGTGGCTCAGTGGTAACGTTCTCGCTTGCTGGGCCCTAGGTTGCAGGTTCGTACCCTGGCGCAGTCAGCTGGCATTTGAGGGTGCACAAATGCGAGGGAGCCGTCGCAGTAGATTTACTGGCACGTTAAAATTCCCCTACGGGGCAAAATTCCGGCACCCCGTTGTCTCTAAAAGCAACAGTAGTTAAAAGGGACGTTAATCCAATAACATTATTATTATTATTATTATCATGATTATTATTATTATTATTATTATTATTATCATTATTATTATTATTATTATTATTATTACATAATCGACCTGACGTGGGCAACATCCAACTTTGAGTTGAGACATGTGTTTACACGTCTGGCTGCGCATGGCTTTCACAACCCTAATTGAATTAGCAAATCTTTCCATGACCCTACAGAGACGTGTGTATACAAACTATGTGGATATTTTCGATTGCTATTTGGCTGTTATAAAAGTATTAATTAATATCCTGAACTAGCACCAACGGCCAGAGTTCAGGTACTATATGAAATCGTTTTGTTCTTTGCTTCAAATAACATTTTCAATAAGGCACAATAGGCTGTTACAAACCCTTTAAACTAAAAAGTAAAAATGTATCGTAGTATCATCTTGTCATTCTTCAAATTCGATGCGCATAGAATGCCAATGGTATACTAATCAATGGAGTCCCACGTAGACCAGTCGTGACATCTAGTGGAGAAGTATCGAACGAGATAATCCTAACAGGGCGAGTGCATTCTAGCGGCCATAAAAATAAACTTTTCAATAAAATCTGTAAGTTAATCTGAAGGCCGGCGTGCATTTCGCCGCCAGTTGGCCATGATAATTCACTTTTTTGCTGCTAGATGTCTCGTGCAAATCTGCTGGTGAATTTTGTTTTAATTAAATATATATTTTCCATCATAATATGCACAATATAACGCTTAATTTTAAAACATTTGAGTCATTAAAAAACAATAAATATAAAAAATGTCAAGCAAGAAAACCTAACTCTGATGGGGTTTGAACCATAGCCATAAGATTGATAAGCCAACGCTTTACCACGGAGCCAAACGGGCCAACGAACATCGTCTGATATCAAATGAGTTACATAGAACGTGTTAGCAAATAATGATTTAGAATAAACGATTTCATCAGTGGAGTATATTATTTATATATAAAGCATTTCTTACAAAGTTTATTTATTTTGTATCAGTACGCTATATTGCATGCAATACTCAATTTGTGAAATATAAGTCAAGGCCAAGATATACGCTGCCATCTTGCCTTGTAACTGAGACAGCTCAGCTTTTTAAAATCACTTCTGCAGTATAGTATTACAAAATAAACTTTTAATTTCAAACGTGCCTCTTCCTTTAGAACAGTTAAAACGATTCTCGTCTCGATAATTGGAACTGGTGTGTCCCATGATATGGATTACAAAGTTTGCATAATTCGCACGCCCGCTATCCTTAAATGGTACGGCGGATGACCTTGTAGTTTGGTCAAAAGACGCGTCCTATATGAAGGTATGTTGTTACCAAATTTGGTAGAGATCGGATGATTTAGTTAGTCGTTATTTGATTTTACGTATTGAGCGTTTGAGCGGCCGCCATTCAGTTTTGATAAAGATGGCGGCGATATAAAACATGACACTGAGGTGGCCATTTCTAGTTCTACCATTGTACCAAATTTCGTTCATTTCGTTTTCAACATGTGTTGGAATTGATAGGTGGGGACATACATTCAGAATACACACACTCACACACACACAGACACATAAATTTTGGCCCTGTGTAGATCTCATAAGTCTACTTTCATTTTTTGCAAAAATAGAAAGTAGGCTAATATTATTAGGGGCAACTGATTCACCTGGTATTTTGTAAATACATCATAACCCATACTTGTAGACATAGATTCAATAGCCTAAGTGTAATGGAACATCGAGAACAAAGGTGAAACCATTCAACAGTGCAGTCAGTTCTACTACTTAGGAAGCATGTCACTGACGATAATAGGTGCACCATAGAAATCAAAAGGAGAATCGCCCTCGCTAAACAGACCTTCAGCAATAAGAGACAGCTTCTTTAACTCGGGCACATTAGTATTAAGACTAGAAAATCGTTTAGCAAAACATTTGTCTGGGGTGTTTTGTTATACGCATGCGAAACTTGGGTTCTAAGGAAACAGGACATACAACGCCTGCAAGCAGTGGAAATGTGGATGTGGAGAAGGATGCTGAAAATAAGCTGGACGGAGGAAAACACTAAAAAATGGGTCCTCAAGTAATTAGACGAAACAAGAAAATTGATCACTACTATAGAAAAGAGGAAAGCAAAATTTGTTGGCCACACCGTACGTCATAATTAGTTCCTGACCACCATAGTGGGAGGAAAAGTTTTGGAGAAGAAAGGAAGAGGAAGACCGCGGAAGTCTCATCTGGATTCTGTAATGCATGGACTTGAATTTAAACAGTAAACTGACAAAAACGTTCAGCAAGTGAGAGACAAATATGGTTGCTGCGACAAGGTCTACCCTTTAGATGACGATGATGATGATGATGTGTATTTTTTATTTTTTTGGGGTTAGGGATCACCGATTACAATTGAGAATATAGAGGTGTGCAAATAAATAATTTAAATCAGTCACAATGTTTTATTCAAAATCATTTCATTTTATGTTTATTACCCTACTTAGAAATGTTTTCTCCCGTTTGGACATACAACGTTTCCCATATGGAATTGCAACTGGAAATTTTGGAGATTGGAGATTCTGAGGGACACCTGAGCTAGGTACGTTTTTTTTAATTTAATTGACTTTGAAATGTATCCTCTAAATGAGATGAATAGTTCAAGTAAAAGACTTCCAATCTCTCGGGACTAATTTCACACGAAAACTAGAATCAACTAAACAAAACAAAATGTGTGGCATTAACAAGGCTCCTCTCTTAGTGGAAAGTGTAAACAATTAGTTTACTGTCAAGTGCTTTTACAAAAGGTTATTAATTCTAATGATTAAACATTTGAAATAATTTCAGTAACATACAAAACATTTGCACTGTATTAACCCTTTGCAGGGTAAAGCTATTTTTTTACTTATATGTGTTTCTTCATTTTAATTTATTTTGAATATTATAATTAATAATAATGTTGTTTATTCTAATTCTAAATTCTAAAGGAATTTGGATTGGATAATAAAACCAGGGCAATCATTCAACAGACCTTAGCTAACACAACCTCCAGAGTCAAGTTCAGAGGAGAAATTTCAGACTCTTTCGAAATTAAGACAGGAGTTAGGCAGCGAGATGGGCTTTCACCCCTGCTCTTCAACTGTGCACTTGAAAAAGTCATCCGCGAGTGGCGCAAAGAAATGAACGATGGGGTCCAAAATGGAGTACGACTGGGTTACAAGAACATGAACCTTTCTATTGATTGCCTAGTTTTTGCAGATGATCTTGCAATTTTCTCCGACTCTTTAGATATGGCCACAAAACAAATTAACCAGCTGCAGGTACAGGCAACAAAAGTTGGTCTTCAGATCTCTTTGGAGAAAACACACTTCATAACTAACATCAAGCCAGCACCAAGGGAACTAAAAGTAAACCAGGGGAAAATCAAACGGACAGATAAGTTTAAATATCTTGGCGAGTGGGTAGAACCCAACGTATGTGAGAAAGAAACCTTCACTTAGCGCATGAACAAATTGGAAATGGCGTACGAACTCACCAAGGACGTTTACAACAAAAAGTCAATATCCCTGAACGCAAAACTTAGGCATTATTGCACTGTCATACGACCAGAGGCTCTGTACTCAGCGGAATGCCTCACCATGAACAAGAAAGGCCTGGTAGAAAAATTGGAGATCAAGGAAAGAAAGATCTTGAGGAAAATTCTTGGCCCGATTAAAGACAACGGTGAATATAGACGGCGGCATGACTATGAGCTGTATATTCATGACCAGAATATCTATGATGTAATGAGGAAAAGGAGGATTGCATTTTATGGCCACTTGCTTAGAATGAAACCCACACGATTGACGAACCGGATCTTGAACTATTTTAAAAATAAGAAGACCAAGCCAGCCTGGTTCGAAGAGGTGGAAAGTGACCTGCAAGAGATGGAAATTACCTGTGGGGATATTCAAGAACGCAAATCCCTCAGCAAGAAACTACACGACCACCAGGGTTTTCAGGAAAAACCGAAGTTGAAGACGGGAAAGATGTGGACGGAAGAAAGGAAAGAGCAACACCGGCAACGTATAAAGGAACACTGGGCAAAGATCAAAGCCCAGAGAAGCCAGTTGAAATAACGTGGTCCTTAGTTGGCCGATACGATTAAAGAAGAAGAATGTCGTTTATCTAATTTTAATGATTATATATTTATTTTTAATTTTCAATCATGTTCTTATTGATTTTATTTTGATATTTTGTTGAGTTAATTAATTAACTAATTTCGAATTGATTTTTACAAATATTTTCATAATTATTTTATAGTTATGTTTATTATTTTAAATTTTATATTTTTTATTATTATAGTTTTTATTTATGAAATTTATTTCTATATTTATATTTTAAGTTTACACTTTAATTGTTAATGTTTATTGATTTAATTGTTTTACAATTTTATCAAACACATTACGTCAAGAAGATGCGTATATAATATTTGATTTTTAGAAATACTAGCACTTCGGCATGAAAATTCACTGAAATTTCGTTTAAAGATTCAACTATCAGCATCTTTGAAAGCATAAACTGTCCTTATGACAGGTGGTTCATATAGAGGGTTAAGTCACAAAACGTACAAAGTGAATGTTGGAAAACTGCCATGGAGTCTAATAATTTGGACATTTCTGTACAATAGTATTGACCGACTGCAAAGCATTAATTTCGATTACTAAGGCAATTTTGAACAAGTAGTTCCGTGAAGATCTATACAGCCTATTTTAATATATCCTGCTCATGTTAATTGTCTCTATCAACATACAAAATTTCAGTTTAATTGCTGTAACAGATTCGTAGATATTGAGAACCGTCTAAATATTTCATATGGTCGCCAGGATGGATTTTTATTCTTGTACTATTACATTAAGATTATTGTGTACGTGTGGTTTCAAACTTCAATCGCATGATTAGAACACAAGAAGTAAAAACGAGATTTTAAAAGTACGCACACCAGCCATCTTGTGATTATGCAAACAATTGAATTAATTACATGCCAGCGGATCAACATTTGTATAAGCATTTAACGTGCAACGTTTCACGGCACTCGGATAGTCAATTCGCGAGAAACGTCCATTTAAATATTTATACTTCGCGTCGCCACCATGTTGGATTTGTGCTCACCAGGTTACTGAAAGTCCTGTAGGTGAACATATGTTCATAGTCTCTAAGAACATAAAAAAAAAATCAGTTTGGTTGCTGTAAAAGATTCATAGATATTGAGAACCGGCTAAATATTTCGGAAGCTCGCCATTTAGGATTGTTATATGTATAGGCCATAGAGTTATGTACCATTCAAGGACAATTATTGCCTAGGTTCATTATTCAAACTTTCACTTTGATCGCATGATTACGACACAAGAATAAAAACTTAATTTTAAAATTTCGCACAGCTGCCATCTTGAGGTTATGTAAACAATTGAATTAAATTATTGTGGTGTTTGAAGCCATATTTTCAGTGTTGCCTTAGTAAACAAGAGTTTAGTGCTTTTCAGTCGGTCAACACGAATGTACCCAAAAGAGATGGGTTATGCCCTAATCCTGAAATAAATTACATGAGATTAATAAAACACTAGGATGACCAGTTTCGATCGTCAAGCGATCATCATCAGATCCAATACACTTAGGCTATAAAATCTATGTTTGAAATACAGGTGAAAATATTTACAATATGTACAATTATTTAGTTGCAGTATTGGTACTGCAACTGTCAGTGTATGCTAAATGCAGTATATATGTTAGGTGAAATGCTAAATGGTGATGGCTATCCGGAGATTGTACTTTAGAGAGATTATATGGTTGTAAACTATAGTTAAACTATACAATTTTAGGCTAACTACTTATCTGATTGTCTTCCGTACTACAGCTATTCGCAGTTTCCGTGCTCACTTGAACTCGCTGTGCGGTCGACTGCGGTGGTTATCTTAACGACTGGTTTTTCCCTGCCTTCCCCCCCTGTCCCTACGTGCTGTGGGGAGTGATCGCGATGTGTTTATGTGAGGTGTTGCCAACCTAGATAAGATGTATGTTATTGAATGAGGTGGATCTACAACTATTAAAGACCGTGGATTAGTCCTCGCCACGCGTGGAGCATAACCCATTCGAACTAAGCGTTGACGGTCTTATGAGGACGTCCCGGCACCTTTAATACTGCCTCTAATATGGGCCTTGGTTTATTGCAGAAGAAAAGTACATCGTACACCTGATCCAGATAACATTTACCTATTAAAAACCCCCTAATTTCCCCCCTTTTTTTATCTAGCTTGGCTGTGTCGCTAAATTGTGTTTTGTTTCCGACAGGGTGTGTTTTTTAGTAGCGTGAAGAGGGGTGAGCTCTCCATGAACGTGTGTTCATTTAGATTGTTGGGATTGTTTCGTTTGGCTAGGTGTATCTCGATTGCTTCCTTTATGTCAAGAGCTCTGCCTTTCGATTCGTGATGGATTATTTTAAGGTCCGACTCTATGTTGGTAAAGCTATGCCCTGCGTCACACATATGTTCGCACACGGCTGAATGTGTTCCGTATCTTATCGCATTTCTATGTTCATTATAACGTGTGTCTACTCGCCTTCCACTCTGCCCGATGTAATTAGCTTGACAATCGGTGTCTTGGCACGTTATAGAATATAACCAAAAATCTCGCCACCAACGAAGCCAAAAAAATCCTCAAACGAGAGGGCGATAGCAATAACATTCAAAACAACAAACAAATCAAAGAAATAAAGTCGTTGAAACAAAAAATAAAAGAACATGACTTAATCATCACAAAAGCAGATAAGGGAAACACTACAGTAATTTTGAACAAAACAGAATACATTGAAAAAACAGTCGAATTCCTAAACAACAACGAAATCAAGGAATTAACAAAAGACCCCACCAACAGATTCCAAAAACAAATAAAAAGTGCGCTAAAAGAAACAGAATACATATTGACCAAAGCCGAAAAATCAAAACTAATAAACATGAACCCGAAAATACCGTCATTGAGGGGACAACCAAAAATACACAAAAAGGAATGCCCAATGAGACCAATAGTCAATTGTAGGAATGCCCCTAATTACAAAATCAGCAAAGAGTTACTAAAAATCTTAAAATGCCGTCTTTCCAACGACAAAAACAACTCTGTAAAGAACACAACAGAACTAGTAACAGCATTGAACACCCTACAAATGAAACCTAGCTTCAGGCTAGTATCCTTCGACGTAACTAACATGTACACCAATATTCCGATTATTGAAGCAATCAACACTATCGAAAACAACTTGAAATCCAACAATTCGGTAAAAGAAATTGAAGAGATTGTGAGATTACTGAGGGTCGTTCTCACCCAAAACGTGTTTCAATTCGACAATAAAATATACACACAGAGAGAAGGCCTAGCAATGGGATCGCCACTAAGTGGGTTAATCGCTGACATCTTCATCAATGCACTAGAAAATGCGTTCTTAGAAAAGACTTCAACAAAGGGAATAGTAATATGGAAGCGATACGTAGATGATGTAATTTGCATCTACGATACTGAACTAACAAGCGAAGAAACAATTCTCCAATCCATTAATAGCCTTCACCATTCTATCAAATTCACTAAGGAATCCGAAATAGACCGGAAAATAAATTATCTCGATATAACTATTGAACGTAAAGACAACGACCTTTCATATTCCATATTCCGGAAAGCAACACAAACCTCGCATGCAATCGACAATCAGTCTAATCACCCCAGTACGCACAAACTAGCGGGTTTCAATTCAATGGTGCACAGGGCTTTAAACATACCCATGTCAAAAGACAACTATAATAAGGAAATAAGAACTATTATGCAAATAGCAAAGGAAAACAACTTCTCGCCAAGCAAAATAAATCAAATTATAGCCAAACATAAAAATAAAGATAAAACGATTCCCAAACCGGACAGTAATGAGAAAAAATTTGCGCGTTTCAACTATGTGAATGCGAATACATATAAAATCACTAACCTATTCAAAAAGCAAGGCATAAAGATAGCTTTCACGACGAAAAACACAACCGCTAGGCACCTCCTAAATAGTAATCTAAATAAACGTGACCCGTATTCAAGGTCAGGGGTATATTCTATAACGTGCCAAGACACCGATTGTCAAGCTAATTACATCGGGCAGAGTGGAAGGCGAGTAGACACACGTTATAATGAACATAGAAATGCGATAAGATACGGAACACATTCAGCCGTGTGCGAACATATGTGTGACGCAGGGCATAGCTTTACCAACATAGAGTCGGACCTTAAAATAATCCATCACGAATCGAAAGGCAGAGCTCTTGACATAAAGGAAGCAATCGAGATACACCTAGCCAAACGAAACAATCCCAACAATCTAAATGAACACACGTTCATGGAGAGCTCACCCCTCTTCACGCTACTAAAAAACACACCCTGTCGGAAACAAAACACAATTTAGCGACACAGCCAAGCTAGATAAAAAAAAGGGGGGAAATTAGGGGGTTTTTAATAGGTAAATGTTATCTGGATCAGGTGTACGATGTACTTTTCTTCTGCAATAAACCAAGGCCCATATTAGAGGCAGTATTAAAGGTGCCGGGACGTCCTCATAAGACCGTCAACGCTTAGTTCGAATGGGTTATGCTCCACGCGTGGCGAGGACTAATCCACGGTCTTTAATAGTTGTAGATCCACCTCATTCAATAACATACATCTTATCTAGGTTGGCAACACCTCACATAAACACATCGCGATCACTCCCCACAGCACGTAGGGACAGGGGGGGAAGGCAGGGAAAAACCAGTCGTTAAGATAACCACCGCAGTCGACCGCACAGCGAGTTCAAGTGAGCACGGAAACTGCGAATAGCTGTAGTACGGAAGACAATCAGATAAGTAGTTAGCCTAAAATTGTATAGTTTAACTATAGTTTACAACCATATAATCTCTCTAAAGTACAATCTCCGGATAGCCATCACCATTTAGCATTTCACCTAACATATATACTGCATTTAGCATACACTGACAGTTGCAGTACCAATACTGCAACTAAATAATTGTACATATTGTAAATATTTTCACCTGTATTTCAAACATAGATTTTATAGCCTAAGTGTATTGGATCTGATGATGATCGCTTGACGATCGAAACTGGTCATCCTAGTGTTTTATTAATCTCATGTAATTTATTTCAGGATTAGGGCATAACCCATCTCTTTTGGGTACATTCGTGTTGACCGACTGAAAAGCACTAAACTCTTGAATTAAATTAGATGGCAGTGCATTACAATCTGCAAAATCATTTACTGTACCACATTTCACTGCGCTCAGAGAGTTAAATCACGAGAAAAGTCTATTAAAATATTTCAAATTCGCTTGGTCGCCATGTTCGTTTTGTACTTTACAGGTTTATGAAATATACATAGGTAAACCTGTTTCAGTACCCTTTATCACAGTACAAAATTGCATGATGATATCTGCAATAGTTTCGGAGATATAGAATGTCAGTGAAATATTTCGCACAGGCGCCATTTTGAGGTTATGTAAACAATTGAACTAAATTAGACTCCAGTGCATTACAATGTGTATAAACATTTGCTGTATCAAGTTTCATTACGTTTGGATAGTTAAATCGCGAGAAAAGTCTATTTAAAAGTCTCAATTTCGCTTGACCGCCATGTTGGTTTTGTAGTCACCAGGTTTTTGAAAGTCTCATAGGTGATTTCTAGTAGTGCCCTTTATCACCGTACTCAATTTCATGGCGATATCGGTAATAGTTTCGGAGATATTGAATGCTAGTGAAATATTTCGCACAGCCGCCATGTTGGATTGGTGAGACGTAACAAAATTTGAAGGGCACGGTCAAGGTCGCCGGGAATAATTCTATGAACTTACCGAGTTTTATTGAAATCGCTCCAGCCGTTTAGATTTTATTAGGGGGACACACACACACACCTCACACACACACACACGCACACACACACGGACAAAAGGTGATCTCATAAGCCTATTTTTTCAAAATTGAAAATAGGCTAGAAATAGCTTCCAACACGTTAATAAATAAATCAATCTGGTTACTGAATATGCCCATAAAACTCACGTATTTAGAAGCTACCTCATCAGTGCAGTGGGAAAGAGAAAGGTCTAAAATAATTTATCAGGGCAAGGTCAGGACGAGAAGGGACAGTGGTCTATCGTTCGACCTGGGCCAAGGACGATCTATAGAACGGGTATATAAGAGTAGATGTACGATGTAGGAGTACACTGTGTCCAACCAACAGCAAACATGCAGCTTCTGGTGAGTACTTGCCATTGAGAACTAAATATTCAGCAGAAGACGAAGATTTTGCTTCGATATTTCTCCAGCTTGAATTACCTTATCTATACTAATATATAAAAATGAGATGGTATCTGTATGTGTGTCTGTGTATTACTCAATCACGCAAGAACCACTGATCCGAATTACATTAAATTTTACACTAAAGTAGCTGATTTATCTGGTTAACATATAGGCTACTTTTGATTTCGATACTTTGCACTCTTTAAGGATGGCGACCACTTTAGTGACGTCATTACACCCTTTGGTTTGAAACTTTCATATTTCCATTTCAAATAAAAAAAGAACGCTATGAAATAGGAAACATTTGATGGCATATACGAGCTTTAAAATTTAATTTTCTATCTGAAAGGTCCTTATCGCTTTTCGTGTATCTCCAACGGTTAGCGAGTAAAATCTAACTTTGTGCTATAAAACACGGTCAATGCCGAGCGGTGTAGTTGGACAAAATGTTCCTTCCTTATTACTCTCCCTCCGCGTAGCACCTCGCCTATCCACTGTTTCAACTGTCACCTTCACATTTTAATTTATTAATGACCCGTAGCGAAGCACGGCACTTCAGCTAGTAAATAAATAAAACCCACAAATTATGCAAAAACTACAGATCACTGAGTGATAAGAAGTGGCTCACTCTGCGCTTGTATAAAATTCTATGATTGATCTGGGAAGTCTTTTGCAATTGACAACATGATATCGGTCGCAGTAATTGTCACAGAGTTCACGCACACAATTATTGTCATCTGGATCGTGGAAAGACTTGACTCTACACACTCTGTGGTGATACCCATGCACTGCCAGCGGAGTCACAAAATGTCGTAGTTTCTGGTCTGTATCTGCCCATGATTTGTTCATCATAGCCTCTGTAGAGTAGAAGTCTTGCCAAATCTCGAACCTCTTCATTTCCATTTTATGCATTAGCCGCGTCCAACTATCCATAGCTGGTAAAAGGAGTTTATTTCAGGAAGTTTTGAGTAGGAAGGGTTCTCCAGCAAGTTCGTAAACTAATCGAGATCGTGTGTACCTGGACACTCCAATAGTTGTTTCTAGAAATTGCGCTTTAATATTTCACAGCGTCCTTTTTTATTCTAAATCATTAAATAGGAACAGCATATATCTATATAAGAGCCTCCGTGGCTTAGGCGGCAGCACGCCTGGCTCTTACCTCTGGGTCCGTGGTTCAAATCCCGGTCACCCCATGTGAGATTTTTGTGCTTGACAAAGCGGAGGCAGACTGGTTTTCTCCGGGAACTCCGGTTTTCCATGTTACAAATGTCATTCTAGCAACATTCTCCACTATCATTTCATTTCATCTGTCACTCATTTAATCATAACCCCAGGGGAGTGCGACAGGCTTCGGCAGCCAGCACAGTTCATATCCTCGCCACTAGATGGGGGCTTAATTCATTCCATTCCCTGATCCGGTCAGTCGACTGGAAGCAGACTGTGGATTTTCATTTTCATATCTAGAGAAAAATGGATACAAATAGACACTTTCAACTATTGGTTCCTTGTGGTTCTTGTTTTTACCATTTTTAAGGGTTGGGCAGCAACACGTTACTTATGACGCCATTACTAGGAACTGTTTCTCTTTACTGAAACGAGGTGGTAACTTCGCTAACGTAAATGCGAGGGAGCCGTTTCAGTGGATTTACTGGATCGTTAAAGATCCCCTTCGGGGTAACTTCCGGCACCCAGCGTCTCTAAAAGCCGCAGTAGTTAAAAAGGACGTAAAACCAATAACACTATTAATTACCTTGTCAGTAGGTATACTGGAACGTTAAAAGATCCCCTTTGGGGTAAACTTCCGGCACCCCGGCGTCTCTAAAAGCCGCAGTATTTAAAAGGGACGTAATACCAATAACATTATTATTATTATTATTATTATTATTATTATTATTATTATTATTATTATTATTATTATTATTTTATTACCAATATCTCTTACTCATCTAATTTTTAATTATACTGGATCAAATGTCCCATGATTGATATTTCACTGATTTTTGAATTAATTATAGGTCTGAATTTGTAATAGTATTCTTCAGAAAATATTATAGTTCCTTTTAAGGAACCCAAACTGTTGTTGCCAAAATCTCAGGTACAAGTAAAATATGTTAATTTACCAGCTCTTTAATACCATTTTATACAACAAAAGCGAAGTATCCGTATCTTCTTTGGTTTAGACGTTATTTGGATATAAAACACTGTATAGAAGTAATATTTCTGAAATCACTTCGGTGTGGAATATATTATTGTTGATTTACGCCCACTAAGGTGCGCTTATGATTAGTTCTTCTTCGATGCCCTCTTCCGTTCCTAATATCTCTTGAGCCCGGCTGCTAGTTTTTCCTTTCTCTCCTGGGAGAAGGATTGCCTACATTTAGGCACTTTGGGTGGTGGGGACCAACAGTTAACCAAATCACCAAATTTGGAGAGATCTTGGGCATGAAGGTCAGAAATACTAGCGGAATTCAAATCATTTTGGACTTCACTAATCCACAGGCTTCTAGTCTTGTAGCTCTTAATCAAGAAGAAGTCTCTAGTTGTCCATTCGTTGAAGGAGCCCTAAGAACTTCAGCCGCCTACGTTGCATGCTGGTAATGGCCGCTTCCAACCGTCGATACAGTTCGGAGTTTGCTTTCAGTCGGTAGGTTCCATCTGAGAGCAAGACAAGTTGATGTGGCCTTGAATTAGACTGGACGTGACGTGACAAGTTCCCTGCGACCAACTCCTGTTAACAAAATGTACCAAATCATGGGTATAGCACCACCAAATATTCGCAAAATAACACCTGCAGAAGAAGAAGCAAGAAACTGATCCTAGACACCCATTATTTGGACATAGGCCAATACATCACCCCACAAGGCTTAAGTCAAGAAAGAGCTTCCTACAGTCAACTGTAGCGATACCATCATCACCAGGAGCTCGCCGAACACAGTTATGGTGGGATTCACTACCCGAAGTTCATTGGAACAATGTCAAGGAAGAACCAGCTGCGGGATGTTTTCAGCCGTATACCATCTGGAAGGCAATCAACAGACTGAGAACCGGAGTATCTCGATGCAAAGCTAGTCTCAATACATGGGGCTACACTGAACACGGACTTTGTGAATGTGGAGAACTACAGGACCCACAACATATTCTGGTATGCAGAATCCTACCTGAGACTTGCACCACCGACGATCTTCGGAGAGCAATGATAGAGCCATCAAGACTGCCAAATTATGGTCTTTGCATTCCATTTGATTTCATTTCATTTGTTATTATAGTCTGTAAGTTAGTTTGCATTGTTCCTTTTATTTTGTAATTTTTCCCGGGCATGTAAAATAAATTAATAAATCAGAAAGTCATCTCGCCCCATGAATTTTCCTGAGGATACGTCCTTTGACTTTCTCCAGATCATCCATGGTGCCTTTTCTGTTCATCAGGGTGGTCTCTGTGGCGTACAAAACTATATGTGGAATATATAATTAATTATACCTGATTTCTTTTCCCCAGACCGTTCTGTGCGCCGTAGTGGCTGTTAGCCAGGCTGGTTATTTGGGTGGTACTGCAGCAATTGCATCTCCTGCTGCTTATGCCACCCATACAGCCATCGCTGCACCTACCGCTTACGCCGCAGGTCTGGGCTATGCCGGTCTTGCCGCTCCCGCTATCGCCGCACCTGCTGCCTACTCCGCCGGACTAGGCTACGCTGGTATCGCCGCACCTGCTGCCTACTCCGCCGCTGGACTTGGTTACGCTGGTATCGCTGCCCGCGCTGCCTACGCTGCTCCCGCTTTTGCTGCACCCGCTGCATACACAGCTGGTCTTGGTTACGCTGGACTCGCCGCTCCCGCTACGTACGCCGCTGGCCTTGGCTATGCCGGGCTCGACGCTCCCGCCGTAGCCGCTTATGGAGCTCATGCTGCTTACGCTGCACCTGCTGTAGCCGCTTACGCTGCACCTGCCGCCTACGCCGTTCCCGCTGCCGCTCACCCGGCTGCTACCCTCAGTGTAGGAGGACCCGCCGGTCTTGCCCTCACCTCTGCTGGTACCCCTGTAGACACACCCGCAGTACAGGCCGCCAGAGCAGCTGACGTTGTAGCCCATGTGAACGCCAAGGCTCTTACCTTGGGTTAAACACTGCCATCTACAATTCCTGACTTCAACCTTCAGCAACAATTTCAACATCTTAATTTATGTAAATAAAATATCTTTTACATTTAAATTGTGAATAAATCAGTGAATACAAATTTGATAAGTAGTTATTTTTTCAACCCCTTCATGAACCTCCCACAAAATTACAGCTTCCACGGGAAGTTTATTACAATTTAACTAAACCTGCATATGAAGTGATGCAAAAATATAGGTGTTTAAATGTTGACAACATCTTTTAAATGACACTAAGGGCACCCAGACTATACAGTAGGAGTACAGTTCTGCAAACACGCAAAGTTAATCTATTTTGACGATTGTGCCAAACACTGAAAAGCTAGAAGACCCGTACAAGTGTCAAAATGCGTGCCTTAATATCTTTCTTTATTCGTATCAGGAGCACCATTCACAAATATATGTCACAAGTGCTAAACAGTGAGAATCAAATACAAATAATAATAATAATAATAATAATAATAATAATAATAATAATAATAATAATAAGGGTACAGTGAAATGTTAATAAAGACAGAAAGTACTCGGCAACCTATTCTAAATCTAATATTAAGTAAGGACACCGACATACAAGTCAGTTGAACAACACACAAACATCTGACTGCCAGGTAACCCGCAACCAAATTAAATGTTCATTGTCCGGTAACGGGCGACGTCAATAGCATTTGGATTGGCAAATGTTAAATCTTCCATTGTGTATGTTGCTGGGCATAGTGGGCACTGGTAAAGATGTTGGACTGTCTGTAGTTACCCACAATCACAGGGGAGAGATTCAGTCGAAAAACCACATTTCTGCAGATTCATCTTGGTTCTTCCAACTCCAGTCCGTAGTCTGTTGAGCGCCTTCCATGTTGCCCAGCCTTCCATATGGCCCGGAGGATTTGAAAATTACTTAAATTATGTTTGGAAAATACGTGCTAAAAACGCTTGTTTTTCAAATGGACCTTGTTCTACAGATTAAAGTAGGATGGTTTTAAATTATTCTGGTTTCATATAGTTTTGTAACGTAACTGGTATCATGGTGTCTGTCAGACCCCAGATATTTCCTATTATGATCCCTTTGTAATATGTTTGTTGTTTATTCAACTCTTTTCCTTCAAACATGTGTTATAAAGTGCATTGCATCAACACTTAGAAGAAAAGCCACAAACCCAGAAGAATATGTGAAGTTGTTAAAATGATATTTAAAAAAATTGCACACATCTATTTATTCAGAAAAATCTGGAATAAACATTTCTTATGATTATTCCTATGCTCTCTCAGGCTTCTAGAAGGAACCTGAAATAACAACTATCACGACAATCTGAATGTCCATCAATTAAATCACTTTCACCGGTTACTGTATCCTCCCGTTCATTATCCATATCTATTGCTCCAATATCAATATCATCCGCTTCTTGCTCTGAACCCATGTCATTATTACTTTCAATTTCATAATCTGGATCATTATCACTATCGTACACGTCATGGGCATCCAGCACTGCAATAAATCATCTCTTCCAAATCCGTTTCAAAGTTAGGTTGGTTTGCTCTCAAAACTCGCTGAGATGAGTATTGTTGAGAATTGTCAGCTTGTGTTTCCAAATCTGGTTGTTGAGATGGACCTGGTTAGCTCCATATTAAAGTAATTAATTATAAAGCAACACCAAAAAGATAATTTTATATTACATCAGACTAATCACAATAAACACAGAATATTGAAACAACATGGTTCACGAACAACAGTCACTTAACTGGTGCCATACGTCTGTGAGACGGAGCGACGACTTTACTACGAATTAACTGAAGTTCAGGTCGAGTGAGCAGCGTGTGAAGTTTACCGCAATGAAAATACATTCCAACTGAAAGGTACACAAATGGAGAGAGCATTAGGGTCCCAGAAGGAGAAGGAATCATATTGAGAAATATTTGCAGCCGTCTCACAGAATTATGACACCAGATGAGGGCGAATTATCCGAATCATTGAGTATATCCTGAGAAAACACGTATTTTATAAGGGGAAACATTACTTTTGGGAAATTAGCGCTGCACATTCAATTAAATTTCTAATACATTCCACCTGCATAAGAAAGATTTATTATCTCTATTTTTGTGTAGCCTTGTATTAATTACGGTTTATAGTTTCGGTTTTCCAACATTCCTCCTTGTTTTCGAAAACTTCATATAATTTCTGGTTTTCTTACCTATGACAAAGCTGCAACAAACCACTCAAAACACAACTCTAATACTAGACAGGGTATATTAAAAAAATTAAACAAATTCAGCAGTAAGAAAACCTTCTGGAGTCCCATAAAGTTAATATTTTCTACATACAAACCTGAAAAATATTTACAGAAGTATTATTTTAAGCCACATATTCTACAATTTGTAAATGTTAATTTGTTACTAGTATTTATATAGAACAAGTAGTTCCGTGAAGAACTAAAGCATATTTTCATATATCGTATTTATGTTAATTGCCTCTATCAACATACACAATTTCAGTTTGATTGTAATAGATTCGTAGATATTCAGAACCGTCTAATATTTCGGATGGTTGCCATGTTGGATTTTTATATAGGTCTTAGAGTTATATACTATTACATGAAGCGTATTGTGTAGGTGTAGTATTCAAACTTCAATCGCATGATTAGTACACAAGCAGTAAAGACGAGATTTTTAAATTTCGCATAGCTGGCATCTACTGGTTATGAAAACAATGGAAATAAATCATATGCCAGTCTATTAACATTAGTATAGCCTAAGCATTTACCGTACCGAGTATTACTGCACTCGGATGGTTAAATCGCGAGGAACGTCCATTTAAAGAATTGTACTTCCCGACGCCGCCATGTTGGATTAGTGCTCAACAGGTTATTGAAAGTCCTATGGGTGAACGTTTGTTCATAGCCTCTATAAAAATAAAGAATTTCAGTTTGATTGCTATAAAAGATTCGTAGATACTGAGAACCGTCAAAATATTTAGGATGGTCGCCATGTTGGATTTTTATATGTATAGGCCATAGAATTGTGTACCATTAAAGGAAATTTAATGCGTAGGTTCATTATTCGAACTTTCACTTCCATCGCATGATCACGACACAAGAAATAAAAACTTAATTTTAAAATTTCGCACAGCCGCCATCTTAAGGTTATATAAACAATTGAACTAAATTAGATGCCAGAGCATTACAATATGTATAAACATTTAATGTACCACATTTCACTCCGCTCAGATGGTTGAATCGCGAGAAGAGTCTATTAAAATGTTTCAAATTCGCTTGGCCGCCATGTTCGTTTTGTACTTTACAGATTTTTGAAACTTACAAACATAAACTTGTAGTAGTGCTTTGTAACACCGTGCAAAATTTCAGGGTAATATCAGAAATAGTTTCGGAGATATCGAATGCCGGTAAAATATTTCGCACAGCCGCCATCTTGAGGTTATGTAAACAATTGTACTAAATTAGATATCAGTGCGTTACAATGTGTATAAACTTTTGCTTTACCAAGTTTCATTGCGTTTGGATGGTTAAATCGCGAGGAAATTCTAATTAAAAGTCTCAAATTCACCTGGCCGCCATGTTAGTTTTGTAGTTGCCAGGTTTTTGAAAGTCTCATAGTTGAACTTGTAGTAGTGCCCTTTATCACAAAATTTCAGGGTGATATCGATAATAGTTTCGGAGATATTGATTGCTGGGGAAATAATTCGAACAGCCGGCATGTTGGATTGGTGAGACGTTATAAAATTTGACGGCCATGGTTGGGGTCGGCCAAAATGGTGCTATGACCTTACCGAGTTTCATTGAAATCGCCGCAGCGGTTTAAAGGTTATTGGGACACACACAGACACACACACACACACAGACAGACACACAGATACATAGACACATGCACATACACACACACACACACACACACACGCGCGCGCGGACAAAAGGTGATCTTATAAGCCTATTTTTTTTTTCATAAAATGAAATTAGGCTAATGAATGACTAATACATTTCAGTCGATCAAATCGTATGAAATTCCACTGGAAATTGTCTAAATGACAACTCTGCTAATTTGGGAAGCAACATAATCAGTGATGGATGAAGCAAAGATAATATAAAAAGTAGGTTAGCACAAGCATAAAGAGCATTTCAAAAGAAAAGGAAACTGTTTACATCAAATAATAATGTTGTTGTTACAAGGTCATTTTGAAATCTTTTATCTATATTTTGGCCATTGTGGAATTTTAACTTTCAATGCTCGTGCAGCAAAAGACAAAAAAGGGGCATATGGGCAGAAGCATTTCAAATGTAAACAAGAGTTTTGTGCTTTTCAGTCGGTCAACACGTATGTACCCAAATGAGTTGGTTTATACCCTAATCCTTAAAAAAATGACATGAGATTCATACTTGGATTTGTCTAAGTTCATGAGTTAAAGCCTGAAGTGATTTGAATATCTTGGATTCACGATTTGCCTGACTAGCCGTAAATATTATGGGTTTTGAAGCCATTTTTCAGTGTTACCTTAGTAAACAAAAGTTAGGTTCGTGTTGGTCCAGATGCGATCGATCATCGCTGATGAACCGTAGAAGTCAATGTCTATCTCTGCTCTTTTCATCCTCCTACGCTCCAGTAGTTTGACGGAAGCCTCAGTAGAAGGCAGGCTTAATCGGAGATCCTCCATGTAAAACGTTTCCTTGGCAAGTTCATAGATAAGATGAGATGGTGCATATTTTCCAACCCTGAAGGCACATTTTATGAATCTTGCTTTCACCTTTTCTATCCGTTCTAAGTCTGTGATGGTCAGTTTTTCCCATATTAGTTCCAGTCCGTAAGTAACTATGGGAGATATCGTCGTGTGAAAGAGCCTCATGGTTGTCTTCAGTGATATTGCTCAATGTTCTTTATTTTCCATATTGCTTTCGTGGTCTCTGCTGTCCTGTCCTGTATGTGGCATCGGAACGGGCTCGCTGTCTTTTGAAGGGTTACGCCTAAGTATTTGAACCTATTTACCATCGTTAGTGGTTGATTGTGGAGCGTCATTATGAAGCTTTGTGATATCCCCCCCCCCCCCCTTCCTGAATTTGTTCCAGTAATGAGAGTTAGTAGATGGCATGGTGATAGATTTTCGGCCTACTTTTCGCATTTTGCAAAAATGAGGAAAAAGTAGACTTATGAGATCGATCCGGGAAAATGTGTGTCTGTCTGTCTGTCCTTCTGTCTGTCTGTCTGTCTGTCCTTCTGTCTGTCCGGCTGTGTGTGTGTCCCCCCCCTATCAACTCCTAAACGGCTGCAGCAATCAAAACCAAATTTAGTATGAGTAAAGATGTGCACCGGAATAACTCACGTCCATATTTGAAAATGATGTCATTGCTACCAACTGCTGAAAAAACGCACTAGAAATTTGAGCTCCATGTTGGATATCTTGCAAGGTATGCATGGGAGCTATTACAAAATTGGCACACATGTAGATAATACTGTTTCAGTTTAATTTCCAGGAGGCCAACCATGACAGTGTTGCCAAAATAATTTTAAGCCTTCTGATAGGTCCAATGTTTAAATGCATATAACTTATACACTATCAATTGGATTTCAACCAAATTTTGTATGTAATATCTGTACATAAACAGATATGAATGAGCGTATTCTTAAGAGCCACCAGGGCTGCCAACTGTTAATAATTGCTCTCTCTTTTTTTTTTAAATCCAAATACCAATATATCAGAAAGTATGCAAGCCAACAGCTTTAAACTATGCACACGTATATTCTGACATTTTAGATTAATTTGGAGTAACTTATATACATCAGTTCTACCAACATGATTATAAGCCTGCTGATAGTACCAATTTTTAAATAAATGTAACTTCTATACTATCAGTTGGATTTCAACCAAATTTCGTATGTGCTATGTGTACCATAACAGATATGACTATAAGTATTGTTAAGAGCAATCAGGGCTGCCAACTGTTAATAAATGCTGTCTATATTCTTTTTACCCTAATATCAATATATCAGAAAGTATGCAAGCCAACAGCTCTATGCTTTGCACACGTATAGCACCTGACATTCTAGATTAATTTGGAGTAATTAATACAAGGCAGTGCTGCCAACATGATTCTATGCCTGCTGATATGTCCAATTTTAAAATACATGTAACTTCTATACTAACAAATGGATTTCATCCAAAATTGGCACAACAAGATATCATAATAATTCAGATTATTTCTGACCAGCACACGCATGGTATTGTTGGCAACATGCTTTTACGCGTGCTGATAGATCCAGTATCTAACTGCATGTAACGTCCATTTGACTTCAACCAAATTTTGTATTCTGTACCATAACAGGTGGAACTAAGAATATATTCAGTCACCAGGGCTGCCAACTGTAGTGCTCTATTAGGTTACATTATACCAGGTATATTTTGAACTAATTAGATATTTCGATATTACCAACTTAATTTCGTCATTATTCTAGATAGGTTCATATACTGTAGAATAATCATTGGCATGAAAAGTAGACTATATAGTTCTTCACGGAACTTCTTGTTTTTTTAGAAATAGCAGAAGAGAAAAAGCAATGGTTTGAAGTAAACGGTGATTTGATTTGAACCAATGTTGGAAGCATGAGTGGTCTACGAAAACATTGCATGCACACACCCATCCCCTGGATCGTACTAAATATTTTGATCTCAATAGGAAGCTTTGGTGCCACCTCAATAGGCTTAGGACTGGACACGGCTGTAGTAACTACTCTCAGCTGTAAGTGGCCTGAAATAGCTCAGCAACATGTGACTGTGGTCCAGTGGAGCAGACAATATAACACCTGATCCAACACTGCGCTGTGTATTCATACCCTAGGAACCTGTCGACCTGTTCAGTGTCACCTATGATGTTATCAGATGACAGCAGAATATGGACTTAAATGTTTAGATATTGTATAGACAAGTATGGTTGGTTGATTCCTCGGTTTTGGGGCTGCGACAACGTGGTCACGTAGCCCCGTGTACTTTGGGTGTGTTTAGAAGCTGTCTGATAACCGGTGTTAATTGTGATGGCTGTATTAGAGTGTATTATCTGTTTTAAATTCAAGTGAGGGCCGAAGACATTTGATTTTTAGTAGTTCCAACTTTTGCTACCAAACGCCACCGTCAACGACCAACTAGTTCTGAACTTGTTACTAGATGCCACTGCAGTCACCTCCTGGTGACGAACGTTGGCACCTAAGAAAATGAAAATCCACAGCCTGCTTCCAGTCTCCGACCGGGTCAGGAATGGAATGAATGAAGCCCCCATCTAGCGGCGAGGATATGAACTGTGCCGGCTGCCGAGGCCTGACGCACTCCTCTGGGGCAATGATTAAATGAATGACAGATGAAATGAAATGATAGTGGAGAGTGTTGCTGGAATGAAATTTTGACAGGGAAAACCGGAGTACCCGGAGAAAAACCTGTCGGCCTCCGTTCTGTCCAGCACAGATCTCACATGGAGTGACCGGGATTTGAACCACGGACTCAGCGGTGAGAGGCCGGCATGCTGCCGCCTAAGCCACGGAGGCTTCCTGGCACCTAAGAGCGTTAGTCAAATATATCTACTTAGCTTAAAACAAAGTCTCAGGTTCTTGGATGTCACGGGTAATCTCGAGAACCACTGGAAGGATAGTGATGCGGTTTTCACCATTCTGTAATGGATATCTCCAGGAAGATTTCTGTAGAAAATAATTTACTTATGATCAAAGGAAGCCAAGCAGTAACTATTTCAGTGAAACAGTCAAAAAATAAACCTGGCGTCCGTGCATTTTAAGCTTACGCTGGGATAAGCGTTAAAAATATCAATATAATATGAGTGTAAGAATTGTTCAGCATGAAAAATTCCACAAAAAAGTTCCTGACACCACATCACTATCTACAATATATCACCCACTATAAGTGTTCTTACGTTTTCATTTCATCCAACAATCTCAATTTAGTTACTGAGGCGACAGTTTACATGCTAGCTAGGGGCGAGCCTATCACCGCAGTTACAGCCTAGCTAGTGGGCGAGCCTACTACCCCCGATAGAGCCAGCAGCACACTGTCGAGTCGTGATGAGTTAAGACTTCAGAGAAGAGTGGTTGTGTTTGGAGTTTGTCTGAAGTGCAACCCGGCTTTTCTTCATTTCACCTGTGAACTTTTTCGTTCCGCAAAATACACAGTCAAGTTAAGATTGGACGGAAGGAGGATTTGTGTTTCATGCATTTCGCCATTCTTAAATTTTAAGAGCTTTAAAAATCCCTCAGTATGCCTTCCTTCGGAGGGGAAGTAAAGCCGGCGGTCCCATATCATAGATTTATGTCATTAAAAAGATCCTTGCACTAATTACACTTGTGGAAGCAAAACTTTGTAGGTTAGTTTGATAACGCTCCATTAGTTCCAAAGTTCGCCACCGGGTGCTGACAGCGATGGCATTTAGTAGCCGCGTCCGCGGCTAGGTGTCGTGGATGGTAGCATTTGGTGGCTTAAGTAGGAACTACTTGAAAAAAAATTATCGTCTGCAGTCCTTCCACCTGAATCACAGATAACACACACTAATACAGCCATCTCAATTAACACCGGTTATCAAACAAATTCTACACACACCCAAAATACACAGGGCTACATGACCACGTTTTCGCAGCCCCTAAACTAAGGAACCAAGCAACCATTCTTAAATTATGACTGACAAGAATTCGTTGCACATGCATCTCCTTGATAATATAATTAATAGTCCAGTCAGTGATTTTAACCTATCATGCCGCTTGCCACGGTAGGTGAGTGGATAGCGTGTCGGTCCACTAACCCCAAGATTGCAGGTTCTCTCCCGGCCCTGGTAAGTGATTTTCGAAAGACGGAAAAAATACGATACGGATGTCATACGATGTTGGCATGTCAAAGAACCCATTTGAATTCAGTAGGCCGAGTTCATAATGGCAAAATTAATCTCGGGAGTTTCCTCCAACACAAAGTTCCTCATTCAAGTATTCAAGGAGCTTAGATATCTAACATCTGACCTCCTTGACTTTCATAGTCAAGGAACAACGAAATTCGACATGCAAGCAACCCTCTGGGTGTCAAGTAGCAAAGCTTGCACCAGGCACCCGAGGCCATACGATATTATTATTATTATTATCACCCAAGCCTCCGTGGCTTAGGCGGCAGCACGCCGGCCTCTCACCGCTGGGTCCGTGGTTCAAATCCCGGTCACTCCATGTGAGATCTGTGCTGGACAAAACGGAGGCAGACAGGTTTTTCTCCGGGTACTCCGGTTTTCCCTGTCAAAAATTTAATTCCAGCAACACTCTCCACTATCAGTTCATTTCATCTGTCATTCATTTAATCATTGCCCCAGAGGAGTGCGTCAGGCCTCGGCAGCCGGCACAGCCCATATCCTCGCCGCTAGTTGGGGGCTTCATTCATTCCATTCCTGACCCGGTCGGAGACTGGAAGCAGGCTGTGGATTTTCATTTCATTTTCATTATTATTATCACCTATCATGCCGAGACGTAACGCGGATATAGGTCGTATTTCATTGACTTTGAAAAAGAAGCGCTTATCACGTAATGCATTGATAAATGTTCCCGGGCGAAGCCGGGGCTGTTTGCTAGCAACCTATAATTTAGCTTCACACAAGTGTAATTAGTTGAAGATTCTTTATCATGCCTTAAATCTATGACTTAGGACCGCTGGCTTTACTTCCCCTCCGAAGGAAGGCATACTGAGGGATTTTTAACGCTCTTAAAAATATAACGACTGCGGCCGGGTTTGAACACACGACCTTGGGCATAAAAGCTAAGAATGCTACCAACTACGCCACCGAAGCCACCATAGACACGTATACATTTGCCTATGATTAAATAAATAAGTGAATAAAGAAGAACAACCCTTGTTAAATTGTAGGTCAATTAATTTTTTTAAATATTTTTGAATGGAAATTTGAATTCATATTTTAACTTTCAGTCGGTCAATACAAAAATACTGGAATATGTGACAAAATAACCTCCTATAAATTAAATGTGTTTAAGATACGTATACTGTTGTAGACTATTGAAGAAGGAGAAAACTAAGGAATGACATGTTTCGCTCGTCCAGCGAGCATAATCAGGTCCAATTTATAAAAACAGAAAACGCAACCAAACCTACAGTGACACCCAAACGAAGTATCCGGCCTCCAAAACAAAATTTAAAAAAAGACACCGATAGTCAGTCTGAAAGACTGGAATTTATATCATTTTAAATGCTAGCAGCCGAGTACCAAGAAGGCAGTGCGAGAACAGAGTTTCAAGATTCTATTTTGTTTCTTCACTACCTACTTGATTGTTCTCACACTGCCTTCTTGAAACTCTGTTCTCGCACTGCCTTCTTGGTACTCGGCTGCTACATCGTACTATGACGTCAAACACTTCAGTGCATTCTCGGTACTTTTCGTCCCGTCGCCGTAACGTAACGCCAGACCTCAGCGTAACGACGAATTCGACAAGATCATTTAAAATGATAAAAACGAAACAAGTAAACCGTCAGGAAATTTAGTAGGCTAAGTGTGGTAATTATTACTGATAAATGTTGAGGCATGAAGCATTCTAAAACGAAATATTTATTTTAATGTTGAAGAACTTAAAAATGACTATCCCATCAACAAAACAGTCTTCCTAGCCCAAACCACGGGGTCATTATGTGTGTGCGCGCCAGTAAAAACGGCAAGTTAAGCCGGTTGCGACTAGCGCAGATCGAAGCCGCGCGCACCTGGTCCAGCCGGCGGTCGGCGCCCACTAACACACTTTTACAAAACATGTTCAATAATGTGTACTTACAGTGCTCATAGGCGATGCTCTTGTAACACACACCTGACATCTTCTGATGAAAGAATGTCTGTTAACTCTTTTATTAATTACGGAGCCCGTTTCCTTGAATCGTTTAGCGAGCCTCCTATTTGTACTGCCATTAGGCACATGTCTCCCTGGAAACGTGATTGGAATTTTTTGTCTCGTTACAGAACAAGATGTTCTTCTTTTTATATACGAATTATGGATATAAACACGTTCGCCCAATGCGAATTGGTGTCTGGCATGACCAACAATCACAGTAATCACAGTACTCACTAAACGTGCAACACTAACGTCTAAGCTTTGCTGATGCACGTCCATATGAATTACAAAACACGTGTGAACTAACGATATGAGTAAACGGAGCGCGCCAACCACCAGCTGAACCGCATACGCGTGACCGCGATCTGCTCCAGTCACAGCCGGCTTAGGTTGCCGCGATTACTGGCGCGCACACACATAATGACCCTGTATGAAGGTGTAGCTACTTTTGCCTTGATATACTTAAGCAATAAATTGTAAACTAATATGCGGAAATGAACTATAAGTAGTGTGTTGTGATGACAGTAAAAAACTGTAACTTCTACATACGAAATATCGTTTGTCTACTGTACCATTAAAAGGCAGGAGGTACACCTTTCGCATGACAATAATATTGTCATTTCTACTGAGAAGGGGATCGATACAGTAAACAACCTTCAAAAATTTGATTTTTCAAAGTATTTTTTTATGTTTAACTCCACTCTTCTAGTTCATTTTGGCGAAAGAATTATTTAAATATCTGTCCTAGTTTAGGAGTTATGAATTAAAATGCTGGACATTGCATAGGCTATTTAGAGTGCTCTGCGGCATGCACACCGATAGCGCCACGCCCACTTAGTGACTTCACTTTCATGTCGACCCCTAACGACTGCATGGATGGACTGTCTCCATATGATTCGGTCTTCCGCATATACTTCAGATCCTTCACTGACATATTCATGTTGAATTTGATGGAATCGATTCATCTCAATGCTGGCCGCCCTCTTCTCCGAGACCCTTCCACCTTTCCATGCATAATTGTCTTTTCCAACGAATCAGAACGTCTCATAATGTGTCCAAAATGGGACAGCTGTAATCGTGTTATGAATGCATCGAGAGACAGATCTGGTTTGATTTTTTGAATCACCCATACATTTGTCCTCTTGGCTGTCCAAGGAATATGCAGTATCCTTCTCCAACACCAGAGCTCAAAGGCATCAATTTACTTCCTATCTCGTTTCCTTATGGTCCAGTTTTCGCAACCATATGTAGCTATGGGAAAGACTAGTGCCTTAACCATCTAATTTTAGTAGGCCAAGAAACATCGGAACACTTGAAGATCTTATCCAGGCCTCTAAAAGCTGCTCTTCCTAGAGCAAGTCTTCGGCGAATCTCTTGACTGCATGAGCCACTACTACTAATGGTTGATCCCAACAAACAGAAACTATTCATATCTGTGATTAACTTATAATCTATCATAATGTTTGATGGTAAACCTGGTGTCATTAGTTTTGTCTTGTTGATATTCGAGTTCAAACCCATGGATTCACTCTGTTCTTTAACTCTCATAATGATATCCTCGAGTTCTTCCTTGCTTTCAACAACCAAAGTGGCGTCATCTGCATACTCATGTTTAAGAAAATAAAATTTTTTGATCATGAAAGGTGTAGGCTACCTCATCCCTGTTTGTGTTGAAAGATCTGATATGGAGACTTATCTGAAATTGTATAATGTCTACAGGCCGCTCAGACAACCACATTGTGATAGTAACTACAACTCTGAATTCTTCGAATTTGAGTAGCTCTCATAAAAGCAGTAATCTCTTGAGAAGTTTTCAGATTATGAATTTAAAAGAACTTGATCAATTGTTTTAATACAGCTTGCACATACATCATCCATAAGGGAATAAAATTGAAATTATGAAAAGCACGTAGTTCCTTGAAGAACTAGACAGCCTATTGTCATATATCCTACTAATGTTAATTGCTTCTATCAACAACAAAATTGCAGTTTGATTGCTGTAATAGATTCGTAGATATTGAGAACCGTAAAAAATATTTCGGATGGTCGCCATGTTAGATTGTTATATGTATAGGCCATAGAGGTATGTACCATTAAAGGAAAATTAGTGGGTAGGTTCTTTATTCACACATTCACATCGATCGCATGATTTATACACAAGAAGTGAAAAATTAATTTTAAAATTTCGCACAGCCACCATCCTGAGGTTACGTAAACAATTGAACTAAATTAGATGCCAGTGCATTACAATATGTATACAAATTTACTGTTCTGCGCTCAGATGGTTAAATCGCGAGAAAAGTCTATTAAAATATTTCGAATTCGCTTGGCCGCCATGTTGGATTGGTGAGGCGTAATAAAATTTCAAGGGCACGGTTGGGGTCGGTCGTAATAGTACTACGGTATGACCTTATCGAGTGTCATTGAAATCGCTCCAGCCGTTTAGAAGTTATTAGAGGGGGACACACACACATACGCACGGACAAAAGGTGATCCCATAAGTATATTTTTTCATCAAGAACAAGAAGTTCCGTGAAGGACTATACAGCCTACTTTTCATGCCAATGATTATTCTACAGTATATGAACCTATCTAGAATAATGACGAAATTAAGTTGGTAATATCGAAATATCTAATTAGTTCAAACTATACCTGGTATAATGTAGCCTAATAGAGCACTACAGTTGGCAGCCCTGGTGACTGAATATATTCTTAGTTCCATCTCTCAAGGTACAGAATAAAAAATTTGGTTGAAGTCCAATGGACGTTACATGCAGTTAGACACTGGATCTATCAGCACGCGTAAAAGCATGTTGCCAACAATACCATGCGTGTGCTGGTCAGAAATAATCTGAAATATTATGATATCTTGTTTTGCCAATTTTGGATGAAATCCATTTGTTAGTATAGAAGTTACATGTATTTTAAAATTGGACATATCAGCAGGCATAGAATCATGTTGGCAGCACTACCTTGTATTAATTACTCCAAATTAATCTAGAATGTCAGGTGCTATACGTGTGCAAAATATAGAGCTGTTGGCTTGCATACTTTCTGATATATTGATATTAGGGTAAAAAGATATAGACAGCATTTATTAACAGTTGGCAGCCCTGATTGCTCTTAGCAATATATATAGTCATATCTGTTATGGTACACATAGAACATACGAAATTTGGTTGAAATCCAACTGATAGTATGGAAGTTACACGTATTTTAAAATTGGTACTATCAGCAGGCTTACAATCATGTTGGTAGAACTGACGTATATAAGTTACTCCAAATTAATCTAAAATGTCAGAATACACGTGTGCATAGTTTAAAGCTGTTGGCTTGCATACTTACTGATATATTGGTATTTGGACAAAAAATAAATAGATAGAGCAATTATTAACAGTTGGCAGCCCTGGTGGCTCTTACGAATACGCTCATTCATATCGGTTTATGTACAGATATTACATACAAAATTTAGTTGAAATCCAATTGATAGTGTAGAAGTTATATGCATTTAAACATTGGACCTATCAGAAGGCTTAAAATTATTTTCGCAACACTGTCATGGTTGGCCTCCTGGAAATTAAACTGAAATAGTATTATCTACATGTGTGCCAATTTTGGAATAGCTCCCATGCATACCTTGCAAGATATCCAACATGGAGCTGAAATTTCTAGTGCGTCTTTTCAGCAGTTGGCAGCACTGACATCATTTTCAAATATGGGTTTGAGATATTCCTGTATACAACTTTTCTCATACTAAATTTGGTTTCGATTGCTGCAGCCGTTTAGGAGTTGATAGGGGGGGCACACACACACACCGCCAGACAGACAGAAGGACAGACAGACAGACAGACACACATTTTCCCGGATCGATCTCATAAGTCTACTTTTTCCACATTTTAGCAAAATGTGAAAAGTAGGCTAGTAATAAAAATTTAAACAAGATGTTCATTAAAGAACATATAGCCTACTTTCTCCTAAATGCATGGGTATTGTTATAACTCTTTGTCCTTTTCAAGGAGTATAATTGAATGTTGGTTGTAGTAGCTTGTTGAAATACAACGTGCTATAGGGATATTAAACATGAATATGAGGTATCCTTTGCTAGTGCTACCTCTGTAAAAAAAATCATTCAATTCGGTTTCACCGTGTTAGAATTGATCTGGGGAATGGATTTGCACACATACATGGCCGCTATTTGCAAACTATTGGGCTGATGACCTTGTAGTCAGTCATAAGATGCTTTCCACAAAAAGGCATGTTGTTGCAAAATCCGGTAGAGATCAAATTATTAGGATGGTCGAAATTTGATTTAAGCTTTTAACATTTGGGTGGCCGTCATTTCGTTTCCGTCAAGATGGCGGCGATATAAAACATGACACTGAGGTGGCCTTTTCTAGTGCTACCTCTGTACCAAATTTCGTTCCATTCGGTTTTACCGTGTTCGAATTAATAGGGGTAATCGATTTTGTAACAAAGATGGCCGCCATCCGCAAACTATTAGGCTAATGACCTATTAGATTTGTCAAAGGATGCTCCCTTCATAAAGGTATGTTGTTGCAAAATTTGGTAGAGATCGGATGATTAGGTTAGTCGTAATTTGATTTAAGCTTTGAACATTTGGGTGGCCGCCATTACGTTTCCGTCAAGATAGCGGCGATATAAAACATGACACTGGGGTGCCCTTTGCTAGTGCTACCTCTGTACCAAATTTCATTCCATTCGGTTTCACCGTGTTCGAATTAATAGGTGTTATCGATTTTGACACAAAGATGGCCGCCATCCGCAAATTATTAGGCTAATGACCTATTAGATTTGTCAAAGGATGCTCCCTCCATAAAGGTATGTTTTTGCAAAATTTGGTAGAGATCGGATGATTAGGTTAGTCGTAATTTGATTTAAGCTTTGAACATTTGTGTGGCCGCCATTACGTTTCCGTCAAGATGGCGGCGATATAAAGCATGACACTGGGGTGCCCTTTGCTAGTACTACCTCTGTACCAAATTTCGTTCCATTCGATTTCACCGTGTTCGAATTAATAGGGGCAATCTATTTTCACACAAAGATGGCCGCCATCCGCAAACTATTAGGCTGATGACCTATTAGTTTGGTCAAATGATGCTGCCCCATAAAGGTATGTTGTTGCAAAATTTGGTAGAGATCGGATGATTATGTTAGTCGTAATTTGATTTAAGCTTTGAACATATGTGTGGCCGCCATTACGTTTCCGTCAAGATGGCGGCGATATAAAACATGACACTGAGGTGTCCTTTGCTAGTGCTACCTTTGTACCAAATTTCGTTCAATTTGCGCTCACCGTGTTCGAATTGATAGGGGGGACAGACATTCAGAGTCCACACACTCACACACACACACACACACACACACAGAGACTCACACACATACACACACACAGACAGACACACTTTTTTTCGCCCTGTAGTGATCCATAAGTCTACTTTCATTTTTTTCAAAAATCGAAAGTAGGCTAAAAATAGCTGTAGTCTACTGATGAAAACTTTCAGGGAAATGATAAAGTTAGTGTAGCCTACATTACACAGCCGCCAATTTAAATACCTGATGTTCTGTAACGACAAACATTACGTGGGAATGAATTATGATTATTGTGAAAGAATTGTGAATTTCCATCATTAAATTTAATTTTATTAACTCTCTTTGGTGCCTGTCTGTAGGCCCTAGGTACATATTAAGACTCTTTCTATTGCTAAGAAACTACAGTATATTTGTATACTAATATGCGGAATCGGACTACACGAGTACATTCTGTTGTGATGATTTTTTATTTTTTATTTTTGTATTGATTGGGGGGAGCGTGATGGCGCAGTGACTTAGCTTCTCGCCTTTCACCCGGACGGCCGGGGTTCGAATCCCGGTGACAGCGGGGTGGAATTTTCACCTGGAAAATCACGTGGCGTCAGGAAGGGCATCCGGCCTTAAATCACTGGCCAAAACCAAAATGAGCCTGGTTGGCTCCGGCGACCCCAATTAATTGGGAATAGCCGAAGAAAAGTAAGTATTTTTGTATTGATTGGCGTATTTTTGACAATTTTTGAGAAATATGTAGTTGTTGACGTATGAAACCCATTAATGACGTCTTTGTTTGGACCTGACTTTGGGAGCCTGTTACCAAACTTTACCATATATACTGGCTGCTCTAATTGTCCATCAAAACCAGTTAACGCAACTCTGTACAAATTAGGGGGCGGAACTTATCCTATACCGGTGCTACACTTAAGAAAGAGAAAGGTGTGAGCTGAGGTCGCCATTAGGAAGGGACAGTAGGCAGTGGTCAGCAACTGTTGACCCAAACCAAGGTTAATGATATACGATACAAGTATATAAGACAAGATCACGTTCAGGACAGTACACTTTATCCCAGAGAAGCAAGTGACCAACCAACATCAAACATGCAGCTCTTGGTGAGTTCATATTATCAGATTTTCACTTCAGATCGCAGGTTCAAATCATTGCTGCGAAAGGAGAATTTTTGAAAGTGAGAAAAAATCCCTGCCTTCCAAGTCATAAGGAGTCTGCTCGAAAAGGACCTCTCGTATCCCGTTTAGTAAATACAATATAAATTCAAATAAATCCAATTTTTCTGCTAGGTGGCAGTGCAATTAGCATAGATTGTTTAAGTGGCCAAACTCATAGAATCTACATGAGTTACAGTAGTTAAGGCCATAACTTTTTTTTCATAGTCATTTTACCCTCCAGGTAGGCTTTTCCCACGGACACAGCGAGGGATCCCACCTTTACCGCCTCTATGGGCAGTGTCCTGGAGCTTGACATCGAGTCGTGAGATACAATTGGGGAGGCGGGACTAGCGTCTCGCCCAGGAGGCCTCACCTGAAAAGCAAACAGGGGGCCTCCTGAAGGATGGGACGGGATGGGAAGAATGGGAGGAATAGACAAGGAAGAGGGAAGGAGGCGGCCGTGGCCTGATTGTGGGTGCCATCCCGGGATTTGCCCGAAGACGAAGTGGGAAACCACGGAATACCACTTCGAGGATGGCTGAGGTGGGAATCGAACCCCTTCTACTCATTTGGACTACCCGAGGCTGAGTAGACCCCGTGCCAGTCCTAATACCATTTTTCAAATTTAGGGGCAGAGGCATGAATCTAACCTTGGACTTCCGGACTGGCAGCTGAGCACGCTGACTACTACACCATGCAGGCGACTATTTGTATTTTTTCTCCCTCTTTTGTTTTACCCTCTTTGGGGTACGTAGAATCAATCAGTTCTTCGTGTGTTGTTCTTTCCTTAGTGCCCAGTATCTCTTCATTCTCTCTGATCATCTTTTCCCCTCTTCTTCCGAGATGATGGGTTTTGGATTTTAGTGTAGATTTGTCTTGGAACCTTTTATTTTCGTCTTTATTAATTATTTTAACTTTTCGATTCAGTAGAGAATTGTCAGTAATTTTTAATTATACTAGGTCTTTTTCAGTTTCTTTTGTTTTGTTATTGTAATTATAATTATTATTATTATAGTAGTCGTATAAAGTCTTCCTCAGTTCGATTCCCGGCTTTGCCAATGAATTTAATTCTGGTCTGGGTGCTCTAGACCCGGGTACACTCAACCTCGTGAGGCAAAACCTCAATTACAAAATACACACACTGGTTCAGACATCTCAGTGACACAGGTTATCAGACAACTTCTGCACACAACCAAGTACACGGTGCTACATGACCACGATGTCGCAAAGCTCTTAAAGAATGAACAACATTCTACAACATTAGTATTGCACAGTATAACTGTAGTTTCATTGTATCTCTAAACCAGAGGTTTTGTTATACAGTTTATTACAATATTTTGTATCTCCGATTTTTTTAATATTATTTTTGAGTACAGTGTTTTGATTCTAAATACCTTAAAAATTAATGAAAATTTATTCTTAAACACCATTAGTTTATTTTAAAAATGTGACTGTTCTTTTTATTCAGGATTGAATTTTCACTCATCATGGCTGAAAACCTGAGGTTAATTGGTTATACCTTAGTGACAAAAACCACTTTTAATGAGTGTAATGAAATTATTAAAACCTCCAGTGTTTTTGAGTATTAAAATTATGTCACTTATGAAAGACAACTGAACTCTTAGGGATATCAAGAATTGGTGCAGTGGCATCACAATGATGGTGGCTTCCTTCCACATTTCAAATTAAAATTTCGTTAAAACTCGGATCGGAATATTTTACGGGGAATATTGTACATGTGTAACTGAAATCTATATGCTCAAATATTAATAAAAAGTAAGGATGAAATATTGTAGATTTACGTAACTTTTAATCTCAAGATCATAATATGCAGGAGCTTAATTTTACTTGGAAACCAAACCCCCGGTTCTGAAAATTATCCTCGAAATTCCCATATGCATTATTCCCTTGGTGGGAAATAAGAAGCCTGACTACTGTGCTTCCCATATAATTACTCGTTGGACATGTGTTTCTTTGCATTTCAATTCATGAGTAATTTTCTGACAGTGTTAATAATTTATGTTACTCATTCTATTTCAGATCGTTCTTTGCGCCGCAGTCGCCGTTAGCCAGGCAGGTTATTTGGCCGGTCCTGCTGCTATTGGTGCCCCAGCCGTCTATGGCGCTAATGGAGTGATCGCTGCTCGTGGGCTTCTTGGAGCCCCTGCCGTTTATGCTGGTGGTCTGGGTTATGCTGGTCTCGCTGCACCCGCTGTAGCCGCTTATGGCGCTCCCGCTGCCATTGCTGCCCCTGGAGTGATCGCTGCTCGTGGAGTTCTCGGTGCCCCTGCCGCCTACGCCGCTGGTCTGGGCTATGCTGGTCTCGCTGCTCCCGCTATCAGTGCTTATGGAGCTCATGCTGCTTACGCTGCACCCGCTGTAGCCGCTTATGGTGCCCCTGCCGCTTACGCCGCTGGCCTGGGCTATGCCGGTCTCACTGCTCCCGCTATTACCGCTTATGGAGCTCATGCCGCTTATGCTGCACCTGCCGCCTACGCCGTGCCCGCTGCCGCTCATCCTGCCGCTACCCTCAGTGTAGGAGGTCCCGCCGGTCTTGCCCTCACTCCTGCTGGTACCCCTGTAGACACTCCCGCAGTACAGGCCGCCAGAGTAGCTGACGCTGTCGCCCACGTGAATGCCAAGACCAACGCTTATCTGGGATAAGTGACAGCATCCCTACCTTAACCTCACACTCCTTCCTCCCACCTTCAACAAAACAGAAGATATACATTTCTATTAAATTATTTGAATAAACCGTCAAATATCAGTATATTATTGTTTTCTAATTGTTTCGACCTTATTCCCGAACTTCACACAACCAAACTTTAAAATCGACACATTACATTCTTATGAACTGAGAAAGAACGAATTATGAAGAAAATTCCAACTTCTACTATGTGTGACCATAAAAATTACAAATACCGTAGTTAGTGCCGTAAATTGTAAATACAAAACTATGTAAATAAAATATTTCCCTGTATATCAATTTAAATTTTAAACAAACTAGATTTGCTCAGATATCTCAAACAATTTGGAAGTATTTCACTCCAGTGTACCGTTGTATTCATCAGTTGGCAAAGTATAACTCACATACGAGTACATCAGCTCAATCGGAGTATAATATATAGGCTACTATGTACTGTATATATCAAGCGGGATTTAGAAAAAGTCGCTCTTGCAGCGAACAGATTTGGAATCTTTGTAAGATCTTGTCCTTAAGACACTCCTTCATCCCACCTTCAACAAAACAAAAATATGAATGACTGTTAAATTATTTGAATAAATTATCGAATACAAAATAATAACTGTGTCGTTATTATTAATAAACTTTATCAGTATGGATATGAAGCCTATACATTACGGAAAATGGAGGAAACAAAACTTAAGTCTGCGGAAAAGTGGTTTTGGAGAACAATGACAAGAACACTTTGCATGGACAGGAAAAAAATAATGATCATGTTCTTCAGGACGTGAAGGAGGATGGATGTTTATTAAAAACAATAAAGAAGAGGACAACACAGTTCCTTGGACATCTATTAAGGCACGACTCTCTTCTCCAAACCATTATCGAGGGCAAAGTATTGGGAAAGAATCCTAGGGGACGTCCAAGGATGTCGTGCATCAAGAACTCCATTGGAGAACTGACTTGTGGAGGCTAGATGTGGCTACAGCGACTAGGCTTTGCCTTTCGTAAATGAAGATGATAATGATGATGATGATGATGCTTTATCAGAACTACGGCCAACCAAACTTAAATGTTATGTATTACATTTTGAAACTGTGTGTCCTTGCTGAACGGTTTTGAGTGATCATTAGCCGTTTTGAAAGGTGGATTCCTATGCGTTTCCAGTTAATCTATCACCAAACGACCATAAGCTTGTTCGTCACGAGATTATCAATACCCAAGGCAAGACAACCCGGAAGAATCAATGTAATAAAATAGAACTATATTCCGGACTAGCTTGCTAGCACGATTGGAACTGGTGAAATATATTTCATGCTTAGGCAATAATAACATTAATAATTAACTATAAATTTGTAATTCTGTGACGAGATTGCTTTGTGATTCCAACATCTATAAACCCAATATATTGTTTTCCTCTTTAAATTTACTCTTCCAGTCCCAATTCTAAAAGAAATCGGGAAAAAACTACCCCAGTTAGTCTACATCCCAATTTCTAAAAAATATCCCTCTCGACACGGTGAAGGCGGAGATATATTTCACTGCGCTAATAAAAATATAATGAATTCACTAAATTTGACAATTATTGTATACCTACATGTGTTCTACATGTTTAGCATATTCTGGAAACTTTTTGCTCTTGGCGTAAGGGTAGTTCATATCATAAATTCTTTCAGAAAAAGGTTTTAGGTAGTTTTTAGAGGGCTATTATACTTTTTGATGTGTAACATCTTTCCACTTGGTTGCTGGATATTTTTGTGGGAGTGATTTTGAAAAAGGGGACGGAAGTGAATTGGACGGAAGTGTGTAAGACGCACTGCCAGCTGGATCGTATCCCTCCTAGACATTCATCAATACACAAAAATCTTTATTATATACACACAAATAATACATAACAATTCCAAGACTCTTTTTGTTCTTCACTGTCTACTTGATATTTCTAAACTCGCACTGCCTTCTTGATTGTTCTCGCACTGCCTCCTTGATACTCTGCTGCTAATCATATCAATATGACTCATTTTAACAGAATCCATATGAAATTACGTGTTGGTCTGTGGATCAAGAGGTCCGGGAACTTGGCAAGCCCTTCATGATCTACTGCTGTGCACATTGCATTTAATCGCAAGTTGGCCTATTTATAAGGAATTTAAGGTTATGAGCAGTGTCGCGTCTATTAATCTAGTTGATCCATATCGTATTCTTTATTTAGGCTACTGCTGGTGGAAGCTACAAAATCATCTAATAAAATGAGTTCCGTATTATAAACTACAATATCTGTAAAACACTCCCTTTTACAATAGATTAATATTTGTGCCAATAATATTTTAAAATACCAGTGTATCAACAATTTCACGGGAGTTTTTTTTTTCTATGTCAGATGTTTCACATCATATGCGACTACTGGATGGCTCATAAAGTTGTTTTAACTGTTTCGACATTGTGCCTATTCAGGCTCCGCTACGTCACCCTACTAATGTTAAATTCTGGGGTGCGTTGTAATATCGTGACGCATGCCATATCGGTGCCAGTACCCATTGCGGTATGTACAGAGGTGTGCACATTATTAGAATCGATGCCAGTTTCCCAACATTAACTTTGTACGTTTTGTGTCTTGAGGTAGTAGAAATGATTTGCAAGGCGCTGAAATTATTTCTAATGTTTAATAAATAATCTTAATATTTTGTTTTAAATTGAATCTGACAGTTAACTAATAGTTAACAGTTTCCACTAAAAGAGGAGCCTTGTAAATGTCACACGTTTTGTTTTTATTGCCTTATTCTAGTTTTCGTGTGAATTTAGACCAGAGAGATTGGAAGTCTTTTATTACTGATTGTCCACTCCTGAACTGTTCAAAGATACTTAGACAATCGATTGAAATATTCCGAATTATATGATACATTCCAAAGTCAATGAAGAACAAGAAGTTCCGTGACGAAAAGAACCTACTTTTCTTAAAATTTAAATTCATGCCAATCTATATAGACCTATCTAGAAAAATAGCGAAATTAAGTTGGTAATATCGAAATTTCTAATTAGTTCGAAATACACCTGTAGCCTAATAGAGCACTAAAGTTGGCAGCTCTGGTGACTGAATATATTGTTAGTTCCATCTCTTAAGGTACCGGTACATAATACAATATTTGGTTGAAGTCCAATGAATAGCATGGACGATACATGCAGTTAGACATTGGATCTATCAGCCCACGTAGAATCATGTTGATAACATATTGAAATATTATGCTCTCGTGTTATGCAAATATTGGATGAAATCCATTTGTTAGTATAGGAATTACATGTATTTTAAAATTGGAACTATCAGCAGGCTTAGAATCATTTTGGCAACACTGCCATACATGGCCTCCTGGAAATTAAACTGAAATATCACTATCTATACGTGTGCCAATTTTGAAATAGTTCCAATGCATACCTTCCAACATATCCAACATGGAGCTCAAATTTCAATTGCGGTTGTTCAGCAGTTGGTAGCACTGACATAATTTTTAAATATGGGCTTGAGATATTCGGGTATAGATCTTTACTCATACCAAATTTGGATTCGATTGCTGCAGCAGTTTAGGAGTTCAGAGGGGGAAACACACACACAGCCAGACAGACAGAAATTTGCCCAGATCGATCTCATAAGTCTACTTTTTCCTCACTTTTTGCAAAATGTGAAAAGTAGGCTAAAAACTGGACCCTGCTCAGGTGTAGCTTGGATTCTCCAATTTCAAAAATGTCCAGATGAAATTCCTTATGGGAAATGTTGTATGTCCACGGGGGAGAAAACATCCCTAAATAGGGTAATAAAAATAAAGTAAGATAATTTTGAATACAAAATTGTGACTAATTTCAATTCTTTGCTTAAGTCCAATAATTTGCACTCGACTGTAGCTTTCTAATGAAATATACCTAATTATGAAACACGCACAATCATAGGTTCACAGAATTGTTCAATTTCCTAGACTCACCGTAAATATTCAAATTAAAGGATTTAATCCCTACCTATATTATTCTGCTAAGGTCCCATTCCAGTTTTGTACAGAAAATAAGGTCCCATTATCACCAATCTACACATATGGGGTACCTACAGGTTCAGCATAACCCAATGCGTAAGAGAAACGTACTCGCATACTCTTTAAATGCCGCACAATTAATTAAATAAATACCTTAAAACATGTATATTTACAATGAAATAAAGAAAGAATGCAACACGGTAACCATGGTAAGAGAATCGCACAGGTCCATCTATTTCTGTAAGACGCAATGCTATTCCAATTAATACATTACTGTGAAAGTTTCCAGACGGTTATAAGGTTATTACTGAACCAAATTAAGCTGTAAAATTCATCAATACATAATCCATAATGCCCTTAAGGGGGTCAAGGGGCACTCTAGACTTCTTTCACGCAATTTTCACGCGTGAGTGTGGTACGAAAGGTCTTTTTCATCCGACTATAAAGGGTGTCTGAAAACCACATTTAAAGGCCCTTAAATTAACAGTGTCTGAGATATTCCCAGAAAACTAACTTCGCTCTGATATACCCATGAGGGAATGACAAACTCCTAACCACTGCACCAGTAGCTGAATTGATAAAGTCTGATTATTCATACCAAGGATAAATCAGTCATAGCATTCATGATTGAGATTTTGCTAGGTGTACTCATTACAACTAGAATATTCGCGGGCGAAGCCACGACGGGTAATGCTAGTAATTATTAATTAAATAACAAAACTTCAAAGCAACATGGTTTACTTATACTTCTAGGTACTTACCTTTTATGAGACTTGTAAGGGAATTAATATTACATCTTTTTAGTCGTTCAGCACAATTACTGGCACATGCCAAACATAACCTGTATATATTTGTTATGGACTATACAAAAATAGAAATCTAAGGAATGGCATGTTTCACTCATCAAGAGAGTGTCTTGCATTTCTTGAAAAGTCAACGGAAATATATTTATTTGTTTATAAAGTGCTTTTAAACAAATAAACAAGACGATAACCCCTCCTTGAACTGTATCACGTACAGCCCGCATAGCACTAGGGCCGGGTGGGTAGTCTGTACACATGGGGAGCACACAACCCATTATGCGAGAGTTCTCGCATGGGTCCGCTAGTTAATGATAAATACCATAGCTTTAAGCACAAGAATTTGTTTTAATGTTGCAAGACTGACAAATTATGAACCCATCCACAAACAGTCACTCTCCTCCCACTAGCTACTATTGGGGAGGTACACCTTTATTTCGTATGACAATTTCTACTGAGTTAAACAAGTATCTATCTCATAAACTATAGCCTATGTTGCAAAGAAATACAACTTTGCTGGATTATTAAACACAGTTCACTCATTATTATGCACAAAACACATTTTATAATATGCTTGCAGTCATGCATTATTATACCGCCAAATTTTCAGCTGTCTTTTTTACAGTTGGACAGCGTTTATATGCTAAGTACCCCACAATTTAAAATATATACACGAATTAAAACTCAGCAATTTTTCTAGGTTTGTGCCGTGTCTTGTGTGGGGTTTCACCTAGGACACCAAGCTGGCTCATCAGCGGGCAATTGGTGTCACTACCCCCACAGGAGTAGCGAACTGCCCGCTACCTCCCTTTCTATGAAGCGCACCTACGTCTCTTTAATGCGAGAACTAAAAACTCAAGCAATCATAACCTCCCTATGAAGGCTTCCAAAAGATGGTATATTCGCTTTCACAGCCAGCGAATTAAAACTCAGCAAATCTTCTAGGTTTTGCCGTGTCTTGTGTGGGATTTCACATAGGGCACCAAGCTGGCTCAACAGCTCAACTGCCCGGACCCCTACAGGAGTACCGAACTGCCCACTACTTCTTTTCTATAAAGCGCACCTGTGCCTCTTTAATGCGAGAACTAAAAGCTCATACAGCCAATACCCCCTATATTCTTCTTCTTCTTCTTACTAGCGTTGTCCCGCTGGTGCAGGGTCCGCTTTTTTGGTCATTGACCTCCATTTTGTCCGGTTTCGTGTGTTAGCTGGATATAGGCCGGTAATTTTTAAGTCACCATTTATAGTGTCTTACCAACGCTGCTTCGGTCGTCCTCTGGAGCGTAGGCCTTCAACCTCAAAATGAAGGACAGAGTTATTAACAGTATCAGGCGCTGCACGCAGGGCATGGCCATACCATCGGAGCCGTTTCTCTCTAATTTTGTCCACAATTGGGGCGACACCCATTTGCTACCGACTTGTGTCGTTTCTGACATGGTCAATAAGGGAGATGCCCATAGTCCAACGAAGCATTCTCATTTCCATGGCTGCTGGCGACGTTCTGAAATTTTGTCGGATGGTCGACATTCAACGCCATACAGCGCAACTGGCTGTACCACTGTCCAATATATCTTCGATTTGAGGTGAAGTGGCATTTTCTTGTCGCAAAGCACACCCGTGACCACCTTCCACCGCAACCAGGCTTCCAAAAGATGGTATATTGGCTTTCACGGCCAGTGAATTAAAACTCAGCAATTATTCTAGGTTTTTGCTTTGTCTTATGTGTCCCAAGCCAAACCGCACACAAGATACGGCATAAGCCTAGAATAATTGCTGAGTTTTAATTCACTGGCCGTGAAAGCCAATATACCATATTATATATATGAATGTTCTTTTGAGCTGTTGATAATATTCACATCTAAAACATACACCAAAATAATTGATACACGTATTCAGAAAATATTGGTCTCTTTTATATTCCTACTCTAAATGTTTTTTATACTTATGTTGGCTAAAAAATATTCTCTTAAATAGGAAGTATGCTTGATAAACAAAATATTTTGGGTATGTTGTTCATATTATTACATACACAATCTTGCAAAATTTCATTGAGATATCTTGAATAGTATTTGAGTTATCAAGTAAACGCTGTGTGAAAATAAAGTTTTTGGGAAAAGAGCTTCAAACATACATATGGGTAGAATTTAAGGAGACAACTTAAGCGACAGCAACTAACATTTAGGGGCATATCACTGGAAATATTGACGATATTTTCATTTTGTTTTCACGAAATTAAAGATAAAAGATTAGTTATTGAAATTCTTCCTAAAAAGAACATTTTGACCCCGTTAACCCGCCAGAGTGTTGAGAAACTCTCCGCACTTTTAAAATTTTGTTTGTAGTTGGGTGTGACCTTGACAAATTATACGTGAGCATGTCTTATTGTTGGTGAGAATTTTGGGAACCAATTGTTATGATTATTTTTATCGCAGGAACAACCGCTGAAGCGAGTATTGTTGTTAGACTGGTCTCAGATGCGGAACTAATCTCCGCGCGTGCCTTTTTGAGACATATGATTTTAACAATATTTCCCTTAGTATCAAGATAGACTTTATTTTTGCTTTCGATTCTAACATTCTTTTTAAACTCCCAAGAAGAAATACAAATCTGTCTTTCTTGAATTAAATCTCGCAGGAAGCTGTGGTTTATGTTATCTTATTATCTGTGAGCTTGATACTTCACACCTTCGTTGATGAAAGTCCAGCGGCCCTGGTTAGCTCATCTCGTTAGGTTGAAGTTTTCAAGTGGACTGGCAGACCTCACGTCACCGGTTACGGTTAGTTTCCAAAGTGTATGGTACGTTAGCATTCATAATACAGGGTGATTCAAAAATAATACCACAACTTTAAAAATGTGTATTTAATGAAAGAAACATAATATAACCTTCTGTTATACATAATTACAAAGAGTATTTAAAAAGTTTTTTTTTCACTCAAAAACAAGTTCAGAGATGTTCAATATGGCCCCCTTCAGACACTCGAGCAATATTAACCCGATACTCCAACTCGTTCCACACTCTCTGTAGCATATCAGGCGTAACCGTTTGGATAGCTGCTGTTATTTCTTGTTTCAAATCATCAATGGTGGCTGGGAGAGGTGGCCGAAACACCATATCCTTAACATACCCCCATAAGAAAAAATCGCACGGGGTAACATCAGGGCTTCTTGGAGGCCAGTGATGAAGTGCTCTGTCACGGGCTGCCTGGCGGCCGATCCATCGCCTCGGGTAGTTGACGTTCAGGTAGTTACGGACAGATAAGTGCCAATGTGGTGGCGCTCCATCCTGCTGAAATATGAATTGTTGTGCTTCTTGTTCGAGCTGAGGGAACAGCCAATTCTCTAACATCTCCAGATACTGTAGTCCAGTTACAGTAGCACCTTCGAAGAAAAAGGGACCAAAAACATTATTGGCTGAAATGGCACAGAAAACGTTCACCTTAGGCGAGTAACGTTCATGCTGAATTGTTTCCCGCGGATTCTTAGTGCCCCATATATAGACATTGTGACGGTTGACTTTCCCTTTAGTGTGGAAAGTTGCTTCATCACTAAACACAATCTTTGAAACGAAAGATTCATCTGTTTCCATTTGAGCAAGGATAAAATCACAGAAATCGATTCTTTTAATCTTATCAGCTGCAGACAGTGCTCGAACCAATTTCAGACGATAAGGTTTCATAAATAACCTTTTTCGTAGGGCTCTCCATACAGTTGATTGTGGAATTTGCAGCTCTCTGCTAGCTCTGCGAGTCGATTTTCCTGGGCTGCGAACAAATGCTTGCTGGATGCGTGCTACATTTCCATCACTCGTTCTCGGCCGTCCAGAACTTTTCCCTTTGCACAAACACCCATTCTCTGTAAACTGTTTATACCAACGTTTAATACACCACCTATCAGGAGGTTGAACACCATACTTCGTTCGAAATGCACGCTGAACAACTGTCGTCGATTCACTTCTGCCGTACTCAATAACACAAAAAGCTTTCTGTTGAGCGGTCGCCATCTTAGCCTCAACTGACGCTGACGCCTAGTCAACAGCGCCTCAAGCGAACAAATGTCCAACTAAATGAAATTTATGGCTCCCTTAATTCGCCGACAGATAGTGCTTAGCTCTGCCTTTTTTCGTTGCAGAGTTTTAAATTCCTAAAGTTGTGGTATTCTTTTTGAATCACCCTGTATTATATTTGTTTACACTTCCATTATTTTCTCTTTCTTTGGTTTATAGTGAATCAGTGAAAAGTGATCTGCAGTATATGTGTTTAATTGTTAGTGGCGACAACCAGCACCATGAAATTTCTCAGAATGTCTACATACTGGGAGTAAAAATTACAAAATATTTACTCCTTGTTTTATTAGATCCTCAACATATTAACATTACAAGAGATTAAAACTCAACAATTTTTCTGGGTTTGTGCCGTGTCTTGTGTGGGGTTTGCCAGCTGGCTCATCAGTGGGCTGTTGGTGTCCCCGCCTGGACCCCCACAGGAGTAACGAACTGCGTGCTACCTCCCTTTATATACAGTGCAACTGCACCACTTTACTTCGAGAACTTAAAGCTCAAGCAGCCTTAACCTCCCTATGAAGGCTTCCAAAAAGATGGTATATTGGCTTGAATGCCGTGAAAGCCAATATACCATCTTATTACAAGAGATAATTGCATACTGAAACAGATAACCTGACAAAAGATGTATGAAGGATCGAATGTTCCTTATTTAGATATACTTGGCAGGAGCTGGTGTATTCTTGGAATACACGGTACGAGAGATTATAATTTTCAATGCTTTTGCATGTTCTTTCCTTCCTCTTTGTCAAACACCAACAGTGATCTTCTATTTTCTCTTAGGTGTTCAGGTCGCTTATATCTTTTATGAGTCTGTTCTAGATATATATCCTCTGTGACTCACCTAGCGTCATCTAGCAGCGAATCTCTGAAGCTCTTCAACTCTTCCTGGTGCAAGAGGACTTACTTATCCATTTGGCCACCAGATCCTGTTACCATCGCCAGCTATTTTCTCCTTGAGCAAGAGGACTCTGTCTACTATTTTACTCACCATGCTGCGCTAGTATCGCCTGTTATCAACTCTTTGAAGACCAGCTCATCAAGAGAAAATAATTTTTTGTTATAAAGTTGGCAATGTTTATATGTTCTCCTTTTGTCTCCTATCCCCCACTCTTTTCCCCTTCCTTGGACCCTCCGTGCTCCGTTGAGCAAGTCTCACTTCTCAGTCGGCAGTTGACTCGGTCAGTTAAGGCTCCTCTCGAGCCAGCCTCCTCAAACCTAGAGGCATACTCTCTTCTACGCCATGTTGGCAAAGTAGTTATCGTCAAAAGGAACTTCAACGTCAACATGAAATCAAGATAAGTACCATCTTAAAGTTTTAACCTCATCTTCAGGGTTTTAACTTTCACGTGCTTTTAACGATACTTTTATAGACAGTGTGAGATTATTTATTTTGGGGCAAAAATCATTCTTCGTGGGATTTGCCATGTTGAGCTTTTGTTCGTACAAGCCAACCTTACTAAAAAAGAGCTTTTCTTAAGCTATTCAAATGAGAAATCCTCTCACTACGTGGGATATTATCTAATACCCGCTGTCTATAATTCACCAAGCTAGTTCCTCCGTTGGATTTTCTTAACCCCATTTTTCTACTAAGGTCGTTCTGGAACCTTCCAGATTCTGTATTTCATCTACAAGTCCTGCCGTTACGAAATTTTCACTCACTTGTGAGAATGCTATTTAAAATTGAAGAATCTCACTTCTGATTTAAACCTCAATAGCGAATTTTCTTCCACCGTTGGATGTTCTATGGCGCATTTAACTGTAATCCACCATTTTCTCCAGCAATAGACTTTCGTTCATCTAGTGCAACCAGTCATTTTTTTTTCAAATTGAAATAACTTTCTTTGCCAAAAACTTTCGTGTTTCTATAGTGAACTTTTCATATATTTCAACGAACTATAGTGAAAACCAGTGCTTGTTCAACTTTCTACCGCGTCGCCATCGTCCGTTTACATATAAATAAGGCCATGAACATTTTTCTTCAATCCCTATTTCTCTTTCCTAAACCTCTTACTAACAATCTGTAATAAACTTTTAAATTTAGGTCTGTTTCAACGAGGTGTCAATCTATAGATGTGCCCTCCCATTTTTTCTCATGTGTAATTAATTAATTTCTGTATAATTACGTGTCCAGCGCACGTTTCAAACTTACATTGTTTCTCCCTTCTAATCAGGGAAAACAATTCTTTCAACTCTTGAGTGAGTTATTTCTAGGTCTCACGAAATGGAAACTGCCCCATTTGGTTCGTGATTCCCATTTAAAACATAGGAGGTCGAGAACCTTCCTATTGATTATCTCTTCAGGTTTCACAGTAAGTGACCTGCCCTTATTTGCAAAAAACCAACATTAATTCTGTATAAATATAAGAAGTTGTAGGAACTCTATCTTATTCTTCATGTTTTTCTTATTGTTATTTTCGAAGTTGTTACTCTCTCTAGAATATTCTCTCAGAAATGTCTTATAGTACACTCCTTGTACTCTTGTAAATGTCTAAACTTTAATCATTTCATTTGCCTTTTTAAAATCTTACAAAGATTTTAGTACCAGGTTTAAAACCTTAAGAATTGTTATTTGCCTGGAGCAATTTCTAAATGTTGTCGGAGGTCTGCGACCCCAAATTGTTAATAAGATTGAAACATATTTAATTGTTAAAGATATCAACTTCCTCTAATTTGTTAAATAAATTAAGAGTTTCTTTTCGCTTTTTCATTTTTCTAATACAACGGATAAGCAAGATCCTGTCCTCCTTGGCTCTCCCTACTCGATGCCATTAGATCTATTGATAGGGATTTCACCACTTGTTGCATTTGAGCAAGAACTCTCAGTGGCAATCTTGTTCAAGTTTCTCTTAGCTTTAATAGCTAATTCTAATTGGCCAGTAAGGCAAGTAAAGCTCGCTACGCCAGCTACCTGTTTGTGGAGATCCTCTCCGAAAACTTATGGTTAATTTTCCAAAAGATAAGTGTTTCTTCTTTGTCTAAGCTTTTAGCCGGCCTCTCGCTGAGTAAAGGCTTAGCCATTTCCAAATGCAACCATTGGTTTATTACCAAAATTACTTTCCCAGGTATAATTTTTCGTCACTATCCTTCCTGGTAGCACTGGATCGCTTTTTTCAGGAACTCTATAATTTCGAAAATTGGAAATACCAAACTTGATTTAAATTATTGGCATTCTTCGAATTATTTCGCATAACGAATTTCTTTGAAAAACCATACAATAAATTTGTTACTCTTAGTTTTGCCAGACCATCACCTTTCCCCATAGTAGTTTTATACATGCTTGGGAGGAAATACACCAAAGCCTCTCTCTTGCAAATCGCCCAAGTCCTAGCTGCGGTTCCCGTTAGCTTCGACCAAGCTCGTACCTACTTTAGGTATCAGAGAGTTAATTTTCAGTGGCAACTGCCTCTAAAGGTATTTAAAGTTAAATTTACAACTTTTGTGGGACTCTCCTCCTATTTTTCTATCCTTTTTCTCCAATCCAAAACCTACTTCCTTTTTTTAATCATCTTCCCTTGGTGGGTGGGTTATTCCTTATCCAATAATCTACCCAGGAGCCTCGTAGACCTCACGTCATCAGTTAAAGGTTGAAGACTTCATTTCATATTTGGAAGGTTATTCAACGGATTTTAAATTTTTATAGTGAATATTCTTATTTTAGTGCTTAATATTCACTTACTTACTTTTATCGTTATGGCCACTAGGGACCGCGATATCTCAACTGTTTTTCTTCTTGTTAGCCCACCACGCCTTCATCATTTCGGAATGGGATATTTTCCATTCATCTGAGTGAACATATCTCTTGCCGGGTTTTACTTCCTCTTCCGAAACATGTCGGAGTCTTTGTTTCAATGGAGTTCTGAGCAAGATATCTGATTCAGAAATTTGAATCTTTAACAAGTCCTTATCCACTTCCACCAGCCAAAGAGGCATCACCTCCAAACCTCGGAAGTATGATAGAGACGGTTGGATGATCTACAGATTGGCATTCTGAGGTGGTGGGCATAGAATGTTATTATCCGTTATCTTTTCGGTTGTTCATGTTTTGGATTTTAATGTTTGGTAATATCATACACAAACAATTGGTATATTGTATCCTAATACTTGTGCAGATGTAAAGAAACATTCTGCCTATGGCACGGAAACGTGTTATTTTACTTACAGCCAAATAATTAAAGCTTTGATCAAATTTTACATTGTTTATCGTGAGCCCAAACGAACGCGGAGAAAAGTTCCGCCCGTGCTATTTCGTACTACAAAACATCGCGTGCCCTCTCCCGGGTTATGCAATAAGCCCTAAACTACTGCAGATATTGTAAACTGATATGCGGAAATATCCTACGAATACTCTGCTGTGATGATAATAAAAAGTTAGAACTACAACATACAAAGAGTGTTTCTCTACTATTAATGTTAGCAGCTTCGGTGGCATAGTCGGTAGCATGCTGAAATGCTGTGCCCAAGATCGCGGGTTCAAACCCAGACGAAGTCTTCGGATATTTTAAGAGTGTTAAAATTCTTCAGTATGCCTTCCTTCGGAGGGGAAATAAAGCCGGCAGTCCCATGTCATAGATATATGGCATGTAAAAGGTCCTTCCACAGACTAAACTTGTGTGAAGCTAAATTTCTTGGTTAGATTTCGTTGGAACGCTCTATCAATGTTCCAACGTTCACCACTAAGTATCATTCACATCTGGTAGCGAAAGTTGGAACTACTTGAAATTGTACCGAACTTGTTGCTCACCCTATGGGTATCCGCTGGAAGCTGCTACAGCCTCAGGCGAGCCGAACATGTCCTCCGACACTCCCGGCACTAAAAGCCATAGGTAAATAAAATAAATAAATAAATAAATAAATAAATAAATAATGTGTTGAAAGGTCTGATGTGTAGAATTATCTTAAACTGTGGAATGTCTAAAGCAGTCATGGGCAAATTACGGCCCGCGGGTCAAGTGCGGCCCTTGAGCTAGTCTAATCCAGCCCGCGACATGTTTCGAATTATACTACCTACAATACACAACTGTTCTGTAACTAGAAGTGAAAACCTATTTCCATCTCATTGTGTTTATGCGTTTTGTGTAATATATCTTTGTGCCGAAAATCTCCACGACGAATTTCAATGAAGATTTCAGAACTTCAAAGTTATTGAACAGAACTTGGACGTTTTCAGCATGTCATTTAATGTAGACTGTGAAACAGTAAAATCAGAGTTGCAGCTAGAACTGATCGAGTTACAATGTAACAACGAATTAAAGCAACTATTCCTCAACGTTTCAAAAATTGAGTTCTACAAGGCCCAACCAAAATCAGATATCCCAAACTTGAAATCTCATGCACAAAAGATAACTGCTATGTTCGCATCTTACTATATCTGTGAATAGGTGTTTTCTACAATGAAGCATCGTGAAATTAGCGTCAGAAATAGATTGACAGACCACAATTTATCTGCGCAACTAAGAATCAGCTCATCCCAGTTTCAACCAGATTAAGAAAAACTTTCAGAAGCACAATCACAGTTTCAATTGTTACATACTCCTTCCTCTTCTAACAAATATTGAAGGTGTGTTCCTTTTTCCTAGGTTTTCTACCATTGTAGCCTATGAGTTTTGTTTAAATTAACATTCAGAAATAAAAATTTTCTAATCTACTCTAAACATAATTATAATGTGTTTTTTTCGGTCCGCCTAGATTATTTTGTATTGCATCTGGTCCTACCCCTAAAAGGTTTGCCCATGTCTGGTCTAGAGGCTTCTCGGACAACTACTGTTCTGATGTAGAAACACTTACAAATTATTAATCTAAAGTTTAATTATTTGAATTTCATATGCATTTATAAAAGCATTTGGCCACAGAAATGTTTTCAAATAGTCAACTCTCGATAATTTGAAACTTAGCCTACCAGACCAGAGAAAAAGTTCAATTCGCCGAGAGTTCAAAATACAGTAATAGGAGTTCAAAGAACCAGAAAGGAAGGTAGGACACCCTGTCTTCACAATGTCAAATTTGCCAAATTCATGTTCCTTTATCTCAAAGACCATTGCATAGAAGTTAATAGGATTTACCACACTTAACACGTTCACTGCGTATTAGCCCACCAAACTTAGATATTTGCCTGGAACTCTTTAAAAGTCGTAATAATTGGAATTTTCAACGTCGATAAGACGAGTTCTAACAAGTCTTTCCTACTCACACGCCTGGTGCGTGACCCGCACAGTGGTTGAAATCAAGAGCTAAGAGCCTTGTGATATTGACGAAACCTCATCGTCAGCCATCTGAACACAAAATATAAATAAAAGGATAACAAGTGTCATTACGCAGCCAGAAAAGATTACTTCAAGTTATTTCATGGTACTCATGAAAATTATGCAGGAAAAAAAGACATGTAGCAGAATCACAACAAGGGTCAATGAACATCATACGCTTTTACGTCTTTGCCAATCAGAGAAGTCTGTGGTTGCTGAACACGCCATACTGAATGACCATCGAATTCCTTTTGATGAAACTTCTGTCATCTGTATGGAGAAACAGTTCACAACTCGTATGATTCGGGAGGAGATTGAAGAAAGTAAACAACCACAGAACATTAATGGAGGTGATGGCTATCCCTTGAGTAAATCATGGCTGCTCTCTATACTTTCATTACCAACATTCTCTCAGTCTCGGGAGGTCATAGAGTAACTATTTGTTTCGACATGGCTTCCCATCTTATACCATTTATCTATGGAGGCTATATGCCATTGTTTACTCATTCTTTCGTTCTTTCATTCTTTCTTCCTTTCCTGACAAACCTTGATATAGGGACAAGCGGTTGTCTCGAAACGTCGGATTTTTAGCCTATTTTTTACATTTTGCAAAAATGAGGAAAAAGTAGACTTATGAGATCGGGCAAATGTCTGTCTGTCTGTCCTTCTGTCTGTATGTCTGTCCTTCTGTCTGTCTGGCTGTGTGTGTGTTTCCCCCCCTATCAACTCCTAAACGGCTGCAGCAATCAAAACCAAATTTAGTATGACTAAAGATGTGCACCGGAATATCTCACGTCCATATTTGAAAATGGTGTCAGTGCTACCAACTGCTGAAAAAACGCACTAGAAATTTGAGCTCCATGTTGGATATCTTGCAAGGTATTCATGGGAGCTATTCCAAAATTGGCACACATGCAGATAATACTATTTCAGTTTAATTTCCAGGAGGCCAACAATGACAGTGTTGCCAAAACAATTTTAAGCCTTCTGATAAGTCCAATGTTTAAATGCATATAACTTCTACACTATAAATTGGATTTCAACCAAATTTTGTATGTAACATCTGTACATAAACAGATATGACGGAGCATATTCTTAAGAGCCAACAGGGCTACCAACTGTTAATAATTGCTCTCTCTATTTTTTTTAATCCAAATACCAATATATCAGAAAGTATGCAAGCCAACAGCTTAACACTATGCACACTTATATTCTGACATTTTAGATTAATTTGGAGTAACTTATATACGTCAGTTCTACCAACGTGATTATAAGCCTGCTGATAGTACCAATTTTTAAATACATGTAACTTCTATACTATCAGTTGGATATCAACTAAATTTCGTATGTGCTATGTGTACCATAACAGATATGACTGTAAGTATTGTTAAGAGCAATCAGGGCTGCCAACTGTTAATAAATGCTGTCTATATTGTTTTTACCCTAATATCAATATACCAGAAAGTATGCAAGCCAACAGCTATATACTTTGCACACGTATAGCACCTGACATTCTAGATTAATTTGGAGTAATTAATACAAGGCAGTGCTGCCAAAATGATTCTATGCTTGCTGATATGTCCAATTTTAAAATACATGTAACTTCTACACTAACAAATGGATTTCATCCAAAATTGGCACAACAAGATATCATAATATTTCAGATTATTTCTGACCAGCACACGCATGGTGCTGTTGGCAACGTGCTTTTACGCGTGCTGATAGATCCGGTGTCTAACTCCTTGTAACGTCCATTGGACTTCAACCAAATTTTGTATTCTGTACCTTAAGAGATGGAACTAAGAATATATTCAGTCACCAGGGCTGCCAACTGTAGTGCTCTATTAGGCTACATCATACCAGGTGTATTTTGAACTAATTAGATATTTCGATATTACCAACTTAATTTTGTCATTATTCTAGATAGGTTCATATACTGTAGAATAATAATTGGCATGAAAAGTAGGCTGTATAGTTCTTCACGGAACTTCTTGTTTAAGTTTTATTCCACCTAACAGCCCCAATACTATATTATGTATTTAAAATATGTTAACTCATTAACCATGTCGCCTCCGTAGTGTAGCGGTCAGCGTGGTTAGCCGCCCCGGAGGTCCTGGGTTGGATTCCTGGCTCTTCCACGAAATTTGAAAAGTGGTATGAGGACTGGAACGGGGTCTACTCAGCCTCGGGTGGTCTAAATGGGTAGAGGGGGATCGATTCCCACCTCAGCCATCCTCTAAGTGGTTTTCCGTGGTTTCTCACTTCATCTTAGAGCAAATGCCGGGATGGTACTGCCCCCGTAATTGAATTATGTAGAGACCACGGTGGCTATATTTGAAATTATGATTAGAGTTATGGCTGTCATAGTTATGACGTGGGTAGTCATGACGTAAGCACGGATGACGTAAATGTTATGCCAGCAAGCTACTTGAGCTGAGATTCTCAGTGACGTCAGCATTTTAGTCCAGAATGTTCCAAGATGTACGACGCAGTCGCAGGAAACGAGGAATTCTGCTGAGGAAGAAACTATGCTATTGGAGGAGAGGCATGAACCAATGAACGATAGTTTAAAGGAAGACGGAGATTGCTGAAACTATGGTATTTTTATGACTTTTTGAATGCAGAATTGTGGAAATCCATTTGCAGTAAAAGCATTGATTTGGAATTTTGATGAAATTTATTTTCAGTTTTTGAATTTTGAAAATCCGTCAAGTATTAACGAAGTTGGAAGTTCTAGCGATGACGTAGTATCACGCTTTGGAAGGGATGGTAACGCCCCTCGAGGAGGTAATAAAAGGGCTTGCGCAGAAGAAAGGAGCCTCTTCTCTTCTCTTCTCTTTCGTTCGCTGATCATTCTGAGATCTAATGCTCAGATCATCGAAGTATTTGTGAAAGTCAGTTTATTATACATTCAATATAGTGAGACATCAAAGTGAACAGCAAGTGAAAAGAATCGTTTTTATAACGCGTGGCGAGGCCACTATAGTAACGAGATACAGGTCAAACTAGGTGAAGTTGAAACGGACCTTAGAAAGCTTCTTTAAGTTGAACTTCAAACAGTTAGCGGTCTACGATAACATAATTGTATTGTGCAGTACTACATGCAATTATAGAGAAAAGCTGAACAATTTCGACCGAGTACTTCAAAAGATATTAGCTATTTTATACGACTGGCAAAAGTGATTATCTCGCCACTAGAGAAACACTTTTGTATAAGCCAGAAACAACGCAAGGCTAACGCTGTGAGTGGAGTAGAAAGACTTCAGATTGCTTGCTTACAGAACGATACAGTATAATGGAGCATTTGAATACGGCAGTTTGTTCTTCTGACACTACAACTGAAGTGCAGATGGAAGGCTAAGAGGACTTATTGCAATTGGGACATACTTCATTGGAGTAAGATAGCGACATGGAACTTCGCTAAATGCTATTCCACACAAGCGAACATGCGGTGAATACCATCTACACCCATGTTTCGTAAGTGAAGGTTGAATACCATCGAACAGCCATAGAAACAATTTCATACTCTGAATATGAATAATTTCTTCGGAAATTTCTACAAAACGTCATGATGATTGTCTACTGGAACTTCAGGGAATTTTTCAAGAGAGGTCAGGGTAGTCCCGACTCACAATGAAGATTATTGCCGGAAGGATGTCTATTCGTTTTCGAGGAGCAGAGCGATTCACGGAGAAGGAAGCAGTTCGATTCTCCGAGGGTGCTATTTCCTATTTCGAGGATGGAGCTCAGCTTTAACGTGGTGAAATGGATCCATCAGCAGTCTTCTTTGGGGAATTTTCCTCTGGAACGTCAATCGGCAGATAAGGTAGTCGTGAACGTTTATTGTATTTGAGTAACCTAGTAATGTTTGAGCAACCATTTTTCCCATATTTTTATCCTCATGTATTTTGCCTTATTTTCTTGTTGAGATTCTTATTCTCAGTACACCTTGATGAGTTTTGCATTTTTCGACGTTTTATTAAGACATTGTTATGTCATGGGCATAGTTAACGATTTTGAATCAGTTGAGACTGATATTTAGATTTTTCAGTAATTAATTATTTTTGTAGTCACGATTTGACTGTAAGTTAATGATTTTTATGGCAGATTTAAATTCAGACAGCGTGTCACTTTATTAAAGTAATTCAATCCCAGTTTAATTACTTTGAACAATTTTCTGTCATCATCAAGAAGGAAGAACATTTAAATGATTTTAGAGCGTTAAAATCTTACGTTATCGACGATCTTGGAAATACTAGTCGTTATTTGTATTGATTGCAACACAGACATTTATCGTCAGTTATGAATGAACATTGCATTATAGACAATTTTGTGAAAAAGTAATGTTAATAATGAATTATTGAATGCATTAAAGTCAAGTACTTTTGTTAGGAGTTTTCTCAATTAGAGAATTATATAACGATGTTTGCATTCCCCAATCTAATTGGAGTCTATTCGACTACTTTGCATTTTAGTCGCACTTTATTTGAAGATAGTATTTTCATACTACAATTTCTTTTAAGATGTTAATCTTAAATTTTGATAGACCAGATAGGCGTATATAAGCGTATTCACTATTAAATTTGTTTGTGATTGGCAAGTTTTGACTTCATTTCAGTTCATGAATGAAATCTACGAAGGTTAAATAGAAAAACAGTTTTGAAACTATTATGATTATAAAATTTTTAAGTGGAACTATGAATGTATAATCGCTAGTGCAGCGCGTGTTGAAAGTCGCTGAGATATAATGCCCTTGAATATGAAGGAAGTTCCCACAGGAATAAATGTTAAAGAATTATTTGTGGAAGTTTTGTAAGTGATGTGAAAGTGTTAAATGCCATATAGATTAATATATGATGATTTTGGGCATATTTTTAATGCAGATTGTGCATTAACTTGTTAGCGAAGGATTTTCCGCTGGAGTAAGATTGTTATAGTTCGTTGAAAATTAATCAAGTGATTTACTGTTATAATTAACACGAGTTTTGAAAGAATTTGAGACAAGATGTTGAATGAAGGTTGCCGTCACAAATCATTATTAAGAACTTTATTAAACCGGATTGTGACATTAATATGTATAACTAACCTTCATTGGTCGATTATATTAAACAGGATTATACAATTACCAACCGAATGAACATGTGGCTAATGTATTTATTAAATTAATAATTTAAACAATTTAAATATTAATATTGTAAATAATTGTTGTAAATATTTTGAAAATAATGTGAAACGAGAGCGATGTTAAAGGCGTGCTTATAATATTTTTATTGTCTTTGACAAATATTATAAACAATTTCTAATTGTTATAAATAATTTATGTGATTTTGTTATAAACATTTAAGAGCTAGTTAAACATTTGGATTGAAGTTAACAAGTTTAAGAAAGTTATGTAATGATCCATTAGGATGTGATCAAAGTACTTAAAAGAGTTGCGTAAATATAATGTGAGTTGTCTTGTAAGACATTTAAAAGCTTGAGAGTGCAGGCTGGATTCTTACGTAACATAGCGTGTGAGAAGGGAGTGCATTTGACCAGTATGCGTCAGGCTGGAAGGTAGCCCGCAGCTGTGTCAACATATGGTTTTCAGAGAGTGAGGTCGTACACTCCGGCCTTGCGACTATAAATATCATTCTCTTGTTTATTAAAAGGAAACAAATGCTCTATATATGTCACACCCTGACGTCCTTTTCCAATCCAATAGTGTTATGAATATTACGGTATTTGGAGCTCTTGGGAGCTAAAATGTTTTATATCATGTTGTATAATAATTTTGCAAGTCCTACTGGAGGACATAGTCAGATTGACTTGGGCTACTGATAGCCACGTATATTTTGTTGTGTTAGGAAAATCAGACCCTTTATTAGAAATAAAGCTTTTGTACAGTTCAAAGTTCTCGTCTTCGTTTCTGGTTCATTTTTAAATGTCATGGCGGAGATTATTGTGTGAACAGACTTTTAGTGATCCTGTTGTCAACTCAAACCCCGAGATAATTAAGAGGTAAGTAACGGTAAGTATAAACCCCCGTCTATTTTGGTGTGTTCCACAATGATTTCCTGTGAATTTCTGTGCTCTTATCTCGATAGTATCTGTCAGTGCCATTTTCATTGATGTAACTGTGCCGGTGCGATTGATAATTGGCAATCCGATTGAGGGGGCGGATATCTGACAGCCTACTATCCAGGTAAACGGGGACAGTACCTTCTTCAAGGCCACGGACGCCTGCTTCCCTCTTCCTTGCCTATCCTTCCTAATCTTCTTCTCCCTTCCCGCATGAGGCCCCTGTTCCCTTTCCAGGTGAGGCCACCTGGGCGCGGTGCTGGTCACACCTCACCAGTTGTATTCACTCCGAACAGATGTTCACAGCTCTAGGACACTGTCCATAGACGCGGTAGAGGTGAGTTCGCTCGCTGAGTCCGTGAAAGCCACCAACCTGGAGGGTAATTCGATTTTTAAAGAAAATTATTAACCTCTTAAGAAATGTCTCCTCCCCCAATGTCTCCACATGCCCTCACCATCTCAGTCGGTCGGCCCATACGAACAGCTACATATACAATATAGTGTTCAGTTCTCACTCAGCCTTTGTGTCTTAATTACGAGTACCTTCCTGCCATTGTTCCCATCTATTTGTCCCAGCAATTATTCGTGCTACCCTCATATCAGTTACCTCTATCTTATGTATCAGACATCATAAATCTACCCTGCTCTCACTTCCATACAGCGAGGTCGGTATAGTACTTAGTACATAAAATGGCCCACCTGCTCCAGTTTAGCCCCTCCCATCTGTTGTTCTATTGTCTTGTGTTTCTTCCTCACCGACATCGTCATCTTGGACGACAAACCTGAGGATATTAACGAGTTTTTGAATGGTATGGACTCCGTCTTGAGGAAAGAATTCATGATGAAAATTAATAAATGTAAAACAAAAATGTTGGAATGCAGCCGAAATAAATCAGAAACCTCTATGGACATCAAATTGGCAGGTAAAAAGTTAAAGGAAGTAGGAGTCTTCTGTTACTTAGGAAGCAAAATAACCAGTGATGGACGAAGCAATGAGGATATAAAGAGTAGGTTGGCTCGGGCAAGGAAAGCATTTCTACAAAAAAAAAAGGAATCTGTTGACATCGAATATAGATTTAGGTATTAGGATGTCTGTTTTGAAAGCCTTTGTCTGGAGCGTGGCGCTCTATGGAAGTGAAACTTGGACTGTTGGTTCAGCAGAAAAGAGGAGAATTGAATCGTTTGAAATATGGTGGTACAGTATAATGATGAAGATCTGATGGGTAGATAGGGTTCCAAACGAAGAGGTATTAAGCCGAGAAGGAGAGGAGAGATGTTTCTGGCGACTGCTAATGAAGAGAAGATATAGGTTGGTAGGACACATTCTAAGACACCCAGGAATAGCATGCTTATTTAAGGAAGGAATGGTCGAGGAAAAGAATTGTGAGGGTAGACCAAGGTTAGAATATGTTAAACAGATTGCCTCAGATGTAGGGTGTGGTAGCTATACAGAGATGAAACGATTAGCTCAGGACAGGGGTGTGTGGAAAGCTGCATCAAACAAGTCAAAAGACTAAAGTCTCAATTAACAATCAACATTGATACGCTGATATACCCTACATTTTTGTTCAATTTGTAAGAGTTTGGCTTCTAAGCCTTCGACGAAGTCGTATCTGACATTGTCATCTGCTATTGTATTTCCCGTTTAGAACACTGACACCTGTCTTCCTTGTCTCTGCACATATTTGGAAACCAGCTCCTAAACTTAATCTCAAACAAAGGCTTCGGTAGCTGTGTGTAAAAACCAGTGCACGTAACTCTGGTAAAATTTATGAGGAACCGATCATATCCTGAGGGAGTAAATCAGTAACGAAAGTGAAAGGTACAAGGTGAGGTCAGTACTCGGAAGAGACAGCGGTCAATGCGTGGTGACACCGACCAAGGTTATGTCTTCTATACCAGTATATAAGACAGGATCTGGTTTGGAACAGTACACTTTATCCCAGAGAAGCAAGTGACCAACCAGCATCAAACATGCAGCTCTTGGTGAGTAGGCTGAGGAAAAGAGTCTTTTGGTTCAGACTTGTTATTTTTTTGAGGGGGAGTCAATGTACCTCAAATAAAAGATTGGTCAATATACATTGAAATTATCATATACAAACCATTTATTTTATACTTCCGCATTATCTTTAAAATTTAAATGTGACCAAATATGGTCAAGGGAAAAGTCAGAGTACATATAATAGTTTGAGTTTAGAGGAATTAGACAATAGGGAGGAGAACAGTGGATGTTTGGGTATTTATGTGTAGTAGATCACTGAGTTTAGGGGGCTTAGACATAGGAATTTAGTCGCATTTAAACTTTAAAAGAAAAGGAGAAGAACAACTGTTTTTCTTAGTGTGTAGTAATGTAATGATTGTCAACTAAACTGCTTGTATCAGGATTATAAATACGTTATAATTAATGTAAAATTCAGGATTGTTATCGAATTTTTATTTCAATTTGAAACATAAAATGTTTGAGATAATTTTGAATATTTCTGTGTTTTAAAATTCTTCTTAATATATTTTTCGATTCTTTTGAAAGAGTTGTTTTGAAAACTCTTTGAATTTCATTCAATTTCTATTTCATTTTCTTTTGTTGATTTAATTTTTTTTAATTTTTTGAAAATTAATTATTTAAAATCATTTTTAAATATATTTTATATATTTTTTTCTTTTTTTCTTTTTAATTTGAATAAAGATGCACAAGCTATAAGAATATTTAAAAAGAGATTTCAATTGAAGTAAATGGCAGAAGTTATTTCTTTTTTAGACGAAAGGAATTTGCAATTCAGTACCTAAACATTGTATGATTTCGTCGGAGTGGTGGATGAAGTTGTGAATGGGTCAATAAGAAAATAGACACTCAACTCTGCCAAGGATTGTAGGCCTATTGCACCCTTAATATTTCAAGAATTTAGCAGCTCCATAGTTTGAAAATAAATACCTATGGGGTTAAGTATAATAAACTAATTATGTTATTTCTTTTGAGTTTAATTAATTGAGTCAACTTCAAAGCAATTTTCAAAAGTCTTCTACTGAAAGTACTCGAATAAAATTTTGTCATTATTTCCCAATTAGCAACATTTCAAAGGCATTTGACAATGCGTTGGCCTATTTATGTGGTATCGAGATACAAATTAAGACTCCGGATCTAAAAATCTTGGGTTCGATTCCCATATTTTCCAAAATATTTAATTCTGAGCTAAGAGATGCAACGGGAAACACTCATTTAAGTGAGGCAAAACTCAGAAGAGATGAGTTCAAAATTCCACCTCAGGTGTCTCAAAAGGGTGTTTCTATGGTTTCACACTCTTACTCCAGGCATTTGCTCGGTGGGTCTTAACTTAAGGCCACGACCGCCTCCTTCTAAATCCTAACATCAATTACAAATATGCAAACTACTCATCACAGTTAGACAAGCCATAATAAATTTTCCACACTCACCCAAGTACATGGGGATTCAAGACAACGATGATGTTAAGCCCTTAAATGAATCAACAACGACAAATTAACTCCAAAAACAAAGATAATATATTCTTAACAAAGGAATACCTCAAGAAGTAAATTTATTGGTATATTCTCCTATAGTTAGGAGAAACTATTATTTTAGTACTTCAGTTGCGAATACTGTAATCAAAACTTTGTCAACGTGTGTCCATTATTTGGAACGAAAACTAGCAGTGTTAAGTTGGTAATCATACATACAGGATTTACAGTTTGTTGCATATTCGACGTAAGATACTTGGAACAAATAAATTAAAAATTAGGTACAATTCACTCGTAATTCCCAATTTCAATGTCACTCTAAAATCCAGGGGAAAAACAAGCAACCTTGATAAGATTTGGGTGGTAGCTCAGGCATAATAATCCATATTTACAAATTTAAAAATTTGAAAAGACGTATCTATTTTAGTTGATCCTTATTTCACGAAAACTTTTTCTTTCTTTCAGATCGTTCTTTGCGCCGCAGTCGCCGTTAGCCAGGCTGGTTATTTGGCTGGTCCTGCTGCCCCAGCCGTCTATGGCGCCCCTGGAGTCATCGCTGCTCGTGGAGTTCTCGGTGCCCCTGCCGCTTATGCCGCTGGTCTGGGCTATACTGGTCTCGCTGCACCCGCTGTAGCCGCTTATGGCGCTCCTGGAGTGATCGCTGCTCGCGGGCTTCTTGGTGCCCCTGCCGCTTATGCAGCTGGTCTGGGCTATGCTGGTATCGCTGCACCCGCTGTAGCCGCTTATGGTGCCCCTGCCGCTTATGCCGCTGGTCTGGGCTACGCCGGTCTCGCCGCTCCTGCTATCACCGCTTACGGAGCTCACTCTGCCATCGCTGCACCCGCTGTAGCCGCTTACGCCGTGCCCACTGCCGCTCATCCTGCCGCTACCCTCAGTGTAGGAGGACCCGCCGGTCTTGCCCTCACCCCTGCTGGTACCCCTGTAGACACTCCCGCAGTGCAGGCCGCCAGAGTAGCTGACGCTGTCGCCCACGTGAATGCCAAGACCAACGCTTATCTGGGATAAGTGACATCACCCCTACCTTAAACTCACACTCCTTCCCCCCACCTTCAACAAAACCGATGATATAATTGTCTATTAAATTATTTGAATAAACCATCAAATATCAGTATAAATAGTTGTTTTCTAATTGTTTTAACCTTATTCTCGAATTTCACACAACCAAACTTTAAAATCGACAAATTACGTTCTTATGAACTGAGGAAGAACGAATTATGAAGAAAATTCCAACGTCTAATGAGTGTGACCATAAAAATTACAAATACTGCTGTAAGTGCCGTAAATTGTAAATACAAAGCCATTTAAATACAATATTACACTGGATATCAATTAGAATTTTAAACAAACTACCATTGCTCAGGTATCTCAAACAATTTGTAAGTATTTCACGCGAGTGTACCATTGTATTCATCAGTTGGCAAAGTATACCTCACATACGAGTACATCAGCTCAATCGGAGTATAACAAATATGTTTATTAAAAACCATACAGAAGGAGAAAGCAAAGCTCCTTAGACATGTATTCAGGCACGACTCTCTTCTCCAAACCATTATATAGAGAGAGACAGAGAGAGAAAGTTGCTCTTGCAGTGAACAGATTTGTAAACTTTTTACAATCTTGTCCATAAGATACTCCTTCATCCCACCTTCAACAAAACAAAAAGTATGAATGACTATTAAATTATTTGAATAAATTGTCGAATACAAAATAATAACTGTGTCATTATTATTAAAATCCTTTATCAGTATGGATGACAAATCTAGACATAACGGAAAACGGAGGAAACAAATCTTAAGACTGCAGAAAAGTGGTTGAGTAGAATGATACGAACAAGTTGGAAGGACAGGAAAACAAAATTAATGATCTTGTTCTGCAGGACGTGAAGGGGGATCGATGTTTATTAAAAACAATACAGAAGGAGAAAGGAAAGTTCCTTAGACATGTATTCAGGCACGACTCTCTTCTCCAAACCATTATCGAGGGCAATGTATTGGGAAAGAGACCTACGGGACGTCCAAGGATGTCGTACATCAAGAACTCCATTGGAGAATTGGCATGTGGTTCTTATGGCAGCATGAAGAACCTAGCAGAAAACTGTCAAATGTGGCTGCAGCTACAAGGCTTTGCCTTTAATATATGATGACGATGATGATGATGCTTTATCAGAACTACGGAAAACCAAATGATAGAAGGAACATAAAGGTTATGTATGGTATTTTGAAGCTGTCTGCCCTTGCGAAACGGTTTCGAGTGACCATTAGCTGTTTTGAAAGATGGATTCCATTGCGTTTCCAGTTAAGGGGGGAGGTACACCTTTATAAGTGTAAAAACCACAGACATTTAAAATAGTTTCCCTCGGTATCCCTTTGTTCTGTAAATATGAAAGTTAGCACACTTCTTGAACTGTCCTTTTTCTTTAGTTTTCAACTTGAATATTTGCAATTTACGATGTTAGTTCACTTTGTTAACACAAGCATTATGAACATTCTAAAATAATAATCTTCTAGAAATGTGAAGTTTTGTAGAAATTATCAAGGAAAAGCACGAACAGTGTATACATTAGTCCAATTTCTTGAACTTTTCTTCATAATAACTAGGGAATGTTAATTGCAAATATTCAAGTTGAAAGCTAAAGGTAAAGTACAGTTCTAGTAGTGTGCTAACTTTCATATCAACTGAACAAAGGGATACCGAGGATACATATTTTATATATCTGCTATTTTTACACTTGTAGAGGTGTACCTCGCCCCATACTCACCAAACGACCAAAAGATTATTCGTCGCGAGTATAAGAATACCCAAGGCAAGACAACCCGGAAGAATCAATGTAATAAAATAGAACACTATTCAGGACTAGTTTGCTAGCACGATTGGAACTGGTGAAATATATTTCATAATTAGGCAAAACTAACATTAATAATTAACAATATATTAAAAGTTTAAAATTATCGGCCGAATCAATACTCAAAAATTACATATTCTTATATATATTGGACATGTTTCGACCTCACGATGAGGTTATCTTCAGCTTGAAATAAATGAAAATCAATTAAGAATTTAAATGAAATAATATATATGTACTTAAATCTAAATAAGAAGTGAAATGTTAAAGGTAAAATCTGTAATATAGTGAAATATAGTACTAAAATGAATATCCTTACAATGCTGTAATAAATAAAATAAAATTCAATATTTGTCTTTTACAAGCCTCCGTGGCTTAGGCGGCAGCACGCCGGCCTCTCACCGCTGGATCCGTGGTTCAAATCCCGGTCACTCCATGTGAGATCTGTGCTGGACAAAACGGAGGCAGACAGGTTTCTCTCCGGGTACTCCGGTTTTCCCTGTCAACATTTCATTCCAGCAACACTCTCCACTATCATTTCATTTCATCTGTCATTCACTTAATCATTGCCCCAAAGGAGTGCGTCAGGCCTCGGCAGCCGGCACGTTTCATTTCCTCGCCGCTAGATGGGGGCTTCATTCATTCCATTCCTGACCCGGTTGGACACTGGAAGCAGGCTGTGGATTTTCATTTTCATTTGTCTTTTACAATAATTTTTCATAAAATACAGTTAGAAAATAAGAAATATTAATGGCAAGTGTAAATAAATATCAAGCTTTGTAATAAAAATAAATAAAATATAGACAAAATAATTACGGTAATTTAAAAATCAAGTGCCAAAAATCAATAAATAATTCAGCTCAACGCTTGAACGAGTAAGTTAAATCTTCTTGAGGAGTTTAAATTTGGATCAAATTCGGAGTTTAAATTTGGATCGGTGCCAACCAGTCATTTCGTCGACATGGACTAACCTAATAGATAGGAACATAAAATTGTCAGAATAGATTTTATATAAATAAAAGAACATAATTAGATAGCATATGAATGTGATAAATATCTACTTTATGTAATTTTATGTCGCCTCCGTAGCGTAGCGATCAGCATGGTTAGCTGCCGCCCCGGAGGCCCTGGGTTTGATTCCCGGCTCTGCCACGAAATTTGAAAAGTGGTATGAGGACTGGAATGGGGTCTACTCAGCCTCGGGTGGTCCAAATGAGTAGAGGGGGTTCGATTCCCACCTCAGCCATCCTCGAAGTGGTTTTCCGTGGTTTCCCACTTCGTCTTCGGGAAAATGCCGGGATGGTACCTACTGTAAGGCCACGGCCGCCTCCTTCCCTCTTCCTAGCCTATCCATCCCGATCTTCCATCCCTTCCCATCCCTCATGAGGCCCCTGTTCGCTTTTGCAGGTGAGGCCGCCTGGGCGAAGTGCTGATCACACCTCCCCAGTTGTATCCACCCCGACCAGATGTTCCAAGCTCCAGGACACTGCCCGTAGAGGCGGTAGTGGTGAGTTCCCTCGCTTAGTCCGTGGGAACCACCATCCTAGAGGGTAAATCGACTAAATAAAAAAAATAAAAAAATGTAATTTTATTATCACCTACCGTGTTGTAAAGGATGGAGAATTCGGTATAAATCTTATACGAATTTTAAACTTTTAATTCTACTATCAGTACAGATATTTAGGCTATAACATTTGTTTTCAATGGCAGATGTGTTTGCATTCTATAACTAAATGTTTGTAATTCTGTGATGAGATTGCTTTGTGATTCCAACGTTTTTAAGCCCAAAATATTGTTTTTCTCTTTATGTTTACTCTCCCAGTCCCATTATTCTACTGTAGATGAAATCGGGAAGAAACTACCTCAGTTACTCTATGTCACAATTTCAAAACAAATCCCTCTAGGCACGCCGGAAGGCGGAGGTATATTTCACTGCGCAAATAAAAATATATCGAATCAACTAAATTTGACAATTGTTGAGTACCTACAAATGTTCTACGTGTTTAGCATAGAAAAGTCCCATCTTCCTATAATTCTGGAAACTTTTTTGCTCTTGGCGGAATGGTAGGTCATAATTATCTTAAATTCTTTCAGACAAAGGTTATTGGTAGTTTTTAGAGGGCTATTGTCCTTTTTTAACTGTTTCGACATTGTGCCTATTCAGGCTCCGCTAAGACATCCTACTAATATTAAATTCAATGGTTCGTTCTAATGTCATGACGCATGCCATATCGGTGACTGTACTCATTGCAATAGGTTCAGAGGTGTGCAAATTATTCGACTCGATGGCAGTTCTCCAACATTTACTGTGTACGATTTGTGACATAAAATATTAGAAATGATTTGCAAGGCGCTGAAATTACTTCATATGTTTAATCGTATATCTTAATAACATTTTTTAATGATCCTGAAAAGAAACGAATTGTTTACAGTTTCCACTAAACTAGGAGCCTTGTTAATGCCACACGTTTTGTTTTGATTGCATTATTCTAGTTGCCGTATAAATTTAGACCAGAGAGATTGGAAATCTTTTATTACTGATTGTTCACTATTAATCCTGCGTTATCTGCGCTAACACAGTTACACCAATGCCCACGCACGGACTCAGGGACCGTGTTTCCTTTTCATTGTTAAGATTTGGTTATGATGATATTTTTGGCGAACTCTAATTTACATAAGAAGTATAGAAGTAAGCTAGTGGTCATTACCTGTTTTACGTAAGTACAAGTATATGTGTAATTATCATCTAATAATTATCATCTAAAACGTATAACTAAAGAACTAATAACTGAAAAACCATTTTTATCAAACAACATTGCTTTTGAAAATGACATCTTAGAATACGTGCTTGTAAATAAATCTGTTTGGTTAGCATTATGTCAACTCTGTAAACATCTGACACTTTTACACATACACACTGACACTTTTTAGTCTGAATCTGTTTCTTCCAGAAGAACATAAAATATATCAGGTTCACTTGACATATCATTTAGTAGACGAAGAATCCTATTCTCCTCATTTTGATTTAGTCATAACAGTCTATACTAAAAAGTTGTAAAAGCCCGAACACATTTACTCACGCACGGAATGACAAACCAGGTTTGAAGAACACAGCACTGTTACAACTCAAGGTCACGCCACAGACAGACCGAAACAGAAGGGGTGGGGTTTGGGGGTTGGAAACGGAAACTATACTGGCTCGCCGCACTTTTAGCCAACTTATAGCTATGTAATAACAAAAAAAAACTTACGCCCGGATCGTGAGGCCTTGCGCGAGTAACGCAGGATTAAACTGTTCAAAGATACTTGGACGATGGATTGAAATCACTCGATTTATAGGATTAATGAAATGCATAGACATTAACCTTTATGAATATTGTATATATTATCCGTGTTCACTGATATTAATCTCCAAATATAAAGTCCACCTTGTCAAACACTAAGAAGTTTATTAATTAAATTAAAACGTACGTGTTTCGGTATGCAATGATACCTTCGTCAGCGTAGATTAAAGAAAAAGATCGTAAAAACTATGTTATCAATTACATTTAATAACATTTGCATGTTCCATTTGATACGCCATGTTTCCCGAATGTGCTAATTTTGAGTTTATTTCTCGACTTATATATTACCTTTGGATTAACAAAGTCCAAGTATTTCGTTAAATCTTGTAAGTGTACCTTGGCTAACTTGAGTTGTATTGGGGAATGCATTGCCCGTTTGGAGGGCTATCTCTACGGAGCTTGCTAACGGGTGGGAATCCTCTGTCTTGTTCGAGGTTAGTTGATTTTTCCCATTTACAGAGAAGTTTGTGCAGTGGTCGACCCTCTAGAAGCGACATATTGAAGGCGGCAAATTGGATTCGGCAGAATTCTCTCCAGGGTTGGATGGCTTCATCTTTTTGAAATTTTATGTGCTATTCCGTATCACTATACCAGGCTAGAAGCAACATCCAATAGCTCTCAGCAGTGACGTCGAATAGACAGACCATTAAGGAGGATTTACATTGATAATTTTTAATCTTGTTCTTTTATGTATTTTCTATTTTTCTGTGAACTTTCATTTATTTTTATTTTAATGCTTTTGTAAGGATATCCATTTTCTCTTTGTAATTTCTAACAAAGTTTTTAAGATCGTTTTCCATTAATCTGCGCTGACGAAGGTATCATTGTATACCGAAACGTTTACGTTTTAATTTAATTATTAACCTTCTTAGTATTTGATGATGATGATGATGATGATAATTGTTGTTTTAAGGGGCCTAACATCTAGGTTATCGTACCCTTAGTGTTTGACAAGGCGGATTTTATAATTGGAGATTAGGATTCAATGAAGAAAAAAATGGACCCATCTCAGGTGTCGCTCAGAATCTCCAATTTCAAAAATGTCCACATGAAATTCCTTATGGGAAACGTTGTAAGTCCACCGGGGAAAAACCATCCCTAAATAGGGTATTAAAATGAAATAAAATAATTTTGAAAAAAAATTGTGAATAACTTAAATTCTTGATTAGAGTCTAATAGTTTGTACACCCCTAATGAAATATACGTAATTAAGCAACACCCACAATCATTGGTTCACAGAATTGTTCAAATTCCTAGACTAAACATAAATATTAATATTAAACATATTTCTAAGATTTTATATTCAAAAAGTAAAGAACAATTCTTCAAAGCAACAAGGTTTACTTATACTTCTAGGTACTTACCTTTTATGACACTTGTAAGGGAATTATTAATACAGCTCTTCAGTCAATCAACACAATTACTGGCACATGCGAAAAATAACCTGTATACATTTGTTATGGACTATAGAAGAAATAGAAATCTAAGGAATGACATGTTTCACTCATCAAGAGAGCATCTTCAGCTCTTCATAGCTTTACTTAACACAACCAAATCTACAATGACATCCATGGAGATTCTCTGCCCTCCAAAACCAGAAACCCTGTAAGAAAACTAAGAATGTTTGGCACTATTACTGATAAATATGGCTTTAAGCACAAGAATTTGATTTAATGTTGCAAGACTGATAAATTAAGAACCCATCCATAAACGGTCTCTCCTCTAACTAGCTGTAGCTACTATTGTTGTGTAGGTACACCTTTCTTTCGCATGGCAATTTCTACTGAGTTAAAACATTTCTATCTCATTAACTATATGTTGCAGAGAAATAAAACTTTGCAGATTTATTAAATACTACTCACTCATTATTATGTACAAAATATATTTTATAATATGCATGCAGTCATGCACAATTATACCACCAAACTTCCAACTGTCTTTAGTACAGTTGGACAGCGTTTACATGATAAGTACCCCACAATTTAAAATATGTACATGAACCTCTTTTGAACTGTTTGTAACATTCACAGATACAACGAATTGATACACATATCCATACAATATAATTTTTTCATATTCTTACGCTATATTTATATTTGTATACTTTTGTTGGGTAAGCAATATTCTCTTAAATAGGAAGTATGCTTGATACACAAAATATGTTGGTGTATGTTGCTCATATTATTACAATACACAATGATGCAAAATTTCATTGAGATATCTTGAATAGCATTTGAGTTATCAAGTAACTGCTAGTGAAAATCAAGTTTTCGGGAAACGAGCTTCAAAATTACCTAAGAGTAGAATTTAAAGAGACAACTTAAGCGAAGGCAACTAACATTTAGGGGCAAATTTTCATGTTTTTTTTTCACGAAATGAAAGATAAAAGATTAGTAATTCAAATAATTAATTAAATAAAATTTGACCCTGAAAGGTGTTCTTCCCTCCTTAATCAATGAGGCATAAACTACTGTAGAATTGCAAACTAATATGCGGCAATGTCTTACGAATACTCTGCTGTTATGACGATAAAAAGCTAAAATTACAACATACAAATAGTGTGTGTCTAATAATCATGAGTCCGAAAATCTGTGGATGTCTAAAGGTTTCTCAGACAACTGCTGTTCTGATGTAGAAACACTTCCAAATTGTCAATCTAAAGATTAATTATTTGAATTTCATAAGTATTTATAAAAGCATTTGGTGACTGAAAAGTTTTCAAATACGATCAACTCTCGATAATTTCAAACTTACGGGACCAGAGAAAAAGTTCAATTCGCTGAGAGTTCAAAATACAGTAATAGGAGTTCAAAGAACCAGACAGGAAGGTAGGACACCCTATCTTCACAATGTTAAATTTGCCAAATTAATAATCCTTTTACTCAAAGACCATAGCATAGAAGTTAAGTGGATTTACCACACTTAAGGAACGAAGCTTTATCCACGCATTAAGTGTGGTTTTATTTATTTTTTCTTGCCGATTTTATTCATAACAACTTCATCAGACCTATTTTCAACGTTCTCTCTGCAATATTCCACTACCTGGCAAATACACATCATCCATCATTTATAACCTAACTTATTCAGCATATCAATTTTTACATCCACATCTCATCAATTCAACGCTGTTTTATCAAGACTGTTTCATGATTTTCTTAACACATTTTGTAACAGATCTGTTTTTTGAAATTTAACTTTGTGGGCATTTGGAACAAAAATATTCTTAGTATCCTCTATTATGACAAAATTGTATTAAGTGCATGTTACTGCACATTTACTTATCTTATACTACACTGAGGAAGGTCTCTACGTGATCGAAACCGGTACGGTTTTAATGTTCATTACATTGTCTTAAGGTTATAAATAGTCTATATATATAACAAGTAGTTCCGTGAAGAACTATACAGCCTATTTTTATATATCCTTCTTATCTCAATTGCCACTATCTTCATACAAAATTTCAGCTTCATTGCTGTAATAGATTCGTAGATATGGAGAGCCGACAAAATATTTCGGATGGCCGCCATGTTGGATTTTATATATGTAGGTCCTAGAGTTATGTACTGTTACATGAAGATTATTGTGTACGTGTAGCATTCAAACTTCAATCGCATGATTATGACACAAGAAATAACAAGGAGATTTTAAAATTTCGCTCAGCTGCCATCTTGTGGTTATGGAAACAATTGAAATAAAATAGATGCCAGTGGATTAACATTCGTAAAAGGATGTACTGTACCAAGTTACACTGCACTTGGATGGTTAAATTGCGAGAAACGTCCATGTGAATATTTATACTTCGCGTCGCGGCCATGTTGGATTTGTGATCACCAGGTAATTTATAGTCCTATAGGTGAACTTAAGTTCATAGCCCCCTATGAACATAAACAAATTCAGTTTGATTGCTATAATAGATTCGTAGATATTCAGAGCCGTCTAAATATTTCGGATGGTCGCCATGTTGGATTGTTAAATGTATAGGCCATAGATTCATGTATCATTAAAGGAAAATTATTGCGTAGGTTCAAGATTCAAACTTTCACTTCGATCGTATGATTACGACACAAGAAATAAAAATAATAATTTTAAAATTCGCACAGCCGCCATCTTGAGGTTAAGTAAACAATTGAACTAAATTAGATACCAGTGCATAACAATGTGTATAAACATTTACTTTACCAGATTTCATTGCGTTTGGAACATTAAATAGCGAGAAAGGTCTATTTAAACTTTTCAAATTCGCTTGACCGCCATGTTCGATTTGTAGTTAACCGGTTTTTGAAAATCTTATAGATAAACTTCCAGTAGTGCCCTTTATATCCGTACTAAATTTCAGTGTGATACCGCTAATAGTTTCAGAGATATAGAATGCCGGTGACATATTTCGCACATCCGCCATCTTGTGGTTATGTAAACAATTGAACGAAGTTAGATGTCGGTGCATTACAAAGTGTATAAACATATACTGTACCAAGTTTTATTGCGTTTGGTTGGTTAAATCGCAAGAGTCGTCTATTTAAAAGTCGCAAATTCGCGTGGCCGCCATGTTAGTTTTGTAGCTACCAGTTTTTGAAAAGTCACATAGGTGAACTTCTAGTAGTTTCTTTTATCACCGTAAAAGATTCCAGGGTGATATCGGGAATAGTTTCGGAGATATTGTATGTTGGTGAAATATTTCGGACATCTGCAATGTTGGATTGGTGAGACGTAACAAAATTTGAAGGGCAAGGTCGGGGTCGTCCGGAACAGTGCTATGAACTTACCGAGATTTGTTGAAATCACTCCAGCGGTTTAGAAGTTATTAGGGGGACACACACACACACACACACACACGAGAGAGAGAGAGAGAGAAACACTCACACCTCACACACACGGACAAAAGGTGATCCCATAAGCCTATTTTTTCAAAATTGAAAATAGGATAAAAATATGAGTTTTGAGATAAATTGAAACAAAGATGGACGATACCTCAGTGCATTCCTGGTCCATAATCTGGGTCATGTATGTCTATTTCAGCATATTCGCATGATCTCTTCACCTTTCTCTGGTGCATTGTGGTTACCACCTGGGCCTGTATGTCAGATATTTTTAGCCAATTTTCATTTTATGAAAAAAAAAATAGGCTTATGAGAACACCTTTTGTCAAAGTGTGAGTGCGCGTGTGTGTGTGTGTGTGTGTGTGAGGTGTATGTCCCCTCTAATAACTTCTAAACGGCTGGTGCGATTACAGTGAATCTCGGTAAGATCATAGCACTATTCTGGCCGATCCCGACCGTGCCCTTCAAATATTATGGTGTCTCACCAAACCAACATGGCGGCTGTGCGAATTATTGCACCAGCATTGAGTATCTCCGAAACTATTATCGATCTCGCCCTGACATTTTGTACGGTGTTAAAGGACACTACTAGAAGTTCACCTATGAGACTTTCAAAAACCTGGTGACTACAAAACCAACATGGCAGCCAAGCAAAGTTGAGACTTTTAAATAGACTTTTCTCGCGATTTAACTATCCAAACGTAATGAAACATGGTACAGTAAATGTTTGTACACATTGTAATGCACTGGAGTCTAATTTAGTTCAATTGTTTACATAACCTCAAATAGGCATTCACTGCCATTCTATCTCCGAAACTATTACAGATATCATCCTGAAATTTTGTACGGTGATAAAAGGTACTGATACAAGTTTATCTGTGTCATTTTCATAAACCTGTAAAGTACAAAACGAACATGGTGGCCAAGCGAATTTGAAATATTTTATTAGATTTTTCTCGTGATTTAATTCTCTGAGCGCAGTGAAATGTAGTACTGTAAATGATTTGGCATATTGTAATGCACTGGCATCTAATTTAGTTCAATTGTTTACATACCCTCTTGTGTCGTAATCATGCGATCGAAGTGAAAATTTGAATATGAAGCAACGCAATCATTTTCCTTTAATGGTACATAACTCTATGGCCTATACACAAAACAATCCAAAATGGCGAGCATCCGAAATATTTAGACGGTTCTCAATGTCTATGAATCTTTTACAGCAATCAAAGTGATTTTTTTTATGTTCATAGTGGCTATGAACATATGTTCACCTATAGGATTTTCAGCAACCTGGTCAGCACAAATCCAACATGGCGGCAACGCGAATTATAAATATTTAAATGGACATTTCTCGCAAATTAACTATCCGAGTGCAGTGAAACGTTGCACGTTAAATGCTTATACAAATATTAATCCACGGGCATTTAATTTATTTCAATTGTTTGCATAATCACAAGATGGCAGCTGTGCGAAATTTTAAAATCTCGTTTTTACATCTTGTGTTCTAATCATGCGATTGAAGTTTGAATACCACACGTACACAATAATCTTAATGTAATACTAAAAAATTAAAATCCAGTCTGGCGACCATCTGAAATATTTAGACGGTTCTCAATATCTACGAATCTATCACAACCTTCAAACTGAAATTTTGTATGTTGATAGAGGCAATTAACATGAGGAGGATATATGAAAATAGGATGTATAGTTCTTCACGGATCTACTTATTAATACTAGGATATCAATTTCATTGAATATATTTTGCATGTTTTGACCTGGTTCAATGCGTAAAGCTCTCATAACCCTCAATCGGCCTGAACACCTCTCATTGTATGCCAAAACTACATCTTACACCCCCATGCACACTGCTTTATACCCCATTAACACAGACCTCGACCCACTATTCCACATTTCACTATTGAAAGACTCGTTCAGGTTCTGCGTTCTTCCATGTAGGCACTTGCGAAGCAGCTCTGGGTTAGATAATTTCCTAAAAACTGACCTCATAACTCCAATGACTGTTCAGGAAAGGGAATGTTCATGCTCATGGAACTCTCCAGTTACAAGGGACATAATAAACTTGCACCAGGATAACTCCCCTTTGGGGTATAGAAAATGTTCCGGGTTTTCATCTGTCGAATGTCTGTCCAAAAATATTGCCCATACAGCTTCCTCCATATTTTTTTAGCCTACTTTTCACATTTTGCAAAAATGAGGAAAAAGTAGACTTATGAGATCGGGCAAATGTGTGTCTGTCTGTCTGTCTGTCTGTCTGTCTGCCTGTCTGTCTGTCTGTCCTTCTGTCTGTCTGTCTGGCTGTGTGTGTGTCCCCCCTATCAACTCCTAAACGGCTGCAGCAATCGAAACAAAATTTGGTAGGAGTAAAGATCTATACCTGAATATCTCACGGCCATATTTGAAAATGATATCAGTGCTACCAACTGCTGAAAAATCGCAATTGAAATTTGAGCTCCATGTTGGATATCTTGGAAAGTATGAATGGGAGCTTTTTCAAAATTGGCACACGTACAGATGATAATATTTCAGTTTAATTTCCAGGAGGCCAAACATGGCAGTGTTGCCAAAATGATTATAAGCCTCCTGATAGGTCCAATTTTTAAATGCATATAACTTCTACGCTATCAAGCGGAATTCAACCAAATTTCGTATGTTGTATGTGTACATAACCAGATATGACTGAGCGTACTCTTAAGACCTACCAGGGCTGCCAACTGTTAATAAATGCTCCTAATTTATTTTATCCAAATACCAATATATCAGAAAGTATGCAAGCCGACAGCTTTAAACTATGCACACGTATAGTACCTGACATTCTATATTAATTTGGGGTAACTTATATACGTCAGTGCTACCAACATGATTCTAAGCCTGCTGACAGGTCCAACTTTAAATGCATGTAACTTCCATACTATCATTTGGATTTCAACCAAATTTCGTATGTGCTATGTGTACCATAACAGATATGACTCTGCGTATTCTAAGGAGCAACCAGGGCTGCCAACTGTTAATATGTGCTGTCCCTATTTTTGTTACCCTAATATCAATATATCAGAAAGTATGCAAGCCAATAGCTCTAAACTTTGCACACGTATAGTACCTGGCATTCTAGACGAATTTGGAGTAACTAATATACGTCAGTGCTGCCAACATGATTCTAAGCCTGCTGATAGGTCCAATTTAAAATGCATGTAACTTCTATACTAACTAATGGATTTCATTCAAAATTGGCACAACAATAGATCATATTATTTCAGATTATTTCTGACCAATACATGCATGACATTGTTGCCAACATGATTTTACGCGCGCTGTTAGATCCATTGTTTAACTGCATGTAACGTCCATGCTATCCAGTGGACTTCAACCAAATTTTGTATTTAGTACCGTAAGAGACGGAACTAAGAATATATTCAGTCATCAGGGCTGCCAACTGTAGTGCTCTATTAGGATACATTATGCCAGGTATACAGTATTTCGAACTAATTGGAAATTTCGATATTAGCAACTTAATTTCGTCATTATTCTAGATAGGTTCATATTCTGTAGAATAATCATTGGCATGAAAAGTAGGCTGCATAGTTCTTCACGGAACTTCTTGTTTCATTATCAGAATATCTTCGAATAGCCATACCATAGTAGTTTTTAATAATGTCTATTTCTATGTCAGATTATCTGCCTCTCCCAGATAACTATTACCCATCGTGCAGTTTCAGACCTTTATATGCCTTTACAAGCCTTCGCAGATATGCATCCATTCTTTTCTGCACATACGATACTGGGCGAAGTCGGGGCGGGTTGCTAGTAACATGAATTATACAAAGTCATTACTAGGTGAACCAACAGTGGTGGTTACACTCGCTTACTTGCATCTTAATATCCCGGTATATCAAATTAGGTATGAAAATCATGAAAATGACATATAAGTCATCCAGTTGCAAAACTCGTTTAATTCACTTGTGAATAAGGATCATGTCGTAAAATTATTAATTTAATTATTTTATTTTATTTTACTTTATTTTAAATTGTTTGATTTACTTTTTATTATTTTTTCATTTTGTTTTATTTTATTTTGTTTTACTTTATTTCGTTTTATTTTATTTTGTTTTGTTTTATTTTGATTTTGTTTTGTTTATTTTGTTTTATTTTGTTTTGTTTATCTTGTTTTATTTTGTTTTGTTTTATTTTGAAATTCCAGAAAACAAACACAAAACAAAAAACACGAAGCAAAAAGCAAAATTCAAACTCAAAAGCAGAAAACAAAAAAAAAAGAAACACAAAACAAAATTCAAAAACAGCAAAAGCAGAAATCAAACACAAAACAAACAAAATGACGAAGCAAAAAGCAAAATTCAAAAGCAAAAGCAGAAAACAAAAACAAGAACAAGAAACAAAAAGCAAAAAGCAGCATTCAAAGAAGCAAAAGCAGAAAATAAACACAAAACCAAGAAGGAAAAGCAAAAAGTAAAATTCAAAAGCAAAAGCACAAAGCAAAACAAAACCAAAAACACAAAAATCAAAAAGTAGAAAACAGCTAACACGAAAGATACGAGAGGCTAAGTCCAGAGAAACGTTTCTCATGAAAATGATTCTTAATCACAAGTTGATTAAACGAGTTTTGTAACTTGACGACTCATATATTAGCAAAGTGCAACTATAAGATCCAGGTTCAACACTCCGAAAGAATATACTAAGACAACCAGGAATAGCAAGCTATGTTATAGAAGGAAGAGTCGAGGACAAGAACTATAGGGATAGACCAAGGATAGAATATGTTCAACAGATTACCTCGGATGTACGGTGTGGTAGCTGTGTAGATATGAAACGATCAGCTCAGGACAGGGAGGGATGGAGAGCTGCATCAAACCAGTCAAAAAATCATGTCTCAATCAACAATCAACATTGATACGCTGATATTCCCTACATTTTTGTTCAAGTTGTAAGAGTTCGGATTCTATGCCTTGAATGGATTCGTATCAGTCATTGTCATCTGTTATTTTATGTCCCGTTTAGAACACTGACACCTGTCTTCCTTGTCTCTGCACATATTTGGAAACAAGCTCCTAAACATAACCTCAAACAAAGGTTTCGGTAGCACTGCGTAAAAGCCAGTGCAAGTAACTCGGTAAAATTTATGAGGAACCGATCATATCCTGAGGGAGTAAATCAGTAACGAAAGTGAAAGGTACAAGGTGAGGTCAGTACTCGGAAGAGACAGCGGTCAATGCGTGGTGACACCGACCAAGGTTATGGCTTCTATACCACTATATAAGACAGGATCAAGTTTGGAACAGTACACTTTATCCCAGAGAAGCAAGTGACCAACCAGCATCAAACATGCAGCTCTTGGTGAGTTGGCTGAGGAAAAAGAGATAAAGACTGCATACAATAGTACGAGTTTAGAGGAATTAGGCAATAGGGAGGAGAACAGAGGATGTTTGAGTATTTAGGTGTAGTAGATCACTGAGACAAGTGGAATTTAGTCGTATTAAAACTTTAAATAAAAAGGAGAAGAACAAGCTGCTTTTCTTTGTGTGTAATAATGTAATGATTGTCAACTGTACTACTTGTATCAGGATTATATATACGTTATAATTAATGTAAAATTCAGGATTGTTATCGAATTTTTATTCCAATTTTAAAAAAGAAATGTTTGAGACTTTTTATTTTTAATATTTTAATGTTTTGACATTCTTCTTAATATACGTATTTCTTGATTCATTTTAAAGAGTTGTTTTCAAAACTCTTTGAATTTCATTCAATTTTCCTTTCATTTTCTTTTTTGTTTTCATTTTTGATTTTTAGAAAATTTATTATTGAAAATATTTTTTAAACATTTTATCATTTTTTTCTTTTTTCTTCTTTATTTGAAGAAAGGTACACGGTGATTAAAGATCATGATGATGCAAAGCGCTTAAATGTTTCAAAAACAACAAATTAACATCAAGAACAACGATAATAAATTCTTACCAAAATAATTCCTCAAGAAATAAATTTATTGGAATATTTTTCTATTGTTAGGAGAAACTATCATTTTAGTAATCCAGCTGCTAATACTGTAATCAACACATCGGCAACGTTTGTGCATTAATTGGAACGAAAACTAATAGTGTTTAGTTGGTAATCATGCATACTGAATTTACAGTTTGTTGCATATTCTACGTAAGGTACTTGGAACAAATAAATTAAAAATTAGGTGTAATTTTCTCGTAAATCCCCCTTTCAATGTCACTCTGAAATCCTGAAAAAAAAACAATCAACCTTGATTAGATCAGGGTGGTAGCTTAGGCATAATAATCCATATTTACAAATTTGACAATTTTAAAAGACGTATCTATTTTAGTTGATCCTTATTTCACTAAAACTTTTTCTTTCTTTCAGATCGTTCTTTGCGCCGCAGTCGCCGTTAGCCAGGCTGGTTATTTGGCCGGTCCTGCTGCTATTGGTGCCCCAGCCGTCTATGGCGCTCCTGGAGTCATCGCTGCTCGTGGAGTTCTTGGTGCCCCTGCCGCTTATGCCGCTGGTCTGGGCTATGCTGGTCTCGCTGCTCCCGCTGTAGCCGCTTATGGCGCTCCTGGAGTGATCGCTGCTCGCGGGCTTCTTGGTGCCCCTGCCGCTTATGCTGCTGGTCTGGGCTATGCTGGTCTCGCCGCTCCCGCTGTAGCCACTTATGGTGCCCCTGCCGCTTACGCCGCTGGTCTGGGCTATGCCGGTCTCGCCGCTCCCGCTATTACCGCTTACGGAGCTCACGCTGCCATCGCTGCACCCGCTATAGCCGCTTACGCCGTGCCCGCTGCCGCTCACCCAGCCGCTACCCTCAGTGTAGGAGGACCCGCCGGTCTTGCCCTCACCCCTGCTGGTAACCCTGTAGAAACTCCCGCAGTACAGGCCGCCAGAGTAGCTGACGCTGTCGCCCACGTGAATGCCAAGACCAACGCTTATCTGGGATAAGTGGCAGCACTCCTACCTTGACCTCACACTCCTTCCTCCCACCTTCAACAAAACAGAAGATATAAATGTCTATTAAATTATTTGAATAAACCGTCAAATATCAGTATACCATTGTTTTCTAATTGTTTCAACCTTATTCCCGAACTTCACACAACCAAACTTTAAAATCGACAAATTACATTCCCATGAACTGAGAAAGAACGATTTCCAACTTCTACTGAGTGTGACCACAAAAATTTCTAATACCGTAGTTAGTGCGTAAATTGTAAATACAAAACTATTTAAATACAATATTACCCCGTATATCATTTCAAATTTTGAACAAACTAACATTGGTCAAATATCTCAATAAATTTGGAATAACTTTTATATACCGTTGTGTTCATCAGTTGGCAAACATTACCTCACATACATCAGGTCACTCCAGATATAAAATATCTATTTTTGTATTTTTATCTTTTATTTGATTTTTAATTTTATTTCTTTGAAACGAATGCTAAGACAATCCAATTCAAAATGTCAGACAGGAAATGTTTTGAAATAGAACGTTTTCTCTCTCAAATAGTAAGTACGCGTCTACTTGACGTAATATAATGGATAAAAATTTTAAAAATTAGAACTAAAAACTATTAACAATTAAAGTGTAAAATAAAATAGAAATAGAAATAATCATCATAAAATAAAATTATAATAATGAAAGAAATATAAAAATCAATAAACATAACTATAAATAAATTATGAAAATAATTATAAAATTCAAATCGAAATTAATTAATTAGTTAAATAATAAAACATATCAAATCTAACAAATATAAAGGGATCCCCATCTACTATTCTTGTGAAAGACACCGCAATTCAAAAAGTTCCTGCAGTGAAGTACCTAGGGGAGTGGATTCCAGCAAACGATAGTGAGACTTTAGCAATAGACACTAGATGCACGAAACTGGAAAGGGTCTACCACTCCTGTAAGAGCATCTACACATCCAAGTGCCTCTCTAAGAACCTTAAACTTCTACATTACAACTCAGTAGTAAGACCTTCCGTTCTATATGCCTCTGAGTGTCTCCTGACGAACCGGAAAGGCCCACTTAGGAAACTAGAGCTCAAGGAACGGAAAATACTTAGAAGGATTTTAGGACCAATTAGGGAAGAGGGTGGTACTTACAGGATCAGGCACAACAATGAGCTCTATGATCATCAAGAAGATATCGTCACATCCATGAGGAAGAGACGATTAGCTTTCTACGGACATCTGACACGCATGGGTCCAGATAGACTTACCAGCAAGATCTTCACCACGACAGGAAGAAGGAAAGCGTCTAAAAACAAATGGATCACCACAGTGAAGTCAGACCTACAGCAACTTGGAATTTCATAAAAAAAACATACAGGATCGATCACAATTCCGACAGATGATTCAACATGGTGTCTTTTCAGTGTCTCTCACCAGCAGGAAGAGTACAGGGACTACCAGACCGAAGAGGACACAGGAAAGAAAGCAGACACACAGCCAGAAGATGAAAGCTGCCTGGGCTAAGAAGAAACATAAATTCCTTACAAGAAGTCAAAACGAGCCCCGTGGTCCTCAGTAGGACCAAACGAAAAGAAGAAGACGAAAACATATCAAAATTAAATCTATAAGAACATAATTAAAAATGAATATATAAATATCAAAATTAGAGGAACAAAATATAGCATTAATAATAATAATAATAATAATTAAAATAAATAAAAACTGGCAGAGGTGTCTACGCTCGCTAAAGCGCAACGTTACAACATGGGGACAATCTGTTTACTGACTCGGAAGACGCGTGGGTTCGAGCCCCACCGTCGGCCGTCCTTGAAATGGTTTTCCGTGGTTTCCCATTTTCAACTCCAGGCAAATGCCGGGACAGTACCTTCTGACAGGCCACGGCCGCTTCCATCCACATCCTTGCTCAGCTCCATTCACCATCATTCATTTCATCTCTCATTAACTCCTGTCATGAGGTTGGCGTCAGGAAGGGTATCCGGCCGTAGAAACCATCCGCCACGAAGACATCCACCGCATCTTATCCTCGTCCCCGTTGGAAAATGGGAATAATAAGGGGTAGACGTACATATAATTAAACTAATTAAAATGTACACACACATAGAATTAGAAAGAGAGTTTGCACCTATAAAGGGTTAAAGTTTAAATTTTATCATTTTAAATGATCTTGTTCGACTTCGTCGTTATGCTGGGGTCTGGCGTTACGTTACAGTGACGGGACGAAATGTACCCAGATGCACTGAGGTGTGTGACGTCATAGTACCGCTTGGTGCATGTGGTCCCCGACAATCTCTACTTCCTTAGTATAAGACAAAAATCCCCGATTTTTGGATGTCACGGGTAATCTCGAGAACCACTGGATGGATTTAAATGCGGTTTTCACCATTTTGTAAAGGATATCTCGAGGAAAGATTCTGTAGAAAATAATTTATGTATGATCAAAGGAAGTCAAGCAGTAACGATTTCAGTGAGAAAATCGAAAACAAACTTGGCGTCCGTGCGCTTCTTAAGCTTACGCTAGTCAAACCGTTAAAAATTACAATATACTATGAGCGTGAGAATTGGTCAGCATGAAAAGTTTTACAAAAAAGTCCACGAGAGCATATCTCTATCTTCAATACATCGCCCACTATAAGTGTTTTAAGACTGGATGGAAGGGGCACGTCCCCGCGCGCTCTGGTGAGCGTGACGTCATCCCGCGTGCTTGACCTTGCTTTGCCCTTGGTTTGCACTAGCCGTTCGCGGGTAATTTGAAACAAGATAAGCAAGATAAGTATTATGCAGATAATTTTCTAACATGTCAAGAGTCTTTGGCTTCTAGCGAAGTGAGAAGCCTCCAGCCTTTCTAGAAGTTTTCAGCATTTGTAGCATTTAAAATGATACAAAGTCTAGTCTTTCAGACTGACTGTCACTTTTTTCACTAATATAAATGCACTACTGTAGTACAGTAGTTAGTCATTAGGAGATTCTAATACGATTCGCAAGGCAATTTGAATCTCGTTATACGTTAGGTTTGTTTTGTGTTCAAGGTTTTGAGAATTAGGCGAGTAATGGTGTATATGCACGTGTAATAATAATAATAAATCAAGAAACAAATTTAACATGCACCAGATAAATCTAATTATATTGTTTACTTAACTTGGAGAAGCACTCCTCACAGCGATGTTGACTTATCGTCCTGCACACCGTATAAAGGGGAACATATACTTTACCCCACAAGGCTTAAGTCAGGAAAGAGCATCCTACAGTCAACTGTAGCGATCCCATCATCACCTGGAACTCGCCGAATACAGTTATGGCGGGATTCACTGCCCGAAGCTCATTGGAACAATGTCAAGGAAGAACCAGCTGCGGGGTGTGTTCAGACGTATGTCATCTGGAAGGCAATCAACAGACTGAGAACCGGAGTATCTCGATGCAGATCTAGTTTTTTTTTGTTTTTTTTTTGTTTTTTTTAGCGTATGGCTTTTAGTGCCGGGAGTGTCCGAGGACATGTTCGGCTCGCCAGTTTTGTAGCTGCTTCGAGACGGACACCCAATGGGTGAGCTACAAGTACCGTTGGGGAGGAAAGTTGGAAGGGAGGGTCGAGGAGTTGGAAGGTAGCGGCTGTGGCCTATAGTTAAGGACCAACCCCGGCATTTGCCTGGAAGGAAGATGGGAAACCACAGAAGACCATCTTCAAGGTTGCCGGCGGGGGGATTCGAACCTCCTCGCCTCCCGGATGTGAGCGACTGCCAACAGTCATGCCGCAACGACCTCGGCTAACTCACCCGGTGGGGCTACACTGAAGACGGACTTTGTGAGTGTGTGGAACCGCATGACCTACAATATTTTCTGGTATGCAGAAACCTACCTGAGACTTGCACCACCGACGATCTTTGGAGAGCAAACGACAGGGCCATCAAGACTGCCAAATTCTGGTCTTTGCATTCAATTTGATTTCATTTCAATTGTTATTACAGTCTGTAAGATAGTTTGTATTGTTCCCTTTATTTTGCAATATTTCCTGGACATGTAAAATGAAATAATAAACCGTAAGAAAGTATAATTAGGAAAACGTCCATGGCATTCGTAGACTTAGAAAACATTTTAATAACGTTGATTGGAGTAAGTTGCTTGACATTTTGAAAACAATTGGAATAAAGTTCCGGGGTAGGAGGGTGATTTATAATCTGTAGAAAATCCAGACAGCACTTATTTGAGCTGCAGAGAGATGCTGGCATTCATGAAGGTGTAAGGTAAGGCAGCAACTTTTCACCCTTTCTTTTCAATCTGTACATTGAACAAACATGAAGGAAATCAGAGAAGAATTTGAAGCAGGAGTAAAGATTCAAGGTGAAATAAATTCAACAATGAGATTTGTTGATGACATCTTTATCTTACCTGACACACCAGACGATTTGAATGAGTTTTTGAATGGTATGACTTCGTCTTGAGGAAATAATTCATGATGAAAATCAATAAATGTAAAACTATAACAATGATATGCAGCCGAAAGAAATCATAAACTCCTATTGTCAAATTGGCAGGTGAAAAGCTAAAATAAGTAGATGACTTCTGTTACTTAGGAAGTAAAATAACCAGTGACGGACGAAGCGAAGAGGGTATAAAAAGTGGGTTGACACAGACAAGGAAAGCATTTCTACAGAAATGAAATCTGTTGACAAACAAGAAGTTCCGTGACGAACTAAAGAGACTGCTTTTCTTAAAATTTAAAATTCATGCCAATGATTAATCTATATGGATCTATCCAGAATAATTACGAAATTAAGTTGGTCATATCAAAATTTCTAATTATTTCGAAATACTGTATAACTGGCATAATGTAGCCTAACAGAGAACTACAGTTGGTAGCCCTGGTGACTGAATATATTCTTAGTTTCATCTCTTAAGGTACAGAATACAAAATTTGGTTGATGTCCAATGGATAGCATGGACGTTACATGCAGTTAAACATTGGATCTAACAGCGCGCGTAAAATCATGTTGGCAACAATGACATACATTTATTGGTCACAAATAATCTGAAATAATATGATCTATTGTTGAGTCAATTATGAATGAAATCCATCAGTTAGTATAGATGTTACATGCATTTTAAAATTGGACCTATCAGCAGGCTTAGAATCATGTTGGCAGCACTGGCGTAGGCCTATATTAGTTACTCGAAATTAATCTAGAATGCAAGGTACTATACGTGTGCAAATTTTAGAGCACGCATACTTTCTCATATATTGATATTTCAGACGGGTACAATTGAGGCAGCATTTATTAGCAGTTGGCAGCCCTCGTTACTCTTAAGAATAGGCATAGTCGTATCTGTTATAGTACACATAGCACACATGAAATTTGGTTGAAATCCAAATGATAGTATAGAAGTTACATGTATTTAAACTTGGACCTCTCAGCAGGCTTAGAATCATGTTGGTAGCACTGACGTAGATAAGTGACTCCGAATTAATATAGGTCAGGTACTATACGTGTGCATAGTTTAAAGCTGTCGGCTTGCATACTATCTGATATTTGGGTATTTGGATTTTAAAAAAATGAGAGCATTTATTAACAGTTGGCAGCCCTGGTGGCTCTTAAGAATACGCTCAGTCATATCTGTGTATGTACACATAGCACATACGAAATTTGGTTGAATTCCAATTGATAGTGTAGAAGTTATATGCATTTAAAAATTGGACTTATCAGCAGGCTTATAATCATTTTGGCAACACTGCCATGTATGGCCTCCTGGAAATTTAACTGCAATATTATTATCTATACGTGAGCCAATTTTGAAATAGCTCCCATTCATACCTTCCATGATATCCAACATGGAGCTCAAATTTCAATTGCGATTTTTCAGCAGTTGGTAGCACTGACATCATTTTCAAATATGGCCGTGAGATATTCAGGTATAGATCTTTACTCCTACCAAATTTTGTTTTGATTGCTGCAGCCGTTTAGGAGTTGATAGGGGGGGACCCACACACAGCCAGACAGACAGACAGAAGGACAGACAGACAGACAGGACAGACAGACAGACACACATTTGCCCGATCTCATAAGTCTACTTTTTCCTCATTTTTGCAAAATGTGAAAAGTATGCTAAAAATATAGATTTAGATATTAGAAAGTCCTTTTTGAAAGCCTTTGTCTGGAGCGCGGTGCCCTATGGAAGGGAAACTTGGACTGCTGGCCCAGCAGAAAAGAGGCGAATAAATATAATTTGAAATGTGGTGTTACAGGAGAATGATTAAGATCAGATGGGTGGACAGAGTAACAAATGAAGAAGTGTTTAGACGAGTAGGTGAGGATAGAAGCTTCTGGTGACTGCTAATGAAGAGAAGAGATAGGTTGGCTTGACACATACTAAGACACCCAAGAATAGCAGACTTAGCTATGGAAGGATGGTTCAAGAATTATAGGGGCAGACCAAGGTTAGAATATTAGTAAAGAGATTGCCTCGGATATAAGGTGTGGTAGCTATGCAGAGATGATAATATTAGATCAGGACAGGGTGGCATAGAGAGTTGCATCAAACCAGTCAAAAGACTGAAGACTCAAACAACAAAATATAATAAAAGTACATTACATACAGTTTCATTTGAGTCTGTTTTGTCTTTCAGTCTGCAAGTCTCTTTTTATTATCAAATCTCTTCCATGGTCCCCTATTAGCAGTTAGCACGTCAGCGTCCTCTACTTCTATACCTCTCACTTCGAAATCGTTCAACACTGAATCTAACCAAACCTTCTAGGTCCACCTCTGCTTCTCTTACCCTCTACAGCTGAATTCATTAATCTGTATTCCCTCCTCCCCCATCTGTGTTGGCTCATACGAACAGCTTCATCTAGCGTGTTCATTTCTAACTTAACCATGCTCTCCTCATTACGAGTACGTTCCTGCCATTGCTCCCATCTATTTGTCCCAGCAATCATTCGTGCAACCCTCATATCAGTTACCTTTAGCTTATGTATCAGATATCCTGAATCCAGCCAGCACTCACTTCCATACAGCAAGGTTGGTCTAAACACTGAGGGAGAGCTTCGTGCCTACACTTCTTTCTTTCAGAACACTGTAGATCGCAACTGAGAACTCACTGCATTGGCTTGTCGACACCTCGACTCTATTTCCTTCCCCATACTGTGACCATCCTGAGAGAATGGACAGCCCATGTACTTAAAATGTTCTACCTGCTCCAACATAGCTCCTTCCATCTGGCATTCTATTTTCTTGTGTTTCTTGCGTACTTAGGTTTTGAAATAATTTCTTTACTTCTTTTTTTTTCTTTCTTTTTTATCATGTGGCCTCCTGAGAGGCCGAGTGCAGGTCTTTTTAGTCGACGCCCGTGGACGACCTGCGCGTCGGAAAGAGAAATGAGATGAATGGTTGAAAGTTGACAAAGATGTGAAAGGAATCGACCGTGACCTGTCAGAAGGTGCCGTCCCAGCATTTGCTTGGTGTTGGAAATGGGGGATACCACGGAAAACCATTTCAAGGACGGCCGATGGTGGGGCTCCAACCCACGCGTCGACCTAGTGAGCTGAGAACTTGGTCCCATGACCTAACGCTGTGCTTTAGCGAGCGTAGCCAACGCTGTTGGTGAAATAATAATAATTATTATTACTATTATTATAATGGTACAAAAGTGGTACAGGGAACATACAGACTAAGATCAATCAAGGAGATATATGAGAGTGTGGAAGACCTGGAAACAACAACTAGCAAAATACGTTTACGTTTCTATGGACATATGGTTAAAATGGATCCAACATGAATAAATAAACACATTTTTGATAAAATATACAATCTGAAGAGCCAATGGGGGTTACACCAAGCAGATGAAAGAAGAACTCCGTAGGCTAGGAATTACAGATGACATCTGTTGAGACAGAACACAATTGAGTGAAATACTTTCTAATATAAAGGTTCTTGTGAGAGAAAAGAGAGAACGCAGGGGAGGAAGATGGTCAGCAGAGAGAAAGGAGCAACACTGAGAGAGAAAGAAAGAAGGAAGGAAGTGTGGAGGATGAGAAAGGAAGAAAGAATTATGAGATGGAAATGAAAATATATTTGCGTGGTCCTTAGTTTTGGCCGGTTCACATCACGAAATGTAATGTAATGTAATAATAATAACAATTTTACAAAATAGGGTTAATTCTCCTGTTACTATACCCTCCTATGAGTTATTGGAATTCTAAATCTTGAACTCTTCTGTACAACTTTCATTGTTGAAATCATTTTTAGCAGACAAAGTAGAGGTCCCCATCTTTGCAAATCGATTGATCCTTGTTTTCTTTTTGTTTCCCAAACCCTAGCCAAATTAACAGTTTTACATAATTATATTTTCAATGTGTTCTTTGGTTCAACAATCTCAGGTGCTTTTTGATTTTTTGATATATCTTCACACCTGATATAGTTATAAGGGTTTAAGTGAAACTATGCAGTGACTCACTCTTGCACTCGCAGTGGTAGCAAAGGAAAACTGCTAATCTAATCGACTGGATTTGGGTGAGTTTCATTGACTAACTCTAGCGCTAGCAGTGGTAGAAAAGGCAAACTGCTAATCTAATAGACAAGATATGGTTCGATTCCCGGTGACCAATCATCTCCTAAATGGACAATATACGTAAATACCCAAGTCCATATCCCCTAATGGAACAGTGTTCATTGAAGTTCTAGTCTGTGTCATTAAATGATGCTTTCAACATTGAGTTGCCTGCCTGTGAATTTTTGTGCATCCTTTCTATTTCCCTTTGTAAGCTGCCCCATAATTACCCCGGTTATTATTCAGTTTTTATTCCGTCTGTTTGCTGATGCTTCATTGTGGTGTAGGGATAGTAAATACACAAACAAATAACTAAATATTTTGGAGAAATCATGAAGAAATCTGGTCTGAATACAAAGGATAACGAAGAAAGAGTCTCAAAATTACAGAAAGCTTACAAACTTAGCTGGTCCCACTACAAAAAAACAAGTAGTTCCGTGACGAACTAAAGAGCCTACTTTTCTTAAAATTTAAGATTCATGCCAATCATTAATCTATATGGATCTATCTAGAATAATGACGAAATTAAGTTGGTAATATCGAAATTTCTAATTAGTTTGAAATACTGTATACCTGGCATAATGCAGCCTAATAGAGAACTACAGTTGGCAGCCCTCGTGACTGAATATATTCTTAGTTCCATCTCTTAAGGTACAGAATACAAAATTTGGTTGAAGTCCAATGGATAGCATGGACGTTACATGCAGTTAAACATTGGATCTAACAGCGCGCTTAAAATCATGTTGGCAACAATGACATACATGTATTGGTCAGAAATAATCTGCAATAATATGATCTCTTGTTGTGTTAATTTTGAATGAAATCCATTTGTTAGTATAGAAGTTACAGGCATTTTAATATTGGACATATCAGCAGGCTTAGAATCATGTTGGCAGCACTGACGTATATTAATTACTCCAAATTAATCTAGAATGTCAGGTACTATACGTGTGCAAATTTTAGAGCTATTGGCTTGCATATTTTATGATATATTGATATTAGGGAAACAAAAATAGAGACACCATTTTTTAACAGTTGGCAACACTGGTTGCTCTTAAGAATACGAATAGTCGTATCTGTTATGGTGCACATAGCACATACAAATTTTGGTTGAAATCCAAATGATAGTATATAAGCTACATATATTTAAAGTTGGACCTCTCAGCAGGCTTAGAATCATGTTGGTAGCACTGACGTATATAAGTTACTCCAAAGTAATACAGAATGTCAGGTACTATACGTGTGCATAGTTTAAAGTTGTCGGCTTGCATACTTTCTGATATATTGGTATTTGGAAAAAATAAATTGAGAGCATTTATTAACAGTTGGCAGCCCTGGTGGATCTTAGGAATACGCTCAGTTATATCTGTTTATGAACACATAGCACATACGAAAGTTGGTTGAATTCCTATTGATAGTGTAGATGTTATATGCATTTAAATATTGGACTTATCAGCAGGCTTATAATCATTTTGGCAACACTGCCATGTATGGACTCCTGGAAATTAAACTGCAATATTATTATCTATACGTGTGCCAATTTTCAAATAGCTCCCATTCATACCTTCCGAGATATCCAACATAGAGCTCAAATTTCAATTGCGACTTTTCAGCAGTTGGTAGCACTGAAATCATTTTCAAATATGGTCATGAGATATTCAGGTATAGATTTTTACTCCTACCAAATTTTGTTTTGATTGCTGCAGCTGTTTAGGAGTTGATAGGGGGGGACACACACACACAGACAGACAGACAGAAGGACAGACAGACAGACAGACATACATTTGCCCGATCTCATAAGTCTACTTTTTCCTCATTTTTGCAAAATGTGAAAAGTAGGCTAAAAATGCGTCTCTACGGCTGAGAAATTAGGACATTATAAAACGGCAGTCTTGCCGGAAGCCTTATACGCATCAGAAACCACAAGCACCAAGGGATGGGCAAAATTAAAGACATTGAAAGACTAGAAAGGAAAATTCTGAGAAAAATTTACATCACCATTTTCATAGATAATTTCTCGCAAAAAGGACCCACAGAAGAACTATACAGAAATACTGAATCTATCGCGACGCTCATCAGAAAACGCAGACTGAAGTTCTTTAAACATATCGCCAGAATGGACGACACCAGACTGTCTAAAAGAATATTCAACATAATTTCTACATCATAATTGGGTACTTTTTGGTACAAAGAAACTATGGAAGACTAACAACAATATATTACATATCACCGTAGAATACATTCACGACCGCAGCATTTGTAGAGAAAAAATCAGAAACCAGAAATTTGAATTTAGATCACAACCAAAAGAAATAGGCGTAAGTGGACAGATGAGGAAAAGAAGACACACAGTGAACGGATGAAAGGTTTTGGGAAGATAAAAAGAAGAAAAGAGCCACCAATAAAAGCTAGATATTTGAGTTTTTAGCGCTCTTCTTAACGGGGGAATGAACGAAAAATATAATATTAAATAAACAATAAATAAGAATATCGGTCCAAAAGAAAGGCTCCAGATTTCAGCAGGAAAGAAGTCACCAAGAACACCAGAAGTGGCAGAGAACAGCGAAAGCAGATGTACCGTTGTTTATAGGTGGCCCAAACGATCAACGAAGAAGAAGAAGAAGAAGAAGAAGAAAATAAATAAGGAATAGAAGGATAGCCTTTTACGACCATGAGTCACGATTGTCTCCAAACAGACTGTCAGTTCACCTTCTGGAAAAACAAGAATTTCGTCCCACCTGGTTGGCAGAAACCGAGAAAGATGTTCAAGAAATGGGAATACTAGAACTTCATGACAGACAAACCCTCAAGGAAGCCTGTGGATTTCAAGAAAAACCTCGGAGGAAAGGTGCTCCATAGAGAGTGGAACGAAGAGAGTTGCATCGGGAAATGATGCGACTATATTGAACAAGCGAGGACCAAAGTAGGCCATTTCAAAAGAATAATAATAATAAAAATGCCAATAAAACACTGAACTATATAAATGGCGTATTGAATAATGTATTTCAGTAAAATAAAATACAATAAATATTATAAATTAATTTGTATAAGAATTAATCTCTACATAGTATATAACAAAAGCCCCCGTTTCTTGTATGTAACGGGTAATCTCGAGAACCACTGGATGGATTTTGATGCGGTTTTCACCATTCTGTAAAGGATGTTTCTAGGAGGGGTTCCGTAGAAAAGCATTCAAGTATTGCCAAAGAAAGCTGAGCTGTAACGATTTCAGTGAATCAAGTCGAAGAAAAATCTGTCATCCGTGCGCCTTTTAAGCTTACGCTGGGTAAACCGTTGTAAACATCTGACCTAATATGAGTGTAAGAATTGTTCAGCATTAAAAGTTATACAAAGAAAGACCGTGACAGCATATCTCTATCTTTAATACATGCCCACTATAAGTGGTTTTAAGTTTTCATTTCTTCCAACAATCTGCAGTCGGTGGAAATTTAAATTACTAGCTTTGGAGTGAGTTTACGAGCTAGCGAGTGAGCTGTGGCCAGCATCAAACTGTCGAGTCGTGTCGACTTAAAACTTCAGAGAAGATTATATGTGCTTGGAGTTTCGCTGTTCACCTCGGCTTTTCTGAATTGCGTCTGGGACCTGCCGTCCGTGTGCCTTTTGAGCTTACGCTGGGTTAACCGTTAAAGATACCAGGCGAAGCCGGGATGGGTTGCTAGTAACTGTATAAATATGTATGCCTCGGAGGCAACGGGTCAAAAATAATGTCTGATCAGTTCCTGGGTATGCGAAGTAAAGGAACTTCCGAAACCGGATAGAGAATAAGAACGGGGACCAGGAGGTCTGAAGAACGAAGAACAGCATTCTTTAACAAAAAGAAGTACTGGCGATCCATAATATCTAACAACTATTAACCATGTTCCTCAGTGTCCCAAAGTATCAGAGCATAATACTATATATTATTTAAATTGAGCTGAATTCGAGTAATTGAATACCCGGATATTGATTGGCTCGTAAAGGAAATTAATAAGGTAGTGAACAATTCTTGGAACTATTGGTGTGGAAGGAAGGAAAAAATGAGAAGTTTATGAGACACGCAGAGAGAGGTCGGTCAAAATCCCGTGGGCCAGGGCGGACCTAGGAAGCAACAGTGGAGGCCTTGACCAAGGTAACTCACAGGTGGACTATATAAGAGCTGAGAACAGCCACTGGAGTACACTTTGTCCCAGACAGACGAAAACAAGCCAACAGCAACATGCAGCTCCTGGTAAGCATTATTTTTATTCACACGAAGGGCCATAGATGTAGTTATATAGTAAAATTCAGAACTAACTTTTTTAAGGGGTCAGAAGATAAGAAGTACATAAAATAGGAAATATATTGAAACAATAAATTTCACATGATACCGTAAAAAATATACAAGTAGTGTATGAGTAACAATCTAAATGAAATGTGAAATTATATCTACTTTGAGCTTTGCTGATGACATTGTCATCTGTCGGGATTCACGATAGAATTTGAATGGGTTATTAAATGGTATGGACTCAGTCTTACTAAAGAATTATGGGCTGATGACCGAGTTGTCTTAAGACCCTCAAATGAATTAACAACACAAGGATTCTAGACCAAAAAATGTCAACCCCTGGCACTATCCAGCCCATGACGGGCTAAGGCCGACCAAGCGACCGCTGCCCAGCCATTTGGCCTGCAGATATTGGGGTGACGCGCGATCAGCGCGTCGGGTCCCCTCTGCCGTTAATCTTGGTATTCGTGATCGGGGCGCTGTCTCACTGTCAGACAGCTACTCAATTGTCCTCACGAGGCTGAGTGCACCCCGTTCCAACCCTCACGTTAGAAAGGACGGCCGACGGTGGGGCTCGAACCCACGCGTCTACCGAGTCAGCAGAGAGCTTGGCCCCATGACCTAATGCTGCGCGTTAGCCAGCGTAGCCACTACTGTCGGTAGGACTGTCTCTTAAATAATTGTCATTTATTTCTAACGTGGATTATATTTATTATTGTTCATTGAAATTGACTATTTTTATTCGAAAATTTATTTAAATACTCGGCTTGATCTTTCGAACAACATTAAACACTTATAATCAAGATGGTAGATGAGGTATTAGTTTTTCAACTTTCCTGGAGAGCATTGCAAGTCAATTGCCACTTTAAGGAGTTTTCATTCAGTACGTTAGCAATCACATATTTAACAAAATATCCAATATCTCTGCTACTATTTGCGCTATTGTCTTGAAATTTGACCAAAATATTCAAATAAGTTCTCTTCATTCAAAGAATGTATAAAAATATTTTGCATCATGCAATTGATTTTTTGTTTGGTTTTTAATAATAATTGTGCTCTTACATTACATTACAAAAGCAGAGGTTTTATTCTAGAGGAGATTATCATGAATTGTATTTATAGTAGTAAAACTCAGATTTGAGTTTTTAAATATAGAATTGTGTTTTTTTAGAAAATACCTTGTATTTGACCACTGCCTCCTGGAATACCTCACTATGACTCTCACCACGCAGTGACATTTAAAATAAGGGGCCATGGAAGTGAGCGCAGGTGCGATGCTCGCCTAATTGGTCACACAACTCTTTCTTGAACTCTGATTGGTGGGAGAAACTGTATCATAATGAATATTTTACTATAATGAGCCTCATTATAGTACAGTTTTCTCACATGTAATATTTACATTTCGCCAGGGTCGAACATAAAGTAAATAAATATTCCTATTGTATTTTCAGATTGTCCTGTGCGCCGTGGTGGCCCTTAGCCAGGCTGGTTATTTGGCCGGTCCTGCCGCTATTGCAGCCCCTGGAGTGATCGCTACTCGTGGAGTAGTTGCCGCCGCACCTGCCACCTTCTCCACCTACGCTGCTGCCCCTTACGCCGCTGCCTACGCCCCCGCTCTCTCCGCCTACGCCGCCCCCGCTGCCATCTCTGCCTACGCCGCTCCTTACGCTTCTATCGCCGCTCCCGGAGTGATCGCTACCCGCGGAGTTATTTCTGCCGCTCCCGCTATCTCCGCCTACGCTGCACCCACTTTCTCCGCCTACGCTGCTCCCGCTATCTCCGCCTACGCCGCACCTTACGCCCACGGTTACGCCCACGCTTACGCCCCCGCCGTGGTCGCTCACTCTGACCACATTGCCAACACCCTTGCCCCCGGTGGTCCCGCTGGACTTGCCCTGACCGCCGCTGGAACTCCTGTTGACACTGTCGCCGTACAGAACGCCAGAGCTGCTGATGCTGTTGCCCACGTCAATGCCAAGACCATCGCCTATCTGGGATAAACTAGTCCTTCAATCATTTCATGCTAAATTGTTCGTTTCCTTAAATTATTTAAATAAATGAGCATATAAAATTACTCTGTTTCAGTGTTTATTCATCACAGTCCTTTCCTCAAATTGTTAGCCTAAGTGTCAGTTTTATATGAAACTAGCAGTTGTGCCCGGCTTCGTACGGTGGATTTATTTGTTTTATGGATGATAATGAATACTACTACAGAACTGGCACATGATACCTAAACTAACAGAAAAAAATATTTAAAAAATATAACATTTTGTGGTGGTGATGGTGGTAGTGGGGGTGATATGGACGTGATATTCAGGACATTTTCCCGTAATCATAATTATAATAATGAATAGAGAAACAGCTATTTACAAACGAATTGAAAAATATGATTAGAAAGAGGAGTAAGTGAAACAAAAGACTGCCTAGGGCCTATATCTCATTGGCTACTAGAAAATTAGAGACCAATAGTGTCGTCTTTTGTCGCATAGCGCCGTAGGAAAATATACCGAGCCCTTTGGGGAAATTCGGCTGTCCTGAGCTCCTGAGGTAGCAAAAGTGTATTTAATCGCCACATAGCGCTCAAGAATAAGAATCGGTATAAATGAAAGTAAATTTGAAAGCATCAACGCTTATTACAGCTGATAACCTCAATGTACTGCACCAACACCATGGCACTTATACAGAGGCATGATATTTTCAAGATGATAACAGTTTTAAGGGCCTAAGAATCTTTTTGCACTAATTAGTCCCCGTGACTGCAATTTATAAGCAGCGCAAGATGTAACTATTTTCACAATTCTGCACCAGATCACTGATAGGGGTGACGTGATGAAGCCCGCATTTCCAGCCAATAATAGACTTATTAAAATATTCTTACAGTTACACTACTAAGGCCATGAATAGTTCTAGGGCCTTAAAAAGTGGTTTTCAAGTTCAATTTGTCTGTTGTTCTAAATATAGGGAATGCAGAGGGTGGTACAAAATGTCAAGTGGACAGTGTTACCTGCAGTGTTTCAAAGGGTAAGTATGTAAACTTGGTGCAATTAGGTGAAACGGTGTAGATTTGTGCTAAGGGGCCTAAATGCAGGGAATGGAGTGGTCTGTCCGAAATTTCATGTAGACAGTGTTAATCATCGCGTTCCAAAGGGTAAGTATTGTACCCATGTGATGTTTTCATGGAAAATATGCGCCCGCCTCCAGCCAGCTCTAGGTCCTCGGGCATGTACCGTCCTCCCACTGAGCGGACACATATTTTGGATTTGATAACTAACAGGTATCAACTCTACAATGAAATACATAACTCTACTATAGTGAATTTAATTTTGTTAAACCATGGCATAAACACAGCATGAAATCTCTACTTACATTTAAAATAACCAACATAGCAGCATAATGAGCATCTAGATGATACAAACATGAAAAGGCAAACCCTTAATTTACCATCATCTACGCTCTCCATGGCTGGTATCCTAATCCAAACATTAGATTCTGAACCTGTCCATAATGTTCCAACAACCATCCTGAACTACCTTAATCTCACTCGAATCTCCAAACGTTATCAATTTCACCAAATAATAAAAATGTTCACAATTTATCAAATCTCTCAATCAAAATAAACGCTGATTTTAATTTATTCTGTATGATCACCACTGCAATCACAGTTATATTTGCCTCTGCACTTGTTTTATTCAAACATAACTCAACTATAATAATCCATCCCAATCACAGTGCATATGGATCATTTATCACACATAATGATCTTATGATTCGTACCACTGAAACAATGCATACAACTCATACAAAATTGGCGTATGTTATCTTCCTTCCTTCTCCCTTCAAAACACTACGTGAGTCTAACATGCTTCCTCCATAACACTTAGTATTAGCCCCATCATATTCCTCTTATTTGGTCATATCAAGTCATTAATTCATGTTATCCTTGTGTCAAGCCGTTATATATGCTACCCGTGCGCCTGGAATAGCGTTAAATGTGGGGTCTATTCCTACAAACTTGGTGTTTTGGTCAACGAAAAATTATAATATTTACCAAATACTAATTGGACCAATTATTAAGATATCTCGACAATTTTTCGAGAGCAATATATCTTAACACACATACAATTGACTCACAGCGGTGTTCCTTACAAAAACATGTCCGCCTAGTTCTTCCTCTGTCACACACTGATTCCCTTTCTCTCTCACTCAGAACGACCTTCATCTAGTCTTCTACACAGTGTCAACAAACCGACATATGGTTCCCCTTTTCGTTTCTCCACGGGCAATCTGATTTTTAATCAGTTCGCATGGGAATACGTGTATGTTTAAATAGTCACCATCCAATCAATAATTAGGTTTAATGGCTAGCCTCCACAGCTCATTTACGTATCAATCAGAGGCATGAGATTCAGATAATCATGGAGTCCTATGGATCGTCGGTGGCTAAAGTTTACATACGGCAGGGTGTCATGGTTATCCCTCCGCGCCATTATAACACTCCCTGAGGTGATTAATTCAATGATTTCGCTGGCTAAGGCTGGTATCCTAAGTGAGGCTGGGTGTCCACGTTTCCCCCCCCCCCTACACAATAGCGATTCAATACCTTGCCGCTCGTAGATGCAGATCTGGGCTTAGGCATACCAGCCTAACCATCCCAATCGCTAAATACCATAATTCGTATGCTCTTAGCTATACGAGAATTATACGATGTTTAGCCCACCTGACACCCTGACTACCAATGCTAGTGAACTGTTCCTCGCATTTTTAATAAAAATATCTGGCATTTATTCTTACTTTGCTTATATAAAGCAGCACTTCAAAAATCTCTGTTAAACACTTCCGTTCCCATTGATATCATTTAATCACTTCCCGTACACTGTTACTAATTGATCACTTGTGACTTTACTACATTGACATTTCATTTAGTGGCCCCTCATTATGAACAATACTATTTGGCACTGCAGTTACTACATTTAACATGTACACAAGAATTTTCCCTGACATTTACATTCATTTTTCACCATCACTGACCTTCATTTACCTTAGCTTGACTCGACACAACATAACTGTATTTACCAACATTGCAATGGACATCCGTGTTCATTAACACGGCAGTTGGCAGTCAAAGTGAAAGGTCGTGTTTTTCCCGAGCTCTCAGGTGTGCTGAAATGGGTTGTTCTCTGGAGTGTTATCGAGCGAGGATCGGACTGTGGTATGCGAAGGGTAGTCGGGATTTCCGATGTTTGTGTGTGCGTACGGGGCCTAGTAACTTGTGGTTTATAGCCCTAGTGATAGCTGCGTTGTTAGTTATTGGTGGAGTGGAAGTGAATCAAGGCCCTGTTACTCCAAATGTGAATCAGGGAAATGATCCAGTGGCAGCATTAAAGTGTTCGACGTGCAGTAAAATATTGAAGAACGGTGTTCAGTGTGGACTATGCGAGAAATGGTTTCACTTCGGCTGTATTAAGGTCAAGAAGGAGGATTGTGATGTCGGGAATTGGTTTTGAAAAGTATGTGATACGCCGGACTGTTTGAGGGTGCAAATCAAAGCAAGGGATAAAATAATACAGGAACTTAGAACAAAGCTTCGTGAATCAGAGGAAACGGTGAAGGATGTGACTGAACGGCTTTCTACTGGGATCAGTGTGGAAGAGGGCGTGCAGGAGCAAACTGAGGTTGACGTTATCATAATGGGTGATTCTATGATACGATGGAGTGCGAATATCTCGAGGAATTCAGGTGCAAAAGTGCGGTGTTATCCGGGGATTAAAATTGACCTGCTTGCCCAACAAGTGGAAGAAGCAAATGTAGAGGACTGTGACAAAGTTAAAGTGTTGTTGCTCCATGTTGGGACGAACGATTTGAAGAAGAAGGCTACAGCTGATTACATCATGGGGGAGCTCTACGAACTAGGCAGAAAATCCAAAAGCAAGTTTAGAAATGCAAAAATTATAATGAGTGGCATTGTTCGGCGGGGAGATGTTCCATTAAGGCGAGTTAAGACTGTAAATGACTACATGGACTGGGTTTGTGCACAACTGGGATTAGTGTACGTAGATGCTGACTGCTGGATTGGTGGCCGTGACTTTGCCCGAGACGGGCTGCATTTAAATCGACGGGGCGCTTTCAACCTAGGGAGCCTACATGACAGGGTCATCGGTTCGTGCCGGCCATTGTGAGGAGGAGCAGGTCCAGAGGTTGCCAGCCGACGGGAACAGAAGGAGCTACTTCGGGATATTTGCTGCGGAGGTAAGACTCTAAGATTACTGCAGGTTAATTGTCAGAGTTTAGGAAATAAATTAATTGAATTTTGGAATATTTTAGAGACGTATTCTCCGGACATTGTCATTGCTACTGAATCTTGGTTATATGAGGATATAAATAGTAATGAAATAATTCAAGGGACCTAAGAAATGTACAGAAGGGATCGGGGGAAGCGAGGTGGTGGGCTATTTATTTGTGTGCGCAAAAATATAGCTAATTTCTTAAAGTGGGCTGATACGGATCATGAAATGTTATGTGTACAAATTTCGGATAAAGGGAATAAATTCCCTCTTCAGGTGATAGGGGCGTATAGAGCACCGAAAGATAACTTTTCGCTTCTCGACACACTGTATGATAAAACTTGTACGGGTAATGCTATGAGAAAGAGCATAATAATTGCCGGAGATTTAAACCTCCCCAAAGTAGACTATTCTGGTGAGTCAACTAACTGTGGTCAAGCTCAGAGCGCTGCAAACAAATTCTTAAGGGAGGGGGGATTTTCCCAAGAAGTTGACTTCCCAACTAGAGGCAATAATACCTTAGATGTTTATCTCGTAAGGCCTGTAGAGCTGTATATTAACTGTCTGAAAGTACCAGGAATTAGTGACAATTCTGGGGTTGAATTAAATATTAGATACGGTGACATTACAAAATTAGACTCTGATGTAGCAAATAAGATCATATTCCAGTATCGAAGGGCGGATCAGGGCAAATTTCAGGGGTATTTGAATGAGCTATTTGTAGGATGGGCATTGGAAGGAAATCACATTAATATCCTGTGGACTAACTTTTTGAAAATTTTAAATAGCGCTATTGATAAATTTGTTCCATTTAAATTACTGAAACAAAACCCAGATCCTGAGTATTACACACGGGAAATCAGGAGTCTTAAACGGAAAATTAGGAAATAATACAATAAAGGACATGATAGTGACTAGTATATGTTGAAATTTAAGTCCATATCAAGAGAGCTCGTCTTATAAAAGAGGGCTGCTCATGACAATTATATGCAAGGTTTACTTGGTTCGGGAAGCGATGGGTGGAAACATTTTTACAGTTATGTTAGGAGAAGAAAGGGAAATTCAAATAATTTGTCGATGATAATGTCCGGTGACGGTAAATTAATTACTGAGAAGCAGGCCATTGCTATTGAATTAAATGTATTTTATGGTAGTGTGTTCAATAAATCCAATAGCTGTGTGTTGGAACTTAACGGTGAATCAGGGGCTCCACTTCTCCAAATAAACCAGTCAGCAATTGTATAGCTAATACAAAAATTACGTAACAATATATCGAAGGGTCCTGATAATATTGTTAGTGAAGTACTTAAACTAGGAGGTAGGGCCGTGGCACGATACTTAGAGGTGGTGTTTAATGTGTCCATAAACAATGCGCAAATCCCGGATGACTGCAAAAGTGCTACGGTAGTCCCAATATTTAAGGGAGGGAGCAGACTTGAATTGGGCAACTACAGGCCAGTTAGTCATACGTCCATTGTTTGTAAACAAATGGAGCATCTCATTTGCGACTACTTGAGGGAACAGTGGGAAACATTATCATGGTTTAATGATAGGCAACATGGATTTTGGAAAGGTTACTCATGCGAGAGTCAGATGATATCACTTTTTCAAGATATTAGCGAATAGTTAGACGAGGGAGTTTCAGTCGACGCCGTAGTTATAGACTTTGCGAAGGCATTTGATATCGTAACGCATGACATGCTGCTCCCTAAATTAGCTTTGACGAACATTGATAGAAGAGTAATTTTATGGATCCAAGAATTTTTGACGGGTCGTTCCCTGAAAGTGAAAGTTGAAAGCCGATTCTGGGATTAAATTACCGTAACGTCGGGTATCCCTCAGGGCAGCGTAATCGGAACTTTGTTATTTTTGGCGTTTATTAATGACTTACCAAATGGGATTCGCAGTGACTGTCGATTGTTTGCGGATGATTGTGTAATATATCGAAAGATACATGACTTACAAGACAATGCAGTACTTCAAGATGACCTGAACCTGGTCTATAAGTGGGCGATTGAAAATAAAATGAAAATAAACACAAGAAAATGTAGTCTAATAAAAATAGGGAAAGTGCGAAGGCAAGATTTTCAATATAAGATTGGCTCGGAAATACTTGTTGAAGAAGATTCTTGCAAATATTTGGGCGTTCACGTAAGAAATGATATGAAATGGAGTAGTCATATATGATGTGTAGTTTCTTAAGCTTACAAATCCCTGCACTTTGTAATGAGGGTATTAAAAGGAAGTAGTACCTCTGCTAAAGAATTAGGATATTTTTCACTTGTAAGACCTATTCTGGAATACGCCTCGGCGGTTTGGGATCCATATCAAGTAGGGCTTATAAATGAGTTGGAAATGGTACAGAGAAAGGCCGCTAGATTTGTGCTCAGTGACTTTAATCCCAGGAGCAGTGTGAGCCGTATGTTAAAAAAAACTTGGGTGGGAATCACTTGAGGCTAGGAGGATGAAATCTAGACTCTGCGCTATGTACAACACGTATACAAATCAACCAGCATGGGGTGAGCTTAGCGAACGTATGGAAAAGCCTACTTGCATGGGTAGGAGCGATCATCCTTTCAAAGTTAAGGGCCGACCACAGCGAACAAATTATGGTAAATATTCCTTCGTAAACCGTGCCATTGATAATGGAACTCTCTACCTGCTGCAGTCTTAGAGCCTTTTCCCAAACATTCAGGTGTGTTTAAGAAAAGACTGACTGTTTGTGTAAATACTCCAGTTTAACTGTTAGTGAATTGTTATGTATAATTATTTATTTGTTATGTATATCTAATTTGCCACCGGGGGACACACCCCCAATTGCAAATAAACGAATGAATGAATAATGACTTGACCTTATAATCACCTTGCCATTTACTATTACCTCTGCAATGAACTTGATTTTACTCATGACTTGACGTAAATCAATCATCATCAATCTGCAAAATAGTTTAATATAACAAGGATGAATGCAAGTCATTCCTTCATGGACTCAATTTTTTTTGGCACATCATTACTTTATATACTGGCATATGGTGCGCTATACTTCTACATAATAATCATGGCTTTGATACTCGCTACGCTCCATCGGTGGCCTCACCCAATTATACTCCGCTTTGCTCACCATATTCGCATTTTAGCAAGCCATATTCTCTTTCACAATATATACTTAACGTGGATTCTTCAATATTAACTCCACCTTACACTGATACATTTGTATGAAGCTAATGCTTCGCTCTTACATCTCACAACATTTTACATTTGGCATTACACTTGAAATATACAAAAGAACACTTAAAGACTCGATATGTATTTACACTCGGCCTCATTCGGCTATTTTCACTGCGCAACTTCAGAATTGCAGGTTCCGTCGAATTTCCTCCCCCGATCGACCCCTGACTCCTGACATGATAGTCTCTTGCGCTCTACGTGTAGACTACTTGATATGACTACGGCAATCCCTCGCAATCACAATGCTCTATTCTAGCGACACTGGTTGCAGTCCCTAAATGCATGTACACCTCCTACACAATCACTGCACACTGATCTCTGCTTTAAAACATTATCATTCGTGGCTGATAGTTTCGCGTCCCATCTTCCTCTGCACATTACTCAGATTTTACCACTGCTTTAAATGTCTATCGAATGCTATGCATTCGTACATTTTCGGTACAGACTTGAAATGCTCTCTATTATACATTATGCAGTTATAAAATAGTGGCATTCTGATATTTCCTATTTCACTTCTTCTAGCAAGTTTTGCTGTTCATGTGCGCCTATGGAAAACTTAATTTCACCCTTACGGTTTACGTTGGACTGAACTTGGAAGTTGTACATTACACTTGTACACTTGCATAACATATATAGCCTTTTTGTAGAGTCCTATTTTGGTCCAGAGCGACACACGCTATGCCCGGTGATCTTGTTCAACTGATCACGCTTCCTTCTTCCTCCGAGCTTATAAAGGATTTAGAGCAAAATCTAGCTTCTTTAACTCGCAGGAGCTTCCTTTTCTTCAATAATGCCTTTACCGGACTGGTAAAGCATTTTTCTGATTCCTCTTGATGTGCAGGTTGCAATACTGCTTGAGTGCACACGATCCATTAGGCCAATTAATTATAATTAATTAATCCCTTGATCGCGTCACCACGCTACCCTTGGGGTTACTTCCCGGTATTAATACGCCTACTCCCTTAATGATTCGCATCCGCTCCTCTTACTGTCCCTGCTTCGATTTGGATGCTTAATGACTTGTAAAATAGTTTTCCGGAATTCCATCCTCTGTGGTGTAACTCTTATTTCTCTAGATTGCTCTGATCGCGAGTAATCATCAATGTAATGTTCGAACTGCCCCCACCACCGGTCCATTTCTTTGTGTAGTGGTGACTTTCTTGTCCACGACTGGTCTTGCCATGCTCCTAAGACGCGTGTAAAAAGTCCCAGATAAATGAAGGGTCACCAGTCTGGCACGCCTAGTCCACTCGGGTCATTAATTCCCTCTCTCCGTCTCTAAGTTTGTGGACTCAGACTGAGAATTCGTATGTTTTCCAGTAAAATCATACAGTATTCCCTCAATATTCCTGTATTAATTCCACGCATAACTTCGGAATTTCCCTAAAATTACCTCAGTAATTTTCATAGGCAAGGTTTCTTGGGGTTTCTCTCGGCTGTTCTTCCTCAATGATCCTGTGTTCAGTCTTCTCCGGTAGTACCTGACTGATCTCTTCTCCCCAGTGTACCAGGTTCGTAACCAGTCAGCATAATACCCTCGGGTACAGTATGTAAAATTTGGTTCAGATCGGTGAAACGGTGTATATTTGCGCCAAAGGGGCTCAAATGCAGGGAACGGAGTGGTCTGTCCGAAATTTCAAGCAGACAGCGTAACACTTCGCTTTCCAAAGTGTAAGTATACAAATTTTGGTTCAGATCGGTGAAACGGCATAGATTTGTGCAAAGAGCCTAAATGCAGGGAACGGAGTGGTCTGTCCGAAATTTAAAGTGGACAGTGTTACTCGTCGGGTTCTAAAGGGTAAGTATGTAAAATTTGATTGAGATGGGTGAAACGCTGTAGATTTTTGACAAAGGGCCTGAATGCAGGGAATGGAGTGGTGTTTCCAAAATTTAAAGTAGACAGGATTACCCGCAGGATTCCAAAGGGTAAGTATACACATTTCGGTTCAGATCGGTGAAATGGAGTAGATTTGTATAAATAACAGACGAACAAACTTTGAGCTTTTTTTTATAGATAGTATCAGTAATAACAATTAATCTTTTGTAAAATGGAAAAAATAACTAATTAACTAACATAAGAAATTGCATCACGTTTAAATATTCTAGACGATACATTTGTCCATCGCGACAACATTGACTAAACGTCTAGTCATTGGAGCAATCAGTGAATCCTCTGCGGAATTTAAACATTCAGGTATTGTTGCCCTTTCATAAAATTGGGTTTATGTAACAATACAATCTCGATTTACGTTGAGGGCAAGCGACATTACCAATTCAATTTAACACTGAAAGATGAATTTAAATTATTTCACCATTTAATTTAAGAATAACATTAACCGAAGACAGCCTATTCTTATAGAGTTCACAACAAGACTCAATTAAATTTATCATTTCATGAATCAAGAACTATATTGTAAAGATGAATAAAGTAACAATTCAACAGCATCAAATCAAATATAAGATTTCGCCCATGGGGTGAGCTACAAGTTCCGTTCAATTTCAAGTTGTTCCAACTTTTGCTACCAGATGTCACTGACACCTAGTGGTGAACGTTGGATCTTTGGTAGAGCGTTTCAACGAAATGTAACCTGAAAATTTAGCTTCACACAAGTTTAATTAGAGGAAGGAACTTTTAAATGCCATAAATCTATGATATGGGAACAACAGCTTTACTTCCCCTCCGAAGGAAGGCATGTGAAGGATTTTAACGTTCTTAAAAATCCGACAACTTCGGCCGAGTTTGAACCCGCGATCTTGGGCATAGAAACTCAGCATGCTACCGACTACGCCACCGAAGAAAAAGAAATGAATACTGTCATTTATAGTTATTACAATTTATCAATACCAAAGGTTTATTACAAACTGCCTATTTGAGAGATTTATCCAAGTTTTTTGCTCTGTTCGTTTCTCATGTTACATAGAGTTGCGCAAAATACCCACGAATTGTATTTTTCGATGCAGAGGAGGGCATTCTTTATGAAGGGGAGTATAAATGGCCATTATGTTGAAAAAGTTGTAATTTTTGATTTTGATGCCAAAACATTATTTGGAATTTGCTGATTAATTTGGTGTATGATTTATTAAATATGCTTGGTTAGAAATAATTTAATTTAATTTAATTTAATTAGTTGCACATGGTATTTTCAGGATTTCATGTACCATTTTTCAGTGAACACTTCATATCTCAAGAACCATAAGGTATAGAAGCCTGTGGTTTGATTTAAATTCTAGAGGAAGTTTTGCTACATAAGTTATCGGGACTGGCAAAACAGTTGTGTTTATTGTTTACTTTGTGCGTGCGATATTCTTGGTATAACGTGCATATTTTTTTCATTTTGGTGTTATTGATCTTGAGTACATTTTATCATGACAGGAGCAAAAGGAGTGTTCAAGAAAGTAAATAACAAAGGAAATAGGTACTACAGAACTTATCCAGGTGTAAACGAGGTTGTGAATGAGGTGAAAGTTCACCTAGCTCGTCAGCTCTACACATTGCTACACCTTCAAGTTCCTCCTCGACAAAGAAACATTGTTCCGGCGAGTGGTGTAAGTACAAAAAAGCTGCTGCAGCTAGTATTTTAGATACGTTTACCCACAAGACCTCCATACCTGAGGCTGTTATGTTGGATATAAAGCGAGTTTATAGAGATTAGTGTTGTCAAGAGTACCTAAAATTGTATTTGCGGGGTAGCATACAATAAAACTTGGAGTGTATGCTGCTGCCATCACTTTTAATTATGGCAATACTGGTATACTGAAAGTCTTGGAGTAGGTGAGAGTGAAGACTGGTTGAAATACACCAGCCATACTGAAGGAACTGGACAAGGAGCGAGAAGACAAGGCAGAGCTACTGGCCCAAAAAGTGTCCAAGGATGCAAGATCTTTCAGGAGGAAGAAGGGGATGCACTCAGACAATGTAGGAGATGATGAAGAATACACTGCCAGCGCATTTTAGCTATTGTTTCCATTGAAAAGTGAGTTACAATCTAAAATATTTTTTATTCCATTTTCTGAAAAACTAACTTTGTTCAGACAAATGACCCGTTATCTCCGGTTCTATAGTAGATATACTCTTGATTTTTTACTGTTTATGTAGTATACCTTTATAATACCATACCTCTATAATGGTAGAGATAGCTTGTATATTTGAAGAAAAATGCACAATAATTTGACAAAAAAAGGTGTGAAAAAATGAAACGGAGAAAAATATTCTATCCCAACTCCTAGAATATGTATGTCAATAAAACTAGAGGAGTAAGTACATAAAGCATGTATAAATAATCTGCAAACGTTTCACTATTTTGCATGAAGTAGTTCTTGAGATAATGGGTCATGAATTTAGCAAATTTATCATTAGCGGGATAGGCCATTCATACTCCCCTTGTATTGAGAATAGTAGGCTCGTTTTGATAATGTAGAGGAAGTTGCATTGGGAAGAAATGCGACAATATTGAACAAGCGAGATCCAAAGTAGGCCTATTCGAAAGAATGAAAATCCACAGCCTGCTTCCAGTCTCCGACCGGGTCAGGAATGGAATTAATGAAGCCCCCATCTAGCGGAGAGGATATGAACTGTGCCAGCTGCCGAGGCCTGACGCACTCCTTTGGGGCAATGATTAAATGAATGACAGATGAAATGAAATGATAGTGGAGAGTGTTGCTGGAATGAAATTTTGACAGGGAAAACCGGAGTACCCGGAGAAAAACCTGCCTGCCTCCGTTTTGTCCAGCACAGATATCACATGGAGTGACCGGGATTTGAACCACGGACCCAGCGGTGAGAGGCCGGCGTGCTGCCGCCTAAGCCACGGAGGCTGGGAAATTCAAAGATAATTGATGTAATTAAAGTTAAACGATAAATCAAGTACAAGATGTGTACTTTAAGGATTTCTAGATAGGTATCTTAGAAATATGAACAAATAACAACTTCGAAAGTAACAACAACAAAAAACAGGAAGAAATGAAATAGAAGTTTCTATAACTTCTTGTATTAATACAGAGCCTAAGCCACGGAGGCTATTCGAAAGAATAATGAAAAATCCACAGCCTGCTTCCAGTCTCCGACCGGGTCAGGAATAGATGAATGAAGCCCCCATCTAGCGGCGAGGATACGGACTGTGCCGGCTGCCGAGGCCTGACGCACTCCTCTGGGGAAATGATTAAATGAATGACAGATGAAATGAAATGATAGTGGAGAGTGTTGCTGGAATGAAATTTTTGACAGGGAAAACCGGAGTACCCGGAGAAAAACCTGTCTGCCTCCGTTTTGTCCAGCACAGATCTCACATGGAGTGACCGGGATTTGAACCACGGACCCAGCGGTGAGAGGCCAGCGTGCTGCCGCCTAAGCCACGGAGGCTATTCGAAAGAATAATAATAAGAAATAAATTAATATTAAATAAATACCAGTAGAACAGTGAACAAAATAAATAGCGTACTGAATAGTGTATTTCAATAAAATAAAATAAATATTATCAATTAATTTAAATTAGATTTAATCTCTTCATAGTACAAAACAAAGTCCCCGATTCCTGGATGTAACGGGTAAAGTCGGGAAATACTGGATGGATGTTGATGCGATTTTTACCATTTCGTAAAGAATGTTTTGAGGAAGGCTTCTGTAGAAAAACATTCAATTATTACTAAAGAAAGCCGAGCAGTAACGATTTCAGTGAATCGAGTCGAAGAAAAAACTGTCATCAGTGCGCCTTTTAAGATTACGGTGGGTAAACCGTTGCAAATATTTAACCTACTATGAGTGTAAGAATAATTCAGCATTAAAAGTTCTACAAAAAGATTCCCCGACAGCATATCTCTATATTTAACTAGCAACCCGCAACTAGCTTCGCCCGGGAACAGTTATGAATGCATTACATGATAAGCGCTTTTTTTTTTCAATGTCAATGAACAACGGCCAATATCCGTTTTATGTCTCGGCATGATGGGTTAAAATCACAGACTGGACTATTGATTATATTATCATGCAGATGCATGTGCAACAAATTCTTGTCAGACGTAATTTAAGAATCGCCAGGTGCATGAAACACAAATCCCCCTTCCGTCCAATCATAACATGACTGTGAAGTTTTAGGAACGAAAAGTTCACAGGCGAAATGAAGAAAAGCCAAGTTGCACTTCCAGGGAAACTCCAAACACAACCACTCTTCTCTAAAGTTTAAACTCAACTCGACTCGACAGTTTGCTGCTGGCTGTATCTGGGGCAATAAGCTCGTCCGCTAGCTAAGCTGTAACTGGGCTGATATACTCGCCCCTAGCTATCTTGTGATCTGTCGCCTCTGTAACTGAATGGAGATGGTTGGAAGAAATGAAAACGTAAAAACAATTATAGTAGGCGATGTATTGAAGATGGAGATATGCTCCCCGGGCTTTCTTTTATAACATTTCGTGCGGAACATTTCTTACACTCATAGTAGCCTATATAGATATTTTTAACGGTTTGCCCAGCGTAAGCTTGAAAAGCGCATGGACGCCAGTTTTTTTCGATTTTTTCACTTAAATCGTTAGTGATTGACTTCCTTTGGTCATAAATAAATTATTTTCTACAGAAACCTTCCTCGAGATATCCTTTACAGAATGGTGAAAACCGCATCAAAATCCATTCAGTGGTTCTCGAGATTACCCGCGACATCCGAGAATCGGGGACTTTGTTTTATACTAAGTAGAGATTATACGCCAATCAGTATAATTTAATATAATTTAATCCCCCTTCCGTCCAATCTTAAATTGACTGTGAATGTTGCGGAACGAAAAGTTCACAGGCGAAATGAGAGTTGCACTTCCAGGGAATGGCGAGGTGAATGAAACTCAAATCCTCCTTCCGTCCAATCTTAACTTGACTGTGTTTCACAGGCGGAATGAAGAAAACCTGAGTTGCATTTCCAGGGGAACTCCAAACACAACCACCCTTCTCAGACGTCTTAACTCAACATGGCTCAACGGTTTGCTGGTGGCTGTATCTGTGGCAATATGTTCGCCCGCTAGCTAGGCTGTAACAGGGATGACAGACTCGCCCTTAGCTAGCTCGTAAACTGTCGCCTCAGTAGTTGAATGGACATGGTTGTAAGAAATTGAAACGTAAAACACTTATAGTGGGCGATGTATTGAAGTTAGATATAATATACTCCCGCGGACTTTTTTGTAGAACTTTCCATGCTGAACAATTCTTACTCTCATAGAATTTAGATATTTTTAACGGCTTGTTCAGTGTTGCCTTAGTAAACAAAAGTTTGGTGCTTTTCAGTCGGTCAACACGAATGTACCCAAATGAAATGGGTTATTCCCTAATCCTAAAAAAATTACACGAGATTAATAAATACACTTGGATGACCAGTTTTGATTGTCAAGCGATCATCATCAGATCCATTGCACTGAGGCTTTAAATCTATGTCTGAAAATATGGGTGAAAATATTTACAATAAGTGGGCGATGTAATGAAGATAGACATATGCTCTCGCGGACTTTTTTTGTAGAACTTTTCATGCTGAACATTTCTTACACTCATAGTATATAGATATTTTTAACGGTTTGCCCAGCGTATGCTTACAAAGCGCTCGGACGGCAGTTTTTTTTTCAACTTTTCCACTGAAATCGATACTGCTTGGCTTCCTTTCATTCATCATCATCTTCATTTCCCGTTTCCAGCCTCCTGGGTCGGGTTGTGAATTAAGGACCTCCATCGTTGCCTGTCTCTCCACCACTCCTCTCCTGATTTTAGTACATCTTCGGGTTTTCCTCCCTTCTTTTCTACACACTCCCACACTGTATCTGCCCATCTCTTCCGGGGCCTACCTCGTGGTCTCTTCCCTGTCATCTTTTCACAGAAAGTCTTCTTTGGTACTCTCTCCTCTCCCATTCTCATCGTATGTCCATACCACTTTAACTTTGTTGTTTCTATCCTGTCCTGCAGCTTCAATATTCCTGTCCTTTCTCTAATCTCTTCATTTCTAACTCTATCTCTTCTGGTCTTGCCCTCTATACCTCTTAGGAATTTCATCTCTGTGGATTGTATTCTACTCTCCTCTCTTTTTGTAGTAGTCCTTTCATTATAAATAAATAATTTTCTACATACATCATCCTCTAGATATTATTTACAGATTGGTGAAAACCGCTTCAAAATCCATCCAGTGGTTCTTGAGTTTACCCGTAACATCCAAGAATCGGGGACTTGGTTTTATACTAAGTAGAGATACATCGCCCACTATAAGTGGTTATAAGTGTTCATTTATTCCAACAATCTCCATTCGGTGGAAATATAAATGACTAGCTTCAGAGCGAGTTTAAGACCTAGCGAGCAAGCTTTGGCCAGCAGCAAGCTGTCGAGTCGTGTCGAGTTAATACTTCAGAGAAGAGTATACGTGTTGGAGATTCGCTGTTCACCTCGGCCTTTCTGAATTGCGTCTGGGACCTGCTGTCCGTGCACCTTTCAAGCTTACACTGGGTAAACCGTTTAATATATCGGGCGAAGCTAGTTGCTAGTAACTGTATACATGTTTATGCCTCGAGGCAACGGGCCAAAAATAAACAATGATCAGGTCCTGGGTAATCTTAGGCGAAATAAAGGAACTTCTGAAACCGGTTAGAGAAAAAGGACGGTGACCAGGTGGTCTGAAGACCGAAGAACAGTTTTAACAAAACTAATGATGATATTTATTGTTTTGAGGGACCTAAGATCTAGGTTATCGGCCCCTAACGTTTTGGGTGTTAGTGAAAGATGAGATGAGAATGAAAACTATAATTAATACTAACTACAAACTTGCATACTAGAAGAAGAAAAGGTAAACAAATAAAGGATAATGCAATTAAGGACAGAAAGAAAATAAATGCCCTCAACCCTCGAAGAATGAGGTTTGAGGGACTTGGAAGGAAGGATAGCCATGAAAGGCAGATAGGAAAGGGGAAAGAGGAGAGGGCTCGCCCCAAGGTCAGAGGAAAAGGGGACAAAAGGGACCCAGCTCAGGAATCCCTCGGGGTTTCCAACTCCTAAACTCATCACCCGTGAGCTCTTGAGGGTGTAGCACCTTCCAGGGTGCACTAGAAGTGGTGGGGCTACATACACCCTGCCTCCTTGAGGGCCTTGTGCAGAAGGCAGGAGATAACATGAAAAGAAAAAGAAGGCTGACCCCTCGAAGAATGAGGGTATCAGGAAAGATGAGACAAGGGCCAATTAAGGCGGGAAAGTGAAAGACTCCCTTGGCCTCGGATACTCTAATACAGTCGGTGTTGGAAGAGAACAAGAGGTCGACAGGAAGGAAGATAGAGAGGAGCCCGGCACAAGTATGTGGAAGCAATGCAAGATTCAGCTGGGGTCCCGTGGTCGCCAACCCACGCCCCACTAGATGTGAGCCGCTGTGGAGGTTTAACAAAAGTAAGTACTAGGAATCTATAATATCTAACAACTGTTAACCATGAACCTCAGAGTCCTAATGTATCAGAGGATAATACCATATATTATTTAAATTGTGCTGAATTCGAGTAATTGTATACCCGGATATTGATTGGCTCGTAAAGAAAATTCTAGGAACTATTGGTGTGGAAGGAAGGGAAGGTCATGAGACACGCAGAGAGAGGTCGGGCAAAATCCCGTGGGCCAGGGCGGACCTAGGAAGCGACAGTGGCGACCTTGACCAAGGTAACTCACGGGTGGACTATATAAGAGCTGAGAACAGCCACTGGAGTACACTTTGTCCCAGACAGACGAAAACAAGCCAACAGCAACATGCAGCTCCTGGTAAGTATTGTTTCTATTTACTGTACAAGATGTAGTTATATAGTCAAATTCTGAACTCATTTTTTTAAGGGGTTACAAGATGAGAAGTACACAGGATAGGCGAAATATTGAAACAATAAATTCCAAATGATACTGTCGAAAAAAAAAATAGGTAAACAATCCAAGGTGAAATTATATCTACTTTGAGTTTTTCTGATGGCATTGTCATCTTGCTGGATTCTCCATAGAATTTGAATGGTCTATTAAATGGAATGAAATTTCATTCCTCCAACACTCTCCTCTATCATTCAATTTCATCTGACATTTATTTAATCATTGTCTCAGAGGAGTGCGAAAGGCTTCAGCAGCCTGCACAGTTCATATCCTCGCCGCTAGATGGGGACTTCATTCATTCCATTCCTGACCCGGTCGGGAAACAGGCTGTGGATTTTCAATTTCATTAAATCGTATGAACTCTGTCTTGCTAAAGAATCATGGGTTGAAGACCAAGATGCCCAAAGACCCTCAAATGAATTAACAAGAACAGAAGGATTCTAGACCAAAAAATTTAATTAAGAAAAAGATAGGCCTATAATACGAGAATAGTAGAATGAAACCTGGATTGACATCAAATTGGCAGGTAAAAATCTGGAAGATCTAGGAGACTTCTGCAACTTAGGTAGCAAAATAAGCAGTGATGGACGAAGCACAGGCAAGGAAAGCATTTCTACAGAAAATAAATCTGTAAACATCAAGCAGAGATATTGGTATTAGAAAGTCATATTTTAAAGCCGTTGTCTACAGCGTGGCGCTCTATGGAAGTGAAACTTGTACTGCTTGTGCAGCAGAATAGAGGATAATAAAAAAAATGTGGTGTTACAGGAGAACGATGATCAAGTGGGTAGATAGCGTAACAATTGTTTTCAAAAGTATTAAGAAGACAGACAGATTTCAGCCCTAAAATATATCCACGCTAAAAGACAGTCAATAAATCCTGTTGCAGGACAAAAACAACGAGGTGTGGGGAAAATGCTTCATTGATAATTTATACTGTAATATTGCGCACAAGAGGTTGTAAGTTTTCCTCATATGGAAAGAAGTATCGATGGATTTTCCTACTATTTTCCATTCAATATAAAACTGTCTTTTAAATAATTGGCATTTATTTCTAACGTGGGTTTTATTTATTATGAGCATGTATGGTTCATTCAAAGTGACTATTTTTATTGGAAAATTTATTTAAATACTCGGCTTGAACTTTCGAACATGTGATACTTTAAATAGCGCTGGTAGATTAGGTATTAGTTTTTCAACTTTTCTTGGAAGCATTGCAAGTGAATTACCATTTTAAGGAGTTTTCATACAGTACGTTAGCAATCACATATTTCTCAAAATATCCAATATATATGCTACTATTTAGGCTATTGTCTTGAAATTTGACCCAAATATTCAAATAGGTGCTTTGCGTTCCAAGATTTTTTAAAGATATGTTGCATCATGCAATTGATTTTTTGTTTGCTTCTTAATAATAATTGTGGTCAGAGGTTTGCGCCGAGAGATTAACATGAATATTTATTTATAGAGAAGTAATAAAACTCAGATTTAATGTTTTTAAATATAGCATTGCTGTGTTTTATTTTATTTTATTTATTTATTTATTTATTTATCTTTTATTATTTATTTATTTATTTATTTATTGTCTCCAACAGAATAAACCTCTATTTACTGGAAACTGACCAATATTATATAACATGTACAATAATAACACAGTGCGTAATACGGTTCCGACAATACTCAAAATAATATCCAAATATAAGAGTAGTTAAAATAAATTAAATTAAAAAGAAAATTCACAATTATTTGATGACTAAACAAAAACTTAAGTTAAATTAGGAAGAACATCAAATCCACAGATATTTTGTGTTTAATAAGAATAAAATGCTAAGTAAAGATAAACTTAAGTTAATAAAAGATTAAATTCAGGAATGCTTGGTGATTAACCAAACTAATATGTAGTTCAAGTTAAACTAAAGTTAACTAAAGGAAATTAATTCTATTCATAAATACAGTAAGGTGTGATTCTCACTTGATGTTCACTACTGTGGTATTGCAATACAATAGGGTTTGGTTACGGGTTATTTTATAGATTTTTTTTTTTTAGGATTTACCAGTATATCATTAACCTTTTATGACTTATTGTTATTGAATTTATTACCTGAAATATTATATATCTTAGCATTTTAAGCCTTTATAGGGCAGAATATTATTGATCATTTATTTGTATTTATTAATTATAATTATTTTATCCTAATATTAATTATTATTAATGTTAAATATTGTTTTCTTTAACATCTTAATGTTCTTAAAATTAAGATTGAAAAGAATAGAATCTTAATATTTATAAGCTTGTTTAGTTTAATTATAATTTTCTTAACGTCTTAATTTTAATTGTTTCATCCTAAAATTAATTTATTTTTTGTTTTCTTCAGCATTTTAATGTTTTAACATTAATATTATAAAAAAGTATTATAATTTTAATTTTTGTAAGTTTATTTATTTTAAATTATAATTTTATTAGGCCTACCATAGTTGTTTAACTTTTTTATAGTAATTGTTTTTGTAGAAAAAAAAATATTTCATATACTTTAGGTCAAAGAGATAAAGAGATAATATTTGGTTTTCAACAATATTAACGCTTCAAAAAGAAAATGTGTTGGTATTTGGCAGAAAGATTCTACCATCAGCATCATTGACAATAAAAATTGTCCTTATAGTAGGTGGTTAATATATAGACCACTAACCTCTAAAGGGTTACCGTTAAAACATTAACTGACATCAGGTTTTTAATTGAAGTTACTCAATTTCATTTTTAATGATATTTGTTGAGCTTTGGTTTTAGCTGCCTTGGAAGTTGAGGAAGCCTGTAAAATAAATAAATAAATAAATAAATACCCTTATTGTATTTTCAGATTGTCCTGTGCGCCGTGGTGGCCCTTAGCCAGGCTGGTTATTTGGCCGGTCCTGCCGCTATTGCAGCCCCTGGAGTGATCGCTACTCGTGGAGTAGTTGCCGCCGCACCTGCCGCCTTCTCCACCTACGCTGCTGCCCCTTACACCGCTGCCTACGCCCCCGCTCTCTCCGCCTACGCCGCCCCCGCTGCCATCTCTGCCTACGCCACTCCTTACGCCTCTATCGCCGCTCCCGGAGTGATCGCTACCCGCGGAGTTATTTCTGCCGCTCCCGCTATCTCCGCCTACGCTGCTCCCGCTATCTCCGCCTACGCTGCTCCCGCTTTCTCCGCCTACGCCGCACCTTACGCCCACGCTTACGCCCACGCTTACGCCCCTGCCGTGGTCGCTCACTCTGACCACATTGCCAACACCCTTGCCCCCGGTGGTCCCGCTGGACTTGCCCTGACCGCCGCTGGCACTCCTGTTGACACTGTCGCCGTACAGAACGCCAGAGCTGCTGATGCTGTTGCCCACGTCAATGCCAAGACCCTCGCCTATCTGGGATAGACTACTCCTTCATTCATTTGAGGCTAAATTGTTCGTTTCCTTAAATTATTTAAATAAATGAGCATATAAAATTATTCTGTTTCAGTGTTTATTCATCACATTCCTTTCCTCAAATTTTTAGCCTAAGAGTCAGTTTTATATGAAATGGTATCAGTAATCACAATTAACTTAATCCTTTGTAAAATCGATATCAAATACAGAGGTGTGAAAATTATTAGTCTCAACGCCTGTTTTCCAAAATTTCATTTATACGTTTCATGACTTAATTCTCTAAATATATTTACAAGGCGCTGAAGTTATTTGAAATACGAGGTAATACAATAGTTAAACAACAACTAAGTAGAAAAAAACAATGAAATATAGTGTAATACAATGTTGAGAAATGCTCTTGTATGGTTATGAAATGGCGTGAAAATCTGAAGTTCTTTATTGAATGAGATGGACATTGTTAAAGCATTTGGAAATATTATGCATAAGTACATGTATAGACAGGTGAAAAGGAAGGAAGCTTTTAGATTAACGTGACCGTTAATCTTGAGATCATGAGCCACGGGACCTCCTTTTTACGTGGCTAGACAGGTGATGTGTTGGTCCTGTACCAGTATTTTGGCTAGCAATAGAACACTTGTATTTATAAGAAACGATTACTACACTTTTATGACAAGATTCCAACTTGCAGTGGAGAGTTACAGCAAGTTAAGCGCGAGGTTAGGGAAACTGAAGAGGCAACCCTGCTATGCAGGAAAGAGGACGTATCAGCCAGTCCTAGGTGCAGCAAAGAACATATATTTTGGAAGGTGCAGTTAGATCACAAGATGGCTACCCTACAAGCGCTACATGGAAACATACAATTATTAACAAATTACAGAGATCACTGAGGCGATCGACGACATGAAAAAATAATGACACATAAGAAAGAATAATTAAAAGACATTTAAGAAGTTACTAATGCTTTTATAACGCTAACAGATGTTTATCGCAGTTATGGTACACCAACTTCGATATGTCGACCGGACAGAGATGGATCATGGTTAGAATCTAGTCCAGCTGAGAGGAGCTCGGTATGGAGACAGACACTCGCTTTTTGGTTCTGTCAGAACAACAGTCTCAAATAGCATTGGAATATTTGTGCGCTTTGTGAAAGTACAGCACGGGAAAAGTACTACTCTGCTTTCAGGCAGACACGGCCGAGAAACAGGGGACGACCGCATATCCTTGTGTGAACACAGAGTCACGATTGAACTTAGTGCTTCATATAGACTGTTCGTTAGCTCATTCGTTATTTCGAAGGAACTTATAACATTATCCAGTAATCATTATACAATACTACAATGGAATACAGAACTGAAGTGAGGGGAATGGGGAACCAGTACTATATAAGAGTAGCAATGACTTGCTAAATCACTGACAAGGAATGCAGCACTTAAGCAGAATTGAACTTTCTAAGAATGACCAATGCTTGATAATGGAAATTGTAAGCAGAAGGCTATATAAGAGGAGATTAAAGGCACTACATAAAATGATACTGAGATAATTACTACTACAATAATGGATCTTCAAACAAGAGTGGATGTGACATCAATCTCTTCGCTACTAACGCAATCCAGGCGGTGAACGTGAGATGGATATTGTGGTACGGACAGCCGTTTCGGACGGAGAGGAGGGTTCGAACACCTGAATTACCGACCAATGCTTCAACTTCTCAACGCTGAGGATGACGGTTCGGTCACAACAGTGACGTATGTCCTTACATACACTTAATCACATCAAAACATCTAAGCTAGTTGGAGATCTTTTTGTTTGTAGACGGTATGAATCATGTCATATCTATAGAATGCCCTTTTTCACCATTTTTGTTTAGTAGTTTGGAAATGGACTTGATAATTAGACTTGACGTTTCTGTCATTTCTGTTCGATGGTCTATTTTAAGTTTTGATCCAACTATGGATGCACTTATAAAGTCATTTTTACGTAGATAATCTCTTTTGTAGTGTTATTTTTGCAACATTACAATTTAAATTTTTGGTAATAAATTACGAGCATTATAATTAGTTGAGAGGAAACATATATGGAGAAGATGAGTTTTTAGGAATAAGGCTACGATATCTTTATCGAAGAATAGGAATTAGGAAGATGATGACCTACTACGATAATATGAACATTTTATAAAATTAATTCTATTTACTAGTGAGCATCTAAACAGAATTACTTCGACAGTTCATACAGCATTGCATTTTAAATGACTGAATAATTTTTCGTAAATTAGATATAGGCATTGCAGTCTAGCAACATTATTAAAGTGAACAATTGCAGTATTTTTGGATTAGGCATTTAGAGCCAGTTTTGAATCAAGTATTGAATAGAGATATTTTGTTGAAATACCGTAGATTCAGTTTTTGACTTTTATAGTTCATTTTTGGTTTTACTCCTGTTCTGATTTCGTATGATTCTAATAGCCCATATTTTATTCTACTCATACTAGGTATTTCTCCATGGTGTAGAGTTATACGATTTTCTTAAGAGGAAGTCCCATTTAGGTAGATTTCATTAGAAAGCTAACTATTGCAATGGGTACCATGTTTCAACTTCCGGAAAATTTCGACATATCTTCGCGTTTCACATCCCCCAGACCCCAAAACCACCGTCAGTTCAAAAGTTTATATATAATTTATGTATATATGTATCTATATATATATCAGTTTCTTGTGGACACGATAACTGCCGTAATTTTGTACCAATCACTTTAAATTTTTGACATAATATGTATCCCTATAAAATCTCGGTCGAGTTCGTTAATGGGCAAAATCGGTCGAAGGGGGTGAAAATGGGGGGCTTTTTTCGAAAAAGTGAAATTACGCTATAACTCTCTTAATACGTGAAATATCGAATCCATTTAAAGTTCATGTGTCGGTTAAGTGCCAAAAATTTATGTCAAATAAGTTTTTTGATAGCACCAACCATTGACCAAAGGGGGGGAAAAAGTGGGTTTTTCGGGAAACATTAATCATATCTCTCTTAATAGGCACAATATCAAAACCGTACAAAATGGAAAATATACCCCTAATAATTACCTAAAATTTTGTCTGAAAGAATTTTTGATATGACCCACCATTACGCCAAGGGATGAGAAAAATTATTTCGGAATTTTAAAAAATGCCAAGTGCCATCAGAGGTTACCATAACAACGCTTTTAAATTGATAAGGGATGATCTATCAGAGGTTGCCAAGACAACACCATTGACGAGATCACATTCATTTTTAGCCTACTTTTCACATTTTGCAAAAATGAGGAAAAAGTAGACTTATGAGATCGGGCAAATGTGTGTCTGTCTGTCTGTCCTTCTGTCTGTCTGGCTGTGTGTGTGTCCCCCCTATCAACTCCTAAACGGCTGCAGCAATCGAAACACAATTTGGTAGGAGTAAAGATCTATACCTGAATATCTCACCCCCATATTTGAAAATGATGTGAGTGCTACCAACTGCTGAAAAATCGCAATTGAAATTTGAGCTCCATGTTGGATATCTTGGAAGGTATGAATAGGAACTATTTCAAAATTGGCACACGTATAGATAATAATATTTCAGTTTAATTTCCAGGAGGCCATACATCGCAGTGTTGCCAAAATGAATATACGCCTTCTGATAGGTCCAAATTTTAAATGCATATAACTTCTACACTATCAATTGGATTTCAACCAAATTTCGTATGTGCTATGTGTATATAAGCAGACATGACTGAACGTATTATTAAAATCCACCAGGGCTGCCAACTGTTAATAAATGCTCTCAATTTATTTTATCCAAATACCAATATATCAGAAAGTATGCTAGCCGACAGCTTTAAACTATGCACACGTATAGTACCTGACATTCTATATTAATTTGGAGAAACTTATATACGTCAGTGCTACCAACATGATTCTAAGCCTGCTGAGAGGTCCAATTTTAAATACATGTAACTTCTATACTATCATTTGGATTTCAACCAAATTTCGTGTGTGCTATGTGTACCATAACAGATATGTATATGCCGATTCTTAAGAGTAACCAGGGCTGCCAACTGTTAGTAAATACTGTCTCTATTTTTGTTACCCTAATATCAATATATCAGAAAGTATGCAAGCCAATAGCTCTAAACTTTGCACACGTATAGTACCTGGCATTCTAGATTAATTTGGAGTAACTAATATACGTCAGTGCTGCCAACATGATTCTAAGCCTGCTGATAGATCCAATTTTAAAATGCATGTAACGTCTATACTATCAAATGGATTTTATTCAAAATTGACACAACAATAGATCATATTATTTCAGATTATTTCTGACCAATACATGTATGTCATTGTTGCCAACATGATTTTACGCGCGCTGTTAGATCCAATGTTTAACTGCATGTAACGTCCATGCTATCCATTGGACTTCAACCAAATTTTGTATTCTGTACCTTAAGAGATGGAACTAAGAATATATTCAGTCACCAGGGCTGCCAACTGTAGTTCTCTATTAGGCTACAGTATGCCAGGTATACAGTATTTCGAACTAATTAGAAATTTCGATATTACCAACTTAATTTCGTCATTATTCTAGATAGATCCATATAGATTAATCATTGGCATAGATCTTAAATTTTAAGAAAAGTAGGCTCTTTAGTTCTTTACGGAACTTCTTGTTAGCCTACATTTCACACTTTTCAAAAATGAGGAAAAAGAAGACTTATGAGATCGATCCGGGAAAATGTCCTTCTGTCTGTCCTTCTATCTGTCTGGCTGTGTGTGTGTGTGTGTGTGTGTGTCCCCTATCAACTCCTAAACGGCTGCAGCAATCGAAACCAAATTTAGTATGAGTAAAGTTGTATACCGGAATATCTCAGGCCCATATTTGAAAAAGATGCCAGTGCTACCAACTGCTAAAAAAACGCACTAGAAATTTGAGCTCCATGTTGGATATCTTGGAAGGTATACATGGGAGGTATTCTAAAATTGGCACACATGTAGATAATACTATTTCAGTTTAATTTCCAGGTGGCCATACATGACAGCGTTGCCAAAACATTTTAAGCCTTCTGATAAGTCCAATTTTTAAATGCATATAACTTCTACACTATCAATTGGATTTCAAACAAATTTTGTATGTAATATGTGTACATAAACAGATATGACTGAGTGTATTCTTAAGAGCCACCAGGGCTGCCAACTGTCAATAAATGTTATCTCTATTATTTTATCCAAATACCAATATATCTGAAAGTATGCAAGACGACAGGTTTAAAGTATGCACACGTAAATTACCAGACATTTTACATTAATTTGGAGTAACTTATATACGTCAGTTCTACCCACATGATTCTAAGCCTGCTGATAGGACCAATTTTTAAATACATTTAACTTCTATACCAACAAATGGATTTCATCCAAAATTGGCACAAAAATATATAATATTTCAGATTATTTCTGACCAGCATTCGCATGACATTGTTGCCAACATGCTTTTACGTGTACTAATAGATCCAATGTCTAAATCCATGTAACGTCCTTTGAACTTCAACCACATTTTGTATTCTGTACCTTAGGAGATGGAACTAAGATTATATTCAGTCACCAGAGCTGCCAACTGTATTGCTCTATTAGGCTACATTATGCCTAGTATACCTTATTTCGAACTAATTAAGACATTTCGATATTACCCACTTAATTTCGTCATTATTCTATGATGATGATGATAATTGTTGTTTTAAGGGGCCTAACATCTAGGTTATCGGCCCTGTCATTATTCTAGATAGGTTCATATACTGTAGATTAATCTATGGCTTGAATCTTAATTTTAAGATAAGTAGGCTCTTTAGTTCGTCACGGAACTTCTTGTTCCATCTGACTCTGAGGGAAGCGGTTAACTGGTAGCATGCTGAACTTCTATGCCTAAGGTCGCTGGTTCAAAGCCGGCCAAAGTCGCCGGATTTTCTAAGAGCGCTAAAAATCCGTCAGCATGCTTTCCTTCGGAGGGGAAGTTATAACGTTCGTTGCAAGTTGCTGGTTGCGGTGGCATCTAGCAGCCAAGTTCACAGCTAGGTGTCGTTGACGTTAGTATTTGGTACAAAATTAGGTACTACTACTTAAAATTGACCGTCTGCAGACCTTCCCTAAATTACAGACTAATACAGTCATCACAAATAACACCGTTTATCAGACAGATTCTACACACACCCAATGTACACGGAGTTACATGACCACGTTGTCGCAGCCCCTAAACTGAGGAACTAACTAACATATCTGCGGGAGATAAAATTTTGCGTGAAGAAGTAACAGACTGTTAGATAGTTACACATTAGTTCCAAACCTTGCATAAGGACAGTGTGATCACAAGTATAAAAATGAACCCCAAAAACAAGAAGGTTACCATCCCCATAAGACAGTAAAATGTTAAAAATATGCATAGAAAGACGACAAAATGTTAACTAACCTCCAATTGTAAAATACTTTCTCGCAATAAATGAGGTCTGATCCTCCTACGAAAACCTGCATATTTTGCCTATTATAGCCTATCCCCTAGTTTGCCCGGTGAAATCTACCTCCGCCTTCCGGCGTGCCGAGAGGAATTTTTTAAATCTGTTTTTGCGAATCTGAATTAAATCTCAATTTCTAGTAAGTTACTGTATAATATCTTATAAGATTTTTTGTGAGTATGGAAATCCATAATGAAATGAAGTATAATTGAGAGATAAAGCTCAATATTATGTAAAATATATTCCGTCATGAATGAGTACGACATTTTTGGAATTTGCAGATGTAATGAATTAATAGTATAATTATGCAATAATATGACAGTTATTACGAAAATGGATTAACACTTTGATAGTCTTGTTAAGCGTGAAACATGATATATCTAGATGATTATTTGAAACTTACATACTTGTTGTTGTTGTTTGAGTCTTCAGTCTTTTGTCCTGAGCTAATCGTTTCATCTCTACATAGCTACCACACCCTACATCCGAGGCAATCTGTTTAACATATTCTAACCTTGGTCTACCCCTACAGTTCTTGTCCTCGACTCTTCCTTCCATAACTAAGCTTGCTATTCCTGGGTGTCTTAGTATGTGTCCTACCAACCTATCTCTTCTCTTCATTAGCCGTCGCCAGAAACATCTCTCCTCTCTCACTCGCCTTAATACCTCTTCGTTTGTAACCCTATCTACCCATCTGATCTTCATCATTCTCCTGTAACACCACATTTCAAATGCCTCAATTCTCCTCTTTTATTTTATATAGGTGTGGAAAAATTATTTACAGCCATTAAGTGTAACTTTTCGTATTGAATGAAGCAATACAGGTGTTAATGAAATGTTTTGAAATATATTTCGACATCAGTGGATGGTAAGAAATAGTATGAAGTTTATATTAGGAACCTCGAATGTGGAGAGAATGCAGTTTATGTAATGAATTTTGTGAATTGTGCGAGCTAAGGAGCTATCGCTAAAGTATATAATGATGAAGTATAATAATTCGTGAGATGAACACGAACATTGAAGCTACAGTGGTAGTATTTAAATAAAACCCTCCTTTTGAAAGTTGATTAAGCAGATAATAATTCATAATGATTTAGATTGTTAATAATAACAAATATCTAGTGTGAACCTATAATCAGAAAGCACATAATAATATTGTAATATTTTGAAGATATAATTGAAATACTATCATGAGAAATTATACGTTCGATAAACTTGAATGATTGTCGAATAAGCCAGAACATGATTAAAATAAATGTTAAAAATAATAATGTCAGTGTATGATGATAGTATATCATAGCGAAATTCGGTGAACGAATAAAAATGTAAATTCATGTATCTTCTTCTTCTTTTTCTTTAGAGTTTGTCCCGCCTCGTGGCAGGGTCCGCTATTTTAATCCGCTGTCTCCACTTTACTCGGTCATGGGCCATGTCCGGATGAAGGTTGACGCCTTTCAAATCCCTGTGCAGTGTATCGGCCCAACGTTGTCTCGGTCGCCCCTTTGGTCTTTTCCTGGCGACCTCTAGTGTTTAGCCCTGTTTTGCAATGGTATCCGCTCCTGACCGTAGCACATGCCCAAACCATCCCTGACGACCCTCACGCATTTTGTTATTGATTGCCGCGATACCAAATCTTTCCCTAATTCTTTCATTGGGGATTTGATCTAACCTAGTAATGCCAGCTGTCCATCTAAGCGTCTTGGTCTCCATGACACTTAGCCGACGTTCTGCTTCCTTTGTGGTCGGCCAACATTCGGTACTATAAAGCGCTACGGGACGAATGACAGTGCGGTAAATCTTCGATTTTAGGTGGTCTTTCATCTGGTGATCGCACATGACACCTGTCGTTGTTCGCCACTTCATCCACGCAGCATTAATTCTTATGTTGACTTCCTCGGTGAGATGACCTTCAGCAGTTATCCTAGAGCCAAGATACTTAAATTTTGTCGTTCGAGGCAGATCATCGCCGTCGACTTGGATTTTTCCGATTTCTCCACCATCCGTTGTCATATATTCTGTTTTAGCTTTGTTAAGCCGCAGGCCATATTGTTGGAGATCCAGCTTGTTATGAGCGGCCAACATAACGTCATCAGCGTACAGAATGGTCCAAGGTAACGGTTGTTGTAGATCTGAAGTAACCGTGTTCATGACCATAATGAACAGCAATGGTGACAGGGCCGAACTTTGATGAACACCAACTGTTACATGGAAGTTTTCCGACGCTCCTGCTGCGGCTTGGTCGTAACTTCTTGGCTCCGCGTAGAGCAATTGTACCCAGTTGACAAGGTACTCTGGGATGCCATGTTGTCGGAGAGTCAACCAGATCAAGTCGTGCGGCACGCGATCAAAAGCCTATTCTAGATCTAAGAAAGCAAGGTGCAACGGCTTAATCTTTTCACGATGCTTTTCAACTAAAAGCCGTGTGGCGTGGATTGCATCTGTTGTGCTGCAATTTTTCACAAATCCAGCTTGGTTTTTGGTCAGCTGGGTGATTGAACGTATCCTCTTATCAAGAATGCGCTCGAAGACTTTCATGGCGTGACAGAGGAGTTGAATTGGTCTGTAATTAGCACACTCGGCTGGACTTCCCTTCTTTTTGAAGATGGATATCGTGATGCTATGTTGCCAATCAAGTGGCGTTCGTCTTTCTTTGACAAGTTGGTCAAGTTGACAAGTTGACCAATCCGCTGGATCCCACTTCTGAGAGCAACATAGCTCCGCCGCGATGTCATCTGGACCAGTTGCCTTCCCTTGTTTCATTTGTTTCAAGGCACCTGCAACCTCTAAGACATCAATAGGTTTGGTTGGACCTTCGACAGCAGTAGCGACAGGTATCTGGTAGTGCTGGAATTCCTCTGTTGAGACCTTCTCAAAGTAATTTCGCCAACGTTTTCTCGCCTTCTTCCAGTCGACTAGCAAAACGCCCTTATCGTCATTGATGCCATAGAAGCTTTGGGTATCTTGAGATTTATGGTGCCTGGATTTGACGAGGCGATAGATGTCCCGCTCTCCCTTGCATGTGTCCATCATCGCGTGGAGGTCTGCGTACCGAGCCGATTTTGTAGTAGCAACAGTCTTTTTCGCTTCCCTGCGTGCTATTTTGTAAGCATTCCAACGAGAAGGGTTTTTGTCTTCCAGAAACTCGTGGTAAAGCTGTTTCTTCTTGCGTACCGCAGTTTTGACTGCGTCATTCCAAAGCCATGTGTCCTTATTGAACCCGAGGAGGTTATGCTGACTGGAATCGAACGTGGTTCTCAGAGACTGTGATCTCAGCGTAAAGGTTCCACCAGGGAACGAACCAGAGATCTGTAGAGGCAGTTTCATGGTAAAAACCCCTCGAAAGAAGTGTATATTTAATCACTGGTGTGATTTTTGGTGCAATGACATTATTTATTAAAATAATGCAGGGAATAATGAGCAGATTACAGCATTATTAGACTACTTGGTGTAGGCTATACGAGGCTTGAAGCACGGAGAGGACAGAGTTGACATTTTACAAATTAGCCCAGAATTGTGGGTGGGGCCCAGTGGAGCCATGTCCATCTCTGTGACCCCATTCTGTCGTCTGGAGCAAGGGGGAGGCCTGAATAATGACCCAGTTATTCCCCGACGGAGAATAGATTTGAGGAGTGGGAGGAGAGATGCCCAGGAAAATCATTGATTACTCGTGATTGGAGCAACGAATTGAGATTAGAGTTGCTCACAGATGAATCTTTTGGCAGGAGGCTAATTTTAGAGTCTTTTACCTGCGAAATTGGGGCATATTTAACGAAGTGCGGAAGGACTGTAAAACGACCATTGTGCGCGGATAGATTTGAGAATGTTGCCGGGGAATACCCGTAAGATAGCGTCCCACGCTATGGAGGAAGGAATTAATATTAATTAATTGGACGAGCGATTCCTTTGCACGCAGATAGTTTTGGAATCTGTGAAGAAAGAGGAACCCAATGATCATGGTTTGGAGACCAGATTCACGCTGTGAGAGGAGCCAAGATTTCGCGGGAAGATTTCGCCCTACTTTCAGTGAGAATCTGATATAAGGGAGTAGACCCTTGGAGGAGCGCTCTGTCTCAACCCAGTCTCACTCAGTTGAAGCTCAGTCTACGCGCAGTTCACGTGCAGTTTGCACCCAGTTACAGCCCAAGTTGCAGTCTTACGCAGTCTTCACGACGTTAGAAGTTACCTAGGTGCAGCACAGTTGCAGTAAGTTGCAAACAGTATGCAACAAGTACGAGGGCAGTACGAGGCAGGATGTAAGCAGTATACAGCAGTCTTCAAGTAAGGTACGAGCAGTCTTCAAGTGAATCTTCAGTCAGGTACAGCCACTGTGAAGCAAGTTCGTCAAGGCAGAACGCATGGCGGTTCTACTCATAATAGACGCCGGACAAAGACTGGTACATGTAAATGAAGCATTTAATAAGCTTGTATGAATAATAGTCGTGCTATAGGCATAATCAGCAGTACGAACTATGCCGTGTTCAGTTACGAAGCACCGTGTAGACTAATGGCAGAACTATTGTAAATAATTATTTGTGTAAAGTATTGGACAGTGTTAAGCGCAATGTGTAAAGTATTGACTGATCGTATATGTGTAAATACGATGGTATGCGCTAAATGAAACTCTATGAAGTGTTTGGTAATGGCATGAGAGTACCAGATGATAACACTCAAGACGGGAGCTAGCATATTTATGCAGCGCAGAACGCTTACTGTAGAAGTAAGAAATAATAAAAACTGTTGGTGAATTCCGAAAGCAGGCAAATCAGACTTTCAATCAGAAGTTGATAGGAGCACGGGAGATGCTGTCGACACCTGCAATTTCGATCTTTACCAGGGAATTTCAGCATTGAAGAGTGTATAAAGTGACGTGTGTTAAGTGTACAACATATGTAAAATATCCTTTAAAGTAGTGATTAGATAAGTGTTTCATATGTTTGGGAGCAATAGCTTCCTGAGAGTTATGCAACGTGTCGTGTTGTTGATGAAAATTATGTGTTATAAAATGTGTGTTTGCAAGATTAATATGTCGCGTTAAACCTACTAATGGCGGGCGACATGGAGAAATATGATTGGTTGGAGCCACCATAGACGCCTATAGAAATGTAAGTACCCCACAAGTTATGATTATGTAGAAATATGGGCCACTGCATGTTGTGAATTCCGTAAAGATGCCAGTAAAAATCAGTTTAGGAGGCAGATCCTCCATGTTTAATCATTATTGTGTTGATTTTTATAGAGTTGAGATGTTAATTTGCATCATTAAGTGGAGTAATTATTCCCACTATGAATTAAGAATGGCAATCAGTTATGTAAATGTGACGAACGCGATTGTTCGGATTTTAAGACGTTTAGCTATGTCGGATTTTTGGTTAAGTTATGTGAGAAGAATAATAAAGTAATGATTTTGGTCATTTATGTCAGTGAGATTAATAAGAATAATAAAGTAATGATTTTGGTCATTTATATCAGTGAGATTAATGGTAATAATAATAATGAATATTAAAAGTATGAATGAACACATCAGGAAACAAATAAATGTTATAAGCGAGAGATTTACGCTAATTGCAAGACTTATCAATCTAAGCAGTAAGATGATACAGTAAGATTACGTTACAGTAATTAAGGAAATAAGTTTTATATCAGGATATTGCATATATTCAGTAATGATGCCAGGCATGAAAGAGCTTTTAGTGAATTGAATTTGCAGCTTATATGAGAAGCTTATAGAGTAAATAGTTAGATTTCTCTTAATAATATAGGTCGGAGGTTGTAGCATTGAGTTAGGGGCCAGGTGGTCTATTCTACGTATGAAATCTCCTATGTCATGGGCATAAGTGGAGATATAATTTTATGCCAGAGTTGTAGTGCGTACCCTAGCTCTGAGGAAGGATATGAAAGTGTTCCGGGTTGGGATCCTGTGATAGAGACGAGGAGAACGAGGACACCTCGAAACTCTATGGTCTCCCGAGAACTTATTTGATGAGTTATTCCGCTTGTGGTAGCGAAACTCATGGCGACAGCTGCAGTGAGCGCCTATATTTTACTTGAGACATCGGTCACCCGTCAGACTAATGCATTACGAACCCCGAACCTTCATGTTGAATGGACCCGTGTGAGGCCAGTAATTATTATATCCTCTGTGTAGGAGTAATTATAAAAGCTCATTCAATACCTGTTTGCATAATAGTCAATTAAGATCCTTTGGGATATGTGTGTCGGTCAGACGACAGTATTTGTCTTGTAAATCTTTACTGCTTAGAACGGAAAGCATTCAAAACCTTTAAGGAGGGTCGAGGTAATTGGTGGAACACCCATCCCACTTTCTATTGTGTGCCGACTCCTCTAGCCGAGGGTCTGCAGGGGCACTCGAGCCGTCAAGGCAAGTTGAAAGGGACAGATTTTAGACCCTGGTAAATGACATATAATGAAAGATTGTTATGTTGAGTAATATAGCCATGTGGTTTAGGAACACATGGATAATTATAGATCATCCTGATGGTTCATTATTTTAGCTATCTGACGAATAGTTAGATGATGTATTTGTACTGTCACTGAAACCAAGTTTTGAAGTTAGTTACCAGATGCCAATCGCCACGAGAGCAAGGTAATCTGATTACCATCCGACACAAGCTATAACGTAACGTTTTATGTAGGAATCACATACAGCATGCAATGGAACCATATAAATAGAGGAAGTGGAGGGGTAGCTTACATGATTATGGAGTTGCACGTTGATTGCGGTGCAACGTCCGAATAGGTAAATGCATGCAAGCATTTGTTTGGTGAGAAGGGAAAAATCAAAACACGCACGGCACACATAATTGTTAAAACCAGGAGGTTTAAGGAATAATTAATTTGTGATATTAAAGAAGTCACATTGTATGACTGTTATGTTAATGTACAGTTTGTATCGAAGTCGTAGGTGCATCAGCGCACCAGAATATCTTTATGTAGTTCACATAAGGGTACAGCTTTGTGGTTTAATATGATTTTATTATGATTTCATTTTTGTTTGTTTGTGGATTGTGGAAGTAAACTTTTGTTTGCTTTGTTTTTTTATGGTTTTGGGGTTGTTTTTGTGTTTGAAGCCATGATTTTTATTTACTGAATTAAAGTTTTAGAATAGAGTTGTGCCTTGTTATTGTAGAGTTGTTACCTTATAGCCTCAAATCCAAAATATGCACTGCTCATTTGGGGGAACGGCACGCGCCTGAGACCTGATGCTAGCTGGAGGCAGCTGCATATTTACCATCGAGATTACTCACATGGGTACATTATCAATCCGACGTCTTCCTGGCTTCGTAAGTCCAAAATGGCATGCGTGGCTTCGTGAAAAGCTTTCTTCATTTTTGTCCAGCTTTCTTCAACGGTTGTAATCGGTGGCAGCGCAAGACGTCTAATGACTTCTTCTTCATTCTCATTAAATTGCCACCATCTGATTCCCGCCGCTCCTGTTCGTGCCTGTGTGACCATTGGCGGCTTAACACGGAGCTTGCAGATAAGTGGTCGGTGTTGGGTCGCAACTGTTTCGTAAGGGACGACTTTAGTGTCCAACACGTCTTTAAGGTCTTTGCGCCTTACCAGAATGTAGTCTATTTGTGTTGTATTTGTGCCGCTGTAGTATGTGATTAGATGTGAATCACGTTTATTAAACCATGTGTTCGTAATTACTAGGTCATGGGTTTCCGCAGCATCTAGAAATCTCAATCCGTCGTCGTTCCCCTCACCATATCCGAATGAATGTAAATTCATGTATATAATCTATAATTAACAATTTCTAGTGTATTTGTGTATAATAATCAATAATAATAATCAACGATAATTTATCGTATATCAAAACTTTCATGGATTTGACACATTGCTCGTAAATCCAAATCCATGATATATTTTTGTCAAGATTAAGGCGAACCATTTATATATTTTTGTCATGCTACAGTAGATACTGATCTACATCATACTTCGTAGATTTCGATCTACAATTTCACGTTTTCAGTAAATAAACTGAATATTTCATTTTTAATTCAGAATGATTTAGTGATTTATATTAGAAACAGGATGTGCTAGGAGAACCAGTGGGGTAATATTTCCAACGTTCAGCCATTTGCCCGAGATTAATTTAAGAGTTTTCGAGTTCACTTTGAGCTAGTTTGTATTTGTTCTTTTGCCACTGGCACTTTCTTAACACATTCTATTATATTGATGGGTCCTTATTCCAGGATGATCCATGTTGGTAGAAATTTTGGGGGATTTATTTCAGCCGTGTACTTCCAGATTCTACGATCCAGTTTTGCCATCGGATAACAACAGGTAAGACCATGTGGATACCGTTACAGTACCAAAGATGTGAACAAGTATGTGCACTTAGAAGTGACTCACAATTATGTTGACGTGTATTTGTAAGCTTATGCGCTGCGCTTGTTAGTACTATGTGTTCTAATCGGCCGTACTAAGCCTAACTTGTGGATTCTGTGGCCACGCTAATTTAAACGTCCCTTCTGTAGGCAGGGGAGCGTATGCCGTCTCTCACTGCTATTTTTATTGCCGCATTATCGGTGCTTGTGTTGTGTAATTGTGGTGTGAAGTATGTACATGCAATTATTTGTTTGTTCGATAACCTACAGGTATCGGGCATTATGATGTTGGTGTCCCTTTAGCATGCTGTAATCCAATCTGATGATCTGTAAAATAAAGAGAGTGTCATCCAATCAGATGATCTGTAAAAAAAATAGTGTAATCTGTCAAATCCATGTATGTCTGCTATGCGGCTCGTGCTTTCTGGCCGTACTCGTGCTCTCTGGAAGTAACTCGGGCTGTCTGAAAGTGAAAGTACAATTATTACATACTCGTCAATAGTGCAGCTGTTGGCCATCTGATTTGTGTTGTAAGGTCGTCTGATTTTTGTTGTAAGTTGAAAGGTCGTCTAATTTCGTTGTTCGTTGTAAGGTCGATCTTTGCGACGAATGTGTTTATTGTGAATACATAGCATGTCTTGTCTGGCGAGTGTTGGAACCACTGATCTTCTGGCAACTTCTTCCGTGCTTTTTGTATGATACATATAGCGAATTTGAGTACTGGGTTGTCGCTTTCTTATTATAACATATATTCTTATATTCTTTATATTTTCTTCTTATATTCTTCTTGATATCTCATTTTACGAGTAGGTGTGTGTTTTACGCTGATGATTTGTGTACGCAGGCGGTTCTAAATTAATATTCGCGCTTTTTCCTTGGCATCGGATCATCCCTTTCGGTCGGGGCTGGTATGTAACTTGTCGAACGGGTGTACGCTATGTTTTGTACTTTTGCGATGTGCCAAATATTACTTCGCATTATTGCGACATCGCATTATAGCGGTATATATACTTCGCATATAGCGGCATCCATGGGATAACATATTTACTTCGCATTTAGCGGCATTTAATATTCAGGCTCGAAAATGCAGTGTAATTTGTTTGTGACGCTAGCATATATATTACTTGTTTCTCGAGTGTTGAGTGAGTCAAGCTCTTAGGAACTTTCTTCAACATTTATACGCATTTCTTACTTTCTAGGTTATTTGCTTTATGATTTTTGTGTATATTATGTATTCAATTGTTGCTTGTACAATGTGTGTAATATGTAATTATACCAGACCCAAAACATCTGTGAACATGGGCTCGCCCAGTAGCGTGCGTCCAGCTGAGCGCTGTTGCCACAGTGAGACTGGCGTAGATGACACAGCTCTACACTCGCAGTATATGCTCGACCTTCTCCGTGAAAACAAGGCGCTCCGAATGTAAGAACATGTACGAGCTGGGGGGGGGCTAATCCTACGAATATCTATGCTCACAACGGAGTGCGCACATTTTTATATTGTGATATGAGGCAGATTTAAGATATCAAACAAACGTTATTCGGGCACTCCTGGTGTAGCGACCAACATTCTTGGCTGTGGCCCAGGAGGTCCGGGTTCGATTCCCGACTCTGCCAAGCAATTTAATTCTAGTCTGAGGGCTAGAACGGGGTACACTCAGCCTCGTGAGGCAAAACTTGGAAGATGTGGGTTAGATTCCTACCTCAGCCATCCTGGAAGTGGTTTCTCATTTATACTCCAGGGTTGCTTCCTTCTCAATCCTCACAAGCATACAAATACACACACTCTAATACAGACACCACAATAACCCAGATTTTCAGACAAGTACACGGGGCTAAAGTACGAAGATGTCCTAGCTCCTCAAATGAAACAACAACAACAACAACGTTATTATTTCACATGAGTTAATCTACACCCCAAGTCATTCTGATTAACATTGCTTGTGGAATCTTTATAAGGTAGTAGGAATACAGAAAACAATTTATTGGGATCAGTTTTTGTTTATTGGAGACCAACTTGTGGTGTACTGGCTAGCACACTTGCTGTCCATTCTTGGCTGTCACCACGGAAGCCCTGGTTCGTTTCTCAAGAAAAGTAATTCTGGTCTGAGGGCTGGAACAGGGTACACTCAGCCTCGTGATGCAAAACTGGGAAGATGTGGGTTGGATTCCTACCTCAGCCATCCTGGAAGTGGTTTTTCTGTGGATTCGCACCTCTACTCCAGGCAAATGCCGGGATGGTACCTAACCTGCCACGACCACTTCCTACCCAAATCCTACCTGAATTACAAATACACACACTAGTACAGACATCAAAGTGACACAGGTTATCAGACAAATTCCACACACACACAAATACACGGGGCTACATGACCACGATGTCGCAAAGCCCCTAAAACCATCATCATCAATAACAACAACAACAACAACAACACGTGAGGTCCGGATTCGATTCACGGCTCAATCAAGACATTTAGTTCTGGTCTCAGGGTTAGAACTGGGTACGCTATGCCTCGTGAGGTAAAACTGTGAAGAGGTGAGATTTATTTGACTGAATTACAACAACAAAAACAAAATTGCTGACACCACAATAACACAGGTTATCAGATTTTGTGTTTTCACGTACTTCTGTATTCGAAAACTTCTTCTAAAGCCATATACCCTGAAAATTATATTTCTTGCCTGGCTGTGTAAAACTGTTCGGCTGCTACTTGGCTTGCTAAGTGACATTGTTATGAGTTCAAAACTTCAGCTCACAGCACTTGTTAAAGCTCCACTACTGAATTGATACAGCAATACCGTCACTCTTCGTTATCTACCCTAGTGAACCTAAATATATCAACACCTAAATCATTCTCTCTCTAATTATCCCTTCAGTTCAAGGGCAGATGCTATCTCCCGAACGGCTGGTCGTAGCGTAACGGAATTTGGACAGTCACCTTCAAAATATTTAGCTCTGTAACATAGGGTTATTAAAATAATTGAAGAATTAATAATTTTCGTGCGCAGAGAGAAATAACGATTTCGTACGGCGCAGCGAGCCCTGCAGGCTGAGTTACCTAAGCAACGCCGTGCTATGCTATTGGCTGGCGTGAGTGAGCGAGGTAATCTGGCTCCTCCCTCATGTTCACAGTTGTTTTGGGTCTGGTATAATTGAAATTGTATGCTATCTGGTCATTTGCCTCTCGTACTTGGACTTTTACAGCTAGGATGTGTGTACTCATGGGTAGGGTAGTGTAGGGCGGTAGGAAGTAAAACTGTACTTGTGATTTCTGCTTAGTCAATTATGTACCGGTACTTATACATGTGCATGTCATTTTGGATTGTTAGTTTGTTAGTTACTTGGAATGCTGGCTAGGATTTGGTAGCTTGTTAGTTATGTAGTTAGCAGCTTCTTAGTCATGCAGCTAGTTCGTTAGTTTGTTAGTTACTTGGAATGCTGGATAGGATTTGGTAGTTGCCTGGAAGGCACGATAGAATTAGTTAGTTTCTTTTGTTATCTGGGTAGTTGGATGGTTAGTTTTGTTTGGATGGTTATTTTTGGTAGTTAGTTAAGCTTTGTTAGAAGCTGGGATGGGTATCGGTTAGCTTTAGTGAGTTAATTAAGCTTGGCTGGTTGGATAGTTAGTTTTGTTAATCAGGTAGCTGGTTCGTTAGTTAGGAATTTGGTTAGGTGCCGGGATGGCAGTATGGTTATTTTTGTTATTGTTAATTGGGTATTTGGTTTCTTAGCGTGTTATTTGGGTACTGGGATGTATTATTTTGTTAGTAGGGAAATGACTATGCATGTAAATAGTAATTCTAGACTGTTACTCTGCTGAGTACAGGCCGGACGTTTGTTTTAGACGAGTGAAAAATCTTTATGGATGCCTGGAGGCGAGTTACTACAGTACCTGTGTTGTTATCAACTGCCCCAAGCGGTCCGATGATTGACAAAGCTGTTTCACACTACTCCTGAAGTACAGTCATTGGCAAATATAATGACGTTCTGTTCGTAACTACGTAACTTGTACTTCCACGTCACACAATACTTCGACGTGGACTGTACTGTCTCCTCAAGTATGGAATTCCATTACATCAGATCGGTGGTGACAAGTGTGAAGCGATAGGGAGAGAGAGAGTGAGTGTGTGTAGGCTCACCCGCAGGCTTCAAGGTCAAGGGCAATCGTCTAAAACAAACGTCTGGCCTGTACACTGAATTCGTTCGTTTAAACAACGAGCTCGCTTTCAAGTGGCTCATGCTAATCTGACGTCACATATGGACGTGACTTTGTGGCACATGTGCGGGAGGCGTGTGACGTATTGCTGGCTGAGAACTGGTGGGCATGGCGCGTTTCAAAATGGCGCCAACTGGCGGCTTCAGTCCGTATCGTGCTCTTAGCCTTGCTTATACTGAGTGGCTCATCTTGTCTTATTTGCGCTGGCGCGAACAAGCGGCTTGTTAATTAATGTTTCGCTAGTCACTCCTTGCGTTCTGCGGATGCTAATTAAAACGTTTCCTGGATTTAGTTGGGGTGTAGGGGAATAATATTGGTATTACTTAGTGATGGCCGTAGTGACCATGCGATACAATAATGACTATAGTGATAAAATGCTACTAATATTATTGCTGGATCGAGATTATCTACCGTGTTTGTGTATTCGAACACTGTTCCTTCTTATCTCTTGGTGTGGAATGTGTTGTCGGCTTAATAATAATAAAAATGTTGGATACATATTGTTCTATTACGTAAACATTAATAACTATCTTATATTCTAACACCTTGTGGTATTTAATACGTTTGCCTATCACTTCTTCTTAGGTAACTTCTATGTTCCTCTTCATAAAAAAATACTGACTTATTGACCAACTCCTTTCTTTCCTCCACGGTATAATTTCTGTTTAGATATTAATACTGTAGTTGCACTTAATCTCTTTAAAATGATAACACTGATCCAAATAATAATACTTCTTATAATGATATTAATAATAATGTAGCAAGAACTATAATAATAATAATAATAATAATAATAATAGCAAGAATAATACTAAGAATAATAACAAAATATCAAAGTAGCGCTGTTAGCGATGATTTTACTAGGGCTAATGCTTCCAATTTGTTAAAATATATTCGTCCATCTTTGTGCAATTGCCTTTGTTATAGGGAAGGTAATCTGTTCTGGACAATAACAATGCTTATTCTAGCTAAGTATTCGATGTCAAGAAAGATTGGCAGATGTTTGTCTAAGTACTTTATAGAAGGGAAAATTTAAATATTCCTGATATTATTACGGGCATCCTGGCCGAGCTGTCTTTATAAGTTTTACTTTCGTGAATTAGTGCCTTTTTGGCTAACTTATTGCTCTGCAGTTTTGCTCAAATCCTGCTGCTCTCTGTTAATTGTTAATTGGGGTTTTATTTTAAGTATTACCCTCTTGGACTGGGTGGATTTTACCTGTGTGCATGTAGTGTTTCCGTTAGCCCGAAGACCAACGCCCACATATGCGAGAATCTCGAAAACAGTTGAGCACGAGACTCGGAAAACTCAGGGAAACGGGGTATGGGCAAAGGTGTTAACTGAATTCGAGATCCCCGCCTGAATATAAGTAGGATAAAAAATAACACACAAAATACATAAAACCTTTTCACTTTTATTAAAATATTAAAACCGAAAATACTATATACTCCTGCCTAGCATCTCCAGGGTAGCTAAAATTTAGAGTCTCTTACCCCGAGTTCCTACAAAACCATGTAAATGAAAAATGAAAATCCACAGCCTGTTTCCAGTCTCCGACCGGGTCAGGAATGGAATGAATGAAGCCCCCATATGGCGGCGAGGATATGAACTGTGCCGGCTGCCGAGGCCTGACGCACTCCTCTGGGGCAATGATTAAATGAATGACAGATGAAATGAAATGATAGTGGAGAGTGTTGCTGGAATTAAATTTTGACAGGGAAAACCGGAGTACCCGGAGAAAAACCTGTCTGCCTCCGTTTCGTCCAGCACAGATCTCACATGGAGTGACCGGGATATGAACCACGAACCCAGCGGTGAGAGGCCGGCGTTCTGCCGCCTAAGCCACGGAGGCTTCACAAAACCATGTAAATATATGTTATTATTTATAGGAATGTCTTATACACTAATCAGTGTTCAATCGTGTCCATTCTTCATTGTAATTTTTTATCTCTTTCTAAATCATCACTTTCAGAAATGTTCACGCGGGTAGATTCGTCGCACTTTTCTGAATTATTCACATTTTATTCTTTATCACATTAGGTTGTTAAAATTGAGTAGAATCAAATTTGCACTCAGTAAATGATGCATAAAAATAAATAATCACTCTCAATTGATTCAGAATTTGTTAGCACATATTATCTTGAAATGATTATAGAAAATTAAGCTCATAAGACTCTTAAAAACTCATATGGGAAGCTAATTCGAGATCTAATTTGGGAACCAGATGATTTGTAGTATGCGCTCCGGCTCCTTCAACAAATATTTTCTCATAAGTACTACAATAATTCCATTTTCCTGATCTATGTGGTAATACAACACAAAACACTCAAGTCATCCATGCTTGAGGCCAAATAATATTCATATTACTGAACCACGTCTTCGACATGTTCATATCTAACCAGGCGACTTATACCTGCCTTTACCAATGAGGGACTTACGCCTGCAATACAATGGCTTTGCCTGGGCGATCTCTCCTACCTTTACACATTCATTGCAAAATATAAAAAAAATGTTCACATGAACGCTCATATGACTCCATTCAATATCTGTGGTAATTAGCTTTTATAAATTCATTACTGAAAATCAAGCTGGAGATTCTTCTTCTTCTTCTTATTATTATTATTATTATAATTATCAGAGGGTGGTATGATCTTGATCCTATTATTTAATCAATTTAATTTATTTAATTTCCTCTCATTATTCCATGACCAAAATATGTCAAAACTCCACTCAAATCTTCTCATATTTCATTATGACCAAAATAAGTCAAAAGTTCACTCAAATATTATTGTATTTTATCATGAACCAAAATATGTCAAAAGCCCACTTAAATATGTTTACATTTCACTATGGCCACTATTTGAGGCATCTATTCACAATATATTATATGGAAAATCATTCAAAAATGTACCATTTATTATTTTTATTATTATTATCCAACTGGATTATTATTAGTATTATAAACCAACTTGATTATTATCATTATTAACTGGTAGGCGGCTTCGGTGGCGTAGTCGGTAGCACGCTGAACTGCTATGCCCAAGATAGCGGGTTCAAACCCGGCCGAAGTCGTTGGATTTTTTAAGAGCGTTAAAAATCCTTCAGTATGCCTTCCCTCGGAGGGGAAGTAAAGCCGGCGGTCCCATGTCATAGATTTATGGCATGTAAAAGATCCTTTCACAGACTAAACTTGTGTAAAGCAAAATTTGTTAGGTTAGATTTCGTCAGAACGCTCTATCAAAGTTCCAACGTTCACCACTAGGTATCATTGATATCTGGTGGCGAAAGTTGGAACTACTTGAAATTGAACGGAACTTGTAGCTCTCCCTTTAGGGTGTCCGCTGGAAGCAGCTACAGACTCAGGCGAGCCGAACATGTCCTCGGACACTCCCGGCACTAAAAGCCATACGATAAATAAATAAATTAACTGGTAAAGAATCACGAGTCGCATTCAACCTTGCAATGCAAAAGCTGCACTCGGCAGAATATCTAGAATATCTCACGGATATCAACAACTACATAGAAAAGAAAAATCTGGACTTCCCAATTCACTGGCTAATAACACGTGGAAAAATACGATAACTGAAGCAAAAGAATTGCGCCAGTAAGCATGACCTAAACTAAACGTGACTAAGGGTTGGAAATACACATGTCTCTACTAATGACTAGACTACCAATAAGCGATCTGGTCTTACTTCATTCTGATATGATGGTCTTGGACCGGCCTCTTGTATGGCGGTGAAAATCCACGTTCCTCTGCCTTTCCATGAGGTGTGGCTCCACTACTGCCTGGATCGAATGGCGGCGGTCTCCACTGGTGTCCCACCACGTGGTTCCTGTTCTCCGGAAAAGGGCCTTCGGTCATCTTCTTCCTCTCTTCCCTCTTTTCTTCCTTCTTCTTCCCATCTAACCCATCGCTAGTATTTAGTGCATGTTCCTTCTCATGTTCTCGAGAAATTCGGCAAAGTTCATTCGATTATCAAATTGTTCCGCACTCATGCTAAAGCTCGTAGTTAAATGGCACACTTTATTTACCTTGCATACACTGGATAACATTATCGTAGGCCATTAATTCTTCAGATATCACCATAAGCGTCCACAGTAAGAAAACAGTACTATTTATTGCGGGGGTCGAATCCTCATTTCGCGGTGCTTCTCCCTTCGTAAAAATACTTCGAACATTATTATAAGCTCAATCTCAAATATGACTGTTTTCAAACTGTATTTATCAAAGCATCGGATCCGTCCAATGGTCATCAGTCCACTGCACTTTGATAACAATAGTAACTTAACTTGTGGAATAGTTCGAATTTATGCGAAAGTTAATTATTTTTAAGGGGCAGAACTACGAGGTCATCTGCCCCAATTTATGCGAAAGCCTATCACTCTAATCACATCAAGAACTATCGTTGTCAAACCGCACAGCATAAAATACATTCACGGGTCATCAGTCCACTTCACATCAATAGTCATAACAACTTCACTCGAAACATAGTGAAAAATACCTAACGACTTGTTGAAAAATATTCTATCACTCACTTGTATGGCGAAAATAATTAGAGTTCCACACTCATTCCTTCGTTCTGCATGAACATAATGTTCTCGAATATTCTAAGTTCCACGACCCGACAACATGTCGCGTAGCGTAACGTTCCAACTCGGCGTTTAGTAGACTGTATATTCATGGTCCACTAGTACAGGGCAACCTTCCCAATCGTAGAACGAGCAGAGCTCAGCTGCCCCTGCAGTCCAGTGTGCTGCTTATATGTCGTCCGGCTGCCCACCTGTGACATCCATGACGTAATGTGCTTCAACATAAAACATTCATATCTCTGCAACGCGTAGCTCAATTTCCATGCTTCTTTTTCCAGGATGATTCAAAAATCAAATGCAGTAATATGGCTTAGTTCTCTTTCTTGATAAGCAAGTATCTCAGAATCTTAAATCCTTCTGGGACCATCGATGTTATGGCATTCGTCACAACTGAGCGCGGAAGCGAGGCACTGGCAGGTTTCCCAGCGGCGCTCGTTTCAAACTCTGCGCTTGGCGCTCCGTTCAAACTCGATGAAATGACATGATGGTAACGGGGCCAAGGGCACAGTAGTATATTGTGAATTTCTGTGTTTATCCACGTATACTCCAGGAAAGTGTCTTTCCCTGTGTCCCGTTGTGTTACAGCCTGGAAATACTGAAATTTGTCGTGCAACCCTTAAGTGTTTTCACTGTGTTTGGACGGTCCTTAGGCAAACATCATGTACCGTGTGCTTGGGTGTGTATATATGCCCCTTACTATGTGTTTGGAACCCCTTGTACTGTCATTGTATTTGCGTGATATCGCGCATCACGGTAAAGCTCTGTTGGTCTGCACACTCGATGTAGGTATGCTAACCTGTCTAATTGCGGTGTCTGTGTGCTATAGTGTTATTTGTCGTTTTCTTTTCGGGGAATTCTTGGGATTTGTGTTTGAAGGTGGGGCTCGTGTATTGTAAGGCTTCATTCTGCGGATGTGAATCGTGTCTTTAATGATTTTGTGTTTATGTCGGACACTCACGCTATAGTTCAGGTCCGATATTTTCTGTTAATTTTAGAGGGACCGCTCCTCTTGGTGATGAGGAACTCAGAAACGATCTTCCTACGCGTGGGTGTCCAAATCATTACCAGTTGACCTGGTGATGTTACCTTTCATGTTGAGCGTCGCTGTTTGGTGGTATTGTAACCTTTTGGTGTTATCTGTGAGTGTATCCTGGGGAATGTACATATTACCGACCGGATTACGGGGATGGTATCCATGATGCAGAAATTGTGGACTATACTTTGTACTTGTTGATATAGAAGTGTTGTAACTAAAAGTTATCGCCGGCAAGTGCTGGTCCAAATCGATTCCACTGTCATTGGTGAACTTCGCGATTGCTTTCCAAATGATTTTATTCATGGATTCGTTTAGTTCATTAGTTTGCGGTGAGAAACTCGTAGTTGTATATGATCTTATTCTGAGTAGCGTGAGTAGTTGTTTATTATTTTGGAAGTGAATACTGTCCCCCTGTCGGATAAGAGTGTATGAAATGTCCCGTAACGTGTGATGATATCGAACAGGAATTCCGCGATGTGTTGTGTATCCGCTTGTGGTACAGTGCGTGTAATCATGTATCTAGTGAGATATTCTGTAGCCACAAGTATGTATTTGTTACCTTTTCGGATGTTGTTATTGGACCTGTGATGTCACCTACCCTGTGGAAGATCTCTCCAACAGGTATAGGATAGAGAAGGCCGTGTGGTTTCCCTGCCCAATTTTTGTATCTTTGAAAGGTGTGATATGTTTTGATGAATGTTTCATGTTATCCCAGAAGTAGCGTGCTCAGATCCTGTGATAGGTGTGTGTATTCCTAAATGTGCGCCTCCGAGGGGTGGATTATGGCGCTCTGTTATTATTTGTGTTTTGAGTGAGGCCGGCACGGCTATTGTGGCATTGTCGTGAGTAGCCATGGGTTTAAGTTTTAATATCCCAGTATCGTCTAAAAAAATCGTGATAGACGTGCGTGCTTATTGTCTGCGTTGTCGCGGTTCTGCAAAGCTGCCCTTATCTGTTTTAGGTAAGGGTCCTCCAGTTGTCCTTGTGCCATGTTTGTGTGTGTTATAGAATATGTTGGTATGGAGTCCCAGTCATGTTCTATGTTTTCGTCAGGTGCGTCAAAAATTGGCAGTCATGAAAGCCCGTCTGCGTCCAAGTGTGCCGAACCCTTCTTATGCTTAACTTCAAAGTTATTTACAGATGAATCGATTAAGTCTGGAATTCGGTTTCTTTAACTTGTCCCAATACAGTAAACTGGCGTGGTCAGTTATCACCGTAAAGTGTGTGCCCTATATGTATGTACGGAAGTAGTTCACCGCCCATGAAAACGCCAGCATTTCCCGTTCCGTGGTTCAATATCTGCCCTCGGCTGGTGTCAATTTCCTACTAGCATAGGCTGCAGGTTATTTGTATTTATTGTCATCTTCCTGTAGTTATGCTGTGCCTATGCCATATTGTCTGGCGTCTACGTGTATAAACGTGCGTCTTCCGTCGTCAAAATGGTGTAGCAATGGCGGCGTGGTAAGTTTGTGTTTTAACGTTTCAAAGACGTCTATGTGTTCTTGTGTGAAAATGAAGAGTTTTTTCTGTTGTGTGAGGTCTGTAAGTGGCTTATCGATATGTGCGAAGTTAAGTATGAACCGCCTGAAAAAACTCGCCAATCCTAGAAAACTTCACAATTGATTTATGTTTGCCGATATCTGAATTTGCGTTTTTGCGTCAGTTTTGGCCGGGTTGGGTATGATGCCTTCCCACTTGACGACGTGACCCAAAATTTTAATTTGCTGTTTTGCAAATTTGCATTTAGAGGCCTTTAGCTTAAGTTTTGCTTGACGAATTCTAGTGAAACATTCCTCTAAATGTGTAATGTGTTCGTCGAATGTTTTGGAAAATATGGTGATATCGTCAATATATGCCAAGACGGACTTCCATTTTAGTCCCGGGACGGATTTATCCATTAATTTCTGAAATATCTGACTAGCGTTCATAAGACCCATGGGAAGGACTCTGTATTCATAGAGTCCGTTCTCTGTCATGAACGCTAGTTTGTGTCTGTCAGGTTCGTGGATAGGTATAGAATAAAATCTTAGAAACAATCTACAGTGCTGAACCAGCTGGCGCCACTGAGTGTCACCCGGTGGGTGTCTGTCCGAGGGAGAGTGTAGTGGTCGTTTTCGATTAGACTGTTTAGCCTTCGGTAGTCGGTACAGAACCTATGCGTCCCGTCTTCCTGTTTGGTTAGTAGTACGGGTGCACTGTAGTTGGAAATGGTGGGTGTGATGATATTTTCGTCCAACATTTCCTTATTTGGTCGTCTATAATATGTCATTCCTTCTTGCTGACTCTGTAAGGAGCCTGGTGTACCGCATTATCGCCGGTGAGGCGCACGTGATGTTCTATGAGTTCTGTGGTCTCTAACTCTCCTAGGAAATTAGAGAATATGCCCTTAAGTTCCTCTAGGAGTTTCGTGAGCCTGTCCTGTCGTTCTCTTGTCGTGCCCTCAGTGCGAGAGTGTTCCCCAAATGCCTTGTGTGTGTAAATCAGTTTGTGTGTGTATATTGTCCAATGTGGAGGCGTTATTTGTGTCCCTAGTGTATATTAAAGGGTGTTTACTCATGTGTTGTCCGTCTGTAAAGTGTATTCCATTGTTTACACAGTTTATGTTGGCCCTATATTTGGCAAGAAAATCTGTCCCCAGAATGGCTGCTATGGAGAGATTCCCGACAATGTACATCGGGTGTACTGCTTGGAACCCGGTCAATTGTATCTGTGTGTAAGCTATGCCTATTGTACTAAGGGCTTGTGAGTTAGCCACGACAAGCCGTATATTCTGGTCTAGTGCGTGGACGTCCCATCCCGTGGTGTATTTGGCGTAAATACAACTATTGGCCGTGCCTGTGTCCAAGAGCGTCCTTATTGTATGGCCGTTTATGTTAGCCTGTATCTGTAATGGTGAGAAAATGTTACTTTTGTGGGTGACATACGTGTTGTTTAAGATGTATGTGTTTGTTGTTGTTGTTGTTGTTTCCCTGGCGAGTGACGTCTGTGCGTCTGTAGTGGAGTTATGATTTGCTCTCACGCGTGCTTCCGGTTTCTTGGTCAGGAGGGGCGCACGTCTTGCTATGTCAGCTGTCTTCCCGAAGTGTGCATGTAGCCCGTGTTGTGGAAAGTCTGTAATTATGTCACGTTTTCTTTCCGTTTGGCCCTTGATCCCTGTATGTGTTCTGGTCTGCGGTTCGATTCCCGCATGTTCTATTGTTGGGGTGGTGAGTCAGGCGGGTTTGAGCTTGAATTGTGTCCTCTGTGTGAGTGTGATCGTCCGGGATTCACTTCCCGTGTCTTGTGTTACCATGTCTTGTGACTAACAGGTCCTGTGTTCGCTAATTTGTTTGCTAGCTGAGTGCGTGAGAGTTTTGAGTTCGCTTTTGTGTTCCCGTATCGTGTCTTCGTTAACGGAAGTCTTAGATTTGAGTTTCTGGTTTTGTGGAGTGATCGTGTCCGCTGAGGTCTTGGGTTCGTGTTTGTGTTCGTTATTTTAAATAATGTGAGAGGGCTGTAGTGCCCTGCGTGAATAATATGTGTATGCCCATGTAAACCCTGTAGTGGATAGTATGTGACGTGTATTGTCCGCCGTGTACACATGTATATTGTATCCCGTTGATTTTCTCAATGCGGTAACCTCCGTTGCCCCGGTGTATGTTCCATTTGTATCCATGTACTCTCCGTATGCGTGTTTATTTGTGAACATGTTGTCACGACCATCCGTGACGAATTATTTGTATTCTTCCCAGTTGGCCATGGTGTGTTTAACTTGTTGCGCCCTGTGTTCATTGTGTTTATGGTCATTGTTGTTTATTAGGAAACCGATTGCGCTGAACAAGCAGTTTTCTTCCCCCTGTACAGTGTAGTGTTAGAATTTTGGTTGGGGAGGATCACCAGCCACTGATATCTTGGGCTGCGCCCCCCCCCTCCCCCTCCGTCTAGCTGTTTCCCGAGTTCCCAGTGTCGCGCCTATTTGTGTACCTATGTTGTACCTGTGGTGAGTGGTTTTGCCAGTCCGCGTGGGGGCGGTATGCTGGTGTAGGGAGTAAACAAGGTGGCCTGATGTACGGGGGTGCATATTGTGTGTTGTAGTATGTGTAGTCGCCTTGGGGTGTGTATTGCTCCGGCACCTGTCTGTATTGTGGAGGGTTGTGTTGTCTGTACTGTGGGGTGTTTTCTGGTGTAAATGGGGTGGGCTGTTGGGGTGAGGGTTATTCTGTCTCTACTGTGGGGTGCATTCTTGTGTAAAATGGGAGTGGATTATTGCGGTGAGGGTTGCATTGTCTGTACTGTGGAGGGTTGTGTTCTTGTGTGAATGGGGTGGATTATTGCTGTGAGGGTAGTATTGTCTTCCCTCCCTGTATGTGTTGTCTCCCCGAGGTCTGTTTTGGATTTCGTTGACGCTTGTGTGTTGCGGAGGAGATTGTCTTCCATTTGGTTGCCTCCATTGAAATTGTGGCTGTCGCGTGTTACCCTTAGTTTTCCTTGTGTTCCTCCCTTGTGCTTGTGTGTCAATCGCGGTAATTTTCATGTCTTGTAGTTGTTGGGTTAGGTCGTGTAGCCTACTTGCTGTTGTAAGTTGTGTGTACCTGTTCTCATGTGAGAGTCTATGGCTCTTTACGAAATCTTATTTCTCGACTCTATAGTTTTTTATGTTTTGTCGTAATTGTTCTATTGTTTTATTTGTCATTGTGCAGAGTTTATCGACGAGTGCCGGCCTCAAGCCTTCCATAATTAGCCGTATCTGCTGCTTTTACGGCATATTGTCGTCGTATCTACTGAACATGAGGAGCTTAGAGTTAATGTAGGCATTGCTGTTTTCCCTAGGTCCCTGTGTTCGTTCCCTGATCTGGTCGTAAATATCCTCCTCATCCGTGGTGTGTTTGAAGTCATTTTTAAAAAGAGTGCAGAGTTCCCCCAGGTTATGTTGTGTTCTTGTAATTCGTACCAAGTTAGCGCCGTGTCAGAGAGATATGCGGGGAAGAGCCGCCTTCTGTCAGCGTCTGTCCAGCCGTTGATGGCGGCCGCCCTGTTAAATGCCTTGATGTAGTCCTCCGGGTCTTGGTTGTCTCCTGAGTATTTCGTGGGCTGAATGAGGGGATATTTAGCGTTTACGGCCAAGTTGTTTTCTGTGTGCCTGTTTGCGTTGTCTTCAATGTCGTTTTCAGTCTCTCTGTCTACGTCTGTTTCGGAGCCGTGCCCTGAAATGTCACTCCCGGAATATGATAAGTGTAATATGTTGGAAGTGTGCGCGTCGCCATACGTACTTTCGATGACCGGGGGTGTGTTCGCGGATTGTGTTGATTGTATTATTTCATTGTTTTATCTATGTCTGTCTTAACTGTTTCTGTAATAGTTTTAATGTCTAGGGCTAACGCATTGTTTGCGATATATTCAGAGTCTACCAGTTGTGTTATGAGGGTGAGTTACCTGTCGTGTTTCTGTTGGGTGATGTGGAGCTGTAGTAGGACTACGGAGGGGATTGTTAGCGGGTTTTCCCCTGTGTTATCACTTGTTATCGGAGATACAGAACCCTGTGAGTCATTGCGGGCTTGCGACCGTGAATAATGAAGACTTCGTGTGGCTGCTAAAGGGTATTTTACGCGGATGTCTAGTGCTGCCGCTTCAAGTTCCTGGAGTACTCGAGGTGCAGTGTTTTCGTCTATTAAGACTTCGTTTTTAGCCTACTTTTCACATTTTGCAAAAATGAGGAAAACGTAGACTTATGAGATCGGGCAAATGTGTGTCTGTCTGTCGGTCTGTCGGTCTGTCTGTCCTGTCTGTCTGTCTGTCTGTCTGGCTGTGTGGGTGTCCCCCCTATCAACTCCTAAACGGCTGCAGCAATCAAAACAAAATTTGGTAGGAGTAAAGATCTATACCTGAGTATCTCACGGCCATATTAGAAAATGATGTCAGTGCTACCAACTGCTGAAAAATCGCAATTGAAATTTGAGCTCCATGTTGGATATTTGGAAGGTATGAATGGGAGCTATTTCAAAATTGACACACGTATATATAATAATATTTCAGTTTAATTTCCAGGAGGCCATACATGGCAGTGTTGCCAAAATGATTAAAAGCCTGCTGATAAATCCAAATTTTAAATGCATATAACTTCTACACTATCAATTGGATTTCAACCAAATTTCGTATGTGCTATGTGTACATAAACAGATATGACTGAGCGTATTTTTAAGAGCCACCAGAGCTGCCAACTGTTAATAAATGCTCTCATTTTTTAAATCCAAATACCCATACATCATAAAGTATGCAAACCTACAGCTTTAAACCATGCACACGTATAGTACCTGACATTCTATATTAATTTGGAGTAACTTATATACGTCAGTGCTACCAACATGATTCTAAGCCTGCTGAGAGGTCCAACTTTAAATACATATAACTTCTATACTATCATTTGGATTTCAACCAAATTTCGTATGTGCTATGTGTACCATAACAGGTATGACTAAGCGTATTCTTAAGAGCAACTAGGGCTGCCAACTGTTAATAAACGCGGTCTCTATTTCTGTTACCCTAATATCAATATATCAGAAAGTGGGCAAGCCAATAGCTCTAAATTTTGCACACGTATAGTACCTGCCATTCTAGATTAATTTGGAGTGACTAATATACGTCAGTGTTGCCAAATTGATTCTAAGCCTGCTGATAGGTCCAATTTTAAAATGCATGTAACTTCTATAATAACTAATGGATTTCATTCAAAATTTGCACAGCAATAGATCATAATATTTCAGATTATTTCTGATCAATAAATGCATGACATTGTTGCCAGCATGATCGTACGCGCGCTGTTAGATCCAATGTTTAACTGCATGTAACGTCCATGCTATCCATTGGACTTCAACCAAATGTTGTATTCTGTACCCTACGAGTTGGAACTAAGAATATATTCGGTCACCAGGGCTGCCAACTTTAGTGCTCTATTAGGCTACATTATGCCAAGTATACAGTATTTAGAACTAATTAGAAATTTCGATATTAACAACTTAATTTCATCATTATTCTAGGTAGATCCATATACAGTAGATTAATCATTGATATGAATTTTAAATTTTAAGAAAAATAGGCTGTTTAGTTCGTCACGGAAATTCTTGTTTAATTTTAGTTTGGGTCTGAGTGGTGTTGGGTTCGCCATAAATGTGTGTCTCCAGCCCCTTAGGGTAATTTTCAGTGTGGACATGTAATATGGGTTTGTGAGTGTGAGTGGTTAACTTGTTTGTGTAGTTGTCTAAAGTGTTTAATGTTCCTAAATTCTGTGTTAGTTGTGGGTTCGTTTTTAATGGTGGGGTAGGGAATTTAACTTCTCGAATTGCTTGGCTGCTACCTAGAGGTGTGTAGTAGAAAAAAATTCTCGTTTGGCTAATTAGAATTGGTACGGGGTCGGAGTTGCTAGACTCGTTGTCTGAGCCGTAGAATGCAACTACCCTCGTTAAGTAGGTCCCTAACCACCAATTGTTCGGATGTTAATTTATTCAGGGTACCCGCTAAACGGGAGGGTGGCGTACGGTGCAGGAGCGAGAGAGCTTTAGTGCAAAGAGAGAGAGAGAGCGCTAACAGACTGCTGTCCAAGCGTGCTCACCGAGTTGAATGTTGACAGCTGTCGAATGAGGTTATAGTGGCAGGCAAGGTGACAATAATGCCGGGACAGAGGAACTGGACCGTGCTGGAAAATGACAGTTGTTCGAAGTAGGCGTTTAAGGAATGTAACAAATGCAACAAAAGTAACTTTTAAAAGAATGTGAGAGATTTAATTGTAGTCTTATTGAGAAATGAGCAAAACCTCGCTAGATGCGCCTAGCGGAGTGAAAATTATAACAATGGAAGTGATGAATGTAAAATTAGAAATAATTATGGTGTATGGAAGTAATTGTATGTGGATTCACCCTTATAAGTACACTCACCGGAACTGCTGGTTGCTCGGGCAGAGCCTTCGGCGAACTTGACTGATGACGGGTAGAGACAGACCCCGGTCTTTGGGGCAAGGGGTATTTATAGAAAGTGTTACTGCTGTATAAGGAAATCAGCACATTCTCGTGCTACTTTGGTAGGTCTTAAAGAAGTCGGTGCTTTCCTGTCCTACTCATGTTAATGTAGTCTTGAAAATATTGCAACATGTGTACGGCAGCTAGTTGGTCTAGTTTGGATGTAATTGTGGTAGCTAGATGGTTGTAGTTGCTGTTGGTTCCTTGGTTCTAGGCGTAAGATGGGGTGAAGAGTGGTGAAGGCGGTTGATGGAGGGTGGTTATACCCTGTAGGATCCCCAGGGTATAACAATTTTGACCAAAAAGAGAAAGGGCTGAGCGTCAGTAGATCATTCCATTTCTGACTTCGAAAGTATACCGACGTGATTTTCAACTACGGAAAATACAGACCGAGGGAAGTTTAGAAGAATTAACGGACGAGTAGTCATCACCTCCGGTCAAGCTCAGCGAAGCTCGGATGAAACATATATTCAGCTGAAAGACTTAGTTATTTTCTACGCAACAAATTATTTTGATTGAAGTATACGAAGTGAATTCCTCATATTATCAACATGAGAATAAGTCTACGCACATAAGTCAATATCAACGAAGAAGAACAACGTTAATTATGAAACTACAAGAGTTGTTAGAAAACTAAGGAGATTCTATGAACTACGTTAATCGAAGTATTTCATGCATTTTTGAAATGCGTTCGAATGCTTAAGGATCTTGAGTCGACGAGGATATTCAACGTGATATATTATACTGAAGCTATGATGTCGTATTAAGAAATTGAGGGGAACTAGCCATTTTCAAGATGTGGGTTCCAGCAGTGACTTAGCTACACACCAACGCACAATCAAGATAATTGGAAATTCAACATCTCCATTCCACTAAGGTCAACCATCGCATAGAACTACAATGAATTTCCAAAGCAATCTCCGAAATATCATTTATAACAAGCACCCATATCCATTCGGCGTAGTACTTCTAGTTTGGAGTCGTTTTAAGTTGATCGTCAGAAGCCACCTCGGCTCTGAAGCCTACGAGAGTGAAGCAGTTCGAATCCCGGAGGGAAGACAGGGGTTGAGATGTGGCCGCTTTCACGCCAGCCGACATCAAGGCAGCAGGGAGGAGCGTGTCCGCTTGGCTAAGACGCGTGCCTGGCTCGCTTCAACCAAGGAGTAATAAGGAGACGCCCTGCTAGCGCTGTCGCATGCGGAGAGTTGAAGCACTGACCACGCCCCCATACTTGCCCGGCTCGAGCGGTAAATGGAGCCTACGACCGTAGACTTATTTATTAGCTGGATTTAGGTATGATTACCAGTAAAAGATTCGTGTGCAGGTATAGTACGAAGTTGAAAGGTAGGCTTATATGACGATGGAAATCAAGGAATATTTGTTGATCTTTGCTGGCTGGCGTGAAGTGAACGGCAGTCACAATACTTTTCGTCGCTCTCGAAAATCATGTAAACAGCCGTAAAACGTTTAATTTTACAACATAAACTAGAGCAATACACCGATCTAAAATATAGTATAGCACTTGGGAAATGAATGTATTATACCGGTATGCAGTTCTTATAACCTGTATTTTTGTGGAATTACAGCAACCAGACACCCACCACTGTTCTTAACTTATAACTTACCAAATAATAGGTAAATAATTACCGAGATACCAGTAGACCTGCCATTATATTCACGAATGTGTATTAAATAAATTAAATAAATTTAAAATATTAAGGCATGTGAAATAATTGTGTGGTGGCATTATTGTTTTTTTGCACGATGTTTTTTTAAATAGGCCAGTTCAGTTCCGGTAACAAACTAAACAAGGTCTAGGCTGAGGTTTGAGATTAACACGATAAAATATGCAAATAAAGGCAAATCAATTTTCTAACACCCACGAGCAATAAATCTAGAGCTCAAGCCACGTTAAAAATAGATTGGGGGTAATTAGATTACAGTAATACCGTTCATTAATTGACAAGCAGAAACTATTTCCAGTAATAAACGAAGGAAAATATCCGTAATTAATTCTTAGTGTTCGCTTTCGCGAATGTTTTTTTTTTGTAGGCTATGTTTCCCGCACGGTTTGAAACACACGTTCAATTTTTCTGCTCAATTTTTTTTTCCGTTATAATTGCAGTATGAACGCGGTGTTCTGATTATTTATTTAACTTACGAATTGTTGTTCTTTATTATTCTTGTACTCACCTTTTTTCTGAAGTGTCTTTCTAGACGCACCATACTGTCACACTGTTTCATGAGGTACTGTGTTCGCCTCAGCGGCTACCCTCGCAACGTGCATGGGGCTGTGCGCTGATTGGCTGTTTGACACCCCTCCTTCATTCTGGAATGTTCGGCTGCTGTCGTCATTTCCACTATATATTCTCCGCCTCGCCGTCCTGCGGCCTGTCTTCACCTGCCCACTGCTGCCTGACCACTTCAGTGCAGCCTGCTCGGCGCACTGTTTACCAACACTGTTTGACCTGAAGCTATCTACGCGGCATGCTTATCTGCTTGGACTTTGTCGGGCTGAGCAGGCCGGGGTCAACAACCCTCATCTAGGCGACAGCTTCGTCACTTAATTTCTCTACAACTCGGCACGATGGAATCGTAACTGCTTGCACCCGCTAACCCAGGTCATTCCCAAGAGGCCTGGCACTGCTGGTTATGTTTCACTGGAGGAATTATCATCTATCTTCTTTGGAAGCCACATCACGGCTTCTTAGTGAACAACTTCACTGGACTTCACGACCCACTCTACGCGGGCCAGCCAATTCTTGGTCTACACTCTGACCTTGGATTCTAGATGAACTAACTTGTCCTGCCTGGACAATCATCATCGCTTCCCGCTATCGTCAGCGGGGTCTCCGTAGGATTACTTATGGAAGATACTCCCTGTATCAAGTATCGAACTGGTGGTAACCAATCACTCATTTTATATAATACAAGGCTAAGCCTTTACTATTTCTAACTTTGTTGTCATGGATTTTTCGCTATGAACTTTTTTATCGAGTTGCCTGTTATTACTCTTTCTTCATTCATTTTTTATAGTCAATGCTACTTGCAAGAAACAGGCATTTTTTAATTGCCTCTTTTAAATAATCATTTTTAATGCAAATAATTGTCACTATTTATCCAAATGGTTAAAACAATCAAATAAATGTATCAACAGTCAAGTAACTTTTGGTCTCTTCCATATAGTCCTATTATAGTCCACTGTGTGCCCTAACCCTAATCCAATGCTATTTCCCAGTTGGGGTGATATCTTAACATAAAACCCCTTTCCATGGTACCTCAACCCCGGATCGAACCCAGAACCTCCATTCTGAGACCACAAATTCTATTCTAAAAAAAAAAAAAAAAACACTGTGCAATCTAATATTTGTCTTATACATTTCAGTTATCGTGGCTAGCGCAGGAGATCTGCGGGAAAGCGGAAGCAATCCCAGCATAATACACAACTGGTTTCTCTCTGGAAAGCAGGTCTATCTGGTGCCGCAAGCAGCTTGGGTAAGTGAGTCATTCCAACTTCCCAGCCATGCCAGTAATTATAGATGATAAACTGTTAAACTCTCGGGCGGCCTACAAAGGTCAACTCACCCGTTTTCAAAAATATTTAGCTACTCTACCGAAAGAGGAACAAAACCTTGATATTATATCTCAGCGTTTAAAAGCTTTTGAACAGGCGTACGAGAAATATGATCTCGTGCAACTTGAAATTGAAATTAAAAGTCCAGAACATCAATCAGATAGGGAAGAAGTAGAAAGTAATTACTTTGATACACACGCTCAGGCTGTGGCATTAGTTAGAACTTTGACCCTGGCGTTGAAGGTAGAGGAAACTCAAGGAAGAATTAGCGACCATGGGAATGGTATCAAACTATTGCTACCTAAAATTGAAATTCCGCATTTTTCAGGAAAGGAAGAGATGTGGCAATCATTCTTTGAATTGTTCAGTTCATTAGTACATGATAATGCCACACTTCCAGAAATTCAGAAATTTCATTATTTAAAATCCATTTTGCAGGGACCACCCCTTCAACTTATAAGAGAACTCCCCTTAACAGGAGAAAACTATAACATTGCTATAGAGCTTCTTAAAGGCCGTTACGGCAACGAAAAATTATGCATACAGAGGCATATTCAAGCCTTATTTAACCTGCCCGCATTGCGAGCTGACAGCTTGTCAACACTGCGAGCCTTAAGTGACACGGTCCAACTACATGTCAGAGCATTGGCACGGTTGAATCAACCGGTCGAGCATTGGGGTCTATTCTTAGTTCACTTGGTTACTTCTAAATTTGATTCATCAACCTTAAAAGCATGGGAGAAGGAACTAACAAATGACACTTCATATACCTATGGCTCATTGCTTACGTTTATAAATAATAGATGTCAGGTTTTATCAGCCGTAGCCTGTCATATGTCAGGAAGTGCAGATAACAAATCTAATGTTGTGAAGCCAGTCGGTACTAAAATAAACAAATCTGCTGTCTTTACTGTTCAACACAATTCAACAGATTGTATTCTCTGTAAAGCGCCTCACAGGTTATATTCCTGCGCTGCCTTTAAAGCCCTTTCTACCGACGAAAGACGCAAATTAATAGCTCAAAAAAGATATTGCTACAACTGTCTGTCAACCAGGCATATGGTGCCTGATTGCGTATCTAAAAATACTTGCTCCCATTGCAAGGCTCAACATCATACCTTGCTTCATAGGTTTGAAAAGCCACGTCAGGCTCCTTCCCCTGGATGTTCTAAAGATACATCCCCAGGAGCCAATGCGCAATCTTATACTCAGAGCTCTAGCTCTATTCGTAGTTCGCAGGTGCTACTATCAACCGTGTTATTAAAAGTTCAAGATTCCTCTGGTAGATGGCTTGAAGCACGTGCCTTATTGGACAATGCCGCCACCCATGACTTCATAAGTGAGCGTCTCATTAAGAAACTTGGTCTTCCCAAACAACCTACATTAATTCAGGTTACCGGTATTAACAATAGCAATGTTAAATCTTTGCATTTTGTTCGTGTTCACATCAAAGATGCTGTTAATTGTACCACAACATTTCAGTTGAATTGTCTTGCCATTGATACTATTGGCAGTAATACCCCTAGTACATCTTTTGAAATTAGAAATTGGCAAATTCCTCATGACATTCAGTTGGCAGATCCAACATTTAATACGAGCGCTCCAGTAGACATACTTCTCAGTGCCCAAGTATTTTGGCAATGTCTCCTTAGCTCTAAGGTTAAAATATCACCAGGAGTGTTTGTTCATCATACCAAGCTAGGTTGGTTAGTAACGGGTCAGGTCCCTCGTAAGTCGTTCCAAAATTTCTCACAATGTCATTTTGTCAATACAATTCTCGATTACAACCTAGAAAGATTTTGGAAAATCGAAACTATAGATTCAGTTTCACCTTCCTCAGTTGAAAATGAAATGTGTGAAAAACTGTTTCGCGAAACAACCAAACGCAATTCAGAGGGTAGATTTGTCGTAACAATGCCCCGAGTGGATAATCCACCTCTTTTATTTGAAACACACCCTAGGGCTCTTAGAGCACTCTATGCTGTGGAAAGCAAATTTAAACGTGACCCTGTTGTTAAAGCTCAATACTCCACATTTATGGAGGAATATGAGGCACTTGATCACATGGAGGTTGTTACCAAGAAAGATGATGCTTCTTATACCCCATCTGAAGTCATTTACCTCAATCATCATCCAGTTTGGAAGAATGAGATTTTAAAGGAAAACATAAGAGTGGTCTTTAATGGCTCTGCATTGGATGCCAATGGAACTTCTCTGAATGACACGTTATTATCAGGCCCTCCTATTCAATCTAACAAATCTTCTGCTTTAACAAATTTTCCTCTTCCGGAATTATCAGAATTGCCGGATGCTGGGAAGATTACAGGATCCTCTCTAATCGTTTCCGACTCTCCCCTTCTCTTACAGCGATTTTCCTCTTTCCATAAATTGGTGAGGGTTATGGCTTATCTCCTTTTATGGATATATTTTGTAGTGGAACAACCCCTTTTTCTAAGCCATATTTAACCTTTTCTGAATTAGGTTTAGCCACTACAAAAATCTTATGGCTTACTCAACAAGAAATATTCTCTGAAGAATGCCAGGTGTTGTCCCAAGGTCAATCCCTTAAGAAATCGAGTAGGCTTTCCTCACTCGCCCCCTTTTTGGATACTGATGGTTTATTAAGAGTAGGAGGACGTTTATCTTCGGCTGATCTTTCTGAGGATAAAAAACATCCAATTATTCTTCCCTCAAAGCATCATGTCACTTCCTTAATCATTCGTCAGTATCATTACCAGCATCTTCATGCTGGTACTCGTACATTACTTTCTATCATTCGTGAAAGGTATTGGCCCATAAACGGAGTCCATGAAGTTACCTCTGTTATCCGGAAGTGCATTCCATGTTTTAAATCCAACCCTAAAGTTACCGCTCAGCTCATGGGTGATCTTCCCAATTTTAGATCCGCGCCTGCTAGACCGTTTACCTTTACGGGGTGGATTATTCCGGGCCTTTTGTTTACAGAAAAAATTCTCCTGAGGCCAAAAAATGTATTTCTGGAAAACTCTATATTTCGCTGTTTGTATGTATGGTCACCGGAGCAGTTCACTTTAGAACTAGTTACCAACGCCTCTACTGCTTACTTTTTGGCAGCTTTTGCCATATTTTCTGCTCGCAGAGGTCTTCCTTCAGAAGTATTCTCAGACAATGCTAAAAATTTTATCGGAGATTCTGAGCAAATTAAGAGAGCTCTTACTCAAAATTCAGCGCTGGAAAGGATTACTGATTATGCTCACCAGAGAAATTTCAAGTGGCACTTCATTCCCCCTTATGCACCTCATCAAGGTGGGCGGTGGGAGTCTTGTGTGAAACTCACCAAGAAGCACCTTAGACGTGTTTGTGGCCACACCCCCCTTTCTCATGAAAAGTTCAATTCCTTAATCATTTTTTTTTGAGGGCATAATTAATTCTCGTCCTTTATCACCCTTATCTAATGATCCTTTAGATCTTCTGCCATTAACGCCAGGTCATTTTCTTATCGGTGGTCCTTTGACTGCCTCTCCCCCTTTGTTATATTCTAATTCTCAATCTTCTTTAGCCATTTCTTGGCGCAAAATTGAAAGTTTGCGCAACAATTTTTGGCGCCGCTGGAGGTTGGAATACCTCAGTTTGCTTCAGCAGCGTGGTAAAGGGCGTGTTTCCTGCTCTTACCTTCAGGTTGGGGACTTGGTCCTTTTGAAAGACCCTAGTCCCCCTCTTGTCTGGAATTTGGGTAGGGTTGTTGAGTGCTTTCCTGGCAGAGATGGTGGGATTCGCGTGGTAAAACTGCAGACTTCTGCTGGCCATTTTCTCAGGCCAATCACTATGATTGCTCCTTTGCCACGCGAGGCCTAACTTCTGCGCTTTCTTACTGCAATTTTTTCTCGCCCCTCCCAGCATGTTCGCTTTCGCGAATGTTTTTTTTTGTAGGCTATGTTTCCCGCACGGTTTGAAACACACGTTCAATTTTTCTGCTCCATTTTTTTTCGTTATAATTGCAGTATGAACGCGGTGTTCTGATTATTTATTTAACTTACGAATTGTTGTTCTTTATTATTCTTGTACTCACCCTTTTTCTGAAGTGTCTTTCTAGACGCACCATACTGTCACACTGTTTCATGAGGTACTGTGTTCGCCTCAGCGGCTACCCTCGCAACGTGCATGGGGCTTTGCGCTGATTGGCTGTTTGACACCCCTCCTTCATTCTGGAATGTTCGGCTGCTGTCGTCATTTCCACTATATATTCTCCGCCTCGCCGTCCTGCGGCCTGTCTTCACCTGCCCACTGCTGCCTGACCACTTCAGTGCAGCCTGCTCGGCGCACTGTTTACCAACACTGTTTGACCTGAAGCTATCTACGCGGCATGCTTATCTGCTTGGACTTTGTCGGGCTGAGCAGGCCGGGGTCAACAACCCTCATCTAGGCGACAGCTTCGTCACTTAATTTCTCTACAACTCGGCACGATGGAATCGTAACTGCTTGCACCCGCTAACCCAGGTCATTCCCAAGAGGCCTGGCACTGCTGGTTATGTTTCACTGGAGGAATTATCATCTATCTTCTTTGGAAGCCACATCACGGCTTCTTAGTGAACAACTTCACTGGACTTCACGACCCACTCTACGCGGGCCAGCCAATTCTTGGTCTACACTCTGACCTTGGATTCTAGATGAACTAACTTGTCCTGCCTGGACAATCATCATCGCTTCCCGCTATCGTCAGCGGGGTCTCCGTAGGATTACTTATGGAAGATACTCCCTGTATCAAGTATCGAACTGGTGGTAACCAATCACTCATTTTATATAATACAAGGCTAAGCCTTTACTATTTCTAACTTTGTTGTCATGGATTTTTCGCTATGAACTTTTTTATCGAGTTGCCTGTTATTACTCTTTCTTCATTCATTTTTTATAGTCAACGCTACTTGCAAGAAACAGGCATTTTTAATTGCCTCTTTTAAATAATCATTTTTAATGCAAATAATTGTCACTGTTTATCCAAATGGTTAAAACAATCAAATAAATGTATCAACAGTCAAGTAACTTTTGGTCTCTTCCATATAGTCCTATTATAGTCCACTGTGTGCCCTAACCCTAATCCAATGCTATTTCCCAGTTGGGGTGATATCTTAACATAAAACCCCTTTCCACTTAGCAATAAAAATATTTATATTGGTGGACACATATGCCAATATTTGAACTTTTAACGAATGATACTAGAACAGTACCGTAAGGTGGATACTCTTAGGATGAAAACTTAACACAATAAATGGCAAATAAAGTGCATTTACTTGTGAAATTACATTACTTTGGCAAGAGGGAGTTCTGTTTGTGTAAACATATGCCCCACACGTCGACATTTCGTCCCACACGCGAAATATGACCACTTTTAAGTACGTACGTCACACCATTACATGCTTTTCTTATGGGACTACCGCAATGTTTTGAGCATATGTGAAGGAGTAACTTCTGGCCTTACTTCCTTGCCGTTAGGGCGTCTCCTTAATACTCCATGGCTTCAACCCGCACAGCTGATCGCTTGTCGCATGCTTTGCGAGGCGATGCTCAACACTTCAGGTTTCCGGTACGACAGAAGAAGTATTTTGGACAGAAGTTATTTAAGGTGCTTCGACTTTATTTGTAGTTGCAATATAGTAAATACCATTGACTTAACCGTATTTTTATTGTTTGATTATTTTAATAGCTTGATTTAGTAGTTTCATTGTTTAAGCGTTCATGTAATTATTTTAAAACGTCGTCGCTTACGATTTTGTATGGTAAATTTTAATCGTCATCGTCACTTGATACTGAGTAGTTATTTGAATCTTTATACGTATCTAAGTTTGATTAGTGCTGGAATACTTTAAAATACGTTTTTAGAATACTTTATTGAAAGCATATTGTCATTTACGTCGAATTCGAATTGAACAAACATTTTAAATAACTATTTTCATAATTATTGTTAGTCAATAAATTATTGATTAGTTCTGATGAGAACGTCAATAAGTTTATTCATTCGAAACAACGCATTTGTGAAGCTTATTGCTTTATTAAAAGGAATTGATAGTCAACTGAAGAGCGCAGCTCATGATAACGTTAATTTGCGGTATCACATCATGGAATGTTAAGAATTTATGATGAAATGCTATGAGGAATATTGTGAGAAATATAAGCAACGAATAATTTGACTTTATATTCGTGGAATTACAACAAAATGGTGAGGATATTAACATATTTATATTGCTGTGATAATAATATACTGACAAATATCCTTAAATTGTAAAGTTCAAAGAACTGTGGTTTTATGAATTGAGAGAAAAGGTTGATATCACATCTAAATCGCTAAGGAATGTATAATGAAGGAGATGTTTGACAGATATAAGCGTCGAACAATGAAACAAGTCATAATTATTGCGCATATGTGAGGAGGAAAGATGTATAATCGTTATAGAATTTGAAATTTGAAATTTAGGAGTAGAATTACTAACAGTGTAAAGAAATTGGAAATGATTATTGAAGCGTATAAGGTAACGGAAGAGTCGCCTCCGTTGCGTAGCGGTCAGCATGGTTAGCTGCCGCCCCGGAGGTCCTGGGTTCGATTTCCGGCTCTGCCACGAAATTTGAAAAAAGTGGTATGAGGACTGGAACGGGGTCTACTCAGCCTCGGGTGGTCCAAATGAGTAGAGGGGGTTCGATTCCCACCTCAGCCATCCTCGAAGTGGTTTTCCGTGGTTTCCCACTTCGTCTTCGGGCAAATGCCGGGATGGTACCTACTGTAAGGCCACGGCTGCCTCCTTCCCTCTTCCTAGCCTCTCCATCCCAATCTTCCATCCCTTTTCATCCCTCATGAGGCCCCTGTTCGCTTTGCAGGTGAGGCCGCCTGGGCGAAGTGCTGATCACACTTCCCCAGTTGTATCCATCCCGACCAGATGTTCCAAGCTCCAGGACACTGCCCATAGAGGCGGTAGTGGTGAGTTCCCTCGCTGAGTCCGTGGGAACCACCAACCTAGAGGGTAAATTGATAAAATAAAATAAAAATCAATTAAGGTAACGGAGACTTGTATATAGGTTGATGAAAATGTTTCTATGGATTATATGATAATATAGCGATCTGAATAATAAATTTACGACAGTGTAGTCGCAGAACATATGATGTTAATATGCAATAATGGTATTTGAAAGTTGAGTGTTGAAACCAATATGTATATCTCATGTAAAGTACAACCACGAAAGATAGTCTGGTATATTTTGTCTACTTTATCGATTACTAACAAGATTAAGACTTTGCAGAACAGTAATCAGCTTAATCGCTCCTATGATCATACAGGAAATGGCATAAATATAACGGCAATATAAACGGAGTTAGTGATCTAAATGGAAATGTAGACTATATAGAGTGAAAGAATAGAAACATGATCAGGGAAGATCATAGAACGATAATATCGTCCAACTAACGATAATCGTGTAAATAGTGTACATATTTTATTAACAACAATAATTTAAGGTTTTCCATTTCTAAGTTAGGATTGTTTGAACGTAAGTTTAAAGATGCATCATATAGGGGAAGAAGTGTATAATAACGTCGTTTGGAATTTATTATTGTATCAGAGCACAGGTTAATCAACAAGTTAGTTGACAATTTTACGAATTTGTATAGACGAGATGTCTTTAATGACACTGTGTTTGAAATAGTTACTCAAGTAACCGTCTTGAGGGTAGCACCATCGGACCGATTGAGAAGGCTGTGAATGTCGTGTGTGTATGGTATCTTGGATTATTGATTGTCTTTTTACGGGTTATTTTCCTTGTAAAAACAAGAAGGGTTGTTCAGTAAAATACGAGCAGACATTAGCCTCTCCTTTGAAATAAATACAGTTTTGTCTCTTATTATCTGTGGAGAGAGCTTGCCTTCATAATTGAGGGCAGAACAAACTGTTTTATTTGTTTTGTAAATGAGGACTTATAGACGTCCTGAAGCCGGAATTCACGGTGAAGTTTATTGCTAGCGAAGCTACAAGTTTACTTTAAGGTTTTAATTTGAGTTTTCATAAAGTGTGAAGAGTATAATAATTATTTGTTGGACATTTAATGTTATTGTTGTCCATATTTTGAATATACTTCGCAGGCAATGCTAAGTTTGCCTGTCTATTTTTATAGAACACGCGGATACACTTATTTTAAAATCTGATGCGGTGGTACTACTAGTTAGGTACTGGCGCCCGCTATTAAACCGTTCACCCCTATGATTCCGTTAATCTCGTCCAACCATACTTTAATTGTAGGAATTTTGTACGTAGCTAGGTAGTAGTACTATCGTATTTGCATCAATATCCATGTATAGAGAAATGATTAGCTATCCGCCTAGCAGGGAATTATTGGTTTATCTTGCTGGGTATCAATGTCCCTAGCGATCCCTCCATCCTTAGGATAATAGGTGGTGACTACATTAATTTCGGGTTCAATACAAAGAAACTATTGAAGACTTATAACAATTACATATCACCATAGAAGACATTCTCGACCACAGCAGTTGTAGAGAAAAAATCAGAAACCAGAAATTTGAATTTAGAGCACAGCCCAAAAGAAATAGGCGTAAATGGACAGATGAAGAGAAGAAAGCACACAGTGAAGGGATGAAAGGTGGGTAGATTATTAGCTTGGGAATAACCTAACCCCCAAGGGAAGATGATAAAGAAAAGGAAGTGGGCTTCGGACTGGAGAAAAAGGATGGAGAAATAGGACGAGAGTCCAAAAGAAGTTATAATTTTAACTTTAAATGTACTCAAAGGCACCTGCCACTGCAAATCCGCTCTCCGATACCTAAAGTGGGTAGGGACCTGGCCAAAGCTAACGGGAAACGCAGCTGGAACTTGGGCTGTTCTCGAGAAAGCTGCTTTAGTGTATTCCCTCTCAAGCATACATATGCCTACTATGGGGAAGGGTGATGGTCTGGCAAGACAAAGAGTAACAGATTTATTGTGTATCTGTTCAATGGAGTTTGTTTTTAAACAAGTAATTTGAAGAATGCCAATAATTTGAATCGGTTTCGATATTTTAGTTTTCGAAATTTTAGAATTCCTAAAGAGCGACCAAATGCTTCCAAGAAGGACAGGGATAAAGCAATTATACCTTTGTGAATAATTTTGGTAAGTATACCAATAGTTGCATTTAGAAATGGCTAAGCTTTTACACAGCAAGGCGCCGACTAAAAGTTTAGAGAATGAGAAACACTTATATTTTGAAAAACCAACCATAAGTGTTGGAGAGAATCTCCACAAGCAGGAAGCTGGCGTAGCGAGCTATGCTTGCCTTACAGGCCAGTTAGAATTAGCTATTAAAGCTAAGAGAAACTTTACTAAGTTATCAACTAAGAGTTCTTGCTCAAATGCAACAAGTGGTGAAAACCCTATCAATAGATTTATTTGCATTAAGTGGGAAGAGTCAAGGAAGACAGGATCTTGCCTAACCGTTATGTTAGAGAAATGATAAAGCCAAAAAGAAATTTTGAATTTATTTAACAAAGTTGGGTAGTAGTTTGGTAACAAATATATAATTTCGATTTCTATAAACAATTGGGGTCGCAGACCTCCGAAAACATTTAAAGCTTGCGCCAGGCAATTAACAATTCATTTGGTTTCAAACCTTTTATATACTTTAAAATCTTCGTAAGATTTTGAAATGACGAAGATAAATAAATGAAAAATTTAAAGATAACTGACGTAATTAAAGTTAGGCAATAAATCAAGTACAAGGTGTGTACTTTAAGAATTTCTAGATAAGTATCTTAGAAAGAGTAACAACTTCGAAAGTAACAACAACGAAAAGCAGGAAGAATAAAATAGAAATTTCTATGACTTCTTATATTAATACAGAAATACTTGGTTGGATTATGCAAATAGGGCAGGTCACTTATTGTGAAACCTGAAGAGAACAATCGAAAGGAAGTTTCTAGAATTCCTATGTTTAAGTAGGGATCACGAGACAAATGGGGTAAGTTTCCCTTTCGTGAAACCTAGAGATAACTCACTTATGAGTTGAAAGAATTGTATTCCCTAATTAGAATGGAGAAACAATATAATTTACGGCGAGTACTAGACACGAAGTTTTACAGACATTAATTCGTGGTACATAAAGCAAGAGAGGGAGGGCACTTATTGAGAGTGACACCTCATTGAAAAAAGACCTAAAGTAACAATTTTATTATTTTGGTTTGTTAGTAAGGGGTTTGGGAAAGATCAAATGGGATTGAGGAAAAGTGTTCATGGCCGTATTTATAGTATTCGGACGAACGCGACGCGGATGAAAGGTTGAACAAGCACTGTTTTCACTATAGTCTGTCGAAATAGATGAAAAGTTCACTGTAGTAGCACAAAGAGTTTATGGCAATAAAGTTATTGCAATGATGGAAAATAACTAGTTACGCTAGATATGCCAGAGTCTATTGCTTGAGAAAGTTGTAGATTATAGTTGAATGCGCCAGAGAAAATCCCAAAGGAGGAAGAAAAATTAGATATTGGTTAGTAGTTCATAAGGAAGATTCCTTAGTTTGAAAAAGTATTCCCACATGTGAGTGTAAAATACATGACAGTATAACTGGTAGATAGAGTGCAGATTCTGGAAGGTTCCAGAGCAATCATGACTGAAGAATAGGGCAAAAGTTAGTCCAGCGGTGGAACGAGCTAAGTATTTTATAGACAGTGGGTAATTTAATGGTATCCCACGTTGTGAGAAAATCTCTCATTTAATAAGCATAATAAATGCTGCTTCCTGTTAAGATTGGCTTAGATAGACAAAAGCCCAACATAGAAAATCCCGCGAAGGATGATTATTGCCCCAAATATAGAAATCTCACACTGCCTATAAAATGATCATTAAAAAGCATGCAGCTATTTAAAATCAATTAAAATAAGTTGAAGAACGTAGAAGTAGTACTTAGCTTTGCTTCATGGCGAAGGTGATGTTCCCTTTGACGGTTGATACTAAAATTCCAACATGGCGCAGAATTTAAAAGTTTGCCTCTCGAGTTGAGGAGGCGGGCTTTAGTGGAGCTCTAACTGACTAGGTCGACTTCCGACGTACAAGTGAGACACGCTCAGCAAAGCACGGAGGGACCAGGGAAGGGAAAAGAGTGGGGGTAGGAGACAAAAGGAATACATATAACAATAACCAACATTGAAACGTTAATTTCTCTTGATGAAATAATCTTCAAAGAGTTGATAGCAGGCAACACTAGCGCAGCCTGGAGGGTGAAAAAGTAGACGAAATTCTCTTGATCACGGAGATGATAGCTGAAGATGGCGACGAGATCTGGTGGCCAGATTGATAAATAAGTCCTCTTGTATAGGGAAGAATTGAGGAACTTCCGAGATTCGCTGCTAGATGACGCTAGGTGGGTCATGGAAGATATATCTCTAGAACAGACTCACAGGTAACATGAGCGACATAAACAACAAGGAGAAATCAGAAGATCACTGTTGGTGTTTGAGAAAAAGGAAGGAATGAACTATAGCAAAGAGAAGAAAAAGCTTACTCTATCTTACCGTGTATTCCAAAGAATACACCAAAAGGTGTTTGGGAAGATAAAAAAGAAGAAAAGAGCCACCACCAAAAGCTAAATTTTTGTGTTTTTAGCGCTCTTCCTAAAGGGGAAAGAACGCAAATAATAATAATAATAATAATAATAATAATAATAATAATAATAATAATTAAACAAAAAATAAGAACATTGGTCCATTAGAAAGGCTCCAGAGTTCAGCACGAAAGCAGCCACCAACCTATCCACCAAGAACACCAGAAGTGGCAGACAACAGCGAAAGCACAAGCACCGTTGTTTATAGGTGGCCCTAACGACCAAAGGAGGAGGAGGAGGAGAATAAGTAGAAGAAGAAGAAGAAGAAGAAGAAGAAAATAAATAAGGAATAGAAGAATAGCCTTTTACGACCATGAGTCACGATTGTCTCCAAACAGACTGTCAGTTCACCTTCTGGAAGAACAAGAATGTTCGTCCCACCTGCTTGACAAAAACTGAGAAAGATGTTCAATAAATGAAAATACTACAACTTAAAGACAGACAAGCAGTGAGACAAACCCACAAGGAAGGCTGTTGATTTAAGGAAAAACCTCGGAGAAAAGGTGCTCCATAGTGAGTGGAACGAAGGGCCTTGCTTCGAGAAAAGGTGCGACAATATTGAACAAGCGAGGTCCAAAGTAGGCCTATTCGAAAGATTATTAATAATAAATATATAAATACCAATAAAACACTGAACTAAATAAATAGCGTAATAAATAATGTATTTCAGTAAAATAAAATGAATATTATCAATTAATTTACATTATAATTAATCTCTACATAGTATAAAACAGAGTTCCCGATTCTTGGATGTAACGGGTAATCTCGAGAACCACTGGATGGATTTTGATGTGGTTTTCAACATTCTGTAAAGGATGCTACGAGGAGGGTTTATATAGAAAAACAATCAACGAAAGCCGATCAGTAACGATTTCAGAGGCTCGAGTCGAAGATAGAACTGTCATCCGGGTGCCTTTTAAGCTTACGCTGGGTAAACCGTTAAAAATATCTATATGCAGTACTATGAGTGTAAGAATTGTTCAGCATTGAAAGTTCTACAAAAAAAGTTCCCGACATCATATCTCTATCTTTAATACATCGCCCACTAAGTGCTTTTAGGTTTTCATTTCTTCCAACAATCTGCATTCAGAGGAAATTTGAATTACTAGTTTGGAGCGAGTTTACGAAGAAAGAAGGAAGATAGAGAGGAGCCCGGCATAAGTATGTGGAAGCAATGCCGGACTCAGCTGGCGACCCGTGGTCGCCAACCCGCGTCCCACTAAATGTGAGCCGCTGGGGGATTTAACAAAATGAAGTACTAGGAATCTATAATATTTAACAACTGTTAACCATGCCCCTCAGTGTCCCAATGTATCAGAGGATAATACCAAATATTATTTAATTTGTGCTGAATTCGAGTAATTGTATACCTGGATATTGATTGGCGCGTAAAGGAATCCTTGGATCTATTGGTGTGGAAGGAAGGAAAATATGAGAAGGTCATGAGACACGCAGAGAGAGGTCGGTCAAAATCCCGTGGGCCAGGGCGGACCTAGGAAGCGACAGTGGCGACCTTGACCAAGGTAACTCACGGGTGGACTATATAAGAGCTGAGAACAGGCACTGGAGTACACTTTGTCCCAGACAGACGAAAACAAACCAACAGCAACATGCAGCTCCTGGTAAGCATTGTTTTTATTCACACGAAGGCCATATATATGGTTATATAGTCAAATTTTGAACTCAATTTTTTAAGGGGTTCCAAGATGAGAAGTACACAGGATAGGCGAAATATTGAAACAATAAATTCCAAATGATACTGTCGAAAAAAATTAGGTAAACAATCTAAGGTGAAATTATATCTACTTTGAGTTTTTCTGATGACATTGTCATCTTGCTGGATTCACCATAGAATTTGAATGGGCTATTAAATGGTATGAAATTTCATTCCACCAAGACTCTTCTCTATCATTAAATTTCATCTGACATTTATTTAATCATTGCCTCAGAGGAGTGCGACAAGCTTCAGCAGCCGGCACAGTTCATATTCTCGCCGCTAGATGGGGGCTTCATTCATTCCATTCCTGACCCGGTTGGTCGACTTGAAACAGGCTGTGGATTTTCATTTTCATTAAATCTTATGAACTCTGTCTTGCTAAAAAAATCATGGGTTGATGTCCAAGAAGTCCAAAGACCCTCAAATGAATTAACAACAACAGAAGGATTCCAGACCAAAAATTTAATTAAGAAAAAGATAGGGCTCTAATACGAGAATAGTAGAATGCAACCGAAAGAAATTGAGACCTGGATTGACATCAAATTAGCAGGTAAAAATCTGGAGGAACTAGGAGTCTTCTGCTACTTAGGAAGCAAAATAAGCAGTGATGGACGAAGCACAGGCAAGGAAAGCATTTCTACAGAAAATAAATCTGTAGACATCAAGCAGAGATTTTGGTATTAGAAAGTCATATTTTAAAGCCGTTGTCTACAGCGTGGCGCTCTATGGAAGTGAAACTTGTACTGCTTGTGCAGCAGAATAGAGGATAATAAAAAAATGTGGTGTTACAGGAGAACGATGATCAAGTGGGTAGATGGCGTAAGAACTGTTTTCAAAGGGTATTAAGAATATAGACAGACTTCAGCCCTAAAATATATCCACGTTAAAAGACAGTCAATAAATCCTGTTGCAGGACAAAAACAACGGGGTATGAGTAAAATGCTTCATTGATAATTTATACTGTATTATTGCGCGCAACTGGTTGTAAGTTTTCCTCAAATGGGAAGAAATATCGATTGATTTTCCTACTATTTTCCTTTCAATAACTGTCTTTTAAATAATTGGCATTTATTGCTAACCTGGGTTTAATTTATTATGAGCATGTATTGTTCATTCAAAGTGACTATTTTTATTGGAAAATTTATTTTTAATACTCGGCTTGAACTTTCGAACAACATTAAATACTTAAAATAGGGCTGGTAGATAAGGTATTAATTTTTCAACTTTTCTTGGAAGCATCGCAAGTGAATTGGCATTTTAAGGAATTTTCATACGTTAGCAATCACATATTTCACAAAATATCCAATATCTCTGCTACTATTAGCGCTATTGTCTTGAAATTTGACCCTAATATTCAAATAGGTGCTTTGCGTTCCAAGAAATTTTTAAAGATATGTTGCATCAAGCAATTGATTTTTTGTTTGCTTTTAAATAATAATTGTGGTCAGAGGTTTTATTCTAGACGATGATGACCCGTGAGATTATCATGAATATTTATTTATAGAGAAGTTGTAAAACTAAGATTTAATGTTTTTTATTTATTTATTTGTCTTTTATTTATTTATATACCTATTTATTTATGTATTGCCTCCAACAGAATAAACATCTATTTGCTGGAAACTGACCAATATTATATAACATGCATAATAATAACACAGTGCGTAATATGGTACATATAATACTCAAAATAATATCCAAATATAAGAGTAATTAAAATAAATTAAATTAAAAAGAAAATTCACAATTATTTGATGACTAAACAAAAACTTAAGTTAAATTAGGAAGAACAACAACTACACAGATATTTTGTGTTTAATAAGAATAAAATGCTAAGTAAAGATAAACTTAAGTTAATAAAAGATTAAATTCAGGAATGTGTGGTGATTAACCAAACTAATATCTAATTAAAGTTAAACTAAAGTTAACTAAAGGAAATTAATTCAATTCAGAAATACAATAAGGTGTGATTCTCACTTGATGTTCACTACTGTGGTATTCTAGATTTTGCACAACAACAGGGTTTGGTTACGGGTTATTCAATAGAATTTTAGGATTTAACCTTTTATGACTTACCGTATTGTTATTGAATTTATTATTTGAAATATTATATATCTTAGCATTTTAAGCCTTTATATGGCAGAATATTATTGATCTTTTATTTGTATTTATTTTAATTTTAGTTATTTTACGCTAATATTAATTATTATTACTGTTAAATTATGTTTTCTTCAACATTTTAATGTTCTTAACATTAAGATTATAATTTAAAAGTACTATATTTTTAATTTTTGTAAATTTATTTATTTTAAATTATAATTTTATTAGACCTACCATATATTATTAACTTTTTAATATTATTCTTTTTTGTCGAATTAACATGATTCATGTACTTTAGGTCAAGGAGATAAAGAGATAATATTTGGTTTTAAGTAATATTAACGCTTCCAGAAGAAAATTTGTTGGCATTTGGATGAATGATTAATTGATATCAGGTTTTTAGTTGAAGCTACACAATTTCATTTCTTTATGATATTTCTTAAGCTTTGGTTTTAGCTGCCTTGTAAGTTGAGGAAGCCTGTAAAATAAATAAATAAATAAATAAATACCCTTATTGTATTTTCAGATTGTCCTGTGCGCCGTGGTGGCCCTTAGCCAGGCTGGTTATTTGGCCGGTCCTGCCGCTATTGCAGCCCCTGGAGTAATCGCTACTCGTGGAGTAGTTGCCGCCGCACCTGCCGCCATCTCCACCTACGCTGCTGCCCCTTACGCTGCTGCCTACGCCCCCGCTCTCTCCGCCTACGCCGCCCCCGCTGCCATCTCTGCCTACGCCGCTCCCGGAGTGATCGCTACCCGCGGAGTTATTTCTGCCGCTCCCGCTATCTCCGCCTATGCCGCTCCCGCTATCTCCGCCTACGCTGCTCCCGCTATCTCCGCCTACGCTGCACCTTACGCCCACGCTTACGCCAACGCTTACGCCCCCGCCGTGGTCGCTCACTCTGACCACATTGCCAACACCCTTGCCCCCGGTGGTCCCGCTGGACTTGCCCTGACCGCCGCTGGCACTCCTGTTGACACTGTCGCCGTACAGAACGCCAGAGCTGCTGATGCTGTTGCCCACGTCAATGCCAAGACCCTCGCCTATCTGGGATAGACTACTCCTTCATTCATTTGAGGCTAAATTGTTCGTTTCCTTAAATTATTTAAATAAATGAACATATAAAATTACTCTGGTTCAGTGTTTATTCATCACATTCCTTTCCTCAAATTGTTATCCTAAGAGTCAGCTTTATATGAAATGGTATTAGTAATCACAATTAATCTTTCGCAAAATAGAAAAATCTAATTTACTAACAAATGTTAAAATGACATGAAACGGGCGTCACAGCCGCCAAATTGTGAAGTGGACAGCAATTATGGAGCGTATTTTCCTACACTTCGTACATTTTCTTTAAAATCATTTTTCAAAGAAATTTTAGATATTTATGAAATAGTAGTGCAATTCTCCACTCCTTATGTCTATTCCCTTTCATTTCAATGCTCATTTGTCACGATCGGTCGCTTGTGAGCGCCGCAGAAGGTATCTATACTACTGAAATAATATATACGATGAATCTAAAGAAGGAAGGGAAGGCTGGCTATTCAAAATTAATAATTCTCATTGCAAAACTCTTTTTAATGATGTTTCTAGAGTAAAATTTGGCTTTTCACTTATGTCTCAGTCTAACTCATGGCTGTAATTATATGAAAGCTACTGAGGTATGGGTGGTGCTGAGTAATGACATTCAGGGCACAGTCAGTGCCTGTGGATGCTGTTAAAGGTTCTACTCTTAGGCTTAGTACTGCTGTTCTGACTCAGTGAGGAAAGCAATGACAAACTACCTCAATCCTCATCTTACCTAATAGGCCTCAATATAGGTCTGCCTTGGTTTTTTTGTGGGTATATACCCACAAAACCCAACGAGCCTTCGGGCTGACTACCTAACAGGCAACTAACAAACGAAATTACATCACGTTTGAATATATTCTAGACGATACATTCGCCCATCGCTACAACATTGACTAAACTTCTAGAAATTAGATCAATCAGTGAATTCCCGACGGTATTTAAACATTCATAAAATGTTTCATAAAATTGTGTTTATGCAACGATACAATCACGATTTACATTTATTTATTTATTTATTTATTTAGCGTATGGCTTTACAGATACAATATGCAATTTTCCACAGAATAAATAGTATAGTATACACAATAGCAAAGCCTTGCGAACATCTCTTTTGAATTTCCCCTTTTTCAACAACTGACAAAGTATTCCAAGTTATGCTATTAATTTGGTTTACACATTTTTAAGCAACAAAACAAACATACGAGGACTGCTTTTTAAGTAGCACCCGTTGTGATAGTACGCCGTTGCAGCGCTGCGGTCGGCATTCCGTGCAGGTGCGCTGTGTACCTGCATCTATTGGCAAGGCTGAGACGCTATTACGGCAACAGTCGCCCATGTGTGGGTGTGTTGTCAAGCTTTTGAAATGGCATCGCCGATCGCGAGTGCCGCCGACCCGTAAATGAGTGAGAAAACTCCCCTGAAAGATATCCTGCCATTTGGCCACCACTGTCATGCCGAAGTCGTCGGATTTTTTAAGAGCGTTAAAACTCCCTCAGTATGCCTTCCTTCGGAGGGGAAATAAAGCCGGTGGGCCCATGTCATAGATTTATGGCATTATAAAGAACCTTCCACTAATTACACTTGTTTGAAGCCAAATTATAGGTTAGATTTGACTAACACTCTTAGGTTCCAACATTCGCCAGGAGCCGACTGGCCTGGGATCTAGTAACCAAGTTCAGAACTAGTTGGTCGTTCACGGTGGCGTTTGGTAGAAAATGTAGAAACTACTTGAAATTATCGTCAGCAATCCTTACTTGAATTAAAAAATACAGATAACACACACCAATACAGCCATGACAATTAACACCAGATATCAGACAGATCCTACACACACCTAAAGTACACGGGGCTACATGACCGCGTTGTCGCAGCCCCTAAACTAAGCAACCAACCAACACTTAAGCAGCAAGCCTTAAAACTACAGTAGAATTATAAACTAATATATGGAACTGAACTAAAATCACTGTGTTGTGATGATTAAAGGTTATAACTACAACATACAATATTCTTTGCCCACTACTAATCTATACTAATATAATAAAGCTGAAGAGTTTGTGTGTTTGTGTGTTTATGTGTTTAAACGCGCTAATATCTGGAACTACCAGTCCGATTCGAAAAAAATCTTGTTTTATATGATAGCCAGATTCAAGAGAAATAGTATAGGCTATGTAGTATTAGGCTAAACCTCTCAGGTAACCTTAGAGATTGATTTTTGTTCAGTAAGTCGGTGGAACAAGCGCTCCCGAACTGCTCTATCCGCATGCGCTGGCGTTATGGTTAGTGATACGTACACCGTTTCACCTATCTGAACCAAAATTTGTATACTTACCCTTTGGAACCTGGCGAGTAACACTGATTGCATGAAATATTTTGGACAGACCCCTCCATTCCCTGCATTTAGGCCCTTCATCACAAATCTACACCGTTTCTCTTAATTGCACCAAATTTTACATACACTTTGAAACCCTGCTGGTAACACTGTTCACTTGATATTTTGGACAATGCTCCCCATTCCCTACACTTAGAATAACAGACAAAATGAACTTGAAAACCACGTATTAAGGCCCTAAAACAATTCATGTCCGTAGTAGTGTAACTGTAAGAATATTTTAATAAGTCTGTTGTTGACGGGCTGCATCACGTCACCCCTACCACTGTTCTGGTGCAGAATATTGTGAAAATAGTTGCATCTTGCGCTGTTTATAAACTGCAGTCACGGGGAGTAATTAGTGCAAAAATATGTCTTAGGTCCCTTTAAACAGTTATCATCATTAAAATATTATGCCTCTGTATAAGTGCAATGGTGTAGGTGCAGTACATTGAGGTTATCAGCTGCAATAAGCATTGGTGCTTTCAAATTTAGCTTCATTTATTCTGAAACTTATTGTTAAGTGCTTTGTGGCTAAAAATAATACTATTGCTACCTCAGTAGCTCGGGACAGCCGAAGTTTTCCAAAGAGTTCTGATTATTTTCCTACGGCGCTATGCGACAAAAGACGACACTATTGGTCTCTACACTTCTATCAGCCAATGAGATATATGCCTAGGCATTGTCTTTTATTTCACTTAATCCTCTTTCTATTTCTTTTTTTTTTTGTAAATTTGTTTGTAAATTACGTGTGTCAGTGCTGTAGTTAGTAAATAGCTGTTTCCCTATTCATAATTATCATTACGGGAAAATGACCTGAATGTAACGTCCATTATACTGTACTACTTATCACCCACACCACCACCACAAAAAGATATATTTTTAAAATATTGTTTTCTGTTAGTTTAGGTATCATGTGCCAGTTCTGTAGTATTATTCATTATCATCCATAAAACAAATAAATCCACCGGGCGAAGCCGGGCACTACTGCTAGTGTGAAATAAAATACCATAGGTATTTGAAATGAAGAAAATCCACAGCCTGCTTCCAGTCTCCGACCGGGTCAGGAATGGAATGAATGAAGCCCCATCTAGCGGCGAGGATATGAAATGTGCCAGCTGCCGAGGCCTGACGCACTCCTCTGGGGCAATGATTAAATGAATGACAGATGAAATGAAATGATAGTGGAGAGTGTTGCTGGAATGAAATTTTGACAGGGAAAACCGGAGTACCCGGAGAAAAACCTGTCTGCGTCAGTTTTGTCCAGCACAGATCTCACATGGAGTGACCGGGATTTGAACCACGGATCCAGCGGTGAGAGGCCGGCGTGCTGACGCCTAAGCCACGGAGGCTTCACCATAAGTATTTATTAAATTTAATACACCTTCGTCAATAAACAATGAAAATGCAAGACATTATACCAGCTGCCGGGATGGTGCCTACTGTAAGGGCACGGCCGCCTCCTTCCTTCTTCCTTGCCTATCCCTTCCAATCTTCATGATGAAAATCAATAAATGTATAACAAAAATATTGAAATGCATCCGAAATAAATCAGAAACCTCTATGGACATCAAATTGGCAGGTAAAAAGCTGAAGGAAGTAGGAGGCGTCTATTACTTAGGACGCAAAATAACCACTGATGGACGAAGCAAAGAGGATATAAAAAGTCGTTTTGCTTAGGCAAGGAAACCATTTCTACCAAAAAAGGAATCTGTTGATATCGAATATCGATTTTGAAAGCCTTTGTCTGGAGCGTCGCGCTATATGGAAGTGAAACTTGGACTATTGGTGCAGCAGAAAAGAGGAGAATTGAAGCGTTTGAAATGTGGTGTTACAGGAGAACGATGAAGATCACATGGGTAGATAGGATTACAAACGAAGAGGTATTAAGACGAGTGGGAGAGGAGAGATGTTCTGGCGATTGCTAATGAAGAGAAGGGATAGGTTGGTTGGACACAAACTAAGACACCCAGGAATAGCAAGCTTAATTATGGAAGGAATGGTCGAGGACAAGAACGGTAGGCGTAGACCAAGGTTAAATTATGTAAAACAGATTGCCTTGGATGTAGGGTGTGGTAGCTATGTAGAGATGAAACAATTAACTCAGGACAGGGAGGGATGGAGAGCTGCATCATATTAGTCAAAGACTGAAGACTCAAACAACTTCCCCTCCCTTCCCATCCCTCATGAGGCCCCTGTTCGCTTTGCACGTGAGGCCACTTGGGCGAGGTGCTGATCACACCTCCGTAGTTGTATATCCCCCCCCCCCCTTCCAGGTGTTTCCAGCTCCAAAACACTGCCCGTAGAGGCAGTAGTGATGAGTTCCCTCGCTGAGTCCGTGGGAAACAGGGTAAAATCGACTAAATATATATATATATATATATATATATATATATATATATATATATATATATATATATATACCAGCTTCAGCCGTGTCGTGACCCCGTTCATTAATTGTGATGGGGGACAAATGGTAATGTTACATTGTTAATAACTTATTTAAGATGATGCGGGCTATTATAACACTAATTTTGTAATAAAAATATAGTGTGACCTTGGGTGCTGGGTGAAAACTTTGTTATTTGACGCCCAAAGGGCAGCTTGCATGTCGAATTGTGTTGTTCCTTGGAGCGCTATGAAAGTCTATGAGGTTAGATATCTAAGCTCCTTGACACTATAGCGCTTTCTAGTAGAGAATGGAGGAACTCTTTGTGTTGGAGGAAAATCCGAGATTAATTTTGCCATTATGAACATGGCCTACTGAATTCAAATGGGTTCTTTAACATGCCAACAATGTATGACATGCGTGTCATGATTTTTGTCGCCTTTCAAAAATCACTTACCATGGCCAGGAGCGAACCTGCAAACTTTGGGTTGGTAGCCCGACACGATAACCACTCACCTACCGTGGATGTGTGATGGGGAACAAACTGTAAGGTTAGACTGTAAGCAATTTATTTAAGGAGACAATGCTTATACAATCCCAACATTAGCCTGGCGGTAGTGTGGAGGGTGTCTTCCTAATTGCGGTCATTCCAGATTGCGTTCACCTCATTAGTAGTTCAGATTGCAATCACTTTTCTTGGGAGACTGGTCCTTGGTTCTTGGTTCTTCCCGACTGACTCATACCTTCAGTAAGTTTTGTGGATAATAAGGGGAAAATGATATTTCACTACCTAATCAAAGAATACAGTTCAGTGTTCAGCTGAGCACACCCCATAAAACGTTGTAGTGGGTAAGCTTCCTTCAAAAATACCATCTTATAATTTGAGTAGTTTTGACACTGAACTTATTGATTTTCACTTATCAAAGGTCACAGATTTCAAATCTGGAATGTTAATAAACCTAAAACTTCAAATGTTTGATTTTGTGTGTAGGAGGGGGCGGGAACAAAAATTGATTACAAAGGGGATTTAGAATCAAACGCAGAACAAATTTTTGGTAATGAAAATAATGTTTTTCACGATATACAGTACCTATTATAAAAATAGAAATCTCGTGCCTCAAATGGGAGAAGAGGGACAGACTTTAAAAATTATACCCTGTAAGTATAAAATTTCCCGTTACAACAATTTTGTGAATGTCGTTGATTCCGATCCTGAAACGTTTCTAATCTTAAGACTGAAAATGCTATAATCATTGCTTTACGAGGTGCTGTCAGATTGGGAGGGGATTTGATTATTTTAAGCGACGTTTTATGGGGTGTGCTCAGCTGAACACTCAACTGTATTCTTTGGTTAGGTAGTGAAATATCAGTTTCCCCTTGTTATCCACAAAACTTACGGAAGGTATGAGTCAGTCGGGAAGAACCAAGAACCAAGAAAAGTGATCGCAATCTGGACGCTGGAATATTTATAGTTCTTCCCTAAAATGAAAGTGACGGCAATTTGGACTGCTAATGAGGTGAACGCAATCTGGAATGACCGCAATCAGGACACAACCGTGTGGAGATGACCGCAGAGTGATCATAATCAGCGCAGGAATGCGAATCTGTTATCACTCGACTTACTGTACTGCCGTTACATTGGGGGCGTGCAATTAACGTGTAGGTACGCTGCGAGGTCATTGGTTTGATTCTTACCGCCACTGGTGAAAATGTCTCGTTATATTATTAACCCGCGATAACTTGTGCCTGGGGATTTATGACCCGAGGTTTAATAATGCTCTATATTTTCGTTTTGGTCAGCCCTTATTTCCTGTCACTTACTGTACCTTCCTTCCTAGCCTTGAACTTCACCCTGCAAAAGAAACATGTCCTTTACCTTGTGAACACCCAAGTTATTTCTATATTATTTACGGTCGGGTCAGATTTACCCATGGCGCCAGTCCTTGAGTGACAATTTTCCACATACGTTAGTCGGGGCAATCTGTAATATATAAAGGGGGAAATCCACCTATTTTGATGCAGCACAGTCACATAGCTCACGTCCTTGTTGATCGATATTTAGGGTTTAGGGATACCTTAGTCATCAGCTCGTATGTTCAAATAAATTGAGATGACTGCTTCGCCACTACTATCAAGGCCAATTATACTGTTATTATTATAGTCAATTTTACCCTCCAGGTTGGTGGTTCCCACGGACTCTACGGGCAGTGTCCTAAATCTGGGAACACTTGGTCGGTTTGGATACAACTGGGGACGTGTGATCAGCAGGTGTCTCACCTGCAAAGCGAACAGGGGCCTCATGAGGGATGGGAAGGGAAGATTGGGATGGATTGGCAAGGAAGGGGGAAGGAGGCGGCCGTGGCCTTACAGTAGCTGCCATCCCGGCATTTGCCCGAAGACTAAGTGGGAAACCACGGAAAACCACTTCAAGGATGGTTGAGTAGGGAATCGAACCCCCTCTACTCATTTAGACCACCCGAGGCTGAGTAGACCCCGTTCCAGTCCTCATACCACTTTTCAAATATCGTGGCAGAGCCGGGAATCGAACCCAGGACCTCCGGGGCGGCAGCTAACCGTGCTGACCGCTACGCTACGGAGGCGACAGGAGTAAAATTACTTCATTAAAATCCGTACGACTACGACAAAAAGAGTATGAGTCAGGATTACCCGGTGGCAGTCCTCATGTTATATTTTTTCACATCTGTTCTCAAGGGTTAATGTGAGCCCCTGATTGGACAATGGTAATTGTTTGATTATTCGACTACCGATTAGGAAGTGGCCGAAGCAGTTATCCTTGGCGAGGTCAGGTGTGGACACTCGTCTGAGACACGTCAGTGTACAAGGTTACCAACAAAGCGGAATTGAGTGTCACGCCCTATTTTAATCATACTGGAGAGCATCGTGCGAACACGTGCAACGTGACCCAATCAATACAGTATATTTAAAAAACAGATCTGTCACAAATGTGATGCTTAACCCTTGAGAACTGCCGTGAAAATATATAACACGAGGACTGGTGCGGGGTCATTTTCACCCATAGTGTTTCACTCCCTCTTTGTCGTAGTCTTCCCCAGGGGCTCACATCCAGTGGGACGTGGGTTGGCGACCATGGGGCCCCAGCTGAGTCCGACATTGCTTCCACTTACTAGTGCCGGACTCCTCTCCGTCTTCTTTCCTGTCGACCTCACTTGGTCAACTCTTGTTCTCTCCCGACCCCGATGGTATTAGGGTATCCGAGGCCTAGGGAGTCTCTTCCTTTCACGCCTTAATTGGCCCTTGTCTTATCTTTTCTGATACCCTCCTTCTGCGAGGGGTCAGCCTTCTTTTTCTTTTCAGTTACTTCCTGCCTTCTGCTCAAGACCCTCAAGGAGGCAGGATGTAGGTAGCCCCACCACTTCTGGTGCACCCTAGATTTGCTACATCCTCAGGGGCTCATGGCTGGTGAGTTCGGGAGTTGTCGACCCCAAGGGATTCCTGAGATGGGTCTGATTTTCCCTCTTTTATCCATTACCTGTGGGGCGGACCCTCTCCTCTTTCATTTTCCCATCTGCCTTTTATGGCTCTCCTTCCTTCCAAGTCCCTCAATCCGCATTCTTCGAAGGTTGAGGACCTTTCAGTTCCTCCTGTCCTGTATTTGCCTTATTCTCCTTTTGTTTTCCATTTCTTCTTCTAGTCTATAAGTTAGTTGTTAGTTTTAGTTATAGTTTACATTTCATTATAATCTTCACGATCACCCAAACCATTAGGGGCCGATAACCTAGATGTTAAGCCCCTTAAAACAACAATTATCATCATCATCATCATCATCATCATCATCATCTTTGTAGTAGTTGTACGGATTTTCATGAAGTAATTTTATTCCTGGTGTATTGTATAAAATATTCCCAGTATAGAAAAAGGTTTATTTATATTTCTCAAATTTAACGTGCAGAAATAAGTCAATAATATTCGTAACAGTATAATTGGACTTCATAATGGCGGCAAAGCAGTTATCTTAAGATTTTGAACAAAGGAGCTGATGACCAAGGTTTCACTACACCTTAAGCATGGATAATCAAGAACGTGAGCTATGTGATTGTACTTAATTTTTACAGATTGTCCCGACTAACGTAAGCAGAAAATTGTCACGCGGTGACTGGCGCCATGGGTAAATCTAATCCGCCCGTAAATAATTTAGAAATAACTTGATTGTTTAAACAGCTATGTACATGTTCCTTTCGCAGGGCGAAGTTCAAGGCTAGGAAGGAAGGTACAGTAAGCGACAGGAAATAAAGTCTGACCAAAACGAATATACGAGGCACGTCCAGAAAGTAAGTTCCGTTTGTTAATGAAATTAAATTGTGTACAGATACAGGAAAATTATTTATTGCACAACATTCTACACCTTTTAAACTACTTTTCCACATACCTGCCGAACCTTTGCAGGCATTTGTCATAGCGTGGCACAAGTTTTTTGATACCTTCTTCATAGAAGTTTGCCGCCGACCCGTAAACTAGAGTGAAGACTCCCCTGTAAGATATCCTACCGTTTGGCCACCACTGTTAGGCAAATTGCGTATGTGGTCAGGAGAACTCCTAAACATACGCAGTTCTCCTGGTAAGCACGCAATTTGCCTAACAGTGATGGCCAAACGGTAGGATATCTTACAGGGGAGTCTTCACTCTCGTTTACGGGTCGGCGGCAAACTTCTGTGAAGAAGGTATCCAAAAACTTGCGCCACGCTATGACAAATGCCTGCAAAAGTTCGGCAGTTATGTGGAAAAGTAGTTTAAGAGGTGTAGAATGTTGTGCAATAAATATTTTTTCTGTATCTGTACACAATTTAATTTCATTACCAAACGGAACTTACTTTCTGGACGTGCCTCGTATAAAGAATTATTTAAGCCTCGGGTCAAAAATACCCATGCGCCACTCCTCGCGGGTTAATATGATAATTTGATAATATAGAATAATATCAAATAATTTCATGGAATAATTATTTTATGTTATCAAATTAAAGCCCAAATTTGTGTCAGATCTGTTTTTAAATATATATTTTTTACAAAATTCTTGTTTAAATGTTTAAATGTTGTTTCAAAAGCATTGCTCGTAGATTCTCCATTACTTTTTTTCTTTTGTTCCTTGAAAATATAAAGCATACCATAATGTGGCGGAAACTGGTAATTGATTAATAAATATTAATTCAAAAAGGCTTTCGTGCATTCTACGGTGCCCCGTTTCAAAGTGCGTTATTTTTGTTAGTAGCGCTCTGAAAATTATTTGAACTTACTGTGCCTCGTTATTAAAGCCCACTCCTGTTAACAAACACCACGTTTACACTTTTAAAATAAGGAAATTGTCAACATTGACTTTCAAGTAATAAACTTGCCAATAAAAAACACGTCGCCATGTTGGATTAGGCAATGCTGCCAACTTCACATCACTGCAATTCCCTGTTGCGAGATTTGGCGACTCTCTGGACGATTTATATATATATTTAGCGTATGGCTTTTAGTGCCGTGAGCTCCAAGGACATGTTCGGCTCGCCAGTTTTGTAGCTGCTTCGAGTCGGACACCCAATGGGTGAGCTACAAGTACCGTTGGGGAGGTAAGTTGGAATGTAAGGACGAGGAGTTGGAATGTAACGGCTGTGGCCTGTAGTTAGGGACCAACCCCGGCATTTGCCTGGAATAAAGATGGGAAACCACAGAAGACCATCTTCAAGTTTGCCGGCGGGGAATTCGAACCTCCTCGCCTCCCGTATGTGAGCGACTGCCAGCAGTCATGCCGTAACGACCACGGCTAACTCACCCGGTGAAATTATTGCTGAAAATTACTGATTGTACTACTAGGCAAAACCATTGGCCTGGATAAAGATTATTGATCGTGACTACCTCCACTTTGCGTGGAAAAAAACCAGGGGTGTTTATATTAGTTAACGTGGCCCGCACGGCCGCGCTACCTAACCATAGGCGAAAACCATTGGTCTGGATGGAAATATTGGTCTCCCCATTGGCCTGGGTAAAGCTTATTGATGCGTGATTACCCCCACTGTGCGTGACAAAAACAGGGGTGTTAATATTAGCTAACGCGGCCCCAGGGCCACGCTATCTAACCATTATTGGTCTAGGCGAAAACCAATGGTCTGCCTGAAAAAGATGGTCTAGGCAAAACCATTGAAACTGGTGATAGTTATCTAGCAACTTCCGCAATCCATATAGCAAGGATTCCATGTTTCGAACTGGTGGCAAAACCAGCGCCAACCAATAATGTTGGTAAAAAAATGCAAATATATTCAACTCCTGTATCTTAGTAACATTATCCATTTCTATAGCAAATTTTTAGGTTTTTCATGGCAGCGGGTACCGTAGACTGCACGAGTTCCATTTAAAATGTTTATTGACGAAGATGCCACCGTGGCTTAGGCGGCAGCATGCCGGTCTCTCACCGCTGGGTCCGTGGTTCAAATCCCGGTCACTCCAAGTGAGATTTGTGCTGGACAAAGCGGAGGCAGACAGGATTTTCTCCGGGTACTCCGGTTTTCCCTGTCACAATTTCATTCCAGCAGCACTCTCCACTATCATTTCATTTCATCTGTCATTCATTTAATCATTGTCCACGGGGAGTGTGACGGGCTTCGGCAGCCGGCGCAGTTCATATCCTCGCCGCTAGATTGGGGCTTCATTCATTCCATTCCCTGACCCAGTCGGTCGACTGGAAGCAGGCTGTGGAATTTTCATTGACCAAGATGTGTTAGATTTCTTAAATACTTGTGGGCATTTCTTTTCGGATGTATTCTTGTTCAGTACGGACATCTGTATGTTGTTATAAGAACATATTACTTAGCAACTATTATCAAAAGTTAGTGGGCCTCTCGATCGCGGAATTGTACGAACACGTAGTGTTGGAAAGAAAGTTCCTAAAATTACTAAAAGGCGTTCAAAATTATTATTTCTTCTTCTAGTACCTCCGAGTGTCATAATAAATTCTAAAAATCAGTGCTACCAATTTTAGTGGAACAAACAAATCCCAAAATGATAACTAATTGAAATTTCTTCGAAAGTATTATTTTAATTGCGTGAATGATCAAGACCTATAATATATCGAATATAGATTTAGGTATTAGTTATTAATTTTTGATAAACTTTGTCTGCAGCGTGGCGCTCTATGGAAGAGAAACTTGGACTGTTGGAGCTGGAGAAAAGAGGGGATTTGAAGTGTTTGAAATGTTGTGTTACAGGAGAATGATGAAGAACAGATGGGTAGATAGGGTTACAAATGAAGAGGTATTAAGACGAATGAGGGAGGAGAGATGTTTTTTCTTAGTTATTTCCCTCCTTCTTTCTTTTTTTCTTTCTTCACTTACTTCCCTATTTCTTCCTTCCTCTCTTTCTTCTTTCTTTGCTTTCCTACCCTCTTCCTGGAGTCCTTCCTTCTTTCTTGCTTCCCTTCCCTCATTTATTTAATCCTTCTCTCCTTCCATCCTACATTCCTTCCGTGCTTCTTTCTTTCCTTCCCTCCTTCCTTGCTTCTTTATTTCTTTCTTTCTTTCTTGACCTCCTTTCTTATTGCCTTCCTTTTCTCCGTCTTCCTTCTTACATCCCACCTTCTTTATTTTCTTCTTTTCTTCCTTCCTGCTCTCCTACATTTCTACATTCCTTCCTTCCTTCCTTCCTTGCCTCCTTCCTTCGTTCTTTCTTGGCTTCCTTCTTTCCTTCGTTCCTTCCTTTCTTTTCTTCCCTACTTCATTCATTCCCTCCCTCCTTCCATCCATTCATCCTACTTACTTACTTCCTTTCCTACTTCTTCTCTTCCCTCCTTCTATCCTTTCTTCTTTCTTTGCTTCCCTACCTCGTTCCTTCCTTCCTGTCCTCCTTTCTTCTTTCTTGCTTTTTTCCCGCATTCATTTATTCCATCTCTCCTTTCTTCCTACATTCCCTCCTTGCTCCTTTGTTTCCTTTCCTTCTTCTTTGCTTCTTTCGTTCTTCCCCGCCTTCTTTCCAGCCATCCATCTTTCTTTCCTTCCTCCATCCTAAGTATCGCATTTTAAAGAACCAACAGACTCATATTGAAACACACTTTACACGAAAACTATGTCAAATCACTAGTCAAGACAATAACCTGTCAGTGAAAGTAGTGTAACACGAGATCCTTTGGCCATCCCTACAATTCCTTTTCAGGTGGCTTCAGTGGCATAGTTGGCAGCATGCTGAGCTTCTATGCCCAATATCGTGGGTTCAAACCCGGCCGAGGTTGTGGAATTTTTAAGAGCGTTAAAAATCCCTCAGTATGCCTTCCTTCGGAGGGGAAGTATAGCCAGCGGTCCCATGTCATAGATTTATGGCATGAAAAATTACCTTCCACTAACTACTCTTGTGTGAAGCCAAAATTTGTAGGTTATGATTTATAACGCTCTATTTGTTCCAACGTTTGCCACCAGGTGCTGACTGCGATGTCATCTAGTAGCCAGGTCCGCAAACTAGGTGTCGTGGACGGTAGAATATGGTAGCAAAAGTAGTAACTACTTGAAATTTCTGTCTGCAGTTCTTACTTGAATTAAAAACAGATAACACACACTAATACAGCCACCACAATTAACACCGGTTATCAGACCGATTCTACACACACCCAAAGTACACGGGGCTACATGACCACGTTTTCGCAGCCCCTAAACTAAGGAACCAGCCAACCAACCATCCCCACAATTCCTTTTCGCCATCAATGAAATGTTTATACGTCTTACACATATTAGCAAATGGTAACAACGACATTTGCTTTCTATATTGTATTTTTACAACCACCTGGTGTTGCCTCACGATACGTATCCAAAGTTCCTGGGTTCAAATCCCTATTCTCTCGTGAAATGATATATTCTTTTGTGGGTTCGGACGGGAATCACACAACGCCTCCTGTGGCAAAACTGAGAAGAGATCGTTCCAATTCCCACCTCAGCCATCCTGCAACTAATTGTAAGTGGGTTTATTATTTCAAGTTATTAAATAATGGTTTCCAGTCGTTCAACACAACTGGTGCCCAATTACATTAGGCGGGAAGACAAGTGTTTACAAGCCCTAACCTCAAAAAATTATATTTTTTACAAAATAACACCCTTTTATGTACAAAAAATACCTAATTGGATGACATGTTTCGTTCGTGGGGCGTGGTGGCGCAGCGGTCAAGCTGATGGCCTCTCACCAAGGTGGACTGGGTTCGATTCCCGGTAAATTCATGCGAAACTTTCGAAGTGAAATGCCATGTCCTGTGGTTCGGATTCCACGTAAAAAGGAGGTCACGTTGTTCATAATTCCAAGATTCACGGTCACGTAAAACTACAATCTTCCCTCCTTCCTTCCTTCCTTTGTTTCGTTCGTCAAGTGATCATCATTAGAAGCTACTCACTTACGCTTAGTTAATATACGATGTCTACGAACTACACTTATGCATAAATATATATATATACAATGTTAAGATTTCATAAGTTTAATCTAAATGGAATACCAATAGGTAGGCTCTTTAATAAATGTATTACACTTTAGTCAATAAAATTGAATTAATATACTGTACATCAATTAATACCAGTTTGGGCCATTTTAAGGTCTTCTTCAGTAATTGCTTTTTTTTTTTTAGAAAAGGAACTATTCTAATTACGAGCAAAGTGTTGAAATAATATTGTACTTGGATTTATAATAATAAGAGAATTTCGCACAAACGTGCATTACAAGTTAGTATTAATTACAACGAAATATAATTGCCACCGTGGGTGAGTGGGTATCGTATCGGTCTACCAATCCCAAGCTAGCAGAATCGCTCCTGGCCATGCTAAGTGATTTTTAAAGGCGACAAAAATCACCCCACGCATGTCATACGTTGTTGGTATGTTAAAGAACCCATTTGAATTCACTAGGCCGTGTTTATAATGGCAAAATTAATCTCGGCATTTTTGCCAACACAGAAGTTCCCCCTTTCTCTACTAGAAAGCGTTATAGTGTTAAGGAGCGTAGATATCTAACCTCCTTGACTTTCATAGCGCTCCAAGGAACAACACAATTCGACATGCAATCTGCCCTCTGGGCGTCAAATCAAAAAGCTTGCACCCGGCACAACGAAAGATCATTGCTGTAATTCATTAACGATTTTGTTCTCTCCAGACACACACTCCTCGGAAGGGTCGTGATATTGATTTATTTTGCATAATTTTTGATATAATCCGTGGATCGCGAGTCTTGATGCTCTAGAATGTCAAGAAACCTATAAAATTTTTAAAAAATTGCTTAAAATATAAACCAAATTAAAACATCAACATTTGTCAAAATACAAAAAAGAAAAAATCATAATTAGTCAAAATAGATTAAAATGGCCAAAGAACACAAAAATCAAAATTACTTAAAATCCAAATAGAAAACAATTACAATTAGTCAATATTAATGAAAACCAGCTCAAATTTTCAAAAATAAATAAAAGAATTGTCAAAATCCAAAAGAAGTATAACAAATAGCCTATCAGACCGTCTCCTCTCTAAATTACAAAGCAAATTAAAAATTAAACACACAATAAAAACAAATTAAGTTAAATTCCATAACCACCCTTGGAAAATCAAAACTTGTCAAAATATATAAAATAATTAAAAAATAAAAACACAAAAACAAAAAAAATACTAAATTCTAAAAAAATGAAAATTAGTCAAAAAACAACAAAAGCCAAGGAAACTCAAAAGAAATTTAAAACACAAAAAATAGATTACAAAATAAATAAATAAATAAATAAATAAATAAATAAATAAATAAATAAATAAAAACTTAGTCAAAATAGAAAATTAACAAAATCAAACAAATTTTTTCAAGTACAGTCTCCATTCTGCTAGCTTAGAGTGTGAAATAAAAGTTGTCGTAAGTGGTATTTATTATCAGTTTGTAGAATCGTAGTCGTCGCCGATGTGAAATGCTATCGATAACAACGACGTAATTAGCGCGACCGTTCTAGGGTAATAGCTCTGCAGAAATTGTTATTGGCGCCCGTCAAATTCCGGTTCAGCATCGAATTTCTTTTCTCTTCTCTTGCATACTTTTTTCAGTCGAGTTTCTTGTCTTGTGGATGGTAAAAAATATTTCGTGCATCGTTGTAGTTGTTTGAGTCTTCTGTCTTTTGACTGGTTTGATGCAACTCTCCATGAATCCCTGTCCTGAGCTAATCGTTTCATCTCTACATAGCTACCACACCCTACATCCGAGGCAATCTGTGTAACATATTCGAACCTTGGTCTACGCTTACAGTTCTTGTCCTTGACCCTTCCTTCCATAACTAAGCTCCTGGGTGTCTTAATATGTGTCCTACCAAACTATCTCTTGTCTTCATTACCAGTCGCCAGAAACATCTCTCCTCTCCCACTCGTATTAATACATCTTTGTTTGTAACCCTATCTACCCATCCGATCTTCATCATTCTCCTGTAACACCAGATTTCAAACGTTACCATTCTCCTCTTTTCTGCTGCACGAATAGTCCAAGTTTCACTTCCATGGAATGCCACGCTCCAGACAAAGGCTTTCAAAAATGACTTCTTAATACCTTTTAAAAATGTTTCTTGAGCAAGTTCATATGCTAGCCTGGAGGAAGCGAATATTGGAATCCATAAAACCGCTTTGAGATATCGTGCTTTTACTTGTTCTAAGGTGCTCAAGTCGTGATAGCTAAGGTTGGGCGATGGGTGTATAAACAAGTGTTCCGTGAAGAACTATATATAGCCTATTTTCATATATCCTACTTATTTTAATTGCCTCCATCAACATACAAAATTTCAGTTTGATTGCTGCAATAGATTCGTGAATATTGAGAACCTCCAAAATATTTCGGTAGGTCGCCATGTTGGATTTTTATATATGTACGCCATAGAGTTATGTACCATTAGATGACGACTTTTGCGTAGGTTCATTATTCAGACGTTCACTTCAATCGCATGAATAATACACACAAAATTAAAACTTAATTTTTAAAATTGCGCTCAGCCTCCATCTTGAGGTAATGTGAACAATTGAACTAAATTGGATGCCAGAGCATTACAATGTGTATAAACATTTACTCTACAAAATGTCACTGCGTTCAGATGGTTAAAACGTGAGAAAAGTCTGTTAAAAGCTATTAGCCTTTCACTAAGGTACACCAGGGTTCGATTTCTGGTTAATATGCATGTCATAAACATATAAAAAGGCAGAGATAATGTTTAAAATCGATTAATCTTGTTTCATTTCAAATTATTACTTGGATTGCAAATACAAGGGTGGACTAGGTTTGATAAACAGCTTACGCATGTACGATTTTTTTAATTTTAGACTTAAGTTTTAGAACTCAGCAATTCTTCTAGGTTTGTGCCGTGTCTTGTGTGGGGTTTCGCCTAGGAAACCAAGCTGGCTCATCGGCGGGCTCTTGGTGTCCCCGCCCGGACTCCCACAGGAGTGACGAACTGCGCGCCACCTCCCTTTATATTAGGTGCAACTGCACCACTCGACTGCGAGAACTAAAAGCTCAAGCAGCCTTAACCTCCCTATGAAGGCTTCCAAAAAGATGGTATATTGGCTTTCACGGCCGGTGAATTAAAACTCAGCAATTCTTCTAGGTTTGTGCCGTGTCTTGTGTGGGGTTTCGCCTAGGACACCAAGCTGGCTCATCGGCGGGCTCTTGGTGTCCCCGCTCGGACCCCCACAGGAGTGACGAACTGCGCGCCACCTCCCTTTATATTAGGTGCAACTGCACCACTCGACTGCGAGAACTAAAAGCTCAAGCAGCCTTAACCTCCCTATGAAGGCTTCCAAAAAGATGGTATATTGGCTTTCACGGCTGGTGAATTAAAACTCAGCAATTCTTCTAGGTTTGTGCCGTGTGGATGTGGGGGTCCGGACGGGGACACCAAGAGCCCGCCGATGAGCCAGCTTGGTGTCCTAGGCGAAACCCCACACAAGACACGGCACAAACCTAGAAGAATTGCTGAGTTTTAATTCACCGGCCGTGAAAGCCAATATACCATCTTTTTAAGTTTTAGAATTTACATTTTTTATTTTAGATTTTAGATTTTGCAAAAAAGGCCAAACCATAATGTCATGATTTTGGGTACCGGTAAATAATTATTAAAGAAAGACATATCAAGATTTGTAATACTTGGAATTATATTTCCTTTATTATGAATTATTAATTTTTTAGATTTTAGATTTTAAAATGTTTACATTTTAGATGTAATAATTTACATTATATATATATATATTATTTTAGATTTTGTGAAAAGATCAAACCATAATGTCGTTGAATGGAAATTTTTCATAACTAATTATTAAAGAAAAACATATCAGGATTTGTATTACTTGAAATTATGTTTTCTGTACTATACATTTTTAAGATTTTAGATTTTTGAATTTAGATATTGGATTTTAGATTTTAGGTAAAGACCAAACTAATATTGACTATTTATAAGACACTGGTATGTAGATAGAAAGGATTGACTCACCAGGCATGAGTTAGCTAACAGGGAAACACTTTTGGCGACTATGCTTGTTATTCACTAGTGAGTAGGGTTTTAGAAAACTGTTTGCTATTTTGGGTTATATACAACAGATGTTTAGACGTACTGAGCAACTATGTTTTACACAGTGGCGGTTTTAGAACAAGGACACACGGTCACGTGCCCCACCATTAAACATTCTCCTTGGGTCGTAGTCGTCTTGATAGTCCTTCCGTGGTAATGGCGCTTATGTCGCGACCAAGCAGTTCAATCGCCTTGCTGTTCACTTTCCCAACAGTAGGAGTCTGTCACAACAAGGTGCTGGGCACATGTCTTATGAGACCAACACAGTGTTGCCACATGCTTCCTATTTCTGGCTCTGTAACTTCATTCCTTCCTATTCAGCGGGGCGAGGTGGAGAGAGGAGCTATGGGAATTTCTTCGACTTGGGGCACAAGAATCTTGTGACGAGACGGTCAAATGGCCGTGAAAGTAGCAAGTTGTGGAGGGAAGGGGAGGGGCGGAGAGGGGTGTTTAAGTGCACCGTAAGAGGGCAGACAAGTTCATAGATGGCGTATTTACATACCCTCAGCAATTTTCCAACAAATTAATGTACGATACATCCCTCTGAACACTGCGCTCTTTATTAATATGTAAGAAGAAAAATCAACATATGTAATATGCATTGAGACAGAAACGTAACATTTTGAACGTAGGCTACGTTCCGTAAGTGAATTTGTATTATGTTATAATGTGAAGTTTGAGAATTCTCTTCATCTCTTAATCTAGGCCTAGGGGTATACACAACTGCCTGGCGACAGTCCTGCCTCAACACTTGGCTTCGAAAGTTTTGGCGCCTGCGATATTCAGTTATAAATGTGTATGAGTGCGGTGGTCTTTTGTAGTGTTCAGTAATATTAATCTTACATAATATTTGTTATTGGAAGCGTGATTTGCGAGGTGCGAATAGCTCGTACCCGTGTTAAACATAATAAAAATATACACTGAGCGCGTATTTCGTCGTAAAAGGTAAGCGGTTAATTCCTAATTGTCGCTTATCTATTATATGCCATTCTGATTTTAGACCGTAACTGAATGCTGGGACAAATTACTTAATAATTTTCACGCATTGGAGGTGTTCATGTCGTTAACGATGATGATGATGATGATGATGATAATTGTTGTTTTAAGGGGTCTAACATGTAGGTTATCGGCCCCTAATGGTTTGGGTGATAGTGAAAGATGAGATGAGAATGAAAACTATAACTAATACTAACTACAGACTTACATACTAGAAGATGAAATGATAAACAAATCAACGATAAGGCAAATAAAGGACAGTAAGAAAAGAAATGCCTCCTACCCTCAAAGAATGAGGATTGAGGGACTTGGAAGGAAGGAGAGCCATGAAAGGCACATAGGAAAGCCAAAGAGGAGAGGGCCTAACCCAAAGTGACAAGGTGACAAAACGGACCCAGCTCAGGAATCCCTCGGGGTCGTCAACTCCCGAGCTCACCAGCCGTGAGCACTTGAGGGTATAGCAAATGCAGGGTGCACCATAAGTGGTGGGGCTACGTACACCCTGCCTCCTCGAGGGCCTTGTTCAGAAGGCAGGAGATAACATGAAAAGAAAAAGAAGGCTGACCCCTCGAAGAAGGAGAGTATCAGGAAAGATGAGACAAAGGCTAATTAAGGCGGGAAAGTGAAAGACTCCCTTGGCCTCGGATACCCTAATACCGTCGGGGTCAGAAGAGAACAAGAGTTGACTAAGGGAGGTCGACATGAAAGGACGACGGAGAGGTGCCCGGCACAAGTAAGTGGAAGCAAAGTCATACTCAGCAGGAGTCCTATGGTCGCCAACCCACGTTCCACTAGAATTGAGCCTCTGGCGGGTGTCGTTAACGAAACCATGAAATAAACGAGGTAAAAACAAAATTACAAAATAAGATCTTAACTTAAGAGGACAGACTATTAACAAATGAATTAGGCCCTCCAAAACCAGGTCTGTGCATTAATCAAGTCTCTAAAGATAAACACAGAACATATAACAGGACTTTCAATAAATCTGTGTATGAAAAATGGGATTGGATATGTGGGTGTCGGGTAGTAAACTCTTTTTTTGTTTTGTTTCCCATGCCTGTTATTTGGTGGCGATGACACATGGACCATGACTGGCATCAATGATTTAAAACATTTACCTGAAAAAGATAAGAAACATTGTTTAAAGTCAAAATGTCATACGAACAATGAAATGAGCTTAGCAGTGTTGGTGAATATAGTATAGGGCAGCAACTGGATGATGGCTGTTCGTAAACACAACGAACTTGTGGACAAGAATAGGTATATTATGTCGCTCATTCGATTAAGGTCTTAATAATATTCACTGGATTTTTAGGGATTTGTAGTGTTCGTGTTAATGGCTTTAATGAAAATGAAAATCCACAGCCTGCTTCCAGTCTCCGACCGGGTCAGTAATGGAATGAATGGAGCCCCTATCTAGCGGCGAGGATATGAACTGTGCCGGCTGCCGAGGCCTGACGCACTCCTCTGGTGCAATGATTAAATGAATGACAAATGAAATGATAGCGGAGAGTGTTGCTGGAATGAAATGTTGACAGGGAAAACCGGAGTTCCCGGAGAAAAACCTGTCTGCCTCCGTTTTGTCCAGCACAGATCTCACATGGAGTGACCGGGATTTGAACCACGGACCCAGCGGTGAGAGGCCGGCGTGCTGCCGCCTCAGCCACGGAGGCATGGTAATGGCTTTAATGGATCCGTGAAATTATTGAGTTTATGTAATCTACTTTAGGGATATCGGAAGGAATAGTAGGAGTGCTTGTACTAATACGTGACCATTTAACTTCTCGATCATAAACCACGGGACATGCTTTTTACGTGGAATCCAAGCCACCAGACGTGTCATTTCACCTCGGAATTCCCATAAGCATTAACCGGGAATCGAACCGGACCATCCTTGGTGCGAGGCAAGCAGCTTGACCGCTGCGCCATCACAGCCCGATAAAACCGCAGAGATACGATTGCTAAATGGCCGCCACAATTTAACCAATTGAGTGACATCGGTTTTCTTGTATACTCATGGTACGGCCAACATGTACCATTATGGGTGTATGTTCTCTCAAAAATGTGCTGTGCCCCACCCTTGTTTCAGAGTGCGAACCGCCACTGGTTTTACAGGGTTTTGGAAGTCCCATAGCTGAACTTACAGTAGTACTCTTTATCACCGTACACAATATCAGGGTGATATCAGCAATAGTTTCGAAGATAGAGAATGCCAGTGAAATATTTCGCACAGACGCCATCTTGAGGTCATGTAGACAATTGAATTATATTAGATGCCAGTGCATTACAATGCTTTTAAACATTTCTTGAACCATGTTTCAATGCGTTCGGATGGTTAAATCACCAGAAAGGTCTATTTGAATGTTTCAACTTCACTAGGCCGCCATGTTCGTTTTTAAGCAAACAGGTTTTTGAAAGTCAAATAGGTAAACTTCGAGGAGTGCTCTATATCACCGTACAAACTTTCAGGGTGATATCGTAATAGTTTCGGAGATGTAGAATGCCAGTGAAAATTTTCGCACAGCCGCCATGTTGAGGTTATGTAAACAATTGAACTAAATTGGATGCCAGTGCATTACAATGTGCATAAAAAATGTTGTACCCAGTTTCGTTGCATTTGGATGGTTTAATCGCGCGAAAAGTCTATTTAAGAGCTTCAAATTCGTTTAGGTCCATGTTCGTTTTGTAGTCAACAGATTTTTGATAGTCTCACTGGTGAATTGCTAGTAGTGCGCTTTATCACCGTACAGACTTCAATGGCGATATCAGCAATAGTTTCGGAGATATAGAATGCAAGTGAAATATTTCGCACAGCAGCCATGTTGGATTGGTGAGACGTAATACAAAAAAATGTGAAGGGCACTGATGCAGTCGGCCGTAATAGTACTATCACCTTACCGAGTTTCATTGAAATCGCTCCAGCCGTTTAGAAGTTATTAGGGTGAAGGGTGCAGAGACATATGCACACACATACACACACACACACGGATAAAAGGTGATCTCATGAGCCTATTTATTCATAACATGAAAATAGGCTACAAATAGTTAAAAACTGATTTGTAGAGGACTTAAATTTAAGTTCCCCTATTTTTAGCCTATTTTCATTTATGAAAAAGAGGCTTATGAGATCAATTTTTGTCCGTGTGTGTGTATGTGCGTCGTTCCCCCCCCCCCTCCTAATAACTTCTTAAAGGCTGGAGCGATTTTATTGAAACTTGGTAACGTCATAGAACTATACTGTTTTGGCCGACCCGGCCGTGCCCTTCGATTTGTATTACGTCTCACAAATCAAACATGGCGGCTGTGCGAAATATTTCAACAGCGTTCTATATATCCGAAACTATACCTCATATCACACTGAAATTTTGTACGTTGATAAAAGCCACAACTAGACGATCACCTATGTGACCTTCAAAACCCTGTTTACTATAAAATGAACATGCCGGCCAAGATAATTTGAAACAATTAAATAGACATTTTCCGCGATTTAACCATCCGAATGCAGTGGAACTCGGTGCAGCAAATAACTATGCAAATTGCAATGCACTGACATCTACATAACCTCAAGATGGCGGCTGTCCGAAATTTCAAACTAAAGTTTTTATTTCTTGTATTCTAATCATACGAACGAATTAAACGTTTGAATAATGAGCGTACGTAATAATCATCATCTAATAGTACATAACTCTATGGCCAACATATATTAAAATCCAACATGGCGACCATCCGAAATATTTAGACGGTTCTCATTATCTATTAATCTAAAACAGCATTCAAACTGCAATTTTGTATGCTGATAGAGGCTATAAACATAAGTACATATATGTGACGTTGAATAACCTGGTGAGCACAAATCCAACATGGCGGCGACGCGAAATTTAAATATTTAAATGGACGTTTCTCCCGATTTATTCATCCGAGCTCAGTGAAACTTGATACGGAGTAGGCTATTCTTATAATTTAATACACAGGCATCTACTTCATTTAAAGTATATTCATAACCACAAGATGGCGGCTGAGCGAAATTTTATAATCTTGTTTTTATTTCTTTTGTCCAAACCATGCGATTGAAGTTTGAATATTACACCTACACCAAAAAAATCTGCATGTAATAGTACAAAACAATAAGGCCTATACAGGGTGTATTTGATATGATGGAAGTCCGTTACACTGGTGATAGAAGAGACTATTCTAAGCTTCCTAGGTAAAAAATTTGTCACCTATCTTGAAATTGATAATTAATCATTAAAAAGTCAATGTTTTTAGTTATTTCAGAAACTAATCAGGCAGAAAGTGGTGCGGCAGGCTGGGGTAAACGAGGCGGAGCCAGGAGAGACGACGCGCGAAGGGGAAGTTGTTACGTAATCGGAGCATTGACCTTACCGGTTGACTTGAGGGGTGGTAGGCTATCAGCTGTTATGAGGAAGAGCTCTACTGTCTCGTAAGAAAATGTGCATTGCCGTTGTTCTTGTTGTTGTTGTTGACAGCGCACGCAATGGCTTGGGACGTTGGGACAGGTTGTATTGTGTAGCCTACTTTGTGAGTGTGGAATTCATTGATTGATGTTCATGTATAAAATAATTTCGATACTCAGCCCTGATGTATCATTGGCGTCCGTGTCGGACCTTCTGTTGACTAGTTTCTGAAAATACTAAAAACATTCACTTAATGAAATGCAGTGTGACGAAATTCCGACATCCCGTAGTCTGTTCAGAACTAGGCATTTAGGACGGAAGTAAAATACTTGATGTTTTGTTTGAGAGGCTTGGCGATTTTGGTCATTTAGCCCCATGTAGCTGGGTGTGGGTAGAATTTGTGTGATAACCTGTGTTTTGTGGTTTCTGTAGTAACTTAATGTGGGTATTTGTAATTCAGGTGAGGATTCGGAAGAAGGCGCCGGCCCTGTGGTGTTGGGGCAGTGCAACTGCCTCTCACCTGGAGGCCCTGGGTTCGATTCCTGGCTCCATCAGGGATATTAGAAACTGACGTGAGGGCTGGAACGCAGTGTACTAAGCCTCGTGAGGGCAATTGAGCAGCTGTCTGACAGTGAGGCAGTGCCCGAGTCAGGAAAATCAAGATAAATGGCTGAGGGGACCCGATGCACCGACCACGCGTCACCCTAATATCTGCAGGCCAAATGGCTGTACAGCGGTCGCATGGTAGGCCTAGGCCCTTCATGGGCTGCACTGCCAGCGGTTATGATTATTGAGAAGAAGGCGGCCGTGGCCTTAAGTAAGGAACAATCCCGGCATTTGCCTGGGGTAGAAGTGGGAACCCATGGAAAACTACTTCCAAGATTTAATACTAGTACGGTACCACATGTTCATATTGTGAATTGTCCCATCCCATCTCCAGCCCTCGGGTGGCCATTAACTGGAGAGGGGGGGGGGGGGGGGGGGAGGGTTGATTTATTGGTCCATCAACAATGTAAATACATATGAAAATACACGAAAATGAAAATAAAATACAAATTCATTGTTATAATACAGTGTTATAATAATAATAATAATAATAATAATAGTCTAATAATAATAATAATATTAATAAGAGTCAGCATGTGTAGTTCTGGTGGTAGAATGCTAACATTCCCGAGGGTGCGATCTACGTTCAGTCATGTAGTAAATGAATGGGATCTAATACGATCATGTCCATGGATTTCATGGCACATACAAGAGATCCTACGTACATTAAAGTCTGGTAACTCGACATTACCAAAAAGAAACATAAAAGAAGTTAGTGTGTCTAAAAGCCCACTATTACTATTATTAGTATTATTAATATGTTTATTACAGTTGTTTCACTATCTTCACACAAAGATAGACCAACAGTTCCTTAAATAAATTTACCAAATCTTTAGGATTTCTATTTTCTATGCATAGTTCATGAAGCTGGCAAAATCCTAGACAGATCCACCATCACTAGTCATGTAGCCACTCCCCATGAAGGTGTGAATCAGCTGTTCATAGGCTCGGTATGTGTATTTCAATGTCATTGGCAGACAAGGCGAGGAGGTCACTCAACTGCAGACTCTGGTCAACATTCCTCAGCGTAGGAGGGGAGGGTGACGGGGAGAAGTCAGCTCTGCTGCTGAGGGGAACGAAGTGAAAGACCGTTTCCAAGACATTGACCGACGATTTTTGTGATTTAATTCCACCTACACTAATTAAGATCCGACTTAATTTCATGAAGATATTTGCTTAGAATACCATCTTCTATCACCAGTGTTAAGGACTTCCATCATATCAAATACACCCTGTATATAACAAGTAGTTCCGTGAAGAACTATACAGCCTATTTTCATATATCCTATTTATGTTAACTGTCACTATCAACATACAAAATGTCAGTTTGATTGCTGTAATAGATTCGTAGATATTGAGAACCAACTAAATATTTCGGATGGTCGCCATGTTGGATTTTATATATGTAGGTCCTAGAGTTATGTACTGTTACATGAAAATTATTGTGTACGTGTAGCATTCAAACTTCAATCGCATTATTAGGACACAAAAAGTAACAAGGATATTTTAAAATTTCGCACAGCTGCCATCTTGTGGTTATGGAAACAATTGAAATAAATTAGATGCCAGTGGATTAACATTCGTATAAGGATTTACTGTACCAAGTTTCACTGCACTCGGATGGTTAAATTGCGAGAAACGTTCATGTGAATATATATAATTCACTTCGCCGCCATATTGGATTTGTGATCACCAGGTTATTTAAAGTCCTATAGGTGAACTTAAGTTCATAGCCCCTATGAACATCAGTAAATTCAGTTTGATTGCTATAATAGATTCGTAGATATCCAGAGCCATCTAAATATTTCGGATGGTCGCCATGTTGGATTGTTAAATGTTTAGGCCATGGAGTCATGTACCATTAAAGGAAAATTATTGCGTAGGTTCATTATTCAAACTTTCACTTCGATTGCATGAATACAACACAAGAAATAAAAACTTAATTTTAAAATTCGCACAGCCGCCATCTTGAGGTTATGTAAACAATTGAACTAAATTAGATACCAGTGCATTACAATGTGTATAAACATTTCCTGTACCAGATTTCATTGCGTTTGGAACATTAAATTGCGAGGTAGATCTATTTAAAATTTTCTAATTCGCTTGGCCGCCATGTTCGTTTTATAGTTAACCAGTTTTGAAAGTCATATAGATGAACTTCTAGTAGTGCCCTTTATCTCCGTACAAAATTTCAGGGCGATACCGCTAATAGTTTCAGAGATATAGAATGCCGGTGAAATATCTTGCACAGCCGCCATCTTGTGGTTATGTACACAATTGAACAAAGTTAGATGTCGGTGCATTATAATGTGTATAGACATATACTGTACCAATTTTTATTGCGTCTGGTTGGTTAAATCGCCAGAAACGTCTATTTAAAAGTCGCAAATTCGCTTGGCCGCCATGTTGGTTTTGTAGTTTTCAGTTTTTCAAAAGTCACATAGGTGAACTTCTAGTAGTACCCTTTATCACCGTAATAAATTCCAGGGTGATATCGGGAATAGTTTCGGAGATATTGAATGCAGGTGAAATATTTCGCACAGCCGCCATGTTGGATTGGTGATACGTAACAAAATTTGAAGGGCACGATCGAGGTCACCCGGAATAGTGCTACAAACTTACCGAGTTTCATTGAAATCGCTCCTGCCGTTTAGAATTTATTAGGGGGGGACACACACACCTCTCTCTCTCTCTCTCTCACACACACACACACACACGCGCGCACTCACACACGGATAAAAGGTGATCTCATAAGCCTATTTTTTCAAAATTGAAAATAGGCTAAAAATCCATCATGGTTATTATCCAAAATATTTAGAAGGTTCTCTATAAATATCTACGAATCTATTACAGCATTCAAACTGAATATTTGTATGTTGTTAGAGGCAATTAATATAAGTAAGATATATGAAAATAGACTATTTAGTTCTTCACGGAACTATTTGTTTGTACATAAAAGCGTGTTATTTTGTAATAAATATTTTATAAATATGCTATCGGGCACAATTTGTATTGATCGACTGAAAAGCTTTCTTTAATAGAACTACGCAACACTGAAAAATGACTTCTATTACTTGAATATTTCTACCTAAGGCAAATGCTAGGATGGTTCCAAATTCTTGCCTTAACCCTTGCTAAATGGCGAGAAACAAGATGTTCAGTAAAGAACATATAGCCTACTTTCTCCTAAATACAAGGGTATTGTCATAACTCTTTGTCCTTTTCAGGAGTATAATTCAATGTTGGTTGTAGTAGCTTGTTGAAATACAACGTGCTATACGGATTTTAACATGAATATGAGGTGCCCTTTGCTAGTGCTACCTCTGTACAAAATTTCATTCAATTCGGTTTCAACGTGTTTTAATTGATATGGGGAATTGATTTGCAAACATACATAGCCGCTATCTGCAAACTATTGAGTTGTTGACCTTGTAGTTCAGTCAAAATATGATTCCCACAAAAAAGGTTTGTTGTTGTAAAATTTGGTCGTAATTTGATTTAAGCTTTTAACATTTGGGTGGACGCCATTCCGTTTTCGTCAAGATGGTGGCGATATAAAACATGACACTGAGGTGCCCTTTGCTATTGCAACCTCTGTACCAAATTTCGGTCAATTCGGTTTCACCGTGTTTGAATAGATAGGTGGATTCGATTTGCACACATACATGGCCGCCATATGCAAACTATTAGGCAGAAGACCTTGAAGTTTAGTCAAAAGACGCTCGCCTTATAAGTATATGGTGTTGCAAAATGTGGTGGAGATCGGATTATTAGGTTAGTTGGAATTCGATTTAAGCGTTGAACATTTGGGTGGCCGCCATTACGTTTCCGTCAAGATGGTGGCGATATAAAACATGACACTGAGGTGCCCTTTGCTATTTCTACCTCTGTAACAAATTTCGTTCGGTTTCACCGTGTTCGAATTGGTGGGGGGGTCGACATTCGGAGTACACACACTCGCACACACACAGACTCACTCACACACACACAGACAGACATACAATTTTTCGCCCTGTGTTGATCTCATAAGTCTACTTCGTCAGAACGCTCTATCAAAGTTCCAACGTTCACCACTAGGTAACATTGATGTCTGGTGGCGAAAGTTGGAACTACTTGAAATTGAACGGAACATGTAGCTCACCCTTTAGTGTGTCCGCTGGAAGCAGCTACAGACTCAGGTGAGCCGAACATGTCCTCGGACACTCCCGGCACTAAAAGCCATACGATAAATAAATAAATTACTTTCATTTTTTTTACAAAAAATCGAAAGTAGGCTAAAAATATAACACGAGGACTGACGCCGGGAAATTTTGATCCATAGTGTGTCGCTCCCTTTTTGTTGTAGTCGTACGAATTTCAATGAAGTAATTTTACACCTGGTGTCTTCTTATGAACTTTTTCCAATATAAATTGAGGTTAATTTGGTAGTTTTCAAATTTAATATGCAGAAGAATTGGCAATAATATTCGTAACAATAAAATTGGCCTTTATAGTGGCGGTAAAACTGTTATCTGGATTTGTTTACTTAAGAGCTGATGACCAAGGTTTCCCTAGATTCTAAACATAGGTCAACAAGAAGTGAGCTATGTGATTGTGCTGAACCAAAATAGTTGGATTTTCCCCCTTATTTTATACAGATTGTCCCGACTTACCTAAGCCAAAAATTGGCACGCGAGGACTGGCACCATGGGTAAATTTGACCCGACCGTAAATAATATAGAAATAACTTGAGTGTTCAAAAAACTATGGACATTTTTAGCCTATTTTCAATTTTGAAAAAATAGGCTTATGAGATCACATTTTGTCCGTGTGTGTGTGTGCGCGTGTGTGTGTGTGTGTGTGAGGTGTGTGTGTGTGTGTGTGTCCCTAATAAAATCTAAACGGCTGGAGCGATTTCAATGAAACTCGGTAAGTTCATAGCACTATTCCCGGCGACCTCGACCGTGCCCTTCAAATTTTGTTACGTCTCAACAATCCAACATGGCGGCTGTGCGAAATATTTCACTAGCATTCAATATCTCCGAAACTATTACCGATATCGTCCTGAAATTGTGTACGGTGATAAAGGCCACTACTAGAAGTTCACCTATGAGACTTTCAAAAATCTGGTTACTACAAAACCAACATGGCGGCCTAGCGAATTTGAGACTTTTAAATAGACTTTTCTCGCGATTTAACTATCCAAATGTAATGAAACTTGGTACAGCAAATGTTTATACACTTTGTAATGCACTGTATTCTAATTTAGTTCAATTGCTTACATAACCTCAAAATGGCGGCTGAGCGAAATATTTCACTGATATTCTATATCTCCGAAACTATTACAGATATCACCCTGCAATTTTGTACGGTGATAAAGGGTACTGATACAAGTTTACCGATGTATATTTCATAAATCTGTAAAGTACAAAACGAACATGGCGACCAAGCGAATTATAAATATTTTAATAGACTTTTCTCGTGATTTAACTCTCTGAGCGCAGTGAAATGTGGTACAGTAAATGATTTTGCAGATTGTAATGCACTGCCATCTAATTTAATTCAATTGTTTACATAACCTCAAGATGGCGGCTGTGCAAAATTTTAAAATTAAGTTTTAATTTATTGTGTCGTAATCATGCGATCGAAGTGAAAGTTTGAATAATGAACCTAGGCAATAATTGTCCTTGAATGGTACATAACTCTATGGCCTATACATATAACAATCCTAAATGGCGAGCTTCCGAAATATTTAGACGGTTCTCAATATCTATGAATCTTTTACAGCAACCAAACTGATTTTTTTAATGTTCATAGAGACTATGAACATATGTTCACCTATAGGACTTTCAGTAACGTGGTGAGCACAAATCCAACATAGCGGTGACGCAAAGTATAAATAATTAAATGTACGTTTCTTGCGAATAAACTATCCGAGTGCCGTGAAACGTTGCACGTTAAATGCTTATACAAATGTTGATCCACTGGCATCTAATTTATTTCAATTGTTTGCATAATCACAAGATGGCTGCTGTGCGTAATTTTAAAATCTCGTTTTTACTTCTTGTGTTCTAATCATGCGATTGAAGTTTGAATACCACACGTACACAATAATCTTAATGTAATAGTACAAAAATAAAAATCCAACCTGGCGACCATCTGAAATATTTAGACGGTTCTCAATGTCTACGAATCTGTTACAGCAATTAAACTGAAATTTTGTATGTTGATATTGGCAACATGAGTAGGATATATGAAAATAGGCTGTATAGTTCTTCACGGAACTACTTGTTCTTTTTCAGGCTAGAGTTCAAGGCTTGGAAGGAAGGTACAGTAAGCGACAGGAAATAAGGGCTGACCAAAACAAAAATATAGAGCATTATAAAAGCCTCGGGTCAATAATACCCATGCGCCAGGCCTCGTTGGTTAATTACAAATAGACGCACTACTACAACCTTCACAATGATACGGGTTATCAGACAGGTGTCCGGCTCTGTGGTTAAATTGTTAGCGAGCTAGGCTTTGGCCCGACGTGTCCCGGGTTCGATTCTTGGCTGAGGCGTTATGGATTTTAATCTCATGGTGTTAATTCCCACGGTGGATGTGCGGTTATAGTGTCGGACTATCAAACCCCCAAGCTTGCAGGTTCGCTCCTGGCCATGGTAAGTGATTTTTTTGAAAGGCGACAAAAATCACGATACTCATGTCATACGTTGTTGGCATGTTAAAGAACCCATTTGAATTCAGTAGGCCGTGGGTGAACAGTATGTGCCATCTTCATCATCAGTTCATCCTCATTACGACGCGCAGATCGCCAAAGGGCGTCAACTACGAAAGAACGACCAGCACTTGGCCACTCAGGAGGCCACATGATCATTATTTATCAGACATATTCGACACACATCGATGTACACAGATTTATATGACCACGATGTTCCAAAGCCTATTTTTTTACAGGATATGCTTCAATTTTATTAGCTTGGTACACCTGATTTAAACCCCAATAATTACCAGTCCTGAGATCCAGACACCAGCGCTGATAACGGACACATGAAGGAACTCCGTTGTCAAGTACCTGGTGACCTCGAGGTTACCTGCCAGCATCAATACAAGATACTTTCACGGTCGAACGATAGATGGCATTCCAGTTGATATCACTCCTGAAATTGTTGGTTGGGTGGTTCTTCAGTTTAGGGAATGCGACAATGCGGTCATGTAGCCCCGTGTACTTTGGGTGTGTGTAGAAGCTGTCTGATAACCGGTTTTAATTGTTATGACTGTATTAGTGTGTGTTATCTGCTTTTAATTCCAGTAAGGAATGCAGATGACAATATTAAGCAGTTCCTACTTTCGCTACCAAATGGTACCGTCAACGACACCTAGATGTGAACTTGGCTACTACTAGATGCCATCGCAACCAGTGCCTGGTGACGAACGTTGGAACTTCAGAGCAATAATCAAACCTAACCTACACATTTTGGCTTCACACAAGTTTAGTTAGTGGAAAGTTCTTTTACATGCCATAAATCTATGACATAGGCCCACCGGCTTTACTTCCCCTCCAAAGGAAGGCATACTGAGGGACTTTTAACCCCCTTAAAAATCCGACGACTTCGGCCGGGTATGAACCCATGATCTTGGGCACAGAGGCTCAACTTGCTACAAACTACGCCACCGAAGCCGCCAAATTGTGATTGATTATTTGAACCATTATTCAGAAACCTCCTGCTGTTTTTTTTTAATATTCGACCCTTAACTAGAAAAAAGAATCTGGATCATGAGACGAACAGCAGATCTCTATAGTATCACAGACAGTTTCACAAACACTGAAGCATGAGACAGTTCAATTTTTTGTGTGCACATATTTAGGATGGACAACAATAGATTAACAAAAATATTATCGATAATCATACTAATATATAACAATGAGATGGTGTGTGTCTGTCTTTATGTCTGTCTGTCTGTCTGTGTGTAACTCAATAACGCAAGAACCACTGGTCCGATTTAAATGACATTTTGCATGGATGTAGCTGATTTACCACGTTTACATATAGGATACTTTTGTTTTCGATATTTGCACTATAAAAAATGGCGACCATTTTAGTGACGTCACTACATCCTTTGGTTTCAAAATTTCATATTTCCATATCAAATAAAAAGAGAACACTAAGAAATAGCAAGCTTTTGATGGCATACACATGCTTTAACACTTAATTTTCTATCACATTTCGTGTATCTCCAACAGTTAGCGAGTAAAACCTAAATTTGTACAATAAAACACGGTCTACATATATAACAAGTAGTTCCGTGAAGAACTTTACAGCCTATTTTCATATATCCTACTCATGTTAATTGCCTCTATCTACATACAAAATTTCAGTTTGAAGGTTGTGATATATTCGTAGATATTGAGAACCGTCTAAATATTTCAGATGGTCGCAAGGTTGGATTTTTATTTTTGTACTATTACATTAAGATTATTGTGTACGTGTGGTATTCAAACTTCAATCGCATGATTAGAACACAAGAAGTAAAAACGAGATTTTCAAATTTCGCACAGCTGCCATCTTGTGATTATGCAAACAATAGAAATAAATTATATGCCAGTGGATTAATATATTTATAAGCATTTAACGTGCAACGTTTCACTGCACTCGGATAGTTGATTCGCGAGAAACGTCCATTTAAATATTTATAATTCGCGTCGCCGCCATGATGGATATGTGTTCACCAGATTACTGAAAGTCCTATAGGTGAACATATGTTCATAGCCTCTATGAACATAAATAATTCAGTTTGATCGCGGTAAAAGATTCATAGATATTGAGAACCGTCTAAATATTTCGGATGCTCGCCATTTCGGATTATTATATGTATAGGTCATAGAGTTATGCACCATTCAAGGACAATTATTGCCTAGGTTCATTATTCAAACTTTCACTTCGATCGCATGATTACGACACAAGAAATAAAAACATAATTTTAAAATTTCGCACAGCCGCCATCTTGAGGTTATGTAAACAATTGAACTAAATTAGATGCCAATGCATTAAAATATGTAAAATCATTTACTGTACCACATTTCACTGCGCTCAGAGAGTTAAATCACGAGGAGAGTATATTAAAATATTTCAACTTCGCTTGGCCGCCATGTTCGTTTTGTACTTTACAGTCCCCTTTATCTCTGTAGAAAATTTCAGAGTGATATCTGAAATTCTTTCGGAGATATAGAATGTCAGTGAAATATTTCGCACAGCCGCCATTTTGAGGTTATGTAAACAATTGAACTAAATTTGACTCAAGTGCATTACAATGTGCATAAACATTTGCTGTACCACGTTTCATTACGTTTGGATAGTTAAATCGTGAGAAAAGTCTATTTAAATGTCTCAACTTCGCTTGGCCGCCATATTGGTTTTGTAGACACCAGGCTTTTGAAAGTCTGGTAGTTGAACTTCTAGTAGTGCCCTTTATCACCGAACACAACTTCAGGGCGATATCAGTAATAGTTCCGGAGATACTGAATGCTGGTGAAATATTTCGAAAAGCCGCCATGTTGGATCGGTGAGATACAATAAAATTTGAAGGGCACGATCGGGGTCGGCCAGAATTGTGCTATGATCTTATCGTGTTTCATTGTAATCCCTCCAGTCGTTTAGAAGTTATTAGGAACACACACACACACGCGCACACACACGCGGACAAAAGGTGATCTCACAAGCCTATTTTTTTTTTCATAAAATGAAAATAGGCTAAAAATGAGATGGTGTGTGTCTGTATATTACTCAATCACGCAAGAACCACTGTTCCTATTCACATGAAATTTTACATGGAAGTAACTTAGCTGATTTACTTGGTTAACATATAGGATACTTTTGAGTACGATACTTTGCTCTATTTAAAGATGGCGAGCCTTTTAGTGACGTTTCAAATCGAAAGAGAACGCTAAGAAATAGCAAACTTTTAATGGCATATACGAGGTTTAAAATTTAATTTTCTCTCCGAAAGGTCTTTGTCACTTTTCGTGTATCTCCATCGGTTAACGAGTAAAACCTAAATTTGTGCTATAAAACACGGTTAACGCCGAGCGGAGTAGTTGGACAAAATGTTCCATCCTTACTCTCCCTCAGTGCAGCACCACGCCTATCCCCTGTTTTAACTGTCACCTTCAAATTTTAATTGATTTATGACCCGTAGCGAAGCATGGGTACTTCAGATAGTTCAATATAATTTATACACAAAATACTAGGATAAATTGGCTGGAGGAAACAAGGGGGGACCCTAATGAGATGAACATCGGAGAGAACATGATGAAACACCGAGAAATCTTCAGAACCACTGTAAATAAGCACACATTTAGGGTGAAATCTATCAGCTGGACTGGTACATGATGATGATGATGATGATAATTGTTGTTTTAAGGGGCCAAATATCTAGGTTATCGGCCCCTGTTGCTATGGGTGATCGTGAAGATGAAAATGAAATGCAAACTTAAAACTAAAACTAAATACTAACCTACGTACTAGAAGAAGAAATGGAAAACTAAAGGTGAATGAGGCAAATAAAGGACAGGAGAAAATGAAATGCAATCAACCCTCGAAGAATGCGGATTGAGGGACTTGGAAGGAAGGAGAGCCATGAAAGGCAGATAGGAAAGCGAAAGTGGAGAGGGTTCCCCACAGGTAAGGGACAAAAGGGGAAAACGGACCCAGCTCAGGAATCCCTCGGGGTCGCCAACTCCCGAACTCACCAGCCGTGAGCCCCTGAGGGTGTAGCATTATCTAGGGTGCTCCAAAAGTGGTGGAGCTACATACACCCGGCCTCCTTGAGGGCCTTGAGCAGAAGGCAGGAGATAACATGAAAAGAAAAAGAAGGATGACCCCTCGCAGAAGGAGGAAATCAGAAAAGATGAGACAAGGGCCAATTAAGGCGGGAAATAAAGTGACTCCCTAGGTCTCGGATACCCTAATACCGTCGGGGTCGGAAGAGAACAAGAGTTGACCAAGTTAGGTCGAAAGGAAAGAAGACAGAGAGGAGGCTGGCACAAGTAAGTGGAAGCAATGCCGGACTCAGCTGGGGCTCCGTGGTCGCCAACCCACGTTCGACTAGATGTGAGCCCCTGGGGGGTGGATTGGTACAAGATTGACAGAAGAACACAAGAGACAACATAGTGAGTTCTTGAAGAATTTTTGGTAGAAGAGAAAGGCAAAAGTCTTGCAACCAATATCAGGTTCAAACGCGCTATATGAATCAGACCTCGTAGTTTTAGTCGATTAATTTCATTTATCAAAGCTGAAATCGATTAATTTCTACAAATAACGATTTAATCAGTCGTTTGTTTAATCGATTAATTGATTGGTTGGTCGATTAATTGATTACTTGTTATGTTGATTAATCGATGTACTTTGCTCCTTTAATTACGCTCTCACAGCTGCAAAACACACATTTAATTAACTAATAGTACATTATGAAACGAGCCTTTAATGGCAATAATTAAGACACGAGTATGATTATATCCCTCCCTATATTATTCTGCTAAGGTCCCATTCCAGTGTTGTACCGAAAATAAGGTCCCATTAACACCAACCTACACATATGGGGTACCTACAGGTTCAACATATCCCAATGCGTAAGCGAAACGCACTCACTTACTCTTTAAATGCCTCACAATTAAATAAATACCTTAAAGCATGTATATTTACAATGAAATAATGAAAGAATGCAACACGGTAACCATGGTAACAGAATCTCACAGGTCCATCTATTTCTGTAAGACGCAATGCAATTCCAATTATTACATTACTGTGAAAGTTTCCAGACGGTTATAAGGTTATCACTGAACCAAATTAAGCTGTAAAATTCATGAATACATACAGTATAATGCGCTTAAGGGTGTCAAGGGGCACTCTAGAATTTTTTCACGCAATTTTCACGTGTGAGTGTGGTACGAAAGGTGATTTTCAACCGACTATAAAGGTTCTCCGAAAACCACATTTAAAGGCCCTTAAATTAACAGTGTGTGTGATATTCCCAGAAAACTAACTTCGCTCTGATATACTTATGAAGGAATGACAAAACTCTATCCACTGCACCAGTAGCTGAATTGATAAAGCCTGATTATTCATACCAAGGATAAATCAGTCATAGCATTCATGATTGAGATTTTGCTAAGTGTGCTCTTAACAACTAGAATATTCGCGGGCGATGCCGCGACGGGTAATACTAGTGTTTATAATTTCCATACGAGTGTCTTAATTACCATTATAGGCGAGTTGCATACGACTGTTTATGTTCGACGATAATTATAACTTTATTATATGTTTTAACGGGAGCCTCCGTGGCTTAGGCGGCAGCACGCCGGCCTCTCACCGCTGGGTCCGTGGTTCAAATCCCGGTCACTCCATGTGAGATCTGTGCTGGACAAAACGGAGGCAGACAGGTTTTTCTCCGGGTACTCCGGTTTTCCCTGTCAAAATTTCATTCCAGCAACACTCTCAACTATCATTTCATTTCATCTGTCATTCATTTAATCATTGCCCCAGAGGAGTGCGTCAGGTCTCGGCAACCGGCACAGTTCATATCCTCGCCGCTAGATGGGGGCTTCATTCATTCAATTCCTGACCCGGTCGGAGACTGGACGCAGGCTGTGGAATTTTCATATGTTTTAACATAAATATCTGTAGGATTCAGTTATTAGTGAACAAGGCGCTGGCTTTGGCGACTGAACAGAGCGCATGCGTGGTCAAGGCACTCCGGAAGTAGAGACCATTCACTTTGCTTGACAACACAGAAATATGTTGGATTTTGAGCGCATGCGCGAAGGTATCCTTATCTACTTGGCCACACAACTGTTTCTTGAGTTCTGATTGGTGGGAGAAACTGTTTCATAATGAAAAATAGTGTTATAATGAGCCTCATTATGATACAGTTTTCCGACACATGATGTTTACATCTCGACATCGTCGAACATAAATTATATTGTATCATATACTTTCAAATAATGTTCCATATTTTTGAAAACTAGGCTAAAACAAAATAAAACAAAATTGTTCCAGTCCTAATTTGTAAACATTGAAGAAGAATTCAAAATCATTGCTTAAACTCTCTTTTTTTTTGTTTGTTTGTTGGAACCCGTCACATTTGATTGATGTTTGTTCTTCCACTGTCACTCACTCTTATTTGGTTATTGTTAACATAAACAAGAAAGGACACTTTGTGTATTTAGGCAAAAAGAAACTTTTATAGATTTCTAGACAACATTACGAAAATAAGCGTAACTCAACTTAAGCGATGAACTCTCATTTAAAATGTTCATATCTCGTGTCTATTGATCATTTAATCGATTCTTCGGTTATCCGATTATTCTATTATTCGATTAATCGATTAATTGAACATCACTTATTACCAGCTCGACTATGAATGGGCATAACGAAGAAAGAAAGAAAGAAAGGAAGAAAGAAAGAAAGAAAGAAAGAAAGGAAGAAAGATAAAAAGAAATAAATAAAGGAAGAAAGAAAGAAAGGAAGGAAGAATGAAAGAAAGGAAGAAACAAAGAAACAAAGAAAGAAAATAAAAGGAAGGAAGAAAGAAAGAAAGAAAGAAAGGAAGGAAGAAAGAAAGGAAGGAAGGAACAAGAAAGAAAGAAAGAAAGAAAGAAAGATAGAAGAAAGAAAGAAAGAAAGAAAGAAAGAAAAAAGGAGGAAAGAAAGAAAGAAAAGAAGAAAGAAAGGAAGAAAGAAAGGAAGGAAGGAAGAAAAAAGAAAGGAAGAAAGAAAGAAGAAAGAAATAAAGAAAGAAAGAAAGAAAGAAAGAAAGAAAGAAAGAAAGAAAGAAAAAAGGAAGAAAGAAAGAAAGAAAGAAAGAAAGAAAGAAAGAAAAGAAGAAAGAAAGGAAGAAAGAAAGGAAGGAAGGAAGAAAAAAGAAAGGAAGAAAGAAAGGAAGAAAGAAAGGAAGGAAGGAAGGAAGAAAGAAAAAAGAAAGGAAGCAAGAATGAAATAAAGGAAGAAAGAAGGAAAGAAAGAAAGAAAGAAAGAAAGAAAGAAACGAAGAAAGAAAGAAAGAAAGAAAGAAAGAAAGAAGGAAGAAGAGAAAGGAAGTAGGAATGAAGGAAAGGAAGGAAGAAAGAAAGAAAGAAAGAAAGAAATAAAGGAAGGAAGAAAGAAAGGAAGAACGAAAAAGAAAGAAAGGAAGGAAGAAAGAAAAAGAAAGGAAGAATGAAAGAAAGAAAGGAAGAAAGAAAGAAAGAAAGTAAGAAAGGAAGGAAGAAAGAATGGAAGAAAGAAAGAAAGGAAGAAAGAAAGAAAGAAAGAAAGAAAGAATTAAAGAAAGAAGGAAAGACAGATAGAGAGAGAAAATTAACAATAATAATAATAATACTAATAATAATAATAATAATAATAAGTCAAAAAGTGTTCGGAAAGAAATAATATCAGAGAAGAAGATATACCACAGAGAGATATTTTTAGGCAAAAAGTGCTAAAAATTGAAGAAATCCAAGGGAGAAAGGAAAAAAACAGCTCAAAATAGTCCGAGGAATGGAAGAGTAAGCATAGTGAGATGATGAAGGAATACTGGAGGAAGAAGAAGGAACAGCAAAGGACAAAGCATTGAAATTGGCTCGTGATCCGTAGACGACCGAAACGAAAAGAATAATAATATTTCCATTGTAACTTTTATTATATTTAATATTAATATCGGACTATTTTGGTTTTGTGTACCATGCAACTCAATTATTTCTACCAATTGCATGCCCAGTCTCAAGCCTCTAAATTAATTTCTCTACACTATACATAACATTCTCACGGTGTATGTCTGTATGGAGCATAACATATTTTAAGAACCTAGAAACGTCACAAATCCATTCTAAGATAACCGTCAACTTGCTTCATTATGGGTGTGGTCAAATTATTACCCTTAGTTTCTACATGCGACATTACGATGAATTTTAAATAGAAAATTTAACCAATGATATTGCTGGGTTGTTGCATCAGCCAGGGAGTATTTTTATAATACACAGTCAAGGTGATCTGAGAATAGCCTATATAATAGCAGTGGTGGACTGCATAGGCACACTGTATTCATTACGAGTAATAATAATACTTCACTGCAAGACATGAAGGTTCTGGTAAGTCGTTGCTGATAATTCATTTAACTCATTATGGAATAGTAGTCTCTACATTAACCACCTGTCATAAGGACAGTTGATGCTTTCAAAGATGCTGATAGTTGAATCCTTCAGCCAAATTTCGGAGAATTTTAATGCCGAAGTGCTAGTATTTCCAAAAAAACAAATATACCTACGTATGTACCTGACATAATGTGTTGGATACAATTAAAAAAACTTGTAATGATAATATCGTTGAGCCTCCGTGGCTTAGGCGGCAGCACGCCGGCCTCTCACCGCTGGGTCTGTGGTTCAAATCTCAGTCACTCCATGTGAGATCGGTGCTGGACAAAACGGAGGCACACAGGTTTTTCTCCGGGTACTCCGGTTTTCCCTGTCACAATTTCATTCCAGCAACACTCTCCACTATCATTTCATTACATCTTTCATTCATTTAAGCATTGCCCCAGAGGAGTGCGACAGGCTTCGGTAGCCCGTACACTTCATATCCTCGCCGCTAGATGGGGGCTTCATTCATTCCATTCCTGACCCGGTCGACGACTGGAAGCACGCACTGGATCTTCATTTCAATAATAATATCGTATACAGCAAGATGGAACCGATAACAAAAACAATTAGAAAATAAAGATTAGCCTACTGTTTTATGGACACATCTTCCGTATGAATAATGACCGGCACACAAAGAAAATCTGGAAGTTTCTTAAACCGAAGATCTCCAAGTTGAAATGGTCCCGAGTGTGTGAAAGAGATATGATACAGGTGGCCATTACGGAGGATAAAATCAAAGACAGGAATAGTTTCAGAAGGAAGGTGAAAAGCTATCAGGGTTTTATGGTGGAGGCAGAACCCAGAAGACGGAGAGGGCCTTTAACAGAGTAGCGGAAGAACAAGCTGATAGATGAACTCAAGATATACTGGCAATATGTCAAAGCCGTCAAACGAACAAGACGCAGACACTGAAATGAGAGTGGTTGCTAACACGCAGTCCATAGCGCCTCAAGTCGACGGTTAAAATATATATATATATCATTTGGTATCGGGTGCTGGGTGCAAGCATTGTATTTGACACACAGAAGGTTGCTTGCATATCGAATTTCTTTGTTCCTTGAAGCACTACGGAAGTCAAGGAGGTTAGATATCTAAGCTCCTTGCACACTATAGCACTTTCTAGTAGAGAAATGAGGAACTTTGTGTTGGCGGAAACTCCCGAGATTAAATTTGCCATTATGAACACGGCATACTGAATTCAAATGGGTTCTTTGACATGCCAACATCGTATGACTTGCGTCTCGTAGTCTTTGCCGCCTTTCAAAAATCACTTACCACGGCCAGGAGCTTGGGGTTAGTAGGCCGACACGATAACCACAATAACAATGTTAATGTGTAAAAATAAAATATAAATACAGAAATCAAAATCATAGTCGCCTCCGTAGCGTAGCGGTCAGCATGGTTAGCTGCCGCCCCGGAGGTCCTGGGTTCGATTCCTGGCTCTGCCACGAAATTTGAAAAGTGGTATGAGGACTGGAACGGGGTCTACTCAGCCTAGGGTGGTCCAAATGAGTTGAGGGGGTTCGATTCCCACCTCAGCCATCCTCAAAGAGGTTTTCCGTGGTTTCCCACTTCGTCATCGGGCAAATGCCGGGATGGTACTGTCCCCGTTTACCCGGATAGTAGGCTGTCAGATATCCGCCCCCTCAATCGGATTGCCAATAATCAACCGCACCGGCTCAGATACACCAATGAAAATGGCACTGACAGAAACTACCGAGATTTGAGCACAGAAGTTAACAGGAAATCATTGTGGAACACACCAAAATAGACGGGGGTTCATACTTACCTTTACTTACCTCTTAAAAATTATCTCGGGGATTGGGTTGACAACAGGATCTCTAAAGTATGCTCCCACAATAACCTCCACCATGACATTTAAAAATGAACCAGAACGAAGACGAGAACTTTGAACTGTACAAAAGCTTTTATTTCAAATAAAGGGTATGATTTTAACAACTCAACAAAATAAATGTGGCTATCAGTAGCCCATGTCAATCTGACTATGTCCTCCTGAAGGACTTGCAAAGTTATCAAACAATATGTTAGCTCCCACGAGCTCAAAATAACGTAATATTCAAAACACATTTGGACTGGAAAAGGAAGTCAGGACGAGACACATATATAGAGCATTTGTTTCTTTTAATAAACATGACACTTGTATTTATAGGCACAAGGCCAGAATGTAGACGACCTCGCCCGCTGATAACCAGTTGTCTGGCCAGCTGCCGTCTACCCTTCAACCTGACGCACACCTGTCAAATGGGGCTCACTTGTCATGCCACACTGCGTAAGAATCCAGCTCCCTCTCAAAAGCTTTAAATGTCCGCAAGACAACTCATATATATTTACGCAAGTCTTTCAAATGCTTTACTCACATACCACTGAATTATTCTGACAATCCCTAAACTTGTTAAGTTATCATCCAAATGTTTAATAAGCATAGTTTAGAGTATAAAACACACTCTTAAATGTTTATAACAAAAACTCATAAATAATTTATAACAATTAGAAATTGTTTATAATATTGACGAAGATAATTACAAAAATGTTTAAACACGCCTCTAACATCACTTTCGTTCCACATTATTGTCAAATATATTTACATCATTATTTACAATATTAACATTTAAATTATTCAAATTATTAATTTAAGAAATACATTTAACCACATGTTCATCCGGTTGGTAATTTCATAATCGTGTCAATATAATCGACCAATGAAGGTTAGTTATACATGTTTATTGTCACAATCTGGTTTAATAAAGGTTGTAATAATTATTATAATTATTTGTGACGGTAATCTTCATTCTAAATCTTATCTCAAATTCTTTCAATACTCTTGTTAATTATAAAAGTAAATTCACTTGATTAATTTTCAACGGACTATGACAATACACTCCATCGGAAAATAATTCGCTTACAAAATAATGCACAAACTGCATTAAAAATAGGCCCAAAATTCATCATATATTAATATATATGGCATCAAAATCTTCCACAGAACTTACAAAAACCTCCACTAACAAATTCTTTAACATCATTAATTACTGTGGGAACCTCCTTCATTTATTCCAGGGCATTATACATCAGCGACTTTCAACACGTCCGCTGCACTAGCGATTATACATTCATAGTTCCACTTAAAAATTCTTATAATCATTAATAGTTTCAAAACTGTTGTCATTTAACCTTCGTGGATTTCATTCATGAATCGAAATGAAGTAAAAATTTGCCAATCACAAACAAATTTAATAGTGAATACGCTTATATACGCCTCTCTGGTCTATCAAAATTTAAGATTAACATCTTCAAAGAATTGTAGTATAAAAATACCATCATCAAACAAAGTGCGACTAAACTGCAAAATAGTCGAATAGAATCCAATTAGACTGGGGAATGCAAACATCATTATATAAATCTCTAATTGAGAAAAAACTCCTAACAAAAGTTCACGACTTTAATGCATTCAATAATTCATAATTAAAGTTCATCTTTCACAAAATGGTCTATGATGCAATGGTCGTTCATAACTGACGATAAATGTCTGTGTTGCAATCAATTCAAATAACGACTAGTATTTCCAAGATCGTCGACAACGTAATGGATTTTAACGCTCTAAAAAAATTTAAATGTTCTTCCTTCTTGATGATGACAGAAAATTGGTCAAAGTAATTAAACTGGGGTAGAATTCCTTTAATAACGTGACACGCTGTCTGAATTTAAATCTGCCATAAAAATCATTAACTTACAGTCAAATCGAGACTACAAAAATAATAAGCAAATTACTGAAAAATCTAAATATCAGTCTCAACTGATCCAAAATCATTTAACTATGCCCATGACATAACAATGTCTTAATAAATCGTCGAAAAAGGCATAACACATCAAGGTGTACTGAGAATAGGAATCTCAAACAAGAATATAGGGCAAAATACATGAGGACAAAAAATATGGGAAAATGGTTGCTCAGATATCGCTAAGAAACTCAAATACAATAAACGTTCACGACTACCTTATCTGCTGGTTGAAGTTCCAGAGGAAAATTCCCCAAAGAAGACTGCTGATGGATCCATTTCACCAACTTGAAGATGAGCTCCATCCTCGAAAAAGGAAACGGCACCCTCGGAGAATCGAACTGCTTCCTCCTCCGGAAATTGCACTGCTCCGTGAAGACGAAAGACATCCTTCCGGCAAAATTCTTCTTTGTGAGTCGGGACAACCCTGACCTCTCTTGAAAAATCCCTGAAGTTCCAGTAGAAAATCGCCATGAAGTTTTTGTAGTAATTTCCGAAGAAATATTCATATTCAGTGAGTATGAAATCGTTTCCATTGCTGTTTGATAGTATTCAGCCTTGAACCACGAAACATGGGTGTAGATGGTTATTCACCACATGTTCGCTTGTGTGGAATGGCAATTAGCGAAGTTCCATGCTGCTATCTTACTCCGTTGAAATATGTCCCAATTGCATTAAAGTCCTTTAGCCTTCCATCTTCTCTTCGGTTATGGTAATAGAAGAACAAACTGCCATATTAAACTGCTCCATAATACTGTAGCGTTGTGTCACAAAAGCAATCTGAAGTCTCCCTATTTCATTAGCCGTGTCAGCCGTGGCGTAGAATCTGACGATACAAAGTGCTTCTCAGATGGCGAGAAAATCACTTTTGTCAGTCGTCTAAAATTGCCAATATCTTCCAAAATAATTCCTCGAAATTGTTCAACTTTTCTACACTCCTTAATGTAGCACTGCACAATAGAATTAGCTTATAGGCGACCGCTAACTGTTCATAGCTAATCTTGTAGACGCGTTATAATGTGCGTTTTAACTTCACCTAGTTTTACTCACTGTAAACTTGCACTGCTTGTCTGCTCGAATCTCGTTCACTGCGGTGACTTCACCACGCGTTATAAAGACGACTCTTTCTACTAATCTCACTCGACGTCTCACCGAAATGACTATATAAGAACTGAGACTGAAGATCTGATGATTTGAGCTTTGATGATTTGAGCTTCGATGATCTGAGACTCCTCTCTTCTGCGCAAGGCCTTTTATAAACTTCATGAGGGGCGTATCCATCCCTTCCATAGCGTGTTACTGCGTCATCGCTAGAAGTTCCAACTTCGTCAATACATGACGGATTTTCAAAATTCAAAAACTGAAAATAAATTTCACCAAAATTCCAGATCAATGCCTCTACTGCAAATGGATTTCCACAATTCTGCATTCCAAAAAGTAATAAAAATACCATAGTTTCAGCAATCTCCGTCTTCCTTCAGACTATCGTTCATTGGTTCGAGCCTCCCCTCCAATAGCATAATTTCTTCCTCAGCAGAATTCCACGTTTCCTGCGACTGCGTCGTAAATCTCGGATCTTTCTCGAATAAATGCTGACGTCACTGAGAATCTCAGCTCAAGTAGCCTGCTGGCATAACGTCTGCGTCATCCGTGCTTACGTCATGACTACCCACGTCATAACTATGACAGCCATAACTTTCTTTATAATTTCCAATATAGCCACCGTGGTCTCTATATAATTCAATTTACGGGGGCAGTACCTACTGTAAGGCCACGGCCGCCTCCTTCCCTCTTCCTAGCCTATCCATCCCAATCTTCCATCCCTTCCCATCCCTCATGAGGGCCCCTGTTCGCTTTGCAGGTGAGGCCGCCTGGGAGAAGTGCTGATCACACCTCCCCAGTTGTATTCATCCCGACCAGATGTTCCAAGCTCCAGGACACTGCCCATAGAGGCGGTAGTGGTGAGTTCCCTCGCTGAGTCCGTGGGAACCATCAACCTAGAGGGTAAATTGACTAAATAAAAAAAAAATTAAAATGTAAAAACACTTAAAAATAAATATTCTTTCCCCTACAACGGGTTAAGCGGATTTGAACATCTTGTATATCAGCCCAATGTACTTGGGTGTGTGTTCAATTTATCGGATAACCTGTGATTCTGTACGAGTGCGTAACTACAGGAATGTGCTGGGATTTTAAGTACTCTGGGTCATAAAAATACCGTACTTTAGAACTATTTAATAAACAATAAATAGAAGTGATAGAAGCCATGTTTCTGTGCTGCTTAATTATATTAAAGAAAGATTTTTATTCGGTCAAACAATGTTGTAGCGGCTTCGGTGGCGTAGTCGGTAGCATGCTGAACTGCTGTGCCCAAGATAGCGGGTTCAAACCCGGCCGAAGTCGCCGTATTTTTAAGAGCGTTAAAAATCCTTCAGTATGCCTTCCTTCGGAGCGGAAGTAAAGCCGGCGATCCCATGTCATAGATTTATTCCATGTAAAATATCCTCCCACAGACTAAACTTGTGTGAAGCTAAATTGTTAGGTTAGATTTCGTCGGAATGCTCTATCAATGTCCCAACGTTTACCACTAGGTATCATTGATATATGGTAGCGAAAGTTGCAACTACTTGAAATGGAACGGAAATTGTAGCTCACCCTAAGTGTGTTCGCTGGAAGTAGCTACAGTCTCAGGTGAGCCGAACAATTCCTCGGACACTCCCGGCACTAAAAGCCATACGATAAATAAATAAATAAATAAATAAATAAATAACGGAAATTTTGCCAAACAACATTTGATGGGAAAACAAGACAAATAGCTCATAATATGACACCAACAGAAAGTCTCTGCCCTTCCCAGAAACAAATACAAGAAAACCTGTCAGAAAACTTAGTAAGTGTGGTAATTATTACTGAAATATATTAAAGCATTAAGCACCCGAAAGAAGAATTATTCATTTTAATGTTGCAACACTTAGAAATGACGATCACATTAAAAAACAAGTAGTTCCGTCAGGAACTAAAGCCTATTTTCATATATTCTACTTATGTTAATTGCCACAATCAACATACAAAATTTCAGTCTGATTGCTGTAATAGATTCGTAGATATTGGAAACCAACTAAATATTTCGGATGGTCGCCATGTTGGATTTTTATATCTGTAGATCTTAGAATTATGTAGACTACTGTTACTTGAAGATTATTTTGTACCTGTAGTATTCAAACTTAAATCGCATGATTAGGACCCAAGAAGTAAAATCGAGATTTTAAAATTTCGCACAGCTGCCATCTTGTGGTTATAGAAACAATTGAAAATATTAGATGCCAGTGGATTACAATTTGTATTTAAAAAAAACTGTACCAAGTTTCACTGCACTCAGATGGTTAAATTGCGAGAAACGTCCATGTGAATATTTATACTTCGCGCCGCCATGTTGGATTTGTGATCACCAGGTTAGTGAAAGTTCTATAGGTGAACTTATGTCCATAGCCCCTATGAAAGTACAAATATTCAGTTTGATTGCTGTAATAAATTCGTAGATAATTTGAACCGTCTAAATATTTCGGATGGTCGCCATGTTGGATTGTTATATATGAATAGACCATAGAGTCATGCACCATTAAGGAAAATTATTGCGTAGGTTCATTATTCAAACTTTCACTTCGATCGCATGATTACGACACAAGAAATAAAAACATAATATTTAAATTTGCACAGCCACCATCTTCAGGTTATTTAAACAATTGAAGTAAATGAGACAACAGTGCATTACAATGTGTATAAATATTTGCTATACCAAGTTTCATTGCGTTTGGATCACTAAAACGGGAGAAAAGCCTATATAAACTTTCAAGTTCGCATGGCCGCCATGTTCGTTTTGTAGTTAACCGGTTTCTGAAAGTCTCATAGATGAACTTCCAGTACTGCCCTTGATCTCCGTACAAAATGTCAGAGTGCTACTGGTAAGAGTTTCAGAGATATTAAATGCCGGTGAATATTTCGCACAGCCGCCATCTTGAGGTTATGTAAACAATTGAACGAGGTTAGTTGTCGATGCATTACAAAGTGTATAAACATATACTGTACCGAGTTGCATTGCGTTTGGTTGATTAAATCACAAGAAACTTCTATTTAACTGTCGCAAATTTGCTTGACCGCCATGTTGGTTTTGTATTTAACAGGGTTTCAAAAGTCACATAGGTGAACTTCTAGTAGTTCCCTTTATCACCGTACAAAATTCTAGGGCGATATCGGTAACAGTTTCAGAGATATTGAATGCTGGTGGAATATTTCGCACAGGCGCCATGTTGGATTGGTGAGACCTAACAAAATTTGAAAGGCACGGTTGTGGTCGTCTGGAATAGTGCTATGGACTTACCGAGTTTTATTTAAATCGCTCCAGCCGTTTAGAAGTTATTTGGGGGAGACACACACCATCACACACGCACACACAGACAGACACACGGACGAAAGGTGATCTCATAAGCCTAGTTTTTTCATAAATGAAAATAGGCTAACAATCCTCCTCCCCCAAACGAATCTATGAAGGTGTAGCTACTATGGCTGTGATACACTTAAGCAGTAAGCCCTAAAACTCTAATGGAATGATAAACTAACATGCGGAAAAGAACTACAATTACTTAACATATTGTTTGTCCACCGTACTACTAATGTGTTCAAAATATGTGGCAAAAAGTTCAAACTTTACCACTTCAATCATTGTAAGAACAGGACATTGTCTTTAAATGAACGTATAAAGGCAGACAAATAGATAGTAATGGAATGCTCATTGAAGTGCAACTTTGATTTTATTAATAGACTAGCAGAAGTACCCGCTCTTCGAACGATCTTCTGTATTAATAACCGGACGTTATCAATTGAGATATTGTTCCGAAGGTTAGGGGCTTGTCATTCCTTCATAAGTTTATCAGAACGAAGTTAGTTTTCTGGGTATATCGCAGACACTGTTAATTTAAGGGCCGTAAAATGTGGTTTTCGGAGACCCTGTATAGACTCCCTAGATTTGTGTCACACATTGAGAAGCACAACATAGGCTTTGGTCGTCCTTCTAGGATAATTTTTATTTTTCGCCTATTTTAGCATGTATTTTTAAAAGTTGTTCCTTATACCCACCCTTCTATGGGAAGTACGTTCAAGAGTTATCTAAATGATTGGTGTATTGACTCGTGGTTACAAGACCAAATTTTACGATGCTCCAAGCACCCGAACATGAATTATAGGCGTACATCAACATAAAGATATATCAACAACACAGTATCAAACAAAATCATCTTTACGATGAACCCGTTTGTCGATAAAAATATGATTACTTAAAATGTGCTCTCAAACTAAATTCACCTAACGTGTACTTCCTGACGTGAAAATAATATTGAAAACCTCGTAGACGAAACGCAATATATGTCAAATTAAAACTGATCCTCACCGTTGTGGAAAGTCCCCATCCCAAGAAAGAACCCTTTAATAAATTATAAAGGCTCGTGCTGCAGGAAAATTCGGGATTTTTAGCCTCCAATGGCTCAAATTCCCAAAAGCTGCAAAAAGCACTATTCCAATTCAGGAATTTTTGAAAATAATGTTGCTGTTTGGAGATATAATATACCTTCTGTACAACATATCGCATATCACACTTGTAAGACACGTGTAAAAATTCTAGGGTACCCCTTGACCCCTTTAATCGCATTGTTGAATTTTACAGTCTATGTTTGATTCCACGACAACCTTATAGTCATTTGCAAATTTTAACAGAAATTTAATAAATTGAGTGGCATTGCTTCTTACAGAAATAGATGGAAAGTTGGATGTCACCTCTTGTGACACTGTTGTCATGGTTACCGGCTTGCATTACTTCATTAGTTTCTTCTTGTTCTTCTTCTTATTTCGGATGGGCCAGCTAAGGACCACGACGTTCAACTTTTCAGCTTGGAGAGGGACTTGATGTTAGCCCAATATTCGCGCATCCTCTGGCTATATTTCTCCTTCCTCTCTTTTGTCCAGATGATGCCGGTTTTCTTACAAGGTGGTCTGTCCTGAAAACTCTTCTGTTTAAGTATCTTTCTGAGATGTGATCGGCTTCTAATATCACTTTTCATTATCTTCAGTTCTTGGATATCCATGTTAACTACTGTTAGTGACGGTGTCACACTCCTTCTCTTCCCCCAGTAGTTGAGAAACCGGTTTGTTAGTCTTGTTGGATTCATCCATGAGACGTGTCCATAGAAAGCCAGACGTCTCTTTCTGGCCAAATCTGTGATTTTCTCAGTATATGTACTGTATATAGCTCCTGATTTGGTCATCTTCTGCACTCGTCATCTATTTATTATTTTATAAAATGAAAGAGTGCCATATCCCCTCCAGGGACGTAGCCGACATGAATAAGGGCCCTTGACTAAGTCAAGGGAACACTAACGAGGCATCCCGAGCCGGAGTTTTTCGTGTGGTAGGGTGGCAGGTTCCTTTCCACTCCTCCTCCTACCATAGCATCCGGCAGGTTCCCATTTTTCAACACGAGGCTGGAAGACCCCGTACCAGACTATACCAAGACTTTTAAATTCTTGTCAGAGCCGGGTATCGAACCCGGTATCTCGGGGTGACAGCCAACAATGCTAGCCACTGCGCCACGAGGTGGTCTTTATAAGTTTATTAAATGAAATTAGTTTTCTGGGAATATCTCAGAAACGTGGTTTTAGAGCCTTAAAACGTAGTAGCCACTGAGGGGCTGAAAATGAGTTTTGCTCGTCCTTGTACGCCATATATAATAATAATCATAATAATAATTTAATAATATAGGGATAGGGATATAATAGACCGTTAGTACTGTACCCATGTGAGTAATTTCCATGGAAAACATGCCTCTGCCTCCAGCTAGCTTCAGGACTCGGCGTGTACCGTTCTCCCACAGAGCAGTTGCATATTTTTGATTTGAGACTAAAAGGTATCAACTCTACAATGATAAGGCACAACTCTACTCTAAAGACTTGAATTCAGTAAAACTCATGGCTTCAAACATAAAAAGAACACAATCCCAACAAATATAATACATAAACAAACAAAGTTACTCCCGCAATCCACTAATTATTCACACATCTTAACAAATTAAATCCATATCATTATTCAATCATTTACCATTAGGTTGACTTTAAACTTCACTCAAGTGCGCTGATGCACATGTAACGTTTCACAAGAACTGTACTTTTACACTCATGTCACCTTGTGTGACTTCTTTTAATACACAAAATTACTTGTTTCTTACAACACAACTTAATTTACATCATGTGTACTGTTTGTGTTATATCTCTCTCTCCCACCAAATGCTTATCATGCATTAGCCAACTCATGGGTTGCACTACAATCTACTTGCAACACCACAATTACGTAAGTCTACCCCTCCGCTCCCCTCTTTTTATAGTTCCACTGCATGTCATTGTGATTTCAACTCCAGCTTATGTTATCGCTGTGTCGGATGGTATTATTAAGCTACCCTTGCGAGCGTAGCCTGTGGCTTCAAGTGCCCAACTTCATGAACTCGTGTCAGTGTCAGTACAAAATGCAACTTCCGACCATTCGTAAGATTGCTAAAATTTTATATCATCAGGGTGATCTATGATTAGCAATGTGTTTTTAAACCACACATATTCATTACACAATATTACAATGCTTCCTTTCATTACAAGCAAGGTCTCAAATCTGTCCTTTCAAAACGCTAGCCTTCACGGTTCGTTTGACAACTCAGCCCCCTGGAGCTGCCTGTATACAATGGAATGGAGTGGGGCGGTTACCGCAGTAAACCGTCCCTCGCCTTCCCGATTCCTGGCTTTCATCTTCCCTAGCAGTATCACGATGCTGAATACAATATTGTGGTCACAATGATCCACGTGATCCCATATGAATTTAAACTGAATATTATGCAATAGGTTCTGGATGAGCTTAAATATTTATTCCTAACCTTAGGATATTAATAACGGCCTCAACAGGTCGTATCATTATATGAAGGCACGAGATTCATCAAACACAGGTCTAGTAGGTAGCCGGTATCTTAATAAATGCTACGGTCAGTCAGCCGCTGCCGTCAATAAGATTCGCTTCACAAGAGCCGAATCATTCAATAATACGTTGTCGTTCGATCAGGTATAGTGCAGAGGTCTCCAATGTTCTCCCCTCACCTACCACAGGATTCGAACTCGGAACATTCCATATCCATCATCGGAGTTAGGGTATCACACTAAATACACTCCGGCATAAATAAAATATCTCCGTACGCCCAAGGCTGTACGAGACTTCACACGTCGATTAGATACGTGGCTTCATAACCCGCTGCTCTGATCTCGCCCTTTAATTAAGAGAACTCTATCCGTTACTCTACAAGCTCATACACAAGCCACAAATTCAATTCACTATTAACCTCTTTCATTTCCTTGCATAATTATATTCCCATTAACACATTATATTCTAATATTAACTCTTTTCTCAACCCTTAATGTATAATCTACTGCTTGGCTAGATAAATATTCCAATTAGCGTAAATATTTCCTGCTTACAACCTTTTATCCTGATGTATTCAATTATACCTTTTATCATTATTATAATTATTATTATTATTACTGACATGAATTACTTGAACCCGACACAACCTAACCGTTTCAATAATCGAACATCCGTGTTCGTTACGTTAAGTTTTACATAACTGAATTGCCATTTTATTAATAGTGGTAACGATTAATCCACTCCCTGATGTATAAGAACAACTTAACTCTACTGAATTCAAACAACCATAAACACTTGAGGATCTCCCTCCTAATATTGATTCTTACTGGCATAATTTATCATTCTGAAATCACATTACATGCAGTGGCTATAACTTCTATAACAACATGATTTGTGGGGTACTTACATAGGCTTATCCAGGTGGCTCCAACCACCCATATCTTCCAGTGTCGCCTGCCATTTGCATATTTAGCGACACATTTCCATACTGCTAATACACATCTTATATGACATTTGATTCATAAACACACGACACTTTTCCATTTCTATGATGAAGCTAATGCTTCCAAAACACATGACACTTTATAACACTTGTTATATTATTAATTTAAAAGATATTTTACATAAGATCACTGCACAAACACACGTCACAATTTATATTCCTGACTGGTTGAAATTTCCTGGCAAGATATCAGAATTGCAGGTGCGGACGGCCTCTTCTTCGGTCCTACTACCTCCTGATTGAACATCTCGATCATCTGCCTACGGATTCACCGACAGTCTATCGATTATCCCTTGATAACCTTACTGATATTGCATTAATATGCTTACATAACGTCATGAACGTTAATTATTGGCATACTTAAGATAGGTATAACCAATCACTATTTTACACTGCGCTCAACATTGTACATTGTATTTACACAAATTATTACTTTCAACAGTTCTGCCTAGTATATCACACGGTACTTCCAATGTGAACACTGCCAATTGCTCGTACTGCCGACTATACACATACGGCACGACTGTCCTTAATAAACAGTATATAACAGTCTTACTGCACGGCTTCCCAAACTGAAGTCCGAGCCTCCTATCTTAACTTCGGTAATATGCATTTCGCATAATCAAGTTTATTGATTACCGTACTCATTCTTACTTCATGACCATGCATGATTATATTATCACTGGTGCATTACACTGCACGGCTAATATACTGATTACCAGTAAAATGTTTAAGTCTTTGTGTGCGCGCCTGGGCGCTCCGCGCTAGATTCTGGTGCAACTTCCAAACACAACTGCCAACCGATAACTGCTGCCAACAACTGACAACAACTGTTCTCTCTGCCAAGGGCCCACTCCCTATATCCGTTTCACAAGAAAAAGTAGATCTTGAATTCCCTCGCAGAGTCATCTTCTGTTCCAGGATGATTCTGGTCTTGGAATAATATTCATATTGTTCCTTTTTCTTCGCTGGTCACAAAAATCGGCCAATTAATTAATATTAATTGCCTTTGCCATGGCGTGGGTAAGCGGCGTCACTTAAAAATCCCCTGCGACCAAGTCAAACCATGCCGCGAACACCAATCGTCCTGTGTTCATGCGCACTCTATTAAATATGCCATGATTTCACAGTTTAATGGCTCTAAAATTAGCCTCCTGGCTAAAGATTCACCTGTGTGCAACTCTCATGTCATTGCGTTGCTCCAATCACGAGTAATCAATGATTTTCCTTCGGATCTTCCCCTTCCATTCTCGTTTTTATTCTCAAACGGGGAAGAACAGGGTCATTATTCAACCCCCGACCTCTTGCAGACGACTTAAGTAGGTCCACGAGATTGACATGGCTCCATGAGTCTCCTCCTACCATTCTGGGGCCATTAGTAAACTGTCAAACTCTCCACTTCTGTATTCCAAGTCCAGCATAGCCTACTTCATGTAGTCCAATAATGCTATATTCCACTCATTTCCCCTGCATTCTTTCAATAAATAATGTCAGTATCAACTGATATCACACCAGTGATTAAATATATACTTTCCTCTAGGGTTTTTTGCAACGAAACTCCCGCAACAGATCTCGGGTTCGTTCCCTGGTGGAACCTTCATTCAGAGCTCAACTTATCTCCGAGGTCCACGTTCGATACCAGTCAGCATGACCCCCTCGGGTTCAGTACCCCTTGACCCCCTTTAAGCGCAATTTATACGTATTGATGAATTTTACAGCTTAAGTTGGTTCCGTAATAACCTTATAGCCGTTTGCGAACGTTCACAGTAATGTAATAAATGGAATGGCATTGCGTCTTACAGAAATAGATGGACTTCTGAGATTGTGTTGCCATGGTTAACGGCTTGCATTCTTTCAATAGCTTAATAAATGAAATTAGTTTTCTGGGTTTATCTCAAAAACTGTTGGTTTTAGGACCTTAAAATGTGGTTTTCGGGGCCCATGGGGCTCCCGAGTTTTGTTTCTCACATTGAGACGCAGAAAATGAGCTTTGTCTCATCTTTCTACGCCCATTTTAGCATGCATTTAAGGGGGCTAGGCCCTCTTTTATGAGAGGTATGGAGATGAGTTACATCAATGATTACTTTCGTGCCTCTGATGGACTTCTGTACCAAATTTTACGTTGATCCACTCAGCCGTTCTCGAGTGAGGCGCGTGCAAAGTTGTACACAGACAAACAGAGAGACAGACAAAAACTTTATTTTTGCGCACAACCGTCATAAACCAGTCTGAAACGCGTTAATAACTCAAACTTCTGTGGAAATTTAGAAAAAACAGACAAACTTTCATTTATATATATTTATATATATATATATATATATATATATATATATATCTTATATATAAAAGTAAAAGTCTGTATGTATGTATGTGGGTGGGTTGGTTCCGTATACAAATCTACACCGTTCCACCAATCTCAACCAAATTTTGCATACACATAGTTTAGGACCTAGAAGGAACCGCTGGCTACATGAATTTTCGATAGTCTTTCTCATTCTTCTGAATTCGGCCCTTTTGCACTCAAGCACAGGCTAATCAAATCATAAAATATACTCATGAAGGAATGGCAAGAAAGATAGTTTCCATGGCAACATAGCTCAAGTCGAGACACGGCCGTCTGGATGCCAGTTGCGCTCTGCACTACCAGTATAGAAAATGAGCATCTTTACTTGAAATCCCGTTAGTTACTCACCTACTCATACAGCACTGTCAACCGAGTTTAGCATAACAAAGACTTGACACTATCTTCTACTATATATTTGTCAAATACCACTCACTCACTCACTCACTCATTCATTCTTCACGAAACCTCAGAAACCACCGAACGGATTGGAATGAAATTTGGTATGCTGCTTCTACAAGGGCCGCAAATGCCCACTAAGAGAGGATTTTTGTATATTCAGGTTCTAAAGGGGTGTTATGGGGGTAGACCTGCATTTCATTGAATAGCAATATCTCCCGATTGGTTTCATTGGGGGATGTGATACTCGGCACATAAACTCATCATAAGAAGACACGAGTCTGAGGGTTTTTCGATGTGGTGTATATTATGAGGTGAAATGGGTGAAAATTGGAGGTTGAGGGATTCTTAACGGAGCGTGTATCTCTTAAACGACATAGGCGAGAAGTTTGAAATTCGGCGGGAAAAAAACAGCTTAAAATACAAGTAAATAGGTGTTCGACCGTTTTTTTTTCATAAATCCAATTCAAGGGGCCCTTAGAGAGGGGTGAAATTGTGGCGAAAAAAAACAGGAAAGGAAGTGTCCTAACTGACTCACTTACTCACTCATCAAACGCAGGGCGAAAACAGCTTTAAATAAGGAAATAGGTGTTCGACCGTTTGTTTCATAAATCCAATTTAAGGGGTTCATGGGGAGGGGTGAAATTATCAAAAATAAATGAAAGGAAATGTCCTGACTCACTCACTCACTCATCATTGCCAAGCCAAAGTTATTGAAGTTAGAAACATGAAATTTTGGGGATATGTTCGTTGTATGTCGAAAACGTCCACTAAGGAAAGAGGTTTGAATATTCAGGTTCTAAATAGGTGTTAAGGGGGGGGGGGTAAACGTGCATTTCATTGAATAACAATATCTCACGAGTGGTTACTTTTGGGGATGTGATACTTGGCATATATACTAATCATTAAAAATAAGCTGACACATGTCTAATGGTTTTTCGATGTAGTGTATATTATGAGGTGAAAGGGATGAAAAGTGGGGGTTGAAAGATTCTTAACGGAGCGTGTATCTCTTAAACGACATAGGCGAGGAGTTTGAAACTCGGAGGAAATCAATCAGCTTAAAAATAAATAAATAAATAAATAAATAAAATAATTATGTGTTCGACCGTTTTTTCATAAATCCAATTTAAGAGGCCTATGGGGAGGGGTGAAATTCTGGAAGAAAACGTCCACTATGGAAGGATTTTTGGATGTTCACTCTCATCGACCAACCCAAACTATTACATGTTAGCAGAATGATATTTTGGGGATATGTTTGTTGTGTGTCGAAAACGTCTACTAAGGAGGGATTTTGGGATATTCAGGTTCTAAAGGGGTGTTAACGGGGTTAAACCGGCATTTCATTGAATAATAATATGACACGACTATGACGCGAGCGAAGAGAGGCTAAAAATGAGATGGTGTGTGTCTGTGTATTACTCAATCACGCAAGTACCACTGGTCCGATTTACATGAATTTTACATGGAAGTAGCTGATTTACCTGGTTAACATATTGGTTACTTTTGATTTCAATACTTTGCATTATTTAAATATGGTGACCATTTTAGTGACGTCACTACACCCTTTGGTTTAAAACTTTCATATTTCCATTTCAAATAAAAAGAGAATGCTAAGAAATAGCAAATTTTGATGGCATATACGAGGTTTAAAATTACATTTTCTATCCGAAAGGTATCTCCAACCGTTAGCGAGTAAAACCTAAATTTGTGCTATTAACACGGTCAACGCCGAGCGGTGTAGTTGGACAAAATGTTCCATCCTTAATCTCCCTCTGCGCAGCACCTCACCTATCCCCTGTTTTAACTGTCACCTTCACATTTTAATTTATTTATGACGCGTGGCGAAGCACGGGTACTTCAGCTAGTATATATATATACCTGACCATTCGGCTGCCATAAATGTATTAATGTACTATACCGTTGAGCTACGTTACAAGAGAGTTGATCTTCCACTTGAATAGTATTAGTAGCAAGGAGAAATATGGTCTAAACTCTATCAGTAGCAAATTGATGTTGTTGTAAATTGATTTTAGGGACTAGGGATATCTTGGTCAGCATCCACGTGTAGTTGGGTGTGTGTGGAACTTGTTTAATATCCTGCATTTCTTATTTCTTTATTTATTTATTTATTTATTTATTTATTTATTTATTTATTTATTTATCGTATGGCGTTTAGTGCCGGGAGTGTCCGAGGACATGTTCGGCTCACCAGAGGCTGTAGCTGCTCCAAGCGGACACCCATAGGGTGAGCTACAACTTCCGCTCAATTTCAAGTCACTGATATCTAGTGGTGAACGTTGGAAATTTGATAGATCGTTCCAACGAAATATAACCTAGAAAATTAGCTTCGCACAACTTAAGTCTGTGGAAGGATCTTTTACATGCCCTAAATCTATGACATGGAACCGCTGCCTTTACTTCCCCTCTGATGGAAGGCATACTGAAGGATTTTAACGCTCTTAAAAATTCGATGACTTCGGCTGGGTTTGAACCCGCTGTCTTGGGAACAGCAGTTCACCATGCTACCAATTACCCCCTCGAAGCCGCTACCTGGATGTATGTGATGACTGTACTGTAGTATAACAGTGTTAGGGTCGAGGAAGAGGGTAGGTGCCCCGCGACTTAATGTAAGATAGCCAACTACTCCAGCTATTGTCTGGAGGGAATGTGGAAAATAACGAGGAAAATCCAAACTCAGGTTAACCACTGTCAGCGCTGGGCTTTCCTTTGCTGCCATCGTGGTCGTGGTGTACCATTTAATGAGCATGGCTACTGCGCGAAACAGTAGCAAATTGAATACGCCCTGTGTAATTGACTTACTTGACTTGGCCTACTTCCTTTCGCTCCGTCCGGAGCATAGGTACCCAAGAATGATTTCCATTGGGCTCTGTTTACTGCCAACTTCTTCACTTCCCTCCAAGTCTTTCCAGATTTCCTGGCCTCCTCTACAATAGTGCATTTTCAAGATATTTCTTGGTCTTCCTCGTCTCCGAGCCTCTTGAGGGTTCCAGTCCAGAGCTCCCCTTTCTACTGCAACATTCTGTTTCCGCAGAGTATGCCCAATCCAGCCCCATTTCCTCCGTTTAATTTGAACTTCTATAGGTTGTTGGCTAACCCTTTGCCACTGTTCTTTGTATGGGATTATAACTGGCCTTTGAATACCCAGAATTTGACACAGACAACGAATGATGAATTCTTGAAGTTGGAGGCTAATAGGGTTGGTAACTTTTCATGTTTCACATGCATACAATTGGACAGCTTCCTCATTGGTAGGTCTATTAAAAAGTCTGATTTTCGTCTTCCTGGATATGTTACAGTTTCTCCAGACTGGATAGATCTGTACAAAACTCCCATTTGCTTTTCGTATTCTGCTCTTGACGTCCTCCTCAGCCCCTCCACTTCCCGGTACCACACTTAGTAGAGGACAGCTTCACAGAAAAAAAAAACTTTTGTTCCAAAAACTGTGCTATGGTTGGCTTTTTGTAAATCGTTATAAAAGCACAAAAAAGCTTAACTTTGAATTTTAGAATAATTTGCACGATCATTTTGTCGGAAAACTAAAAAAAAAAAAAAATGAAGAGCGTTTTTCTCTGAATCGACGTATTTTAAAGAAAAGTTTTTTGAACAAAAAATGTAGAGGACATTGTCACCTACAATTCGTCTCATTGAGGTCATGTCATACGTTTTGAAATGCAAAAGCTAGGTGGCGCCAAAGTTTCCAAAAAAAAGTGTTTCTTGCATTTTTGTCCTAGAAAAAATGTTTTGTTCACAAAAGAGCGAAACAAAAATTTGTTCCTCTCAAAATTGTCTACAACATTTATTCAAACATTTTTTTCCTCCGCCTTACCGTTCCAAAGTAATAGTCTGCCGAAGTGTGAAAATTGTGCTATTCAGATGGCACAATGGTTAATATGTGTATAGTTATGATTGATACGTTGCGCTTGAAATAGATATGATTGTTTGAGCTAATTAACAAACACAGCCCGCGTCCTGTTTGACCAAGCCTTAGGCAGCTGTCCGACACCGGTCCCTGTCTAAATTATGCCCACCGCTCTCTCCGCAGTAACGATAGTAGCTTGACTACGCAGCGTTGCATTTGCTGCGCTATAACTTTGGAACGGTAAGTCGGAGGAAACAAACGATGAAATTAATGTTGCAGACAATTTTGAGAGGAACAAATTTCTGATTCACTCTCTTGTGAAAAAACTATTTTTCCTAGGACAAAAAGTGAAAACACACTTTTTTGGAAACTTTGGCGCCACCTAGCTTCTGCATTTCAAAATGTATGACATGACCTCAATGAGACGAATTGTAGGTGACAATGACCCCTACATTTTTTGTTTAAAAAACTTTTCTTTAAAATACGTCCATTCAGAGAAAATCGCTTTTCAATTATTTTTTTTAGTTTTCTGACAAAATGATCGTGGAAATTATTCTAAAATTTGGAGTTAAGCTTGTTTTGTGCTTTTCTAACGATTTACAAAAAGCGAACCATAGCACAGTTTTTGGAAAAAAAACCATTCCAGCTGTACTGTACTAACTGTGTAAAATAAAACTGGCAAATGTTCTCTGATTGCAGGTTGTCCTGTGCGCCGTGGTGGCTATGAGCTTGGCTCACCCTGGTTACCTGGCCGCACCTGGTGCGGTGTTGGCCACTCCCGGTGTAATAGCGGCTGCCCCGGCAGTGGTTACCTCAGACGCCGCAAGGGTCGCGGTCCAGAACGCTATCGCTCGAGCGCAAGGCGCTGCAGCGGCTGCACAAGGAGCACTTGGGCCCGCTGTGTTAGCCGCTCCCGCTGCCGCATTTGTCGCGCCGGGAGTTGTTGCGACTGTCCCCGGTATTGCACGAGTCTCCTCTCCGGCTGATGTAGCAGTCACTCACCTAGCGGCCAAGGCTGCAATCCTGGGCTAAATGACGTCCTCATCCCAGAAGTGCTACCCGTCTAATCATCAAAGAGGCATTGATGTCTCCAGTGATATATTATTGTTTTAATGTTCGACGATATGTAAATATTATATTTCAGAAAACTGTATCATAATGGGTGTCATTAAAGTACTACTTTTCATTATAACACAGATTTTCCAACCAATCAGAGCTCAATATTTTCATTCATTGACCAATTAGGTAAGGATAGCTTCTGACATGCACACAAAATCCAACATGTCAGACATGAATTACATGATTTGAAAGTTGACAATGTAGCCTATATTGGATCAATCATTGTGGTTGAAATGCATAAATAAACTGGGCAATATTGCAAAAGAAATCTGCAACTCCATTTTCTGTACATTCGTAAGATTTCGCTGACAATTTTAGTGAATGCCGTTGTTGACATACACACACCAGAACATTATGGAGGAAGCAGTCGGGTGACATTAGTTCCACGGTAATTATAATACAGCTCTCTGTTCTGTAATTGGATTTCTTATGCAAAACATTTCCGCCAGATGTCATAACTGTTCTATTTGGGACTCAGTTGATTTGCCTTCCGTTGGCGTTCTATACGCATCAAATTTGAAGAATAGCTAGTTGATAATACGATACATTTTAATTTTAAAGCGTTTGTAACAGCCTATTTTGTGTTATGTGATCAAAATAGCAAAATGATCATACATAGTACCTGTGCGCTATCTGTTGGTGCTACGTCAGGATAACAGATGTTTCAAAGCTTTGGGATTCGTTGTCGGGTAGAGATCAATTGCTGAGCCCACACAATTCCCAAGAAGAAGAATTCAACTGACAGAATCTCGACCGATATTTATGATTTTATGTTGGAGCATATAATCTTATCTTATACTAGCAGTAATTCCCGGCTTCGCCCGGTGGATTTATTTGTTTTATGGATGATAATGAATAATACTACAGAACTGGCACATGATACTTAAACCAACAGAAAACAATATTTTAAAAATATATCATTTTGTGGTGGTGGTGGGGGTGGTGGTGGTGGTAGTTGTAGTGGGGGTGATAAGTACTACAGTATAATGGACGTAACATTCAGGTAATTTCCCCGTAATTATAATTATGGATAGCGAAACAGCTATTTACTAACTACAGCACTGACACATGTAGTTTACAAACAAATTTACAAAAAATAGAAAGAGCAGTAAGTGAAATAAAATACTCTGCCTAGGGCTTATATCTCATTGGCTGTTAGAAATGTAGAGACCAACAGTGTCGTCTTTTGTCGCATAGCGCCGTAGGAAAATAATCAGAACTCTTTGGAAAACTTCGGCTGACCCGAGCTTCTGAGGTTGCAATAGTATCATTTTACGCCACAAAGCGCTTAGCGATAAGTTTCGGAATAAATGAAGGTAAATTTGAAAGCACCAACACTTATTGCAGCTGATAACCTCAATGTACTGCACCAACACCATTGCACTTATACAGAGGCATAATATTTCATGATGATAACTGTTTAAAGGGGCCTAAGAAATCTTTTTGCACTGCAATTTATAAACAGCGCAAGAGGCAACTATTTTCGCAATTGTTCACCAGAACACTTGTAGGAGTGACGTGATGCAGCCCGAAATGCCCGTCAACAACAGACTTAAGTTATTAAAATACTCTTAGAGTTACACTACTACGGACATGAATGGTTCTAGGGCCTTAATACGTAGTTTTCAAGTTCATTTTGTCTGTTATTCTAAATGTAGGGAATGGGAATCGGTTGTCCAAAATATCAAGTGGACAGTGTTACCAGCAGGGTTTCAAAGGGTATGTAAAATTTGCTGCAATTAGGAGAAACGGTGTGGATTTGTGATGAAGGGCCTAAATGCAGGGAATGGAGTGATCTGTCCAAAATTTAAAGTGGACAGTGTCACCCGCAAGGTTCCAAAGGGTAAGTATACTAAATGTGATTCAGATCAGTGAAACGGTGTAGATTTGTGCCAAAGGAACTAAATGCAGGGTATGGAGTGATCTGTCCGAAATTTCAAGCAGACAGTGTTACTCGACGGGTTCCAAAGGGTAAGTTTGTAAAATTTGGTTCAGATCTGTGAAACGGTGTATATTTGTGCCAAAGGGCCTAAACACAGAGAATGGAGGGGTCTGTCCAAAATTTCATGCAGACCGTGCTACTCGTAGGGTTCCAAAGGGTAAGTATAGAAATTGCCGTTCAGATCGGTGAAACGGTGTAGATGTGTGCCAAAGGGCCTAAATGCAGGGAATGGGGTGGTCTGTCCGAAATTTAATGTTAACAGTGTTACGCGCAGGGTTCCCAAGGGTAAGTATACAACTTTTGGTTCATATTGGTGAAAGAGTGTAGATTTGTGCCAAAGGACCTAAATGCAGGGAATGGACAGGTCTGTCATAAATTTCATGTAGGTAGTGTTACTCGCAGGGTTCCAAAGGGTAAGTATAAAAATTTTGGTTCAGATCGGTGAAATGGTGTAGATTTGTGCCAAAGGGCCTAAATGGAGGGAATGGAGTGGTCTGTCCGAAACTTCATGCAGACTGTGTTACACGCAGGGTTCCAAAGGGTAAGTATACAAATTTTGGTTTAGATCGGGGAAAAGGTGTAGATTTGAACCAAAGGGCCTAAATGCAGGGAATCGACTGGCCTGTCATAAATTTCACATAGACAGTGTTACCATCAGGGTTCCAAAGAGTAAGTATACAAATTTTGGTTCAGTTAGGTGAAACGGTGTACGTATCACTAACCATAACGCCAGCGAATGAGGATAGAGCTGTTCGGGAGCGCTTGTTCTACCGACTTACTTAACAAAGATCAATCTTGAAGGTTACCTGAGAGGTGTAGCCTAATGCTACATAGCCTAAACTATTTCTCTTGAATCAGGCTATCATATATAAAAAAAAAGAATTTTTCGATTCGGACTGGTAGTTTCAGAGATTAGCGCGTTTAAACACATAAACACACAAACACACAAACTCACAAACCCTTCAGCTTTATTATATTAGTATAGATATATATATAAATGAATGTTCGTTTGTTCGTCTTTTATGCGTTCATAAACCATTCACCCGATTGCGATCAAATTTTGGTGAGTTGTTGTAAACACTTGCGGGATGGTTATAGGCATAGTTAAGCCAATTAAAAATAGAGAGCGCGTGAGTAGTTTAAACAAACGAGTGTTGGCGATGCGTTCATATAGCCTACAATTCATCCGATTGCGACCAAATTTTGGTGGGTTGTTTACCACACTTCCGGGATGGTTATAGGCATAGTTAATCCAATTTACAATACATGGAGCGCGAGTAGTTTAAACAAATAAGTGTTGGCTATGCGTTCATATACAATTCATCTGATTGTGATCAAATTTTGGTGAGTTATTGCGCATACTTCCGGGAAAGTTATCGGCACAGTAAATACAATTTAGAATAGATGGCGCGCGAGTAGCTTCAACAAAATGGCGTGCGGTTCGTTTCAACAAAGACCACATGCGTTCATATACCATTCATTACATTGCGATTAAACTTGTGTGAGATGTTGTGTACACTCCAGGAAAGGTTTGTGGCTTAGTAAATCCATTTTACAATAGGTAGCGCACGAGTAGATTCAACAAATGAGCGATGATGCGTGAAACGTTTCAACAAAGCCCCGTATGCGTTCATATACCATTCGTCCGATAGCGATAATAGTTGGGTGAGATGTTGTGTACACTTCAAGGAATGAATCTGTTTTGGTAAATCCATTTTAGAATAGGTGGCGAACGAGTAGATGCAACAAATGTGTGACGACGCACGAATTGTTTCAACAAAAACCCATATGCGTTCATATACCATTCATCGATCGCGATTAAACTTTCTTGAGTTGTTGTGTACAGTTACGTGAAGGTTTCTAACTTAGTAAATCCATTTCACAGTAGGTAGAGCAAGAGTAAATTTAAAATATGAGTGACAGCGTACGAATCCTTTAAACGAAATCCCTTATGTGTTCATATCCCATTCTTCCGATTGCGTAGAAACGTTGGTGAATTGTTTTGCACGCTCCCGCGAATGTTTCTAAATTAGTTAATCCATTTTACGATAGTTAAAAGGCCGTTAACGAAAATTGAAAAAAAAAAAAGGTTGTTTCCAAATGCACTTCAAGAAACAAAATTACAACGCCAAAACTTTCTTTGATTGGCATTGCAACGCATGCCGGGTACAGCTAGTAGTTATAATTATCGTCGAACCTAAACAGTCGTATGCAACTCGCCTATAATGGTAATTAAGACACTCGTATATAAATTATAAAACTTTATTCGCTCGTATTGTAAACATACTCATGTCTTAATCATTGCCATTATAGGCACATTGCATAATGTACTATTTTGTTTGCTTGATTCTTAACACTGGATTGATGCATCCCTTCCTGACTCATATCTCTAAGCTAATCGTTTCCTATCTACATACAGAGGTGGAAGAAATATTGCAATACCTTCTATACTTAATAACTTTAATATGAAAAAAATGATAAATTAGATTTTTTCCTCCTTTTCACATCAGAAAACAATTAAAACTTATCATTAGCCTATTTTCATTTATGAAACAAGTAGTTCCGTGAAGAACTAAAACCTATTTTCATATATCCTACTTATGTAAATTTCCACTATCAACATACAAAATTTCAGTCTGATTTCTGTAATAGATTGATAGATATTGAGAACCGACTAAATATTTCGGATGGTCACCATGTTGGATTTTTATATAAGTAGGTCTTAGAGTTATGTACTGTTTCATGAAGATTATTGTGTACGAGGAGTACTCAAACTTAAATCGCATGATTAAGACACAAGAAGTAAAAACGAGATTTTAAAATTTCGCAGAGCTGTCATCTTGTGGTTATGGAAATAATTGAAATAAATTAGATGCCAGTGGATTAACAATTATATAAGAATTTACTGTACCAAGGTTCACTGCACTCGCATGGTTAAATTGCGAGAAACGTCCATGTGAATATTTACACTTCGCGTCACCGCCATGTTGGATTTGTGATCACCAAGTTATTGAAAGTCATATAGGTGAACTTATATTCATAGCCCCTATGAACATAAAAAATCAGTTTGATTGCTGTAATAGATTCGTAGATATTAAGAACCGTCTAAATATTTCAGATGTTCGCCATGTTGGATTGTTATATGTATATAGGCCATAGAGACATGTACCATTAAATAAAAATTATTGCGTACGTTCATTATTCAAACTTTCACTTCGATCGCATGATTACGACACAAGAAATAAAAAGTTGATTTTCAAATTCGCACAGCCGCCATCTTGAGGTTATGTAATCAATTGAACCAAATTATACACCTGTGGATTACAATGTGTATAAACATTTGCTGTACCAAGTTTCACTGCATTTGGATCATTAAATCGCGAAAAATTCTAAATAAAACTATCAATTTCGCTTGGCCGCCATGTTCGTTTTGTACTTCACCGGATGTTGAAAGTCACGTAGATGAACTTCCAGTAGTGCCCTTTATCTCCGTAAAAAATTTCATGGTGATACCGGTAATAGTTTCAGAGATATAGAATGACGGTGAAATATTTTGCACAGCTGCCATCTTGAGGTTATGTAAACAGTTGAAGAAAGTTAGATGTCAGTGCATTACAATGTGTATAGACATATACAGTACCAAGTTTCATTGCGTTTGATGGTTAAATCGAGAGAAACGTTTATTTAAATGTCGCAAATTTGCTTGGCCGCCAATTTGGTTTTGTAGTTACTAAATTTTCAAAAGTCACATAGGTGTACTTCTAGTAGTTCCCTTTATCACCGTACAAAATTCCAGGGTGATATCCGTAATAGTTTCGGAGATAATGAATGCTGGTGAAATATTTCGCACAGCCGCCATGTTGGATTGGTGAGACGTAACAAAATTTTAAGGGCACAGTCGGGGTCGACCGGAACAGTGCTACGAACTTACCGAGTTTCATTGAAATCGCTCCAGCCGTTTATATTTTATTAGGGACAAACCCACACACACACACACACACACACGAATCACACACGCACACACAGACACACGGACAAAAGGTGATCTTATCCGCCTATTTTTTCATATATGAAAATAGGCTAAAATAGGCTTATGAGATCACCTTTAGTCCGTGTGTGTGTGTGCGTATGTGTCTGTCCCCCCTAATAAATTCTAAACAGCTGGACCTATTCCAATGAAACTCATAGGAACGATTTAGCCAACCCCGACCGTGCCCTTCAAATTTTATTACGTCTAACCAATCCAACATGGCGGCTGTGCGAAACATTTCACCGGCAATCTATATCTCCAAAACTATTGCCGATATCACGCTGAAATTTTGAAACTTATAGACTTTTCTCACGATTCAACCAGCCAAACGCAATGAAACTTGGTACTGCAAATGTCTATATACATTGAAATCCATGGGCATCTAATTTAGTTCAATTGTTTACGTAACCTCAAGATGGCGTCTGTGCGAAATATTTCACCGGCATTCTATATCTCCGAAACTATTACTCATATAACCCTGAAATATTGTATGGTGATTAAAGGCATTACTGGACGCTTAGCGTTGTAACTTTAGAAAACCTGTAAAGTACGAAACGAAAATGGCGGCCAAGCAAATTTGAAACATTTTAATAGACTTTTCTCGCAATTAAACCATCTATGTGCTGTGACATATGGTACAGTAAATGTTCGTACATATTCTAATACTCTGGCATCTAATTCAGTACAATTATTTTCATAATCTCAAGATGGCAGCTGTGCGAAGTTATAAAATTAATTTCTTATTTCCTGAGTCGTAATCATGCGATCAGAGTGAAAGTTTTAAAAATGAATCTACGCAATAATTTGCCTTTAATGGTACATAATTCTGTGGCCTAAACATATAACAATCCAACATGGCGACCATCCGAAATATTTAGACGGTTCTCAATAACTACGAATGTTTTACAGCAATCAAACTGAAATGTTTTATTTTTATAGAGTCTATGAACATTAGTTCCCCTATAGGACTTTGAATAAACTGGTGAGCACAAATCCAGCAGCTGTTTAAATATTTAAATGGACGTTTCTCGCGATTTAAACATCCGAATGCAGTGAAACTTGGTACGGCAAATGCTTGTACAAATGTTAATCCACTGGCATCTAATTTATTTCAATTGTTTTCATAACCATAAGATAGCTGCAGTGCGAAATTTTAAAATCTCTTTTTTTCTTCTTGTGTCCTATTCATGCGATTGAAGTTTGAATACCACACGTACACAATAATCTTCATGTAATAGTACATGACTCAACGACCTACATACTGTAAAATAAAAATCCTTCATCCCGACCAATCGAAATATTAGACGGTTCTCAATATCTACGAATCTATTACAGCAATCACACTGAAGTTTTGGATGTTGATATTGGCAATTAACATAAGAAAGATATATGAAAATAGGCTGTAGTTCTTCACGGAACTACTTGTTATATATTGTGCCCATTTAGCAAGAAATATGCCAATCACAGTATACCAGCGTAGCTCAATTCGGGATTTCGGGGCAGCGGTAAGTTCCCCTACTCTGTGACTCACATATTTTGGATTAATTAGAGGATACACTTGCAAAAATAACAACAAAATCAACTCCTATTTAAACACATTTAATTAATAAAATTAATGGCGCTACAAACACTTTAACAATTTAATTACTAACCCAATAAATCAACTGCTTGTTCCAAATGAACAAGGAATCACAAATATAAACAAATATTGTATTCAAAACTTGTGGTTTCCACATAAACCAACAATTCTTACTTAGTCTCACTTCCATAGAGCACTAACATTAAGTTTACATAACTCCGAGCTCTTTGGCTCCATGCATTTACATTATTATGGTGTCATTCTTGTACACCTCAAACACTATCTTTTTTTATTTTCTTATCTCTCAAAAACAAATATATAATTATATTTAAAAATCTGGGTTAATTATCTAACTCAATATTGTTGGGCATGTCCACACATTCAGTTGTTATCATCTCTCTTTATTTCACAAATATATTAAGGTAATCAGAAAATCAATTGTGTACTCCAGAGCGTGAAGGTACTTGACACAGTCAAAAAACTATAGTTACTCCCGAACTCAGTTGCCTTCAATCAACTCGTGGAATCCCACGTCCATACATTATTACAATAGGGATTGTTATTTATCTCTTATGTCTTAGTAGACCATTATCATATAAGAAACTACGATCTGAACCGGCAAACGAAATATCCATCTACAAGGACCTCGGTTCAACGCCCGGGTCGTTAACAACATTAAACACTCCTGGTGTATTCATTCTCTTTACAACAGCTTACGAGACGGTCTCTGTTCCCTCTCGCTTTAAGAGAGCTAGACCCTACTACTTGGGGTGCGATTTATGACACGTAGGGTGACGGCGACTCCCTGTCTGACCCAACGTTAGTAGCTTATTTCCAAGGCTTTCAAAACAAACCTTCCCATTATATCCAGTTCTGGGGAGACCGGGCTTTACTGTACCGTATTCATTCAAACAACTATTCTTTGGTTCAAAGACCATTTTCGTAACCTTGGCAGTATTAATTATGAGAGGGTCCTCATTGATTGGGAAGATTAATACACATACGACGACGGAGAATTTAAGGGGCTTTATCATAAGAAGATTCTGCCTTCGAATCTCTTCACGTGCCTCGGGAACCAATCCCTTACAGAGGACTTATACAAAATGCGATTTAGAGTCGGCCGTGGCCCATATGACATACGCTCAATAATACCATATATTAGCTCCCTTTTTAAATACATACACAATGCCTCGTGATACTATGTCACAAATAGAGGACTTATACAATTATCAATTCACTGCAACCAACTACCCTCCATAAGTAATGTACCAAGTATTTTAACCACTACGCGTTCCTAGCGTGACACTTTAATATTATATTTGCGCTCATTATGCGCTATGCATTATTTTAAGCCGAAAATGTCTTCCCAAGAACTGATAAAATCTCTTTAGTAACAATTCATATTATTTTAATTCACATATTAATCTTTCCGTTGTCGATAAATCGCTCCCTGTTTTAAAATATTCCATTGAACATTATCTCTTGCACATACGTTAAGGCTTAACGCTCTTATGTTCATATCAATTTATTTGATTTTTATTTAACATTTCCATATTTAATTATTATTATTATCTTTATTCTTTATACAAGCTCAAAAGCTATTTCTTTCATATCTCAACTTTACTTTATTTCAATGTCTTTCATGATAATTAATGATATTTCGCTTGCTCTTATGACATTTGTTAAATACATTAACCCCTTATTCACATATTTCCTCTACGGGATTTATTCTTTACATAATTATTTATAATTTCTCAATTTTATTTATATTATTGTTCAGACCGTGTTCTTGATTATTCAGTATTTATTTATTAAAACACATCCCTTTTACTCAAAAACTCCGGTGGGTTTGTACACAATCAATTTCTGACACCAAAATAAAATGAATTTAGTACTCACATGTTTCCAGATCATCCCATGATCTTTAATCTGGTGCGGTGCTTCATTTTTGGGCCCACTTTAAACTTTTACTCCATATTAAAGGAATTCATCTTACGTAAAAACACTTTTTGACATATATTTAAAACACTTAACATTGACGACATTTTTATATACTGATGTGTCCCTTTTGAACACATAATAAACACTAAAAATATTAATTTAACACACAATCTTGATTATTTTACACTTCACAATTCTCGATCACTAGGCCGTATTTCTGAGCCTATCACACGTGATCTTCTTAAATTCCCGTTTCCAAGGGTGATATTTATTCGATGTCGGCTTCTATCCTGCAGAATGCGAAAGTTTCGAACCATCTACTGTTCCCTTGAGTCAAATTCTGCTACTCCTATCCTGGATCACCGGCTATTTGTCTAGCTTGAACGGCTTCTATGTAGATCTGTCTATCGATCCTAACGAAAGTCTATACGGATCGAGGTCCTCTCAAAGACCTATAGATTTAGTTTATAGCAGCTAGTACTTCTCGATTCTAGTACTTTTGGAATAGTTCGCCTGCTTTCTGGAGATAATGTTTATAATCTCCTATCTTCTTTATTTGAACTGTTTTAACACTCCTACGTTTCGAACCTGATTCTGTTCTTCCCTTTTAGGGTTCTTCAATTTAAATAACAGTATATCTGTCTGTTACGATACTTCCGTACGTTATGATCTATTCGTTCGTACTTTTAACGACCTATCGCCTTTAAGTCCGACGTTCACAGCCTGCTCTGACTATATCTTACGAATTTTCACTTTAACTTGTATACAGTCGGGCCTAAATCCTATAATTAGGATTTTCCTAATATTTCACTACGGCGATACTTTAAAATTTCGTCTTGACCACTCCTTATGGAGGCAAGCAAGTCGTTAATACTGCGATGCCTGTGGCTATCGGATCTTACTTCTGCGGTGTAACACAGCGTTTCTCCCCTCAAGGAGTACTGGTAGCTGTTTTCGATGTAACGCAGAGTTACGTCCCCTCACGGACTGTCGGAATGACTACTTCTACGTCGTGGTGCAGCACTTCCCCTCACGGAGTGCTCGTATGACTGCAAGTGCTGATATAACTTCACGTCCCCCTGGACGGATTCGTACTGCGATGATGCGTGGCAACACCCCCTCGGGCTGTTCAAGACTGCATGGTTGGCTTGGTAAACCCCGAAGCTTTATACTATTTTACTACAAAAAAATAAGACTCTAGCCTTTTCTGTGGTCAACTTCTAAAATAATGGTGCCACAAATATAAAAATTATACCTTCCGAAAGCTCGTCTTCTCAATGTCACATGATCTTATTGCACCTAAGAATCGATCGTGCAATTCGGAGATATTAATTAATTTCTCGTCCTCAATTGTGTGGGTGTTGTATTTCTTTTGCTCTAACCCCTCCACAGAGGCCGTGGTACTTCCCCAATGACGTCGTCTTACGTTAGCAGTTTTTTTCTGCGCAATTATTAAATGGTTTCTCTTTACTGAAAAATCTCTCATTCAAAATGATTCACTGTACTGTACTTGTTTACTCAATATTATGCTCGTAAACGTGTTAATTTTAATTATTCCTCTTCTGGCGCATAAGCGGCGTTGTCAATTTCCAGCAACGTCAGCTCGAATTCCGATTCAGGCTTCCTTGTCTATCACGGTGGAAATTTCCACTCGGTTATTAATACTCGTGACCAGCCCTCTCTTGAATGTCGAGTGGGGTGATCTCATCTAAGGAACATCTGTCCCTAGTCGCTTGCACAATGTTAAGCTATAATCCTGGCTTAAAATCTCTCTCCGTTCCTTTAGGAAACTATACGTTTCTTTCATTTCTTCCTTAAGGACATGGGTTCGACCTTCCATGGACCCTATGGCCCATGGGTTCATCTCTCCCCTCCTTAGGTAAATAAATTTTCGAAAATTCTTGAGGAAATTTATTTCAATTTAATTTGTATTTCTTTATTCGTCGAAGCCATCATAACGTCATCCGTATCTTCCATTGTTTTTACTTCTTAAAGTCGTATCCGGTAATTGTGTAGGTCGGGTATGCTCTGTCCCTACCCTTTCTTTCTTTCTTTATTTGTCTGGACTTTAAGTTCCCAGAACCTCATTCTCCCTTACGGGTTTGGTCTATCCCTACCCGTTTCCTTATTTCATCATTTTATCTTCTTAAATTGGAATTTTCTTCTTCAATAAATTCAATTATTTCTTTAATTTCCCAATATACTTTCTCCAATTCGCATTCGCACTCGAATGCTTGAGCTCTATTTTCTATTTCTTCCTTATTCTTGTTTATGTCAAAAGCGGATTCATCTCTAAATGTTTCCATGACCAGGGCTTGTTCATTCTCTTCATCAAAATCTTCGGGAGGGTAATATAATTTCAAATTTGCTGAATTCATGGTCACTTCGTGATCCGTTTCACAGTGCCGAATTCTATATGCGTTATTCCTCAAATCTCTGATTATTTGATATGGTCCGTGGTACATTTTCTGGAACTTCTTGTACACACGGTTCCCTGGATCCGAAATGGCTGGTCTTTTCACTAACACCATTTCTCCTGCTAATAATGGTCGATGATACCTCTTATGCCTATTTCTTCTCTGCCTCCGGTCGGCTTGAGCTTTTAGATGCTCAAAGGCTCTTCTAATTCGTACATCTCTTCCCGGCTGAGCGTCTGCTGGCCTAGGAATTACCAGATTCCAAGGTCTTTCTGGTTGCTCATTCCGATGTAATGTTATGGGTATCTCTCCTGTGGATTCATGGATTGTATTATTTATACAAAATTCGATAATATCCAAGATATCTATCCACTTCCAATTTTCTTCGGCACAGTATATTCTACAGTACTTGGCCGTCTCTCTCATAACTCTCTCTACAGGGTTTGCCTCAGGATGGCGAATACTTGACAAAATTTGACGTATCCCAAGTCTTTCTAATTCTCGTCTGAACTCTACACTGGTGAAACAAATGCCGTGATCCGACAACAATTTCTCAGGTTTCCCCAGAATCGGTATCACTTTTTCTTTGAGTCGTTTTAACACCTGTTTGGTACTAGTCTTCTGTATGGGAGCAAGGACAACCATTTTAGTGAAGACATCCATAGCCACCATTATGTGTCGATTTCCTCTTCTTGCCTTTGGCAAAGGTCCAAAATTATCAATAGATATGATTTGGCCGGGCCTTTCGGGTAACAATGGTATAGGCTTCTGTCTCATCAGAAATGCATTAGGTTTTATCCTTTGACATAGATCACATGTCTTTAGCGTGTCCCTTACCGTTTCTCTCAGTCTCGGCCATACAAATGCTTCTTTCAGCATCGAGACTGTTTTGTCGACTCCCATATGTCCGAACGATCTATGGGCTAACCATACTATTTTCCTCTGCAAAATTGCAGGAACAACAATCCTTAATTTCGTATGGTCAGAGTCCACAAACTTATATAATAACCCATTATAGAACGTGTAGTCTTGTGCTATCTTCTCAGCTTCCGTGTACGCTGGTGTTCCTCTTATCAAGCTTCCCTCAAGGAATGATATGAGCATGTTCATCCATGGATCCTCCCGTTGTCTTTGACTAATGCTTCTTAACTCATTAAGAGTACGCTGATCCCTGTCTTCCAAATCTATAGCCTTACTTCCTCTTCTATGGACTCTGGCTGTCTACTTAAGTAGTCTGGAACTATGTTTTCCTTTCCTGGGCAGTACTCTATCTTGACATCAAATTGTTGAATATATAAAGCCCAACGCATCAACCTTTGACTGGATAAATCAGTCTTCATCAAAAAGGTTAAGGCTTTATGATCCGTCCTTAGAATGACCTGAAACCCATATACGATCTTCCGCCAATATTGCAACGCGTGCAATATCGCTAACAGCTCGATCTCGCTGATCGTATAATTTTTCTCGTGTGGTTTCAGTCTCCTACTTGTGAAAGCTAGATAGTTCTTCTTATCAGGGTTTTCCGGGTTCTCCTGATATAGCATTGCCCCAATTCCAATCTGGGATGCGTCTGTCTGAATGATAAATCTCTGATCAAAATCAGGATATCCTAGCTTCACGTAATTTAACCCTAGAACTGCGGACCGTCTTCGAGGAAGACGGTGTGTTGTTTAATCAAGTGCGACCGTCTCTCTGAAAGACGGTCTCGGTATTCAAATATAGTACTACTGTTAGCCATTAGACGGCACTAATTTCAATTCATGATGGTTCCCGATGCTTATATCTTTCGTTGTGTTACTCTTTGGCAAACAAATGACAATAAGCAGGCTATTATTTGGCTCCAGAAGTGGAAGTACTTTCATGTTGACATTGACGTTGCATTGAGCAAAATGGCAGCCAACATGCTTATGTAGATGATTCAGAAATTGAGCGCTTTTTTAGTAAACAACAGGAATTATTTAAAGCTGGTTCCTGAAATAGCAACAAAAAACTGTGAACTTTTCATTTATGATGTGTCTGACATACATTTAACTTGGCAATATGGTTTTCTAGAGCAGAAAAGTCAATTTTATTTTTTATTTTGGTAAAATACATTTTATGATTAGTTCAAACTGATGAGTCTGAATGATTCGCCTCAATAAAAATAATATAGAACAGTCTTTCAGCTTTCTATTGATGTATGATAAGTTATAGGCCTATTCATGAACACAGTTTGCTTACAGAAAAGGCAGAAGGTGAATTTCTCATATAGGCTATGTGCATAATGGAGAAATGTCATATTGTAAAAATAACTTTCTTTTTTAGTAAATAACAGTAAATATATATATAACAGGAATTATTTAAAACTGGTTCTTGAAATAGTAACAAAAAACTGTGAACTTTTCATTTATGACGTGTCTGACAAACATTTGACTTGGCAATATAGTTTTCTAGAGCAGTAAAATCAATTTTTTTATGTATATTTTTTTTTTATAAAATACTTTTTATGATTAATTCAAACTGACGAGTCTGAAAGATGAACCTCTATAAGAATAATATAGAACAGTCTTTCAGCTTTCTATTGATGTATGATAAGTTATATTCATGAACAAAGTTTGCTTACAGATACCAAATTCCTTTAGTGTGTATTTTATGGGAATGTACTGCAGCATTTGACGGATAAACCTGCAGCAGTTCTAGGGTTAAGAGCATTTCCTTGGCCTCCACGAATGCTTTTTCTGCTTCCTCCGTCCATTTCCACTTGCCCCCCTTCTTCAGAAGGTCCTGAAGTGGTGCAACAGTTTTGGTGTATGATGGACAATGTCCTGAGAAGAACCCAATCAATCCCAAAAACTGGCGAACGTTCTTCACTTTCAAAGGCCTTGGAAAATCCCTTATCGATTCCAATTTGCATGGATTTGGTTTAACCCCATCCTTGTCAATCACATGCCCTAAAAATGTCACTTGCCTTTGACAGAAGTTCGACTTCTTTAAATTTATCTTAAAATTTGCCCTTCTTAGGTCTTCCAATAATTTCTTCAAATTTTCTAAATGTTCATCAATGTTCTCCGAGGTAAGCAAAATGTCATCTACGTATCGGATAGTGCAATCTTTCACTTCCTCTGACAGGTTTCGATCCAGCGCTCTTATTAATGCCGATCCTGCAGTCTTTAATCCAAACGGACATCTTCTAAAGCAGTATGTTTGTTGATCGAACTGAAATCCAGTCAACAAGCTGGTTTTCTCTTCCAATTCGAGATGATGATACGAAGAAGTCATGTCAATATTTGTAAAAATCTTCTTGCCTTTAAACTTCCTCAGTATTTCTTTTATGGGTGGTGCCGAATCATTTTCAGGTATGATTTTTGCATTTAGATTTCTGGCATCTAAACACACCCTTACTGAGCCATCCGGTTTACTCACAATCACTAATGGACTAACATATGGTGTCGCCATCTTTTCTATAACACCTGCATTCATCATCTCCTGCAGTGTTTTCTTGGTTTGTGGGTAATGTTTTTCCGCAACCGGGTATGGTTTTTGTTTGAACGGTGCCCAATCGTTGACTTGGAACGCGTATTTATAATTTTCAATCTTTCCGGGCTTGGAATCAAATACGTCCCTATAATCCAATAATAATTTCTTTAACTGTTCCTTAATTTCGAGGCTGACTTTAGCTTCCTCCACTTTTCCTGACAAGTTGGTCTCGAACTCATTTTCCACATTATCTTCGAGTTCTATGTTGAGGACTTCAAATATCTTTTCTATGTCCTTATAATCTTCCTCAATCACTTCTTCCATATGCCATACCTGTTCTTCTATTTTCGCATCCTGTTCCTGTAGGTTAATATTTTGCTCATCCACATCCTCTCTTTGAACTCTAATGCAGTTTTGCGCTAGGTCTATAATGACCTTGTTCTCACGGATAAAATCAATACCTAATATGACATTATACGGTAATTGATTTACCAGCAAAAAGCACTGCGAAATTTCAGCGTTACCCATGATCAGATCAATGTATACCTGAAATTTACATGTCAAAGATTTTTCAGGGATAATTCCCTTAATCTTCACACTTGATGTGGGAATCTTTAGTACTCGGCCCCTTGTTTCCAATTCATTTAAAAGGGTTTGTGTAATTAAACTTATTGTGGATCCAGTATCAATCAATGCTCTGACCAGTAATCCTTCTATCCTAAGCATAATTATAGGTAGTTCTCTTTTAACAGGTGGGATTCCTTCCACATCCTCGTTAATTAGTTCATCTGGTCTAGCTATCCAATTTACAATTTCTACCTCCTCCCAGCTCCTGGTATGTTTCCACTTTTGACAATTTAAATTTGGAGTTTTTTTTTTATCCTGAGGGCTCCCTTTTCCCTCATTCTTTAGCTGAGCTTGTAATTCCAAGCTTTGAGCTCCATCTAGTCGGTCGGGTGATTTCCGGTTCTTAATTGCCTCACTCCAACGGACTTTTTGCCTATCAGGTTCATCTGGTCTTTCGTTCATATAACGAAGACTCTCCTGATATCTTTCTTCTATTTCGGCCCGATATTCATCATCCCTATCGTCTGGCCTTACATTCCTTCTGGGATAATTCTCCCATTTCTTTCTGTTGTCCGGCCTTTGCTGGTTATTGTTATAGGTTCGGCTTTCCTGTTGCCTATAACCCGTCGTTCTAGGATTTCTTCCTCGATATCCTCCCCTGTAATAGGGCTGTATCCTTCTAGGCTCCTGGTGCCCATACTCTCGACCTAGTCCTTGAGTATCCGTGCTGGTGGACTGATTCCTGGTCGCTGGTTTTTCTCCTGTTTCCTGACTGCTGGCCATGTGTACTTGCTCAGTTTGTCTTTGATGCCGAGGAGTTACGTGCGAAGTCGTCATATCTAACTGACGTAATACACTTTCCACTTCCACAGCACTTCTGGCTTTGGATGAGATTAGCAGCCTCTGAATCTCATACGGAAGCTGTCTTGCAATGGCGGCACACAGGTCGTTTTCTGCCGGAGCAATATCCAGTTCGCGGAATTTACACAGCTGAGCGGTAAAAAATTCCGAATATTTAGTAGGTGCATTGGTACTGTACTTCCTAGAGTACAGATCTAGCCTTAAATTTTCTTGGACATCTGCTGCCCAATATCGCTTTAAAAATGCTTCCCTAAAGCCTTCCACCGTATCAAAAGTGTATCTGAAGCTTCTGAACCAGGTGAGACAATCACCTGCCAACAGCTTTTCAATAGCTCTCAGTCTCCGATCCTGAGGAACCTTCATTTCATTTAGATACTCTGCCACTTCTTTTAGCCAGTATTTTGGAGTAATAGACATGTTATTACCCGTAAACTTTACTGGTCTATCCTCATTGGATTTAATAATGTTTATTATTTGGCCATTTGTCTGATTCGTATACGGGGTTGACATCGCCATCGGATATCCTGGGTTCTTATAAGGGCTCTCCCCTCCTAAGTCCCTCTCCGTATCTGTGCCTTGTTCACGGGAATCTACCCATCCTGTCTTTGGAAACTCCTCCTGATTTTCGAATTCTAACTTCCTTTCTCTTCGGGCACTTTCTTCATTTGCCATGAGTTGGATTTCCATTTGACTATTCTTATGTTCAGTCCTCTCCAATCGGGATCTTAATTCATTCTGAATTCTTTCTTGATTCATTTTAATATCTTCCTCTATCTTTTTGAGTTGGAATTTCTCATCCCTGAAGCTATCCCTGAATTCATTTATTTGGTCTTCTACCTCTTTCTTAATGATCTTAGCCTGTTGGTCTTTAATTTCTGGTTTCATATCACCTATGGTATCCAGGCCTTCTCGTATCTCCTTTATTTGCTTCTCCACTTCTTTTCGTCCTTTAACCATATCTACTTTAATTCCTTCAAGCTTTCCCTCAGTTTTCTCTTGACTCTTATACAATCTCATCATTTCATCTTGGACCTGATTTACTTCCTTATTGGTCTTTCCTACATGAACCTTTAATGTTCCGATGGTTTCCTGAACCTCAGTAATACCCTGACTTATTTCATTTATTTTATGGGTGTTATCCTTATTTTCGTCCTCTCGTTGTTTTCTTTCACCCTGGAGATGCCCCTCGTAGATACCTAATCTTCGATTTATTTCACCCTCATACTTCTTTAAGTTATCATCTACCTGCCCGGTAAACAGCTCAAATTGATCTTTCATATCTCGCGCATCCTTTATATTTTGATTTTTCATCTCAGTTACCTCAGTTTGAACTACACCGATTTTGTTCTCGAGGGTCCCTACTTTCTCCTCAACCTTTCCAAATCGGGTTCCTAGCTTATTCACGCTTTGTTTTATTTCCTCCCGGGAGGCCTCACAAATGTCGCTGTTAGATTTTATCTGAGCTTTCAATTCTTTCTGCACACCTTGGATCTGGGTTACAAGTTTCTTTTCACACTCATCACCCTTTGTTTCTATGTTAATTAATTTAGTTTCTATAGAATCAAACTTATTTTCCATGGTACCAATTTTACCCTCAATACTTTTAAAATGATTTTGACATTTATTCTGGGAATCTACCATATTTTTGTTCATAGTCTCTATTTGGACTTGCAATCCTGAGTAAAATCCTTTACTTTCCTTTTTAATCTCACATGCGATTTCCCCTTTTAACTCAGTTAACTTGTCCCCCAACTTAGTGTCAAAACCTTGGAACTTGTGATTTATTTTATCTATCTCAGCCTTTACTTCATTGTTCATTGTTACACAGTTAGTTTCGATATCTACTAATTTAGTTCCCATATTAGCACTATCAGTTTTTAGTGACTCTAAACTCTCATTCATGGATCCTAACCTTTGGTTATTCTTCTCCTGTTGGCTGTCCAACTTATTCAAACTCTCATTTATGGATTCGAACACTATGTTATTTTCATCCTTTTGGAGACTCAATGTATTGTTTATAGCTCCTAACCCTTCTTTATTTTCAGTCTGTTGGCTATCCAACTTATTGTTTATGGCCTCCAAGAGCCGTTGCATCTCTTCACTAAATGCCATCTTATGAGAATACAGTGGGCCACAAATGCCACCACACTAGTACATGTTTGAGAGATGATACTCTGAATTAGTGTGTCCCAATTTCTTTAAAATTTTACTTTGGTACGGGTATTCACTTACAACGTACCCTTTTGATACTTTTATTCAATTTCATAACCCTTTATGGAAGTATTTAAAATTCAAAATTTCGAAAAACCATTTTTTTTTTCAAAAATGAAAATTTTGATTTTTCGAGAAAAACTCGGGTTTTCCCTAGGAAAACTCATCCCTGCGTACTGGGCGCCAAAATCAATTAGGTTTGCTAGGGGGTTTATATTATAATATTCAGGGCTGCTCGGTATGAGTTTCTAGGGACCCATGCGGTCAGTTAAGATTTTACGTTGTAGCTATTCATATCATTTCTTTAATTTTACATGATATGACCGACTTAAGTGTTCCTCTAGTTATTAATCCAGCACATTATTTATATATCCCCATGTGCCCATTTAGCAAGAAATATGCCAATCACAGTATACCAGCGTAGCTCAATTCGGGATTTCGGGGCAGCGGTAAGTTCCCCCACTCTGTGACCCACATATTTTGGATTAATTAGAGGATACACTTGCAAAAATAACAACAAAATCAACTCCTATTTAAACACATTTAATTAATAAAATTAATGGCGCTACAAACACTTTAACAATTTAATTACTAACCCAATAAATCAACTGCTTGTTCCAAATGAACAAGGAATCACAAATATAAACAAATATTGTATTCAAAACTTGTGGTTTCCACATAAACCAACAATTCTTACTTAGTCTCACTTCCATAAAGCACTAATATTAAGTTTACATAACTCCGAGCTCTTTGGCTCCATGCATTTACATTATTATGGTGTCATTCTTGTACACCTCAAACACTATCTTTTTTTATTTTCTTATCTCTCAAAAACAAATATATAATTATATTTAAAAATCTGGGTTAATTATCTAACTCAATATTGTTGGGCATGTCCACACATTCAGTTGTTATCATCTCTCTTTATTTCACAAATATATTAAGGTAATCAGAAAATCAATTGTGTACTCCAGAGCGTGAAGGTACTTGACACAGTCAAAAAACTATAGTTACTCCCGAACTCAGTTGCCTTCAATCAACTCGTGGAATCCCACGTCCATACATTATTACAATAGGGATTGTTATTTATCTCTTATGTCTTAGTAGACCATTATCATATAAGAAACTACGATCTGAACCGGCAAACGAAATATCCATCTACAAGGACCTCGGTTCAACGCCCGGGTCGTTAACAACATTAAACACTCCTGGTGTATTCATTCTCTTTACAACAGCTTACGAGACGGTCTCTGTTCCCTCTCGCTTTAAGAGAGCTAGACCCTACTACTTGGGGTGCGATTTATGACACGTAGGGTGACGGCGACTCCCTGTCTGACCCAACGTTAGTAGCTTATTTCCAAGGCTTTCAAAACAAACCTTCCCATTATATCCAGTTCTGGGGAGACCGGGCTTTACTGTACCGTATTCATTCAAACAACTATTCTTTGGTTCAAAGACCATTTTCGTAACCTTGGCAGTATTAATTATGAGAGGGTCCTCATTGATTGGGAAGATTAATACACATACGACGACGGAGAATTTAAGGGGCTTTATCATAAGAAGATTCTGCCTTCGAATCTCTTCACGTGCCTCGGGAACCAATCCCTTACAGAGGACTTATACAAAATGCGATTTAGAGTCGGCCGTGGCCCATATGACATACGCTCAATAATACCATATATTAGCTCCCTTTTTAAATACATACACAATGCCTCGTGATACTATGTCACAAATAGAGGACTTATACAATTATCAATTCACTGCAACCAACTACCCTCCATAAGTAATGTACCAAGTATTTTAACCACTACGCGTTCCTAGCGTGACACTTTAATATTATATTTGCGCTCATTATGCGCTATGCATTATTTTAAGCCGAAAATGTCTTCCCAAGAACTGATAAAATCTCTTTAGTAACAATTCATATTATTTTAATTCACATATTAATCTTTCCGTTGTCGATAAATCGCTCCCTGTTTTAAAATATTCCATTGAACATTATCTCTTGCACATACGTTAAGGCTTAACGCTCTTATGTTCATATCAATTTATTTGATTTTTATTTAACATTTCCATATTTAATTATTATTATTATCTTTATTCTTTATACAAGCTCAAAAGCTATTTCTTTCATATCTCAACTTTACTTTATTTCAATGTCTTTCATGATAATTAATGATATTTCGCTTGCTCTTATGACATTTGTTAAATACATTAACCCTTTATTCACATATTTCCTCTACGGGATTTATTCTTTACATAATTATTTATAATTTCTCAATTTTATTTATATTATTGTTCAGACCGTGTTCTTGATTATTCAGTATTTATTTATTAAAACACATCCCTTTTACTCAAAAACTCCGGTGGGTTTGTACACAATCAATTTCTGACACCAAAATAAAATGAATTTAGTACTCACATGTTTCCAGATCATCCCATGATCTTTAATCTGGTGCGGTGCTTCATTTTTGGGCCCACTTTGAACTTTTACTCCATATTAAAGGAATTCATCTTACGTAAAAACACTTTTTGACATATATTTAAAACACTTAACATTGACGACATTTTTATACACTGATGTGTCCCTTTTGAAACACTAAAAATATTAATTTAACACATAATCTTGATTATTTTACACTTCACAATTCTCGATCACTAGGCCGTATTTCTGAGCCTATCACACGTGATCTTCTTAAATTCCCGTTTCCAAGGGTGATATTTATTCGATGTCGGCTTCTATCCTGCAGAATGCGAAAGTCTCGAACCATCTACTGTTCCCTTGAGTCAAATTCTGCTACTCCTATCCTGGATCACCGGCTATTTGTCTAGCTTGAACGGCTTCTATGTAGATCTGTCTATCGATCCTAACGAAAGTCTATACGGATCGAGGTCCTCTCAAAGACCTATAGATTTAGTTTATAGCAGCTAGTAGGCTACTTCTCGATTCTAGTACTTTTGGAATAGTTCGCCTGCTTTCTGGAGATAATGTTTATAATCTCCTATCTTCTTTATTTGAACTGTTTTAACACTCCTACGTTTCGAACCTGATTCTGTTCTTCCCTTTTAGGGTTCTTCAATTTAAATAACAGTATATCTGTCTGGTACGATACTTCCGTACGTTATGATCTATTCGTTCGTACTTTTAACGACCTATCGCCTTTAAGTCCGACGTTCACAGCCTGCTCTGACTATATCTTACGAATTTTCACTTTAACTTGTATACAGTCGGGCCTAAATCCTATAATTAGGATTTTCCTAATATTTCACTACGGCGATACTTTAAAATTTCGTCTTGACCACTCCTTATGGAGGCAAGCAAGTCGTTAATACTGCGATGCCTGTGGCTATCGGATCTTACTTCTGCGGTGTAACACAGCGTTTCTCCCCTCAAGGAGTACTGGTAGCTGTTTTCGATGTAACTCAGAGTTACGTCCCCTCATGGACTGTCGGAATGACTACTTCTACGTCGTGGTGCAGCACTTCCCCTCACGGAGTGCTCGTATGACTGCAAGTGCTGATATAACTTCACGTCCCCCTGGACGGATTCGTACTGCGATGATGCGTGGCAACACCCCCTCGGGCTGTTCAAGACTGCATGGTTGGCTTGGTAAACCCCGAAGCTTTATACTATTTTACTACAAAAAAATAAGACTCTAGCCTTTTCTGTGGTCAACTTCTAAAATAATGGTGCCACAAATATAAAAATTATACCTTCCGAAAGCTCGTCTTCTCAATGTCACATGATCTTATTGCACCTAAGAATCGATCGTGCAATTCGGAGATATTAATTAATTTCTCGTCCTCAATTGTGTGGGTGTTGTATTTCTTTTGCTCTAACCCCTCCACAGAGGCCGTGGTACTTCCCCAATGACGTCGTCTTACGTTAGCAGTTTTTTTCTGCGCAATTATTAAATGGTTTCTCTTTACTGAAAAATCTCTCATTCAAAATGATTCACTGTACTGTACTTGTTTACTCAATATTATGCTCGTAAACGTGTTAATTTTAATTATTCCTCTTCTGGCGCATAAGCGGCGTTGTCAATTTCCAGCAACGTCAGCTCGAATTCCGATTCAGGCTTCCTTGTCTATCACGGTGGAAATTTCCACTCGGTTATTAATACTCGTGACCAGCCCTCTCTTGAATGTCGAGTGGGGTGATCTCATCTAAGGAACATCTGTCCCTAGTCGCTTGCACAATGTTAAGCTATAATCCTGGCTTAAAATCTCTCTCCGTTCCTTTAGGAAACTATACGTTTCTTTCATTTCTTCCTTAAGGACATGGGTTCGACCGTCCATGGACCCTATGGCCCATGGGTTCAATATGCACACACCTAAGTACACGGGAATGAATGACCACGAAGTGAAAGCGCCTCAAATGGGGCAACAATAAAGATAATAATGACGATGATTATGATAATGATGATGCTGATGATGATAATGACGATGATGATAATGATGATGAAAAATATGAAAATGATGATAATGTTAATAATAATAATATCGTATGGCCTAGGGTGCCGGGTGGTTATTTGCGCCCAGAGGACAGCTTGCATGTCGAATTTTGTTGTTCCTTGGAACGCTATGAAAGTTAAGGAGGTTAGATATCTAAGCTCTTTGACACTATAGCGCTTTCTAGTACAGAATGGAGGAACTCTTTGTGTTGGCGGAAAATCCCGAGATTAATTTTGCCATTAAGAATAGTCTAATAATAATGACTAGCATTACCCGTCGTGGCTTCTCCCGCGAATATTCTAGTTGTAAAGAGTACACTTAGCAAAATCTCAATCATGAATGCTATGACTGATTTATCCTTGGTATGAATAATCAGACTTTATCAATTTAGCAACTGGTGCAGTGGTTAGGGGTTTGTCATTCTTTCATCGGTATATCAGAGCGAAGTTTGTTTTCTGGGAATATCACCAACACTTTTAATTTAAGGGCCTTTAAATGTGGTTTTCGGAGACCCTTTATAGTCGTGTGAAAAAGACCTTTCGTACCACACTCACACGTGAAAATTGCGTGAAAAAATTCTAGAGTGCCCCTTGACCCCCTTAAGCGCATTTTACTGTATGTATTGATGAATTTTACAGCTTAATTTGGTTCACTGGTAACCTTATAACCGTCTGGAAACTTTCGCAGTAATGTAATAATTGGAAATGCATTGCGTCTTACAGAAATAGATGGACCTGTGAGATTCTGTTACCATGGGTACCGTGTTGCATTCTTTCATTATTTCATTGTAAATATACATGTTTTAAGGTATTTATTTTATTTGTGAGGCATTTAAAGGGTAAGTGAATGCGTTTCGCTTACGCATTGGGTTATGCTGAACCTGTAGGCACCTCATAAGTGTAGGTTGGTGTTAATGGGACCTTATTTTCGGTACAAAACTGGAATGGGACCTTAGCAGAATAATATAGGGAGGGATAGTAATAATAATGGTACAGGACAGATCTAAATTCAGGGAACTAGTTGACAATCATCAGTTTTCAGACTACAAAAACATAACATCCAGTAGAAACTGGGCAGAGGAGCACAGACAGAGCCACACCGAGAAGATAGAGAGGTTTTAGGAGAATATAAGAAATCAAGATCAGGGCATAACGATGTAATATAATAATAATAATTAAGGTTCGGAAGTTAAGGAAAAGTCATATTTTTCCCTACGTGTATTTTGTCAGAAATTTGCAAATTAAGCGCGAATGAAGGGACCCAGACCCCGTTTAAGGCTATTTTATTTTGCCTATAAATGCATATTTTGGCCAATTTTATGTTTTTGTCGTATTTTGCTCATTTTAGATATATTAAGTCATATTTGGTCATATTTTGAACATTTTTGCTAAATTTTTGACAAGGTAGGCTACATGTTATCTGGCTGGAGTTTCAAACACGGGATTTGCAAAATGGTGCGGTAGATGTATTGCCACCCCAAGAGAAAAATTTAGCTCAGAGCAATTAGTAAACAAGGAAACTCGAGTTACCTTACGCCTAGTTTGGCCTTGTTGAGTCCGATTGGTATTGTTGCTCTATTAGTTTGCGTGATTAAATGTGTCTGCTGTATTTTCGCGTTAGTACTACAATATCTCTAGGTCAATTCCCCGCTTTTTAGGTCATATTCAGCTAGTTTTTAGGGCATATTTGCATGCATATTTTCTACTTCTTTAGTTCTTAGACATCCGAACCCTAATAATAATATTAATAAAGTAGCGGACCCGTGCGAGAACTGTCGCATAATGGGTCGTGTGCGACCATCTGTACAGACTACCCGCCCAGCTCTAGTGCTATGCGGGCTGTACACAACACATTTCAGGCAGGGGCTACCATCTTGTTTATTTGTTTAAAAGCACTTTATAAACTAACTAGCAATAGTGCCCGGCTTCGCCCGGTGGATATATTTGTTTTATGGAGGATAATGAATACTACTACAGAACTGGCACATAATCCTCATGAAAATGAAAATCCACAGCCTGCTTCCTATCGACCGACCGGGTCAGGGATGGAATGAAAGAAGCCCCCTTCTAGCTGTGAGGATATGAACTGTGCCGGCTGCCGAAGCCTGTCGCACTCCTCTGGGGCAATGATTAAATGAATGACAGATGAAATGAAATGCTAGTGGAGAGTGTTGCTAGAATTAAATTGTGACAGGGAAAACCGGAGTACACGGAGAAAAGGCTCTCTGCCTTCGTTTTGTCCAGCACAATTCTCACATGGAGTGACCGGGAATTGAACCACGGACCCAGCGGTGAGAGGCTCGCCTGCTGCCGCCTAAGCCACGGAGGCTTTTCACACGATACTCATACTAACAGAAAAATATATAAAATATAACTTTATGTTCGACCTTGACTATTATATATCAGAAAACTGTATCGTAATGATGGTCATTAGGCCTATAACACTATTTTTAGCCTATTTTCAATTTTGAAAAAATACGCTTATGAGATCACCTTTTGTCCGTGTGTGTGTGCGTGTGTGTGTGTGAGGAGTGTGTGGGTGTGTCCCCAATAACCTCTAAACGGCTGGAGCGATTTCAATGAAACTCAGTAAGTTCATAGCACTATTCCGGACGACCCGGACCGTGCCCTTCAAATTTTGTTACGTCTCGACAATCCAACATGACGGCTGTGCGAAATATTTCACCAGCATTCAATATCTCCGAAACTATTCCCGATATCACCCTGGATTTTTTACGGTGATAAAGGGAACTACTAGAAGTTCACCTATGTGACTTTTCAAAAACTGGTAACTACAAAACCTATATGGCGGCCACGCGAATTTGCGACTTTTAAACAGACGTTTCTCGCGATTTAACCAATTAAACACAATAAAACTTGGTACAGTATATGTGTATACACATTGTAATGCACCGACATCTAACTTAGTTCAATTGTTTACATAACCACAAGATGGCGGATGTGCGAAATATTTCACCGGCATTCTATATTTATGAAACTATTAGCGGTATCACCCTAAAATTTTGTACGGAGATAAAGGGCACTACTGGAAGTTGATCTATAAGACTTTCAAAAACCGGTTAACTACAAAACGAACATGGCGGCCAAGCGAATTTGAAAATTTTAAATAGACCTTTCTCGCGATTTAATGTTCCAACCGCAATGAAATCTGGTACAGGAAATGTTTATTCACATTGTAATACACTGGTATGTAATTTAGCTCAATTGTTTACATAACCTCAAGATGGCGGCTTTGCGAATTTTAAAATTAAGTTTTTATTTCTTGTGTCGTAATCATGCGATCGATGTGAAAGTTTGAATAATGAACCTACGCAATAATTTTCCTTTAATGATACATGACTCTATGACCTATACATTTAACAATCCAACATGGCTACCATCCGAAATATTTAAACGGTTCAGAATATCTACGAATCTATTATAGCAATCAAACTGATTTTTTTTATGTTCATAAGGGCTATGAACTTAAGTTCACCTATAGGACTTGAAGTAACCTGGTGATCACAAATTCAACATGGCGGCGACGCGAAGTATAAATATTCACATGGACGTTTCTCGCAATTTAACCATCCGAGTGCAGTGAAACTTGGTACAGTAAATCCTTATACGAATGTTAATCCACTGGCGTCTAATTTATTTCAATTGTTTCCATAACCATAAGATGGCAGGTGTACGGAATTTTAAAATCTCCTTGTTACTTCTTGTGTCCTAATCATACGATTGAAGTTTGAATGCTACTCGTACACAATAATCTTCATGTAACAGTACATAACTCTAGGACCTACATATATAAAATCCAACATGGCGACCATCCGAAATATTTAGTCGGTTCTCAATATCTACAAATCTATTACAGCAATCAAACTGAAATTTTGTATGTAGATTGAGGCAATTAACATAAGTAGTAAGATATATGAAAATAGGCTGTATAGTTTTTCACGGAACTACTTGTTCATTATGAAACACTTTCTCCCACAAATCAGAGCTCAAGAAACAGTTGTTTGACCAATTAGGTGAGGATAGCAACGCACCTGCAGTGAGTTCCAAGGCATTCTAATTTTATTTCACTGCCTGGCTTAGTGTCATAGTGGGGCAATCGAGGAGGCCATAGTCTAATACAAGGTATTCTGTGCGTCCCATACGCTCTGTTCAGTACATAAAACTGGCGAAATCTCGACAGATATTTATGAATATTTATGTTCGAACATAAAATAGTTATAATAATTATCGTCGAACATAAACAGTCGTATGTGACTCGCCTATAATGGTTATTAAGACACTCGTATGGAAATTATAAAACTCGCATACGCTCGTTTTATAAACATACTCGTGTCTTAATTATTGCCATTATAGGCTCGTTGCATAATGCACTATTTTGTGGTGGTGTTAGTGTGAGCGATAAGTAGTACAGTATAATGGACGTAACATCCAGGTCTTTTTCCCGTATTGATAATCATAATAATAAACAGGGGAACGGTTTACTAACTACAGTACTGACACATGTAATTTAAAAACGAATTGAAAAATATGATTAGAAACAGGAGTAAGTGAATTAATAGACACTGCCTAGGGCCTATTTCTCATTGTCTGTTAGAAATATAGAGACCAATAGTGTCGTCATTCGTCGCATAGCGCCTTAGAAAAATAATCAAAGCACTTTGGAAAACTTCGGCTGTCCCGAGCTCCTGTGGTAGCAATAGTGTTAATTATCGCCACATAGCGCTCAAGGATGATCGGAATAAATGAAAGTAAATTTGAAAGCACCTACGCTTATTGCATTTTTTATAACCTCAATGTACTGCACCTACACCATCGCTCTTATACAGAGCCATAATATTTTCATTATGATAACTGTTTTCAGGGGACTAAGACATTTTTATGCACTAATTTCACCCCGTGACTGCAATTTATAAGCAGCGCAAGATGTAACTATTTTTGCAATTCTGCACCAGAGCTCGGGTAGAGGCGGAGTTATGCAGCCCGCATTGCCAGCCAACAATAGACTTATTGAAATATTCTTACAGTTACACTACCACGGACATGGAATGGTTCTAGGGCCTTAAAAGGTGGTTTACAAGTTCCTCTTGTCTGTTATTCTAGATGTGGGGAATGAAGAAGGTTCTCCAAAATATCAGCAGGGTTTCAAAGGGTATGTAAAATTTGGTGCAATTAGGTGAAACGGTGCAGATTTGAACTAAAGGGCCTAAATGCGGGGAATGGAGTAGTCTGAGCGATATTTAAAGTGGGCAGTGTTACCCGTAGGGTTCCAAAGGGTAAGTACATAAATTTGGTTCAGATCGGTAAAACAAGGTAGATTTGTGCCAAAGGACCTAAATACAGGGAATGAGTGGTCTGACAGAAATTGCATGTGGACACTCTTAATGGTTGGGTTCCAAAGGGTAAGTATGTAAAATTCGGTTCAGATCTGTGAAACGGTGTAGATTTGTTCCAAAGGGCCTAAATGCAGGGAATGGTGTGGTCTGTCCGAAATTTCAAGTAGACAGTGTCACTCGTAGAGTTCCAAAGGGTAAGTACATAAAGTTTGTTTCAGATCGGTGAAAAGATGTAGATTTGTGCCAAAGGGCCTAAATGCAGGGAATGGTGTGGTCTGTCCGAAATTTCAAGTAGACAGTGTTACTCGTTGAGTTCCAAAGGGTAAGTACATAAAGTTTGTTTCATATCTGTGAAACGATGTAGATTTGTGTCAAAGGGCCTAAATGCAGGGAATGGAGTGGTCTGTCCGAAATTGCAGTTACTCGTCGAGTTCCAAATGATAAGTATATAACCTTTGGTTCAGATTGGTGAAACGGTGTATATTTGTTCCAAAGGGCCTAAATGCAGGGAATAGAGTGGTCTGTCCGAAATTGCATGTAGTGTTACTCGTCGGGTTCCAGATGATAAGTATGATAAATTTGGTTCAGATCTGTGAAACAGTGCAGATTTGTGCCTAAGGACCTAAATGCAGGGAAATTTAAAGCGGACATTGTTACCCGCAGGGTTCCAAAGGGTAACTATACAAATTTTTGTTCAGATAGTTAAAACGATGTAGATTTGAGCCAAAGGGCCCAATAGCAGGGAATGGAATGGTCTGTCCAAAGGGTAAGCATACAAAGTTTGGTTCAGATCAGTGAAATGGCGTAGATTGGTCCAAAGGGCTTAAATGTAGGGAATGGAGTGGTCTGCCCGAAATTATAAGTGGACAGGGTTAATCGCAGGGTTCCGAAGGGTAAGTAACTTATACACATTTTGGTTCAGATCGTTGAAACTGTGTAGATTTGTACCAAAGGGCCTAAATGCAGTTAAAGGAGTGATCTGCCTGAAATATAAAGTGGACAGTGTTACCCGCAGGTTTCCAAAGGGTAACTATACACATTTCGATTCAGATCAGTGAAATGGTGTAGATTTGTGGCAAAGGGCCTAAATACAGCGAATGGAGTGGTCTGTCCGAAATTTCAAGTGGACAGTGTTACCCGCAGGGTTCCAAAGTGTAAGTATACACATTTTGGTTCAGATTGGTAAAACGGTGTAGATTTTTGCCAAAGGGCTTAAATTCAGAGAATGGAGTGGTCAGTCCAAAATTATAAGTGGACAGAGTTACTCGCAGGATTCCAAAGGGTAAGTATATACATTTTGGTTCAGATCGGTGAAACGGTGTAGACTTGTGCCAAAGGGCCTAAATGCAGGGAATGGAGTGGTCTGTCCGAAATTTGGAGTTGACAGGGTTACCCGCAGAGTTCCAAAGGGTAAGTACACAAATTTTTGTTCACATAGGTGGAACGGTGTAGATTTGTATAAATAACAGAAAGACATATAAAAGTTGTGCTTATATATATATATATATATATATATATATATATATATATATTGAACCCATGTGCTATTGGTTCAAGCGTTGAATCCATAATTTAATCGCAAAAGAAGAGAGGAAATAATACAGTCTTTAGAATGACTTGGGAAGATTTTAGAAGTGGGCTGTTTAACGTGGCGCAAGAATAGGTGACCACTAGTCATGCGGACGTGAGATCATGCTTGACGCATCGATAAGGAGCTGGGTCATGATTATTAATAGAACGATAAAAACCTTCCACAGCGTGTAAGAGAGAAGAGGTTTCGGAAATAGACCTTACTCTGCTATAAAATGGCAACCTCGCAATTGCGCAAGAAGAGAAATAATTAGAAATAAGCCATTTGCGAGCATTTAATAATGAAAGAAACACATCATTGTTGATCATTCTGGAACAGAGATTTTTGTGTGGGGATAACGTTTATAATATTTGCACAGGAAAGAAGTGCCGACGTGGCATGACGTCGTTAGTAACTCCCCGAGACGATAGTTGGTAGGGATAGAAAAATAAACCATAACACCCACGCATCTGAAGAGCAAAATTATTTAATATCTTGGAATTGTGCGATCGATTTTCATGATCAAAGAAACCAGTTTCCGTTTAGAACAAGAGCGTTCCAGAGATATATTTTTCACAATTATACGACTATTACTTCAAAAGTTAGTGCTGGAGAAGACGCGGATTTTATCTTTTTGCCGCCGATTTGTATATAAACCCTGGCTGAGCCAGGAAGATCATGCAGTCTTTACCAGACCTTGAGAGGTCGTGATACGCTGTATCACCAACGAGTACCCCGTATGGGAGTGGCCGAGCAGTATCGTCATTTGTATCGCCGTGTGGAGACACATTAGAATCATAGTATAGGAATAATATCGGCAAGCTTCAGAAAATTATCGTTAAAGTTCATTAGAACAGTCAAAGTTAGGCTGTGGACTTGAAGAAATAACAGGTGATAGGTACTCGAATAATAGTTCAGGTAAAGAAACAACGCATCATAAAGTTTCGAAGTACCCAAGGAAAGTGAAATAGACAGTTCTATCGACGTTAAGGAACCCGATCAGGGTAGAACAAAATAAATAACGCCTAGTGTTCCGGAAATGTAGGGACTAGAGCGCAGGACGATAAAAATTAGGAATTGTAGTTCCAGGCTTTGTCTAGGTAGACAAATGAACAGTAAACATTGGGAAGGACTCCAATAAGCTACGAATTAAAATAATAGCAATTAATGCAAGGGAATTACTAGGTCACCGATAAACCATTCGAGTGGCCGTCATAGTAATACATTAAGGACAGACTTTTATCTAGATGAACAAGTTAGCGTCTAGTAAGAAACGACATCGTGCAGGAAAGTTATAGAAGCCGATAGTCAAACCCCGGATTTGAAGATCAAACGTTCGAGTGAGGTGTAGTTCGATCGAGACTTTCAATCATCTCGTCAGATTAGGAAGCCGACGTTCTATAAGTGCCACCCTTGGAAACGGGAAAGAAAAGAAATCACGTGTGTAAGGCGAATAATTAACGCCAGAGTGATAAAATGGTTATGTAATGTAAATATAGTTAAATTTTTTGAGTGTAATATTTTTAGTGAATTTGTATTGTGTTAAGTGAAACGAATACAAAATGGTATTCATTATATTCCAAGTGATTAAGGTAAATATTTTATGTGATGTTAAAGAAGTGTCATTGAATGTAAGTGTAACCATGGAAATGGCTTAAATAGCAGTGAGTGGGCAAAAAGTTCCATCCCTGGAGGATTCAGTCGCTGACCGTACAGTCATGTGAGTAACTATTTCATTATGATATGTGTTTGGGAAGATTTGCGTATAATCCTCATGAGAGAGAGAGTAGGGATGTTGAATAACAGGTAAAAGAATAATAGCGCGATCTGAACAATTAATTTGAGATAAATATAATAAATATGTGAAATGTAAATGAATCCCTTGGGGAATGTATTCAGTAAAATAACAGAGTAATTGATATATGATATAAATATGAGAAAGTAAGCGTAATAATAATAATAATAATTATATAAATGAATGAAGATTATGATGAATTTTATATTGAAAGTAGTAGCTTCTGAGCTCCTTTAGATGAATTAATACATGTTACGAATACATGTTCTTTATGGTAAAAATGATTATTGTAAAGGGAGAAGAGTAATATATATTTGAGATAGATCAAACGTTGATTTTGAATTTATTAGTTCTTTGAAGGCAACTTGGCTAATTAATGTATAAGCGCCATGTAGCGCATTGAAGTAATTTGTCACGCTAGGAATGCGTTGAAATGCTCGGTAAAACTAATTATGAGGGACAGTTGGTCGTCGTAATTGAACTGTGATAAGTCCTCAAAAGTTGTGATAGTGATCACGAGGCATTGTGTGTTGTATGTTAAAAAGGGTGCTATTTATGTTGTATTATGAGCGCTGGTATAAGGCGAGGCCTGCCCTAAGTCGCTGTTATAAGTCCTCCGAATTGGGATACTGTTCCCGATGCATTTGAAAGGATCGAACCCAGAGTCGTCCGTATTGAAGCCCCTTAATATTGGTTGTATTATTGAATTTTTCTTACCCGCCAATGAGGACACTTCATAATTATTATATACCGAAGCTAAGAGAATAGGTCTGTTGAGCCTAAATATGTTGTTTTAGAATCTGTATTAGAAGCCTTGTCATTCGGAGAATTGCATTTGAAACAGCTGTATGAAAAGCTGATGGTAGCCAGTCTCTTGTAGAAGCGAGACGGTGAACTCTCTGTCTCCCTGCAATAAATCACGCTAAGTAGCCAAGGCTAGACCCTCACCCTCGATGTATTGAGGTAGGTCGGGGAACGGTCTGTTTGAGTTATAATACACAGAAGTGTTTATAGATTGTTTGAACGACCCGGTCTTGGAACCGAGGTCCCTTTATATAAACTATTATCGCTTGCAGTGTTCAGATCGTTGCTTTCTTATAATATAATGGTCTTTTCAGACAGAAATGATAAATCCCTAACTTTATGATTATATGATTCAGTGATTCACGAGTTCTATTGGAGACATTAGGTTCCGGGAGTAATCTTAATTTTGACTTGTTCAGTAGTCTTCTGTAGCTCGGGAGTACGCAAGTTTTTCCCAATCACAGTAGTGAGTTGTTAACTTGAGAGAGAGGGATGGTAACATATGAGCATTGTGAAAGCCCAAAATTAAGTGATGATTAACAATACTTTGGTAATTTTGATATTTATGATTAAAAGATATACTCATGTAAATAGTAATGGATGTGTATTAAATTGATAACACAGTGTAGGTAAACATTACCGAGCCGTTTGGAGCTCTTATTTTAAAGAATTTGAAGTGACACTATATGGAAGTGAAACTTAGTAGATATTTGTTGATTTATGGAAAACCAGTCTTTATGATCTTATAATTGTTTAATATGAATTCCTTGTTCAACTTTGGACAAGTGTGAAGTGGAGTGTCAGTATTTTTATTTGTTTAATTTTTGTAGCGCCATATATTTGGATAATTAAATGTTTTAATAGTAGGAGTTAATTTTTTTTATTTTTGGAAGGGTATCCTCTGTTTAATCCAAAGTGTGTAAGTCACAGAGAGGGAGAACAAACCATGAACCCCGATACTCCCGATTGAGCATTGCTGGCAAACTGTGATTTGCATATTTCATTGTTGAATGGGCACATGGGGGCATAGAAATAATGTGCTTGGATTTAATGCTTAGAGGAACACTTAAGACGGTCATATCACGTAAAAACAATAAGTTCCGTGAAGAACTATACAGCCTACTTTTCATGCCAATGATTATTCTACAGTATATGAACCTATCTAGAATAATGACAAAATTAAGTTGGTAATATCGAAATATCAAATTAGTTCAAAATATACCTGGTATAATTTAGCCTAATAGAGCACTACAGTTGGCAGCCCTGGTGACTGACTATATTCCTAGTTCCATCTCTTAAGGTACAGGATACAAAATTAGGTTGAAGTCCAATGGACGTTACATGCAGTTAGACACTGGATCTATCAGCATGCGTAAAAGCATGTTGCCAACAATACCATGCGTGTATATTCTGACATTTTAGATTAATTTGGAGTAACTTATATACATCAGTTCTACCAACATGATTATAAGCCTGCTGATAGTACCAATTTTTAAGTACATGTAACTTCTATACCATCAGTTGGATTTCGACCAAATTTCGTATGTGCTATGTGTACCATAACAGATATGACTATAAGTATTGTTAAGAGCAATCAGGGCTGCCAACTGTTAATAAATGCTGTCTATATATTTTTTACCCTAATATCAATATATCAGGAAGTATGCAAGCCATCAGCTCTATACTTTGCACACGTATAGCACCTGATATTCTAGATTAATTTTGAGTAATTAATACAAGGCAGTGCTGCCAACATGATTCTATGCCTGCTGATATGTCCAATTTTAAAATACATGTAACTCCTATACTAACAAATGGATTTCATCCAAAATTGGCACAACTGCCAACTGTTAATAATTGCTCTCTCTTTTTGTATCCAAATACCAATATACCAGAAAGTATGCAAGCCGTTTAGGAGTTGATAGGGGGGACACACACACAGCCAGACAGACAGGCAGACAGACAGACAGACAGACACACATTTTCCCGGATCGATCTCATAAGTCTACTTTTTTCTCATTTTTGCAAACGCTCGTTTTATAAAAATACTCGTTTCTTAATTATAGCCATTATAGGCTCGTTGCATAATTTACTATTTTTTGAATGTGCTAGTGATCCTAGGAGTAATTCCTAGTTGCTATTCCACCTGTTGCTATTGAGAGAAAAAGGGTAGTTTTGGCTCAGCTCACCCATGCTAGACCAATTTTTATTTCTATTACATGAAAGACAACGTACAATTTTCTCGTCAGGGACATCATTGCACCATCACCGACACTCCCCATGGTCTCAAAAGCAGCTGTGTACTGTATAGCAACCCTGGGAAGTGCTTCGACTAAAATACTTGTAAACTTATACCCATACTCCTTATTTCTAATTTGTTCTCCTAGGGCAAAAAAGAATTTTCTATTTTGAAGTACCTTTTGTAAGGGCAGTTCACTTCTTTTTTAATTATGTGTTCCTTTATTATTTAGGCACCTGATGGGGATGTAAATTCTGGAATGTGGAGGACAAGTTTACAAAAATCCGGGATTCTGGTCGCTCAACATATTATGATTCAGTCCAGTGAGAGATTTACAAGTTGTTTGAAGCAATTCTTTCCAATGTTGAGAGATTCAACCATCGACTGACCATATCGACAAAGTTGAGGGAGATCGCCTCACCAGTGGAAGAAGCCAGTGCATCCACACAATCTGCCCCAGCAACTCTTCAAGGAGCGATCTAAGAAGCAGACCAAGTATAGCAAAGATGGAGCTACATAGACAAGTCCTTGCTGACACTGGAGCTTAGAAGTTGAACTGTCCCAACAATGCAACAAATATTTTCATAAGAGGAATTTTTGTTTAAAATTTTGTTTGCTATACTCAGTTCAAACTTCTTCTCTGTTGCTCTAAGAGACCGACCAGCATAAGCTACCACTCCTGGGTCAGAGTCTTTAGACTGAGACAGAATAGCTCCTAGCTCTTCAGGTCCAGCGTCAACAATTACTTCTGTGACTTGATTAGGGTCAAAGTAGTTGTTCCTCAACTTTTGGCTTAACTTATTTTTAAGGGAGTTAAATGCCAATTTTTCCTGATGGCCCCACTGCCATGGAACAATCCTCTTTATCAGTCCCCGTAATGGAGTAGAGATCGTGAACAGATTTGGCAGGAATCTGGCACAGTATGCAACTGTTCCCAAGAAGCTACGCACCTCAGACACTGATTTCGGCTCTGAAAGGCTGCTAATGGTTTCAAGTTTCCTGGGATCTGCCCGGATACCATCTTCAGAAAATTCATATCCAAAGAAGCTAAGTTTCTCAACAGAAAACTCACATTTTCCTCTATTTAGTGTGAGGCCAGCATTTGATAATCTTCTTAGAACTGCTTCCAGGGCTGCATCATGTTCAGCCTTTGATTTCCCGAAAAGTAGAATGTCATAGGAAATATTCCGGGCATTTGTGATGTCTGATATCAGATTTCGAATGCAACTCTGAAACTTCTCTGGGGCTGAAGATATACCAAACATAAGTCTTTTGTATCTCCATAAGCCAGTATGGGTGTAAAAAGTGGTAATGCTACTAGAGCCCTAGTCTAGTTCAAATTGGTGAAACCCATCATTCAGATCGAGCTTAGAAAAAATCACTGCTCCTCGCAAAGACACAATTAGCTCATCGATAGTCGGCAGTTGGTGTCCCTCGCGCAGAACTGCAGTATTTGCTGCGCGCATATCGACGCAGAGGCGCAACTTTTCGGGATTATTTGACTTGGGTATTGTACCCTTTCGTCATCATGTGGAACATGTATTCGTATCCCAGCTAGTTCACGGTCTTTCGAGGTATGGGGCGTTCATCCCACTATTCGACCACATGTTCAGGATATGAGTCTGTCAGGTAACTACTCTACTTGAAAGAAACAACAAATTCCTAAATACTGTATATCATTTAATGGCATTAAATCATGGCAAAACACAACAAAACACAAAAATATTATAATTACTTTCCCACAACACAAAATCAAAACAAGATGTTCGGGAAAGAACATATAGCCTACTTTCTCCGAAATGTATGGGTATAGTTATAACTCTCTGTCCTTATCATCTCCTAATTTCTTCCTATTTGAAGTGCAAATTGGCACACAGGATTTGAACAGTGGCGTTCAAACCATAGTTTATAATTTACCCCAGCATTTTGCAATTTCATCAGCAAACACTCCAAACACCGACTACTTACAATAATTGAAACTTCGTTGCTCTGATAAGGCCCATCTACAATGCGCAGTCGGCAGTCCGTAGTTGGTAGTCCTCGGTCGGCAGTCGCGATCGACTCCGTGTATACTATAGGCACCATACACAACATGAAGTTGCAGTTGGTAGCTGGCAGTTGGCAGTCGAGAATTTTATCCTTGACTGCCAACTACCCGACTGCAGCAATGTAATAGCCAATCAGAGCAGATCAGAAACTGACGTCACGTTGTTGTTCTGTGTCGTGTACGAATGATATAGAACTAAGTGAAGTAACTTCGCAACCCGTTAATTTATAGGCTAATCTTAAATACACGGTATAACAAAATAATCCATCTCCAAATCATCCATATTGCAAGTTTTGAGATTATCAACAACGCCTCTGTGCACAAGGAATAAACGAATGTTACTGTCTTATTACTCCTAGCAGTCGTTAAGACTGGGTTCACTAACTGGCCGGTATAGAGCGCTGCTCGAATCTATAGTTTCTGCATAGTACAGCTGGAAGATGTCACACCAGTGGAGAATGTCGTTTTTTTAATATATAATTTCCATTGCAAAAAGCACCATATAAAGCTTTATTTTATAACGTCTCAGTACTCAAGAAACAATAAATATAAAAACTAGTCGTGATATCTAGTTGTGAAATATCGAACAATATAATCCTAACAGAGCGAGTGCATTCTAGCGGCCAGATGAAGAAACTTTTCAATAAAATCTGTTACCTTTTTGTCAGCTAGATGTCTCGATTAAATCTGCTGGCGAATTATGTTTTAATTAAGTATATGTTTTGCACCGTAATATGCACAATATAACGCTTGATTTTAAAACGTCTGAGTCATTACAAAGCAACAAATATGTAAAATGTCAAGCAAAAAACATATCTCTGATGGGGTTTGAACCATAGGCATATGAATGACAGACTAACGCTTTACCACGGAGCTATTTGTGCCAACGAACATTGATCCATATAAAATGACTTACATAGAACTTGTTAGCAAATAATGATTTATACTAAACGATTTCATCACTGAAGTATATTATTTATATATAAAGCATTTCATACAAAGTTTATTTATTTTGTTTGAGTACGCTATATTGCATGCAATACTCAAATTAGTGAAATATAAGTCAGGCACAAGATATCCGCTGCCATCTTGTCTTATTAATGAATCAGCTGAGCTTTTTAAAATCACGTCTGCACTATAGTATTACAAAATAAACTTTTAATTTCGTACGTGCCTCTTCCTTTAGAACAGTTAAAACGATTCTCGGCTCGATAATCGGAACTGGTGGGTCCCATGATATGGATTATAAAGTTTGCATAATTCGCACGGCCGCCATCCTGAAATGGTATGGCGGACGACCTTGTAGTTTGGTCACAAGACGCATCCTATACGAAGGTATGTTGTTACCAAATTTGGTAGAGATTGGATGATTTGGTTAGTCGTTATTTGATTTTAGGTTTTGAACGTTTGAGTGGCCGCCATTCAGTTTTAGTAAAGATGGCGGCGATATAAAACATGACACTGAGGTGTCCTTTGCTAGTGCTACCTTTGTACCAAATTTCGTTCAATTCGCATTCACCGTGTTCGAATTGATAGGGGGGGGGGGACAGACATTCAGAGTACACACACTCACACACACACACACAGACTCACACACACACATACACACACACAGACTCACACACACACATACACACACACAGACAGACACACTTTTTTCGCCCTGTGTTGATCTCATAAGTCTACTTTCATTTTTTGCAAAAATCGAAAGTAGGCTAAATATATGTGAGTCTCTTCTCATAAAGATTGGCGCTCTTCTGCACCCATATCTATCCTAGATATCCTAACATTGATACTCTCTGACATTGACGAGCGTTCATAGTGTATTTCACATCGCACAATTTATCTTGAATTTTCATATCACAACACACCAATAGAAACAAATTACAACTGAATACTCATTATGTGCAATTACTAAAATATTTGTCCGTTCTGAAGCGGAACATTTACTTTGAACAACATAAATTTTATTACCTTATTCTTTACTTAACATGTGTTGCTTTCTGCGCAACATCGTTTTCTTTTCCCATAGATTTCAAACGCCGAAGTGATTTACCTCCCATTCCAAAACACACATAGTTATTGATTTTTAGCTTCGCCATACAACAATCTTCTGGGTCTGGTCATGTCATTACTATCATTACAAACGTGCCATATCGTTAAATAATGCTACCCTTCTGAGTAAATTAGCACAAACTGGGTAATTACTCTTTACAAAATGCATTTATTTATTTGGTGCGGTTAAGCTGTCCTCAGACAACAACTTGGCCAAATCTTATCCGATCACTTTGATCCAACATTCTATTTCAATGGATACCATGCATATAATTCATTTGATATCATAATATCAAGCATATTTCCATTATTTTCAGAGATAATGAGATTCTTCACTGGTCCATTACGACCTTAAAAAGAAAAGTACAAGGGTCACGGTCAATTAACTCCCCTCAGTGTGAACACAAAAGAGGCGTCAAGGTCCGCCCTTTTAGATGGCTATCCGGTCTGCAGCCCTCGCTCGCCTTCATGACCGACATTCTACTTGTAAACAAACCTGGTCAAAGCTCACTCTTGGTGCAGCTCTCTCATGGGTACATGATTGGATTGTGTCATTATGAATAGAGTCGATCCAAGTATTTAACACCTACACTTAGGGTATTTAATGGGCTCAATTCGGCTCCTAATTAGTATTCATAGCTAGGGATGGGTCTCTGATACTTTCGCCGTTTATGGATGCAATCAGTGGCTCTTGACGCGTACCAGCCGAGTTTCAAACTGTTATCTCGTGCCGTACGGGTACGAATATATGAAGGAAATCAACCTGTTTCCTATTCGAAGAAATTGTCTTACCTCCACTGGTAGATCAATTATTATAATGGAATACCGAGGGTGTCCCGAAGTTTTCCCTGGTAGTGAAGATTCTGCTAGCAGTGAGTCACAGATCACATCTGCCCCAACTCTGCTGCGAAATATATGTAAGCTCTGGGGCTATACAACACATCGTTGATTCGAAGATTGGCCTACTGGATTCATCAACGCGCGAACTATCTTGGATGGTCCCTGCAATTATTGACGCAAATCTCTTGATTCTACGTTATATGCTCGCTCGTAGCGGCTAAAACAACATTTCTTTTAGATGACTCAATTCAAAATACACTCATGTCCTCCTTTCATTTAATCATAAACCAAGGCTTTACGAAGCTCTAAAACATGTATCAATTTACTGGCACTTACATTATCTACCTTAATGGCTCTCAAACACAACCATATAGCATTTAACATTATTTAATATTTCAATGACACTGAAAGTCTCTCTTTATCTCGCTATTAAATCTCTATTTACCACTCTTTACAATAGCACTGTATTCTTTCAATGGATATGACACACTTTGCACGTTTTATAGACATCACTACGCCGATGTTTACATTTATCATTGACACCGACCTCAAATTATTATTATTAGTTAACGTTACCGTTACTTTCATCAACATCTTACGCCTAAATGGTCGTAAGTTTATCATCCTCAAAGCAATATATTTATTAAAATACGAGGGATGTAAACTCGTATACAAGTGACTGCAAATTCTTAGTATTTGAGCGAATGATATGTTGTATGGTGAGCTCTTAAATCATATTAATTTGGATGGTACTCACTTTCATTCTGGCTGGGTTTATCCAACAATATAGCACTTCGCCCACCATTTTGCTTTCTTCTAAGCCATCATGACACTTTTCATACAAAACATTGAATATGGTTTGCACATGGTAATTACATCTTGTAATACCCACATTTTACACTGTGAAATACCACACATTATTTTTAACACACACATTTAAACACTTTTTGGTTATCACTTTTAACGCTAACTTTACAGGTAATTTACACACGGAACCTTGCTGAGCTTTCCACTATTGCTTGAATTCAGATATGCGATGCTGCAAATTCTGACATCCGCCTGTCCCCTCCGAAAGTCTACCTCGAGTATATGTGCTCATCTCCCGTCTCCTATAATTCCTGTCTTCTGTCTTGCAGTGTGCTGCTCAATTGTATATCACAAATAATTGTGATGCCTTCCAGATTCCCATAATCTGTATTATATGTTACGGTTATATATGATATTTAAAGATCATAACACTTCCTGTGAATAAGTTCATTGTCTATTAAAATCATACTGCAATATCTCTACGCTGTAACGATTACTAGTCGCGTATACTGCCTGCTTATATGACTGCCGTAGACTGTTTATAGTATTACTGCAGAATTACTTGTACTATGCTGCCTAATGCACCTTTCATTGTTCATCACAAAAGATTCTTTTCATACGACTTGCATATTGCGCGCACTTTTCCGTGTGGCTGGACAGCATGTCGTCCAACAAATTGAGTCAACGAAGAACTGACGCTCTCCTCCTTCCTCCTCCATACAAGGGTTTCTGACGAAAAGTAGTCCACTTGCATCTCAGGAGCTGCTCTTTTCTAAAATATCGCTTTACTGACAAGGTAAAGCGTAATTCTTGATCGTCTTTTCATGGAGGTTCCAAATCCACTTGCGTGCCGGTGATTCCTTCGCTCAATTAATTAAAATTAATTGCTTTCCTCCATGGCTTGGTAACGCTATCTCGGGTGAATCCCCTCTTGCTACGAGACTAACCAATGCCCCTCCGCAGGTATGTGTGTGAATATGCTCATAATCACATACAGGCTTTAATTTAGGTGTGGAGATACTCCTAAATTACCTCTCTTCGAATACAAGTATCTGGGTGTAAGTCTCATCTCATTCGAATGCTTCATTTGGCAGTAATTAATTAATTTCTCTAGATGACCATCCCCTCTTCTCTCGTCTGCCTTTTTGAATGGGGGTTTACACGGTCATCATTCACTGTCTTCCCACTCCAGTGTCGCCAAGAAATAGTGCGCTGGCGTCAAATCTGCACCTCCCACTTTCAATTCCAATCTATTAGCTGTCAAGTTGGCTCGGTTTATTTAGCTTTAGCTAGCATGTTCGTATACTGGCTCGCAGTTTACACAATATTCCAACTTATTATTGCCAAAAATTCCCGTTCTGGACGTGGAATTAAGCGTTTACTATATTGCGGTATCATATCTCATTGCTCCTTGGGTTCACTGTGGCTGTTCCCCCTCGGAGATCAATGGTTCGATTCTTAGGAAAATCATGGACCTGATCTTTCCACTATAGAGACCCCGGTTCGATGCCAGTCAGCCGCGTCCCATTGGGTACAGTACTAATACAATTGGCGATGCCCAGGTTGTTGGGCCAACGATTGGCTCAATGATGTCGTGCTCTTCCAAGCGACGAAGCTCTTCTTCAAGTTTAGGCCTGAGATGGAATGGTACTCGATTGTGCATCTGTACTACTGGAGGGACATTAGGATTAATATGCAGTTTAATCTTGTCATATTTGAATTTGCCTGTACCGTTAAAACAGATGGATTACCTTTCTCTACTTCGTCCGAAGAAATGGCACACAAGACTTTAATACAATTCAGGTCTTGTGCAGTTTGGTAGCCCAGCAAAGAATCACCATGTCCTTCAACTACATAAAACTTAGCTAAAGTGGAATGTGATTTGTAGGTTAACGTTGCAGAGAACTATCCCAACACTTTCAATTTTGCCTTCGATTGGTAGGGAAATAAGCGTTTCTTTGTTTCCGTTAACGTAGCGGGTTTCAGAGAACCAAACACGTTGCAGAATCAATTATGTTGACAGAACAGCCTGTATCCACAACAAATGAAATTATTTCATCCAAAAGGGAAATGTTTACTTGGGGGGGGGGGGGGGGGTGACGAGCTGTTGTCGGACACCCTATTTATGCTGTTAGAGTGAGTTGAGGAATCTGAATCTGATGAACTTCCATCAATATAATCTATATTGTTACCGGTATCAGTATGAGTTCTATCCTTCTTTTGCTTAGTGCTCTTGCAAACTTTGTCAAAGTGATTAGTTTTATTGCATAATTTACAAACATACCCCCTTGCAGGACAGTTTTTTCCTTGTGAACGAGGCCAATTACCACCACAATAAAAGCATAAGCGGCTATTTGAAGGCGCACGTTTCGTTTTATTTCTGAATGGCTTAACCTTGTTTACGCTTTGATTCATGTGCGTGTCCAAAGCTTGAGCCGCGGCGATTTCCTCATTCCGGCCGAGCTGTAAAGCGGCAGTGAAACTAATGCCAGACTTGGACAGTATGTGCTTTTGTAAAGATACTGAATTTTCACCCACTAATAACTGCATAGTTATTTCGAAATCCGAGCGTTCCTTAAATTCACACGTAGAAGCAAGATTCCGTAATCTGGCCGAAAAATCAGTAATTGTTTCATTACGGTTCTGGTAGGCCTTACGAAAAGAATATGCCTCATAATAAAGATTCTTCTTTGGCTGGAAGTGGGAATTAAGAGAAACTAAAGCATCTGGATAAGTAACCCCAATATTGGGCAAGCTATCGAATCTGATACTTCATCACCAGCGAGATTGAGCAGAAGCGCTTTTTTTGCGTATATCATTCGTAATATCATTTCCCACAACGTACCTTTCAAAACATCTCAACCATTTCACCCAACGTTGTCCTAGCGATGATGGATCAGAATGAGGGTCGAAAATTGGAGGCTTGTTAATATTCATGTTTTTTTTTAAACGTAAGTTCGTTCTCATCGCCAATGTAATGTATCAATCTGACTGCATGTTTATTACCAACTCTTTTCATTCTCCTACATTCAATACAACCCTTCAATTGTTTCCCAAAGAGCTCACTATATACAAAGAGCTCACTACACTACAACTCCTTTGCCTTCTTACAAATATTTCCTAACTAACCAACTGATATGCTGCTAATGGAAATGTAGGCCTAATATTGTGCAGTATCATCTGCTACACTAATAGCCTGTGCATTTCGCTAATGATATCCCCAGGATAGTCACTTGTGGGGCAGAGTATAGCCTCTTCTGAATTATGCAGTATGGTACGTTTACTTACTTGTGCCAGGTTCCTCCTTCATCTTCCTGTCGATCTCCTTTGGTCAATGGGGCAGAAGACCTCACTGTCCCACCCCTTTAAACAATAACAACAACTCTCTTGGTCATCTCTCGTTTTCTTCACACCTTCGAAGCCCAGGGCAGTCATGGCCTTTCTCTTTACTCACTACCACCAATTATTTTAAAGAGTCGAAATTTTCCCTTTTATAGCATAACTGTATGCCAACAGGAAAGGGGGCCTCGATGTTACACTCCTTAAAACATTCATCCCCACAACCACCACCTGTCCAGCTACATAATTTTTAACATGAGCCCAATTCATTTCAATAGGATTCAAGTCAGGATGGTACGGTGGTATATGCAAGATTGTGTGTCCATAGGTAGCAAGCAGTGTATCGATTTGATATGTCTTATAGCGTGGTTTATGGGATTTAATCAAAGCGTATAGTTGAGGTTTTATCATCTCTATAGAAAATGGAATACCCTTATCGGTCAACCAATCCAGCATAACCGGTTTTCGGGAAGATGAGGTGGGTACGTGCTAACATTGGGCATTATGGTACGAGGCATTGTCAATCATGACTACAGAATTTGTTGGCAAATTGGGAATTAATTTCTCTGTCAGATATTTTTCGTAATTTCTATAGTTCATCTCATCGTGTTTTGAGCACTTGGCTTAGTGTGCGAACTATGCAAATGTCTCATCAGTGTAAACAATAGGCCTACCCTGTTGTCGGTACCGCCTTATGCTCTGTAAGTACTGCATACTGCCTTATGTCAGGCTTCTCCATAAGTATTCTACACATGTCTTCTGTCTTCCTCCATCTAAAGCCTAGGCCTCGAACTATCTTGCTTAATGTTCGTACACCACCTTTAAAATTTATAACCTCAACCAATTTCCTACGGATCTTTTCCAGCGTTGGCCTCTCGCCTCTGCTATAGTGAAAACTATGAATCGTACGCCTTACCATGCATTTATCAAAATCGTCTAACTTACACATCTTGACAGATTCTGGTCTTCTCTTTCCAGGCGTTGAAAATGAATCTACATCACCACTTTCAATTCTTTTGGTGCCATGTATTATATTCCGTACCGACCTTTCCGACACACCCGTTGCTTCAGCCACTTTATTTTGAATTGCCCATATGTTCCCAGCGAGATGTGTTTGGTTTTTCATGAATTTATATATGTCGTAGTCAGATAGTGAGATCCGTCATTTCATGAAGATCATAGGCACTTAATGAAAAGCCGGCATATGATGTAAAATGGGATAGTTACACAATCTGACGCGTTTTTTTCATGAAGTGACGGACTGCTTTAGGCAGATGGTGTAAGAAATCATTTTTCATTATCTGCCGAGGCACTTCAAAAAGATCCGGCATTTTTTGATTCGCCTCTTCATGGAATGACTAACGCGACGAAGTCGTACATTAATTCCTTTAATTGTTCTATTCCAAGATATAAATTAATGCTTATTTACTATGGAATTTGAAATCAATTTCCACGTACAACCTAAAATCTAATCCTGGAACACTGGGTAAGTTTCTCTCCTGTTGTTAGGTAGATTTCATTAGAAAGCTAACTATCGCAATGGGTACCATGTTTCGACTTCCGGAAAATTTCGACATATCTTCGCGTTTCACATCCCCAGACCCCCAAACCACCGTCAGTTCAAATGTTTATATATAATTTATGTATATATATATTGTGTGGTCCACCCGCCCCTTATTATTTAGTTTTATGAAACCCAACTAACATCTCAATTCTCCCGATGGTCGATATTGCTCTGCGCTCTGACTGTGTGACAGCAATGTAATTGGGTCATGGGTCTAACAAAGAAAAACCGACCTTAAACCTTTCCCCGCCAAATACTATGGCCCATTCTACTAACATATGACTTACTTCTCCTTGAAATAACACACATACACGTAATACGATCGAATTAATAGCTTACGCCACGTGATCTGTAATAGTAAATGGTTTGATCAACACCATAAATCGTGATTGAAGACTTTGAGATGGACTTAAACGTTTGAGGTGGGACGGCTACAGTAACTACAGCACGTTTATCGTGCGGTAGCTGCCATGTGTTGGTGGCTGAGAGGCACAGTTGGTCACTAGTCGTGGCCGAGTGAGGTGCGTGTGTGCGCGCTGTGTGACCGCATTGGAAGAGTGTACTTTTCCTAATACCGGTGCTTCCGATATTTCCACGGGTGAACTGACCTTCCGTGTGTCATTCGGACAATACTTTTTCAAGTAGTGTTCCAGATAGGACAACAAAACCAGAAACCCAGAAAACCCCGCTGAAAATCATGTCCGGATACCAGAGGAAAAACACCGTACGCTGCCAATGGGACAGGCAGAGTTCTCGCGCCACACCAGGAGAAATTCACCGCTGGATTAGCGATACTCTCCGGTTGACTGGCGACCAAGTAGAAGCCATCCAGTTAAATGCGCAAGAAAAAACCATGTACATCAAGGTAATCAGCATATCTACTTATCAGAAATTGTTAAATACTTTTGCAGATCCTATTAAATTTCAGTATGACTCAGGCGAAATGACTAATGTTAAGCTCTCCACAGCGGATTCCAATTTTACCACAGTGCGTATATTTAATGTCCCACTTGAAGTTCCCCCTGAAATTTTCAAATCCGTCCTGTCGAAATATGGCACTGTGAGTGAAGTCAGGAAAGAACAATGGTCTTCTGCTTATCAGTTCCCGGTGTATAATGGAATACGCGCAGTCACTATGGAAATCAAACAAGATATCCCCTCCACTGAGACCTTTGGTGGCCATTCTGGCTACATATCTTATAATGGACAGAAACAGACCTGTTTAATTTGCAATGCTAACACACATCTACGTATCAACTGCCCACAGAAAATGATTCCCCTCGGTATAACTCCTACACAACAACGACGTGTCCAATACTCGGAAGTTGTGACACAGCAAATGTCACATGAAAACATGCTTATTGATCAGTCAGCTGGGACAACACCAGAAGTGGCCTCGGATATACATGACGCAGAACTGGTACCTTACACTGACCAGCTCAGCGAGCCACAGAGTGCCCCTGTGCTATCGGCAACCTGTAACGCAGCCTCAGAACCAATTATGCCGTCACTACAGGCTGCCACAGAAATTTTGTCTTCACTGCCCCCACCTTCTCTGATACCTACCGACTCACTTAAGCAGGTTGATCGGGGATCCGAGAACGTATCTAAGAAGATTAAAACAAATGCCTCGATTGCCGTACCAGCCCAGAAGAATCAAACTGGCTCTACAAACGTTCCCGCAGCTGTGAAAAAGAAACAAAATCTTCATTCTACGTCATCTAGGGACCCACTAACGCTCTCAAACGCTGACAGTCGGCTATGAATGGCAGTCATAAGGAACTATCTCAACCTAATTTGACATAGTGCACCAGGATAATTCTCACCTGTGTCTTCTTTCGAGTCCACCTTCCAGTATGTCTAGCACAGCTTTTATACTTCTCTTAATGGCGCAATTTCTCACTGTGGCCACTGTGAATATTAATGTAATAGAATGCCCTCTGAAATTTCAACTGTTGGAGAGATTCCTTCGAGATGCAGACATTGACATTGCCTTCATTCAAGAAGTTGCTATACCGTGTTTACCCATATCTGCCTTCTACAAACAATACATCAATACCGGTAATACGAATAGAGGGACCGGATTCCTCATAAGACATGATATCCCACTCGAAGGTGTGCTATGTCATCCATCAGGACGCATAATATCTGGACACATAAACAATACCACCTTGATAAATGTATATGCCCCATCCGGGTCCAATAAACGTGTGGAACGGAAAATGTTCTTTCAACAGAGTATACTGCCTCATCTGCACGACGTTAAGGAAAAACTTATTCTTGCAGGGGATTTCAATTGTATTCAACGCCCAGAGGATTCCACTAGTCCATACAGAGGTGCCAACCCGGCTCTCAGGACCCTTCTTACCTCCCTACACCTCATTGATGCTGTGGATAGTTTAAGGGTGCCCCTGCCCCATTACACCTGTATAAGTCACAACTCCTCATCACGAATTGACCGCATCTACTTTTCACAGGAACTTATCCAGCCTAGACGATATGAAGTGATACCTGCCAGTTTCACTAACCATCATGCTGTCGTATGTACAAGCTCTTACCCCCATCCCATATTTCACATAGGAAGAGGTTATTTGGAAACTGAATTGCTCGCTGTTACTGGAGGAGGAATGCCAAGATATTTTCAGACAACACTGGACTCGATCGGTCCAACAAAAATGCAAATTTTGCGACTGCGCAGACTGGTGGGATATTTTGGTTAAACCAGGGATCCGCCGCGTCTTTAAGAACATATCCTACCAACGAGGTCGGGAAAGACGGGATACAGTTGAATTTTACTATCGAGTTCTTCGCCAGCTCCAGCAAAGATCTGATGATGGGGAGCGTATATATGACCAGATTCGGGAAGTTAAAACCAAGCTCCTGTCTCTACAGCAACGAACGCTCGCTCATATAAACGTGGCTTTAAAAGATCGTACAGTGCTCCCAGACGAAAGTGCAAGTGTGTACCATATCGCCAAAGGACAACGTGAGCGGCAACGTAAATATATCCACCGCCTCCGCACCAGTACTGGAAGTGTCGTCACCTCCCCTGACGCTATACGTAGTGAAATATCACTATTTTATCAACGGTTCTACGCTCAGGCTTTAATTGATCCACAGCAGGTGACCCTATTGCTTTCATCTTGCAGTACCCATCTATCTCCGGACAACAAAACTCGGCTCAGCGCGGATATTACGGATGAAGAGATTCACTCTGTGGTTAAGCACCTCCCAAACAACCGCTCACCTGGCATTGATGGACTGCCATATGAAATGTATAAACACTTCTGGCCTCTCATTGGCAAAGAATTTTGTCAAGTCCTGCGTACCATTCTCCAACGTCGTGCCCTTTGTCAATCACATCACGAGGGTACCATAGTCCTCATACCAAAAACATCCTCTCCCATGTCAGTTGGTGACTTCCGACCAGTTACTCTGCTCTGCAGTGATTATAAAGTTCTTACCAAAGTACTTGCATGCCGATTGAAGACTGTTCTACATGATATCATTGGTGATGAACAATGTTGCAGTATTCCTGGAAGAACTCTGTTAACAAACTTAGTGATACTACGGGACCAACACCTAAAAGCCGAAATGCTCCCCACTGAGCCAATGAGTTTTCTCACCTTGGATCTTGATAAAGCTTTCGATCGCATCAGTCATGAATACTTGTACATGGTCTTGCAGCACTTTGAATTTCCTGCAATCCTTATTGACCGCATTCGTATGATAAATTGTAATGCTACGTCTCGAGTGCTCGTCAACGGTTTTCTTTCCCCTCTGATTCCAATACAACGATCAGTTAGGCAAGGATGTCCCCTCTCAATGCTACTTTTTGTCATTGGCCTTGAACCGATCATTCGGACTACCCAGGTGAAGCTACAGGGTTACTAACTGTCCACACATGTTTTTGGCATGTGCGCCTATGCTGATGACGTATCCATATTGATCCGCAATAATGAAGACATCTCCCACATCGATAGCGTCCTTCAGCTCTACCATATCGCCTATGGAGCACAATCGAACCCCCAGAAAACTGCTTTGCTTCCTCTCAATAATAGCTCAGTGATTACCCAACAGCCCTGGTTCCGGATAGTAAATGAGGTGAAAATTCTTGGCATTACCTGGAAGCAATCGCTTCTGGACACGGTGCAAGCAAACTGGACTAAGGTCATTGCCAAAGTTAGGGGAGTGCTGATCCAATTTGGTCAAAGAAACCTCAATATAGTGCAACGGGTCATAGTCCTCAACGTGTTTGCGCTCTCTAAAATATGGTATGTCGCACAACTTTTCCCACTTCCCAAAATGTTTGAGAGCCAATTGGCAAAATATACAGGTTGGTTTCTATGGCAAGGATTTTTGTTCCGAGTACAACGGTAACAGTTGTATCTCCCATCCCGGCAAGGCGGGCTAGGGCTAACCGCTCATGGCATGAAATGCCGTGCACTCCTCTGCAAGAACGATATCACCATTCTTTCCCAACATGACACTTTTACGAAAGCGCTAACAAAGATATTCGAAACACAGCCCGTGGTTGTGAGAGAGCTTTGCCGAAGATATTTAGGGACCATCAACAGCACCTTCTGGAAACTGTTCGCCAAATGACTTCAGGGACTGTTCCAACGACGAAAAGTATTTATAACATGTTGCGGCAAGTGGTACACTCCAAACCGCGAATCGAGGCCACCACCCTCTACGTCCATTGGCCCACTGTTTGGAAAAATTTTGGGGCTATGACCATTTCCTCCGCTGTACACTCCCGGGTTTTTATCTTCCTCAACGATCTCATCCCAACCGCTCTACGGCGATATACCATCCGTCTTGAAGCTTACCCATGATGTACTATATGTGGTCAAACTGATACGGCGATACACCGCTTCACATCATGCACGCGAGTTGCCTCCACGTGGCTGTGGTGTAAGGGAAAAGTATGTCAACTATTAAATGTGCCCACGGATGACCTTGATGACAGGAAGTTGATTCGCTTGTCGGTGACCGCCTTCCCCCAAATTGAACAGACTGCCATTGTCTGGATAATGGGCCAATATGTACACTTCGTGATGGACAATGATCAACATTTCTCGTTCCTGGATCTCAGGTATCACCTGCAGAAAGAGCGTTGGAAGCTTAGTGAAAGTGGACAATTGTACGATAAATATGGACACTATCTGGATTTTCTTGTGATGTAATAGTATGGTATTTATCATATCTGGAAATTCTGTAATTCTGTAAAGAGATAATTAAAAAAAAAAAGAGGTTTAAAGCCTGACCGTACGTGGTGGGCGCGAGCGGGTAGAACTCTGCTTCGATTCCTGTAATAGGCATACTTTTTTGAACGAAAGCCCACATTCCATTTTAGTCGGGATGTAACTACATTGCCACATTTATTGCCTTACGACTCATTTTTTGTGAAGAGTACGTTGAATTTTGATGATTTATAAAGAAAATACGATCGAATTGGTACGATATGACACGTGACCTGTAATGGAAGAAAATTAAAAAACTGGCATGAATATTAACGTAACATATCGAAGTGTTGCTCCGGAGGTCCGGGTTCGATTCCCAGCTCTGCCAAGAAATGTAATACTTGTCTGAGGGCTGAAATTGGGTACAGGTAGCCTCGTGAAGCAAATATGAGAAGAAGTGGGTTTGATTCCCACATCAGCCACCCTGTAAATGGTTTTCCGTGGTTTCCCACTTCTACTCCGGCCAAATTCCGGGACGGATTCTATCTTAAGGCCACGGCCGCCTCCTTCCCAATCCTTAATTGCAAATACACACATCATTACAAGCCCGCAATAACTGGTTATCAGACAAATTCTACACACACACCCAAGTAAACGGGGCTATGTGACCGCGATGTTCTAGCCCCTCATATGAAACAAAACAACATCATATCGAAGGGTATTCCGATCGCCAGTGCTTGCATCGAAGTACACGTATTCCTTAGAAATTCCCGTTGTATTATAAGCATACTTTCGATTTTTGCAAAAAATGAAAGTACACTTATGAGATCTACACACGGCCAAAAATTGTGTGTCTGTGTGTGTGTGACTGTGTCTCTGTGTGTGTGTGTGAGTGTGTACTCTGAATGTCTGCCCCCTCTATCAATTCGAACACGGTGAAACCGAACTGAACGAAATTTGGTACAGAGGTAGCACTAGAGTAGAACACCTCAGCACTAGCAAAGGGCACTCCAGTGTCATGTTATATATCGCCGCCATCTTGACGAAAACGTAATAGCGGCCATCCTAATGTTAAAAGCTTGAATCAAATTACGACCAACCTAATAATCTGATCTCTACCAAATTTTGCAACAACATACCTTTATGTATAGAGAATCTTTTGAACACACTACAAGGTTATCAGGCCAATAATGTGCGGATAGCGGCCATGTATGTGTGAAAATCGATTCCCCCTATCTTTTCAAACACGGTGAAACCGAATGGAACGACGTTTGGTACAGAGGTAGCACTAGCAAAGGCCACCTCAGTGGCATGTTTTATATCGCCGCCATCTTGACGGAAACGCAATGGCGGCCACCCAAATGTTAAAAACTTAAATCAAATTACGACCAACCTAATCATTTGAACTCTACCAAATTTTTCAACAACATACCTTTTTGTGGGAAGCATCTTTTGACTGAACTACAAGGTCATCAGCCCAATAGTTTGCAGATAGCGGCCATGTAGGCTTATGTGTGCAATTCGATTCCCCACATCAAATCAAACACGGTGAAACCGAATTGAACGAATTTTTTCACAGAGGTAGCACTAGCAAAGGACACATCCTATTCATGTATAATATGCGCATAGCACGTTGTATTTCATGAAGCTACTACAACCAACATTCAATTATACTCCTTGAAAAGGACAAAGAGTTATAACAATACCCATGCATTTAGGAGAAAGTAGGCAATACGTTCTTTACCGAACATCTTGTTATTCAATTTTAACAAAAAGTCATAGCATATCTTTAGGTCCGTATCACACGACATTCGCTGGCAAGGAAGCTGCTGTGATCGCAGGTACAAAATCCTGTATGATTCTATTCTTTTCGTCAGTACACCTGCTTGTATGACCGACGTGTATCACACGCTAGCATTTTGGACGCTAAGTTGTATGAAATAAAACCGAAGGGCTGTCGTTTGAGGGCATTATTTGCAGTTCTGTCGCCTTATTAACGTAAAGCGGTCGCGAAACTTGCTTTAAGTAAATTAGAAAACATGCCAGGTACTGAATGAATGCATTCCTATCAATATTTATGATCTAACTGTAATAATTGATTATTTTACCATACGCGTTAATAAGAAGCGCAATAAAAACCTCCAGAATGTGTTAGAAATGGGTGCAAGTGTTATTGCGTACGCTCGCTCTTTCGAAGATCCCGGGTTCAAGACTATCCAACGGCAGATTTTTAAAATTCTTTTTAACTATTTCATTATACCCTCCATACCTCGTACAGCAAGATTTCAACTTGGTTTTGTTCACATTATCTACGAAGACGATAGGGAAAGTTATTTTCTTTTCTCATTTAAATGGCTATTTTCCCTGAATACAGTTCAAAACCATGGATGGATACTATTCGTTAAAATTATTATTTTTTGGTCAATTTTACCCTCCAGGTTAGGTTTTCCCACGGACTCAGCAAGGGATCCCATCATTACCTCCTCTACGGGCAGTGTCCTGGAGCTTGAAACATCTCGACTGGGGATACAACTGGGGAGGTGGGATCAGCACCTTGGCCAGGTGGCCTGCAAAGCGAACAGGGTCCTCCTGAGGGATGGGATGGGAGGGGCAGATCGGGAGGGATAGTCAAGGAAGAGGGAAGGAGGCGGCCGTGGCCGGCATTTGCCCTAAGGCGAAGTGGGAAACCACGGAAAATCACTTTGAGGATGGCTGAGGTGGGAATCGAACCCCCTCTACTCATTTGGACCACCCGAGGCTGAGTAAACCCCGTCCCAGTCCTCATACCACTTTTCAAATTTCGTGGCAGAGCCGGGAATCGAACCCAGGACGTCCGGGGTGGCAGCTAATCACGCTGACCACTACGCAACCGAGGCGACTCTATTCGTGATAATTAGAATTTTAATACAGTGGAACGTGGCTAATTCGAACTTCCATAATTCGAAATCTTCTTTAATTCGATTTTTTCTCTTGGTCCCTAGCATTTTATATACAATCAATGCTAAAAATCGTGGTTAATTCGAATTATATTTTGGATAATTCGAAGTTTTTAGTATGAAAAGTCGATCGGAAGCCAAACAGTTGGGTCAGTTCCCGAAAAAACTGTTCCGAGTGCAGTCCAAGCAACAAACCACATCACAGAACTTACGCGTTTTGTTTAAAGTAGAAATGACGTAAGTAGTTCTGTTTTCCGTTCCTTGAATTTGTTAGATTCTTTTGTGTTGGCTGAGAGACTTCATTGTAAGAAACGGGTAAAAATCTCAAACTATTTTGAAAAACAGTAGATTTCTCTAAGACTTAACTAGATTGCTGGATTACTACTGTCGTTAAATAGGTGAATAGTACATTTTGGTTTTATTTTTCATTTGATACTTTTGAGGTTATTCACGATACAGTCTTTATTAAGTACCGCTGTCTGTTAATCTGCTTTGTTGAACGTAAATCATTATGTAAACGTAATACAATATTTTTTCTCTACCCTTTTCAGAGAACTTTCTTAATTTGAATTTTTAGATAATTTGAATTTTTTTACTGGTCCCTTGAGGTTCGAATTATCCAAGTTCCACTGTAGTTCAATATTTATAATAATATGACACGTTCTGTAATTACTGCCTTGCTGCGAGGCTCAGCGGTAACGTTCTCGCTTGCTGTGCCCAAGGTTGCATGTTCGTATCCTGGCGCAGTCAGCTGGCATTCGAGGGTGCGCAAATGCGAGGGAGTCGAGTCAGTAGATTTACTGGCACGTTGAAGATCCCCTTCGGAGCAAACTTCCAGCACCCCGGCATTTCTAAAGGCCAGAGCAGTTAAAAGGGACGTAAAACCAATAATGTTATAATTATCTGTATTTACTGCATGTTTGGGGCAGATGACCTCGTAGTTCCGCCCCTTAAAACCTCACTAACTAACTATTATTGTAAGTGTATAGCAAGCGCGTTTCGCACAGACGCCATTGAAAGAAATTATAGTTTCGGTCTGATGTATTGATTCGTGAGCCTACCCACATAACAAATCTATTTGTTATGTGGGTCGTCTGAGTGAGTCGGAGTTTTAGGTAGATTTCATTAGAAAGCTAACTATTGCAATGGGTCCCATGTTTCGACTTCCGGAAAATTTCGACATATCTTCGCGTTTCACATCCTCCAGACCCCAAAACCACCGTCAGTTCAAAAGTTTGTGTATAATTTATGTATGTATATATATATATATATATATATATATATGTATATCAGTTTCTTGTGGACACGATAACTGCCGTAATTTTGCCTCAACCACTTTGAATTCCCTGCATAATAAGTATCCCATTAAATTCTCGGTCGAGTTCGTTAATGGGCAAAATCGGTCAAAGGGGGTGAAAATGGGGGGCTTTTTTCGAAAAAGTGAAATATCACTATAACTCTCTTAATACATGCAATATCGAATCCATTCAAAGTTCATAATATGTGTCGGATAAGTGCCAAAAATTTGTGTCAAATACGTTTTTTGATAGCACCAACCATTGACCAAAGGGGTGGAAAAAAGTGGGTTTTTCGGGAAACATTAATCATATCTCTCTTAATAGGCACAATATCAAAACCGTACAAAATGGAAAATATTTCCCTAATAATTACCTAAAACTTTTGTCTGAAAGAAATTTTGATATGACCCACCATTACGCCAAGGGATGAGAAAAATGATTTCGGAATTAAAGAAAATGCCAAGTGCCATCAGAGGTTACCATGACAACGCTTCTAAATTGATCAGGGATGAGCTATCAGAGGTTGCCAAGACAACGCCATTCACGAGATCACATTCATTTTTAGCCTACTTTTCACACTTTGCAAAAATTAGGAAAAAGTAGACTTATGAGATCGATCCGGGAAAATGTGTCTGTCTGTCCTCCTGTCTGGCTAGCTGTGTGTGTGTGTGTGTCCCCCTTATCAACTCCTAAACGGCTGCAGCAATCGAAACCAAATTTAGTATGAGTAAAGATGAATACCCGAATATCTCAAGCCCATATTTGAAAAAGATGTCAGTGCTACCAACTGCTAAAAAACGCATTAGAAATTTGAACTCCATGTTGGATATCATGGATGGCATACATGGGAGATATTCCAAAATTGGCATAAATGTAGATAATACTATTTCAGTTTAATTTCCAGGAGGCCATACATGACAGTGTTGCCAAGATAATTTTAAGCCTTCTGATAGGTCCAATTTTTAAATGCACATAACTTCCACATTATCAATTGGATTTCAACCAAATTATGTATGTAATATAAGCACATAAGCAGGTATGACGGAGCGTATTATTAAGAGCCACCAGGGCTGCCAACTGTTAATAATTGTTCTCTCTACTTTTTATCCAAATAGCAATATATCAGAAAGTATGCAAGCCGACAGCTTTAAACTATGCACGCGTATAGTACCTGACATTTTACATCAATTTGGAGTATCTTATATACGTCAGTTCTACCAACATGATTCTAAGCCTGCTGATAGGACCAATTTTTAAATACATGTAACTTCTATACTCTCAGTTGGATTTCAACCAAATTTCGTATGTGCTATGTGTAATATAACAGATATGACTATAAGTATTCTTATGAGCAATTAGGGCTGCCAACTGTTAATAAATGGTGTCTATATTTTTTACCCTAATATCAATATATCAGAAAGTATGCAAGCCAACAGGTCTATACTTTGCATACGTATTCTAGATTAATTTGGAGTAATTAATATATGTCAGTGATGCCAACATGATTCTATACCTGATGATAGCTCCAATTTTAAAATACATATAACTTCTATACTAAAAAATTGATTTCATCCAAAATTGGCACAAAAATATATCATAATATTTCCAATTATTTCTGACCAGCATACGCATGACATTGTTGCCAACGTGCTTTTACGTGTGCTGATAGATCCAATGTATAACTCTATGTAACATCCTTTGGACTTCAAGCACATTTTGTATTCTGTACCTTAAGAGATGGAATTAAGAATATATTCAGTCACCAGGGCTGCCAACTGTATTGCTGAATTAGGCTACATTATGCCTAGTATACAGTATTTCGAACTAATTAAGACATTCCGATATTACCAACTTAATTTCGTCATTATTCTAGATAGGTTCATATACTGTAGATTAATCATTGGCATGAATCTTAATTTTAAGAAAAGTAGGCTCTTTAGTTCCGCACGGAACTTCTTGTTCCATCTGTCTATGTGGGAAGCGGCTAACTGGTAGCATGCTGAACTTCTATGCCCAGGGTCGCTGGTTCAAAACCGGCCAAAGTCGTCGGATTTTCTAAGAGCGCTAAAAATCCCTCAGCATGCTTTCCTTCGGAGGGGAAGTTCCAACGTTCTTTGCAAGTTGCTGGTTGCGGAGGAATCTAGCAGCCAAGTTCACAGTAGGTGTCGTTGACGGTAGTATTTGGTACAAAATTAGGTACTACTACTTAAAATTGACCTTCTGCAGACCTTAACTGAATTAGAGACTAATGCAGTCATCACAATTAACACCGTTTATCAGACAGACTCTACACACACCCAATGTACACGGGGTTACATGACCACGTTGTCGCAGCCCCTAAACTGAGGAACCAACCAACATCTCTGCGGGAGATAAAATTTTGCGCGAAGAAGTAACAGACTGTTAGATAGTTACACAATAGTTCCAAACCTTGCATAAGGACAGTGTGATCAAAAGTATTAAAATGAATCCCAAATATGACAAGAAAGTTACCATCCCCATAAGACAATAAAATGTTAAAAATATGCATAGAAAGACGAAAAAAAGGTTAATTAACCTCCAATTGTAAAATACATTCTCGCAATAAATGAGGTCTGATCCACCTACGAAAACCTGCATATTTCGCCTATTTTAGCCTATCCTCTAGTCTGCCCGGAGAAATCTACCTCCGCCTTCCGGCGTGCCGAGAGGATTTTTTCCTTTTAACAAAGGTGGTCAAAATTTCAAACACCTGCTACGTAGAATATACAGGATACCTTGCTTTCTTTCTACAGATCATTATGTCGTCGTCCAATCTGGCTGCGTACCATCGGATAAATACGGTGCATTTGAGGACCAAATAAAAAATCACTCGTTGGAACAGGTAGATATGCGTCCATAATACATCCACAATAAACGATATTAAGCAAAAAAAAGTACTAGTTCAAGGTTCGAACCTACTATAATGCGACTTCGTTGACGCTAATCCAGCAATTCTTGATATAGCCACCATAGCTACGGATAACCACGGCTTATTGCTGGCACTTATTGAACCTATTCGTAGACACTTCCTGTCCAAACGTAAGGTGTTATTCGGAGCTCTGATCGTTTCAATCATGCATTATATTTGAGGTCATTGAAAGAACACTGCCAATATTGATTCTACTATATTCGCGAGGATGTACTCAACGGTAAAGTTGTACAATGGACGTAAAGGAGCAGGTACTAATGTTTTTAGGATGACTGTGATATACGCGTTAGTTGGGTTGCCTTCCTCCAAAAAAATAAGGGGCTGGTGGACCACACTGTATATATATATATATATATATATATCAGTTACTTGTGGACACGATAACTGCCGTAATTTAACACCAATCACTTTGAATTTTTTACCGAATATGTATACCTATATAATCTCGGTCGAGTTCGCTACTGGGCTAAATCGGTCTAAGGGGGTGAAAATGGGGGGGCATTTTTTCTAAAAAGTGAAATATTGCCCTTTCCCACCTGACCAATTCTTTTTTCCAGTTTTTTTTAATGAGTTGCATTTTTGTATTTCTAGTGAGTCCTGGGACGGAGGAAAAATGTAAAAAAAAATATTTCTTAACTCAATTTTTGGGGAGGGCACCAGCATAATTGTGCTGGTCAGGGCTGAGTTGAGAAAATTTGACATATACTTAAGGAACTAATATTGATGAAAAAATCGTATAAAAGCAGTAATAACTAATATATACTTGCCAACCACCTCAGAAATGTAAAATAACACATTAAATAACATTAGTGAACATATTTTGAAAAATAGGCACAAAAACAAATCCTAGGAATTTTTACAAGCAAAATCAAGCAGGTTCAAGTTCATGAGATCAATTTTACTTCGCTCCGTGGAAGAGCATGAAACAGTTCTTTTCTTTAGAAAGACATAAATAAACATCGCATTTCCTGCATCTTGTCTTTGTTCGACTCTTGCATCTTTCGAGACGACAAATCCTTGGAGATTTTATATCATCCACGACCGCCCAGTGATCATAACCATCGAACCTCTTGTCGCATCCAGGAATTGGGGATGGAGTGTAAATCTTGCTTACTTTAGGAGGCGTAGGTTCATTATCTGTGTCTTCTGCTTCACCATCAGTGCTCTGAGTTGCATGTGAGTTCCTCGTCTTGTTTGGAGTCGAAATTCGACCTTCAGCAACTGCCATTCTGAATTGTAGGAGATCTTTTCTTTCTCTCCTAGTTTTCAAATTATTAAGGCTGTCCTGCCTGTACATCATCCAACTATTGACAGTTGCTAGATCTAGAAAGTGCAAGATGCATTTTAAGGTCCATTTTCTTGTTCTGAACCAGGTTCGATAATATTCAGTTTGTTGGTTACAAACATCGACACCACCCATACACTGATTATATCGTATCACAGCAGAAGGGCAATCAATGTCGATGAACTTTTTCTCTGATTTTGACCATCTTTTAACTTTCTTCTGTGGTTGAATACCAGAGCAAGTAGAAGCCATAACAACTTTCTGATTGTCCTTCCATTCTACTACAACTACTTTCTCGTCATTTCTAACATATTCATTACTTTCACCCCTGTTCATTTTATTTGCACTTAGTTTTACGTCTCTAATTCGATTAGTCATTATTGTACCTGTAGCCTCAATACCAGGATCACTTAAATTCTCGAGTAGAGGAATGGTGGTGAAGTATCTGTCGAAGTAAACAAAGCTACCGACAGGTAAGGTCTGAACCAAGCGTAATACAACAGATGGTCCTAATCCAAGCTCTCTGCAAGGTAGGGGTGTTGTCTTTCCCTGATATACCTCAAAATCGAGTAGTATTCCTGAAGAAGTTGTTAAAAGAAAATTCTTCAAACCGACAGGACGTGGCTTGTTCTTAACGTACTGTTTCAATTTACATCTCCCAATGAACGGGATCATTTGCTCATCGACAGAGTATGTTAAATGTTCCCTAGGAATCTTCATGCAAGATTCTCTTACGCAGTCAAGGATTGGTTGAACTTTCCACAGGGCATTTTGTTCTTTATCTTGTGGCTCATTAACTGTATCAACACGGTGTAGATTTTTCCTCAGGGCAAAGAACCTACAGTATCTCTTGACATGGTGGAAACTATTGGCTGGAAACTTATACCCTGTTGCCAGTACATTGACAATCTAGGGTAAGGGATGCATCCCATGTACAAATTAACTCCGAAAAACCTTTTAATTTCAGCTGCACTAGTTTGGAGAGATTTCCCTGTATTTACAACAGAGTACATGTTTGTCTTTTCTGCAGCATTCTCAAAGAAATTGTCATTGAAATAATCTCCATGGTACTGCAGAGGAGTTCTTACTTCGGGTAGATTCTAAAAACAAAATAAAAAAGGGATATTAGTATCCGGCTTTACCACAATGAGATGAAGTGTCTGCTCAAATTATGGATTTCACCTACTTGTGTGTCTGCAAAAACAACTGGGCTTGGATGCGGTTTTTCCGAAAAGGCTTTACGTTTCCAAATAAATTTTCGTCTTTGAGGTGGTTGGTCAGTCTGTGGTGTGTTGGCTTCTTCTTCTCTTTCACTCTCAGAACTGCTGCTGACAGCCGCAGGAACCTGGCAACTTGCAGGAAAATGATTGTCATAATCATCATCCTCGCTGGACAAATCCTCGATGTCAGAATTTTGAAGAATACTATATATTTCTTCGTCATTGACTGAAATTGAAATATGATATTATGATCAATATCCAACTTTCTGAACCGTAAAAATGTATTAATAATGCTATATTCTTGTTTTGAAGTTAATAATGCAAGTAATGTTCCTAGCAGTAAACATTGTTGGAAAGTGCGCCCGAGAACTTCATTGCTCAACGAACTTAACTCAGTCCTGACCCGCACGATCGAGCTACTCAAACTTTATGACCATCTCAAAGGTTATAAATTAACACATGATAGAAAATAATTTGCTAGATCTCCTCTGTAATATTTCAATATCTTATTAATAGCAAACCAACGTGATTATTAGCTTATAACTGTGAAAAAGAAATTAAATACCTTCCTTGTGTGCCATCTTGTCGAAAACAGCCGTGTTTACAAGCCCCTACTGACCTCTTCTGGCGAGGAATGAAACCAGAAACAGCTGAAACACGCTTAGCGAGACCCGCACGAATATTGCAGTCCGGATTGACGCGGAAGAATGACTAGTCGGGTGCGCCAGATTTTTTACAAGCTAACCCGCACAATCGTGCTGGTTGGGTGGGAAAGGGATAAGTATTCTTATGAGCAATTAGGGCTGCCAACTGTTAATAAATGGTGTCTATATTTTTTACCCTAATATCAATATATCAGAAAGTATGCAAGCCAACAGGTCTATACTTTGCATACGTATAGCACCTGGCATTCTAGATTAATTTGGAGTAATTAATATATGTCAGTGATGCCAACATGATTCTATACCTGATGATAGCTCCAATTTTAAAATACATATAACTTCTATACTAAAAAATGGATTTCATCCAAAATTGGCACAAAAATATATCATAATATTTCCAATTATTTCTGACCAGCATACGCATGACATTGTTGCCAACGTGCTTTTACGTGTGCTGATAGATCCAATGTATAACTCTATGTAACATCCTTTGGACTTCAAGCACATTTTGTATTCTGTACCTTAAGAGATGGAATTAAGAATATATTCAGTCACCAGGGCTGCCAACTGTATTGCTGAATTAGGCTACATTATGCCTAGTATACAGTATTTCGAACTAATTAAGACATTCCGATATTACCAACTTAATTTCGTCATTATTCTAGATAGGTTCATATACTGTAGATTAATCATTGGCATGATTCTTAATTTTAAGAAAAGTAGGCTCTTTAGTTCCGCACGGAACTTCTTGTTCCATCTGTCTATGTGGGAAGCGGCTAACTGGTAGCATGCTGAACTTCTATGCCCAGGGTCGCTGGTTCAAAATCGGCCAAAGTCGTCGGATTTTCTAAGAGCGCTAAAAATCCCTCAGCATGCTTTCCTTCGGAGGGGAAGTTCCAACGTTCTTTGCAAGTTGCTGGTTGCGGAGGAATCTAGCAGCCAAGTTCACAGTAGGTGTCGTTGACGGTAGTATTTGGTACAAAATTAGGTACTACTACTTAAAATTGACCTTCTGCAGACCTTAACTGAATTAGAGACTAATGCAGTCATCACAATTAACACCGTTTATCAGACAGACTCTACACACACCCAATGTACACGGGGTTACATGACCACGTTGTCGCAGCCCCTAAACTGAGGAACCAACCAACATCTCTGCGGGAGATAAAATTTTGCGCGAAGTAACAGACTGTTAGATAGTTACACATCAGTTCCAAACCTTGCATAAGGACATTGTGATCAAAAGTATTAAAATGAACCCCAAATATGACAAGAAAGTTACCATCCCCATAAGACAATAAAATGTTAAAAATATGCATAGAAAGACGAAAAAAAGGTTAATTAACCTCCAATTGTAAAATACATTCTCGCAATAAATGAGGTCTGATCCACCTACGAAAACCTGCATATTTCGCCTATTTTAGCCTATCCTCTAGTCTGCCCGGAGAAATCTACCTCCGCCTTCCGGCGTGCCGAGAGGATTTTTTCCTTTTAACAAAGGTGGTCAAAATTTCAAACACTTGCTACGTAGAATATACAGGATACCTTGCTTTCTTTCTACAGATCATTATGTCGTCGTCCAATCTGGCTGCGTACCATCGGATAAATACGGTGCTTTTGAGGACCAAATAAAAAATCACTCGTTGGAACAGGTAGATATGCGTCCATAATACATCCACAATAAACGATATTAAGCAAAAAAAAAGTACTAGTTCAAGGTTCGAACCTACTATAATGCGACTTCGTTGACGCTAATCCAGCAATTCTTGATATAGCCACCATAGCTACGGATAACCACGGCTTATTGCTGGCACTTATTGAATCTATTCGTAGACACTTCCTGTCCAAACGTAAGGTGTTATTCGGAGCTCTGATCGTTTCAATCATGCATTATATTTGAGGTCATTGAAAGAACACTGCCAATATTGATTCTACTATATTCGCGAGGATGTACTCAACGGTAAAGTTGTACAATGGACGTAAAGGAGCAGGTACTAATGTTTTTAGGATGACTGTGATATACGCGTTAGTTGGGTTGCCTTCCTCCAAAAAAATAAGGGGCTGGTGGACCACACTGTATATATATATATATCAGTTACTTGTGGACACGATAACTGCCGTAATTTAACACCAATCACTTTGAATTTTTTACCGAATATGTATACCTATATAATCTCGGTCGAGTTCGCTACTGGGCTAAATCGGTCAAAGGGGGTGAAAATGGGGGGGGGGGGGGCTTTTTTCAAAAAAGTGAAATATTGCTATAACTCTCTTAATATATGAAATATCGAATCCGTTCAAAGTTCATACTATGTGTCGGATAAAGCCCAAAAATGTATGTTTGAAGAGTTTTTTATAGCAGCAACCATTGACCAAAGGGGTGGGAAAAAGTGGGTTTTTGGGGAAACATTAATTATATCTCTCTTAATAGGCACAATATCAAAACCGTACAAAATGGACAATATTCCCCTAATAATTATCTAAAACTTCTGTCTGAAAGAAATTTTGATATGACCCACCATTACGCCAAGGGATGAGAAAAATGATTTCGGAATTATAAAAAAATGCCAAGAGCTATCAGAGGTTGTAACGTGTTTTTCGAGGGTTTTTTATGCAACTGGCATAAGTCAGTAGGAAGCCATTCTATATTTATTTACGCGGCAAATTGTTCAGCCAAGATAATTTTTCATGTTAATTTATTATTATTATTATTAATTTATTATAATAATTATTAAGATATTTTCGGAGCATTTTATAAAAATTATAAGCATACAGATAGGTTTTCTATGTCTTAGAAAACGCTAACAAGCAAATTATTACGAACGACGATATCATAGAAAATTATGCGATTACGGAATTTTACGGAGTTTTCGTCAGTTAGGGTATATTGAGAGACGTGACTCACTGGGAATTCTAATACAAGCTGATTCCTGTCGAGGAGCATGACGCAATCTTGGGTCGCATCGTCAAGAAGAGGCGAATTGTTGAAACGGAACCCTGTCGCCGAGTGTAATGACCCGGAGGAGGAGAAGATCGCGTGGTGGTTCAGCCAATCAGGGGAGACGACGTAAGCTAGTTGGGACTGAAGAGTGGGGAGCCGGCATGTGGATATATATCGTTCGACGCGCCGTGAGACGAGGACTATCTGTGAAATACTTGACGAGTATGGATGCGCGTGCGAGTGGCTCCGATGTTCGGTGGAGTTAAGGACAATCTGTGTAGAATTTGCAGTGTACGGTCGCAAGTGCGTGACGCTCCGATGTTCAGTGGAGTTAGCGACGAACTTTTGTAAAACGTAACCAGTGCGGTTTTACGAGAGTTTGGGTCCGATGTACGGACCATAGAATTATCTAATCTACCAGAATATCATCAAATTTCGACGGAGATGACGACGTCCAGGAGACTGTGGGAAGCACACAGCATCATCAAGAACGAGGGAAATGCTTTGGCAATTTCCAGGGGTAAGCGCTAATGACGCAGAAATACGCAATCTCTTTTTTCTTTGTTTTATATTTCATAATTCAGTAACTTCATAGCTTGGAAATAAGAGTAAAATCAATTTATCTGACTCCGTTTTCACGTAATTTTCTATCGGTAATATTCAAATCACAACGCTCCAATTTAAATTTTAAACTTATTATTATTATTAATTTTGCTATACTTGTTTTATATAATAAATTCATTTCTTTTACAATGCAATCTTTGCTTTCAGTAGGTAGCATTAGATATAGACCAATTCCTTCTCCTGATACAATTGTTTGTTGGGTTAATGATCAAATCATACCACGATCTGAGTGAATAGAGTCTTGAATGTGTTCTGCCAGAGCTAGACGTTGTTAAATACAAATTTAGATTTCAACATTGCATTGAGGTCTTGGCGCCCATTAAAACAACATAGCTTAGGCAAAGGTAAACAGTTACATTTCTCTCCCAACAGTGTGGGCTAGAAAAACCATTACATTTGTCGCTACCAACATGGGGCACTAAATTACCATTACAATTGTCACCCAACAGTAGGGGCAGCCAAAACGTTACAATTGTACGCTCAACGTGGAGCAAAGTAAATACCGTTTCACTTGTCATCCCAGCCTAAGCGAGACCGTTACAAGGTTGCCATGGCAACACTACTAAATTGATGAGGGATGAGCCATCAGACGTTGCTATGACAACGCACTTGCACGAGATCAGATTCAGATTTCTATCTGACTAAGTGTGAAGCGGCTTCGGTGACCTAACTGGTAGCATGCTGAACTTCTATGCCCATGGTCGCGGGTTCAAAGCCGGCCGAAGTTGTCGGATTTTCTAAGAGCGCTAAAAATCCCTCAGTGGCACCTTTGGAGGGGAAGTTCCAACGTTCGTTGCGAGTTGCTGGTTGTGGTGGCATCTAGTAGCCAAGTTCAGAGCTAGGTGTCGTTGACGGTAGTATCTGGTAGCAACATTAAGACTACTGCTTGAAATTGACCGTCTGCAGTCCTTACCTGAATTACAGACTAATACAGCCATCACAATTCACACCGTTTATCAGACAGATTCTACACTCTCCCAAAGTGCACGGGGTTACATGACCACGTTGTCGCAGCCCCTAAACTGAGGAACCAACCAAAATCTCTGCGGGAGATATAGTTTTGCGTGAAGAAGTAACAGACCTTTACATAGTTACACATCAGTGTCGAAACCTTGCATAAGGACAGTGTGACCACAAGTATAACAAGTAGTTCCGTGAAGAACTATACAGCCTATTTTCATATATCCTACTTATGTTAATTGCCACTATCAACATACACAATTTCAGTTTGATTGCTGTAATAGATTCGTAGATATTGAGAACCGACTAAATATTTCGGATGGTCGCCATGTTGGATTTTATATATGTAGGTCCTAGAGTTATGTACTGTTACATGCAGATTATTGTGAACGTGTAGTATTCAAACTTCAATCGCATAATTAGGACACAAGAAAAAACAAGGAGATTTAAAAAAAAATCACAGCTGCCATCTTGTGGTTATGGAAACAATTGAAATAAATTAGATGCCAGTGGATTAACATTCGGATCAAGATTTACTGTACCAAGTTTCACTGCACGCGGATGGTTAAATTGCGAGAAACGTCCATGTGAATATTTATAATTCGCGTCACCGCCATGTTGGATTTGTGATCACCAGGTTATTTAAAGTCCTATAGGTGAACTTAAGTTCATAGCCCCTATGAACATTAAAAAATGCAGTTTGATTGCTAAAATAGATTCGTAGATATTCAGTATCGTCTAAATATTTCGGATGGTCGCCATGTTGGATTGTTAAATGTATAGGCCATAGAGTCATGTACCATTAAAGGAAAATTATTGCGTAGGTTCATTATTCAAACTTTCACTTCGATCGCATGACTACATCACAAGAAATAAAAACTTATGTAAACAATTGAACTAAATTAGATACCAGTGGATTACAATGTGTATAAATATTTCCTGTACCAGGTTTCAGTGCGCTTGGAACATTAAATCGCGAGAAAGGTCGATTTAAGATGTTCAAATTCGCATGGCCGCCATGTTCGTTTTGTAGTTAAGTGGTTTTTGAAAATCTTATAGATGGACTTCCAGTAGTGCCCTTTATCTCCGTACAAAATTTTAGGGAGATACCGCTAATAGTTTCAGAGATATAGAATGCCGGTGAAATATTTCGCACATCCGCCATCTTGTGATTATGTAAACAATTGAACGAAGTTAGATGTCGGTGCATTACAATGTATATAAACATATACTGTACCAAGTTTCATTGCGTTTGGTTGGTCAAATCGCGAGAAACGTCTATTTAAAAGTCGCAAATTCGCTTGGCCGCCATGTTGGTTTTGTAGTTACCAGGTTTTCAAAAGTCACATAAGTGAACTTATAGTAGTTCCCTCTATCACCATAGAAAATGTCAGGGTAATATCGGTAATAGTTTCGGAGATATTGGATGCTGGTGAAATATTTCGCACAGCCGCCATGTTGGATTGGTGAGTCGTAACAAAATTTGAAGGGCACGGTCAAGGTCGCCGGGAATAGCGCTATGAACTTTCCGAGTTTCATTGAAATCGCTCCTGCCGTTTAGATTTTATTAGGGGGGGACACACACACGAATCACACACACACACACACACACACACACGCACACACACGGACAAAAGGTGATCTCATAAGCCTATTTTTTCAAAATTGAAAATAGGCTAAAAATGGACCCCAAATGACAAGAAGGTTACCGTCCCCATAAGACAATAAAATGTTTAAAATATGCATAAAATGACGAAAAACAAAGTTAATTAATCTCCAATTATAAAATAATTTCTCGCAATAAATGAGGTCTGATCCTTCTACGAAAACCTGCATATTCTGCCTATTTTCGTCTATCCCCAAGTTTGTCCCGTGAAATCTGCATCAGCCTTCTGGCGAGCCGAGAGGACTTTTTCTTATGTGTAAGTTTATATATATTTTTCCATTTGTAGACCTGCATTAATCCGTTTCTAATCAGAATTAAATGACTGCCGCAGTGGAGTCGTACATTAATTTTTCTGTGTAATACACGAATTATTCCGAGAAATAAATTGATGCTCGTTTATTATGATGTTCATAATTAATTTCCACGTAGGAGTGAAACCCTAATCGTGGAATACTAGGTACACTTTTCTCCCTCTGTCTTCTTTTTGTAGAAGCTTATATTTTTCCCAATTTGTGCAATATACTTTTTCTTTATGTATATTTTCATAATTTATTTTGTGGTTTGACTTTATTTCCTAAAATGTGTACCCTTTCTTTTTATTCCTTTCTCTCTCTCTTCCCCATTGATGTATTTTGTATTTTTGAACTTAATATTTCTGATGACCTTATCAGACAACATACTGTGCACCCTAATATACTGGGCTGATGACCTTGTCAGACAACATACTGTGCACCCTAATATACTGGGCTGATGACCTTATCAGACAACATACTGTGCACCCTAATATACTGGGCTGATGACCTTATCAGAAAACATACTGTACACCCTAATGTATTGGGATGATGACGTTATCATACAACATACACCTAATATACTGGTGACCAAGATGTACATAGCCCGTTTTTACAATAATAAAACAATTACAACTATATTAAAATGTGCAGACTGTAAAATGAAAATACAGTAAACCCTCCCGAAATTACTTTCTGGGTAAGGCCCTGATTTCTTCACTGCGGCAAGACTTCAGAAACAAGAAATAAGCTGACTATTGTGTAGGCTATGTTCAAATAATGGCATTAATATAAACATCGCATTGTTCGATTGACATCCCGCCTTTTAAATAACCCCATGTAATAGAATGTGTAATATTTCGTCTGGACATATGCCGTTCATTCTCAGACCTGTGATGATGCTGGTATTTGCGTCAACACCCATTAATCCTCTGTTAATCAGCCACCAGTATCATGTTCATCCAAATGAGACGAATAGAACACTTGTAAATGATTAAAACAGGCAGGCTACAAGTGACATAACCTAAAATATACCAAGCAAGTCTTTCTTACCTTATCCATTTCTTCTTGAGACCAATGTTTTTTATGAGGCTTTTCTTCGTAATACTCATTAACTTTCTGAAGAAACAACTGCCTGTACTTCCACGGTATTTTCCATATCGTATATTGCCACTATTTATTCTTGGAAAGCACACTTATCTCACCACGAGGACAACGCTACCGTTTCTTCATGAAGTGACGGACTTGACTTTCCGTCAGATAGTGTAAAAAAGAATTACACTATGTGACGGCTAAATTTAGTCATTTCATGAAACCACGCGTCAGATAGTGTAACTATCTCATTTTACATCATATGCCGGCTTTTCATGAAGTGCCTAGGATCTTCATGGAATGACGTATTTCACTGTCTGCCTACGACATATACATTATAAATAACATTCCTAGTTTGACTGTGTAAAGTTTTGGCACTCCCTAATTTAGAGCGAAACGGTGGCATTGCTAAGTACACTGAATATTTTACACAATTTTCAAGTCTTTAGGTATTCAACAGACCCACTTTCAGCTACGTTATATACGTAAAATAGTACTAATACACACGTGAGATGCCTCCTGCACTCTACGCTTTACAGCTGTAGACCGCGTCTCGGATCGAGCCGCATTGTTGAAGAATGGAGTGAGCCCAGTAATATCAGCATTCGGGGGACACACAGGAGCTCCGCAATGAGCATTGAAATACGACGATTGATATTGGTCTCTGTGCATCGTTGAGTTTCGGCAAGCTCTTCTTGCGTCTGCTCTACTATTGTCATCGCGCCAGGAGATGGAAGTTCAACACACTGTGACGGGGTGCGGGGGATCTTGCAGTACGTATGCGCGGCCCGCCTATTCCAAACCTAAATATATCGGCTTCCCGCATGACAATGGTTATCGCAGCCAGTGAGAAAGGAATGTGCTGAGTGAGTGAAGCAAGCAGTGACCAACTTAATGTTTTTGGAATGCGCGATACTCAGTGAGCGGGAAGACATCTGCAGTTCAAACCCAACTGCCATCTCCTGGCACAATATCAATACATTTCGCCTTGCGGATAGAGTTTGCATGACTGTGCGGATAGCGGATAAGCTGCGGATAATATTTAGAGTAAATTTGTGGATAGATTTTTGAATACAATAATGAGTTAGTTATTGTTGTTCTAAGGGGCGGATCTATGAGGTCATCTGCCCCCCTTAACACAGATTAAAGAATACAAATTTGAAATGAATTTAAAATTTTGAGGTGGACACCTAAATTTGAAAAGACCTAAAATTAATGAAACAAAAAATTAAATAAAAATAATAATTATAAAATAAACAAACGGAAAAACAAAAAATTATCATTCAAAAACGAACCAAGTCGTTGAGTTAATGTACACTGGAAAATTTAGATTGCTGGCCCTAACCCACTCTCACTTATAAAGCGGATAACGCGATCAGCAACCATCACGTCATCGGCTAATATAAGTTTGAGTGTTATCTGCAAACCAAGGTTTCTTCGTAAGTCAGCAAGATCCACACACTGGGTTAAAATGTGGGCCACGGTGAAAACGGCTCCACAGGTACAAAGGGGGGTCTTCCCTTCTCATTAGGTCCGAGTGGTTGGATCTTGCATGACCTATCCTTAGCCTACACAAAACGACGGACTCTCTCCGTGACTGGAAAGAGCTCCGCCACACGCGAGTACTTCCCTTGATCGCTCTCAGTTTACTGGGCAATGGGTCAGCTAGCCACTGACTCTCCCAAAATGCCAGAATTTGTCGGCGTAACTGAGAGCTAATATCTCTAGCGGGTACCTCCATTGATCGAGGTGGTAGTGATACCGCCTCTTTTGCAGCTTGATCCGCTAACTCATTTCCCGCAATTCCCATGTGGCTTGGAAGCCACAGAAAGGTGATTTGAGTGTCAGCGCTGCACAACCCAGCTAGTAGGTCGTGGATTCGCTGCACTAAGGGATGTTACGGGAAACTTGTAGCAATTGACTGCAACGAACTCAAAGAGTCGGTACACACGAGAAAGTGGATTCGTGCATCCTATATTGCAAACTGCAGAGCTTCATAGATGGCAACGAGCTCCGCAGTAAACATACTACGGGCCTCAGGCATAGAGATCTTGGTATTTGCACCATCAATAACGTAAGCACAACCCACCTTCGAACCATCCTTGCAGAGAATGCCAGCGTCCGGAAATTGGTGAACTATGCTGTGGAACTGCAAAGTTTGAACAGGATTTTATTTAAATAATTTCAGTTTTTACTAAGATCTGTGTCTTTCACGTTTCTTGTTATTTCCCTATTTGCTTTCGGTTGGGTTGTACGAGAATGAGAAGTGAGAGAAGCCAGTCATGGAAATACCTTCACTGAATTTTACTCTCAACTTTAGTGACTTCGGTCCAGTTGAGCGGCCTTAAATAATTCCGTACTTTTCATTATTTTGAAAGTATATTTTTAAGGAAGGGTATAATACATAAGTATTTTATCAACTTAACATTTATTTAAAATTCACTTAAGTAATCTATAAGCAATAATAAGGAGAAATTATAAATGAGTTATAAAAAGGGACATAAGCCAAATATCCAATGATAAACTCTGTTGAAAAGAAAACAATCAATCATGATTGAGATCTAAAGTTTTTAAATTTGCATCAGTACACAATTAACCTTCAAGACAGTCATGGCATACAACATTTGCGTTTTCTAGGCACAAATACATATGACACTTGGACCAAATACGCTCTTAGTGACCTCGGTGTGTGAGACCGAAAAGACTTCCACTGACCTGTTCGGTTATCGTTCGAACTTGTGCAGTGGTGAGTATACTCGAGAATGAAATTGATGAAGGTAACCTGATGCACAGCTAGCTCACTCCAAAGGACAAAGGAGGAGGCGCAATCGTTTATGACGTTGGTCTGTGGCACCGTGCGTTACTAACTTACATTAATATTATAGCATTCAGTTGGCCAATACAAAAATCATTCCAATTAATGGAATACGTGAAAAAACAAACCTGGTGAAATTTCACTTGTGACGGGCTATGTGGGCGTGATTTATAGGATAAATAAAATGTTGCCAACCCCACGCATACGGTACCGTGTGGTGTTTGTTTTATGCTACGCTTGCTCCACTCAATCTGTTTGCTTTGTTGTTTCTATGTTAAGAAGGCTTTCTACACAAAAACAAACCTAACCTGGGGCAAACGCCCCAGACCCCCTTGCTTGTAGTACAAGCAGTAATTTTCGGCCAGACTGAAGTCAAAAGGTTTTCGCTGAGCTCGTTATGAATGACCTGTGTTGCATATACTGTGTACCATACATTGGTAACAGATGCCTCTTTCAGTAGCAGTTGAGAAGCGACAAGCCATGACAGTTACCGTTGTTGGATAAATAATAAATGATGATCACAGTCACATATTTACGTAACTTAGCACACATTTCCTGAGCAGTAGTAATACTGTACTGGACATTAATTACAATTGGTAATGACTCCCGGAATATCAAATAAGGTATGAAAATCATGAAAATGACATATAATTAGGTAAGTGAAAGTGTGGGACCCTGGTTCATCACTCACGGAAAATTACCGTTGAGACTCGAGGTGAAGTACTGTAGCCTGTTGCGTATCCCGTGAAAATGGTGGTGGCGCTCCAGAGTAGGTGAACTTTTCTATAAAAAAATTAACTACTGAAATTAGCCAAAATACCTGTAGTAATGGTATCTGGAGATGATATAGTACTAGGTGCTTACTCCTCCTCTGTCATAGACCCAGCCAGCCATCCCAAATAGGATCACGACTTATATACAGTAGTTTGAAATTACAGCTCTGACGGCCATCTTTCTCACTGAGTCAATAATGCCAACCCCATGCATTTGGTACTATTTCGCCCAGACCAAATGTTTTGACAATGGTTACAACCTAATCCGCCCAGACCAATGGGTTTGACAATGGTTACAACCTAACCCGCCCAGACCAATGGTTTTGTGTGAACGTGCCCCGCTAGACCTACCCCCGACCTTCTAACTTTCGTTTTGTCCAATGCAATGGTTCTTGACAATGGTTACAACCTAACCCACCCAGACCAATGGTTTTGACAATGGTTACAACCTAACCCGCCCAGACCAATGGTTTTGTGTGAACCGTGCCCCGCTAGATGCCCGGAATTTTCTATCGGACATGTTGGCAACGTGTCATATATAAGTCTTTTGGGTATCACACGGAGTAACTTATGACGTACTGTCCAACATGGCGTCCCGAGTGTAATGAACACAAATTCTTTATTTACGTTTAAAAAAACAACAACAATTATTTCCTGTACAGCAGTGGCAATTGAAATTGAAATCAACTCATAACGACTCTCAAAAAGGTATGTAAATTATAAATGATATATTTTCAATAATCTACCTTGTGGAAAGTTACGAAAAGGGAGGATGCACTACTCTGGATCTTTAATAACATGGTTAGGTATAGAACAAAACATTAAAGTTTCCTAGTGAAAACTCATCTTCTCAAGAAGTTGCCTTCCAGTAAATGTGTTCGTACGTTTCAGCGCCATGCGATTGTTACGTGTGGAGAACCTTAAACAAAAGGTATACAGATACAATCCGCGAACTCTCGAGAACGAAATAACTGCAGTCATATCGCTGTTGTTTGAGTCTTCAGTCTTTTGACTGGTTTGATGCAGCGCTCCATGCCTCCCTGTCCTGAGCTGTCCTTGTGTTTGAATTTCTTGCCATCGTTGTTGTTTAGAAGTATGTATTGAGATTTTTGCAGTCATATCAGCGAGGATGAATTACAACAAGTGTACCAAAACTTCCTACGTTGGTGCAATGTGTGTTTAGGAAATGAAGGACAGAATTTCCAGCAACTACTCTGAAATTCATATAATTATGTAATGGTGATTATTAAATATCGTACGTTCAAAAGTTGAAATGTGTTGAACTAGTTGGGCGCTATGCTGGCAGTACCTTGCTCAACAGGTGGCTACACGCAGAACCCCTGCAGTCACACAGCGACTGTGAGGCCCTGGTCTATAGTGATGGCTCTCACTGTAGTTCATGTACTGTACTTTGTAGCAGAAAAAGGTTCGTAGAGGGCTTTCAGATATTGTTGCTATTCTCTGAAATTTGGCATCTGTGACGCACGTGCAGTTGAGTATTCCATAACCCAGCCCTCGCCAACTCAGGTGCTTCGCGAGCATTGGCCGGCACCTGGAAAAGCACCGTGCTCTGCTGTAGGAGAGGAACGTGTATTGGCAGCGCTTAGCGAGGCGAGAGTCGTACTGTTGTTTATTTGAAATTGGGCTGGGCAAATCGGCGCGCGTCAGGCAGCGTACCAGTATGAAAACGAACAATAATAATAATGCTAATTTTGTGAGATCGGGCAAATGTGTGTCTGTCTGTCTGTCCTTCTGTCTGTCTGTCTGTCTGTCCTTCTCTCTGTCTGGCTGTATGTGTGTGTGTGTCCCCCCCCCCTATCAACTCCTAAACGGCTGCAGCAATCGAAACAAAATTTGGTAGCAGTAAAGATCTATACGTGAATATCTCACGGCCATATTTGAAAATGATGTCAGTGCTACCAACTGCTGAAAAATCGCAATTGAAATTTGAGCTCCATGTTGGATATCTTGGAAGGTATGAATGGGAGCTATTTCAAAATCGGCACACGTATAGATAGTAATATTGCAGTTTAATTTCCAGGAGGCCATACATGGCAGTGTTGCCAAAATGATTATAAGCCTGCTGATAGGTCAAAATTTTAAATGCATATAACTTCTACACTATCAATTGGATTTCAACCAAATTTCGTATGTGCTATGCGTACATAAACAGATATGACTGAGTGTATTCTTAAGTGCCATCAGGGCTGCCAACTGTTAATAAATGCTCTCAATTTTTTAAAATCCAAATACCCATATATCAGAAAGTATGCAAGTTGACAGCTTTAAACTATGCACACGTATAGTACCTGACATTCTATATTAATTTGCAGTAACGTATATACATCAGTGCTACCAACATGATTCTAAGCCTGCTGATAGGTCCGACTTTAAATACATGTGACTTCTATACTATCAATTGGATTTCAATCAAATTTCTTATGTGCAATGTGTACCGTAACATACATTACTATGCGCATTCTTAGGAGCAACCAGGGCTGCCAACTGTTAATAAATGCTGTCTCTATTCGTTTTTCTTAATATCAATATATCAGAAAGTATCCAAGCCAACAGCTCTAAACTTTGCACACGTATAGTACCTGACATTCTAGATTAATTTGGAGTAACTTATAAACGTCAGTGCTGCCAACATGATTCTAAGCCTGTTGATAGGTCCAATTTTAAAATGCATGTAACTTCTATACTAACTAATGGATTTCATTAAAAATTGACACAACAATAGATCATATTATTTCAGATTATTTCTGACTAATACATGTATGTGATTGGTGCCAACATGATTTTACGCGCGCTGATAGATCCAATGTTTAACTGCATGTACGTCCATGCTATCCATTGTACTTCAACCAAATTTTGTATTCTGTACCTTAAGAGATGGAACTAAGAATATATTCAGTCACCAGGGCTGCCAACTGTAGTTCTCTATTAGGCTACATTATGCCAGGTATACAGTATTTCGAAATAATTCGAAATTTCGATATTACAAAATTAATTTCGTCATTATTCTGGATAGATCCCTATAGATTAATCATTGCCATGGATCTTTAATTTTAAGAAAAGTAGGCTCTTTATTTCGTCACGGAACTTCTTGTTTCGTAACGAAGTACTATAAGTAAGATACATTCACAAATCTGCAACTTCTTATGGAGAATGGAAGTAGCCTATGGGTTTTCCTCCATAGCACATAACACAGAACATAACCAAATAAATTTAATCATCAATTGAATACTCGTGTGATTATAACTTTCTTCCTAGGCTTGATCCTACTATATCAAACTTGATATTCAGTCGTACACACATGTACAGCAACACTTTAACGAAAATGACACCTTCCAGAAAACCTTGTAGGATAAGAACGTATTCCATTGAAACCATTTTGATTATCGAAGCCAAGGATCATGTAAACTATAAGAGATTCGTAACTTTTGGTTATAGAATTTCCGAGAGAGAGCAACGCCTGAGGCTATGTACTGCTCCGGCAAGTCTGGCAACATAAAAAGTAAAAAGCCATATGAAAGTAGTCTTTATTACACGTAATTGAACAGTATGTTCTGCGATGAGTTATTGATTATTCATGAAAATAACACAAGCATAACTGCGCTTTTCGTTAGGCGCTGAAATATATGTCCAGATAGGAAAATAATACATTTTGATATATATATCAATGTTGGCAATAGATTTGCCACGAAGGACACAGTTATGCCGTTCTAGAGCTTAATTCACATTTAGGCTAGTTAAACATTGCTCTCCTACTCTACAGAATTGTTGGGATATTCGATGAATATAAAGAAAACTGTCCAAATGCACACTATATTGCCATAAGCTCACATTTTGCCTAGCATGCCGGCTGCCACCCACCCCTCCCCGTAGCCCTAAACCACAAATTGTATTGCAATGCAAAGGAGAATGGGTAAGAAAACAAACAAGAGATTAAATGCACACATTTATTCTCTGTGTATATTTTTATTCGAGAGTATTCCATATTGTCCACTAGTTTTACACATGGTCAACACCAGGAAGATGAAAATTGCCGTATTGTTCTTACTATCATTATAATTCTTACATCCCGGTGCTTGGCAAATTTTCCTCCCTTGCAGTGGCACTTAGACCATAAATTCAATAGATGTCTGATGACGTCACATTGTTGAAACCTACATCTCGATCAGCTGACTGAAGGGAACTGCTGATAGTGATAATAGAATTATCCAATATGGAGCTCCTTTTGTATTCCTTGACGTTCCTTAGCATTCGCCATTAGCCAATTGTAGTCGGTCTTGAGCCATTACCCTTCAGTCAGCTGATCGAGATGTTGGTTTCACGTCACAGTACAGGCGCAGTGTGGCAATGCGCCCGCTATTGTATTTATGCTCTAAGCAGTGGCATGATTGATCCTCAATTCAATTCAAATAAATAATCAAAATACCGAACAAATCAAAACAACCAACAACACCACGAGGAAAATCAATCAGAACAGCCTATTCCCGCTTCCGCCAGTCGGTTTGATGTCAGCGCAGAAGAGTGCAAACTACGGAACCTTAGTTCTAAAATTAATTCTTCATTGGTAGCAGAACAACCAGAGCAGAGCTTTACCGGGACCCACGCGCTTCCTATGAACTGTTATCCCCCTGATCGAAGCAACGCAGCAAAGCAAGGTAGCAAAGTAAAACTACGCTGCACGAGGGCTCAGAGTGGGGGTGAATCGCTGCCAACAGCTGAGCGTGCACCAGGAATAAAAGAACGCGCTGCTTTTGGCACTGCTGAATCGCTGCGCGTTCTGCTTAAAAAAACGCACCCTTTTTTATACGAGCTTCTTAGCCTACTTTGCGAAACTAACACTAGATGGCAGTACACTCATACCAACTCCACTGCCATCTAGTGTATTATATCTAAAGCTTAGCAAAATCAATGTTGACAAGAGTTCCCGCTGCGTCGCGCTGTGTCCGTAACTAGTCGCTGTCACCACTGTGTAGTCGAAGCGATCTCACAATGATGACGGATCAAACGTTTTGTACCGAAGTAGCTCTGAAACTCTCGTAATCAATTAACATTAACTTGCTTTGACGAATAAAATAATTTCGATGTGTGCATTGCTAAATAGGACAACAAGTATTCAGTACATTAAATGCATCATTGCATTGAATTAGAAAAACTCGTACATTCCTGATGCATCCTGTAATATAAGTAAGCACATAACTGCAAATGACAATATTACAACATTTGATTCCTCAATGCAATTGAAAGCAATTTTTGAAGACCGGGGTGTGCTACGGGAAACTGAGCCTAACCTTGGTTATGAATGACCGAAACATAGATGTGGAGGGATTCAGGGAACTTGACGTTACGGACGGTTAGGAACAGGGCTGCGAGTGAAAGGCGAAGTTAAACGATTGACTTCACGTCACCACATGCTAGCGTTTCGATTGGTTACGAAGTGAGAAGCTTATTATTCTCTCTGTTTCAAAATAAATCATGTGATCGTGCCAGAGCTTATCTATATTTACGACACTTTACTAAATGTAAAATATTGTATATCATATCATATTCTCAGAATACATTACATTGAAGTATCTCCATTTTCTGAATCTTATTCGTCGCCGTGTTAGTCTAGGGGTATGATTCCAGCTTAGAGTGCGAGAGGTCCCGGGTTCAAACCCCGAAAGTGCCTAGTATTTTTACTATTGTTTTATCTCTTGAAAAGAATCAAAAAGTGTATAAAAGAAAATTACGAACTCTTTTTTTTTCGTGCGAGACTTGTACTTACTGTGTGCCAGTAATATAAATACATAGTTTGAGGTCAAGTCGCCTCCGTAGCGTAGCGGTCAGCATGGTTAGCTGCCGTCCCGGAGGTCCTGGGTTCGATTTCTGGCTCTGCCAAGAAATTTGAAAAGTGGTATGAGGACTGGAACGGGGTCTACTCTGCCTCGGGTGGTCCAAATGAGTAGAGGGGGTTCGATTCCCACCTCAGCCATCCTCGAAGTGGTTTTCCGTGGTTTCCCACTTCGTCTTCGGGCAAATGCTGGGATGGTACTGCCCCCGTAATTGAATTATGTAGAGACCACGGTGGCTATATTTGAAATTATGATTAGAGTTATGGCTGTCATAGTTATGACGTGGGTAGTCATGACGTAAGCACGGATGACGTAAATGTTATGCCAGCAAGCTACTTGAGCTGAGATTCTCAGTGACGTCAGCATTTTAGTCCAGAATATTCCAAGATGTACGACGCAGTCGCAGGAAACGAGGAATTCTGCTGAGGAAGAAACTATGCTATTGGAGGAGAGGCATGAACCAATGAACGATAGTTTAAAGGAAGACGGAGATTGCTGAAACTATGGTATTTTTATGACTTTTTGAATGCAGAATTGTGGAAATCCATTTGCAGTAAAAGCATTGATTTGGAATTTTGGTGAAATTTATTTTCAGTTTTTGAATTTTGAAAATCCGTCATGTATTAACGAAGTTGGAAGTTCTAGCGATGACGTAGTATCACGCTTTGGAAGGGATGGTAACGCCCCTCGAGAAGGTAATAAAAGGGCTTGCGCAGAAGAGAGAAGTCTCTTCTCTTCTCTTCTCTTTCGTTCGCTGATCATTCTGAGATCTAATGCTCAGATCATCGAAGTATTTGTGAAAGTCAGTTTATTATACATTCAATATAGTGAAACATCAAAGTGAACAGCAAGTGAAAAGAATCGTTTTTATAACGCGTGGCGAGGCCACTTTGTTAACGAGAACCAGGTCAAACTAGGTGAAGTTGGAACGGACCTTAGAAAGCTTATATAAGTTGAGCTTCAAACAGTTAGCGGTCTCCGATAACATAATTGTATTGTGCAGTACTACATGCAATTATAGAGAAAAGCTGAACAATTTCGACCGAGTACTTCAAAAGATATTAGCTGTTTTTTTTTGACTGACAAAAGTGATTATCTCGCCACTAGAGAAACACTTTTGTATAAGCCAGAATCAAAGCAAGGCTAACGCTGCGAGTGGAGTAGAAAGACTTCAGATTGCTTGCTTACAGAACGATACAGTATAATGGAGCATTTGAATACGGCAGTTTGTTCTTCTGACACTACAACTGAAGTGCAAATGGAAGGCTAAGAAGGCTTATTGCAATTGGGACATACTTCAATGGAGTAAGATAGCGACATGGAACTTCGCTAATTGCTATTCCACATAAGCGAACATGCGGTGAATACCATCTACACCCATGTTTCGTAAGTAAAGGCTGAATACCATCGAACAGCCATAGAAACAATTTCATACTCTGAATATGAATAATTTCTTCGGAAATTTCTACAAAACCGTCATGATGATTATCTACTGGAACTTCAGGGAATTTTTCAAGAGAGGTCAGGGTAGTCCCGACTCACAAAGAAGATTATTGCCGGAAGGATGTCTATTCGTATTCAAGGAGCAGAGCGATTCACGGAGAAGGAAGCAGTTCGATTCTCCGATGGTGCTATTTCCTATTTCGAGGATGGAACTCAGCTTTAACGTGGTGAAATGGATCCATCAGCAGTCTTCTTTGGGGAATTTTCCTCTGGAACGTCAATCGGCAGATAAGGTAGTCGTGAACGTTTATTGTATTTGAGTAACCTAGTAATGTTTGAGCAACCATTTTTCCCATATTTTTTTATCCTCATGTATTTTGCCTTATTTTCTTGTTGAGATTCTTATTCTCAGTACACCTTGTTGAATTTTGCATTTTTCGACGATTTATTAAGACATTTTTATGTCATGGGCATAGTTAACGACTTTGAATCAGTTGAGACTGATATTTAGATTTTTCAGTATTTATATTTTTTTTGTAGTCACGATTTGACTGTATGTTAATGATTTTTATGGCAGATTTAAATTCAGACAGCGTGTCACTTTATTAAAGTAATTCAACCCCAGTTTAATTACTTTGAACAATTTTCTGTCATCATCAAGAAGGAAGAACATTTAAATGATTTTAGAGCGTTAAAATCTCTTACGTTATCGACGATCTTGGAAATACTAGTCGTTATTTGTATTGATTGCAACACAGACATTTATCGTCAGTTATGAATGAACATTGCATTATAGACAATTTTGTGAAAAAGTAATGTTAATAATGAATTATTGAATGCATTAAAGTCAAGTACTTTTGTTAGGAGTTTTTCTCAATTAGAGAATTATATAACGATGTTTTCATTCCCTAGTCTAATTGGATTCTATTCGACTACTTTGCATTTTAGTCGCACTTTATTTGAAGATAGTATTTTCATACTACAATTTCTTTTAAGATGTTAGTCTTAAATTTTGATAGACCAGATAGGCGTATATAAGCGTATTCACTATTAAATTTGTTTGTGATTGGCAAGTTTTGACTTCATTTCAGTTCATGAATGAAATCTACGAAGGTTAAATAGAAAAACAGTTTTGAAACAAATTTATGATTATAAAATTTTTAAGTGGAACTATGAATGTATAATCGCTAGTGCAGCGCGTGTTGAAAGTCGCTGAGATATAATGCACTTGAATATGAAGGAAGTTCCCACAGGAATAAATGTTAAAGAATTATTTGTGGAAGTTTTGTAAGTGATGTGAAAGTTGTAAATGCCATATAGATTAATATATGATGATTTTGGGCATATTTTTAATGCAGATTGTGCATTAACTTGTTAGCGAAGGATTTTCCGCTGGAGTAAGATTGTTATAGTTCGTTGAAAATTAATCAAGTGATTTACTGTTATAATTAACACGAGTTTTGAAAGAATTTGAGACAAGATGTTGAATGAAGGTTGCCGTCACAAATCATTATTAAAAACTTTATTAAAACAGATTGTGACATTAATATGTATAACTAACCTTCATTGGTCGATTATATTAAACAGGATTATAAAATTACCAACCGAATGAACACGTGGCTAATGTATTTATTAAATTAATAATTTAAACAATTTAAATATTAATATTGTAAATAATTGTTGTAAATATTTTTGAAACTAATGTGAAACGAGAGTGATGTTAAAGGCGTGCTTATAATATTTGTATTGTCTTTGACAAATATTATAAACAATTTCTAATTGTTATAAATAATTTATGTGATTTTGTTATAAACATTTAAGAGCTAGTTAAACATTTGGATTGAAGTTAACAAGTTTAAGAAATTTATGTAATGATCCATTAGGATGTGATCAAAGTACTTGAAAGATTTGCGTAAATATAATGTGAGTTGTCTTGTAAGACATTTAAAAGCTTGAGAGTGCAGGCTGGATTCTTACGTAACATAGCGTGTGAGAAGGGAGTGCATTTGACCAGTATGCGTCAGGCTGGAAGGTAGCCCGCAGCTGTGTCAACATATGGTTTTCAGAGAGTGAGGTCGTACACTCTGGCCTTGCGACTATAAATACCATTCTCTTGTTTATTAAAAGGAAACAAATGCTCTATATATGTCACACCTTGACGTCCTTTTCCAATCCAATAGTGTTATGAATATTACGTTATTTGGAGCTCTTGGGAGCTAAAATGTTTTATATCATGTTGTATAATAATTTTGCAAGTCCTACTGGAGGACGTAGTCAGATTGACTTGGGCTACTGATAGCCACGTATATTTTGTTGTGTTAGGAAAATCAGACCCTTTATTAGAAATAAAGCTTTTGTACAGTTCAAAGTTCTCGTCTTCGTTTCTGGTTCATTTTTAAATGTCATGGCGGAGATTATTGTGTGAACAGACTTTAAGTGATCCTGTTGTCAACTCAAACCCCGAGATAATTAAGAGGTAAGCAACGGTAAGTATGCACCCCCGTCTATTTTGGTGTGTTCCACAATGATTTCCTGTGAATTTCTGTGCTCTTATCTCGATAGTATCTGTCAGTGCCATTTTCATTGATGTAACTGTGCCGGTGCGATTGATAATTGGCAATCCGATTGAGGGGGCGGATATCTGACAGCCTACTATCCAGGTAAACGGGGACAGAAAGATTGGCGATCCAAGAGCGTGGGGCTGAGTCAACAGTAAGATTGACCCTAATATGTGGGACGAATTCGACAAAACTGGATTACCAGGTTGAACACCAGAAAGATTGACAAACCTAAAACGTGAGGTTCGATTAGACTCAAATAAAGAGGTTGATTCTTTGTTAGATGTCTAGGCCAATTGTAGTATTTAAGAGTGTGATTATATAGGAATTAAATGTTGTATTGTATTAGGAAAATTACACTCAGAAAAGATCAGATCTTATACAACTTGAGAAAGGTTAAATGGGCAGGAAACTTAGAAAAATCGCCTATAATCTGGAATCTTATTTTATTTGACCGGCTTATGACACTTCAGTCATATTAAAGATAAAATTAATTATTTGGATTGTAAATGTAAATTATTTGTGTTAGGATATTTTAAAATGAGCCAGAGAAATTTGAACATGTGCTTGAGTTTGTTTCAACATGAAGTATCTTCGAATATTAATTATAAGGTAGTTATAAGTTAGATTTAAGACAGAAAATTGATCAAAAATTATATATGGTGAAAAGTGTTGCTCAAACGTTGTTATTTTGCTCTTTTGATGTATGTCCCTACAGCAATCCATTTTGAATAATAATATTGTAATGGCAGATGAAAGTTTGAAGAAAATGTTAGAGGAGATGTCTGCTAACTTGAAAGCTAGCATGAATAGTAGCATGAAGCAGATGATGGAGGAAAATGCTAGTAATTTGAATAGTAGTATGAAGGAGATGGAAGCTAGGAATACTAGTCGAATGGAGGAGAATATGAAGGTTCTTCATACTAGTGCTGCTAATTTGGAGGATAATATGTCGCGTTTACAGATTAATACCCTAGGAATTGAAAATACTGTAAGTGACATCCGCACAGATGTATCTAATGTCCATAAAAGTGTTGATGATGTTAAAAATGATGTGTCTAAGGTACAGAGGGACCTTACAATGTTAAATCTAGATGTAGCTAATGTCCGAGGGGATATTTCTTGTGCTAGAGCCGAAGTTGTTGTTGTCAAAAACGATGTAGCGACTGTCCAAGACAAGGTCGAGGAAGTCCAGAAAGAAATTCAAAAGGCTAGAACAGATGTATCCAATGTTCAGGTAGACATTAACAACATTCATGCGGATATAACTGAGGTGCAAAGTGATGTAACTAAGATTCAGGTAGAGGTCAACACAGTTTTCGTAGATATCACTAAAGTCCAAACTGATGTCAATAAAGTCAGGGAAGAAATCGAAAACTCAAAAACTCTTTGTACGCGTAATATAACTGCATTAACGACTAGGTTAGTCGACGAATCGGTTAGAACAACAACGTCTTTAGCAGAGTTGAAGTATGACGTAGAGGTCATGAGAACACAGGTATTAGACCACAATAGAGTATTAAAAGAGGATATCGAAGTAGACATAGCCGAGATGTTAACAACAAACGTAGCGGTATGGAAAGACGAGTGGAATAAGTCAAGTGGGGAACATGTAACCCAAATTCAGGAAAGGATTGAAAGAAAACTTGCCAGTACGCAGATAGAAATTAACAATGAGGTAGTACAGATTAGAAAAGATTTAAGCGTCAGGATAAATTCGCTATCCGAAAAACAAGTTGACGATAGAACACAACTAGATCAGGATATGCAAACTTTAAAATTGACATTAGAGGATCAGATGCATAAAGTTGTCTCGGATGTAAATGAAACGACGAGTAAACTGAAAAATTTTAAGTTAGGAGAGGCTAGTTTAATGGAGAACTACAAGGAAGAGATAGTCAAGAAAGTCTTAACAGAAATCACCGATAAGGATACAGAAGGCTTAGCTTGCGAATTGAACAGGAAGCATACCAGAAGATGTCACCTAGATCTAGAAGAAAGAGACGTGACTCCTGAAGAACGTGTATCCAGATTCAGAGAGGAGGATGACGAGAGGAATATGGAATCTGAGTGGAATTATCGAGATAGTGGGAAAAAACTATCCGGATTCATATCCAAGGAACGTGACGGTCATTAGGAATTTCGAGGACAAACCACAAAAATTCAGTAACACTGATAGTTTGACACCTATAGAGTATGTAAGGAATCTCAAAGATTATTTCATCGAAGCTCACATTCCCAGAGAGAGAGAGATGAAGATTGTAGAGAGATATCTGATTGGAGGACCCCTTGAATGGTTTAGAGCTTTTAGATATACATTCAGCAACTTTGACGAGTTTGCAGAGGCATTAATCAAACGATTTTGGTCCATAGAAGCGCAGAATTCGTTAAGAGCAGAGGTATATTCAAGAAAATACTCAGGTACTCTTCCAACGAGGTACGCTGATTTCTTTACGAGTCAGTTGTCCCGCTTGAGATTTTTGCAACCCCCATTGTCCACGGAGCAACTAATAGATGCGATTTCTCGTATGCTGCCAGTTGAGGTGAGGAGACTTATAATTTCGTCCAACATCAGGGATTTATCCAGCATGGATGAATTACTAAGAAGGTTAGACTACACAAGTCCAATGCCTAATGTAGTCCAGAAAGGTCAAAGGCAAGAGTATAAGGAAATCAATACGGTATACATGGACCAAGTCCAACAAACTGACAAGCCAGAGGAGGAGAAAACTGACAATGTAGGTCCTCACAGGAATAATCAGTTTAGAAATTACAGATCACAAGGTTACCGACCATATCAACAGAGAAGAGGTTGGAACTACAACCGAGGAAACTATAATGGAAGAGGCAGATATTATAACAATAATGGGTATAATCGTAACTATAATAGGAATAACCAAAACCAAAATAGAAACCAGAATACTCAAAGTCAGGTTATGACACCTGAGCAATATCAGCAAAGAGAAAAGGAAAGCCAGCAATACTTAAAAGAATTAAGGGATAAAGAAGCTGACAATCAAAGGAAAAGGCAGGATGTTGTAATCGATCCTGGTCCTTCTACGAGCCAGCAGAACTTAGAGAATAGAAACACTGGTCAGAAGAGAAAGTAGAGAGGAAAAAAATACATTAACCACATATAACCCAGAGTAGAAGAAAATTATATGATTAAGGAACATAGAGGAAATATCATACTAGAGTAAGCCAGTAATAATTCAATTTCGTGTTCAAGAGAGTTGAGAAACTTGTAACATTGAGTTTAAAAACAATTTGCAACTGTTTTTAAAACGTGGTGAGAGGAGAATGCCCCCGTAATTGAATTATGTAGAGACCACGGTGGCTATATTTGAAATTATGATTAGAGTTATGGCTGTCATAGTTATGACGTGGGTAGTCATGACGTAAGCACGGATGACGTAAATGTTATGCCAGCAAGCTACTTGAGCTGAGATTCTCAGTGACGTCAGCATTTTAGTCCAGAATATTCCAAGATGTACGACGCAGTCGCAGGAAACGAGGAATTCTGCTGAGGAAGAAACTATGCTATTGGAGGAGAGGCATGAACCAATGAACGATAGTTTAAAGGAAGACGGAGATTGCTGAAACTATGGTATTTTTATGACTTTTTGAATGCAGAATTGTGGAAATCCATTTGCAGTAAAAGCATTGATTTGGAATTTTGGTGAAATTTATTTTCAGTTTTTGAATTTTGAAAATCCGTCATGTATTAACGAAGTTGGAAGTTCTAGCGATGACGTAGTATCACGCTTTGGAAGGGATGGTAACGCCCCTCGAGAAGGTAATAAAAGGGCTTGCGCAGAAGAGAGAAGTCTCTTCTCTTCTCTTCTCTTTCGTTCGCTGATCATTCTGAGATCTAATGCTCAGATCATCGAAGTATTTGTGAAAGTCAGTTTATTATACATTCAATATAGTGAAACATCAAAGTGAACAGCAAGTGAAAAGAATCGTTTTTATAACGCGTGGCGAGGCCACTTTGTTAACGAGAACCAGGTCAAACTAGGTGAAGTTGGAACGGACCTTAGAAAGCTTATATAAGTTGAGCTTCAAACAGTTAGCGGTCTCCGATAACATAATTGTATTGTGCAGTACTACATGCAATTATAGAGAAAAGCTGAACAATTTCGACCTAGTACTTCAAAAGATATTAGCTGGTTTTTTTGACTGACAAAAGTGATTATCTCGCCACTAGAGAAACAATTTTGTATAAGCCAGAATCAAAGCAAGGCTAACGCTGCGAGTGGAGTAGAAAGACTTCAGATTGCTTGCTTACAGAACGATACAGTATAATGGAGCATTTGAATACGGCAGTTTGTTCTTCTGACACTACAACTGAAGTGCAAATGGAAGGCTAAGAAGGCTTATTGCAATTGGGACATACTTCAATGGAGTAAGATAGCGACATGGAACTTCGCTAATTGCTATTCCACATAAGCGAACATGCGGTGAATACCATCTACACCCATGTTTCGTAAGTAAAGGCTGAATACCATCGAACAGCCATAGAAACAATTTCATACTCTGAATATGAATAATTTCTTCGGAAATTTCTACAAAACCGTCATGATGATTATCTACTGGAACTTCAGGGAATTTTTCAAGAGAGGTCAGGGTAGTCCCGACTCACAAAGAAGATTATTGCCGGAAGGATGTCTATTCGTATTCGAGGAGCAGAGCGATTCACGGAGAAGGAAGCAGTTCGATTCTCCGATGGTGCTATTTCCTATTTCGAGGATGGAGCTCAGCTTTAACGTGGTGAAATGGATCCATCAGCAGTCTTCTTTGGGGAATTTTCCTCTGGAACGTCAATCGGCAGATAAGGTAGTCGTGAACGTTTATTGTATTTGAGTAACCTAGTAATGTTTGAGCAACCATTTTTCCCATATTTTTTTATCCTCATGTATTTTGCCTTATTTTCTTGTTGAGATTCTTATTCTCAGTACACCTTGTTGAATTTTGCATTTTTCGACGATTTATTAAGACATTGTTATGTCATGGGCATAGTTAACGACTTTGAATCAGTTGAGACTGATATTTAGATTTTTCAGTATTTATATTTTTTTTGTAGTCACGATTTGACTGTATGTTAATGATTTTTATGGCAGATTTAAATTCAGACAGCGTGTCACTTTATTAAAGTAATTCAACCCCAGTTTAATTACTTTGAACAATTTTCTGTCATCATCAAGAAGGAAGAACATTTAAATGATTTTAGAGCGTTAAAATCTCTTACGTTATCGACGATCTTGGAAATACTAGTCGTTATTTGTATTGATTGCAACACAGACATTTATCGTCAGTTATGAATGAACATTGCATTATAGACAATTTTGTGAAAAAGTAATGTTAATAATGAATTATTGAATGCATTAAAGTCAAGTACTTTTGTTAGGAGTTTTTCTCAATTAGAGAATTATATAACGATGTTTGCATTCCCTAGTCTAATTGGATTCTATTCGACTACTTTGCATTTTAGTCGCACTTTATTTGAAGATAGTATTTTCATACTACAATTTCTTTTAAGATGTTAGTCTTAAATTTTGATAGACCAGATAGGCGTATATAAGCGTATTCACTATTAAATTTGTTTGTGATTGGCAAGTTTTGACTTCATTTCAGTTCATGAATGAAATCTACGAAGGTTAAATAGAAAAACAGTTTTGAAACAAATTTATGATTATAAAATTTTTAAGTGGAACTATGAATGTATAATCGCTAGTGCAGCGCGTGTTGAAAGTCGCTGAGATATAATGCCCTTGAATATGAAGGAAGTTCCCACAGGAATAAATGTTAAAGAATTATTTGTGGAAGTTTTGTAAGTGATGTGAAAGTTGTAAATGCCATATAGATTAATATATGATGATTTTGGGCATATTTTTAATGCAGATTGTGCATTAACTTGTTAGCGAAGGATTTTCCGCTGGAGTAAGATTGTTATAGTTCGTTGAAAATTAATCAAGTGATTTACTGTTATAATTAACACGAGTTTTGAAAGAATTTGAGACAAGATGTTGAATGAAGGTTGCCGTCACAAATCATTATTAAAAACTTTATTAAAACAGATTGTGACATTAATATGTATAACTAACCTTCATTGGTCGATTATATTAAACAGGATTATAAAATTACCAACCGAATGAACACGTGGCTAATGTATTTATTAAATTAATAATTTAAACAATTTAAATATTAATATTGTAAATAATTGTTGTAAATATTTTTGAAACTAATGTGAAACGAGAGTGATGTTAAAGGCGTGCTTATAATATTTTTATTGTCTTTGACAAATATTATAAACAATTTCTAATTGTTATAAATAATTTATGTGATTTTGTTATAAACATTTAAGAGCTAGTTAAACATTTGGATTGAAGTTAACAAGTTTAAGAAATTTATGTAATGATCCATTAGGATGTGATCAAAGTACTTGAAAGATTTGCGTAAATATAATGTGAGTTGTCTTGTAAGACATTTAAAAGCTTGAGAGTGCAGGCTGGATTCTTACGTAACATAGCGTGTGAGAAGGGAGTGCATTTGACCAGTATGCGTCAGGCTGGAAGGTAGCCCGCAGCTGTGTCAACATATGGTTTTCAGAGAGTGAGGTCGTACACTCTGGCCTTGCGACTATAAATACCATTCTCTTGTTTATTAAAAGGAAACAAATGCTCTATATATGTCACACCTTGACGTCCTTTTCCAATCCAATAGTGTTATGAATATTACGTTATTTGGAGCTCTTGGGAGCTAAAATGTTTTATATCATGTTGTATAATAATTTTGCAAGTCCTACTGGAGGACGTAGTCAGATTGACTTGGGCTACTGATAGCCACGTATATTTTGTTGTGTTAGGAAAATCAGACCCTTTATTAGAAATAAAGCTTTTGTACAGTTCAAAGTTCTCGTCTTCGTTTCTGGTTCATTTTTAAATGTCATGGCGGAGATTATTGTGTGAACAGACTTTAAGTGATCCTGTTGTCAACTCAAACCCCGAGATAATTAAGAGGTAAGCAACGGTAAGTATGCACCCCCGTCTATTTTGGTGTGTTCCACAATGATTTCCTGTGAATTTCTGTGCTCTTATCTCGATAGTATCTGTCAGTGCCATTTTCATTGATGTAACTGTGCCGGTGCGATTGATAATTGGCAATCCGATTGAGGGGGCGGATATCTGACAGCCTACTATCCAGGTAAACGGGGACAGTACTGTCCCCGTAAACCTGATAGTAGGCTGTCAGATATCCGCCCCCTCAATCGGATTGCCAACAATCAATCGCACCGGCTCAGCTCCACCAATGAAAATGGCACTGACAGATACTACCGAGATTAGAGCACAGAAGTTAACAGGAAATCATTGTGGAACACACCAAAATAGACGGGGGTTCATACTTACCTTTACTTACCTCTTAAAAATTATCTCGGGGATTGGTTTGACAACAGGATCTCTAAAGTATGCTCCCACAATAACCTCCACCATGACATTTAAAAATGAACCAGAACGAAGACGAGAACTTTGAACTGTACAAAAGCTTTTATTTCAAATAAAGGGTATGATTTTAACAACTCAACAAAATAAATGTGGCTATCAGTAGCCCATGTCAATCTGACTATGTCCACCTGAAGGACTTGCAAAGTTATCAAACAATATGATAGCTCCCACGAGCTCAAAATAACGTAATATTCAAAACACATTTGGACTGGAAAAGGAAGTCAGGACGAGACACATATACAGAACATTTGGTTTCTTTTAATAAACATGACACTTGTATTTATAGGCACAAGGCCAGAATGTAGACGACCTCGCCCGCTGATAACCAGTTGTCTGGCCAGCTGCTGTCTACCCTTCAACCTGACGCACACCTGTCAAATGGGGCTCACTTGTCATGCCACACTGCGTAAGAATCCAGCTCCCTCTCAAAAGCTTTAAATGTCCGCAAGACAACTCATATATATTGACGCAAATCTTTCAAATGCTTTACTCACATACCACTGGATTATTCTGACAAACCCTAAGCTTGTTAAGTTATCATCCAAATGTTTAATAAGCATAGTTTAGAGTATAAAACACACTCTTAAATGTTTATAACAAAATCACAAAAATAATTTATAACAATTAGAAATTGTTTATAATATTTGTCAAAGACAATAAAAAAATTAAACACGCCTCTAACATCACTTTCGTTCCACATTATTGTCAAAGATATTTACATCATTATTTACAATATTAACATTTAAATTATTCAAATTATTAATTTAAGAAATACATTTAACCACATGTTCATCCGGTTGGTAATTTCATAATCGTGTCAATATAATCGACCAATGAAGGTTAGTTATACATTTAATGTCACAATCTGGTTTAATAAAGGTTGTAATAATTATTATAATTATTTGTGACGGTAATCTTCATTCAAAATCTTATCTCAAATTCTTTCAATACTCTTGTTAATTATAACAGTAAATTCACTTGATTAATTTTCAACGGACTATGACAATACACTCCATCGGAAAATAATTCGCTTACAAAATAATGCACAAACTGCATTAAAATAGGCCCAAAATTCATCATATATTAATATATATATGGCATCAACATCTTCCACAGAACTTACAAAAACCTCCACTAACAAATTCTTTAACATCATTAATTACTGTGGGAACCTCCTTCATTTATTCAAGGGCATTATACATCAGCGACTTTCAACACGTCCGCTGCACTAGCGATTATACATTCATAGTTCCACTTAAAAATTCTTATAATCATTAATTGTTTCAAATCTGTTGTCATTTAACCTTCGTGGATTTCATTCATGAATCGAAATGAAGTAAAAATTTGCCAATCACAAACAAATTTAATAGTGAATACGCTTATATACGCCTGTCTGGTCTATCAAAATTTAAGATTAACATCTTCAAAGAATTGTAGTATAAAAATACTATCATCAAACAAAGTGCGACTAAACTGCAAAATAGTCGAATAGAATCCAATTAGACTGGGGAATGCAAACATCATTATATAAATCTCTAATTGAGAAAAAAAACTCCTAACAAAAGTTCACGACTTTAATGCATTCAATAATTCATAATTAAAGTTCATCTTTCACAAAATGGTCTATGATGCAATGGTCGTTCATAACTGACGATAAATGTCTGTGTTGCAATCAATTCAAATAACGACTGGTATTTCCAAGATCGTCGACAACGTAATGGATTTTAACGCTCTAAAATCATTTAAATGTTCTTCCTTCTTGATGATGACAGAAAATTGGTCAAAGTAATTAAACTGGGGTAGAATTACTTTAATAAAGTGACACGCTGTCTGAATTTAAATCTGCCATAAAGATCATTAACTTACAAATCGTGACTACAAAAAAATAAGTAAATTACTGAAAAATCTAAATATCAGTCTCAACTGATCCAAAATCGTTTAACTAAGCCCATGACATAACAATGTCTTAATAAATCGTCGAAAAAGGCATAACTCATCAAGGTGTACTGAGAATATGAATCTCAAACAAGAATATAGGGCAAAATACATGAGGACAGAAAATATGGGAAAATGGTTGCTCAAATATCGTTAAGAAACTCAAATACAATAAACGTTCACGACTACCTTATCTGCTGGTTGAAGTTCCAGAGGAAAATTCCCCAAAGAAGACTGCTGATGGATCCATTTCACCAACTTGAAGATGAGCTCCATCCTCGAAACAGGAAACAGCACCCTCGGAGAATCGAACTGCTTCCTCCTCCGGAAATTGCACTGCTCCGTGAAGACGAGAGACATCCTTCCGGCAAAATTCTTCTTTGTGAGTCGGGATAACCCTGACCTCTCTTGAAAAATCCCTGAAGTTCCAGTAGAAAATCGCCATGAAGTTTTTGTAGAAATTTCCGAAGAAATATTCATATTCAGTGAGTATGAAATCGTTTCCATTGCTGTTTGATAGTATTCAGCGTCGAACCACGAAACATGGGTGTAGATGGTTATTCACCACATGTTCGCTTGTGTGGAAAGGCAATTAGCGAAGTTCCATGTTGCTATCTTACTCCGTTAATATATGTCCCAATTGCATTAAAGTCCTTTAGCCTTCCATCTTCTCTTCGGTTATGGTAATAGAAGAACAAACTGCCATATTAAACTGCTCCATAATACTGTAGCGTTGTGTCACAAAAGCAATCTGAAGTCTCCCTATTTCACTAGCAGTGTCAGCCGTGGCGTAGAATCTGACGATACAAAGTGTTCTCAGGTGGCGAGAAAATCACTTTTGTCAGTCGTCTAAAATTGCCAATATCTTCCAAAATAACTCCTCGAAATTGTTCAACTTTTCTACACTCCTTAATGTAGCAATGCACAATAGAATTAGCTTATAGGCGACCGCTAACTGTTCATAGCTAATCTTGTAGACGCGTTATAATGTGCGTTTTAACTTCACCTAGTTTTACTCACTGTAAACTTGCACTGCTTGTATGCTCGACTCTCGTTTAATGCAGTGGCTTCACCACGCGTTATAAAGACGACTCTTTCTACTAATCTCACTCGACGTCTCACCGAAATGACTATATAAGAACTGACTGAAGATCTGACGATTTGAGCTATCAGACGATTAGAGCTTCGATGATCTGAGAATGAGGATCCTCTCTTCTGCGCAAGGCCTTTTATAAACTTCATGAGGGGCGTATCCATCCCTTCCATAGCGTGTTACTGCGTCATCGCTAGAAGTTCCAACTTCGTCAATACATGACGGATTTTCAAAATTCAAAAACTGAAAATAAATTTCACCAAAATTCCAGATCAATGCCTCTATTGCAAATGGATTTCCACAATTCTGCATTCCAAAAAGTAATAAAAATATCATAGTTTCAGCAATCTCCGTCTTCCTTCAGACTATCGTTCATTGGTTCGAGCCTCCCCTCCAATAGCATAATTTCTTCCTCATCAGAATTCCACGTTTCCTGCGACTGCGTCGTAAATCTCGGATCTTTCTCGAATAAATGCTGACGTCACTGAGAATCTCAGCTCAAGTAGCCTGCTGGCATAACGTCTGCGTTATCCGTGCTTACGTCATGACTATCCACGTCATAACTATGACAGCCATAACTTTCTTTATAATTTCCAATATAGCCACCGTGGTCTCTATATAATTCAATTACGGGGGCATTCTCCCCTCACCACGTTCTAAAAACAGTTGCAAATTGTTTTTAAACTCAGTGTTACAAGTACCTCAACTCTCTTCAACACGAAATTGAATTATTACTGGCTTACTCTAGGATAGTATCTTTTCAAGTTTCCAGCATTGAACTTGCCATAAATGACATTATTCTCATCATCGTAGAGTTCATAGCAGTTGTTTCCATAGGCATTCGTAATTCTAAACGGACCCATGAACACAATTCCAAATTTGGGATAGATTTTCTTGCTCATATCAGCCTTGACAGGTCTGCGTAGTAATACAAGATTTCCAACTTGTAAGGGTGCACCAAAACATTTTCCAGCTACTCTTTTCAATCGTTTCTCTGCTGCTTTCTGGAGTTGTTCCTTCGCCTTGTCAATCCTCTGCTGCCTTCCTAGGTCGGGATCTCTAGGAACGTGGTTGAAAAGATTATCCCACGGCCTTTCTGGGTTTCTTCCTAGATGAAGTCGCATTGGCACTTCTCCTGTGCTCTCCTGCACTGTAGAGTTCAGACATTCCTCAATAAGGGGTACAAATCTCACCCAACCAGAATGATCATTTGGACAGAAAATTCGACAGAATTTCGAAAATTCAGCCATATATCTTTCTGAGGAATTCGATTCTGGGTAACGCACGCTTGAAAATAAGTGCTTAATGCCAAGCCTTTCCATATCCGCTGCAAATTCCACGGATGTAAACTGCGTTCCATGATCTGACAGTAGATATTCTGGTTTACCAGCTTTAGGAAATACAGCATTTTCCAGTCTGCTTACAACGTTCCTCGTGTTAGCTTTCTGCATGGGACTCATTGTAACAAATTTTGAGAAAACATCCACGGTAACCAACAGGTACTGGTTACCCTGATATCCCTTCGGACAGGGGCCAAATATGTCCGTCGCCATTAGTTCGTTTGGCTTAGAAGGAATCATAGCCTTCGGTTTTCCTTTTAATAAAGCAGAAGCATACTTTGCTCTTTGACATTTGTCACATGATCGAATGACCTTGGCAATGCTGGAACGCATGTTAGTCCAAATAAATCTCTCTTTAAGAGTATTAAGAGTTTTATCTAAACCGGCATGTCCAGTTGCGTGATGAGCTACCCACACTAAATTGACAACAAGTTTAGGTGGCACGACTATTCGGAGTTTTGTATGCGCAGAGTCAGCATACTTGCATACGATGTCTCCACTCAAGACAAAGTGTCGTGAATTTCTCCGTGTAGCTGCATAGTCAACATCAGTATTGTCCATGTAACCCTTGAGGAACCTGTACATTTTCCTTATTGGAGCGTGTCTCTTCTGTGACACACCGATTCGGGCTAACCTCCTAACGGTTTCTTGATCTTCTTGCTCCAATTGTACATGGTGTATCTGCACATTTTTAATAGGGTTACGTGATAGAGCATCAGCCAGTAAGTTATCTTTCCCAGGCTGGTGGACGATAGTGGCGTTAAACTGTTGGGTGAACAAAGCCCAACGTGTTAATCAATCACTTGACATGTCAGTTTGCAGCATAAACTGTAGTGCTTTATGGTCAGTAATAATGATGACCTTATGTCCCAGCAGGATTTTCTTCCACGCTTGCAATGCTGTTACAAAAGCTAACGCTTCAAGCTCTGTCGTGAAGTGGTTTTCCTCGTGTTTCTTCAACTTCCGACTAGTGAACGCAATGTAGTGCTTGTTGCCTGCCTCGTCTTTCTGGTATAAGACTGCACTAATGCCTATTCTTGATGCATCAGACTCAATATAGAACACCTTCTCAAAGTCTGGGTACTCCAATTTCACGTTATTTCTGAGCATCTCTTTTGCTTTCTCAAAAGCCTCGTCTGCAGCGGTGCTCCATTTCCATCTGTTATTCTTCTTGAGTAAGTCATACAGAGGAGCCATAATTTCAGAGTATCTTGGACAGTGGCTGCTAATAAATTGGCATGCGCCTACAAATTCTCTGACTTGTTTCACCTTAGTTGGCTTTGGAAATCTCGTGATCGCATCTACTTTTTTCATGTTTGGATGATATCCATCTTTATCAATAGTATGCCCCAAGTAATTTATCTCCTTCTTCAAGAATTGACATTTTCCAAAATTGACCTTGATATTGGCCTCCCTTAAATTCTCGAACAACTTTCTCAAGTGCACTAAATGTTCTGCGGCGCTGGGTGAAGATACGATTAAATCGTCAATGTAGCAGATTACATTTTCTTTCACTTCGTCAGTGAGCTTACTATCAAGTGCTCGAATAAGTGCTGGTCCACTGTTAACCATACCAAAAGGCATTCTGACAAAGACCCATGACGTCTGGTCAAATAAGAATCCAGTGTACTGCATACTATCTTCTTCTAGTTGAACTTGATAAAATGAAGACGTCAAGTCAAGAACGCTGAAACATGCTCTCCCTTTGAATTTTCGAAGCAGATCTCTAATCTTGGGTGGTCGGTCATTTTCTGGAAGAATCTTCAAGTTGATGGTCCTGGCATCGAGACAAAGACGTATCTGACCATTACTTTTCTTCACTACTGTGATGGGGTTTATATAAGACGACGCCTGTTTTTTAATAATCCCGTCTACCTCCATTTTTCTGATTAACCCTCGTACTTCTTGATAGTATTTCTCAGGAATGGGGTATATTCTCTTCTGGTAAGGGGTTTCATCTGTCAGCCTTATCTTGTATTTATAATCCTTAATCAATCCAGGCTTTTCATCAAAAATATCTTGGAATTCCTTTATCAGATCCTCAAATTCCCCCTGAATTTCTTCAAATCCTTCAGTTTTTCTACTGGGTATTTCTGCTAAATTTTCCACTTCATTAATTATAGTATTCAAAATTTCCTCCCCAAGGTCTATTTCCAGACTGTTTTTCACGTCCTGTTTTTCTATCTCTTCTGTGATCATGTACCCATCATTAAAGCTAATACTTCTGTTCTTCATGTCAATAATAGCTCCGACCTTCGATATAAAATCGATTCCAAGCACCATATCAAAATTGATCTTGCTCACCACAATAAAGATCTGTTCATAATTCCTTCCATTGATCTCAAAGTTCAATAACACTTGAATCTTGCACTTCACTGCCTTATCTTGGAATATCCCTCTCACTTTGACGGTAGAAACAGGTAGAACTGTCATGTTCTCTCCTCTTAGCAGACTTTGATAACATTCCTCTAAAATGATGGAGATAATTGCACCAGTATCCATCAGGGCTTTGTACTGTTGGCCATCTATCCGTACAGAAATATTAGGTAAGGCACATGGTCTTTCCTCTTTAACGATACCCCTCTCTTCTAGCAGATCTTCATCAGTAACTTCATATATCTCATTAATTGTAATCAGGTGTGGTGTGGCAATGTATTTACAAGTTCTCACTGTCGTTGAGAAATCGGCGTTTTTTTGTGTGTTACCGACCTCAAAATTCTGCTGGCTCGTAGAAGGCCCAGGATCGATTACAACATCCTGCCTGTTCTTTTGGTTGTCGGCTTCTTTTTCCCGTAATTCTTTCATGTATTGCTGGCTTTCCCTCTCTCTTTCCTGATACTGATCGGGGGTCATAACCTGACCTTGAGGATTCTGATTTCTGTTTTGGTTCTGGTTATTCCTATTATAATTTCTGTTATAACCATTATTGTTGTAATATCTGCCTCTTCCATTGTTGTAATTTCCTCGATTATAGTTCCAGCCTCTTCTCTGTTGATATGGACGGTAACCTTGCGATCTGTTATTTCGAAACTGATTATTCCTGTGAGGACCTACATTGTCAGTTTTCTCTTCATCTGGCTTGTCAGTTTGTTGGACTTGGTCCATATATACAGTATTTATTTCTTTGAAGTCATGCCTTTGACCTTTCTGTACCACGTTAGGCATTGGACTTGTGTAGTCTAATCTCCTCAGTAATTCATCCATGCTGGTCAAATCCCTGATGTTTGACGAAATGATTAGTCTCCTCACCTCCACAGGCAGCATACGAGAAATCGCATCAATTAATTGCTCCGTTGACAATGGGGGTTGCAAAAATCTGAAGCGGGATAATTGACTCGTAAAGAAATCCGCGTACCGTGTTGGAAGAGTACCTGAGTATTTTCTTGAATACACCTCCGCTCTTAACGAATTCTGCGCTTCTATGGACCAAAATCGTTTGATTAATGCCTCTGCAAACTCGTCAAAGTTACTGAATGTGTATCTAAATGCGCGAAACCATTCGAGGGGTCCTCCAATCAAAAATCTCTCCACTATCTTCATCTCTCTCTCTGGGAATGTGAGCTTCGATGAAATAATCTTTGAGGTTCCTTACATATTCTATAGGTGTCAAACTATCAGTGTTGCTGAATTTTTGCGGTTTGTCTTCAAAATTCCTGATGACCGTCACGTTCCTCGGGTATGCATCCGGGTAGTTTTTCCCACTATCTCGATAGTTCCACTCAGGTTCCATATTCCTCTCGTCATCTTCCTCCCTGAATCTGGATATACGTTCTTCAGGAGTCACGACTCTCTCTTCTGGATCTAGGTTATATCTTCTGGCATAATTCCTATTGGTTTCGCAAGCCAAGCCTTCTGTATCCTTGTCAGTGATTTCCGTTAAGACTTTCTTGATTAACTCTTCTTTGTAGGTCTCCATCAAACTAGCCTCTCCTAGCTTCAAATTCTGCAGTTTGCTCGTCGTTTCATTCACATCAGAGACAACTTTATGAATCTGTTCCTCTAATGCAGATTTTAATGCTTGCACATCCCGACCTAGTTGTGTTCTATCTTCTACTTGTCTCTCGGATAGCGAATCCATCCTGACGCTTAAATCTTTCCTAATCTGTACTACTTCATTGTTAATATCTATTTGAGTACTGGCAAGTTTTCTTTCAATACGTTCCTGAATTTGGGTTACATGTTCCCCACTTGACCTATTCCACTCGTCTTTCCATACTGCTACATTTGCCGTTAACATTTCTGCTATGTCTACTTCGATATCTTCTTTCAATAATCTATTATGGTCTAATACCTGGGTTCTCATGACCTCTACATCATACTTTAAACCTGCTAAAGACGTTGTCGTTCTAACTGACTCATCAACTAATCTAGTCGTTAATGCACTTATATTACGCGTACAAAGGGTTTTCGAATTTTCTATTTCTTCCCTGACTTTATTTACATGAGTTTGGACTTTAGCAATATCTACGAAAACTGTGTTTACTTCTACTTGCATCTTATTTATGTCACTTTGCACCTCATTTACATCCGAGTGAATGTTATTAATGTCAACCTGAACATTGGATACATCAGTTCTAACATTTTGGATTTCTCTTTGGACTTCCTCAACCTTGTCTTGGACAGTCGCAATATCATTTTTAACAACAACTACTTCAGCCCTAGCACAAGAAATATCACCTCGGACATTAGCCACATCTAGATTCAACATTGTAAGATCTTTCTGTACCTTAGAAACATCAATTTTAACATCAGAAACGTCCTTATGCATATTAGACAAATCTTTATGGACATTGGACACGTCTGTGCGCATGTCAGTTACAGTATTCTCGATTCCTCGGGTATTAATCTGTAAACGCGACATATTATCCTCTAAGTTAGCAGAACTGGTCTGGAGAACTTTCATATTAGCAGACAAATTACTAGCATTCTCCTCCATTCGACTAGTATTCCTAGCTTCCATCTCCTTTATACTTTCATTCAGCATCTGCTTCATACTACTATTCATGCTTGCTTTCAAGTTAGCAGACATCTCCTCTAACATCATCCTCAGACTTTCATCTGCCATTACAATATTATTCAAAAATTAGACTGCTGTAGGGACATACATCAATAGAGCAAAATAACAACATCTGAGCAACACTTTTCACCATATATAAATTTGATCAATTTTCTGTCTTAAATCTAACTTATAACTACCTTATAATTAACTTTCGAAGACACTTCATGTTGAAACAAACTCAAGCACATGTTCAAATTTCCCTGGCCCATTTTAAAATATCCTAACACAAATAATTTACATTTACAATCCAAATAATTTAATTTTATCTTAAATATGACTAAAATGTCATAAGCCGGTCAAATAAAATAAGATTCCAGATCATAGGCGATTTTCCTAAGTTTCCAGCCTATTTAACCTTTCTCAAGTTGTATAAGATCTGATCTTTTCTGAGTGTAATTTTCCTAATACAATACAACATTTAATTCCTATATAATCACACTCTTAAATTCTACAATTAGCCAAGACATCTAACAAAGAATCAACCTCTTTATTTGAGTCTAATCGAGCCACACGTTTTAGGTTTGCCAATCCTACTGGCGTTCAACCTGGTGATCCACTTATGTTGAACCAGCCCCACGTTTTAGGTTCGCCAATCCTTCTGCCCCCGTAAACCTGATAGTAGGCTGTCAGATATCCGCCCCCTCAATCGGATTGCCAACAATCAATCGCACCGGCTCAGCTCCACCAATGGAAATGGCACTGACAGATACTACCGAGATTTGAGCACAGAAGTTAACAGGAAATCATTGTGGAACACACCAAAATAGACGGGGGTTCATACTTACCTTTACTTACCTCTTAAAAATTATCTCGGGGATTGGGTTGACAACAGGATCTCTAAGGTATGCTCCCACAATAACCTCCACCATGACATTTAAAAATGAACCAGAACGAAGACGAGAACTTTGAACTGTACAAAAGCTTTTATTTCAAATAAAGGGTATGATTTTAACAACTCAACAAAATAAATGTGGCTATCCGTAGCCCATGTCAATCTGACTATGTCCACCTGAAGGACTTGCAAAGTTATCAAACAATATGATAGCTCCCACGAGCTCAAAATAACGTAATATTCAAAACACATTTGGACTGGAGAAGGAAGTCAGGACGAGACACATATACAGAGCATTTGGTTTCTTTTAATAAACATGACACTTGTATTTATAGGCACAAGGCCAGAATGTAGACGACCTCGCCCGCTGATAACCAGTTGTCTGGCCAGCTGCTGTCTACCCTTCAACCTGACGCACACCTGTCAAATGGGGCTCACTTGTCATGCCACACTGCGTAAGAATCCAGCTCCCTCTCAAAAGCTTTAAATGTCCGCAAGACAACTCATATATATTGACGCAAATCTTTCAAATGCTTTACTCACATACCACTGGATTATTCTGACAATCCCTAAGCTTGTTAAGTTATCATCCAAATGTTTAATAAGCATAGTTTAGAGTATAAAACACACTCTTAAATGTTTATAACAAAATCACAAAAATAATTTATAACAATTAGAAATTGTTTATAATATTTGTCAAAGACAATAAAAAAAATTTAAACACGCCTCTAACATCACTTTCGTTCCACATTATTGTCAAAGATATTTACATCATTATTTACAATATTAACATTTAAATTATTCAAATTATTAATTTAAGAAATACATTTAACCACATGTTCATCCGGTTGGTAATTTCATAATCGTGTCAATATAATCGACCAATGAAGGTTAGTTATACATTTAATGTCACAATCTGGTTTAATAAAGGTTGTAATAATTATTATAATTATTTGTGACGGTAATCTTCATTCAAAATCTTATCTCAAATTCTTTCAATACTCTTGTTAATTATAACAGTAAATTCACTTGATTAATTTTCAACGGACTATGACAATACACTCCATCGGAAAATAATTCGCTTACAAAATAATGCACAAACTGCATTAAAATAGGCCCAAAATCCATCATATATTAATATATATGGCATCAACATCTTCCACAGAACTTACAAAAACCTCCACTAACAAATTCTTTAACATCATTAATTACTGTGGGAACCTCCTTCATTTATTCAAGGGCATTATACATCAGCGACTTTCAACACGTCCGCTGCACTAGCGATTATACATTCATAGTTCCACTTAAAAATTCTTATAATCATTAATTGTTTCAAAACTGTTGTCATTTAACCTTCGTGGATTTCATTCATGAATCGAAATAAAGTAAAAATTTGCCAACCACAAACAAATTTAATAGTGAATACGCTTATATACGCCTGTCTGGTCTATCAAAATTTAAGATTAACATCTTCAAAGAATTGTAGTATAAAAATACTATCATCAAACAAAGTGCGACTAAACTGCAAAATAGTCGAATAGAATCCAATTAGACTGGGGAATGCAAACATCATTATATAAATCTCTAATTGAGAAAAAAAACTCCTAACAAAAGTTCACGACTTTAATGCATTCAATAATTCATAATTAAAGTTCATCTTTCACAAAATGGTCTATGATGCAATGGTCGTTCATAACTGACGATAAATGTCTGTGTTGCAATCAATTCAAATAACGACTAGTATTTCCAAGATCGTCGACAACGTAATGGAGTTTAACGCTCTAAAATCATTTAAATGTTCTTCCTTCTTGATGATGACAGAAAATTGGTCAAAGTAATTAAACTGGGGTAGAATTACTTTAATAAAGTGACACGCTGTCTGAATTTAAATCTGCCATAAAGATCATTAACTTACAAATCGTGACTACAAAAAAATAAGTAAATTACTGAAAAATCTAAATATCAGTCTCAACTGATCCAAAATCGTTTAACTATGCCCATGACATAACAATGTCTTAATAAATAGTCGAAAAAGGCATAACTCATCAAGGTGTACTGAGAATATGAATCTCAAACAAGAATATAGGGCAAAATACATGAGGACAGAAAATATGGGAAAATGGTTGCTCAAATATCGTTAAGAAACTCAAATACAATAAACGTTCACGACTACCTTATCTGCTGGTTGAAGTTCCAGAGGAAAATTCCCCAAAGAAGACTGCTGATGGATCCATTTCACCAACTTGAAGATGAGCTCCATCCTCGAAACAGGAAACAGCACCCTCGGAGAATCGAACTGCTTCCTCCTCCGGAAATTGCACTGCTCCGTGAAGACGAGAGACATCCTTCCGGCAAAATTCTTCTTTGTGAGTCGGGATAACCCTGACCTCTCTTGAAAAATCCCTGAAGTTCCAGTAGAAAATCGCCATGAAGTTTTTGTAGAAATTTCCGAAGAAATATTCATATTCAGTGAGTATGAAATCGTTTCCATTGCTGTTTGATAGTATTCAGCGTCGAACCACGAAACATGGGTGTAGATGGTTATTCACCACATGTTCGCTTGTGTGGAAAGGCAATTAGCGAAGTTCCATGCTGCTATCTTACTCCGTTAATATATGTCCCAATTGCATTAAAGTCCTTTAGCCTTCCATCTTCTCTTCGGTTATGGTAATAGAAGAACAAACTGCCATATTAAACTGCTCCATAATACTGTAGCGTTGTGTCACAAAAGCAATCTGAAGTCTCCCTATTTCACTAGCAGTGTCAGCCGTGGCGTAGAATCTGACGATACAAAGTGTTCTCAGGTGGCGAGAAAATCACTTTTGTCAGTCGTCTAAAATTGCCAATATCTTCCAAAATAACTCCTCGAAATTGTTCAACTTTTCTACACTCCTTAATGTAGCAATGCACAATAGAATTAGCTTATAGGCGACCGCTAACTGTTCATAGCTAATCTTGTAGACGCGTTATAATGTGCGTTTTAACTTCACCTAGTTTTACTCACTGTAAACTTGCACTGCTTGTATGCTCGACTCTCGTTTAATGCAGTGGCTTCACCACGCGTTATAAAGACGACTCTTTCTACTAATCTCACTCGACGTCTCACCGAAATGACTATATAAGAACTGACTGAAGATCTGACGATTTGAGCTATCAGACGATTAGAGCTTCGATGATCTGAGAATGAGGATCCTCTCTTCTGCGCAAGGCCTTTTATAAACTTCATGAGGGGCGTATCCATCCCTTCCATAGCGTGTTACTGCGTCATCGCTAGAAGTTCCAACTTCGTCAATACATGACGGATTTTCAAAATTCAAAAACTGAAAATAAATTTCACCAAAATTCCAGATCAATGCCTCTATTGCAAATGGATTTCCACAATTCTGCATTCCAAAAAGTAATAAAAATATCATAGTTTCAGCAATCTCCGTCTTCCTTCAGACTATCGTTCATTGGTTCGAGCCTCCCCTCCAATAGCATAATTTCTTCCTCATCAGAATTCCACGTTTCCTGCGACTGCGTCGTAAATCTCGGATCTTTCTCGAATAAATGCTGACGTCACTGAGAATCTCAGCTCAAGTAGCCTGCTGGCATAACGTCTGCGTTATCCGTGCTTACGTCATGACTATCCACGTCATAACTTCATTTATAATTTCCAATATAGCCACCGTGGTCTCTATATAATTCAATTACGGGGGCAGTACCTACTGTAAAGCCACGGCTGCCTCCTCCCCTCTTCCTCGCCTATCCATCCCAATCTGCCATCCCTTCCCATCCCTCATGAGGCCCCTGTTCGCTTTGCAGGTCAGGCCGCCTGGGCGAAGTGCTGATCACACCTCCCCAGTTGTATCCCTCCCGACCAGATGTTCCAAGCTCCAGGACACTGCCCATAGAGGCGGTAGTGGTGAGTTCCCTCGCTGAGTCCGTGTGAACCACCAACCTAGAGGGTAAATTGGCTAAATAAAATAAAAAAAGTTTGAGGTCAAACGCATTTTATTTTTATTTTAGTCGCTTTACCCTACAGGTTCCCTCGGATTCTGCGGGGTATACCACCATTACCGCCGCCAGGGCAGTGTCCTGGAGCTTCAAACACCTGGACGAAGGATAAAACTGGGGGGGGGGGGGTGGGGGGACCAGCACCTCGCCCAGGCGGCCTTACCTGCAAAGCGAACATGGGCCTCATGAGGGATGGAAAGTGAGGGGAAGATTGGGAGGGATAGGCAAATAAGACGCAAGATCAAGGGTTCAAACCTGGCCGAAGCCGTCGGATTTTTTAACAGCGTTAAAAATCTCTCAGTATGCCTTTCTTCGGAGGGGAAGTTAAGCCGGCGGGCCCATATCATAGATTTATGGCATGTTAAAAAACCTTCCAGTAATTAAACATGTGTGAAGCTAAATTATAGGTTACAAAATGGTTAACGCCCTTAGGTTCCAACGTTCGTTGCCAGGAGCCGACTGCGGTTGCGTCTAGTAACCAAGTTCTGAACTAGTAGTTGTTGATGGTGGCGTTTGGCGGCGAAAGAAGGATCTACTAGAAAAACATATGTCTGCAGTCCTTACTTGAATTAAAAACAGATAACACACACTAATACAGCCATCACAATTAACACCGGTTATCAGACAGATTCTACACCCACCCAAAGTACACGGGGCTACATGACCGCGTTATCACAGCCCCTAAACTGAGGAAGCAACCAACCAGCCTAAGTCGGAGGGAAAAGCCAACCTGGAGGGTAAACCGACGAAAGAAAAAAAGAAGCGTTTACCTCAAACTAAGCATTTATATTACCGGTATAAGTACAAGTCTCGCACGAAAAAAAGAACGTTCCTAAGGCTCTTTTATACACATTTTGAATCTTTTCAAGAGATAAAAGAAAAATGCTGGGCATTTACGTAGTTTAAACCCGGGACCTCTCGCACCCGAAGCAAGAATTATACCCCTAGACCAAGGAGCATGTACGTATAAGAGATTTGTCACTTTTGGTTATAGAATTTCCGAGAGAGAACACCGCCTGAGGCTATGGATTCTACTGGCAAGTCTGGCAACATAAAAAGTAAAAAGCCTTATGAAGGTAGCCTTTATTACACGTAAATGAACAGTATGTTCTGCGATGAGTTATTGATTATTCATGAAAATAACACAAACATAACTGCGCCTTTCGCAAGGCGCTGAAATATACGCCCAGATAGGAAAATAATACATTTTGATATATATCAATGTTGGCAATAGATTTGTCACGAAGGACACAGTTAACCGTTCTAGAGCTTAATTCACCTCTAGGCTAATTAAAAATGCTCTCTTACTCTACAGCATTGTTGGGATATTCGATGAATATAAAGAAAACTGTCCAAATGCACACACTAGATTGCCATAACCTCACTTTCTGCCTAGCATGCCGGCTGCCACCCACCCCTCCCCGTAGCCCTAAACCACAAATTTTATTGCAATGCAAAGGAGAATGGGTAAGAAAACAAACAAGAGACGAAATGCACACATTTATTCTCTATATATTGTTATTCGAGAGTAGGCCTAGTCCATATTGTCCACTAATTTTACACATGGTCAACACCAGGCAGATGAAAATTGCCGTATTGTTTTTACTATCATTATAATTCTTACATCCCAGTGCTTGGCAATGTTTCCTCCCTTGCAGTGGCATGATCGACTCTCAATTAAATTCAAATAAATAATCAAAATATTGAACAAATCAAAACAACCAACAACACCACGAGGAAAATCAATCAAAACAGGCTATTCCCGCTTCCGCCAGTCGATTTGATGTGAACGTTCATGAGTGCCAACTACGGAGCCTTAGTTCTAAAATTAATTCTTCATTGTTTGGTAGAATATCCAGTACAGGGCCTTACTCCGACCCACGTGCTCATCATTAACTGTCATCCCCCTGCCCTAGACCAACAGGCCGATGTGCTGGGAGCAGAAAATGGGGGTACTTCAATGTAATGTATTCTGAGAATATGATAATGTTGAATTTTACACAACAGTATTTTACATTTAGTAAAGTGTCGTAAATATAGATAAGCTCTGGCACAATCACATGATTTATTTTGAAACGGAGAGGATAATAAGCTTCTCACTTCGTAACTAATCGTAAAGCTACCATGTGGTGACGCGAAGTCAATCGTTTAACTTCGGCTCTCACTCGGAGCCCTGTTCCTAACTGTCTGTAACGTCAAGTCAGTTAACTGCTGGTAGAAACAATTTTTCTCTGCTAGCTTGTTTCTGCTGACTTGCGGCGCATGGCCGGGAATCAAATTGATCAAGTTCTGCACGTTCGGCGAATGAACCTATTAGGTTCATTCGCCAATGGCGGCCAGCAGGTGTGTAGCAGTTAGAGTGCTCCAACTTTTCCTCGTGTTCTACCTAGTAAAAAGTTCAGTGGATGCCTCAAAAAAGATCCTCGATCGTTCTTTAACAATTGAAGACTCGTGTGTGAACTCGGACCTGAAGGAACACCTCATGGTAGATTGTAAACTCAATATATCTTCTCTCACATGGTGTGGAAGCGAGGGGCTGATAGTCACGGCAGCAGGCAGAGGGTGCCCAGCACTGCGCGGGGTTGCCAGACCGCCCGCTACATTATTACATCTCGTGGTGCTGTCTGTGGCCCTCAGTGGAGATGTGGAGATGAACCCAGGGCCGAATAAGGTGTGTGTAATTTGTGATTCGAAGGGTCGTGTGAATCAGTTATTTGTGACATGTACATCTTGCCACTCTCAAGCGCACAGAACTTGTGCAAAAATCAGTGCTTCAAAACACAAAATAATCTCCTCTGGGAAACAATCATGGCTGTGTTGGAACTGTTCTTTACCTCAGTTCTCTAACTCATTTTTTAATACATCGACACAGAGTGCAAATAGTGTAGATAGTGACGTAACACCCTCCGATGGCAAAGCATTGTCCATTTTTTCCTTCAATGCTCGAAGTGTAACATGTCCCTCCAAACAACCGGACCTGCGTTCTTGTCTCACAGCACTTAATCCGTCAATTGTGTGTTCAGGGAAGACATGGCTGAAAAAATCCACTAACGACCCAGAACTATTTCCGGTAATATACACCATGTTCCGCAAAGATCGAACCTGGACATCAGAGGGAGGGGTACTAATAGCCATGAAACCTGAGTTAAGGCCTGTTCGCCAACGGGAGCTTGAAACTGATGCTGAGGCTGTGTGGGTGGAATTCACGTGTGCGAACAATACATTTCTAATAGGCTCTGTATACCGTGCTCCAAATTCAACTCGGCACATCAATGATGAACTTTTGGAGTCCTTCCGTCGTGTACAATTCATCCAGCACAAATACAAGGCCTTTTACGTAACAGGCGATTTTAATTTAGAAATAGACTGGCAAAACTCTCCTCCCACTCCCAAGGATCCCATTGCTAATGAATTCCTTACCGCATTCTACGATTTATTCCGAGACCAATTGATAACCGAAGCAACTCGAATCACACAAACTACACGCTCCACAATAGACCTATTCCTCACAAGCCTTCCTTCCTCCGTACAGAAAGCTGAAGTCATACCCGGTTTCAGTGATCACGCAGCCATCTTTACCACATTGCATTACAACAAACCACGCAGCAAGAGCACAGTGAGGACAGTATATAATTACAAAAAGGCAGACTGGAAACTGCTATCATCTTTATTCCTCAAACACCTTCCCACCCCATGTATTCTGGACACCAGCGACATCAACTCAGTGTGGCACGCCTGGCGAAAAAGTTTCTTTGAATGTGTGGATATAGCTATACCGAAAATAACCATTAGTAGGAAGAAAAATTCTCCTTGGGTGACGAAGGAAGTCATTAAAATGATTAGGAAAAGGAACGTTTTATACAAAAAATGGAAAAGTTGCTCAACTGACATCATGTGGGAAAAATACAAGAACATCAGGAACCAAACAAAGAAATTAATTCTCGAAACATACGACAATTATATTCACAAAATAAGCAGCACCGGTGAAATGTGGAAATTTTTGTCCAGAAGACGCGGCACCGCTGCGCCAGCCTCATTTCACTGTAACGGTACATTCCTCAGTTCACCCCAAGATATTGCAACAGCGTTCAGTGACAGTTTCAAGCAGAACTTTTCTAAGCCAGATATGACCATGAACCTGCTTCTTCCAAGGTCATCACTTCCACCCCTCCCACTCTCCAACCTGTACTTCACAACAACTGAGGTGATTCAGAGCCTACGGAAGATTAGACCACATGCGGCGACCGGCCCAGATGATGTTCCCGGACGGATCCTGCTGCAGTGTGCGGAAGCATTAGCGCCCTCTCTGTGTGCGTTATTCAACCTGTCTATCAACCAAGGTCCTGTGCCGTGTGGGTGGAAATGTGCTAACGTGGTGCCAATCTATAAGCAAGGTGACAGAGAGGATGTTGCAAATTACAGACCGGTGTGTCTAACATCTATAATTTGTAAATGTATGGAGCGGCTAGTAGCAAACAGTGTGCTGGAATTCCTGCGGGAGAACAATCTGCTCGACCCAAATCAGTACGGTTTTCTTCCGGGTCGTTCTTGCACTACTCTATTGACAAAAGTCATTGATGAGTTTCAGTTCTACTTGAATCAGCCAGAAGTGAAACAAGTGGACTGTATTGCACTGGATTGGGCTAAGGTCTTCGATCAAGTGTCTCATGAAAGACTTTTGTTAAAGCTACAGCAGCTTAACATACGGGGTAGCTTACTTGCATGGGTGAGGTCATTCCTAGAGGGTCGAACGCAGTGTGTGGTGTACGGAGGAGCTCGATCGCAGGCTGCTCAAGTTACTTCTGGAGTGATTCAGGGCTCTGTGATCGGACCTCTTCTCTTCACTATATATGTGCTCGATCTTCCTGGCTGTGTCACCTCATCAATGTCACTATATGCAGATGACACCGTGCTATACAGGGGCATTAAATGTGAAGAAGATTCCCTCTGTCTTAAATCAGATCTGGACAACTTATCGCTGTGGTGTTCTGTGAATAATTTAAATATAAATGTACAAAAATGTAAATACATAAGAATAACCAGGTCACAAAAACCCATTGAGAATGAATACAAAATTATGAACAGTGTCATCCCACAGTGCACAAACTTAAAGTTATTAGGGGTAACAATCTCCGACACCCTGAATTGGAACATACAAAGTGAAGAGGCAAGATGTAAGGCCACCAAAGTTCTGGGTTTCTTGTACAGAAACATGAGAGGCTGTAAACCCAGAGCCTTCAGGATGGCTTACACATGCATGGTCCGTCCGATATTAACGTACGGCTTACCTGCTTGGCATCCCACTACAGCGGAAAACATCAACAAGCTCCAGCGTGTACAGCGCCGCGCAGAAAGGCTAATAGCTCGTTATTCCCCTTCCCCTTTGTCAAAATTTCCATCTATAGAGGCAACAGCCAAACAAATTGATCTAATTTTTCTTAAAAAATCCCTTACAGGTTCCATTAATATTGACCCTTTTTGCCGACTGTCATTGGCATATCGCTCAGTTCGGAGAGGACGAGGTGTAACCCTCGTTCCGCCCTTCGCACGTAGCAATGCTTACCTGACAGGTTTCTACGGCCGCACTGCGCGGTTATGGAACGCGCTGCCAGGGGATGCCAAGATCTTGCCTCTTAGGAAATTCAAGCCGTACGTAAAAAGGTACATTGTATAAATAAACGTCTGTATGAGTGATTGATTGTCTCGCTGAATGAATGAGTATCTGAATGGAATGAATGAATGTATGGAGTGATCGAGGCTATGAAAGTGCGTGCGTGAGAGAGTGAGTGAACAGGAAAATGTACTATGTCAATATTCTAAATATGTAAATACTGCAAATATCTTTGTAAAACTTGTAAATATTGTTAAAACAAATGTAGATGTAAGCTGTGCCTGTGAAGCATGAAATATGTATGTGGGGCTTGCCCTATTTCACTAGGCCTTCCATACTTCGTGTACGATTTATGGTAAATAAATAATAATAATAATAATTCTAGAGATGAAGATCTACACTCAAGAATGGCGACAGGTAATATAATACAATGTTTGTCAATAGCATAATTGATGTAATTGGACCTTTTACGCTTCTAAAATTCAACTTTAAACTCACTAGGCCTAGGTCTTAGTTAGTTGTTTTCTTGAAGGATGATGACTTTTAATAGTTATTTTATGTTGTATTAAGGAATTGGTTTGGTCAAGGCAAATCCGGCTGGTATTCGTTATCTATTTTTGTGTATGATTTAAACCTATTACAGTCTTCCCGCTGTTAAATCGGGTTGAAATTAAATGCCAATTTGTACCGGTAGCGCATGAACGCGATATTTAGATCAGAAGCTTTTCTTAACTCTGTTAACCATACTTTTGGGCTGAAAGATGAAGCCTACTGTGTATATAGGCTACCAAACAGCTTTCGGATTTCCTATGGCCAAATTATGTGTGAGTAGGCTACTGATGAGTTATTTATTGAATTATTCTGACTTTCTGTTTCTGAGCATTTTGATGTCTCTTCCTTGTATGTTAGGTCACGAGTTTGCCACTAATTATATTCAAGAAAACTGCAGAAACATGGAGATGGCTGTATAATCTAGAAAATCGGCCCCTACTTCTTGGTGGCAAGTTTTAAAACTAGTATTGCAATTGGGATGGTATTTGCAGAACATGTTAAACTTTGCTTTAATGGTAATTATGTGGTTAATTTGGGGACATTTGGACGAATGAGTAGGGCCTATAGGAAGAGGAATGAACTTTTCAAAAGTACCAGAAAGTCTTGTGGGAAGAGGTAGCTCCTGCAATGAATTCCCATGGATAAGATGCTGTGCATTTTCTACATGCATCAGATACCAGAGGTAGAATTTTATTGCAGTAATTTACATTTCAGCTCTGATACCGTTAGGCCTATGCCTTTTGTGTAGCATACAAGCTTTTTTTGTTGAATCGGTGGTAGTCTTGAATTACAGTATAGTAGAGCAAGCAGCAGGGTTCATACTTAGTACAATTACATACCGGTACCACTGCAACATTCATTTTGTCTGTACATAAATAAATTCTGCTAAGATTGGCCTCCCGGTGATGGTGGTACTGACTTGACCAGAAGGCAAGGTAGGTATCGTAGGCTAACTTCTGTGGTTGGTGGCACCCTGGTCAATGTCAGTTTTTAGTCCTTTAGGAGATAACCTTAATTGGGAACTTGAGAGGCAGTGGGGCACTTCTTAACACATCTAATTTTTCTAATAGAATTTTGGTATATTATAGAAAATTGGTGTTCTAAAAATCTTTGACAGTTGCAAAGTCTGCTTTGTTTTGAAGAAATCATTTAAACATCCTTAGTGATGGTCACAGCAAATTGTATTTGACTCATGGGTGTTCAATATACTTTTTTTTAATCATTAAATCATTTCAAACTTACACGATGGTAGTTACATGTACAGTATAAGCAGTGGCGATGTTGCTGTGGTCTGATGCCTTTCCACTGCTTTGAACTATATGCAACCGAAGGCACCTACCCTCATCAAACTATGTACTGTCGCAATATTAAGACCACCCTACCTAATGGTGGGAGGAACCACTCAGTAACGCTGAATGAGAGCTCATCATACATTAACATTTTCTAAAGTACCATTGTAATTAGCCAATATACCTTTTCTAATAATGGAAAATAAATCAGGAAATGATGTGATAAGAGATGATTACTCCTCTTCTGTCCATAACCCACCCACCATCCCCTTTCTAAATCACGACTAATATAGCAAAATTCCAACTGTCCCATTATATGAGTGAATTATTGTCAAATGCAGTATTGCCAGCGCCACGAATACGGTACTGCTGTGTAGATAGGCGGTACCGTACTGTAATCCTCCCACCCGCTGAAAGGAACTTCCGCCGCTACTGAGTAACGTCCACCACGTGCGTATTTGATGTGTGTAATTATTATTGGCTGCTGTGTTATTAATGTGTGAAATATTTCACTGTAGTTTTTTTTTTGTAATAGTAAAATTTGTTAGATTCAGACCAATGGGTTTTGCCTGGACCAATAATTATTATGTAGCGCGTCCCCCCACGTTAGCCGTATATACACTTTTGGTTTTTGTCACGTACAGTAGGGTACTCGCGCATCAATAATCTTTATCCAGACCAGACCTATGTGGTATATTTTGTATCTCACATGTTGGTAACTGTAGTGACATCAGCATGTGCCAGTCTTGGTACCAGTTGAAGAGACCTCATCCGCCTGCTCGTTGAATTATCACGAAATAGAAACACATATTTACGTAATATAAAACATATTCCCGGTGCAGTAGTGATCATGGTTAGTAATTTGTATTGGGAATGTCACCCAGAAGATGATACATTAATTCTGATTGAGACCAGAACGTGGCTTTTATACTTGCATCAGACGTAATTGTGGCTTTCATCTTCTAGGGTACATTACCAATTCAAATTAGTAACCCTGGTCACTACTGCACCTGAAATATATGCTAAACTACATAAATATGTGCTTTTATTTATTGCTCTTTTAACAACGGCAGCCATGTGCCAATGGCACATGAATGTCGTTAAGTCAACAAGGCGCGCACATTATTGCCAGCATGCGGGATACAAAATACACCACACTAATTAAAGATTAGGTACGCGACAACCCCACTGTGCGTGCAGGGGGTGTATGCATGGTTAACGCGCCCGCAGGCTAAAACCATTGGATTGGACAAAACAAAGGTTAGAATGGTCGGGTTGAAGTGCGGCAAGCGAGGCACTGTTGATGACATGTTAGGCTGTAACCATTGTCAAAACCACTGTTACTTTCATTTGAACCCCTCACAGAATGCTACCCTTGACGGCCTATACGATTAGTACCGTATGGATGGGGTTACGTTGGGGTTGACAATACTGTACGTTACATAATTCACGCTGATAATGGCCGACACAGCTGGAATTTTACTATGTAAGTCGTGATCTAAACGCGGGATGGTGGGTGAGTTATGGTCAGTAGGAGAGTAAACACCTATTAAGTTACTACCGGTACATCATTTCCTGATTTATTTTTCATTTGAAGAGGTATTTTGGCTAGTTTCAATACTTTAGAAACTCCAACTGCGACTTGTTACTGTTACCATTGACTGCTATATTATGAGTTCCAAACTTATGCTCCCCATGGAAGGTACCTGTATAGTAAGCAATAAATTCATTATGGATTTGATGTTGGAGCCTCCCAATCAAAAGGATTTCATTTAAAAGTTTATGTTCGACCCTCACTATTATGTGTCAGAAAACTGTATCATAATGATGTTCATTATAACACTGTTTTTCATTATGATACAGTTTCTCCAGCCAATCAGAGCTCGTTCATTGTCCAATTTGGTAACGATACCTTCGCGCATGCGTTCAAAATCCAACATGTCGGACATAAACACAACATCGAACTATAATAAATTACCGACATGGAATACGCACCGTCCATATGTTCGCATAAATAAACTGGCGAATATGAGACAAGAAATAGCACTGTACCTTAATATCACCAACACTAATTTCTACACAGCACATTGTCTTGAAACGACTCCGGTGACAATATTACTGAGGGGCGGCAGATGTAAACATATGGCCTGCATATAGCATTGCAAGCACACAGAGCGCATGCGTCGGTCGTTCAGAGATCTTGAAAGACAGAGATATCATACTTAGAGCTCGCTCTCCGATCACAAAATTCAAGTGGCTGGCTCTCAACAGATATTTAAGAATATTTATGTTAAAACATATAATAAAGTTATAATTATCGTCGAGCATAAACAGTCGTATGCAACTCGCCTATAATGGTAATTAAGACACTCGCTCAGCTGCACGCTCAGCTGTTGCCAAGAGGAATGATTTGATGGGAAAAATTAGTTTACCTGTAATTTGTTAAGAAAAAGAAGTGTTGGTTTAGCCGTAAATTGTACAACCTACTTATGTTCTCTATTTGTAGCAATGCCATTTGCAATATTTATTTAGGGTAATTAGGTTTAGTGTTTGGTTAGGCAACTTCGCCTCTGGGTTGTACTTCATTGCTTCCGCCTGCTGGTCACAAGTCCACATGAAGGAGGAAAATATGTGTCTGTCTGCCTGTCTGGCTGTGTGTGTGTGTCCCCCTATCAACTCCTAAACGGCTGCAGCAATCAAAACCAAATGTAGTATGAGTAAAGATGTGCACCGGAATATCTCACGTCCATATTTGAAAATGATGTCAGTGCTACCAACTGCTGAAAAAACGTACTCGAAATTTGAGCTCCATGTTTGATATCTTGCAAGGTATGCATGGGAGTTATTCCAAAATTGGCACACATGTAGATAAGACTATTTCAGTTTAATTTCCAGGAGTCCAACCATGACAGTGTTGCCAAAATAATTTTAAGCCTTCTGATAGGTCCAATGTTTAAATGCATAATTAACTTCTAAACTATCAATTGGATTTCAACCAAATTTTGTACGTAATATCTGTACATAAACAGATATGACTGCGCATATTCTTAAGAGCCACCAGGGCTGCCAACTGTTAATAATTCAGGGGCGTGGTGGCTCAGCAGTCTATCTGTATGCCTCTCACCAAGGCGGTCTGGGTTCGATTCCCGGTCAATGCATGTGAGATTTTCGAAGTGAAATGCCATGTCCTGTGGTTCGGATTCCACGTAAAAAGTAGGTCCCGTGGCTCATAATCACAAGATTCACGGTCACGTAAAACTACAATCTTCCTTTTTGTTAATAATTCTTCTCTCTATTTATTTATTTTATCCAAATACCAATATATCAGAAAGTATGCAAGCCAACAGCTTTAAACTATGTACACGTATATTCTGACATTTTAGATTAATTTGGAGTAAGTTCTACCAACATGATTATAAGCCTGCAGATAGTACCAATTTTTAAATACATGTAACTTCTATACTATCAGTTGGATTTCAACCAAATTTCGTATGTGCTATGTGTACCATGAGAGATATGACTATAAGTATTGTTAAGAGCAATCAGGGCTGCCAACTGTTAATAAATGCTGTCTATATTTTTTTTTTACCCTAATAATAATATATCAGAAAGTATGCAAGCCAACAGCTCTATACTTTGCACACGTATAGCACCTGACATTCTAGATTAATTTGGAGTAATTAATACAAGGCAGTGCTGCCAACATGATTCTATGCCTGCTGATACGTCCAATTTTGAAATACATGTAACTTCTTGAACCCTTTATCCTCTGATGGATAAATGATTCGATGTTTTATTTCTACAATTAATTAATATTTCCACCAGCGTCATGAAATAGCCAGACGAAGATGAGGAAACTTCAAGCATTTGTTGGAGACAGTTTGACAAAAGGCTAAATACTTAAGGAATATGAAAGGAAAGAGCCTATCGATGATTCAGAAGGACAGGTGCTGGCTACCTCAGAATAGAAGGGACGCGTGGTGAGACACGCTTGTGGCATGTTCATTGTACTATTCGCGCCTAAAAAAAATTTAATGCAGTAACTTGAGTGGCTGATGGTACTACTGGACACTCCTACTAGGCCGAGGTCTGATGAAAACCGCGAAGGCAACGTAAAAGTGGAACCAATAGGAGATGAATGCTTATGAACGCGCCAAGTCTAGCTGGGGCACGCGATAGCTAGCATTAACGCGGGAGATCGGATAGACAATATCTCTACGATCGATTCTAGAATTAATGGGCATATTCTTGACCTGCGCATTTTTAAGAGTCCAGTGATATTTGTTTCATTCCTGTACTACTATTACTTTGAGAAATTTTTATATATTTTCCCCCTCTATCGATACTTAGGGCCTGTTCATTTATAAGTGGCGAGAAGAGCCAAGATGATGATTACATTTCGTGCGTCTGAGGACGTTAGAGACATTGTGCCCAACTCTAGGAATGGGTATTCCAAGTTTCAGACACCTAGATATCAAGGGAAAGGCTGTAGCAGCTTTTGAAAGTTCAGATATTTGAATATCGCGCTACATTGCTTCTCGAAGCCTTTCGAAGAATTTTACCGATAGTTGGATGGCAAGTGACGTAGCGAGTCATAGCAGAGGTGGAGGCTATTTATTGATTAAATAGTTAACTATGGAGCAGAGACTTGAGACTGGGATCAGATTACTGGCACGGCCAAATGAAAGAGAACGCAATTAGTATCAAGTAAATCGGACCAGGGATTCAAGAGATATGAGGATTTCTAGATATCAGGCGATGACGCGTGACCCTGACCGTTTTGAATAAAAGCCAGCTGGAGTAGGCATGGTTAGCTCACTTCATCACAAGCACTTGCAGAGCAAGTTGCGTCTACGCTGAGCCAAGGCACATGGTTGCCGTATCTACGCAGAAGTTCTTTTCAAATCGTGATAGTCACGAGAAGTGCTGCGCAAACGAGTTGGAACTTAGTAAGTTTCTGGTGAGGAGAATCACTGAGGTGATTGTTTTTCTACAGACATTGGTGGAAATATTTATATTTCTAAAAGGACATATGCTAGACTTGGTCTAGAAAATAGTATTGTCACAGTCCATTAGTAACTTCATACTTGGATGTTTAAATCCATTTGAAGTCAGTTCTCATTTTTGTAACTAGTTAACCACTTCGATCCGTCAGTACACTGAAGACTAGTCTATAACGGTGGCGTTCATTAGTCTACGCAAGGGAAACTGCAAGTTGTCTAGCGCATGGCAGATGGTGATATTAATAAACCATGCCCAGGGAACGATCTTCAGAACAGCCGTTAATTGCTTAGACTGTCAATGTTTTTCTTGTACTGATGAGATTACAGTGAGTTATGTTACAACTGACACATTTAAGAAGAGATCGCTTAGATCTGACCCTATTTCAACAAACTGTTATGGCTTTGTTAGAAGCACATATTAAAATGGAACCACAGTTTATTAAAACGTCGAAAGATACTACCACTATGTCTGACTAGACGATTTGTGGGTCTACAATGGCGGCCGATACAAGGATTATACGTGCTTGTCCGATAGGGCATGTCTACGGATAAATCTGGTATAGACCAGGTTTACTACACTTCAAGACCATCAAGAAATGTAAGCCACATTTGAATTATACTATGCCTAGCTAATTGGAACAAACTATTTTTCTGCAGATGACCAACACATTTTTTTCGTCGTATTTAAAGCTTGTAATGATTTACGCAAGACTTATTAGAGTTATTCTGAGCATTTTCAGCACTCAGAACAGTTTAGGATCGATGACCGAGCATTTTGAGCATTTATTTGAATTTTTCATATTTTTGGGAAATCACGGTAATCAGCCGATGTAACTGTAAAAGTTAAATTTATTTTTGTTGAGGAATGGATATTTTTTCCATATTCGAAGGTTCGAACATGTGGATTCTCACATAATGAGATGATAATTAAACATATTTCAAATAATAATAATAATAATAATAATAATCCACTAAGAATAATAATAATAATTTTCATAATTTTTCTAAATAATTCTTGGATATTATATTTTATAATAATCATATGTATTGAGAAAGAGCCTATGAAGTAGTTTAAACATTTCTAGTCTGGAACAGGAGATTTTCCGAAGGAGAGTGGTTAGCGCAAGCCCGCATTCAACCAACATTTCAGTTCTGGTTGAACAGTTGATATTTGCAATGAGCAAAGTATATGTTTCATATAACACGGAGAGGCATGAAACGGGAAGCAAATGATATTTGTATCAAATAGGATATTTTTGTATTTATATAAAATCATGACGTAAGTACACTTCGAAAGTGAAATGAAGATTTTCATAAGTATGGTAAATTCACGGGTTGAACTGAATGGTAAAATAAAATAAACTTGTAAGTTTATTAATCTTCCAGTGTTGATAACAAGCAGAGGCTTGATTTATTGTACACATTTTGGGAAGATAATTTATGTGTGTGGAGTAGTTGAAATGCCATTCCCAGGTGCGCATGTTTAAGTCGCAGGAATGAAGGTTTTTTCGAGCATCAATCAAATAGCAGGTTCGATGGCTCAGGTTTATAGTAGGAGTATTGGAGCCACACATTTCGTCGTATGAATAACCCGAAGGTTATTTCTTTGAAACCATCAGTTCTTATTTTCAACCTTGTTTACGAATTCCATTTAGACTTTGATTTTGCTAGAACCCGGATTTGTCATGATAGTAGTTTATTCTTCTTCAGAGGAAGACCTTTGCCGTTGTTGTTATTGTAATATTGTGTTCTTACACAAATAATAGAATGGGCCACTGCCAATTAAAAATAATTCTTTAACCACGAATAATTTGAAGGATATTTTCAAATCCTAGTGCCATGAACTAAATGAATTCATTATAAAACTACAATTCTTATTTCCGCATTCTGTCGAAGAATTGCAAGTTGTGAAAGTTACTAGAAATGGCCATAAATATAAATATTTTTATAATACTGTTCCCAAGTGGAAAATTTAATAGTTGAATGGTTCAACCATTTATTGATCAAGTTAATGATTCAGAAATCATATATTGTATTGTATCTGTTATGTTAAGGGTGTTGTTGGTTTGACTAACCCGCGCCTCCCACCATTTGTATTGTATCTGTTATGTTAAGGGTGTTGTTGGTTTGACTAACCCGCGCCTCCCACCATTCGTATTGTATCTGAGAGGGATGCCAATACAAATACTAAATCTAGGGGATGAAATTAATCTAAATTGGGGTTGTAGCTTGGCGAATTTGTAAGAGGTTGGGATTGTTTTAGGAAGAACTGCGGACACGTTTAGAGAGCAATTTACATACAGGGGAATTGGCGGGAGGGATGAATACTCACCTAGCTCACCTCTAGGCCGCACGCTGGCGGTGCAGCGCCTCCTGCATGTCAGCATTCAATGTAGATCTTAAAACTAGGTACTAATCTAAAGGGAAGGGCTTCTTAACCTAAACGAAATAAAAAGGTAGTCAATAGACTGTTCAGAAAGGGGGTTTATTAAGAAATAGTGGCAATTGCAATAGGGGAGGATGGAAATAATAATCTAGGGGGAAAAAGGAATTAAGCAGGCACGATGTCACTCACCCCACCGTTAATACCGGTCTTCCATGATGATGGTGGCGTTGGGACTCGATATGGGGCCATCCCCCATATCGGTCCGACGTAGCACAACTCCTATAGAGTGTAGGACTGTCACTGCAGGTTCAGAAGAGTCCACGTTCCTAAGAGCTTAGAGCGTCAAAAGCTTAGAGACCGCGGCGCGTGTTCGTACCTCTATTTATAAGTAAAAGGTGCGATGTCAGTCCAGTCAGCGGTATGTTGGGAGTGTAATGTCCTCTGTGTCCTGTCCAAGTGCTTGCTATTGGAGCTAGGTCTATGACCTACGGTCTACTCCGTAGTCGCGTTGCCATGTCGCCTTTTACGTAGTTATCTCTTATTATATTTTATGTATTTATAGGCACAGTCCTTTCCTAAAGGGCTGGGGCCAGGACAAGTCTTCTTCCTGTTTTAATAATCGTCCTCGATTATTGGACTAGACGTGGGGACGGAAACTTTTATTTTCTTCTTTCCTCTTCTTCTTCTTCTTCTTCTTTTCTTCTTCTTCTTCTTTTTTTTTTCTTTCGTCGATATGAATTTGTTTTCGATTCGTCGTATCGTCCTTCGTCGCTTCTGGTCTTCTTCGTGGGTGGGGGGATGAGCGAAATTGTACCGTGCCAAGGGTTGGAAGGCGTGGCAAGAGTGTTGGGGTGGTTTGTTTTACAGTCATTTCATGGCAGATAGTTCTCTGTATCTGTCTATATCCCATATTGTATGTTTTACATAATCTGTATTGCCCATTTGGCAGAGTTAAAATTTTCATAAAAGTGTTGACATTGTTTTGTTAAAATTGAAGAAAACTAATAAATGGAATTTCAGCGGAAATATAAATTGAAATAAATGAAACTGAAAGATATATCTTTAATGAAATCACATAGGAAATTTACATTATTAGCACCGTACTCGGACTAGTGCGTGACTTGCGTACGATGCCGTCAAGTCGAGCCCTGCCTCGAGGATGCATACATAACTGTAATTTTCCTACGATGGGAAATGATGCTGTAAGGAGCTTAAATAATGGCGATCTCTTATTAACTAGCACGCGCCCTTCGTAGCGTGTGTAAAAAAGGGAAAGAAAAAATGTAGTGTATTGTACTCTAGGCCAAGTGTAGCTATGAGGGTGCGCTACTATGAATAACCTCCTTACAACGTGGGGGATGATGAAATAAAATTGTAAAAATATCCTAGAAAACGTGAAATTCCGTCAAAGTTACTTGATGAAGTGCGTAAAAAAACATGTAGTTAAGTTATTAAGAGAAAAAATTAGCATTGAAGTATTGTTAATAAATAGCTGAAGGCTCCTGCCTAAATCGGCTGACATTCTAGTATGGTTTGTAGGTTTTGACTGCTGTTTGCTGCCATGCGTGTTGTAACTTTGGTCTTGCGTCACGTTCATCCTGGGGGCATCCTGCATGTATGTCCTACTGGGGGATTACAGGATTGTACACCGTATAATTAGTCTGAAATCAGAAATCTCTCTTAACGTTTTGTACAGAGGGATTGGTTTACCCTGGTACCGTTATTTTTTTTCACTGAAGTTCGTTACGTCGTACGCGGTAATCTCGTTACTTAATGTCTGCATTATGACATAATATACTAATATCCTTATAAACTAACGTGCAATATGTATTCATTGACATATTGGCCATTGTGGTTATACACTATACCACGTCTTATATGCGTCGTTGTAAAACTGCAACATGCTTCCTTAAGCATTTAGCTGCGTATATCCTCTTATATTTCGTAGAACTTGAATCCTTTATATTTGTAAAAAACTTTCTTATATATCGACGTATATCTTTGCTATAGCTGAGAATTAATCCTTAAGTTTTACATTTACACTTTCTCAGCGTGAATTAAGCGACGTATTCGCTTCTTAACCTATAGATATGCAGACATTATGTAAGGATACTCGCACTACGTGTACACTCGATCGTTAAGTTTAAATAGAGTATTGTTAAAATGGCGACTGTTTCGTCGGGAAGTTATTGAAATTAGAAATTATTTGTTGCCTCTCCGGGCTAACTTGGAAATTCTGTGCACTGTATAGAACTTCAGGAAATATAAATTAACAAGATAATACTATCTGAAAAAATATTATCTGAAAAAAATGACATTTATTATTGACATGTGATAATTGCCTGTAAAAAATAACACTGTTAACGACATGGTATGTAAGACCCTTTTGTAAAACTTGCCACGTTATATAGGGGGGGGGGGGGTGATTTACTATCTAACTTAATTCTTAATGCTAAACCTAATAATACTATCTTTTCTTAGCTAACTATGCTATATACATGGGGTAAAGTGGAATAACGTGCCTGGACAGGGGTGAAAAAAATCTCTTGAAGGGGGGGGGGGGCGATATATATTAAAGGTATTTCTTAAATATTTAAGCTCTCTCTATATTGTATCCGCAGCCATGAAAATTTTCTAAAGTGTGCCTTCAATGAGGTGGCTACCTTGCTCCTTAATAAAATAATAGGGCTGTGTCTTCACTGAAATGCATATCTTTGCTCCGTAAGAAAAATAATGGGGCTGTAACTTCACTGAAATAGCTACTTTTGCTCTTTAATAAAGTTAATGGGGGCTGTATCTTCAATTAAATGCCTATCTTTGCTCCGTAAGAAAAATAATGGGGTTGTAACTTCACTGAAATAGTTACTTTTGCTCTTTAATAAAATTAATGGGGGTTGTATCTTCAATTAAATGCCTACCTTTGCTCCGTAAGAATATAATGCGGTTGCTCTATATGGAATGACTAATATTATGCCTGAGTTGCACAGTTTTATTTCTTTTACATATCCTGTTGCCTTTTTTTTGTTGCTCCGTAATCTTAATATATTGAAAGATTATGAATTTATCACAAATAATCATAGTGCATTGAGAAAAAAATTATTAATTCAATTTTATTTATTAATTTCAGCGTATGTGTAGTCTCCTTTTCAATATTGGTTACTCTTTATATAGAAAATCAGCAGATGTGTCCAGCGGTGTAGGTTTCAGTACCTACTATGCTACAATATCATAAAACGTGTCACTATATTCTCATGTTAAACATAATACCAAAGAGATATCGTCTGTTGGTAGACTGTCCGTACTTCGATACAGGACGCATTCCATCGGACGTTAAATCCATGCTGTATTGGGTTTATTTTAATATAAATATCTCCTAACATCTTATCAGAATACTATAAAGTTATCGGCTGTTGGCAGACTGTTCGTACTTCGATACAGAACGCATCCCAGTGGCCGTTAAGTTCATTGTGTATTAAGTTTATTTTAATATACATATTTCCTAATATTTTATCAGAATACTATAAAGTTATCGGCTGTTGGCAGGCTGTCCGTACTTCGATACAGAACGCGTCCCAGCGGCCGTTAAATTTATTATGTATTAAGTTTGAATTGACCGCCACAAGATGTATAACGTGGAGGGTTTAATTCCCTGAAAGTATTAAAACGAACGTCATCTAGGCGAAAGGGTTGGCTATGTCCTTTCAAAGTTCAGTAGCGTTCTAATATCTGGACTACTTCTAACGTGTTCAGCGGGTTGGCTAGGTCCCTGAATCTGAAATGATAGTCCTCGGTCGCCGGTTGTCATTATTATATTGACCAATATACCTGTAACTAATTAATTCCCTCTGGGTGTGACGTTTCTACTTTTTAGCATTTGTCTTGCGTAAATTGTGGACTTTGGGGCCACGGTGTGGACACTAATGTTATTTATTAATGGCATTTGTTATCAACGTAGGTGTGTTAATATCTCCTTAATCTCCTCCATACTACCCTTATCTCAAAGCGATGTCCTCCCTCGGACCTGCTGCAAGATATCAATAACGTCGTGTTCTTGAGGCTGTGCTAACCATTGTGCCAGCTCAAGATATCTATCAACTTCACTTAATATTTCCCTTATCTCAAAGCAATGCTCACCCATGGACCTGCTGCAAGATATCAATAACGTCGTGTTCTTGAGGCTGTGCGAACTATTGTGCCAGCTCAAGATATCTATCAACTTCACTTAATACTTCCCTTATCTCAAAGCAAGGTGCACCCATGGACCTGCTGCAAGATATCAATAACGTCGTGTTCTTGAGGCTGTGCTAACCATTGTGCCAGCTCAAGATATCTATCAACTTCACTTAATACTTCACTTAAAACTACTTAATACTTATTACTAATATACTAACGATGATACTCTTGATAACAATTGTCGTACGTTGCGATGTTGCCCTGCTGTGCCCAAGTCCGTGCTTACGCTTTTATGCTATACTGATATCGCCGTGCATTTGTCGGCGTTTTTATCATAAATTCCTACTGGATTGCTTTCTCACCTATGTTACTTCGTGAGGGAACGGTGTTTTCTTTGCTAACTGAATGTCCTGTTTGAAATGTACTGCTGGAAAAAGAATTCTACCTTAAGAGTGTACTTTACGCTTACATCTTTAAAATCATTAGTGCGCTTTTCTACTATCGCACGCTTCGCATTGAAAACAAAAATAATGCAGGCAAACTTATGCAAGGTTATCTGGCGTGTGAGTGAATAGTGCCAGGAATTGAACTCAAGGTGTCTGGCTTCCGCTCGAGTGCGTCTGCACGCTGAGCTAGCGAGATAGTGTCAGGTTTAATGTCCTTGCGGCGGACGGTGTGCTGAGCACGTGTTAGTCATATGGCATATTGGATTGTGTTACAATGGACAAATAAGCATTTCCTCTGTGGTCGGCTTTCAGAACAAAAGAGAAACTGTAGTACGTCTTGACTGAATGCGTTTACAAACTAATTATTGCGGCACCTTGCAGAAATGTGATTGCAAGGTCTCCTACTCTATGTAAGCATCTAGCCAATACTACCTTCCGCTAAGTTATACTAAAATGGATTCAGAAGAAAATATTTTAGCCTACAATCATATACAATGTATAGTTGCACTGCTGTAAAAAATACAAAGTTATTTATTCATTCCATTTATCCTATGGGATATCACAATCTTATTCCTAATAGAGCTTCATTGTGGGGGGTTTAATCTGAAATAAGGAGCAATTTTCTCTGAATATAGTAGGGTAGTTATCAATACGTCTTCCTACTAGGCTTCCATTAATATTCCTAGTGACTTATTAGATAGGGGTTGTTAATATTCAAATCGCTTGGCGTAAGAGGTATTTATCGCGAAATCTATAAGGGTGGGGGTGGGGGTATTATAATTATTGTGTACTAAAAATATTCTCTAACTTAATCTACTAAAAAAAATCTGTTCGGGGGGGATTTAAATTGTCTCACTCGCTTGGCTAATGTAATGAGTATAGGGGGCGTTTGCGTATGTATTAGTTACTGGGGCGGGTGTGGGTGGGTACCAAAAAAAATATTTGACCCGTACTTCAAAAAATTTTCCTTAATTTTGGGTAAATTTTGCTTGGCTGCACAAGAGGGTTTTTAGGGACCTGTATCGTAGAAATTCGTTGTCTGAACTCCTGTAGGCGTTGTCTGACGACAACGTCACGATACCCCGGGCCTCCTCCATTTTGTATTGTATCTGTTATGTTAAGGGTGTTGTTGGTTTGACTAACCCGCGCCTCCCACCATTTGTATTGTATCTGTTATGTTAAGGGTGTTGTTGGTTTGACTAACCCGCGCCTCCCACCATTCGTATTGTATCTGAGAGGGATGCCAATACAAATACTAAATCTAGGGGATGAAATTAATCTAAATTGGGGTTGTAGCTTGGCGAATTTGTAAGAGGTTGGGATTGTTTTAGGAAGAACTGCGGACACGTTTAGAGAGCAATTTACATACAGGGGAATTGGCGGGAGGGATGAATACTCACCTAGCTCACCTCTAGGCCGCACGCTGGCGGTGCAGCGCCTCCTGCATGTCAGCATTCAATGTAGATCTTAAAACTAGGTACTAATCTAAAGGGAAGGGCTTCTTAACCTAAACGAAATAAAAAGGTAGTCAATAGACTGTTCAGAAAGGGGGTTTATTAAGAAATAGTGGCAATTGCAATAGGGGAGGATGGAAATAATAATCTAGGGGGAAAAAGGAATTAAGCAGGCACGATGTCACTCACCCCACCGTTAATACCGGTCTTCCATGATGATGGTGGCGTTGGGACTCGATATGGGGCCATCCCCCATATCGGTCCGACGTAGCACAACTCCTATAGAGTGTAGGACTGTCACTGCAGGTTCAGAAGAGTCCACGTTCCTAAGAGCTTAGAGCGTCAAAAGCTTAGAGACCGCGGCGCGTGTTCGTACCTCTATTTATAAGTAAAAGGTGCGATGTCAGTCCAGTCAGCGGTATGTTGGGAGTGTAATGTCCTCTGTGTCCTGTCCAAGTGCTTGCTATTGGAGCTAGGTCTATGACCTACGGTCTACTCCGTAGTCGCGTTGCCATGTCGCCTTTTACGTAGTTATCTCTTATTATATTTTATGTATTTATAGGCACAGTCCTTTCCTAAAGGGCTGGGGTCAGGACAATATTTTGTTTGGAACTTGAAGTTCATAATCGAGTCACTTCTCGAATGTTTAATGTCAGAAGAACGATTAATTGTTGTTGTGCTTCGCACAGTTCTTCGATGCTATGCTCAATGGTCAAATACTTTTCAGATGTTATTAATATGTGTTAATAATTTGTGTTGCTTCGATGATGATAATAATATTTTCAACGATATATTTTTGAAAACTGGAAAACAAGTGAAAGTTTAAGAAATTCTATAAACATTTATTCTACGAGTGTTAATATCATGTAAATAGTAAAACAGTGATCTACGTTATTTCCAGTATGGACAATTCATTTTGCACTGGAATTAAATGTTAATAATTTTGGAACACAGTCCACAGGACTAACAATCGGACTTGTGTTTCCAAAAAGATTGTCAAATGTGTTTGGAAGATTTCTGTATATTGTGTGTAAATAAGAGTGTGGATCGCCACACGTGGATGATGCTGCTTTGAGCATTCTTGCAGTCAGATTTTAACTTTAAATAAACTGAGATAATTTTACCAGATGTGTTTCACCCAATTAAATCTCCTTCTATCCTTATTGTTGCATTGAGCCAAAAATCAGTAAAGCATTTTATACATTTGATGTCGTTTTTGCGATTTGCTTTAACCCATCTGGCGCTCCGGGATATTTTGACTCTCGTGCTGACTGATTATTGGTAAAATGCATATGTGGTCGTGCGGACTCCGGTCTAAACGGGCACAACATAACTTATTCTGCGTGTCCGAGGACACAAGTTATTTTCATTGGTGTGTCGAGAGGCACTTGTACTTTTGTGTCACAAAAACACTGTTATAATTTTGAGGCTACAAGTTGTGTTAAATTCAGTGAGTGTTAGGTAGTCACCAGCACTACAATAAATAGGGCCAGTTTCGTCGATAATTCGCAAATAGACTAGTCCAGGGAACTGAGTACCTGGATCAGCGAATTTAGCAGAAGGAAACAACGTGTGTAATTTTTTTATCAGCACGAGATGACGTCGCATTGGGAAGAAGAAAATTGTGAACACTCTGTCGAGATGTCACGGAGCAGCTAAGCATCTAATCAGGGAGATGGCTGCAGATGTCCGCTGACGGGTGACTGGCCGAGGATGAGTACTGAATAATATTCGTATTATCTGACAAATCAATTTATGGTATATGGGACATATTTTGTTTGTAAATATCTTGCTTGTGTTGATTAACGTAGTGTATTTAGTTTTGGTCTGACACACATTTTGCATGGAAACAGCTCGCGCAATTGTTTGTAGACGTAGGTTCATGTTTGTTTGTTATAATTAACGTGGCTATGTGGACGACCGTGTTCGCATATGTTTACGCAATGCGGTTAAGAAACGTCTCTCGGAGATATGTTGTGTTTCAGAAGTAGGACTGAATTAATATAATCATAAAGTAGATTGGCGGGTAAATCGATCTTTGTAGTGTTTATTATTGGTCAGATTCATTGAGTTTTTGCCTTTGGAGCAATGTGAGTTGTGGCGAAGAGCATTCAGCTCTCTCATAGGTTTTAATATTCTTAAATAAATTGTGAGCATCTGATTCAACCGAGAGTTTAGTGCTTTTCAGTCGGTCAACAGGAATGTACCCAAAAGAGATGGGTTATACCCTAATCCTGAAATAAATTACCTGATATTAATAAAACACTAGGATGACCAGTTTCGATCGTCAAGCGATCATCATCAGATCCATTACACTTAGGCTACAAAATCCATGTTTGAAATACAGGTGAAAATATTTAAAATATGTACAATTATTTAGTTGCAGTATTGGTACTGCAACTGTCAGTGTATGCTAAATGCAGTATATATGTTAGGTGAAATGCTAAATGGGGATAGCTATCCGGAGATTGTACTTTAGAGAGATTATATGGTTGTAAACTATGGTTAAACTATAACATTTTAGGCTATTTACTTATCTGATTGTCTTCCGTACTACAGCTACTCGCAGTTTTCGTGCTCACTGGAACTCACTGTGCGGTTGACTGCGGTGGTTATCTCAACGACTGGTTTTTCCTGCCTTCTCCCTCCCCCCTGCCCCTACGTGCTATGGGGAGTGACAGCGATGTGTTTATGTGAGGTGTTGCCAACCTAGATAAGATGTATGTTATTGAATGAGATGGGTCTAGAACTATTAAAGACCGTGGATTAGCCCTCGCCACGCGAATGGGTTATGCTCCACGCGTCGACCGCACAGTGAGTTCCAGTGAGCACGAAAACTGCGAGTAGCAGTAGTACGGAAGACAATCAGATAAGTAGTTAGCCTAAAATGTTATAGTTTAACCATAGTTTACAACCATATAATCTCTCTAAAGTACAATCTCCGGATAGCTATCACCATTTAGCATTTCACCTAACATATATACTGCATTTAGTATACACTGACAGTTGCAGTACCAATACTGCAACTAAATAATTGTACATATTGTAAATATTTTCACCTGTATTTCAAACATGGATTTTGTAGCCTAAGTGTAATGGATCTGATGATGATCGCTTGACGATCGAAACTGGTCATCCTAGTGTTTTATTAATCTCATGTAATTTATTTCATGATTAGGGTATAACCCATCTCATTTGGGTACATTCGTGTTGACCGACTGAAAAGCACTAAACTCTTGTTTACAGAGGCAACACTGAAAATATGGCTTCAAACACCACAATGAGTCATCCAACCTGTGTGAAAAGTGTTATGTCATTCCCAGCAATGTGTGTGTGTGTATTTAATTGGTCATTACAAGCGGGAATTTCAGCGTAGACTGATTTCTGTCAGCTTGATGCCGAGTCCATATCGTGACCTTGCGAGGGCGTGTGTAACTATATCGATTAATGTCTTGCCATATGTGCATGTGGTTGTGATTTCTACGAGATAACGGGACAGTGGGTCAAGTTATTTTTACACACTGGAGCTGGATGATGACAAGAGTTGAGAGTAAGGGGAACCTGTTTTCACAAGGCGGGTTGAACAGATTTCATCGAGGTCATTAGTGGAGTACAGGTTGGCTCCGTATTAATAGTTGAAATACAGAATAAGAACTGATCGATGATAAATATTTGTTTAAATAAATGGGAGTTGCCTACGAATCATTATAATCTCCGAAGCGTTATCTTATCGCATTTTTCTTTATTCATGTAAAATAATGTCAGCCGTGAGGCATATGTTTTGTTTTGTTTGTTGTTGGTTTATTTTTAGTCTTGTGTCAGTGACTCCGAGTGGTCACGTGCGGCGCTGTGTTTCCTTGTTTGTTTGTTTGAGCATTTGGCCTTGCAGGCAAGCTCGTTGTCAGATGAGCTATCTCACTGGGGAGAGGGTCTCGGGGGAGATTCCTGTAAATATTTGATATTAGGTTGTGTGTCAGCACTAATTTAAGGGTTTTTAATAGTGCTGTGTCCTATATCCGTAAACGTTGATTTAAGAGATGATTGTTCGTTAGCACCGTGGCTGTTACCCGCTGTAAACGAACAGTCATCCAAGTACTCATTCCTCGTAGTTAGTCATTACGCGTGCATAAAATCCTGATGCAAGTTGGTGGAACTTGGATCCACACTTTTATGAGGAGGAGATCCGTCTGATCCCTCAACGTTATGTATATTTCTGTCATGGGAAGATTCAGGGAGGAATAATATTGTTGTTATTTATATTCATTTATGCACTATTAGTCATTAAATTATGTTATTATTTTACGTCTTGTCACTTCCTTTCTTAAATATAGTTTTAATCTTATGACCCTTCACTCAGTAGAGCATGTTGTTTGGCGAACGTATATATCACACTATGAACTGATCGCGACCCCTTGATAAAGATTCTTGCATATAAACACTGCGATACTGAAGGGTTCATAGGAGGTAAACTGGCGGCCAAGCGTGGGGCGGTTCAATGTGGTGTAGCGGCAAAGAAATTGCACATGTCAGTGTAAGCGTAGTTGGGATTACAAACTGACGCAACAATGAAGGTGTATTTTGTTGCTGGTTCGCTGCTGGAACACATTTAGTTGGCGCATTTGAGTAAAACTGACATGCCACAAGTGGAGGCAGATATGACAGTATTTTAATCACCGGAAAGTGATATATTATTAAAATTAATTGAGGCGAAGAGGATACCGCCAACTGTGTGAAATATGAATTAAAATCAGGAGTTTAAAATGTAAAATACGGTTCACGTTTTTGTCTATTGAATTAAAGTAAAAGTAATATACGTGATATCGGGCGCCCAATGATTAAAGTTAAAACTAGATTTGTGATAGAAAGTCAAACTCCATGAAGGTAATAGGAAGGCCTGTGGCTTTTAAAACAGACAATTAATATTTGGTTAATGTGTCTGTTGTTAATATCAGATCAGGATAACAATTTAATGACTGAATATGTGTTTGGGTTTAAATTAAATTGAGTAAAATTAGAACCACTCAGAGATGCGATTGAATAGTGGGATAAAATTTAAAATATAAATGAACTGAGTAGGATAAAGGAATTAAATGTGCATTAGGATTGTATGTGTGTGTCAGGGGGCATTCATTGCCTTATGCCATTTCCCTAATGTCTCATATAAAGTGTATAACATGGCAACAGTGCAACAGATTCAAGAAATCATTGAAAATGCTGCTAGGAGGACTCAGGAATTGTTGGACACTAAATTGGCGGAACAGAATGAATCATTAAACGCTAAATTATCTGAACAAATAAACAATAGTATGTTAGAACAAAGTGAGTCTATAAACAAATTGTCCGAGCAGAGTGAATCACTAAAAGCTAAACTATCGGAACAGAGTGAATCATTAAATACTAAACTATCTGAACAAAGTGAATCAATAAACAATAGTATGTCAGAACAGAGCGAGAAATTAAACGCAAAAATGTTAGAACAAAGTGAATCATTGCGGACACAATTAAACAAGAGTAGGATTGAACAAAATGAACATCAGGCGGAACAAGCTAGATTATTAAAAAGTGAAATCAATGACACTATCAATTCGCAGTTAGAGGCGCAGAATGTTAAAAACACGAACCAATTAGCTTCGTTAACCGCAGAGATGAAGGATCACACTAATCAACAAATGGTATTGCTGGCCCTAGATGTTAGTAAAAACAATGAAAAACAATTAGATCAGATTAAGAAAATGGAAATTGTTTTTGATCAAAAACTTAGCATTCTGGATGAAACGGTTTTAGGTAAATTAGAGCAAATTGAATTAGCATGCACTATGAGTACGAGCGAGGTCAAGATAGCTCAGGATAATATGGAAGGACGATTTAAGGAAATGGAAAAAGCGGCAAGGTCATTCAGCAACAATTATCAGCGGTAGATGAACAATATCCGGCATAATTAAAGATATGGACCGTCTCGAAATAAAATCAGCGGAGCAATGGAAAAGCCTAGAAGCGGATCAGGATCAATTAAAGAGTACCATCGAAGAAAATAGCGCGAGATTGGAAGATAGGCTGAGCCAGATAGAAAGCAATCAGGACGACACTAAAAGCCAGATTGAGGAGAAATTAAGCACAATTAAGGAGCAAATAAGAAAAGATTGGCGAAAAATGAATATCGATTCTAAAGAGGAAAGATTAACCATCATTAAGACAGTAGGCGAAAATCATACTCGTATTCAGGCATTAGAACAGGAAATTAAGAGTAAACTTAAAGAACATACAGACAGGATCATTAAAGCTGAACTAAGGTCGATGGAACAAACCTCGATATTTAAAACGGGAACAACTAAAGATAAGCAGGATGACTCAAGTAGCCCGGAGGCGACAAGCACAGCAGGAAGTCAAATTCAGACAGAGAGCCCATTAACGACAAACACGGAGGGATTTCACAAGAATGTTGAAAGGAGTTCCACGCCACATGACGGTCATCAGCCCACACAACTTATCCAAGTAATTCGCTCGAACGATTATAAACCGCAGAAGTACACGGAGAACTCAGGGGTGACACCTAAAGCCTTCATTAAAGAAATTGAAGATCATTACAATGACACTGGGGTACCTGAAGCACGTAGGTTAAGGATGATGGAGAGATTTTTGTCAGGAAATGGCCTTACATGGTTTTTAAGCTTCAAATATACATTTGGAACTATGGCAGATTTCAAAATCGCGTTTCAGCGCAAATATTGGTCTCTGGCACTGCAACAGAGTTTAAGGATGGAGCTTTACTCTAGGAAGTACCAAACTAGCCAGCAAACAAAATACTCCGATTTCTTTAACATGCCAATGCTAAAATTTCGCGATCTTGATTACCCTTTGAATGAAGTGGATCTGGTGATGACTATAGCGCGGCAGTTACCAGTCAACGTGCAAAAAGTATTAGTCGCAGCGAACGTTAGTACGGCCTTACATGCAGAACAGATATTACGCCAGATAGATGAGACTACATCTCATAATCATTATAGAGGAGGAAGACAACTGGAGTTAGTAAATGCGACAGAGGTTATAAAACCGAAACAGATGAACACTAAAACGCAGGGTACAAATACAAGTACATCCACACCTAGGCGAAACCAGGAAGAGGTAGAAAACAGACCGTACCAGCGTAACGAGAATAATTATAACAATAGGTCATATCAAGGCAACAATAGATATCAACAGAGAGGGTATCAACAATGGCGTGAAAATCGAAGAATGAGGGGCCTTATGGAAGATAAGGTGATTACAATGGGAATCAAAGATGGAAAGGAAGGAGAGATCAAAATCGAGGAGAGGCACGTAATTATCGAAATGACTGGGATGATAGGCACGCTCAATCACAAAATTACCTAGAGGAATTACACGCTAGTCAAGGTGGAGAGCAAGGACGATGGGAAAAAGCCATTGGGAACATGAAGAATCCAGATACACATACTGAGGAAGCTGGAAGTCTACTGAGACAAGAGGAATGTCAGGGGCTTGGGCGACAAAAGGATGATGGAAGTCGCAGCGGAGCTTTAAAAAAATTCTAAATTTGGATAAAGGAGACAGTCTACAAACGCAACAGTCGGAAGTTGAAGATGGATGGATAGTAGCGAACATACAAGAATGGATTGCTTTGCCAGAAGATTGCCTGGAGGAGACGGTGAAACCACGGAACGATGAAATTAGGCAGTTACCCATTATTTACGCGAGGATTGGTGGAATTAATATAAGATGATTATTGGATACGGGGTCGCAGATCAGTCTGTTATCGGAGGCCTTGGTTCGAGAGTTGGGACGGAGTCAGAATATTCCTGTGATTCCCGTACCACAACTCAACGTGAGGGGTGTTATTCCTGAACGCACCGTCACTTGTAAACGTCAGGCATACTTAGAGCTGAACATATTGGAACACACTTTTGGGCAAACGTTCATTGTCATGGCAAAGATGAATTTCAATATAATTATTGGTGCAAATTTCATTTGTGACTATCAAGCAGTGATAGATTTGCACAAGAACACAGTCAGTTTTAGAGAGTATGATCAACTGAAGAACGTGGGATTGCATAGGGATGAAATCATTACCGGAAGAGATGTAAATTCTTGGGCATTGGAAGCAATATCGGAAGAGACGGAAGAGGAGATACGAAAGGCAGAAGATAACATCATACAAGGAGCTGTTGTGGGACTAGATGAGGAGAGTGAATCCCAGGAGATTTGGTCTTTATTAACAGAAGGAGATGACGGTGCACTACATTGATGACATTCTGCTGGCAGCCTACAACATTGAAATTCACATGGAAAATTTAGATAAAGTATTAGGCAACCTTAATGCATCAAATTTCAAAGTAAACCTGAAGAAATCGCATTTCTTCAAGAGCGAGATCTTATATTTGGGTCACATCATTGACAAGGAGGGAGTGAAGCCAAACCCAGCTAAGATCGATGCGATAAAGAATCTCCCTACACCAACGAGAGTCAAGCATATTCGGGCTTTCTTAGGCGTAACGGGATTCTTTAAGGAAAACTGTCCAGGTTACACGGAGACTGTAGCTCCAATGCAGGAAATGCTAAAAAAGAATAATAAATGGTTGTGGAATGCGGAGTGTGAGAAAGCGTTCAAAGCAACAAAACAGCTACTAGAAAACTGCATTAAGTTAGGATATCCAGACTTCAAGCACAAATTTATAATCCAAGCGGATGCTTCACTAATTGGTATAGGTGCCATGCTCTACCAAGAAGATCCAGCTAACCTGCAACATAAAACATATTTGGCACTTGTCAGCCGAAAATTGCGTAAGCACGAGCGCAATTATACTGTAACGGAACTAGAGCTGTTGGCCATCCTTCATGCGCTGCAACAATGGAAACGAATAATTAATGGATTCCCCATTGTTGTTAGGACCGATCACAAGGCACTAACATTCTTGTTTAAGACGTCGATGGCAAGCGAACGTGTGACACGTTGGTCTATATATATTCAGCAGTTTAGCATTGGGATTGAACATTGCCCAGGGAAGATGAACGTGATCCCGGATGCACTCAGCAGGAACCCAGAGCCTGATGTTGAAGAAACAGCGATGGTACAACACTTGGAGTTAACACCGAAGGACCGGGAATTCTTGGAGGAGTTACGTGAGGTCCAGCGAGAACAGGAAGCGGAACCATGGATGATGCTATTAATTCAATACTTTAGAAAGCAGCTACCTACAGGAACACCTGCATTTCGAGAAGCGAAAGCCTAAGAAGGAAGATATGTTTATGTCAACAATTTGCTGCACAAATGGGTAGATAATGACCACACCAAGTTACGCATACTAGTACCTGCATCTTTAGAGCGAGGATTGACCTGGCATACTCACGAAAGTTACGGACACGTCGGATTAGACAAATGCGACGCGACAATAGGAGAGACATTTACATGGCCACGTATGTGAACAACTATATGTGACGTCATTACGACTTGTGATCCTTGTCAGAGGACGAAGCCCAATAACTATTTAATGAGGCTGTATCCTAAACCACAGTTACCTCAGAAGCCGTGCGAGATGCTGGCAATCGACTGTTTCGGTCCAATTCCGAAAGGGAGGCGAGGGTGCCGCCATTTATTAGTTTGTCTGGATGTATTCTCCAAATTCGTAGTATTGTGTCCCATCCAGAAAACAACATCTAAACAAGTACTAAGCCGCATACGCAATAGAGTAATTCCAACTATGGGAAAACCAGAGTTTAATTTATCAGACCATGGTAGCTACTTTACAAGCGCCGAATTCAAGAAAGGTATGGAGGACATGGGTATAAAACACGTTTTAAGCAGTATCCGACGTGCCCAAGCTAATCCAAGTGAGCGTGCAATAAAATGCGTGACATCGTACTTGAGAATCTTCATTCCCAATGAGCATCATAAGTGGGTGGATAAAATTAAGGATGTGGAGACATTCATGAATTCTACCAGGCACGAGTCAACAGGACAGATCCCTATGGTCTTACACAAGAACGAGTATCCAGTGAGAACGTGGAAAAGCATCATTAACTGCCCACAAGATCCCATGATAGCACCTGACCTGCGAATAGAGAGAACGAAAGCCTACATGAGAAAACAAGCAGATCGCAGATTACGGCGAGTGAGAAATAAGAGATTTCACCGTGATCTAGAAATCAACCAGCTCGTTTTGGTGAAACGACCCGCTACATCTGATCCAGAGAAGAAGATCTTCAGCAAATTCTGTGAAAAGTTCGTAGGACCCTATTCTATTGTAAGAAAACTAGGAAATAATGCGTACAGAGTGAAAGAGTTAAGCACAGGAACAATGTCGGTCTACAATGCAGCCAATTTAAAGACGTATAGAAGAAGTGAACCATGGGAGCGCCGAAATAATGATGCAGTTTAAATATATGGACGTCCTCTATCAACCAAATGGACGGGGGGCAGTTGAGTACGGCACGTGAAGGAGGAAGTGGAGGTGGTGTTGACAAACATTAACGAGACGGGCAGAGTGTTGCCTAAGGCATCAGTGCGTCACGCAAGCAGACTGAGAGGGTGAGGTCCAAGCAGGAAATAAAACGAGTAAATGCCATTCAAGTCAGGAGCGGCTAGACCAAGTAATACAAAAGGGGTGATTCTGAAATAAAACAAATTGGCCTACGGAAGTCTTTTAAAAAAATCGACTTTATGCTAAGTTCGAATTTTTGTGAGTGAAGGAGTTGTGAACCCTTTATCCTCTGATGGATAAATGATTCGATGTTTTATTTCTACAATTAATTAATATTTCCACCAGCGTCATGAAATAGCCAGACGAAGATGAGGAAACTTCAAGCATTTGTTGGAGACAGTTTGACAAAAGGCTAAATACTTAAGGAGTATGAAAGGAAAGAGCCTATCGATGATTCAGAAGGACAGGTGCTGGCTACCTCAGAATAGAAGGGACGCGTGGTGAGACACGCTTGTGGCATGTTCATTGTACTATTCGCGCGTAAAAAAATTAATGCAGTAACTTGAGTGGCTGATGGTACTACTGGACACTCCTACTAGGCCGAGGTCTGATGAAAACCGCGAAGGCAACGTAAAAGTGGAACCAATAGGAGATGAATGCTTATGAACGCGCCAAGTCTAGCTGGGGCACGCGATAGCTAGCATTAACGCGGGAGATCGGCTAGACAACATCTCTACGATCGATTCTAGAATTAATGGGCATATTCTTGACCTGCGCATTTTTACGAGTCCAGTGATATTTGTTTCATTCCTGTACTACTATTACTTTGAGAAATTTTTATATATTTTCCCCCTCTATCGATACTTAGGGCCTGTTCATTTATAAGTGGCGTGAAGAGCCAAGATGATGATTACATTTCGTGCGTCTGAGGACGTTAGAGACATAACTTATTCTGCGTGTCCGAGGACACAAGTTATTTTCATTGGTGTGTCGAGAGGCACTTGTACTTTTGTGTCATAAAGACACTGTTATAATTTTGAGGCTACAAGTTGTGTTAAATTCAGTGAGTGTTAGGTAGTCACCAGCACTACAATAATTAGGGCCAGTTTCGTCGATAATTCGCAAATAGACTAGTCCAGGGAACTGAGTACCTGGATCGGCGAATTTAGCAGAAGGAAACAACGTGTGTATTAACTGTGTATTTTTTTTTATCAGCACGAGATGACGTCGCACTGGGAAGAAGAAAATTGTGAACACTCTGTCGAGATGTCACGGAGCAGCTAAGCATCTAATCAGGGAGATGGCTGCAGATGTCCGCTGACGGGTGACTGGCTGAGGATGAGTACTGAATAATATTCTTATTATCTGACAAATCAATTTATGGTATATGGGACATATTTTGTTTGTAAATATCTTGCTTGTGTTGATTAACGTAGTGTATTTAGTTTTGGTCTGACACACATTTTGCATGGAAACAGCTCGCGCAATTGTTTGTAGACGTAGGTTCATGTTTGTTTGTTTGTTATAATTAACGTGGCTATGTGGACGACCGTGTTCGCATATGTTTACGCAATGCGGTTAAGAAACGTCTCTCGGAGATATGTTGTGTTTCAGAAGTAGGACTGAATTAATATAATCATAAAGTAGATTGTAGTGTTTATTATTGGTCAGATTCATTGAGTTTATTGCCTTTGGAGCAATGTGAGTTGTGGCGAAGAGCATTTAGCTCTCTCATAGGTTTTAATATTCTGAAATAAATTGTGAGCATCTGATTCAACCGACCTGTGTGAAAAGTGTTATGTCATTCCCAGCAATGAGTGTGTGTGTGTTTTATTGGTCATTACAAGCGGGAATTTCAGCGTGGCCTGATTTCTTTCAGCTTGATGCCGAGTCCATATCGTGACCTTGCGAGGTTGTGTGTGACTATATCGATTAATGTCTTGCCTCATGTGCATGTGGTTGAGATTTTTACGAGATAACGGGACAGTGGGTCAAGTTATTTTTACACACTGGAGCTGGATGATAACAAGAGTTGAGAGGAAGGGGGAACCTGTTTTCACAAGGCGGGTTGAACAGATTTCATCGAGGTAATTAGTGGAGTACATGTTGGCTCCGTATTAATAGTTGAAATACAGAATAAGAACTGATCGATGATAAATAATTGTTTAAATAAATGGGAGTTGCATACGAATCATTATAATCTCCGAAGCGTTATCTTATCGCAATTTTTTTTTATTCATGTAAAATAATGTCAGCCGTGAGTCATATGTTTTTTTGTTTTTTGTTGGTTTATTTTTAGTCTTGTGTCAGTGACTCCGAGTGGTCACGTTTTAGTTGAAATACAGAATAAGAACTGATCGATGATAAATATTTGTTTAAATAAATGGGAGTTGCCTACGAATCATTATAATCTCCGAAGCGTTATCTTATCGCATTTTTTTTTATTCATGTGAAATAATGTCAGCAGTGAGGCATATGTTTTTTTTGTTTGTTGTTGGTTTATTTTTAGTCTTGTGTCAGTGACTCCGAGTGGTCACGTGCGGCGCTGTGTTTCCTTGTTTGTTTGTTTGAGCATTTGGCCTTGCAGGCAAGCTCGTTGTCAGATGAGCTATCTCACTGGGGAGAGGGTCTCAGGGGAGATTCCTGTAAATATTTGATATTAGGTTGTGTGTCAGCATTAATTTAAGGGTTTTTATTAGTGTTGTGTCCTATATCCGTAAACGTTGATTTACGAGATGATTGTTCGTAAGCACCGTGGCTGTTACCCGCTGTAAACGAACAGTCATCCAAGTACTCATTCCTCGTAGTTAGTCATTACGCGTGCATAAAATCCTGATGCAAGTTGGTGGAACTTGGATCCACACTTTTATGAGGAGGAGATCCGTCTGATCCCTCAACGTTATGTATATTTCTGTCATGGGAAGATTCAGGGAGGAATAATATTGTTGTTATTTATATTCATTTATGCACTATTAGTCATTAAATTATGTTATTATTTTACGTCTTGTCACTTCCTTTCTTAAATATAGTTTTAATCTTATGACCCTTCACTCAGTAGAGCATGTTGTTTGGCGAACGTATATATCACACTGTGAACTGAGCGCGACCCCTTGATAAAGATTCTTGCATATAAACACTGCGATACTGAAGGGTTCATTCTATACTAACAAATGGATTTCATCCAAAATTGGCACAACAAGATATCATAATACACACATCAAAAAAAGTTTTGCATCACCTCGGTTCCAAGAGTTCCGGAACCTTTAAATACAAAGGGAATAGAGATCAACACAAACAACATTTCAGCTCGTTTTATTGCTCATGAGACCCACACATTGCATGTTGTACCATCATACAGCTAGACTTTCAGCATTTGTGGTCCATATTGCAGTACACACCACTACCTCTAATACCCAGTAGCACGTCCTCTTGCATTGATGCATGCCTGTATTCGTCGTGGCATACTATCCACAAGTTCATCAAGACACTGTTGGTCCAAATTGTCCCACTCCTCAACGACAATTCGGCGTAAATCTCTCAGAGTGGTTGGTGGGTCAAGACGTCCATAAACAGCCCTTTTCAACATATCCCAGGCATGTTCGATAGGGTTCATGTATGGCGAACATGCTGGCCACTGTAGTCGAGCCATGTCGTTATCTTGAAGGAACGCATTCACAAGATGTGCACGATGAGGTCGAGAATTGTCGTCCATGAAGACAAATGCCTCTCCAATATTCTGCCGATATGGTTGCACTATGGGTCGGAGGATGTCATTCAGGTATCGTAAAGCCGTTTCGGAGCCTTCCATGACCACCAGTGGCGTACGTCGGCCCCACATAATGCCACCCCAAAACATCAGGGAACCACCACCTTGCTGCACTCGCTGGACAGTGTGTCTAAGACGTTCAGCCTGACCAGGGTGCCTCCAAACACGTCTCCGACGATTGTCTGGTTGAAGGCATATGCGACACTCATCGGTGAAGAGAACGTGATGCCAATTCCGTGGGGTCCATTCAGCATGTTGTTGGGCCCATCTGTACCGCGCTGCATGGTGTCGGGGTTGCAAAGCTGGACCTCGCCATGGACGTCGGGAGTGAAGTTGCGCATCATGCAGCCTATTGCGCACAGTTTGAGTTGAAACACGACGTCCTGTGGCTGAACGAAACGCATTATTCAACATGGTGGCATTGCTGTCAGGGTTCCTCCGAGCGGCAATCCGTAAGTAGCGGTCATCCACTACAGTAGTAGCCCTTGGGCGGCCTGAGCGAGGCCTGTCATCGACAGTTCCTGTATCTCTGTACCTCCTCCATGTCCGAACAACATCGCTTTGGTTCACTCTGAGACGCCTGGAAACTTCCCTTGTTGAGAGCCCTTCTTGACACAAAGTAACAATGCGGACGCGATCGAACTGCGGTATTGACCTTCTAGGCATGGTAGAACTACAGACAACATGAGCAGCGTACCTTCGTCCTGGTGGAATGACTGGAACTGATCGGCTGTCGTACCCCCTCCGTCTAATAGGCCCTGCTCATGCATGGTTGTTTACATCTTTGAGCAGTTTTAGTGACATCTATGAACAGTCAAAGGGACTGTATCTTGGATACAATATACACAGTCAACGTCTATATGCCGGAGATCTGGGAACCGAGGTGATGCAAAACTTTTTTTGATGTGTGTATTTCAGATTATTTCTGACCAGCACACACATGACATTGTTGGCAACATGCTTTTACGCGTGCTGATAGATCCAGTTTCTAACTGCATGTAACGTCCATTGGACTTGAACCAAATTTTGTATTCTGTACCTTAAGAAATGGAACTAAGAATATATTCAGTCACCAGAGCTGCCAACTGTAGGGCTCTATTAGGCTACATTATACCAGGTATATTTTGAACTAATTAGATATTTCGATATTACCAACTTAATTTCGTCATTATTCTATATAGGTTCATATTCTGTAGAATAATCATTGGCATGAAAAGAGGCTGTATAGTACTTCACGAAGATGTCATAAGTGTTCTATTTGGGACTCACTTGATTTTCCTTCCGTCGGCATTCTATACGCATCAAATTTGCAGAATAACTAGTTGATAATACGGTACATTTTAATGTTAAAGCGTTTGTAACAGCCAATTTTGTGCTATGTAACTAAAATAACAAAATGATCATATATAGCACCTGTGCGCTATCTGTTGGTGCAACTTCAGGATAAACAATATTTTAAAGTTTTGGGATTCATTATTGGGTAGAGCTCGAATGCTGAGCCCACACAATTCCCAAAGAGAAGAATTCAACTCACAGAATCTCGACAGATATTTATGAATATTTATGTTATAACTTATAATAATGTTATAATTATCGTCGAATACAAACAGTCGTATGCAACTCACCTATAATGGTAATGAAAACACTCGTATGTAAATTATAAAACTCGCTTCACTCGTTTTATAAACATATTCGTGTCTTAATTATTGCCATTATAGTCTCGTTGCATAATGTATTATTTGTTTATTTGATTCCTTAGACTGGATTGATGCATCCCTTCCAGACTCACAGCTCTGAGCTAATCGTTTCATCTCTACATACAGAGGTGGAAGAAATATTGCATTATCTTCTATACCTAATCCTTTTAATTTAATAAAAATAATTATGATAAATTAGATTTTCCCTCCATATCACATCAGAAAACAATTAAAACTTATCATTAACTTATTTTCATTTATGAAAAAATAGGCTTATGAGATTACCTTTTGTTCGTGTGTGTATGTGTGTGCGTATGTATGTGTGTTTGTGAGTCTGTCCCCCCTAATGACTTCTAAACTGCTGGACCGATTCCAATGAAACTCAATAAGGTGAGAGTATCATTTTTTTCAACCCCGACCGTGCCCTTCAAATTTTAGTACGTCTCACCAATCCAACATGGCAGCTGTGCGAAAAATTTCAATGGTATTCTATATCTCCAAAACTATTACCGATATCACGCTGAAATTGTGTACGGTGATGAAGGTCCTTACTAGAAGTTCATCTATGAGACTTCCAAATACCTGTCACTACGAAAGCAACATAGCGGCTAAGCGAAGTTGAAACTTTTAAATAGACTTTTCTCGCAATTTATCCATCCTAACGCAATGAAACTTGGTACAGCAAATGTTTATGTACATTGTAATGCACAGGCATCTAATTTAGTTCATTGTTTACGTAACCTCAATATGGCGGCTGTGCTAAATTATTCACCGGCATTCTTTATCTCCGAAACTATTACTCATATCACCCTGAAATATTGTACTGTACGGTGATAAAAGGCACTATTGGCCGTTTACCTATGTAACTCTAAAAACCCTGTCAAGTACGAAACGAACATTGCGGCCAAGCGAAGTTGAAACATCTGAACGCATTGAAATATGGTACAGTTAATGTTTATACATATTCTAATGCACTGGCATCTAATTTAGTACAATTGTTTTCATAACCTCAACATGGTGGCTGTGCGAAATTTAAAAATTAAGTTTTTATTCCTTGTGTCGTAATCACGCAATCGAAGTGAAAGTTTGTAGAATGAACCTACGCAATTTGCCTCTAATGGTACCTAATGCTATGGCCGAAACATATAACAGTCCAACATGGCGACCATCCGAAATATTTAGAATGTTCTCAATATCTACGAATATTTTACAGCAATCAAATTGAAATGTTTTAAGATCGTAGAGGCTATGAACCTAAGTTCACCTATGAGACTTTGAATAAATTGGTGAGCACACATCCAAAATGGTGGCGACGCGAAGTATAAATATTTAAATGGACGTTTCTCGCGAATTAACCATCCGAGTGCAATGAAACTTGGTACGGCAAATGCTTATACAAATGTTAATTCTCTGGCATCTAATTTATTTCAATTGTTTTCATAACAACAAGATGGCAGCAGTGCGAAATTTAAAATTCTCGTGTTAGATGCCACCCCAAGAGTCACATTTTGCTCAGAGCAATTAGTAAACAAGGAAACTCGAGTTACCTTACGCCTAGTTTGGCCTTGTTGAGTCCGATTGGTATTGTTGCTCTATTAGTTTGCGTGATTAAATGTGTCTGCTGTATTTTCGCGTTAGTGGTACTCCAATAGTTGCTCAATATCTGTAGGTCATTTCCCCGTTTTTAGGTCATATTCAGTTAGTTTTAGGGAATATTTGCATCCATATTTTCTACTTCTTTAGGTCTTAGACATCCGAACCCTAATAATAATATTAATAAAGTAGCGGACCCGTGCGAGAACTGTCGCATAATGGGTCGTGTACAGACTAGGCCTACCCGCCCAGCCTTCGTGCTATGCGGGCTGTACATGATACACTTTGGGCATGGGCTACCATATTGTTTATTTGTTTAAAAGCACTTTATAAACTAACTAGCAGCAGTGCCCGGCTTCGCCCGGTGGATATATTTGTTTTATGGAGGATAATGAATACTACTACAGAACTGGCACATGCTACTCATGAAAATGAAAATCCACATCCTGCTCTTAGTCTCCGACCGGGTCAGGCAATGGAATGAATGAAGCCCCCATCTAGCTGTGAGGATATGAACTGTGCCGACTGCCGAAGACTGTCGCACTCCTCTGGGGCAATGATTAAATGAATGACAGATGAAATGAAATGCTAGTGGAGAGTGTTGCTAGAATTAAATTGTGACAGGAAAAACCGGAGTACATGGGGAAAAACCTCTCTGCCTTCGTTTTGTCCAGCACAAATCTCACATGAAGTGACCGGGAATTGAACCACGGACCCAGCGGTGAGAGGCTCGCCTGCTGCCGCCTAAGCCACGAAGGCTTTTCACACGATATTCATATTAACAGAAAAAAATATATAAAATATAACTTTATGTTCGACCTTGACTATTATATATCAGAAAACTGTATCGTAATGATGGTCATTAGGCCTATAACACTATTTTAGCCTATTTTCAATTTTGAGAAAATACGCTTATGAGATCACCTTTTGTCCGTGTGTGTGTGCGTGTGTGTGTGTGTGTGAGGAGTGTGTGTGTGTCCCCCACAATAACCTCTAAACGGATGGAGCGATTTCAATGAAACTCAGTAAGTTCATAGCACTATTCCGGATGACCCGGACCGTGCCCTTCAAATTTTGTTACGTCTCACCAATCCAACATGACAGCTGTGCGAAATATTTCACCAGCATTCAATATCTCCAGAACTTTTCCCGATATCACCCTGGATTTTTTACGGTGATAAAAGGAACTACTAGAAGTTCATCTATGTGACTTTTGAAAAACTGGTAACTACAAAACGAATATGGCGTCCACGCGAATTTGCGACATTTAAATAGACGTTTCTCGCGATTTAACCAACCAAACACAATAAAACGTGGTACAATATATGTGTATACACATTGTAATGCACCGACATCTAACTTTGTTCAATTATTTACATAACCACAAGATGGCGGATGTGCGGAATATTTCACCGGCATTTTATATTTCTGAAACTATTAGCGGTATCACCCTGAAATTTTGTACGTAGATAAAGGACACTACTGGAAGTTGATTTATAAGACTTTCAAAAACCGGTTAACTATAAAACAAACATGGCGGCCAAGCGAATTTGAAAATTTTAAATAGACCTTTCTCGCGATTTAATGTTCCAACCGAAATGAAATCTGGTACAAGAAATGTTTATTCACATTGTAATACACTGGTATCTCATTTAGTTAAATTGTTTACATAACCTCAAGATGGCGGCTTTGCGAATTTTAAAATTAAGTTTTTATTTTTGTGTCGTAATCATGCGATCGATGTGAAAATTTGAATAATGAACCTACGCAATAATTTTCCTTTAATGGTACTGCCCCCGTAAATTGAATTATACTGAGACCACGGTGGCTGTATTGGCATATGTGAATAAAGTTATGGCCGTCATAGTTGTGACGTGTATATTCATGACGTAGGCGTGGATGACGCAACGCTCGAGCAAGTAGGCTGGCTGAGCTTAGAGTCTTGCTGACGTCACGATTTTTTTCGAGAAGGATCTTAGATTTACGACGCAGTCGCAGGGAAGCAAGTAAACGTGCTGAGGAAGAAGTTACGCTATTGGAGGAGAGGCTCGAACCAATGAATGATAGCTTCAAGGGAGACGGAGATTACTGAAACTACCATATTTAATAACTTTTGGCATGCAGAATTGTGGACAACTATTTTCAGTTATGGCATTGATTTGGAATTTTGAAGAAATTAATTATATGTTTTTGAAATCTGAAAATCCGTCAAGAATAGCCAAAGTTGAAACTTCGAGTAATGATGGAAGAAGAAGCTATGGTAGGGATGGATACGCCCCTTCATAGTTGATAAAAGGCCTTGCACAGCAGAGAGGATCTTCTCACTTGGTGGTTTTATTCTGACTTGTTAGTCTGACTTCGTGTTCTGATAGAACAAGCATATCGTCATTATCAAGCGTGGCAGAGCCCACCGCATCGAACAGTATTGGGTATCCAGCAGTGTAATCTTACTGTTACTAAAACTAGGCGAAGTTGGAGCGCACACATAAACGATTCTACAAGTTTATCTATCAAGAATTAGCTACTGCATTTATACTAATTCAATAGTGCATTACAATATTGAGGCGTGTGCGAAAGTTGAACATTTTCATTATAATACTTCAGAAGATATTCGCATTTAAAGACTGCAGAGAAAAGTGTTTTTCTCGAATCCTGAGAAGCACTTTTAATACCACATTCTACGCTATGGCAGACACGTGTATTGCAACCGTGAAACTGAAGATTACATTTGGTGATACAACGCTACATTCTACAATGGAACTATACAATCTGGCAGTACTTTCGACTAACATTATAATGGAAGTGGAGATGGAAGACTAAAACTTTAATGCAATTGGGACATACATCAGTAGTGTGAAGTAGCAACATGGAGCTTCGATAATCGTCATTTTACAAAGACGAGCATGTAGTGAACATTCAGCTACACTCATGCATCGTAATCCATCGCTGAATTACATCAAATGGCAGTGGAAATAAATTCATACTCCACAATTATGAACATTTCTGCGGAAATATTTGCAATGAACTTCATGGCTGATTTCTACAAGAACTTCAGGGAACTTTCAAGAGGGGCAAGGGTTTTTCCCAGCACACAAAGAAGAGTTTTGCCAGAAGGATGTCTATCGTCTACACGGAGCAGTGCGATTTCCGGAGGAGGAAGCTGTTCTATTCTCCGAGGGCGCAGGTTCCAGGTTCGAGGTCAGTGCACATCTATCCTGTGGTGAATTGGAACCAGCAGCAGTCTTCTTTGAAATTTTCTTCTAGAACTTCAATCCAACAGATAAGGTAGCCGTGAACGTTTCTTGATTTATTTGAGCCATTTTAGTGAGATCTGAGCAACTATCTTTCCCATATTTTCTGTCATATATTTGATTGCCCCATATTCTTTTGCTAGATGTTTTTGTACTCTGTACACTTTGCAGCTTTATGCCATTTTCTTCGATTTATTGAGACATTATTATGTCATTTGCATATTTAAACATTTTGGATCAGTTTATATTGAAGTTAAATATTCTTTCGAGAATTTGAATTTTTCTTGTAGTCACGATTTGACTGTAAAGTTAACGATTTTCTATGGCAAGTTTGAATTCAGACAGCGTGTCGTTTTATTAAAGTAATTCTTTCCAGTAAATTACTTTGACCAATTTTCTGTCATCCTCAAGAAAGAAGAATGATTAAAAGATTTTAGAGCGTTAAAATCTACTACTTTATCGACGATCTTGGAAATACTAGTCGTTTTTATGAACATGATTGAAACACAGACATTTTTAGTCAATTCTGAAATACCATTGCATTATAGACAATTTTATGAAATATGAACTTTGAATACGATTTATTCAGTACACTATAGTAATGAACATTTGATAGGAGATTTTCTCAATTCTAGTTTGAAACAATAATGTTTGCATTTTCTGGTCTATTTGCATTCTATTCGACTATTTCTGCAGTTAAATGAATTTTGCTTGAATATAGTATTTTTATACTGCGATAATTATGATGAGATTAATTCATTTTGATAGACCAGGGAGGCGTGTCTAATCGTATTTGCTATTAAATTTATTTGTGACTGGCAAATTTTTACTACATATCGCTTCATGAATGAAACCCACGAAGGTTAAATATAATAACAGTTTTCGATACAATTGGTGAATATAAGAATTTTTAAAGAGGAACTATGGATGTATAATCGTTAGTTCAGTGGACGTGTAAAAGTCGCTGAGTGAAGGAGGTTCCCACAATAATATTGATGATGATGATGAATTTATAATTGGAGGTTTTTGTGTGTATTGTGGAAGATTTTGATGCCATATATAATGAGATATATGATGAATTATGGGCCAATTTTGTGCGTTTGTGCGAGGTATGTTTCCGCTGAGTTGTATTGTTCAGGTCCATTGAAAATTATTCATGTGAAGTTACTGTTAAAATTAACAAGAGTGATAAATTGATTGAATTATAGATTTTGAATGGAGGTTACCGTCACAAATTATAATTATTAAATCTTATTAAACCTGAATCTTAAATTTTAATATAAGTAACCTTCATCGGTCGATTATATTACCACGATTTAAGAAAATATCAACCGGATAAACGTGTGGTTAATGTATTTCAAATATAAATAAAATATGAATAATGTAAATAACTATGTAAATATCTATAATAATAATTTGAAACAAACGGGATTAATAGAGGCATGTAAAAATTTTTCAATTGTCGTTTGATTAAGTTATGAACAATCTTAATGTTATAAATTATTATTGAATACTATGATATAACATTATGCGTTTTGCTATTAACATTTAAACAACGCTAGTTCGATAATTGGAATAAACATTTAAATAATATTTGAGATTAACAGAGTAATCAATTGCAATGTGAACGGAACTTGTATAAATTTTGCGTGATAATATTTGAGTTGAGATGTGAGCATTTAAATTGTTTTGAATGAGAGCTAGACTCTGCGTTGGCCAGTTTATGGTGACACTGGTTAGGCAGCTGCGTCCATTTGACGAAGCAAGCATGCAACACTGCTTAGGGTGTATTGCAGGTGGCCAGATAACTGAATGGTGGAGGTCAAGGTCAACTACTTAGCGGCCTTGCGGTAATTAATAAATGTGTGTGTCAATGAACTAAATTATGAAGTTCATGAACAAGGAAACAAATGCTATATGTCTCGTCCCAGCTCCCTTATCCATTCCAATGTGCATTGTTATTATTACGTTCTTTTGAGCTAGAGAAAGCTGAATTTTTGTATGTAAAGTCTACAGTCCTACAGGAGGACATGGTTGCATTGACAATGGCTTCAGACAGCCATAACTATTTTGTTGTTAAATTTTGTTACAATATGTTTTTTCTTTATGTGAAATTAAATTATTGTGCCGTTTAAATTTTCTGGTTTTCGACTTGGTTCATTTTAAATATCGTGGTGGAGGTTATTGTGAGGGCATACTATTAAGTGATCCAGTAGAAAACCCAGACCCGAGATTAAATTGAATAGGTAAGTAAAAGGTAAGTATGAACCCCCGTATATTTTGGTGTGTTCCACAATAATTTCATGTTAACTACTGTGCTCTAATCTCGGTGGTATCTGACAGTGCCATTTTCATTGATGTAGCTGTGCCGGTGCAATCGATTATTGACAATCCGATTGAGGGGGCGAATTTCTGACAGCCTACTATCCGGATTATCGGGGACAGTACATGACTCTATGGCCTATACATTTAAAAATCCAACATGGCTACCATCCGAAATATTTAGACGGCTCTGAATATCGACGAATCTATTATACCAAACAAACTGATCTTTTTGGAAGCCTTCATAGGGAGGTTAAGGCTGCTTGAGCTTCTAGTTCTCGTAGTCAAGTGGTGCAGTTGCACCTTATATAAAGGGAGGTGGCGCGCAGTTCGTCACTCCTGTGGGGGTCCGGGCGGGGACACCAAGAGCCCGCCGATGAGCCTAGCTTGGTGTCCTAGGCGAAACCCCACACAAGACACGGCACAAACCTAGAAGAATTGCTGATTTTTTTATGTTCATAAGGGCTATGAATTTAAGTTCACCTATAGGACTTGAAATAAACTGGTGATCACAAACCCAACATGGCGGCTACGCGAAGTATAAATATTCAAATGGACGTTTCTCGCAATTTAACCATCCGAGTGAGTGAAAGCTGGTACAGTAAATCCTTATACGAATGTTAATCCACTGGCGTCTAATTTATTTCAATTGTTTCCATAACAATAAGATGGCAGGTGTACGAAATTTTAAAATCTCCTTGTTACTTCTTGTGTCCTAATCATGTGATTGAAGTTTGAATGCTACACGTACACAATAATCTTCATGTAACAGTACATAACTCTAGGACCTACATATTGAACCCTTCAGAATAGCAGGGTTTATATGCAAGAATCTTGATCAAGGGGTCGCGCTCAGTTCCTAGTGTGATGTTTACGTTCGCCAAACAACATGCTCTACTGAGGTAAAAATATAATTAAAACTATAAAACTATAATTAAGAAAGAAAGGTGACAAGACGTAAAATAATAACATGATTTAATGACTAATAGTGCATAAAAAGAAAATAAACAACAATAATTACAAAAATCCTCCCTGAATTTTCCCATGACAAGGATATCTACCAATGTTGAGGAGTCAGACGGATCTCCTGTTTATAAAAATGTGGATCCTGGTTCCACTAACTTGCATTTGGATTTAATGTACGTGTAACGACTAACTACGAGGAATGAGTACTTGGATGACTGTTCGTTTACAGCGGGTCAACAGCCACGATGCTTACGAACAATCATCTCGTAAATCAACGTTTACGGATATGGGACATGACACTAATAAAAACGCTTAAAATTTAAGGGACACTGGGACTGAAATTTCCAAATTCTATATTAAGTAAGGTACAGTTTTGAAATTTTATATGGTTATGAATAGTCATAATATAAACCACTGTGGGAAACCTGAGCATTCTAAGTTGATTAGTTCCTGAGATATTAATTATTTTATATATTTTCATGTGCAAATTATTCAAGTTTTTGAAAGGTCAGCCGCGTTAAACAAATCATGATAGTGTAACTTTTAGGTTATATTCTATTACAATATACCAATTGGAAGAAACCTACGGATCCTTTTTTGAATTGCATTAATGAGTGTGAAGAAATATTTTTTTTTTCATATCCAAGTTTTATTTTACAAAAAATCTTGAATTTTTCCAGTTTGAATTTTTTTTGCAGCCAGACCAAAAGAGCAATCAAAAAATCGATCCGCAGGTTTATAGTCATTGCAATGAAGATAATACATGCACATTTTGAAAGCAATATCATAAGATTTATAACGCGTGTAACAATTTGAATGCCTGAAAAAGTGAATCAGAGAAAACAGCAATTTTCTAAAATAATGCACCATTTACAAGGTTCCAGCTTACCAAGGACATTAGAACTGTCCTGCAGCATAGGTGACACCCTCCTTCTTGTGTTTTGCAGCCTCCTTCTTCATTTTTGTCAGTTTCACCTTCCGTCGACATGCCTTTCGCTTCTCCAATGATGACCGCAGACTTTCATACTTCCTGCGACTGTCACATCTTTCAAGTGTTTGTGCTGTGACATGAGATACTGAAGTTTGCCTTATTCCTGATTTCAACTCTGTTGTTGCACTGCACCCCATGTTGAATTCTGCTACAGAATTACAAACAGCAATTTCAAGTCTCTTCCGTGAAATAAAAATCTCTTTTGGGCACTTCCTCCAAATAACAGAATGCAGAGACTCATTCTGATTTTGAGTAGCACCCCGGATGCATCTGGATAGTAACTCATCTGATGCCAGCCTTTGATAAACAGGCATAATCTTGACAACTAAGGGTTCTGAAAGCTTTACAGCCATTTTGTCATGGCTCTGTGGTGTTTTACCAGCTGCGATACTTCGATTGTAAAAGCACCAAGACTCAGAACCTTCAGGACACTTCCTGTGCTGGGGCTTACTATCAGTAGACATGTAGTGGCATATAGTGGCATACACTGCTTTCTTCATATCTGCAATATTAGGTATGTTCTGTACTAATGCATTCCTATAATAATTTGTTAATTTTGTTATTGTGGCATTAGTAAGCCCACCGGTACGACCACCAAGTTGCACACCTTTTAGCTTCCAAGTTTGTACTGCCTGTCGCAAGCCTGTTCCCATTCTCTTTGCTACATGGTTGACACATTCCTCCTTCTTTAATACTGTACTGGTACTGCTACCATACACACTTTTTGACACCAAATTATTAAAGGTTTTGGAATCACCATCTGACAGGATGGTGGTGTATCTCATCTGACAATTAGTGACTGAACGTTTCCATAAAATTTCAGCAGCACACATTTCCATTGCCACAGAACTACCTTCATGATTCTTTTCACATTCCCCACTCTTTACATGACAGGTATGCCATACATGAAATTCAGGAGAGTCAGCCTCAAGTTCAGCAGTGCTAATGACACACATAGTACAGTACTTGGACAGTATTTCATAGTCTATAACCAACCCTGTTAACAAATCTATCACTATGCCAATACCATATGCAGAAGTGTGTCCTCTCTTGTGCCACGTGCCATCATAGGAAACAGAAATGTCTATAACAGTGTTACTTCCTGTATTACCATCAACTGTACTATATGCTCTTCTTACAATTTCCCTTGACTGTGACAGACAATCCTCTTTCAATAATTTAGCCTGAGCTGCTAAAATAGTCATGTGCTTGGTGAATGTCTTAGAATCAATACTAGGCATCCCCATAGCAGCACATAATTTTTCCATACCCCTATGTCCTACACCTAAGCTTAGAAAGGCATCCACACTCTTCCTATTCACATCAAAAGGGGGCCTCTGGGATTTAGAGTAACTTTTAACACGAGGACTTGAATATGTTTGGGTTGGACAGAATCCACATCTAGTACACTTCACACATAGTTTACATGCTAGACCATGTCTTTCCCTTACTTGAATGGTTAGTGTTGTTTCTCCACATTCAATGCAATTTAAATTATTTACCAGTTCATCCAATGTACTTGAGTGAATCAAAATATACTCACCACCTGATGGGTGTATATTAGGCCTAATTTCATGAACGTCTTCCTGAAACAAAGCTAACTTGTTAACACTCTTGGAATTATTGTTACCTTCATGTTCAGAGCTCTGGGATGTGCTGGGGGCTTCATTATGTGGGCTTTCAAGTACCTTTTCATTCTGATCATCACCATGCTCATAACCTCTGTCACCAGCTGATTTCCAACGAGCAGCTGATAATCTCAAAGAAATATCTTGTCTTCTCTTACTTTTGGGTTTTGGCTTATGCCACCGAGAACTTACTGTATGCATTTCACAACAGAACTACACCAAACAATAGTTGAAATTACTCACACACTTCAATACAATCACACTGGGAAAAACTTGTTTGTACACAAACTGGAATAGGCCTAGCACATGGCCAATACGGAAATAGTAAAAATAATGTTGAAACTAATAAATATACTTTTTATTCCTTTAATAAGTACTCAGTGTCTTCGAAAATAGGTTTAAAAATTATACACAACATCACCTGTAATATCCATTCGGATTTCAACAACATTTGTAGTTATTATATAGTAGCCTACATTATTTAGGCCTACCGTAGTTTACGTAGTAAATGTGCCTACATCCTTCACTAGAGAGCAGCACAATGCATACCTCCAGATGCAGGAGGCCTTTTTAAATTATTCCTATGAAAAGAAATCGAGAAATCTGCTTGAATACATCACTAGTAGGTAATAAAGAGCGGTTCTGGGACAGGGGCTAATGGGCAAGATGGCCGCCGCGCGCAACTGCCCTGTGTTATTCTTATGGAGAGGTCAGTCATAGCTGGGTCAGGGGCTAATGGGCAATATGGCTGCCACGCCCTGAGACATTGCATGACGTCACAGAGAGAGGTTGACAGTGTAACGTTGCTAAATGGAATATTTATTATTATTATTATTATTATTATTATTATTAGGTAATCATGCATTGATCACGTACAATCAAGACCAGTCTTATATTGCCCCACTTTATGGTGTAGTGGCTAGCATTTTTAGCTGTTACTTTAGAGACCCGGGTTTGAGTCCTGGCTCTGTCAAGAAATGTAATTCTAGGCTGAAGGTTGGAATGGTGTACACTCAAACTTGTGAGGCAAAAAAAATCAGAGCAGCTATGTTTAATTCATACCTCAGCCATTCTGCCAAACCGAACTGAACCTAACCTAACCTAACTTGAAAGTAAAAAGAAAAAAAAACTGAGAGCAAAAAATGTAATCAGAAAGTAACAGCAAATGTAAGAGCACATATAATAAACTTAGTTAAAACCTAACCTAACCTAAACTAACTTCACCTAACCTAACCTAACCCAACTTAACCTAACCTAACCTAACTTCAAAGTGCAAGCAAAAAAAGTGAGAGCAAAAATTGTAATGAAAAAATTAAGAGCAAATGTAAGAACACAAATAATAAACTTAGTTATAACCTACCCTAACCTAACCTAACCTAACCTAACCAAGCATTTCCTCACCTAATTTCACCTAACCTAACTTCAAAGTAAATGCAAATATAAGAGCAAAAAATGACAGCAAAAAGTGAGATCAAATAGTGTATGCAAGAAAGTAAGAGCAAATGAGAGAGCACAAATAATAAACTTAGTTATAACCTAACCTAACCTAACCTAACCCACAGAAACCTCATTTTAAGATTTTAGATTTTACATTTTAACATTTTACATTTTAACATTATAGATTTTTGATTTTTTTCATTTTACTTTTTTAGATTTTACATTTTTGATTTTTTGTATTTCAGTTTTAGTTTTTTTTTAGATTTTACATTTTAAATTTAATATTTTTTGATTTTAGATTTAACAATTTCCATTTTCCGAAAAGAGTCACTTACCTAACCTCACTAAACCTAACTTTACCAAACCTAACTTAAGCTAATCCAAAGGGCTAATGCACATACACAAAGTATATAAGGACACATGCAACTCTCCTTATGCTAGTCTTATTGGCTACTGTACAACATGATCACTACCCCAACCGTCTTTTTTTTCATTTTGTTGTTTACTCATTTGTCAATTTTCCAATTTCCCATTTTCAGTTTTTTTAAATGTCAGTTTTAAGTTTTTTTAATTTCATAATATGGAAACATGGATTTTGCATTTTGTTGTTTACACATTTGTCAATTTTCCAATTTCCCATTTTCAGTTTTTTTAATGTCAATTTTAAGTTTTTAAATTTCATGATATGGAAACATGGATTTTTGCATTTTGTTGTTTACACATTTGTCAATTTACCAAATTCCCATTTACAGTTTTTAAAATTTTAGTTCAATGTTTTTTCTATTTTGTCAATATGGAAACATAGATTTTCCAATTTGTGTGTTTTACATGTTCATTTTGCATTAGGAGTGGAGAGAGGTGGGTAGTAATTAAAAATGTACAAGCAGTGTCCATACAATATTTTTTATTTTAAATACATGTACACTATTTACACTTAAATACATTTTTATATATAGTCTATTTTTTGTTATAAATTGTACAGTTGTTTTTATTTTTGTTTTCTATTTTATTTATTTTTGATTATGAATACTATTTTTTTATTTGTATAGTGCCATGGTTTTATTTACTAAATAGTTTTGTTTTATGTATTTGCTAGTTGCAGGCAGAAGATTTTGATATTCATAACTTAACTCTTTAAGCATGGTCAATGATTGAGTAATGACCATAGGCATGTGTACCTATACCATTAGCATCAATCACTCTTTTATCATCACCAGGACACAAAGCAATTTTGTTTAGCCTTATAGATGATATGTCATGTTGTTTAGAAGCGATAATGTTCATGGGTATTCTTTTTACATTGTTTTTCATGACACAATCCTTATAATCTTGAAAGCTTATACAATTTTTGACAACACCTCTGCTAATACCTTTAATCTTTTTGATTTCTTTACCATTTATGTCTAAAGCATACATTTTAGCTCTAAGTCCAACAAATGCTTTTATAATTTGTCCACAAGCCTCGTCTTTAAATTTCCCCAACGTTTTCTTGTTTGATGTAGAGTAACATATGTGATTAGTAGGATAATCTGATGTGTCCAGGTGTTGTAGGAAATCCAACTTGTCTTGATATACATCTGGGGTGTTAACCAAATATATGAACGAGTCAGTATCCATATACATGAGTTTAAGATTGTCCATGCCATAATAAGGTAGCAGGACATTATAGTGGTGGGAATACATGAGAGTTTTTGAAATATCCAGTATACACATTCCAATATATATAGGCTTATTGAATACAATGTTACGTTTAGCCATGTGGAAAGCAGCTAGGTTAGGACCATAAATTGTTCTGTCGATAAATGTCGGCTTTGCTATTAGCTTTTCTGCCTTTTTGCTGTCAGTCACAAGACGTATGTCTATTCTTTTACGGATATTTTCCATTGTTTTCCCAAAAATGGCATTGTTGAATAATTTGTACAGATTTTTCTCAAAATCATTTTTGGCTTGTTTTCGAAGGTTGTTATTAAAATCAACGTATGCCTTTAACCAAGGTCTTTGTTTAAACTTTAACACACGATGAATTTTTATCAATTTTATTCCATGATCTAAAGCCTGTTTTAATGCCATGTAGTGAACAACATATCGCCTTCGATTTCCAAGATGAGGAATTAGTTTTTTCAGAGACGAATCCTTAGGTTGTGTACACTCTGGTAGGAAAGGTAAATCGTTGTGTAGATCATGAAGGTCAGATGGGTAATCAACATCAACGTCTAGAATGTATCCCACAGGATCGTCTTTCTTTAGTTTTTCTAGATCAACAGTATCTGGAGAAACCCACTGAAATCCACCATAAGGAAGGGAGTGGCACATAGCCCACCCGTATTGGTTGTTGGCATCATCATAGGTAATAAACTGCGATGGTTTCTCAGAATCATAGGTTTCCATGTATTTATTGTTAGCTTCAGCATACCGATGAGACACTTGGCATATGCCTCCACGTATTCCAGACTCGATTAGAAGAATCTGATCGTAATCCTGTAGCAATTCCAGTTCAATTCCTGTGTAAAGGAGCATTGCCTCAAAACTTAAACCAGGCGAAGTAAAAAAGTGTGCAGCATCCACTCGGTGTGTTTCTAGTGTTTTGTTTCTAAACGTTTCAAAGCTGTCTGCTAGAAGGAGTACATCTGAAGTTAGGTAGAGGTCACAATATTCCCCTAGAGTTTTAATGTTGAACTGATTCCACACATTTTTGGCATGTTCATAGTCTTCTTGACTAACATCTTCTTGACTTAATTTCTTAAAGAATGCCTCTTTTGGAGGTAAACACGTTTCACTTAACTTTTCCCAAGAGTCAATGTAGTCATAACAAAATACCCCTTTACGAGTCATGAGCATTGCATTTTCTTTTCCAAAGTACTTGTCTGTTTCAGGGTATGATGTTAAGTTGGAAACTAAGTTTTCCAAACTACTCGGCATTAACCGAAACGTGTCCACAAATCTAAGCTTAACAATTCCTACATATTTGGTAAAGGAAATGTACTTTTCTTTGGAGTTAGCGATAACATCCACTCTCTCAGTAGTACATCCCAATTGCTTTACAATGAAATTTGCGTCGTAGCCACTCATATTATGTAGAAACACAGGAACGGGGTTACGTGTTTTACACCTCAAATTACAGTTATTGTGAGCACTTCCACGGTATTCCCCTGTAATATGGCAGTGGTCTCGAACTTTCCAGTCCTGTTGGGTAAATGGTTTTTGACACAAATAACAGGTTTCAGAACATTGGAACTCTACTTCTTGATCCTCAGTTAAAGCCTTCGGAACATTTAAGCTGTAAAGGCGATCGATTTCATTAGCTATTGAAATCAAACAGTCCATAAACTTTTCTGCAGCGTCAGGTCCACGATAAATAAGAGGTCGGCTTGGAAGGTTTGTCTTTATGTGTTCCACAGCAGGTGAGAGTTTAACGTATATACCAAAGCTCATAGGAACATGACTCTGGTATGGCACTGTATAACTTGCTTCAGGATTGGGTAGACATGTTTGATAGGGTAACAGTATACTTTCAAAATCAGCATAGATAACGTAAGGTATTCTCAGCATTTTTTCCACGTTTAAAAATTTAACAATGGAGTTTTTAATAGGCATTTCAACCCTAGCAATGTCATGCTGGACACACAAAGCTCTATGTTCTTTCAATTTTTCCATTCCTTGTTGTCCATATCGATTATCAAAGTGTGTAAAACACCGTTTACACGTATATATCTTATGTTCATAGCGGGTAATCTGATGTCTTACTAGTTTATCAAAATCTTTGATAAAGACGTAGTGGTTCTGAGCGGATGATGAACTTAACAGGAGGAGGTCGCGATGGTCTTGCAGCTCTTGATCCACAATCTTTAGAGGAAACACTTTGTTGTCTTTTTCCAGTCCAAATACATTAATGGATATATCGTTGGCTTTTTCAAATTTGGGAATGTCAGCTAGTAATGTAGGAAATGATATTACAGAAAAATCATACTTGTTGTCCAGGTCCTTGTATTTACTAACGCGTTCAGCTTTCGTTTTAACCAGTTTTGCTAAAATGGCATACATAAAACACTTTTCATCCTTTAAGTTTTGAGGATTAATGCAGGCTTTTCTTGCTTGTATAGCTGCTGGTAATGGAATATATGTGCTGCCACGCAAGGGATTATACTTATTTATTTTCAATCGTACTCCTTCCACTGCTAACAAAGCCCAATTACTACCTTTTAGCTCAGATTCCTCCATTTCCGTAGTTAACTTTGTAAATTGTGTTTCCAAGAAACTACTTAAGTCCGTTTCCAAAAATAGGGCCTGATTTCGTGTTTTAAAAGCACGATCTGTAATTTCATTGGTAGATGTATGAATGAATCTACATTCAGCCACAAGATTAACTTTTATCGACTTGTGCATTGCTAGTTCTTTCTGCATAGCTTGTATTATTTGCTGTTTGGACTCTTTAAGGTATGAATTTAAATCCTTGCACGTATCGCAACGAATGAAATAGGATTTAAGTCGACCTTCAAAAGATGTCTCATATTCAATAAGTCCATTTTTGTCAGGGACCAATGACAGTAGGTAATGTTTTGTAGGCTCTGCTTTTTGTCTTTTAGCTGCCGACACAACATTACAACATTCTTCATGACGACGTCCGTTGTAGGCATTGTTGAATGTACAGCCACACGTTTTACACTCATGAAATTCCCCACACGAAACTTCATGACGCTTCCTATGATAGTCCCGAAGAAAAGTCTTTCCACACTCTTTACACATATAGCTAGGAATGGGTTCTTCCATCACGAATGTTGATTTCTGCAAACAGCTGCTTACTGCGTATCACAAGGCTAGAGGTTGGTCGGAGAGACGGTCTTTCACGATGTGAACACCATGAGAGGTAGTAGTCAACTGGTGATATTCTTGTGAAGGGTCCTCTAATATACCCCTAGTCTAGACCAACAACTCTTTACAGCGTATGACAAGGCTGTAGACTGGACAGTGAGACGGTATTTCACGATGTGAACACTGTAACAAGTAGTAGTCAACTGATTATATACTTGCTAAGGGTTCTCTAATATACAATAGTCAAGACCAACAGCTACTTACTGAGTAGTACAAGGCTGTACAATAGTTGTTTTGACAGTCTTTCACGATGTGGTCACTGTGAATAATGGTAGTCAACTGATGATATTCTTGATAAGGGTCCTCTAATATACCCCTGGTTAAGGGTAACAGCTGTTCACTGCTTATGACAAGGCTAAAGACTGGTTGCTTCAACGGTCTTTCACAATGTAAACACTGTGACAGGTAGTAGTCAACTGAAAATATTCTTATGGCCTACTCAAGGTTATCAGGTACTTACTGCATATCAAAAGGCTGTACACTCATGTGTGTTAGGCACTCTTTTTTGCTAAGGACCCCAATATTCCCTACACAAGGCTATACATGTTAGTTCTAAACACTTAGTGGTTAATTGTATATTCAATTTTTGTACAAAGCTTATACAAGCACGTTTTATGAGGTAAAACTTTGTTAAATAACTGCATGCGACACGCAAAGTATGTTTCCGCTATCTAGCGGTGACTATGAGTACTACTTGAACGACCAGCATGCTAACTAGCGCTCCATTTCAACACTCGCTCACTGAACGATCAGCATGTTATCTAGCGGTCGATAGCAATACTCCTCAACTACCAGCCTGCTATCTATCGGTCAATATGACAACTCACTCAACTACCGACATGCTACATGGCTCTTTTGGTCAGTTTTTTGTTGGCTTTTTTTTGGTCAGTTTTTGTTGGCTTTTTTGTTGGCCTTTGTTGGCTTTTGTTGGCTTTTGTTGGCTTTTGTTGGCTGTTGTTGGCTTTTGTTGGCTTTTGTATTAGCTCTTTCATATTTGCTCTTGCTTGTGGGGGCTTATTATTTGGTCTTGGAAAGTATGTCAGTCCTTTTTTTATGGCTGCAAAATGCTTACAGCCATGTTTGTAAGCAGCAACAACAACAACACACAAAATTCAAAAAAAAATCCAAAGTACTCTAAGGTTTATCAATGACTCTCAACTCTTACACTTACCTCTATCCCATGCCTAGTCAAAAAAGTAGTGTATTTTTCAAATTTTTCAAAAAAATATTTGGAAAGTAGGCTATATCATTAAACTAAAAATCCTGAAAAGACATATGTTAACTCCAACACCTACCTCTATACCACTCTCAGTCCAAAAATAATGTATTTTTCAAATTTTCCAAAACATATTTCCGAAAATGGGTTATATTTCCGAAATTAAAAAGTTAACAAAAAATGTTTGTTTGACATAAATGAATGGCCTTTGCCTCCTCTACCACTGTACCAAGTCCCAGGTCTCCAGGACAAAAAAAATAAAATTTTTAAAAAGGGTTTTATTTCCAAAATTAGGAATTTTACAAAAAAGTTTGTTTGACATAAATGAATGGCCTTTACCCCCTCTACCCCCACACTAAGTCTCATGTCTCTAGGACAACAAAAATAAAATTTTCAAAATGGGCTTATATTTCCAAAATTAGGAATTCTACAAAAAAGTTTGTTTGACTTAAATCAATGGTCTTTACCCCCCTCTATTCCAACACCAAGTCTCAGGTCTCTAGGTCAACAAAAATAAAATTTGGAAAAAATGGTCACTATTTTGGAAACTAGGAATTCTACAAAAAAGTTTGTTTAACATAAATGAAAGGTCTCTATCCCCTCTACTTGTAAACCAAGTTCCAGGTATGTGAGACAAAAATGAAAAAAGTTCAATTGGGAAAGTAGGCGATTTTTCATATAACCAAACATTCAAAAATGTGTTCATTGGGCTGCAAATAATGGCCTCTATGTCCTTTATTTTTATAATAAAACGTTTTTATTTTTTACATTTTTTTGAAAAAAGTTCAATTTTGAAATTTTTATAATTTAGAAACTAAAGAGTTTTCAAAAAATTTTGTTTGACATAAATGAATGGTCTTGACCCCCTCTACCCCCAAAATAAATTTCAAGTCTCTAGGACAAGAAATAACAGTAGTGGAGTAGGGGGGGTTCTGCTTTACTTGGCGTGGCCGCCATCTTGGTTTGTTGGGCACAGGAGTGTCAAGTGAAGCAGAACCCGTACTACTCCACTACTGTTATTTCTTGTCCTAGAGACTTGAAATTTATTTTGGGGGTAGAGGGGGTCAAGACCATTCATTTATGTCAAACAAAATTTTTTGAAAACTCTTTAGTTTCTAAATTATAAAAATTTCAAAATTGAACTTTTTTCAAAAAAATGTAAAAAATAAAAACGTTTTATTATAAAAATAAAGGACATAGAGGCCATTATTTGCAGCCCAATGAACACATTTTTGAATGTTTGGTTATATGAAAAATCGCCTACTTTCCCAATTGAACTTTTTTCATTTTTGTCTCACATACCTGGAACTTGGTTTACAAGTAGAGGGGATAGAGACCTTTCATTTATGTTAAACAAACTTTTTTGTAGAATTCCTAGTTTCCAAAATAGTGACCATTTTTTCCAAATTTTATTTTTGTTGACCTAGAGACCTGAGACTTGGTGTTGGAATAGAGGGGGGTAAAGACCATTGATTTAAGTCAAACAAACTTTTTTGTAGAATTCCTAATTTTGGAAATATAAGCCCATTTTGAAAATTTTATTTTTGTTGTCCTAGAGACATGAGACTTAGTGTGGGGGTAGAGGGGGTAAAGGCCATTCATTTATGTCAAACAAACTTTTTTGTAAAATTCCTAATTTTGGAAATAAAACCCTTTTTAAAAATTTTATTTTTTTTGTCCTGGAGACCTGGGACTTGGTACAGTGGTAGAGGAGGCAAAGGCCATTCATTTATGTCAAACAAACATTTTTTGTTAACTTTTTAATTTCGGAAATATAACCCATTTTCGGAAATATGTTTTGGAAAATTTGAAAAATACATTATTTTTGGACTGAGAGTGGTATAGAGGTAGGTGTTGGAGTTAACATATGTCTTTTCAGGATTTTTAGTTTAATGATATAGCCTACTTTCCAAATATTTTTTTGAAAAATTTGAAAAATACACTACTTTTTTGACTAGGCATGGGATAGAGGTAAGTGTAAGAGTTGAGAGTCATTGATAAACCTTAGAGTACTTTGGATTTTTTTTTGAATTTTGTGTGTTGTTGTTGTTGCTGCTTACAAACATGGCTGTAAGCATTTTGCAGCCATAAAAAAAGGACTGACATACTTTCCAAGACCAAATAATAAGCCCCCACAAGCAAGAGCAAATATGAAAGAGCTAATACAAAAGCCAACAAAGCCAACAACAGCCAACAAAAGCCAACAAAAAAGCCAACAAAAGCCAACAAAGGCCAACAAAAAAGCCAACAAAAACTGACCAAAAAAAAGCCAACAAAAAACTGACCAAAAGAGCCATGTAGCATGTCGGTAGTTGAGTGAGTTGTCATATTGACCGATAGATAGCAGGCTGGTAGTTGAGGAGTATTGCTATCGACCGCTAGATAGCATGCTGATCGTTCAGTGAGCGAGTGTTGAAATGGAGCGCTAGTTAGCATGCTGGTCGTTCAAGTAGTACTCATAGTCACCGCTAGATAGCGGAAACATACTTTGCGTGTCGCATGCAGTTATTTAACAAAGTTTTACCTCATAAAACGTGCTTGTATAAGCTTTGTACAAAAATTGAATATACAATTAACCACTAAGTGTTTAGAACTAACATGTATAGCCTTGTGTAGGGAATATTGGGGTCCTTAGCAAAAAAGAGTGCCTAACACACATGAGTGTACAGCCTTTTGATATGCAGTAAGTACCTGATAACCTTGAGTAGGCCATAAGAATATTTTCAGTTGACTACTACCTGTCACAGTGTTTACATTGTGAAAGACCGTTGAAGCAACCAGTCTTTAGCCTTGTCATAAGCAGTGAACAGCTGTTACCCTTAACCAGGGGTATATTAGAGGACCCTTATCAAGAATATCATTAGTTGACTACCATTATTCACAGTGACCACATCGTGAAAGACTGTCAAAACAACTATTGTACAGCCTTGTACTACTCAGTAAGTAGCTGTTGGTCTTGACTATTGTATATTAGAGAACCCTTAGCAAGTATATAATCAGTTGACTACTACTTGTTACAGTGTTCACATCGTGAAATACCGTCTCACTGTCCAGTCTACAGCCTTGTCATACGCTGTAAAGAGTTGTTGGTCTAGACTAGGGGTATATTAGAGGACCCTTCACAAGAATATCACCAGTTGACTACTACCTCTCATGGTGTTCACATCGTGAAAGACCGTCTCTCCGACCAACCTCTAGCCTTGTGATACGCAGTAAGCAGCTGTTTGCAGAAATCAACATTCGTGATGGAAGAACCCATTCCTAGCTATATGTGTAAAGAGTGTGGAAAGACTTTTCTTCGGGACTATCATAGGAAGCGTCATGAAGTTTCGTGTGGGGAATTTCATGAGTGTAAAACGTGTGGCTGTACATTCAACAATGCCTACAACGGACGTCGTCATGAAGAATGTTGTAATGTTGTGTCGGCAGCTAAAAGACAAAAAGCAGAGCCTACAAAACATTACCTACTGTCATTGGTCCCTGACAAAAATGGACTTATTGAATATGAGACATCTTTTGAAGGTCGACTTAAATCCTATTTCATTCGTTGCGATACGTGCAAGGATTTAAATTCATACCTTAAAGAGTCCAAACAGCAAATAATACAAGCTATGCAGAAAGAACTAGCAATGCACAAGTCGATAAAAGTTAATCTTGTGGCTGAATGTAGATTCATTCATACATCTACCAATGAAATTACAGATCGTGCTTTTAAAACACGAAATCAGGCCCTATTTTTGGAAACGGACTTAAGTAGTTTCTTGGAAACACAATTTACAAAGTTAACTACGGAAATGGAGGAATCTGAGCTAAAAGGTAGTAATTGGGCTTTGTTAGCAGTGGAAGGAGTACGATTGAAAATAAATAAGTATAATCCCTTGCGTGGCAGCACATATATTCCATTACCAGCAGCTATACAAGCAAGAAAAGCCTGCATTAATCCTCAAAACTTAAAGGATGAAAAGTGTTTTATGTATGCCATTTTAGCAAAACTGGTTAAAACGAAAGCTGAACGCGTTAGTAAATACAAGGACCTGGACAACAAGTATGATTTTTCTGTAATATCATTTCCTACATTACTAGCTGACATTCCCAAATTTGAAAAAGCCAACGATATATCCATTAATGTATTTGGACTGGAAAAAGACAACAAAGTGTTTCCTCTAAAGATTGTGGATCAAGAGCTGCAAGACCATCGCGACCTCCTCCTGTTAAGTTCATCATCCGCTCAGAACCACTACGTCTTTATCAAAGATTTTGATAAACTAGTAAGACATCAGATTACCCGCTATGAACATAAGATATATACGTGTAAACGGTGTTTTACACACTTTGATAATCGATATGGACAACAAGGAATGGAAAAATTGAAAGAACATAGAGCTTTGTGTGTCCAGCATGACATTGCTAGGGTTGAAATGCCTATTAAAAACTCCATTGTTAAATTTTTAAACGTTGAAAAAATGCTGAGAATACCTTACGTTATCTATGCTGATTTTGAAAGTATACTGTTACCCTATCAAACATGTCTACCCAATCCTGAAGCAAGTTATACAGTGCCATACCAGAGTCATGTTCCTATGAGCTTTGGTATATACGTTAAACTCTCACCTGCTGTGGAACACATAAAGACAAACCTTCCAAGCCGACCTCTTATTTATCGTGGACCTGACGCTGCAGAAAAGTTTATGGACTGTTTGATTTCAATAGCTAATGAAATCGATCGCCTTTACAGCTTAAATGTTCCGAAGGCTTTAACTGAGGATCAAGAAGTAGAGTTCCAATGTTCTGAAACCTGTTATTTGTGTCAAAAACCATTTACCCAACAGGACTGGAAAGTTCGAGACCACTGCCATATTACAGGGGAATACCGTGGAAGTGCTCACAATAACTGTAATTTGAGGTGTAAAACACGTAACCCCGTTCCTGTGTTTCTACATAATATGAGTGGCTACGACGCAAATTTCATTGTAAAGCAATTGGGATGTACTACTGAGAGAGTGGATGTTATCGCTAACTCCAAAGAAAAGTACATTTCCTTTACCAAATATGTAGGAAATGTTAAGCTTAGATTTGTGGACACGTTTCGGTTAATGCCGAGTAGTTTGGAAAACTTAGTTTCCAACTTAACATCATACCCTGAAACAGACAAGTACTTTGGAAAAGAAAATGCAATGCTCATGACTCGTAAAGGGGTATTTTGTTATGACTACATTGACTCTTGGGAAAAGTTAAGTGAAACGTGTTTACCTCCAAAAGAGGCATTCTTTAAGAAATTAAGTCAAGAAGATGTTAGTCAAGAAGACTATGAACATGCCAAAAATGTGTGGAATCAGTTCAACATTAAAACTCTAGGGGAATATTGTGACCTCTACCTAACTTCAGATGTACTCCTTCTAGCAGACAGCTTTGAAACGTTTAGAAACAAAACACTAGAAACACACCGAGTGGATGCTGCACACTTTTTTACTTCGCCTGGTTTAAGTTTTGAGGCAATGCTCCTTTACACAGGAATTGAACTGGAATTGCTACAGGATTACGATCAGATTCTTCTAATCGAGTCTGGAATACGTGGAGGCATATGCCAAGTGTCTCATCGGTATGCTGAAGCTAACAATAAATACATGGAAACCTATGATTCTGAGAAACCATCGCAGTTTATTACCTATGATGATGCCAACAACCAATACGGGTGGGCTATGTGCCACTCCCTTCCTTATGGTGGATTTCAGTGGGTTTCTCCAGATACTGTTGATCTAGAAAAACTAAAGAAAGACGATCCTGTGGGATACATTCTAGACGTTGATGTTGATTACCCATCTGACCTTCATGATCTACACAACGATTTACCTTTCCTACCAGAGTGTACACAACCTAAGGATTCGTCTCTGAAAAAACTAATTCCTCATCTTGGAAATCGAAGGCGATATGTTGTTCACTACATGGCATTAAAACAGGCTTTAGATCATGGAATAAAATTGATAAAAATTCATCGTGTGTTAAAGTTTAAACAAAGACCTTGGTTAAAGGCATACGTTGATTTTAATAACAACCTTCGAAAACAAGCCAAAAATGATTTTGAGAAAAATCTGTACAAATTATTCAACAATGCCATTTTTGGGAAAACAATGGAAAATATCCGTAAAAGAATAGACATACGTCTTGTGACTGACAGCAAAAAGGCAGAAAAGCTAATAGCAAAGCCGACATTTATCGACAGAACAATTTATGGTCCTAACCTAGCTGCTTTCCACATGGCTAAACGTAACATTGTATTCAATAAGCCTATATATATTGGAATGTGTATACTGGATATTTCAAAAACTCTCATGTATTCCCACCACTATAATGTCCTGCTACCTTATTATGGCATGGACAATCTTAAACTCATGTATATGGATACTGACTCGTTCATATATTTGGTTAACACCCCAGATGTATATCAAGACAAGTTGGATTTCCTACAACACCTGGACACATCAGATTATCCTACTAATCACATATGTTACTCTACATCAAACAAGAAAACGTTGGGGAAATTTAAAGACGAGGCTTGTGGACAAATTATAAAAGCATTTGTTGGACTTAGAGCTAAAATGTATGCTTTAGACATAAATGGTAAAGAAATCAAAAAGATTAAAGGTATTAGCAGAGGTGTTGTCAAAAATTGTATAAGCTTTCAAGATTATAAGGATTGTGTCATGAAAAACAATGTAAAAAGAATACCCATGAACATTATCGCTTCTAAACAACATGACATATCATCTATAAGGCTAAACAAAATTGCTTTGTGTCCTGGTGATGATAAAAGAGTGATTGATGCTAATGGTATAGGTACACATGCCTATGGTCATTACTCAATCATTGACCATGCTTAAAGAGTTAAGTTATGAATATCAAAATCTTCTGCCTGCAACTAGCAAATACATAAAACAAAACTATTTAGTAAATAAAACCATGGCACTATACAAATAAAAAAATAGTATTCATAATCAAAAATAAATAAAATAGAAAACAAAAATAAAAACAACTGTACAATTTATAACAAAAAATAGACTATATATAAAAATGTATTTAAGTGTAAATAGTGTACATGTATTTAAAATAAAAAATATTGTATGGACACTGCTTGTACATTTTTAATTACTACCCACCTCTCTCCACTCCTAATGCAAAATGAACATGTAAAACACACAAATTGGAAAATCTATGTTTCCATATTGACAAAATAGAAAAAACATTGAACTAAAATTTTAAAAACTGTAAATGGGAATTTGGTAAATTGACAAATGTGTAAACAACAAAATGCAAAAATCCATGTTTCCATATCATGAAATTTAAAAACTTAAAATTGACATTAAAAAAACTGAAAATGGGAAATTGGAAAATTGACAAATGTGTAAACAACAAAATGCAAAATCCATGTTTCCATATTATGAAATTAAAAAAACTTAAAACTGACATTTAAAAAAACTGAAAATGGGAAATTGGAAAATTGACAAATGAGTAAACAACAAAATGAAAAAAAAGACGGTTGGGGTAGTGATCATGTTGTACAGTAGCCAATAAGACTAGCATAAGGAGAGTTGCATGTGTCCTTATATACTTTGTGTATGTGCATTAGCCCTTTGGATTAGCTTAAGTTAGGTTTGGTAAAGTTAGGTTTAGTGAGGTTAGGTAAGTGACTCTTTTCGGAAAATGGAAATTGTTAAATCTAAAATCAAAAAATATTAAATTTAAAATGTAAAATCTAAAAAAAAACTAAAACTGAAATACAAAAAATCAAAAATGTAAAATCTAAAAAAGTAAAATGAAAAAAATCAAAAATCTATAATGTTAAAATGTAAAATGTTAAAATGTAAAATCTAAAATCTTAAAATGAGGTTTCTGTGGGTTAGGTTAGGTTAGGTTAGGTTATAACTAAGTTTATTATTTGTGCTCTCTCATTTGCTCTTACTTTCTTGCATACACTATTTGATCTCACTTTTTGCTGTCATTTTTTGCTCTTATATTTGCATTTACTTTGAAGTTAGGTTAGGTGAAATTAGGTGAGGAAATGCTTGGTTAGGTTAGGTTAGGTTAGGTTAGGGTAGGTTATAACTAAGTTTATTATTTGTGTTCTTACATTTGCTCTTAATTTTTTCATTACAATTTTTGCTCTCACTTTTTTTGCTTGCACTTTGAAGTTAGGTTAGGTTAGGTTAAGTTGGGTTAGGTTAGGTTAGGTGAAGTTAGTTTAGGTTAGGTTAGGTTTTAACTAAGTTTATTATATGTGCTCTTACATTTGCTGTTACTTTCTGATTACATTTTTTGCTCTCAGTTTTTTTTTCTTTTTACTTTCAAGTTAGGTTAGGTTAGGTTCAGTTCGGTTTGGCAGAATGGCTGAGGTATGAATTAAACATAGCTGCTCTGATTTTTTTTGCCTCACAAGTTTGAGTGTACACCATTCCAACCTTCAGCCTAGAATTACATTTCTTGACAGAGCCAGGACTCAAACCCGGGTCTCTAAAGTAACAGCTAAAAATGCTAGCCACTACACCATAAAGTGGGGCAATATAAGACTGGTCTTGATTGTACGTGATCAATGCATGATTACCTAATAATAATAATAATAATAATAATAATAATAATAAATATTCCATTTAGCAACGTTACACTGTCAACCTCTCTCTGTGACGTCATGCAATGTCTCAGGGCGTGGCAGCCATATTGCCCATTAGCCCCTGACCCAGCTATGACTGACCTCTCCATAAGAATAACACAGGGCAGTTGCGCGCGGCGGCCATCTTGCCCATTAGCCCCTGTCCCAGAACCGCTCTTTATTACCTACTATCACTAATGTGTGCTGATCGTGAGTCTAACGAAGGTGGGCGTTTAAAGAACTGCACGCCAGGCATTTAAAAGCTACGTCAGAGCTTTAAAAATGGCGGAATTCGGGTAAAAACACTGCTATATGATCCGCAGGGGATAGGGGTGTATTAATATGGAAAAAAACAAAAATCGATATTTCTTACATATTTCACTAAAATTTCAGTCCCAGTGTCCCTTAAGACTAACACACACACTAAAAATATATTATTTACAGGAATCTCCCTCGAGACCCTCCATTAGCGCGATGACGCACTTGACAAAATGAGCTGCCAACTCGGCCAATTGCTCAATACACAAACAAGGAAAATACAGCATCGCATGTGACTTCACGGGTCACTGATATGGAATATAAACATGGACAGAAACCAACAACAACAAAAGCCTGACCGGCTGAGATTACTTTATATGAACAAAAACGCACGTTAAGCTAACGCTTCGGAGATTAACGTGATTCGTAGGCAACTCCCATTTATTTAAACAATTTTTATCATTGATCAGTTCTTAATTCTGTATTTCAAGTAATTACTGAGCCAATAAGCACTCCCCACTAATGACCTCGCTTGCAACCTTCAGTTCGCCTTGTGAAACAGCTCCCCCTTCCTCAATACTTGTCATTTGCCCAACTCCAGTGTGTAAAAATAACTGACCAGCTGTGCCGTTATCTCATAGAATCAACAGCAACAATTCTCAACCACCTAAACATATGGTCAGACATTAATCGCAAGGTAACAATATGGACCTGGCACCAAGCTGACAGAAATCAGTCTACTCTGAAATTCCCGCCTGTAATGACCACAAAATACACACACTCACACTGCTGGAAATGACATAACGTTTTTCACACAGGTCGGCTGAATAGATGCTCACAATCTATTTAAAAAAATATTAAAACCTACGATAGAGCTGACTGCTCTTCGTCACAAATCACATTGCTCCAAAGGCAATAATCTCACTGAATCTGATCAATAATAAACCTTAAAAAGATTAATTACCCTCCAATCTACTGTATAATTATATTACTTCAGTCCTACTTCTGAAACACAACATATCTCCGAGAGACGTTTTTAACCGCATTGCGTAACATATGCAAACACGGTCGTCCACATAGCTACGTTAGTTTAAACAACAAACAAACAAGAACCTTCTACTAATAACATTTATGCGAGCTGTTTCCATGCAAAAGGTGTGTCAGATCAAAACTAAATGTACTACGTTAATCACACTAGCAAAATATTTACAAAACAAAATATGTCCCATATACCATAAGTTAATTTATCAGATAATAAGAATATTATTTTGTACTCATCCTCATCCAGTCACCCGTCAAAGGACATCCGCTCCCATCTCCCAACTGAATGCTTCTTATCTCATCTCAACCATCTGGACGGAGTGTTGATAGTTCCAAACTTCTTCCAGGATAAGCGATGTCATCTCTCGTGCTGATTCAAAAAAGTTAGATTATTATACACTCGATATCTGACTACTAAATTCGCCGTTTCAGGTACTAATTTCCCCGGAACAGTCTGTTGGCGAATTGTCGATGATACTGCCCCAACAAAATATAGTACTGTGACTATCTATCACTGAATTTAACACATTTATTAATAATTTCTGTGTTCTCAAGACACGCCAAAGTATAAGTGCCTACGTCCTTAGACGCGCAAAAATGTAAAGTAACCTGTGTCCTCGACACACCAAAGTATAACCTGTGTCCACTGACACACAAAATATAATAGCCTACGTTCTCAGACGCACAAAAGTAATAAGCAATGTCTTGGCTCTTCACGCCACTTATAAATGAACCGGCCCTAGGTATTGATAGAGGGGGAAATTATATAAAAATTTCTAAAAATAATAGTGGTACAGGAATGAAATAAATATCACTGAACTCGTAAAATTGCGCAGGTCAAGAATATGCCCTTTAATCCTAGAATTGATCGTAGAGATGTTGTCTAGCCGATCTCCCGCGTTAATGCTAGCCATCGCGTGCCCAAGCTAGACTTGCCGCGCTCGTAAGCATTCATCTCCCATTGGTTCCACATTTTCAATAACTTGGCGGTTTTTATCAGACCTTGGCCTCGTAGGAGTGTCTAGTATTTTCATCAGCCCCTCACGTTATTGCATCATATTTTTTCTAGGCGCGAATATTACAATGAACATACCATCAGCGTGTCTCACTGCGCGTCCCTTCTATTTTGAGGTAGCCACCACCTGTCCTTCTGAAACATTGCTAGGGTCTATCTTTTCACAATCCTAAGTATTTAGCCTTTTGTCAAACTGCTGCAGGTATGTCCTCATTGTCTCCAACAAATGCTTGAAATTTCCTCATCTCCGTCTGGCTCTTTCATGACGCTGGTAGAAATATTTATTAATTGAAGAAATAAAATATCGAATCATTTATCCATCAGAGGATAATAGGTTCACAACTCCTCCACTCACAAAATTTCGAACTTAGGAGAAAGTCGATAATTTTAAAAAGACTTCCGTAGGCCAATTTGTTTTATTTCAGAATCACCCATTTTCTATTACTTGGTCTAGCCGCTCCTGTCTTGAATGGCATTTACTCGTTTCATTTCCTGCTTGTAATGACCCTCTCAACTGCTTGCATGACGCGCTGGAGCCTCGGGCAACACTCTGCTCGTCTCGTTAATGTTTGTCAACACCAATTCCACTTCCTTCTTCACGTGCCGTACTCAACTGCTCCCCGTCCACTTGGTTGATATAGGACGTCCATATATTTGAACTGCATCATTATTTCGGCGCTATCATGGTTCACTTCTTCGATATTTTTTAAGTTGGCTGCATTGTAGACCGACATTGTTCCTGTGCTTAACTCTTTCACTCTGTATGCATTATTTCCTAGATTTCTTACGATAGAATAGGGTCCTATGAACTTTTCGCAGAATTTGCTGAAGATCTTGTTCTCTGGATCCGATGTAGCGGGTCGTTTCACCAAAACGAGCTGGCTGATTTCTAGATCACTGTGAAACCTCTTATTTCTCACTCGCCGTAATCTGCGATCTGCTTGTTTTCTCAGGTAGGCTCTCGTTCTCTCAATTCGCAGGTCAGGCGCTATCATGGGATCTTGTGGGCAGTTAATGTTGCTTTTCCATGTTCTCACTAGATACTCGTTTTTGTGTAAGACCATAGGGATCTGACCTGTTGACTCGTGACTGGTAGAATTCATGCATGTCTCTACATCCTTAATTTTATCCACCCATTTATGATGTTCTTTGGGAATGAAGATTCTCAAGTATGATGTTACACATTTTCTTGCTCTCTCACTTGGATTAGCTTGGGCATGTCGGATACTGCTTAAAACGTGTTTTATACCCATGTCCTCCATACCTTTCTTGAATTCGGCGCTTGTAAAATAGCTGCCATGGTCTGACAATATAAATTCTGGTTTTCCAAGGATTGGAATAACTCTATTTCGAATACGACTGAGTACTTGTTTCGATGTAGTTTTCTGAATGGGGCATAATACGACAAACTTAGAAAACACATCAATGCACACTAGCAAGTGACGGCAACCTCGCCTTCCTTTCGGAATTGGACCGAAACAGTCTAGGGCCAGTAGCTCGCAGGACTTCTGAGGTAGCAATGGTCTAGGATACTGCCTCATTAAATAGTTATTGAGCTTTGTCCTCTGACACGGATCACAAGTCGTAATGACGTCACATATAGTTGTTCTCATACGTGGCCATGTAAATGTCTCTCCTATTGTCGCTTCGCACTTGTCTAATCCGACGTGTCCGTAACTTTCGTGAGTATGCCAGGTCAATCCTCGCTCTAAAGATGCAGGTACTAGTATGCGTAACTTGGTGTGGTCATTATCTACCCATTTGTGCAGCAAATTGTTGACATAAACATATCTTCCTTCTTAGGCTTTCGCTTCTCGAAATGCAGGTGTTCCTGTAGGTAGCTGCTTTCTAAAGTATTGAATTAATAGCATCATCCATGGTTCCGCTTCCTGTTCTCGCTGTATCTCACGTAACTCCTCCAAAAATTCCCGGTCCTTCGGTGTTAACTCCAAGTGTTGTACCGTCGCTGTTTCTTCACTATCAGGCTCTGGGTTCCTGCTGAGTGCATCCGGAATCACGTTCATCTTTCCTGGACAATGTTCAATCTCAATGCTAAACTGCTGAATATATATAGACCAACGTGTCACACGTTCGCTTGCCATCGACGTCTTAAACAAGAATGTTAGTGCCTTGTGATCAGTCCTGACAACAATGGGTATCCATAAATTATTCTTTTCCATTGTTGGAGCGCATGAAGTATGGCCAACAACTCTAGTTCCGTTACAGTATAATTGCGCTCGTGCTTACGCAATTTTCGGCTGACAAATGCCAAATATGTTTTATGTTGCAGGTTAGCTGGATCTTCTTGGTAGAGCATAGCACCTATACCAATTAGTGAAGCATCCGCTTGGATTATAAATTTGTGCTTGAAATCTGGATATCCTAACTTAATGCAGTTTTCCAATAGCTGTTTTGTTGCTTGGAACGCCTTCTCACACTCCGCATTCCATAACCATTTATTATTCTTTTTTAGCATTTCCTGCATTGGAGCCACAGTCTCCGTGTAACCTGGACAGTTTTCCTTAAAGAATCCCGTTACGCCTAAGAAAGCCCGAATGTGCTTGACTCTCGTTGGTGTAGGGAAATTCTTTATCGCTTCGATCTTAGCTGGATTTGGCTTCACTCCCTCCTTGTCAATGATGTGACCCAAATATAAGATCTCGCTCTTGAAGAAAAGCGATTTCTTCAGGTTTACTTTGAAATTTGATGCATTCAGTTTGCCTAATACTTTATCTAAATTTTCCATGTGAGTTTCAATGTTGTCGGATGCCAGCAGAATGTCATCAATGTAGCGTACCGTCATCTCCTTAACTTCCTCGGTTATATTCCGGTCCAGGGCTCGGATTAAAGCACAGCCCGCTGTTTTGACTCCAAAGGGCATTCGGACGAAGCAAAACGTTTGGTTATCGAATAAGAAGCCAGTTAGAAGCTGTGACTTCTCATCCAATTCAATATGGTGGAAACTGAACGTCAAGTCAACTGATGAATAAATGCTTTTCTTTTTAAAGCCTTTTAGTACGTCTCTGATAATTGGCGCTCTGTCATACTCAGGAAAAATGAGTCTCATGTTGAGATTTCTGGCATCTAAACGAAGTCTAATAAATCCATTTGGTTTTGTGACTGCCAAAATCGCATTTAGATAAGGTGTAGGTGTCTTCCTTATCACTCCAGCTTGTAACATCTCATCTATAATGACCTTGACTTGACAACGATATTTTTCCCGAATTGGGTACAATCTACTTTTGAAAGGTGACCAATCCTCGACTTGCATAGAATATTTGAAATGTAATATTTTACCAGGTACTGTATCAAATACTGCTTTGTGTTTCCTTAAAATCTCTTCTAATTGTTTTCTATGTTCACCCCCAAGTTGAATGTCATTGAGCCGCTCCTGTAGTAACTCTTCAAATTGTGCCTCACTGTCGTCTCCTTCCGTTAATAAAGACCATATCTCCAGGGATTCACTCTCCTCATCTAGTTCCACAACAGCTCCTTCTATGATGTTATCTTCTGCCTTTCGTATCTCCTCTTCCGCCTCTTCCGATATTGCTTCCAATGCCCAAGAATTTACATCTCTTCCGGTAGTGATTTCATCCATATGCAATCCCACGTTCTTCAGCTGATCATACTCTCTAAAACTGACTGTATTCTTGTGCAAATCTATCACTGCTTGATAGTCACAAATGAAATTTGCACCAAGAATTATATTGAAATTCATCTTAGCCATGATAATGAATGTTTGCCCAAAAGTGTGTTCCAATATGTTCAGCTCTAAGTACGCTTGACGTTTACAAGTGACGGTGCGTTCAGGAATAACACCCCTCACTTTGAGTTGTGGTACGGGAATTACAGGAATATTTTGACTCCGTCCCAACTCTCGAACCAAGGCCTCCGATACCAGACTGATCTGCGACCCCGTATCCAATAAACATCTTATATTAATTCCACCAATCCTCGCGTAAATAATGGGTAACTGCCTAATTTCATCGTTCCGTGGTTTCACCGTCTCCTCCAGGCAATCTTCTGGCAAAGCAATCCATTCTTGTATGTTCGCTACTATCCATCCATCTTCAACTTCCGACTGTTGCGTTTGTAGACTGTCTTCTTTATCCAAATTTAGCATTTTTTTTAGCTCCGGTGCGACTCCCATCATCCTTTTGTCGCCCATGCCCTTGATCTTCCTCTTGTCTCAGTAGACTTCCAGCTTCCTCAGTATGTGTGTCTGGATTCTTCATGTTCCCAATGGCCTTTTCCCATCTTCCTAGCTCTCCACCTTGACTAGCGTGTAATTCCTCTAGGTAATTTTGTGATTGAGCGTGCCTATCATCCCAGTCATTTCGATAATTTCGTGGCTCTCCTTGATTTTGATCTCTCCTTCCTTTCCATCTTTGATTAGCATTGTAATCACCGTATCTTCCATAAGGCCTCTCATTTCTTCGATTTTCACGCCATTGCTGATACCCTCTATGTTGATATCTATTGTTGCCTTGATATGACCTATTGTTATAGTTATTCTCGTTACGCTGGTATGGTCTGTTTTCTCCTTCTTCCTGGTTTCGCCTAGGTGTGGAGGTGCTTGTATTAGTACCCTGCGTTTTAGTGTTTGCCTGTTTTGGTTTTATGACCTCTGTCGTATTGACTAACTCCAGCTGTCTTCCTCCTCTATAATGATTATGAGATGTAGTCTCATCTATCTGGCGTAATATCTGCTCTGCATGTAAGGCCGTACTAACGTTCGCTGCGACTAGTACTTGCTGCACGTTGATTGGTAATTGCCGCGCTATAGTCATCACCAGATCCGCTTCATTTAAAGGGTAATCAAGGTCGCGAAATTTTAGCATTTGCATGTTAATGAAATCTGAGTATTTCGTTTGCTGGGTAGTTTGGTATTTTCTAGAGTAAAGCTCCATCCTTAGACTCTGTTGTAATGCTGGCGACCCGTACTTGCTCAGAAACGCTAATTTGAAATCTGCCATCGTTCCAAATGTATATTTGAAGCTTAAAAACCATGTAAGGACATTTCCTGATAAAAATCTCTCCATCATCCTCAATCTACGTGCTTCAGGTACCCCAGTGTCATTGTAATGATCTTCAATTTCTTTAATAAAGGCTTTAGGTGTCACCCCTGGATTCTCCGTGCATTTCTGCGGTTTATAATCGTTCGAGCGAATTACTTGGATAAGTTGTGTGGGCTGATGACCGTCTTGTGGCGTGGAACTCCTTTCGATATTCTTGGGAAACCCCTCCGTGTTAGTCGTTAATGGGCTCTCTGTCTGAGCTTGACTCCCTGCTGTGCTTGTCTCGTCCGGGCTATTTGAGTCGTCCTGTTTATCTTTCATTGTTCCCGTTTTAAATATCGAGGATTGTTCTAACGACCTCAGTCCAGCTTTAATGATCCTGTCTGTTTGCTCTTTAAGTTTACTCTTAATTTCTTGCTCTAATGCTTGAATACGAGTATGATTTTCGCCTACTGTCTTTAGAATGGTTGATCTTTCCTCTTTAGAATCGATATTCATTTTTCGCCAATCTTTCCTTATTTGCTCCTTAATCGTGCTTACTTTCTCCTCAATCTGGCTTTTAGTGTCATCCTGATTGCTTTCTATCTGGCTTTTCATTTCTTCCAATCTCGCGCTATTTTCGTCGATGGTATTCTTTAATTGATCCTGATCCGCTTCTAGGCTTTTCCATTGCTCCGCTGATTTTATTTCAAGACGGTCCATATCTTTATTTATGCCGGATATATTTTCATCTACCGCTGATAATTGTTGTTGAATGACTTTGCCGCTCTTTTCCATTTCCTTAAATCGTCCTTCTAACTTATCCTGAGGTATCTTGACCTCGCTTGTATTCATAGTGCATGCTATTTCAATTTGCTCTAATTTGGCTAACACCGTTTCATCCAGAATGCTAAGGTTTTGATCAAAAATACTTTCCATTTTCTTAATCTGATCTAATTGTTTTTCATTGTTTTTACTAACATCTAGGGCCAGCAATACCATCTGTTGATTAGTGTGATCCTTCATCTCTGCGGTTAACGAAGCTAATTGGTTCGTGTTTTTAACATTCTGCGCCACTAACTGCGAATTTATAGTGTCATTGATTTCATTTTTAATAATCTAGCTTGTTCCGCCTGATATTCATTTTGTTCAATCCTACTGTTATTTAATTGTGTCCGCAATGATTCACTTTGTTCGGATGATTTGTTTATAGACTCACTTTGTTCTAACATACTAGTGTTTATTTGTTCAGATATTTTCGCGTTTAATGCTTCATTTTGTTCTAACAAACTATTGTTTATTTGTTCAGATAATTTCGCGTTTAATGCTTCACTTTGTTCTGATAGTTTAGTGTTTAATGATTCACTTTGTTCTGATAGTTTAGTGTTTATTTGTTCAGATAATTTTGTGTTTAGTGATTCACTTTGTTCTGATAGTTTAGTGTTTTATGATTCACTTTGTTCTGCCAATTTAGTGTCCAACAATTCCTGTGTTCTCCTAGCCGTACTCTCAATGATTTCTTGAATCTGTTCCACCGTTGCCATGTTATACACTTTATATGAGACATTAGGGAAATGGCATAAAGCAATGCCCCTTGACGCACACATACAATCCAATGCACATTTAATTTCTTTACCCTACTCAGTTCATTTATTTTTACATTTAATCCCACTAGTCGATTGCATCTCTGAGTGGTTCTAATTTTACTCAATTTAATTTAAACCCAAACACATATTCAGTCATTAAATTGTTATCCTGATCTGATATTAACACTGACTAATTAACAAAGTATTAATTGTCATTTAATGCTACCAGCCTCCTAACATTTTCATGAGTTTGACTTTCTAAACAAATCTAGTTTTAACTTTAATCATTGGGCGCCCGGTTTCATGTATACTACTTTTATTTTAATTCAAAAGACAAAAACGTGAACCGTATTTTACATTGCAAACTCCTGATTTTAATTTCTATTTCACACATTTGGCAGTATCCTCTTCGCCTCAATTACTTTTAATAAAATATCACTTTCCGGTGATTAAAATACTGTCATATCTGCCTCCACTTGTGGCCTGTCAGTTTTACTCAAATACGCCAACTAAATGTGTTCCAGCAGCGAACCAGCAACAAAATTACACCTTCATTGTTGCGTCAGTTTGAAAACCCAACTACGGTTACATTGACATGTGCAATTTCTCTGCCGTTACACCACAGTGAACCGCCCCACGCTTGGCCGCGCCAGTTTACTTCCTATGAACCCTTCTGAATAGCAGTGTTTATATGCAAGAATCTTGATCAAGGGGTTGCGCTCAGTTCCTAGTGTGATGTTTACGTTCGCAAAACAACATGCTCTACTGAGGTAAGGGTCATAGGATTAAAACTATAATTAAGAAAGAAAGGTGACAAGACGTAAAATAATAACATGATTTAATGACTAATAGTGCATAAAAAGAAAATAAACAACAATAATAACAAATATCCTCCCTGAATTTTCCCATGACAAGGATATCTACCAATGTTGAGGAGTCAGACGGATCTCCCCTTTATAAAAATGTGGATCCTGGTTCCACTAACTTGCATTTGGATTTTATGTACGCGTAATGACTAACTACGAGGAATGAGTACTTGGATGACTGTTCGTTTACAGCGGGTCAACAGCCACGATGCTTACGAACAATCATCTCGTAAATCAACGTTTACGGATATGGGACATGACACTAATAAAAACCCTTAAAATTTAATGCTGACACACACACTAAAAATCTATTATTTACAGGAATCTCCCTCGAGACCCTCCATTAGTGCGATGACGCACTTGACAATATGAGCTGCCAACTCGGCCAATTGCTCAATACGCAAACAAGGAAAATACAGCATCGCATGTGACGTCACGGGTCACTGATATGGAATATAAACATGGACAGAAACCAACAACAACAAAAGCCTGACCGGCTGAGATTACTTTATATGAACAAAAGCGCACGTTAAGGTAACGCTTCGGAGATTATCGTGATTCGTAGGCAACTCCCATTTATTTAAACAATTTTTATCATTGATCAGTTCTTAATTCTGTATTTCAAGTAATTACTGAGCCAACAAGCACTCCCCACTAATGACCTCGCTTGCAACCTTCAGTCCGCCTTGTGAAACAGCTCCCCCTTCCTCAATACTTGTCATTTGCCCAACTCCAGTGTGTAAAAATAACTGACCAGCTGTGCCGTTATCTCAAAGAATCAACAGCAACAAATCTCAACCACCTAAACTTATGGTCAGACATTAATCAAAATAGCCACATATGTCCTCGCAAGGTAACAATATGGACCTGGCACCAAGCTGACATAAATCAGTCTACGCTGAAATTCCCGCTTGTAATGACCACAAAATACACACACTCACACTGCTGGAAATGACATAACGTTTTTCACAGAGGTCGGCTGAATAGATGCTCACAAACTATTTTAATAAAATATTAAAACCTACGATAGAGCTGACTGCTCTTCGTCACAAATCACATTGCTCCAAAGGCAATAATCTCACTGAATCTGATCAATAATAAACCTTAAAAAGATTAATTACCCTCCAATCTACTGTATAATTATATTACTTCAGTCCTACTTCTGAAACACAACATATCTCCGAGAGACATTTTAACCGTATTGCGTAACATATGCAAACACGGTCGTCCACATAGCTACGTTAGTTTAAACAACAAACAAACAAGAACCATCTACTAATAACATTTATGCGAGCTGTTTCCATGCAAAAGGTGTGTCAGACCAAAACTAAATATACTACGTTAATCACACTAGCAAAATATTTACAAAACAAAATATGTCCCATATACCATAAGTTAATTTATCAGATAATAAGAATATTATTGTGTACTCATCCTCGTCCAGTCACCCGTCAAAGGACATCCGCTCCCATCTCCCAACTGAATGCTTCTTATCTCATCTCAACCATCTGGACGGAGTGTTGATAGATCCAAACTTCTTCCAGGATAAGCGATGTCATCTCTCGTGCTGATTCAAAAAAGTTAGATTATTATACACTCGATATCTGACTACTAAATTCGCCGTTTCAGGTACTAATTTCCCCGGAACAGTCTGTTGGCGAATTGTCGATGATACTGCCCCTACAAAATATAGTACTGTGACTATCTATCACTGAATTTAACACATTTATTAATAATTTCTGTGTCCTCAAGACACGCCAAAGTATAAGTGCCTACGTCCTTAGACACGCAAAAATGTAAAGTAACCTGTGTCCTCGACACACCAAAGTATAACCTGTGTCCACTGACACACAAAATATAATAGCCTACGTTCTCAGACGCACAAAAGTAATAAGCAATGTCTTGGCTCTTCACGCCACATATAAATGAACCGGCCCTAGGTATTGATAGAGGGGGAAATTATATAAAAATTTCTCAAAATAATAGTGGTACAGGAATGAAATAAATATCACTGAACTCGTAAAATTGCGCAGGTCAAGAATATGCCCCTTAATCCTAGAATCGATCGTAGAGATGTTGTCTAGCCGATCTCCCGCGTTAATGCTAGCCATCGCGTGCCCAAGCTAGACTTGCCGCGCTCGTAAGCATTCATCTCCCATTGGTTCCACATTTTCAATAACTTGGCGGTTTTTATCAGACCTTGGCCTCGTAGGAGTGTCTAGTATTTTCATCAGCCCCTCACGTTACTGCATCATATTTTTTCTAGGCGCGAATATTACAATGAACATACCATCAGCATGTCTCACTGCGCGTCCCTTCTATTTTGAGGTAGCCACCATCTGTCCTTCTGAAACATTGCTAGGGTCTATCTTTTCACAATCCTAAGTATTTAGCCTTTTGTCAAACTGCTGCAGGTATGTCCCCATTGTCTCCAACAAATGCTTGAAATTTCCTCATCTCCGTCTGGCTCTTTCATGACGCTGGTAGAAATATTTATTAATTGAAGAAATAAAACATCGAATCATTTATCCATCAGAGGATAAAGGGTTCAATATATAAAATCCAACATGGCGACCATACGAAATATTTAGTCGGTTCTCAATATCTACGAATCTATTACAGCAATCAAACTGAAATTTTGTATGTAGATAGAGGCAATTAACATAAGTAGGATATATGAAAATAGGCTGTATAGTTCTTCACGTAACTACTTGTTCATTATGAAACACTTTCTCTCACCAATCAGAGCTCAAGAAACAGTTGTTTGACCAATTAGGTGAGGATAGCAACGCACCTGCACTGAGTTCCAAGGCATTCTAATTTTATTTCACTGCCTGGCTTAGTGTCATAGTGGGGCAATCGAGGAGGCCATAGTCTAATACAAGGTATTCTGTGCGTCCCATACGCTCTGTTCAGTACATAAAACTGGCGAAATCTCGACATATATTTATGAATATTTATGTTCGAACATATAATATTTACAATAATTATTGTCGAACATAAACAGTCGTATTCAATTCGCCTATAATGGTAATTAAGACACTCGTATGGAAATTATAAAACTCGCATACGCTCGTTTTATAAACATACTCGTGTCTTAATTATTGCCATTATAGGCTCGTTGCATAATGCACTATTTTGTGGTGGTGTTAGTGTGAGCGATAAGTAGTACAGTATAATGGACGTAACATCCAGGTCTTTTTCCCGTATTGATAATCATAATAATAAACAGGGGAACGGCTATTTAATAACTACAGTACTGACACATGTAATTTAAACACGAATAGAAAAATATGATTAGAAGGAGGAGTAAGTGAATTAATAGACACTGCCTAGGGCCTATATCTCATTGTCTGTTAGAAATATAGAGACCAATAGTGTCGTCATTTGTCGCATAGCGCCTTAGAAAAATAATCAAAGCACTTTGGAAAACTTCGGCTGTCCCGAGCTCCTGAGGTAGCAATAGTGTTAATTATCACCACATAGCGCTCAAGGATGATTGGAATAAATGAAAGTAAATTTGAAAGCACCTACGCTTATTGCAGCTGATAACCTCAATGAACTGCACCTACACTATCTCACTTACACACAGGCATAATATTTTCTTTATGATAACTGTTTTAAGGGGACTAAGACATTTTTGCACTAATTTCTCCCCGTGACTGAAATGTATAAGCAGCGCAAGATGTAACTATTTTTTCAATTCTGCACCAGAGCTCGGGTAGAGGCGGCGTTATGCAGCCCGCATTGCCAGCCAACAATAGACTTATTGAAATATTCTTACAGTTACACTACTACGGACATGGAATGGTTCTAGGGCCTTAAAAGGTGGTTTACAAGTTCCTCTTGTCTATTATTCTGAATGTGGGGAATGAAGAAGCTTCTCCAAAATATCAGGAGGGTTTCAAAGGGTATGTAAAAAGTGGTGCAATTAGGTGAAACGGTGCAGATTTGAACTAAAGGGCCTAAATGCAGGGAATGGAGTGGTCCGTCCGATATTTAAAGTGGGCAGCGTTACCCAGTGGGTTCCAAAGGGTAGGCCAAAGTATGTAAAATTTGGTTGAGATCAGTGAAACGGTGTAGATTTGTGCCAAAGGGCCTAAATGCAGAGAATGGAGTGGTCTGTCCGAATTTACATGTATACAGTGTTCTCGTCGGGTTCCAAAGGGTAAGTATGTAAGATTTGGTTCAGATTGGTGAAACGGTGTAGATTTGTTCCAAAGGGCCTAAATGCAGGGAATGGAGTGGTCTGTCCGAAATTGCATGTAGACAGTGTTATTCGTAGGGTTCCAGATGATAAGTATGTAAAATTTGGTTCAGATCTGTGAAACAGTGTGGATTTGTGCCTAAGGACCTAAATGCAGGGAAATTTAAAGCAGACAGCGTTACCCGCAGGGTTCCAAAGGGTAACTATACAAATTTTGGTTCAGATCGGTAAAACGATATAGATGTGTGCCGAAAGGGCCCAAACGCATGGAATTAAGTGGTCTGTCCAAAATTTCAAGCGAACAGTGTTACCCGCAGGGTTCCAAAGGGTAAGCATACAAAGTTTGTTTCAGATCAGTGAAATGGCGTAGATTTGTGCCAAAGGACCTAAATATAGGGAATGGAGTGGTCGGCCCGAAATTTCAAGTGGACAGTGTTACCCGCAGGGTTCCAAAGGGTAAGTATACAAATGTGGTTCAGATTGGTGAAACGGTGTAGATTTTTGCCAAAGGGCCAAAATGCAGAGAATGGAGTGGTCAGTCCATAATTATAAGTGGACAGAGTTACTCGCTGGATTCCAAAGGGTAAGTATTGAACCCTTCAGAATAGCAGTGTTTTATGCAAGAATCTTAGATCAAGGGGTCGCGTTCAGTTCATAGTGTGGTGTTTACGTCCGCCAAACAACGTGCTTTTCTGAGGCAAGGGTTATAGGATAAAAACTATAATTAAGAAAGAAAGGAGACAAAACGTAAGATAATAACAAGATTTAATAACTAATTTGTGCATAAAAGAATAAAACAAACAATAATAAACAAAATCCTCCCTGAATTTTCCCCTGACAGGAATATTTATCACTTTGAGGAGTCAGATGGATCTCCCCTTTTCTAATAAAATGTGGATCCAAGTTCCACTATCTTGCATATGAATTTATGTTCGCGTGATGACTATCTACGAGAAATGAGTACTTGGATGATCGTGCGTTCACAACGGGTTAACAGCCACGGTGCTCACGAACAATCATCTCGTAAATCAACGTTTATGGATATGGGCATAACATTAATAAAAATCCTTAAATCTAACTCTGACACACATATTACAACTCTACTATTTACAGGCATCTCTCTGAGACCCTTGTTAGTGTGGTGACACACTTAACCAAATGAGCTGCCACAATGGCCAGACACTCAACAACAAGGAAAAACAGCGCCGCACGTGACTCACGGGTCACTGACATGGAAAATAAACATAGAATAAACCAACAACAACAAATCACCTGAGTGGTTAAGATTACTTTATATTAACAAAATTGCATGTTAATGAAACGCTTCGAAGATTATCGTGTTTCGTAGGCAACTCCCATTTATTTAAACAATTTTACCATTGATCAGTTTCTCACATTTATATTTATTTTCAAGTAATTGGGAGCCAGACGTGCACTCCACTTTAATGAGCTTGCTTGCGAAACTCAGCCAGCCCTTGTGACCACAACTCACCCTTTTCTCAATACCTGTCATGTCCCCCTTCCAGTGTATATAAATAGCCGACCAGCTGGACTGTTATCTCATGGAATCAACAGCAGCTAACATCTCCTCCAACTCAACATATGGTCAGACAGTAATCACATATCCATAATTGTCCTCGCAAGGATACAATATGAATCTGGTACCAAGCTGACAGAAATCAGTCTCTGCTGAAGTTCCCGCTTGTAATACCACAAAAATATACTCAGAATACACACATCTGGGACTGACATAACGCCTTTCACACGGGTCTGCTGAATTAGAGCTCGCAAACATTTAACACAATATTTAAAACCTACGATAGAGCTGAATACTCTTCGTCACAAATTGCATTGCTCCAAAAGGCAATAATCACACTGAATCTGATCAATAATAAATCTCAACAAAATTTAATTACCCTCCAATCTACTATATAATTAGATTAATTCAGTCCTACTTCTGAAACACGACATATCTCCGAGAGACGTTTTTAACCGCACTTCGTAGCATAGGCAAACACGGCCGTTCACATAGCTACGTTAGTTAACACAACACAAAGAAAAGAACCTTCCATCAACTACAATTGTGCGAGCTGCTTCCAAACAAAAGTGTGTCAGATCAAAACTAAATATACTACATTAATCACACAAGCAAAGTATTTACAAAAATATGTCCCATAAAACCATAAGTTAATTTAATAAATAATAAAATATTATTTCGTACTCATCTCTTTTTGTAGTCACCCGTCAAAGAACATCAGACGCCATTCCCCAACTGGATGCTTCTTTATCTCATAGCAGCCATCTGGACGGACTGTTGAGAATTCCACACTTCCACTGCATTCATCGATGTCATCCTTGGGCTGATACAAAAATTAGGTTATTTTACACTTTATGTCTGTCTACTAAATTCGCTTGTTCAGGTACTAAATTCCCTGTCACTGTTCGTTGGCGAATTATCGACGATACTTTCCCTATAACTATAGTACAATGACTATCTATCACTGAGTTTAACACTTTACAATGAATATCTTGTGTCCTCGACACATAAAATACAAGTCTATCTCTTCAGACGAACAGAATCAAAGTCCTGTGTCCTAGACACACGGAATAAAGTCTACGTCCGTAGACGCACCAAATAAAAGTCTCGTGTCCTCGACACATAAAATAAAAGTCTACGTCCGTAGACGCACAGAATAATAGTAGTGTGTCCTCAACACACGGAATAAAAGTCTATCTCTTCAGACGAACAGAATCAAAATCAGTCTACGTCCGTAGACGCACAGAATAAAAGTCTACGTCCTTAGACGCACCAAATAGAAGTCTTGTCTTGGCTCTTCGACACACTTATAAATGAACTGGCCCTTGGGTCTAGATGGAGGGGGATTTTATGTAAAAATTTCTCGAAATAATTGTGATACAGGAATGAAATAAATATCACTGAACTCGTAATATTGCCCAGGTCAAGAATATGCCCATTAATCCTAGAATCGATCGTAGAGATTTTGTCTAGGCGATTTCCCGCGTGAATGCTAGCCACCGCGTACCCCAGCCGGAGTTGGCGCGCAAGTAGGCATTCTCTTCTCATTGGTTCTCCATTTTCTGTAATTTGGCGGTTTCTAGTAGATCTTGGCGTCTTGGGAGTGTCTATTTTCTTCATCAGCCATTCACGTTACTGCATCATATTTCTTCTAGGCGCGAATATCACAATGAACATACCAGAACCATGTCTCACCGCGCGTCGCTTCTAAAATTGAGGTAGCCACACCTGTCCCTATGATACATCGCTATGCTATTTCTTTTCATAGCTCAAGTACTTAGCCTTTTGTTAAACTGTCGCAGGTATGTCCCTACTGTCTCCAACAAATGCTTGAAATTTCCTCATCACTGTCTGGCTACTTTCATGATGCTGGTTGAAATATTTATTAATTGAAGAAATAAAAAGTAGAATCATTTAACCAACATAGGGTAAAGGGTTCAGTATATAAATGTTGGTTCAGATCGGTGAAACGGTGTAGACTTGAGACAAAGGGCCTAAATGCAGGGAATGGAGTGGTCTGTCAGAAATTTGGAGTTGATAGGGTTACCCGCAGGGTTCCAAAGGGTAAGTACACAAATTTTTGTTCAGATAGGTGGAATGGTGTAGATTTGTATAAATAACAGACAGACAGATAAAATTTCTGCTTTATATATATATAAGGTGCGTTCAAAAAGTAACGAGCAGGAGGTTGGAATGCGCATACCGGAGACGACATCGGCTAATCGAGGCGTGTGTAGCGAGGTGAAGTTCTGACCAGAGCGTTTGGTGTTTGGATTCTGGTTCGAAGTGATGACACCATGACCCATCTCCAGCCACCACTCGTGCCAGGAACCCATTCCCTTCCTTCGCATAGCGCTGCAGATGACCAAGACAGTGGGCCATTCGACATGCCTCCTGGTGTGGTTGAAGACTGTGGGGCACCCATTAGGCACACACTTTGCGCAAGTGCAGTCGTTCCTTCATGATGGTGTGCACACTTCCGACGCTCAATCCGACCACGGCGGCTATGGCGTTCACTGTCACTCGGCGGTCCTGGGTAATGAGTGCATCAACCATATGGACGTTGTCATCGGTAATGCACGGGGGTGTCCCAGACCGGGCATCATAGGCTAAAGACACCCGTCCTTCCCTGAAGCGCTTGTGACACGTATTGACCCTTGCAAGGGACATGCAGTGTGCGCCGTAAGTAGGATATAAAGACCGGTTCTGGCACAGGGGCTAATGGGCAAGATGGCCGCCGCGCGCAATTAGTCCTATGTTATTCTTATGGAGAGGTCATTCAGAGCTGGCACAGGGGCTAATGGGCAAGATGGCCGCCATGTCCTGAGACCGTGAATAATGTCACAGGGGGAGTTCGACCATGTAGTCGTTAAATGGAATATTTATTGTTATTATTATTATTATGTAATTATTGATTAATAATTTTATTAGGTTTATTGATTGATAGCTTTCCACGGTGAGTGAGTGGTTATCGTGTCGGACTACCAATTCCAAGCTTGCAGGTTCGCTCTTGGTCGTGGTAAGTGATTTCTGAAAGGCGGCAAAAATTAAGACACGCATGTCATACGATGTTGGCATGTAAAAGAATGCAGGGAGAGGTCGGCTATGCAGTTGCTAAATGGAATATTTATTATTATTATTAGGTAATCTTGCATTGATTATGTACAATCAAGACCAGCCTTATATTGTCCACTTTTGAGTGTAGTGGTTAGCATTCTTGGCTGTTACTGTGGAGGCTCGGGTTCGAGTCCTGGCTCTGTCAAGATTTTAAATTCTAGGCTGAGGGTTGGAATGGGGTACACTCAACCTTGAGAGGCAAAACTGACAGGAGCTGGCTTTTGATTCATACCACTGCCATTCTGCCTAACCCAACTTCACCTAACCTAACCTAACCTAACCTTACCTAACCTAACCAGATCCCACCTTACCTTACCTAACCTAACCTAACCTAACTTAACTTTAAAGTCAGAATGTACAATACATTTTTTTATACCCTCATAAATTAGATATAGAGAATGTCCACCCCGATTTAGATCCTCGAGCACACTTTTCTGACATATATCATTAAAACGTGTACAAAGGAATGTCTGAAAATGTTCACTAACACATAGTACACGTTCACCATACATTGTGTCCACTTTTGAATGTTAATGATACGGAAAAGAGTATGCATTGGTAATTCAGTGAGCTTTTTTTTCTCTCTAATCAGCAGTTCTGCTCCCATAGCATTGAGAATATGTATTGCAGTAGCCTATAAAGAAACAAAAAAAATCATATCTATTACAGTTTAGCTATAAGTGACCAGAACCACTATAACATTTTATTCTAATAAGGATGTTTCCATAATGAAAAGAAAAAAAAGAGCTTACCATAATGATGGATTGAGTGTAAGAAAACGTCTTTTGCTGCTTGATGTCACTACTAAAGTGATACTCTTACAACAGACAAGTGAGTTCATGTTTAGCTGACGTAATCGTATGTTCCCACGCACTTCCTGTGTATTGCACGCGCCGTAGTGGCTAAATTTGAAACTAGATGAGATGGTTTGCTGATGTAATCGTATGTTCACCTGCACACACACGCAGGCCCCTGTGAATGGGTCCCTGTGGACGAGTCCCTGTGGACGGGACCCTGTGGACGGGTCATTGTTGACGGGTCATTGTTGACGGGTCCTTGTTGACGGGTCCTTGTTGACGAGCCCCCTGTGGACGGGTCCTTGTTGACGGGTCCTTTTTGACTAATCCCTTTAGACCGGTTCCTTTTGACTGGGTCATGACCCCTAATGCTATAATGAAATTAAAACGTTGTTCCACATGATACGCAAGCAAAGAGCCGATCGCTACTATGAATTAACATTTATGTTTTTGTTTTGTTTTTACGCATGTGCACTTGGTTTTTTTTTTGTAAGAGGGCGGGCTTTTTGAATACAGATTTATAAATGAGTTATTTATTTTTAAATTACCAAAAGATCCAAAACTAATAGGTAATTAGCTTTTTAACATTTCATGAACCAATAAGGCTATGGGACTTGTATTAGAGGTCGTTGGACTTGAGGTGACATTTTGTTTTTGAATCTATTATTATTTTTGTTAAAAGGGTCTAACTACACTTTTGTTAATATCTCACTAACTAATAATCAGAGAGGGTCAAGTGAGGTGTCATGGGACTCAGGATGGTCAACCCTTTTCCATGACCAACGAATTTACCCAAAAGATTCAAAACATCAAGGTCATTGACCTAAGATTTTATAAACTAATAATTGAATATTAACATGTGAGGTGTCATAGGACTTAGAATGGTCAACCCTTTCCCATGGCCAATGCATTTACCAAAAGTGCCCAATACATCAAGGTCATTGACCTGAGATTTTATAAACTAATAATCGGGTACGAACATGTTAGATGTTTACCATGTGTGATGAAACATAGCTAGGTAGAGAAAGAATTAGTGTAGGCTACATGTATTGTGACTGACAAGTCTTTTACCATTGAAACTTGTTTTCAGATCAAACTGTAGTATAGAGAGAGTATAGGTTGCAGGTATGGGTTAATAAATGAGAAACAGTGTACGCAAACTCTGATTTATCAAGAATTAAGAGTAGACTATCTTTATTTGATTGGTTAAAGAGGATAGCTAAAACACAAAAATGCTCAGTGGTTACCGACACAAAATGATCGCTACACACAACAAGCTTTAAATACTTGAGGCTAATAATCAATACACACACACACTCGCTTGTTCTAAACTAAACTGTGTTGCTGTCAGTGCTCAGACAGTAGGCTGATGACGAAATGCATTACTAACAGAAATATAATCATTTCCGGTTGTCTAATGTTACCATCTACCTATTTATTTATTTTTTGTGTTGCAGTGGTAAGCACTTTTAGCTCTTGTATTGGTAGTCTTAACTCGATTTCCAGGTCTGAGGCCTAGAACGAGTTGAACTAAGAAACAAGGGCATGGTGGTGCAGTGGTTAAGCTGTTAGCCTTTTCACCAGAGGGTTCGATTTCAGGTTAATATGCATGTCATAAACATATTAAACAAAACAAAAACAGAGATAAGGTTTAAAACTGATTACATTTGTGACTTTTCAAATTATTACTTGGATTACAAATACAAAAGGTGAACTGGGTTTGATATACAGTTAATGCTGTCTATCACACACTCGACTGTAAGAAAGCCAAAAGAGCAAAAGGCTTAGGTAGAGCAGTGGTAAAATTGCTATAAGTAGAGAACTACCTGGCAAAGCTATATCGCATAAACAGTGCAGGATACAATCCAGCAATCAAATTTGTATCTTGTGGAACAGAGAAATGCACTTACGTGAGAAAATGCAGGTTCATGTATAATATGACCTAACACACAAGTGTTCACCTGTGCACGTGCACAATAAGAGCTAACAAGTCACATTCTGTTTAGTTCGTACGTAACGTTAGGTTAGGGCTAATGCACACACCCTAGTACACGAGGCACATGCCATTTGAGAGCAGGTCAAGGGATCTAACTTGGTGGATGGATGTGTTCTAACGAGTCATTTGTAGTTGAAAGAGAATAATACTTGTTCTTAAGATGTTAAAACTGAGGAGATGGTATGTACAGTAAGACGTCTTGTTATTTCCTGTGTAATATTACAGACATGATAGAGAGCGCGCAGATCTGTTGCTATGACTACGCTGCAGTAATTTGAAACCGCAAGTGTTCATTAAGACAATGAATGATGATCATGCAAAGTTAGCAGTTATTGGATATTACACAGGTGTTCCTTCCGGTGTCATGTTGCTGACATACCAGAGAGCGCACACTGCTGTTGCTATGACTGACGCTGCAGTAATTTGAAACCCCATGTGTTGATTAAGACAATGGGTGATGATCATGCAAAGTCAGCAGTCTTTGGATACCACACATCAACATTGACTAAATCATAAACGTGTTGTCATAACCAGCAGAAACCTCATTTAAAGATTTTAGATTTTACATTTTAAATTTAAGATTTTTTTTATTTTTAGATTTTACTTTTTTACATTTTCCTAAAAGAGTAAACAAGGTCACATACCTAACCTCATTAAACCTAACTTTACCAAACCTAACTTAAGCTAATCCAAAGGCTAATGCACATACCCAAAGCATATAAGGTACATGCAACTATCCTTATGCTAGTCTTACAGGTTACTGTACAACATGATCACTACCCAAAAGGATTTTTTTTTCATTTTGTTGTTTATACATATGTCAATTTTCCAATTTCCCATTTTCAGTTTTTTAATGTCAGTTTAAAGTTTTTTCAATTTCATGATATTGAAACATGGATTTTCCAATTTGTTGTTTTCAAATTTGTCAATTTACTAAATTCACATTTACAGTTTTTTTTTAATTTCAGTTTAATGTTTTTTTTGTTCTATTTGTTAATATGGAAACATGGATTTTTTTACCATTTGTGTTTTTTACATGTCATGCAATTATTCTTATGCTAGTCTTATAGGTTACTGTACAACATGATCACTACCCCACTGGATTTTTTTTTTCATATTGTTGTTTACACATATGCCAATTTTCCAATTCCCCATTTTTAGTTTTTTTTTATATTAGATTTAAGTTTTTCAATTTCATAATATGGAAACATGGATTTTGCATTTTGTTGTTTACACTTTTATCAATTTTACAATTTCCCATTTACAGTTCTTAAAATGTCAGTTTAAAGTTTTTCAATTTCATGATATAGAAACATGGATTTTCCAATTTGTTGTTTTCACATTTATCAATTTACCAAATTCCCATTAACAGTTTTTAAAATTTCAGTTTAATGTTGGTTTTTTTTCTATTTGTCAATATGGAAACAAGGATTTTTTTTTCCAATTTGTGTTTTACATGTTCATTTTGCATTAGGAGTGGAGAAAGGTGGGTAGTAATTAAAAATGTGCAAGCAGTGCCCATTGTTGACTTGTCCTTTTCATACAACAGACAAGTGAGTTCATGTTTAGCATGCATTACTAAAAATGTAATACCATGCAAGTGTTTAACATTTTTACAAATTAGCTTATGTATTAGTTTATGTGTGGGGTCTTATGTTGAGCATTTTGTATTGACTTATTTGAGAAGTTATTTTTGTCAATGCATTTAGTAGATTTTTCTCTTGGTCTTGGAAAGTATATCAGTCCATTTTATCACAACATAATGCTTACTGCCATGTTTGTAAGCAACAACAACACACTAAACTTTAAAAAAAAACACTAAAGTACTCTAAGGTGCCTAAGATAACTAAAGTGCCCAGTCAAGAACATTATTATTTTTTTTTTGCAAAAAAAGGTGAATGGGGAAAGTAGACTATATGTTTAAACTAAAAAAAATCATATAAAGTCATATGTTAGCTCTAACATCTACGTTTATTCCATTCTTAGTCGAAAAATATTATATATTTTTTTAAATATTTCTAAAAAAATATTTGGAAAGTAGGCTATATTTTGAAAACTACTCATCCTATAAAGTCATATATAGACTCAAACCAATGGGTTTTATATCCTTAATCGTTAGAACAAAATATGGAATTATTGACATTTTTTTCCAAAAATGATCATTTTGAAAAAGGGGTATATATTGGAAGCTAGGAATTTTACAAAAAAGTGTGTTTGACATAAATGACAGGTATTTACCACTTCTACCCACAAGCCAAGTCCCAGATCTCTGGGACAACATCCAAAAATGTTTTATTGTGAAGAAGGCGATATTTTCAAAACGTATCATTCTAAAAAGTCATATATAGACTCAAACAAATGTTCTTTAAGTTATTTAACGTTAAAACAAAACTTAACATTTTTAGCCTATTTTCAATTTTGAAAAAATAGGCTTATGAGATCACCTTTTGTCCGTGTGTGTGTGCGTGTGTGTGTGTGTGTGTGTGATTCGTGTGTGTGTCCCCCCCTAATAAAATCTAAACGGCAGGAGCGATATCAATGAAACTCGGAAAGTTCATAGCACTATTCCCGGCGACCTCGACCGTGCCCTTCAAATTTTGTTACGACTCACCAATCCCACATGGCGGCTGTGCGAATTATTTCACCAGCATCCAATATCTCCGAAACTATTACCGATATTACCCTGACATTTTCTATGGTGATAGAGGGAACTACTATAAGTTCACTTATGTGACTTTTGAAAACCTGGTAACTACAAAACCAACATGGCGGCCAAGCGAATTTGCGACTTTTAAATAGACGTTTCTCGCGATTTGACCAACCAAACGCAATGAAACTTGGTACAGTATATGTTTATATACATTGTAATGCACCGACATCTAACTTCGTTCAATTGTTTACATAATCACAAGATGGCGGATGTGCGAAATATTTCACCGGCATTCTATATCTCTGAAACTATTAGCGGTATCTCCCTAAAATTTTGTACGGAGATAAAAGGCACTACTGGAAGTCCATCTATAAGATTTTCAAAAACCACTTAACTACAAAACGAACATGGCGGCCATGCGAATTTGAACATCTTAAATAGACCTTTCTCGCGATTTAATGTTCCAAGCGCACTGTAACCTGGTACAGGAAATATTTATACACATTGTAATCCACTGGTATCTAATTTAGTTCAATTGTTTACATAACCTCAAGATGGCGGCAGTGCGAATTTTAAAATTAAGTTTTTATTTCTTGTGATGTAGTCATGCGATCGAAGTGAAAGTTTGAATAATGAACCTACGCAATAATTTTCCTTTAATGGTACATGACTCTATGGCCTATACATTTAACAATCCAACATGGCGACCATCCGAAATATTTAGACGATACTGAATATCTACGAATCTATTTTAGCAATCAAACTGCATTTTTTAATGTTCATAGGGGCTATGAACTTAAGTTCACCTATAGGACTTTAAATAACCTGGTGATCACAAATCCAACATGGCGGTGATGCGAATTATAAATATTCACATGGACGTTTCTCGCAATTTAACCATCCGCGTGCAGTGAAACTTGGTACAGTAAATCTTTATCCGAATGTTAATCCACTGGCATCTAATTTATTTCAATTGTTTCCATAACCACAAGATGGCAGCTGTGAATTTTTTTTAAATCTCCTTGTTTTTTCTTGTGTCCTAATTATGCGATTGAAGTTTGAATACTACACGTTCACAACAATCTGCATGTAACAGTACATAACTCTAGGACCTACATATATAAAATCCAACATGGCGACCATCCGAAATATTTAGTCGGTTCTCAATATCTACGAATCTATTACAGCAATCAAACTGAAATTGTGTATGTTGATAGTGGCAATTAACGTAAGTAGGATATATGAAAATAGGCTGTATAGTTCTTCACGGAACTACTTGTTTTTCATTTTTTCTAAAAAAGTCAAATTTTCAAAATTGTCTATGGTGGCTTATGTTGGTGGCTTATGGTGGTGGCTTATGGTGGCTTATGGTGGTGGCTTATGGTGGCTTATGGTGGCTTATGGTGGTGGCTTATGGTGGCTTATAATGGTGGTTTATGGTGGTGGCTTATGGTGGCTTATGGTGGTGGCTTATGATGGTGGCTTATGATGGTGGCTTATGGTGGTGGTTTATGATGGTGGCTTATGGTGGTGGCCTATGGTGGCTTATGGTGGTGGCTTATAGTGGTGGCATATGTTGGTGACTTATTTTTGGTGGTTTACGTTAATACCTTATTTGTAATGGCTTATTTGACAGGTTATTTTTGTCAATGTATTTAGAGGATTTTTCTCTTGGTCTTGGAAAGTATCTCAACCCTTTTTTGTTATGGTAGCATAATGCTTACCGCCATGTTTGTAAGCAAAAACAACACACTAAAATTCCAAGAATCCAAAGTACTCTAAGGTTAATGATTGTCTCTCAACTCCTTTCAACGACTAGTCAAAAACATTATATATATTTTTAAAAATTTTCAAAAAAAGGTAAATTGGGGAAGTAGGCTATATGTTTAAACTAAAAATCATATCAAATCATATGCTAACTCTAACACCTACGTCTATCCCACTCTCATTCAAAAAATATAATATTCTTCAAAATTTTTCCAAAACAATATTTGGAAAGTAGGCCATATTTTGAAAACTAATCATCCTATAAAGTCATATATAGACTCAAACCAATGGCTTTTATATCCTTAATCGTAAGAACAAAATATGGAATTTTTGACATTTTTTTCAAAAATGTTCATTTTAAAACGGGGGTATATTTTAGAAACTAGGAATTTTACAAAAAAGTTTGTTTAACGTAAATGACAGGTATTTACCCCCACTATCCACAAACCAAGTCTCAAGTCTCTGGGACAAAATCCAAAAAAGTTCAATTTGGAAAGTATGCGATATTTTGAAAACTAATCATCCTAAAAAGTCATATATAGACTCAAACCAATGGCTTTTTATGTCCTTAATTGGTGGAACAAAACTTTACATTTTTTTCAGATTTTCCAAAAAAGTCCAATTTTCAAAATTGTCTATATTTTGGGAACTAAGAATTTCACAAAAAGGTTTGTTTAACGTAAATGAAAGGTCTTTATCCCCTCTACCCCAAAAATAAATTTCAGGTGCCTAGGACAAAAACTGTGCAGTAGTGTGTTTGTAACAGTTCCGCAGCCTCCTCCTCCTCCCCTCCTCCAAGATGGCGGCCGTAGCTTAACTTAACCTAGCCTAACCTAACAAGATGGCGGCCGTAGCTTAACTTAACCTAGCCTAACCTAACAAGATGGCGGCTGTAGCTTAACTTAACCTAGCCTAACCTAACCTAATCTATGAGGTGTGATCAAAACGTTCCAAAAATTTGGCTGCAACTTAACCAAACCTAGCCTAACCTAACCTAACCTACAAGGTATGATCAAAAAGTTCCAAAATGGCGGCCGTAGCTTCACTTAACCTAACCTAACTTAACCTAAACCTACGAGGTGTGATCAAAAATTTTTCAAAATAGTGGTCATAGCTTAACTGAACCTTGCCTAACCTAACCTAACCTAAACCTACGAAGTGTGGTCATAAAGTTCCAAGATGGCGGTCGTAGCTTCACTCAACCTAACCTAACCCTACGAGGTGTGATCAAAAAGTTCCAAAAATGGCTGCAGTAGCTTAACTTAACCTTTGAGTCATTTTTTTACGGGTCCCGGGGGACGGGTCCTTGTTGACGGGTCCCTGTGGGCGGGTCCTTTGGACTGATCCCTATGGACTGGCCCTTGCATTTTATCCAAATTATGTCAATGGGGACCCGCCACAGGGACCCGTCAACAAGGACCCGTCCCCCGGGACCCGTAAAAAAATGACTCAAAGGTTAAGTTAAGCTACGGCAGCCATTTTAGGAACTTTTTGATCACACCTCGTATGGTTAGGTTAGGTTGAGTGAAGCTACGACCGCCATCTTGGAACTTTATGACCACACTTCGTAGGTTTAGGTTAGGTTAGGTTAGGCAAGGTTCAGTTAAGCTATGACCACTATTTTGAAAAATTTTTGATCACACCTCGTAGGTTTAGGTTAAGTTAGGTTAGGTTAAGTGAAGCTACGGCCGCCATTTTGGAACTTTTTGATCATACCTTGTAGGTTAGGTTAGGTTAGGCTAGGTTTGGTTAAGTTGCAGCCAAATTTTTGGAAATTTTTGATCACACCTCGTAGGTTAGGTTAGGTTAGGCTAGGTTAAGTTAAGCTACAGCCGCCATCTTGTTAGGTTAGGCTAGGTTAATTTATGCTACGGCCGCCATCTTGTTAGGTTAGGCTAGGTTAAGTTAAGCTACGGCCGCCATCTTGGAGGAGGGGAGGAGGAGGAGGCTGCGGAACTGTTACAAACACAATACTGCACAGTTTTTGTCCTAGGCACCTGAAATTTATTTTTGGGGTAGAGGGGATAAAGACCTTTCATTTACGTTAAACAAACCTTTTTGTGAAATTCTTAGTTCCCAAAATATAGACAATTTTGAAAATTGGACTTTTTTGGAAAATCTGAAAAAAATGTCAAGTTTTGTTCTACCAATTAAGGACATAAAAAGCCATTGGTTTGAGTCTATATATGACTTTTTAGGATGATTAGTTTTCAAAATATCGCATACTTTCCAAATTGAACTTTTTTGGATTTTGTCCCAGAGACTTGAGACTTGGTTTGCGGATAGTGGGGGTAAATACCTGTCATTTACGTTAAACAAACTTTTTTGTAAAATTCCTAGTTTCTAAAATATACCCCCGTTTTAAAATGAACATTTTTGAAAAAAATGTCAAAAATTCCATATTTTGTCCTTACGATTAAGGATATAAAAGCCATTGGTTTGAGTCTATATATGACTTTATAGGATGATTAGTTTTCAAAATATGGCCTACTTTCCAAATATTGTTTTGGAAAAATTTTGAAGAATATTATATTTTTTGAATGAGAGTGGGATAGACGTAGGTGTTAGAGTTAGCATATAATTTGATATGATTTTTAGTTTAAACATATAGCCTACTTCCCCAATTTACCTTTTTTTGAAAATTTTTAAAAATATATATAATGTTTTTGACTAGTCGTTGAAAAGAGTTGAGAGACAATCATTAACCTTAGAGTACTTTGGATTCTTGGAATTTTAGTGTGTTGTTTTTGCTTACAAACATGGCGGTAAGCATTATGCTACCATAACAAAAAAGGGTTGAGATACTTTCCAAGACCAAGAGAAAAATCCTCTAAATACATTGACAAAAATAACTTGTCAAATAAGCCATTACAAATAAGGTATTAACGTAAACCACCAAAAATAAGTCACCAACATATGCCACCACTATAAGCCACCACCATAAGCCACCATAGGCCACCACCATAAGCCACCATCATAAACCACCACCATAAGCCACCATCATAAGCCACCATCATAAGCCACCACCATAAGCCACCATAAGCCACCACCATAATCCACCATTATAAGCCACCATAAGCCACCATAAGCCACCATAAAACCACCACCATAAGCGACCACCATAAGCCACCATAAGCCACCACCATAAGCCACCAACATAAGCCACCATAGACAATTTTGAAAATTGGACTTTTTTAGAAAAAATGAAAAAAATGTTAAGTTTTGTTTTAACGTTAAATAACTTAAAGAACATTTGTTTGAGTCTATATATGACTTTTTAGAATGATACGTTTTGAAAATATCGCCTTCTTCACAATAAAACATTTTTGGATGTTGTCCCAGAGATCTGGGACTTGGCTTGTGGGTAGAAGTGGTAAATACCTGTCATTTATGTCAAACACACTTTTTTGTAAAATTCCTAGCTTCCAATATATACCCCTTTTTCAAAATGATCATTTTTGGAAAAAATGTCAATAATTCCATATTTTGTTCTAACGATTAAGGATATAAAACCCATTGGTTTGAGTCTATATATGACTTTATAGGATGAGTAGTTTTCAAAATATAGCCTACTTTCCAAATATTTTTTTAGAAATATTTAAAAAAATATATAATATTTTTCGACTAAGAATGGAATAAACGTAGATGTTAGAGCTAACATATGACTTTATATGATTTTTTTTAGTTTAAACATATAGTCTACTTTCCCCATTCACCTTTTTTTGCAAAAAAAAAAAATAATGTTCTTGACTGGGCACTTTAGTTATCTTAGGCACCTTAGAGTACTTTAGTGTTTTTTTTTGAAAGTTTAGTGTGTTGTTGTTGCTTACAAACATGGCAGTAAGCATTATGTTGTGATAAAATGGACTGATATACTTTCCAAGACCAAGAGAAAAATCTACTAAATGCATTGACAAAAATAACTTCTCAAATAAGTCAATACAAAATGCTCAACATAAGACCCCACACATAAACTAATACATAAGCTAATTTGTAAAAATGTTAAACACTTGCATGGTATTACATTTTTAGTAATGCATGCTAAACATGAACTCACTTGTCTGTTGTATGAAAAGGACAAGTCAACAATGGGCACTGCTTGCACATTTTTAATTACTACCCACCTTTCTCCACTCCTAATGCAAAATGAACATGTAAAACACAAATTGGAAAAAAAATCCTTGTTTCCATATTGACAAATAGAAAAAAAAACAACATTAAACTGAAATTTTAAAAACTGTTAATGGGAATTTGGTAAATTGATAAATGTGAAAACAACAAATTGGAAAATCCATGTTTCTATATCATGAAATTGAAAAACTTTAAACTGACATTTTAAGAACTGTAAATGGGAAATTGTAAAATTGATAAAAGTGTAAACAACAAAATGCAAAATCCATGTTTCCATATTATGAAATTGAAAAACTTAAATCTAATATAAAAAAAACTAAAAATGGGGAATTGGAAAATTGGCATATGTGTAAACAACAATATGAAAAAAAAACCAGTGGGGTAGTGATCATGTTGTACAGTAACCTATAAGACTAGCATAAGAATAATTGCATGACATGTAAAAAACACAAATTGTAAAAAAATCCATGTTTCCATATTAACAAATAGAACAAAAAAACATTAAACTGAAATTTAAAAAAAAATGTAAATGTGAATTTAGTAAATTGACAAATTTGAAAACAACAAATTGGAAAATCCATGTTTCAATATCATGAAATTGAAAAAACTTTAAACTGACATTAAAAAACTGAAAATGGGAAATTGGAAAATTGACATATGTATAAACAACAAAATGAAAAAAAAATCCTTTTGGGTAGTGATCATGTTGTACAGTAACCTGTAAGACTAGCATAAGGATAGTTGCATGTACCTTATATGCTTTGGGTATGTGCATTAGCCTTTGGATTAGCTTAAGTTAGGTTTGGTAAAGTTAGGTTTAATGAGGTTAGGTATGTGACCTTGTTTACTCTTTTAGGAAAATGTAAAAAAGTAAAATCTAAAAATAAAAAAAATCTTAAATTTAAAATGTAAAATCTAAAATCTTTAAATGAGGTTTCTGCTGGTTATGACAACACGTTTATGATTTAGTCAATGTTGATGTGTGGTATCCAAAGACTGCTGACTTTGCATGATCATCTACCATTGTCTTAATCAACACATGGGGTTTCAAATTACTGCAGCGTCAGTCATAGCAACAGCAGTGTGCGCTCTCTGGTATGTCAGCAACATGACACCGGAAGGAACACCTGTGTAATATCCAATAACTGCTAACTTTGCATGATCATCATTCATTGTCTTAATGAACACTTGCGGTTTCAAATTACTGCAGCGTAGTCATAGCAACAGATCTGCGCGCTCTCTGTCATGTCTGTAATATTACACAGGAAATAACAAGACGTCTTACTGTACATACCATCTCCTCAGTTTTAACATCTTAAGAACAAGTATTATTCTCTTTCAACTACAAATGACTCGTTAGAACACATCCATCCACCAAGTTAGATCCCTTGACCTGCTCTCAAATGGCATGTGCCTCGTGTACTAGGGTGTGTGCATTAGCCCTAACCTAACGTTACGTACGAACTAAACAGAATGTGACTTGTTAGCTCTTATTGTGCACGTGCACAGGTGAACACTTGTGTGTTAAGTCATATTACACATGAACTTGCATTTTCTCACGTAAGTGCATTTCTCTGTTCCACAAGATACAAATTTGATTGCTGGATTGTATCCTGCACTGTTTATGCGATATAGCTTTGCCAGGTAGTTCTCTACTTATAGCAATTTTACCACTGCTCTACCTAAGCCTTTTGCTCTTTTGGCTTTCTTACAGTCGAGTGTGTGATAGACAGCATTAACTGTATATCAAACACAGTTCACCATTTGTATTTGTAATCCAAGTAATAATTTGAAAAGTCACAAATGTAATCAGTTTTAAACCTTATCTCTGTTTTTGTTTTGTTTAATATGTTTATGACATGCATATTAACCTGAAATCGAACCCTCTGGTGAAAAGGCTAACAGCTTAACCACTGCACCACCATGCCCTTGTTTCTTAGTTCAACTCGTTCTAGGCCTCAGACCTGGAAATCGAGTTAAGACTACCAATACAAGAGCTAAAAGTGCTTACCACTGCAACACAAAAAATAAATAAATGGGTAGATGGTAACATTAGACAACCGGAAATGATTATATTTCTGTTAGCAATGCATTTCGTCATCAGCCTACTGTCTGAGCACTGACAGCAACACAGTTTAGTTTAGAACAAGGGAGTGTGTGTGTGTATTGATTATTAGCCTCAAGTATTTAAAGCTTGTTGTGTGTAGCGATCATTTTGTGTCGGTAACCACTGAGCATTTTTGTGTTTTAGCTATCCTCTTTAACCAATCAAATAAAGATAGTCTACTCTTAATTCTTGATAAATCAGAGTTTGCGTACACTGTTTCTCATTTATTAACCCATACCTGCAACCTATACTCTCTCTATACTACAGTTTGATCTGAAAACAAGTTTCAATGGTAAAAGACTTGTCAGTCACAATACATGTAGCCTACACTAATTCTTTCTCTACCTAGCTATGTTTCATCACACATGGTAAACATCTAACATGTTCGTACCCGATTATTAGTTTATAAAATCTCAGGTCAATGACCTTGATGTATTGGGCACTTTTGGTAAATGCATTGGCCATGGGAAAGGGTTGACCATTCTAAGTCCTATGACACCTCACATGTTAATATTCAATTATTAGTTTATAAAATCTTAGGTCAATGACCTTGATGTTTTGAATCTTTTGGGTAAATTCGTTGGTTATGGAAAAGGGTTGACCATCCTGAGTCCCATGACACCTCACTTGACCCTCTCTGATTATTAGTTAGTGAGATATTAACAAAAGTGTAGTTAGACCCTTTTAACAAAAATAATAATAGATTCAAAAACAAAATGTCACCTCAAGTCCAACGACCTCTAATACAAGTCCCATAGCCTTATTGGTTCATGAAATGTTAAAAAGCTAATTACCTATTAGTTTTGGATCTTTTGGTAATTTAAAAATAAATAACTCATTTATAAATCTGTATTCAAAAAGCCCGCCCTCTTACAACAACAAAAAAACCAAGTGCACATGCGTAAAAACAAAACAAAAACATAAATGTTAATTCATAGTAGCGATCGGCTCTTTGCTTGCGTATCATGTGGAACAACGTTTTAATTTCATTATAGCATTAGGGGTCATGACCCAGTCAAAAGGAACCGGTCTAAAGGGATTAGTCAAAAAGGACCCGTCAACAAGGACCCGTCCACAGGGGGCTCGTCAACAAGGACCCGTCAACAAGGACCCGTCAACAATGACCCGTCAACAATGACCCGTCCACAGGGTCCCGTCCACAGGGGCTCGTCACAGGGACCCATTCACAGGGGCCTGCGTGTGTGTGCAGGTGAACATACGATTACATCAGCAAACCATCTCATCTAGTTTCAAATTTAGCCACTACGGCGCGTGCAATACACAGGAAGTGCGTGGGAACATACGATTACGTCAGCTAAACATGAACTCACTTGTCTGTTGTAAGAGTATCACTTTAGTAGTGACATCAAGCAGCAAAAGACGTTTTCTTACACTCAATCCATCATTATGGTAAGCTCTTTTTTTTCTTTTCATTATGGAAATCTCCTTATTAGAATAAAATGTTATAGTGGTTCTGGTCACTTATAGCTAAACTGTAATAGATATGATTTTTTTTGTTTCTTTATAGGCTACTGCAATACATATTCTCAATGCTATGGGGGCAGAACTGCTGATTAGAGAGAAAAAAAAGCTCACTGAATTACCAATGCATACTCTTTTCCGTATCATTAACATTCAAAAGTGGACACAATGTATGGTGAACGTGTACTATGTGTTAGTGAAAATTTTCAGACATTCCTTTGTACACGTTTTAATGATATATGTCAGAAAAGTGTGCTCGAGGATCTAAATCGTGGTGGACATTCTCTATATCTAATTTATGAGGGTATAAAAAAATGTATTGTACATTCTGACTTTAAAGTTATGTTAGGTTAGGTTAGGTTAGGTAAGGTAAGGTGGGATCTGGTTAGGTTAGGTAAGGTTAGGTTAGGTTAGGTTAGGTGAAGTTGGGTTAGGCAGAATGGCAGTGGTATGAATCAAAAGCCAGCTCCTGTCAGTTTTGCCTCACAAGGTTGAGTGTACCCCATTCCAACCCTCAGCCTAGAATTTAAAATCTTGACAGAGCCAGGACTCGAACCCGAGCCTCCACAGTAACAGCCAAGAATGCTAACCACTACACCCAAAAGTGGACAATATAAGGCTGGTCTTGATTGTACATAATCAATGCAAGATTACCTAATAATAATAATAAATATTCCATTTAGCAACTGCATAGCCGACCTCTCCCTGCATTCTTTTACATGCCAACATCGTATGACATGCGTGTCTTAATTTTTGCCGCCTTTCAGAAATCACTTACCACGACCAAGAGCGAACCTGCAAGCTTGGAATTGGTAGTCCGACACGATAACCACTCACTCACCGTGGCAAGCTATCAATCAATAAACCTAATAAAATTATTAATCAATAATTACATAATAATAATAATAACAATAAATATTCCATTTAACGACTACACGGTCGAACTCCCCCTGTGACATTATTCACGGTCTCAGGACATGGCGGCCATCTTGCCCATTAGCCCCTGTGCCAGCTCTGAATGACCTCTCCATAAGAATAACATAGGACTAATTGCGCGCGGCGGCCATCTTGCCCATTAGCCCCTGTGCCAGAACCGGTCTTTATATCCTACTGCCGTACACTTAAACATTCGGCGATGAATGTCCGTTCCCCTTACTCCTTCCGCTGTCAGAAACCGAACACCTCTTTGCTCTTCGTTTGACGCCTCTATGTCACTGTTTGCAATGCGACTGGCAGCGTTAGACGATTGATGCATGCTGCTGCTTGCTTTGTATCGTCACGTGACTTGCACGCGTGCCCTCTACCGACGGGCTGTGACCTTCCACGCTCTTGTCGGAACCACACCTCGTTACACACGCCACGATTAGCCGATGTCGTCACCGGTTTGCGCATTCCAGCCTTCGGCTCCTTACTTTCTGAATGCACCTTATAGAAGAAGATAAATATATTTCCGTTGACTTTTCAAGAAATGCAGGATTTTTCCTGTACTAATGAGATGAATTTGAAGATTTTGGTACAAACCACACCTCCTAACTCCCTCTAGTTTAGGAGCTTCAGTTTTGTGAAACATACACCTTAACGTATGTATAATAAGATTATATTATTGGTTTTACGTTCCTTTTAACTAATTTTAGTTACAGTCAGTATTTTGTTCCGAAGGTAAATCTATCGACACGGTCCCTTGCATTTAACCACTCTGAAATGCCAACTGACAGCGCCAGGATTCGATCCTCCAACCTTTGACACAACACTTGAGAGTATTACCATTGCGCCAAGTGATTTAAATAGGTCATTCCACATAAAGATATGGCTGTTTCACGGTGATCTGCTAATGCTTAACTGTGCGTGATTGGTCTATTCTGGTCACGCAGTAATGAAAGCCAATTACCTCCAGACTTCAAGGTTGGGGAGGAGCAGGTTGGGTGTGTTCCACTCACAACTTATTGTCACAATCAAATCATCACATTCCTTGGTGTGGCCCGTTGCTGCTGCTGACCTTTCTGTTCTATATTCTTAATGGACCGTGATGGATTTGATATTTCAATACAATTCCACCGTAATTTCTCTGAGCAAGACTTTGAAATGTTATAAAATATAATACGGTATTTGTAACGGAGTTTCCCCTCCGTTGTGTAGCGGTCAGCGTGGTTAGCTGTGACCCCGGAGGTCCGAGGTTCGCTTCCCGGCTCTGCCACGAAATTTGAAAAGTGGTATTAGAACTGGAACGTGGTCTACTCAGTCTCATGTGGTCCAAATGAGTAGAGAGGGCTCGATTCCCACCTCAGGCATCCTCGAAGTGGTTTTCCGTGGCTTCCCACTTCTTCTTCGGGCAAATGCCAGGATTGTAACTACAGTTAGGCCACAGCCACCTCCTTCTCTCTTCCTTGTATATCGCTCCCATTGTTCCCATCCCGTCCCATCCCTCATGAGACTTTGCAGGTGAGGCCACCTGGGCGAGTTGCTAGTCCCACCTCCCCAGTTGTATCCCCAGACTCGATATCAAGCTCCAGGACATTGCCCGTAAAGGCGGTGAAGGTGGGATCCCTCACTGAGTCAGTGGGAAAAGCCTACCTGGAAGGTAAACTGGCTACGTAATAACAACGAAATTGTAACGGATGTGTAAAAATAGATTTTGTTGATATAACCGTCCTGAGGAACCATCTTTATTGTCTGTGAGGCATAGCGACGTAGTAATCAAGCTGCTTGTCTCTCACCAGGGCACAGCGGGTTTTATTCCCGATCAATGCATGTGAAACTTTTGAAGTGAAATATCACGACGTCCTGGGGTTCAGATACATCATAAATATGGTGGTCCCGTGGTACTTAGTGTTTTGTGGATCTGTTGATGTTTACTTGACGAGCGAAACATGTCCCCCTTCCTCAGTTTTGTTAGAGCAAGTAAACTAATAATAATAACTAGCATTACCCGTCGCGGCTTCGCCCGCGAATATTCTAGTTGTAAAGAGTAAACTTAGCAAAATCTCAATTATGAATGCTATGACTGATTTATCCTTGGTATGAATAATCAGACTTTATCAATTCAGCTACTGGTGCAGTGGTTAGGGGTTTCTCATTCCTTCATAGGTAGCCTATATCAGAGCGAAGTTAATTTTCTGGGAATATCACACACACTGTTAATTTAAGGGCCATTAAATGTGGTTTTCGGAGACCCTTTTTAGTCGGGTGAAAAAGACCTTTCGTACCACACTCACACGTGAAAATTGCGTGAAAAATTCTAGAGTGCCCCTTGACCCCCTTAAGCGCATTATACTGTATGTATTGATGAAATTTACAGCTTAATTTGGTTCAGTTATAACCTTATAACCGTCTGGAAACTTTCGCAGTAATGTAATAATTGGAATTGCATTGCGTCTTACAGAAATAGATGGACCTGTGAGATTCTGTTACCATGGTTACCGTGTTGCATTCCTTCATTATTTCATTGTAAATATACATGTTTTAAGGTATTTATTTAATTGTGAGGCATTTAAAAAGTACCGAAAGTGAGTGTGTTTCGCTTACGCATTGGGTTATGCTGAACCTGTAGGTACCCCATATGTGTAGGTTGGTGTTAATGGGACCTCTTTTTCGGTACAATACTGGAATGGGACCTTAGCAGAATAATATAGGGAGGGATAAAAAATATCGTATGGCCTCGGTTGGCGGGTGCAAACTGAAGCACTACGACATTAAAAATTACCACAAATCATTACCAACGTGATTTTTAGCCTACTTTCGATTTTTGCAAAAAATGAAAGTAGACTTATGAGATCAACACAGGGCGAAAAAAGTGTGTCTGTCTGTGTGTGTGTATGTGTGTGTGTGAGTCTGTGTGTGTGTATGTGTGTGTGTGAGTCTGTGTGTGTGTGTGTGAGTGTGTGTACTCTGAATGTCTGTCCCCCCCTATCAATTCGAACACGGTGAATGCGAATTGAACGAAATTTGGTACAAAGGTAGCACTAGCAAAGGACACCTCAGTGTCATGTTTTATATCGCCACCATCTTGAAGGAAACGTAATGGCGGCCACACAAATGTTCAAAGCTTAAATCAAATTACGACTAAACTAATCATCCGATCTCTACCAAATTTTGCAACAACATACCTTTATGTGGGGAGCATCCTTCGACCAAACCAATAGGTCATCAGCGTAATAGTTTGCGGATGGCGGCCATATTTGTGTGAAAATCGATTCCCCCTATTAATTCGAACACGGTGCAACCTAATGGAACGAAATTTGGTACAGAGGTAGTACTAACAAAAGGCACCTCAGTGTCATGTTTTATATCGCCACCATCTTGACGGAAACGTAATGGCGGCCACACAAATGTTCAAAGCTTAAATCAAATTACGACTAAACTAATCATCCGATCTCTACCAAATTTTGCAACAAAATAGCTTTATGGGGGGAGCATCCATTGACCAAAGTAATAGGTCATCAGCGTAATAGTTTGCGGATGGCGGCCATCTTTGTGTGAAAATCGATTCCCCCTATTAATTCGAACACGGTGCAACTGAATGTAACGAAATTTGGTACAGAGGTAGTACTAACAAAAGGCACCTCAGAGTCATGTCTTATATCGCCGCCATCTTGACGGAAACGTAATGGCGGCCACACGAATGTTCAAAGCTTAAATCAAATTACGATTAACCTAATCATCCGATCTCTACAAAACTTTGCAACAACATACCTTTATGGAGGGAGCATCCTTTGACTAATCTAATAGGTTATTAGCCTAATAGTTTGCGGATGGCGGCCATCTTTATGTCAAAATGGATTCCCCCTATTAATTCGAACACGGGGGAACCGAATGGAACGAAATTTGGTACAGAGGTAGCACTAGCAAAGGGCACCTCAGTGTCATGTTTTATATCGCCGCCATCTTGACTGAAACGTAATGGCGGCCACACGAATGTTCAAAGCTTAAATCAAATTACGATTAACCTAATCATCCGATCTCTACCAAATTTTGCAACTACATACCTTTATGGAGGAAGCATCCTTTGACCAATCTAATAGGTCGTCAGCGTTATAGTTTGTGGATGGCGGCCATCTTTGTGTGAAAATCGATTCCCCCTATTAATTCGAACACGGTGCAACCGAATGGAACGAAATTTGGTACAGAGGTAGTACTAACAAAAGGCACCTCAGTGTCATGTTTTATATCGCCGCCATCTTGACGGAAACGTAATGGCGGCCACACAAATGTTCAAAGCTTAAATCAAATTACGACTAACCTAATCATCCGATCTCTACCATATTTTGCAACGACATACATTTATGGGGGGAGCATCCTTTGACCAAACTAATAGGTCATCAGCGTAATAGTTTGTGGATGGCGGCCATCTTTGTGTGAAAATCGATTCCCCCTATTAATTCGAACAAGGGGCAACCGAATGGAACGAAATTTAGTACAGGGGTAGTACTAACAAAAGGCACCTCAGTGTCATGTTTTATATCGCCGCCATCTTGACGGAAACGTAATGGCGGCCACACAAATGTTCAAAGCTTAAATCAAATTACGATTAACCTAATCATCCGATCTCTACCAAATTTTGCACCAACATACCCCTGTAGAGGAAGCATCCTTTGACCAAATGAATAGGTCATTAGCCTAATAGTTTGCGGATGGCGGCCATCTTTGTGTGAAAATCAATTCCCCCTATTAATTCAAACACGGTGAAACCGAATGGAACGAAATTTGGTACAGAGGTAGCACTAGCAAAGGGCATCTCAGTGACATGTTTTATATCGCCGCCTTATTGACAGAAACGTAATGGCGACCACACAAATGTTCAAAGCTTAAGTTAAATTACGACTAACATAACCATCCGATCTCTACCAAACTTTGCAACAACATACCCTTAAGGAGGGAGCATCCTTTGACCAATCTAATAGGTTATTAGCCTAATAGTTTGCGGATGGTGGCCATCTTTATGTCAAAATTGATTCCCCCATTAATTCGAACACGGTGGAACCGAATGGAACGAAATTTGGTACAGAGGTAGCACTAGCAAAGGGCACCTCAGTGTCATGTTTTATATCGCCGCCATCTTGACAGAAACGTAATGGCGGCCACACGAATGTTCAAAGCTTAAATCAAATTACGATTAACCTAATCATCCGATCTCTACCAAATTTTGCACCAACATACCTTTATGGAGGGAGCATCCTTTGACAATCTAATAGGTCATTAATAGTTTGCGGATGGCGGCCATCTTTGTGTCAGAATCGATTCCCCCTATTAATTCAAACACGGTGAAACCGAATGGAACGAAATTTGGTACAGAGATAGCACTAGCAAAGGGCATCTCAGTGTCATGATTAATATCGCCGCCATATTGACAGAAACGTAATGGCGGCCTCACAAATGTTTAAAGCTTAAATCAAATTACGACTAACATAACCATCCGATCTCTACCAAACTTTGCAACAACATACCTTTATGGAGGGAGCATCCTTTGACCAATCTAATAGGTCATAAGCCTAATAGTTTGTGGATGGCGGCCATCTTTATGTCAAAATTGATTCTCCCTATTAATTCGAACACGGTGGAACCGAATGAACGAAATTCGGTACAGAGGTAGCACTAGCAAAGGGCCCCTCAGTGTCATGTTTTATATCACCGCTATCTTGACGGAAACGTAATCGCGGCCACCCAAATGTTAAAAGCTAAAATGTAATTACGACCAACCTAATAATCTAGTCTCTACCAAATTTTGCAACACCATATCTTTATGTGGGAAACATATTCTGACCAAACTGCAAGAACATCAGCCCAATAGTTTGCAGATGGTGGCCAAGTATGTGTGCAAATCGATTCCCCCTATCAATTCAAACGCGGTGAAACCTAATTGAATGAAATTTGGTACAGAGGTAGCACTAGCAAAGGGCACCTCATATTCATGTTTAATATCCCTATAGCACGTTGTATTTCAACAAGCTACTACAACCAACATTCAATCATACTCCTTGAAAAGGACAAAGAGTTATAACAATACCCATGCATTTAGGAGAAAGTAGGCTATATGTTCTTTACTGAACATCTTGTTTAAATTTTTGATGACTTCAATATTACGTCTTTACAGAACTTCACATTAATAAGCTACTCATAATATATTATACACATAAATATTGTCATATATATATGAATGAAAATCCACAGCCTGCTTACCAGGAGAACTGCGTATGTTTAGGAGTTCTCCTGACCTCATACGCAATTTGCCTAACAGTTGTGGCCAAACGGTAGGATATCTTACAGGGGAGTCTTCACTCTCTTTAACGGGTCGGCGGCAAACTTCTATGAAGAAGGTATCCAAAAACTTGTGCCACGCTATGACAAATGCCTGCAAAAGTTCGGCAGTTATGTGGTTAAGTAGTTTAAGAGGCGTAGAAAGTTGTGCAATAAATACTTTTTCTGTATCTGTACACAATTTAATTTTATTACCAAACGGAACTTACTTTCTGGACGTGCCTCGTATATAATAATCTAACATGGCGACTATGTTAAATATTTAGACTGTTATCAGTATCTAAGATTCTATTACAGCAATCAAAGTGAAATTTTGTATGTTGATAGAGGAAATTAACATAAGTAAGATATATGAAAATAGGCTTTAGTTCTTCACTCAACTACTTTTTTAGTTTCTGTACAATTTAATTTTTGGACTTGTCTGGTTCTTGGAATGAACCCTTCAATTGTTTTTAATAATTTAACATCATTACGCACAAACATACGGACAAATGTGATCTTCCAAGCCTATTTTTTGATATGATGAAAATAGGTATAAAATAGGCACTAATACGAAATCCTTGTTCTCGTGAAGACCAGGAAGTGTGAGGACGTAACTTCTGATACGGTGCACCGCATTCTGAACTACATTACAAGACCTTAAATGGAGAACAGCGATCATAACAAAGGAGTAATCAGACAGAGGTAAAACAATAGCAAGGTCTTTGTGAGACGAATTTCTAACTCCCGTCCCGATGTGTTAGTTAGGGGAAAGTTGGCTTGCTCGCCGTATCCTTGGCGCATACAAATTTCGCTCCCGATTGATAATTGAAGAAAGAAGAAGCTTGGAATGCGTTCAGGGTAATGATTTCAACACGATGGTGACCAAGGTTAGGCGTGGTGTGTAGCTGGCATAACATAACCTAGCCTAGTTGACATTGTGCAGAGTAGGGTATATAAAGAAGAGGTTCTTACTGGACGTCAGATTACATCTCCTCAGCGAGTACTGGAAACCCCAGCAGCGCTACAACCCACCATACAAGCCAACATGAAGCTCCTTGTAAGTACACCACCAACAAAACTACATTATCTCGGTCTCCTACCGACTAAATAATACAACCAACATGTATTATTAGTTATAATAATAATAATAGTCTAAATATAACAATCCCTACATAGTATAAAACTAAATCCCCGATTCTTGGATGTAACGGGTAATCTCTAGAACCACTGGATGGATATTGATGAGGTTTTCACCATAGTGTAAAGGATTTCTCTAGGAAAGTTTCTACAGGAAAACATTCATTTATGACCAAAGAGAGTCGAGCAGTAAAGATTTCAGTGAATCGAGTCGAAGAAAAACCTGCCGTCCGTGCGCCTTTTAAGCTTACGCTGGGTAAACCGTTTATATCTACAGTATATACAGTAGGCCTACTAAAAGTGTAAGAATTGTTCAGCTTGAAAAGTTCGACAAACTAATCCGTGACAGCATACCTCAATCTTTAATACAACGCCAACTATGTATGTTTTACGTTTCCATATCTTCCAACAATCTCCATTCAGTGGAAATTTAAATCACTAACTACGGAGTGATTATACGACCTATCGAGCAAGCCTCTCACCCCAACTTCTGCCAGCATCAAACTGTCGAGTCGTGTCGAGTTACGACTTCAGAGAAGAGTGTATGTGCTTGGAGTTCCACTGTTCACCTTGGCTTTTCTGAATTGCGTGTGGGACCTGCAGTCCGTGCGCCTTTGAAGCTTATGCTGGGTAAACAGTTAAAGATAACGGGCGAATCTGGGGTACGTTGGTAATAATAATAATAATAAAAATAATAATAATAAATAATAATATCGTATGGAGTCGGGTGCCGGGTGCAAGCTTTGTAATTTGACACCCAGAGGGTAGCTTGCATGTCAAATTTCGTTGTTCCTTGAATCACTATCAAAGTCAAAGATGTTAGATATCTAAGCTCCTTGAACAGTATAGCGCTTTTTAGTAGAGAAATGAGGAACTTTGTGTTGGTGGAAACTCCCGAGATTAATTTTGCCATTATGAACACGGGCGACTGAATTCAAATGGGTTCTTTGACATGCCAACATCGTATGACATGCGTATCGTATTTGTGCCGCCTTCCAAAAATCAGTTACCACGGCCAGGACTGAATCTGCAAACTTGTGGTTGGTAGTCTGACACGATAACCACTCACCCACCATGGCAAGCTATGACAATAATCCTAAAATACAAGTAATTCGATACATGTTGATATCTTAAATACAGCTATGTATAGGTTTGGTGATTTGAGCTAGCAATTAATATAACATATGGAGTGGTAGTGCACAGAACTGATCTGACAACCTGCTCTCAAACCGCAGCCAACTCGATATTTCATTCACGTACAACACCTTAAAGAGACAAACTCGACTTAATTATGCTGTACCTTAATGGTCTTGTAATTAACTATAATCTTTAGGAGCATAGAACAACATGGTTCGACATGTTTTTAGAGCGTGTATGGATTTATTTAATAGTGGGACTCCCCCAAGTGCAAAGACTGCCCTGATTGAAATACATACACTGAAACAGCATTGTCCCATTAAGGGGACTGATACACCTTGAAGGCATACATTTTGTAAATTACTATATATCTATAGAACCATACTTGGTATTTGAATTGAACTTTGTACACTTCTAGTACAAATGCTGGGCTTTCATAAGATGTATTATGTTTAAATTTCAATATACACAAGTGTAATAAAATTTTCATATTAAATTATTTAAAAAAACCTTTCTTTAATGTTACAAAAACAGGATTTCTTGAAAATAATCAATGTGATTGGCATAAACTATTTTGTCTTGAAGACAACACTAAATTACCCAGGATAGACCTCTATACATTTAGTGGAAGACTAAGTTACCCATTTATAGGCATTTCATTTGAATATTGTCTTGCCCCATGCCGAATTGGTTAGCACGCTAGGCTTTGGCACATTGGGTCCCGGGTTCGTCTCCCGGTCGGGCCATCGGGGATTTTCATCTCTTGGAGTTGTATCCAGTGGTCCAGGAACTGGGTGTATGTGACGTCTTCATCATCACGTCATCATTCAGACGCGCAAGTTGCCCACATGTGTTCACTTGAAAAACCTGCACTTGGCTTCCCAGAAGGTCACACGGTACAAAAATTTTAATAAAAAAAAAGAATTTCACATGATGTTTTAGGTTCACTGAGCATATTTTTCAAAGTTATTCATTATAATGGACGTTCATCCAACAAGGGGAATTACAAATTTAATGCAACTCGGACCATTAGTTCTTGAGTTACTTTTGGGAAAATGGCTCTAAATATAGTACATACATTTCCACTTAAACGCCACACAGCTGACAGTTCAGCTCAAGCATTATTTTAAAACGAAATATCTCGGTCAAAATCGAAACTTTCACTATTACACTTCAGATTTAGGTAAAGAAATGTGTATTATTTCATTCAAGATCAAAAACAAACAATACAAAATGTCATATTTCCAGGTGTATCAGCCCCCGAAATACCGGCTGAATCAGCTGCTCCTAATAATATTTTGTTTATGCAGCCCAACTAACGCGTTCTGTCAGGTCAATATTTCTCTGCGTGCTTTCCGTATGATATTAATGCACTGAAGGTATATCCTGCAAACGATACTGAACACTATTTTTTCCCTCGATCATATTATTCATAAGGTCTGTGGTCACATCGAGGTAAATAATGGAAACACAGGAATCACAAGCCCTCATTACAACCTGTCGTGATACAAATTCAGAAGACCTGTTAACATTCTTACAGTGACCGTGTTCAGTTTAATATAGATATTAATAATAACTTTATTAAACACAAATTGGGCACTTTAACAAATGAATATTCACATCGTGCACTAATGAATATAGTATTTAAGCATGGATGCCGTGTATATTTTTGAACATGGTACCGTTCACAAAGCTGATCACACAGCTGACAAACACGATCAGCTGAAGGCTCATGATAGGACTTGAGCTTGCAAACTCTATGATGATAGCCATGCTCAGCCATGGAGTTAACGGTGTCGAAGATACTGGTTCGCATGTGACCATGTCTTGCTCATCATGGCTTCAGTCCAGTAGAACTGTAGCCAGATGTCCTTTCGTGTTATTTCCCTTTCTTCCAACAATTTCTTCTAGCTATCCGTAGATGGGAGAGCAAACTTGAATCTCAAATCTTCTATGAGGAAAGGTTCCCCAGCAAGCTCATATACAAGCCGTGATCGTGTATATGGAGATACGCCAATTGTGACATTTAAAACCCTTGCCTTGACTTTTTCCAAAGTCAAGAGGTCACTTTCAGTTAGTTTAGCCAATGTAATCTCTATTCCGTAAGCAAGAATTAGTATTATTTTTGCATAAAATAATGCCATGACAGATGTGAGAGAACTTGATATCGTGTATAGCCTTCGTAGCTGGTGATGCTCTGAATCCTGTGTGAAGTCGAAAAGACTTAGTCGTTGTCTGAAGGATAAGGCTATTTGAAGCTATTTACGATGTATTAATAATGTATAAAGCATTGTTCCTTGATTGAATGACATTACATTATGATGCGCAATATGTGGGGGTCAGTCAGTCATCCGTTATGATAGAGAAGACACTTTAAAAGAATAATTAGCGCAGACAGAACAATCCCCCCAGGGGCTCACATCTAGTGGGACGTATGTTGGCGACTACGGGACCCCAGCTGAGTCCGGCATTGCTTCCACTTACTTGTGACGGGATCCTTTCCGTCTTCTTTCCTGTCGACCTCTCTTGGTCAACCCTTCTTCTCTTCCGACCCCGACGGTTTTAGGGTCCCCGATGCCTAGGGAGTCTCTTCCTTTCCCGCCTTAATTGGCCCTTGTCTCATCTTTCCTGATACCCTTCCCCTGCGAGGGATCACCTTTCTTTTTCTCTTCATGTAATCGCCTGCCTTTTGCTCAAGGCCATCAAGGAGGCAGGGTGTATATGGCCCCACCACTTCTGGTGCACCTGGATATTGTTACACCCTCAGGGGCTCACGCCTGTTGAGTTCGGGAGTTGGCAATCCCGGGCGATTCCTGAGCTGGGTTCGTTTTTTTTTTTCCTTTTTCCACAGACTTTGGGGTGGGACCTCTCCTCTTTCCTTTTCCTGCCTTTCATGGTTCTCCTTCCTTCCAAGTCCCTCAATCCTCGTTTTTCGAGGGTTGAGAGCATTTCTTTTCTTCCTGTCCTTTATTTCCCTTATCCTTTATGTGTTTTCCATTCCTTCAACTAGTATGTAAGTCTGTAGATAGTATTAGTTGTAGTTTACATTCTCATCTCATCTTTCACTATCACGCAGACCATTAGGGACCGATAACCTAGATGTTAGGCCTCTTAAAACAACTATTATCATCATAATGCACTGTAATAATATCGTCACGGCGTAACCAGGTGCGTTACATCGTTCACCAGGACTGCGACGAAGAACTTCAGAAGTTCCGTAGATTGTAGGTTTGAATCCCAGCTCTGACAAGGGGTATCCTGAATGTGGTTTTCCACCGTTTTTTCCACACTCTCTCCGGGCAATTGCCAGTAGAGTAACGTTTTTCAATTCCCTGGACACCGACCTCATCCCTGTCCCTAATACAGTAACGCACACTATTACAGTCATGGTATAGATAAAGGTTAACAGAGAAATTCAACTGACATCCAAGTATACGGGGATGATGACCAGTGAAGTCAATAACACGAATCAACAACAAAAGCATCTGTAATAATAACACAGACCTGTGAAATTTAGGTTTATAATTATTTTTTTGTTATTTTGTGTGAATTTTTCGAAAATGATCTCTTTTTTAGCCTATTTTCATTTATGAACAAGTAGATCCATGAAGAACTACACAGCCTATTTTCATATATCCTACTTATGTTAATTGCCTCTAACATACAAATTTTCAGTTGGATTGCTCTAATAGATTCGTAGATATTGAGAACCATCTGAATATTTCGGATGGTCACCATGTTGGATTTTTATATGGGTTGGTCTTAGAGTTATGCACTATTACATGAACATGAGAACGTTCATGGCTTTTGTAGACTTAGAAAAGGCTTTTGATAACGTTGATTGGACTAAATTGTTTGACATTTTGAAATCGATTGGAATAAAGTACAGGGATAGGAGGGTGATATACAATCTGTACAGAAACCAGACAGCAGTCATTCGAGTTGAAGGACATGAGAGAGAAGCTGGTATTCAGAAAGGTGTAAGGCAAGGCTGCAACTTATCACCCATACTTTTCAATCTTTACATTGAACAAGCAATGAAGGAAATTAGAGAAAAATTTAAAGTGGGAGTGAAGATTCAAGGAGAAATAATTTCAACTCTGAGATTTGCTGATGACATCGTCATCTTGGCCGACAAGCCTGAGTATTTGAATGAGTTTTTGAATGGTATGGACTCCGTCTTACGGAAAGAATTCATGATGAAAATAAATAAATGTAAAACAAAAATACTGGAATGCAGCCGAAATAAATCAGAAACCTCTATGGAGATCAAATTGGCAGGTGAAAAGCTGAAGGAAGTAGGAGACTTCTGTAACTTAGGAAGCAGAATAACCAGTGATGGACGAAGCAAAGAGGATATTAAAAGTAGGTTGGCTCAGGCAAAGAAAGCATTTCTACAAAAAAGGAATCTGCTGACATCGAATATAGATTTAGGTATTAGGAAGTCATTTTTGAAAGCCTTTGTCTGGAGCGTGGCGCTCTATGGAAGTGAAACTTGGACTATTGGTGCAGCAGAAAAGAGGAGAATTGAAGCATTTGAAATGTGGTGTTACAGGAGAAAGATGAAGATCAGATGGGTAGATAGGGTTACAAACAAAGAGGTATTAAGAAGAGTGGGAGAGGAGAGATGTTTCTGGCGACTGCTAATGAAGAGAAGAGATAGGTTGGTAGGACATATACTAAGACACCCAGGAATAGCAAGCTTAGTTATGGAAGGAAGGGTCAAGGACAAAAACTGTAGGGGTAGACCAAGGTTAGAATATGTTAAACAGATTGCCTCGGATGTAGGGTGTCGGAGCTATGTAGAGATGAAACGATTAGCTCAGGACAGGGAGGCATGGAGAGCTGCATCAAACTGAAGACTCAAACAACAACAACATGAAGATTATTGTGTAGGTGTAGTATTCAAACTTCTATCGAATGATTAGGACACAAGAAATCATATCGAGATTTTACAATTTTGCACAGCTGCCATTTTGTGGTTATGAAGACAATTGAAATAAATTACATGCCAGTGGGTTACAATTTGTATAGGCATTTATCGTACCAATTCCACTGCCCTCGGATGGTTAAATCACGAGGAACTTCCATTTTAAATATCTATATTTCGCATCGCAGCCATGTTGGATTTAAGGTCACTAGGTAATTGAAAGTCCCATAGGTGAACTTAAGTTCATAAGCTCTATCAATATTTAAACTGTTCTCAATATCTACGAATCTATCACAGCACTCAAACTGAAATTTCGTATGTTGATAGAGGCATTTAACTTAGGCTATATATTTATTCACGGAAATACTTGTTTTCCATCACGTAAAGGTTCTTTGTAAAGTCAATATTGATATTTTTGCTAAAATCAAGAGCAAATTATAATTCCCTTGAGCTTTAACTTTTAATATCAAATTATGATGCAGTTTCTAGAAGAAACTAACACAAAATAGACTTTTGACCAAGAGGGATAAATGAACGTTCAATTTTTTTTAACTGAGCGAAATACAAAACAAAGTGGCTATTCAACTTCGTAGTCATTTTCCTTAGAAATCTAGGCGGCATTCTTCGATGACCCAGTATTTGTCCACTCTCCAAACATTATTTTAATTCTGTCATAGAAGATCTTTTTCGAAAGGATTTAACGATATTGATGTTTAGAAATATGTTTCAAATGTGTATTCCCTCTCTCTCTCTAGTAATCAGCTGTGTGGCACTCCTTTCATATTTCCTCTCTTCTTTCCTTCTTAGTTTGTAGCAGGAGTTTCATCTCATGTCTTCTAATATTTGCATCGTGTACTCTTGTCTTGGTCATCCTCTATGTCATCCTCAATTACCTAGGTATATTCCTCAACAATCCATCAATGTGTATTCTATATTTCAAGAATCTCTGGAAAATATTTTTATTTCCATCCCCAGGTCGTCCTGTGCGCCGTCATCGCCGTGGCCGTAGCTAAGCCAGGGTACATCCCCGGTCTGGCCGCGCTAGGCTACCCGTACGCTCTCCCAGCTGGTTTGGTTGTGGCAGGTCCAGGTGGCTTTGAGGACGCCGCTAATGTGGCTCAGCAGAACGCTGTAGCGGCTGCTCAGGGAGTCCAGGCCGCTGCACAGGGTGCTGCAGCTGCTGCACAGGGCGCTGCAGCGGCCGCTGAAGGTGTTGCTCTCAGCGCTCCAGGAGTTATAGGATACGCTGCTGGAGCTCCAGTGGTGCTCACCGCCCAGGGAGTCCCCGTTGACACTCCCGAGGTTCAAGCAGCCAGGGCAGCCAACGCTATTGCTCATCTGCAGGCTAAGGCGCTGCTTGGTTGAGCATCCTCCTATTACCCCCACTCCTGACACCACCAGACTTCGTGAGAACATGCCCTATAACATATATTCAGGGGAAAATAAGATTTATCATATCTCATTTTGAGGGTTATAATCCATTTCCAAATACGAACATCAAATTATAGCGTAATTATGACTTTCATCTACTAGTTGCGTTCCCTAAAACCTAATACTGTATATGTGGCATATTGCTTGAAAGGCCAATATCAAAGATTGTTGGAATTTGGACGCCATGGAACTAGTCATTACGCTTATATAACATTAAGCATATTTTTTTTTCAAATTTTCCCATTGAAGGGCATTTTCCGGTATTGGCATTTTTTTAAACAAATCCACATATATTTTTTTACAAACAGTTAGATCGTATGGTTAAAATTATTTCCATAATTTGACGAGTTGTTGATTATGAACCCCAAAGCTGACTGTCAACGATAATACTTATATTTTCCATTATGAAATATATTGATCAGCGATTTCTCAGACTCTTATCATGGCATAACATCACTTTGCTTAAGAGGCTATTAGGTATAATTCGGTAGTGTCTAACATCAAATAAATAATAATATTCCTTTAAATGAGAATTGGTAGTAGATCAATTTTACTATGCTCTGATAAGCTGAGATTTCGTTGCATGATATCACACCAATGTATTAAATAAAACATCCCATTTCTCTATTGAGCTTAATTTTAAGTTTATTATATACTCAGGAAAATCAAATATTATTGTTCAGGGTAGGAGATATAAGGGAAATTACAGAATACTTATTTAAACATTGCCTCCCACAAGGTCAATATTATTTTTATGCCATGACGTTCGACTTGGAACTACCATACATCATACATTCCCATGAAATATTACAGAAAAAATTAAATTACTCAGATTTGTAATCAAAATTCTCCTTTAAAACGTATAGTTAACCTCTGGGAACGAAGACATTCCATAGAAATTGTGCATATCATTAATATCTATGTTGGTTAGTTCGTAGATTGCAATTGGTTTGGCGGCTGAATAGTAACATAAACTCCCACTCAACTCAACTACTTCACTGCCATACTTTCCTTCCTAGTTCCTCTACTTTCCTATGATATGTCTTCCGCATGCAGAATGAGGAGTATTGGAGAAATCCCGAGATCATAACAAAGCAAGTATCATTGCTGCGACTATTCATGTACCGACTTGCCTATAGTTAGTAATCCTCAGTAAATGATACACATAGTGTGATTTTTGTATAAAGATACTTATTATTATTATTATAATTATATTTAATTTGCCATGATATTGAGTTAAGGGTAATGAATATGGGATCATAGCGAAGTTCTGGAGGTGTATTCCCCACTGTTCCCGTACAAATTCTTACTTCCTGCCCTTGATGACGACTAGACCAACGTTATGTTTTTGTATGTTGAATGTTTATTTGTACATACCTACAAGATTTTATTATTGTTAAATTTGTGTTGTATGTTTATATAAAAATGGTTAAATTATAAAGAAATAAATGTTATTGTTTTGCAAGTTGAAAACGAAAATGACTCTATTTTACTTTACCTCTCACCAACGTCCTAATACAAATATTGTACTCAAAATAATATCGCACATATGCTTATTTGCAGATGATGTGTTGATATGGGGAGAAACAGAAACGAAATGCAGGAGAAACAAAACTTTAGGAACGAAAACTTTGAAGAATTTGGACCAAAGATCAGTCAAACAAAATCAGTTGAAATGACTATCAACAGGAACGGCTCATGTTCCAACATCTTTCTAGAGGGAACTCAGATGCAATCTGTTTCTAACTTTAAGTACCTTGGAAGTGTTGTCTCAAAGGACAACTCTATAAGCAACAGATCCTTAAGACGACCCAAGGAGCTTCTCTTTTTAGAGTCAAGTGAGAAATCTACTGTAGTATGACAAAATACCCCAGAAAGCAAAATTAAGCATGTTTCATACTGTCCCTGTTAACCGACAGTGAATTGGATGACCCGGCGAAAACATCGCAATTCATGCCGATAACACAAGACATATATCCCATAAAGAACAAAGATGATTGAGGTCTGGGTTTGAATATAAAAAATATATGCCGGTGAATACGAGAACTCAAGTAGTCTCAGGGGTGGTTAACAGGATACAGGTGTAACAGGTTAAATAAACCCACTCCCAAACCTAAATCAAAGCAATAGCACAACAGAAATCAGAAGATAAGCACGATTAATAAGATAAAATAGGTATCCATTTGGGCAACTCATCGACCAACACATAAAAATAGAAATCCCAAAAGCCTATCTTGCCTTGGATATTCGGTCTAAATTAATGCTTGATGTGGATCGATGTAAAAGAAAAATATTTATAGTCCAAATAAAAAATTAAGTTTTAAATGGTCAACGAATCTCCTCGGACCTATCCTTTGATATAAATAAAATTAGAAGATACTCGAAGAAAATTGAATAAAATAACAAGTAGTTCCGTGAAGAACTATACAGCCTATTTTCATATATCCTACTTATGTTAACTGCCACAATCAACATACAAAATTTCAGTTTAATTGCTGTAACAGATTCGTAGATATTGAGAACCGTCTAAATATTTCAGATGTTCGCCAGGTTGGATTTTTATTTTTGTACTATTACATTAAGATTATTGTGTACGTGTGGTATTCAAACTTCAATCCCATGATTAGACAACAAGAAGTAAAAACGAGATTTTAAAATTACGCACAGCAGCCATCTTGTGATAATGCAAACCATTGAAATAAATTAGATGCCAGTGGATCAACATTTGTATAAGCATTTAACGTGCAACGTTTCACGGCACTCGGATAGTTAATTCGCGAGAAACGTCCATTTAAATATTTATACTTCGCGTCGCTGCCATGTTGGATTTGTGCTCACCAGGTTCCTGAAAGTCCTATAGGTGAACATATGTTCATAGTCTCTATGAACATTTAAAAAAAACACTTTGGTTGCTGTAAAAGATTCATAGATATTGAGAACCGTCTAAATATTTCGGGAGCTCACCATTTAGGAGTGTTATGTGTATAGGCCATAGAGTTAAGTACCATTCAAGGACAATTATTGCCTAGGTTCATTATTCAAACTTTCACTTCGATCGCATGATTACGACACAAGAAATTAGAACTTAATTTTAAAATTTCGCACAGCCGCCATCTTGAGGTTATGTAAGCAATTGAATTAAATTAGATGGCAGTGCATTACAATCTGCAAAATCAATTACTGTACCACATTTCACTGCGCTCAGAGAGTTAAATCACGAGAAAAGTCTATTAAAATATTTTAAATTCGCTTGGTCGCCATGTTCGTTTCGTACTTTACAGGTTTATGAAATATACGTAGGTATACCTGTATCAGTACCCTTTATCACCGTACAAAATTGCAGGCTGATATCTGTAATAGTTTCGGAGATATAGAATATCAGTGAAATATTTCGCACAGCCGCCATTTTGAGGTTATGTAATCAATTGAACTAAATTAGACTCCAGTGCATTACAATGTGTATAAACATGTGCTGTACCAAATTTCTTTACATTTAGATAGTTAAATCGCGAGAAAAGTCTATTTAAATGTCTCAACTTCGCTTGGCCGCCATGTTGGTTTTGTAGTCACCAGGTTTTTGAAAGTCTCATAGGTGAACTTCTAGTAGTGCCCTTTATCACCGTACACAATTTCAGGGCAATATCGGTAATAGTTTAGGAGATATTGAATGCTAGTGAAATATTTCGCACAGCCGCCATGTTGGATTGGAGAGACGTAACAAAATTTGAAGGGCACGGTCGAGGTCGCCGGGAATAGTGCTATGAACATTCCGAGTTTCATTGAAATCGCTCCAGCCGTTTCGATTTTATTAGGGGGGGACACACACACGAATCACACACACACACACGCACACACACACGGACAAAAGGTGATCTCATAAGCCTATTTTTTCAAAATTGAAAATAGGCTAAAAACAGGTTAGATTCGGCCATATTTGACTACACAATCCATTAAACACCCTGAATGTCCATCAGGTGGTGTTTTCAGTCTATCACAAACACACTCACTTGTGATTATAAGGAAAGAAAAATCTATAGAAAATATGTATCTTGCCCTGGAATAATAGTATAGATCTCCGTTCTAACTAATGCAACCAATGAGGAAAAGATCCAAGATTTAACTCTATTATTCACACCAATTATTAACAGCAATTATTGCCGTAGCAGTATCAAGATTAAATTCATTATTTATAATTATTATACAAAGTGTTATCTACATTCCTCCAAATAGAAGAATACATTTCATTAGTAGAATATCCATACTTTCCACATCTATCAGACACTCATCTCAGGCCTGAGTCTCAAATATGATTTCCAAATTATTTTACAAGTTTTTTCAGAGTCTCATTACTCTTTATTACTCATAATGTTCAACAAATGTGCACCGCTCATTAGCTTTTTGTACAAAATTCAAATTTTATGTTTCAATATAATATGACAACAAAGTGTTTCTATTTCTTCCCATTCGATGGTTTGTTTGCGATGTAGTCCACTTGACTAAATGCCAAGTGATTAGACTCATTTATTTGCTAATATTAGTGCTTAATTTGCAATACTTTGCCTATACTTACGTAGTCATGCTGTTATGAATGACCTCACACCAATAATCATTATTATAAGTAATTATATAAACACCATGTTTAATACTCAAACCATTTCCTTGAATTGTACACAGCATATGTGAATTATCACCTTAAATTATTCTCCTTTATTTTTTTATTAAAGATTTCTTTTTTCTTTTAAATGACTACACCAACTTCACCGTTTTAGTGCAGAAAAATGTATAATTATTACCCTATATTCATTATGGCTTCCCTTCGATCACATAATTGGCATGTATGAAATATGATATAATGTAGGCCTGTCTTGTAGCAATGTCAAATGTATAAACTTTCAAGCAAAAATGGCAAAACGTGCTTGAAATAATTCAAATTCCCAAAGCAAAGAGTATGAGAGAAGAAAATATGAAAGTATTAAACTGATAATTATACTTAGCAAATCATAATAATATCCCCCAATATCTGAAGTTAAGATCCAAGAATTTAAACCTGAATTTCACTATAGCTCTCAATATCAAATTAGTTACAGGCATCTAGCATATTCCATCGAAAATTCCGTCGAATAGACTATCATGTTTTCGACCAAAAAATATAGGCATGCTCCTATTAAGTTCCAACGTCCAAAAGTAGCAAAATCCTATCATCAGAAGTTGAGATGGATTTATAGAATATCCGCAAAATATTATTAACTGGATCGTAGAATAAGGCAATGTGTGTTATGTCTTTCCACATCCTATAGCCCTTCAATGGGAAATGTTACATCACATATCTCCTTCGTAGACGTAGAATAAATCTGGCTATTAATAATAATAATAATAACAATCAATCAATTAATTCACCAATGATTTGCTTAATCCAATTCCTTCACCATCATACCTAAATTCAATTCTACTTCTAATTGAACTTTAGTTCAATATTAGTTCGACATTAGCTCAATTCCATGATATAAAGTAATACTGAGTAGTCAGACCACTTAACTACAAAATGAAGAAATATTCTGGCTCACCAACTCGAAGAAATAGGAAAGAATGGTACAAGCTTAGTAGGCCTATGTCCCTGGTGTGAAGAATCTCCGGATCCAATGAAGAAATCCCCATCTTCATCCAGTACCATCTGCTCCCAAATCCAAAGCTGCAGGAATCCATCTTCTTCAGTCTTCTTCCAAATTTCTTGCATGAACCGAAACTGGGCCCTTCCCGTCTCATGGTGGCGGTCGTCTTCAACTCCCTTAACGTGGTCATTATGGTGGTCTCATGGCTTAATCCTGGCGTGGAAATCACTCCATCTCGTTCCCCTCTGCATCGGCTAAGTGTTTCATATTTTCAGTAAATATCTCCATCTCCAAATTTTTCACGGACACTCCAATAGCGCAAGTTGGAAAATGTCCTATTTCCAATCTGGAAATTACAAGTCTCTGCGCCACGCACAATTCATATTGGAACACGACTCTTTCTATCAAATAATTTTCACAAGCTTTATATTGGCCGTAAGTTAAAAGCATCCACAGCTGTTCATGAAGTTCATTTGCATCCTCAAATAACAAATTGTATTAGCAAGTCCTCCTACGATGGCAAGTGCTCGATTGTTCTCGAACGTTCCGTTCATACAAGATGTCGTAATGTAGCCCGCATATAAAGTTAGTTCTTTCGTTTTCAAGCCAAAAGCATTTTCACAATTGTGCACACAAACTCGGCCGTATAATATTTCAATCACGCACGGTAACTTCGGCGATACGTAAATTTAGGGTCTTTCATAGACTCCAACACAACTCACTCCCGATACACTGTGATATTGCTTTCACGGTCCTTCGCAATCACGACCGGATATAAAGCCACTCACGTTCATCACGACGAAGTACTTTCACATGCGCGCACTCAAAAACAAGTGTGTGTCTCTTCGATGTGACAGGTTGCCGAATACAAGGACTGAACACGTGGTCGGTGGTAGCGCGCTCTTGTGGCGAAACCAAGAGTTACACATTTCATAATTCAACTCACAAATAAATGTGGTTACAGTTCAACTTATAATACTCCTCCTGCCTTTTCTATTACCTCAAAAATCCATAATAACAGAGAAAAACGTATGAGCATTTTAACTTTCAGGAACGCGTGACGTCACTCAATCTTGCTGTCTTGCACACAGCGTTAACATGCGGTGCCTTGCGCTAGGATTCTCGCGGGGTTGCCACTCCGTACTAAATCTAGGGTAATATGTTGGGCACAATACCTACTTTACTCAAATTCTCACCTATGGACTTGAAACATGTACCCTACTAAACAAGGCTAATAGTAAAATCCAGGCAACAGAAATGAAATTCATCAGATCAATGAAACAGAGGACCAGGAGAGATAAAATTAGGAATGAAATTAACAGGCAGGAAGTTGGTATGAAAACACCTGTCACTGAACTCCTAGGAAGACGCGGATTACAATGGTTTTGGACACGTCATGAGAATGGACAGAAATAGAAATTATTTTGACAGAGAAGTGTGAGGGAAGAGACCGGTAGGAAGGCCTAGAAATAGATGGATAGATACAGTGAAGTCTGAGGTCAACAAACGGAATGTGAAATGGGAAGATGTAGAAGAACAGCTACTCTACTCCAAACGCACCCCATAGGATCGTTCCCCATAAGATTACATCCTCTCACCAACACTTACACTAGCAGTCTCCCCAATTACGGGAAACTACACCTTTTCGGAAACCACCCCCAAAATTATACATTCACACACCCCTGTTCATCCCATCCCCCAACACAGGGATAGAACAATATCTGCACGTTGCCGTGTGTGTTAAACCACACAACGTGACTGCAATGAGGGGCTGCATCAAGTCCGGAGATTGGCTGTTCGAATACCAACGCTGACAGCGGCTGTCTTGAGTGCAGATTTCCGTAGGTTTTTCCATACTCCTTACAGGGAAATGATAGAATAGTACCTGATTTCAAAGTCCAAGGCACCCACCCCTTAGCTGCTTCATATAGAGCTACACACATTACTGCAGTCATCATAGAAGCAGTGGTTATTAAAAAAAAGTTAAACACACACACCCAAATAAACGGGACTGTTAAAAATATACTCCAAGCCCAAAAAATTAATGAACAATAACATTTAAAACTCAGCTATTTTTCTAGGTTTGTGCCTTTTCATATGTGGGGGTTCACCTAGGACACCAAGCTGGCTCATCAGCGGGCTCTTGATTTCCGTGCCCGGACGCCCACATGAGTAGCAAACTGCGCACTACCTCCCATTTTATGAAGCGCACCTGCGCCTCTTTACTGCGAGAGCTAAAACCTCAACATAGCCTCCTGCCAGTAGGTCCTAGGTTCAGCACTTAGACGGTGAATTTCCCGAAAATTTCAGTAGAATGAAAGTGATGGAAAATAAGGTTTTACAGGTACAACAAAATACCATTTGGTTTCTGCATGCGACACAGTTGTCTGTTCACGGTCGTGTGACAAAATAAAAGCAACGAAGAGTTCGCCCTTGTTGCTAGTTGAAATGAACAGCGTTTGGTAGTTTAATTAATAACGCCTTTACCCTGCGTTACTTTTAAAGTAACCGTTACCAGTAACGGTAATAGTTATAAGTATTGATTATACTTTTGAACATAGATTTAATAGCCTAGATGTAAAGGATCTGATGATGATCGCTTGACGATCGAAACTTGTCACCCTAATGTATTTCAATAATCTCATGTAAATTGGTTTCAGGTTTAAGGGACAACCTATTACAATTGTGTTGACCGACTGAAACACATTACATTTCGATAATTGTTGTAGAATTTGGGCAGGAAGGTGCCGTGGCCTTAGGATAAGTGCCATCCCGGCATTTGCCTGAAATAACTGGAAAACCACGGAAAACCACTTCCAGGAAGACTGAGGTAACCTGTCTCATCTCCATTTTTAGCCTATTTTCATGTATACCTTTTGTCCGTGCCTGTGTCTCCCCTACCCCCTTAATCACGTCTCTAGGGGCGTGGTGGCTCAGCGGTCTAGCTGTATGCCTCTCACCAAGGCGGTCCGGGTTCGATTCCCGGTCAATGCATGTGAGATTTTCGAAGTGAAATGCCATGTCCTGTGGTTCGGATTCCACGTAAAAAGGAGGTCCCGTGGCTTATGATCTACAGATGTAACGGTCACGTTAAACTACAAGCTTCCTTTTAATCACGTCTAAACTCCTAGAGAGATTTCAATGAAACTCAATAGTGTCATAGTACTATTCCGGCTGACCCCGAACGTTCACTTCAAATATTATTACGTCCCACGAATCCATAATGGCGGCTGTGCGAAATATTTCACCGGCATTCTATATCTCAGAAACTATTACACATATCACCCTAAAATTTTGTATGGTGATAAAGGGCACAACTGAAAGTTTACCTATGTGACTTTCAAAAACCTGTTAACTTCAAAACGAACATGGTGGCCAAGTTGAAACATTTAAATAAATTTATGTCGCAATTTAACCATCCGAACGCTGTGAAACTTGGTGCAACTAATCACTATACAATCTGCAATGCTCTGATATCTAATTTAGTTCAATTGTTTACATGGCCTCTAGATCGCAGCTGTGCTCAATTTAAAAATTACGTTTTTAGTTATTGTGTTCTAATCATGTGATCGAAGTCAACGTTTGAATAATGAACCTACACAACAATCCTCATCCAATAGTGCGCAATTCTATGGCCTACATATTGTAAAATCCAACGTGGTGACAATCCGAAATATTTAGGCGGTTCTCAATATCTACTAATCTATTATAGCAATCAAACTGAAATTTTGTATGTTGATGGAGGCTAGAGAAACACGTTCACCTAAGGGACATTCAACAACCTGGTAAGCACAAATCTGACATGGCGGCGACGAGAAATGTAAACATTCAAATGGACGTTTCTCACGACTTACCATCCAAGCGCAGTGAATCTTGGAACGGTAGCTTATATGCTTATATAAATTTAAATCCTCATTTCAATTATTTTCATCACGGCAAGATGGTGGCTGTGCGAAATTTCAAAATATTGATTTTATTTCTTGTGTCCTAATAATGTCATTTAAGTTTGAATAATACACCTACACAATAATATTCAACAAATAGTACAAAACCCTAAGGCCTATATATAATAATACAACATTGTGACTATCCGAAATATTTAGTCGGTTCTCAATATCTAGGATTCTATTAAAGCAGTCAAACTGAAAATTTGAATGTTGGTAGAGGCAATTAACATAAGTAGGAGATATGAAAATAGCCTATATATATGTTCACGGAACTACTTGTTCCTCACGAGCTCGTTACTGTAGCTCATGTGCTGAGAGATATTAAGTTTTATATTTTATAATTTCAAGATGGCGTCTGCACTAAATATTGAAGCTCGTATCTTCATTACGTTAGTAAAATAACTTCCTTCTATAGAAGTATCTGAATGCCAAGTACTGTGAACATTTATTCATTGGATCATAACTTATAATTTATAATGCTTGCATTATTCGCACGCCTGCCATCTTAAAATGGTTTGGTTGATGAACTTGTGGTTTGGCGCACAACGCTTCCCACAAGATGACATGTTCTTAGAAACGTTGGTAGATATCCGAACATTTGGGTGGGCACCATTTTCTTTTGGTTGAAATGGCTGCAATTTGTTACAAGAAACTGATGTGCCCTTTGTTAGTGCTACTTCTGTAATTATTTCTTTCATTCTGTATTCTAGAGGGGGACCGACATACACACAGACAGACACACGGTCATTTGGTCCGCATAGATCTCATTGGTCTACTTTCATTTCAGCCTATTTTCATTTATGAAATATATGCTTATGAGATCACATTTTGTCCGTGTGTGTGTATGTGTGTGTGAATGTGTGTGTGCGTCCGTGAGTGCTTCCCCACCTAATGACTTCCAAATGGCTGTAGCGATTTCAATGAAACTAGGTAAGGTCATAGTACGATTATGACCTACCCCGACCATGCCTTTCGAATTTTATTACGTCTCACCAATCCAATATGGTGACAGTGCGAAATATTTCACTGGCCTTCTATATCTCGGAAACTATTACTAATATCCCCCTGACATTTTGTACGGTGATAATGAACACTACTAGAAATTCACCTATGAGACTTTCAAAAACCTGTCAACTACAAAACGAACATGGCAGCCAAGCGAAGTTGAAACTATTAAATAGATTTTGCTCGCGATTTAACCATCCAAACACAATGAAACTTGGTACAGAAAATGTTTATACACAGTGTATTGCACTGGAATCTAATTTAGTTCAATTGTTTTCGTAACCTCAAGATGGTGACTGTGCGAATAATTTCACCGGCATTCTGTATCTCCGTAATCATTAGTGATATCACCCTGAAATTGTGTACGGTGATAAAGGTTACTAATAGACGTCTAGCTCTGAGACTTACATAAACCTGTAGAAAACAAAACTAACATGGCGGCCAAGCGAAGGTGAAACATTTTAATAGATTTTTCTCGTGATTTAACCATCTGAGCGCAGTGAAATATGATACAGTAAATTTATATACACATTGTAATGCCCTGGCATCTAATTTAGTTCAATTGTTCATCTAATTTCGAGATGGCGGCTGTACGCGATTTTAAAATTAAGTTTCATTTCTTGTGTATTAATCATGCGATCGAATTCAACGCTTGAATAATGAAGTTACGCAATAATCATCATGTAATAGTACATAACTCAAAGGCCGACGTATGTAAAATCCAAAATGATGGTCATATGCAATATTTAGACCGTTCTCAATATCCACGACAGCAACGAAACTGAAATGTTGTATGTTGATAGAGGCTATAAAAATAAGTTCACCTATGGGACTTTAAATAACCTAGTTATCATAAATCCAACATGGCGGCGACGCGAAATAGAAATATTTAAATTGATGTTTCTCGCGATTTGACCATCCGAGCGCAGTAAAACTTTGTACGGCAAATGATTATACAAATTTTATTCCACTGGCATTTAATATATTTCATTTGTTTTCATAACAACAAAATGGTAGCTGTGCAAAATTTTAAAATCTTATTTTCATTTCTTGTGTTCTAATTATGCGATTGAAGATTGAATACTACACTTACACAAAAATCTTCATGTAATAGTACATAACTTACATATATAAAAATTCAACATGGCGATCATCCGAAATATTTAGATGGTTCTCAATATCTACGAATCTATTACAGCTATCAAACTAAAAGTTTGTATGTCGAAAGAGGCAATTAACATAAGTAGGATATATGAAAATAGGTTGTATAGTTCTTCACGGAACTACTTGTCGTAAGTATTTACAATCTACCTTGGTTTACGTTATGGTTTCCATCTCATTGTCTTTTTTGCTATCACCCAGACCATTAGGGGCCGATAACCTAGATGTTAGGCCCCTTAAAACAACAATTATCATCATCATCTTCTTCTTCTTAGAGTAATTCACTCTGGTGACTGGTTTGCCCCTGCGACGAGTCTTCTCCAACTGGGTCGATCCTGTGCTGTACGTTTGGCGTCTGCATAGCTCCCACATCCTGGTTTACAAGATATATCCTCATGAATGTCTTTCTTAGTCTTCCACGAGAGCGTTTTCCTGGTATTTTACCTTTCAATATTTCCGACAACACATTCCTATGTCGTAGCCTATGTCCCATCCACAAAAGTTGTCTCTTCCTAATCTGACTCATCAGCTGTCTCTTTTCTTCAACAATGTTCAATACCCCAGTGTTAGTCTTCTTCCCCACCCTACATATCCGTTGTAGCCGACGCCAATACCACATCTCAAAGGCTTCTAGCCTCTTAATATCACTCTTGGTTAACGTCCAGGTCTCAGCACAATACAACGCAACAGACGAAACATAAGATTTCGTTATTCTTTTACGTAAGCTGAGGGGCCAGAGATAGACTCTCGCAAATCTAGCGTAACTAGTTATTTTCCACCATTGCAATAACTTTCCTTGCTATCATCATTTTGCGCTACTACAGTGAACTCTTTAACTATATCAACAGACTATAGTGAAAACAGTGCCTGTTCAACTTTTCTTCCGCGTCGCGCTCGTCCGAGTACAATAAATACGGCCATGAACACTCGTCCAAAATCCCATTTGACCTTTCCCAAACCCTTTACTAACAAACTAGAATAATAAAATTGTAACTTCAGGTCTTTTTTCAATGAGGTGTCACTCTCAATAAGTGCCCTCCCTTACTTGCTCCACGTACAACGAATTAATGTCTGTAAAACTTCGTGTCTAGTGCACGCCTTAAAGTATATTGTTTCTCCCTTCTAATGAGGGAATCCAATTCTTTCTACTCAAAAGTGATTTATCTCTAGGTTTCACGAAAGGGAAACTTGCCCCATTTTTCTCGTGATCCCTACTTAAACATAGGAGTTCTAGAAACTTCCTTTCGATTGTTCTCTTCAGGTTTCACGATAATTGACCTGCCCTATTTGTATAATCTCCTACGTATAATCATTAACCGTATTTCTGTATCAATACAAGAAGTTATAGAAACTTCTATTTCACTTCTTCCTGTTTTTGTTGTTGCTTTCGAAGTTGTTATTATTTCTAAGATACTTACCTAGAAATCCTTAAAGTACACACCTTGTACTTGATTTATTGTTTAACTTTAATTACGTCAGTTATCTTTAAATTTTCCATTGATTTATCTTCGCCATTTCAAAATCTTACGAAGATTTTAAAGCATATAAAAGGTTTAAAACCAAAGGAATTATCAATTGCCTGGCGCAAGCTTTAGAAGTTTTCGAAGGTCTGCGACCCCAATTGTGTATAAAAATCAAAATTATATATTTGTTACAAAAACTACTTTCTTTTGCATTGTTAAATAAATTAAATATTCGTTTTTCGCTTTATCATTTCTCTAACATAACGGTTAGGCAAGATCCTGTCTTCCTTGATTCTTCCTATTTAATAAAAATGAATCTATTGATAGGGTTTTCACCTCTTGTTGCATTTGAGCAAGAACTCTTAGTTGGTAACTTAGTAAAGTCTCTCTTAGCTTTAATAGCTAATTCTAACTGGCCAGTAAGGCAAGCATAGATCGCTACGCCAGCTTCCTGCTTGTGGAGATTCTCTCACACTTATGGTTGGTTTTTCAAAATATAAGTGTTTCTCATTGTCTAAACTTTTAGTCGGCACCATGCTGGGTAAATGCTTAGTCATTTCTAAATGCAACTATTGGTACACTTAACAAAATTATTCCCAAAGGTCTAATTGCCTTATCCCTTTCCTTCTTGGAAGCATTTGGTCGTTCTTTAGAAATTCTACAATTTCAAAAACTAAAATATCAAATCTGATTCAAATTATTTTCACTCTTCAAATTACTTGTTTAGAAACAAATTCCTTTGAACAGATACACAATAAATCTGTTACTCTTTGTCTTGCCAGACCACCACCCTTCCCCATAGTAGGCATATGTATGCTTGAGAGGGAATACTCTACAGCAACTTTCTCGCAAACCGCCCAAGTTCCAGCTGCGTTTCCCGTTAGCTTTGCCCAGGTCCCTATCCACTTTAGTTATCAGAGAGCGGATTTGCAGTGGCAGCTGCCTTTGAGTAAACTTAAAGTTAAAATTATAATTTCAGTTGGACTCCCGTCCTATTTCTCCATCCTTTTTCTCCAGTCCGAAACCCACTTCTTTTCCTTTATAATCTTCCCTTGGGGGTTAGATTATTCCCAAGCTAATAATCTACCCAATCGGCAAGTTTCGGCCGTGTCCGCAACCAGTCGCTGCCAGCTGTATCCTGAACGCCATCTCGTGGAGGCGAAGTATGTTGTCTGGTGAAGTCATAACATATTTCTTGGGGGAGCAATGATTCCACAATTCATCATTTATAGAATTACATACGAGAATTGCTTCCATACTCTTTGTTGGAAGAAAATTTTATCCTTAAACTTACAAGCCATCAAGGGACTTTATATAAAACAATTCAATCGTAAAGAGACAAAATGTATGTAAACACCTGTAGATGATATGAAAGCAGCTCCATATATAATAAAAGGGAACGGGGTAATTAGTTCACTCTCTGTTCAGTATCAAAGAAGCTGTTACGCTGACCGTGTGTCTACAAATAATTACAAAACTTATAAAAATTCTCAGTGCTACGACCGGTTCTCACCAGTTTCTGCGTGTGCCCGTGCTAGCGAGTATATATTTACCAGTGCTTGTGTCCGTGTGCGTCATGGTGAAAACACCGTCTGATGCGGCTAAAATGCCGCCTTCTGCTCAAGCTCAAGCTTCTTCTTCTAAAGCTCCTTCCATGCCGTCGCTGCTGATGGACTCGGACTCTGACCACGAACAACCCGAGGTGAGTGATAGTGAAATGGAAACTCTCCAAATTAAAATGGCCCGCAAGGACCGCACGCCTCCTTCCATCGCGCGTGCTAAGAAGCCCTGCTATCCAGGGCAGAGTTCTGCTTCTACTAGCACTACTTGTACACCCACGGAGGAGCCCCCAGAGGAGCTGGGTATTAAGAGCCTTTTGGAGATTGACACTCTGCTCCACCGTCTCTCACCATCTCGTATCGCTGCCCCATTTCACTTCCCACCTCGATCGCCGCAACAAAACCAGTCTCAATCTTCCGACGTCTACATGCCGGCCAATATTGTACCCGGCCCACTTCTCCGCAGCTACGCCGACGCCGCACGGAACCCCGCCTTACCCTCTGCTGTCCGTACGCGTAGCGTCACCGCCCCCTCCCTCATCCCGTCTTCCACCTACTATGTCGTCCGCCTAATCAAACTCATGCCCGAACACAACCACCCCCGCCATCTCCACCATGTCCTATCCAAGTTTATTCCCAACCTTGCTGCCTACAATCTCAAAATACAGAGGACCAAGGAGGGTCACAACCTCAAATCCACCGAGTCGCTGTACAGCATCATAGTTAATTCCATCGGTACAGCCCAATTCTCCCCCTCCTGTCGGGCTTATAATGTCACTATGGCACAGCCATCACATCAGCCTCCCCCATCTCACCGCACTACTCCCATCATGTCAGCGGTTATCTATGGGGTCGAGCGTTCATACTCCGCCGACGAGGTTGCCGCTCAGCTCCAACTCGCCGGCCTGGATATCTTCAAGGTGGTACGGATCAACAACGTCCATGGCCCCACCACCCTGGTGCGGGTGCTGTGCAAGAACGTCGCCTCCATCGACGCCCTTCTGCGCAACGGTGTATCCATCTATTGCAAGCGTCATCGCGTGGAGCCCTCCCGGACTCCCGCCCCTCAACGTACGCGCTGCGACCGGTGCCAGAAATTTGACCACCCCCCAGGAGCCATCTGCCCGAACGATCCGGTATGTGGTATTTGTGCCCAAGAACACCCTACCGCTCGTTGCGTAAATCGGGAGCACCCGAAGTGCGCAACCTGCGGTGAGGCCCACCCCGCCTTCGCATACCGATGCCGGGGCCGGCCTCTTCCCGACCCTGCTAAGCCTGAACAGGTTGTCCCAGTCATATCCCAGGATCTACCCACCCCCCCTTCCGCATCCCCTACCCCTCCCCCTACCACGGAGAACATCGTCCGATTCGTGACGATGGTCCTCCAAAACGTCCTTCCCTTCGCCCGTCCACTCATTGTTTCCCAAGTCCAACTCGCCGCCCGTCTCACTTTGAATACGCATGTGGACATGTCGTATAGCGGGAATAAGATGCATTTTGCATTTTTCCCGCTGAGTACCGTCCCTGCCTATTGACAAATGCCTAACCTCACCCTTTACTTTGTCAACATCCGCTCCCTCTTCTCCAACCGACCATTGTTGGACATCTCCCTCTCCCAACATGCCCCAGACATCATGATTTTCAATGAAACCTTCCTCAAACCTTCCCAAGCAATTCCCCCCTTTGACGGCTACCAACTCATTCGTGCCGATCGTCAATTTCAGCGGTCGGGTGGGGTTGCAGTTGCTGTTCGCAACTCAATTCCCACTCGCCAGCACTTTTTCAATTTCCCTGACGGCTTCAATGAATACCTCATTCTTGACCTTATCTTTCCTAACCAAACTTTCACCCTTGTCACTATGTATCTGGTACCCCGCTCCCCTCCCCCCATCGCTTTCTTCCGCTTCCTCGAAGCCAATTTTCCTACTTATTCCTTTGCCGCCGATATCAATGTTACCTCCTACACCCCTGTCCAAGCCCGTCTTTTCCAGGACTTCCTGTCCATCAGCCGGGGCATGTCCGTCCCTTTTCCCTCCCCCACGCTTCCCTATTCCAATTCCACTCCCGATTTTCTTATGCTTACTCCCAATCTCGCCAATATTGCTAATGTTACTGTCCTCCCCACTATCGGTAGTAACCACATTCCAACCCTCATTTCCCTGTCTAACTACCTCCCCGCCCCTTTCCAACCTCCTCCACGACCTCCTCCAACCCGTCAATACTCTAAAACCGATTGGAACGCCTACCGTACCACCTTAACTTCCTCCCTCACCCCCATCCTCCTACACCCCCTGCCTCTCACCCTGCCCTCTCACAACTCATCCATCGTGTTGAACAGGCCTTAATTACCGCCGATCTCCGCCATGTTCCCCGCCACTCTTATCACCCTTCGAAACCTCCTATCCCTCCCCGCACCCTCCGTCTCCTTCGTACTGCTCATGATCTCTACAGCTCCTACTGTCGAACCCGCGATCCTGTCACCCTAACCGAACACCGTAAAACCCTTCGTCACGCTCGCTCTTTTATCAAAGCCATCCGCCGCAAGCAATGGAATGACGCCTGTTCCGACCTTTCCCACAGCCCTGACCCTACCCTTTTCTGGAAAATATTTCTCCCGCCTTTCCCAACGTCGTAAATCCCATCCCACGTACCCTATCCTCCATAATGGTTCTCCTGTTGTGTCTAATCAAGCAAAAGCCGATACGTTTGCCCAGCATTACTCCCACGTTTTCTTCCCCACAATCGCCCCTCACCTCTCCCACCCTGACGAACCTACCATTCATGCCTATACCGACCCAACCTCCCCTCGTCTCACGCCTTCCTTTGCCCACCTTCCCTCCACTGATTACCAACACCCTCTCAATTCCCCTATCACCCCTGTAGAAATCCGCAATCTCCTTAAGCATCGCCGCACTACGGCCCCCGGGGGTGATGGCATTACTTACCGTCACCTTCGCGAGGCCCCCGACATCCTCTTCCTTTATCTTGCTCAGATCTACAACACTATCCTCTACACCGGACATTTTCCCCACCACTGGGGAAATGCCAACATCCTTCTTTTTCTAAAACCTTCTAAACTTCCCTCGGACATCAATTCCTACCGTCCAATCTCCCTTCTCCCTGTTCTTTCCAAACTTTTTGAACTTATCATCACCAAACGCCTCTATCCCTATCTCCACTCCCTTCATCTCATCCCCGATCATCAAGCTGGCTTCCGCCCTAACTTTTCCACCCACGATCACCTCTTTCACATCACTGCCTCCATCGAAGCCTTCCTAGCCTCCCCTAATAACAAACACGCCCTTCTCCTCTGTTTCGATATTGAAAAAGCTTTCGATAAAGTCTGGTTCCCTGACCTCCTCTTCAAGCTCCTCCACCTCCCCTTACCCATCACGTACGTCCGCCTCATTGCAAACTTCTTGTATCATCGCACGGCCCAAATCCTCATCCATGGTACTTCTTCCTTCACTTTCCCTATCCACGCCGGAGTCCCTCAAGGCAGCCCCGTTTCTCCCCTTCTCTATGTCCTCTACACCCATGATATCCCTACCCCTTCTCCTCCGCTCCGTTTGTATCAATACGCCGACGACCTTGCCATTCTCGCCCTTTTCCCTCGTTCTCACACCCTCCAACGCCATGTACAACGTTACCTTCATACCCTCCAAACCTGGTGCAATCACTGGCACATTCAAGTCAACCCCCAGAAGTCCCAATACATCCATATCAAACGCTCCCGCACCCGTCGCCGCCCTTCCCAGCGCCTCCATTTCACCTTTAATGATTCTCTTATTCCTCAACTTAATCAGCTTAAATACCTCGGCATTACCTTCCAAAATAACCTCAAATGGAACCTTCACTTCGATTCAGTCTACAAGCGCTCCCTTTCCCGCTTCCGCATTCTCCGTCTCCTCACCGGTAAGACCTGGGGCCTACGGCCCCCTCAGACCCTTAACGTTTACAAGACCTTCATTCGCCCAGTTTTCACCTACGCCTCCCTTACCTGGCTCACCGCCCACCCCCGCCTCTATTTCCGTCTCCTCACTCTTGACCGCCACGCTATCAGAATCGCCTATCATTGTAAACTCGATACCCCTTCCGCCACCCTCACTGGTATGCTCACTTTCCCTTCTGCACTCGCCCATGTTCACTCCCTTCGTTTCTCCTACCTTACTCGCGCACGCCGCTCCCACGCCACCCAACCCCTTGAAGCTCTCGAGCTCTCCCCCTATGCTACTGCTATCCTCAATTCCACACGCACCCCGGAAACCGGTCATCTCTTCCCTCCGCTCATCGACTAGCCCCCTCTCACGCTCCCAATATTCTGTTCTGTGCACATTTTCCACATGTTCTACTTTCTTTTGGGGGGCTATAGTCAGCCCCGCCTCTTTGTTACTGTTGGCACCACAAGTGCCCTCTCATTGTTTATTTATTTTCGTTCAGTTTTATCTTATTCACATCGCCCCTGTCGCAGTTACATAAATTTTAATTTTTTGCCCCACTAAACCTTATTCTGTCTACTTCGTTCTCCGGAATGGCTCCACGCATCGTCCCACAGTGCTCCCAGTGCTACGAAATTCTATCGGCCTTGTTGCCGCTACACCTCAGTGCTTTCAGTGATGCGTGTGCTTCTGAAATATTTTTGTTTCTCTTTCAGCATGGACAATAGACAATCTTTTGAACTTTCAAACATTGCAACTCATTCATTTTCTGTGTCTTTTCCAGTGTTTTTCTTTTTCCAGCCATAAAAACAATAGACATTTTTTCTGGACATTACTTTTCAATTTGTTATATATACTTCTGTATTTTATCCACGGCAATCTTTATTTTATGTATCATGTATATTTTTTGAATAAACGGGGCTAGTGGGGTAATGCTCCGGCGAGTGTGGTGGGGGGCATCGTCTGGGGTGTCCGCCTTGGGGTCGCGGTGACTTCTGCGCCATTGAATCCTCCTTCGTCCCTCCTATCCATATGCCTAGCATATTTTCTTCCAAATATCATTTATTATCTAACCCTTTCCTCTTCTTCGGCACAAGAGCTCCCTGTTGAGCTGGGTGCCCGCCCTGTCTCGCTTTGCGGGGCAGGGAATGAAATAACTCCTGTTCGTTCGTAATTAGTTACGACAGAGTGACATCGGCGTTGAACAGGACTACGCCATCTTACGAGATTCTTCGTGAGATAGTGTCCCGACAATTTTTGAAGTTGTCCATTCCTTATGGGAAATCAGCATCATTTATTATAAACATAGCACAAGGCTCTTGGAAGCGTAACCTGGTTCGTTGATCAGCGTTGTTAATTCAGTATGGAAGCGAATTGCTTTAGTTGAGATAGAACTATCGACTGAATCGAATACTTATGTATGTTTTTCTTCCAACCGACTGCATTGTATTTTAAATGTTCCTTTATAACTTTCATAACAAACGCACTAAATAACAATAGTGCAGAGACTACGTTACATCTGCCAGTTTCGCAGTAAACTTCAATTAGGCATGTTAAAACTTAGACGCAGGTGCGGCCATCTTTAGGGGCCACTCACCCTTCATGGGTCGGAATGAAGTGACTTGATTATATACTAGCATGCACCCGCGGCTTCGCTCGCGATCAAGACAATGGGGACGGTGCATTATTGCTGATAATTGGTCTATTCTAGTATAGCAATCGCGGCTACAGGTGGGTCCATTTTAATTCTGATATGAGCAGCAAGGTGGACATTTCATAGAGTTGAGATAGTCTGCAGGGTACGATGTTATATTATATGAACACATTTTAGAATTACGTTTATGGTTTTGCCATTTTCTGCTGAGACATAACGATTTTGTTGTCCGGATACTCGCGAGCACGCCACATACAGTTGCCTATTGGAAAACATGATTTTGTCTAAATGTACACCTGCTGCTGTTAAGTGTGTGGCATTGGGCTTTGTTAATAGAAATTGCGAATATTGTTTGAAGAGGGAACTGCACTCTTGCACACTGGAATGGCAAACCTATCGGAGTATGTGGAAATAAAAGTATTTTTCATTAAGCTATTCAGGGTGTAATTTTGCCACAATTATTGATGATTTGAACGTCAACATGTCGCTATTAATATACCTATAGTAAAGTATCTCTCACCTTGGCCGCTGATGTACATTATGCAGTCTCTTCCGGTGTTACATCCCAGGGATTGAAATTCTCCAACAACCCTTACGCCTCACATGCCTCTCTAAGTAATTAAAATTCCTGATTGTTGTTGTTTGAGTCTTCAGTCTTTTGACTGGTTTGATGCAGCCCTCCATTCCTCCCTCTCCTGAGCTAATCGTTTCATCTAAACATAGCTACCACACCGTACAATTGGGGCAATCTGTTTAAACTTTGTCTACCCCTACAGTTCTTGTCCTCGACCCTCTCATCCATATCTAAGCTTGCTATTCCTGGGTGTCTTAATATGTGTCCTACCAACCTATCTCTGCTCTTCATTAGCAGTCTCCAGAAACATCTCTCCTATCCCACTCGTCTTACTACCTCTTCATTTGTTACACTATCTATCCATCTGATCTTCATCATTCTCCTGTAACACCACATTTCAAACGCTTCAATTCTCCTCTTTTCTGCTGCACCAATAGTCCAAGTTTCACTTCCTTATAGTGCCACACTCCAGACAAAAGCTTTCAAATATGACTTCCAATACCTAAATGTATATTCGATGTCAACAGATTCCTTTTCTGTAGAAATGCTCTCTTTGCCTGAGCCAACCTACTTTTTATGTCCTTTTTGCTTCGTCCATCACTGGATACTTTGCTTCCTAAGTAAAAGAAGTCTCCTACTACCCGTAGCGTTTCAACTGCCAATTTGATGTCCATAGAGGTTTCTGATTTATTTCGGCTTCATTCCAATATTTTGTTTACATTTATTGATTTTCATCATGAATTCTTTCCTCAAGATGGAGTCCATACCATTCAAAAACTCGTTCAAATCCTCTGCCGTATCAGCCAAGATAACGATGCACTCAGTAAATCTCAGAGTTGAAATTATTTCTCCTTGAATCTTCACTCCCACTTTAAATTTTCTCCAATTTCCTGATTAATGTGTTTTAGAGATCTTTGAAATGCGATGCCCTCGCAGAGAGTGTAGATGCTTTATCAAAGGAAAACATTCCATGTTACGAACATGGGCCACATAAGCTGTACCGAAAGCTTCAGCAGATTTAACACCAGGCCTATTCTGAACAGCAGTTCCTTGTACTCAGATTTGCCAACATTTTATTGTATCTTTCCATGTGGTTAAATCTCTGTACCTCAACATACAGAAGAGTGCTTTCATAATCCCGTCTTGTGTACATTTTGGAAAAGGTAGTGAGTGTGTAGAAACGCCAGGGTGCTAGAATTTTGCCCCGAAGGGGATATTTAACGTGACAGTAAATCTACTGACAAGGTTCCCTTGCATTTGCGCGTCCTTAAATGCCAGCTGATTGTGCCAGGATACGAACCTGCAACCTTGGGCCCAGCAAGCTAGAACGTTACCACTCCACCTCGCAGCTAGTCTATCGTGTTTTAGATAATAAGTGGATTGGCATTGCCTCCCAGAGGGATAGATGGACAATTAAAGGTCTTGACTTGAGCTACTGTTGCCATGGATATGGACTTGCGATTAGTTCATCAGTTTGTCAGAGTGTAATGTTGCCATGGATACGGACTTGCCATTAGTTCATCAGTTTATCAGAGTGAAGATAGTTTTCTAGGAATATCTTTGAAATTGCAGGTTTTAGGGCCTTAAAATGTGGTTTTTGGTGTCCCGTACGGACTTACCGAGTATTGTTTCTTGCATCGAGGGGTGTAAAATGAGCTATTTCCTGTCTTTATGTGACAACTTCGATATTTTTTCCCAGTTAAGTATAACAAAATGTAAAATCGATTTCACCCCTTTTCACCACTTTAAAATCGGAATTTTTAGAAATCCTTTCTTAGTGTGCATCTACACTACAGTAGGAAGATATCTTCAATGTTTCATGCAATTATCTCCAGTAGTTTTTGCTGTGCGTTGATTATCAGTCAGTCAGGACATATTCCTTTATATATATAGATATTGCCTAGTTTGACGCACTGGTCGTCAACTTGGGCGACCTGCACCTGGGCCTCACACCATTATTATTTACAACTAGACAATGTAATAACAATATTATCAACATGCTTTAACATAAATCTGGTCTGAGGGCTGGAGAACGGGGTACACTCGGCCTCTTGTGACAAAGCAAAACAGATGGGTTCGATTCCCATCCTGGAAATAGTTTTCCACTTGAGTTCCAGGAAAAAGCCGAGGATATTTCTAACTTAAAGCCATGGCCGCCTCCTTCCCAATATCCACCCTAACTATAAATGCAGACACAACAATAACACATGATATCAGATAAATCCTACACACACCCAAATGCATGGGGCTAAATGACCACGATGTCAAAACCCCAAATAACTGGAATTGAAAGTAAATTACAGTATTCTTTGTCCTTTGGCAAACACTAATCATTTCCAGTTTGGAAAAGAATAATATAAGCAACTTTGTAAGGGTTCGTTACACGGAAGTGTAACACAGTTAGTCTACTATAGTATCGTTACTAACGGTACCTGTAAACTGGTTTATAATCATTCTTTATAACCTATAAAGTGTTTGTAAACAATAGCATAACCAATAATTTCACAGTGCTCATAAACCTTCGGGTCCATAGCATGTAAGGTAATATTTCCAAAGATTCTCACAACTAGTGAACGTGAAATGGTGACCTCAGGGCCCCAATTGATCTTAGAATATATTCCACCTAGAGTAGCTACGGTACTTATAGAGCAGATTATATTTATTTATTTATTTGGATTTGGGGACATAATCCGTGGAGGCACAGTTACAATAACAGCTACCAGTTAAAATGTAAACAAATTAATACAGGATTATCGAAAATTTGTTATAAAGAAACTGTTAGAGGTAATGTAAAGGTTTTAGTCTTAAAATGCGTTGAAAAGACGAACATCTTTTTTCATACCTTAGGAAGTTTCAATGTGAGCTCCATTTGTTGCTCTGAAGATGTTTGTATCGCGAAGGTAGAGACACGCTGTCCAGTCTGTTGTCCGATGTTTTCTATTAGAGCGAACACGAACCGTTCAAGCATGTCGAGGTAAATTAGGTTTGTAATTATTGTCTTTTTTTTTTCATCGAAAAAAAAAAATGTCCAGTGACTTGGAAAAAAATCCTTATCGTACATTTTAAGCCTATAACAATTACATTACCGGTAATATATGTTTTATATAATTAATTAAATCTAGGCATTATCTTTCGATAATACCATGAATTTCCTTCAGAAATAAACTAAAATGTTAAAATAAAAATATAATTACCCCACCTCTTTCTTCCAACACACACAAACTCACTGCTACACACTAATCTAATCAAAACTACTTGTTTAGTTTGACACCTTAATCCTTCGGACAATTGGGAGACATGTCCTCTGGAAAACTGTTCCATTCTATTTCTTCCCTCGCCAAATAAATAAGTAAGTAATTACACTAAGTAAATAAATACGAACACATTTAGATTCTTTCTATTCGAGATGGCGCCCTAGAATCGGTTCACTGTCTCAACGGTTCTTACGTAATTATAAGGAAATCCGATGACTGGAAATAATATGTGCCATCCTTCCGTGAATTAAATATAGTCTCAGTGTTGGCTAGAATCCAAGTAACCACCGAGTTGCTGCCCCGTTGTGTTATGGAACAGTGTATTATTTAGATTGACTGATCGCGATGCTCGGCTTTGAGGTGCAGCGCCGTAATTGACGCAAATATATTCCACTGCTGATACATGATTCAAGAAGCTTCTACTACATGTCATGAATTGATTAGTATTTCATCACCTCCCTTCGATACCCAGCCATAAAAAATCTCACCGCAAGTCACTCACAGTCAATTAGCGCTAATTAGAGGTAACAATGGCGATATAAATATCTGCAAATCGTTATGCATATCAATGAACTGTTATTTATGTCTTCATATCGCTACAGTTATGGGTTAGAGATCAACAACATTAAAACAAATGTCATTATTGTTGGTAGAATGAACAACTATCTGCAGCACCTGAGTAAGTAGTTAGCTTATCTAGTTGGTACTATTGATTTAAAGCAATGGGAGTTGCTCGGAATAAATCAGGAAAAGACTGGTGATGGCCTGAGCAACAGCAGCTGTTAGATTAGCAGTTACCATTTTCTATCACTACGAGTGCTAGTGTGAGTCAATGCAGAGTTTCACTTAAGCCCTTATAACTACTTCCGGTGTGAAGATTATTCAATAAATCAAAAATCGCCCTTGGGTATTGAGTCAAAGAACACAGTAATTAAAGAATTGTGTAATTAAGTTAATTTGACTAGGATTTGAAAAAAACAAGTAGTTCCGTGAAGAACTATACAGCCTATTTTCATATATCCTGCTCATGTCAATTGCCTCAATCAACATACAAAATTTCAGTTTAATTGCTGTAACAGATTCGTAGATATTGAGAACCGTCTAAATATTTCAGATAGTCGCCAGGTTGTATTTTTATTTTTGTACTATTAAATTAAGATTATTGTGTACGTGTGGTATTCAAACTTCAATCGCATGATTAGAACACAAGAAGTAAAAACGAGATTTTAAAATTACGCCCAGTAGTCATCTTGTGATTATGCAAACAATTGAAATAAATTAGTTGCCAGTGGATCAACATTTGTATAAGCATTTAACGTGCAACGTTTCACGGCACTGGGATAGTTAATTCGCGAGAAACGTCCATTTAAATATTTATACTTTGCGTCGCCGCCATGTTGGATTTGTGCTCACCAGGTTACTGAAAGTCCTATAGGTGAACATATGTTCATAGTCTCTATGGACATAAAATAATTCAGTTTGGTTGCTGTAAAAGATTCATAGATATTGGGAACCGTCTAAATATTTCGGAAGCTCGCCATTTAGGATTGTTATATGTATAGGCCATAGAGTTATGTACCATTCAAGGACAATTATTGCCTAGATTCATTAATCAAACTTTCAGTTCGATCGCATGATTACGACACAAGAAATAAAAACTTAATTTTAAAATTTCGCACAGCCGCCATCTTGAGGTTATGTAAACAATTGAAATAAATTAGATGGCAGTGCATTATAATCTGCAAAATCATTTACTGTACCACATTTCACTGCGTTCAGAGTGTTAAAACACGAGAAAAGTCTATTAAAATATTTCAAATTCGCTTGGTCGCCATGTTCGTTTTGTACTTTACAGGTTTATGAAATATACATAGGTAAACTTGTATCAGTACCCTTTATCACCGTACAAAATTGCAGGGTGATATATGTAATAGTTTCGGAGATATAGAATGTCAGTGAAATATTTCGCACAGCCGCCATTTTGAAGTTATGTAAACAATGAACTAAATTAGACTCCAGTGCATTACAATGTGTATAAACATTTGCTGTACCAAGTTTCATTACGTTTGGATAGTTAAATCGCGAGAAAAGTCTATTTAAAAGTCTCAAATTCGCTTGACCGCCATGTTGGTTTTGTAGTCACCAGGTTTTTGAAAGTCTCATAGGTGAGCTTCTAGTAGTGCTATTTATCACCGTACACAATTTCAGGGCGATATCGGTAATAGTTTCGGAGATATTGAATGCTAGTGAAATATTTCGCACAGCCGCCATGTTGGATTGGTGACACGTAACAAAATTTGAAGGGCATGGTCGAGGTCGCCGGGAATATTGCTATGAACTTACCGAGTTTCATTGAAATCGCACCAGCCGTTTAGATTTTATTGGGGACACACACACACACACACACACACACCTCACACACACACACACACACACACACGCACACACACACGGACAAAAGGTGATCTCATAAGCCTATTTTTTCAAAATTGAAAATAAGCTAAAAACGAGTAAACAAACAAGCGATTTTAGGCTGTTTTTCTGGAACTGCATTTAGAGCGTATGTAATTTTCGAATTTTTTTTTTTTTTTTTTTTTAGATTAATAGACTTCCCCAAGAACTCACAATGTGAAACCTTTCCAGGCCCTTTGGTCTTTCAAAGTTTCGCACAATTGAGGATATTGCTTACTTTCACGTTTTTGTTAACGTTTGAAAAATGAACGTACGCATAATCGAGTACATAACTAACTCTAAGGCGTACATATATAAAATCCAACATGGCGTCCATCCGAAATATTTAGACTGTTCTCGATATCTAGTAATCTATGACAGAAATCAAACTGAAATGTTGTATGTTGATGAAGGCTATGCACATAAGTTCACTTATGGGACTTTCAATAGCCCGGTGATCACAAAACCAACATGGCGACGATTCAATATTTAAATATTGAAATTGACGTTCCTCGCGATTTAACCATACGAGCGATGTGAAAGTTGTTATGGTAAATGCTTATACAAATGTTAATCCATTGATATCTGATTTATTTCAATTGTTTGCATAACCACAAGATGGTGACTATGCGATATTTTAAAAAAACTGTTTTTATTTCCCGTGTCCTAATCATGCGATTGAAGTCTGAATAATACACCTACGCAATAACCTTCATGTAACTCTATGGCCTACATACATAAAAATCCAACATGGCGACCATCCGAAAGTTGGCTAATTATGAGAGTTTTTTTCTTCATTTAAGTCCAATAATGTGTAGACTACTTATTAGGATCAGAGATGGGGTGCGGGATTTGTAATAAGGTACTATCCTAGCATTTTCTTGGAGTGGGATAGCCACTGTTAGCGCTGGGATTCGAACCTCTAATCTCCAAACTTGCTGGAGCGCCCTGTTACTATCGTGGTGAGCGATTTAACATGCTTGGCTACGCAGTGGTGTTCAAGAAATACCTTGTTGATAGGATGATAATGATGATGATGATGATGACGATGATGATGATGATTATGGTAATTGTTGTTTTAAGGGGCCTAACATCTAGGTTATCGGCCCCTAATGGTTTGGCTAACTAATACTAACTACAGACTTACATACTAGAAGAAGAAATGGTAAACAAATAAAGGATAAGGCAAATAAAGGACACAAAGAAAAGAAATGCCCTCAACCCTCGCAGAATGAGGATTGAGGGACTTGGAAGGAAGGAGAGCCATGAAAGGCAGATGAGAAAGAGGAGAGGGCCAGCCCCAAAGTCAGTGGAAAAAGGGGAGAAAACGGACCCAACTCAGGAATCCCTCGGGATCGCCAATTCCCGAACTCACCAGTCGTGAGCCCATGAGGGTGTAGCAATATCCAGGGTGCACCAGTAGTGGTGGGGCTGCAGACACCCTGCCTCCTTGATGGCCTTGAGCAGAAGGCAGGAGATAACATGAAAAGAAAAACAGGCTGACCCCTAGCAGAAGGAGGGTATCAGGGAAGATGATACAAGGGCCAATTAAGACGGGAAAGGAATAGACTTCCTAAGCCTCGGATACCCTAAAACTGTCGGGGTCAGAAAAGAACAAGAGTTGACCAAGAGAGGCCGACAGGAAAGAAGACGGAGATGAGCCCGGCACAAGTAAGTGGAAGCAATGCCTGGCTCAGCCGGGGTCCCGTGGTCGCCAACCCGCGTCCCACTAGATGCGAGCCCCTGTGGGGAATGTTGATAGGGGGCGGTGAAGAAGGAAGTGGAGATCTTAAAGTAAGGGATGGGATGTGGGTTTCCCCGCCTACCACACCCTGCCTCTTCCGTTCGTAACTGCATCACATGACGCAATGTGAGAGAACAGTTACGTCAAGATAAACATCGAGTATCTCTCTATATAGCAGTAGCGGTCAAGACACGACCGGTTGAGGTGTTATCCATGACCAAGGTCTTCCAGCATGCGGGACATCACGATCTTATCCTCCGGGCAAGGCGTGTATGTCTATAGAAACTGAAGCTTACTCGTTGACCTCTTCCAAGTTCTTCCCAGCTGCCTTAATCTCGAGCAAGGATTAAAACTGTTCGAGAGATCATTGTGGTGGCTTAGGTGGAGTAGTTGCTAGCATGCTGAGTTTCTATGCCCGAGATCGCGGGATCAAAGCCGACCGAAGTCGACGGAATTTTTCTTTCTTTTCTTCTTATCGTTAACCCTCCAGGCTTGGCTTTTCCCACGGACTAAGCGAGGGTCCACTGGCAGTGTCCTGGATCTTGAGACTCTGAGTCAGTGATAGAACTGGGAAGAGTGACTTGCACGTCACCCAGGAGGCCTGACTTGCAAAGCGAACAGGGGCCTGATGATGGGACGGGAGGAGTGGGAGGGATAGACAAGGAAGAGGGAAGGAGGCAGCCGTGGCCTTACGTTAAGTACCATCCCGGCATTTGCCCGAAGACGTAGTGGGAAACCACGGAAAACCACTTCGAGAATGGCTGAGCTGGGAATAGAACCCCCTCTACTCATTTGGACCACCCGAAGCAGAGTATATCCCGTTCAAGTCCTCATACCACTTTTCAAATTTCATGGCAGAGTCGGCAATCGAACCACGGATCTTCTGGGTGGCAACTAATCACGTTGACCACTACACCACGGAGGCGACCGGATTTTTTGTGAGCGTTAAAAATCCCTCAGTATGCCTTCCTCCGGAGGGGAAACAAAGCCGGTGGGCCCATGACAATGATTTATGGCATGTAAATTTTTTCCACTAATTACAATCAAGTGAAGCTAAATTTGTAGGTTAGATTTGATTAACGCGCTATTAGTTCCAACGTTTGCCGCCAGGTGCTGGTCGTGGTGGCATCTAGTAACCAAATTCACATCTAGGTGTCGTTGACTTTGGCATTTGGTTGGACTACGAACCACAAGCTGGCCGTGGTAAGTGATTTTTGAAAGGCGGAAAAATCTCGACACGCATGTCATATGTTGTGGAATGTTAAAGAACCCATTTGAATTCAGTAGGCCGTGTTCATAATGCCAAAATTAATCTCGGGATTTTACGCCAACACAAAGTTCCTCCATTCTCTACTAGAAAGCGCTATAGTGTCAAGGTGCCTAGATATCTAACCTCCTTGACTTTCATAGCGTTCCATGGAACGACGGAATTCGACATGCAAGCTTCCCTCTGGATGGCAAATAACAAAGCTTGCACCCGGCACCCAATGCCATACGATAAAAAAATGGTAGTAGAAGTAGTAACTACTTGAAATTGATCGTCTGCTGTTCTTACCTGAATCACAGATAACACACACTAATACAGTCATCACAAATAACACCGGTTATCAGACACACCCAAAGTACACGGGGCAGCCCCTAAACTGAGGAACCAACCAGCAGAGATCACTTGTGTCTAGAAATTGCACCGAGGTAAGTCATGTGAGTCCACCAAGTGGTGTAGCGGATACCTTTCTTGGCTGTCGTCCAAGAGGTTCGTGTGCGATCGATTCCCGCCACTGGCAAGACATTTTAATTCTGGTCTGAGGGCTGGAATGGGATACGAACACTCAGTCTTTTGAGGTAAAACTGAGAAGAGGTGGGTTCGATTACAATCTCAGCCATCCTGAAAGTGGTCTTCCGTGGAACCGGGATGGTCCCTCCTTTCCAATCCTCTCCTGAATTCCATATACACACGCTACTAGAGACACCAAAATAACACAGGTTATCAGACAATTTCTACACACGCACAAGTATGTCGTGTGGCCTCCTGAGAGGCCGAGTGCAGGTCCTTCTATTCGACGCCCGTGGGCGAACTACGCGTCGAGATGAGAGATGGAATGGGAGAAGATGAATGCATCTGGGCAAGGATGTGGAAGGAAGCGGCCATGGCCTATAAGAAGATACCGTCCCAGCATTTGCCTGGTGTTGAAAATGGGAAAACCACGGAAAACCATTTCAAGGACGGCCGACAGTGGGCCTCGAACCCACGCGTCTACCGAAATAGAAATAGAAATAGAAATAGAAATAGAAATAGAAATAGAAATAGAAATAGAAATAGAAATAGAAATAGAAATAGAGATAGAAATAGAAATAGAAATAGAAATAGAAATAGAAATAGAAATAGAAATAGAAATAGAAATAGAAATAGAAATAGAAATAGAAATAGAAATAGAGATAGAAATAGAAATAGAAATAGAAATAGAAATAGAAATAGAAATAGAAATAGAAATAGAGATAGAGATAGAAATAGAAATAGAAATAGAAATAGAAATAGAAATAGAAATAGAAATAGAAATAGAAATAGAAATAGAAATAGAAATAGAAATAGAAATAGAGATAGAGATAGAAATAGAAATAGAAATAGAAATAGAAATAGAAATAGAAATAGAAATAGAAATAGAAATAGAAATAGAAATAGAAATAGAGATAGAAATAGAGATAGAAATAGAGATAGAGATAGAGTTAGAAATAGTATTTTTACTGGAAATTGTAAAAAATTCAAAAATGTGATTATTATTAAACATTAGTATAGTCAAATCTCAAGTGTTTTGAGATGTCATTATGATGAATTTATTGTTAAAAATATTTAAGGGTAGGAAAAATTTTAAATTTGAAAATAAGATTTTATTTGCAATGTTATAATCGTGTTTTTTTTTTCATATGTTCAAATTGTTCCAAACACATCACTTTTTGTTTTAACCGAATGGAATTTTGTATTTGGGTTCAAAAATACACCACATTCAGAGTTAAAGAATAATAATTCAACGCTTAACCCTAGCAAGTTTCGAATTCAGATCACTTTTCGTTACGACCAAGAAGAGTTTCTTAAACTTTGTGTCACCCCAGCAGCATAAATTTCCATAAATATTCCCTAATCACTGCATCGATTTAAAAATGTAACTGACCATGAATATATGTTTTTGCTTATTACAATCACTATTATAATTGAAATGGTCGGAGCTAAAAACATTAAGTCAAAAATAGTAATTTTTTAAAGAATTAGTATTGTTAAGTGTTGACCCAAGGGCCTTGGAAAGGCATAGGAAAGAATTAAGTCAGCTTTCTGTTTAAGCCAGAAAACACTGCTCTATGTAGTGCGATCACAGGAGAAAAGCATTAAGTCAATGACTTGCTGCCTTTCAGCACCGTATTCCGTACTTAATGTTGGCTGCACTGCAAGATTACCGCGTGTTACAGTGCAATTGTAAATTACATTTCTACAGGGTTTAGGAGGTTTTTATGTTACAAATCCATTTTAAATTAAAATTTATTGTGACATATTCATTCTGGATGGATTTATGCCGCATTTGTCTGACCTCGGAGCTGAAAGGCATTAAGTCACGTTTCCAAATTGATTTGAAAAATATATTTATTAAATTAAAATTGATATTTCGCTAACACAAATATAACCTGAGTAGTTGCTTCACAGCGTAGATGACTTATATGGTGCGTTTGTAAAGTTCTGTTCCTGCAATGACCGTATATCTGTCTCCTGAAAAGTGGTGAAAAATGACTTCATTCTGTTCAGCTCCGACCGATTCAATTATGCTTCTAAAGTAAATTCTCTAAACTTCACCAAATTTATGTGCTTATAGTAATCAGTAAAAGTTACAGAAGTTTCTATCTAGAAATATGCTAAGTTTGAAATGTCACATAATACATATTCAGAGGGTCCATATTTGTAATCGTGCAAAGCAAACGATTTCCTTTGCAGTACTCTGACATTCATTATGTGTAATTAGAGGCAGAATTCCTTCTATTGAGTTGCTTTTGACTTGAAAGGAATGAACAGGTGTAGATGCACTTGTAAAGCATAGCATGTCGCGCGTTTACAGGTGGTACGACAAGTAGGCCTAGAGGCATGTATCAATGCCACACGGTAACAACATATCTCAACTATGTGACATCTGGTCTTGTTGTTGTTGTTCGACCACCTCTTGGCATAGTGACTAGCATTTTTGGCTCTCTCTCTCTGCGGCCCCCCAAAGGCTCACATCTAGTGGGACGTGGGTTGGCGATCACGGGACTCCAGCTGAGTCCGACATTGCTTCCACTTACTTGTGCTGGTCTCCTCTCCGTCTTCTTTCCTGTCAACCTCTCCTGGTTAACTCTTGTTCTCTTCCGACCACGACGGTATTAGAGTATCCAAGTCCTAGGGAATCTTTCATTTTCCCGCCTTGATTGGCCCTCGTCTCATCTTTCCTGATACCCTCATTCTTCGAGGGGTCAGCCTTCTCTTTTGTTTCTTGTTATCTCCTGCCTTCTGCAAAAGGTCCTCAAGGAGGCATGGTGTATGTAGCTTCACCACTTCTGGTGCACCCTGGATAGTGCTACACCCACAAGGGCTCACGGCTGGTGAGTTTTGGAGTTGGCGACTTTGAGGGATTCCTCAGTTGGGTCCGTTTTGCCCCCTTCTTCCTCTGACCTTGGGGCGGGCCCTCTTTTCTTTCCCTATCCTACCTGTCTTTCATGGCTCTCCTTCCTTCCAAGTCCCCCAATCCTCATTCTTCGAGGGTTGAGGGCATTTCTTTTATTCCTGTCCATTATTTGCCTTATTTTTTATTTGTTAACTATTTCCTCCTCTAGATTTTAAGTCTGTAGTTAGTATTAGTTATAGCTTACATTCTCATCTCATCTTTCACTAACACCCAAACCATTACGGGTCAATAACCTAGATGTTCGGCCCCTCAAAACAACAAGTATCATCATCAGTCTCTCTGCGGAGGTAGTTGTCCAGTATTGTTGCCTTCTGATGGATGTTGAATGGTAGTTGTGGAGAGCTGTTTAGTGCTGTTAGATATTACTCCTGTGGCTGAGATTATACAGTAACTGGGATGACAGAGACTGTTTGTTGTTTCCAAAGGCGTTTCATTTCTGTTGCCAGATCCATATAATTGCTGCAGTTTTTGTAGGTCTTAGTTCTGATATTGAGGGAGTGTGGTACTGTAATTTCTATGAACAATGTGCTCTTGTGCATATATGTGTTTTCCTTACATTTGAAATGAGCTTCTATGGACTGCAATAGCAATCAATTTCATTTGTGTCTAGATCATGTTCATAATATGCGTATACGTTAACCATTATGACTATGGTAATAATTAAAATCCGTGTGGACTGATCACTATTAGAAATGTAATTAAAAAAGGAAGGTCACAAAAAGAATTTATTCATAAGTTTTCTAATTCATTTGAGGGGCAGATGACCTCGTAGTTCCTCCCCTTAAAATAACAATAACTAACTAAACTAACTAATTCCTTTGTCAGCTTTCTTTTCATTTAAATTTCTAAAAGTGTTTTGACAGGATGTCCATTTTTAGCCTACTTTTCACATGTTGCAAAAATGAGGAAAAAGTAGACTTATGAGATCGGGCAAATGTGTGTCTGTCTGTCTGTCTGTCTGTCTGTCTGTCTGTCTGTCTGTCTGTCTGTCCTTCTGTCTGTCTGGCTATGTGTGTGTCCCCCCCTATCAACTCCCAAAAGGCTGCAGCAATCAAAACCAAATTTAGTATGAGTAAAGATGTGCACCGGAATAGCTCACGTCCATATTTGAAAATGATGTCAGTGCTACCAACTGCTGAAATAACGCACTAGAAATTTGAGCTCCATGTTGGATATCTTGAAAGGTATGCATGGGAGCTATTCCAAAATAGGCACGCATGCAGATAATACTATTTCAGTTTAATTTCCAGGAGGCCAACAATGACAGTGTTGCCAAAATAATTTTAAGCCTTCTGATAGGTCCAATGTTTAAATGCATATAACTTCTACACTATCAATTGGATTTCAACCAAATTTTGTATGTAACATCTGTACATAAACATATATGAATGAGCATATTCATAAGAGCCAACAGGGCTACCAACGGTTAATAATTTCTCTCTCTATTTTTTTTATCCAAATACCAATATATCAGAAAGTATGCAAGCCAACAGCTTTACACTATGCACACGTATATTCTGACATTTTAGATTAATTTGGAGTAACTTATATACGTCAGTTCTACCAACATGATTATAAGCCTGCTGATAGTACCAATTTTTAAATACATGTAACTTCTATATTATCAGTTGGATTTCAACCAAATTTCGTATGTGCTATGTGTACCATAACAGATATGACTATAAGTATTGTTAATAGCAATCAGGGCTGCCAACTGTTAATAATGCTGTCTGTATTGTTTTTACCCTAATATCAAATTACCAGAAATTATGCAAGCCAACAGCTCTATACTTTGCACACGTATAGCACCTGACATTCTAGATTAATTTGGAGTAATTAATACAAGTCAGTGCTGCCAACATGATTCTATAACTGCTGATATGTCCAATTTTAAAATACATGTAATTTCTATACTAACAAATGGATTTTATCCATAATTGGCACAACAAGATATCATAATATTTCAGATTATTTCTGACCAGCACACGCATGGTATTGTTGGCAACATGCTTTTACGCGTGCTGATAGATCCAGTGTCTAACTGCATGTAACGTCCATTGGACTTGAACCAAATTTTGTATTCTGTACCTTAAGAGTTTGAACTAAGAATATATTCAGTCACCAAGGCTGCCAACTGTAGTGCTCTATTAGGCTACATCATACCAGGTATATTTTGAACTAATTAGATGTTTCGATATTACCAACTTAATTTTGTCATTATTCTAGATAGGTTCATATACTGTAGAATAATCATTGGCATGAAAAGTAGGCTGTATAGTTCTTCACGGAACTTCTTGTTTCTTTTATCTTTGTAAACTTAGTTTTAAGATTATTTTAATTCAATCTACGCTGACGAGGGTGTCATTGACCACCGAAACATGTACGTATAAGCAGTAATTAAACTACATTATTTAGTGTTTGACGAGTAGATCATGTTATCTACCGGCCTTAAGTCCCTCCAGTATTTCTTGAGTTCATCGATCAGTGCCTTCTTTCGTGCTTCTGGTAGAGGTTCTCTCCATCTCCTGGGCTCAGATTCCAATTGATAATTCAGATGGATTTTAATAATTTATGAAAATTCAATTTCCATTTCTGGAATACCAATTTGCATCAAGTCTTTCTCAAATTCTTGGAACCATCTCCATTTCGTTGCCATTGGCTTTGTGAAATTCCCAATTTTCTTAGTCAGTTGGTCATGAGTCATACGGAGCCAGTTCAGCCGACGGCCCACCTCCCCCCGCACTTTGCGTGGAGGTAGGAATGAAATAACTTATTCTAGCTAGCTAGTCATACGGAAGTTGTGCCCGTAGAACACCAATCTTTTCTTTCTGATGGACGAGATTATTGGTTCTATCTCAGCGTATAGATCTTCATTGGATCTGAATGGTAGGCTACTTGGCCATCAACCCATTTTTTCCTAAAATTTTCCATCATATCCTTCGTTCTCGATTTAATAATTCATCTACTTGTTTTGTCCATACAAATTCAAAGTCAAGCGAAGTATACAGGCCTTCTGGTTTGCCTAGTTACAATGTTTGGTGACTATACTTAACGTCTTTTTTTTAGCCTATTTTCAATTTTGAAAAAATAGGCTTATGAGATCACCTTTTGTCCGTGTGTGTGTGTGTGTGTGATTCGTGTGTGTGTGTCCCCCTAATAAATTCTAAACGGCTGGAGCGATTTCAATGAAACTCGGAAAGTTCATAGCACTATTCTCGGCGACCTCGACCGTGCCCTTCAAATTTTGTTACGACTCACCAATCCAACATGGCGGCTGTGCGAAATATTTCACCAGCATTCAATATCTCCGAAACAATTGCCGATATTACCCTCACATTTTCTATGGTGATAGAGGGAACTACTATAAGTTCACTTATGTGACATTTGAAAACCTGGTAACTACAAAACCAACATGGCGGCCAAGCGAATTTGCGACATTTAAATAGACGTTTCTCGCGATTTGACCAACCAAACGCAATGAAACTTGGTACAGTATATGTTCATATACATTGTAATGCACCGACATCTAACTTCGTTCAATTGTTTACATAATCACAAGATGGCGGATGTGCGAAATATTTCACCGGCATTCTATATCTCTGAAACTATTAGCGGTAAAACCCTGAAATTTTGTACGGAGATAAAGGGCACTACTGGAAGTCCATCTATAAGACTTTCAGAAACCGGTTAACTACAAAACGAACATGGCGGCCAAGCGAATTTGAAAATTTTAAATAGACCTTTCTCGCGATTTAATGTTCCAAGCGCACTGAAACCTGGCACAGGAAATATTTATACACATTGTAATCCACTGGTATCTAATTTAGTTCAATTGTTTACATAACCTCAAGATGGCGGCAGTGCGAATTTTAAAATTAAGATTTTATTTATTGTGATGTAGTCATGCGATCGAAGTGAAAGTTTGAATAATGAACCTACGCAATAATTTTCCTTTAGTGGTACATGACTCTATGGCCTATACATTTAACAATCCAACATGGCGACCAACCGAAATATTTAGACGATACTGAATATCTACGAATCTATTTTAGCAATCAAACTGCATTTTTTTAATGTTCATAGGGGGTATGAAAGTTCACCTATAGGACTTTAAATAACCTGGTGATCACAAATCCAACATGGCGGTGACGCGAATTATAAATATTCACATGGACGTTTCTCGCAATTCAACCATCCGCGTGCAGTGAAACTTGGTACAGTAAATCCTTATACGAATGTTAATCCACTGGCATCTAATTTATTTCAATTGTTTCCATAACCTCAAGATGGCAGCTGTGAAAAAAATTTAAATCTCCTTGTTTTTTCTTTTGTCCTAACTATGCGATTGAAGTTTGAATACTACACGTTCACAATAATCTGCATGTAACAGTACATAACTCTAGGACCTACATATATAAAATCCAACATGGCGGCCATCCGAAATATTTAGTCGGTTCTCAATATCTACGAATCTATTACAGGAATCAAACTGAAATTGTGTATGTTGATAGTGGCAATTAACATAAGTAGGATATATGAAAATAGGCTGTATAGTTCTTCACGGAACTACTTGTTATAAATGTTTTGCGTCGGATAGAACGCTCGGTCTATTTTCCAGATCCTGTTATTTAAGGCTTCTTTTTACAGAAAGTAAAAATATTTACCTTTTTAGTAAAATATAAGAAAGTTTCCGTATTGTTTAATAAATAAATAATCCTTCAGAACACGCATGGAGTAATGTTACGCGTGAACACGCGTGCGATGCAAAATACCGCAATTTACTTCAGGCAGTCCTATTTAGGTAGAATTTATTTTAATGGTATTAATGTTCTTTGTTGCTTTTATTTCGTTTATATTTCGTGGAAGTAAGGCACATAGCACTTTATTGAACCGATATTCACATATACAATTCCAATGTTACAAATGCTGCTTCTGCATTTAAAATCATACACACATTTTATATTCTAAAAACTTCAATAAACATAAAAAGATAAAATGAGTCGTCCAATTGAAAAACTCGTTTAATCCACTTGTGAATAAGAATCATGTCGTAAAATTATTTATTTAATTAGTTTATTTTGTTTTATTTTATTTTGTTTCGTTTTATTTTATTTATTTTCTTTTATTTTGATTTTATTTTGTTTTATTCTGATACATTTTATTTTGTTTTAAATTGTTTTATTTTATTTTTTGTTTTGTTTTATTTTATTTTTGATTTATTTTATTTTGCTATGTTTTATTTTATTTTGATTTTCCATAAAACGAACATAAAACCAAAAACAAACAAAAAACGAATCAAAAAGCAAAATTCAAAAACAAAACCAAAATCAGAAAACAAAAAACACAAAGCAAAAAGCAAAATTCAATTAAAGCAAAAGCAGAAAACAAACACAAAACCAAAACCAAGAAAGAAAAGCAAAAAGTAAAATTCAAAAGCAAAAGCGCAAAGCAAACACAAAACCAAAAACCTAAAACACACAGCAAAATGAAAAAAGTAGAAAACAACATACACAAAAGATACGCGAGGCAAAGTCCAGAGAAACGTTTCTCATGAAAATGATTCTTATTCACGAGTGGATTAAATGAGCTTTGCAACTGGACGACTCAAATTATATAAAACTCAGAAATTTAAACGTAGATGTGCACGGTAAAGCTGTAGGCTATACTGAGGAGGGAGAGGGGTCCCTCAATAATGGCACAATCTTCGGTTCAAGCGCCTTCTTCACTTTGCCGAAACTTCCGTGTCCGAGTCGTGGTCACTCTCTTCTGTGTCATTGAACTTTCCTCTTCTGAAGATGACAAAAGCTGTCCGCCGCCTTACAAGGCCTAACCAAATATTACAAGGAAAACCAGCTAAAACCGAACCCTACGAAAACGCAAACTTGCGCATTTCATCTCAGGAATAAACAGGCAACTAGACAACTAAATGTGTTGTGGGAAGGAATTCAACTTGAGCACTCTCCCACCCCTAAATATCTAGGGGTTACTCTAGATCGAACTCTTACCTATAGAGCCCACTGCCTGAAAACGAAACAGAAAGTATCGGCAAGAAACAATATCCTACGTAAACAATCTGGTACCGGATGGGGGACACAACCTAGCACGCTTAGAACAACTGCCTTGGTTCTATGCTACTCCACTGCAGAATATGCATGCCCTGTATGGTATACATCTAGTCACTCGAAGCAAGTAGACATCGCTCTGAACGACACCTGCCGACTTATCGCCGGTTGCCTAAGACCTACGCCTACAGAAAAAGTTTACTGCTTAGCCGGAATCTGCCCACCAGATACCAGACGTGAACTGGCAGCCAGAGTTGAAAGAACAAAGGCAGACAACTCAGAAAACCATCCTCTATATGGGTACACACCATCAAATCAAAGGCTCAAGTCAAGGAAAAGCTTCCTCCATTCAGCAAAAAATCCCCACGGAACCGCCCGGAAAAATTAGATTAACAACATGGAAAAGGAGAGTTAAAGACCATGAAGACTGCATTATCCCTCATGAAAGTTTACCTCCGGGACATGACAATGGATGGGTTTCGTGGAGAACACTAAACAGGTTGCGAAGTGGGGTAGGTAGGTCCAAGGTGAATTTGAAGAAATGGGGATAAACTTCCGACACCACCATGTGCGAGTGTGGGGAAGAACAAACCATGGATCATCTTCTTGTATGCAGATTGTCTCCTGCTAAGTGCACGATGAAGGACTTGATGGAGGCAACACCTGAAGCACGTGATGTGGCAAAATACTGGTCACATAGTAACATAAGTAGTATATAGTTAAACTGACTGTTTTGATGAGATTGTATATAGTACCAGCTAAATACCATGTATGATGTACTTTTTCTTGAGACTGATGTTGCTTCTGACACGATTAAATAAATCCCATATTCGGTGTCTTCGTGAAAAAGTCTCTTCGTGGTAGCACATTGCTATTTCAATAAAACTGCATTCTGTCTTTCTTCCTCTTCAACACTATCAAGCAAGTAATTTATTCTTTTTACTTTTTCTGGATTCATTTCATACCACTGTGATACGTAAATTGGAGCGAGTCACAATAAACTGATCACACAAAGCTCAGTACAGCACTACACGCCCGCGGTAGAAAGCACCACGCGATAACTCAACAGTCCACAGAGACAAGAGAGAGCGAACTGAAAGGTGAGTGTTGTAATAACCCGAATGATGGAGGCCCGAACTAGGATATGGTGACAGGGGATGCCCATCAAGCAACTATTCACTTGACTGTAGCACAAAACACATATTTATGTTCGACGATGTCGAAATGTCAGAAAACTGTATCATAATGAGGGTCATTATAAAACTATTTTTCATTATGAAACTATTTCTCGCACCAATCAGAGCTCAAGAAACAGGTGTGTGACCAATTAGGTGAGGATAGCATCGCACCTGCGCTGACTTCCACGGCCTCCTATTTTAAATTTCACTGCGTGGCTAGTGTCATAGTGGGGTATTTGAGGAGGCCGTAGTCGAATACAAGGTATTCTCTGCGCCCCATGTGCTCTGTTCAGTACATAAAATTGGCGAAATCTCGACAGATATTTATGAATATTTATGTTCGAATATAAAATAGTTATAATTATCGACGAACATAAACAGTCGTATGCAACTCGCCTATAATGGTAATTAAGACACTCGTATGGAAATTATAATACTCGCTTCGCTCGTTTTATAAACACTCTCGTGTCTTATTATTGCCATTATAGGCTCGTTGTATAATGTACTATTGCGGCCGAAAAGCCGCAGCGCCCGTACTGGGGGGTTAATTAAAATACTCCGCCAACCAATACAAATTAGTGCGTGTTTAGGTCCAAGAATTGTGCCTCCTTCAGCAAATTAGAATCAATCCTTAAGAAACTATTCTGATAAAACAGCTGAGAAACGCAATTAAATTAAATACATACAGGATGAAATGAAGAAACTAGAAAACATTGATTAAGAACGAGGAAAATTTAACTAATAAAAATATAACAATAAATATTGAAAATCCAATGCATAAGTATTTGTGTAAGATTTATAATAATGGATTCATTTTGATAATAAATGGATATATTTACAAATAATTTGATTATAGAAAAGTTCTAAATATTTGAATATAATTTTCAAAACACTCGGGAGATGTTGTTTTCAAACTGGTCAATGATGGATGGTTGTGATGTTTCTTTGTCAACACATAGTTTTATTAGTTTATATTCTAAGGGGGGCTGGGACTGAATTTATGAATAATAGTAATTATTGACAGAATTGAATGAAATTTGGTTTGTGGTCTTGTGATGGTGAAATAAGGCCACTTACCAATTGTCGGGAAAATAGCAACTGAACTTTCTGAGAAATGAACACTTACAATTTAAAATTTAAATAAATCGATAAGCATAAAAATGCTGAACAGTTACTTCAAGTATCACATTGAAAACTGGCGTACAGGCACTTTAAGGTATGGAAAGACAGAGAGAATGTCTGCATATGTAGTCCATGAATGTGAGGAAAACATATGATTTATGTGTTAATGTTTTTCTCAAATTATGCAAAAAAAAAACGCCTTTGAAGGCTACTATCTTTTAAAGTATCAAAATTAGAAGAAAACACTGATAGTCAGTCTGAAAGACTAGACTTTATATCATTTAAAATGCTACAAATGCTGCGTGAACTCAAAATCCGTTAGAAAAAAAGCAAGTGCAAATTAAGGTCAAAGGGGGTAGCTGGCTGTATGACGTCACGCTCACCGGAGCGCGCGAGGAATGGAGAAAGCTCAAGCAGTACTATGACGTCACACACCTCAGTGCATTCTCGGTACATTTCGTCCCACCACCGCAACGTAACGCCAGACCCCAGATAATGTCGCCATAATCCTTTAAAATGATAAAAATTCTTCTGTTAATATCAACACAATACAGGTGTTAACTACCCATGAAATTCTCATGGAATTTGAAACCAGCTGGAACAAATACCTGAAAATGTATACATGAAAAAATAATTAGTAAATAAAACATGGTTGAAGGCTAAACTAATAATACGTCAGTTATATAAATAAAACTGAACACAGAAGAAACACGATACGTAATTGGCATTTCTATAGGTACCGTAGTATTGTTACCTCGTCAACTCACTAGATAGTAGCACCGGGGGCAATTTGAAGATGGGCATTGTTGTGTTGAAGTTAGTGGATGGGGGCGTTTCCCCAGCACTCAACCGGACATTTAAATGTCACGCTAGTACTTTAAAAATGGCCGAACCGAAAAAATACCACCTCCAAATTATCCGCAGGAGTCCGGCGTACAATAATATTGTTTTAGATCCCTTATTGGGGGGGTGGTTGGATCTAAAACGGAAGAGTTATTGTGTTAATTTATAAGGAAGTGCCTAAAAGGGGGTAGCTTCCCGTAGTCGGGTAAGCTGACCAGTGTAGAGTGTTGTTTAGTGTTGGGGTGCTAGGGGTTGCTCCTATAAAAGATGTAGGTGTATTTTAGGGGATGGAGCTTAGCGTACAGGTCAACGCCCTGGTCGTCCAGCTGGCTGGTTAGATAACCGACGTGCACGCGTCAGCTAAATGGCGCGTGCCGCTCCTAGCAGTCGGGCCACTGCGTGAAATGCAATGCTACCTGAGCTAGCAAGTGCCTGGCTACTGTGCGTCACGTCTAATCGTGACGGAGGATTCAGGAAGGGAGTTAGGGCGTAAAGAAGCGTGTATACAGTAATGCAGGTGTAATGTACTGACCAAGTATTTATTGGTCAGTTATATGGAATTATGAGTCCCTTTTAAGGGATGTAGTGATGTTACAATGTATGTGTACAAACTTGTGTATACAAATGGTGGGTAAAGGTTACAAAGTACAGGATTCTGAACACTGCTGACTTACCCGATGATAACAGCGATAGCCTCCGGCCGCCGTACTGTAAGACTGGTAATTGAGAGAGCTTGACCTCTTTAGGGCTCCCTCTTATAGTCTCCGGCGTTGTGTTGTCAGCATTCCGCATAGATTCCGCTGTATAGATGTCCCAGTTAATTGTGTGTCGCTGTTTGTGGTAGTGATGCAATTATTGGGTAAGCTTTCCAGACTGGTTAGCTGCCCTTGCGGTGTTAATAGATGTTGGTCTGGACTTACAAGAATTGCCAGTTAGGAGATTTAAATAGATGATGGGGGGATGGTCTCCAGGGGGTCCATACCCCTGGGGTACTGTACAATATGCACACATTGAAAAATCGATAATTTTTACTTTTTCACCAAAACCTCAGTCCCAGCCTCCTTAACGTTTGATTCTAATTTTGATAAGAAGGTGCCATTGTTAGATCGAAACATGTACTAATTTTAATATAATTTGTATCGATTGGCGGAGAATTTGAATTATTTTTTTCTTGTTCCAGTCCAGTTTGTTGGGTTACATCACTGAGATATTATTATTATTATTATTATTATTATTAATATTATTATTATTATAAATATTATTATTCATAATCTATTTTGGCCAACTAAGGATTCAAGGAAAAAGTGTTGCAAGGAACACGGCCAGTGGAAGGAGTTCAGAGATGGTGGACAGTAAATGCAGAAGCAATCAGGAAAGCAGGTGTAGAAGTTTTGGGGAAGACGTCTGGGAAAGGTGCTCCCCTGGATAAAGAAACATGTTGGTGGAATGATGTGGTTCAGGATGCCATCAAGGTAAAACGACAGGCAAAAAAGAAATGGGATGAGTCTGGAAATGACGAATGTAGAGAACACTACAGAAAGGCAAATAAAGTTGTGAAAAGAGCTGTAGGGAAAGCAAACACAGCTGCATGGAAGGAAGTCTATGAAGAACTATAGACCACAGAAGGGGAGGCCAAGCTTTTCAGAATCGCTAAGGCACGAGACAGGGCTTCAAAAGATCTCACACACATCAGGCAGATGAAAAGTGAACAAGGAATTGTAATTCAAGATGAAGAGAATATTAAGAAGAGATGGGAGGAATATTTTGAAAAGTTGCTAAATGAGGAAAATTCCCGTCTTGTGTTTGAGGATGGTATCCCAAATCACAACGTAACAACTGGCATATGCAGGGAAGAGGTTGTAACTGCTATTAGGAAAATGAAATGTGGAGAAGCAACCGGCCCCGATGAAATTCCAGTGGAGGCTTGGAAATGTCTGGATGAAGAGGGCATAGATATGTTGTGGAATCTATTCCAACAGGTACTTCAAGAGGAAGTTATGCCCAAGGAATGGCGGGAGAGTACCATAATTCCCATTTATAAGGAGAAAGGTGACATTCAGGATTGTGCAAATTACAGAGGAATAAAACTCATGTCACACACAATGAAGATCTGGGAGAAAGTTATTGAAAGTAGGCTTCGGGTGGAGACGACAATAGGAGATGAACAGTTTGGATTTATGCCGGGAAAGGGAACAACAGATGCTATTTTTGCACTTAGGCAGGTCATGGAAAAGCACTGGGAGAAGAGAAAAGAACTACATATGGTGTTCATAGACCTAGAGAAAGCGTATGATCGAGTGCCCCGTCAAGAGGTATGGAGATGCATGAGATGCAAGGGAGTACCGGAGAAGTATGTGCGCATTGTTCAGGATATGTACCGTGGAGCAAGGACACGAATTAGAAGCAGTGTAGGATTGTCAGATACTATACCGGTTCAAGTAGGTCTTCACCAAGGATCTGCACTAAGCCCCTATATTTTTGATCTATTAATGGATGTCTTCTGAAAACTTAAGAGAACCAGCTCCTTGGTGTATGCTATTTGCAGATGATATTGTCTTATGTAGCACACACAGGGAAGAGCTTGAATATATGCTGGAGAAGAGCCATAGAGGACAGAGGCCTTAAAATCAGTAGGAATAAGACCGAATACCTGTGCCTTGGAGGAACTGGAAATGAAACTATTCAGATGTATGGTAGCCAGCTACAGGCAAGGGACAGTTTCAAGTATCTGGGATCCACTGTATCTAACGATGGCAATCTAGATCTGGAAATTACCCACCGAATCCAGGCTGCCTGGTTAAACTGGAAAAGGTTATCTGGTATTCTCTGTGACAGGAGACTGATTATTCAAGTAAAGGGTAAAGCCTATAAATGTGCAGTGAGATCTGCAATGCTATACGGAGCAGAAACTTGGCCAACAGTGCAGTCACAGTGCAAGCGACTGGAAGTAGCTGAAATGAAGATGCTAAGATGGATGTGTGGTGTTAAAGGAACGATCACATCAAAAACACCTTCATACGAGGCAGCGTAAAAGTGACTGAAATATCAAAAAAAGTGCAAGAAAGACGCTTGCTCTGGTATGGCCACATTAAGGGCAGGGATGAGAGTTATGTAGGAAGGCGAGTGCTTGGTCTGGAGGTGGAAGGCAAAAGGGAAAGGGGCAGGCCTAGAAGAAGATGGATGGACTGCGTGCATGATGATCTCCGGGAGAAGCAGTTAACAGAAAACACTATTTGGGACCGAGGAAAATGGAAACGACTTGTCAGAAACGTCGACCCCGCATGAACGGGAAAAGACGAAGAAGAAGAAGAATAAGGATAACGTAAATAACTCTTCATGATTTCAGTTCTCTTTGGCACCAGTATTCCTTCGTTCTCTTCCCCACAGCTTCTTTCTTTTCAGCAGTCCAATTTTGTTTCTTCTTGGTCGCTGTTTCTGGCTGTAGGAACCCCTCAAATGTGTGTACCTTATTTCAGAAAGTGGTTCTGTTGCGGATTTTTTAATCAGTGATGTTCATTTCTTGTAGATCCTTCCTGGTGTTAGCAACCCATTTTTAAAATTAGAGTTACCTTTTCTATTGGGCTTGTTGAAGTGGTTAAACATTTTCTTAGTGAGTCTGTCATCAGTCATTCTTGAAATGTGTCCAAAGAATATAACCCTTCGTTTTCGTATCGTATCTGAGATTCTGCTGCATGCTTTATATAGTTCTTTGTTTCTACGTAATCGGTATGTGTCAGCACAAGTTTTTGGTCCGAGAATTCTTCTTCAAATTTTTCGTTCCTACTTTTTCAATTTCTTCAATGTGTTGTTGTTGTTGTTGTTAGACCTAGGCATTCCGGAAACTATACCCACTTGTAGAAATATCACCGCCCAACATTCGGAGGGCCGTTGGTGCAAAAGCCGAGAGAACAATGCAGGACACTGACCCTCGACATCCAATGTTCGGTCACCAGGCAGCAAAATCTCGCCTCCGATCCCGAAAGAGTTTCAACTGCAAGGAACACAGGAGGCAAATCGTCTTAACAGATGGAGGAGTTCAGTGTCCCAAGATATGTCACCCAAGGAAGAACTAGCTCCAGGCAGCAAACTTCCCCACCATGTTTGGAAGTCTCTTAATCGTCAAAGAGTGGGCGTCCCCCGATACAAGACTCATCATCATCATCATCATCATTCAACCGTCTCCAGTTGCCCGAGTGAGGTGTAAGAGCGCTCTACAGTTTAGTCTATGGAAATACAATTCTTCTTCTTATTCAACTTTACAAAATTCCACTCCTCTATCTTCCAGATCATCCTTTATTTGGGAGATCCATCGTGTCCTTGGTCTTCCCCTAGGCCGTTTTCTTTTGATATCCTTATCAAACCATCTCCGTGCTACTCTCTTTAGATCCATCCTCTTCAAGTGACCGAACCATCTCAACCTTGATGTAGCTATAGTTTCCTTAAGTGGTTTCACTTGTATGTCTTCACGGATCTTTTCATTCCTGATCTTATCACGTCTCGTCTCAGACCCTGAAGTCTGCTGTTATCCCTTCTATCAATGGTGCACGTTTCCAGGCTATATACTATTGTTGGTACACAGTAGGCCCTATACAATGTTGCCTTTGATATTAAAGGAATTTGACTGTCCCAAAGGAGATCCCTGACTTGGTGGTACGAATTAGCTCCCTTCTGCAAGACTAACTTGAAGAAATGGGGCATTCATCCGGCGGACGCGGATACTTCTTGTGAATGTGGAGCCGAACAAGACCCAAGAAACCTGCTCATCTGCCCTCTTCTGGATAATCCCTGCACTAAGGAAGATGTTTATAGAGGATGTGACAAGGCAATTGTGGCAGCAAAACTTTGGAATTGTAAACCGGACTCGGAAACGAACGAACAATTAGTATTAATGAAATTATTATACCTTGTAATTCAGAACTTACTTTGGAAAAATGCTGCCGGATGAGGTGTTGAGATGGCAACAGTTAATTGATAATCCTACTCCAATGCCACCAGGTAGTAAATAATTGAGATCACCGCGGATGTAGGAGTTTGTGATGAATATCAACTAACAGGTTAGTTCCGCATTATGAAAGAATTCGTTCTGCTTGGTGATCCATTATCTGCTAATAACTGTTATTATTTTCTATCTGGTGTTTCATCTCTGGTCAACAACTCCTGATAACAATATGTTGTGCAAATTAGGGCGATGAGGCGTATAATTTAGGTGAATTTATCGTAAACCTATTTTACACGGTATTTCCTATTCTTTATCAAAGAAATTTGAAAGGGGCATGTTAATGGTTGAGGTTTTATAATGTAGGAGAAGGTTCTTCTACCTTACAGTGAATTCCGTATGGTAGTAATGGAGGTTATTGTTGTTTTACAGGGCGGAACATCGAGGTTACCTTCCACTTATGATAAGAATAACAACTGAAATGACCACTACTTCTTTCATTTATTTATTTATTTATTTATTTATTTATTTATTTATTTATTTATTTATTATGTTTGCATTCAATATGTTTATATTCATTAATGTATTACTAATTCCAGCATTACTGGTTCGATTGGTTGATTAATTAATTAATTGACTCCATGATCCCCTATTGGCAGTTAGCACTGAGGCCACGTTTGCTTCTACACCTCCCACTTTGAAATCGTTCAACATTGAATCTATCCATCACCTCCTAGGTCTACCTCGACTTCTCTTACCCTGTACAGCTGAACTCTTAGGTATCTCTCCTCCCACATTCTCTTCACATGACCCCTCCATCTGACTCAGCTCATACGAACAAATTCATCTAGCGTGTTCATTCTTAACGTAGTCTTTATCTCTTTATTACCACTACCCTCCTTTCATTGCTCCCATTTATGTTTCACCGCAATCATTCGTGCTACCCTCATATCAGTTACCTCTAGCTTGTGTATCAGATATCCGGAATCCACCCAGGTCTCACTTCCATAGAGCAAGGTCGGTCTAAATATTGAGGGAGAGTTTCGTCGCTACACTTCTTTCTTTCTTTTTGAATACTGTAGATCACATCTGAGAACTCACTGCATTGTTAGGTAGATTTCATTAGAAAGCTAACTATTGCAATGGGTACCATGTTTCGACTTCCGGAAAATTTCGACATATCTTCGCATTTCACATCCCCCAGACCCCAAAACCACCGTCAGTTCAAAAGTTTATATATAATTTATGTATATATATATATATATATATATATATATATATACCAGCAGAAGTACCCATTCTTCGAACGGTCTTCGGTATTAATAACCAGATGTTATCAATTGATCTACTGTTGCAATGTTTAGGGTTCTGGAACCTGTTTGTTGGCAAAGAAAAATGATTAGCTAAAATGTGCTCTCAAACTAAATTTACCTAACATGTTCTTCCTGGCGTGAAAATAAAATTGAAAACCGAGTAGACGAATCGCAATACACGTCACATACAAACTGACCCTAACCATTGTGTCAAGTGCCCAACTACAGGAAGACCCCTTTTATAAATTATAAAGGCTTGTGGTGCATGAAAATTCAGTTTTCTTTAGCCTCCAATGGCCCAAATTCCTAAAATCAGCAAAAAACAGTCTACTATTTCAAGTCAGGAATTTTTGAAAATAATGTTGCTGTTTGGAGATATAATAGACCTTCTGTACGACATATCGCACGTGTAAGTCGTGTGAAAAAAATCTAGGGTACTCCTTGAACCCTTAAGCGCATTGATGAATTTTACTGTTTTAGTTGGTTCCGTGATAACCTTATAGCCATTTGCAACCTTTCACAGAAATGTAATAAATGGAGTGGCATTACTTATTCCCGAAATAGGTGGAAAGTTGGATGCCACCTCTTGAGATACTATTGTCATGGTTAGTGGCTTGCATTCCTTCTTTAGTTTATTAAACGAAATTAGTTTTCTGGGAATATCTAAGAAACTGTTGGGTTTAGAGCCTTAAAATATCGATTTAGGGGACCATTTACGGCTCTTTAGGGGCCCCGAGTTTTGTTTCTGACACCAAGGGTTTGAAAATGAGTTTGTCTCGTCGTTGTACGCCATAATAATGATAATAATTAAAATAATAGTAATAATAATAATATGACAATATAGGGATAGGGATATAATAGACCTTCCGTACCATACCCGCACGTGTATATCGCGTTAAAAATTTCTAGAGTACCCCTTGACACCTTAAGCGCATTGTATGTATTGATGAATATTTCAGCTTAATTTGGATCCGTTATAACCTTATAGCCGTTTGCAACCCTTCACAGTAAAGTAATAAATGGAATTGCATTGCGTCTTACAGAAATAGATGGACCTCTGAGATTCAGTTGCCATGGTTGCCGGCATGCATTCTTTCATTAATTTATTAAGTGAAATTAGTTTTCTGGGAATATCTCAGAAACTGTTGGTTTTAGGGCCTTAATATGTGGTTAGGGCCCCCCGAGTTTCGTTTCTCACATTGAGGGGCTGAAAGGGAGCTTTGTTTCGCCCTTCTACGCCTATTTCAGCATGAATTTTAAGGGGTTAGGGCCCCTTTTATGAGAGGTACGGAGAAGGGTTACATCAATGATTGGTGTCGTGCCTCTGAAGGATATCTGTATCAAATTTTACGTTGATCCACTCAGCCGTTCTCGAGTTATAAGGACACAAAAATTGTCCACAGACAGACAAACAAACAAACAAACAAACAGACAGACAGACAACAATTTTATTTATGCGCGCATCCATCATAAAATAGTTTGAAACGCGCAAATATCGCAAATTTCCGTGGAAATTCTGAAAAAACGGACAAACTTTCATTTTTATATATATAGAGATAACACTTTCCTGTGGACACGATAACTGCCGTAATTTTGCCCCAATCAGTTTGAATTTTTTACATAATAAGTATCCCATTAAAATCTCGGCTGAGTTCGTTAATGGGCAAAATCGGTCGAAGGGGGTGAAAATGGGGGGCTTTTTTCGAAAAAGTGAAATTTCGCTATAACTCTCTTAATACGTGAAATATCGAATCCATTCAAAGTTCATAATATGTGTCGGATAAGTGCCAAAAATTTATGTCAAATAAGCTTTTTAATAGCACCAACCATTGACCAAAGGGGTGGAAAAAAGTGGGTTTTTCGGGAAACATTAAACATATCTCTCTTAATAGGCACAATATCAAAAGCGTACTAAATGGAAAATATTCCCCTAATAATTACCTAAAACTTTTGTCTAGAAGAATTTTTGATATGACCCACCATTACGCCAAGGGATGAGAAAAATGATTTCGGAATTAAGGAAAATGCCAAGTGCTATCAGAGGTTACCATGACAACGCTTCTAAATTGATGAGGGATGAGCTATCAGAGGTTGCCAAGACAACGCCATTGACGAGATCACATAAATTTTTAGCCTACTTTTCACATTTTGCAAAAATGAGGAAAAAGTAGACTTATGAGATCGGGCAAATGTCTGTCTGTCTGTCTGTCTGTCTGTCTGTCCTTCTGTCTGTCTGTCTGGCTGTGTGTGTGTCCCCCCCTATCAACTCCTAAACGGCTGCAGCAATCGAAACAAAATTTGGTAGGAGTAAAGATCTATACTTGAATATCTCACGGCCATATTTGAAAATGATGTCAGTGCTACCAACTGCTAAAAAATCGCAATTGAAATTTGAGCTCCATGTTGGATATCTTGGAAAGTATGAATGGGAGCTATTTCAAAATTGGCACACGTACAGATCATAATATTTCAGTTTAATTTCCAGGAGGCTAAACATGGCAGTGTTGCCAAAATGATTATAAGCCTCCTGATAGGTCCAATTTTTAAATGCATATAACTTCTATACTATCAATTGGAATTCAACCAAATTTCGTATGTTGTATCTGTACATAACCAGATATGACTGAGCGTATTCTTCAGACCTACCAGGGCTGCCAACTGTTAATAAATGCTCCTAATTTATTTGATCCAAATACCAATATATCAGAAAGTATGCAAGCCGACAGCTTTAAACTATGCACACGTATAGTACCTGACATTCTATATTAATTTGGAGTAACTTATATACGTCAGTGCTACCAACATGATTCTAAGCCTGCTGACAGGTCCAAATTTAAATACATGTAACTTCCATACTATCATTTGGATTTCAACCAAATTTCGTATGTGCTATGTGTACGATAACAGATATGACTATGCGTATTCTAAGGAGCAACCAGTGCTGCCAACTGTTAATATGTGCTGTCCCTATTTTTGTTACCCTAATATCAATATATCAGAAAGTATGCAAGCCAATAGCTCTAAACTTTGCACACGTATAGTACCTGGCATTCTAGACGAATTTGGAGTAACTAATATACGTCAGTGCTGCCAACATGATTCTAAGCCTGCTGATAGGTCCAATTTTAAAATGCATGTAACTTCTATACTAACTAATGAATTTCATTCAAAATTGGCACAACAATAGATCAGATTATTTCAGATTATTTCTGACCAATACATGCATGACATTGTTGCCAACATGATTTTACGCGCGCTGTTAGATCCAATGTTTAACTGCATGTAACGTCCATGCTCTCCATTGGACTTCAACCAAATTTTGTATTTTGTACCTTAAGAGACGGAACTAAGAATATATTCAGTCATCAGGGCTGCCAACTGTAGTGCTCTATTATGATACATTATGCCAGGTATACAGTATTTCGAACTAATTGGAAATTTCAATATTAGCAACTTAATTTCCTCATTATTCTAGATAGGTTCATATTCTGTAGAATAACCATTGGCATGAAAAGTAGGCTGTATAGTTCTTCACGGAACTTCTTGTTAGCCTACATTTCACACTTTGCAAAAATGAGGAAAAAGTAGACTTATGAGATCTATCCGGGAAAATATGTATGTCTGTATGTCTACCCTTCTGTCTGGCTGGATGGCTGTGTGTGTGTGTGTGTCCCCCTCTATCAACTCCTAAACGGCTGCAGCAATCGAAACCAAATTTAGTATGAGTAAAGATGTATACAGGAATATCTCAGGCCCATATTTGAAAAAGATGTCAGTGTTACCAACTGCTAAAAAACGCACTAGAAATTTGAGCTCCATGTTGGATATCTTGGAATGTATACATGGGAGCTATTCCAAAATTGGCACACATGTAGATAATACTATTTCAGTTTAATTTCCAGGAGGCCATATATGTCAGTGTTGCCAAAAAAAATTTAAGCCTTCTGATAGGTCCAATTTTAAAATGCATATAACTTCTACACTATCAATTGGATTTCAACCAAATTTTGTATGTAATATTTGTACATAAACAGATATGACTGAGTGTATTCTTAAGAGCCACCAGGGCTGCCAAATGTTAATAATTACTCTCTCTATTTTTTATCCAAATACCAATATATCAGAAAGTATGCAAGCCGACAGCTTCAAACTATGCACAGGTATATTACCTGACATTTTACATTAATTTGGAGTAACTTATATACGTCAGTTCTACCAAAATGCTTCTAAGCCTGCTGATAGGACCAATTTTTAAATACATGTAACTTCTATACTGTCAGTTGGATTTCAACCAAATTTCGTATGTGATATGTGTAACATAACAGACATGACTATAAGTATTCTTAAGAGCAATCAGGGCTGCCAACTGTTAATAAATGGTGTCTATATTTTTTAACCTAATATCAATATATCAGAAAGTATGCAAGCCAACAGCTCTATACTTTGCACACGTATAGCACCTGACATTCTAGATTAATTTGGAGTAATTAATATAAGTCAGTGCTGCCAGCATGATTATATGCCTGATGATAGCTCCAATTTCAAAATACCTGTAACTTCTATACCAACAAATGGATTTCATCCAAAATTGGCACAAAAAGATATAATATTTCAGATTATTTCTGACCAGCACTCGCATGACATTGTTGCCAACATGCTTTTACGTGTACTTATAGATCCAATGTTTAACTCCATGTAACGTCCTTTGGACTTCAACCACATTTTGTATTCTGTACCTTAAGAGGTGGAATTAAGAATATATTCAGTCACCAGGGCTCCCAACTGTATAGCTCTATTAGGCTACATTATGTCTAGTATACAGTATTTCGAACTAATTAAGGCATTTCCATATTACCAACTTAATTTCGTCATTATTCTAGATAGGTTCATATACTGTAGATTAATCATTGGCATGTATCTTAATTTTAAGAAAAGTAGGCTCTTTAATTCGTCACGGAACTTCTTCTTCCATCTGACTATGAGGGAAGCGGCTGACTGGTAGCATGCTGAACTTCTATGCCCAAGGTTGCTGATTCAAAGCCGGCCAAAGTCGCCGGATTTTCTAAGAGCGCTAAAAATCCCTCAGCATGCTTTCCTTCGGAGGGGAAGTTACAACGTTCGTTGCAAGTTGCTGGTTGCGGTGGCATCTAGCAACCAAGTTCACAGCTATGTGTCATTGACGGTAGTATTTGGTACAAAATTAGGTACTACTACTTAAAATTGACCGTCTGCAGACCTTACCTGAATTACAGACTAATACAGTCATCACAATTAACATCGTTTATCAGACAGATTCTACATACACCCAATGTACACGGGGTTACATGACCACGTTGTCGCAGCCCCTGGTTATGTGAAGAACAGCCCAAATTCATCAACATACACGGGAGGACAGCATCAGGCTTAAGGCCTGGACAAAATAACTTCCTTAAGAGAAGATTAGACTGAAAGGATTGGGCTAAGGAAATGCGGCCTGGTTCTTTCAATACTAGACTGAACATTGAAAGTAAATACAATAATTTTATTTTTATGGTGAAACTTGCAAACACATTAATAAATAAGCCTTAATTAAAAAATTAGTTATGCTGGCCTGCCTGGGGCAATTTCAAATGTTCATTAATTTTAATTAGGTTGGCACAGCCATGTGCTATTATTCAAAAGTTCATTCTGCTTGATGCACACACAAATTTAATTCTTGCACTTGCTAGCAAACACTTAAAACGAAGATTATTAAGATAATAATAAAAAAGGCACAAACTTATCTTTAGTGGCGATGACGAGAAAGCATGCTGACGGAGACTGCCGTGGCCAACACTTGATTTTTTGGCAGTAGAATTTGAGATGTCCAGCATCAGGAAAATAACTTCGCCAGGGCGATCTTCATCTTCTTCACCAGCACTGTGCATTGTTTAACATCGTTAGGTTTGATTTTATTTCTTGAATGCCAAATAACATGGCATTTTAGAACTGCGATTTGATGCAGCTTCTTGCGGTTTGGAGTACAATGTAGAATGCACTTTCTCAGTGGTGAAGCTCTCTGCTGTTGCGTTGCCTGGTAGTTTCAATCATAAATGCAGATTAGGCCTGAAGTTTAGAAGGCCCCGGAGAAGGGCGGAAGGCACGAATGCCTCTCGCCAGTTGAAGAAGACCGTAGAAGGTTTGAAGAAGGAATGCTGATGGAGAGCAAAACGCCGCCACTTAAATAATAACATCATAGAAACGTCTAGAAGCCTAGGCTGGCGGGTGATGATTGGCCGGGGCAAGCTGTGACGTCAGTCATACAGGAAGGCAGCAAGCAAGTCGACACCCTCTTCAGTATGCAAGCGTATGCTGGTGGCGCATGACCTTAAACATGCTGAGGTTAGAGTCTTAGATATATATATAGAGAGAGAGTAAACACTAGTAATAAACAATATAATGTTAACAGAAATGAATAAGTACATATTGCTCGTTCGGTGGTCTCAAGCATTCAACCGACAAATGCGGCACGAAAGAAAAACACACTATAAACATCACGAAAGTGATCATGCTCCGAGACCCCCGAAAGAAAACAATCAAAGAATCAGTTGGAAAAAACATGAACAACAATGAAAGAAGATGACACTAAGCCTCAACAGGCAAGATAGCAACCATAGAAATTGGTCTAGTATAGACACCTTTACTAGTGAGAACATCTACAACTCTCACATGCTTATCACGACCCAGATGGCAGTGAGTTACCCTACCAATATTCCATACGAGAGGGGGACTTGGATCTCGCAAAAGAACCATATCTCCCACTCGTACATCAGGCTGGGAAAGCCGCCACTTCTCTCTTCTGTTAAGTGAGCCGAGATACTCCAGCTTCCAACGGCGCCAAAAGGAGTTTCGCAAAGAGTCTAACTTTCTCCAGAAAATAGGCAACCTGAGATCACAGCGTCGACTTAGCAAAGGAGGCGTAGAAGCTAAAGAACAGCCTATTAAAAAAGGCCAGGTGTTAACGGAAGAAGATCTTTAGGATCGTTAGACAAAGGCGTGAGCGGCCTAGAATTTACGATACCCTCAACCTGAATAATTAAGGAATTAAATTCCTCATAGGAAAGGATGGCTGAACCAAGGGTTTTCTTCAGCTGTCTCTTCGTGAGCTTTATGCAAGATTCCCAACGACCACCATGATGGGGGGCGTAAGGGGGAGTGAAATGCCATTTGAATCCCTTAGCATGAGAAAAATTAGAAAACTGTTCCTTAGCAGAAGGAGAGGTAAGTGCAGTTTTCCAAAGATCAAAAGTACTAACAAAAATGTTTGCGTTATCTGAGAAAACCTCAGAAGGAACACCCCTTCTAGAGGCAAATCTAGAAAAGGCTGCTATAAAATAAGGAGTAGAAGCACTTGTAACCAACTCAAGGTGAATGGCTCCTGTTACCATGCACACAAATAAAGAAATATAAAGTTTACCTAACAACTTTCGCTTAGATAAAGGGGAATTAACTTGATAGACATAAGGACCGGCATAATCGATACCCGTCAGGGCGAAAGGCTTACTAGGTTCGGAACGAAAATATGGCAAGTTTCCCATAATTTGCGTGATTGGCGGGGGCTTGGATTTGAAACAAGGTATACATTTCCGAATAACAGAAGAAACTTCATGAACACCGTTAATGAGCCAATATTGCTCGCGAATTAAACAAAGCAAAGTGCGGGTGCCAGCGTGCAAATTCTGATAATGAAATTTCTTTACGATGAGAGTAGTAACAGGATGTCTAGAAGGGAGAATAATGGGATGTTTTTTCTCATCTGAGTAACTAGAATTTTCTAGCCTGCCCCCCACTCTTATTAATCCATCTTGGTCCAAAAAAGGGGTGAGAGGTAACAGCCTACTAGACTTTGGTAAAGCTTTTTTGCTTAAAAGCGTCTGATACTCAAGAAAGAATACTTCTTGTTGCATAAGAAACAAGATTCTACGAGTAGCAAATTCCATTTTAGTGAGAAAGGGTTGCGGCTTCACAGGCTCATCAAGAACAAGAAATTTCCATCGAAATAAATATGCTACCACACGAATTAATTTATTAAATGAAGAGTAACGCTGAAAAAGACTAGTAGCAATAGAAGTTAGAAAAAATGAAGCGGTAACAATGCGAGCATCAGGAACATCTTCTGCGAGGCCAACAAGAAAAATCCTGACTGAGCCACGCCGGACCATTCCAGTATAGTTTAAGAGAAATTAATTTCTTGGGCAAACAGCCACGTGAAATTATATCAGCGGGGTTTTCTTTCCCCGGAACATGATTCCATTGGTCAAAATGAGACAACTCTTGTATTTTAGAAACGCGATTAGCCACAAAAGTGGTCCAATGCGAAGAAGGTTTTGAAAGCCAAGCTAACACGATGGAAGAATCACTCCAAAACCATGTGGTCGAAAATTTCAAATTTAAACTGATTTTTAATTTACTGGCTAATTCCACAGCCATTACAGCAGAACATAATTCCAATCTAGGCAAAGATATGGATTTGAGTGGGTCTACCTTTGATTTTGCACAAATTAAATTGGAAAATCCGGGTAAAGTATTGGAAGGGCGGCCTACTAAGTAGGCTCAGCAACCGTATGCCTTTTCAGAACTATCTGCAAATACGTGCAAATCGAAATACTGACATGAAATGTCGGAAATTAAAGTGCGAGGAATAGAAATTTGAGAAAGATCTAACAAACTCTGGCGGTATTTCAACCACTCATCCAAAAGGGGGGAGGGTACCTTTTCATCCCAACCAATTTTCAATAACCAAAGTTTTTGCAAGAAAATTTTTGCAGTAATAACCACCGGAGCAATGTACTGCAATGGATCAAAAACTCTTGCTATTTCCCATAATAATTGTCTATTCGTTCGAGGGTGAAACTCAGATAAGTGTACCTGATAGGAAAAGGTATCTGATGAAGGAGACCAAAAAACACCCAAGGTTTTAATAGCTGATTCCTCAGTAGGAAGCGCAACACGTTTGTCAACAGGAGTTACTTGTGAAAAGTTAGATAAAAATTCGGTTGAGTTCGAGTTCCATTTATGAAGGGTAAACCCACCACTGGAAAGAAGAGAGTTTAAATCTTCACAAACAAGAAGTGCGTCAGAGATACTAGGAAAGGAATACAGAAAATAATCCACATAAAATGCAGTTTTCAAAACTTCAGAAGCTAGAGGATGAAAAAGATGACCATCTTGTTCGGCCAACATGTGAAGAGATCGTATTGCGAGAAAAGCAGACGGCTTAAGACCGTATGTCACTGTTCTTAAACGAAATATTTTTATAGGTTTTGCATTGTCGTCTCGCCACAAAATTCTTTGCAAATCACGTTGTTCTGAATTCACTAGAATTTGCCTATACATTTGCTTGATGTCAGCAAGAACAGCAATGGGGAATAGACGAAAGTTAAGTAAAACTGAAGTAAGATCTGTCTGAATAGCGGGTCCAGAATGCAGAGTGTCATTGAGAGAAACACCATTAGCATCTGGAGATGACCCATTAAAAACCACTCTTATCTGTTCTCGGGTGGAAGAATTTTTCCAAACCGGATGATGATTAAGATATACTATTTCTTTAGGAGAATTACTAATTTCTTCAGATTTTGGAACTACTTCCATGTGATTCGCTGATTCGTATTCTTCCATGAAGGAAGTATACTGAGTTTTTAAGAGAGCATCTTTTTTAAAGCGATTTTCAATTGCGAATAAAGCTTTGAGAGCTCTGGAATGTGATTCTGTAATAACAGGGGGGTTAAAAATGCGAGGAAGAGTAACCACGAATCTGCCTTCAGTAGTGCGAACAGTGGTTTCTACGTAGTGTGTTTCACAGATCTCATTATTGCGAGAATGAGGTGAGGTGACTTGAATATCCTCAATGTCCCAGAACTTAATTAATTCTTGATTTAAATCAGCACCAACAAAATAACAATGAGATTTTTGTTGAACGGGGTTGCGGTATATTTGCCCAGTGGCAATCCAACCAAAATCAGTTCTACGAAAGAAAACATCACGGGCAACTTTAACCTTTTCCGGATGTAAACATTGCCAAAAAATGCTGGCACTTAAAAGAATTTCTACAGGTGAAGCTCTGTTGAAATTCGGATCTGCAAGTTGCAAATGATGCGGAATATTCCAACCCTGGACTTGAAAAGAAGTAATGGGGGTGTCATTACCTATGGAATTTATAATTAAAAAATCTAAATTTAAATGAATGCCAAGATTATTGGAATCTTTTACATCCACTTTAGCATAACTCAGAGATTGCGATCTGGAACCATTAATTCCTGTAACTTCTATAGAAGTAGGGCATATTTGTAGACCTAGCTTGCGAACTAGCGATTCACTTATAAAATTGTTAGTTCTATTGTTCTATTGTTCTATTGTTAGTTAGATCTAACGATCCCCTTACAGAAACCCATTTTCCGTGAACATTCTTCACTAGAATTTGGACAGTGGACAATAAAACTTGAGTTTTACTGAACGAAACAGAGCTTTGAGTAAAAGACTGAGCGTTATTAGGCAAAGTCTCAGAATTAGATTTAGCGAATTAGATTTAGCGGATGAACTATTGGTTGCTGATGACCGCAATCTTTCATGCCTATGCAGGAGAGTATGATGTTTTGCTTTACAGTGAAAACATAACCGTTCAGAACGACAATTGCTTATCATATGTGTCGCTGATAGACAATTAAAGCAGTGCTTGTGGGTGGTAATTAATTTGCGTCTTTCATCCACAGATAAAGATTTGAATTGAGCGCATTGGTACAAGTTATGTGGTTGTTGACACAAAACACAAGCTTGTACTTGATTGGAAGACCGAATATTAGTAGAAAAGGCATGTGACCTTAGTACTCTCTGAGTGGGGCTGATGACCTTACTATTAGAAGGAGGTTTGAAGGTGGAGCTACTCTTTTGGCTGGCTACAGCAGAGAGAATTTGGCATTTCGCCTTTAAGAATTTAATAATAGCTTCATAGGTACACAATGAATGTTGCGACAGATCTGCTTCCCAATCTTTTAAAGTTTTAGTGTCTAATTTAACAGAAATAAGATGAATCAAAAATAGATCCCAATGGTCAACTGGTTGGTCCAAATTTGCAAGCGCACGAATATGAAGTTCTGCAGCATCGATCAGATTACGAAGCGAGGCAAGATTATCAGCTTGAACAATAGGTAAATTGAATAAACCCTGTATGTGACGTTGAGTTTTTAAACGAGTGTTCCCAAACCGATCTCTGAGAAGTGCCAAAGCTACTTCATAATTTTCATTTGTCAACGTAAGCTCTTGGATGAGTTTAAGTGCGTTGCCTTGCAAGGACAAACGCAAATAATGAAACTTCTGTATTGAAGGAAGAGAATCGTTTTCATGAATCAATGAATTGAATAATTCAAAAAATGGTTCCCATGTAGCTACATCTCCGGTAAATTTAGGTAATTCTATTTTCGGTAATATAACACGGGAAGGAAAAGAAGAAGATTCTGAAGGAGTTTTCTCCTGCTTTTCCTGCAATGTTAAACTTCTTAAAAGCTGCTTTGCGTCTGCGAACCCCTTATAATATAAATTTTCAACCTCACAGCGGTCACTTTGCTGGTTGGGATCCTTGGTCTCAATATTACTTTGGATCTCATCATATTTCTCAAAGGCCTGTTCATAACCTTTCAGTCTTTGAGAAATTATGTCACTATTACGTTCTTTTTCCGGGAGCTCATCTAGAAAAGTGCGAAAACGCGTTAACTTGCCTTTGACAGAAGCTCTAGCATTAACGAGTTTCTCGTCAATAGGCATTATGAAAGTTTGTTGTGTACTCACGACTATACTGTGAGCCGGTACACCTTGCTTCGGAAGAAGTTGACAGTCTGCCAGAAAAGAGAGTGCGGCTCCCCCTGCGGTGAAATACGGGCCTGCTGTTTGTCTCCCTTCTCAGTGCCAACCATATACACTCGAGCTGAAACTTTCGAAGTAGATTAGAAAACACAATTTTTAAAATATTAACACACTCAATGTTCAGTATGGCATTTAAATTTTGAATTAGTTCCAACATTAAGTAATTTGAAGATTTGGTTAAACAGAATGTTTACAAGCATCCCGGTTATAGGCACCAAAAATGGTTATGTGAAGAACAGCCCAAATTCATCAACATACACGGGAGGACAGCATCAGGCTTAAGGCCTGGACAAAATAACTTCCTTAAGAGAAGATTAGACTGAAAGGATTGGGCTAAGGAAATGCGGCCTGGTTCTTTCAATACTAGACTGAACATTGAGAGTAAATACAATAATTTTATTTTTATGGTGAAACTTGCAAACACATTAATAAATAAGCCTTAATTAAAAAATTAGTTATGCTGGCCTGCCTGGGGCAATTTCAAATGTTCATTAATTTTAATTAGGTTGGCACAGCCATGTGCTATTATTCAAAAGTTCATTCTGCTTGATGCACACACAAATTTAATTCTTGCACTTGCTAGCAAACACTTAAAACGAAGATTATTAAGATAATAATAAAAAAGGCACAAACTTATCTTTAGTGGCGATGACGAGAAAGCATGCTGACGGAGACTGCCGTGGCCAACACTTGATTTTTTGGCAGTAGAATTTGAGATGTCCAGCATCAGGAAAATAACTTCGCCAGGGCGATCTTCATCTTCTTCACCAGCGCTGTGCATTGTTTAACATCGTTAGGTTTGATGTTATTTCTTGAATGCCAAATAACATGGCATTTTAGAACTGCGATTTGATGCAGCTTCTTGCGGTTTGGAGTACAATGTAGAATGCACTTTCTCAGTGCTGAAGCTCTCTGCTGTTGCGTTGCCTGGTAGTTTCAATCATAAATGCAGATTAGGCCTGAAGTTTAGAAGGCCCCGGAGAAGGGCGGAAGGCACGAATGCCTCTCGCCAGTTGAAGAAGACCGTAGAAGGTTTGAAGAAGGAATGCTGATGGAGAGCAAAACGCCGCCACTTAAATAATAACATCATAGAAACGTCTAGAAGCCTAGGCTGGCGGGCGATGATTGGCCGGGGCAAGCTGTGACGTCAGTCATACAGGAAGGCAGCAAGCAAGTCGACACCCTCTTCAGTATGCGAGCGTATGCTGGTGGCGCATGACCTTAAACATGCTGAGGTAAGAGTCTTAGATATATATATAGAGAGAGTAAACACTAGTAATAAACAATATAATGTTAACAGAAATGAATAAGTACATATTGCTCGTTCGGTGGTCTCAAGCATTCAACCGACAAATGCGGCACGAAAGAAAAACACACTATAAACATCACGAAAGTGATCAGCCCCTTAACTGAGGAACCAACCAACATCTCTGCGGGTGATAACATTTTGCGTGAAGAGGTAACAGACTGTTAGATAGTTACACATCAGTTCCAAACCTTGCATAAGGACAGTGTGATCACAAGTATAAAAATGAACCCCAATTGACAAGAAAGTTACCATCCCCATAAGACAATAAAATGTTCAAAATATGCGTAGAAAGACGAAAAAAAAGTTCATTAACCTGCAATTGTTAAATACTTTCTCGCAATAAATGAGGTCTGATCCTCCTACGAAAACCTGCATATTTTGCCTATTATAGCCTAACCCCAAGTTGGCCCGGTGAAATCTACCTCCGCCTTCCGGCGTGCCGAGAGGAGTTTTTTTTTACGCACATCGACCCATTTCCTTCCCCCATATTAGTCGACCATTCTGAGAGAATGGACAGCCCAAGTACTTAAAATGTTCCACATGCTCTAAATTAGTTCCTCCTACCTGATATTCCAATCTCTGGCGTATCTTCATCAGCGACATAATCTACGACTTTGAAATGCTCATCTTCATACCATTCTCCCTACATATCTGTTCAAGCTCTAACATGTTGACTTGCAAACCATCGACGGAGCCCACCATTACAGCCAGGTCATCAGCATAGGCTTTCCATCCAATTGGATATTGGAAACAGAAGGAAACTGGATTTAAAATGTCCGATTGAGCCATGTATAATATTAACAAATTCACAATGCAATTTGAACAAGTAGTTCCGTGAAGAACTAAATAGCCTATTTTCATATATCCTACTAATATTAATTGCCTCTATCAACATACAAATTGTCAGTTTCATTGCTGTAATAGATTCGTAGATATTGAGAACCGTCTAAATATTTGGATGGTTACCACGTCGGGTTTTTATATTATAGGCCATAGATTTATGTACTACTAGCAGAAGTACCCGCTCTTCGAACGGTCTTCGGTATTAATAACCAGACGTTATCAATATTGAGCTACTGTTGCAAGGGTTAGGGGCTTGTTATTCTTTCATATGTTTATCAGAGTGAAGTTAGTTCTCTGGGAATATCACAGACACTGTTAATTTAAGGGCCTTAAAATGTGGTTTTCGGAGACTCTTTATCGACTCCCGAATTTTGTGTCTCACATTGAGAAATGCAACATATGCTTTGGTCGTCCTTCTAGGATAATTTTATATTTCGCCTATTTTAGCATGTATTTTGAAAAGTATTTTCCTATACCAATCCTTCTATCAGAAGTACGGTGAAGAGTTTTATAAATGATTGGTGTGTTGACTCTCATGGATACCTAATTTTACGATGCTCCAAACATTCGAACACGAGTTATAGGCGTACATAAAGATACACAGAAATGCCGAATATCCCTAAGTATGCCTTACTTCGGAGGGGAAGTAAAGCCGGCGGTCCCATGTCATAGATTTATGGCATGTAATAGAACCTTCCACTAACTACAATTGTATGAAGCTAAATTCGTAGGTTAGATTTGATTAACGCTCTATTAGTTCCAAAGCTTGCCGGTTGTGGTGGCATCTAGTAGCCAAGTCACAGCTAGGTGTCGTTGACGGTAGCATTCGGTAGCAAAAGTAGGAACTGCTGGAAATTGATCGTCTGCAGTCCTTACCTGAAATACAGATAACACACACTAATACAGCCATCACAATTAACACCGGTTATTAGACTGATTCTACACACACGAGGCTACATGAACGCGTTGTTGCAGCTTCTAAACTGAAGAGCCAACCAACCAACCTACAACGTATCACCCAGATGACTGAATATGGATATATCAACCACACAGTTTCAAACAAAATCATCCTTACGATGAACCCGTTTGTCGAAAAAAAAAAGTTAGAATGTGCTCAATCTAAATTCACCTAACGTGTACTTTCTGACGTGAAAATAAAATAGAAAACCTCGTAGACGAAACGCAATACACCTCACATAAAGACTGACAATCACGGTTGTGTAAAGTACACATCCACAGGAAGACACCTTTAACAAATTATAAAGGCTTGTGGTGCATGAATATTCAGGTTTTTTAGCCTCCAATGGACCAAATTTCTAATAGCCACAAAAAATATTATTTCAATTCAGTATATTTTGAAAATAATGTTGCTGTTTGGAGATATAATTCTGTACGACATATCACACGTGTAAATAACGTGAAAAATTCTAGGGCACTCCTTGACCCCCTTATGCGCATTGATGAATTTTACAGTCTAAGTTGGTTCCGTGATAACCTTTTAGCCATTTGCAAATTTTCACAGAAATGTAATACGTGGAGTGGCATTTTTACAGAAATAGATGGAAAGTTGGATGTCTTCTCTTGAGAACCTGTTGTCATGGTTACTGCTGGCTTGCATTCCTTCATTAGTTTATTAAATTAAATTATTTTTCTGGGAAAATCTCAGTAACTGCTGGTTTTGGAGCCCTAAAATGTAGTTTTCGGGAACCCTCGAGTTTTGTTTCTGCCACCGAGAGGCTAATAATGAGCTTTGTCTCGTCGTTGTATGCCATAATATAATAATAATAATAATAATAATAATAAATACAATATAGGGATAGGGATCGGGATATAAAAGACCTTCCGTACCAAACCAGCACATGAAAATCGCGTGACAAAATTCTAGTGTACCCCTTGACCCTCTTAAGCGCATTATAGCCTACGTATTGATGAATTTTACAGCTTAATTTTGTTCCGTGATAATCTTAGGTCTATAGCCGTTTCCAAACTTCACAGTAATGCATTAAATGGAATTGCATTGCGTCTTACAGAAATAGATGGTCCTCTGAGATTTTGTTGCCATGATTACCAGCTTGCATTCTTTCATTAGATTATTAAATGAAATTAGTTTTCTGCGAATATCTCAAAAACTGTTGGTTTTAGGGACTTAAAATGTGGTAGGGCCCCCGAGTTTTGTTTCTCACATCGAGGGGTTGAAAATAAGCTTTGTCTCGTCCTTCTACGCCTATATCAGCATGTATTTTAAGGGGGTAAGCCCCATTTTATGAGAGGTACGGAGAAGAGTTACATCAATGATTAGTGTGATGCTTCTGATGGATACCTGTATCAAATTTTACGTTGATCCACCCAGCCGTTCTCAAGTTATAAGAACACAAAATTGTCCACAGACAAACAATCAAACAGACAGACAGACATACATTTTATTTTTGCGGGCATCCGTCATAAAACAGTCTGAAACGCGCAAATAACGCAAATTTCCGTAGAAATTCAGAAAAAACAGACAAACTTTCATTTTTATATATAGAGAGATTGCATGACGATTATTGTGTAGGTGTTCTATTTAAACTGCAATCGCATGATTAGGACACAAGAAATAAAAGCGGGATTTTAAAATTTCGTTCAGCCGCCATCTTGTAGTTATGAGAATAATTTAAATGAATTAGATGCCAGTCGATTAAAATTTGCATAAGCATATAGCGTATCGAGTTTCCCTGCGCTCGGATGGTTAAAACGCAAGAAACGTCGATTTGAATATTTTAATTTCGCGTCGCCGCCATGTTGGATTTGTACTCGCTAGATTACTGAACGTCCCATAGGTGAACTTATACTTATAGCCGCTATACACTTACAAAATTTCAGTTTGATTGCTGCAGTAGATTAATAGATATTGAGAACCGTCTAAATATTTCGGATGGTCGCCATGTTGGATTTTAACATATGTAGGCCATATAGTTATGTACTATTAGATAATGATTTTTGTGTAATTTCATTATGCAAATGTTGATTTCGATCGCATGATTAGAACACAAGAAATAAAAACTTAGTTTTCGAAATTCGCACTGCCGCCATCTTGAGGTTACTTAAACAATTGAACTAAATTCGAGACCAGGGAATTACAATGTATAAAAACATTTGCTGTACGAATTTTCATTGCTTTTGGATCATTAAATTGCGAGAAAAGTCTATTTAATACTTTCAAATTCGCTTTGCCGTCATGTTCGTTTTGTTGTTAACCGGTTTTTGAATGTCTCACAGATGAACTTCCAGTAGTGCCCTTTATCTCCGTAAAAATGTCATGATGATACCGGTAATAGTTTCAACGATATATAATAACGGTGAAATATTTTGCACAGCCGCCATCTTGAGGTTATGTAAACAATTGAACGAATTTAGATGTCGGTGCATTATAGTGTGTATAAAAATATCCTGTACCAAGTTTCATTGCGTTTGGTTGGTTAAATCGCGAGAAACGTCTATTTAAAAGTCGCAACTTCGCATGGCCACCACCTTGGTTTTGTAGATTTCAAAAGTTACATACGTGAACTTCTAGTAGTTCCCTTGTCACCGTACAAAATTCCAGGGTGATATCGGTAACAGTTTCGGAGATATTGGATGCTGGTGAAATATTTCGCACAGCTGCCATGTTGGATTGATGAGACGTAACAAAATTTGAAGGGCACGGTCGGGGTCGCCCGGAATAGTGCTATACACTTACCGAGTTTCAATGGAATGGAAACCCAGCTGAACCAGGCAATGCGTATCATTACAGGGTGCATCCGACCTACTAACACACACTGGCTTCCCACCCTAAGCCACATACCACCTCCATCCCTAAGAAGATCACAGTCACTGCTTAACTTATGGAAGAAAATAGAAAACAATCCTCACCTCCCTATTCATTCTGATATAGCAGCTTCTCCAACCAAACGACTGAAATCCAGACACCCTTCTTGGCGTACTGCAATGATTCTACAGGACACCTCCTTTAATACATCGGACGCCTGGAAAGAACAATGGCATCTGCAATCCTCGTTACCAAATCATCACATCATTAAGAACCCCTGCAAGTGCCCTGATGGATTTTCCCTTCCCAGACGACAGTGGAGGACGCTAAACCGTATTAGGACCGGCCAAGGTAGATGTGGAGCCACTCTCTTCAAATGGGGATGGAAGGCATCACCTCAATGTGACTGCGGAGAAGAGGAACAAACAGTGGACCACATTACATTCGAGTGTCCTTGACGTGCATACAGAGGCTCTATAGAAGACTTACACTGTGTCTCAAGCGACGCCCTTCTATGGCTCTCAACTTTAAACATGGAACTTTAGTTATGAACTTGAGATGGTAGTTGTACTGTATATATTGTATATAGTATTGTATTCATCATACGCTAAATAAATAAATAAATAAATATTGGAATCGCTCCAGCCGTTTAGAAGTTATTAGGGGGGACACACAAAAATCCATCACACACACACACCCAGACACAGACAGACAAAAAGTGGTTATTGTGTCGTACTACCAAACCCAAGATTGCAGGTTCGCTCCTTGCCGTGGTAAGTGATTTTTGAAAGACGACACGCATGTCTTACGATGTTGGCATGTTAAATAACGCATTTGAATTCAGTAGGCCGTGTTCATAATGGCAAAATTAATCTCGGAATTTTCCACCAACACAAAGTTCCTCATTTCTCTAATAGAAAGCGCTACAGTGTCAAGGAGCTTAGATATCTAACCTAGTGCTTCATGGAACAACAAAATTCGACATGCAAGCTGCCGTCTGGTTGTCAAATAACAAAGCTTGCACCAGGCACCCGAGGCCATACCATAGTATTATAATTATAATCCATAGATCATGAATCTTTGAATAGTTCAAGAGTCTCAACACATTTTTTTCTTCCGTGTCTTTTTCGCTTCTCTTTTTATGCTCTTTTATTCTTAAAAGTAAATATACCTTAATGAAGACTCTTGGTTAAATCATCATCATCATCTTGAGCAGTTTCCAACCGCTGGTCGGGTCTGCTTGGAACATAAGCCTCTCCATCGTTTCCTGTCCATCCACCATCTCTCGTCATTTACTGTGTCCCAGCACACTCCTCTTTCCTCCACACTCTTCTTAACTCCTTTCGTCCATCTGTCCCTTGGTCTTCCCCTTGGCCTCCTTCCCGTCATTTCCATTCCAAACATCTTCTTCGGTATCCTCTCCTCTTGCATCCTCCTCACATGTCCATACCATTGTAGCCTAGATCGCTCTATTCTATTTTGCAATGGTTCCTCTCTTACCATCTCCCTGACTCTCTCATTCCTTACTCTGTCCATTCTTGTCACTCCTACCCTACTCCTCTGGAACTTCATCTCCACTGCTCGTATTTTATTCTTGTCCCTTTCCTTCATCACCCATGTTTCTGAACCATATGTCAAAATTGGCACAAAGTAGGTCTTGTAGATGATTCCTTTACATTTTTGTGGTACATCTTTATTCCATATCATCCCCCTAACACTCTTGAAAAATCCATCTGCGCACCTTCCCCGCTCATTTATTTCCATCCTATTGCCTCCCTTTTCTTCAATTATGCTTCCCAAATACTTGAAGCATTCTACTTTCTGCAACTGCTGTCCTCCAAGTGTTATGCCCATATCCAGTCTGTTCTTCTTCCTCGTTGTGATGACCACTTAACTCTTTTGTGCTGAGAACTTCATCCCATATGATAACACTACCTTCTCCCACTCATCTAATTGCTCTTGTACTTCTTCCTCATCCTCTCCCCATACCAGAAGGTCATCAGCAAACAACATTGCCTTCATTTTCCTTTCCCCAATGCTATTTACCACTTTTCGTATGATTTCATCCATCACCACTTGGTTAAATATTGGAAGTAATTTCACCGCCTGGGGATCATACAGTATTTAGTGAATTAAGCCGTGAAGAGTATAAATGTTATTTTGGGAAACAGGCGTCTTGTCTAATCATTTGCGCACCTCTGTAAGTAGAAGCGATACCATGGTCGCCAACCCATGCATCACTAGTTATGATTTATTGAATATGACCTTGGTATCGTGGGTGGACGAGATTGTATCAACACTGTAAACAGGTTTGCTCGGCATTGTAGAGGAATGTAATCCATTACCGGATAATTACTGTTAATATTCACTATCTCGTGTTTTATTCTAGCCAACACGTAGCTGCTCCAGTTTCAAAATATCCACAGTTCTAGCACTGCAGGCAGCCAACATAATGTTGAAATGATCGTGTGACCTCCGGAGAGGCCAAGTGCAGGTCTTTCTATTTGACGCCCATGGGCGACCTGCGCGTCGTAATGAGGATGAAGTGATGATGAAGACGTCACACACACCCAGTTCCCGACCCATGGGAATTAATCCCAGGAGATTAAAATCCCTGATGGATCGGCCAGGAATCGAACCCGGGGCACTTAGGACCAAAACCTAGCTACAGAGCCGGACAACCTTCCACAATCACTATTCCTTTAGGAGATATAATAATAATAACCCCTGGCACTACAGCCATTGAAGGGCCTAGGCCTACCAAGCGACCGCTGCCCAGCCATTTAGCCTGCAGATATTCCGGTCCCCTCGGCCGTTAATCTTGGCTTTCGTGAGCGATGCGCTGCCTCACTGTTAGAGAGCTACTCAATTGTCCTCACGAGGCTGAGTGCACCCCGTTCCAACCCTCATGTCAGTTTCTAAAATCCCTGACGGAGCGGGAAATCGAACCCAAGGCCTCCGTGTGAGAGGCAGGCGCGCTACCCCAACACCATGAGGCCGGCTTTAGGGAATTTACGTACAATCAAACACTAGGGAATGAGCCAGGAATTTTTGGTAATTATCGTATGGCTTTTAGTGCCGTGAGTGTCCGAGGACATGTTTGGCTCGCCAGAGATTGTAGCTGCTTCAAGCGGACACCCATAGGGTGAGCTACAAGTTCCGTTCAATTTCAAGTAGTTCCAACTTCCGTTACCAGATGGCAATGATATCTAGTGGTGAATGTTGGAACTTTGATAGAGCGTTCCAACGAAATCTAACCTAGAAATTTAGCCTAACACAAGTTTAGTCTGTGGAAGGATATTTCACATGTCATAAATCTGTGACATGGGACCGCCGGCTTTACTTCCCCTCAGAAGGAAGACATATTGAAAGATTTTAACGCTCTTAAAAAATCCGATGACTTCGGCCGGTTTGAACCCACTATCTTGGGAACAGCAGTTCAGCATGCTACCAGCTACGCTACCGAAATAAAATATCATAAAATATGAGAATACTCTCTCCATTTATTCCTAAAGAATTACAATCCTGTCCTTAATCATCGAATGTGTATTTAGGCATTTTGTTTTCTCCACTTTTCCAAACGTAAAGAACACACTAAACGTTCCTCACGAGCTGCTGGCATGATGGCGCGCAGATGACTGATGATTGGTCACTAGAAATCCAACCGTAATCGGTCGATTATATTATCAGTTTGCCTTTTCTACCACTAAGATCGCTAGTGTCAATGCAGAGTTTCACTAAAGCCCTTATAACTATTTCCGCTGTGATGATTTTTCAAAAAGTAGAACATAAAAACGCCTGAGGGCATTGAACCAAGGAACGCATTAAAGAAAGAATTATTTGAATAAGTTAAACAGACAAGCGATTTTAAACTTATTTGCCAGAACTACATTTAGGCCGGAAGTGAATTTCAAAATTTTTCTTTTTAGTTTGTTACAGCATTCCAAGGCTCACAATTTGAAACCTGTTAGGGCCCTTCAGTCGTTCACCTTTTGGCACAATTGAGGAGATTGCATAACTACACGTTTTTACTAACATGGACAACCCTACTTTGTCTGCTAAGTAATGTTTTCAAACTTAAAAGAATATGTTGTACAAATTATGGCGAAGAAGCGCGCCTGAATTTGTTGCAAACCTATTATATACTGCACTAGCAACCAACCCGGCCACTCCAAGGAACAGTTATGAATGCATTACGTGTATGCACTTTTTGCCTACTTTTCACATTTTGCAAAAATTAGGAAAAGTAGCCTTATGAGATCGATCCGGGAAAATGTGTGTCTGTCTGTCTGTCTGTCTGTCTGTCCTTCTGTCTGTCTGGCTCTGTGTGTGTGTGTCCCCCTATCAACTCTTAAACGGCTGCAGAAATCGAAACCAAATTTAGTTTAAGTAAAGATGTATACCGGAATATCTCACGTCCATATTTGAAAATGATGTCAGTTCTACCAACTGCTGAAAAAACGCACTAGAAATTTGAGCTCCATGTTGGATATATTGGAAGGTGTGCATGGGAGCAATTCCAAAATTAGCACACAGGTAGATAACACTATTTCAGTTTAATTTCCAGGAGGCCATACATGAGAGTGTTGCCAAAATAATTTTAAGCCTTCTGATAGGTCCAAGTTTTAAATGCCTATAACTTCTATACTATCATTTGGATTTCAACCAAATTTCGTATGTGCTATGTGTAACATAACAGATATGACTCTCGGTATTCTTAAGAGTAATCAGGGCTGCCAACTGTTAATATATGCAGTCTATATTTTTACCCTAATATCAATATATCACAAAGTATGCAAGCCAACAGGTCTATCCTTTGCACACGTATAGCACCTGGCATTCTAGATTAATTTGGAGTAATTAATATAAGTCAGTGCTGCCAACATGATTCTATGCTTGCAGATAGGTCCAATTTTCAAATACAGGTAACTTCTATACTAACAAATGGATTTTATCCAAATTTGGCACAACAAGATATCATAATATTTCAGATTATTTCTAACCATCACACGCATGGCATTGTTGCCAACATGCTTTTACGCGTGCTGATAGATCCAATGTCTAACTGCATGTAACGTCCATTGGACTTCAACCAAATTTTGTATTCTGTACTTTAAGAGATGAAACTAAGAATATATTCAGTCACCAGGGCTGCCGACTGTAGTGCTCTATTAGGCTACATTATACCAGGTATATTTCGATCTAATTAGACATTTCGATATTACCAAATTAATTTCGTCATTATTCTAGATAGGTTCATATACTGTAGATTAATCATTGGCATGAAAAGTAGGCTCTTTAGTTCGTCACGGAACTTCTTGTTTTTTATGTCAATGAACTACGACCTATATCCGTTTTACGTCTCGGCGTGATGGGTTAAAAATCACTGACTGGACTAATAAAAATATTTTCATGGATATGCATGAGCAACGAATTCTTGCCAGACGTAATTTAAGAATGGCGAGGTGCATGAAACACAAATCCCCCTTCCGTCCAATCTTAACTTGACTGTGTATTTTGTGGAACGAAAAGTTCACAGGCAAAATGAGGAAAAGCCGAGTTGGACTTCCACGTAAACTCCAAACTCATCCACTCTTCTATGAAGTCTTAACTCAGCACGACTTAACAGTTTGCTGCTGGCTGTATCCGGGATAATAGGCTCGCCCCTAGTTAGCTCGTTAACTGCCGCCTCAGTAATTGAATGGAGATTGTTGGAAGTAATGAAAGCGTAAAAACATTTATGGTGGGCGATGTATTGACGATAGAGATATACTCGCGGGGACTTTTTTTAGAACTTTTCATGCTGAACAATTCTTTCATTCATAGTATATTGATATGTTTAATTGTTTACCCAGCGTAAGCTTAAAAAGTGCACGGACGCCATACTTTCTTTTGACATTTTTACTGAATTCGTCACTGCTTGGCTTCCTTTCATCATAAATAAATTATTTTCTACAGGAAAGTTCCTCAAGAACTCCTTTACAGAATGGTGAAAACCGCATCATAACCCATCCAGTGGTTCTCGATATTAACCGTGATATTCGAGAATCGGAGACTTTGTTTTATACTAAGCGGAGATGACCTTTCTTCTTCTCTTCACAAAGAAAATTGGTCAGGGTACGGTAGTGGCTTACATTTTTATGAAGCAAAAGTTTGGTGACCCTTACCTCAAACTGAATTCTTTGATGTACCAATGCCCACAACTGGCCAGTTCCATCGCATATTTCACCAATTTTCACACACTGGAACTTCATTCACAGACGCAAGAAAATAACTTATTTAATGACAATAAAGAAAATGTATCTCCAGAGTGTTTTTGAAAATTATATTTAAATATTTTGAACCCGTATTTAAACCAATTATTTGTAAGGATATCCATTTTATTTTATTTCAAATTGATTCGATTATTTTACATCTTACACAAATCCTTGTCCATTAGATTTTAAATATTTATTGTTGTAAACCTTTTAGTTTATATTTTCATCGTTCTTATTCATTGTTTTCCAGTTTCTTCTTCATTCCATCCTGTACATGTTTTCGTTAATTTCGCTGAAATTTAAAAACTTAAGTCAATGTTAATTTGTATTTTGTATTGCACTGGTTTCGGCAACATTGTGGCCATCCTCAGCGCAAATAATAATATAAATAGAAAAACAAGACTCACAGTACATGAAACATTTTACCATAAAAGAAGGCTGTTCACAAAACAATTTCTAAAATCTAAAAAGCACATACACTAAAATTTTAAAAAAATCTGATCTGTTAGAAAAATATGTTAAATGCGAAGGAAATAAGTCTTGATATAAAACCAGCTTGAAAAAGGAACAGTGATGTGGATGTTATAGAGATAACATTTTTAGGTTAATATTGAATTTGTCGGAATGGGTGTAATCATGTACAATAATGTGATGATGATGTAGATAATTGTTGTTTTAAGGGGCCTAACATCTAGGTTATCGGCCCCTTATGGTTTGGGTGATCGTGAAGATGATAGTGAAATGTAAACTATAACTAAAACTAACTACTAACTTTTATACTTGAAGAAGAAATTGAAAACAAAAGGAGAATAAGGCAAATAAAGGACAGGAGGAAAAGAAGTGCCCTCAACCCTCGAAGAATGCGGATTGAGGGACTTGGAAGGAATGGGAGCCATAAAAGGCAGATAGGAAAGTGAAAGAGTAGAGGGTCCGCCCCACAGGTAATGGATAAAAGGGGGAAAACCGGATGCAGCTCAGGGATCCCTCGAGGTCGCCAGCCGTGAGCCCCAGAGGGTGTAGCATTATCTAGGGTGCACCAGAAGTGGTGGGGCTACACACATCCTGCCTCCTTGAGGGCCTTGATTAGAAGGCAGGAGATAACATGAAAAGAAAAAGAAGGCTGATCCCTCGCAGAAGGAGGTTATCAGAAAAGATGAGCCAAGGGCCAATTAAAGCGGGAAAGGAAGGGACTCCCTAGGCCTCGGATACCCTAATACCGTCGGGGTTGGAAGAGAACAAGAGTTGACCAAGTGAGGTCGACAGGAAAGAAGACGGAGAGGAGCCCAGCACAAGTAAATGGAAGCAATGCCGGAATCAGCTGGGGCCCCGTGGTCACCAACCTACGTCCCACTAAATGTGAGCCCCTGGGGGAGTACAATAATGTGAAGAACCTGTGGAATGATAACCTATTTTTGTGATAAATAGTCCAATCTGTAGATAGGGCAATATAGAGTGTTTTGTAACAGATCTGGTTTATTTTATTTTATTTTAGTGTATGTGTTTTTCAGCTTTTAGACGATTAATTGTTTTGAAATAGTTTTGAGAACACCCTCTTTTTATGGTAAAATGTTTCATGTACTCTGAGTCTTGCTTTTCTATTCATATTATTATTTGCGCTGAGGATGGCCACATTGTGGCCGAAACCTGTACAATAAAAAGTACAAATTAATATAAACTTAAGGTTTTTAATCGTCAGAACTTATTGTACTTCGCCTATAAAGAGCAGGGCTAACATGGTCATTTTCATGTCAAATTAATTTCGTTTCTCAACAGTTTTATAAGATTAGTTTCTTAAAGTTTGATTGTTATTTGCTGAAGAAGGTCCCATTGTTGGATCGAAACATGCACTAATTTGAATAGAATTTGTACCTATTGGCGGAGCTTTTTACAGGGGTGTGCAAATTATTAGACTCAAATAAAAAAATTCAATCAGTGACAATCTCTTATTTATAATCATTTTATTTTATTTCCGATTTTTCAATGAAAGTATCTTATAAATCAATTGATTATAATCCATTGTCCACGAATCTTTGAATAGTTCACGAGTGGACAATCATTAATAAAATACTTCAAATTTTGTCGCGGGTTCAAACCCAGCCGAATTTGTTGGATTTTTTAAGAGCGTTAAAAATCCCTCAGTATGCCTTCCTACGAAGGTGAAGTAAATCTGTCATACATTTATGGCATGAAACAGAACCTTCCACTAACCACACCTGTGTAAAGCCAAAATTGGTTGGATAGAATTGATAACGCTATATTAGTTCCAAAGTTCGCAGCCAGGTGCTGACTGCGATGGCATCTAGTATCTAAGTCCGCAAGCTAGGTTCCTCAGTTTAGGGGCTGCAACAACGCAGTCATGTAGTTGATTCAGGAAAGGACTGCAGACATTAGATTTAGAAGTAGATCCAACTTTTGCTACCAAACGCCAACGTCAACGACCAACTAGATCTGAACTTTGTTACTAGATGCCACCGCAGTCGGCTCTTGGGACGAATGATGGAACCTAATTTAGCTTCACAAAGGTGTAATTCTGCCACCCCTGAGGTACTGAGTTCAAATCCCAGCTCTGTCACGGATTATGAAAAGTGGTTTGAGGACTGGAACGGGGTCTACTCAGCCTCGGGTACCCCAAATGAGTAGAGGGGGTTCGATTCCCACCTCAGCCATCCTTGAAGTGGTTTTCGTGGTTTCCCACTTCGTCTTCGGGCAAATGCCGGGATAGTACCTACTGTAAGGCCACTGCCGCCACCTATCCGCTTCCTTGCCTATCCATCCCCATCTTCCCCTCCCTTCCCATCCCTCATGAGGCCCCTGTTCGCTTTGCAAGTGACACCAACGGGGCGAGGTGCTGATCACACCTCCTCAGTTGTATGTACTCCGACCAGATGTTCCCAGCTCTAGGACACTGCCCGTAGAGGCGGTAGTGATGTGCTCTCTCGCTGAATCCGTTGGAAACACCAACGTGGAGGGTAAAATCGATTTAACAAAAAACAAGTGTAATTAGTTGAAGGTTCTTTTTCATGCCATAAATATATGACATGGGACCGCCGTGCCGGGTTTACTTTCCCACCGAAGGAAGGCATAGCGAGGGATTTTAAATGCTCTTAAAAAATCCGACGACTTTGGCTGGGTTTGAACCCACGACCTTGGGCGTAGAAGCTCAGCATGCTACCAACTACCCCACCGATGCAACCTAAAGTAAATGTTGGAAAACTACCATCGAGCCTAATAATTTGTTATATTATCAAGTCTAGTAAGCACAGTAATGTCATAGAGATGTCGGCTGCAGCTTATTTGCACAGACCTCCAATAAACACTCATCAGCTGACCATGGAGAATGTGACCTCGAGAATTCCTCGCCAGGGTTGTGGTTCTATCGCCTGCAATTAGATCACATCTACAGTGTGCTTCCTTAAATACTAATAGAGCTCATTGAATTTCCATGTGATCATTATCTTATGACATTAAAATCTGAGGCTGTGTTCCTAGTGTTCATAATACTAATTGCGACTGTCTTCTTATTACTTTAAACACCTCGTCCTTTTGGTCTTTTATCTGTTTATTTAAAACCCTAAAAGACTTTAAAACATAATTACCGAATATTTCTCGCGGTTGAGTTGACCGATTTAAATTATTCTTGCGGCAATAAAATTGTTTTGTTGCCCAAATTAGCGTGTTTCCTTCACATGTATACAGTAGTCTTTATGGTGAACTGGGTGGCTTAATCTTTGTAATTATTCAGGATTAGGTCTACAATGACCAAAGGTTTTAACTTTGTTAGTTTCATTTTCATTTTCTTTGCGACCCTGTTTCACTGTTTGTTACCCTATTTCATTGTCTCTCTGTTTTTTTGTTTGTTACCCTGATTGATTGTTTCTCTGTTTGTTTGTTACTCTGATTGATTGTTTCTCTGTTTGTTTGTTACTCTGATTGATTGTTTCACTGTTTGATTGTTACCCTGATTGACTGTTTCTCTGTTTGATTGTTACCCTGATTGACTGTTTCTCTCTTTGTTTGTTACTCTGATTGATTGTTTCTCAGTTTGTTTGTTACTCTGATTGACTGTTTCTCTCTTTGTTTGTTACTCTGATTGATTGTTTCTCAGTTTGTTTGTTACCCTGATTGACTGTTTCTCTCTTTGTTTCTTACTCTGATTGACTGTTTCTCAGTTTGTTTGTTACTCTGATTGACTGTTTCTCTCTTTGTTTGTTACTCTGATTGACTGTTTCTCAGTTTGTTTGTTACTCTCATTGACTGTTTCTCTCTTTGTTTGTTACTCTGATTGACTGTTTCTCTCTTTGTTTGTTACTCTGATTGACTGTTTCTCAGTTTGTTTGTTACTCTGATTGACTGTTTCTCAGTTTGTTTGTTACTCTGATTGACTGTTTCTCAGTTTGTTTCTTACTCTGATTGACTGTTTCTCAGTTTGTTTGTTACTCTGATTGACTGTTTCTCAGTTTGTTTCTTACTCTGATTGACTGTTTCTCAGTTTGTTTGTTACTCTGTTTGACTGTTTCTCAGTTTGTTTGTTACTCTGATTGACTGTTTCTCAGTTTGTTTGTTACTCTGTTTGACTGTTTCTCAGTTTGTTTGTTACTCTGTTTGACTGTTTCTCAGTTTGTTTGTTACTCTGATTGACTGTTTCTCAGTTTGTTTGTTATTGACCGTTTCTCAGTTTGTTTCTTACTCGGATTGACTGTTTCTCAGTTTGTTTGTTACTCTGATTGACTGTTTCTCTGTTTGTTTGTTACTCTGTTTGACTGTTTCTCTGTTTGTTTGTTACTCTGTTTGACTGTTTCTCAGTTTGTTTGTTACTCTGATTGACTGTTTCTCTCTTTGTTTGTTACTCTGATTGACTGTTTCTCAGTTTGTTTGTTACTCTGATTGACTGTTTCTCAGTTTGTTTGTTACTCTGTTTGACTGTTTCTCAGTTTGTTTGTTACTCTGTTTGACTGTTTCTCAGTTTGTTTGTTACCCTGATTGACTGTTTCTCAGTTTGTTTGTTACTCTGATTGACTGTTTCTCAGTTTGTTTCTTACTCTGATTGACTGTTTCTCAGTTTGTTTGTTACTCTGATTGACTGTTTCTCAGTTTGTTTGTTACTCTGATTGACTGTTTCTCAGTTTGTTTCTTACTCTGATTGACTGTTTCTCAGTTTGTTTGTTACTCTGATTGACTGTTTCGCAGTTTGTTTGTTACTCTGATTGACTGTTTCTCAGTTTGTTTCTTACTCTGATTGACTGTTTCTCAGTTTGTTTCTTACTCGGATTGACTGTTTCTCAGTTTGTTTGTTACTCTGATTGACTGTTTCTCAGTTTTTTGTTACTCTGTTTGACTGTTTCTCTGTTTGTTTGTTACTCTGTTTGACTGTTTCTCTGTTTGTTTGTTTGTTACTCTGTTTGACTGTTTCTCAGTTTGTTTGTTACCTTGTTTGACTGTTTCTCTGATTGTTTGTTACTCTGTTTGACTGTTTCTCTGATTGTTTGTTTTGTGGTTAGTTATTGTTATTTTTAGGGGCCGAACTACGAGGTCATCTGCCCAGTTTATTTGTTTGTTTAATTTATTGTTCTGCTTGTTTATTAATCTGCTAAATTTTCTCTATTTTTCTGTTTCTTTCGTAGTTTGTTTCTCTGTTTTTGTTACCCTGTTGGTTTGTTTGTTATGGATGGCGTTAAAACATGTGGAGTGAATGGCATTAGAAATCATCTAGCTTATAAGTAAAAGACAGCCCCCAAAATAAAACTAGGCAACACTCTATTCATGTAATACAAAGAGGTGAGGGGTTAGGAGGAGGATTGAATGTCAGCAGTAAGGCAATATTGCTCAGTGTGCATCCATAATTTGACATAACAAGTCTAGGCGCAAGGAGGGCTTCGTGACTCAATTACAACCTAATCTGAGAATACTGCGACGTGAGCATACCTTGCTGACGTGAATGTGTCAAAACGCATTTCAAATGTATGTTTCTCAATAAAAGAAGCATACATTCATGCATTCGGCCTTGGAGGGAGTCCCTACACACGCTACTCTACCATATCTGATCAATTAGATTATCAGTTTGCCTTTTCTACCACTACGAGTGCTATTGTGAGTCAATGCAGAGTTTCCTTCACCACATATAACTACTTCCAGTGTGAAGATTTTTCAAAAAATCAAAAAAAACGCTTGAGGATATTGAACCAAGGAACTCATTAAAGGGACAGATGACCTTGTATTTCTTCCCCTTAAAACAACAATAACTAACACATTACAGAAATTATTATGCAAATAAGTAAAATCGATTAGGATTGGAATTTTAAAAAACGAGTACAGATACAAGCGATTTTAGGCAGTTTTTACGATTCTGCATTTAGGCTGGAAGTGATTTTCGAAATTTGGTTATTTCTTTTAAGTTTGTTAGAGCTCTCGAATACTCACATTTTGAAACGCTTCCGGGCCCTTTAGCCCTTCACTTTTCCACACAATTGAGAATATTGCTTAATTTAACGTCCTTGTTAAGAATGGGGAGCTCTACTTTGTCTGCTAAAAATGTATTCAAAGTTGGAGAGCGCTGGCTATGAATTCATCTCTAGATACTTATGTTTTCTTGAAGAAATGATATCCATATCATCGGATTTCTTCACAGAAATGAAAATATATTTTTGACACGGTGTTCACCAATACGTCTATAAATAAACTAGGTGGGGTATCAACAGCCAGTTCTGTATTAGCATACGATAAACGCGGAAGAATGAGGAGCTGTATTAGACGAGTTAACAGACCACAAAGATTGCATCACCTCTGAGACCTTTGGTCCATCAAGGTGATGCTGGGAAGGACCTGTATAAAAAGGAGTGTGGCTACGAGATGAGACAGTATCATAGCGAGTACTGGATAACAACACCAGCAGCGCTTAGCACAACCATGAAGTTCCTCGTGAGTATCTAGTTCAACTTTACTCATGATTCAGTGAATGTTAAGGGTCATTTTCTTATAGCATATTCTATTGCTAGTTTTGCAAAAGATTACATTCTAAGTAGCTTCCTCGATGAACCAGTGATACTAGTTCACAAGATCGTAGGTTCGACTCCCGAGACGGATAATTTACTACGGCACTCCGACTCGCACGATGACAATAAGGGAAGGATTTCTTTGATCACTGATCGCTGCATGACATAACAGACTTAAATGAATATGTATTTAACTATTATTGATTTTATAAATATGAAATTTACATAAAATTACAAAACCCATAAACCGCAAATCTGTCATAAAAATCTCATTTTCTGGTTTGGCTTATCGGCCCCGTGGTGTTTTGATAGCGCGCCTACTTCTAACCGGGAGATCTCCAGTTCGATTCCCGACTCCGTCATGGATTTTAGAAACTGGCGTGAGGACTGGAATGGGGTGAGGATAATGTTGAGTAGCTGTCTGACAGTAAGGCATGGGGACCAAGATTATTGGCTGAGGGAACCTGACGCGCTGGCCAAGCGTTGCTCCATAATCTGCAGGCTAAATGGCTGGGCAGCGGTCGCTTGTTAGGCCTAGACCCTTCATAGGCTGTAGTGCAAGGGGGGGTTGGTTTCCTTTGGTCTGGTTTGGCTTAGTCCAAGTCCTGACAATCATGGCATAGGCTACAATTTTTCATCGATGTCTGGCGCTTTCTTCTTATCTCATAAACAGAAGAATAGTGTACGTTATAAATTATATTTTCGAGTGGAATAGTTAATTAAAGCTGCCACCCCGGAGGTCTGATGTTCAATTAACGGCTCTGCCACAAAATTTGATAAGAGGTATGATACGGGGTCTACTCAGCCTCGAGTGGTCCAAATGAGTAGAGGGGTTCAATTCTCACCTCAGCCATCCTAGAAATGGTTTATCGTGTGGTTTTCCAATTCGTCTTCGGACAAATGCCGGGATGGTACCAAACATAAGGGCATGGCCGCCTCCTTCCCTCTTCCTTGCCTAGCCTTTCCTCCCAATCTACCCTCTCTTCCCTCCCTCATAAGGCCCCTGTTCGCTTTGCAGGCGAGGCTGCCTGGGCTAGGTCTTAGTCACACTCCCCAGTTGTGTCCCCAATTCAGAGTCTCAAGCTCCAGGACACTGCCCTCAGTGGCGGTAGAGGTGGGATCCCTCGCATAGTCCGTGGGATAAGCCAACTCTGGAGGGTAAACGATAAATAAAAGAGAAAATATTAAAGAATTAAACACGGATAAAAGAACTATTGGCCGAAGGAAAGCTACAATATTCATTGTCAATAAGGAAAAACTGAGGAGTAGCTTCGAAGCTATCTTTATAGTTTGCACTGTTTAGTTTCCAAGCCTTCCCTTTATTAATACAGTCTTCTTTCCAGATCATCTTGAGCGCCGTCGTAGCAGTGACCGTGGCCAGACCCGGCTACCTGACTGGAGGAATCACCACTCTTGGTCTGGGTCCTCTGGGATTGGGACCCGCTATCCTTGCAGCTCTGCCATCTCCCCCTGAAGCTCCTCAGGACACCCCTGAAGTCCAGGCTGCTCGAGCGGAACATCTCGCTGCTGTAGCCAAGGCTAGCGCTCCTACAGCTGAAGAGGCCCCTGCGGCAGCGCCAGCTGAGGCCCCACAGCCTGTTCAGGACACCCCTGAGGTAGCCAACGCTAAGGCCGTTCACGCATTGGCCCATGCAAATGCTGCTACTATCGCCGCCATCGCCCCCGCTGGTATTTTGGCTGCCCCTGGAATCCTCGCTGCACATTCTGTTTATGCAGCTCCTACACTCATTGCTACCGCACCAACTGCCTATATTGGAGCCCAGCACCTTCCCATCCTGACAGCTCAGGGAGTACCTCTGGACACCCCTGAAGTCCAGGCCGCTAGGGTCGTTGATGCCATCGCCCACATCAATGCCAAGGCTGGTCTTATTGGATAAATACCAACTTTGAACATAGAAAATAAGGCTGAACGATGAGGACCGCATCTACTGTACATCAACGTGTAAAAAAATGTATAGAATTAAGTTATAAAATACAATAAAATCGTGTATTGCAGTTTTTTAAAATCCCTTTGTATAATTTTACACCCTCCTTATGTTCCAAATTACTAGGAATTATCAGTAAGTACGGTTGCAAGGACGATATTCCTGGAGTTTCATCTGTTATAGAGTAATTAATAGCGTGGGGTAATTTGAGTACGTTAGGTTGGTAATTGTGCAGAGTTTCAGCCACCACCTACCAACAGCGCTAGTTCTAGGTAACAACGAATGGCAACTCGTTTGGGAAAATGGTTTCGAGAACAAGTCTTTGAGTCAATGTACACTGGAAAATTTAGATTGGATGGGACAGTGCGGGTATCATAATTGTGTAGTTTGTGGAAAGAGGATCGGCTTAGGTGGCGTAGTCGGTAGCATGCTGAACTGCTATGCCCAAGATTGTGGGTTCAAATCCAGCCGAAGTCGTTCAAATCCCCCATTATGTCTTCCTTCGGAGGGGAAGTAAATCTGGCTGAACCATAAGTTATCATAGATTTAAGGCATGAAAAAGAATCTACCACTACAATTGGTAGTGCATAGATCAAATTTTAGGTTTATTTACTGGAAGCACTCAATCAAGTTCCAACGTTCTCCTCTGGGTGACAGTGATTTCTGGTAGCCAAAGTTTGAACTACTTGAAATTGAACTTTCCCAGTTTCATCTTCATTCATTTCATCTCATCCACACGCGACGGTACTTGTAGCTCACCCCATGGGTGTCCGCATAGAAGCAGATACAAACTCTGTCGAGCCGAACATGTCCTCGGACACGCCCGGCACTAAAAACTATACGCTAAATAAGTAAATTTTGAAAAAGGGCACACAGTGACCGCTAACGGATACTGCGAGATCTTGGCACGATTGCACAAAGCAATCAGGAGTAAACGACCAGGACTATCGTGGGTGTCTTCTTCCTTCATAGCAACGCGCGACCTCATACAGCCCAGAAGACCACTACGCTGTTGAAGCGGTTTCGTTAGGACATTATTAACCACCCTCCCTATAACCCAGACCTCGCTCCTGCTTCCTTCCTTTAAGGATCACCTAAGAGGTTGATGAATCGCTCCAGACGAGGAGGTGAACCTCTTGACGGCAACTGTTGAATGATGGAAAAGCAAATGGATTGTAAAACATAATAGGAGTGAATCATATCACGAATGCACAGAGTTGTATTAATTATTTAATTACCCTAATTTGACCAAACGCCAGCACGGCAACGACATAGCACTCAGAATAATATACAACAAAGGAATCAAGGACTACACAATTAGATTGGCTACCAGATAGGGCAGAGCTGTTAATTAGTTGACCATATAGCCGCTGGCGGGCTTAAATGGCGTCCAGTCTCCAATCCGGTGCCACCGACGTTCGGCCCGGCAACATACCGCTCCCACAAGAAGCAATCCTGAACATTCTGCCCCAGTTGAACTAGTTCAAGACCGTTACGCCTTTGACATGCTGAGTTACGGGGAAGGTAAAGGAACAAGTTTGTGGAATGACCTTCTCAAAACAGTAGAAATGACTCTCACATCGGCAACTCGTAACTATTTTGTCACTTCCTGGAAACACCTGTTTGATTACACCCAGCTTCCAATGCATAGGTGGCTGGTGATCGTCCTTCAGTAGCACAAGAGCTGACAGGCTGGAATCCCGATGGGTGACTGAGGTCCTGTAGGCAGGAGCTGACAGGCTGGAATCCCGATGGGTGACTAAGGTCCTGTAGGCAGGAGCTGACAGGCTGGAATCCCGATGGGTGACTGAGGTCCTGTAGGCAGGAGCTGACAGGCTGGAATCCCGATGGGTGACTGAGGTCCTTAGGCAGGAGCTGACAGGCTGGAATCCCGATGGGTGACTGAGGTCCTGTAGGCAGGAGCTGACAGGCTGGAATCCCGATGGGTGACTAAGGTCCTGTAGGCAGGAGCTGACAGGCTGGAATCCCGATGGGTGACTGAGGTCCTGTAGGCAGGAGCTGACAGGCTGGAATCCCGATGGGTGACTGAGGTCCTGTAGGCAGGAGCTGACAGGCTGGAATCCCGATGGGTGACTGAGGTCCTGTAGGCAGGAGCTGACAGGCTGGAATCCCGATGGGTGACTAAGGTCCTGTAGGCAGGAGCTGACAGGCTGGAATCTCGATGGGTGACTGAGGTCCTGTAGGCAGGAGCTGACAGGCTGGAATCCCGATGGGTGACTGAGGTCCTGTAAGCAGGAGCTGACAGGCTGGAATCCAGATGGGTGACTGAGGTCCTGTAGGCAGGAGCTGACAGGTTGGAATCCCGATGGGTGACTGAGGTCCTTAGGCAGGAGCTGACAGGCTGGAATCCCGATGGGTGACTGAGGTCCTGTAGGCAGGAGCTGACAGGCTGGAATCCCGATGGGTGACTAAGGTCCTGTAGGCAGGAGCTGACAGGCTGGAATCCCGATGGGTGACTGAGGTCCTGTAGGCAGGAGCTGACAGGCTGGAATCCCGATGGGTGACTGAGGTCCTGTAGGCAGGAGCTGACAGGCTGGAATCCCGATGGGTGACTGAGGTCCTGTAGGCAGGAGCTGACAGGCTGGAATCCCAATGGGTGACTGAGGTCCTGTAGGCAGGAGCTGACAGGCTGGAATCCCGATGGGTGACTGAGGTCCTGTAGGCAGGAGCTGACAGGCTGGAATCCCGATGGGTGACTGAGGTCCTGTAGGCAGGAGCTGACAGGCTGGAATCCAGATGGGTGACTGAGGTCCTGTAGGCAGAAGCTGACAGGCTGGAATCCGGTGTGTTATGGAACAGTGTATTATTTAGATTGAGTGATCGCGATGCTCGGCTTTGAGGTGCAGCGCCGTGACTGACGCAAATATATTCCACTGCTGATGTATAATTCAAGAAGCTTCTGCTACATGTCTTGGATTGATTAGCATTTCAACATTTCCCCCCGATACACAGCCTTATAAAATCTCACCGCAAGTCACTCACAGTCAATTAGCGCTAATTAGAGGTAACAATGGCGATATAAACATCTGCAAATCGTTATGCCTATCAATGAACTTTTATTTATGTCTACATATCGCTACTGTTATGGGTTGGAGATCAACAAGATTAAAACAAATAATGAACAACTATCTGCAGCACCTGAGTAACTAGTTAGCTTATCTAGTTGGTACTATCGATTTGAAGCAATGGGAATTGCTCGGAATAAATCAGGAAAATACTGGTGATGGCCTGAGCAACAGCAGCTGTTAGATTAGCAGTTAGCCATTTCTATCACTACGAGCGCTAATGTGAGTCAATGCAGAGTTTCACTTAAGCCCTTATAACTACTTCCGGTGTGAAAATTTTTCAATAAAACAAAAATCGCCTTTGGGTATTGAAACAAAGAACACATTAATGAAAGAATTATGTTAATAATTTAATTTTCCTAGGATTTGAGTCAAAATGAAGCCGAGTAAACAAACATGTGATTTTAGGCTGTTTTTCTGGAGCTGCATTTAGACCGGAAGTGATTTTCGAAATTTGTTTTTTAGTTTAATAGAGCTCTCCAAGAACTCACAATTTGAAACTTTCCAGGCCCTTTAGCCCTTCAACGTTATGCACATTTGCGGAAATTGCTTACTTTCACGTTTTTGCTAACGTTTGAAAAATGAACCTACGCAATAATCGTCATCTAATAGTACATAACTCTAAGGCGTACATGTATAAAATCCAACATGGTGACCATCCGAAATATTTAGACAGTTCTCAATATCTGGTCGCCTCCGTAGCGTAGCGGTCAGCATGGTTAGCTGCCTCCCCGTAGGTCCTGGGTTCGATTCCCGGCTCTGCCACGAAATTTGAAAAGTGGTACGAGGACTGGAACGGGGTCTACTCAGCCTCGGGTGGCCCAAATGAGTAGAGGGGGTTCAATTCCCCCTCAGCAATCCTCGAAGTGGTTTTCTGTGGTTTCCCACTTCGTCTTCGGGCAAATGCCGGGATGGTACCTACTGTAAGGCCACGGCCGCCTCCTTCCCTCTTCCTAGCCTATCCATCCCAATCTTCCATCCGTTCCCATCCCTCATGAGGCCCCTGTTCGCTTTGCAGGTGAGGCCGCCTGGGCGAAGTGCTGATCACACCTCCCCAGTTGTATCCTTTCCGATCAGATGTTCCTAGCTCTAGGTCACTGCCCATAGAGCCGGTAGTGGTGAGTTCCCTCGCTGAGTCCGTGGGATCCACCAACCTAGAGGGTAAATTGATTAAATAAAAAAAATCTCAATATCTGTTAATCTATGGCAGCAATAAAACTGAAATTTTGTATGTTGATAAAGGCTATGCACATAAGTTCACTTATAGGACTTTCAATAGCCTGGTGATCACAAAATCAACATGGCGTCGATTCAATATTTAAATAACGAAATGGATGTTTCTCGCGATTTAACCATCCGAGAGCAGTGGAACTTGTTATGGTAAATGCTTCTACAAATTTTAATCCATTGATATCTAATTTATTTCAATTGTTTTTCATAAACACAAGATGGCAGCTATGTGAAATTTTAAAAACTTGATTTTATTTCTTGTGTCCTAATCATGCGATTGAAGTTTGAATAATACACTTACTCAATAATATTCATGTAACTCTATGGCCCACATACATAGAAATCCAACATGGCGATCCATCCGAAATCTTTAGACGGTTCTCAATTTCTACCAATCTATTACAGCAATCAAACTTAATTTTTGTATGCTGATAGAGGCAATTAACATAACTAGGATATATGAAATAAGGCCGTTTAGTTCTTCACGGAACTACTTGCTTTCTTTTGCAATAATCAAAAGTAGACTAATTATTACAGATTTTTTGTTGTTGTTGTATAATAATGTGTAGTTATTAGGAGCAGAGATGGGGTAAGGGACTTGAAATAAGGTACTATCCCAGCATTTTCTTGGAGGGAGTGTGGTAAAGACCACACTCAGGATAGCCACTGTTAGCGCCGGGATTCGAAGCTCGAATCTCCTAACTTGTTGAAGCGCCCCGTTAGATTGTGGTGAGTGATTTAACGTGCTTGGCTATGCAGTGGTGTGCAAGAATTGGCAGTGATAGTATGATGATAATAGTTGTTTTAAGGGGCCTAACATCTAGGTTATCGGCCCCTAATGGTTTGGGTGACATTGAAAGATGAGATGAGAAAGAAAACTATTACTAATAATAATAATAATGTTAATGGTTTTACGTCCCTTTTAACTACACTGGCTTTTAGAGACGCCGGGGTGCCGGAATTTTGCCCCGAAGGGGATCTTTAACGTGCCAGTAAATCTACGGACACGGCTCCCTCGCATTTGCGCACCCTCAAATGCCAGCTGACTGCGCCAGGATACGAACCTGCAACCTCGGGCTCAGCAAGCGAGAACGTTACCCCTGAGCCACGCAGCCAGCCAAGTATTACTAATACTAACTGCAGACTTACATACTAGAAGAAGTTAGTTAGTTAGTTAGTTAGTTATTGTTTTTAAGGGGCGGAACTACGAGGTCATGTGCCCCATACTAGAAGAAGAAATGGTAAACAAATAAAGGATAAGGCAAATAAAGGAAACGAAGAAAAGAAATAACTTCAACCCTCGAAGAATGAGGAATGAGGAACTTGGAAGGAAGGAGAGCCATTAAAGGCAGATGAGAAAGAGGAGAGGGCCCACCCCAAAGTCAGCTGAAAAATGGGAGAAAACGGACCCAACTCAGGAATCCCTGGGGATCTCCAATTCCCGAACTTACCAGCCGTGAGCCCCTGAGGGTGTAGAAATATACAGGGTGCTTACACCCTGTTTGATGGCCTTGAGCAGAAGGCAGGAGATAACATGAAAAGAAAAAGAAAACTGACCCCAAGCAGAAGGAGGGTATCAGGAAACTTGAGACAAGGGACAATGAAGGCGGGAAAGGAAGAGACTCCCTAGGCCTCGGATACCCTAATACTGTCGGGGTCAGAAAAGAACAAGAGTTGACTAAGATAGGCCGACAGGAAAGAAGACGTAGAGGAGCCCGGCACAAGTACGTGGAAGCAATGCTGGACTCAGCTGGTGTCCCGTGGTCGCCAACCCACGTCCCACTAGATGTGAGCCCCTGCGAGGCATGTTGACAGGGGGCGGTGAAGTAGGAAGTGGAGATCTTGAAGTAAAGGATGGGAGGTGGTTTTCACTGCCTACGACTCCCTGCCTCTTCTCTTCGTAACAGCATCTCATGACGCAATGTGAGAGATCAGTTACGTCAAGATAAACATCGAGTATCTCTCTATATAGCAGTAGCGGTCAAGACACGACCGGTTGAGGTGTTATCCATGACCAAGGTCTTCCAGCATGCGGGTGCACCGCTTGTGCTTTTACGTTATACAAAATAGCAGAGGCATGAGGAATACAGCGGAAGCGAAAACAACAACTTAAACAGGATCGCTAAGGAGCGGGGAAAGGATGTCTCTTTCGATGCGTGCTGGGCCCAAGATTCCGGATCGAAAGAAAGATACTTTCCAAAAAAGGAAAAGAATGAATTGTATAATTCAAATCAAAAACGGAATTAAATTTATCTAATTGATCGAAGAACCCAGAAGCGTGTAGGTCGTGATTGCGTTACAACTTAAAGGGAACTTAAAATTACAAATGAAAGAGGATGAAACCAAAGTGAACTACTTACTAATGTATTTAAAGCAAACTAAAACAGGTGCGCATAAAAGTAAGGAATAAATCTAAACACAAAATGAAAGGTAAACTTGAAGATGTATTAAAATCACTTAATAACAAACAAAATTAAATTAAAATTAAAGATGGTACCTAAGAAAGGGGTACACAAAAACAATATCAAGAGAAAAGTGTATAAATGAACTTAAGCACAAAGAAAGATGAAACAAGATTAATTAAAATGTACTTACAATCAATGTGCAACTAAACCGTAAGCGCGACTCGATAACCAAAATTTAAAATAAAAAAAAAACAAAAGATAGAGAGTATGGACGAGTCGAATAAGAGAACACCTCTACTTACGAGGATGACCTGGACTAGAATGCCCTGCGCCAAAAACAGAACTAAAACGCTCATGATGTTGTGAAATCATGGGGTAGGGGGTGAAAGTGGTGGGGATGGGAGGAGTGCGTATGTAGGAAACGGGGGTGAGGGATGACACGGAGTTACGTAATATAACGAAGCCAGAAGAAGCAACACAAAATTAACACATAAAAATAAAGGAAATGAAAATTACATTAAATTACGTGACATTACCGGGACAGGAAATAAAAAAAATCAATCAGCTAAGAAATATGCTTCGTAGGAAGATGTAGGCTTACACAGAGGTAGAAATGCTGAATCACAACGACATACGATGAAACAAAGAAAGTAATGCGGCGCATGGACAGTAATTAGCACGATGACCATCGCTCACATAGCTTTCAATAAAACAGAGGGAGGATCTGACTGAAGACGTGAGACTCAGCTCCGTAACTTCGCCGATTCCATCCATAAAAACAAGGCTCTGATGCGACAATCCACCGGAGGTCGTCATAAAAGAACGCCGAACCAGGTGGTGACGCATTACAGAGCATAATTAAGCCTCGTAGAAAAATAGCATATATTTCAGACCTGAGAGATTTGAGTAAAAATAAAACCGATTACATGAAAGGTAGGGATGACAAATAAACGCAGAGGCTTCGCTAAACTAACGTAAACAAAGGCGAAGGGACTTGGGTTCATGGATCGAATTCACATCATCATAAGAAAGGGAAATAGTAAGTGAATCAAAGGAGACACAAAAATAAAATAAAAAATGGATAAACTGAAATTCAAAAATGATAGCATGCCAGATACGCCAAGTGATCGAATCGTACTTACGCTTAGTTGCTTTCTGGGTGCGGGCAAAGTCCTGACACGTGCACACACGTCCGTCTATCTGACGGCTCAAATTGGAAGGAAGCCACCTTCTCTAAAAGGGACGCAGTAACGCGCTCGAGAAAAATAAGTCGTAGAACACCCCCTCTCCAGAACATAAAGGGGGCCAATGGGAGAAGCAAAGCTTAGCAACAAGTTATGCTTCAACCAATGGTAAAACTGTGTCAGTAGGAGTGAAAAGTTTCACCATCTGGCGAAACATTTACGCAGAATTACAAAGTTTGAACGCAGTAGGTAAGACAGAGAAACGTATGTCACAATAATGCGACATGAAGGAAATGATGATAAAAATAATAATTTTAATAATAATAATAATAATAATATGACAAAAAAAATAATGAACCTGATAAAAACGGTTCAAAATTCCCCTGCTCTCCCAAAAAAAAGGAATTTTCCTGGCCATGGAAATTTCTTTTTTCGTACAAATGGGGAGGCAAAAAAAATCGTATAGGGGGAAAAAAATTGAATACTAAAAAAAATGGGTACTAAAGACCTCTAGGAGAATACAAAAAAATGAACAGTTGACTAATCTGACCGTGAAATGAAGGTGGTACCCCCTTCATTGCTCGTCAACACTAGCCACTAACGTCAAAAGTACTGCGTTCAAAAAGAAATACAGTGAGTTCATATATTAAATGGTGATCATTGTTCTTGTTAGTTCATGATGATGCGGATGTCGAAATCTTCAAGATGGACGTTACCCCAAGACTGCAAATCTCCCCAGCCTCTGATGAGAAAAGACAGACAAAGTTAAATCGTGATCACATTAAAAAAATACAATTGGGACACCCTGTATATAGGACCGTTCGTTGCGTCAACGAGGAATATGCAATAGTGTCATAATGTCTTCGAAAGGGAAAGTACTGTCCTTTTCAGCAGCTGAAAATGAAGCCATGTATAGATCCATTGGGGGGTGACTGGTCCGTTAACGAGTTCCGAGAAGACCCCCAGCTGTGTTAGCCCAGGTACACAAAGGCTGCTTGTTGTTACTGGCTGCCCGTCAGGATGGTTACTAGACAATACACGACTTTCTAAGAACACTTGACAATTTAAAATCAAACAAAATACATGACTTCACAATAAACATCAAAATCAAGATGACACAAAGGTGCATGCTATCTCAAAACCGTGACACAAAAAGTCAATTACATCAATAAATTTAAAATAAATACAAAGTTCCTACAAGGTCAAACAGGAAGTGTTGAAGGGTCCTTGTCTGTCGCCGAGCAATAGGAGTTTAGCCGGGGAACAGTACAAAAGAGGAGTAGGGGTGGTTTGCAAACAGTGACCGACCAGGTATATGCTGATGGCCTCAGGCAAAGATATAGCTCGACAGAGATGTCAAGTATTCACGACACACTCGCGGACGAGAAAAAGGCCACGGGTGTCTCCTGTCTTGTCACAGGAATAAATGAAAAGGAAGCACACGAATTAAGATCAGAATAGGCTCACATGCTAGGTTGGCTATTAAGGAGCTCGGGCATCCAATTAGAATAAAAGGAAAACAAAAATACAACATTATAGTGAGGTGAAATTCACAAGATCATTTGACAAATTTTTTCAACTGCGTGACGTGGGCCGAAGTCACTGAATTATCGTGATCGTCCACTAACTCAACTGAGACAGGATTTAAAAAGCGTGAAATAGTCTTGGGAGTTGACCAACGTAAGCACAGCTTACTGGAAATTTGTTTGGTAGCGTCACTCAAAGGATGTAAACGACACAAAACTTTGTCTCCAATTTGGAATTTAACATCATGACGGCCTAAGTTGTAGCGCTTCGCTAGTCTGGCTTTTGCCTTCTTGAGGTGACCGGTAGCGATGGCCCATTTTTGAGCAACAGAGGTGGTGCGAGAAGGTTCGGAAAGATATTCAATATTCCATTTGAGCAGCAAGGGGTCGACGAGCGCTCTGCCAAGGAATAATTCAGCTGGAGTAGTTTGAACGGACGAATGGAAAGAGGTATTGAACCCGAGACTGAAATACTGTAGGTTCGTATCCCAGGAGGTTTGATCGGCATTGTGAAAAGCGGACATACAAGCCTTCAAGTTTTTGTGAAAACGCTCTACGTGATTTCCCTGCGGTCGATATGGTGACAAGAAAATATGCTGGATGCCCCAGTTAAATACCATAGTTTCAAAAGCTTTGGAACGGAATACAGAGGCGTTATCTGACACAAGGTACTTGGGAGGAACAAAAACTCCAAATATATATCTAGACAAGAAATGGATAGTAGTCTGAGAAGTGATATTCTTTACTGGAAATAACCAAACAAACTTCGAAAAACCATCAATGACAGTTAAAATGGCTTGATTGCCAGATTTTGATCTCACGACTGGACCAAAGTAATCAATGAAAAGGCGTTCGCCGGGACGAGTGACGATACCAGCTTGGTGGAAGCCTACACGAGTGTTCTGGGCAGGTTTAGAACGCTGGCAGGTTAAACATCTTCTGACATGAGCAAAAGCATCTACTTTAATTGAGGGCCAATAAAATTCACCGGATATCTTACGGAAAGTGCGCTGCATCCCTGCATGAGTTCCCAGTGCAGAATCATGATAATATGTCAAAAGCATATCACGTACTGCTAATGGAGCAAAAATTCTAAATTTAGAAGAGTTAGGAAGAACATAGCCAATAACATCATTTCGAACACAAAAGTTGCTTACTGCCGGATCTTTGTTTGCAATTTTTGCACGGAGGTCAGTGCAAAATGGATCCTCTGACTGGAATTTCCGGATATCCACAAAAGACCAAGGACAATGTTGCAATAGGAAAAGATTTTCTTGAAGTGGTGTACTGATAGAAACGCTCTCGATTGGAGTCCTAGGGGTCTCTTCAAACATGCGTGACAGGCAGTCAGCTACCGGATTCTCGCTCCCTTTTACGTGGATGATATCAAACTTAAAAGATGACAACCTCAAAATCCACCTGTAGATGCGTCCAAGCTTTTTCACGTGAGAAAGACTCCATTTCAAAGCCTCATTGTCGGTAAAAACAGTAAAGTGACGGTGTTCCAAAAAAGTCCTGAATTTTTCACATCCAAATACCACAGCAAGACTTTCCTTCTCGAAAATTGAGTAACGTCGTTCATGTTGATTTAACATACGACTCGCGAAGGCCACTGGTGCAAATTTTCCATCCACACGCTGGCTCAAAACACTAGAAATGGCCAAATCACTGGCGTCACAATGTAAAAAGAAAGCTGATTCGAAATCAGGCGTGTGCAGTACTGGTGCTGACATAAGGGCTTCTTTCAAAACATTGAAAGCTTTGTCCTGTTCTGGCCCCCACACAAATTTCACATTCTTCTTTTTGAGAGCATTTAGAGGTGCCGAAATGTCAGAGAAGTTTTTGATAAAACGAGAATAGAACGTGAACATACCCATTACTCTTCTCAAGGTCCTAACTGTGGTGGGTACAGGTAACTGCTGAATGCAATCTGCGCGCTCGGGTATGACTCGGATACCATCGGCTGACAGAATGTGACCCAGAAATTTGATTTGAGTGCAGCCCAAAGAGGTCTTTTTTGGATTGATAGTGAGACCGGCCTTCCTGAGGCGGGAGAAAACTTCCCTAAGATGAACGACATGTTCCTCAAAAGATCTGCTGTATACAACTAAATGGTCAAGATAATTAAATTCAAAATTGAACTTCAGGTCTCCCAAGATGTCGTCTAGCACGCGGCTGAGGACTTGTGCACCAACAGCTATACCCATCGGGAGACGTTTAAAATTATATAACCCGAAAGGGGTGTTAAAAGCAGTGAAGTCGCGACTCTCAGCATCTAAAGGAATCTGATAATAGGCACTATTTAGATCAAACATCGAATACACATTGGCCCCGTGGAAATGTTGAAAAGCACTCTCAATAGTAGGCAGTGGGAAATTATCAAAGACTACCTTCTTGTTCAATTTTCGGTAGTCTACGACTAGCCGGTACTCGCCCTCTTCTTTCTTGGGAATTAAGAAAGCAGGAGACCCATAAGCTGATTTGGAAGGAACCACTACTCCCCGATCTTGCAAATCATTGATATACTTTTTCATGGCCAAGAGCTTGGGCGGATTACAAGGAAATGGAGGACTTCGAACAGGTACATTGTCGCTCAAGTCAATGTGGCATTCGTGATTTACGGCAGAACCTAAATCTTCTGTGAGGACATCAGAAAATTCCTCAACTAAATCGTTCAGAGTATCACGTTGCTCGGACATCAAAGTTAATGGAAGATGTACGGAAAATACAGGAGACACATCAACATAGTTAGAAGTACATTCTTCAAAGGGGAACATTTTATCTGAGCGAAATTTGAAACAAAATGAATCGTTAATAAAATCCAACTGCATACCCGTTTTATGCATAAAGTCAATTCCTAGAATACATTGAGTGGAGAGATTGTTAACCACATGAAAAACATGTTTCCAAGAAAATCCGTGAATTTTAATGCGACATAAAATAGTTTCGGCAACGTCGATAACTGACGATCCCGCAGAGAGGAACTGACATTTATTCTGTATGGGGTGTTTTTGCGAAGATCGAATGCTATCTGCCACTGAACGGTGGATGAAACTTCTGGTGGCGCCTGTATCCAAAATAGCAGGTGCCGAGACATTATCGAAATTTACTGAGACTCCTGGTTGTAACACAACATCAAAATTAGATGCATTGTCAAGTTTGGATGGAGGACTGCTCCGAAAGTCGAACTCAGAACACCTCCCTATGAGTTTTCCTGGTTGGAATTACAATTCGGACAGGAACGAGTCGTGACCTCATTCATCCCACAGCCAAAACAGAATTTTCGGCGTTTTAAAGAACACATTTTAAAATGATGTCCAACTTCATTACAGTTCCAACAAGTTATGCGACCAGAAGAAACATTGCGTGCGATTGTTGTTGGGTTGTGTGTAGTCTTTTCACGGGAAACAGCATAAGAATTACGAGCCACAGAAGGGCCTGGATTAGAATTCTTAGAAAGGGACTCAGCACGGCGAGCAGACGGCTTAAACCGTAAGGTGTCGTCTTTTGTTCGGTCGACAGCTGGGTTAGACAATGTTGTCTGGGGGGAGTAGGCTAACTCGGGGAAAATCGTATTATCGGCTCTTGGAGGTGGAGTATAGTTCGAACAGGCTCGTGCATTTGATTCATACTCACGGCCTTGCAATATGATGTCCTCGATGGAAAAAACAGATGTACGCCGAATGAAGTATTTATAAGTGGGATTTAAATTCCTGTATATAATTTCCAACAGATCCCTGGGATGAAAGGGTTGGGGGAGGTTCGCTGCTAACAGACGGACTGAGGTTACATAATCGTCGATCATCTCCCCAGGAGCCTGAGTGCGGGAGTATATTTCTTGTTTGAGAGCGAAATCGAAATCTTGTGGCGTGAAACGGTCCTTAATACACCCAACAAATTCGTCCCATGACTTATAAAAATTTGGAGAAGTGCGATGCCACATCAGCGCTTTTCCAGACAAAAGAATAGGTAAGCAACGTACAATACTGTCGGGATTAATATCGTGACAATAACACAATTCCTCCGCACGTTGGATAAAACAAAAAACTGATGAGGTATTGTTTTCTCCGGAAAAAGTCAAACCCCACCTACTCACTACTGATGCAACATTTACGTTGTGGCGAGCACTATTAACAGTGCCAACAGGGGCGATGAAGCAATCTAAACGTGGAGGGTCTATCATTAGCAGGTCCTGTGTCGTATCTTGCAATAGTGGCGTGGGCATTGTTAAAGATGCAAAGCCCATGGAATTTAACTCCTTTTTGACGGGTGGGAATTCTGACTTAAACATGACAATAGACAAGGAGAAAAGTAAAACACTTTAACTTAGTAAAATAAAGGTTACAATACCGTAATGTGTCCTATTCCAGCGTTGCGAAGTACTCACTAACTTGTTGCACTCTTCACCTCGGAACTAGGTTGTTTGGATGTCTAGTTCACTCGAGAAATGCTTTCACACTCCACACTTTCTTCGGGGATGGGGGAACAATTCAGTACAGGTATCTTAAACTCAGAAAGACAACATTGTAATACTTGAAAAAAATAATATAAATTTGGTAACCTAAAGGGAACGATTTCGCGTTTAACCACGCTCTGATTTACCATTTGCACCGCTTGTGCTTTTACGTTATACAAAATAGCAGAGGCATGAGGAATACAGCGGAAGCGAAAACAACAACTTAAACAGGATCGCTAAGGAGCGGGGAAAGGATGTCTCTTTCGATGCGTGCTGGGCCCAAGATTCCGGATCGAAAGAAAGATACTTTCCAAAAAAGGAAACGAATGAATTGTATAAAACAAATCAAAAGCGGAATTAAATTTATCTAATTGATCGAAGAACCCAGAAGCGTGTAGGTCGTGACTGCGTTATAATACGAAGCCAAGACCGACGAAATCGAACGAGAGATGAGGGAACTTAAAATTACAAATGAAAGAGGATGAAACCAAAGTGAACTACTTACTAATGTATTTAAAGCAAACTAAAACAGGTGCGCATAAAAGTAAGGAATAAATCTAAACACAAAATGAAAGGTAAACTTGAAGAGGTATTAAAATCACTTAATAACAAACAAAATTAAATTAAAATTAAAGATGGTACCTAAGAAAGGGGTACACAAAAACAATATCAAGAGAAAAGTGTATAAATGAACTTAAGCACAAACAAAGATGAAACAAGATTAATTAAAATGTACTTACAATCAATGTGCAACTAAACCGTAAGCGCGACTCGATAACCAAAATTTAAAATAAAAAAAAAACAAAAGATAGAGAGTATGGACGAGTCGAATAAGAGAACACCTCTACTTACGAGGATGACCTGGACTAGAATGCCCTGCGCCAAAAACAGAACTAAAACGCTCATGATGTTGTGAAATCATGGGGTAGGGGGTGAATGTGGTGGGGATGGGAGGAGAGCGTATGTAGGAAACGGGGGTGGGGGATGACACGGAGTTACGTAATATAACGAAGCCAGAAGAAGCAACACAAAATTAACACATAAAAATAAAGGAAATGAAAATTACATTAAATTACGTGACATTACCGGGACAGGAAATAAAAAAAATCAATCAGCTAAGAAATATGCTTCGTAGGAAGATGTAGGCTTACACAGAGGTAGAAATGCTGAATCACAACGACATACGATGAAACAAAGAAAGTAATGCGGCGCATGGACAGTAATTAGCACGATGACCATCGCTCACATAGATTTCAATAAAACAGAGGGAGGATCTGACTGAAGACGTGAGACTCAGCTCCGTAACTTCGCCGATTCCATCCATAAAAACAAGGCTCTGATGCGACAATCCACCGGAGGTCGTCATAAAAGAACGCCGAACCAGGTGGTGACGCAATACAGAGCATAATTAAGCCTCGTAGAAAAATAGCATATATTTCAGACCTGAGAGATTTGAGTAAAAATAAAACCGATTACATGAAAGGTAGGGATGACAAATAAACACAGAGGCTTCGCTAAACTAACGTAAACAAAGGCGAAGGGACTTGGGTTCATGGATCGAATTCACATCATCATAAGAAAGGGAAATAGTAAGTGAATCAAAGGAGACACAAAAATAAAATAAAAAATGGATAAACTGAAATTCAAAAATGATAGCATGCCAGATACGCCATGTGATCGAATCGTACTTACGCTTAGTTGCTTTCTGGGTGCGGGCAAAGTCCTGACACGTGCACACACGTCCGTCTATCTGACGGCTCAAATTGGAAGGAAGCCACCTTCTCTAAAAGGGACGCAGTAACGCGCTCGAGAAAAATAAGTCGTAGAACACCCCCTCTCCAGAACATAAAGGGGGCCAATGGGAGAAGCAAAGCTTAGCAACAAGTTATGCTTCAACCAATGGTAAAACTGTGTCAGTAGGGGTGAAAAGTTTCACCATCTGGCGAAACATTTACGCAGAATTACAAAGTTTGAACGCAGTAGGTAAGACAGAGAAACGTATGTCACAATAATGCGACATGAAGGAAATGATGATGATAATAATAATAATAATAATAATAATAATAATAATATGACAAAAAAATAATGAACCTTATAAAAACGGTTCACGGGACATCACGACCTTGGTGTCGCGAAAAAAGCGACCAGCGAATTTAGCGACCAGCGAACTAAGCGACCATCACGAAATTTTATCTGCGCCTCGAAGGTCAACACTTCTGAGAATTTAGCGACCAGCGAACTAAGCGACCACCACGGAATTTTAGTAGTTAGTGGGACGTAAAGCCAAAAACATTATTATTGTTATTATTATTATTATTCTATTAATTAGGCGTGTTTAAAATCAGCTTTAAAATAGCGTCATCAGTACATTTTTAAAAACTGATTTCCATCACACTTTATCCACGCTTTGGACTGGCTAAATGATAGAAAGACATTTCTATTATTTAGGAGTGTTTAAAATCAGCTTTAAAACAGCGTCGTTAGTACTTTTTTTTTATCTTTACCTGAGAGGACAATGAATTCTTCCTCCAACACTGATTTCTATTATTTAGCCGTGTTTAAAATCAGCTTTAAAATAGTGTCGTCAGTACATTTTTTGTAATGTTTTAAAAAGCAATATTTACAGATATATAAACATACATTTACAGAGTGTTTTCATGATCGTGAACTTAATCCAACTTTTATATAATTATTAATCGCAACCAATGGCCATTGAAGGTAGGAGAGGGTTTGGAGACATGCCATTACGTCACCCGTTTCTTCATACTTCTTCTTTGTTTTTTCAATACCCGCATCTATTTTTCTGTATTTGAGTTTTCTTCGCTTTCCTTCCAGATTCAGTTGTAATTTCATATACATGCATGCTGAGTCTAGCTATAAACCGGTTGGGAATAACCCGGTTGAATTACTTCGGGCGATGTGATGGGCATGAGTCAGGGTAGCTTAGCCGCTTAGTTCGCATATTCCGTGCTGGTCGTTTAATTCGATGGTCGCTTTGTTCAGGTATTCCATGAGTCAGGGTAGGTCGGCCGCTTAGATCACATATTTCGTGATGGTCGCTTAATTCGCTGGTCGCTTTGTTCATTCCGGGCAAGGCGTGTTTGTCTATAGAAACTGAAGCTTACTCGTTGACCTCTTCCAAGTTCTTCCCAGCTGCTTTAATCTCGAGCGAGGATTAAAACTGTTAGAGAGATCATTGTGGCAGCTTCGGTGGCCTAGTTGCTAGCATGCTGAGTTTCTATGCCCGAGATCGCGGGTTCAAAGCCGGACGAAGTCGACGGAATTTTACTTTCTTTTCTTCTGATCGTTTACCCTCCAGGCTTGGCTTTTCCCACGGACTAAGCGAGGGTCCACTGGCAGTGTCCTGGAGCTTGAGACTCTGAGTTGGTGATACAACTGGGGAGTGTGACTAGCACGTCACCCAGGGGGCCAGACCTGCAAAGCGAACAGGAGCCTGATGATGGGACGGGAGGAGTGGGAGGGAGAGACAAGGAAGAGGGAAGGAGGCAGCCGTGGCCTTACGTTAAGTACCATCCCGGCATTTGTCCGAAGACGTAGTGGGAAACCACGGAAAACCACCTCGAGGATGGCTGAGCTGGGAATAGAAGCCCCTCTACTCATTTGGACCACCCGAAGCAGAGTATATCCCGTTCAAGTCCTCATACCACTTTCCAAATTTCATGGCAGAGTCGGCAATCGAACCACGGATCTTCTGGGTGGCAACTTATAACGTTGACCACTACACCACGGAGGCGACCGGATTTTTTATGAGCGTTAAAAATCCCTCAGTATGCCTTCCTTCGGAGGGGAAACTAAGCCGGCGGGCCCATGGCAATGATTTATGGCATGTAAAAATTTGTCCACTAATTACAATCGTGTGAAGCTAAATTTGTAGGTTAAATTGGATTAGCGCGCTATTAGTTCCAACGTTTGCCGCCAGGTGCTGGTCGTGGTGGCATCTAGTAACCAAATTCACATCTAGGTGTCGTTGACTTTGGCATTTGGTAGCAAAAGCTTGCCACGGTGGGTGAGTGGTTAACGTGCCGGACTACCAACCACAAGCTGGCCGTTGTTAAGTGTTTTTTGAAAGGCGGAAAGATCTCGACACGAATGTCACATGTTGTGGGAATGTAAAAAAACCAATTTGAATTCAGTAGGCCGTGTTCATAATGCCAAAATAATCTCGGGATTGTACGCCAACACAAAGTTCCTCCATTCTCTACTAGAAAGCGCTATAGTGTCAAGGTGCCTAGATATCTAACCTCCTTTACTTTCATAGCGTTCCATGGAACGACGGAATTCGACATGCAAGCTTCCCTCTGGGTGTCAAATAACAAAGATTCAACCCGGCACCCAATGCCATACGATAAAAAAAATGGTAGCAGAAGTAGGAACCACTTTAAATTGATCGTCTGCTGTTCTTACCTGAATCACAGATAACACACACTAATACAGCCATCACATTTATCACCGGTTATGAGACACACCCAAAGTACACGGGGCAGCCCCTAAACTGAGGAACCAACCAGCAGAGATCACTGTGTCTCTAGAAAGTGCACCGAGTCCACCTAGTGGTGTAGCGGATACCTTTCTTGGCTGTCGTCCAAGAGGTTCGTGTTCGATCGATTCCTGCCTCTGGCAAGAAATTTTAATTCTGGTCTGAGGGCTGGAATGGGATACGAACACTCAGTCTCTTGAGCTTAAACTGAGAAGAGGTGGGTTCGATTACAATCTCAGCCATCCTGAAAGTGGTCTTCCGGGGAACCGGGGTGGTCCCTGTTTTCCAATCCCCACCTGAATTACGTATACCCACACTACTACAGACACCACAATAACACAGGTTATCAGACAAATTCTACACACGCACAAGTATAGGAGGGTAAATGACCACGATGTTCAAGCCCCTCCAATTATTATTTTATTTTGTCGTGTGGCCTCCTGAGACGCTGAGTGCAGGTCTTTCTAGTCGACGCCCGTGGGCGACCTGCGTGTCGAGATGAGAGATGAATTGGATGAAGATGAATGAAACTGGGCAAGGATGTGGAAGGAAGCGGCCGTGGCCTGTCTGAAGGTACCGTCCCAGCATTTGCCTAGTGTTGAAAATGGGGAAACCACGGAAAACCATTTCAAGGACGGCCGACAGTGGGGCTCGAAAACACGCGTCTACCGAGTCAGCAGAGTGCCTGGCCCCATGACCTAACGCTGCGCTTAAGCCAGCGTAGCCACTGCTGTCAGTAGCCCCTGCAATGAAACAACAACTATACAACTATTCCTGATCTCTAGGGTTGGAGTTTATTAGCCTAACTTTTCACATTTTGCAAATATGATGAAAAAGTAGTCTTTTGAGATCCACCCCTACCATATTCTAAACGACTGAAGTTATCAAAATTAAATTTGGTATGAGTTAAGACATTTCATGGCCATATGTGAAAATAACGTCAGTGCTACCAACTGATGAAAAATCACAATTAAACTTTTAGCTCTATGTTAAATATCTCAGAAGGTATGCAAGAGGGTTGAGGGCATTTCTTTTCCTCCTGTCCTTTATTTGCCTTATTCTCCTTTAGTTTTCCATTTCTTCTCCTAGTATGTAGGTTAGTAGTTAGTTTTAGTTTTAAGTTCGCTTTTCATTTTCATCTTCACGATCACCCAAACCATCAGGGGCCGATAACCTAGATGTTAGGCCCCTTAAAACAACAATTATCATCATCATCATCATCATTTTGTACGTATTTTCGATCTAGATTGCATTTTGTGAGTGTTTTTCAATCTCAATTGCATTTTGTAAGGATTGACAATCTAAATTGCTTTTTAGTAAGTCTTTCAATATAGGGGCTGGGACTTGAGTGAGTATTTTGAATTTCAATTGCATTTTGTATTTTCAACCTACCCCGCTTTGTTCAAGTAGTTAAGTCTCAATTGCAATTTTGTGGGTATTTTGAATCTAAATTACATTTTGTAATTATTTTCAATCTAAATTGCATTTTGTAAGTATTTATTAGGCGAAGTGCGCGTTACCGAATTCGAGAAGGGATGCTCGGACTTCAGCATGAAGAGCCGTGCAGTGAAACATTTATTAATCACATTTATTAAGGACAGTCGTGCCATTTTTGTATAGTCGGCAGTGCGAGCGATTGTTAGTATGCACATAGGGAAAGTACCGTGTGATAGACAAGCTAGAACATTTGAGAGTAATAATCTGTACAAGTACAATGTACAATGGTTGAGCACAGTAGGTAAAATATTGATCAGACAGATCTTAGGCTGTCGGACTGCGCAGAAATAAACTTTATTATGTGAGTGGTAAAGCCTCCGTGGCTTAGGCGGCAGCACGCCGGCCTCTTACCGCTGGGTCCGTGGTTCAAATACCGGTCACTCCATGTGAGATATGTGCTGGACAAAACGGAGGCAGACAGGTTTTTCTCCGGGTACTCCGGTTTTCCCTGTCAAAATTTCATTCCAGCAACACTCTCCACTATCATTTCATTTCTCATTCATTTAATCATTGCCCCAGAGGAGTGCGTCAGGCCTCGGCAGCCGGCACAGTTCATATCCTCGCCGCTAGATGGGGGCCACATTCATTCCATTCCTGACCCGGTCGGAGACTGGAAGCAGGTTGTGGATTTTCATTTTCATGTGAGTGGTGGAATTTCATAGAACACCAATATAATTAACGCTCAGGACGATATGCAAGCATATTCATGCTATATCAGGAAGTTTATCGAAGGATAGAGATGGATAGACAGTTGGGTGAATTGATAGGAATCCTTAAGCAGATAATCGAGACTTTCAATCAGGATACGGATAGCAGCGAGAAGGCCAGCTTCAGCGTCTGCATTTCTGATATCTTGCCAGGGAAATTCAACCAATAAGAAGTGTAAATAGTGAAGTGATGATCTGTTAAATATCTTTAAAATTAATAGTGTAACAAGTGTTTTTGAGCAGTTCGAGTCATGGCGCTGTTACTTTAAAAGCTATATTTGAGTTTGCTCACTGTACCATAGACTGTAGAAATTATTTGCTGCTTGGTAGGGCGAAGGGATGAGTTTAACTTGTATTAAAGCTCGGGGGACACAGGAATTGCTTGATTTAGATGGTTAGCTGGTGGATTTGGTGTAGAATATCGGACTGGTAGCAGGTTCTCGCAGAGTAGATATTTACCCTGCGAAGTCAAGTTAGGCCTATATGACTCGTAGTGGAATGGCTCGGATATCGCAGAGCGAGGTGATGGCGATTGGTAGGGTAATTGGAAATGAACTAGGGAGGGGGAAGGATACCTGACTGATGAAGCTTGGCTGTAGTCGGCTGGTGTAGGCCTAGCTGTCTTGGTACGGCTTGGCTCGGCGTAAACAGTGAACAACCCGTCCTGTCGTCAGTGAGTGTAGTGTTGAGTGGTCCAACCCGCTCCTGTTGCCCATATTTATTTGGTATCGTCACCTTTTGGCTATTGCTATTAACATCTTTTGGAAATTGATGAAAACTTATATCCGCAGCCCTCTTTTATGCATCGACTTACAGCCGTAAACTGAGCAATATACGTTGCTTTTACTCATTTTACACTCCATGTAAGTATGTAGTTAGTTTTAGTTGTAAGTAGGTAGTTAGTTTGTCTATTAGATATGTCATTGTTCTATTAGACTGTGGTGTGTATGTGTGTGTGTGCGTGTGTGTGTCTGGTAGCAGTTGCATTGTTTATTAGTTATAGTTCATTGTTTCAGTAGACTGTGGTGTGTGAGGGTGCATGTGAGTGTGCCTGGTGAAAGACTGTTTTAGTGGTAGTATTTGTTGTTGGTGGAACTTAAGTATTTTTTTCGTTAGTAGAATTTTGGTATTTAATTGTTAGTACGGTAGAAGGTTAGTATTTTTGTTAGTAGAATTGCTCTTTACTTATTCTGAAAGGGAGTAGCAGCCTTTCAGAATAAATCAATTCTTGACTAGTCTTATAGACGGTTAAGATATTGATAATATAAGCCAAATAATGGCTACACTGCGTCCTGCTGCACGGCTGAAAGCAACGGGAAACTACAGCCGTATGCTATTCCCGAGGATATGCACCTCTCTATGCATAATTACATGTGATGATGGCCTCCTCCCTTGTAAAATTTCAATCCGGAGGTAAACTAGTCCCCCGTTCGGATCTCCGGGTGGGGACTACTCGAGAGGGGGTTAACATCGTCACAGAAGTGACAAAGAGGAAATCTGACATTCTACGGATCGGAGCGTGGAATGTTAGAAGTCTGCTAGGAAGTGGAAGGTTAGAAAACTTAGAAAGGGAAATGGATAGGTTGAGGTTGGATTTGGTTGGGATTAGTGAAATGCGCTGGCAGGAAGAACAGGACTTTTGGTCAGGAGACTATAGGGTCATTAGCAGTAAATCAAACAATGGCCAAGCAGGGGTTGGCCTCATATTGAGTAGGAAACTTGGAAAGCGGGTGGAATATTATGAGCAATATAGTGAACGGATTACTGTAGCAAAAATCAATACTAAACCTACCTGCACCACAGTGGTGCAAGTCTATATGCCTACCAGTCAAGCTGATGATGAGGATGTTGAAAAGGTTTACGAAGAAATAGACGAAATTCTGAGGTATATCAAGGGTGATGAAAATGTTATAGTAATGGGGGATTGGAATGCTGTGGTAGGAAATGGGAGAGAAGGGAAGATAGTAGGAGATTTCGGATTAGGTGAAAGGAATGATCGAGGAAGCAGACTGGTAGAATTCTGCACCGAGCATGAGTTGGTCATAGCTAACACCTTATTCAATAACCACAATAGAAGAATATACACATGCATGAGACCAGGAGATACAGGGCGTTACCAAATCGACTTCATTATGGTCATGCAGAGGTTTCGAAACCAGATTTTGGATTGTAAAACATATCCTGGTGCTGACATAAACTCTGACCACAATCTGGTTGTAATGAAATGCAGATTAAAGTTGAAGAAACTGAAGAAAAGTCAAAAGCCAAAAAGGTGGGCAATAGACAGACTGAAAGAGAAGGATGTAAACGAAAGATTCAAGAAGAGTATAAAGGAAGGACTAATGAAAATCCCTAAACAAACTTCAATTGCAGACGAATGGGCACTTTTGAAGAATGAAATAACAAAATCCGCAGAAGAAAACATTGGTAAGAAAGAAAGAATAGGTAGAAAACCGTGGATCACTCAGGATATACTAGAATTGATGGATGAAAGGCGGAAACACAAGAATGTAAGAGATGAAAAGGGGAAAGCAGAATACAGACGTCTGAGAATTGAGGTTAACAAGAAGTGCAAGGAAGCGAAAGAAGAATGGTTGAAAGAGAAATGTGCAGGTATAGAAAATTGTCTGAAATTAGGAAAAGTAGACACAGCTTATCGAAGGATTAAGAATACTTTTGGGGAAAAGAAGACTAAGTGCTGTAATATTAAGGACACAAATGGAAAGCCTCTAACAGATAGGGAAGAAAAGGTTGAGAGATGGAAAGCTTACATAGAGTGTTTGTATCAGGGAAAGGAGATTGAGAATCATGTAATGGAAAGGGAGGAGGAAATTGATGAGGATGCGAAAGGAGATTTAATATTGAGATCAGAATTTGATAGAGCATTAGAGGACTTAAGCAGGAACAAAGCACCAGGCATAGATGATATACCGATTGAGTTGCTACGCTGCATAGGAGATGAAGGTCTGATCAGGTTATTTCACTTGGTGTGTAGGATTTATGAGACAGGTGAGGTACCCCCTGATTTCAAGAAGAATGTAATCATCCCTATACCAAAGAAAGTGGCAGCTGACAGATGTGAAGATTACCGTACAATCAGCTTGATTACTCATGCTTCAAAGATCCTGTCTAGAATAATTTACAAGAGGATTGAAAGCCAGATAGAAACGGAGTTGGGTGAAGACCAGTTTGGTTTCAGGAGAAATGTAGGAACAAGGGAAGCTGTACTAAGTCTTAGGCTGATTTTGGAAGGTAGAATAAGGAAAGATAAGAGAACGTTCATGGCTTTTGTAGACTTAGAAAAGGCTTTTGATAACGTTGATTGGACTAAATTGTTTGACATTTTGAAATCGATTGGAATAAAGTACAGGGATAGGAGGGTGATATACAATCTATACAGAAACCAGACAGCAGTCATTCGAGTTGAAGGACATAAGAGAGAAGCTGGTATTCAGAAAGGTGTAAGGCAAGGCTGCAACTTATCACCCATACTTTTCAATCTTTACATTGAACAAGCAATGAAGGAAATTAGAGAAAAATGTAAAGTGGGAGTGAAGATTCAAGGAGAAATAATTTCAACTCTGAGATTTGCTGATGACATAGTCATCTTGGCCGACAAGCCTGAGGATTTGAATGAGTTTTTGAATGGTATGGACTCCATCTTACGGAAAGAATTCATGATGAAAATTAATAAATGTAAAACAAAAATACTGGAATGCAGCCGAAATAAATCAGAAACCTCTATGGAGATCAAATTGGCAGGTGAAAAGCTGAAGGAAGTAGGAGACTTCTGTTACTTAGGAAGCAGAATAACCAGTGATGGACGAAGCAAAGAGGATATAAAAAGTAGGTTGGCTCAGGCAAAGAAAGCATTTCTACAAAAAAGGAATCTGCTGACATCGAATATAGATTTAGGTATTAGGAAGTCATTTTTGAAAGCCTTTGTCTGGAGCGTGGCGCTCTATGGAAGTGAAACTTGGACTATTGGTGTAGCAGAAAAGAGGAGAATTGAAGCATTTGAAATGTGGTGTTACAGGAGAATGATGAAGATCAGATGGGTAGATAGGGTTACAAACAAAGAGGTATTAAGACGAGTGGGAGAGGAGAGATGTTTCTGACGACTGCTAATGAAGAGAAGAGATAGGTTGGTAGGACACATACTAAGACACCCAGGAATAGCAAGCTTAGTTATGGAAGGAAGGGTCGAGGACAAGAACTGTAGGGGTAGACCAAGGTTAGAATATGTTAAACAGATAGCCTCGGATGTAGGGTGTGGTAGCTATGTAGAGATGAAACGATTAGCTCAGGACAGGGAGGCGTGGAGAGCTGCATCAAACCAGTCAAAAGACTGAACACTCAAACAACAACATGCAAGAGAACTGTTCTAAAAATGGCACACACGTAATAATATTACAAAATAATTTCTAGGAGTCCATACATGAACATTATGCCAACATGATTATACGCCCTCTAATAGGTTCATTTTTAATACTTGTAACATCTATTGGGTTTCAATGAATTTTGTAACGTAACAGATATGACTATATGTATCCTTTATAATCACCAGCACTACAAATTGTTCATAAATGAACTCTGTAATTTTTATCCTAATCTCAATATATAAGAAAGTATGCAGGCCAACAGTTTTAAACATTGCACACGTAGTACCTAAAATTATAAGCTAATTTTGAGTAACCGATATACGACAGTGCTGCCAACTTGATTCTACGCGTGCCGATAGGTTTGGTGTTTAAATGCATGTACATTCCGTACTATCCAATGGATTTCTTCCAATCTTGACACATATCTCAGATTAATTTTGAGAATCCCATGGAACTATTCGTTTGTGCACAATACTTTTAATGTGTTCGTCTTATATTTTATATAGATCGTCTAGTTAATATTAGGATACGCAATGAGTCTTCCTATTAGCTGTTTAGTCTATTTTATGTTGTTGTGTTATATGTTTATGAATCAGTCAAAAATACTAAATCTGCTGTTTTGTGGAAAACATTATTTGTACCATTAGGAAGGAGATTCCAGAGACATTTATCACCCCCCCCCCCCCCACACACACACACACCATTTTCAATGGCCTGGGCAGCATTTCTCAAATATCATAAGAAGGAGGACGTTTCTAAAAAAACAATTTCTTACATTATCAAAATGTTACACATGCATCGAATATTGCCTGTATTGTCTTATTTATATTTACCAATTTTGCCCAGAAATAGAAATAGAAGGAATATACAAATGAAATTAAAAAATAGAAAGTAAATATCACATTGAAAATAAAAGTAACAATAACAAATTAAAAACAAAAAATCAAAAAAATGAATTTAAATCAAAATTAAACTTTAAATATAGAATACATTTTTTTGAAAATTAGGAATTTTAAATTATAAATAAAATGTTAAAAAATAAAAAAAATACAGAATTAAAAGTAAGAAATATGAAATAAGAAATATAAATAAAAAATCAAAAATTAAAACATAAAAGAATAAACAAGTAGTACAGCCTATTTTCATATATCCTACTTACGTTAATTGCCTCTATCAACATACAACATTTCAGTTTGATTGTTGTAATAGATTCGTAGATATTGAGAACCGACTAAATATAGCGGATGGTCGCCATGTTGGATATTTATATATGTAGGTCCTAGAGTTATGTACCATTAAAGGACATTAAAGGTTCATTATAAAAACTTTCACTTCGCTCGTATGATTGATGATGATGATGATGATGATGATGATAATTGTTGTTTTAAGGGGCATAACATCTAGGCTATCGGCCCCTGATGGTTTGGGTGATCGTGAAGATGAAAATGAAAGGCAAACTTAAAACTAAAACTAACTACCAACCTACATACTAGAAGAAGAAATCGAAAACTAAAGGAGAATAAGGCAAATAAAGGACAGGAGGAAAAGAAATGCCTTCAATCCTCGAAGAATGCGGATTGAGGGACTTGGAAGGAAGGAGAGCCATGAAAGGCAGATAGGAAAGTGAATGAGGAGAGGGTCCGCCCCGAAGGTAAGGGACAAAAGGGGAAAAAGGACCCAGCTCAGGAATCCCTCGAGGTCGCCAACTCCCGAACTCACCAGCCGTGAGCCCCTGAGGGTGTAGCATTATCTAGGGTGCACCAAAAGTGGTGGGGCTACATACACCCTGCCTCCTTGAGGGCCTTGAGCAGAAGGCAGTAGGTAAAAGGAAAAGAAAAAGAAGGCTGACCCCTCACAGAAGGAGGGTGTCAGGAAAGATGAGACAAGGGCCAATTAAGGCGGGAAAGGAAGAGACTCCCTAGGCCTCGGATACCCTAATACCGTCGGGGTCGGAGGAGAACAAGAGTTGACCAAGTGAGGTCGACAGGAAAGAAGACAGAGAGGAGCCCGGCACAAGTAAGTGGAAGCAATGCCGGACTCAGCTGGGGCCCCGTGGTCGCCAACCCACTTCCCACTAGATGTGAGCCCCTGGGGGAACTCGTATGATTACGACACAAGAAATAAAAACTTAATTTTAATATTCGCACAGCCGCCATCTTGAGGTTATGTAAACAATTGAAATAAATCAGATAACAGTGGATTACATTGTGTATAAAAACATTCTGTACCAAGTTTCATTGCGTTTGGATCATTAAATCACGAGAAAAGTCTATCTAAAACTATCATTTTCGCTTGGCCGCCATGTTCGTTTTGTAGCTAACCGGTCTTTGAAGGTCTCACAGATGAAATTCCAGTAGTGCCCTTTATCTCCGTACAAATTTTCAGTGTGATACCGGTAATAGTTTCTGAGATATAGCATGCCGGTGAAATGTTTCGCACAGCCGCCATCTTGAGGTTATATAAACAATTGACGAAAGTTAGATGTCGGTGCCTTCAATGCCTATGAACATATAGTGTACCAAGTTTCATAGTGTTTGGTTGGTTAAATCGCGAGAAACGTCTATTTAAATGTCGCAACTTCACTTGGCCGCCATGTTGGTTTTGTAGTTACCAGATTTTCAAAGGTCACATAGGTGAAATTATAGTAGTTTCCTTTATCACCGTACAAAATTCCAGGGTGATATCGGTAATATTTTCGGAGATTTTGAATGCTGGTGAAATATTTCGCACAGCCGCCATGTTGGATTGGTGAGACGTAAGAAAATTTGAAGAGCTCGGTCGGGGTCGTCCGGAATAGTGCTATGAACTTACCGAGTTTGATTGAAATCTCTCCAGCCGTTTAGATTTTATTAGGAGGACACACGCACACACAGACCGACACACGGACAAAAGGTGATCTCATAAGCCTATTTTTACATAAATGAAAATAGGCTAAAAATATAAAAAAAATAAAAAATAACGTGATAATCTCATTGAACTAATGAGGGAAGCATGGCTCCAGCGGAAATCACAGAAAAACGACCATAACAGACAAAAAGTATTAAATGTTAGAAAATTAGTGACTGAAAATCTTAAGAGAATCAAAAAAAACTCGAGATGATCACGTACTTAATTAAATTAATGAAGACTATCACGCAAAACAATGTCCGAAACTTTTATAAGAATTTTAAGAAGAAATTGACTAAGTACAGTCCCCCAACTCTACAACTCCAGGATAAGGAAGGAAATGTTGCTCATAACAACAAAGACAACTGCATAGTATTAGCAGAATATTTCGAAAATCTCCTTAACTGTGAGGTACCCGTGGAAAAAATGGACTTTCATATATCCCCATCAACGAATCCCGACTCAGAACCTCCAACCATTGAAGAACTCCATTCAATAACATCGATTCTTAAGAGTTATAAGACTTCGGGAGAAAATCAAATCACAGCTGTACTTTGGAAGAATGTTAACGAAAATGATATACAGTCTCTCAGAAATATCTTTGAAGAAATTTGGATACATGAAAGAATAACAGATGACTGGTAAACAGCCCTTATACATCCACTTCACAAGAGAGGTTCCAAAACAGACCATAACAACTACAGAGGGATATCTCTCCTTGACGTAACATACAAGATATTCTCCACAGTCCTACTGCACAGGGCAGAACCTCAACTAGACCTCAACTTGGGGAATACCAGGCGGGTTTCAGGAAAGGGAGATCCTGTCCGGGACATATTATCTACCTCAAACACATCATGAACTACCAAAAATCACCGGCTAAATCGTATGTTATCACTTTCATTGACTTCCAAAAGATCATACGACTCTATAGATAGGGAATCCTTATTCTCGGTCCTGAAATAACTAGACCTCGATAACAAAACTACAAACCTAATCAGAGAAACACTAACTAATACATTCTCCAAAGTTAAATTCATGGGGGAACTCTCCACCCCTTTTGAGATTAAAACAGGTGTACGGCAAGGAGATGGACTTTCTCCACTGCTATTTAACTGTGCCCTCGAAAACGTAGTCAGAGGGTGGAATGTGAAGACCCACAGTGGAATCAGAATAGGAACTAAAAAGAAAGGCATTAAGGTCAATTGTTTAGCATTTGCTGATGGCATGGCCTTATTAGCTGAGACATGGGAAGAAGCCAAGGAACAGATCCTCGAACTCCAGAGGCAAGCGTTAAAAATGGGTCTCAAAATCTCAGTTGAAAAGACCAAAATAATGTCGAACATAAAAAAACACCAAAAAAGCTTCAAGTGGGCAAACAATACATAGACATCGTCAAAGACTTTAAATATCTTGGGAATGGATCGGCTGGAATGCGCTAGAGAAAAAAGCAATGTAATCTAGGAGAAATAAAGTTGAATTGGCCTTCCAATCTACGAAGGACACTTATAACAGGAAGTCTCTCTCCTGGAATACCAAGATAAAACATTATAACACGGTAATTAAACCAGAAGCTTTATATGCAGCCGAAACATTATCTCTCACCCCCCAGAGACCGCTTGAAAGGCTGGAGGTCAAGGAAAGAAATATAATACGCAAAATCTTAGGCCCCAAATTTCATAACAACAAATTAATCCATGTCAGGAACGAAACTCTTTACCAAAAAACTGAAAAACTTTCGGACACAATAAGAAAACGGAGAATTGATTTTTATGGACACATCCTCCGGATAGATTCAAATAGATTAACCAAAAAGATCTTCGACTACTTCCATAATAAAAAAACTCTTTGGTTTAAGGAAACCTAGAAAGACCTCGTGGAACTCCAAATTACAGACACCATGCTCATGGACAAAACAGTCAAACCGTCACTAAGGATAAGAAGCAACGGTTCCAAGTGAAACTCAAACAAAAGCGTACAATCCACATCTCTGCCGAAGAAAGGGAAGCAAGATCTCAAAGGATGAGGCAATACTGGGCCCAAAGGAAAGCTCAAAACAATAAAAAGTGATTGATTTCATGTACCCCAAAGTTGGGTGAAACAAATAAAGAAGAAGAGAAAAATTAAATTCTCTACTTAGTATAAAACAAAGTCCCCGATTCTTGGATGTTACGGGGAAACTCGAGAACCACTGGATGGATTTTGGTGCGGTTATCACCATTCTCTGAAGGATATCTCAAGGATGGTTTCTGTTGAAAATAATTTTCTTATGATCAAAGGAAGCCGAGCAGTAACGATTTCAGTGGAAAAGACGAGAGAAACCTGGCGTCCGAGCGTTTTGTAAGCTTACGCTGGGCAAACCTTTAAAAATATCTAAATACTATGAGTGTAAGAAATGTTCAGCATGAGAAGTTCTACAAAAAAAGTCCGCGAGAGCATATGTCTATCTTCATTACATCGCCCATGAAAAGTGTTTTACGTTTTAATTTCTTCCAACCATGTCCATTAAACTACTGAGGCGACAGTTTACGAGCTAGCTAAGGGCGAGTCTATCATCTCTGTTACAGCTTAGCTAGCGGGCGAACCTATTGCCCCAGATACAGCCAGCAGCAAACAGTTGACTCGTGTAGAGCTAAGACTTCTGAGAAGGGTCGTTGTGTTTGGAGATTCCCTGGAAGTGCAACTCAGATTTTTTTTTCATTTCCCCTGTGAAACACAGTCAAGTTAAGATTGGACGGAAGGGGGATTTGAGTTTCATTCACCTCGCCATTCCCTGGAAGTGCAACTCTCATTTCGCCTGTGAACTTTTCGTTCCGCAAAATTCACAGTCAATTTAAGATTGGACGGAAGGGGGATTATATTATATTAATTTATACTGATTGGCGTATAATCTCTACTTAGCGTAAAGCAAAGTCCCTTATTCTTGGATGTCACGTGTAATCTCGAGAAAGCCAACTCACACTAACCGTTATTTACATGCGGACTCCCACCACCACCCAGCACAAAAACAAGGAATTATAACAACTCTAGCCAGAAGAGCGGATCGTATTTGTGAGGCATCAACTCATCAGGAAGAGTTACATGCCTTACAAACCATGTTTAAGGGTAATGGCTATGATGAATCCACTATATATAGGTCCCTACATCCCAGAAGGAGGGATAGACAACCTTCTCAGAGCTCCGACGTGAGAGGAACTGCTTACCTCCCTTATATTCACAACACCACTGGCCGCGTTGCTATGATTCTCCGCAAGCAGAAGATAAAATCAGTTTTCGGCACTATGACGAAAATTGGTCAACGTTTAGCATTAAACAAAGATAAATTGTCCCCAATACTACAACCTGGGGTGCATGAAGTCCCTTGTACTTGCGGAAAAGTCTACATTGGACAAACAAAACGGTCCATTGCAACTCGCATCAAAGAGCATCAAAGGAACATCCGTCTAAACCAACCTGACAAATCAGCTATAGCTGAACATGCCCTGTCTTCAGGGCACGATGTATGTTTCAAGGAAGCTCATGCGCTTGCCCTTGTTAAGCACAACTGGTCTAGAATTATAAGGGAGGCAGTTGAAATTCGTAAAAATCCCAATAATTTTAACAGAGCCTCTGGATATCAGCTAAGTGACACTTGGCTACCAGTTATTAAGAATCTAGGAAGATAGTTCCTCTCAGTCTCTCTGTTCTTCACCTATTTCAAATTGTACTTTTTCCCTCTATGGCTACAGAGCCTGGATTTGATCTCCTTTGTTCGTCACTGGAGGAGTTTCCATCTGTTTTTTCGCCTTTGCCTGTATGACGCTAGGTATCGTTCAGATACACTTCCCTTTTGTTTATGTTTCCTTATATCCATCTAACTCTCCCACCTCTCCCCCCCCCCTTCTTTTGGACATCCTCATTCTTCGAGGAGTCTCTAGATTTTCACCCCGCCCCTTTACCTTCTCGTTACTTACTACTCTGTCCGCCGTTCTACCATGGTCCATACAGTAATTTCTGGCAGCTGCTCTCTGGTGACGAACAGAGGAATTTATCTATATTTTTGGTTTTTTTTTGTAATCTCATTGATATAATTTCTTTGGCCACATTGTTTATTTCCATTGAAAAAGGAGGCAAGGTTTCTCCGAAACGTATGGTTCAAATCTAAATACACACGCCATTGGCCCAAAAGCATGAATTATTTATATGTGATTAGTATTAAACATTAGTATAGCCAAATTTCTGAAGTGTCTTGAGATGTCATTATGATGAATTGTTAAAAATATTTAAGAGTAGGTAAATTTTAAATTTTTATATAAGATTTTATTTGCAATGTTATAACCAGGGTACGGATTCATATGTAAATACATATATCTTTGTGAAGCTAAACTTAATTATATTTTGTATTATCTATACAAATCATGTTGTGTGGAGTTGAAAAATGGAGTATTTATTTTTCATATTTTTCTATATTTTGGAGTTTAGCACATAATGTTCCATATTCTTAGTCATTAAGGTCAATACAGTCCATATTTCGGCAAAAAAGTATTACATTCTATTATGTTCGACCGTCACTATTACGTGTCAGAAAACTGTATCATAATGATGGTCATTATAACACTGTTTTCCATTATGATACAGTTTCTCCAGCCAATCAGAGCTCGTTCATTGACCAATTAGGTAACGACACCTTCGCGCATGCGCTCAAAATCCATCATGTCGGACATAAACACAACATCGAACTATAATTAATTACCGACATGGAATACGCACCGTCCATATGTTCGCGTAAATAAACTGGCGAATATGAGACAAGAAATAGCACTGTACCTTAAAGTCACCAACGCTAATTTCTGCACAGCGCATTGTCTTCAAATGACACCGGTGACAATATTATTGAGGGACGGCAGATATAAACATATGGCTGCATATGGCATTGCAAGCACACAGAGCGCATGCGTCGGTCGTTCAAAGATCTTGAAAGACAGAGATATAACACCCAACGCTCGCTCTGCGATCACAAAATTCAAGTACCGTAGCTGACTCTCAACAGATATTTATGAATATTTATGTTAAAACATATAATAAAGTTATAATTATCGTCGAACATAAACAGTCGTATGCAACTCGCCTATAATGGTAATTAAGACACTCGTATGGAAATTATAAAACTCGCATACGCTCGTTTTACAAAAAATACTCGTGTCTTAATAATAGCCATTATAGGCTCGTTGCATAATGTACTATTAAATTAGCAGTCCTGTCAATAATGGAGAAACATTTAATATTTTAACTGGGGTGCAACTCATCATCACTCCTTTCCACGCCTGAGTTGATAAAGTAAGGTGATAAACGGAGTGGTGAAAGAGAGATGAGTGAACCCGGAAGAGGTGAGATCAGCTGAGCATCCGAATCACACATAACATCGACTATGACTGTCCAATAATTTCGTTACTCAGGAAATCCCATTCATCGACGATATGCCAGTAGTTTCCGGATTATTTCGTAATTCGGGCATTCCCCTTGATGGCGCAATATCTCCATCTACTCTAGTTCCTACCAGTGATCCACAGTTTGAATTAGCAATGAGACGTATCGTAGTGTTCTTGTACGTACCGCTATGTCTACAAGTGCAGTGTTTTCAGTTGCCTATTGACATTCATTGAAGACGTTAGCATTATTACAAGTTGCCTTAAGTAGCCCAGTCAACCAGTTTAAAATTAAAATGTTACGTAACAGAATTTAAAGAAGATGGTTTATCAACTGACAAGTAAGGTATTATTTCTAATTTTTGTCAGTGTTCAGTGGCATCTACTCAAAGGTTCCTGGTGCCACAACATATTTCAACCAGTAAACATCAGACTAACAAACTATGAAATTCCAAGCTGAGATAGTTGTTTCTGACACAACCATCAACTTCGAGTGTAACGTCCGAGTTCAACACCGATCTCTGCCGTGCTCTCATCTCCGCTGACATCCCCCTCTTCAAACTGAATAATAAGTACCAGTACTTCAGGGAATTCCTCGAGAAATATACTAACCGATCTATCCCGGATGAATCAACGTTCAGGAAAACCTATGTTTCAGCCATATACGATGAAACTGTTCAGAAGATAAGACAAGAAATTAAAGACGGTCCGATTTGGGTTTCCATTGACGAGACGACAGACAAAGAAGGTAGGCTAATTGGCAACGTAATTATTGGTTTGTATAATGAAGATTATTGTAAACGGATTCTTTTACACTGTGATGTTCTAGAAAAGTACAATAACCAAACTATAGCAAAACTGTTCAATGAAGCTAAGGGTATCATCTGGCCACAGGGCGTTCAGTATGATAAAGTGTTGTGATGAAAGCCGGCGAAGCATTGTGTGTTGTATATCCTAAGATGACACATTTAACTTGTGTAGCACATGCCTTTCATCGAGTGGCAGAAGTGGTAAGAGGCAGTTACCCCAAAGTAGATCTATTGATTTCCTCAGTGAAACAAGTTTTTCTCAAAGCCCACAAAAGAGTTCGTCTTTTGAAAGAAATGTACCTAGAAATAAAATTCCATTGCCATCTAAGCCAGTTCTAACTAGGTGGGGCACGTGGCTGCAAGCGGTTGAATACTATGCTGAATATATAGACTCCATTAAGAACGTTCTGCATGTTATGGACTCGGAAGATGCAGCCTCAATTGAAGCTGCGCAACCAGTTGTTTGGGACACAAGTGTGAGGAATGCCTTGATTTACATTCAGCATAATTTTTAATGTATCACAAGAACACCATAAAGTCTCCAAAACTCGCATCTTTGACTTTCTTAAAGTTTCAAAATTGTGAATAGAACTGTGGATCAGCTAAATCATGGTACAGGTAAAGTTGCAGATGTAGCAAAAATGAAGATGGACACTGTACTTTCAAAGAACCCTGGATATGAAAGAATGGGAAAGGTTGCTGCAATAATGTGTGGAGATTTAAGTGTCAAGTTAACGTTGGATTTAACCCCAGCAGACGTTGTAAGATTAAATATGCCCCCATTACCTCTTCTGATGTTGAACGAAGTTTCAGTCAGTATAAATCGGTACTAGGAGACAATAGGAGAAGATTCACTTTCCAGCACTTAAAAGAACATTTTTGATCCATTGTTTTGGTAACAAGTGATTAAAATATTGCGTGTTCTTCAAAGATCATATTAAAATGAGAAGTACAGCATTATGGTTCATGTAGATCTACATTCTATAGCTTCTTTGAACTTTGATATCAAATATAAATGATAGTGTTTTGTAATTTTAAGTCCATATATAATTCCATATTTCAATAAAAATTACTAAATATATATGTACATATTTCATGAATTACTGTATTAGTACATATAAATCCGTTCCATGGTTATAACTGATTTTTTTCATATTTTCATAATGTTCTAAACACATCACTTTTTATTTGAAACAAATGGAATTTTGTATTTGGGTTCGAAAATACACCACAAAGAAAGCAAATGAATAATAAGTCAACGCTTAATCCTAGCAATTTTCGAATTCAGATCACTTTTCGTTACGACAAAAAGAGTTTCTTCAAGTTTGTATCAACCCAACAGCAGATATTTTGATAGATATTCGCTAATCACTGCATCAATATAAAAACGTAATTGCGTATTGCAATCACTATTGTAATATGCTTCTAAAATAAATTCACGAAACTTCACCAAATTTCTGTGCCTAGAGTAACCAGTAAAAGGTACAGAAATTTCAATCTAGAAATATGTAAGTTAGAAAACTCAGAACTAGTGTTACATAATAAATACTCAGAGGGGAGAGGGCCCATATTTGTAATCGTGCAACGCTAACGATTTCCTTTGCAGTACTCTGACATTCATTATGAGCAATTAGAAGCAGAATTCCTTCTATTGAGTAGCTTTTAACTTTAAAGGAATGAACAGATGTAGATGCACTTGTAAAGCATGGAATGTCGCGCGTTGACCGGTGGTACGACAAGTAGAGGCATGTATCAATGGTTGCGTTCACGGTAGCAAACAGTTGATCAACTGTTGAAGAAAGTACGCTGTGAACGCGGTGTGATGGAGCGCTCCCTAAACTTGTTCCATGGAGCGGACGCCATTTTATGGAGCGTAGAAAAACTTCGCTCCATCCACGGAACATGTTTAAATCCAACATGGCGTAGCATGAAGTAGATTTAAAAACAAATGTAAACATTGTGGAAATCGCTCAAAATAGTTCCTAAACTGATGAATACTGAAATAATAATGAAGAACACAACATCACGGTCCCTCTATAGCCTATAAAATGACCTGTATTGTTTTAAATTCGTGATAAATCTTTATTCCGATTTACGGACCGCAGTTGCGACAAATTTTAACCTATGTGTGAAACAACATAACCTGATATATCGGATGTTACATTCTTTCTTTTGTTACAAGTATTAAAAATTATATGAATTCAGGTGTGTGGTTTCATTTTTAGTGGCAATGTGCATTTTTAAAGTTTTTAAATCGATGTTTCAGCGTTTTTTCATCACCTGTCTGGGGTAATTTGGTCTGAAAATACGATTTTAACCTATGCTTTGGGCTGAATACTGTATCTCGATGAATATATTGTTGTGTAGGCAGTATAGAGAGAATCAAACTTCTGGCTACCGGTACTGTATAAAAATACCTTTCATTTGGAGCAAGCATAGGCTACCAGTACTGTATAAAAACACCTGCATTGTACTGGGCCTACCCCAAATTCTGATAGGCTAAGACCTATTGTCAAGAGTCTTGACTCAAAAATAAATTATTTCAATACCGTTGTCTACCGGTACTTGTTGGGTTAAGGATTTGTATGCAATAGAATATAAGAATTACCGTAGATCTGTTTGTGCCTGCATTATTAGGTGATTCTTCCAATAGAAAGCTAAGTGTTTGGCTGATCAGAATGTAATGACTGGGAAATACTAGTAGCCTATCAGTATTTTTCTTTTTATGGTATTATCAGACTTATCTGAACAGTTCTCTTGCTTCTTGGATGCTGTTTAGGTCTAGATTAGCCTACACATCCACATTCCTTTCAAGAATGTTGAAAAACCTATTCACTAGGCCAATATTTTTTCTTGAAACAATCGTAAATGTTTCACTAAATTGTACGGTATTTTAAATTCACACAGCTCATTATCAGACCGCAAGACCTCCCCCCCCCCCCCTCCCGGCTTTCAGCTTGGACTGAATGAAGTCAGTTTGGTCTTGTACAGGCCCTAGCCTATAAATATGTTTCTATGTTTGAAAGAAACCAGCTTCCCTTGGTAAGCATTTCAAGTACCGGTAACCATTACTTTTCTTGTCATGGCATTAGCAGTCTTATCTTAACAGTTATCTTGCTTCTCGGTTGCTGTTCAGGTCTAGATTAAACATCCACATTCCTTTCAATGTAATGAATATTACCTACCGTACTGGTACCGTACCATTGGCTATAATTGGGCAAGCTCAATAGCCAATGTTCACTGCAGTAGGCTACCAGTACGGTACATCAAGAAGCTGGGAATGATTATGCACTGAAACTCAAGATATAATACATATATACTGTATATAAATTTCTTTTTACACAAGGAGAGAAAATTAAGCACTCTTCAACATAGCACTTTGTCCTTTGTCCTTTATTTCCTTCACTTACGGTATCTCAACATGCCTGAGTATTAACATTTTGTGACAATTATTGTATGCACATACTGTATTTTGTCCATGCTTCAACTAATCCAACACCAAAATTTCCATCCTTGACTTCCTTTTGTCAAACGAGCGATGATTTTCTCTCTGATGACAGGTTAGGACTCTGTACTCAAATAGGAACTGACTATTAAGTAAAATGTATTATGAGAATGGATTTAGAAATTGTAACATAAGGCTAATTTATTTTACTCACTCTCTTGTGTGTATGCTACATATTGATCTATATTTTAACAGTAGCCTAGGCTACAGGATACATTTCAAAATATTGTGGTGTCAGTAGTTGTGCATGTATTTTTAACTGAGGCTAGGATTGGGAAGGAGGCTTAAGTTGCAAGCTTAGTAACCTGTAAAGGAAATTGTTAGTAAAATGAAAACTTTAAGGGAGTGAGGAGTCATGAATATTACCTACTGGTACTGTACAGTAGGCTATAGGCTACAATTGGTCAAGCTTGCTAGCCTAGGTTCACAGCAGTAGGCGACCAGTACATCAAGAAGCTGGTAATGGTTATGTACTGACACTCAAGATATATAATATATTTTTCTTCTTACACTAGCAGAGAAAATTGAGTAAGTTACTGTTCAACACAGCACTTACCCAGCTTGTCCAATATTTCCTTACCTTATCTCAACCTGCCTGAGTATTAACATTTTGTAACAGTTATTGTTTGCACATACTGTATTCTGTCCATGCTTCAATTAATCCAACACCATAATTTCCATCCATGACTTCCTTTTGTCAAACGAGCGATGATTTTCTCTCAGGGAACAGGTTCGGTCTCTGTACTCAAATATGAGCTGACTAATAAGTAACTTAAAATGAATTATGGGAATGGATTTAGAAATTGTGACATAAGGCTAAATTATTTTACTCACTCCCTTGTCTGTACAGTATGTTATGGTACATATTCATCTCTATTTTAACAGTACAGGATACCTTACAAAATGCTGTGGTGTCAGTAGTAGTGCATGCATTTTTAACTGAGGCTAAGATTGGGAAGGAGGCTTTAAGTTACAAGCTAAGGAAATTGTTAGTAAAATGATAACTTAAAGGGAGTGAGGAGTCATGAATATTACCTACTAGTACTGTACAGTATAGGCTACAATTAGGCAAGCTCACTAGCCTAGGTTCACTGCAGTAGGCTACCAAGAAGCTGGTAATGGTTAGGCCTATGTACTGAAACTCAAGAAATATAATATATTTCTCTTCTTACACAAGCAGAGAAGATTGAGCGCTGTTCAACACAGCACTTACCCAGTTTGTCCAATATTTTCTTACCTTATCGCAGCTTGCCTGAGTTTTAACAGCTCATTACAGTGATGCTTCACTTTATAATCTGCATATTCATTCACACAGCATTATTTGCTGCTGACCACAGAAGACCTGATGTTCTTGTACGGTGAGTGAATGAACTATGTTTGTTACAAAGCTACACCTACGGTATAGTTCTTTTGTACTGTAGTTTCATTTGTATTCAATCTGGTACGGTAATGAGCCTAGGTGGAAGATATTACTTCTTTTAACATTTAGTTTGCTGATTCGTACCAACCATCTATCTACCAGGCACATATTGAGCAACAAAGGGAATTGTTAGTAACCAAGTATCAATATCTTTAAGAGAGTGATGAGTCATGAATGTTACCTTCGGTAATGGTATGCAATTGTGCGAGCCCACTAACCAAGCCCTATTGAAGTACCAGTATCGTACATCAAGCAGCTGGTAATGATTATGTACTGAAATTCAAGATAAAATGTAGTCATCGCTGCTTTTCGGGTACAAAATTATAAATATATAAACACTCTCCTGGAAAAAATTACATGTATTAGTTAGTTATCACACCTAAATGGGCAATGGGCAACTAATACATGTAATTGTTTCCAGGAGTGTGTTTACATATTTATAATTTTGTACCCCATGTTGACCGACTGAGAAGCAGCAAAGACAATTTGTATAGGCAATGCTGAAAAAAAAGAATGGCTTCAAATTATCACAGAAAAATGTATTCTTTAGCACTGCTTCATTTATATTTGTTCCTAGGAGTCAATCATCCTGGTACTTTCCTGCTTTTTACATCTTATTTTTTTCAGTTTATATTTTTGCAGTCTAGTTTCCTCTACCTCATTCTATACTGTCCAGACTTGGGTTGCAATAATTTTAAAATGCCCTAATTTCCTTAATTCTTTCTATGTTACTGGACCATTTGTTGACAAGAAGAAGATTGTAGTTTTACGTGACCGTGAATCTTGTGATTATAAGCCACGGGACCTCCTTTTTACGTGGAATCCGAACCACAGGACATGGCATTTCACTTCGAAAATCTCACATGCATTGGCCGGGAATCGAACCCGGACCGCCTTGGTGAGAGGCATACAGCTAGACCGCTGAGCCACCACGCCCCCCCATTTGTTGACATGATCTATTGAAAAATCAATTGTGAAAGCATCTTTTAGACAACTGTTTTCAACCAAAAATCTGTAGCCTAACATTTTTCATTTTTCATTAGATGAACAGTAGCCTATAGGGAATATGGTATGGAAACCAGTTGTGTATTGATAGGAGGAGAATGGACTGCCAAGTAAGAGACTAATATTTAAGGTAATCCATCAACATTTCATGTTGTGCCTTTCTCTTTAAGTACTAATATTGGGGTGTAAACAAGTAAGGTACCGGTATAACAAGGATAATACAGGCTCGTACCATGATTTCCTTTGCTTTAGATGAGGGACCCAGAAATTTTATTTCTAGATGCTGGTTATAATTTTAAAGGGTGGAACCTTGAGGTCATCTGACCTTATTGGATAGGGGAAGGGTAATGATCCAGATAAATACCCCTAGTTGACAGGTAGGGACAATGTGTTTTATATTCTTGTAGTGTTTCAAATTAATTTTGCAATCTAACCTGTTTTTTTTTTGTAAATACATTTAATTTGTATAGTACAGTAACTAAAATCTGTACAGCACAGTTAAGCTGACGAATAAATCCAAAAGCTTCAAATATAAGAAGCAGGAACAAATTAGATAGATGAAGCAGTGCTAACAAATAATGAAGTCATCATGTGTGGATGACTGGTAAGAGGTTTACTGCTAGACTTACAGACCCTTGACCCTTCTCATATGATATAACCCTACATTAATAAAATCAAAGCTACGTATATTGATATTCCTGAATAAATATTCGTCTATTGAGACGTAGGCCTAACCTACCGTGTTCAATTTGAAGGGATTAAAATGACTTCAATTATCATAAATCTTGAGATATACCACCTTAATATACCGTAACTGTCAAGTATTCTTTACCGTCGCCGAACTAGCATAACACAATAAATGCCGTATCAGAAAGACAAGAAATTTACGTACGTAGGCCTAATATTATCGGGAGCAAGGTATGGTTTGATACATGTTCACAGCCTTCGGTACATAGTTTCAGAGCAATTTCGTTCCGAGTTGCAAAACTAAAGGTAAATTAGATACTGATCTAATATCAGCATTCACTCTCATAAGATTATCTGATAATTTCAACATCGCCTTTGTCCACTTTCGAACAACGCGCGCTGCTACAGATCAGATGGAGCAAACCGTTCACAGGTACACGTAAAACCTGATCCCGCTCCCGATGCATCAGCTTTGGAGCAGTTGATCAACTGTTTGCTACCGTGAACGCAACCAATGTCACAGGTGTAACAACACATCTCAACGATGTGACATCTGGTCTTGTTGTTGTTGTTGTTCGACCATCTCTTGGCATAGTGACTAGCCCCCAGGGACTCACATCTAGTGATATGTGGATTGGCGACCTCGGGACCCCAGCTGAGTCCGGCATTGCTTCCACTTACTTGTGCCGGGCTCCTGTCCATCTTCTATCCTGTCGACCTCTCTTGGTCAACTCTTATTCTCTTCCAACCCCAACGGTATTAGGGTATCCGAGGCCTAGGGAGTCTTTCACTTTCCCGCCTTTTCTTGTTATCTCCTGCCTTCTGCACAAGGCCCTCAAGGAGGCAGGGTGTATGTAGCCCCACTACTTCTGGTGCACCCTGGATAGTGCTACACCCTCAAGGGATCACGGCTGGTGAGTTTGGGAGTTGGCGACTCCGAGGGATTCCTGAGCTGGGTCCGTTTTTCCCCTATTTCCTCTGAATTTGGGGCGGGCTCCTCTCCTATCTGCGTTTCATTGCTCTCTTTCCTGCCAAGTTTCTCAATCCTTATTTTTCGAGGGTCGAGGGCATTTTTTAGCCTATTTTTAATTTTGAAAAAAATAGGCTTATGAGATCACCTTTTGTCCGTGTGTGTGTGTGTGTGATTCGTGTGTGTGTCCCCCCCCCTAATAAAATCTAAACGGCTGGAGCGATTTCAATGAAACTCGGTAAGTTCATAGCACTATTCCGGGCGACCCCGACCGTGCCCTTCAAATTATGTTACGTCTCACCAATCCAACATGGCGGCTGTGCGAAAAATTTCACCAGCATTCAATAACTCCGAAACTATTACCGATATCATCCTGGAATTTTGTATGGTCATAAAGAGAACCACTAGAAGTTCACTTATATGACTTTTGAGAACCTGGTAACTACAAAACCAACATGGCGGCCAAGCGAAGTTGAGACTTTTAAATAGACCTTTCTCGCGATTTAACCTTCCAAACGCAATGAAACTTGGTACAGTATATGTTTATACACATTGTAATGCACCGACATATAACTTCGTTCAATTGTTCACATAACCTCAAAATGGCGGCAGTGCGAAATATTTCACCGGCATTCTACTGTATATCTCTGAAACTATTACCGGTATCACCCTGACATTTTTGTACGGAGATAAAGGGCACTACTGGAAGTTCATATATGAGACTTTAAAAAACCGGTTAACTACAAAACGAACATGGCGGCCAAGCGAATTTGAAAGTTTTAAATAGACTTTTCTCGCGATTTAATGATCCAAACGCAGTGAAACTGGGTACAGCAAATGTTTATACACATTGTAATGCACTGGTATGTATTGTACCCATGCGTATAATCTCGATGGAAAATATGCTTCTGCCTCCAGCTAGCTGCAGGTCTCAGGCGTGTACCGTCTCCCCAATTGAACAGTGCATATTTTGGATTTGAGGCTACAAGGTACCAACTCTACAATGATAAGGCACAACTCTATTCTAAAACTTTAATCCAGTAAATAAAATCATGGCTTTAACACATAAAACAATCCCCATAACCATAAAACAAAAGCAAACAAAAATTACTTTCCACAATCCACCAATATAAACATAACATAATCATAATAAATCATATCATACCACAAACATTTACCCTTATGTGAATATCACAAAGATATTCTAGTGCGCTGATGCACATACAACTTCACAAACAACTTTTACATTGTGACTTCTTTAATTTCACAAATTAATTATTCCTTAAACCTCTTTAGTTTTGACAAATATGTGTACCGTGTGTGTTTTGATCTTTCTCTTCCCACCAAATGCGTCATGCATTAGCCTATTCTGGTGTTGCACCGCAAACTACGTGCAACTCCATATTTATGTAAGCTACCCCTACTCCACTATTTATATAGTCCCACTGCATGCTGTTGTGATTTCATATTAAAGACGTTAAATTATAGCTGTGTCAGATGGTACAAAAAGACTACCTTGCGCGCATAGCCTGTGGCATCTGGTAACCAACTTCATTAACTTGGCGTCAGTGACAGTGCAAATACATCGTCTAACCATTCGTCAGATAGCTAAAATAATGAACCATCAGGATGATCTATAATTATCCATGTGTTCTTAAACCACATGGCTACGTTACTCAACATAACAATATTTCAATACATGACATTTATAGGGTCTAAATCTGTTCCATTCAACTTGTATTTACGGTTCATCTGACCGTCTCTCCCAGACCCTCTACCCGAGCGGTCGGCATACAATAGAATGTGGAATGGGGTTCCAACAATTTTCTCGCCCCTCGCTTCAAGTTTGAAGGCTTTCCTCACTAAGCAGTAAAGATTTACAAGACAAATACTGTTGTCCGAACGACACACATATCCCAAAGGATCTTAATTGAATAGTATGCAATCAGGTAGTGAATGAGCTTTATAATTATTCCTGCCCCGAGGATAAAATAATTACTGGCACCAAAAGGTCCATTCAACATGAAGGTACGGCGTTCGCAACACATTAGTCTCATAGGCAACCGTGGTCTTAAATAATATGCGGTCAGCCCTAATGCTGCCGGTTTTTGAGGTTCGCTTCAATAAGCCGAATCACTCACATTAAGTTCTCGGGGAACCAATTAGAGTATTGAGGTGTCCTCGTTTGCCTCATACCTAATCAAGGGATTGCGACCCGGAACATTAACATCCTTCATCAGAGTTAGGGTCCAACACTACAACTCTGGTACAAAGTATATCTCCGCTTACGCCCCCGGCGTAGGAGATTTCATACGTAGAATATACCACCTGGCTCATTTAACTAATGTACGACCTCCGCCCTATAATATAAAGAGAAATCTATCAATTTACTCTATAAGCTTCTCATATAAGCTGCAAATTCAATTCACTAAAAGCTCTTTCATTCCTGGCATCATTGTATTCCCAATAATACAATCTTCTGATATAAAACTTCTTTCCTTAATTACCGTAATGTAATCTTACTGTATCATCTTACTGCTTAGATCGACAAGTCTTGCAATTAGCGTAATTATTTCTCGCTTACAACGTTTATTATTTCCTGATGCGTTCATTCATACTTTTAATATTCATAATTATTATTATCATTAATCTCACTGACATAAATGACCAAAATCATTCCTTATTATTATTTTTACATAGGTTACCAAGAATCCTTCCTTATTATTACCTTCACATAAATTACCAAGAATCCGACACAACTAAACGTCTTAAAAACTCGAACAATCGTGTTCGTTGCATTTACATAACTGATTGCCATTCTTAATTGATAGTGGTAATGATTACTCCACTTAATGATGCAAATTAACATCTCAACTTTATGAAAATCAACACAATAATGATTAAACCTGGAGGATCTCCCTCCTAATCTGATTTTACTGGCATCTTTACTGAAATCCCCAACATGCAGTGTCCTATGTTCATTAATTAAACATAATTTGTGGGGTACTCACATATCTCTACCGGCTCCTTATGGTGGCTCCAACCAATCATATTCTTCCAGTTTGCCTGCCATTTGCAGGTTTAACGTGACATATTTATCTTGAATACACACATTTTATGACACATATTTTCTGTTACCAATACGGCACGTTGCATTTCTCTAAGGAAGCTATCGCTCCCACACATGTGATACTTTATAACACTTATTCAATCACTACTTTAAAAGATATTTTACATATGCTTTACACATAACACACGACACTTTATACACTTTTCATTGTTGAAATTCCCTAGCAAAGATCAAAATTGCAGGTGTCGACGGCATCTCCCGTGCTCCTATCAACTCCTGATTGAAAGTCTGGTTTACCTGCTCTCGGAATTCACCAACAGATCTTATCCATACTCCTACGGTAAGCTCCCTGCGTTGCATAAATATGCTAACTACCGTCCTGAGCGTTATTTGGTATACTTATGACATTACCAACTGCTTCGTAACATTTCTTTTAGCGCCTTCCATCGTAATTACACATATACGATCAGTCAATATTTTACACATTGCGCTAACACTGTGCATAACTTTACATAGATTATTATTTACAATAGTTCTGCAACTTATTTCACACGTTGCTTCCTAAATGAACACACATTGTTCATACTGTTTACAAAACTTGTGTAGCGATTACTGTTTTCAACTCTCGGTGACAAACTATGTCCAACTTTGTAAACTGCGTTAAGACTGACTGCAATACTGGCGTGCGCCTGGCATTATGACTGCGTAAAACTGAGTAAGACTGACTGCCAACTGAGCTCAACTGCCTTCCTTCTAACTGAGCGCTCCGTCAAGGGTCGACTCCCTTATATTGGATTCCCACGAAAAGTAGGGCGAAATTTTCCCGCGTCATCCCAGCTCCTCTCACAGCGTGATTCTGGTCTCGAAACCATGATCATCGGGTTCCTTTGTCATCACAGATCCCAGAACTACCTGCGTGCAGAAGAATCGTTCGTCCAATTAATTAATATTAATTCCTTTCTCCATGGCTTGGGGACGCCATCTTACTGGGAATCCCAGGCAACCTTCTCAAAACTCTTCGCGAACAACGGGCGTTTTCCATCCTTCCGCGCTCCATTAAATATGCACCAATTTCGCAGATTAGAGGCTCTAAAATTAGCCTTTTGGCAAAAGATTCACCTGTGGACAACTCTCAAGTCAATCCGTTACTCCAATCACGAGTAATCAATGATTTTTCTGGCTCTCCCCACCAAACTCAATGCTATTCTCCGTCGGGGAAGAACTGGGTCATTATTCAGGCCCTCACCCTCTCCCAGACGACATAACGAGGTCAGAGAGATGGACGTGGCTCCACTGAACACCTCCCACAATTCTGGGCTAATTTGTAAAAATGTCAACTCTGCACTTGCAGTGTTCCAAGCCTCGTATAGCCTACACCAAGTAGTCTAATAATGCAGTATTCTGCTCCTTTTCCCTTCATTATTTTAATAAATAATGTCACTGCAACTGAAATCACACCAGTGATTTAATATACACTTCTCTCTAGGGGTTTTTACAATGAAACTCCCTCCACAGACTTCGGGTTCGTTCCCTGGTGGAACCTTTATACTGAGATCACCGTCTCTGAGAACCACGTTCGATTCCAGTCAGCATAACATCCTCGGGTTCATATTCCCCTTGCAAAACTTATAAAAGTCAATTGCAAGTGGCTTTCTATAAGTAACCAGCTGACTGTCTATCACTGTCTGTGTTTACATCTGGGGTCCTTCACCTCGTCTGGCTGCGAGTAGGTTAGTACAGCTCCCCATTCCACTCTGCGCTCTTTCTAAGCTGTTCATTCTCCAGGCGGAGGGTCGTATTTATTGCCTCAACCTCTCTCGCCGCTGCAACCATTTCTTCATAGAATTCTCGCAGACACTGGCATCTTTGTTGTTCGTCCCTTCCACTGGGCAAACTGTCTGCTTCTCGTTCCGTCTTGCCGCTCAAACTTTCAGTTCTGACTGCTTGGCTGACTTCGCTCTCCACGTTGAGTTGGGTGTGTGTTATTAATACCTCTTCTTGTTCGTCGAATTCTTCTGGCGGATAATAAACCTTTAAATTGGCTACGTTCATAATGACCTCGTTTCCATTTTCTAAATGCTTTAACCTGTATGCATTGTTCTGTAGGTCTCTTACCACCTCGAACGGGCCGTGGTAAGCAAAAATGAACTTTTTATACTTCCGTGCCTCTGGATCTGAACTGGCGGGTTTTTTAATTAACACTTTCTCTCCCACGAGAAGCGGTCTATGATACCTCTTCGCACGATTTCTTCTCTGACGTCTCTCCGCCTGTGCTTTGAGATATTCGAAAGTTCGTTGGATCCTCAATTCTCTACCTGGCTGTGCGTCTACTGGTAATGGAATAACACCATTCCACGGTCTCTCCGGTCTCTGATCCAGATGTAGAGTCACGGGAACCTGACCTGTCGCCTCATGTACCGTATTATTTATACAGTATTCAATTACTTCTAGGAATTCAATCCAACGCCAATTCGCTTCAGAGCAGTGGATCTTCATGTATTTCTGGATCTCTCTCATTACTCTTTCAACTGGACTTGCCTCAGGATGGCGAATGGTAGATAAAATCTGCCTAATTCCTAGAGTTTCCAGTTCTCGACGAAATTCTGCACTTGTAAAGCAACTTCCGTGGTCCGAGAGAATGTTATCCGGCTTCCCAAGAATCGGAATAACTCTCTCTTTCAGGCGTTTCAAGACCTGCTTAGAACTTGTCTTTTGTATGGGGCATAATACCACCATTTTCGAAAATACATCCATGGCTACAAAAATGTGTCTATTGCCTCTACGTGCTCTAGGCAATGGTCCAAAGTTGTCTATGCTCAATAGCTGCCTTGGCTTCTCCGGTAACAACGGGATAGGTCGTTGCCTCATTAAAAAGGGATTTGGCTTTACCCTCTGGCATAGATCACATGTCCTAATAGCATTTCTCACCGTTTCTCTCAACTTAGACCAAGTAAATGCTTCCTTCAACAGAGCACAGATTTTATCTATCCCTGGATGTCCAAATGCTCTGTGGGCTAGCCACACCAATCTCCTCTGCAAAGATGCAGGAATCACAATCCTTTGACGTGTATGATCTACGTCATCCCACTTGTGTAATATCTGATTATACCATATATAATCTGTTGCCAATGCCTCTGCCTCTCCGTATCTTGCAGTCCCCCTTGCTAAGCGTCCCTCAAAGTAATCGATCATCATCTTCAACCACGGGTCTTCGCGTTGTAGGTTGGTAAGGTTCCTTAAGTCATCCAACGTCTTCTGATCTCGATTCTCAATCTGGACAGCTAGTGCTTCCTCTTCTGTAGGGTAACGGCTTAATATGTCCGGTATTACATTCTCTTTCCCTGGACAGTATTCTATTTCCACATTAAATTGCTGAATATACAGGGACCATCTTGTCAATCTCTGGCTAGACAAGTCTGTTTTTAACAAAAATGTTAAAGCTTTATGGTCTGTTCTGAGGACTATTTGAAAGCCATACACGAGTTTGTGCCAAGATTGCAACGCGTACAAAATTGCGAGCAACTCTATCTCTGTGATCGTGTAATTTTTCTCATGGGCTTTCAGTCTCCTGCTTATAAAAGCAATAAAAACTTTCTTTTCAGGCTGGTCAACATTTTCCTGGAATAGCATCGCTCCGATCCCAATAAGTGATGCATCCGTCTGTATGATGAACTTCTGGGTATAATCTGGGTATCCCAGCTTCACATATTCCAAAAGCATTTGTTTTGACCTCACGAATGCTTCCTGACATTGCTCCGTCCAATTCCATCTGCCGCCTTTCTTCAATAGGTCCTGCAGGGGTGCTACTGTCGTAGTATAGTTTGGGCAGTGGTTCGGAAAGAATCCAATTACTCCCAAATACTGTCGGACGTGCTTTACTTTCGTGGGTCGAGGGAAATTTCGAATTACCTCCAATTTATCTGGGTTAGGCTTCACTCCATTTGCATCAATAACATGCCCCAGGAATTTGACTTCCCTCTGACAGAAGTGCGATTTCTTGATATTAACCTTAAGGTTAGCTTCTCGAAGGTCATCTAGCAACTTCTTCAGGTCTCTCATGTGCTCCTCCAGAGATTCTGATGTGAGTAGAATGTCGTCTACATATCTGATGGTACTCTCCTTCACTTCATCTGATAGATTGCGATCTAACGCTCTTATCAGTGCTGAACCAGCTGTTTTCAACCCAAAAGGTAGCCTTAAAAATGTGTATGTATGTTGATCAAACATAAATCATGTCAACAGACTAGTTTTCTTCTCTAATTCAAGATGGTGGAAACTGGATGTAATGTCTAGATTTGTGAATACGGTTTTCCCTTTGAACTTCCTGAGGATCTCTTTAATAGGTGGCACTTGGTCAAATTCTGGAATAACCTTCAAATTTAAATGTCTCAGGTCCAGGCAGACTCTGACAGTTCCGTCTGTCTTTGGTACAATTACCAATGGACTTACATAAGGCGTAGGTGTCTTCTCAATAACACCGGCCTCCAACATCTCCTGAATTGCCTCTTTCACTTTAGCATAATGCTTTTCAGCTATAGGGTAGGGTTTCTGCCTAAATGGTGTCCAATCACTGACTTGAAAAGCATAAGTGAAGTTCTTTATACGACCAGGTCTCGAATCAAAGACTTCCTTCTGTTCCAATAATAACTGCTTTAAGTCTCCCTTCTCTTTTAGCCCAATTTTCGCTTCTTCTAGCTTTTCCGAAATGTAATCTTCCAGTTTGGGTTCCAAATCTTTCTCCAGGTCTGTGGCTAGTGTTTTCAGCTCTTCTTCTAACTGCTCAATAACTAACACTTCTTCTTCAGCCACCTCTCTGTATGTATGCCATACCTGTTCACTTGACCCTGGTTCAATCTCATTGAGTGCGACCTCCAAGCCTTCAGCTTCTTCATTTACATGGAACATAACCCTGTCCTGTGCTAGGTCGATTATCACTCTGTATTCCCTTATAAATTCTGCCCCAATAAGTAGGTTATAAGGCAATTTGTTTACTAACAGAAAACTCTGTGAGAAAATAGAGCCTCCTATCTGTAAATCTAGGAATACCTGATATTTACATATCATCGTTCGGTCTGGAATTACCCCTTTTATCTTGACACTAGAGATCGGTATTTTCAAAATATTCTCTCTCCGGGCTATTTCATCATATAAGGCTTGTGTCATAAGGCTCGCTGTTGACCCTGTGTCTAGCAGACTTCTTACTTTTAATCCTGCCACCCTTACTATTATAATAGGCAATTCTCGCTTGACCATGACCTGTGGTCCTCCTGTATCCTCGATTAGCTCTTCCGGTTTGGCTATCCAATTGATGATGTTAACAGACTTCCATCCCTCAGTCTCGAACTCTTCTAATTTTGGCGTTTTTTTTTTCTTCAGCGCCCGTCCCCTTGGAGTTTCTTTTCTCCTGTTCGCTGCGCTGTAGCTCCAAACTCTTAGCTCCATCTCCATATCTGTCTGGCGATGTCCTGTTCTGCATAACTTCTTGCCAGCGGACTTGTTGTTTCTTGGGCTCATCTCCCCTCTCCTCGAGGTATCGCAAAGAAGCGTGATATCGTTCTTCTACCTCGTCATCGAAGTTACTTCTTCTTTCTTGGGGTCTCCAATTTCTATTTTTGCCTTCTTGGCCATTATTACCTCCATTGTTTTGGTACGGTTTAGCCCTGGTATTCGGCTTATTCCACGAATTTCGACCTCTTCCTCCTCTATTAGCATTCCCTTTGTACTTTGACTGCCATCTTCTGGGTTCCTGTTCCCATTGCCGTCCATAGGAATCTAATGTTTCAGTGCTCGTAGCTTTGTTGTTCCTTGGAGCTTGCTGTTGGTCAGTCTGCGTGTTGGTCACGTGTACCTGTTCCACGGTTCGACTCTGACGCATCGTATTTGCTGTAGTGAGGTCCAGTTGTCTAAGAACTGTCTCCATTTCTATAGCAGTTTTCGCATTAGCCGAGATTAGCAGTCTTTGGATCTCGTATGGAAGCTGCTTGGCGATAGCAATACATAGCTCCAGTTCGCTCGGTTTTTGATCTAGTTCTTTAAAGCGACACATCTGCGATATGAAGAATTCTGCGTACTTCGTTGGGTTGTTGGTACTGTATTTCTTTGCATATAAATCCAACCGTAAATTCTGTTGGGTCGCTGCGTCCCAGTATCTCTTCAAAAATGCCTCCCGAAACTCCTCAACAGTATCGAAAGTGTAGCGGAAGCTGCGAAACCATAATGCGCACTCCCCCTCTGTTAATTTCTCTATAGCACGTAGCCTACGCTCCTGTGGTATTCGTGCATCATTCAGATATTCAGTCACTTCCTTCAACCAATATTTTGGTGTCATGTTACAATGGCTACCTGAGAATTTCCTTGGTTTTTCTTCGCTTGCCCTGATTATGTTTATCACCTGGGTGTGCATAGCATTTTCATGTGGCGTTGATGCCGCAACTGGTACACCTGGCGTCATATAAGGACTTTCCCCTGGGCCTGTATCACTCCTACTTATAGGTTGGGTTTCTAAGTCTGCCCACCTTGTTTTCCTCATATCTTCTATGCTGCCTTCACTTGACTTAGGATCTTTCAGAAGTGTTTCCTCCTGTGCTATTATCCTAGTCTCCATTTGACTGTGGCGCATTTCTGCTCTTTCCAGACGAGTAATGACTTCTTTCTCTATTCTTGTAAGCCTATCTCGATTTTCCTCGGCTACTTGAAAGATTTTCTTCTTGTCTTCTTTCAGACTTTGTTTGATATGGGAGATTTCATCCTCTACATCTTCCTTAATTTGAGCAAGGGTCTTGTCGCTTGCCTCTGTTTTCTGGCCTTCTCTCACTTCGAGTTCTTCCCTCAATCCTTTGATTTCTTCTCGAATGTGTCCATTGACCTTTGCCATTTCCTTCTGGACCTTAATAATTTCACCTCTATTCTCCTCTTGCCTTTTGTTGACTACAACAATGTCATTCTGAACTTGGTCCAGTTCTTGATGAACTTTACTTATCTGACCCTTCATGTTTCCTACCAGCTCTTTACTTTCGTTAACAACGGCCTTGATTTCACCTATTTCGTGACACTGACCTAATATATTCTGGTCCTGTTTCTTGAGATCACCGTTAATTGCTCTAGCATAGCTTTTCAATTTCTGGTCCCATTTAGAGTCGTTCTCCTCTAATCTCTGGTCTACCGTTCTCGTAAACTCTGAAAATTGTTTCGCTTGGCGTTCGAGATTCGCCTCATTTTGGATTTGAAAATCCTTAATGTCGTTAGATAACGCGTCTAACCTACTGTTGGTTTCATCCTGAGCATGCTTACACGCTTGTAAGTTACTTTCAAGTTTGGCTTCTATGGCCTCGAAACGTTTATCTGTTTTAACCTGCATTTCCGATACAATGCTTACAACAGTTTCTGTTACTTCGGTCTTAATTACCTCTTGCATTTGACCTAGCTTATTGTTTAATTCAATCTGGTTATTATTCATTGCAACCTGATTTGCATTAATTGCCTCCTGATTGGCATCTAAACGAGTGTTTATGCTATCCTGGAAAGCCTTGGCTTCCAGTTTATTCTGCTCGTTAGCAGCATCAAAATGCTGTTTCAACCCTGCAATAACCTGCAAGATTTCCTCCGTGCCTGACATTTTCACAATAATTCACTTAAATATGCAGGCAGGCTTCCTGGAAAAATGTGTGGATATGTTTCGAAGAGAAACATCAAACACTGTACACATATTGTGAAGTCGTACAAAACCTGATAATATTATGATAAATTGTGGATCTGGTATGTAGCGCTCATACCCTTGGGTAATTCTCTTCTCCATAGAGAGATTCTGCGTTACATCAAAAAGCCTACTGAACTCAAAAATCACTCAAACACAGTTTGAGGCAAAAAAAAACAATTACTATGGTTTTCCCCATGAAATACCATAAAAAATCTATGGGTTTTCCCTAAATCCCATAAGCCTCACGCAATCTGGGCGCCATGATAATTAAAAGATGATAACATGCTTTGCCCCACATACCTGGGCGACATGATAATTAAAAGATGTAATGATGTCAAGTATGCCATGCATGTGCAATGCCAAGATCGCTCATATTGCACTGACGCAGGCGGTTCCATAATGGATTAATACCGCTCCACGTTGCTTGGGCCATGATAAATGTAAGATGATTATCTATGCATACAAGACGTATTGCATTATCAAAATTTATATTGTGCGTATCAGAGCTTAGCTAGAATTAGGAGCGGTCATTCCCTACTTCGTTCATTATTACTTTAATAGAGTTGTGTGCAATAGATATAGACCGACTTTAGTTGTACTCAGGGGCGCACCCAGACTTTTGGTTTGGAGGGGGCTTTCCTCAATAACATGATTTCAGCTATGGAAAGAGAATGTGTCCATTATTATTCTTGTATGTAAATATTGTTACGGCTGTGAGTCTGTTTCATCGCTCGCCGCATGAGTCACAACTGCCCCAGGGCTGGGCTGCTCTGCCTCAGTGTATTGCGTGCGCCTTATGCAACAGGACTACTAGGACAAAGGGATGGTCCAGAATATTCGTGACTCAGCCAGTGAAGGAAACCTCGAGAAGCCGTGAACCCTGGATGGGTCTAGAAGCATTTATTGAGTCACCGGCCTGCTATATAAGAGCGACCTGTCAAGCAGTTGTGGTTGTGTTTTTCGAGCTAGTGCGAGAGTTTATCCTGAGCGACAGAAGTGTGGTGACTTGCGAAACCCCTAGTGAAGCCGATTCTCTTGACAGCGAGGGAGTGAGAAGCATACAGGGGACTGCCTGTGTTTTGAGCGAGTGTGATTTCACTGAGCGACAGACGTATTGTGGCGAAGCGCCGTACGAGTTACGAAATCCAGTGACATTGTTTCCCAGCTTGTGAACAGCGAAGCAGCGTGTAGCAAGTAACTGTAGTTTGTGTAAATGAGGAAGAGGTGCAGGTAGATTCTGTCAAGGCCACCTGACTCATTAGGACGAATTAACTTCTGTGGTTTGTTGACAAGTGAAAGGGGGCAAGAGCTCTCCATAAGGAAGAGACTTGAGGAAACTGGAGTAAGGCTCTAATTTCTTGTATTTGCTGTTGAGTAGTGTATCTTTCTGGCCGCAATAAATTTAATTATTTCATTTAAAGGAACAATCTGTGTTGTGCTTCAACCCACCGTAGTCCAGTTAACAAAAGTGCCACTGGAGGGGGGGGGGGGGCACGTAACAACTGGTGTCAGAAGCGGGATTACGAACTCAAACACAAGCACAACACCTGACGGTCCTGGTTTCAAAACCCGAGCAGGTCATTTTTTAATTTTAATTTTCCTGTGAGTGCATGCCCTTTACAAGACAAACATCTAAAATGGAAGCGCAATTTGCAGCATTGCTAGAAAAGTTAAGTGGCATGGAAGCCAAGATGGAAGACGGCCAGAAGAAGATGGAGGACGGCCAGAAGAAGATGGAGGACGGCCTGAAGAAATTTGCCAAGGACCTGAAGGATGACCTGAAGAAGCTGGAAGACGGCCAGAAGAAGATGGAGGACGGCCAGAAGAAGTTAGCCGAGGACCTAACTGCCAAACTAGAAAACGGCCAGAAGAAGATGGAAGACGGTCAAAATAAGCTAGCGGAGGATTTGAAGAGGATAGAGGACGGCCAGAAAAAGATGGAAGACGGTCAGAATAAGTTGACACAGGACCTGAAGAAATTAGAACTGGGTCTGCGTGAGGAAGTCACGGCAGTAGAAAAGAAGTTCGACGCCTTACAAGTGGAAGTTGCCGAGCTGCGCCAACGCCCGCTGATGGGGGTGGAGGAGAAATTCAACGCCTTACAAAAGGAAGTTGCCGAGCTGCGCCAACGCCCACTGACGGGGGTGGAAGAGAAATTCAACGCTCTACAAGAGGAAGTTGCCAAGCTGCGCCAACGCCCGCCCACCGTTACACCGGGAATATCAGGAACGGGATATAGCAGAGTGACGCCCCCTACCTTCGACGGAAAGGTCCCGTGGAGCACCTACTTACGTCAGTTCGAGGCGGCCTGTTCCATAAATAACTGGAACAACACAGAAAAGGCTACAGCTCTCATTGTAGCGCTGAGAGGTGACGCCCTTAACGTCCTTCAGGCCATTCCGACTGGATCCCAGGACTACGCTTCACTGATCGCCCATATGGAGCCCCGATATGGAGATAGCCATCTTCAGCAGGCCTACCAGATGCAGCTCCGGACCCGGGTACAGAAGAACGCGGAAACCCTGCAGGAGTTCGGGATGGACATCGCACGCCACGTAAGGCTCGCCTATCCAACAGCGCCGGCCGACTTTCTGGAACAGATTGCGACGCAGACCTTCACCGACGGACTACGGGACTCGGACACTCAACAGGCGCTGCGACTCGCGCGCAATAAGTCTGTGGCAGATGCGCTGAGCCACGCACTTGAGTTCGAGACGGCAAATCAGGCATCTAGAATGCGCGCGCGGGTGCGTCAGGTGGACATCGACGAACCATCCAAAGCTGACAAGACCAAGCCCCAGGTCGATGAACTGATGGAGGCGCTAGGCCGGTTCTTCAAGGGTCGCAGTACCACCAACAAAAACGTAGCCGAAGGACATCCGGAGAGGCGGCCCGGAAGAGGACTACCGACCTGCTGGACCTGCCGTAAGAGAGGCCACCTGAGCAAGGACTGCGGTGATCAGCGCCGCCAAGGGTTTCCGTCGGGACAGTCAGTCGTAGGGAAACCACGCGGCCCAGGAAAGCAAGTATCAGCCAGCCTTGGGGGGCAAAGGTTTGCTTGTGACAGTCGTCAAGCCCCGGCAGTCCAAGTTCGTGTGACTGAGTTAAGGAGGGATAATAGCAGTCTGATGGTCGACGGAGTCGTCAACGGAGAGAGCTGGCCCATGCTAATCGACACGGGAGCATCGAGGACCATCGTCAGTCCCACCGTGATCCCGAAGTGGAGAGTGCAACCCACACAAAGGAACCTCCAACTAATAACCGCGACCGGAGAGACCGCACCGGTACATGGCGAAGCATCACTGGAGTTCGTCATTGGTCGACGGGCGATAAAGCATCCAGTGCTTGTGGCTGACGTATCAAATGAAGTGATCATCGGACTGGACTTCATGGACCAGAACAACATCATCTTGGATCTGAGTACCAACACTCTGCACTTCGGAGGTGAGGAACTTGCTTTGCAACCAGCACACGAGGCCGTCACCCCACGACGAGTAAGGCTGAGAGAGGACGTCATCGTTCCCACCAGGACGGAGATCAGCGCTGCCGTAATTGTCGACGGAACTGCTGAGGGAGTGGCGGCTGTCATCGAGCCAAAATATGAGGACATCCAGACAAAAGGATTGTTAGTTGCCAAGACCCTCATCAACACGACGTCTCGGCCGTACGTCCGCCTGTCCAACCTGAACGACTACGACATTACGGTTCACCGGGACACCAACCTAGGAGTCTGCGAGCCTGTTACCTGGATTGCCCGCATCACAGATACGACGGACGGACACCTGCAGACGGACGGTTTGGAAGGTTTCTTTATGTTTATGTGATGCAATGTTTTTAAAGTGTTCCCAGGTTTTTAGGGGGGGCTTAAGCCCCCAAAGCCCCCCCCCCTGGGTGCGCCCCTGGTTGTACTTATAGCTCAAATCACTGTACAGGACATCAATTTCCATGTACCCATGCGTATAATCTCGATGGAAAATATGCTTCTGCCTCCAGCTAGCTGCAGGTCTCAGGCGTGTACCGTCTCCCCAATTGAGCAGTGCATATTTTGGATTTGAGGCTACAAGGTACCAACTCTACAATGATAAGGCACAACTCTATTCTAAACTTTAATCCAGTAAATAAAATCATGGCTTTAACACATAAAACAATCCCCATAACCATAAAACAAAAGCAAACAAAAATTACTTTCCACAATCCACCAATATAAACATAACATAATCATAATAAATCATATCATACCACAAACCTTTACCCTTATGTGAATATCACAAAGATATTCTAGTGCGCTGATGCACATACAACTTCACAAACAACTTTTACATTGACATACTACTGTCATCCAATGTGACTTCTTTAATTTCACAAATTAATTATTCCTTAAACCTCTTTAGTTTTGACAAATATGTGTACCGTGTGTGTTTTGATCTTTCTCTTCCCACCAAATGCGTCATGCATTAGCCTATTCTGGTGTTGCACCGCAAACTACGTGCAACTCCATATTTATGTAAGCTACCCCTACTCCACTATTTATATAGTCCCACTGCATGCTGTTGTGATTTCATATTAAAGACGTTAAATTATAGCTGTGTCAGATGGTACAATAAGACTACCTTGCGCGCATAACCTGTGGCATCTGGTAACCAACTTCATTAACTTGGCGTCAGTGACAGTGCAAATACATCGTCTAACCATTCGTCAGATAGCTAAAATAATGAACCATCAGGATGATCTATAATTATCCATGTGTTCCTAAACCACATGGCTACGTTACTCAACATAACAATATTTCAATACATGACATTTATAGGGTCTAAATCTGTTCCTTTCAACTTGTATTTACGGTTCATCTGACCGTCTCTCCCAGACCCTCTACCCGAGCGGTCGGCATACAATAGAATGTGGAATGGGGTTCCAACAATTTTCTCGCCCCTCGCTTCAAGTTTGAAGGCTTTCCTCACTAAGCAGTAAAGATTTACAAGACAAATACTGATGTCCGAACGACACACATATCCCAAAGGCTCTTAATTGAATAGTATGCAATCAGGTAGTGAATGAGCTTTATAATTATTCCTGCCCCGAGGATAAAATAATTACTGGCACCAACAGGTCCATTCATCATGAAGGTACGGGGTTCGCAACACATTAGTCTCATAGGCAACCGTGGTCTTAAATAATATGCGGTCAGCCCAAATGCTGCCGGTTTTTGAGGTTCGCTTCAATAAGCCGAATCACTCACAATAAGTTCTCGGGGAACCAATTAGAGTATTGAGGTGTCCTCGTTTGCCTCATACCTAATCAAGGGATTGCGACCCGGAACATTAACATCCTTCATCAGAGTTAGGGTCCAACACTACAACTCTGGTACAAAGTATATCTCCGCTTACACCCCCGGCGTAGGAGATTTCATACGTAGAATATACCACCTGGCTCCTTTAACTAATGTACGACCTCCACCCTATAATATAAAGAGAAATCTATCAATTTACTCTATAAGCTTCTCATATAAGCTGCAAATTCAATTCACTAAAAGCTCTTTCATTCCTGGCATCATTGTATTCCCAATAATACAATCTTCTGATATAAAACTTCTTTCCTTAATTACCGTTATGTAATCTTACTGTATCATCTTACTGCTTAGATCGACAAGTCTTTCAATTAGCGTAATTATTTCTCGCTTACAACGTTTATTATTTCCTGATGCGTTCATTCATACTTTTAATATTCATAATTATTATTATCATTAATCTCACTGACATAAATGACCAAAATCATTCCTTATTATTATTTTTACATAGGTTACCAAGAATCCTTCCTTAATATTACCTTCACATAAATTACCAAGAATCCGACACAACTAAACGTCTTAAAAACTCGAACAATCGTGTTCGTTGCATTTACATAACTGATTGCCATTCTTAATTGATAGTGGTAATGATTACTCCACTTAATGATGCAAATTAACATCTCAACTTTATGAAAATCAACACAATAATGATTAAACCTGGAGGATCTCCCTCCTAATCTGATTTTTACTGGCATCTTTACTGAAATCCCCAACATGCAGTGTCCTATGTTCATTAATTAAACATAATTTGTGGGGTACTCACATATCTCTACCGGCTCCTTATGGTGGCTCCAACCAATCATATTCTTCCAGTTTGCCTGCCATTTGCAGGTTTAACGTGACATATTTATCTTGAATACACACATTTTATGACACATATTTTCTGTTACCAATACGGCACGTTGCATTTCTCTAAGGAAGCTATCGCTCCCACACATGTGATACTTTATAACACTTATTCAATCACTACTTTAAAAGATATTTTACATATGCTTTACACATAACACACGACATTTTATACACTTTTCATTGTTGAAATTCCCTAGCAAAGATCAAAATTGCAGGTGTCGACGGCATCTCCCGTGCTCCTATCAACTCCTGATTGAAAGTCTGGTTTACCTGCTCTCGGAATTCACCAACAGTTCTTATCCATGCTCCTACGGTAAGCTCCCTGCGTTGCATAAATATGCTAACTACCGTCCTGAGCGTTCTTTGGTATACTTATGACATTACCAACTGCTTCGTAACATTTCTTTTAGCGCCTTCCATCGTAATTACACATATACGATCAGTCAATATTTTACACATTGCGCTAACACTGTGCATAACTTTGCATAGATTATTATTTACAATAGTTCTGCAACTTATTTCACACGTTGCTTCCTAAATGAACACACATCGTTCATACTGTTTACAAAACTTGTGTAGCGATTACTGTTTTCAACTCTCGGTGACAAACTATGTCCAACTTTGTAAACTGCGTTAAGACTGACTGCAATACTGGCGTGCGCCTGGCATGATGACTGCGTAAAACTGAGTAAGACTGACTGCCAACTGAGCTCAACTGCCTTCCTTCTAACTGAGCGCTCCGTCAAGGGTCGACTCCCTTATATTGGATTCCCACGAAAAGTAGGGCGAAATTTTCCCGCGTCATCCCAGCTCCTCTCACAGCGTGATTCTGGTCTCGAAACCATGATCATCGGGTTCCTTTGTCATCACAGATCCCAGAACTACCTGCGTGCAGAAGAATCGCTCGTCCAATTAATTAATATTAATTCCTTTCTCCATGGCTTGGGGACGCCATCTTACTGGGAATCCCAGGCAACCTTCTCAAAACTCTTCGCGAACAACGGGCGTTTTCCATCCTTCCGCGCTCCATTAAATATGCACCAATTTCGCAGATTAAAGGCTCTAAAATTAGCCTTTTGGCAAAAGATTCACCTGTGGACAACTCTCAAGTCAATCCGTTACTCCAATCACGAGTAATCAATGATTTTTCTGGCTACCTCTCCCCACCAAACTCAATGCTATTCTCCGTCGGGGAAGAACTGGGTCATTATTCAGGCCCTCACCCTCTCCCAGACGACATAACGAGGTCAGAGAGATGGACGTGGCTCCACTGAACACCTCCCACAATTCTGGGCTAATTTGTAAAAATGTCAACTCTGCACTTGCAGTGTTCCAAGCCTCGTATAACCTACACCAAGTAGTCTAATAATGCAGTATTCTGCTCCTTTTCCCTTCATTATTTTAATAAATAATGTCACTGCAACTGAAATCACACCAGTGATTTAATATACACTTCTCTCTAGGGGTTTTTACAATGAAACTCCCTCCACAGACTTCGGGTTCGTTCCCTGGTGGAACCTTTATACTGAGATCACCGTCTCTGAGAACCACGTTCGATTCCAGTCAGCATAACCTCCTCGGGTTCATATTCCCCTTGCGAAACTTATAAAAGTCAATTGCAAGTGGCTTTCTATAAGTAACCAGCTGACTGTCTATCACTGTCTGTGTTTACATCTGGGGTCCTTCACCTCGTCTGGCTGCGAGTAGGTTAGTACAGCTCCCCATTCCACTCTGCGCTCTTTCTAAGCTGTTCATTCTCCAGGCGGAGGGTCGTATTTATTGCCTCAACCTCTCTCGCCGCTGCAACCATTTCTTCATAGAATTCTCGCAGACACTGGCATCTTTGTTGTTCGTCCCTTCCACTGGGCAAACTGTCTGCTTCTCGTTCCGTCTTGCCGCTCAAACTTTCAGTTCTGACTGCTTGGCTGACTTCGCTCTCCACGTTGAGTTGGGTGTGTGTTATTAATACCTCTTCTTGTTCGTCGAATTCTTCTGGCGGATAATAAACCTTTAAATTGGCTACGTTCATAACGACCTCGTTTCCATTTTCTAAATGCTTGAACCTGTATGCATTGTTCTGTAGGTCTCTTACCACCTCGAACGGGCCGTGGTAAGCAAAAATGAACTTTTTATACTTCCGTGCCTCTGGATCTGAACTGGCGGGGTTTTTTAATTAACACTTTCTCTCCCACGAGAAGCGGTCTATGATACCTCTTCGCACGATTTCTTCTCTGACGTCTCTTCGCCTGTGCTTTGAGATATTCGAAGGTTCGTTGGATCCTCAATTCTCTACCTGGCTGTGCGTCTACTGGTAATGGAATAACACCATTCCACGGTCTCTCCGGTCTCTGATCCAGATGTAGAGTCACGGGAACCTGACCTGTCGCCTCATGTACCGTATTATTTATACAGTATTCAATTACTTCTAGGAATTCAATCCAACGCCAATTCGCTTCAGAGCAGTAGATCTTCATGTATTTCTGGATCTCTCTCATTACTCTTTCAACTGGACTTGCCTCAGGATGGCGAATGGTAGATAAAATCTGCCTAATTCCTAGAGTTTCCAGTTCTCGACGAAATTCTGCACTTGTAAAGCAACTTCCGTGGTCCGAGAGAATGTGATCCGGCTTCCCAAGAATCGGAATAACTCTCTCTTTCAGGCGTTTCAAGACCTGCTTTGAACTTGTCTTTTGTATGGGGCATAATACCACCATTTTCGAAAATACATCCATGGCTACAAAAATGTGTCTATTGCCTCTACGTGCTCTAGGCAATGGTCCAAAGTTGTCTATGCTCAATAGCTGCCTTGGCTTCTCCGGTAACAACGGGATAGGTCGTTGCCTCATTAAAAAGGGATTTGGCTTTACCCTCTGGCATAGATCACATGTCCTAATAGCATTTCTCACCGTTTCTCTCAACTTAGGCCAAGTAAATGCTTCCTTCAACAGAGCACAGATTTTATCTATCCCTGGATGTCCAAATGCTCTGTGGGCTAGCCACACCAATCTCCTCTGCAAAGATGCAGGAATCACAATCCTTTGACGTGTATGATCTACGTCATCCCACTTGTGTAATATCTGATTATACCATATATAATCTGTTGCCAATGCCTCTGCCTCTCCGTATCTTGCAGTCCCCCTTGCTAAGCGTCCCTCAAAGTAATCGATCATCATCTTCAACCACGGGTCTTCGCGTTGTAGGTTGGTAAGGTTCCTTAAGTCATCCAACGTCTTCTGATCTCGATTCTCAATCTGGACAGCTAGTGCTTCCTCTTCTGTAGGGTAACGGCTTAATATGTCCGGTATTACATTCTCTTTCCCTGGACAGTATTCTATTTCCACATTAAATTGCTGAATATACAGGGACCATCTTGTCAATCTCTGGCTAGACAAGTCTGTTTTTAACAAAAATGTTAAAGCTTTATGGTCTGTTCTGAGGACTATTTGAAAGCCATACACGAGTTTGTGCCAAGATTGCAACGCGTACAAAATTGCGAGCAACTCTATCTCTGTGATCGTGTAATTTTTCTCATGGGCTTTCAGTCTCCTGCTTATAAAAGCAATAAAAACTTTCTTTTCAGGCTGGTCAACATTTTCCTGGAATAGCATCGCTCCGATCCCAATAAGTGATGCATCCGTCTGTATGATGAACTTCTGGGTATAATCTGGGTATCCCAGCTTCACATATTCCAAAAGCATTTGTTTTGACCTCACGAATGCTTCCTGACATTGCTCCGTCCAATTCCATCTGCCGCCTTTCTTCAATAGGTCCTGCAGGGGTGCTACTGTCGTAGTATAGTTTGGGCAGTGGTTCGAAAAGAATCCAATTACTCCCAAATACTGTCGGACGTGCTTTACTTTCGTGGGTCGAGGGAAATTTCGAATTACCTCCAATTTATCTGGGTTAGGCTTCACTCCATTTGCATCAATAACATGCCCTAGGAATTTGACTTCCCTCTGACAGAAGTGCGATTTCTTGATATTAACCTTAAGGTTAGCTTCTCGAAGGTCATCTAGCAACTTCTTCAGGTCTCTCATGTGCTCCTCCAGAGATTCTGATGTGAGTAGAATGTCGTCTACATATCTGATGGTACTCTCCTTCACTTCATCTGATAGATTGCGATCTAACGCTCTTATCAGTGCTGAACCAGCTGTTTTCAACCCAAAAGGTAGCCTTAAAAATGTGTATGTATGTTGATCAAACATAAATCCTGTCAACAGACTAGTTTTCTTCTCTAATTCAAGATGGTGGAAACTGGATGTAATGTCTAGATTTGTGAATACGGTTTTCCCTTTGAACTTCCTGAGGATCTCTTTAATAGGTGGCACTTGGTCAAATTCTGGAATAACCTTCAAATTTAAATGTCTCAGGTCCAGGCAGACTCTGACAGTTCCGTCTGTCTTTGGTACAATTACCAATGGACTTACATAAGGCGTAGGTGTCTTCTCAATAACACCGGCCTCCAACATCTCCTGAATTGCCTCTTTCACTTTAGCATAATGCTTTTCAGCTATAGGGTAGGGTTTCTGCCTAAATGGTGTCCAATCACTGACTTGAAAAGCATAAGTGAAGTTCTTTATACGACCAGGTCTCGAATCAAAGACTTCCTTCTGTTCCAATAATAACTGCTTTAAGTCTCCCTTCTCTTTTAGCCCAATTTTCGCTTCTTCTAGCTTTTCCGAAATGTAATCTTCCAGTTTGGGTTCCAAATCTTTCTCCAGGTCTGTGGCTAGTGTTTTCAGCTCTTCTTCTAACTGCTCAATAACTAACACTTCTTCTTCAGCCACCTCTCTGTATGTATGCCATACCTGTTCACTTGACCCTGGTTCAATCTCATTGAGTGCGACCTCCAAGCCTTCAGCTTCTTCATTTACATGGAACATAACCCTGTCCTGTGCTAGGTCGATTATCACTCTGTATTCCCTTATAAATTCTGCCCCAATAAGTAGGTTATAAGGCAATTTGTTTACTAACAGAAAACTCTGTGAGAAAATAGAGCCTCCTATCTGTAAATCTAGGAATACCTGATATTTACATATCATCGTTCGGTCTGGAATTACCCCTTTTATCTTGACACTAGAGATCGGTATTTTCAAAATATTCTCTCTCCGGGCTATTTCATCATATAAGGCTTGTGTCATAAGGCTCACTGTTGACCCTGTGTCTAGCAGACTTCTTACTTTTAATCCTGCCACCCTTACTATTATAATAGGCAATTCTCGCTTGACCATGACCTGTGGTCCTCCTGTATCCTCGATTAGCTCTTCCGGTTTGGCTATCCAATTGATGATGTTAACAGACTTCCATCCCTCAGTCTCGAACTCTTCTAATTTTGGCGTTTTTTTTTTCTTCAGCGCCCGTCCCCTTGGAGTTTCTTTTCTCCTGTTCGCTGCGCTGTAGCTCCAAACTCTTAGCTCCATCTCCATATCTGTCTGGCGATGTCCTGTTCTGCATAACTTCTTGCCAGCGGACTTGTTGTTTCTTGGGCTCATCTCCCCTCTCCTCGAGGTATCGCAAAGAAGCGTGATATCGTTCTTCTACCTCGTCATCGAAGTTACTTCTTCTTTCTTGGGGTCTCCAATTTCTATTGTTGCCTTCTTGGCCATTATTACCTCCATTGTTTTGGTACGGTTTACCCCTGGTATTCGGCTTATTCCACGAATTTCGACCTCTTCCTCCTCTATTAGCATTCCCTTTGTACTTTGACTGCCATCTTCTGGGTTCCTGTTCCCATTGCCGTCCATAGGAATCTAATGTGTCAGTGCTCGTAGCTTTGTTGTTCCTTGGAGCTTGCTGTTGGTCAGTCTGCGTGTTGGTCACGTGTACCTGTTCCACGGTTCGACTCTGACGCATCGTATTTGCTGTAGTGAGGTCCAGTTGTCTAAGAACTGTCTCCATTTCTATAGCAGTTTTCGCATTAGCCGAGATTAGCAGTCTTTGGATCTCGTATGGAAGCTGCTTGGCGATAGCAATACATAGCTCCAGTTCGCTCGGTTTTTGATCTAGTTCTTTAAAGCGACACATCTGCGATATGAAGAATTCTGCGTACTTCGTTGGGTTGTTGGTACTGTATTTCTTTGCATATAAATCCAACCGTAAATTCTGTTGGGTCGCTGCGTCCCAGTATCTCTTCAAAAATGCCTCCCGAAACTCCTCAACAGTATCGAAAGTGTAGCGGAAGCTGCGAAACCATAATGCGCACTCCCCCTCTGTTAATTTCTCTATAGCACGTAGCCTACGCTCCTGTGGTATTCGTGCATCATTCAGATATTCAGTCACTTCCTTCAACCAATATTTTGGTGTCATGTTACAATGGCTACCTGAGAATTTCCTTGGTTTTTCTTCGCTTGCCCTGATTATGTTTATCACCTGGGTGTGCATAGCATTTTCATGTGGCGTTGATGCCGCAACTGGTACACCTGGCGTCATATAAGGACTTTCCCCTGGGCCTGTATCACTCCTACTTATAGGTTGGGTTTCTAAGTCTGCCCACCTTGTTTTCCTCATATCTTCTATGCTGCCTTCACTTGACTTAGGATCTTTCAGAAGTGTTTCCTCCTGTGCTATTATCCTAGTCTCCATTTGACTGTGGCGCATTTCTGCTCTTTCCAGACGAGTAATGACTTCTTTCTCTATTCTTGTAAGCCTATCTCGATTTTCCTCGGCTACTTGAAAGATTTTCTTCTTGTCTTCTTTCAGACTTTGTTTGATATGGGAGATTTCATCCTCTACATCTTCCTTAATTTGAGCAAGGGTCTTGTCGCTTGCCTCTGTTTTCTGGCCTTTTCTCACTTCGAGTTCTTCCCTCAATCCTTTGATTTCTTCTCGAATGTGTCCATTGACCTTTGCCATTTCCTTCTGGACCTTAATAATTTCACCTCTATTCTCCTCTTGCCTTTTGTTGACTACAACAATGTCATTCTGAACTTGGTCCAGTTCTTGATGAACTTTACTTATCTGACCCTTCATGTTTCCTACCAGCTCTTTACTTTCGTTAACAACGGCCTTGATTTCACCTATTTCGTGACACTGACCTAATATATTCTGGTCCTGTTTCTTGAGATCACCGTTAATTGCTCTAGCATAGCTTTTCAATTTCTGGTCCCATTTAGAGTCGTTCTCCTCTAATCTCTGGTCTACCGTTCTCGTAAACTCTGAAAATTGTTTCGCTTGGCGTTCGAGATTCGCCTCATTTTGGATTTGAATATCCTTAATGTCGTTAGATAACGCGTCTAACCTACTTTTGGTTTCATCCTGAGCATGCTTACACGCTTGTAAGTTACTTTCAAGTTTGGCTTCTATGGCCTCGAAACGTTTATCTGTTTTAACCTGCATTTCCGATACAATGCTTACAACAGTTTCTGTTACTTCGGTCTTAATTACCTCTTGCATTTGACCTAGCTTATTGTTTAATTCAATCTGGTTATTATTCATTGCAACCTGATTTGCATTAATTGCCTCCTGATTGGCATCTAAACGAGTGTTTATGCTATCCTGGAAAGCCTTGGCTTCCAGTTTATTCTGCTCGTTAGCAGCATCAAAATGCTGTTTCAACCCTGCAATAACCTGCAAGATTTCCTCCGTGCCTGACATTTTCACAATAATTCACTTAAATATGCAGGCAGGCTTCCTGGAAAAATGTGTGGATATGTTTCGAAGAGAAACATCAAACACTGTACACATATTGTGAAGTCGTACAAAACCTGATAATATTATGATAAATTGTGGATCTGGTATGTAGCGCTCATACCCTTGGGTAATTCTCTTCTCCATAGAGAGATTCTGCGTTACATCAAAAAGCCTACTGAACTCAAAAATCACTCAAACACAGTTTGAGGCAAAAAAAACAATTACTATGGTTTTCCCCATGAAATACCATAAAAAATCTATGGGTTTTCCCTAAATCCCATAAGCCTCACGCAATCTGGGCGCCATGATAATTAAAAGATGATAACATGCTTTTCCCCACATACCTGGGCGACATGATAATTAAAATATGTAATGATGTCAAGTATGCCATGCATGTGCAATGCCAAGATCGCTCATATTGCACTGACGCAGGCGGTTCCATAATGGATTAATACCGCTCCACGTTGCTTGGGCCATGATAAATGTAAGATGATTATCTATGCATACAAGACGTATTGCATTATCAAAATTTATATTGTGCGTATCAGAGCTTAGCTAGAATTAGGAGCGGTCATTCCCTACTTCGTTCATTATTACTTTAATAGAGTTGTGTGCAATAGATATAGACCGACTTTAGTTGTACTTATAGCTCAAATCACTGTACAGGACATCAATTTCCATGTACCCATGCGTATAATCTCGATGGAAAATATGCTTCTGCCTCCAGCTAGCTGCAGGTCTCAGGCGTGTACCGTCTCCCCAATTGAGCAGTGCATATTTTGGATTTGAGGCTACAAGGTACCAACTCTACAATGATAAGGCACAACTCTATTCTAAAACTTTAATCCAGTAAATAAAATCATGGCTTTAACACATAAAACAATCCCCATAACCATAAAACAAAAGCAAACAAAAATTACTTTCCACAATCCACCAATATAAACATAACATAATCATAATAAATCATATCATACCACAAACCTTTACCCTTATGTGAATATCACAAAGATATTCTAGTGCGCTGATGCACATACAACTTCACAAACAACTTTTACATTGACATACTACTGTCATCCAATGTGACTTCTTTAATTTCACAAATTAATTATTCCTTAAACCTCTTTAGTTTTGACAAATATGTGTACCGTGTGTGTTTTGATCTTTCTCTTCCCACCAAATGCGTCATGCATTAGCCTATTCTGGTGTTGCACCGCAAACTACGTGCAACTCCATATTTATGTAAGCTACCCCTACTCCACTATTTATATAGTCCCACTGCATGCTGTTGTGATTTCATATTAAAGACGTTAAATTATAGCTGTGTCAGATGGTACAATAAGACTACCTTGCGCGCATAGCCTGTGGCATCTGGTAACCAACTTCATTAACTTGGCGTCAGTGACAGTGCAAATACATCGTCTAACCATTCGTCAGATAGCTAAAATAATGAACCATCAGGATGATCTATAATTATCCATGTGTTCTTAAACCACATGGCTACGTTACTCAACATAACAATATTTCAATACATGACATTTATAGGGTCTAAATCTGTTCCTTTCAACTTGTATTTACGGTTCATCTGACCGTCTCTCCCAGACCCTCTACCCGAGCGGTCGGCATACAATAGAATGTGGAATGGGGTTCCAACAATTTTCTCGCCCCTCGCTTCAAGTTTGAAGGCTTTTCTCACTAAGCAGTAAAGATTTACAAGACAAATACTGTTGTCCGAACGACACACATATCCCAAAGGATCCTAATTGAATAGTATGCAATCAGGTAGTGAATGAGCTTTATAATTATTCCTGCCCCGAGGATAAAATAATTACTGGCACCAACAGGTCCATTCAACATGAAGGTACGGGGTTCGCAACACATTAGTCTCATAGGCAACCGTGGTCTTAAATAATATGCGGTCAGCCCAAATGCTGCCGGTTTTTGAGGTTCGCTTCAATAAGCCGAATCACTCACAATAAGTTCTCGGGGAACCAATTAGAGTATTGAGGTGTCCTCGTTTGCCTCATACCTAATCAAGGGATTGCGACCCGGAACATTAACATCCTTCATCAGAGTTAGGGTCCAACACTACAACTCTGGTACAAAGTATATCTCCGCTTATGCCTCCGGCGTAGGAGATTTCATACGTAGAATATACCACCTGGCTCCTTTAACTAATGTACGACCTCCGCCCTATAATATAAAGAGAAATCTATCAATTTACTCTATAAGCTTCTCATATATGCTGCAAATTCAATTCACTAAAAGCTCTTTCATTCCTGGCATCATTGTATTCCCAATAATACAATCTTCTGATATAAAACTTCTTTCCTTAATTACCGTAATGTAATCTTACTGTATCATCTTACTGCTTAGATCGACAAGTCTTGCAATTAGCGTAATTATTTCTCGCTTACAACGTTTATTATTTCCTGATGCGTTCATTCATACTTTTAATATTCATAATTATTATTATCATTAATCTCACTGACATAAATGACCAAAATCATTCCTTATTATTATTTTTACATAGGTTACCAAGAATCCTTCCTTATTATTACCTTCACATTAATTACCAAGAATCCGACACAACTAAACGTCTTAAAAACTCGAACAATCGTGTTCGTTGCATTTACATAACTGATTGCCATTCTTAATTGATAGTGGTAATGATTACTCCACTTAATGATGCAAATTAACATCTCAACTTTATGAAAATCAACACAATAATGATTAAACCTGGAGGATCTCCCTCCTAATCTGATTTTTACTGGCATCTTTACTGAAATCCCCAACATGCAGTGTCCTATGTTCATTAATTAAACATAATTTGTGGGGTACTCACATATCTCTACCGGCTCCTTATGGTGGCTCCAACCAATCATATTCTTCCAGTTTGCCTGCCATTTGCAGGTTTAACGTGACATATTTATCTTGAATACACACATTTTATGACACATATTTTCTGTTACCAATACGGCACGTTGCATTTCTCTAAGGAAGCTATCGCTCCCACACATGTGATACTTCATAACACTTATTCAATCACTACTTTAAAAGATATTTTACATATGCTTTACACATAACACACGACACTTTATACACTTTTCATTGTTGAAATTCCCTAGCAAAGATCAAAATTGCAGGTGTCGACGGCATCTCCCGTGCTCCTATCAACTCCTGATTGAAAGTCTGGTTTACCTGCTCTCGGAATTCACCAACAGTTCTTATCCATACTCCTACGGTAAGCTCCCTGCGTTGCATAAATATGCTAACTACCGTCCTGAGCGTTATTTGGTATACTTTTGACATTACCAACTGCTTCGTAACATTTCTTTTAGCGCCTTCCAACGTAATTACACATATACGATCAGTCAATATTTTACACATTGCGCTAACACTGTGCATAACTTTACATAGATTATTATTTACAATAGTTCTGCAACTTATTTCACACGTTGCTTCCTAAATGAACACACATCGTTCATACTGTTTACAAAACTTGTGTAGCGATTACTGTTTTCAACTCTCGGTGACAAACTATGTCCAACTTTGTAATCTGCGTTAAGACTGACTGCAATACTGGCGTGCGCCTGGCATGATGACTGCGTAAAACTGAGTAAGACTGACTGCCAACTGAGCTCAACTGCCTTCTAACTGAGCCCTCCTTCCTTCTAACTGAGCGCTCCGTCAAGGGTCGACTCCCTTATATTGGATTCCCACGAAAAGTAGGGCGAAATTTTCCCGCGTCATCCCAGCTCCTCTCACAGCGTGATTCTGGTCTCGAAACCATGATCATCGGGTTCCTTTGTCATCACAGATCCCAGAACTACCTGCGTGCAGAAGAATCGCTCGTCCAATTAATTAATATTAATTCCTTTCTCCATGGCTTGGGGACGCCATCTTACTGAGAATCCCAGGCAACCTTCTCAAAACTCTTCGCGTCAACGGGCGTTTTCCATCCTTCCGCGCTCCATTAAATATGCACCAATTTCGCAGATTAAAGGCTCTAAAATTAGCCTTTTGGCAAAAGATTCACCTGTGGACAACTCTCAAGTCAATCCGTTACTCCAATCACGAGTAATCAATGATTTTTCTGGCTATCTCTCCCCACCAAACTCAATGCTATTCTCCGTCGGGGAAGAACTGGGTCATTATTCAGGCCCTCACCCTCTCCCAGACGACATAACGAGGTCAGAGAGATGGACGTGGCTCCACTGAACACCTCCCACAATTCTGGGCTAATTTGTAAAAATGTCAACTCTGCACTTGCAGTGTTCCAAGCCTCGTATAGCCTACACCAAGTAGTCTAATAATGCAGTATTCTGCTCCTTTTCCCTTCATTATTTTAATAAATAATGTCACTGCAACTGAAATCACACCAGTGTTTTAATATACACTTCTCTCTAGGGGTTTTTACAATGAAACTCCCTCCACAGACTTCGGGTTCGTTCCCTGGTGGAACCTTTATACTGAGATCACCGTCTCTGAGAACCACGTTCGATTCCAGTCAGCATAACCTCCTCGGGTTCAGTATTTAGGTCAATTGTTTATATAACCTCAAGATGGCGGCTGTGCGAATTTGTAAATTAAGTTTTTATTTCTTGTGTCATAATCATGCGATCCAAGTGAAAGTTTGAATAATGTACCTACGCTATAATTTTCCTTTATAGGTACATATCTCTATGGCCTATACATATAACAATCCAACATGGCGACCATCCGGAATATTTAGAATCTACTAAAGCAATCAAACTGATTTTTTTACGTTCATAGGGGTTATGAACATAAGTTCACCTATAGGACTTTCAATAACCTGGTGATCACAAATCCAACATGGTGGCGACGCGAAGTATAAATATTCTTATGGTCGTTTCTCGTAATTTAACCATCCAAGTGCAGTGAAACTTGGTGCAGTAAATCCTTATACAAATGTTAATCCACTGGCATCTAATTTATTTCAAAAGTTTCCATACCACAAGATGCCAGCTGTGCGAAATTTAAAAATCTCTTTTTTACTTCTCTTGTCTTTACCATGTGATTGAAGTTTGAGTACTACACGTACACAATGATCTTCATGTAACAGTACATAACTCTAAGCCCTACATATATAAAAGTCCAACATGGCGACTATCCAAAATATTTAGACGGTTCTCAATATCTACGAATCTATTACAGCAATCAAACTGAAATTTAGTATGAAGGTAGAGGCAATTAACATTAGTGGGATGTATGAAAATAGGCTCTATAGTTCTTCACGGAACTACTTGTTTCTTCCTGTCCTTTATTTGCCTTATCCTTTATTCGTTTACCATTTCTTCTTCTAGTATGTAAGTCTGTAGTTAGTATTAGTTATAGTTTTCATTCTCATCTCATCTTTCACTATCACCTAAACCATTAGGGACGATAACCTAGATGTTAGGCCCCTTAAAAATCAATTATCATCATCATTATCATCATCATCATCATCACCTCTCTGCGGAGGTAGTTGTCCAGTATTTTTGCCTTCTGATGGATGTTGAATGGAAGATTCAGTTGGTGGAGAGCTGTTTAGAGCTGTTAGATGTTACTCCTGTGACTGAGATTATACAATAACTGGGATGACAGTGACTATTTGTTGTTTCCAAAGGCGTTTCATTTCTGTTGCCAGATCCATATATTTACTGTAATTTTGTGAGTCTTAGTTCTGATATTGACGGAGTTTGGTACTGCAATTTTATTATGGTGTTTGAAGTCATTTTTCAGTTTTGCCTAAGTAAACAAACGTTTGATGCTTTTTAATCGCTCAACACGATTGTACCCAAATGAGATGAGTTATTCCCTAATCCTGAAAAAATCCAAGTAATTTGCTGAAAAAGGTCCCATTGTTGGACCGAAACATGTAGTAATTTGAATATAATTTGTCTCGATTGGTGGAGAATTTTCTTGTTCCAGTCCAGTTTGCTGGATTATCTCACTGAGATATTATTATTATTATTATTATTAGTTTATTATTATAACTTTTCTTAGAATCAATTACAAACAACGCCAGTACGTAAACTGTACCCACTTGTAGGAATAGCATGGCCCAACATTCGGAGGGTCGTTGCTGCAGATGCCGAGAGAACAAAGCAGGAGACTGCCCCTCGACACCCAATGTTCAGTCACCAGGCAGCAAAACTCGCCTCAGATCCCGAAAGAGTTTCAACTGCAGGGAACGCAGGAGGCAAAACGTCTTAATAGATGGAGGAGTTCAGTGTCCCAAGATATGTCACTCAAGGAAGAAATAGCTCCTGGCAGCGAACTTCCCTACCATGTATGGAAGTCTCTTAATCGTCTAAGAGTGGGCGTCCCCCGATGCAAGACTAACTTAAGAAATGGGGCATTCTTCCGGCGGACGTGGACACTTCTTGTGAATGTGGAGCCGAACAAGATCCAAGGCGCCTGCTCATCTGCCCTCTTCTGGACAATCCCTGCACTATGGAAGATGTTAATAGAGGAATTGACAAGGCCATTGCGGCAGCAAACCTTTGGAATTGTTAACCGGACTCGGAAACGAACGAATGAACGATTAGTATTAATGAAATTATTATAGCCTACCTTGTAATTCAGAACTTACTTTCGAAAAATGCTATCGGATGAGGTGTTGGGTTGGCAACAGTTAATTGATAAACCGACTCCAATGCCACCAGGTAGTAAATAATTGAAATGACCGCGGGTGTAGGAGTTTGTGATGCTTATCAATTCAACTAACAGCTTAGTTTCGAATTATGAAAGAATTCGTTCTGCTTGGTGATCATTATCTGCTAATAACTGTTATTATTTACTATCTGGTGTTTTATCCCTGGCCAACAACTCCCTATAACAATATATTGTGCAAATTTGGGCGATGAGGGGTATAATTTAAGTAATTTTATCGTAAACCTTTTTACATGGTATTTTGCATTCTCTATCAAAACAAATTTGAACAGGCCATGTTAGTGGTTCATGTTTTATAATATAGGAGATGGTTGGTCTACCTTATCGTGAATTCCGTATGGTGGTAATGGAGGTTATTGTGCTTTACAGGGCTGAACATCAAGGCTATCTTCCACTTATGATAAGAATAACAACTGAAATGACCACAACTACTTTTATTTATTTATATATTTATTTATTATGTTGGTATTCATTATGTTTATATTCATTAATTCTTACATTATTGGTTTGATTAGTTAATTAATTCATTGTCTCCATGATCCCCTATTGGCAGTTAGCACTGCGGCCACGTTTGTTTCTACACCTCTCATTTTGAAATCGTTCAACACTAAATCTAACCATCACCTCCTAGGTCTACCTCTGCTTCTCTTACACTCTACAGCCGAACTCTTAGGTAATCTCTCCTCTCCCATTCTCTTCACATGACCCCACCATGTGAGTCGGCTCATACGAACAGCTTTATCTAGCGTGTTCATTTTTAACTTAGTATGTATCTCCTTTTTACCACTACCCTCCTTCCATTGTTCCCATCTATTTGTCCCAGCAATCATTCGTGCTACCCTCTTATCAGTTACCTCTAGTTATGTATCACATATCCTGAATCTACCCAGCTCTCACTTCCATACAGCAAGGTTGGTCTAAATACTGAGGGAGAGTTTCGTGGCTACACTAAATTCTTTCTTGCAGAATACTGTAGATCACAACTGAGAACACTCTGTATTGGCTCTTCTACACCTCGACTCTATTTTCCTTCCTCATACTGCGACCATCCTGAGAGAATGGACAGCCCAAGTACTTAAAATGTTCCACATGCTCTAAATTAGTTCCTCCTACCTGGCATTCCATTTTTTTGCGTATCTTATTTACCGACATGACCTACGTCTTTGGAATGCTGATCTTCATACCATACTCCCTACATTTCTGTTCTAGCTCTAACATGTTGGCTTGCAAGCCATCGGCGGAGTCCGCCATTACTAGCAGGTCATCAGCATAGGCCAGAGTACTTTCCTGGTTTCCATCCAATTGAATATACCACCCAGTCATTTTATGCCCTTCAGCCAATATTTCCAATCTAAACTTTGACCTAACCTCATTGCCAAGAGGAAGTCCTTTCCATCTACGTCGTATTTCTGTTGCATGTTGCCGTTTTTGATTGGCTTTTGGATCTTTTAAACCTGTCATCATCATTGATTGTCCACAGAATGGTGAAGTATTATAATTCCACGTTTGTCACCTCCAGCTATTGACCATTGCCTCAAGCGGGACTATGAATGCACCGTCTACTGGTTGCTACATGCACCTTCAATAACATTTGCAGACCGCATACTATCTTCGCACATGTCACACCGTCAACAACTACTTTATATTGATCTATACCTTAATTACTTAGTTAGTTATAAATATATTCCCTGTAGGACAACCGCCCGGCATTCCGGGAGACCATAAAGGTCCAGAATAATCTACAGAGTAGGTACATTGCTGGTTCTACGGTACATAATTCATTACGATATACCATATAAATGGTTATATAGCATGTTGATTGAAGCTCTCAAAATGCCCAAGCAGATCTTCTCAAGATCATCCTCGATGATGCCAAGCTTCTTGAGGATATCCACGACGAACTTGTAAGATGTTCCACGGGCTCCGAATAGAAGCCCATTCACTTTCCATGCATTTTTAGGTAAGTTATATCTCTCACTCATGTTCGGTATGCATGGTCGGTAATTAATAGCCTCTTTCTCCTCGTTGACTCGTACGGCTTGCGGAATGTCCACTTCCATTCGTACCGTGGGGTCCAGGACCAAACCCCTTCCATTCTTCCTGTCAATGGCAACGATATCTGCTCTACGGTGACTACCATTTTCCGAAATGCAGTGTACTTCCTCATAAACTTCCCATTTCAATTTCCTCAGGGAAGTGGCAATTGATGATCGAACTCTGTGATGGCGGGAATTTCGTAACAGTTCTCCTTTAGAACATTGGCCCAGGACATGTCCTAGCGTTTCTGGTTGGTCACATCCTGGTTGTCGGCATAGGTTTCAAGGGGCGGAGCTACAAGGTCATCTGAACCTTACCTTAATTATTTCAACAACCCATGTATATGGTGAACCATATTAGATTAATGACCATTAATAGATTAGTGCTAGCTTTATCATAATTTCATTATTTTAATGCCTTCCATTTGGCTGATGAAGGAGACAAATATTGTTCATTATCCCCTGAAACTTGTACCAAGAACAACTTTGTTAATAATTTTTAGCCTATTTTCAATTTTGAAAAAATAGGCTTATGAGATCACCTTTTGTCCGTGTGTGTGTGCGTGTGTGTGTGTGTGATTCGTGTGTGTCCCCTCCCTAATAAAATCTAAACGGCAGGAGCGATTTCAATGAAACTCGGAAAGTTCATAGCACTATTCCCGGCGACCTCGACCGTGCCCTTCAAATTTTGTTACGACTCACCAATCCAACATGGCGGCTGTGCGAAATATTTCACCAGCATTCAATATCTCCGAAACAATTACCGATATTACCCTGACATTTTCTATGGTGATAGAGGGAACTACTATAAGTTCACTTATGTGACATTTGAAAACCTGGTAACTACAAAACCAACATGGAGGCCAAGCGAATTAGCGACTTTTAAATAGACGTTTCTCGTGATTTGACCAACCAAACACAATGAAACTTGGTACAGTATATGTTTATATACATTGTAATGCACCGACATCTAACTTCGTTCAATTGTTTACATAATCACAAGATGGCGGATGTGCGAAATATTTCACCGGCATTCTATATCTCTGAAACTATAAGCGGTATCTCCCTAAAATTTTGTACGGAGATAAAGGGCACTACTGGAAGTCCATCTATAAGACTTTCAAAAACCGGTTGACTACAAAACGAACATGGCGGCCAAGCGAATTTGAAAATTTTAAATAGACCTTTCTCGCGATTTAATGTTCCAAGCGCACTGAAACCAGGTACAGGAAATATTTATACACATGGTAATCCTCTGGTATCTAATTTAGTTCAATTGTTTACATAACCTCAAGATGGCGGCAGTGCGAATTTTAAAATTAAGTTTTTATTTCTTGTGATGTAGTCATGCGATCGAAGTGAAAGTTTGAATAATGAACCTACGCAATAATTTTTCTTTAATGATACATGACTCTATGGCCTATACATTTAACAATCCAACATGGCGACCATCCGAAATATTAGGCGATACTGAATATCTACGTATCTATTTTAGCAATCAAACTAAATTTTTTATGTTCATAGGGGCTATGAACTTAAGTTCACCTATAGGACTTTAAATAACCTGGTGATCACAAATCCAACATGGCGGTGACGCGAATTATAAATATTCACATGGACGTTTCTCGCAATTTAACCATCCGAGTGCAGTGAAACTTGGTACAGTAAACCCTTATACGAATGTTAATCCACTGGCATCTAATTTATGTCAATTGTTTCCATAACCTCAAGATGGCAGCTGTGAAAAATTTTAAAATCTCCTTGTTTTTTCTTGTGTCCTAATTATGCGATTGAAATTTGAATACTACACGTTCACAATAATCTGCTTGTAACAGTACATAACTCTAGGACCTACATATATAAAATCCAACATGGCGACCATCCGAAATATTTAGTCGGTTCATAATATCTACGAATCTATTACAGCAATCAAACAGAAATTGAGTATGTTGATAGTGGCAATTAACATAAGTAGGATATATGAAAATAGGCTGTGTAGTTCTTCACGGAACTACTTGTTTCATTAAAGTATTGATTCAGGCAGTAATATAAACCTTTTTTAAACTGTTTCAGCAAATGGTCCATATACAAAATAAACAGTAGTGGTGACAGTTTACAACCTTGTTTGACTCCTCTAACAATCTTGAACCAAGATCTTATCTTATCCTATTGCAGCCCGATTATCAACATAAATCATAATCAATTGCCTGCATCAACCTTCCCTCGATACCATAATCCTTCAGGATGGTAATCATCTTCTCCTTGGATACTTTATCGTATGCCTTCTCTAGATCTACAAAACACAAACACATCTGTCTATTCCTCTCGTAGCCTTTCTCAATAAGTTGGCGCAAGCTAAATATTGGATAGTGACATCTTCGTTGTGGTGAAAAGCCACTCTGGTTTTCATACATCTTACTCTCGGCCAACTTTCCTTTCTACAATAACTGACTACACTTTGCCTGGGACACTTATCAAAGAAATGCCTCTACAATAATATAAAAATTATAAATATAATATTTAATATCAAGAAGACAGAAATAGATATCAACATTAAATAGAAATTATATATTTTGAAGGTAATATAAAAATGAAAATATGTAATATTAAATGTAAAAACATAGGGGGGGGGGGGAATAAGAAATAACATTATCAATAAAACAAGTTATATTAAAATAAATATCAATAAATTAAAAGCTTGGAAAGATAGTTGTAACCTATTAAAGGTTGGAAGAGAACAAGAGTTGACCAAGAAAGATCGAAAGGAAAGATGAAGAAGAGGATCGCGATACAAGTAAGTAGAAGCAATACCATGGTCGCCAACTCATGCATCACTAGTTATGATTTATTGAATATGACCTTGGTATCGTGGGTGGACGAGTTTGTATCAACACTGTAAACAGGTTTGCTCGGCATTGTAGAGGAATGCAATCCATTACCAGATAATTACTGTTATTATTCACTATCTCGTGTTTTATTCTAGCCAACACGTAGCTGTTCCAGGTTAAATTATCCGCAGTTCTAGTCCTTCAGGCAGCCAACTCAATGTCATAGACTGTATCATTCATGAACACTATACCTTTAGGGGATATGGACTTGGGAATTTACGTACCACCAACCTCTATGGATATGAGCTAGGAATGTTAGGTAAATAAAATGAGTCGTCCAGTTGCAAAACTCGTTTATTCCACTTGTAAATAAGAACCATTTTCATGAGAAACGTTTCTCTGGACATTGCCTCGCGTACCTTTTGTGTTTGTTGTTTTCTAATTTTTTCTTCTTGTTTTGTGTTTTAGGTTTTTGGTTTTGTGTTAGCTTTGAGCTTTCGCTTTTGAATTTTACTTTATGCTTTTCTTTCTTGGTTTTAGTTTTGTGTTTGTTTTCTGATTTTGCCTTTTCTGAATTTTGCTTTTTGCTTTGTGTTTCTTGTTTTTTTCTGCTTTTGCTTTTGTTTTTGAATTTTTCTTTTTGCTTCGTGTTTTTTGTTATACGTTTGTTTTCTAGAAAATAAAAATAAAACAAAACAAAATAAAATAAACCAAAATAAACAAACCAAAATAAAACAAAATAAACAAAACAAAATAAAAGCAAAATAAAATAACTCAAAACAAAAACAAAACCAAAAATTAAATAAAACAATTTAAAACAAAATAAAACGAAATAAAATAAACAAAATAAAACAAAATAATCAAAACAAAATAAAAGCAAAATAAAATAACACAAAACAAAAAACAAAAACAAAAATTAAATAAAACAATTTAAAACAAAATAAAACAAAATAAAATAAAACAAAACAAAATCAACAAAACAAAATAAAACAAAATCCACAATACAAAATAAAAGAAAAAGAAAATAAAACAAAATAAAATGAAACAAAACAAAATAAAACAAAATAAAATAAATAAAGTAAAATTAAATAAAATTAAAAAAATTAAATAAATAATTTAACGAAATGATCCTTATTCGCTAGTGGATTAAACGAGTTTTGCAACAGGACGACTCAAATACTGTAGGCTATAATAAGGTATGAGAATATAATCTGTATTTATTCCTAAAAAATTACATTCCTTTTCTTAATCATCGAATGTGTATTTAGGCATTTTGTTTTCCCCACTTTTCCAAACATTGGTTGGTTGGTTCCTCAGTTTAAGGGCTGCAACAACGCGGTCATGTAGCCCCGTGTACTTTGGGTGTGTGTAGAATCTGTCTGATTACCAGTGTTAATTCTGATGACTGTATTAGTGTGTGTTATCTGTTTTTAATTATTCAAGTAAGAACTGCAGACAATAACTTAAAGTAGTTCCTAATTTTGCTACCAAATGCTACCGTCCATGACACAAATCTTGTGGACTTGGCTACTAGATGGCATCGCAGTCAGCACCTGATGGCGAACTTTGGAACTAATAGAGCGTTATCAATTCTCACCTACAAATTTTGGCTTCACACAAGGGTAGTTAGTGGAAGATTCTTTTGCATGCCATAAATCTATGACATGGGACGGCCGGATTTACTTACCCTCTGATGTAAGGCATTCTGAGGGATCTTTACGCTCTTAAAAAATCCGACCTCTTCGGCCGGGTTTGAAACCACGATCTTGGGCATAGAAGTTCAGCATGCTATCAACTACGCCACGTAAACGTTCCTTACGAGGTGCTGGCATGATGGCACACGGTAGACTGATGATTATTCTCCGGAAATCCAACCATATCCGGTCAATTAGATTAGCAGTTTGCCTTTTCTACCACTAAGAGCTCTAGTGTCAATGCAGAGTGTCACTTAAGCCCTTACAACTATTCCCGCTGTGAATATTTTCCAAAAAGTAGAAAAAGGAACGCCTGGGGACATTGAACCAAAGAACGCATTAAAGAAAGAATTATTAAAATAAGTTAAACAAAGAAGCGACTTAAAGGCTGATTTTCCAGAACTACATTTAAGCCGGAAATGAATTTCAACATTTTGTTTTTTTTAGTTTGATACAACTCTCCAAGGCTCACAATTTGAAACCTTTCGGGGCCTTTTGGTCGTTCACCTTTCGGCTCAATTGAGGATATTTCATAACTTTACGTTTTTGCTAAGATGGGCACCCCTGACCCCTACTTTGACTGCTAAGATATGATTTCAAAATTAAACGAATATATTGTGCAAATTATGCCAACGAAGCGCGGCTGGATTTGTAGCAATCCGATTATAGCTCCCACACTCGACTGGTAGATGTCCAGCTACGTCACTCAATGAGAGTTATATCTGGTGCATTACACCCCACTCCGGCGGCTTCGGTGACGTAGTCGGTAGCATGCTGAGTTTCTATGCCCAAGATAGCGGGTTCAAACCCGGCCGGAGCCGTCGGATTTTTTAAGAGCGTTAAAATCCCTCAGTATGCCTTCCATCGGATGGGAAGTAAAGTCGGCGGTCCCATGTCATAGATTTATGGCATGTTAAAGAACCTTCCACTAATTATAAGTTACCTGTGTGAAGCTAAATTGGATAGGTTAAGAATGTAAACGACGCTCTTAGGTTTCTACGTTCGTTGCCAAGAGCCGATTGCGGTGACGTCTAGTAGCTATGTTCTGAACTTGGCCTAGTAGTCGTTGACGGTGGCGCTTGGCGGCAAAAGTAGGAACTATTTGAAGAATTCTAATTTGCAGTCAGTACTTAAATTAAAAAAAAAACAGATAACACACACTAATACAGTCATCACAATTAACACCAGTTATCAGACAGATTTTGCACACACCCAAAGTACACGGGGCTACATGACCGCGTTGTCGCAGGCCCTAAACTTAAGAACCAACCAACCAACACCCCACTCCTGTCCAGTGGTTACCGGTTCTGAGCAACATTGAACCTCCTTACATTAGACGGAAGAGATCCCTTGCTAGATGATAATAATAATAATAATAATAATAATAATAATATCGTTTGACCTCAGATGCCGGGTGCAAGCTTTGTTATTTGACACCCAGAGGGTAGCGTGCATGTCGAATTTCATTGTTCCTTGAAGCACTATGAAAGACAAGGACGTTAGATATCAAAGCTCCTTGAACACTATAGCGCTTTCTAGCAGAGAAATGAGGAACTTTGTGTTGGCGGAAACTCCCGAGATTAATTTTGCCATTATGAACACGGCCTACTGAATTCAAATGGGTTCTTTGACATGCCAACAACGTATGACATGCGTGTCGTAATTTTACCACCTTTCAAAAATAACTTTCCATGGCCAGGAGCGAACCTGAAAGCTTGGGGTTTGTAGACCGACACGATGACCACTCACTCGCCGTGGCAAGCTCCTTGTTAGATTATGCTCGAGGATTCTGATGAACAGCTCTCTTCCCATCCATCAGGACATAGACGAACATGCCGTAACGAGTCTGAAGTCCCGGAAACCTGTTTGAAAGACATCCAAGGAATTAGCTGCCATGCCTTTCAGACCTAACGAGGCATGGAAACAAGAATGGTCTCAATCACACTCGTCTGACATTTCTATCACGTATCCAACAATAACAAGTTGTTCAGTAAAGAACATATAGCCTACTTTCTCCTAAATGCAGGAGTATTGTTATAACTCTTTGTCTTTTTCAAGGTGTATAATTGAATGTTGGTTGTAGTAGCTTGTTGAAATACAACGTGCTTTAGGGATATTAAACATGAATATGAGGTGCCCTTTACTAGTGCTACCTCTGGACCAAATTTCGTTCCATTCGGTTTCACCGTGTTCGAATTGATAGGGGGAATCGATTTTCACACAAAGATGGCCGCCATCCGCAAAATATTAGGCTAATGACCTATTAATTTGGTCAAAGGATGCTCCCTCCATAAAGGTATGTTGTTGCAAAATTTGGTAGAGATCGGATGATTAGGTTAGTCGTAATTTGATTTAAGCTTTCAACATTTGTGTGGCCGCCATTACGTTTCCGTCAAGATGGCGGCGATATAAAACATGACACTGAGGTGACCTTTGCTAGTGCTACCTTTGTACCAAATTTCGTTCAATTCGCGTTCACCGTGTTCGAATCGATAGGGGGGGACAGACATTCAGAGTACACACACTCACACACACACAGACTCACACACACACAGACACACTTTTTTTTCGCCCTGTGTTGATCTCATAAGTCTACTGTCATTTTTTGCAAAAATCGAAAGTAGGCTAAAATGTCTGGGTTCAATCTCCCTCGCTCCACCTGGACCAATCTTAACAGGAAAAGCTGTAGTGTTGGAAGAAGTGCTTCTGTTCTCCACCAGTGGGGTTGGTTGAAGTCTCCTGCTTGTGACTGTGGTTCTAAAGTGCAAACCATCATGCACATTGAAGGGCTGCCCTTTGCGAGCATTCTCTGGAACAATCAAAGACCTCCATCGTTTAAACCCTGACGCACTCGCTTGGCTGGAGAGACTGGACATACGTCTGTGAGAGACCGAATTTTTTTCACATTTCATTGTTTTCTTATATTATTTATATATTTTGTGACCCGGTTGTCAATTCTAACATCATACGCTAATAATAATAATAATAATAATAATATACTGTATGACCTTTCTTCTTTTCTTCAAAATGAAAATTGGTCAGGGTATGGTAGTGCCTTACGTTTTTATGAAGTAAAAGTGTTTGGTAAGCCTAACCTCATCCTGAATTCCTTGAGGGTACCAAAACACAATAACTGACAACCGGGCAGTTTCATCGCTTATTTCACTAATTTCCGCACACTGGAACTTCATTCACTGACGCAACAAATTATTTAATGACCAGATTAAAAATGCATCTCAGAGTGTTATTGAAAATTATATTTAATTTTTTGTACCCTTATTTAAACAAATTATTTGTAAGGTTATCCATTTTATTTTATTTAATTTCAAATTGATTCTATTATTTTACATTTTACACAAATTTTTATACATTAGATTTTAAATATTTATTGTTGTAAACCTTTAGGATTTTATTTTCGTCGTTCTTATTCATTGTTTACCAGTTTCTTCATATTTACATCCTGTATGTATTTTAGTTAATTTTGTTTATCAACACGTAGTTTAATTAGATTAGTTCCTTAAGGTTTGATTGTTATTTGCTGAAGAAGGTGCCATTGTTGGAGCAAAACATGCACTAATTTGAATATAATTTGTGTTGATTGGCGAGCATTTTACAGGGGTGTGTAAATTATTACACTCAAATAAAGAATTTCAATCAGTGACAATCTTTTATTCAAAATCATTTTATTTTATTTTTACTACCCTACTTAGTAATGTTTTTCCCCCGTGGACTTACAACGTTTTCCATTAGGAATTGTATCGTGATAATTTTCAAAAATTGGAGGTTCTGTGTACATCTGAGCAGGGTCCGTTTTTTGAATGACTTTGGAAAGTATCTTATAAATCAAATGATTTCAATCCATTGTCCACGAATCATTGAATAGTTCAAGAGTGGACAATCATTAATAAAAGAGTTCCAATCTGTTCGCGGGTTCAATCCCAGCCGAAGTCGTCGGAATGAAAAATTCCTCAGTATGCCTTCCTTCGGAGGGGAAGTAAATCCGGCGGTCCCATGTCATAGATTCATGGCATGATAAAGAGCCATCCGCCTGGATGCGTGGCTCTGCAGTAACGTTCTCGCTTGCTGAGCCCAAGGTTGCAGGTTCGTATCCTGGCGCAGTCACCTGGCATTTGAGTGTGCGCAAATGCGAGGGAGACGTGTTAGTAGATTTACACGCACTTTAATGATCCCCTTCGGGGCAAACTTCCAGCACCTCGGCGTCTCCAAAAGCCAGAGTAGTTAAAGGGACGTAAATACATTAACATTATTATTGTTATTATTATTAAAAGAACCTTCCACTAACTACACGTGTGTGAAGCCATAATTGGTTGGTTAGAATTGATAAAATTATACTAGTTCCAAAGTTCACCGCCAGGTGATGACTGCGATGGCACCTAGTACCTAAGTCCACAAGCTAGGTGTCGGGGACGGTAGCATTTGGTAGCAGATGTAGGAACTACCTGAAATTATCGTCTGCAGTTGGTTGGTTCCTCAGTTTATGGGCTGCGACAACGCAGTCATGTAGCCCCGTTTTCTTTGGGTGTGTCTAGAATCTGTCTGATAACCGGTGTTAATTGTGATGGCTGTATTAGTGTGTGTTATCTGTTCTTAATTCGAGTAAGGACTGCAGACATTAGATTTTGAAGTAGTTCCAACTTTTGCTCCCAAACGCCACCGTCAACGACCAACTAGATCTGAACTTTGTTACTAGTTGCCACCGCAGTCGGCTCCTGGCGACGAACGTTGGAACCTAAGAGCTTTAGTCAAATATAACATATAATTTAGCTTCACACAAGTGTAATTAGTGGAAGGTTATTTATCATGCCATAGATCTATGGCATGGGACCGCCGGATTTACTTCCCCTCCGAAGGAAGGCATACTGAGGGATTTTAACGCTCTTAAAAATCCGACGTTTTTGGCTGGGATTGAACCCGCGACCTTGGGCATAGAAGCTCCGCATGCTTTCAACTACGCCACCGAAGCTCCCTAAAGTAAATGTTGGAAAACTACCATCGAGCCTAATAATTTGTAATATTATCAAGTCAAGTAAGCACAGTAATGTAATAGAGATGTCAGCTGCAGACCTCCAATAAACACTCATCAGCTGACCATGGAGAATGTGACCTCGAGAATTCCTCGCCAGGGTTGTGGTTCTATCGCCTGCAATTAGATCACATCTAAAGTGTGCTTCCTTAAATACCAATAGAGCTCATTGAATTTCCATGTGATCATTATCTTATGACATTAAAGTCTGAGGCTGTGTTCCTAGGATGCTTGGTATCCACCGTCCATAATACTAATTGCGACTGTCTTCTTATTTCTTTAAACACCTCGTCCTTTTGGTCTTTTATCTGTTTATTTAAAAACCCCAAAAGACTTTCAAACATTTTTACCGAATATTTCTCATGGTTGAGTTGACCGATTTAAATTATTCTAGCGGCAATCGACTTGTTTTGTTGCACAAATTAGTGTGTTTCCTTCACGTTTTTAGTCTTCATGGTGAACTTTGTATCTATCGAGGATTAGGTGTACAATGACCACAGGTTTTATATTTATTAATGTCTCATTTTGTCTGTTTCACTGTTTCTCTGTTTGTTACACTGTTTCTCTGTTTGTTTCACTGTTTCTCTGTTTGTTTCACTGTTTCTCTGTTTGTTTCACTGTTTCTCTGTTTGTTACACTGTTTCTCTGTTTGTTACACTGTTTCTCTGTTTGTTTCACTGTTTCTCTGTTTGTTACACTGTTTCTCTGTTTGTTACACTGTTTCTCTGTTTGTTTCACTGTTTCTCTGTTTGTTACACTGTTTCTCTGTTTGTTACACTGTTTCTCTGTTTGTTACACTGTTTCTCTGTTTGTTACACTGTTTCTCTGTTTGTTTCACTGTTTCTCTGTTTGTTACACTGTTTCTCTGTTTGTTACACTGTTTCTCTGTTTGTTTCACTGTTTCTCTGTTTGTTACACTGTTTCTCTGTTTGTTTCACTGTTTCTCTGTTTGTTACACTGTTTCTCTGTTTGTTACACTGTTTCTCTGTTTGTTTCACTGTTTCTCTGTTTGTTACACTGTTTCTCTGTTTGTTTGTTTGTTTGTTTTTTTCTTTCTTAGTTTGTTGTCATGTTTGTTTTTGTTTGTTTGCTTGTTTGTTACACTGTTTCTCGATTTGTTTGTTCCATTGTTTGCTTGTTTATTTGTTTTAATGCTCTGTTTGTTTCATTGCTCTACTTGTTTTTTGCTTGATTGTTAGTTTGTTTGTTTTATTTCTCTAATTGTTTGTTTTTTTGCTTGTTTATTTGTTTTATTGCTCTGTTTGTTCCTTTTTCACTTCGTTTCCATGTTTGTTTGTTTATTTGTTTGCTTTCTTGTCCGTTTGCTTGCTTGTTTGTTTGCTTGTTTGTTTGTTTTCTTGATTATCCGTTTCCTTGCTTGTTTGTTTGTTTGCTTGCTTGTTCGTTTCCTTGCTTGCTTGTTCGATTGCTTGCTTGTTTTGCTTGTTTGTTTCCTTTCTTGTCCGTTTGCTAGCTTGTTTGTTTGTTTGCTTGCTTGTTCGTTTCCTTGCTTGCTTGTTCGATTGCTTGTTTGTTTCCATTCTTGTCCGTTTGCATGCTTGTTTGTTTGCTTGCTTGATCGTTTGCTTGTATGCTTGCATGCTTGTTTGTTTATTTGTTTGCCTGCTTATTTGCTTGTTTGTTTCCTTTCTTGTTTATTTGTTTGCCTGCTTATTTGCTTGTTTGTTTCCTTTCTTGTTTGTTTGTTTGCTTGCTTGTTCGTTTCCTTGCTTGCTTGTTCGATTGCTTGCTTGTTTTGCTTGTTTCTTTCCTTTCTTGTCCGTTTGCTAGCTTGTTTGTTTGTTTGCTTGCTTGTTCGTTTCCTTGCTTGCTTGTTCGATTGCTTGTTTGTTTCCATTCTTGTCCGTTTGCATGCTTGTTTGTTTGCTTGCTTGATCGTTTGCTTGTATGCTTGCATGCTTGTTTGTTTACTTGTTTGCCTGCTTATTTGCTTGTTTGTTTCCTTTCTTGTTTGTTTGTTTGTTTGTTTGCATGCTTGCTTGATTATTAGTTTGTGATTGTTGTTCTACGGGGCGGAACTACGCGGTCATATGCCTCGTTTGTTTGTTTGTTTGTTTGTTTGTTTTATTGTTCTCCTTGTTTGTTAATCTGCTGAATTTTCTCTTTTTTATGTTTCTTTCTTAGTTTGTTTCTCAGTTTTTGTCGCCCTGCTTGCTTCTTTGTTACGGGTTGACGTCAAAACATCTGGAGTGAATGGCATTAGAAATCCTGTACGTTATAAGTAAAAGACAGCCCCCAAAATAAAACTAGGCAACACACTATTCATGTAATACAAAGAGGTGAGGGTTTATGAGTATGATTTAAGTTCGTCAGTAAGGCAATAATCCGCAGTATGCATCCATAATTTGACATGACATGTCCAGATGCAAGGAGGGCTTGATGACTCAATTACCACCTAGTTTGAGAATACTGAGACGTGAGGAGGATACCTTGTTGACGTGAATGTGTCAAAACGCAGTTCAAATGTTTGTGTCTCAATAAAGGAAGCAATACATTCATTCATTCGGCCTTGGAGGGAGTCCCTACACACGCTACTCTACCATATCTGATAAATTGGATTACCAGTTTGCCTTTCCTACCACTACGAGCGCTATTGTGAGGCATTGCAGAGTTTCACTTCAGCACTTATATCTACTTCCAGTGTGAAGATGTTTCAAAAAATCAAAAGAAACGCCTGAAGATATTGAACCAAGGAACTCATTAAAGGGGCAGATGACCTCGTAGTTCTGTCCCTTAAAGCAACAATAACTAACTAACACATTAAATAAAGTATCATGCAAATAAGTTAATTTGACTAGGATTGGAATCAGAAAAGAACTAGTACAGAAACGAGCGATTTTAGGCAGTTTTTACAATACTGCATTTAGGCCGAAGTGATTTTCAAAAGTTGTTTATTTTTTTAGTTTGCAAGAGCTCTCCAAGACTCACAATTTGAAACCCTTCCGGGCCCTTTAGCCCTTCACATTTCGGCACAATTGAGAACATTGCTTAATTTAACGTCATTGTTATGATGGGGAGCTCTACTTTGTCTGCTAAATATGTTTTCAACATTGGAGAGTGCTGACTATGAGTTCATCCCTAGAAACTTATAATTTCTTGAAGAAATGATATCCAAATCATCGGATTTCTTCACAGAAATGAAAAGATATCCAAATCATCGGATTTCTTCACAGAAATGAAAAGATATTTTCGACACGTTGTTCACCAATACGTCTATAAATAAACTAGGCGGGGTATCAACTGCCAGTTTTGTATTAGCATAAGATAAATACGGAAGAATGAGGAGCTGTAGTAGACGAGTTAACAGACCACAAAGATTGCATCACCTCTGAGACCTTTGGTCCATCAAGGTGATGCTGGGAAGGACCGGTATAAAAAGGAGTGTGGCCACAAGATGAGACAGTATCATAGCGAGTACTGGATAACAACACCAGCAGCGCTTAGCACAACCATGAAGTTCCTCGTGAGTATCCACTTCAACTTTACTCATGATTCAGTGTATTTTAAAGGACATTTTCTGATAGCATATTCAATTACTTGTTTTGCTAGAGATTACTTTCTTTGTAGCTTCCTCGATGAACCAGTGATACACTATCCACTACTAATTCACAAGATCGTAAGTTCGACTCCCGGTTCTTACAGAAGAATTATAATTTAAGAAATTCGCACAAGTGTACATGAGAAGTACAGAATGTACAGAACATTATTTAAATTTGACACTATGGTATACATTGCCATTGACATTGCCTTTTGCTGGCAGGATAAGACATTATTAGTGGGCATTGCATTTTACGGCACAGAGTTTATAAACACACATGTCTGGAATGGGATAACTTGATTTAACACATATTTTTTTGTGGAACCCATAAACCGCAAGTGTCTGGATTGGCAAACCGGCCTCGTGGTGTTATGGTAGCGCACCTGCCTCGCACCGGGAGGTCTCGAGTTCGATTCCCGATTCCATCATGGATTTTAGAAACTGACGTAAGGACTGGAATGGGGTGAGGATAATGTTGAGTAGCTGTCTGACAGTGAGGCAAGGGGACCAAGATTATTGGCTGAGGGAACCCGAAGCGCTGCCACGCGTCACTCTATAATCTGCAGACTTAATGACTGGACAGTGGTCACTAGGTAGACCTAAGCCCTTCATGGGCTGTAGTGCTACGGGGTTTCATTTCGTTTTGGTCTGGTTTAGCTTAGTCCAAGTCCTGTCCATGGCATAGGCTACAATTATTCTCCTTCATCGATGTCTGTCGCTTTCTTCGTATCTCATAAACAGAAGAATAACCTACGGGTGGAATAGTTAAAGTCTCTGGTGGTTCAAATGAGTAAAAGAAGTTCGATTCCGACCTCAGCCAACCTCGAAGTGGAATTCCGTGGTTTCCCACTTCGTCTGCGGTTAAATGCCGGGATGGTTCGTAACGCAAGGCCACGGTCGCCTCCTTCCCTCTTCCTTGCCTAACCGTCCCACTCTTCCCCTCCCTTCCATCCCTCATAAGGCCCCTGTTCGCTTTGCAGGTGAGGCCGCCTGGGCGAGGTACTTATCCACCATCACAGCTGTATCCCTCAACCCATTATTTCAAGCACTGTAATGGTGGGATCCCTCGCTGTGTCCGAGGGAAAAGACAACCTGGACGTAAAACCAACTAAAAAACAAAATAAAAAAATAAAAGAATAAAAAGAAGTTAATATTTTAGTTTTCAGTCGGTCAACACAAAATTACACCAATAATTGGAATAAGTTATGTGAAAAATAACCTGAAGTAAATTACATGTGATTAAGATTTATATATATTGTTATGGACTATTGAGGAAGAAGGAAACTAAGGGATGACAAGTTTCGCTTGTCAAGCGAGCATCATCAGATCCAAATATGCAAGACAATATAGCTCGACAAAACACTACCAAACCTAAAGTTTTATTTTTATTTTTCGTGAGACCTCCTGAGAGATCGAGTGCAGGTCTTTCTAGTCGACGCCCGTGGGCGACCTGCCCGTCGGGATGAGAGATGGAATGGATGAAGATGAATGAAACTGGGTAAGGCTGTGGAAGGAACCAGCCGTGGCCTGTAAAAGGTACAGTCCCAGCATTTGCCTGGTGTTGAAAATGGGGGAAACCAAGGAAAACCATTTCAAGAACGGCTGACGGTGGGGCTCGAGTCTATCGAGTCAGCAGAGAGCTTGGTCCTATGACGTAACGCTGCGCTTTAGCGAGCGTAGCCACTGCTGCCGGTGAACCTAAAGTGATATCCACAGACAGTCTCTCCCCTCCAAAAAGAAAATACAAGGAAACCTGCAGTAGTTCTTAGTAAGTGTGGTAATTATTACTGATAAATATTGAAGAATTGTGCACCGACTGAAAGCTAAAATATTATAATTAATAAGGCAACACTGAAGAGTGGCTTAGAAGCTTGAACAGTTTAGCTTCTAAGCCTTCCCTTTATTAACCCCCAAGGACTGGCGCAGAGGGTATTTTTGAACCGAGGCTTAAATATTGCTCTATAATTTCGTTTTGGTCAGCCCTTATTTCCTGTACCTTCCTTCCTAGTCTTGAACTTCACTCTGAAAAATAAACATGTCCGTAACTTTTGGAACACTCAAGTTATTTCTATATTATTTATGGTTGGGTCAGATTTACCCATGGCGCCAGTCTTCACGTGACAATTTTCGGCTTACGTTAGTCGGAACAATCTGTAAAAAAAAATCACATAGCTCACGTTCTTGTCGATCCATGTTTAGGATCTAGAGACACCTTGGTCATCAGCTCCTGCCTTACCGCCCCTATCAAGGACCAGTTATACTGATACGAAAATTATTGCCATTTCTCTGCAAGTTAAATTTGAAAAATATTGTTACGTGCCACCCCCCTAGTGGCACCTTTGTTAACTGGATTACGGTGGGTAGGAAGCACAACACCAATTACTGCTTAAAGAAATAATTAATTTTATTGCAGCCAGAAAAATACACTACTCAACAGCAATTATTACCTTACTCCAGTTTCCTTACGGCGAGAACACTTCCCCTTTCACTTGTCAACAGACCACAGTTAATCCTCTTCGCTAATGAGTCCGGTCCCGTACGCTAGCTGGAAATAGCTGCACCCAGCCTGTCACCGGACTACACACTGTTTCACAATGTAGCACAATCACTTCTGTCGCACTGGAAATAAACACACTCGCTCAAGACACAGTTCCTCTGTAGGAGTCTCACTTCCCCGCTCCACTAGGGGTTTCACAAGTCACCACACTTCTGTCACTCAGGATAATCGTACACACTAGCTCGTAAAACACAACAACCACTGCTTGACAGGTCGCACTTATATAGCAGGCCGGTGACTCAATAAATGCTTCTAGATCCATCCAGGGTTCACGGCTTCTCGAGGTTTCCATCGCTGGTCCAGTCACGAATATTCTGGACTATCCCTTTGTCCTAGTAGCCCTGTTGCATAAGGCGCACGCAATACAGGAGGCAGGCCACAGCCCAACCCTGGGGCAGTTGTGACTCATGCGGCGAGCGATGACACAAACTCACAGCCGTAACAATATAAACAAACCTCATTTTATACTGGGAATAGTTCATAGGAAGACACCAGGTGTAAAATTACTTCATTAAAATCCGTACGACTACGAAAAAAAGAGAGTGACACACTGTGAGTCAAATTGAGCCGACACCAGTCTTCGTGTTATACTTTTTTACGCAAGTTCTCAAGGGTTAATACAGTCTTCTTTCCAGATCATCTTGAGTGCCGTCGTAGCAGTGACCGTGGCCAGGCCAGGCTACCTGACTGGAGGAATCACCACTCTTGGTCTGGGTCCTCTGGGATTGGGACCCGCTATCCTTGCTGCTCTGCCATCTCCCCCTGAAGCTCCTCAGGACACTCCTGAAGTCCAGGCTGCTCGAGCGGAACATCTCGCTGCTGTAGCCAAGGCTAGCTCTCCTACAGCTGAAGAGGCCCCTGCGGCAGCGCCAGCTGAGGCCCCACAGCCTGTTCAGGACACCCCTGAGGTAGCCAACGCTAAGGCCGTTCACGCATTGGCCCATGCAAATGTTGCTGCAATCGCCGCCATCGCCCCCGCTGGTATTTTGGCTGCCCCTGGAATTCTCGCTGCACATTCTGTTTATGCAGCTCCTACACTCATTGCTGCCGCACCAACTGTCTATATTGGAGCCCAGCACCTTCCCATCCTGACATCCCAGGGAGTACCCCTGGACACCCCTGAGGTCCAGGCCGCTAGGGTCGCTGATGCCATCGCCCACATCAACGCCAAGGCTGGTCTTATTGGATAAATACCAACTTTGAACATAGAAAATAAGGCTGAACGATGAGGACCGCATCTACTGTACATCAACGTGTAAAAAAATGTATAGAATTAAGTTATAAAATAAAATCGATTATTGCAGTGTTTTAAAATACCTTTGTATAATTTTACACCCTCCTTATGTTCCAAATTACTAGGGGTGAACAGAAACTAAGGTTACAAGGACGATATTCCTAGAGCTTCATCTGTTATAGAGAAATCTGTAGTGTGGGGTAATTTGAACACATTAGGTTGGTAACTGTGCAGAGTTTCAGCCACCTGCCACCTACAGCGCTAGTTGTAGGTAAACAACTAATGGCAACTCGTTTGGAACAAGTAGTTCCGTGAAGAACTATGCAGCCTATTTTCATATATCCTGCTCATGTTAATTGTCTCTATCAACATACAAAATTTCAGTTTAATTGCTGTAACAGATTCGTAGATATTGAGAACCGTCTAAATATTTCAGATGGTCGCCAGGTTGGATTTTTATTTTTGTACTATTACATTAAGATTATTGTGTACGTGTGGTATTCAAACTTCAATCGCATGATTAGAACACAAGAAGTAAAAACGAGATTTTAAAATTACGCACTGCAGCAATCTTGTGATTATGCAAACAATTGAAATAAATTAGATGCCAGTGGATCAATATTTGTAAAAGCATTTAACGTGCAACGTTTCATGGCACTCGGATAGTTAATTCGCGAGAAACGTCCATTTAAATATTTATACTTCGCGTCGCCGCCATGTTGGATTTGTGCTCACCAGGTTACTGAAAGTCCTATAGGTGAACATATGTTCATAGTCTCTATGAACATTAAAAAAAAACAGTTTGGTTGCTGTAAAAGATTCATAGATATTGAGAACCGTCTAAATATATCGGAAGCTCGCCATTTAGGATTGTTATATGTATAGGCCATAGCGTTATGTACCATTCAAGGACAATTATTGCCTAGGTTCATTATTCAAACTTTCACTTCGATCGCATGATTACGACACAAGAAATAAAAACTTTATATTAAAATTTCGCACAGCCGCCATCTTGAGGTTATGTAAACAATTGAATTAAATTAGATGGCAGTGCATTGCAATCTGCAAAATCATTTACTGTACCACATTTCACTGCGCTCAGAGAGTTAAATCACGAGAAAAGACTATTAAAATATTTCAAATTCGCTTGGTCGCCATGTTCGTTTTGTACTTTACAGGTTTATGAAATATATATAGGTAAACTTGCATCAGTACCCTACATCACCGTACAGAATTGCAGGGTGATATCTGTAATAGTTTCGGAGATATAGAATGTCAGTGAAATATTTCGTACAACCGCCATTTTGAGGTTATGTAAACAATTGAACTAAATTAGACTCCAGTGCATTACAATGTGTATAAACAATTGCTGTACCTAGATTCATTACGTTTGGATAGTTAAATCGCGAGAAAAGTCTATTTAAAAGTCTCAACTTCGCTTGGCCGCCATGTTGGTTTTGTAGTCACCAGGTTTTTGAAAGTCTCATAGGTGAACTTCTAGTAGTGCCCTTTATCACCGTACACAATTTCAGGGCGATATCGGTAATAGTTTCGGAGATATTGAATGCTAGTGAAATATTTCGCACAGTCGCCATGTTGGATTGGTGAGACGTAACAAAATTTGAAGGGCACGGTCGAGGTCGCCGGGAATAGCGCTATGAACTCACTGAGTTTCATTGAAATCGCTCCAGCCGTTTAGATTTTATTAGGGGGACACACACACACACACCTCTCTCTCACACACACACACACACACACACACGGACAAAAGGTGATCTCATAAGCCTATTTTTTCAAAATTGAAAATAGGCTAAAAATGGTCTCTTGAAGAGATCCGGACGGCTTCGGTGGCGTAGTTAGTAGCATGCTGAGCTTCTAAGCTCAAGATCGCGGGTTCAAACCCAGCCGAAGTCGTCGGATTTTTAAGAGCGTAAAAATCTCTCAGTATGCCTCAGATGTGTTGAGTGGGTGAGGAGATATGTTTCTGGCCACTGTTAATGAAGAGGAGGGATAGGTTGGTAGGACACATACAAAGACACCCAGGAATAGCAAACTCAGTTATGTGAGGAAGGGATGAGGACAAGAACTGTAGGGATAGACCAAGGTTAGAATATGTTTAACAGATTGCCTCGGATGTAAAGTGTGCTAAATATGTAGAGATGAAATGATTAACTCAGGACAGGGAGGCTTGAAGGGCTGCATCAAACCAGTTAAAATACTGAAAACTCAAACAAAAACAACAACAACAACATCCGAAGATTAGATCGTAGGCTTTCGTGTCCGGTGTCTAATTTATTTTCTAGGCTTTCAGGCTGAAGCAGCGTGCACATTTGGGACACAAAACACGTGAACTACGGATCTGCATTATACTCCGTAAGCCGGGAGAATGCGATTGACAGTTCTCGTCTCGCCATGTGGTCTAAGGACAAGGTTGCCAAACTGCAGAGGCGAGAGATACAGCCGACCGGGCACTTAAGCACGTGAGCTGTAATATTGCAACGCAGAGTATTATGACATCAACTATGTGAACATGGATTGGTCAAGAGGCAGAGGGGTGATGACTGACGCGGAATTTCCGGCCAAATGTCAATCCCTTTCTCCAAGCGTACAGAGTATAGCTGAACATACTGACATCAATTGACACGCCATAGAATTCGATAAGGCCCAAACTGTTTCTAAAGTTTCTAGATATCAAAGCAGGATCATAAGAGAGACAATATAGATCATGAAGCATCTCAATTTCAATCGTGAGGATTGATTCAGCCTTAGCAACATGTGGAAAGCGAAGATTGACTGGCTGGCACTCCGACCAATCAGGAAACAGCGTGACGTCAATGGCGATCAAGTAGGTACATACGACTGACAACCAACAATCAGTTTGAGTACAGACAAAGAGACGTACCCATAATGAAAGCTGCTGCAACATCAGGAAACCATCACCGACATACGAAATCCAAGATAATAAATCCAAATATTCTTCTTCTTCTTCTTCTACTTCATTTATTCCAGTGGTATGGGTCGAGGTGTGGATCAAGGTTCTCCATAATTTTCTGTCTCTCCACCATCTCGTCCTTCTTCCATTCTATCTTCCACTTTCACTCCTCTTATATCAATGCTCTCCCTCACTGTATCCATCCACCTCATCCTCGTCCTTCCCCTTTGTCGCCTTCCCGTGACTTTATCGGGAAACAGTCACTTCGGGACTCTGTCTTCCCCCATTCGCATCATATAACCATACCAGTTTAGTTCCCTGATCTTGTATTATTAATTTACTTTCAAGTAATTACATTTTCATTTTCATTTGAGACTGTTTTACCTTTCATCGTCCTGTCTAGTTTGCTGAGAAATTTTTTCAACGTTAAAAATTATATTGTTTAGTTACATTAAATATTGACAAACAGATATTATTGATAAAGGGGGAAAGTGCTGATGGGATACTTACATTTTCTTCAGAGTCCGCGTACTGCAATCAACACTAGGAACACACTCCAACAGAAGATACTTATACAGGGTGTATTTGATATGATGGAAGTCCGTTACACTGGTGATAGAAGAGACTATTCTAAGCTTCCTAGGTAAAAAATTTGTCAACTATCTTGAAATTGCTAATTAATCATTAAAAAGTCAATGTTTTTAGTTATTTCAGAAACTAATCAGGCAGAAAGTGGTGCGGCAGGCTGGGGTAAACGAGGCGGAGCCAGGAGAGACGACGCGCGAAGGGGAAGTTGTTACGTAATCTGAGCATTGACCTTACCGGTTGACTTGAGGGGTGGTAGGCTATCAGCTGTTATGAGGAAGAGCTCTACCGTCTCGTATGAAAATGTGCATTGCCGTTGTTCTTGTTGTTGTTGTTGACAGCGCACGCAATGGCTTGGGACGTTGGGACCGGTTGTATTGTGTAGCCTACTTTGTGAGTGTGGAATTCATTGATTGATGTTCATGTATAAAATAATTTCGATACTCAGCCCTGATGTATCATTGGCGTCCGTGTCGGACCTTCTGTTGACTAGTTTCTGAAAATACTAAAAACATTCACTTAATGAAATGCAGTGTGACGAAATTCCGACATCCCGTAGTCTGTTCAGAACTAGGCATTTAGGACGGAAGTAAAATACTTGATGTTTTGTTTGAGAGGCTTGGCGATTTTGGTCATTTAGCCCCATGTAGCTGGGTGTGGGTAGAATTTGTGTGATAACCTGTGTTTTGTGGTTTCTGTAGTAACTTAATGTGGGTATTTGTAATTCAGGTGAGGATTCGGAAGAAGGCGCCGGCCCTGTGGTGTTGGGGCAGTGCAACTGCCTCTCACCTGGAGGCCCTGGGTTCGATTCCTGGCTCCATCAGGGATATTAGAAACTGACGTGAGGGCTGGAACGCAGTGTACTAAGCCTCGTGAGGGCAATTGAGTAGCTGTCTGACAGTGAGGCAGTGCCCGAGCAGGAAAATCAAGATAAATGGCCGAGGGGACCCGATGCACCGACCACGCGTCACCCTAATATCTGCAGGCCAAATGGCTGTACAGCGGTCGCATGGTAGGCCTAGGCCCTTCATGGGCTGCACTGCCAGCGGTTATGATTATTGAGAAGAAGGCGGCCGTGACCTTAAGTAAGGAACAATCCCGGCATTTGCCTGGGGTAGAAGTGGGAACCCATGGAAAACTACTTCCAAGATTTAATACTAGTACGGTACCACATGTTCATATTGTGAATTGTCCCATCCCATCTCCAGCCCTCGGGTGGCCATTAACTGGAGAGAGGGGGGGGGGGGGAGGGTTGATTTATTGGTCCATCAACAATGTAAATACATATGAAAATACACGAAAATGAAAATAAAATACAAATACATTGTTATAATACAGTGTTATAATAATAATAATAATAATAGTCTAATAATAATAATAAGAGTCAGCATGTGTAGTTCTGGTGGTAGAATGCTAACATTCCCGAGGGTGCGATCTACGTTCAGTCATGTAGGAAATGAATGGGATCTAATACGATCATGTCCATGGATTTCATGGCACATACAAGAGATCCTACGTACATTAAAGTCTGGCAACTCGACATACCAAAAAGAAACATAAAAGAAGTTAGTGTGTCTAAAAGCCTGTTATTAGTATTATTAATATGTTTATTACAGTTGTTGCACTACCTTCACACAATGATAGACCAACAGTTCCTTAAATGAATTTACCAAATCTTTAGGATTTCTATTTTCTATGCATAGTTCATGAAGCTGGCAAAATCCTAGACTGATCCACCATCACTAGTCATGTAGCCACTCCCCATGAAGGTGTGAATCAGCTGTTCATAGGCTCGGTATGTGTATTTCAATGTCATTGGCAGACAAGGCGAGGAGGTCACTCAACTGCAGACTCTGGTCAACATTCCTCAGCGTAGGAGGGGAGGGTGACGGGGAGAAGTCAGCTCTGCTGCTGAGGGGAACGAAGTGAAAGACCGTTTCCAAGACATTGACCGACGATTTTTGTGATTTAATTCCACCTACACTAATTAAGATCCGACTTAATTTCATGAAGATATTTGCTTAGAATACCATCTTCTATCACCAGTGTTAAGGACTTCCATCATATCAAATACACCCTGTATAAGTAGATAGGCAAAAGAGGACGTCCCACAGGTTTAAATATAACTGCCCTCAGTAACCCAACGAACACACATGTTAGTTTGAAAGATAAATTATTTAATGACAAACCATCTAACAATTACATTAACAATAAAAAAGAACAATGAGGTGCAACTATAACCAAACTTTAGAATTAACCTAGTCTTGCTGAGGTTGACAATAAAGCAGAAGGCAGAGCAATTACAGTTCAACTTACATACCAAACCTGATGGGCAATGAAATTAGAACAAATCCCGAAGGATGAAATGAAGTAAGATACTGTAAAGTTAAATATCAATAATAAATAAATATTAACGAATGAGAGCCCCATCTATGAACGGATATCAAATAACAAATGTTGTTTGTAATGGTTGCAAAGCCAAGAAAAAAATATTAGTACGCTACGAGATGCTAAAATAAATCCAACACACAAAACGCAACCACAGTAAGGCAACAAGGGCCAATACTTAAAAAAATACAAAAACTCATTCAAGATCAAAAACCAAACACGAACGTACGAAAATCAGGCCACAATCAGATAGAAGGTCAAGGACCACAATGCATCACATTAAATCAATCAAACAATGGGCTCCAAAACAAAACAAATGAATATTCGATGTTGCCGATCGCTCAAATAAAGGTTTACCAGAAACAATATTAAACTAATATATTTTAATCCTCAGCGAGATAGAGAAATAAAAAGAATTAAAACATAATACGGCACTAGGCGCATGATACCTTCTAAAACAGGGAAAATTACAACCTCATTTTATGCTCGGATAAAAAAAACTACGTAGGTATCGAAAACAATTCAAACAGGCAAGATTTAAAAATAGAGGTACCCCGGAATTATATCAACAAAATAATAATCAATTACGATAGACAAACCATACCATAATAGCATAGGCAGGTAGTATAAAATAAAGAGAAAATATGTGCCCAAAAGGCGAACCACTTAAGACTTACAGTACATGCCAATTTACGAAAATACGGTTACCTTATATTTTCCTTCAGGCTACAATAAAATAGTTAAAATAATTTATCCAGTTACGTAAACACCTTTTTCAAAAACAGTCACATTTTCAAACATGGCAGACCACACACGAGCTTACTATCTTAGGTCACATATTGATATCATTTTCACCGCAATTCTATTTGGTAATTCCAAAAGCATATAGCTCGGAAAATAGCACAATCTAGGTATTTTGATCACCTCACAATCACATTTTGTAAATCCTATTATCTTGGGCGAAGGATAAAATAATCCCTCGCCCCAGAAAGCCGAAATCAATTTTTACGTTTGCTTTGACCAGTAATCACCAGTAGACTCTTTTCACAAGATGGAGGCCGACAAGAGCAGGTCATCTACGCACGGCCCCAATGTTTTGAATTGACCAATCACAATAAGTGCCTCCCAATGTGACAATGTGCCTATTAATATCAGCTTCACACGACGCCACAAATATTAATTTGGCGGTTATAAGGGACATATTTCATTTTGTCATTTACGTAGCGATAACGTCAATCAGAATCTCATCCTTTTGAAACGTCTTCAACTTGAGCAAAGAATACAAATAGTGCATGCTGCACTCTGACGGCGATGTCTGAATCCTCTATAGAAATTACTGTAGGCCACAGCCATCTCGAACCCAGCGGATGAACTAATGGAACCCCAGCGCGCATTTAGATTGCAGAAATAGGGTCCATATAGTAATAGATGTATAAATAGAATATATGAGACAGGTTTCTGCATGTCTCTATTATTATTTTCTTCTTTTTATTTGGTTTACCCTCCAGGTTTGGCTTTTCCCTCGGACTCAGCGAGGGATCACACCATTACCGCCTCCAGGGCAATGTCTTCGAGCTTGAAACATCGTGGCGGGGGATTCAACTGGGGAGTTGGAACGAGCACCTACCCAAAAGTAGAACATTACTAGACCTGGGATTTTAGGCTCTAAAAAAATTAGTTTTAGGCGCCTAAAATAGGCTTTAAAAACAAGTAAATAGGCTTTTAAAACAAGTAAATAGGCTTTTAAAAGAGAAATTAGGCACTTAAAATATGTTTTCAAAATGTGTGGATAGGCAGGAAATAGACTTTAAAATATTACAATATACACTTAAACTGTAACGTGATACTTTATTTCTTTAACAAACGTGGTATTCCTATTCTTAACCGAAATAACTGCAAAATTAAGAAAGAATAAAAAATACATTTATGAAAAACAATATAAAAAGTAATGTGTCAAAAAATGTTTTGGATTATATGATATATCATCATCAGTACTGATCTAAAACCTTAATACTAAAATCACTGTACACAATTACAGCACTGTAGGCATCCAATAACGGTGGAAACGCGAATGGAGTATGTGTTTATTTATTTGTGAGGAACATTCCTACAGTACTTTCATTCGTAGTTTGCTTTACAGTACATAACAATAATCTTCTCCAAATTTTCCACATTCAGGCTGTGTCTTTTGTCTGTTAAAATAATTTTGAAAGCAGAAAAAGAGCGCTCCACACTCACAGATGTTAGAGGGGCATAGGAAAATTTACCTACATTTTTCAATTCAATTTCACTTGGTAAGTCTACCTTTTCCCCATCCATTACCTGATGTACCCTTTTCAGCATTGAATAACCTGGGTTCTTCAGCAGTACACTAGACCACTTGTCTCTTATTTTATCTCCTACCTTGCCCCTAGCACTTTGTATGTTATTCTCAGCTTCTTCAATTACAGAAAATTGCTGTTTGAGACTGTTTCCTTTTTCCTCCATTTTTGTAATGGTGACTGGAAGAAATGAAAAATTTTCCTGAATATACGCAATGTCTCTCTGAACACTGGAACAATCATTTAACAGTTCTTTGACAGACGACACACATGCAGAGTTGTCCGTTAAAGGCACATTGTCTATCACAGTCATGATTTCCTCAAGATGTTCTGCATAATACAGGGCAGCTTCCATTCAGGAACCCCAACGGGTGATGATTGGCTGTGGTGGAAGGGGAATAGAGGGGAGTTTCTCTCGAAAGATGGCTATTCTTGATGGA